>JAQAHW010000016.1:7500000-10000000 GCA_027580185.1 Tuta absoluta | reverse complement strand
TCAAAGAAAAACTGCAGTAAAATGGCCCTACTTTGAAGACATTTTAAACGTATACAGCGTCGGATTTCTAGTACAATACAACACGTTTTTAAAAAAATCAATTTACACATTGAAAAATAGATTCATGCTAACACATTAGCTATAAAAAAAATTGCAAATATGTATTTTATGAAATTTATCGAATATTTTAAAGTTCTCCGGAATTATCAATTATATACGGGAGCGCAAATGCTGTTTCGGCAGACCGCGCGCCGCGCTCTTGGGAGAAGGACGTGTATCCTGCTGCGTCACACTCACGCACACATACAAAATTACGAATGTGTGTCGATCGCGCGCGTAGAGGACAGTAGATCACGCGTCACAGGCGGAATTATAGTGCGACCGATACTTTTTGATCCTGTAAGTATTTTTTTCAGTGCGGTATTGATTTATGATTGATTAAATTAATTGAACTAGATATTGTGATTTTACTTCCTATTAGAGTATAAATAACTTGAAATTTCGGGATTTTGCAAATAAATTGCCATTTTAACGGACTATAATGATACATTACAGATTTAACTATCCACACTATCCACACTAATATTATAAATGCGAAAGTAACTCGGTCTGTCTGTCTGTCTGCTACGCTTTCACGGCCAAACCGCTATAACGATCTTCATGAAACTTGGCACAGAGATTGCTAGCATACCGAGAACGGACATAGGCTATTTATTATCACCATTCGAGGGTCTGGAGTATAGATGTAGACCACCAGGTGTACCATCAGGAACCAAGCTAAACTATTAGAGATACAGGCATGGTCCTAAAACAAAAGTTGTTCAGTATGATGGGCCGCTTCTTTTTACAAGAACATTTGAGGATCTGGAGTACCTTATGTAGACCACCAGGTCTACCATCAGGAGCCCACCTAAACTATTGGAGATACAGAAATGGTTCCAAAACAAAATATGTTCAGTATGATGGGAATAACTTGAGAAAGGACATTGTCTACTTTTACCGAGGATTTTTTATCATTACTGAAAAATACCGCTGTGCCGCCGCCGTTTGCATCGTATACACTACCTTCATTGTAATTAGGCATATCTACTTAGGTGATACGTTACCATGTTCTGAACTGAAAAGTATCATCCACATAACACGTTAAGTCGGGGATCACATTTGACGTCCGATGCGGCGTATTTTGTAAGTGTAAGGGAGTAAAATAGAAATTCGCGATTTCCTTTCGTCTGACATACGCATGCGTTATGGATATGTATTGAAAATACACAGTAACTAAATAAATAATGCCCGGTCTTATGACCGCGGCCGCGCGCACCGGCCGATCCGGCGCGGCGCGGCGCGCGCGCTTTGGCGGCGATGCGGGGCGGAGGGGGAGGGCGCGACAGGGTGCGGCTACCCGAACGGGTATACACGTGAGGGCAGACTCACGAGTGTCAAACCCACAAAATCTTTGTTTTCGCAAAATACAGAAAAACAAAAAATGTGGTATATAAAAATGTATTACAGTAACTTAAAATACCTTTTTATCTGTCTTATCTACTTATGCTGACCATTTTAGTGTTCTCAAATCGGCACCCCTGGAGTAAGTACTCTGTTATCTACTGACTTTTATATTCAATTTTTATAAATATTGGTCTCTCAGGCCGGATAGCAAATCTTGAATTGTCCCTTTAACAACAGAAGCAAGCAAGTTATCTCTAAACAGTAGAGATAACAACTGTTCTAATATCACTGTCACACTTATTTAACCATTTATTGTACACAAAAACATACACAGGAACATTTTACAATGAGACAAGACACAACAGGTTTACTTATTTCTAAAAAGAAATTTCTTACAGCAAACCTACATAAGAGACATTCTATAATTCGAGACGCGGATATGACGTGCACAATAGCAAAAGAAAAAAATAACGTATATATACGAATACTTAAATACCTTTATGATAGAATACTTATATACCTACCTATTAATATATAAATATATTATATATATATACTACATACATACTTACATTACTATGGATATGCAAGAGAAAGATAGTGTTCTTTTACTCTCTTTTTAAATATAGCAATAGATGGACTATCGCGCACAGCGTGCGGGAGAGAATTCCACAATCTGACGGCATGAACAGTAAAAGAGTAGGAGTAGAAGTCTGTCTTGTGAGATGGCATAGACAGGAGAGACCTGACGTTTGAGCGACATGGCTTATCCTGCGGGCGTGAAAACGCAAAGCGCTCTCGAAGATACGATGGAGAAGAAGGGTTATAAAGAATGTTGTACAGAGAAGAGAGAATGTGAGTATTCCTCCGAAGGCGGATTGGGAGCCACTTGAGCTGTGAACGAAATTGGGAAACGTGGTCGTATTTGCGCAGTCCGAAGATAAATCGAATGCAC
The DNA here is from genome assembly GCA_027580185.1 of Tuta absoluta. Classification (NCBI taxonomy): domain Eukaryota; kingdom Metazoa; phylum Arthropoda; class Insecta; order Lepidoptera; family Gelechiidae; genus Tuta; species Tuta absoluta. The sequence goes on along the minus strand of JAQAHW010000016.1, from coordinate 9,997,599 downwards.
AGATTTTGAAGACGCTCAAGTTACTATGAATACACATAGGTACCTACTTTAGAACTTCTGCCAAAAAAAACTATCTAACGCGGACGAAGTCGCGGGTAAAAGCTAGTAGGCAATAAATATAAATTCGGCGCTGTTAAGCGAAAAAAGATGCTGGTACATGGGCACACCCCTGAATAGTAGTCGGTAATTAATTAGTTTCGATAACATTCCACAAATCCCAAAATTCTTAGTAGGTACGCAATAATTTTAAACTTTTTCATACAATTGCCACAAAAACTATAAATAGGATCAAAACTGATTGATCGAACTATACCATACTATACGCTGCCGTCCGCCGCTGGGTCTGCATATCGCCGCCGCTCGGCTGCACGATGACGCGTTCTAATGCTAATTACCTACTTTCGCCCAGCGCAATTTCATGTACGGCCTCTTAAGAGGGGGCATTCATAAAACAAAATCTAAAAGAAAGTTTGTCGTTAGAATAAAATGTTTTGTCTTTCCAAAATATGTTAATATTTATAATCTATCATATTCTGACCCGATTACTTATAAAATAAGTACAAATTTATTTCATACCTAAGGAAATACGAGCATCTTTAAAACATGCACGTTGTGCAGGGCAAAAAAATGCTATTTGTGAAAATACACGAATTAGACACGTAGTAAAAGGCGACTAAGGGATAATATTCCAGGGATTGGGCGACAGCGTCCCCGATTGTAACGTCTTGCACTGCGCTTGCCAATCCGCCTGCCAAGCGTAGTGAGTATGGCATAACCCCCAATAGAGGGAGACCCATGTTCAGAAGTGGACTGTCAGGGCTGTTAATGTTAAAGTAATGAATCTGTATTTACTAGCAATTGTGTCTACTCTCGTTCATCTCTCTTCAAAGGTTAGTTCATGCAAAGCAACTTCTAAATGCGGACGAAGCAAATCACCGTAGTGGATAGGATAGTGGCCATAAAGAGTGTGTGTTGTGTCCTGTGTATTGTCAGCGAAACCTGCCGGATCCCGTTTCAATTCTGTTTTATGAGGTGCGCTGGACATTCGACTATTTCGCTTGTCGTCACTTGGACTACAGTGTCAACTGGAATAGGAGGAATGGGATTAGAATCGAAAATGAGTTGTTATTTGTTTTTCAGGATTGATTGTCCTGCCCTAAGCCAACCATAAATATGTGTGTATGTGTAATACGTGTGCGAATTCATGCTAACATATTTCACAGGGAGTCTGTGCAACGTGAGTCGCCTTCACCTAAAATGCCTATTTAGCGTTATTTAAGTGTATATAGTGTATTTATAGTATTTGTGTTAGATTTTACAAACAAACAAACAAACACAAACACACATCACGTCTATAATCCCTTGCGGGGTAGGCAGAGCGCAAACGGCCGCAAAAAATGGACATTCAGGCCACGTCTGACAAATATTTGGGGGTCATTCGAAAAATTGTGTATCACCATAGTGACAGGTTGTAAGCCCATCGCCTAAAATAGCAATACACACCCTTGAGTCCCTTAGTCGCCTCTTACGACTAGATTTTAAGTCATATTATATTGTTTTATTTTATTTTAAATGGGATGGGAATTTTCACCTTGTTGCCTGAAATAAAAGATTTATTATTATTATAGTTATAATTCTGACGGATTACATCGGCGGTGCCAATGTTCGTTGCGTATTTCATAAACAGCTATAGAACTATCGATAGGGATAAGGATATTATGGATCGTTCCATACGACAGTAAGAATTTATAGCATTTAATATAACCTACTTAATTTTCAAAATCCGTACTTATATTATAAGTCTAAGAGTTTGTGTGTGAATGTATGTATGTTTGTTACCTCTACACACTCAAACAGCTTGACCGATTTCGATGAAATTTAGAACACAGGTAGAGTAAGTATAACCTGGAACACATAGGCCACATTTTACGGCAGGAAAACAACTATTACGACGGGAAAATGAGTGGCAGCGGGTGAAACCGCTGGGCGGAAATCTAGTGAGTACATATATTACACACCACAGTGTCGCGCCACAATGTCAGTTCAGCACAAGAAGACTCCATTATATTTTACGAGATGTGTGTGGCTACCATTGTCTGGTAAGTAGTACTGACGGTAGTGTTGGCCGTCGATAGACTATCGATACGACAAATCCGTGCTTCGTAGTATACGGCGTGTGTGGGAAAGCCCTCCAAATATTGATAGGGTGCGTACAGACCATGAAACTATACATCTTTCCCCAAGAAACATAATGTCAAGAAAAAACTAAAAAAAAATATCTCCCATATAAAAATCACAATAAGCTACTTGCATTTATTAAGAAAAAACAAAAAATCTACTATTCCTGAAATATTGATTTATGGGAATTCGGCCAAAAGTCGGAATATGGCAAAATCGTGACTTCACGATGATAAACAGAACATTCTTCCTAAAAAGATCTAGGAATTCGGCCAAATTCGGATTTTGGTTGAATTCCTAAAGTTATTTAGGAAACAAGGGTAAAATAAATTAACTAACAGAAAAACTATTCTTTTATAGCTATTCTTTACGGTTCGGTTCCGATTAGGGTTTCGTTCCCGGGACCCGGGAATCGGAAATTCCCGGGAAAAGCTACGATCCCGGCGACGGGAATTTTTTATTCATTTCCCGGGAATTCCCGGAAAGTTTACATTGTCGTTTAATGCTCTAAAAACCTTCATATTGATAATTATTTGCATACAAATACCACAAAATTTCTGGATATAAAATTAAACAATAATAAACCTTTACTGCTTCCATGATCTAGTGATCTGATCGTTTGTTTTAGGATCTGGAGGTCTTTGGTTTGAATCTCAAAGGAAACACACAAAGTTGATATTTGACAATTTATCACTTTGTAAGAGCGTAACCAGTTTTATTGTCTGTAAGAAAGACAGATCGGTGTTTCGGAGGGCACATTGAGCCGTCGTCCCGGCTGATGTCTATGAATACTTAGGCAGTTTGCCCACTTGTCGTCCGTCGCTGCGTATTTTAACGCACCGTAAAGAATGCGTCTGTCAGACAAAAGATTTTGAAATTGCGAATTTTGATCTTATTCCCAAACAAATACGGCTACGGTGCGTAACGGATGCGTCTGTTAAGTCGTTTGATAGACGCATCCGTAAACGCACGAAAGATAAGTAGGAAAACCACCATAGATGGGGTTATTGACCATGTTAACCTAAGGTTCATTGGGTCGTTTTTCAATTTGTTGGGTCGTTTTTCAATTTGTGCTCCTTCACGATATGATGATGAAAATGGATCATAAACATTCCTAATTGATTTCTTTTTTATTTATTATTGTATTTCAATATCTGACCTAAAACACTACCTACCTGTCCCACACGAAAAGAGAGAGAAACAGTTTATTTTTATTTATAAAATAATAAATTTCGTGGAGCACGTAAAGCCGTCGATCCCAGTCGCTGTTTTGAATTTGTTACACTGATCATTAATAAAGTTGTTTAAAGTTCAAAGTTCAGACGGTTTAAAAACTCAGAGACCAGGATAGGCCCGTTCAGTACTCGTATGACAGTGTTAACTTTTTAAGTATGTAATTTAAACGATTAAATAAAGTGTTCAACTCCATTTCTTATCGAAAAACAGCAAAACCAAAAAGTATTAATCTTTTCCCGGTTCCCGGGAATTCCCGGGAAAAGCAAAAATAATTTCCCGTTTCCCGGGAACTGAAAAGGGCCGGGAAACACGAAACCCTAGTTCCGATTAAGTTGTTTATGAATTTTAAGTAGCAAATTTTAAATGATGCAGGTAGGTACTTCCATAGGGAAAACTTATAACGAGCACTGTTAAGAATGATCAAGCTTGCTTTCCACTTGCGTATTTACCTATTATATGTTAGGTTGATAATAGAAAACAATCCCAATTATACAGTTTGTCCAGAACAGTTAGTGCACCTTGTAAGGGCTTGTATTAGAAAACAATGCATTTCTCAATAATGTTCTTTGTTGCTAAAGATTCTAGATAAAAGGGAAATTTATATAGCGTCACATTCATCTAGGTTTCAGTGAGCACCATTCCTTATAATCTAAAAATTTTTAATTGGGGCTTCTTTGGAAGCATTCTTCTTTGCTATCACTGTAAAAACTCTTACTAAGCTTGTAAAACACTTCAGGTCTTTGTTAACATTACGTATTTAATTGTTTAATTCATCATTAATTTTTAATTCATAAGATATTTTAACACATTTTAATTAAAGATTCAATTTTACAGTTATTTCTAAGATTAAGTCCCAGATCCTATTTATTCATGCATATGGGCAAGTTTTTTAGTTTGAGAGTTATTTGACCGATTCGATTATCTCAATTCTAATGGATATTAGGAACCCTGAAGTGTTAAAAATGTTGTTGATACTATAGATTCGATCAATGACATTGGTGTTGAATTCTCTTAATCGGTACTTGTTATTTTCTTACCGTAGCAGCACAGATTAATAATAAGTTACTAAGTAGCAGTCCAAATAACTTGTGTTAGTATTCTGGTAATTAAGGCAAACTAAAAAATACGCATTAACTGTGAACATAAAAACTCATAATTTGTTGTGATTGAACCATTATTCTCCGGTATATCAACAATTTAATTTGGGACATCTTTTTGGACTCCCAGCCCAGTACACTGATGTAGTCTGACACAAATTCTCAACAAACATTCCATTACAATAATGTACCCATTTAGCCAAACACAATATCATTGTATATTCTATAAAAAAATAATAGGCGCATTTTGGTATACAAGGTAATAAAAATAAACAAAATGGCCGATATAATATCGGGTGAGGCGGGGCGATGAAAAATAAATAAAAACACGAAGCAGGGGAGGCCGGGAAAAATGAAAAGCCACTTAGTCCCGCTTCCCGCCGCAAAGTGAGGGATTTAGAGCCCTCCGAGGCCCTCACCGCAAGCACTCAATGATATCGAGACATGATGCCACTTTTACCTAAGGGGACAGGAGAGGCGCAACAAACGATGTCTTTAAAATTGATGTGGTCTCGCGGATTTAGAAAATGACGCTCGAAAGTGTGAGGATAGAAACACGATAATCTTCTTATTTAATTCTTAGTTGTTTTGAATAGAGTATGTACTGCTTCTGTCTTTTGTCTTCAATTTATGTTACAATTTTGCCGATAATACGTTTGTACTCTACATTCTTGTTGACATCGTTATTTAAGTTAACCATAAGTTTTGGGCCAAGTGTTACATTTCTTGCGCACATTTTTTGCTTAGGATGTCACGTCTACCTTCCACCTCCACAATACGATACTTAATTTATTCACTACGATGAAGTTCCAAGTTTTTGCAGATACTTTATTTTGGTTAAGACAAAATTTACGAGCGCTAATGACACCGGTTGGCGTGAAACGGCACAGGCGGCGGAGGCGCGCGAATAGGTTGGCGCCATATTTCATCATTTCCCGCGCTTTTCCGCCATATATTATTATTTTTTACGACGCCATGTTTTCGTTTCGGAAAACTTGTGCTGAATTTGAGAATGGGAAATTTTCTAGGGATTCTCGAGTGTCATGTAGAGGGCGCCAAGCTTAATTGAAATAACGTTTCTCTACACAAAATCTGTACCACTATATAAATAATTCTTTATTTTGTGTTTATTGAATTGTTCTAGATGTATTATTGGTTATTTGTTTACTTACACGAATGACACTCAATATAATAGCAAGGCGATAAGTTTATTTTGTATTAAATCAAACAAACATAATTAATTTGTAACGAACACAACGTGAAACGGAACCTGTGACAAAACTATGGCTGACGCCAGCCATATTGAAACGTCAAAATTTCAGTTTAGCACAGCGCCCTCTGGTTTGACATTCAGAACTATCAAGAGAACTGTCAATAGAAAAACTCCCATTGAGATAGAACTTGGCATTTGGCAGTTTGTTAATCTGATTTTGATATGATTTTTTTGATCAAACCAATGTGGAAGTACAGGGTGTCTGATGGCAGATTTATATTTCAAAACTGCTTTAAAACATCAAATAATAAATTAATCATTTTTTTATTTTTTTTATATATTGAACGTATCTATCTAAATCTATACGGATTAGGGTTATAATAATGGTTATAATCAATAATGTCCTCCAAACCTCCAACTTGTCTTTCATTCATATCGCAAATTTTGTTTAAATAGGAGCCTTGATTTGTGTACGCGTTTTTGCCCGACATCAATTTTGTTCATATAAGTAGTTCAATATCCACGAATTTTAGTTGAAAACATTCCCGCAACTTTTTGGCTACAACAAAACACCAAATATGACCATGCCCTGACTTCCAGGATCCCTGGAACATAACCTTAAATTCGCCAAAAATATCAAATTTGCGTTTTTCGACAATTCTTAAGGCAGCACTTTTATGAACATTTGCAAATCAATGGAACACATACGGAATTCATTTTTAATCAAATCCGAATGAACACTCATAGAAAGTACTAATTTCCTAATGATTTATTGATTTTCTATTTTTTTATTGCTGTTATAAATATAAATCTGCCTACCAACACCCAGTACCTGTTACGTATATTGTAGGTAAGTATTGCCATATAGGTAGCTAGCCACACAAAACAGGTTTTTTTCAGTTGATTTATTTAGATTTTATAAAGTGTAATTATTGAATAGCTTGATCAGCTTGTAGGTATTGAGGAGAGGAAGTAGAATTTAAAAAATCCTTTGCGAAAATTGTACCTACTACCTATAAATATGACATCAAAGAGTTTCCGTCCGAGCTGTCATAAGTATTTTATTCAAGCTTCTTCAATTAAAATTCGTCTAACTGTCGATGAACTTAAGCAAACAGTAAGTAAGTACAATAATTTCGTTACTGCAATAATTAAAACAATCATCATCTAAAATGTATTCAATTTCTTCACCCTTCAAAAGGACACTGAACAAAACAGCATTTCTACGATAAAATCAAAACGAAACTATTAAAAAGAACATTTAAACAGAATCATTTTTTGTGGGGGACAATAACAAATGTTTGGCCACCCTTGACTGAGATCGAGGGACCAATCATCTGGCAAGTGCATCTAACTAGATCCTGTATTTTACAGTACATTGCTGTCTGGCCTATTATTAAAGGTTTGACACCACGGTACTACTAAAACTGTGGTAACATTTTAATAAGAGGACGTTTAGTGTACAGTGTTGGTAGAGTGAAAGTGTGAAACCAACCTATAGGTTCCAAGCTTAGGCACTAAGCTACTACTCCAACCTAGGTTTGGAGTAGTAGCTTAGTGCTTAGAGAGCTCCTACTATTACTGGATAATATCCTCCCCCGATGCTTATGTAGCCTACGATTTTAGGCTGACTACATTTTACTTCTGCCCGCATTTAAACAGAATTGGCAACTCTGGATTCTTTTATAGGAGGTAGATACCTACTTTCCGGAAAGCTTTCAAACAAATTTTTTAAGCGGTTCTGCCATTTGTCGTCCGTCGCTGCGTATTTTTAAGCAGCGAATTTCGATCTTTTCTTCATACAAATACGGCTACGGTGCATTATAAACGACGTAACAGACGCATTCGTCAAACACCGTAGTCGTATTTCTATGAGAATAAAATACGATCAAACTTCCCAATTTCCTTTCGTCTGAATTGCATGCGTCACAATGCGTTAAAAATACATAGCGACAGAAGACAAGTGGGAGAACCACCTTACAATACAAAAAAAAGTTTATTGGGAAAAATATTTTTTTACAATGAGGATTCCCTGTGTTGTGGAATATCAGCCTCTTCCCTTAGAATGTACCAATATCATAAACATAGTAGCTTGCTATGATAAGCGTAAGCTCCCGCAATGTACTAAATAAAACTACCCTAAGAAGGAACTCATTTCGCTTGCACTCACCCATCACCTTGATACATTCGCCTCGGACCCCTCCACTACTTCACTATTACACATTAGGGTGCTGCGTGCGTATTTTGGCAGATGTGACAATTACAACAAAGCCAAGAGTGTCGATTGCGGCTGAATACAAGCAGATAATCTTTTAAATATTTCAATGCTGTAGTGGGGGAATTTATTCGCTTGTATGATCACCAATTTTATGAAATAAAACCCTCCTATTAATAAATTAATACGTAATCATTTCAGTAGTGTTAGGTTAATAAAACCGTGTGTAATTATAGTACAAAAAATAAACTCTTCTTCGGCTTCAGTTGACCAAATCATTTTCAACAGGGGGGTTTCATGTGAATAACAATTTTAGGCGACAGCCTGACAATCTGTAGTAATAGTCTGTTTGCCTGTCTTTTCTAGAAACGGCCCATAAACATTCGTCACACGTGGCGATTGCGACCGTATTTTACGGCGGTTAACGCTGTGCCTACCCCGCAAGGGACAAAGGCGTACGTGTAGGTGTGTATATTTCGACGGTGAATAACTGCCAAAGAATAATAACTTACTATTGCTGAAGGTAAGTTTTATTTTAACATTTGACAAAGTAAAGCGTGTTGCTAATACTGATTTTATAGAAGTAAGTTCTCATTAAGTATTTGTAAATAAAATTCAAAAAAGGTTTTTTAAGGAACTAGTGGCCTGCCCAGCAGTGGTTTCTCCCGTTGTTGCTTCCCGTTTGTGAGAATAAAGCATTTTCCGTGGTAAAGAAACTTAAAAACCATCCTCTTGAATCTCAGGTAGCAGGTAGATTAATCTTGAAACAGTCAACTGTTGACTTTATTCAGTTAGCTACCCCATTATTATGATAATACAGTGGTACAACAGTTTGTAAGCATGTGTTTTCATTGTACTGGTCAATGAAGAGTGTGCGATGAATGTTAGGGGGTTAGCGGCCGGAGTGAGATAGTGGCAGATAACAGTAATAGAAACATGTGTTGATATAACCAGAAGATCTGTGCATAATTCATAAATCCTTATTAAAACTTGGTGGGTTAAAATTGTTACATTTACTAAAATGTTTTGCCAATACTTTAGATTTTCATTTCACTTTGGCAATATTCTTTGTGCAATTTTTTCTCAAACTTATATAACGTATATGTTTTAGCTCAGAACTTCATGGAATTTTAAATAGTTTCAATATGACAGCAGCAGTATGTTGTCATGTTTATTTCACATAGATATAATCCATAGTTCTTTGTGAAACTCTGCAGTATATTAGAGCTTGGCATTCCGTTTTTACTATTCATTTATCTGTAAAGTGCTTTTAGGTAAACGCTTTTCGGTGTTCACCTGTTATCATTATCAATAGCGCAATAAAAGCACTAATCGACACCTGTCGTTCAAACATTTCGGGTATTTTGTGTGCTTATCGCAAAATGGATTCATTCATATATACCGACGACGTAATAAAGGCAATGCCAGGAGCTCGATTTTTATACTATTCGAATTGATTTTACGCACGCAATGGCCCTTTTCGCCTGCGCAATCCTAAATTTGTTATTTTCTAACTAAGTATAAATTTTCCGTGAATTCTCAACAACTGGCCCTACCACTCGTATCAAGTCGTGAAACCATTTTCTTTTACTCTCCAAAACAGTTGATTGTCATAATCAAATTACAAGGTAAGCTTTCGACCATAGACTACGATTTGACGCAATATCTTTTTTAACTACGTTTCGTTTCACTGTCGAAGATTCCTACTATTAAATTCAATGAATTTTGCTATGGATACTGGGGTGTCAATATTTCTGCGTATAACGAAAAAGTATAAGAAATTTTAATGACAATACAGATATCTACTGTTTAAGATATACGAAATGAGATTTAATGATAGACCGGATTATGGAAAAAATTTAATAGTGAGGAAATTAAGCTTTTTGCTTAGTAGGATTTTAGTTGCATGTAATAACGCCGGGTAGTGTTAGTAATTTTTATCTCTCTTGCATAAAATATGTTCTACGAATTAGATGTGTATTAAAAAATATTTTGCTAGGTTACCCACATACTCACACATTACTCCTATTTATATATAACAGTTTAACAAAGTACTTTTTAGTTATCCGATACCTCTTAAAGAAAACAGTTCTCATTCGCTTGGGTATGAGACGATACTTATATTATGAGCGATAAAGCACAAACAAAACTTGTTCAGATAAAACTGATATGATGACTTGTTACTTGTATCAACTATATTAATAGCTTCCCCAATATTCCCCATAATAATTTCCGGGCTTACGGCGCAAAGGAAAACATATTATTTTCCTTTTATACGGATAGATAAATAAATTACAATTTAGTGAGAAAAATACTCCTACTTACAAGTTTTCTTAGAGGTAATGGAATCGTCTAATGGATTTTATATCCGCAAAACAAATCGACGGCAATATAATTAATCAGATGAGTAACAGATGTCAGATAAGATGTTTTACGAAAAGGGAAAAACTCTTCTGAATTTAGGTTTTATGATTATGAGATACTAGATTTCCGTCCCACGGTTTCACCCGCGGCTCATAAAGTTTCCAATGAGTAAGTTATTTTTCTTTGAAGGTACAAAACATCTTCTTTTCGTGTTGGACATCCAGTCGACGTACCCTGGTGTCTGAGTTTTTCAACCGCCTAATGCCACTAGTAGGCCTCTGACATGATTGTTTAATGACCGCCGTCTAAGTTATCATAGACAACAACCGGGACCGACGGCTTTACGGTCCCTCCGAAGTACGGAACCATCTTTCTTATGGACATGGACAATCAGGTGGTTCACCCTGCAATGTCCTAACCAGACTGGTAACAAATTCACAAAGTTATAATATCAACTTTGTGCCGGTGGGGCACTCGCAAAGTAGATATTATCTTTTGTGAGTGACCCTGAAGACTGGGAATCGAACCCGGAACCTTTGCGCTGCAGGCAGTTCCACTAACACGGCGCCACATCAGCCGTCTAATGAGTAAAAAATGAGATAAATTAAAGTAATTTAAATTTATTAACATTTTTTGTACGCGTAAAAAAATATCCATGAGCAATTTGTTAACTTAGACCCTGTAATTAAAAACATCTTCCTTTTTTGAAGGCAGTACAACTTGGTCAAAAATATTTGATGTCAAGTTCAAACAATCCGAAACAGTTCCGCCATAGATACGAAAATATGTTTTGACACTAATAGTTAAACTTAATCTTGTATCTAGAGTTCTGAAGACAGTATAAAATCAATAGAATCCACACGCAGCGGATGACACCGGTCGTCTCGTCCCTGTGGCCGTCCCGCAGGACTCGAGCGCGTCCCAAACGTGCCATAACCTTAACTAGCGCATCTGCTCGCCAGTGATAATCTGTAGGACACTCATTTAGTATTGCTCTACAAGTAAAAACCATTTTCAACTGTTTCATGTATTGTGTCAGTCAACCCGCGACCACAATACATGAAACTGTGTTGAAACGTCGGGACACAGGTAAATTACTAATATTTACCTAAATACTATCGCGATAGACCCGGTCTAATACTTGAAATGAGTGAAAGTGATCGCGAGTGCTTAAAAAGTTATAAGTAAAAACCAGTTTGTTAATAATTTTAGGGAGTTTTTTTTATGTTGACAGTTCTGACTCAACGCCTTAATATCAAACCCGAAACACCCGATGAACCCTGGTGTCAGAATTTTTCAACCGCCAACTACTACTAGTAGGCCTCTGACATGGTTGTGTAATTTTTGGTTAGTTAGTTATCATAGCAACCGGGCCCGACGGCTTAACGTGCCCTCAAAAGCACGGATCCATCTTACTTACAGAAAATCAGGTGGTTTAGCCTGCAATGTCCCAACCAAGCTGGAAAGAAATTCACAATGTGATAATATGTTGCAGTTGCACTACCACTGCGCCACAAAAGCCGTCGAGGGGTCAAGATCTTATACTTAGCAGCCTATCAGCAAAATCTTATATGGCTTGCGGCAGCCTAAGTTTTGTCATAGTTTCTGTAATACGTTATGTTCATAATCAATTAACTACTGTTTTTTTTATTTGCTACAAATTAAACTTGTCATCTTGCTATTATATTTAAGTTATTACATTTGAGTGTCATTTATGTTACTTAACAGAAAATCAATAAGAAATGTGGAGAAATAAAAAACACATTATTTGAGAATATTTTTTTAATTCCGACACTATTATTCGCAAGGCCACAATGTTTCTGAAAAAGCTCAGCCTCCTCTACGTGACACTTGAGAATCTCTAGAAAATTTTCCATTAGCGCAAAATCTGGTCTTGCTGCTTAGTACCTACTGGCACATCCAACCTTCTTTGTTTTTACTTCTAGATCTAGGTACAGTCTTTGGTGATTTAGGGCTAGCTCTTTCAGATGACAACATTCTATTTTCCGTTCTTTTCATCGCCTATGCCAAACCTTATACTGTATCTACATATATAACATTATGAAACAAAACGATATGCCGTTACTGCAGCGCATCTACCTCTGCATCATCAATCACCTCCCCCCCTCCCCCTGCTGGACAAACCGCCCCCGCCCCCTACCGCTTTCACCTCGATTACTCTATGATTTTACTAAGGCATACATGGAAAATATGCAGATAGAGGTAAGTTATAAATAAGTTAACATGTTTTTTTTTAGTTGTGGACCCTACGATTTTTAGCCCCGGGGCTTTTAATCTACACCTGACTGTATGGTGGGGAGCAGGAGCTCACCCGGAAAAGCTTGTGGTTGTTTAAACAACCAGCTCGTCCGCAAAATGTTTATAATTCAAGTGTATTAGCATACCTACACCTAAAATGTCAAAAATAATAAAGTTTGGCCAATGGCCTAGAAACTATAAGCTAAAAATAAACGACTTTAATATTATTGAAACATGAAAAGCTAGCCGTGGCTATTAGCCGCCTCTTGAAACACTCATATTATCACGGGAAAGAAATCGTTTCATGTTATTCTGGGCCGGAATCACATAGCAGTGTTCTTTGGTAAAATAGCGATTAAATCACAATAGGTACCTACTTAGTAATTTCAGTTTTAGTGATTTTAGTTTTTAATGACATATTAATAAAAATTACTCTAATTTGTTTCCACCTTTGTAATTGGATAAATAAAATAATAAATTGAATTGAAATCGTAAAGACTTCACAAACACATATTAATGGCGTAAACACATATACGATTTGTATATCAATAAAATATTGGCAGCGTGCAACATCACAAACACTTTTTCACAACGGACCCAAAAACAAACCCAATTTAAGATTCCGGTCAACCCGAAAAAGTACGGTTGACTACGCTTAAAACGAAGAAAAATGATTTGCTGACGACCCCAACCCGTTCCCAGGGAGTCCTGGGCGTGACGTCACATGACTAGTGACGTCACAGCTCCCATCAATCACGTTTTCTATTTAATTTTAAATCAATTGGTGTCGCTCGCGCCCGTTCGCAATCCATCTTCCGTTATCAATATTTATAAAACATTAGCAGTGGACGGGTTGATTTTTGTTAGAGGAAATGAGAGTGGCAAGTCGGTGGAAAGATGGAGGTGGCGTTGTTTGATAAAGCTGTTTGGCAAATCAACCTGCCTGTTCAAGGGATCAAGTCAAACTGGTTTTTTTTTACAGCTAATATTAATTTATTTTATTTTATATTATTTTGATAGAAATCTTCCAGCGAACACAACAAAGTACTTTAAAACTATTGAAATGTATTTATTAGAAAATTAAGTAGGTATAGCTTGATCCCTTAAGCGGGTAGGTTAATGTCCTATACCTTCTCATTCCGTTTTTTCATAGAAAACTGTACCTAGGTACCTTGTTGAACTATATTTAGCGCCGAGATAAAATATTTTAGGGATTTACTTCGATCCGGTTTTACTGTTTTTTTTTCTTTCTAAATGTTAACGTGAACTTCGACTCGGCCTGATGTAGGTACTATTTTAGGAGATTTGCTAACAGAAAGATTGTGATTCTTTTATACACGAGTTCATCACGCCTTTATCCCTTGCGTTGCGCTGTAGGCAGAACGTAGCCGCAAGAATACGGTCGCTATCGCCGCGTCTAACAAGTGTCCTAAAGTCCAGTATTACTTGAATGACAGATTCTCAGCCTGTTGCCTAAAATTGACATACTTACACATGATACACCTAAGAGTGGCTTACTCGCCTCTTATGAAACCCGCGGGAAAGAAAATACCTCTATGAAGGTATTTAACTGGTTTATCCCTCAAAAGATAAATACTTGATTATACATATGTAGGTATAATACCTGTATAGCATATTTGCTGTAGCAGTCTAGACACAGCACCGGTATTGGATTCACTCGGAACTCGGAATCAAATCAAAACCCGATCAGAACCAAAAGACAGTCAAACGCAAAAATTTATTAAATAAAAGTCTTGGATTATTGGACCAGTCTAATGCAAAATTTATTTGATAAGAAAACAAATATCCAATTACCTTCAAAGTGCAAACTTTGCATTAATCAAGAAGAAAGGGTATAAAGGAATGATACATCATTTTAATTGCAGTAGATATAAGACATTACATAAAGCTCCTCCTTATAGGCTTACTAATTTTCAAATTGGTCTGACGGCAGTTTAAATTATAACAGCACTTTTCATTTCAGAATATTCAAAACACAGGAGTAACCCAACTTCTTACGCCCTTAATATGCAGATACACCCACTTAACTTACACACCGGTTAAGTGTAGGCAAAAAGGCTGGATTCATAATCTTGTTAGCACTCAAATTTGCATTAATTAAGGTTGAGGCGTCGCCTGAACTGCGGGGGGTTGCGGGGGTTGACAAGTGAAGAGGGGGGAGATAATATTCAAATGGTACATGTAACGGCGCCCTGAAGCCTCACGCCGCCCGCAAGCAATATAGAAGGTACAGTCGACGAGACATGTGTAGGCGAGTGCTAATTGGTTCTATTGTACAATATTTTGAATTGTTCAAGAATTCAATATTGCAGAAATCATCAAAATACTCGGCAAGACCTTCCCCAAAACTATAGGCAGTATAAGTATATTATTTTTAAATTTTCTACGTTAAGTGTACTACAATATGTATAGCTAGAGATAAACCTTATTTGAGGGCAATTACTTTTAAAAGTTTATGCCTGCGCTGTTGGAGGCGTGGACTTCTCTCTTCTTTCCCTATATTGGGAACTACTGGCATATTATGGGTAGATTCAGTCCGATCCATTCTTCCCAGAACAGCTCCTATTAGGTTTTTTTTTTACTTAACTTTATTACATCGCAAATACTTAAATGAACTAAGGATCCCGCTAAACCCGTAGTAGGTTTGTCTCGAGATCTATGTATTCTTGCTTTCAATACGTTAAGTAGTAGAAATTATACCTATTATCGTAAACCCTGAAACAATTGCGAAAAGTAAAAAAAAAAAATAGTAAGTACACATTAAATTACAAAAAGAAAACTACTTTTCGCATCACCAGTACTCTTCTCAAAGCATCGAGGGTACGCTCGACAATTTCCTCCTCGGGTAATTCACTAGGATTTAATTTAAATTAGTTTTGGCTTGGCTTAATAGCTTCTCCCTGTAGGGTGGGGGTAGGGAGTAGGCAGGGGATGGCGGGACTCCAACGAGAGTATTCTGGGAAGCTGGGGTGGTCTGTATTTCAGGTGAATCACGTGTTTGTAAAGTTACGTCCCGTTTACGTATTGGTTCACGTGATAAGATTAAAAATACGTCCGAATTTAGAATAAAATACTTGTGGTGTAAAAACAGCCACTTTTGGTATTGATTATATACCAAAAAGGGCGGTTTACAGGCACTTTTTGCCATAACTTTAATTACAACGAATATTTAATTGAGTTTGCAGGTTCTAATTTAACTTAAAGATAATACTAAAAACTTGAGCAATGGACAATCTGATAGATTGTTTTAAGTGTATAAAGACAAAATATGTTTTTGTGAAGTGGCTCTACTGTCGAGGCCGTTCATGACTCCACTCGCCTTAACTGAATTGAATTCAACCTTTACCTACTTACTACGTTGCCAAAAAAAGAATATGTAAGAAGCATTTGTAGAAGATGCAGCGTAGTTGTTGCTATGTAGACCTTTCCAATAATAGACTGTCGATTATTTACTATCTGATAAAGGGAAGTGGGCGCCAAGGAGCTGCAGTCTGGACTTTTTTTTCTCTAACGTAGGTCTGTGTCACTAATATTTATAATCTAAGTTATAATAGACAGCAATTTGTGGTATCATAGATGGAACAAACTTTTTTCTTGTTGACTAAGTTTAAGGTATTTTTTTATTTGTATACCTAACACGGAAAGTGTTTTAAAATTTGGCATTCAATTCGACTATAAGGTAGTTTAGTGGGTTTCTCCGAGATCTCCAAACCAGGGACATCCGGATTCTGCGACCGACGCTCAACCCGCTAGACCACGGTAGCAGTTACGTGTAACTTTCCTTGAATACAATGCCAGAATAGGACTGCAGGCTCCTCGGGTAGGCAGTTACGTGAGCAGACGGGCGCGCGCTGTAATTATTTGTGCTTAGCTAAACACCACAATTATATCAACGAGTGTTACACTTCTGACTTGATTACTCTTTGCATGTACCTAATACCAAGAGTGCGGACTATATTTATTTATTTGTTTTATTTGCATTTGGAAGATTTACAGACAAATTTTAACTGCATATTATTAGATAGATAGAATATTACAATGCCATTAACAAATCTCCGCAGATACCTATATGTATTGGCAAATATATATCTAGATATCTGGTAGGAGTGCCGATTGATGCCGGCTTAGAATAGCATCACCCCGTTTAACAGGTGACTAAAGGACTCAAGGGTTACATGTGTATTGCAATTTTAGGTGATGGACTGACAACCTGTCGCTATGGTAATAGGTACCTACACAGTTTTCTGAATTACCCTCAATTGTATGTCAGACGTGGCGTAAATGTTAATTTAACGGCCGTTTAGGATTTGCCTACCCTGCAAGGCTTTATATAAGATGTAAGTACCTATGTATATTTTTATATCTGGTAGATATTTGGTAGCTGCTGATAATATGATTTGTTACAACCGGTAGAACAATTTTTATTCCAGAAAATATTTTTTTTCTATAGAAAAAATAAATAAACAATAAGTAATATTTCATAATAGGTCCTATTTATTTTATCGTCTCGGTTCTTAGGTACCGTACAGATACAGATAAACCAACTTATTGATTGACAACATAATTATGCACTAAAAGCGTTACTTCCTCCTACGGCGTAGCAAACCTGCTACGAGAGTTATCAACATAGACCACCAAACGGAACTCTGTGTGATTAAAACAATCAGTTTGGTATGCCTTATACCTTACATGAAAAAATATATGACAGTATAACTTTTTAAAACAATCTAAAAATAATCCACAACAAGCGAGAATCCCAACACATCAATAAAACAACTAAAGCGCACTATTCACTGCACAATACATAACACGAACGTAAGCCTTCGTAATGAGGAGAAACGACCCGAGCGTGCATGGGCCGCCTAATGCCGGTACAGTGAGACGCCAGATAAACTAACGAGTAGAGAGCGAAAGAGATAGAAGCAGTCAGATGGAAGCAGGAAGGAGTTATGTATGTTCAATAAACATTTGCCGTCTTCGGAATGTGCTGAGATAGAACTGAGGAGAGATGGAAAAGTTATTCGAATTTGTATTTCCTAGCTAGACCGCTGGGTAACTTTAAGGTTGCAATGTATGATTGGTAAACAATATGATTCATCGGCTCAAGTTCCTATATACAACCACATATTGATCAATGTATCATCATTTATATTGATGAAATAAGCTTAGGTAAAATAATTTATATATGTATATATATATATATATAGGTATATATATATACATAACTACAAACTATCTCTGAATAAAATATAATGTAACGTTTATGACAGGGGCAAAAAAGAAACCAAAAATAACCATCTTGAGTAAACACAGTAAGATTACAAGAAGAAAGCTTACTTTACTATGTTTCAACTTATCGTAAGTATTGCAAACTGAAAACCGCTCGCAAATCCCTTCCAAAGTAATACCATCAATAACTACATGGAACAGCTATCCTACAGAATCGCTGAAAACAAAAAACACCTCGGGCCGCACCCGGCGCGGCGAGCGCTATCATTACCCGAACACTAATTAAAAAGTAATTAAATTCGCGAGAAAAAGAGAACGCCACATTTAACTGATACTAATAAGATCGTCAAACAATTACGAAGGCTCATCCACAGCGAGCGACAGAGACAACAACAACCTGAAATGTTTCATCTCACTCGCACCCGCAGCTCTTTCTATTTAACTTTTAATTTATACTCATTCCTTTATATCTTTTATTGCTTCGCCCATCGCGACTCCTAATGCGCCTGAGGTGCTCCTCACACTAATTAAATTCATGCAACACTAAGCTTTCTGAACACCCCCCGTCACAAGCCCCGCCCCTCCCTCCCTCTCTCCCGGCAGCCGACCAATGGTAGCGCGCGGCGGCGGGCGCACAGTCGGGGGGCGGGGTGCGAGGTACAGTCAGTACAAGATTTCTGATAGAGCTGTCACGTCGCGTCCGAGCGGCCGTTACGCTGTCTTGACATATTTTATTATTATTTATGTCAATTAGGTTATTACTTTTTGTTTAATGGAATAAGGAATTGGTTGTGAAATTGATTGCCTTTCAGTCGCTTATGATTCATCACTGTCAAAAATATTATCTGAGACGTGTTAATTTTGTATGATTGATTGTTTATAGGGGAAAGTTGGCTATATTGTCCCCCCTAACTTCTATCGACATTTGCGAAAAAACTGTAAGGGTTATCCTAATGTTTGTCTATTTGTAATGAAGTTTAGTTAATTGGCTTAATTATACCGTAAATGATTTTTAAATTTAGTGAGTACTTTTCTCACAAGAGATCTTTTTTTTAAAAGAAGCTATCGGTACGATTTAGAGACGGGTACGTTTAATCGTACCGCGAGGTCTCCAAGTCGTACTTTGAGAATTTCTATACAAACACCGAAAATAAAACAAAGTGATTTTTGTACATATTTATTTTGTTTAGAAATTTTGAAAATTCAATCACAGTCCTCTGATTTGAGATCCAACGTTTTGTTGTTTTATGTCCTCAATGCTTGCCTTAAATCTTTTTAGGACTAATTGTAATATTTTCTTTTCGTTTTCTTTTCACTCATCTGCAATAATATCAAAAACTTATGAAATATCAAAATTCTAACAATTTTTTTGGCATTTCTTCACCTATTTAAAGCAATAAATTATTTGTTATTCACCAAAACTTACCGTATATTAATAATTTTAATAATTTTTAAAGCAATATTTTCCTAAATTAGCTAAATTGTACCGGTACGATTAAAAAACTACGGATCGGTACAATTTAGAAAACAACCCATTTTTTGCAAAAACAATTTATCATTTCTTAACCTCACATGATTGCGCAGGTTCATTCATGCAGAGAAAAAGTGAAATAACCAAGCTTAAATGTGATGAAATAGCAACATTCAAAAAGCTTACCGTTTTTTTGTTAATCCTTACATTCTTCAGTCAAAAAACACTATCAGCACCAATAGAAATCTTAATTAATTAATTACAATGAACCATTCCTACGCAGCGCCTTCAAAAACTGTCATGGCTTTCTGAGTGTTGCCAACTACTATTTAGTGTTGCTGGATTAAATAAAAACGTGATTTGAAAGAAAATAGGTAGGTGGTACGATTAATCTGCAGGTACAATATAGCCAACTCTCCCCTACGTCATTAGAGTGATTGGTTCAGCTGGGCGCAATCTATTTTGAGGCAACTCTATTGTGAGATAGATTTGTACAGTTGTACAACAATATCTTGTAATCTGGCTTTCTGTCCGCTAGATTAGCCGTTGATTACCACGCGCCTGTCATGTTAAAAAGACGGGTGAAATCAAGAGTTATTTATTACGTTTAAAATTTAAATTATGAGGCTAAAATAGTTAACGCAAAAAACTAAGTAGAAATATAAAAGAAGAGACATAGATTAAGTTTTTTTTACAAATCTAAGTGACGTAATACACCTACGTAAAATTCAGTCTTGGATTTCGGATTGATTAAATGCTACATTAGGTACATATTTTCCGTGCCAGTTGTCAACTTCTCGCCCATCTGAAATTACGCATTTGAACTATTTGCAGATGTATTCTAAACCTTACCACCCAATTATTTACGTCTAGACAGTAGCCTTTAAAACTAAAGAATCAAAGCGTTTGGAACGAAGGGAACCAAACAAAGTAAATAAATTTTGCAATAAATAAATTAGGTGTCTAGATGAGGGATTGCACTATACTAATAAAATGACATGGATACCTTCCAAGGTTTAGGCTTAATTTGCTTAGCGTACGTTACTGCCTGTATACTCACTCATGCCTATTTACAGGCGTAAGTACATATTTCCTTATTTATAGCATACCTACAACTAAATTGACAAAACGCAAACGTTTGTGGTTACGTTCATAACATAATTCCTTACCGATTCTCCCTACACGTCGCTCCGCGCGCCATGCGGCTAAAAAAGATTATGACAGCCCCGTGTGAACGCACCCAACGCCCATAAATCCTAAGTACAATCACTTGCCATGCGATAACAAACGTTACAACCGCCTCATAAAGCTTATTTCCACTCAGCGTTGCCATCGTCTACGCCGTCTCTAATTCAATGCACGATGGTGCTTAATTTATTACCCTCCATGCAAAATCGATCTATAACGTCTCAGTATAAGGTATAACATCGTTTAGCAGAGGAATTCACGGTACTGTCGGAGGAATAAATCTATAATATGAAGGAGGCGGGGAATTAATTTGTGCGTTGGGAGGGGTGAGGGGGTGTCGCCCCGCCCTCGGCCGGGCGCGCCATCTCAGTGCCGGCGGAGAGCACGCGAGCGACGAGCGCACAGCCGCAGCCTCGCATAGCAAGCCCGAAAATGTTCGTACTCGCGCCGACGGATTGACAGATGAACGCAATCGTTTGACAGTGCAAGTGGATTTTGACTGTGTACTGAGATGAAAGAGGAATGTGGGCGCGTCGGTAATATTAGTGCAGTGCGCTGTCGATAGGCAAGATATCGGTGTCGCGGAGCGGTGGAGTCGGCAGCGGCGGGTCCAGCGGCATGGTGCTGGAGGGCGGGCTGCCGCCGCAGCTGCAGCTGTACGCGGCGGCGGCGGCCCAGCTGGCGCCGCGGCCGGCCTGGCCCCCGTTCTTGCCGTTCTTCGGAGTGCCCCCGCCGTTCCTGACGCGGCCGCGGCTGCCGCACCCGCTCCCGTCAAGGGCTCCTCACGGACCCCCTAGTGAAGACTCCAATGATGATGGAGGAAGCAGTAAAGGTAAATAACCATGGCATTAACTACCTTCCTACACACTAACAACTCGCTCTAATAAGATTCTTATAATATAAAAAAAGAACGTTTTTTAAAATTACAAAACCAAAATTAACCACAAATATGGCAAGCGTAGGTAAAATTGCGATTGTAATTAAAAAAAACAGTACGCAGATAGTTTCATTAAATAAAAGAACTATCTTCAAAAAGACAATTTGCTTCTGTGAAAATATTTATGGTTAAATTGATAGCTTCCAGAACTCCAATTGATTCGTTAAACATGCCATAAATATAATTAAAACAAACAAAAAATAAAACGGATACGTAACAATATATTTGATTAGGAGCTACAAAAAGTTTTTGTTCCGTTGTTTCTATTTGTTAGTAGTTAATTATTTATTATTTTAATTTAAATGATGAAAACAATTTATTTATTTATTTATTTATTTATTTAACTGTTTATTGCACACAAGATAAAACACAGAACAATTACATTAAAGAAAAACAACACAACAGGTACTACTTATTTCTAAAAAGAAATCTCTTCCAGCAGAAATGTCTTTCAACAATGTGAGTTCTTATAATCTGATTGACATATTATGATATTGTAATGTAATTTCCACTGTGTGATAAATAATACTAAACTAAATAAACAAAATAACATTGAACTTGATGGGGTTATTTTTTTATGGTTACTAAAGTTTCAGCGGACTGTACTTTTACCTTTTTACAGTCTTAAATTATCTGTGATTTTGACGTAGGCCTCTTTAATTTTAAAAACGTTTCACCAACTGTCTAGTTTTTTTATTTTTCCTTCTAAATAACTATTTTGACACAGTTATTTAAACCTACTTGAAAAGAAAATAATTAAGCACATACAATACTCTCCTTAGAATAAATTTATTCTATGTATCTTTTTTTTACATTCAATAAACTTAAATAGGGTCGATAATATGTACACAGAAGATATTCGAAACAAATAATGGTTTAGGGATACTTAAAATTGATAACTGCACACGTTCCAACAGTTAGAATTTTTGTCTGTTTATCTGTTTGAATGTTTAGATGGCTTTAAGTGCAAGCATTACGCGATAACGACTGACAGGATTTTGATGAAATTTGGCATAAAAATGCTTAGGTAATAAGCTAAGAAAGGACATACCTAGGTTACATTTTACCACCGGAAAATGTATCTTCCCTCGGGAAACAAAACAAATCAGGAGAAAAGTAACACTGCGCCGCATTTTTCGAGTGTGTAATAAAATTAAATGAAATTAACTTTATTCAATGTAGGATACTTAGTACTATCACTTATTGACGTCATGTTCCATGATTGTAAAAAAATAAATTTGTACAGCACAATATCGCTTCTTTTTATACCTAGCATATTTAAGTATTGTTCTGATAGAAACCGACTCGACTGGGATAAAAACATAAAAATGAAAGCACTGCCTCGGGATGGCTAGGTCAATCTCATGTCATGTAACTTTCCACCGCCACCACCACCAAGATTTATGATAAAATGGGTTATTTAAATGCGTATAATTGACCGTACTCCCTGAACAGGAAAACCTCCCAAATACCTACCTGTCCAGAACTGCTCCTACTCTAAATTAATAATCGTTCTAGGCTCTTAGCTACCCTAGCTAATTTTTGAAATAAAATAAATATGTTAAGCCCAAATTACGGCTCAGCTAAAATAAAAAAATAATGAAATATCAATGCTCCGCTTCAGTTGGCAATACACATATACAAGAAAAATTACAGAAACTTAACATATAAGAGTGTGTTTTATCATAATACCTACTTGTATATCGTTTAAATAGAATTAAGGAATAAGAAATAAGGAATTGTATACCTAACACGGGAAGTGTTTTAAAATTTGGTATTTAATTTATCGCGGGTTTTCATTGCTGAGACGACATACAATCTGTGAAGATAGAATTAGTCGCCGGGTATAAGTTGCAAAACTAACCCTGTAGATGGAGCCGTGCCACGCGTTACTGGCATTAAAATACACTTGCAAAATTGGTGGGCAAGGAACGAGCTGCTGTAGCCCAGATGGATCAGGCGTCGTCACTAGTACCTAATGACGAAAGTCGCAGGTTCAAATCCTCCCCGTGCTTGAAAATTTTGCAAGTATTCAAAAAAGAAATAATGAATTAAGGAGTAACGAATTATGCACCTTCCTAGGTATGGTGATCAACAAAAAAAAATACCTCAATATGCATATCGTTTTATATGGAAATTTTTCTAGCAAATCTTCAATTGTTAGATAAATTGAAAAAGTTTCTTTCCATAGAAACATATGTAAATAGATGAAATGTATATAAGACTCAAGTGTTAAAATTTCAACTTAGCACAACGCCATCTGGTACGACATAATAAAAAAAGATCGAGAAATGTCAGTAGCAAAGTCCCCATTGCCAAATACTTGTCAAGTTTCATTATATCAGTCTTTTTTCTTTAACCGTTGGATCAAGTCGCAGATAATATCAGTAAAAAAAATAGAGTTGAATTATATTACAACTGTAATCGTGTAAGAGGTCTTGTAAGCTGTTTGTCTATAATCTTGTCACATGTCCGATTAGAGTTGCCTTGTTTCATAATTATTTCATGTCTTTTTATCATTATTGTTAATGTGCTGTAAAAAAATATTTGTATTGCAATACTTCACTTTCAGCTGTCATATTATGCGATTGTGGGATTGTTACGGGTGACTTAAATACTTGTAGATATAATGATTAAAATGAGAATTAATTATTTGTTAACCATTTTAAACATTTGGTAAGCAAAAATATAGCACTCTCAAAAATTTGATCAGCAAATTAATTATTTGAGCAGCAAGGTTTTACAATGCAGAAGCAGATAAACTTACTGTAACTAAGCAGCTTATATATATGGTTTTAGTGCATTATAAAAAAATATACAACAAAAATAGTGCATGCGTAAAAAAGACCATGTATCATTTACCATGTAACTGTGTTACAGTACTAATATCAAAATTATGATAATGTAACAGGCACTAAAGAGCAAAAAATTGTTTGCTAGGTACAACTTATCCTAACCTGGCGTATTTGACCATAACGCACGTACCGAGTGAGCGAAGCGAGCATGCCACAGCAGCAGCCAGTGATGTGCCAGAACCGACTAGGTCACAACATTTTACTGCTGTTCAGAATGATATTGCAAACTGAATTAAAATATTTCCTGGCCACAAGTTGCTGCCCAAATAACAATTTCGGCTTGCCAAATACAATTTTTTGCTCACCATAATTAAGTCTTTGCTGACCACGAGTTTCTACCCAAATAGCAATTTCAGCCCAACAAATTTATTTTTTTGCTTACCAAAATACCGATTCTTTGCTTACCGCTTAAATAACACCCAATTATAATACTCTTGTGAATAAAAAGCTACTCTTGTTATACCTACGTAGCATGAGATCGGTTAGCGAGCATTATTGTAACATTGTACGCGTAGATATTTATTTAACACAAGCTAAATAATCAAAAACGAAAACCCGACTGCGGCCCGTGAAAACTACATTTCAGGATTATATTTTTCGTTTCAAAATTACCATTTAGAATCTATGAAATTTTTGTATAGGTATCTAGTGTCCCTCGCGCTGCTGGAACAAATCTTACGGCATTTTTTATTAACATCTCGTCCATCTCTGTATGATAGCCATAAGATTTAATGTTAACTTAGGGAAACCTGTTATTAGCTTAGGTTTTATAAGTGTGCTCTGCCAATTTATGTTAAAATAGCTGTTGGTTTTATCAAAAAATAAATAAATAAATAGGTAAATACATCTCAACATCCGTCTAGTCGTTTGGGCTGTTGTCCGTGAAAAATAAATGACTTGTCCACATACATACATACTCTCGAAATATATTACCCTCCTTCTGAGGAAGTCGGGTAAAAATAGTTACTTCACAAACATCATAGGAATAAACCTTTGTTTATTTTATGTAATTGTAAAAATATTTTATATTAAATAAATAGCTATTTTAATGGAGTTAAGTTAAAAAAACAAACTGAAAATTATAGGTTCTTTTAAAATTATAGGTTAAAATTATATGCTCAAGATAGCTAATCAAAATGGTTTAAAATAACTGGCACATAAAAATAAAATTAATTATCTGTTACATCACTATCCCGTCTGTCAGTTCTCAGCCGGTGTCCAAATCGTTCACACCTCACAGAGTAATGAAAGCCAGCACTAATTTGTAACAGAATTAAAGTATATTAATCAGCTGACGACCGACAAGGACGATTACTCATTACATTATAACGACATTAAGCCAATAAGAAACGATTTAGTTATGAATATAGGTGCTGGTTGGTATCGTGTTGGAATGTGTCTGTGGTATTCAATCAGTTTTAATAATAAAACATGAGTCTAAAGAACTTTTTGCTTGATATCTCATAAACATTTAATCCAATCCAACATTTATTATACAAGTTTAAGCACTACTCGCGAACAAATTAATTAACAATTTGGCGAAATGTTATTTAAAGTTAACAGTTATGTTCTGTTTAATAAATAAAAAACAAATCAGTTTCACTGTATGAAATATGTAACTGAGTTGTCAGTTAGGCATAACATTTTTGATGTCATATTCAATCAATTTGATATTCCAAGATTGTATACGCAAAAATATTATCGATTTGTGCCTTTTACACAGGAGGATTCAATTTTAGTCTTTAGGCATTTTTGTCACTTATTTGTGAAACATAAAAAAAACAAAACTTTTTTTTATTAAGTACTTACTTTTGTTTTTTATTATCGTTTTTACTATAAATTCGCGCGTAAACGCCCGATCACATTTTTTGAGATTTATTCCTCTACACAATCATTACTCGCAGGACGAGAACAACATTTGAGACATGTAAACACTCCTAAAATATTTGCTTTAAATACAAAATCATGACAAAAATATATTTTTAAAGTTAAAGGGAATTTTGCCTGCCGCGCGCTGTTGCGTAATGGGTGCTGACTTGCCAGACTGTTCCAAAACGGACGGGTTTCTGTCACTTTTGGCAAAGAGCAGTCCTTTTACCGTTTTTCTTTTTATCCGTTTACGTTTTTGGACGGTCTAGATCTAGACTCAACACTTTTAATCTAGAAAATGTTATATCTGATCATTGTATAACACTGAATAAAATAAAATTTTGCTCTAGTATTGGGATGCACTTAGGGGAGCTGACCACAGATTTCAAAACTTTTCCTTTTAAACCATATGGTTTAAATCTGTGGCGTATCTACTAAGGTGATTTTGAAAACCGTCCTCGTTTGAAAAAAAGGGTTCTTTTTAAAAATTATTTCATTCTAAATTAAATTTATTCTAAATGAATAGCAGCACATCACAATAAAACAATTTTGAACGAATTTAAGTTGTGTTTATTTTGGTTTGACAATTCCGACGTTTCAAGAAAATATTATAATCTGGCAACACAGTTTGATGTTTATGTCATAGGGCCAAAAGGACTTGCATCCAGGCCAGAAAACCTCTAACAAAAAAAATAACAAAAAAAAATATGTCATTGTTATGTTGCTAAGAATATTTTGTTGAATCACTGATCTTTCTAAATTTCTATAGCGTCTGGACAGACGGCTGCCTCGTTTTTCATCATACTTACATTATCGCCATTATGGCGCTAAAGGCACCTATGAAAATTGATGCACAAATTATTTAAGAAAAATGGAAGTGGACGATAAGAAAAGGGTATTTTTTGGCAACTGAATCCGTGGTCTAGTGACCTGACCATTGTCATTGTCAAGTAAAGTTAAATGACGTCATCGGCCTTTCATCGGCGTTTAAAATGGCGTGACGTAAGTAATTCAAGTTTATCTTAAGTTTATTTCATTAATTAAAACAATAAAGATATTTACGAGTATTAAAAACTAGCTGGTACTCGCGAACTTAGTAACTAATAAAATACTATCTTCATACCAGCGTTCTTTAATTTACTTACTCTGGTAGCAACACAATGTCTGTTACACTAATAAGCTGTTGCTCAACGAGCATTTTTTAAACTACATGTCTTTAGATAGTTCTTAGACCCATTCCAAAGAATATAGTTATTTTTGCATCTCTATACATTAGCTGAGTCCTAATGCCGCGTAACGATCCTCGGTTCTTATGTATGACAGATGCGGCCAATCATGCTAAACAACTTTAGCTGCAGTCATTTCGGTATCACGTAGGTATAATTTATACGGGCTCCTAGTGTTCCACATCAGGTACCGTACTACAGACTCTCGATGGCTATGTGTCTGCAATAGCGATCCATTCATGATGAAGATTTTTAGCTTCAGAACTATTTTCATACATTTTAGCGTTCCACATTAAGTACTACAGAGACACTCGACGTCTATGTGCTAACAAAAGATGCCCATCATTCTTAACAAATGCTTTGAGCCATTTAAGAATATCTTGTGGTGTAAGTTGGGCTTCTAGTGATCTTCATCAGATTCTCCACACCCTTGAGCGCCGACAAAAAGAAGCTCATGTCCTTTCTCAACTTGTCGTCCATGTACATTTTAAAACTTTTAGATCATTTTTTCAATGAATTACTTATTAAAAGAAAGCGGCGCAGGGTTACAATCATCTCATTTACTTTGATTCCCGTGGGAATGTGAAATTTTCTTGCGGTAAAAGTAGCCTGTCTTTTTTCAATTTAATATATTTACGTATTATCTATGTTTATGCCAAATTCGATTCATAGGCTTGGAAGCGTAGCAGACAGATAGAGTCACTTTCGTATTTAGAATATTAGTATAGAATATTAGTATGGATACATTACATACATTAACAGCCACAACAGTCCACTGTTAGACATGGGCCTCCCTCTAATGGGGGGTATTGTCATACTCACCACGTGTGGCAAACGGGTTGGCGAGCGCAGTGCAAGATATTGTTTTCTCGGGAAACGCAGATATTCATTCCCTAGATGAACTTATCCCTCAGTCGCTATTTACAACACCCTCAGGTTGTATTGGGGTGATGCTATTTTAAACCGGCACCACATGGCATGGGTATGGATAATATCATCCTTTTTGTTTGACCAATAGAGCAATATTTGGATATGTTTACCTATTATAAATTGAGAGTATACTCGGACACAACCGAATAAAAATATTTATTTTATTTTTAACCTTCTATTATCTTTTATAAATATTTTTGGTAAAATGACATTTTATTAGTACTATTCGAGATCAGTTCACACTGCCTAAAATTTCAAATCGGCACCCGATTAACATGCATGGTGTCTAAATAATCTAATAAATAATGTCCCTACATTGGCTGTCGATGTACTTATCCCTCCGTAACTTATTGCTGTAATATTATTAACGCCGAAATATTCTGGGATGAATAAATTTTATATTAATAAAAAATAAAGTCGTAATAAAAAATAAACGTCGGGCAAGGTGCGAAGAGGCTAACGAGCGTAATCCAAATGTAAGTTATTAGTTGCTGGCCGGGCCGCCCGCTGAGCGCTGCGCCCGCGCCGCGCCGGCACGCTAGACGTAGAGCTGGTGCCGTCAGAGGGCATACGATATGACGAACAACGATAGGCGCGTCAACCTCACCAGCCGCCACAATCCACAGCTGGACATGGGCCGCCCCTTATTGATTCAGGCATACTCACCATCGTATTGAAAGTTTATTTTAACAAATGTAGTGGCAACATAAAAAATAAATAACTTTCTTCTTTTCCAATAAATGTTTCATCACATATTTGTCTCGTTTTGTGTAAAGAGTAATAAACAATTTTTCACGTTTGGCTATTTAACATCTGTAGATTACTTTTATATTATTAATATCCTGCCTACTAAACCGCTCTCAAAAAAAACAATGAACAGTGATTAGAGTAAATCTAAAGTAAACAAGAAACAAAAAACATTATAAGAAAATATACTTATTTTTATTAGATTTAGACTAATGATTTTAGTATAGCTTACTCAGTCTTACTAAATTTGGGTGTTCGTCAACTCGAACGCTCTCTATGGTTACGAGCCCTCCGCCTGCAATTGTTGTCGATACCCAGATTTTTATCGAATCTTTTGTCGGCTCTAGCGTCGAGGTGTTACTTCGGTGTTACTCACGAAATTAGGATGTTAAATGTTTTGTGGATGACGCATGGCCTATAGCCCCCTGCCCCCATAGCCTCGCCGCACCGTGTCATTCCTATCTTTGTATTTTTTCTATCGCGATCTAATAGAAATATCAATAGCTTTTTTGTATTCTATTTATGAAGATGGAAATTTTTGTGATGATTTATTTTCATCGTACAATACTGCGCATAATGAGATGTGACTTTTTGATCTTATTAATTAATCTCAGAAATAGCTCACGTAATTCTTTAAATAATTTCATCTTTATAATTATATATTAATAGCAACTTGTCATGTTGGTGATTTCATTAACCTATTTTGCATTAATTAATTTATTCATTGATTAATTTGCGTGTTTACAAGTGGTTTGTTATCAATTGCTGTTAAATATGGCTGTAAGTGAGAAATAAGGAATCATGTTATTGATAACGTCTATTTGTGATAGCGTAAAAGATGTGACAAGTCCTTTGTCGCAAACTAACTACAGTACACAAATGTCTGTGTGTTTATTGGTTGATTGTGCTAAATAATTATAAGACAATAAATTTTAAATACTGCTATCGTTAAAAAAGAAAAACTATAAAAACCGTCATGTTTTACTTTATCTAATGTTGTAAACTACAATTTAATTGACTGATAATTACATGAATGATGTGTTTTTCTCAAGCACCTATCTATTTGTTTGTTTGACGTTTTAGGAATCGATCACTGCGACCAAATATTTAATTGTATGCTAGACTTTTCTAAAAAAAAACTTTTTTTTATTTAAAATTAGTCTCAACATTATGGATAAGGACAAAAAAAAATTGCCGCCCATACAAATTTTCCGATCAGCTGATTTCTATGTTCCTTAGGGTAAGTTGTGCATTACAACCAGCCCGTCTTGAGATTTCACTATCAGTCACCAGTCAAATTTCACCCTATATAATGGTTCAAATTGGGAGTACCAGCTAGCTACTCAGTTGCACAGAACATGAATGACTGTTGCCACTACAAATACAAAAAACAGAATAAATTTATATTTATTAAACACTATTTTTATGCCATATTATTTATACATATGGGTACGAAACCCTTCGTGCGCGAGTCCAACTCGCACTTGGCCAATGTTTTCTTGTTCACTGAACATCAACAAAAGACCAACGATTTTACTTCCCCTGATTATTCCGTATGTTGAGAAAGTAGAAAAGTGACAACTAAAAAAAAACTTCTTTATGAAAGTGCCACTGAAAAAAATTAACAATTTCATTGTTGTTTCAGTTTTATTTTCCGTTGTTTGTTCTTTGTATTTAGAGCATAAATAATCCATTTTCTTTCCTTACCAAATGGATTTGTAACTGTGATTGAGTAAATCAAAGTATTTATTTGAAGGATAATAAAACAAATAATTATGTTATATACCCTGGGGGAGGCCTGCGTCCAGTAGTGGACTGCAATAGGCTGATGTATTTATGTATATATCATAAGTCATAAGAATTCACAAACCATTAAATAACGATAATATTCGAAGAAGTCAAACTACTGGAATTTACTTATATTCTTATATTTGAACTTTTCTTATCTTCGGATAGTTTTAGAATTACCTACCAAAAATATTACTATCTAATGAAAAGCATCACCAATTTGAAATGATCGAAAAATTACACACAACAT
The DNA here is from genome assembly GCA_027580185.1 of Tuta absoluta. NCBI lineage: Eukaryota > Metazoa > Arthropoda > Insecta > Lepidoptera > Gelechiidae > Tuta > Tuta absoluta. Next base: position 9,966,526 of record JAQAHW010000016.1, on the reverse strand, counting down.
TGACAAAATAACTCAGGTGATGACTCAAAAGAAAAATTGTTACTACAAATACGGCCATCCCAAGAAGACATATTTGACAGCTGTCAGAGTCGTGCTTATGCTATGGCAGAGGGTCCATATTCCTTTGTCAACATAAATATGGCTTATTAAGATGAACCTGCTAGAATTGTGCACCATAGCTTGACCATAGAGAGATTTATATCGCGCGCGAGTAGACTTCAGACATGTCAACTCGTTTGGATTTTATCAAAACAAGTGAATTTTTGTCATAAAGATGTAGAAAAAAACCAAGTTTTGGTGCACATCATAAGCCTACTTGTTTTTGATTGTCGTATCAAACCTACCTTCCTATAAAATAACTAGTGAAATGAACATCAATGAGGGTGGGTGCCAGCAGGCTTTAGGGTTGTGAAAAATATGGAATTAAATGAACTGCCTGTACCGGCAAACAATTTCGCTGTGAAGCGTTTTTTATACTTATATAGGTTGATATATTTAAATACTTAACAGGAACCTATTCAATCACATTAAATGCCTTAAAAAATATCTAACAACAAAATGACAGATTATCTAACAATAAAAAATAATTTTATTAAAATTTCAAATAAAGAACTCTCCGTGCCAATAACCGATCAATTTGAAACTGACCAAGCCAACATGGCGGACGTGGCCTCATCGACAGCTGCGCGGGAGTCCTTGAAATCTGTTTGGGTATTTTTAGCCCACTGCCCACTCCCTCCCCGGGTGTGAGGAAATGACCCCTGAAATTGGCCCACGCCCCGCAACGGATATACTTGCACTTAAGGGTGCCGCAAATATACTTTAATTTATTTAAACAGGATGCTACGTATTGTCTAAAGTTCGAAATAAAAATAAACCTTTTGCAGATAAGTTTACACTACACAAAGAAAATCACACAATATTTGTTGTGACATGTTTTTAAAATTATAATACCTAATTAGATCATTATTTTTATGACTACCTAGATGCTATCTATCATATATTTTACACACTTGTTGCATACACGCTGAATATTATGTTCTTTTTTTTACGTATTTTCATTATAATCTGGCAAATAAATAATCTTGATCCTTGAATCTTGTACTTACGCTTAAATACCTAAACTACAAATTGATTCTCTGAAAATGCTTATGATTTTAGAGCAGACGATGATAATTTCGATTTACTCAAAATATACCCAAAGTAATCTACTTATAAATTAATCATAAGATAAAAATTTCAACGTTGGTGATTTTTTTTAATAAGAAGTTTAAGGTAGCATTTTGAGCCCCGTCACCACTCTTTTATTTTAATCCGAAACTTCAACATTAGTTATATTATTATAAGTATTTAATCAGCCCATTTGGGTATACAATGGTTTTGCTAATTCAGTAAACCAAATAATTTTGAAGGAAAATTCTTAAAGTGTGTAGTGACCTATTACTTTATAATATCATATAAAAGACATCAACGCAAAAAAGAACTTTGTCATGCATTTCGATGAATATTTTTTTAAATTATTCAATGAACAAATTGTATTAATGCGGCTTACGTCACTTACAATTACAAATATATTTCAAGAAGCAACCTACATTGACTATCTACAATAATTTTTATTTTCAAACCAATTCGCACGTGAACAACTTTTATCAAATTAACTCTTTTTAACTTGTAACCAGACGTGTCAAAACGCATAATTTCATACTTTATTAAGTCTAGTTTGTTCAGTGCGCACACGCATGCGAGCGTGTCAAATCGCACGTCTCGTGCCCCAAAACACACATTTGTCACATTCGACGCGCTTTTTACTATTTGCTTTTTCATATCTATCACACTATTTATGTTTGACCCCTGACTTTGTAGGTTAAGTAGGGTAAAATTATACACATGCTACTACTACATACTAGAGCCTTACAAGCATAACTGTTTTGCTATGAATCGAAACATGAGAAAATTACACTAGTCGCAGTTGAAAGATGTAAATCGCTGTATGATGTAAAGCTAAATTTTGATTACTTTGGTCAAATGTACAGAATTTATCATCCATGGCAAATGTACAAAAAATATTTTGGTTAATCTTTGCCTATAAACCGCAATTTACTCAAAATATAGGTACCTTGTTTTACATTCCGCCTTATCAAAATCGATCATCATGTAGAAATATTATAAACTTTAATGTAGGCTATCTTTCCTATGAACAAACTATCAATTCTCCTAGGGTAAGCCCCTAAATACACGGCACAACTGTCAATGTTCAAGTTCATATAATAGCAGTTTCTACCAGCCACCCCTTCTCCGAATTGGTCACGGGAGATTGGTGCGATTTCATACCAATATGCGCGATACTTCGGCGGTTTACCAGAAGGTTATAGGTCCCATGGGTGACACTCGGTGTGCTTATAGGTATCGAATTGTTGGAAGGATGAACGTGTCATATAAAGTAAGACTGTATAATTTGTAATATGTAGAAATAATTTCTATGATCATTATGGATTTGTGGCTGGAAAACTAATATTCAGTGGGTAGAAGCTAGGTGATAAAATGTATATTATTGTTATTATTTATAGGACACTCATCAATACATGCTGTTACGTAGTTTGTTTTGTTTTTAACGTGTAATGTACTTATATTTTTTTAATTTATTTACACACTTGCACTTATAATTTTGTTACCAAAGTCTTTATTATTTTTACACCAATTGCCCAGTCTATTTTTATAAGATATCACTGACGGCGCAAAAACATCATCATCAGCCCGGGAGTTTATTCAATGTTATAATTAGTTAAAAAATGATAAGTGACATTGGTATTTAAGTGCAATGGCCTCGTTGGAAGCGAGATGATTTCAAGGTAAATATCTTTTGTTTAGGGAAGTTGTATACTACAGCTAGAATTTTGTATGATTCAATGATCTCCTCTCAACCTTTTTGCAAGTTTTCAAAAGATACAGTACTATTTAATTTTGTTGACGGGACGTGACCTAACGGCCTTACACTAGTATCATGGGAAAAAGGTCGTTGCCTCGTTTGGGATGCAACTGAGAACACGTGTGTTAGCACTTATGCCGCAACACACCTACCGCCATTCATCCACCATCCGCGAGGCACGATCGACAGCCGAATGGGCAGCCTCCCAAAAACGGCATAAATATTCTAACCTCCTAGTGCAAAACACCTTCCTGCCTTTCGCGGTGGAGGTAACCGGTGCTTAGGGTGCAGAGACCCGGGCTTTCCTCACCCAACTAAGAAGAGGCATGAGACAATGTCGACTAGAACCCCGCATTGAATCGTACCTGCACATACCGCTGACGATCCAACACGGAAATTCCGCCATCGTATTGGGCACCTTTCCCTCGAGGTATCCCTAGTCATATCGGGATCTTTATCGGCTAGTGTTTATTTTTAGGTTAATAGTAGGTATTTATAAATATATTGAATTGGAATTGAAATATTTTATTGCAATAAACAGGGTTCTAATCTTGGTGATATTTTTGAAAATAAAAATACAGTCCGCACTATTACAATTAAAATTAGCATGCAAATATTATTTATGAATTAAATAAAAATGTATTAGTTGTCAGTAGGAAATTAAATTTAACATTCCAAACAAGTCATAATATTTTAACACGAAGTCATGATTTTAAAATTATAATAATAAAATAAGTCATAATATATTATGAAATAAAAATAATAATAAGTAATAAATACCAAACTAACAACAGTTTTATTTTCAATGCATTAAAAAAATCTATTACCTACCTTAGAGTTTAAAATTTCTCATCTCCTATTGTTTTCTCTCATCATGAATCGAATTGATTATAAGTACGTTATGAATATTTAAATAGCTCTTTGAATTGATTCATTAATACAAATAACTTTCTGCGTGGGACTGGCAAAAAAAGTGTCACCCACGTTTTTTTTTTGGCGGTAAAAAAATAAAGAACAACGCATGATTTCACGGGCGAGTGTGAGTCGTGTGACATGAACGAATTGTAAATATGAAAAAATGAGCGAATGATTGTTTGTATAGTCATTAGTCAGCAAACCGTGTAATTGGTGCATTGTTTGAGCTTTAATGTGGCAAACTTATAACTCGGTGGTACCTATTTTTTTGTAAATCTGGGGACACAGGCTGTGCCGTTTATTTGGATTTTTCAAAAATAATTTTCATGATATTTTTTCCGAAACTAGAATGAACGCACTTTGTGTTATGCTACACAAAATGCGTTCATTCAGCCATCGTGACGGTATCAAAAATCGCGAACCTATTTTGATTGAGATTCAGTTTTTGAAATTTGTGTCAGTAGAGTGAGAACGTGTATTAGAAATTTGGCTTTTCTTGAGATCTGATATATTTTCACAGGGTAAGCCATATGCTCTCGTCTTGGCGACTATAACATGAAAATGTTTTAGGTGAGATCATATTTTTCAAAATTATGTTTGCCTCGTCTTTACACTTAGAATAATTTAGCCACAATGTTGATTGATATGTCTGAAATCAAATAAAAACGTTTAATTTGGAACTCACTTGTAGAAATTTTGTTACACAACATTTGAATTTGTATAAAAAAGACAACTTTAACGGAAAATCGTTCATAATTAGCTCATTCATACAATATAATTTGCAATTCCATGATTGACCTTTTCCCGTGAGATCTTTCCTTTTTATAATGCACTAAATCATCATAAACTACTGTTATTATCTAGTTTGTTTGGTATCTAAAGATCCTGTAGGTAAAAATCTCTTACAGAAATATTCGCCTAGGAGTACATTGAGTCATTTTGACCTTTTAACCCACTGCCTATAAATTAGGTAAATAAAGTGATAAAATGAATTATCTTGACATTTCATGTAAATTGTAAGTGAAATTTTTAAGGGCTCTACTGATCATTCTATAAACGAAATATAATTGATTGTAGATCATTACAGTATTCTTTGATTTATAAAGGTATTTATTTGATCTAACGTCGGTGTTTTTTTTTCTTAGATTGGGTCATTTATCCCCACGTAGGGCAATGATGTGAACCCACGCGTTCTTTATAAGCCTAAATTAAACAACCTAATCACAAGAACCAAAACAAACTTCTGCCCACCCTCTCCTTTGAAACATCGCACGCGCCAGGGTGTGACGCGGGTTAATTTTATGCTACATTAATACGCACCCCGCCACTTTTTAACCGGGTTAGCGACGGGGCCCCACACACCCTGCACCAACCAATATGTTCCGGTGAGGATTTGCAGGATTAGCTCCTTGTTGTGATAAGCTAGACTTAATAGTGTCTTCTGTTTAATGCTTGGGAATCATCTTTTTGGAGCAGGGGTCTCAGGGGGTTAATGGCATGCAATATGTTACGAGTTGATCAGCAGGATTTGGTGGTTTAATGTGATAAGTTGAACGGATATTAGGGCACACGATAGATAAATAGTTGTGCCTATTACTGATGAGATCAGTCTGTTTTGCCAATTTAATATGGGAAATGAAATTGGAGTTCTAAAAGACAAAACTTGAATGTCTCGTACTGAGGAGTATCCGAACCACCACAGTATGTTCCGCGACCTTTTAACAGTTTCAGAGTTATTCAACTTTTAAGTTGTAGCGGAAAAATAAGACCAAAAGGCTTTTTTCTTTTTTCAACGCTGGTATATATGTACAAAGCATGAAGAAAATGATTCAAAAACAACCGCTCAAAGAGCCCTATTATAGGAGTAAAATAATAAGGCAAAAGGACTACCTGTCGAATTTTTCCCAAATAACTTTAAGAGTCAAATAATTCGGAAGCTACATAAAATCGAATAACATACATGGGGGTGATTCGGATAGGTCTCAGTATGAGGCATTCAAATTTTGTTTTTGGACGTCACGGGCCACCCTGTATGATAAAAAAATAAAGTTCATTAAAACTAACATTATCTACTTATGTCACAGGTATTTTGTCACAAACTGTATTTATTAGGGCAATTTTCAGCCCCGGGGCTTTGAAGTCTACACATCACTGTTATCTTCACCTGACTATTAAACTAAACCTGACTGTACAGAAAAAAAAAACTATAATTTTACTTCATACTTTATATTCACACCATACCTGTTACGCCACGCGCCGCGCCTGCCTTTTGATTTCTTAATGAATTAGAAATCAGTGAACTCTACACTATCAAGTAGGGCAAACAACTCATTGAATAGCATTTACTGCTCAATTGACAACACTAGATATCAATGGAATAATTTTAGCCGTTTCATCTATTGCGCCCAGGAAGGGCCCTTATCTCAAATGTAGCAATATTATGTGAGGGTAGACAACATTAAATCTTGCGTCGTAATTTTGATAGTGGCCCTTTTGTGTACGCCGCTGCTAGTGTCCAATATTGTTATTGATAAACAATTAATTTGTTATTTATTGTGTCTCGCCTGTTAGTTACAGTGTTAATAATCTAGACGATTGTTGTGACAAAACACTATTCTGATTGATGTCAAAATAATTAAGATTTATGCTTTTTACTTTATTTTATTACGGCTTGAAATAAAGGCAAGTATATGCACCTACTTATGTTTATTGATCCGTACTATATATACTTATAATATTATAAATCTGAGAGTTTGAGTATGTGACACCAGGATTCATCGGGTCCTTGGATGACTCGGTATCCCACACGAAAAGAGAGAGAGAGAGAGTATGTGTATGTTTGTTAAATCTTCACGCTCAAACGGCTTGACTGATTTGGATGAAATTTGGAATACAGGTAGAGTATAACCCGGAATAATAAACAATTTACCGCGGGAAAACAATTATTACCACGGGAAAATGAGTGGCAGCGGGTGAAACCGCTGGGCGGAAATCTAGTTAGAAATAAATAAGTGTAGTTACTTATTTATTTTAATAAGAACCTACGCATTTAACATTTCATACATACATACAAACATAAATCACGCCTATATCCCTTTCGGGGTAGGCAGAGCGTTAACGGCCGTAAAACGGATATTAACACCACGTCTGACAAAAGCTTGAGAGTCAATCAGATAACTGTGTATCACTATAGTGACAGGTTGTCAGCCCATCGCCTAAAATTGCAATACACATCCCTCGAGTCCCTCAGTCGGCTCTTACGACACCCACGGGTAAGAAATGGGGTGATGCTATTGTAAGCCGGCATCACACGGCAATTAACATTTCGACAGTTTTATACCTTAACCGTATGTTATTGCAGAAGTTAATTAGAGTATAAAGCTTTAGCTAATTTGTTAAATGTACAAATTAGGCGGTTCTCCCACTTGTCATCTGTCGCTGCGTATTTTAAACGCAAAAGGAAATTGCGATTTCCGATCTTATTCCCATACAAATACGGCTGCGGTAACCATCGTTCATGCTGTAAAAAAACGTGTATTTTTAACGATCTCAAGGGAATCAATATCAATAGCCAAAGGGTACTTCCTGTGGACCTAGAACTATGAAATTTTGCAAGTGGTTTTGGTTTGTAAGTGTAGGGAAAAGTCCACCTTTATTATTTAATATGGTTGTTTTTAGGGAGCCGAAGAAGAACAAAATTTTAAATTTCAGTGGAGTATCATCATAATATGAAAGGGCTTGATACGAAACGCTCGGAGTCCGACTCACACTAGGCTATTCTACAAAAATGCACCAATTGTTAGTTGTAGGCAAGACTGTAGGACGCTAGTTCAAAGATTTTATCAATTATAAAAATATCTCGTCTTAAGATTTCTTAGAAATCCGCACAAGCAAGCATTGATGAAAAAACTGAACGAACAAGATAATTTAGGTCGTTAAAATCAATTACGTACTCCAGTACGTACAAAGTACAAACCGAGTTGGAAGCACTTGCATAATAAATTAGGAATGTTTCACAACGCTCCAAATTCTGCTTCCTATTTCATCTATCTTTCCTGTGGGACACCGACTCGATGTTTTATAGTATTAGTAAAAGCGTGGGCAGGTGTTTCACGAGTCTTTAAAACAAAGTAAAAATAAATAGGCGAATTTGCTTTGTTCAATATAAAGGGTGACCCGAATAGTGGCGTCCAATGACAAAATTTGAATACCTAAAAGGTACTAAGGGGTATCCGAATCACCCGCATGCATTATTATTAGTTTCCGGGCAATCAACTTTATAGATTTATGGGGAAATTTCGACTAACAGGTTTTTTCCTTCATTATTAATTTCTGAAATAAGACTTTTCGAGCGGTTGTTTCTGTAGGATAATCTTTATGATTTGTACTTTCCAGTTGATTTTTCTATACAAGTTTATAAAATTGTATTCAAAAACTAAATTATGCAAAAAAGAGATCCCAAATATTGTTTTACACAAGAACTACACTTAAAAATAAAGATGGAAATTACCGACAGCAGCAAATTGTAAGGATGAAAAATATTAAGGCCGCTGTAGAATCACCCACTAATGAGTAGGCAGGCAAGTTGGCGTATTACGTAATTTTTATTACACTAAGTTTTTCTGCGACGCCTAGTTAAAATGGCGCCGCGCTGTAGCAGACTACACATTTCAAAGCAAAATAGAAACACCCCTCCATAACGGTGTTAGTCTGTGAGAAGGGGCAGTTTAGAATTAGTTATTGTATTTTTATGAAACGACTAGGTAGGTCTGTAGTACCATGTACGGTGAAATTTTACTAGTGACCGATAATGAAAACAGTATGTATGTATGGGCTGGTGATAAGGAACAACTTCTCCCAAGGAACTGAGGTCGAATTAAGTTAAAAATATTTTGAGCTTCCATAGTAAATCAAATCAGCTAATCGGCAATTTTGCATGGGAGGTAAATCTTTTTTTCTGTTTCGACCTATGTTCCTTGGGAACAGTTGTTCATTCACACCAGCCCGATTTGAGTTTTCGCTATCAGTCATTAGTAAAATTTCACCCTGTGTATAATTTAAGTTAAGTATCTAATTGTCGAATTCGAAAACTCATCGGCAATAGTTATAGATCAGTTGCGCAATTTGGAATTACATACCTATGACATCAAAGAGTTTTCTGGCATATAATCAAATCTCATGCTTAAGTGTAAATATAAAGTTCAAATTATTCAATAAAAAGTATTAAAAAAAAGTGGTCTTGTTCAGATTTATTCCCCATCAGAAGCCACAAGTCACCCCTGACTCCTGATTCATTGGTCCCTGAGGAGACGGTGCAATGTGGATAGATTACCGTCCACATGTTGGATCACTAGCTTGTTGAACTCATCATTGCTTACTCCGATTGTTGTTTATAATGAAAAGATATAAATGTGGACGAATCAGGAAAACGGACGGGACAGGAAAGAGGACGAGTTAGGAAATGGACAAGTTAGGAAAATGGACAACACGGAATCCTCTGAACGTTTCTTTAGCATTATTAACATCAAAGTGATGTCAATTATCAATATAAAACGATTATTTGATCCAAGAATGTCTGAATTTTTGACAAAATAATTAAAAACTTTCCATGTTATTGCAAAAAGGTTAGACGTGAATTTGGTTGGGGAATGGCTAGGTTATTTTTCAATACGATTTGACGTTGTCGAACATCTTTAACCATGTCTATATTTGTAATAACACCATTTAGCTCTACGTTACCGTTGTCATTTAGGAGTTTATCTAAAGTTTTTAGTCATACACAAGCGAAAGATTTTATAGAACGGTCCTGCAAAATCAATCCCTTTGAATAACTGGTGTAATTAGACAATTAGATATCTTTGTAAGAATAGTAGTCATCCACTAACTAATCCTAAAAGTTCTTTTACGCTAACACCCTGTATATGAATAATGATCAACATTGCCTACCCCGTAAGGGAGGGACATAGGCGTGATATATGTATGTATGTATTGCACATTGCTAGCTCATAAACAACAGTGTTCTAGTTGGAACAAAATAAGTTCCTCGAGAAGTTGCATCATTATTACTTTTCTATCGAGATTTTAGTGACGGGCTTGCTGGCGGCTAGTTGTCGGCATAGGTGAATAACGTATCCCTACCTACTAAAATACCGCCGTTTCAATAAGTCGTATTTGACAGCTGTGATCTCCATACGCAAAGAGATGTCAACAAAGGAAAATGGACCCTCTGCCATAGTATTATCACGGATCTGACAGCTGTCAAATACGACTTATTGGAACGGCGGTACTTTAACACTCTTTAAATATCAACAATGAGCAACATTGCGCAGTGCTAGCTCGTAAACAATAGTATTCTAGTTGGAACAGAATCAGTCCCTGGAGATGTTGTCATTTTGATTTTTATTTCATTTTCATAATAACGACACCCTGTAAATATCAACAATGACTGAGTAACATTGCGCAGTGCCACCTTTTCGACATGCTTTTGGAACAATAGTGTTTTGTTTGGAATAAAATCAGTCCCTTGAGAAGTTGCATCATCTTTCTCTACTATTGAGATTCTAGTGACGGACTTGCTGGCGGCTGGTTGTCGATAGATATAACATTCTTATACATATATACTGTTACGATATCTTTTCCTTCTAACACACTGTATTTGTCAATACAGAGCAGTTTAATCCAGTGCCAGTTCATATATAATAGTGTTCTAGTTGGAACAGAATCAGTCCCTGAAGAAGTTACATCATCTTACTTCGCTACCGAGGTTCTAGTGACGGGCTTACAGGCGGCTGGTTGCTAATAGAAATTGCATTCTTAGATATTCTACAATGTATTTTTTCCTGCTAACACCCAGTATCCAGTGCCAGCTGTACCTGTATGTTTTTCTTTGAAATCTTCTTTTGTTTCTATTTTATACCTGTGAGTATGAACTAGGTATTTGTTTGTAGAAACACTGGTCGAAAGGATTTCTTCGTTAATTTATTGTCTTGCTGTGCTTTTTGATTTTATTTATAGAAGATGTTTTTGTTGGTTGAGCATTATTATGGGTACAAGTAGAAGGTAAATAAACCAAAAAAAAGGCCGTGGAAAATGTAAGAAATCAAATAACAATGTTGTGCAGAGTCAGCACTAGTTTTTATCTATTGGAGGCACACTGAATATTATTGTGGAGTCGCTAGCGCCCCTGGGGGGCGATAACTCACGTGGTTTGCAGGGGGCGGTAAGATTTGCTTAGATTTTACTACTGGATTTACGCGTGCAAACATTTTCAAATGTGTGTTTTAAAAGTCGTTTCTGTCTTTGTTTTATGTTAAGGTTTTGTAAATGTAACAAATAGAAGATAACTAAAATATTTAGAAACTGGAAAGTATTATTTTCAATTACAATAAGTAAATTAAATTAAAAGTAAAAAAGTACACACACAAGTGTACACAATATTTGACGCTTTATACGGTAGGAATCACACTCGAGTTCCGTTGCTGCGTATTTTTAAGGGCATTCGTAAAGTATGCGAATGCGACTGTCAGACGAAAGGAAATTGCGAATTCCGATCTTATTCCCATACAAATACGGCGACGGCGCATTTGACGGATGCGTCTTTCAAATGAAGCAAACAACGCATCCGTTAACACACTTAGTAAACAAGAGATAAGATCGAAATTTGCAATTTCCCTTCTTTTCACAGACGCATGCGTTACGGATGCGCTAAATATTCGCAGCAACGGACGTCAAATGAGAACCGCATAAGGTCCAACCAAATCCACTGACGCAGTAATTGGGTTTTCGTCGTAAACTTCCGTTTGCCATTTATCATTTTAAAAGTCTTTTCAAAACATTATGCCTAGTTGGTTTTAAAACGCGGAATCCTTTGTATTAAAAATGAGAATTCGGGCGGAATATCTTTGATGTCCTCATAATATTAATACAATAGAATTCCACGATTGAACTTGATGACTAATGCCTCACATTAGCGCTTGTTTGTACAACAACGGTTAATAGTACACTGTAGGACAAGAATTACGGGTGAGCACCGACAAACGACAACCATCAACAAATCGGAAATCACCGCATTCTATGACACGTGTTGTGAACAGTAAACAGTGTGATTACTGATTATAGTGGTTGATGGAAACGGTTTATGAATTGCTGCAGGGACAATGAAATAGAATTGGCTTTTTCTAGCAGTGGATCACCCGTGCTTTGATTGGTTGTCAACAGTTACTTTGTATTAAAGCGAGTGTACCCGTGAACGACCTCGACAATAAAATTAATCAACAGTTAAATTTATTCAATGAAATATTCACTGCAAATAAAGTTATGGAAAAAAGTACCTAAAAACGTCCACTTTTGGTAATTTTTAATATTATTTTAGAATATTTCATTGAGTTTGCAGTTTCTAATTTTAACTTAAGCAACGGATATTCTGACTGATTGTTTGTATAAAGAGAAAACTTATTTTCCGTGAAGTGGCGCCACTGTCGAGGTCGTTGACGGCAACACTCGCCTTAAATAAAATAATTTTGTCATTTTGTTTCAATCGAGGAGAGCGGAAAAAGGAACAAACCTGCAGGAAGTAACGCAATGAAATTTCGAAAACTTAGCATGACTATTTTACGACCTAGCTGTCGTTTCGTGTCACGTGTGTGACCTTTTTGATGCGGAAATAATTTGAAATCATTTCTTTGCCGAAACTACTTACAATCATATTCAAATGAGATGAGCAGCATTTTAAATTTAAATAGAAAACTCAATATTATTGCACACATCCTAATTGATTAATTATTTCAAGTTCAAGTTTTTTCAAGTTCTTTTAGATCACACAGAAAAACTTTACCTGCAGGTAAGATTAAAGTTGAAAACAACAGTATTTGCCATCAAAATTTGCATATTGGCATACCTATCCAATTTGCCAGGAAATATTTTCATCGGTTCTTGTTTTAATAAAGTAAGACATAATTTTTTACATCGCTCAGGTACGAGGTTGTTCTTAACACATCTTTAAAAAAAATTATGAATTGTACAGGATGTCTTGCTATTCATCGTTTATGATAATGGAAAGCATATATTCTGAAGATTTATTAATTCAGAGAAAAGTTCGCAATACATCACAGACTAGTTATCCAGCTAAATTGATACAATACGATTAACTATCCAGCTCTTGCATATAATCTTTATTGTCCATGTTTATCCATCCAAGCATGATAACTTCTTTAGAATTATCCAACATTGAAAAACAGCAATACATAACTATATCTCTACTTACTTCATAATAAAAGGCTAGATAGGTACATATTTTAATTAAGTAGTTATGCGCCACATTAACAGCTTATACCATAAAAAAAGTATTTCATTATTAATTGCGTAAATTATTCACTAACAAAGTCCGCTGACATTTAAACGAGTACCTGTAGCACATCGACTCATCTGTCGACCAAGGGCAGGCGTCCAATCAATATTGGTTTGGTAAAATATTAAAATTTTATTACGCCTTATTTTCACGGGCATAAAATTGCCGTTAAACTCTGTATAATAAGCGTCAGTATAATGCGGAGGCTCGGCTGTGTAGTTGGGTCGATTTATCATGTTTCAATCTCCAATGCGCTGGCGCAGGCTGACGGTGCCGCGGGCTACGCGCGATCGGAGATGACTATTGACTGCCGCTCGAAATATTACACGTCAGGAGTTTACGTATGAAAAATTACCGGGTACTATTTAGACGGGAAATGTTAAAGAGAGACATAAGGATTGTTAAATTGATGCATTGATGATCGGAAGATTGAATAAAGGACTTTTGTTTACCGTAAAAACATTACCACAAAACCCATCGATTTGTATGATATATTTCAACTTGCGTGGAAATTGGTTGATGTCGTATAATTATGTCTTATTAATGGCGTTTCCACATTGTGATTTCGCACAGTCTCAGCTCAAACAATCATAGAATTTCAGCAAATGACTGATATAGGTACTTATATGACATTAATCTTTTCTAATTCCATATTCTATTCAACGCTCTACGATTGCTACGCCGTAGCAAATTAGAAAATGGCTTGAATCATGATTTTAATTATTGCGAATGAGAAATCTAGCCTTATTCTTATTCAATAAATGCCATAACTAAATAAACTAAAGAATTTAGTTAAATTCCAAAGTCATATTTTAGTAAATATTAGATACTTTAATAATAATATGATTATAACTTTGTAACCATTTTCCCATTAATCCTTATAGGTAGGTATTTAAAAAGGGTAAATTAAAAGCAGCTCCGTATTAAAATATCGTTATATTAACGAGCCTAGGATAACTAGGTATATTTATAGTATAATATAATAATTATAAATATAGGTATTTTCTACAGATGACATGACTAGTAAATTACCTACATCATTTCTGAAATGATATACATTACTGCTTTCTCTTGTTTTAATTTTCATATTGTTTCCAGTTTAAGAATTTTACAGGCAGTATTTTTCCGTAAATGTGGTTGTTGAATAACGTAATTTTCAAGAAAATTAAAGTATTATTGTCCAAGTAGAATAAACTCTTATGCACTTTTTGCGTAATAATGCATTAAAATATGTGAATTGCTATATTTATACTCGTTTTACCAGACTGAGCAAACTTTAACATAGCAAACCAACGATGGAAACGAAAGTGTCGCCTTTGCCTCACTTCAACCTCGCAAAGCTAAGTGGCATTCGCCGGGGCAATAATGCCACTAATACCTCTAAAATGATATGTATATTACTAATAATGTCCACATGAACGCTAATACGACCCAGCAGTCCCTTATTAAGGTGGACAATTTCGCTTAAGGCACACCATTTTATAATGAGAATTTTTATGACAAGGTTTTAAAACTATAGTTTTAGTATCACATTGAAATTGAAGGTTATAATCAAATTTGTAAGACAGACGCAATTTTTTTAACTTACCTGCATAATCAAATCTTGGATAAGACGTCAAAAATATTTAACAACAAATCTCAGTTTAATGACGTGTTGGTGGTGTTGTTGTTGTTGGTGTTATAAGGTGTTATTGACCGTGTCTTATACCCAACCAAAACGTAAGATAACTGTCTAGTTTAAGATTTTGCTATTTAGGCTTTCATATTATAATTTTAGTTTTATACACCTGTAGGTATACTTGTACTTGTGTTGTACTTGATATCTACACCGAATCATTTAAAGTTATATTCGGGATGTCGTAAAAACTCCATTATGTAAAATTTTACAGTGTATAACATTCAGAATCAGAACAATTTATTTGTACAACACATGTAATTACAGTTCTGTAGGTCTTAAATATGTTAACATGTCAAGAAGCACTGGAATCTGCCTTACAGCATACATTATCTACATTGTTTCATTTTCAAAGGTCAATGACCATTGCCTTTTATTTTAAATCATTATACTGATTGCTTTCACACATTTCACTAGAAAGTTGTGCTTATACCGCTGGCAACAGAATCGTAAAATGTGAGCGAAGTGACATTTAGGAGTCAAAATCAATTACGGTCGGGTCCGGTTCTGCGAATCGAGCTCGTCTCTTCACCTTAACGACGCCCACCTCGATACGGAATGTCTTCATCACGAGCCAGGCCCGCACTCAGAATATTAAGGCGAGTGTTCTCGCGAACGACCTCGATAGTGGAGCCACTTCACAAAAACTTTTAGTATAAATTGGCGTAACTTTAATTTCATTGAGTTTGCAGGTTCTAATTTTGCCTAAGAATAATACTAAAAACTTGGGCAGCGGATATTCTGATAGATTTTTTGTATAAAAAGGTTTTTTTTAGGTGACGCCACTGTCGAGATCGTTTACGAATACATTCGCCTTAACATTTTTCTTGGGGTTAATATCATCGGGCACCATCGGGTCAATGTTGCAAAACACTTTATCTACCACTTATTGGTTTTTTACTTGCAGCTTCAGTATGGTTTTTAATTCAAATAATATTTTATCAAAGTATTGTTTATTCATATCGTGTCGCACACTGAGTCAACTCTATTGTGAGAGTTTTTGAACTACCTACTAGATAACTAGTACGAATTGGGTGTTTATTCCTAGTAACATATAAAATCTTTGGTAAAACCTTAATCTAAATATTCATAGACAGCAACCGGGACTGATGGCTTAGCGTGCTCTCCGAAATTAATCTCACAAAGTGTAAAATAAATAAATATCAACTTTTGTGTTTACCGAGAATCAAACCAAGGCTCTCCGAATCCTGAGACATTTCTCAGACCACTAGACCACGGCAGTTAAAGTTAATAGCTCTATTTTGCGTAACCCAATAGGTATACAAGGTCCTGAATGCCTCGACCCTACTTGCGGTCAGATGAGGAACAAAAAAAGTGGCACATCGAATACCTCGTTTGTAATTTGTTTACAAATCGATGACCCATCATGTTTGTGGTTAAGATATTATTAATAATCTCATTTTTTTGCGATAATAACATGATAATAGCACTCAGAAAACACGCAAAAGGTGTAAAGCTTCTTATGTTTTATCATTTTAAAATGACTTTGGAGTGTACAAATATTGATTAAATATCATTTCAATAACATTTAAATATCAAGATGTAGGTTTATGTTTATGTTTTTGTTCACGAGTGATAAGTAAGTAACTTGTTCGTTGAATAATGAAATTTAAATATATTTATCAAATTACTGAAAATTGGGATGACAACATACAATTATAGGCAGGTATTCAAACAAGTCATATTTGTCAAAATTACTAAAGAGGACATAATTATTAACACATCCTTATTACATCATGTTTAAATAGGAAACAATAAAAGTAACTAAGTCCATCTCTGGCACGCGTGCCTGTCCTCGCAGCCAGCCAGGTACCTATTTCACCCAAAATTATAACTTTTTTATTGCCAGTGATTTCCGAAATTAATTTCCAAGGATCGCGGCAAAATTATAGGCGGAGACCGACACGGGCCGATCCACCGCTACAAAATGCTTGAGTGTCGTGTTCGAATTTTAAAATGTTTTCTTTTTAATTTCATGAAAAACTTTGTGTCTTACTTTTGGCAATTTTTTAACTGAAGTCTGAACGCACTAGCCTCTTTAAACAAAGATTTGTCGTATTTGATGACAAATTTCTGTTTTTTTTTCATTTTGCTAAGAAATTTACAACGTCTAATACCCGTTTGTCAATATCGATAGCCTATGTATGTACTAACATTGTTGAGGTAAACTAAACATGTATCCCCCTTTCACTTAGATAGCGCGAACAGCGTTACTTGACCTCCATGCTCGATACACGCAAGTACGGGCGTGCACTGTCAGTTACGCTGGTCGTGTCATTATCTAAGCGAATTCAATTTATAGGTAATTTAATTAAAAAATAGCAACAATGTAGCGCACTGTTTGTAAAAATTAAATACAAATCCAATTAGCAGGTAGATTCTGCGTCCTAATGTTATATGGATATAGTCCGTAATTATCATACTTTTATACACACAACCTGAGCCGTCAGCAACAAAATAACTGAACGGTAAAGCAATCAACCAATTAACGCAACTTTTTCATACTTAACACTTTCGCGAGAAAACCTACTTTGATTGGTTCCACGAAAATGACAGTTGACCGACAACTGTCTCATTTGCCTCATTTGTTGGTGTGAAAATATAAAAAAGGTTGAAATTAAGTTTTTTCATTGTAAAGTTATATCAAGTAGAACGGTACTTACATAAGGCCACAGTTTGGATAACAGCGGATGGCAGGTAGTTGCGCCAAACACGGTTGACATGAATGAAATGTCAATTATGTACAGTCTGTTGTAGCACATAAGGTACCAGGGGTACTCCAAAAGAACTGTTTTTTTTATCCCCAGCAATATTTTTTTTATTGAAATGAATTTGTATAAGTAGATATTCACTTATTTTATGAGAATAAGTAAAAAAAAAATTTGGAATACCCCTGGTACCTTATGTGCTACAACCGACTGTACTTGTTGGTCTGTTCCATTTGAAATAACTAGACAAGATTTACTTACTTACTGACCTATATACATTTATATATTACTAAGTAATTTATAAAATTAAAATGCTATTTAATTCTGCCGCTGCTAAACGTAATTTTATTGTTCAGAACTGTAAATTACAATCCAATCCACAAGTGATCGCGTCATTCCGCTCCCGCGCCCGCTACCGCTCCGCTCACCGCTGTCACCCAGCCCGAGGCCTTATCGCTGGAAACCTGCGGAATCTTACACCCAGTACCGCGATCATTGATTCCCGGAATAATGAAATTATAACGCAATACACATGATGTTATTCGCGAGGCTCGTTTGGCAACCCGCTCGGCCGTGCGTGGAATGGAACGTGGTGTTAAGAGATTTTATAAAAACATATTTCGAAATATGAAAGGCTTTTTTTATGAAAACTGGCAACATTGTGGTTTACGTTGTTTCGTTACATTGAACGGAACATATCGTTTTATGTAAATTGATTAACGTTTAATGAAAAATATAAAAGGGATAGGTTACTTGATTTCAGACTTAGTTTATTCGTGTTTTTACACAAAAAAGATAAACCTAGATTTTCATATTAGGAAGTTCATGTTTTTAGTTATATTAGACAATTTTGCAACCTAACTGTTACTAAACCAACCGTTTATAATGTTTATGTTAAAAAACAATTGAAACAAAAGACATTCCACATAATTGAATAAATAGATCCAAAGGTGCGATATGAAAATCCGGTCCCCCAATAATATTTGGCAATACGCATTAAGATGTTATCAAACGAAAATAATAAGCAATAAATTATATCACCAATAAACCCGAGGCAGTCGGTATATCAATTCGGGTTTATTCTTTGGTAATAGATATAAAAGATGGCGGATAGATGGAGGATTTTATTGAATAGTTTGATTAAAGTCGAGCGGGGTCATGCGATAGTCGCGCTATGAATAAAATAAAAATATTGTCTGCGGGGAATGCCAGCGAGCAGCGATGGATTCCATTTGTATTCCGTTTTGAAATAAATGGAAATAAAAAGTACAGTTAGTACAATAATATCTAGTAAAAAATCGACATACAACATTGTATGAAATAAATAAATATGTACAAAAACTATACGCAAATGTTTTTAGACGAAGGTTTTCAAGGGACACTTGGTTAAGATGTCCTACGTGCTACGAGTGCTACGCGCCGTAGCAGTGATAGCGTTACGTCATATTATATACGTGTCAAAGGCTAACAAATAAGAACAATATTAAAAACCATGACAATAATTTGAAAAGCGGACATAGAAATTATAGCTACATCGTAATATCACTCATCTCAATCTAAATTAATGTCGTTCCATACACACAACTGCCTAACAATTTAATTCCGGCGAAAGCCCAACAATCATTCTCTTATCTGCGCCGTCATAATAAACCAGCCAGAACAAAGTAGAATTATTAACTGTACGAATTTATTAACCGCGTTATACAGCCCTCAAATAGATACTTAGTAAGTCCACCCCTCCCCAGCGGCATTAAAACATTGAGCAGACTAAATTAAAGCGCGCCAAAACTGCTGTCTGCCGGCCCAAGGCGGTCGTTTGTTTTAATACAATAACTCTATCTGTCTCCCTCATCCCCTTCATCAGGCTCGCATTCCCGTCTCATTCACACCAGAATAATTTACAGCTCCTCTTAAGGCGACACCGCAACATATCGATCATAGAGATGCAGTGTTGTTAGTAATATTTGGTCAGCCGAAGATTATTAAAATTTACTTACAATTATTTATTCAATATTTTTGTTCGTTCCATAGACACTCGTTAAGAACTTCAATGAAATTGGAATGTGAAGAAGATGACTCAATCAAAAATCCAATTTGGATTTAGTCAATTAATGTGCGAGTTACAAAATGAAAGGTGTTTTAAAAGCAAATTACGATATCATCAAAACCACAAAACACCGATATGTTCAGAACACAGAAGCGCGCTCCTCTTAATCACTTCTAATTTATTTAGCCCCTCTGAGGGTAGAGCAAAGTAATTTATAGCTGTCCCTTTCCATCCCTCGTCTCGGCGCGGTGCTGCCGTCTCTCTCCCGGGACCATTTTTAATTAAAATCACCGGGAGAAAATTAGAAATTATATTCTATTTTCAAAAACTTGTTCTGACGCTTTGTCGGAGATTATCTGTTTTTTATGAGCCCCCGGTCTCTCCTTTGTTTTAACGGCCGAGGAATTGTCCAAATTGACTTTGTTAGCTGCCGGTCTCTTTTATGATTATGTCTTATTCATTTCAATCCTGCGGCTCAGTGATTGGAAATGTTTTAACTTGTGTAATAACGATTTCATTTTATTGTTCAGGGAACGCTCTTTGAGGAGCGATGATGTATTATGACAGGCACCATAACCTTCGAACTGTTAGAGAATGATCTTTAGAAGGATGTTTTTAAGGTTAAGTTTGGAGTAACCATTCATTGAAAGGGCGTGTTTGAAAACAAAGAAATGAAATATGAAACCTCAGGAATCCCTTACTGTTTCATTTTCTGTTATTTTACCACTTTAGATGACTTCAAGTTAATAAAACACATCTTTATCTTCTTTACACTTTATTGGACTGTACAATATTAAATTACTGTCTTAAATTCCTTTGTAAATAGGCGATTAATTTTTATTGCTTGTATCATTTATCTTTTAGGTAAACGCGATTTTAACAATAATTTTATTAAGTACTTCATAAAGTGATTTCCTGATTAGGTCGTTCGATTGTATGTCGTAACACTTCTTGTTGGCAATACAAATATTTATGTCTTTACATACCTGACTATCTTTTTCTTTATCTATTTGACAGAAAGTGACAGCGCTAATTTAAAGTAAGTTAAGAGAATTTATATCCCGAATTGAGGCCATTGGGTTGGGGCTCAATAAGGTTATATAACACGGATCAACAAAATAATTCATAATAGGTACCAAAAATAATAGGTCCCAAAAATAATAGGTCCCGGTAAGGTTTGTAAACCTCTCAGATCAGATTCTACCGAAAACCCCAGATTAGAGAAAGATTTAAATAATTGGATTAGGAACAACGTCACAGATCTAAGAGAAAAGACACACACAGGCTTTCTTGTGGATAAGTCCGGCTGAACGGTCCCACTAAGCGGTGGAAGGCTCCGTAAGGGGCCGCCTGGCTCGCGACCACCATCCCACTGAAGTCTGGCGCCAAGTAGCTTGCTGCGTTCCGTCAGTGTGAGGGAGTACCAGTGCCTTAACAGGCTTCTTCTTTCTTAAACCAAAACAACAATAAAATAGTAAAATGAAAGTAGACATACAATCGAAAAAATACTAATTTGCAGGATTTTTGAGAGATTTTAAATTCCAATGATACATACATATATCACGCCTATAATCCCTTGCGGGGTAGGCAGAGCGTAAACAGCCGCATAAAACGGACATTTACGCCACGTCTGACAAATATTTGAGGGTTATTCGGAAAATTGTGTATCCCTATAGTGACAGGTTGTCAGCCCATCGCCTAAAATTGCAATACACACCCTCGACTCCCTTAGACGCTTCTTACGACTCCCACGGGCAAGAAATGGGGTGATGCTATTCTCAGCCGGCAACACACGGCACAATGATATCCTACAATGATAACACTAAAAGTAGCAAAAACTACAAATAAAAACTAGAAATAATTTCCTGTTGTTCTCCAGGTGGCGTGGGCGACGACGATGGCGACAGCGGCAAGCGGAGACGCTCCCGCACCAATTTCAACTCCTGGCAGCTGGAGGAGCTGGAGCGAGCGTTCCTGGCTTCCCACTACCCTGACGTGTTCATGAGAGAAGCGCTCGCGATGAGGCTGGACCTCAAGGAGAGTAGGGTCGCCGTAAGTACCACAGTCCAACTTAATATGGAGACACCCTCGCAACAGTTTCAACTCCTGGCAGCTGTAGGAGCTGGAGCGAGCTTTCCTGGCTTCCCACTACCCTGACGTATTCATGAGGGAAGCGCTCGCCATGAGGCTAGACCTCAAGGAGAGTAGGGTCGCCGTAAGTACCACAGTCCAACTTATAGTGGAGACGCTCTCGCAACACCTCAACTCCTGGCAGCTGGAGGAGCTGGAGCGAGCGTTCCTGGCTTCCCACTACCCTGACGTATTCATGAGGGAAGCGCTCGCCATGAGGCTGGACCTCAAGGAGAGTAGGGTCGCAGTAAGTACCACAGTCCAACTAATAGTGCAGACACTCACGCAACAACTTCAACTCCTGGCAGCTGGAGGAGCTGGAGCGAGCGTTCCTGGCTTCCCACTACCCTGACGTGTTCATGAGGGAAGCGCTCGCCATGAGGCTGGACCTCAAGGAGAGTAGGGTCGCCGTAAGTACCACAGTCCAACTTATAGTGCAGACACTCGCGCAACAACTTCAACTTCTGGCAGCTGTAGGAGCTGGAGCGAGCTTTCCTGGCTTCCCACTACCCTGACGTGTTCATGAGAGAAGCGCTCGCCATGAGGCTGGACCTCAAGGAGAGTAGGGTCGCCGTAAGTACCACAGTCCAACTAATAGTGGAGACACTATCTCGCAACACCTTCAACTCCTGGCAGTTGTAGGAGCTGGAGCGAGCTTTCCTGGCTTCCCACTACCCTGACGTGTTCATGAGGGAAGCGCTCGCCATGAGGCTGGACCTCAAGGAGAGTAGGGTCGCCGTAAGTACCACAGTCCAACTTAATATGGAGACACCCTCGCAACAGTTTCAACTCCTGGCAGCTGTAGGAGCTGGAGCGAGCTTTCCTGGCTTCCCACTACCCTGACGTATTCATGAGGGAAGCGCTCGCCATGAGGCTAGACCTCAAGGAGAGTAGGGTCGCCGTAAGTACCACAGTCCAACTTATAGTGGAGACGCTCTCGCAACACCTCAACTCCTGGCAGCTGGAGGAGCTGGAGCGAGCGTTCCTGGCTTCCCACTACCCTGACGTATTCATGAGGGAAGCGCTCGCCATGAGGCTGGACCTCAAGGAGAGTAGGGTCGCAGTAAGTACCACAGTCCAACTAATAGTGCAGACACTCACGCAACAACTTCAACTCCTGGCAGCTGGAGGAGCTGGAGCGAGCGTTCCTGGCTTCCCACTACCCTGACGTGTTCATGAGGGAAGCGCTCGCCATGAGGCTGGACCTCAAGGAGAGTAGGGTCGCCGTAAGTACCACAGTCCAACTTATAGTGCAGACACTCGCGCAACAACTTCAACTTCTGGCAGCTGTAGGAGCTGGAGCGAGCTTTCCTGGCTTCCCACTACCCTGACGTGTTCATGAGAGAAGCGCTCGCCATGAGGCTGGACCTCAAGGAGAGTAGGGTCGCCGTAAGTACCACAGTCCAACTTAAAGTGGAATCGCTCTCGCAACACCTTCAACTTCTGGCAGTTGTAGGAGCTGGAACGAGCTTTCCTGGCTTCCCACTACCCTGACGTGTTCATGAGAGAAGCGCTCGCCATGAGGCTGGACCTCAAGGAGAGTAGGGTCGCCGTAAGTACCACAGTCCAACTTAAAGTGGAATCGCTCTCGCAACACCTTCAACTTCTGGCAGTTGTAGGAGCTGGAACGAGCTTTCCTGGCTTCCCATTTCCGTGACGTTGATCAACTCGATGTCGCACACGAAAAAAAGAAGACTACCTTTATGTGTTCATGAGAAAAGAGCTCGCCATGAGACTGGACATGAAGGAGAGAGTCACCTAAAGTACTAACACACATTTCATTTATTTAGTCATTAAAAGTCACGACAGTTCTCCGCTGGACATGAGCTTTCCCCAATTAGGGGTGTTTGCCATTTTCACTACGAGTGCAATTAAGTATACACAGGAAATGCTGTTTCCCATTCCACGTTAGAGTTATTATTGACAAGATTTCCGCCCAGCGGTTTCACCCGTTGCCACTCATTTTCCCGTGGTAATAGTTATTTTCCTGCGGTAAAAGTAGCCTATGTGTTATTCTAGGTTATACTCTACCAGTGTTCCAAATTTCATCCAAATCGGTCAAGCCGTCGTTGAGCGTGAAGAGGTAACACACACACAAACTCTCAGATTTATAATATTAGTACGGATTCTATGCTTACCAATTCTCTTAAATCATCCCTCAGTTGCTTTTTGAATACTACTTTAAGCCGGTATAATACGGCCGAAAAATACAGCATAAACCTAACAAGTTTCTTATCAGTAATGTATCTGTCAAGTTATTTTATAGCTGATTTCATCAAAATGTTAATATACTGGCACCTAGTCCACAGAAAAAAGACTTGGAATGACCATTAGCGCACTGTAAAACACAAACCATAACAGTCCAATATGACTAACAGAAGATTAAAACCGCTGGTCCAGACAGGAACCACAGTTTAAAATTATGCACGTTTAGACACGGTACTCTGTCAACCAATAAACTCTTTGTCCATCGCACACTCGCATTGAAGAATGAAAACTCGTGACGAAATGGTTGGTGAATGTCTGTCATGGATAATGTCTTAATTTTGTTCGTGGCAAATGCGCATTTATGAATACTGAAAATAGTTAACAGGAGCCTAAAGTAAAAGAGCTAAACTCGAGAGTTTAAATTATTTATCACTAGATTTCCGCCCAGCGGTTTCACCCGCTGCCACTCATTTGCCCGTGTTAATAGTTGTTACCCGAAGTAAAAATTGGACTATGTGTTATTCCGGGTTATACTCTACCTGTGTTCCAAATTTCATCTAAATCGGTCAAGCCATTTGAGCGTGAAGAGGTAACAAACATACATACACACAAACTCTCAGATTTATAATATTAAATACGGACTACGAAGGTATAGGTATCATTATAAAGTACTTTTTTCAGGTTAATCCCACCAAAAATGTTAATCAGCAAAATTGACTTCATCATACGGATTTATGGGTTTGTAGAATTGAGCCTAAAATGCTCTTATATTCTATTATTTTCGGGTAAAATTGAGCAGTACAGGACCGTTTACAAGTTTCCGCATATAAAACATCTGTAAAATGTTATTGGTATGTGAAGTTGACATTCGCAGTACACTTTATAGGGATATTCTCAAATTGTAGGTAGCTAATTAATTAAATATCAATTCTTCATAGGAAGGTCAACATATTGGTTCAGTAAGTAAGGGTGTGGTAAGTACTGTGTAAGTGTCAAGCAGCTGTCAATATATAATTAGCTATTTCTTCTAGGCTTAAGCTTATACAGCTTTCTTGCCCTTTAACATTGTCGTTTCTAATTACTAGTTATAGCATATGAACGAGTAAAAAAAACAGAATATATACTTGTGTAAGTACAGACCAAAAAAGTTACTTTGTTAACTTTGTTTGCTATTCGTTTCACTGTTATTGAACGCATGCAGGAAATTGTTGTGCCATGTGCAATAAATAATGGGTTAAAAATTAGAGCTGATCGCACCAAATTAAAAACCCAGGTAACAAGTAAACTGTTTTTGTATAATATAGGAAAGCAGATTTTCGGCTAAACCTAACCAACCTAGACTTATGTCAAAAGCTTTTCTCGTATCCTCATAATATCGGCTATCGTTTAGATATCCTCTGTGGCAATTCTACTAACGCACATAAGGGTAAAAAGCTGGTGGTTTCGTTCAATATAAATGAGGGACGATTTCCCTTATTTTTCCCTTGCCTTCCCGGGCTAAGCGGCCTGTGGGGACCGTGACCGCTGCCCGCCGCCTTTTTGTACAGCTTTACCCCGAAATAATGCTCAACTTGAGATAATACGTTTCAACCGGCCCCCGTTTTGCAGCGGTTTTCCTTGCGGTCACCGGGATGTAATGGGGTCTCCAACGATAGCTGTTGTAAATTTGTAGGTAAACATATCCCCTGTAAATAGAGCTAGGTAAAACGACAGGCATGAAATTTGATTGTTTTGATTTTCTATTTCTCAACTCGAACCGTAAATTCCGTATTAGAAATAATAAAACACAAAATATTTCTTTATATGTTTCCGTAGCAAATTCATTTCTGTAATCAGCGGTAAGGTCGATTGTATCCGGCTATCGCAGCGATCTCCTCCAGAGCACCAGAGAGACGATCTATCCCGCACCGCTCCTAATAGTTGGTATAAATCAAAAGATTGCAATCTCGGCGGCACCCCTGGGACGCGAGCGAGATGGCACGATTGAATAGCATAGATTTAAATGGGCGGGTCAGATAAGGATGGCTGCAGATCCCGCCGCTCCGACCTCGAGCGAGCACTCGCAGGGACGTCACAATTCGATTACAGCTCAATAAAGTTAAAGTGACTTGTTTGCGTCTGTAAAGTGGATTTTTTCCTCTTGTTTGATTTCTCTATTTCCTTTTCGAGCTTTTTTTTACAATTTCTCTGAACCGTTTTTTATCGGTTAACGTTTTATATTGTGAAATACAAAACGATTGTCATATTAAAAGTTATTTTTTGCCAGTAAGATACATAAAGAAAAATTTACTTTATACAGTAGGCAAATAATGAGTTTGTTAGTAGTATAGGTAAGGATAGTATGCTAGATAGATCAGTCCGACTCTATCTACGACTGTATCTACTACAGACAACTATCTTTAGCCTGGGCTCTTTCATGATACAGTGTAAAAGATTGATGAATAAGTCGACAATAACTAAAGAGTTGTTTAAAATCCATATATATTACAAAAATTGCCAAATTATATTCTAATTTTATCCCTTGCCGACGGGCGTCGTTTACCTTACGAAAACGGCTCTCCTTCCAGCCTGAGCGCGGAAGTATCGACTTCATTTTAAAATTCATAGCATAAAATTTACATTTATATGCCAATTTCATTCCCTAACAGGGCGTCGGCGGCGGTCGCACGCACACATCAGTATGCCGCACACATCCGGCAAGGGCCGGGTACACCCCCGAAAAATAAAAATATATAAAATCACCTTACATTCCCCGCTCGGCTGCGAAGAAAAAAGAATGGCGAGAGCTTTAAATATGGAACACTAAATGGAACGCTTAGGCGACAAAATGCGGATAGAATATAAAATTTAAAGAGGTGTTTCCCTCTTATTCCCTCACGCACGTTTTCCACTTGTTGTCGTCTCGCTTGGCGCGCCGGTATCGAACTTGAGCCGACTTTACCGCCCTAGGCTTAGCGGTAAAAGATAGACATGAAGCCTGTTCGTAGGGTTGCCTCGAGGCTGGGAATTATCGCACGTGAATAATTTTCTCACTCGCAAGTGGCAAACGAGACGGCGGCGGCTACGTAAAGACCAAGCCTATCTGAGTGATTTAATGTAATTACACCTTGTAATGACACGTTGCGTTTTCACTTTTTAAACTGCTTTTAAAGATGATGTCTTGGTCTTTAGACGAAGGTAATTTAAGAATCATGAGTGTTCTTTATTTTAATGTTTCAAGGTAAAAGAAACGTGTATCATTCTGACAGCCCTGGATGCTGAAATAAATAGCGCCGACTTAGCACGTAGTGTGCGGAGGAAGCGTGGAATTTATATCTGTCTCTATCACTCCACATTACGATATCAATTTGTTCAGCTTAGTATGACGAGAAAAGCTGATCGATTAAATTATTAATGTGCTGCGTCATTTGCAGCTTTAGCAATTTTTTATCTACGTGCTGAAAGATAGAGCCAGTACCTAATTACCGAAATAAGTGGGTGCGTTATTACTACCAGTAATGGTTCGTTACCCAGTAATAGTCCTTCGATGCCGTGTGATGCTGGCTTGGAATAGCATCACCCCATTTATTTCCCTTGGGTGTCGTAAGAGGCGACTACGGGACTCGAGGGTGTGTATTGCAATTTTAGGCGATGGGCTGAAAACCTGTCACAATGGCGATACACAAATTTCCGAATGTCCCTCAAATATTTGTCAGACGTAAATGTCCGTCTTTGCGGCCGTTTGGGTTTTGCCTACCCCGCAAGGGATTATATGCGTGATATGTGTATATGTCCTTCGTTATTTTAATAGCAGGCCCTACAAACATAAGATTATAAAATTTGAAGAAAAGACCAGGTGTCATTGTTTACCTCATCACTATTCGTAACGTACGAATTATTCGAGAATGTTTTTGAAGGTCCACCGGGCACACAAGGTCAAATATTAATCAACCATGAAAACACGACAGGTGATCGAAGAACGACTTGAATTTTTATCGGCTACTGGTATTATGGTAGAATATACGATGAGGCCGATAAATAACACCATGCATGATTGAGAACGTTTTCGCCACGCTATTCAAACAAAATAAAAATTATTAAAAGAAAGAAAGTTCACAAAATTAATAATAGGTAATAAAAAAATAAAAAACTTTATTGTAAGTAATAAAAAAGGAAATGAGATCTCAAACATACAAATATCTAATGTACAACAAGGCAGCCTTCTTGTTATGGTAACAAGTTCTACCAGGAAACCTTTGGGTGATAGCAAAGTGCGTAAAGGTAAGCGGGATAGTGCATATTGTATAAAAATACTTACACATACTATTGTAAACACTAATACTTAAATAACCTAATAATATTATAAACTATTACACATCAACTAACTATGGCAGATAGGATAGAAAGATATATATTCTGCAAAGAAGAAAATAAAAGAAACAGATAGCAGTTTAATTTTACAAGAGATTGAGAGATAGGACAGATTATACTAAACGACAATATTGGTCCGTTTTTTGACCCGATCTTTGAAGGTTTTAAGGGATGGAGCTCGCCGAACGACTTCAGGCAAAAAATTCCACAGATTGATTGCTTGCTTGTGAAGGACAAATATATAAATGGATTTAAATCTCTTGTTATAAAGGTACAACCACTTCAATTTACATGCTTTAACTACTTCACTTTTGTTTTTTTGCTCTAAAATATAACCGTGTTATTACAAAACAGTTAGACACGCATTTAGAGTCGTTATATAAAAAAAGTTAGTCATAGTTCAAGCTGTTTGACAACCTCAAAACCTATGGAAAAATAATTTAAGCACTGTCTGAAAGCTCGTCCACCGTTATCATTTCAAGCGTGAAGTTTGTCAAACGACTTGACCCTGTCATTACTTTTTTTTATTATCTCCGTTATTACTGCAAAGCTAAGTTAAGTTTAAGAAGGCATATGTAGGTAGCATTATTTTAATTTACGATGACTTTTGATACTAGAAATTATTGCAACCTAAAGTGTATTTCTTGCAAACTTTCTAACTTCAAATCTCTCAAACTCCATCAAATGTTTGAGGAAAATGCGGAAGACTTTTCCTGTAGGGGAAGTTCGGGCAAAGTCAATGTATCGCCACATCAGGGTCGTGTTATTTACACCAGCTAGGGGAGGATGGGGGAAAGCCGCCAATTGTACTTACAATACTATTTCCACGTAATAGGTTGTTTTGCTACCCCTGCAACATTTCCTGTGTAAATAACGTGCCTACATTTGACTTAAAATAAATGAACTGATTTGTTGTGACTGAAGATGTGATAATTGAGCATCTGTAGCTTTACAAATTAAAATAATTGCCATACTTTGATACGTTCCAGAGACTTATTATACAAAGATAAATCAATATGTTATTTAGCTATTCTCCTGCTCCGACGTTGTGATTCCGTGTTGTTACAGAGAAAACCAAATTTTAGCTACCTACATTGATTCCAATATTAGACATAGCTTATAAATTCATTACTTCCAAAATTGGTTCTGAACTCCGAATCTCACGATGGCAGTCGGGTTGGGAATTAAAAGAGGAGTAACCCTGGTATTAATGCCCCCTCCCGTGTGGTGAGATGAGAGGGGGGGCAGGTAGGGGGAGAGAGGGATAATTTGCCTGGGGACTATCCGATTCTATTCCGTAATCAATGTGCTTCAATTACAACCAGACGTTTCTATTTCTCGACCTATTTTCACGGCTGCATTTTTTCCTAGTGTATTTTTTTTGCTTTTTTCCGCAGTTCTATCTCTATCAGGATAATCTAGTTGGCATATCTAGATTTTAAAGATGGCTTTTTATTTGTAAACAAAAAAAATGATTCTCAATTCAAACTCAATAAATATTTTCTTTGCGGGCCTACAAAAACAGGTACCGTCAGAATTTAAATAAATTAACAGCGTGTTATTATAATTACCTACAAAAAAGTTGGCCATGCTTTTAAATTATTTTTCTATACGATTTGACACACACTATATAACTTTTTTTTAAATTACTGATAACACCAACTTTTGTTAATAATTAACCTACTCTTTTTTTAAAAATAGAACTGTGGATGGATATAACAGTCCTGAAATTTCAAATTATTTTTAATATTATTATGAATAATAAAGTTAAATCAAAAAATACCGCGATGGAAAAGGTACTTTGAGTTCAAGTTTAGTGCCGTAGGCGAACTAGTATAAAAAAATAGGTAAATAATTTCCAAGGATTTTAAGGTTATTAGGTAATTCTATTGTTTCCTGTAATCTTACAGAAGCCCGATTTAGGATCTGTTTAGCTTAATTAACTAAATACCCAACACTAAAACTAAATTGCAATAAAAGCAATACTAGCTTATAAATTAAATATTACGAAATATATTCCCGGTATTGGTACTAACCAGACCAGATATACTTATTTGGATTAAGTATCTTCCTAATTGTTATGTTATGCATCGCATTTGTGCGTAGATAATACTCATAAAATACTAATTACATATACTTAATACCATACTAATAGCTTAAGATCGTAGTTAGCTATGTACGTATATAGGTAGATTGATTCTAAATGAGCACCTCCTTAATACAGAAAACTCGTAAAACGAGTCTAAATTGCCCATTTTATTTTATAGTTTCATGAAGTGTTTCTAAGAAACTACTCAGAATTCGTGTAAGGAAATAGATAAGTCCCCAACAAACCTGTGAAAAGAAGTATCTCTAAGTATACTACTTTACTACTATCTCTAAGTATACTACCTTCAAATTTTCTCTATTTATTGTCTCTTTTATGGTAAAGGTTGCTTGGAAGAGATGGCTGCAAGCGGCCTTTAAAAGATTAAGTTAATAATAACTTTATTCGCTATAAACATGTTAGATTCAGTTGATGAAAATAAAATAAATAAAGTATCACGTGCTTTTGTTTACTTCATGTTTTAAATTTTCTGCATTGTTTTTTTATGTTGTAAGCAATAACGTGTTCATCTATCTATCTATAACAAAATGACTAAAACATCAATAATTTTTTGTTCTTGACTCTTTGATTTAAGCCCCGGGGCTACACCTGACTAACTTAGGACCGGGGCTACAACTGAAAATCTACACCTGACTGTATGGTGGGGAGCAGAAGCTCATCCGGAGAAGTTTTGTGGTTGTTCAAACAAGCAGCCCAACCACACTCTTAGTCCTGACCGCGCTTGAAAATTTTGCAAGTTTTCAAAACATTCGAACGGTATATTCCTGGTTTCCATGTCGGAAAAACCGTAAAATCTCGCGATAAGAGCGCAATATGAGTATCTGATTCTGTCTGGCGCAGCGCGAATGAAAGGGACAATCTTTTCAGGTGAATCAGGACCTTAATTCCGTGTTGTGCCGCGCATCTGTAAGGATATGTAAAGTGCTCACGGGCGCATAGCGTCGGGCGCGCGCATGAATTGAGACGTTACACTCACACAGCGCATGCAAATGTGCTGCGTGCGTGCGCATGGAGCTGCGCCTGCGCATCTACACTCCGTTGCAAGAACACCATGGCATATAATATATATATATACCTATATGTTTTTGAATTGAAAACATAATTCATTATTTTTTATGATAGTGTGTTTATGTTTCTTTATATTTATAACTATTGCACTCTGTTTTGTTTATTGTCACCATGGCCCGGATTCTCTTATTTTTCACCATTGCAATGCAAGCGACACTCCACTGTCATTATAATGCCGCTACGATTTTCTTTACTTCAAACTGTTAGCAGAATACCAAAACTGTCCCACTGAAAAGCCACACAACTGAAACGATTTTTATTACTTCGGGCCCAGAGAATCAACCCAAATACTCAATCTAGCTAGATTTCAAATTATTCTTTTTTCGAATGGACGATAACATGTAATCAACGACCGGAGTTTAAACCACGTAACCAACCTCCAGCATGTGTATGACCGTAGTGAGTACCTACGCCATGTCTGAGCCCTGTGCCGCTGTCTCGTAGGGAGGGAGCTGTATTCATTATCGCTCCCTTCATGCGAACTTCTTTATGTTGCTGTGGAGAGAAAATAAGATAAGAATTATTTTTATACACGTTTAGGTAGGAACTAAAACTCTACCGGGCTGCTATTTAAAACATTTATCAAGAAGGAACTTAATGATGATGAGATAATAATATCTCAAGAAAATAAACAGCTTACTCGTACTTACTCAACAAACGTGATGGTACTGTCTATACCTTCCTGTGCCTATTCTCCTAGTAGACATCGAAAGTGAAGCCTTAAATATTACACATAAATATTATCGAACAAATTAATGAAAATCCAAATACAAAAGTAAAATTAAATAATGAAAAGATCATCCAGGTATAGAGACGAAAGGCATATGTCGAGTTTTTACGAGCGTTCCCGCGTTTATAGCAAACGGACGTTTCGTTTAACGACACCGCTCAGGATTAATTTGGATTAATTTAATAAAATTAAGACATAACGCCCGCGGTATTTAGACCCGAGCGTAATAGCTGGCAACCCCACATGTTACGTTTATTAGCTTAATACAAATTTACTGACTGTAAATAAAATTTGATGCGCAAAAAAGGATTTTTATATGAGCGCATGTGGACTTTCTTCATTCCGAATGCACCTGAATTATCATTTAAAGCGTTTTTAATTTAAAAAGTTGTTTTGTACTTATCAAAATTATCCAAAAGTACTTAAAGTTTTGTAACAGTTTTTTTTTTTGTAACTAAACCGAAATTAAAAGGGGTTACATATTAATAAATTTGTTAGTGGCATTTGTTGTTTCTACTTACTTAAAGTTTAAATCTTTCTTTTAAGAAAAAATCAAATCGAACCCACCATACTGCTACCGCTTTATCTATCTTTGATTCAACGTCGGTTACATCTGAGTAAGGCTATCAGAAGGAAAAATAAACCCCTTATTGAGTTATTTCTAACATCATCTTTCCTCTTTCACCAGGTATGGTTCCAGAACCGGCGAGCCAAGTGGCGTAAGAAGGAGCACACAAAGAAAGGTCCTGGCCGGCCAGCACACAATGCACACCCTCAGTCGTGCTCCGGGGAGCCCATTCCACCACACGAGCTGCGCGCCAGAGAGAGGTGAGGTCCCACACTATGATACATACATACATCAGCCCATTGCAGTCCACTGCTGGACGTAGGCCTCCCCCAGGGTACGCCATAGGGTACGATCTCTCGTTTTCGCCACCCAGTCGCTACCAGCCGCCTTTTTAAGTTATCAGTCCATCTGGCTGGAGGTCGTCCAACACTATGATACCATTTCCAAAATGTCTGCGCCAATAACGAAGTCCCGCAGATACAGTACAGCACTGTCATTTAAAGAGAATAACTGTTATCACTTTTTTCCGCGGGATTTCTTGCGTTCATTTATTCTGGTGCTTTTGAGCTTCGCTCCATCCGCGACTCAGTCTCAACTTCCCTTAGATAAACCTACCTTGTTATATTGATTTGTTTAGATTACATGTGCGGGGGTCAATGAACTGTTCCAAGAGTTAATAACAAACTGGGTCTAACTACCAACTTTAATAAAGTCCATAATAATTTTGTTATGTGGTCCTAAACTAATGAGGCCCTATTGGATTTTCCAACAGGGCGAGAAGAAGAAAGAAGCTGGCAAAAGCGCTCGATCGTCAAGCGAGGAAGCTGCGGGCGAAAGGCATCGCGGTGGACCTTGAGGCTCTGAAGACGGAGTACCTGGCGCAACACAGGAATAGC
The DNA here is from genome assembly GCA_027580185.1 of Tuta absoluta. Lineage (NCBI taxonomy): Eukaryota > Metazoa > Arthropoda > Insecta > Lepidoptera > Gelechiidae > Tuta > Tuta absoluta. Next base: position 9,932,831 of record JAQAHW010000016.1, on the reverse strand, counting down.
GGACTGTACTCCGATTCAGACGATGGTGACGGCGATGACATGATCGACGTCGTCGGTGGGGACTCAAGTCACGACTCAGGTCCTGAAGACTTTTCCCTCTCAGGTCGACTCCGAGCACCGTCCGGAGCAGACGGCATCAACCACTCCGACAGCTCCACATCTGACGCTCACTCCGGAAGAAACTTCAGTCCAATCCCCGACCCGCAAGCCGCCTTCTTCAAGCAGTTCGGCGGTGTTGGCGGAGGCTTCGACTTCGACCCCAGCCGAGCTGTCTCCTTAGACCTGAGCGGTGGAGGGACGGCCACGGAACAAGATCTGTCGAAAAATGGGGGCACAAGGAAATACAATCCGTTCAGTATAGACTCCCTGCTTAATACGTGAAAGTGACTGTTACATAGTTGATTATAGAGGCTATCTCCATCATTCGTGTCGGGAAGTGACTATATATAACGTAGAGTTTAACTGTTTTTTTACCTAGAAGAAATGACTCTACAAAACTCTATGCTATGCCAAAATAGCATTGACTTTAATCATGTGAACGGTAGCACTTTGAAAATATTTTGGGTGATCGCTTGATTATGATCACGGTACACAGTGGCTCAACTCCTTACATGTAAGTGCGTATAGGTCAAACTACGCTGTTTATTGACTTTTTAGTTATATAACCAGAGTAAGCTGAGCCACTATGTACAGCGTTCATCTCAAGAAAGTTCAGAGAATGAAGCAATACGGATACAAACAGAAATAGTTTGTATAATGTTCCTTTGCATAACGAATCATTATTATCATTAGATCTATACAGCTTCAGTAAAGACTTGATAGATACTTTCAGCAGCATCTCGAGTTACCCGTCTAAGGTATCAATACTGGTTTCTCGTAATGGTATACCAGTATTCGTTGATGCCTAAAATGGCTACTCGAAGTGCAGTTGGGTACCAGTTAACATATCGTGTGAATACTAGACGTAGACAACTTGTATTATATAGCTAGATATGTATATAGACTGTCTCTATATTAATTTATTTCCTTCTCAAGTGTTATTTTATTAATTAATAATATATTTCCTACATTAATTCGGGGCAATATTTTTGTTTTGTTGATTGTATCGTATTTTATTTCTATAACTTGTAGATTTTGTTGTTGAACATTGATTTTGAAACTGTAAATAGATTTAAGTTTGCCACGACCAATTTTTTCTCCATCAAAATTATAATCTTAATAACCATATAATTATACAAAACGTCAAATCTCTTAAGAATATAATGATTGATGCTACGCAATTGAACCTTTAATGTGCTTTAAATATGACAGCTAAGATGGAAATCTTGGATGTCACATTTAAAACTGTAACTTACTGCATTTATTAATGAAGTAAATTACAATTGAAAATGTAAATCCAAATCAAAACTATCTCATTCCAATAAGAAAAGAACTAAATAGTATAAAAAAGTCGCTTTCCGTGTACCTATGTCCCTTTACATGCATAGATCTATAAAAATATGCAAAGGCTATTGATGCAGTTTTCTAAAGTAGATAGAGTGATTCAAAAAGAAGGTTACTATGTATAATTCATGCCTAGAAAAGGTCTTTTTCCCGCTGGAAAACAATCAGGAGCGGGTGAAACGGTAGGCCGGGCCGATAGTTATTAAAAGAAACAAGAATCTGACGCTAGTCTAGTGTGCATTGACACTATTCTACAAGCCAAAATATGATCGGGCCGCTAGTAATAAAAAATAAGTTTCTGACGCTAGTATGCATTGACACTATTCTACAAGCAAGAGTACCGAAATATAATCTTTAAAATGACCATATGATTATTATTAGTTCCATTATCATTAAAGTTGAAACAATAAGTTATTTCTGATAGTATCATATTACAAATGCTTACTTGTTATCTACCGTCGGAGATCTTGAGCTGGTAACTCCTCCTGGAAGCATCTTGTTTTGTCCATTAGCAAAATAAAGTGTTATTACAGCGTAATTATCGCAATTACAATTGTAATTACAAGTAAACTGCAGCAGTGCACTTAAGCACGTTTTATCTATCTGGTTCGTTAATTTCAATCGTAAACATTTTCTTTAAAAAAAAACAATGCATATGTTTTATGAGAAACGCATTCGAAATTATTTATCAAGAGCTCTGTGTATTATTTATTGAAAATATTTTTTATGGTAATTACTTTTGATTGCGATTTTCAATAGGTAAAAGGTTTCATTGGTAAACCTCATAAGTGGTTTTTCTTAGATTTTCTTTCGAATAATACACTTAATATTATTTGAAATGGTTTTAAAATGTAGAGTTTACGATTGAGTACCAGAGTTTACGATATCAGAGCGTAGGCACACCACATACCTAGGTATATTGCAATAAGTTACATTTAATTTCTAAATTATGAAAATATAAGCACAATTGGCAATTCGCCACGCCTGTGTAGTGCAAGGTACAGTCAGAAAGTAAAGTGCTATCAAACAAAGACCGCAAATAATTTCGTCCATTCCTTAAGGTCTTCATCTTGCCTGTTCCGGTAGACACTGCATTTGCATGTAATCATTGTTATCATGCAAATGTGATTATTAGATGCCCTTATTTTAGGTACAGAATTCACATACATACATATATCGCTCCTATTTCCCTTGCGGGGTAGACGGAGAGTTACCGGCCGTAAAATACGGACATTTACGGTATCTTTGACAAACAGTTGATAGTCGTACAGAAAAATCTTGTATAAATATAGTGACAGGTTGTCAACCTGTCGCCTAAAATTGTAAAATACATTAAACCCTCGAGTCTCTTAGTCGCCTCTTGCGACACCCGCAGGAGAGAAATGGGGTGATGCTATTCTAAGCCAATTCACATGGCATCTCATTTAAAGTAACTAATATAGCAAATATTTGTATACCAAATTTTAAAACATTTCGGGTGTTAGGTAAGTATACAATTTTATAAAACTTGCAAGATTAAAAAAAAAGCCTGACCATAATTGAAAATTTTGCATGTTTTAAAAAAATTGCAAATATTTGATAAGTTATGGACCCGAATATATCCACTTTTCTCGCTGGGTGTACACATGCGCAAGGGCACATGTGGGAGTGAAAAGGGCGCTCGTAGCAAAGGGCCGTAAACCCGTTCAGGCGGTGTTTCACTAATTGCCCCTCTTATCGGTCGTTTCGCATTATACATTCATTAACTGTTGCCAGTTTACGAGCCACGATTGTATTTCTTACAGCTCATTGTAATTGTACTTGAGCGGCCATTTCTTTAAATGGATTTCTTCGGGTCAAGAATGCTTCGAGGGTCCAAAATTGATAAGAAAGCAAGCGAAAAAATATCAACACTTCATTATTTTTATACCTACTTCTTACTTGCTAATTATAATACTACTCATCTCATATATTCATATCACATCAGCCTATGCAGTCCATTGCTGGACCTGCGTCTTCCCAGGGTACGCCACCATAAGGCATGATCTCCAGATTTTGCTATCCAGTCACTACCAGTTGCCAATCGATCCAGCTCTTTAAGGCTTCTAACTGTGTACCTACAAGCTAGGAGCATCTATATGAATCCAGTTAAAATTGGTCGTGGCAATTCTACCCAAAAATATTAACTCTTATTTTACTCTGTATTCTTACTATGTTTCATAATTAGGTAAAACTAATATTGTTTTCAAACGATATCCTTTAGTGATAAACTTCAGTCATTCAAAGTAAATAATAACACAGAGAGGATAAAACTAAAAACCACTCAACTTCTATCATAATTTTAAAGAACAAAATATACTTTTGTTTTTTTTAAATAAGATTGATAATTTCAATCTTATTAAATATATATGGTCCTATTCAATTGAGTGCAAATATTTTTGTTGTGATTTCTACTGTTGGAACTGGAAATTTAAAATGACATTTTATACCGAGCTGCTAAATGCAATAAGTCACATAAATCCCTGTTCTATTAATTTACTTTAAATGACTTTAGGTAGAAAAACAAAACATGTATAAATTCATAGATCTAATATCTAGATTCTCAGTGGCATAATTTGTTACAGATGCAAAATTTGTAGCCCTTTCTATATAACAAATAAGATTATGTTTCTACTTGACACCTGTGATCTGTTCAAATTTGAAATGTCTAAGATGTACTATTTTCTATTTGCTCAACGTTGTGTCGCGCGTATTTCACGCGCAGGCCGACCCGCGCGTGCATGATTTGGCAAAATATAATAGCAGCGCTGTGTGACGCGCGTTATGTCAATACACGCGTTTATAATATACAATAATACGCAATACAATACAACCCGAACGAACACGACGACACCTTGCCCTGTTATAGCTGTCTAGGTACGGTGCGCTTTCGAAATTCGGACGGGTTATAATAGCGGCGGCGCTGTTAATACGCGCGGTGCCTACTCGACACAGCGTTGGGCCTTACCGTTTTTATCGTTATTGTCATTGAAAACTATCTACTTCTTAATAAATTCCTTTCCAGTTGGTTTTTATCTTCTGTAGGTATATACTGAAATCATGAAACTCAGATCTCTTCATAGTGACTATTTAAAATATTTAGGTTTATTTAATTTCTCTTCAGACACCCTAAATTAAATTTAGTATCTATCAGAAAATGGACATAATCATAACATATACTACCTTATTGAAATGTTGCCTCTACTCGATCAATCTTCATATTATTATATAGGCTATGTTTAGCAGCTAGAAAAAATCGAAAGCCTGGAAAAGGTAAAAAAAATGCACTGTGTAAGTTTTGTTCTAGAGTTGCAATTGCAAGATTCAGTCATGTATGACATCATGAACGAAAGACTCATGAAATATGAGAATCTAGATTCCTAGATTGGTAGAGTAAAGGCAACTATAGAGTTACAGGTTTTGTTGTAAGATTATGAAACTAGATAATATTTAAGCTGTTTAGCTGTACATTTGTAGTCGAAACAATATTCTTAGGTACAAAGTAATTAAGTTAATTTATATTGCTGATGGAGTCGTGATACAAAATATTTGTAAATTCACATCAATATCGAATAAGAAATTAATGTAAAAAGGTATGTTATACAAGTAACTTATTGAATCAAAATATAACACACTTAAAACAAAAACGTAGTTTCATTTATACATGTTTAAATTGTAGATTTACCGTGTCACCCCTTTCCTTTCCCGTAGGAGTCGTAAAAGGTGACTAAGGGACTTAAGGGTGTGTATTGCCATTTTAGGTGATGGGCTGACAACCTGTCGCTATAATGATACACAATTTTCAAAACGACCCTCAAATATAATATGACTGACGTGGCGCAAATGTCCGTTTTTGCGGCCGTTTACGCTCTGCCTACTCCGCAAGGGATAAAAGGTGTGATATCTGTATATATGTGTAAATTGTAGATAATTGTACCTATTTGGTACGCTAATGAAACAGAGAAGTAATATAAGTAAACAGTGATTGTCTTACGAAAGATTACCATAATTAGAAGAGTATAATTTTCAATAAACTGTTTTAAACTTTCGCGATTCATTCATTCATCAATCACTCAAAACACTAAAACGGGGTTCTTACCGCGATATTCGATTTTATTGAACTGTTTTAGAAAACTTGCAAAATTTACATCCGCGGACAGAATTTGAACCTGCGACTTTCGCCATGACTAGTCGCGATGCTTCTTCCATTTGTTGAATTGACAATTCAACAAAATGGGTCATGATCACAAGAGAACTGACGTTTTGCGGGTGGGTAGATGGAGTTTTCATATTATCTGTATGCATTTCTGCATACCCTTCTCCTACGATTCTTTCGATCACTACCGGAACTTACTCGAAAGTCACGACAGTACGAACTCACAGCGTCCTCGCGTTTAATGTCACTATTAGCACGATCACTTTTTTTGCACATTTTGATCACTGGATTGCACGCTTTAGGTAATGAATTAACCGAAAAAACTATAATTTACCTTTAAACGGGTTTTCTTTAAAAGAATAGCTCTAGCAGAAATCGGCGTGTGGCGCCAAGTTCCGTTGTCCATTTTACAAAAATCAAAGGATAAAAAAATAAGTTTACGACCCATACTTTTATAGAAGAAGTAGCTGTTACACGCGGCCTTAAAACTTAAAACTATCCTATCTTTTATTCCATGTCCATGTTACCTTCTAAATGTGTGCCAAATTTCATTACAATCGGTTCAGTAGTTTTATCGTGAAGCAGTAACAAACAAACAAACATACAAACTTTCGCATTTGTAATATTAGTAGAATATTTTGGAAATGGCCTCCACTATAACCCCCTCCAGGGAATGTATCGAAGAATTTCCTTTCACCCCCTTTATCCTCCTTTATGTTGGAAATGGTTCCCCGTTTAGTTCCCTCATAACCCTTTCACGGGATGTACCGAACATTCTTTCACCCTTTATTGTTGAGATCGGTTGTGGACTAAAAGTTTGTTGATTTACTTTTTCAGTTCTTGCCCACATACGTACAAATGCAGAGAATTATTTCACTCAGAAAAAAAAATGGGTTTCTCCGATAATGACAAGTGTGAGTGCGACGCTATACAATCTATGTCGCACTTATTGTCGCGCCCCACCTCTCCGTTCACCTGTAGCCAGGCAGGATGGCCTTTTCAGCGTCAACCAACGAGCCATCGTGGCCATGTTTTGGGCTAGTTAAAGTTTGAAAATCCACATTTTGCCAGTAGTGACCCGAGAAGAAAAAGAAGATTTCACTAACGTAAGCAAAGCCTGTATGCCTAAACGGGCAAGTATGAATTATGCTACCATTTATTCATAATGGAGGTAAATTTCTTCACTTGAAGTCTAAACCCCAAGATCTTCAGAACAGTTATTGAACGCCATAAGCAATGGTTTTCACAGTCTGGTGAAACGGATTAGAAGATACAAACCAACTGTTAATGATTAGTCGCGCTGCCGGCCCAACTAGGAGCGCCTTCAGGGGACCACAGATAAATCTTACCCTCAAATACCGTGTAAAGGGCTACCAGTGCTCAGTTATGAAACCACAGGCTACAAGTCTGCAGGTGAAATTCTAAGTACATTGCGAGTTATTACGTAGCGGGTTAATATTCTTAGTTATGAAACTTTAGGCTACAAGTCTGCAGGTGAAATAAATAGAACATTGCGTAGAAGAACTTTCATTTTAGGTCTAGCCTGTCTGATGAGTTTAAGCTACGACAATTTTACGCCATTGTGGCGGCGATTTATGTGAGTCTGTATGGTAAGTGATGGGTTTAATTAGGTACCTTTGTATAAATAACTTTTTATCTAAGGCGGGGATCACATTTGACGTCCGTTGCTGCGCATCCGCAACGCATGCGTCGTCTGTCAGACGCAAGGAAATTTCGAATACCAATCTTATTGCTACTCAATGTGTCAACGTTGTATGGGAATACGATGGGAATCTAAGATACGCATGCGTTACGGATGTGCTGAAAAACCGCAGCAATGGTCGTCAACCGCTTAGTAACTGTTAAAAACACTGTCCTGATAAGATAATGCAACGAGGCATCGCCACTCAGAGAAACACTGATAATTTGTAAGACAGCGTATAGTATGAGAATTGCTAGTAATAGGGATTATTAGGGGAAGAATTGCAAGTTTTTATGCCGTATTCCGTAATTAATTTCTGTGTTAATAATTCCGTATAAACAGCTTATCCGACTAAATGTATTGAATATTAATAAAAACATAAAATTAAATGTCTAGCCAACATCCGGAAACAATAAAACTGGCCACATTTCAACATTGCTCTTAAGGTATTTGTGCTCGCGAACTTTTAAATTTGGAATTTCTTTCATGTTATTAGCAATGCCACGCGCGCGGCCATTACACGCAGCTCGGGTGTCAAAGCCGCCGCTGTGCCCGCGCAGATTTGCCGAATAATTTGACTACATTTAAAATTATGAACGTTCCGTTTCATACGACCTTTCGACACGGCCTGGTTTAATACTTGTAAAAATAAACTAAGAATTACGAATAAAAAAAACACCGCCAGAAAAGTTTGCAAAGTTTTGACGGTTGTTCATGTAATTGTATAGAACGCAAAAAAACAACCAAATCGTGGTGTTAAGATGTAATCCCGTTCCAAAGAAAAGTTCAAATGACAGTACATTCAGAATATGTTTTTGTTTCCGCTGGTATAAAACACCAATCTTTCAGAAATTTGATGAACAGATTTTACCCACGACGGAACGGAGACGATGTAGGCATGCATTTGGGGTGAGAGAATGTATGCGTATTATCTCGAAAACCGCTGGTCCGATTGTAATGCGGTTTTGGTAATGAATTTACATTTAGTCGGTGTATTTTCTTAGATATTTACCTATTACGCTAACAACTTTACAGCGGGCACTGCAGTTAAAAAAATATCCTTATTTCCATTACATTTTCCGTCTAAGTTGTTTCAAAATGTTGTTGTCAAACCAATATTCCAAAAGTTCGTCTACCACATTTTGAGAAAAGACAACAAAAAATAAGTAAAGTTATTTGGACAAACATCAAATTTACATAATAGGCGCAGACGAAGAGGCAGTAAGGCATATCAGTTACAATTTTAACAAAGTATATTAAAGAGTAGTTAATTATAGCACATAGAATGTAATTATACTCGTAACTAAACCTAACCTTCTCAAATTAAAAATGAAAGATTACCCGCATTTTATTTAAATTTTAAATTGGGTGCGTCTTTTCATTGGAGCGAAAAATAAATAAGCTTATTTTTTATTTGTAAATACTCCAGTAATAGAAATCATTGTTAAAGTCAGTGGGCATGACAGTAGGTACAGCCTACCACACAAATGCAGTACTGTACAATGAGGACTTGCTTATACAAACTGTAAAAGAAAAATAAGTTGTAGCTTAAATCTTTTGTATTTGCTGAAGCTGAAGAAGAAGTTTTATTAAGACAATTACAGTCATACAAGAAAATGATATATGTTATTGTCGAGGATCGATGTAACAGATAATCACATTACTAGTCACTTTGACTTTCTTCCAACGAATTTCGATTTGGCATACATCGCTGGTTATATTCAGTTTATTGAAATTATGACACCCACGAAAAATAATCAATGAATACCAAATCTAGTTGAACTTTTAATTGTCAAAATAGTGCTGCGATGCAAAAATATTCTTTTTGTGTAATTTGATTTAAAAATTCCGTAATTTTCAAAATCAACACTACTACGGCTTCAATTAATTGTCAATAGACTCTCTACAAATTCAGATTTACTTGTTATTTTGTAACACGCGGGATACTTACTTCTAAAGTAGTACAGTAAGCATAAGCCATAGAAACAAAAAACCAGACTGACGAATAGGTTTCATCAATTCTGGCCATAAGTACCGCTATTTGAAAAGAGTCTTAACTGTGTTTCAGTGAGATGTCAATTGGACGGTATCGGTCGTTTCATATTCCGCTAACAGTTTAAAGTATCAAAAACCACAGTGGCATTAGAATAACAGTTAAGTGTCGATGGCATTACAATGGCTAAGAAATAAGAGAATCGGGGACAACTTTAACGATGTATTTCGAAGTGAGATCCTATGCCCTGATAAGTGGCCTTGCCAAGGTAAAAATATCGCTAAAAACAATAAAAATCCTGTGTAAAACAATAATTTAACTTGCGCTGAGCATTGTACTAGGAAAGCATTAATTACCAAGTAATTTTATCGTATGTATGCAAATGAAGCCGACCTGCCCAAATGATTCAATTCGGCGCGTTTTCATTTACGAATTTATTCGTCTGGCTTTCTTACCGAGCAGCAGAGGCACAAAAATAATTCACTTACCTAAATAAATGCATTCCAAATTTTTTGTAGAATAGAAAAAAGTAAGATATGACATTTAATAAAAAAAAAATACTACGACGGTTTACTGCAGCGCCCCTAGGAAGTAGCGTAACACCTAAAATCTGAAAATATGCAACGATGAAATGCAAACCTATACCTAAAAACAGCATAAAAATCTGACAAGTTGCTTTGGAGAAAAATGGTCAAACTTACACACAAACACACATTATCTCACCCCAAATGCATTTCAAAGAGAATATAATAGAACTAGCGTTTTATCTGTTGATGCATTTATCCGTCGAGATTAGTAGATAAATAAACTAGTACAGTTTCTGAGTTGTTACTTCGAAACCCTTGCTAGGCCAATATTTGTTTAGCGTAGTTGACTACCTATACATAAGTATTTATAACTAGCGTTTCCGTGAGGGCACCTACAAGAAGCTGAAAGAAGTTTTTCACTGAAGTGGTTCAACAGCAAGCAAGACGCAACTGAAGTTCTCAACATATCCACAAGATAGCGCCCCGTGACAGATTGGCAAATTACAATGGGCCTGAAACGCGGTATTGAAGTTTTTAAGTATACCAAACAATTTATTTTCGAATAACTTCTATGTTCAGACTTTCCACCCTCTTTTGCTTTACTATACCTATGTATTGATATTTTAATGATTCATGATAGCCAATAAGCTTTTCAAAAAGCGAAACTCGTCAATGCCGTATGATGTTGGCTGTGTCGTGTGATATCGGATGCGAATAACATCAACCCATTTTTTCCCGCGGGTGTCATGAGAGGTGACTAAAGGGCTCGAGGGTTACACGTATATTGCTGACAGCCTGTCACTGTAGCAAATGACAATTTTTTTATTTGCTTTCAGATGCTTGTCAGACGTGGCGTACATGTTCATTTATTTATTTGTTGGCCGCTTACGCTCTACCTACCCCGTAAGGCGTGATATATGTATGTATGTAATAATCGCCAGTTTCGGCAGCGCGTCTACTGCTGCTAATGTCCGTCTGGTCTCGCAGGCGTCACAGGCAACGGTGACCCTTTGGTGGTAACCACAATCTATCAAGCATCTTTGCTTATTTCTCATGTATCTTACTGCCACTAATATTATAAATGCGAAAGTTTGTATGTTTGTTTGATACTTCTTCACGCAAAAACTACTGAACCGATTGTAATGAAATTTGGTAAACATATAGAAGGTTACATATATGGACACATAGGATAGTTTTTATTTTATGCGGGCAACGCCGCGGGTAACAGCTAGTTTGTAATATAACTTATTTTTTCCGTATTCAGAACTTACAGTTGCCGTGCTACCAAGTGGCAAAATCGGCGTGATCGTGCACGCGACGCCGTTAATAATTGTTTTAGCGATCACGTAATTGTATACTTACCTTTATATTATTAATTTTATTGGGCAATAAAGTAAATTTTCTTTGTAAATTACTGTAGCTATTTTATATCATGATCAATAGGTGGGACAATAAAAACTTCATATTGTATATTTTGACACCATTTTAATGATTAACTGCATAAACTGATTGAAAAATTTACGATTTAACTGGATGTTTGGAAAATATGTAGCTCAAATGAGAACCTCTCGTGGTTTTTATCATCCCTACATCTTAATAACTTTTGTTCTTCGATTTTTGATTACGCTTAGGACTAACATTACAAAAATAACACATAATGTACAATGTTAACTCACATACAATAGAGTATCATTAGTTTTCCCTACTTTACGATATTAAATTCGTTTCTACAATAGAAACGTAACTTAAAATGGTGGTCATTATAATAAAAACTTTTCTAATGTCCTTAATGCTAGCCGCAGGATCAGATAAGGGCAAGTTCACATGGGCGGAGGGCGATCCCGCAATTATAAAGGAATTAGCCTAAAAATTGCGCCTTCAATGGGCACAAATTGATATAATAAAATGTAGGCTCTAGTAACGTGTCGCTGTGGCGTAGGGGTGCCATTTTTCTTGACATTGTTTCAATTGATCTTTATACCAACTACAAGCTTAACTTAGTTAGGATATTGCTATGTAAATTAAATAAAAATGACTTGATTCAAATGTGGTTTGATCTGATCTTCGAAATACAGGGTATAAGAGACAGCCCTCCGAATACTTATAGGGTGCATTCAGACCATGAAGCTGAACAGAAAAAGTTTTTATATCGTTTCCTGACATATTTTCCTAGGGGAAAGTTTTTCAGTTTCATGGTCTGCATACACCCTATCAGTATTCGTAGGGCTGTCCCTTACACCCCGTAGACAATTCTGAAGCCCTAAAGCACCCTGGTCTGAAGCTGCATTACCACTGCGCCATATCGGTCTCCTCTTATACATACCTACTAATAGCTGTATTGTCATAAAATTTACTTTATAAATTAAATATATAAATATATAATTAAAGGAAATACTTTATAAATTAAAAAAAAACAGTTGGAAAGAAAAAAGAAGTGATTCCCTTGCCACCCCTAGCGGGAAAGTTAAGGTGTCGCCCAATAATTAAGTGATTACGCTAGAACGCGTGTCGGCGCGATTTGTATCACTGCGCGGCCGGCACTGGGCCGGTCATTAGCGTTTCAGAATTACCCTCCATTTAGTTTCCACTGAGGAATAGAGCCATTCATTTTGGAAATATGAGTTGTATGTAAAACAGTGCCATCTATTAATTCTGTTCAGAAGTTACTGGGTACATTAGCGTTATAGAATTCACCTCTAATCTTCTTTTTCGACTGGGATAGACAAAGCGCTTTATGTTTCAGTAAAGTTGCAAAAAGGATAGGTTCAACATAGAGTTTCTCTTCGAGAGTTCTCGAAGCGAGAATTCCCGGGAAATTTTGGTTTATTCGATACGAGAGAAAAGTGGTCGAGAAGTCGAGAAATCGAGAAATTCGGTCAAAAATTATAAAAACTTAATAACGCGCTTCTTGTACTTGCACACGGCATTAAGCTAGTCTGATTGATATTTTAATACCTAATTGAAAAACTATCTTTTAATGTAACATAATTGAAAAGTTTGTGGTACAGAAAGAGACTAAAGCAAATTATTTGTTTGTTGTATTATCACAACAGATGATACAATAGAGAATTTGGACACATTTCGCTCGTTGATTCGACTAAAAAAATATGTACTTAGGTACTTTACTTAAACAATAAATAAAAACAGTTTAACAGCTTGAAAGAAATGAGGGTAACTCTTAAGTTAACCAATGCCTGCCTCCTAGTTTATAATTAATGTATTCATATATTATGAATCCACTAAGTATCCTATTAAAGTGTAAATAAAGCGGCAGTGTTGCCATAATTTCCATTAGACAGCCGGTGTTGCCCGCTCCGGCAAGTGAAATCGCTGGAGGCGGCGTAATCACTTCATTATGCCGGCACTTGGCCATTGCTACCCCCTCCTTCTGCCTCCCATTGGGGGGTGTCGCAAGATAGTAGGGTCACCATAGCTTTAAGGAAAATCGAATACTTACCAAATTTTAAAACACTTCCCGTGTTAGATATACAATTTAAGAAAGCAAAATTTTCAAGCGCGGGCAGGATTTGAATCTGCGACTTTCGCATTACTAGTGGCGATGCCTATTCTATCTGGGCTACCACAGCTCGTTCTTGTAAGTTTTATAAAATTAAGGAAAATCGAATACCAAATTTTAAAACACTTCCCGTGTTAGATATACAATTTAAGAAAGCAAAATTTTCAAGCGCGGGCAGGATTTGAACCTGCGACTTTCGCATTACTAGTGACGACGCCTCTTCCATCTGGGCCACCGCAGCTCGTTCTTGTAAGTTTTCTAAAATTAAGGAAAATCATTACGGAAAACTTCGTGGGTTTAGATTTTCTTTACCTACAGATTCGCTAGTAAGCAGGTAGTAAATCACATCCTATTTATCTAGGTATCTATCTATTATGGATGGATGAAAAAGCTACCTGTTTAATGAATCTGCATTGTTAAGAAACATGACCTTAAATATTTTAAACATTATTTTATTTTTATATAGCTTTATCCATTATCCAATGCCGTGTGATGCCGGCTTAGAATAGAATCATCCCATTTCTTTCCCTTGGGAGTCGTAAGAGGTGACTAAGGGACTCGAGGGTGTGCATTGCAATTTTAGGCGATGGGCTGACAACCTGTCACTATGGCGATACACAATTATCCGAATGACCCTCAAATATTTGTCAGACGTGGCGTAAATGTCCGTTCTATGCGGCCGTTTACGCTCTGCCTACCCCGCAAGGGATTATAGGCGTGATATGTGTATGTATGTATAATTTATATATTATCAAATCTTGGTTCATATGTCAACACATCAACATTTCTGCCTAATCCAAGTATTTAATGCCGAGACTCTTGCAACTGTTTTTTTAAACAATCGTTATACATTGCGGCATGGCCACAGACATTTCTGTTTTCTACGACCGAAGGAAAGTAAAGTTTTTGTGGTTTGTACAATATATACTACATACTATTGGTTGTTCTATGGTTTTATCTGGGAATTGTGGGGGAAAACATTTGAAAGAGACTACTTTTAAAAACTTACATTGACCGTTTTAGAGGTCCAGATATCATCGATTGCTTGTAAATTAGAATCTTTGTTCCTTTTAATGAAACTAACATGAATTTTATTCAGCAGTCTAATTATCCCTACCACTGAAGAGCTAGGCAATAAAGGTTTTACAGCATAGCTCTAAACGTAGATCGCGTTGATGTCTTTTGTATGATTTAAGGCGGCGCCGACTGTTCAGTGGCGCCCACACATGTTTTTAATTAATGTCTTCAAATCTGAAACAAATATCGAAAATCTTAGACGGACAAATTGTTGTCCTATACGATAAGTTTATTTCAAGGTACAAAATAAGCTTTATATTTCTAAGCGTCTTTAAAATCACTTAAACGGAAAATGGTGGCCACCACAAACTGTTAAGTTGATTAAAAACTGAAAACAAAAGAAAAAGCTCGTAGTTGTATTTTGAAATAAACCTACCGTATAGGATAACAATTTGTTCGTTTCAGATTTTTGATATTTGTTTCAGATTCGAAGGTATTATTTAAAAAAATGTGAGGGCGCCACTGGACGGACGGATTTTGCTCGGCGCAGGCTTAATAAAAACTACCCGCAAGCCCAGCGGTTTCATTCGCTTTCCCACAGAAATGCGACCTCATACCGGCATATATTATACATTTACCTTTCTTTTGAATCACTCCATCTACTTATTTAGAAAATCCGCATCAAATTTCGTTGCGTAGTTTTAAAAATCTAAGCATTTGAACAGAAACAGGAATCGCCCTAATTTTACACATTTTAATATTTTTATTTAATAAAAATATGGTTTTTTACTCACGATTTGTTAAAATGTGTAACAGTTTTAGTGATAATAACAATAGAGAATGTAAATCAAGTGTTTCATGGTACTGTATTGTAAGATTTAATAAAAAACAATGGAATGAAAAATGTACCTGCAAGAAATTATGTGCACCCCACACCACCCACAGGAAAAGAGTAGAAGACGTGAAAAATTACTCCTTGTTAAGTCTAGCTGCAATCGTACCATACCCGGAATTCAGTATACTAATCATTTCTGAGTATTTTTTCACCTCCTGAAAAATTAGTCATTGAATTCCAAAGATTTTTGGCTAAGATTGTCTAAAAAAACGTGATTCAAAACCGTAAATCTGAATACCGGATACTGCCTGCTGAACTTATGGCTAAAAATAAAGTAGGTTATTATGAAATAAATACTTTGTGTAATACTTACAAGCATTAGGAGTTTTTATGACAAGTGCTTGAAATCATATTTTTAAAATGTGGTCGCTATTTTGAATCACGAGCGACTCGAAAGATTTTAACGTAGAACCGTGAGGGAAGCTAGGGATTCAAATGTTCTTACATTGCCCGAGAATAAATAACATCAGGTCCTTCTGATACATAGACTACATTTCAATTCCTTCTACGAGAAAATTAATAAATATTTACAAAGTTCCTTAGACATCACATGTACAGTGTTATCCATTAATTCTCGTTCCTTCAGGGGTAATCTTTACACTAACCCTATATTTTATAAATTACGTTAAATAATACAAAAACATATTTTGCATATTTTGTTGCAATAAGTATTTGACACATTTTAATTTCAATTTCCGGTAGAGATGAGGTAAGTACTAGATGGTAAATACATAATAAAATTTCGATAAAATATAGTATTTCAATTAAAAGTCTCCCATCTTCAGGATATACGTGTTTGATGGCTAGTAAATTTGCGTTTGATTGCAGATCTTTATTCATTTTATGCATGTTTAAAATTTTAATACATTTGTGCCCCTAGAGTCTAAAATACCTATTTTGGGCACACATATAATATGTGTCAAAAAAAACGCAATTTCTTAATTCAGAAATATGTTTTGAATTCATAATTTATTTCCTTCTTTTTTAATCACAATTTAAACCAAACATCGTTGGCTAACATTCCTCACGTTATGGCCTAATAAAATATGACGCATTACATCAAATAGGTCATAATAAGACTAGGGCTAGATGGCACTGTGTGAATTGTCCACGATATTTATTATAATTATCGTAATGACAAACTAAATGTTTTTAAAAGATATTTGACTTAAATCTGAATTGATACATACGTGATAATCTAAAAAAAATAACTTATTAACATATTTGTGTTAACAGATTTCTCAAAAACAAATAACTCGCTGTCAAACATTGACCAATAATAACGGCAGTTTACATTCTTCGTTAGTTTCTCCAGGCCACATGTCGTCGTGCGGCCAAATTGGCCAATTCGTCGAATTTCTAACCGCAAATTACTGTCCAGCTAAACTCCTTTGTTTATACCTGTCGACAAATTCTTAGAGAATTGGGCCTAAAATTGCAGTTGGAATGTGTTTCCATGTCCAGTTGTTTTCGGCTTACATTTTTATTGTATCTTATTTTGATATACGTATTATATCCATAACGGGGGTTTCTTCTCATAAAGAACCGACCTGTTTTCAAATAGCATAAACCTTTCCATGCAATATTTACATAACACGTTTTGAAGTCAATTTATTTAAGGTTCATTTCACGCCCATTGATTGAAACGCTCCTAATCGTAAAATAAATATTATTACTGCAAAAATAAGAATATTAAAATGTAGTCTAGTTATTGACACGCTTACTGTTGATAATCTAACCTAACATATTGTTGTCATGTATTGAGTACTATTAGTACCTCAATCAAAATCTCAGCTATTAAGAACTAGCGTGAGCCCGCCAACTTCGTTTCGGCAATTTAATATTATAACTGTAATTTGTTTTATAAGGTGTCTGTGTACTTAAACCAGACCTTTGTATAGGTACTCAAGTTGACGGAAGCCAAGAACTCTTATTTTCTTTTGAATTTATGTTTCAGTAACACATTGAGTGGTTTATCGACCTAAACAATAGTAAGATAAGCATTTTCTACTATTCGTCTGGTCTGCCTGAATCTATCGATATCAAAACTTTTACTGTGAAGTCATCGGCCTACCTATTATTATTATTATTATTATATTTAATACACTAGCAGCTCATTGAGCTGATG
Source organism: Tuta absoluta (assembly GCA_027580185.1). Lineage (NCBI taxonomy): Eukaryota > Metazoa > Arthropoda > Insecta > Lepidoptera > Gelechiidae > Tuta > Tuta absoluta. Next base: position 9,915,435 of record JAQAHW010000016.1, on the reverse strand, counting down.
CGTGTATATCACTGCACTTGTGTCTTAATTTTTTGATTGTATAGTTTTTAAATGATTGTCAAGTCTATTTTTGAAACTGTTCACACTTGGTGCACTGATTACTGTCTCTGGGAGAGTGTTCCAGAGATCCACAACACGATTAGGCAAGAAGTGTTTTTTTTTTTTTTTTTTTTTTTATTAATGATGGGTTTGCTCTTGACTCTAGTCTAGGTCATAGGACAGAGACAGAGTCTAAGATGGAGCGAGCTCACCCAGAAGAAGCCTGTTAAGGCACTGGCACTCCCACACACTGACGGAACGCAGGTGGCTACTTGGCGCCAGACTTCGGTGGGATGGTGGTCGCGAGCCAGGCGGCCCCTTACGGAGCCTTCCACCGCTTGGTGGGATCGTTCAGCCGGACTTATCCACAGGCAAGCCTGTGTTGCCGTTGCCCGGGGTGGACCGCTAGGAGGTAGATCCCATACCACCCCAAAATTCCTTGGATTGCTAGCAGTTTTGGTCTTCCATAACTTCATAGAGTGCCCTCTTACACGTTTGTTATTGTGCAAAGTATACATGTGTTGGATGCTAGGAACATTATAATAGCCATTTAATATTTTGTACGATTCAATCAGGTCACCCCTTTTCCGCCTTTCTTCCAATGTTGTCAAATGCAATGCTTTAAGCCGTTCTTCATATGACTTATCTTTTATTGAAAATACCATTTTTGTTGCTCTTCTCTGTACCTTTTCAAGTATGATTATATCCTTCTTGAAGTATGGGCTCCATATTTGAAAGGCATATTCTAGGAGTGGACGCACATATGTTTTGTAAATTTTCACAAACAAGTCTTTTGTAATTAGGTAAAACGCTTTTCTGATCATGTACAAAATTGAATTGGCTTTTTTGGTTAAACCAGTTATATGTACATCCCACTTGAGGTCATGTGATATTGTTACACCAAGATCTCTCTGGGTATTGACCTGTTGAAGTGGCACTGAATCTATTAAATATTCGTAGAGACTAGCCAAGCTCCTGGTGTTTGACATCAGTACCCCAGACTATTTAAGCTTATGTGCCAGCAAAAGCAAACCATAATGTTGGAGAACTTATGCCATGGAAACTTTTTCGTATCTCTTATATTTTAGCGAGCTCTAAGTGTTCCATATCAGGGACCAACTCCAGTCTAGACTCTCGATCTCTTTGTGCAAATTAAATTAGTTCATATCGAAAGCCATAGCAATACCATTTAAGAATATATAAGATTGCCTGTGATCAGCCTGGCAGTATCTCAGTTATGGCACCTCAATTTTTTAAAGGTTTTTCAGAGATAGAGTGATTCAAAATAGAAGTAGTATCTCTGATGAAACTTGTGGAAAAAAAACACGGCAGAAATGCAAAGTACTACGAAACTAACGTGACGTTCAGCGCCACAACAACACCTGTGCCTTTCTTTTTCGTAAGTAAGAATTAGCTAAGACAGTGCCTTGTCAGAATCGAGGACTATATTAACACTTGTAAGGCTAAACGGTGGTCATAACGCGTTTCCACAGGTCGCCTGATAATATCTAATGCTCTATAAATATAGAGATGTGAAGAAATTACTCGGTGCAGTCGAATGTATGGCAAGATAGAATTGTAAAAATAGAAAAATATGTAGTTAGCTTAGAACACAGACAATAGCCTCAATTTGGGATATAAATTCTCTTAACTTACCTTAGATTAGTGCTTTCACTATCCGTCAAATGGGTTAGGAAAAGGATAGGAGATATTTAAGTTGAGTCATGTCTTAGCAAAATAAAGTAAATTAAATTATCTGCTAAAATAAGCAATAAAAATAATAACGACTAAATTGACTAGAAATTGCGAAGAACCAATTGTCATTTCTAAACATGACAGAACTTAGATATTTCCTATCTCTTCTAAACCTATTTGACGGAAAGTGACAGCATTTTTACACCAGGGTGGACGACTCGGTGTCCCACACGAAAAGAGAGAGAGACAGCATTTATTTAAGTTAAGATAATTTATATCCCGAATTAAGGGCAATATCTAAATGCATAAAGTCACTATTAGTCCTGTCTACACTACGTGTTTACCAATGGAAGAATGATTAAACATTTATTCTTCTTTTGGTCAACACTCTAAATGAATTTTATTTATATCGAGTAGGGCAGCGAGTCGACGAAGAACCCGATGAACCTAGTATCAGAGCTTTAAAGTGCAGTGTGAGGAAAAAATATATCACGCATCCGTCTATGAGACGACAGAAAGTTTCGTATTCCCAAACAAAAAATGGATAGGTACCATGTCACTCCTTAACGCATACGATTTGATCAAGGTGTTTGACAGGCGCATCCGTCAATCCGTCATAGTGTGGGATTCGCGTCAGCAGGCCAAATATTGCAAGCATGTTGATATAATAGCACCCACATTTTTTATCGGTAGGTATGTCATTCATTATGTTGTGTATGAGTCTTTCACACAGATACCTACCTTAATAGAGTATTACTTAGGTACTTACCTACTTCTTTATCATACCAAGGTCTAGACTTACTAGGTCTAGAGTAGGGTAAAAGTCCTAATGACCGGCGCCGAGCATGGATAATGACAACTATTACAACTGCATCAGCAAGGGTGCGTCGACCCTCAATCACGACTTTACACCTTATAGGCATTAAAATCGAGATGCGAACAACTTAAGCGATTGAGTCGTTGGTACTTGCGGAATTTCCAAACAAAGGGGCAATATTATGCATGCAAATAATTATAAAATAAATCATACATTAGCAGGTAATCTTCGGTTCTGTAGACTATGTATTGAGTCGTAAACCATATGGCGTCAAACGAAGTATAAAAAAAGATTGTCTGTTACCTACACTACACTTCAAATGATTTACACTTGTCAAATAACAATAAATACTTTAGTTAAGGTAGGCATGTCATGTCATGTGTTGATAACATAGTAAGTAGATACGAGCCATTGAATCTAAAATTCGTTGCGGAATTTCAGTCACGGAATTTACTCTTACATAGCATAGGTAACGAAATAACGTTCACAGCATTTTTAACAGATCGTGTTGTAGAGTATTTCGCTAGTGTGTTTGACACAAAGTTTTTAAAATGCACCTGTATAGGTATTACAATGGCATATTCAATCCATATGAAATTCTGTAACCGTTTTTTGACGTATGGTCCACCGAGTCGACGAGAGACGCGGTGAACTTTGCAACTGAACTCGCAGATAAAGTTTTGACACTTTGGATTTCAAATTAATTGCTGTTATTTATCAGTAGCTCTTATTTGACTTCCCTGTTGGCAATCTTTATTATTAGCCAAGCCTTAGGCTATAACCGTTTGTATTTAAGAGCACATAAGCCTCGAGCTGTATACCATTGTTGCACGTCCATCGTTTCGTTGTGATTTGTTCGTTTCTAGTAACAATTCACACCATAGCATTTATCTTCCAACTCTAAACGGTTTAGACTAAAACGACCACTTACAGACATTCTGATAGTGTGTTCAATAAACTAGAAAACAGCGCTACATACATTGTCAGTTTTATAAAGAATGTATGCCGCGCGAGTTGTGTAACCGCGTGGTGTACATCAAAGTGCGTGGCTGGTTTCTTAGTAAGGTAGTTGACGTAGTTATGGTCGTGCCGAGTAATAAATAATAATAAATATGAAGTACGTCGTTGCGGAGCCGGGCGTCGGAGTTATGAAGGCTAATAGTGGGTAATCGGACGCCACGTACCGGAGTGCCGGGAAATATCGCCAATCGCGGCTGACGGTAAATCCTCTCAGATACACCCGATTACCGATTGATAAATATCACTTCAATGCGGCCAATAGCGATCGAGGTAGAATATCGTTCATATTTTCTTAAACTATGGGAATAATGCGGCAATTTAAAGGGAATATCGTTAACTTGTTGTCGTTTAGCGCAAGAGCTATTATTTTGTTTGCCGGCTCATTGACGTTGCCGGTGAGAGAAACTAGGCATATTCTTTACCTATCATTTCAGTAAAGCTCTTGAAATATAACTGAACTAGGCCTTTACTTTCAGGTCATTTACTGAACTGAACCCTATGGAAACACTTAAGAATCTATTCTAGAAACTCTGTAAAGAATATTTCAAACACGTCCCAAACAAAGGGGCAGTATTATGTTTACAAATAATTATAACATAAATTATTATTAATAATTATTTAAAGTTACGTTGAGCAGGTAATCTTCGGTTCAGTAGACTATATTGTGTTGAGTCGTAAACCATATGGCGTCAAACGAAGTATAAACAAAGTCTGTTATCTACACTACACACAAATGATTTACACTTGTTAATTAACACATAATGAATATAACATAAAGTACACCTACTTTAGTTTAGGTAGTTAATAGCATAGTAAGTACGACCCATAATATATTAAATTCCGCAACAGAATTATACGTAGGTGAGTTCCGTCGGATCCTTGTGTCACAACTGCACTTGAGAATTTTACCTTGAGTTCCTAGAATTAAATTTCTTATCTACTCTTTCATAACGTGTACCAGTTTTCAACTTATGAAGCTCACTGGATACATCCAAAGTACACATATAACTTGTTAACCGTCTACCGAACCATCCAAATTGCTCTATCAACTCGTTCCCACTATCATTGGAGGCAACCTAATCACAGGATCGTTTGAAACAATTTCAGTACACCGTCTATACCCAAATAATTGTATCTAACGGCTGCCAAACGTATAATCAAAAGCGTATCAGCCGAAATCAATTTTTCACCCAGTCGATTTAAAAATTATCATACAGAACCGAGTTGGATTCACCGTCCAGGATAACAAGACCTGTCAAAATGTAGAGCCTTTCCTCCATGTTCTTGAATTTTAAAAGTCCGAACGAGGGTGGGGGGCTCGAGGTAAAGTGGCAGAGGTGTAATTATTTAACAAGTATGCGGCGCTAGCGACCAATAAAATTGATTTAGATTTACGGAGAGCAATCGATGTAATCACTACGTATGGTTACGATTGGCCAGTGGTTCCCAATCTGTGCGAGATTGCTTCATTGCCCAGTGATAATGGGCTTGTGCTTGATAAATGATGCGGCAAATGAATCACAAAACAATTTTTCTGGTTGGTTGATACTTTTATAGTTTCTCAAATTATGTTTCTGAATGAAATACCTTAGTAACTACTAAGAATTTTCCATTACAACTGCATTAGCGGGGTTATGTGATTGCTACTTACGAATATACTGACTTGGTTCGGTAGTAGAAACTTTAAAGAGTAGGTAACTACGAATGTTGAGAATCTTAGCACAATGGAATAAGCAGTAAGCGCTAAAAGTAGTTTTGACGGCTCAATCCAACCTCCAACACGTTGTGGGAGCAGCAGGCTGCGCCATAAACGCATGCAATTACCTTCGCAGCTAGATAGAGCTATCTGCATTAACGGCTCCAGTACCGACCTAATAGCCAACGTTAAACTGATTTAATTAGACCATCAATCAAGACAAGAGAATAAAAGTGTTAAATTAGAAAGCCAAGAAAGGAAAGCGTCAAAATTGAGCAAATGACTCGAGAAATTATGTTTCCAAGAAATGATAAAAGGCAATAACAGCAGTGACATTTGCACCAGGATTGGAGGAGGCGGCGGCGGCGTGCGTTGCGTGCCGCGAGTGTCGGCCCGTAATTTGTACGTCGCACTGGCGATCGCTCAATTTGCATGTCAGAGCTCCTCCGCCCCCCAGCCCCTGGCAGCCCCCGCCAGCCCCCGCCAGCCCCCGCCAGCACCCGCCAACCTGCTGCAATTATCAACACATTCTCCGACTAACGCGCCACATCGCCGCCCCGCGCTGCGCCACCGGACGCGCTACACAAATTAATTCACACCACAAACCACCTAGATGATACTACGATCTACGACAACTCGTGTAGCTCGACTCATCTTACGCACGCAACTCCAACACGCCACAAAAAGATCCACCAACAGATTACAAGGCAATTTGCAGCACCAAAACACAAAGTCAACAGTCGAAATCAAACCCGCTACGTGATACCGCGCCGATACAGAAACGACCGACAATTTGCCCACCATCACATTCAATCACCTCCGCCTAACGACCGACGGCAAAAAACCAACGACAGACGCTCTCAGGAAGTCGGACAACAATAAAAAAACAAATAAGTAACCCGAGCAAATTAAGTTATAACCTGAAACACGTATGAAGCCATCATCCCAACGGTGTAATCATATTAACGACTACAAAAGGAGCGGCAAAAAACACAAAAATTAGAGGATCGGGAAATGTGGGCCAAACAAAAACGTAACGTATCGCCTAATTATAGCTGTTGTTCGAAAAAACCATTTTATGTTTCTCGCGCGCAACACACGGGGTGGAAACAGCAATAGGAGCCTTATAAACTTTCTATATCGAAAGATCAAAGTTGTTATGCCTCCACAAAAGGTCTTGTATCGTGAGCGCATATCTTGTTATTTACTCCGCCGGAACATGCACGCTCGCAGATAAACAACAAATTGCCAGTGTGATGAAATTAAAAGTCACCACCTCCATAAATTTCAAGGAATTAACATGTTCAAAACTGAAATAAATTTCGAGATACACGACACTAATCCGGCGCGGCCGCTCGCGACAAAACCCGACCGTGTTGGCTCGCCCTCGACCGAATCCTTTATTATTTCGACGTGTATATTTTTATTTTGTTTCTTCCACGATTATTATTTATGAATTATTATTATTTGAGAATTTATTATTAGTTTCGAGGCAAGCGCGTCCTTTTCAATTTGCCAGAAGGCGCGGGCTGTATCGTGCGAGAGCAGGTATCGCTTTGAGGGCTTCATCAAGGCCTTTTTCGTTTTTTCTTAGTGCCTTCTTGACATTTGTTTTCTCGAGCATCGCTAATTAAATTTCTGCTGTTCCCAGAGCCACAAATTGATTTGGGTCATAATTTAATTACACTCTTAATTCTCTCGGCGGAGATTAAGGTTTCGGCTTTAATACGTTGCTAATGGAAAAAATCATGGAACATTATTTGGATTCAGACAGATACGAGCAGCGATAAAATAATGATATTAACTGCTTTACAACAGGATAAGAGACAAAAATAGTAATAAAAAGCGGGTTGTAAGGCGCGTTTTAACTGCCTCTATGGTCTAGCGGTCTCACCGTTGCTGGTTCAGATCTGGAGATCACTGGTCTGGTTCGACTCTCGGAGGAGACGGCACAATGTTGATATTTATCACTTGTTTTTATTTATTCCCAGTTTGATTAGAACTTTTCACCACTTGATTGTCTGGAAGAAAGATGGTTCCGTGCTTTGGAGGGCATGCTGAGCCGTCGTTTCGTGTTGGTCACTGTGACGATAACTTCAACGGCGGTGGTTACAAAAACCATAGTAGTTGTAGCAGGTGATATAAAATGGTGAAACCAAGGTTCATTGAAACATTCGTCGACTCGATATCCCACACGACAGAAGTAGATTACATGGTTGTATGACAGGATCGCAGTAACGTGACCAGTGCCAGACAAATCGACCGACCAGTTAGCGCATAAACGCTCAATTACGAATCCTGCCATCAAAGTGCACTTTAGTTTCTGCACCTAGGTGGTGTTCATTTTAATTTCCTGGCTTATCATTTAATACGATGAGGAGAGGGCTGCATTTAGAGTTTAAATATTTCTATAAGTCAATAGTTTTACATCTTTTCTTCTCTATTACATGAGAAGACGAAAATTAGGTAAACATCGTGCTCTAAAATCATTGTATTAGGGTTCACGGTGCGTTTTATATATTATTTCTTCAACACCAGACATGCCGGTTGCTATCTATGATAACTTAGACGGCGGCCATTATACAACCATGTCAGAGGCCTACTACGCAGGCCAGGCCTACTACGGCAGTTGAAAAACTCTGACACCAGGGTTCATCGGGTCGTACGACGTGGGACACCACGCGAAAAGAAGAAGACCACTGGTTTTGTCTGAAAAAGATTTTATTGTGGTAGTTTGTTCAGAGTCAAGTCTGAGTAGAGAGAGGATTTTGCTAGATAAGAGAGGTTTTTAAGTTTTTGATGCGTCGGACTCTTTGGACGGATCGACTGCCTCTTGTAACGGCATGTCAAGGTCCTAGCTTCAGTGTACGTTAGAGTAGGGGGTCTTTTTCTTCTTTCGTATCGATGACTCAAATATATTTCGACCTGAGATTAGCCACGGCTACGGCGCTGTCGGTGGCGACATACAAGTCGGAAAAAGTGCAGGTATTATGGCACGGACTGCAAGACATCAAGTTTGGCATAGTCTGCAAGGCACCGCAGTTGCAAGTCGGGTAGCTGTATCGCCACTTATTTAGATTAATTTGGGGGGGTCATTATCATGAAAAGAGTAGGAGGGCCATTGAAGCCCTTAATCCGTCCCTCAGTTCCCCGGACGGACAGATAGCCGCTGCGTGTCCAAGGTGTGTATTTGAGAAATTGCCCTCCGATACTGCACACATTGTTATTGCTCGTTATAAATGGAGGATGGCTATAGGGCGGATAAACACCCCACAGGGGCCGAATGATTTGTTGCCAATAGTGAAGTGAAACGCCAATTTCGGTTATGATCCGATTGCCGGAATTAGCCGAAGATTGGGGAATGAAATTGGTTTAGCTATTTGGTTGGACGTAATGGTCCGTATCGAAAGATTCATAAATTCCATTTAATTTTTTTGCTTAACGAGTTATCTAAGACGGTTCTCTTACTATGCCGGACTGACGTTTTTTGACCCAACCGTCGTCTGTCAGACGAATGGAAATTTCGCATTACCATACAAAAAACGGATACCATTGCTGCGCTGCTATTTGATCAAGGTATTTGACAGACGGATCCGTCAGTCCGGCATAGTGTGGGATTCACCTGATTAAAAGACAAATAATTGTCACAAAATGGGCTTAAAGATAAATCACTAAGTATTTTATATTCTTATTTTTGTAACATTTTATTGGCTTTCATAATGCAACACAGAATGCGGGAAGAAGATTTCACAAAAACTCCAGTGTCTTAGAGACTCTCTATGTCCACAAAATTATAATACCGCCTATTTGTTTTTAAAGCGGCAACAAAAATGCATCATCTGTCAAAATTTCAACTATCACGACGGTTCATGAGATACAGCCTCCGTAACAATATCGATCAAAATTAGCATGACATCACGTTTTTTCTATGGGATCCCCCTTAATTATTTATTGTATTTGAATTTAGAGTTGTAGAAGCTAAAAAAATACATCACCTGTGTTTTTTTTGCATTCTTACTTCTTCTTCTATGTGTGTCGTGGCGAATCAAATTTTATTTGCCCAATATGTTGCCATTCTATTACGGTTAAGGAGATAAAGCCTTGTGCGACACAGACAGACAGACACTTTGGGTTCGAAACCTTAAAAATATGTTATTGTTACTGGAAGCAAAACTTATGTTCTGTTACGTTACACATGTTATGCTACGAAATGTTCACAACATGTAGCTTAAAATCCAAAAAATATGTAACCAGTTAATATTGACAATAGCGCTCTCGAAATTACACACTTCAGCAACATACACCTACAGTTTTCTTTGAAAATAATTAATCATCATTATTCAGAGACTTAAATTGTGCACTACCCTCGCAGTAAAGGCGCATGCACTTGCGCTTGCGCCGATATCGCGCGCATCTCTTGCGCACTCGCGCACGTCACGCCCCGCCATTTGTACGCGTCGCGCACAACCGCTAAATGATTTCGCTTGAGAAACTTATGCTTTCAGATTTTCTGTATTTTTTCTCTATCATCGTGGAGATGTTATCTACCTAATTATCAACGTCATACATAATACCATCCATAGAAGAAACTTACACTAAATTTTGGATTGGATTGGGTGGATTGGTATCAAAGATTTTCCGCGTGAGTCGTTTCATATAATATCGTAGGTAGGTATGTTTTATGTTTGATCCTAGAGATTTGCCAAATAATTAAAAATAGAGGCTCTGAAATAGAATTAACACCTATTACACGACACGGAAATCAATAATTACTTACAAAACCTATTCAATCTAAATATAGAACATACTTCCTTAATCATAAACGCCACAATTTCACTGAAAGCTTTTATACTTGAAGCTTTTACACGCGAGCCGCAAGAAAAACGCCGCTTACTCACACCAGCTGCCCTTATCTGGCGGTTATTATTTTTCATTGTTATTGTAACTGCGGCCAGTACGCTTATTATTCCAACATTACGCCGGTTAACAAACTATTAAACGTATCCTCACCGCCTTATTATTTTGATAAATCCCGCCGATTGTCCGCGAACACCTTTACTGAAGTTCTTTTTACAAACTTTTTTCTTTTTTAAACGGTCCCGAGACAATGGTAACTCGGGATCTTGGAATTAATGTTGAGGGTGATCTGTCGGGAACAAAACGCTTAGCTGCGAGCAAAAATTGCCCGCTTATTGTTTTAACATGAAGTGGGATCGCATTATAATGTATCATAATAAAATTAGTGTACGGGTAGTACTATAATGTAAGTATTGGCGTCGAGTTAATCTTGAACTTTTTTGAAGTTATAAGTGCTAAAGTGAAAATATAATTTTTAGTTTTCACCTGAGGATCTTCAACCATACGACCGTACCGATACCTGCAATACTTAGTTAAGTAGCAGAATATAAATATGACTTCAAAGATTTTACGTGTGAATTGTCACACAACCTTATACCTAAGTATAAGCTGAAATTTGACTAGTGACCGATATCGAAAAATGATGGTGATAATACAGAATAACTTCCCCCAAAGCCAAGGCAGGTGGGAGTATGCAAAGAATTTGTACCTCTCATACAAAATTTTCCAGCCGACCAATTCAATTTGTTTTGCAAATCCAAAATTACTTTTTGTATTTTGTATGTTCTTTAGGAAAAGTAGTCCCTTATCTAGAATACTAGTCCTCGTCCTGAGTTTGACGTATTGGTCACTAGTAGCATTTCACCCCTCATACCGCATCGTGTGATGCCGGCTTATAAGCATCACCCCGATGGGTGTCGTAAAGAGCGACTAAGGGATAAATTCTTCCAGGGAATTGGCAGCATCGTTCCCTGTGAAAGTATTATCTAGCACTGCGAAAGAACAATCCGCTTGCCAAGCGTGGTGAGTATGGCAACACCCCCAAAAGGGGGCGGACCATGTCAAGCAGTAGACTGTTATAGCTGTAAATGGAAATTAAATGGATAGTATGGATACCGCGCCTGAAGTAGGTACTTCGGCGCAAGTAAGTTCCGACCCATTCATAATCAAATTGAAAATACGTGCTCCGGAATATGTTACTGTACCATTGAGATGTTAGAATTTATAAATGAGCAATTGATTAGCATACCTAAATAATCAAGCTCTAGAATGAATAACAATACTTGCAAATAATAGGTATTGAATAGGGTTGTTAATAAATGCAAATACTTGACACCTTTCACTTGATAAATAAGTCATGATTTTTGCATATAAATAAAAAAACGGCCAAGTGCGAGTCGGACTCGCGCACGAAGGGTTCCGTACCTTTATCTATGCCATAAAAAAACACGTGTTTTGTATGGCAGCCCCCATAAATATTTATTTTGTAATTTTTTTTGTATTTGTTGTTATAGCAGCAACAGAAATACATCATCTGTGAAAATTTCAACTGTCTTGGTATAACGGTTTAGGAGATACAGCCTCGTAACTGTAGGACGGACAGACAGACGGACAGCCAAGCCTCAGTAATAGGGTTTCCGTTATTACCCTTTGGGTACGGAACCCTAAAAATTAGTACGGTTGACGAGATACTCAAAAATTTTAACTATGCGTAGGTAAAATTTTACCTCTCATAATACACGAGAATAAACTGAACCTCTTGATTCGCGCTTGACAATTAAAATTCCCAACGTTCCATACGAGCCGACACTTATTGTTTCAGAGTGAGTTTGACCTGCCGGGTGAGGGTTTAATTAATAACAGAAATAGTAATTATCATGAAGAACAACGTATTGTAATTGTCTGGACGGTGTAGTCGGTGCGATGGTGTGCCGATCGGCGCGGCCGCAGCGCAGTTCGATGCCAATCGTAAAAAACCGCGCCCCGCCCATTTTGAATGCACAGTGGTTTGGATACAAGCAAAACCGATTCTTTCTGAGTACGGATTTTTCGTGTTTCCTATTTTTGTTGAGGACATCTCGATGATGATGTAGATTACGAAATATTATTACCTTTGCATTTGATTTTCTTTTCACTTATAATAGATCAGCCCTATTATTATATAGAGTCCTCTCCTCTGTTCTTATTCAGCTTGTCTACTACTGTTTCATATCGTATGGGCATTTCAGGAAATATGAAGATATATAACATAATTGACCGATTGACATGCAAGACGTACATTTATAAAATTACCGTAAAATAACCCGAAAAAAAGAATTTAAACACTACAAGAATCGAGCATACGCTATGACGTACCAATACTATAATGTTTATAATACTTATTCAGTCGGTGCATATTTAATAAATTTTTCAACAAATATTTCCCTACACCGACTCGAAGCAGCACACAGCAAACTTCAGCCAATTACACAAAAGCATTTAATTTGCAACGGCAAGTGTTACTCTGTGTTACTGTGTGTTACTCTGTGTTACTGTGTGACCCCGCGGTCCACTCACGAGCATTATCCGAAGTGATGCTGACCACTGCGCTCCATAGTAACTCTTCTTATTAGCGTCTGGTTTGGTCTCAGTAAAAATTACTTTCTGCGACTGGTGATGTAACCCACACACGTTCTTCGACACGAATCTATTTCCAAATATATTTGACATGAATGGTCCTCAGTAGTAGAACATGTGATATAGGTGGTATGTGGTATGTGTGGTAAAAGAAATAGCCGCAGTCCGGCGCATGTGAAATCGGAGTCCTACTGATTTTATAATATTTACACGCAGCTGCAATCTGACTTTAAGCTCTCCAATATTATATTTACTGCTCATGATGGGTCTTGTTTTCATTTTCTAAACTAATAGGTTTCCAAAAAAGTCTACTTGTATAGACTACGGTGGCTCTAAATCTTAACACCCACCGGCCCCATACTCACGCATACATTGGGATACAGACATATGTATGGACGACAAAACTAACTGATTTTCAAATATGTTCTATTTTCTTGTAGAGACTACGGTGGGTGTAAAGATTTAGAGCGCAGTGGAACATCCCGCTCTGAGATGCGCGATGTGAACGCATGGTGTATTAATGCGAGCCATTACTCACCGCTTTATCTAGACCCGACCCAGCTCTTTAGCTAATGTCTGGAATTTATTTTCCATTTTGTATCAGTCGGTTCTTCTATATCTTTAAGATGCATATTTATTCCACAATCACATAGCATCACATAAAATATTGTCCAACATAGTATTTTATGCCGTGTGACGCCAGCTTAGAATAACATCACCCCATTTCTTTCCCGTGGGTGTCGTGAGAGGCGACTAAGGGACTCGAGGGTTACATGTGTTTTGAAATTTGAGGCGATGGGCTGACAACCTGTCTTTGTAGTGATACATAATTATCTCAATTGCCCTCAAATGTTTGTCAGACGTGGCGTTAGTGACCGTATTTTCGGCCGTTTACACTCTGCCCACCCCGCAAGATATATTATAGGCGTGATATAATAATATGTTTTTTTATTGTGGTGATATAATGTATGTAGTATTTTATTAGTACATAGGCGTCCATCTACCATAGTAATTGATTCTTGACTTTACGGGAACAACCTGTACCACTGATACCTACCCACTACCTATATACGTACAAACATACATAATTGTAAAATACCGAGTTATCAATATCATGGGTATTTTATTGAGTTTCAAGAGTAAGTCACTACTTAAAAAATGCCGTTGTTGAGCAAACTTAATTATAAGTATTTCGGTTTCAGTTTCCCACACGAATAGAAGAAGATCAATATTACCTTGATTTTCGTATACAGAAGCAATAAATATTGCAGTTAGAAATCGGTTTTTATTTCGTTTCAACTGAACCCAAACTAAATCGCTACCGTTTCCTCAGTAAATAAAAAAAAGACTTCACACTAATGCGTGAAATAAACCCAAACTACAAACAAACAAACCAATTACAAAATAGCGGATCGTAATACCATTATAAGCCATAAATAATCTTATCTTTGCTTTTTTTTCTTTCGACACTAAACCGTTTTAGAACGGGCTGGTTATGTTTTTATTGCGTTTTGTTGTCAGTTTGATCTTGTTGGAGTTTCCAAATTGCTATTGAGCCTTTGTTGGGTAGGTATAGATATAGGCTGTACAACAAAAAAGAACTGTAAACGAAATGCTTATAATTAAGTCTGCCCAGAGTCCGGCATTTTTTTATTGCGACTTACTCTTGACACTCAATAAAATACCCGGTAGGTATTACACTACTGAGCTTGTTTAAAAACTTAGGTCTCTTAAAGTAATAGTGATTGGGAACTTAGGTATAATCTATCGATCTACTTTTTGTGTCCACCACTTTGCGTTCCTACCGATGCGTTACGGCCGATCTGGCGCAGTGGTAGTGCGACTGCCTGTGTTCCGAGTTCAGTTCCCGATGGGCCACTCACAAAGTTCATATTATCACTTTGTAATTTTTATACAGTCTGGAAGGAAATAATGGTTTCGTGCTACGGAGGGCACGTTACCTAAGCCGTTGGACCCGATTGCTTTCTATGATAAGGATAATTTAGACACAACCATGCCATGTTAGAGGCCTACTAGTAGTAGTAGGTGGTTAAAAAACTCTGACACAATCGTTCATCGGGCAATTCGTCGACTTGGTGTCCAACACAAAACATAAAAATAAAAGTGCGTTCCTACTTAGGTAGGTATTTGTAAAGGAGTAGGTACGTTACCGTAAAATACTCAACTTACTCAAGATATATTGTTATATCTCTGTTACTGTGACTTCCAATAAATAGGTACTACAAAGTACCTACTATTTTGTACTGCATTTGTGTAAATTTATGCAACTTTTCCATTGACAAAGAAATGCATAATGCTACGCTCACAACATTGTCAGATGCATTTTATATCGCGCGGTTGTAATGTGACTGAAGAAGAAAAACAGTATAGTCGGAACAAAAATATGTTGAGTAAAAATTTTAATACATCGTCCTATATTCGATATTTGACAAATGTTTGAAATGTTACTTGCTCAGCAAGTGTGCAAAGTTTTTTTTTAAGAATAGCTCTTTAGTGCTTACTTTCACGAGTTTCACGGGCAATTCATTAATTAAACGTGATAGAGATTTGAGATACGCTTTTACCCACCCATGCCAAGATTATCCGAAGAAGTCAAAAGGTTAGTATTATTGTTCGGTCTAACAAAGATAGATGGATATTATATAGGACATCTACATCAGCCTATTGCAGCCCACTGCTCGACGAAGGCTCTCCCATCTTTAAGTCATCGGTCCATCTAGCCGTAGGTCGTCCAACGCTACGCTTGCCGAGGCGTGGCCTCCACTTGAGAACCCGCTTACTTATTTAATATGGGTATTAAATATTCTCAATGAATGAATTAAGTTATTTATTTATTAATCACTACAATATTCTTAAAAACTAACACATAGCCCCACAAAACCACGTTTGTCTGTGAGATCGACGAGTCGCTATAAAATTAATATATACCTAGGTAAAGTATATTTATGTATAAATGTTATTGTCATTTTAATGTACAGTTTACTCAAATGTTTTAAGTATTTTTGTGTTGAACTGTACCAACTGCACCAAGGTACGACATTCAGACAGACATTACATTATGTGCATTAATTAAATTACATTTTGCCTCGAAATGAACAGCTTAATTAACAGAACTAGTAATTGAATTCTCAATTTATTGTTAATTGGTTGTGTTCTTTAACAGTTTAATAAACTTATTTTTAATTGTATTTCAAATATTTTGCGAGTGGAACTTTATGGATTGAGAGTTTTTTTATTAATTTCTCCGGTAATTTAAGTGACAAGAAAGTTTACAAAGAATAATACTCGTAATTAAGAACGAATAACACATAATAAAATATTATAATGTTTAGCTAGACTTGAGGACTTTGCCGCGTGATGTCGGCTTAGAATAGCATCACTCTACAATGCAGTTAAAGATATTGCTTCTATAAGCCGTTTGTCAAACGGAACAAGCCATTACATGAATGATAAATAGCCACTTTATAGAAATGATGGATAGTATGTGTCCACCCTATTTGGATATCAGGTAATTTAATGCTTTTCTCAATAGTAATTGGCCGTGTGATGCTGGCTCACAATAGCATCACCCCTTTTCTTCCTCGCAGCTGACGTAAGAGGCGACTAAGGGACTCGAGGATTTCATGTATATACGGGGTATAAGGGACGGCCCTCCGAATACTGATAACCCTATCATGAGGACTATGAAACTGAACAACTTTTCCTTAGAAATTAATGTCCGGAAACGACAAAAAAATCGACCCCCCAAACAAAATCACAATCAGCTGACTGTAATTACTATGGAAAGTTTTTTTTTACGTTTCCTGAAATAATCATTTATGGGTAATTGTTCAGTTTCATGGTCTGCTTGCACCTTTCAGTATTCGGAGGGCTGTCCTTTACACCCTGTATAACAATTTTAGGCGACAGGCTCAAAACCTGTCACTATAGTGATACACGATTTTTCTAAAACGGCTCTCAAATGTTTGCCACACGTGGCGAGAGTGACCGTATTTTTACGGCCTTTGCCACTCTGCCTACCCCGCAAGGGATAAAGTCGTGAATGTGTTTGTGTGTGTAATAGTAAAATTTCATTTTAGCTATGCTTTGTCAGCCCTGTTCATTCCTGGTATAGAGTTTATTTCTCAAGACGGTTGCCTATCTTCTCAAACGGACACCCAGTTTAACCCAAGCATAAGAATAAGACATAACATTAACCATTTCAATCCAACTTTAATTTGGTATCATTGACATCTTTAATTCTTTTTTCATATACATGATTAAAGCATTGGTTGTCAGTGTGGCACAATGGGTGTAATGATTGGAGATGTACCGATACCAACACTACGGCTGGGCTGTAACTGTTGGGCTGGCCCGACGGCCCGACATGATGTTTATTGATTCGGACAATCGGGCCGATTAGCCGCGCGGTCCGCCCAATGAAAAGGATCGCACGCGTGCTGCACAATATTGCGGTTTTTGACAGTCAACAAACAAATGACGGCATATGCAAAGGCAAATTCATACAACTCCTTTCCTTGGGACCAGCAATTTAAAATACCGCAAAATCGTTCGGAGTGTGTGAGATCCAGTTTAGCTGCCCGGTCCGCAACCGAGAGGCGTGGGATACCCGCTTAAGGATTTAAGGTGATAAATCGTATCACAATTTATACCTCTCAAACATTTAACATTCTTCGCAAAGGCGTCGTCTTCTTGCTGAATCGCACCCAACAGCAGATTAAAGAAACTGATATTAAATTACTGCTAACTTCCAGATACAACGATAACGTCCACATCCATCTTTAATCACATATTTGTCCCGAGCTGTCATCTCAGAATAGCCGCAATGTATTACAAGTCATTTACAATTTATAGCTCGGCCATTATCTTAATTATTTTCGAGTCCAATTTATTAAAACCTTATAAACAATTTAGATTATCTTCTTACATCGGGTCTGTTTAACACCTCTCACGATTAAGCCGGCGCGCCGCGGCAGGCGGGCGGCGCACAAAGCGGATCGTAAACCCAACATGGAAATAAAAAAATAAAAGCACAAACCCGAGAGCCGAAAGCATAATAAAGAGAGTCAATTCGCCGTCCCGTCTCAAGGTGTGAAGCTGTCACGGGCGAAATGATGACTCCATTATTAACCGGCTAAATAATAATTTCCCCGGTCCCGTTGCGAGGCGCGAAGGTGATGTGTTAATAAGTTGGCCGCGTTATTTCGGCGCTACGTGTAGTACTACTCGAGGTACGGCTGTGTGCGTGTTAATGCGTATTGTGATAGAATTAGGGCTGAGTCGAATAATGCGGCTTATTACCATTGTTGTTATACAAATTGCTTTCTATTTTTGTACTGGCTGGTTGTGGTGGCTGAAAAGGCTTGTTTGGCGTCGACATGTTTGGAGCTAGTTTCGTTTTTTAAACTTTAATTGTTTGGTGATAGGTAACTGAAAAAGTAGGCGTATTATTTACGGCGTGTATAGTTAGCAAAGAGTTTTTAATTTTTCAGCGATTATTTGCACGCTCGTGAGGAAAGGCTGTTATTACCGACCTGTATCTGATTGAAAACCTTTGAACAAGTGGAACTGTTTTGTTTGAGAATATTTGTAACATACAGGATGTTTAGTTTGCACTATACCAATGGTAAATTAAATTAAATTGCTTGTTTGTGCCGAAACTTAGACCAATAATTATTTTTATAGCCGTCACTTATGTTTCAGCAATGACTTTATAGAGCAGCAAAATAAAGCTTGCGAGACGATGAGACTGGTCCAATGGCTTAGCGGATAGTACCCCTGCCTTTACGCCGAGGTTCGATCCCTACAAGACATAAATATTTGAAACGTAATTTTTTCAGATATTTGTGCTATGTCTGGGTGTTTTCTATGTATCATATGTATTTATTTACAAAGAAGTATGTAATAATATTAGCTATTAAATACTACTACTAGTAGTAGGCGGTTAAAAAACTCTGACACCGGGGTTCATCGTTGGACGATTCGGTGTCCCACACGAAAAAGAAAGAAGCTATTTAGTTCCCATAATACAAGCTATGATTGCTTAGTTTGGGGCAAGATGGCGCTGTGTGAAATGTCCAGCACATCTTTAGTAGGTGAAAGAAAAACCTACGTGAAAGTAATCAGTAGAGACCAGATACTATGTATTTGTATATTTGTGCACTTTACACTGCAAATAGCATTTTTTATCTATAGCTTGTCATAATGCATATTACCAAAATATTTTAAATATTCTTTTACTTTCTTACGTTAATTACGCATACTTTGCTAAAATTGTTCTCATTGTTGGCGAGTGCGCTTATTCATCTGTCAAAATTTGTTAGCGGACCAGCCTCCCGAAAAAAAAACTGTGTCTTCCTAGATATCTGACTTTTGACTATACTGGAGCACCGCGCAGCCGCCAATACTTACTTTGTGACTGGAGCATTTTCATACTGCGGAAATATTCTACTTTGTTAAGTTTGTAGTTTGATAAACTTCGAGTAGTTGTTTTGTATCACATTTGAAACGAAGTTACTACGGCAGTTACTCTTCCTATGGATCCCTTAAAACAGAACAATGTGACGGCCGATGTGGCGCAGTGGTAGTGCGACTGCCTGCGACGCAAAGGTTCCGGGTTCGATTCTCGGTGGGACACTCACAAAGTTGATATTTATCTCTTTGTGAATTTGTTCCCGGTCTGGTTAGGACATTGCGGGGTGAACCACCTGATTGTCCGAAAAGAAATGGTTCCGTGCTTCGGAGGGCACGTTAAGCCGTCGGTCCCGGTTGCTGTCTATGATTACTTAGACGGCGGTCGTTACACAACCATGTCAGAGGCCTACTACTAGTAGCAGGCGGTTGAAAAACTCTGACACCAGGGTTCATCGGGTCGTTGGACGACTCGGTGTCCCATACGAAAAGAAAGAAGAACAGAACAATACAGAATCAAAACGATTAAAGTTTCTCACACCAAAACAAAAACACATCAGAGGTATAATTTCACTTACCCAATTCAAGTTGACAGTCGGACAGATTGCGGGGGAGAGCGGGGCACACTGGCACACGGGGCACATGGGGCACATGGGGCACACGGCGAAGCGGCTCGCTTTGAGCGCCGAGGTGCTAATAACGAGCGCCCCGCTGCGCCCGCGCACCCTGCTGCGCGAGGTATGCCAGGGTGAATGAGGTCGTCGCGAACCACGCATATTTTTGTAGCCTTATGTATCTTATTTATAGGGTTTAACAGACGAGTCTTAGCTTATTTACGCAGATTGTAAATCATCGTAACTCTCTCTGAGTTGATGGAAATGAAAACGTCTAAAGCATGCAAAGACAATATACGCCAATATCTGATATTGGCTATTTGCACTTATAATCACACACACTTTGAATAATGTATTAACGTTATTTTCAATTCTTCTTTTGGACATGTAGGTCCAAAGCCCGAAGTCTGCAAAATTAAATGAAAATCTTTTCAGTTGTATATTGATAGCGTGTCAGTGGCATGGTTCTGGTCGTTTCGTATTCTGCTAACAGATTGAAGTAAAGAATATCAGGGTGACAATAAAATTACATTTAAGTGTCGCTAGCATTGCAACGGTAAAAAAATGAGAAGCTGGGCCATGACCTTGTCTCTTTATATGGATTACCAAACAATGATTTGATAAGACCTTACGAAACATATTATGTCATAATGTCAAAAAAAAATACTGAAATATAATTCGATATGCGAAAATGGACGATTTCAAGGAAATCTCAAAACCTTTTCAAGAATTATATAAGAGTAACAAGAAAGTTCTCTCTGTACTAGATCTTTTTTAAATTTTTTAGAGGATTTAAATTTCTTACGTCGTTTTTTTAGTCACACAAAAAAGTGTATTAATACTCAAATTATTAAATAAAATATCTTTTCTCTTAGTGACCTTTGTATGACGCGGCATAAACTTTGTCTTGTCTATAATTAACTTTTATTATGTGCAAGCAAAGAAATTTTAACACTTTACCAACAATTTGACGTCATGTCCTCAAAACTTTAGAAAAATACAAAATGTTTTAAAATGACCTTCATAAAAATAAACATAAACAGCATACGCAAATGCGTAACTAGCACCAGTCACTACCTAATATAAATTTATTTCCAAATATTTATTCTGTACAATTAGTAAGATTTACACAAAATTGTAAGAAAAAATATATTGGATGCTAATAGTACTTTGATTTCGTATAAGAATTAATATAAAGCCGTCGTCATATCTAAAACTGTACATGTCTTAAAAGGTGAGTAAAAGTTCAATCCAGATAATGAAATTATGTTCCCTATGTATGTTACACCAATAGTGATAAGTACTGAAAATATCTCGCAAATTCGGTTTATAAATTGCCTTAACTAACTTTAAATTAGTGCTGTCACTTTTGTCAAATAGGTTTAGAAAAAGATAGGAGATATCTAAGTTCTGTCATGTTTGAAAATGTTAATGGGTTTTTCGCAATTTCTAGTCAATTTAGTCGCCGTTAATGTCATCGTCGCCTTATTTTGACAGATAACACGTCAAATTATAAGACATGACATGACTAAAATATCTCTATCCTTCGCTAAACCTATTTGACGGAAAGTGACAGCACAAATTTAAGTTTAGTTAAGAGAATTTATATCCCGAATTGAGGCCTTGTCAGTCAGTGGACATATGGTGCGCAACAGTGTATGTTACCCTTCAGAATGAGATATCTTCGACTCTATTAAGTATAATCACATGATCGCGAGCACGCGGTCCTTCACTCGCCGAGCCGCTGCTGATAAACGACTCCACAGATCTGTTGTGATGTCTTACTTGAGACCCTTCACTTCAACTGATTATTATGTAGTGCGCTGTTTTGAGAGTTGCCTTCAATTTCTTAGATCATACATCCGGGTTGCTCTACAAACTACGAGTAATTTACTAATCATCATTACACGTGTCAATATGAGGATATGAGCTAAGTACTAATTTATCAAAACGTTTATTATATTGATATAATTTATTTCCGTGTTTCGGAGGGCACGCTAAGCCGTCGGTCCCGGTTGCAGCCTATGATTGCTTAGACGGCGGTCGTTATACAACCATGTCAGAGGCTACTTACTACTAGACTATTAGTAGGTACTAAGCGGTAGAAAAACTCTGACACCAGTGTTCATCGGGTGGTTGGACAGCTCGGTGTCCCACACAAAAGGAAGAGGTTCTCATATTCAATTTTGATGCCGTGACCATGAAGACCTAATACTGTAGTACCCGCCGTTCCAATAAGTCATATTTGACACTTGGCCATGTTTCTTTGTTGACATGTCTTTTAGAATGGAGATGACAGCTGTCAAATACGACTTATTGGAACGGCGGGTACTTGTGTATGATTAATAAAATAAATAATCCTAGGGACATAGACACCAAAAACTTGTCATATCTTCACAAACTATAGATAGTTCATACATCAATTAAAACTAAGTCCTTAGCATGTCTCATAAATTATGAGTACACCCTAAAGTCATTATTACAAACGAGATACCGAAACCAATACAAGTCAAATTCCAAGCGCATTTTAAGCGAAATAACTTCTTACGATCAAAGAATTCCTACAAAAAGGTGTTTGAAGCGCTCACGTACATTGTAAAGTAAATTGTTTTCGCGACGACACGACCACAGTCGACAAGTGACCGGTAAGATGGCTGCCTCATTGATTGAGCCATCACTGACGTGTTTCAGCTGCTTACGAGACTCGCACACACAAATATGTACAACAACCGCAAACTCACTAAAACGCACCTCCGGACTTTCTCCCGCCGGCTTAAGGACGCAAGATTTGTTGAAAAAGTGTAATGCTAAAGTGGCGCCCCTGAAGTATGTCGTCGTAACTCAATCGCACAGTTCGAAACTATCATTTGTTGTGGTTTACATACATTGTTGTGCCAAAACGCTTGGATTTTGAATGCGAAATGAGAGAGGCGTGTGATTATGGAAATTGGTTTTTGCCACAACAGGCGAAGTGCTGCATTTCGATTTGATAACGTTTAATTTAATACTGATGTACGGCTGAGTTTCATAAAAGCATACCATATTTTACTGTAACCAAGTTGATTGTAGAGTCAACTCAAAGTACTATTAACTTACCTATTAAAAGTCACACTTACCAACATAACTATAAAATTATACTCAATTCATAATCTTTTCATACACAATAATTTCATTAAGTCTTCATCTAAGTATTACTCAACAAAAGTAACCAATAAGACATCAAACATAAATGCTGACCAATGAAGACATCAAATTGAAAATCGCCGACGCATTTACCGGCACAATAATGTGTCTTTTATTACCCTGATATATGGCCTGTACAAATCGTGATTACGCTAGTGAAAATGTCGTTTCAACAAAACACTGTATTAAAAAAATGAATAATGACTTCTTTGCCGACAACGTCATTATGGCCCGGAGAGATGCCTATCTCAGACCACGCCGACGCGACCAGTTCATTTAGTTTTTAACTCTAAAAACTGACATCCACAGTCCATTTTTCATCACACATCAGTCTATCTAATACCTGCAAATCTAAACTCTATGCTGTAACCGTTTAAGCTAGTTTTCGTTTATATAGAAGGCAGTGTTGAATGCAGAGTTTCCATGTGCTCGCGGCGTGGCGAATCGAATTGACAGGTAAAAAGGTTATTATTATCACATTTTACTTAGAGTACGTGCATTTACATAAAATTACGTAATGGTTTGTTTTGGACCTTTTGGTTTCATTCAAGTAAACATTAGTTTTATGACATCTCTCTTATATTACATGTTCAAAGGTTTACGCTCAAAATTACTTACATAGATTCCTTTCCACAAAGAAGATTATTAAGAACATTATTTTAGCCCAAAAACTAGAGTTTTAGCTTGTATCAGATATGACAGCTTACGTTAAAAATCTTTGATGTCATATTAGAACAATCTGAACTTCCGGGACTGAAATTATAAGTAGCTGTGTAAGTATTTCAAAATACTAGGTAGGTAGTTCATTCAAATCATATACGTGCATGCATAAGGTAAGGCCATCTAAACAAATAACATTTATTCTTCGCAAAGAAAGGAATGTCACAATAAAATTGAGGGAAGACAAACATTTTGTGATTTCAGAGTTGCGTAGAAAAGGGTTTAATCTTCACAAAGACAACTGTGTGTGACAGTGAAATCGGTTTGATGTTGCGAATGCCATTTATCTAAATCTGTTTTAAACATTAAAGTAAGTGTTTAAGTATTCTTTTATATTTAAGAATTGAAACTCTATGAGAGATTGAAATAGACCCGCATGGCTACTATTATTTGAGGACATAACTTACAAAAATTCTAAAGTCGCTTATTTATTGAACGTTTGTCATGTGCGTCTGTACAGCACATATATTGTGCCATATTTTGAGCTCGCGTAAATTGACTAGTTTTTAAATTTATTTTTAAGCGTCAATTATTAAACTTTAACAGTATTGTCTATGTGACAGCTTACATAAGTAGGGTAAAAAAGACCCAGTTAGGGTCACTTTTACCCACTCCAGGCGGATAACCTAAAATGACACAAAATAATAAATTGGGGGCAAATGTTCCAAAAAACATAATATTAAAATATATCGTACCGGGCTAAAATATCCCATTATTAAATTAGGACAAAGCTTTTTTAATCTTTTTTGCTCTTAACCCCTTCTGCTCTACTATTTATAAAGAAACCCTGCACATCAACAAATGTTTGCGCCTGACAGTTTTCAGCATTTCGTGATGCAAACTATTTAGATCGGGGGAATTGACGGCATTGACGGCTAATTTGAAAAAAAGTGATAGAAAAGAAATCGGCATTCAGCTGTTTTACGAGCTGTTTTACGACTTGTTGTTGATATGCCAGTTGTTTTGGCAAAATCGAATGAATCACGAGCTTAATATTGAATTGGGAATGGATAACGGCCTTTTTGACGAAATTGTAGTTTTAGACAATGATAAATATAAATGGATACAAAAATATAGACATTTTTAAACAAAATTTAGGTATTTTAGCAGGCAGCTCAAAAACATATTACATAAAAACTTCCTACGTACTTAGATTAAAATAAGTATGAAAAGGCCTAATAACTATCAAAGATTTACGCTTTTAATAGGTATTCGCGTATAAGCTCAGCAACCTATCATTTTGAGAGTGTGTTTGAAAATTGTTATAAAAAGAAGAAAATTGCGTTATGCAAATTTCTTTTTTTTACAATGACCTATCATGACGTCAATAAGTGATAATGCTACCCTACATTGAATAAAGTTATTTCATTTTCATTTGTGTCAGTATATCAGTCAACTGTTTTAACCGCAAGTGTAAAACCTACTGTTATGTTTTTTCATAAGTTTTGAACTTTAAGTGAGGGTAGTAAGATGCGAAATCACTGGTACACACACTGAATAGAAAATACTAGGGAACACACGCTGTACCACGGGAAGATGAGGGGTTAAAACAAAACAAATTATACGGGGTGTTAGGGACAGCCCTACAAATGCTGATAGGGTGCATGCAGACCATGAAACTGAACAACTTTCCCCTACGAACATATGTCAGGATACGAAATAAAATATTCAACCTCTCATACACAATTACGGTCAGCTGACTGCATTTACTATGGGATGTAATTTTTTTTTTTCCTGAAACAGTTTTTGATGTACCCTATCAGTATTCGGAGGGCTGTCTCTTACACCCTGTATACCTCTAATCAAAAGGTGTCTGTCCACACACTATCTAGCGTTAACACGGCGCGCTGTAATCACCGTCGAAGATTGCTTGCGTGTTTTTTCGTCGCGAGAGCGCGCCGCGCGGCTGTCTCGTCTAGACCCAGTGGGTCTAATTGGTTATATTGCATTTCATCTACTGAGCCTGTACCTAATATGTATGGAAAGTTTGTTCTAGTAAGTAAGTAAAGTCTTATTATTATAACAAGCCTACAGGATCCCACTGCTGAGCAAAGGCCTCCCTCGCGGTCTTTTACTTCTTTATTTTTTGTTGTAAATTTTTTTGCAGACTGTACATTTTACTAAACTTAACCTTCTTCTTCTTCTTTTCGTGTGGGACACCGAGTCGTCCAACGACCCGATGAACCCTGGTGTCAAAGTTTTTTAACCGCCTAAGTAATCATAGACTTAAGCTTAGACCTAGGCTTAACTTGCCCTCCGAAGCACGGAACCATTTTTCTTACGGACAATCAGGGGGTTCAGCCTGCAATGTCCTTACCAAACTGGGAACAAATTCTAAAAGTGATAATTATCAACATTTGTGAGTGCCCCACCGGGTTCGAACCCGAAATCTTTGCGTCGCAGGCAGTTGAACTACCACTGCGCCACATCGGCCGTCAACTTAATCTGATTTTCTCAGTGTATCTAATCAATGGCAGGATCAGTAGGTAAACTGCAATGTCACCTATTAGACCCACAGGGTCTTATCAGGAGTGGGTCTAATAAGTGAACGACTCTCGTCGGCTGAGTGAGGAGAATTGAGGAGATCAATCACACAGGGGACAGTTGACGCACTGACAGCTGACGGTGGCAAGTGGAAACGGGACTTTAGATGTTCGAATCTGTACGAGAAAAAGCTATTTGCATGAAATAGGTAACCTGTATTTTTCTGAATAAAATATGTCTCTCTCTCTATATTCGTGTGGAACACCGAGTCGTCCAACGACACAATGAACCCTGATGTCAGAGTTTTTGTTTCAACCGCCTACTTCTAATAGTAGGTAGACCTCTGACATGGTTGTGTAACGACCGCCGTTTAAGTAGACATGGACAGCAACCGGGACCGATGGCTTAATGTGCCCTCCGAAGCAGGGAATCATTTCTTTTTCGGACAATCAGGTGGTTCATGCTGCAATGTCCTAACCAGACCAGGAACAAATTCACAAAGTGATAAATATCAACTTTTGTGAGTATCCCACCGAGAATCGAACCCGGAACCTTTGCGTCGCAGGCAGTCACAATACCACTGCGCCACATCGGCCGTCGAAAATTGACAATATTCTGCAGAATTGTATGAAACGGATAAGTTTGGAAGTATTGGTTGATTTTGTTATACTCGTATACCCGTTTTGTTTCAGTTTATATAATTTATTATATCCTTTTTTACTCAATGTGGCGTAGTAGTCTGTCTGCTACGCAAAACGCGGATAGTAAACGGATTCGTTTACTTGGCTGATGGAACAGATATTTCAATATAATAAATAATATTAACTAATGCCGTGTGATGCCGGCTTAGAATGCCGTGTGATGCCGGCTTAGAATGCCGTGTGATGCCGGCTTAGAATAGCATCACCCCATTTCATTCCCGTGGGTGTCGTAAGAAGCGACTAAGGGCCTCGAGGGTGTGTATTGCAAATTTAGGCGATGGGCTGACAACCTGTCACTATAGCGATACACAATTTTCCGAATGACCCTCAAATATTTGTCAGATGTGGCGTAAATGTCAGTTTTTAACAGCCGTTTACGCTCTGCCTACCCCGCAAGGGATTATAGGCGTGATATACATGTGCATACGCATGTGTATGTATGTATATTAACTGAAACAAAACTGGTAAGTATAGAATAATATTAACCTATACTTATGTTACATTTTTTTGTCAAAGTTGAAATTGTTTTCTCCGTAACACCCAATATCTTTGAACACAGACATCTCCAAAGGTTCGGCTTAACCAGCCATCAGGCTTTGTTCGTTAAGCCTTCACATATAATTAAGGAGGCTCGCTCGAACACTAAAACACATAAATCATAATAATTTAATGCGCTCGCCTTTCCCGGCCCAAGCCGCCGCGCGCCGTTTTTTTCCTGGAAGCCTCTTTATACGGCGCGACACTATTGTAAGTTCGAAACATACGCTTAGGCCCGTATTTTAAGACGCAACTCAGATCACGTTTGAGTGCCGATCAGGCGAATCTAGTTTTGAGTGCAAATCATAACTTAAGCGGTGATCTTATTTTAGAACCTATCTTAAGTTCTACTCAGCTGAATCGAATCTCAAGTTCTGATTTTACCGCCATTTGAAGACAAGTACAGATTTATTATTTAATCTGTGGTTTAAAAATGATTGAAGGCACATTTTTGGCTTGATTGACAATATTTTTCCGTTTTACGCAATCACTTACGCCAAAATTTGTTTTTCGATACCAAATTGTATATATAACGGAACGTTTATTCTGATTTGCTCTGTTAATCTGTGCTTGTGGTGGCTGGTGCGCTAGTGATTTGACAGCTAATTTACCGCTTGAAATTGTTCACAATAAAACGAGAAATTCAATTAAAAATATTTCAATACTTTGTTTGTTAAATGTCGTGTGGGAGTAGAAAAACTTCAAGACCCAGGTACGTATAAACTTCATAGATAAGCACATTCGTTTTTCTCAGTTATTCTTGCAATGGTTAGGTACCATTTCTAGCAGCGATTTTATCGTTCAATATCATCATCTGCCTTACCTTATTGCAGTTTACAGTTTATTTGAAGACGGCTCAACATGTCACTTAAACGTTCATGTACCAAAGAATTTAGCTTTGTTATGCAACCGGCCACCTATCTGACGTTAACCCTCATTTGAAATGCTTTGTTCAGTGGATTCACTCTAATTTACAGGCTCACCACAATAAACAGATCAATAATGCCGCCTCTGGAGCAAGTTAAAAACCGGGCAAAGGAATGCTATTCCTATAAAGAGGCAATATAGATTGTCAAAAGGCGGCATAAGGCCATGTCCTGAAGTGAAAATACTGGATGTATTTGACTCGGATTTCATAGGTAAGCAAATAATTAATAGTTCTAACTATACTATAATTCATACTCCATAATTAATACTACTACAAGTGTAATGGGCTATAGTGGACACATATACCCATTATTATAGCATTCTAAATAATACCTACAGAGGAGGAACTGTATGTAGCATGCCTATCCGTGTCCAGTTGTTGTTAGGATTTTTATTGATCCAACCATCATAATAAATAAGAAATTTTTATCCCATTGTTGTATACATAAAATACTCTGTATATGTCTCTGTTACAGTTAATATTACCACCTGCAGCCCCTGAAAAAATGGATGATAGATAAGACAATATATATTGCCATCCACATTTAAAACTACATCCACAACTGCAACCTGTGAAATGTTCTTGCAATGTCATCAACGCCAGGTTTGGTTGGCTCATGCCCACTAGGCAGTCCTCACAGGCAGGACAGATACCCAGAAGAGCAGTAGAGATATCAAGTGGAGGCCATGTACCCCCAGGTGCAGGGTAGGAGGCACCCCAGCAAGATTGACAGACAATCAGATCAAGTCAGCTTTGAAACGATGAATGCAAGCAGCTTCCAATCTGCTTCAAGATGATGATGCTGCCCATTGGACCTATTGTTGAACATCAATGTGAACAATTTTGCATGCAAATCATTAATTTCTTAGGGTCCCTTTTATATGATCTTATGTTTAGTCTTTAAGTTGGTTGTCCTTACATGATTGCTTCAATGTATTATTTATGTTGTAATGGGTCCATAATTAAATTTTTTATATAAAAATACATTTTGTTTACTTTAATACTACACATTCTTTAAGATGTCAAAGAATAACACTAATTTTATAATAGGTAGGGTAACCTATTAGCAAAAAGTAGGGGTTGGTTTTCGTCTATGATGAGCTTAGGGTTAGTTTACTTAGTTGTACTATATTATTTTGATTTTCACATTATTTTGAACTCAAATATTAACTCGTAATTTTAATTACTCCATACAAACACGCCACTTAAATTCCATGCAATTTTGCCATCGCCTTATACCCGCTACGCCGTAGCACAGATCGTTCCGTTCAACGCTCACATCGCAACTTGTAATACCGCGATCTCTAAGTTACGAGCACATCTGCGCCTCTTCCTCTCCTCCGTAAACCGAAACGGGTCGAAATTGACAGCTTTATAAATATAAAGAAAGCGAACGAGAACGCGCGATTTGTATGGAAACAGCCGTAAATAATGTTCGGTGCCCTCTCTTACCACTTTATGGACGCCTAGTGCGTTTGAGTGAGAAATTATTTAACTCAATATGAACTTTCAAGACTTTTTTAGGTTTCTTACATTTAATTGCAAATCTTGATTTCTTATAACTAGTTAAATAAGTAATAAACATTTAAATTCAGTAAAATACGGACAATAGAGTGTCAAACCAGTTTCTTTGGATACCAACCGTTTTTTTAAACGTTTTAATGCCTAAATGTTATCAAACTATTTACAAAACACTAAAAGCCTCTTTGAGATCCGCCATAACCGGATTTCCAGATGTATTGCGTATTCAGCCAATGATCATTTACCTAAACACTAATAGATTGATCACACGGGTAATTTAGTCGTTCGTCGACTCGGTGTCCCACACTACAGAAGAAGAAGAAGAAGAAGAAGAAGACTCATCGTCTTCCTATTTCAGGGCGCATTGTATTTAAGTAACATAAGAATTTTGCACACCCTCAAAATAGGTATACAGGTTGTTAGGGACGGTATGCCGAAAACTTTGCAGGCACGATCAGTCCATGAAACTATCACTATGGAGCCTATGTTGGAAATCAATTTTTTTTTTCATTTTCTATAGAGAGTCGGTTAGCTGATAGGGAATTTGTATGGCAGGCCAGTTTACCAACACATCCTGCATAGAAAAATCTTACACTCCGTAAAGGATCCGACGCAGTGAATGCCACACGGCATAATGATGACACCCAAAACAAATACATACATATATCAAGCCTATATCCCTTACGGCACCTTGCGGGGTAGGCAGAGCGGCAACGGTCGTAAAAACGGACATGACGCCACGTCTGACAAATATTTGAGGGTCATTCAGGAATACACATGTAACCCTCGAGTCCCTTAATCACTTCATACAACACCCACAGGAAATAAATGGGGTGATGCTTTTCTAAGCCGCATCACTCGGCGACCCAAAAATAAATACTGTAAATACCCCTATTTGGATCTTCAATCAACCAACACCTCGATTTATCATATTTTATATTTGTTCCCGTTACGACAACGACCGACGACCAAATTAATATTTATATGGAAATCTATTCAATGGCCGACCGGGGAAATAAATCACGCGGCGACTAAGCAAATAATAGAGTTCACACTTTTATCGACTGCGGTGGAAGATAGTGCGACGTGAAAAAAAAAAATTTAATGCACGCAGCAGCAGCAGCAGCAGAATTCGAAAAAACTCTTTATTTATATGTGTGATGTTTTTTCTATATTATCTAGTTCTAGGTCTAGGTCGCAGGAAACCACGATTAAAGAAAGTTTGCACGATAAATTTATTTTTAAAAGTTCGGTCTATTCTTGCACTTTTTTGCGTAGTGCATAGCAATCTTATGAACATAACACAATTATTTTTTGCGTATAGGATACGTCTTAGACATTACTAGATTTTTGTCGTACAGTTTGTTGACTACTTGTTTAAATGGCCAGAAATTCAGTCGCGAGATAACAAAATGTAATAACGCTCACGCTTTTCCGAGATAAAGGGTCTTAACAAGACAGAAAGATGGACGGACGGACGGACAACAAAGTGATCCTATAAGGGTTCAATTTTTTCCATTTTTGGTACGAAACCCTCAAAAGATTTTAGTCCAACTTTTATAATTTTCTAAGGCAATCTGAGGAACCCGTTGTATATAGGAAAACTAGGTAAGTAAACCAAATTTATATTTAAAAACCCCAAAAATATATTTAAAATATTTAAGTCACCAAACTAAAATCCTATGATTAGTTAATTGATTCTTTAATAGCCCGTGTTAACACGTCACATCATTACCACGCGAGACTAAATTAACTCATAAATCTATCTAAAAACAGTTCAATTAATCTAATGACCACTTTAATATCAAATTTTGAAGCTTGCTGCCCAATCAAATCTATGCCTATACTTCCTAAAAATAAAACATGGTCTAACGATGAAATTAAGCGTAGTAATGAACCACTACAATTACTAATAATGCTGTCGCGCTTTCATCCTAATAATACAGAGCTGAAAACATTTATGTTAAGCCACGTTTGCAAACACAAAGGTATTTTAAAACATTCCAGAATCGAGTACCTTAACGGCTTGTTATCTACAACCTCAGACGGCGGCAGCGGCCGCGCGCTATGGGGTGTCATCAGGAGCGAGACGAACAAGTGCATGGAAGTGTCGGGGGACCCCTTCGCCGTGCTGCGACGAGCTGTGTGCGGAGACGTGGCCGGCGCCGGCGCCGGATGCCGGCTTGCCGACTCACTCAACGACTACTACCTGTCTGTGGTCCGCGACACTCCCCTGCGCCCGTCCGTTCCTGATGCCATCGCTCTGCTGGCAGCCGCTGTCCCACGGGTTAATGCGTCCATGTTTTTATTTCCTTTCACATTGGATGAAATAACAAAAATACTTAGGAGAGTTAAACCCAAACCAACTAAGGATATCTATGATTTTCCTACTAAATTTCTGCATACGCTGCCTACGCAGGTTTTATCTTCACTATGTGAACTTTTTAATAAGTCTGCTGAACTGGGTACCTATCCCGAAGCTCTAAAGAAAATTAAAGTGACGCCTATTTATAAAGGTAAGGGATGTAAAAAGATTCACAAAAGCTACCGACCGATTTCACTTGTCCCTGCTGTATCTAAAATATACGAGACCGGCATTTGCGATAGGATATCTAACTTTCTTACGAAGAATAATTGCCTGTGCGTAGAACAGAACGCTTATCAGCCTGGACTCACGACGACCGGCGCTGCACGCGCGCTGCACCGCGCGGTGCTCGACCACCTGGAGTCCGGCAATAAGACAGCAGCAGTCTTCTTCGACCTATCCCGCGCTTTTGACCTGGTAGACCATAGGCTGATAGAAGCTAAGCTTGAACACTACGGTATCAGGGGCAAACCACTCGAGCTGATCTCCTCTTTCCTATCGGATCGGATTCAAATAACTGTGGTCAACAATGAAAAGTCGTCCCCAGGTGTTGTGGGAGACAGATCCGTGCCTCAAGGTTCAAATGTTGGTAACTCATTATTTATTCTCCTAATGAATGACCTACCGTTCAAGGCGAAAAATGTACAGTTTGTAATGTACGCAGATGACATATGTACAGTTGTGGGTGCTGCAACTAGGCTCGAGTTAGGCACGTACGTGCAATCAATCATAGGGAAAATGATGTCGTGGTTCACTGCAAACGGTATGATACTCAATCTTGATAAAACAACACTGCTTGAATTTTCTCTTAGAGATGTAGCATGCCAGCCTATGATCGTTAAGGTTAATGATGTTGAGATCCCGGTTGCGGGTCAATCCCGTTTTGTCGGTTTTACGTTCGACAAAGGAATGAAATGGGATAACCACATAGATAGCTTATGTAACAGACTAAACTCTGCGTACTATGCAATAGCGCGCTTAGTACCCACACTATCAACTTCTAATGTACTAAAGGCCTATTACGGCTATTTTCATTCAATTCTAAGTTATGGTGTGGAATTATGGGCGTTAGCGGCAAACCGGAACGAACCCTTCCTTATACAAAAGAAGGTTATTCGAAGAATAGGTAAAGTGCCTGATGACACACCTGCTAGAGACTTGTTTATTAGGTTAGGGGTATTGACCTTGCCATCGCTTTTTATCTATGAAGTAGCCAAGTACGTACGAATGAATTTACAGGAGTTCCCTAAAAAGTCTTGGGTAAGTACTAGACTCCGTGTGCAAAGGAAATGGGAGCTGCAGAACCCAACACACAGGCTTACTAAGACCGGCCGTGCCCTACATTGCATAGGACCACGTATCTATAACGTACTAAGTGACGACATAAAGAGCGTAAAATCAAATCATATTTTTGTAAATAAACTCAAGCGATTTCTACTAAATAAAAGTTACTATTCTGTGACCGAATTTATGAATGAAGGGACACCTTAAAGATACTTTCAGTAATGATTAATTAAATTTATTGAACGTGATCTACAATAAGAAATTGTAAAGAACTTAATTTTAAGTACATTTGACATGTATTACTATTTATCAAATTATTGTGAATGTTTTGAATAATTTAATTTAATTTATACTCTGTTGACGATGTTGTTTAAGCTGAATAAAGAATCTGAATCTGAATCTTAACATATTGAATGTTAATAAACAATCACTACTCTCTACCAATTAAATAGCGCTGTTGATTTAATTGAAATGTTTTAATAGGACTAGTTTTTGAACAGTTTCGTTAAGCTGGCATTTGAGGCATAATTTTAATGTTTTAATTAATATTGAACTATATTTTTCATAACATTACGTGACAGTAAAAAATCCTTTAAAAAAATTGAGTTCCAAATTTGGTAATTAAATCACCTACTTTTACGCAACCTTATAAGATTTTTATGTTTTCACAGATATACCTAGTCATTAAACGATACCTGACCAGTACAACAAGGATAATAGTACATTGTTGTGGAGCCCGGGAAAATAAGGCTTTGCTTTGCCTTGTATACTCGTCCAGTATACAAGGCAAAGCAAAATCATTTTCCCCGAGGATACAAAGTAAGTACTTTTCTCCGAAAATGCCACAAAATAATCTTCATAAAAAGTTGTATTTATTATATTTAACGTAATTTTAGTAATTTGTAAGAAATAAACCTTGCCGTGTGACGCCGGCTTAGAATAGCATCACCCCATTTCTTGCCCGTGGGTGTCGTAAGAAGCGACTAAGGGACTCGAGGGTGTGTATTGCAATTTTAGGCGATGGGCTGACAACCTGTCACTATAGTGATACTCAGTTATCTGATTGACCCTCGAACTTTTGTCAGACGTGGCGTAAATTACCGTTTTTCACGGCCATTTATGCTCTGCCTACCCCGCAAGGGACTATAGGCGTGATATATGTATGTATGTAAGAAATAAAAGAAAAGTAATCGTTTTTCTAAGCACGCAAATATTTGTTTCCGAAAATATATTTGTATTATTTCGAAGTCATGAACCCTGAAGTATTCTTCTCGGGCTATTTTCGGATAAAATTTTACATGTGCCGCGTGCAATCTATTTTCATCTAACTCTTATCTATACTCATTTTATTTCGTTAAAAAAGGGACACTGCAATACGACAAACAACCAATTGTATATTTTTAAATTAATTGGCCTTAAATAAGGCAAAGAAATAATTGATATCAGCAATTCTAAATGTTAGTTCATATCTTCATACAAAATTACGATGCGTGCGTTCCTCTGTCATTTTTATTTTGCATCTCAAAACGGAAAGTAAACTTTTTAATCACATTCCGTTTCAAAAATGTTCATTGATTTATTATTTTTGAAATCAATTCTATGGTAACGAATTTACATATAGGATTTCCATACAACTTTGCTGGCGCGATTGACGACGTGACACACAATTTTAAAGCATGCGTATTCTTTTTTGAAAGGAATTAACACATTTCCTGCCATGATTAACAAAAATTTATTCGTTTCTTGTTATTTAGCTTGATACAGGTACCTATTTAACTTACTGATCTATCGGAAAAAAACCTTAACAGTAGATAACCAATAGTCAAACCTTACTGGTTTACCTGTACTGTAAGGAGAAGCAGTATATAGGACGGTGTAACGAAAACATTGCAAACAAGATCAGCGAAAGTTTTAAACAAATGATAGATAGCATTCATGGAAAAAGATGTTAAGTATCATGGACTGAGTATGTCTGCAGAGTTTTCGTAACACCATCACCTATACCCCGTATCTTCATTCCTGTATTATCTACCTTTCGACGAGCTACCTGATAGAGCAAACAATAAAAAAGTAGGTACATGCAAAACGTTAACAGTAAGAATGAGAAAAAAGGGACCTGTTTTTAAGATATCAAAAATAACTAACGATAATTAGACACGCGAACAGACTATTAAGTCAATTCTAATGTGTTTAAAAAAGGAATTTAAAATATCTCGTGTGACAACACGGCTACCGTAATCAAGATACAAGTTACAGTCCTGATCTTTATCTAAATGGTTGTCACTATCTCGCCAGGGCTTAGCTAAACGAACATTAAATGATAATTTCCAACAGATTTATAGACTATTAAAACTATTTGCTATTTGCCATGATGGCTTAATTAAATCTATGACAGGTTTTACGTCTAATTTTTAGGTTAACGAGTTTACTGCGTGATCAGATTTAGAACAACAATTCAAATTTTTAATCAGCAATCGTTGGTAGGTTTGCCATGTGATGCCGACTTAGAATATCACTATCCCATTTCTCTTGTAGGTGTCGTTAAAGACGACTAAGGGTCTCGAGAGTTTAATGTGTATTTCTGTGGCTGACAACCTGTCACTCTGGTGAAACACGTTTTTTTAAAACGGCACTCACGTATTTGACAGACATGGCGATAGCGACCGTTTTTTGTTTACTTTCTGCCTACCCAACAAAGAAGAAAGGGCTGATATGTATGCACTCGTATGCGTATCGTACTTACATGGTAGGTACTGTTTTTATGCAGCTACAGTATGTGTTAATTTATCAATTTTAACATGTTTGCACACACGAGTATATCAAATTGTTATGATTATGAAAAGCGCAAAATCATAAAACCACAATTTTTTTAAAGTATATTAAAGATTAATTTATCTAAGTAGTAAGCAAAATATTCCATGCTTAATGTCTAGTTGTTTCTAAGTATAGTAGGTATGTGGACGTTTCATATTAGAGTTCTTGTACCTAAAACCGGTAAAACTATTTAGAAATTGGTGCTGTAAGCATTTATCAAAAAACAAAACAAAATAAATAGTTCACGATTGGTAATTCGACCCTGTTTCATTTTAGTCTTCATTCCGATTGCCTATTATTTCAAAACTTTTTTATAATTTAAGCCTAATATCATTTAGTCTCCGCATTTGACAGAGGAAAATAAAATTAATTCCATTCCAGACGATCTTTACCGACCTTAATGCGGTCAAGGAATGAAATAATTTACTCACTAATCCAAAAAATATATCGCCCATAAATTATCACTCACATTGCTGCATGTCTAAACTCTATTAGACTAGTGATGTGAGAATATATATCGATGTTTTAGGGATCACATTTTTTTGAACATATTATTTTTTAAGGATTATAAATAATGACATTATTTGATTGAAGTATACCTTATTTGTGTAAGTACTTATAAAGTTATGCGTTTGTTTTGCTAATGCTGTTAACACGGCAAGTGGCGGGTTGGGTCGTAATGACCCGGACTATTTTGATTTGCATTATTTTTTATTATTTTACGCAATTATAACAAATGTAGCTGGAACTTAGGCTTATGGCTGCAAGTATTACGCTCATACGCACACATACTGATATGTTCATATCACATAAACCGATAATTTGACTCCGGGTCATTTAGAAAATTGTGTATCACCATAGTGACAGGTTTTCAGCCCATCTTAAATTACAATACATATTAAACATTCAAATTCGTTCGATTTTTACGGGTACCCACGGGTAAGAAGGGTTATGCTATTCTATGCTGGCATCACATAAGGCAAGGGTTACGCTTACCCATAGTTTATTTTTCAGTGTTTTGGAGATACATCCAAGGAAGTAAGAGGAAGGGTAAACATGACCCAATGTGACTCATTACAATTTTGTGACACATTGGTGAAATGTAATTTATTTTTATCTGTAATCTTTATAGGTCTATTTTCTAAATGAATCCTGACATTCGTAAAGAAGAGAAGAGGCGTCGTATTTCAATTCAGGTACTAACAGAACCAGCCGTTGCCAAG
The DNA here is from genome assembly GCA_027580185.1 of Tuta absoluta. Classification (NCBI taxonomy): domain Eukaryota; kingdom Metazoa; phylum Arthropoda; class Insecta; order Lepidoptera; family Gelechiidae; genus Tuta; species Tuta absoluta. The sequence goes on along the minus strand of JAQAHW010000016.1, from coordinate 9,877,889 downwards.
CAACCACTTGCTTGCCCCACGGCCACCAGAGCTCTGTCATTTGCTTTCACTACTGATGCCAGCTGAGGCACTCGATAGTAGCCAGTTCGCAAGGAAGCGTGGCCACTGGGGTACTGAAAAATGCCTGAAAATGCTTGTAGCAGCAATGTGAGCTGAGGTACACACCAAATTTTTGAAGTGGCAAGCAAGCGAGCCAGCTGAGTCACAAACAGAACTAGCCGATTCGCAAACAACAACCGGGGTGCTGAAATTTGCTTGCAGCTACGATGAAGATTGAAAAAATAATTAGATGTTACATTTAAAGTAATGTCGCTAAATGATTGTTGTATATTGCGGTTTAATTGATTTGCCGTGTGCTACCGGCTTAGAATAGTATTACCCCATTTCTTTCCCGTGGGTGTCGTAAGAGGCATCAAACAGAATCGAGGGTGTGTATCACAATTTTAGGCGATGGGCTGACAACCTGTCACTATGGTATTACACATTTTTCCGAATGACCCTCAAATGTTTGTCAGACGTGGCGTAAAGTTCTGTGTTTCGTTTATGCTCTGAATACCCCGCAAGTAAAGGCGTGATATATGTATGTATATATCTATGTCAATTGATTTACAAGTACTTCCAAAATTACGATTGCAGTAAGATGCCAGTAATCATTTTTTTAACTTCTGTGCGGATGGATATATAGGACTTAAAATAACTTCAGGTGGAAATTATGGCTAATAATTTTTTACGAAATCGCATCATAATGTAAAATGTAAATGTGTATGATGCAGAAATATGAATAAAGCATTTTATCTATCTATCTTATCTGATGTTATGAGATGTTTGACATTACGATGCGGTGCGATGCAATCGATGTATTGTACAAAATCGATCTTTATTAAGCGTATTTAAGACATCACTATTTGAGAGTAGGCAACATCTTAAGACATTTGTGTAGATTAAAAAGTATATCGTTTTAATAATGTATTGAAACGGTCGTTATTAAAAAAGTGGTTTTATTGTCGTACGATTCTGCTTTCTACTACTTAGATCATTTAAAACTTTTTACGAGATTTCGGTCGATAATCCCGTGACGCAACACTAAAAATATGATCATGATTATATTGAGTAATCCAAATAATCTGTAATAACATGCGAACTTTATTTTCATTATACATAGGTGTAAACTACGTTTTAGTTAACTAGGTCAGTATATAATTCTCATGCACTGCTCTGTTTTCTTTATCCAAAGGTTGTCTGGAAGATATCGCTTTCAGCGATAAGACCGCTTTTGCGCACCTCAGATTAAGATTTACTGTTTTTAATTATCCTGTATTCGTGTGTAATATAGAGTTTTTAATTACTTAATTACTTTGGCAATTTTATAACCTAGTACCTAAGCATATATTTAATCCTTTTAACACATACATACATACACATATCACGCCTATAATCCCTTGCGGGGTAGGCAGAGCGTAACGGCCGCATAAAACGGACATTTACGCCCCGTCTGACAAACATTTGAGGGTCATTCGGAAAATTGTGTAAAGCCATAGTGACAGGTTGTCAGTCCGTCGCCTAAAATTACAATACACGCCCTCGAGTCCCTTGGTCGCCTCTTACGACTCCCACAGGAAAGAAATGGGGTGAGGCTATTCTAAGCCGGCATCACACGGTATAGCCGGCATTAGCATCACACGGTATAGCCGGCATCACATCCTTTTAAGCTTCTATAAATTCAAGGAATTTACTGATTATCCTGTTTAAAATTGCTGTTCCTTGTATGCTACGAAGCACTTTGCATCATTAATTCATTATAGCTATTCCAGCAAAAAGCGCTACTCACTCGCTACATCCGTAAACAGCTTTCAATCAAAAATACAATTAGTATAATTACCGTTTCACTTACAACTAGGCCGTTTAAAAGCATTCTATCAGTTTTCTAGTAAAAAAAACCGGCGTATTTAGAAACACGGCCTGCACGCCCTATTCTGTTCCCTTAACGGTTAATTGAGCAATATAATTTGACACCTCACGGAGTGAATAGCTAATTATTAATATGGCCACTTGATTAATTGTGATATCAGCATTTAATTTTCGTGTTAACACTCACGCTGCGAGGAGGCACATAGTCAAACGCAGTCTCATCCAAACTTCGCGGAGTTCTCACCTGCAGTAGGTTTTCTATTCATTCAACAACTACTCTGAAGACAGTGTCAGTCTTAATCCAGCTCATGTACACCTTTTGTAAGAAGGTAGACTTTGTGAGCACAGAATATTAAAAAAATAGTACTAGGCTATATTAAGATTTGCCATTTAGGTATCCAACCTATTTTTAAAGATTTTGCAGACTCTAACAGACAACGAGTATGATTGTAGCTACGTTTCATAACATTTTCACAAAAAGAAACGAATTAAGTTGCAATCAGATTTGTCTGTTTTATATTGAGATTATACTAGGCTTTGTTTTATGAATTCCAGTATGGAATACCTACTAAGAATTGTTAAGACTTCTCAGCCAACATTCTCAGCACGCGTTTTGTATACCATTGTGGGCGCGCTCTTTTGTACGCCGTGACGTTTCAATTTTGAATAAATTAAATTTCGAACGCTTCATTTTTTCCAAAGCTTTTGGCTTTTGTAGTTTTCGGAATGAGCCCGCGGCCAGTGGTTATTTATTGACGTTTTTAATAGATTCTCCTTGTTTATGTTACTGTTACATCTCACCTTGGATTTTTATTTAACTTATAGTTATTTATTTTGAGGCCACAGTGCCATAAAACATTAATTTTAAGCAATTATAACCAAGTGAGCCAAACAAATTACAGGTTACAATAGTTATTATGTATTCGACTACTATAAGTTTAATTAATCATGTTTTGCAACTTCCGCATCAAATGAAATTATCATCGTACAAAACAGCTTAAATATAAATTAGAATAAATTAAACTACCTTGACTTTACTTATTAGGTAGGTGCATAATTTTGCCAGATGATGGTTTAGAAAAATAAAAGGATGAGATGTAAAGTAGGTCTTATGTTTTTTTTACTACATTTTTTTCTTCTGAATGATTTTAACTTTATAAATCATGGTATCATCAGTTACAACTACGAGTATCTATCAAAAAGTGGCTGGCTATCAAACATCGTTTTCCGTTAATGCGGCTACCGAAGAATGAGTGCTCCAATTACTCCTTTATGACGGCAAATTAGAAGATGGCCGCTCGCGATCCAAATTTGAAAATTCAAAGCTCACGTTGGAATCAATGAGTTTATTTAAATTTTATTACACGGCTGTTAAGAATTAACAGGAACAGTGGTGTCGATATTATCAATAACGGCTTAGTTGATTTAATTGTTGCTTTAATAGCTTTATAACTTATTGAAAATTTATTGTATTGGCTTCTATAGCCATAAAACGAAGGAAGTTCTTATTCTCCATTGAGCAGTATTGTCGTATAATATTGTTAATCTCTGTAATTTGAAGTGTCCTGATGCCAAACTAAATGAAGTTCCCATCGAAATATCATCAGAGAGATCTAAGAGAAAAGAGAGAGATTCAGATCTCTTAGTCTGATCTGAGCTGTCGGGTGGAAAAAGCGTTCCCTAATGCGTATTTAATCACATGACGCCTGCGCCCGCGCCGCCGCCGCTGCCACCCCGCCGCGCTCACCTGCGGCTGAGATTGAGTCATTTAGTGTACACACATGAGTATTGTGATGCGATGATAGTGTGGAATACATTGCTTCTATTTGTCCTACAAGTCTGCACTACATATAACAGACTGCACATTTTGAGTTGATACAAAGCACTGATATCACGCCACTTACTGGGTGTATCTGAAAAGGCAAGGCGACAATTTTTCCCTCTAGAAGGTAGGTCGAAATACAATATTGACGATTAGGGGAGGTCCATATGTTTATTTAGGTATGAATCTCTCGAACCATTGTCCTTTTCAAAAGTAGGTGCCTATCGTAGAGACCTGCGCCTTTGTAGAAATAGTCATAGTACTTAATCTACATTACATCTTTAAAAGCTTTTTATTTCAAGCCTTCTTCAATTTAACCATCAATGAACATCATCATTACACCTCTTTTCCAAATACCTATCGGCATGCATTCCCACCTGCCACAAATAGTGTAGTTTGTTCATAAAAAGGTTTTTACTTAATACTCATAAATGGTAGTCTCTTGCAAGAACCTAATTTGCTTAATTTGAGTCATACGTGTGTCGCAAAACTTAATGCGGCTCTTATGGAAAAGAATGACCACCTTTACTAAAATAACCACAACACAACTAGCAACGTACCTATACAGAGTGTAAGGGAAATTTTTGCAGACACAATTAGGCTATGAAACTAAGCAGCTTTCCCCAGGAGACATATTATTACTTATGTTAGGAAATATCAAAAAATAGACATTCGAATTCGATCGTCTGACTAATTTACAATGGAAAGGTGAAAAATCATTTTCGTTTCCAAACGATCACTTACCAAATTTACCATGACCGTAAAAGTGATAGTTTTAGTCAAAAATACTTCCTTCATTTTGTTGATAGCAGCACCTTCTTACTTTATAGTTTTAAGTTGTTAAGGATCGTGAGATTTTTTTAACAAGATTCATTATTTTTTTTTCACCATTAGTTACTTTGTATATAGTTACTTAGTCTTATTAGAAGTTAGATACTTATTATAAATTCTACAATTATTAGTAATATAAGTGTCCTCTCATTTTGCAATACCCTATAGAAAGGGTACCATGTGTTGGAACTGTAAATTAAAATACTACTGTATTTATGCAATAAATATGTACTATCTATATGAATATGAAATCATTTGTGGTATGGGGTAGATTGACTCTAAAATTTGAAAAATAAGAGGGGGTATTTATGGACTGATCATGCTTGCAAAATTTTCTATACACCGTTCCTTACACTCGGTATGGGAGAGGAACATTGTAATTATGCTTCTAGGTACTTAAGTATCTCAATTTGCATGTCTTTTAAAATGATAATAGGTATTTAACATGACTACTTTAGAGATACTTTCAATGAGACTAGAGGTAGAAAACCAGAGGTGAACATAGCAAATATCCTTTAAATCAAGTTCTGCAGTTGATATAATAGATACCTACTGTGTCGGACTTTCATGTCCTACCTACGTTTTCTAAATTATTTTTATCATCCTGTTGTACTAGACATCACATAAGAGTGTGATACTGATCATCAGTTAAATTGAGGAGATAAACACTACCAACTCACCACAGAGGTGCAAGTGAGAGCCGGAGCCGTCAAATCAATTTGGAGCGTTCACGCGAACGCGTCATTACAGCTGAATTAAAGCTATTTGTGTAAGCTGTGCGTGAGAACCCGCTCGGCCGCTGAACGCGCCGCTCACGATCCGCCAATAGTGCGACCATGGAGCCGACGATGTTGGGATTGTTGTGGTTGATTTTAGAAAGTAGTGGTTGGCAACACTGGTTGGAAGATGGCGACTGATTATACTCATTGAATTGTAATTGATAATCTGTTATTTAAAATATAAGCCCATACGAAGATGTGGCAAATCAAACAACAATAACTGATTTCACGGTCGCTGCAACAATCATCTTAGAAGATATCGTGGCTAATGATGATGAAGCCCATATATAACATGGCGCTGCAAGAAATTTTGGGTTTAAAACCCCCAGAAAACATGCGACTACTTACAGCAGAGGAATATAAAAGATGGAAGCAACGATTCGAAATTTACAGGATGGCGTCAGGGGCCACTGAACAAAGTGAAGAGGTACAAGTGGCCTACATAGATGAAGACAACTTAGAAATTTTCAAAACATTAGAAATAACAGATAAAGACAAGAAGACATACGCGAAAGTGATTGAAAAGTGTGACGAATACTTCATTCCGAAAAAAATAAAATGATGATGTAATAACAAGAAACAGGAGGATGAATATTAAAGGTGAGTCCTACAAAGAAAAAAGAGATGTTGACTATGAAAATAGGCCAGAATTGACACAGACATATGATGATAAGGAAATGAAGAGAAATGATGACAGGATTGATAGTAGAATAAATACAGAATTTACAGACAGAGGAGCAGAAAACAGTATGGGAATAGATATAGAAAATATAAATATTAGTAGTGATTTTAATACAATAGAAGACATTGAAGATACTGTAAGACAGACTAGGTCTGGCGGGTTAGTCACCCTCATACTTGAAAGATTATGTTTAAATTTTATAATTGAATGAAGACATATATAATTAAGTTTGTTGTGAATAAATCATATGACTAGAAGAAAAATAATTTTAATTTTTTATATAATTAGTTAGAAGTTCAGAGAAAAACTAACTATTGTCAAATTAACAGAGAATATTTTTAATTAGTTGTCGTCAAGTTAACAGATAATGTTTTTAATTTTGAAAAAGGGAGATGTTGTGGTTGATTTTAGATAGTAGTGGTTGGCAACACTGGTTGGAAGATGGCGACTGAAATATTATTTTATTTAAAATATAAGCCCATACATAACAGGGATATTCACGTATTTCTAAATAGGTTTGAACATCTTGATGGTGCAAAAAGTGAATATAATGCTGAGCGGATTTCTGCACCAGCCATCGAGAAGGAAAGAAAGAGAAATTATGCGAACACGCGTTCAGATTTTTGATGACGCTCTTTGTTGCCCGATTTCTATGATTTTGTTTTATTTTCAATGCCTTTTCTAGAACATAATGATTATCTGTTTGGTTAATTCACAGATAAAAATGGGGTTGACTTTCACCGGCTTAGCAGTGCAACACAATAACGCTGTCAGCGTTTGGGGACACTGCCTCCATGCTGACTTGAGGGGGACTTTGCAACGTGCTTAAGGTATTTTTCTTTGAAGTTAAAATGTTTATTTTAATAATAACGAGAAAACTGGCCAAAGAACTTTCTGAGACCGCATAAATTCTTTAACTACTTAATTGTTTACGCGTTTACTTCAATATTTTTTATAATGGAGTCTTTTCCGCTTTGACCATAGTATTTCGAACACATGGCCACCCTGTACCTTATTCTTCCAATAGATAATCGTAACAGAGACGTTCCCATATTAATTTGGAGGCGCTGTCCTCACTGACAGCCCGTAATGACAGACCATTAGTCCAAATCCACAATGACACATCAATACGTGAATGAAATGACACTGTCGTACATTGATACCATTCATTCATACAAATTGAGACTTTAAAAGGACAATGAGAGTATGAATTTAAGGAGCCATAATTGAGGTTTCACTAAAGGTACTCTTCTTTAATATCTTATTATTGGTATTCGTATGCATGAAGTTTTTTAAGACACTTATGCTGAAAATAAAATAATAATTTATTTTGGTAAGTACCTACTATTAGCAACACCTTCAGTCACTCCTTTTCAAAAATAAAATTGTTACACATACTTTGTTGGACCTTAAATATGGCAATAATTTCCAAACCGTTAAGAAAGTATCTTTTATGTGAATAATAAACTGGAGTAGGCTGATTTTCCACATAGTTGCTTCATCTTCTTCCTTCCATACAAAAGACTTAAACGCGAGCTGATTATCTCTAATTTTCACATTATTAGGGCTAATTTATCCATCACTCTTTCTGGTTATTTTCTGAACCGCGCAGTAGTGAACAACAATAAATTTATTAACAAATCAGCTTCGTACATCAATAAGAAAGAAAAATAAATAAGATACACTATAGGTATAGATAGGTATCGATTCACGCATACGCATCCCTTTAATCACAATGTATCAGAATGTCCGATGCCCAAGTTTTTAGTACTATCCTTGGGCATCGGACATTCTGATAGATTGTTTGTATAAAGAGAAAACTTATTTTTTGTAAAGTGGCGCCACCGTCGAGGTCGTTGACGGCTACACTCGCCTAAACTATTCCTGTCATTTTCATAAATAAGTAGAAGAATGTGACAGGAAAGGGAATTCTACAGCTGGCGTTTACCTCTTAGTGTTACGTTACATATCATATCATATTAAGTATCATCATTTAAGTGTACAAGTTAGGACTAAATTCTGTAATTTTGTGTTATCTTAGAAATATCCTACTAATATTATAAACGCCAAAGTTTGTTTGTTTGTTTGTCACTGCTTCACGCAAAAACTACTGAAATTATTGTAATGAAATTTGGCACACATATAGAAGGTAACATGGATTAACACATAGAATAGTTTTTATCACCACTCGAGGGTCTGAAGTATGCGGGCAACGCTGCGGGTAACAGCTAAAATTAATTTAAGGTACTTCATAAATTGAAGACATGCAAAATAATGACAGAAGTTTTCGTGTCTTTGTCTTTTACTTAAAATAATGACAGAAGTTTTCGTGTCTTTGTCTTTTACTTATTGAGTAAAAACAAGAATTACTAAGAAAATTTCATGCAGAATCGAGGCCAATCAAATGACGTGAAAAAAACAATAGTTGTTGCCGACGCCTGCGCAGGGGAGTTGAGCGGTCCTATATTCATCTCTCTCGCACTCAGGTGTGTAGATACCGGCGTCTTTCTCAGAGTGACATGTTAATAGAGCCTATCGCCACGCCTACTAGCGGCGCCCTCTTTGTAGAGTGTAGAGGTGTATGTAGATTGGTTATAAATAGTACAGCAAGCTAGTTTAGCTTGTTGATGTTATTATCATACTAAGCAGTTTCGCACTTTTGAAATATGTAGCAATAATTTGTTTGTTTGTATGTATATAATCAATAACCTCCGAAACCATTCAAAATTTACATACAAACATACCTACATATGTTTCATGCCGCCTTTATCCCTTGCGGGGTAGGCAGAGCGTAAACGGCCGCAACGGACAAAACGGACATTTACGCCACGTCTGACAAACATTCGAAGGTCATTCGGAAATCTGTGTATCGCCATAGTGACAGATTGTCAGCCCATCGCCTAAAATTGCAATACACACCCTCGAGAAATTCACATGATCCTTGAGAAATGTTATTTTGATAGGTACTTGTTACTTTGGAATTCAACAATTTTTATCACCTTTGTTCCTTGGGTTACTTTCTCAGTGAATATTGTTTTTTCGTATGGGACACCGAGTCAACGAACGACGAATTTAGCCCATTTTCATGTTTCAAAAATATAAATATCGTATATTATTGTTTCTGGACCATTGGCTTAACCCAATTTATTATTTAGTGTCATTTTAGGTGAATGCTAACATTCGTTCGTTTGCATTGGATAAAAACTACTTTAACTGAGTTAATACACTGTATTAACTGTCACATTGACAATACTGGTACATTTTATAATGTAAATTTAATCATAAACGCTTAAAAAATTAATTTAATAAACGAGCTACCATACATTGAATCGAAAATTTACGCAAGCGTCAAAAATTACACAAAATGTAACATGTGCTTTACAGACACACTAAACGCAATGGAACAAAAAATAAGCTACTTTAGAATATAAGTTATGCCCTCAAAATATGCCAGCCGTATCTGAATCAGCAATTAGCTGATCTGAGTGAGTGATGGATGAGTGAGGATATTCCGACTAGGAAGCAAGTTCAATATTAAACTCACTGTGCTTCTTGTTCGACGCCGATGTGGTGCAGTGGTAGCGCGACTGCCTGCGACGCAAAGGTTCCGGGTTCGATTCTCGGCGGGACACTCATAAAGTTGATATTTTTCACTGTGAATTTGTTCCCGGTCTGATTAGGACATTGCAGGCTGAGCCACCTGATTGTCCGAAAAAAAAATGGTTCCGTGCTTCGGAGGGCACGGTAAACCGTCGGTCCCGGTTGCTTTCTATGATTACTTAGACGGCGGTCTTTACACAACTTCACCTTGACACCAGTGTTCAACGGGTCTTTGACGATGTCCCACACTAAAAGAAAGAAAGACTGTGCTTCTATACTGAAAGACCTTAATTTTTAATAATGCTCCTGTCCTCTTTTTTGAATAGCGAATACAATTAAACAGGACGATTTCAGCAGGGTGTCATTTGTAATTTTATGTGAAGTTTTATATCATAAATAAGGCAAATTAGACAGCATTGTTTATGGTACTGTTGTAAACCCTAAGCGTCTCTTTAAGAAAACAAATCATAATCGTAGGCTTTCCGTTTCTTTTCTTTTGCATAGGTACTACGAAAGAAGCACATAGAAGTATATAAAAGAAGAGAAGAATAGCTAGGCTAAGATAGAGTGCCCTTAAACTAAAATAAGAAATTGAAAAAGTATCGGTCATTCTAGTAGATACCGTAGAACCACAAAATAGAGAATGTACCTATAGAAGCACAGTTTTCTTCCATTTCGATGTTTGATACCCTACTCTGCAAGGGTTGCTACTTTTTAACTGAATGTTTTTAATAGGTTACCTGGGTTAAACCTAGTTTCTACACTTACAATACACCACTTAATTATTGTAAAGGGAAAAAGACTTTTTATTAACGAGTTTTTTAAATAAATCGCAAGCGCAACCTACCTATTAAAACAGTAGTGTTTTACGAGCGATAAATAAGCTATTGTCAAAATGCCTATATTTCCACTGTACCCATTTGAAGTTAAATAAAATGTTTTGTAAAACAAAACGGTAAGTTCTGAATCTTAGTATTTTGAATTAAATGAGTGTGTTTAACTTTTCAATATTGTTCGGGATCTGCAAAAATTAAAACACAATCTTCAGTTGTATTTAGAAAAGCAGAAACACTGCAACCGTATTTGCATTTGCGAGAATTTGAAACCATTTACCGTGCGCACCGAACGCTGTTGACACTCGACTACTCGGGTGTTTGATTTGGTTCCATTTCGCCCGTAAACGGAGCGGCGGTGGCGTGTAGATGTGTGCGTAGTTGATTGACGTTACCTTGTAGCCGTCCATGTGTCTTGGGCGCGCATGCTAAAACTTAATTTGCGGTAGAACACCTACCTTTCCATCACACTATCATATTTTAACGTTTATTTATGAAAAAGTATAAAAAATCCAAAACATAGAAGTGTCTTTTTAGACTTGAGGCAAATATTTCAACAAAGGAACCCGCGAACATGTTTTTTACAGCATGTCAGCTAGCTCTGAGTGAGAACATAATCTACAGCTCATCAATCTTCTGCGTCCACGAGAAGCAAGTGAACTACTTATTGTATACAGGTTGTCCTGAAATGCACCACTTGTTTACAAGAGTACCAAGGTAGTATCTAGCTAGCTAGTTGCGGGGAGCCCCCCGCAACGGTTATTGTCGTGATATATGCTTTGACTTGAGGGACTTAAGGGACTTGAGGGTGTGTATTGCAATTTTAGGCGATGGGCTGACAGCCTGTCACTGTGGCGAAACACAATTTTCCGAATGACCCTCAAATACATGTCAGACGTGGCGTAAATGTCCGTTTTTGCGGCCGTTTACGCTCTGCCTACCCCGCAAGGTATAATAGGCGTGGTATGTGTATATGCTTTGATCTGAACCTGTCATGGAGACTCCTACTTGGGAATCGCAGATCAAACAAACTGCCCGCCAGATGGACTAACGACTCGTTCTGAATCCAGAAAACTGAACCCGCGCAAAATGCATACAACATAATCTTGCAATGCGCTGGACAGGCATATGCCCACGAGTGGACTTTTGCAGCTGTGAATATGGTGAAGAGTCGTGTAAAATGTGACACCCTGTATACCTAGCGGCGAGTCTTTGCCAGGGTAATCACGCGCTACATTTCTATTAAGACATTAATCCGGAGGCGTTGCCCGTGCTCTAACTATGTTTTAATTGCAGCCCCGGCGACGGCGAAACAACCCGAAGGTAATAATCACGAGGTCCACAACAACCTACGGTGCCCCGTTTACATACTTGCAATGTTTTTGTTTCTGCTTATTCGACCCATGCACTCACTGTCCTCTAGCACTAGCACGGCTCAAGGCTGGGCGTAACTGGCGTAAGTACCTAAGTGTAGCTTTTTGACTAAGTTCACTTTTCAAAACTTCATTAGAGATATATCTCTAAACATTGAAACGGGGTTCTTACTGTGATACTTGATTTTGATGAATTGTCCGATATTTTGGCCTATTTGCATGGGCCATGATCACGGATCATCATGGCGCAGTAAGACACCGTTCTAGTGTTTTGAGTGTGATCGCGAAAGTTTAAAACAGTTTACCTCAGTTTTGTGTCGATAGGGTGTCAGCCGGATGGTGTTCAGTCTCATACTAGCGGAATGCAAAACGGCGCCACAATCAAGACACAACTGACGCTTTTTAAATGAAGGGATTCATGTCGGACTTGTCTGCTTTTTGACTCCATAACAGAACTATCCTAGATTACCTATCTTCAAGTACCAGCCCGCGCCGGTGAAAACACAGCACCTCATGGGCGTATTGACGCCTCTGCCGTCCGCCGAAGTTATCGTAATTAGGCTGAAACTAGCCTGCAGTGATGTTCGTGCCTCAGTGTCAAGCCACACAAGCGGCATTTTCCAAGGCGAATTGTTCCGCTCAAAACTCTGTAAAGTCCGGTGCATACGTATGATTCTATGTATAATTATTTACGAATAAACACCATATCTTTTACTACATTTAATGCAAATAAATATCTTTATCTTTATGTTAACCTTTCTAGCGCTATTTCATGCAACTATTTCCATAGCCTAGTTTAAATGACTCCGGTGGCGATGTCCGTGTTAACTGTTCCAAGACCATATTCCAATATCGACTTTATATTTATTACATTTTACTTCTGAAAACTGCACGCGACAAATGTTATCTAGGTAGGTAGGTACTAGTCCACAAGGACGAGTAGTATTCTGTGACAAGGCCAAGTTGGGTCCTATCAGGAAAGAAGATAATGACATTTGCTTGCAGTCTTTGCGGTTCGACCCTTATTTACCTATTGTAAAACAAATAGTTCCGGTAACAACAAAAACAAAAGTTTTACTTTTGGCATACAAATCGCAGTGTCTTTATACACTTTTGAGGCCTATCTACTTGCAAAAGGAAACGTTAAGTTGTTACCGAGCCGAACCGAGAACTCCATAGGTATGGCCCTACACTTAATTACGCATCAAACAGCGGGGATTCTTAACACTTCGAAACACAAACTGATAGATATTATTACAACAACGGTTTTTGTCTGGTTTTAATTGTTCCCAAGGCGTGTTACTGTGTTTTTTTTATTCTAGCAATGTAATTACTGGTAATTTATATCAGCTGATCATAATTTATATTAGGGGTAATTAGCAATAGTCCATTACCTTTAAGAATTAAAAATCATGTGAATTTACTTTAAGGTAGGTAACAAGTGTATAGTATGTACCTATCTACTGATTTATAGTAGTAGGTATCCAGATACCTATAGCTGAGTAGTGAATGCGTTACTATCACAGCGAGGGTTGAGAAACCTACCTAATAATTTATTTTAAAAAGAAGATAGATATTACTTAGATTGTCATTAAACTTCCACTTTTTGTTTGAAGTAGGTTATGCTAGGATTATCATTAAACGTCCACTTTTTTTGAAGAAGTAAAAGTTACCTACCTCAAGCGCAGGAAATGTTTCAGATGGTACTCTACATTGCTACAAACAACTAGAATGAGGACCTGAAAAGTCAGTTTATGCACTTTTGTGCATTTACCTAGTGATGTAGTTGTTTTTCAACGCTTTGCAAAGTCTAAAACATTGCGAAGAGTTTTCCATTACTTCATTGTTGTTCATAGGGTTCCCTCTGAAACTTTGATCTGATGTAGAAATTATATAAATTATTGTTCCTATAACTCAGTCGGCAGAACGGGCTGCAATTGGAGAGCTGCCGGCCGTGTCAAATAGAGATATCAGGCTGATATTACGACATTAGTGCCGTTTAGCCCGACTAAGTAAGTGCTGGCTATCAGTGCCAGCGGACAGCCAATTCAGTTGTTGTAAGAATGAAGTATAAGGCGTTGTGGAAATAGAGTAAAAGTTCTGGCGTGCTAACGATGTCCGCGAAGTTGAAATCTAGTAAAGTCGCAATTTTTTTGTCCCACAATACGCCCATGTAGGTACACTGTTTTGTGCATACAGTTCAAAAAATAATAAATTAATAAGATGATGCTGGCTCGGCTCGGAGCCTCTTAAGGTGGAAAGTTTTAAATAGGGCCAATTTTCATAGGGCCACGGAAAGTACCCTTTCAATTTTGATTCCCTTGAGATGGTCAAAAACTCGCGGCTTTAGGGTCCGTACCTACCTTAAATGGAAAAATAGCGACCCCTTATAGGACCACTCTGCTGTCCGTCCGTCCGTCTATCCCAATCTCGGCAACGCATAGAGATATCGATTTGAAACGAAAACCATATACCTACTCAGGTTTCCGGCTGCTTTTGTAAATAAATCAAGCTTCTATCGTAACGTTAAAAAAGATACGACAGTTTATGCTGTTAACAAACGTGTTTTTTAACCCTCTCAAGGGAATCACAATTCATAGAGTATTTCTCGAGCGTACTACTTTTGCAATTGGTGTCTAGGTACCTACTATTTGGCAAGTACACGTTTTAAAGAACAAGTTTAGGACAAACATTTTTAATAAATAATGTGTCCAAATAGTGTTGGGGAGCAAAAAGATCAAAATTTAATAATTCGGGTTAGTGGTTCAAGTGGGGTATTAAAGGGCTTTATGTTCATGTTACGGAACCCTCGGTGAAAAAGTCCGAATCGCAATTGGTCGATTATTTACAGCATAAACGGCCGTGTCCGTTTTTGAAGTTAACTTGGGAGTTAGGAACTGAAATTTTTACACTTCCAAGCGGCCGTAGACCTGAGCATATGGTTTTAATTTCAACTCGTTATCGCGCGTAGTATTTACGCGTTTCCGAGATAAAGGGTCATGACAGAAGTACAGACGGACGAATAAGAAAGTATCCTATAAGGGTTCCGTTTCTTTCCTTTTGAGGTAAGAAACCCTAAAAATAGTTAAATTCAATTGACTCAAACATGAGATGTAGAGCATCTATACCCAGAACCCAGCGCAGACCCATCTGCTCTGTGGATCCTGTAGGCGGCCCCAAAACATATTCCAAAAGGTTACCGTACCGTAACGCTTAAATAAATACCCATCCGGACTGTCATAGGAACTTTGAAGCAGTACGAGCGTCTCTTCAACGAAAAGCCCTTCTCTTCTCAGAAGAAACAGTTCAGAAGGCTGAAGAACTAGTTACGTCTTCAAATGAGTAAAAGTCGAGAAATATGTACAGACACGCTTTCACACATTGATACGACACACGGCAGTAGGACTAGGAAACTTACCAGTGTTGTTATTAGTAATCCTTTTTTACTCTCAGACTTTTTATGATAACTGAAATAAAATCGCTTAAACATGGGGAAGCTTTCAGAGTTGATAACATATCGGTGGAGCAAATAAAACATCTTAGGCCGGTAACAACGGTGTCGTGGACGTCGTGGTTGCTGTCCTGCCTGTTGCTGTAGTCTACTAGGACCCCACGACACGACTATGGAGAAAATCTATGGTCATTGCTCTGCGCAAACCAGGTAAGCCGTCAGGGCGATTCCAGCCCTTGGTTTCGGGGGCTACCGAGGCTGAAGTACCTTTGTACCATATTTTTAAATCCAAAATAAGTACCTCCGTACCATATTTTTCTGTCATATTTTAAGCAAATAAATACCTATACCTTATCACGCTATTATGATTGCCTACCTACTCAAATTTTGATGATGAACGAACAACTTTGTTTAGATGCTTATGGAATATCGCAAAATAACAGGATATTTTTTGAAAACTTGCAAAATTTTCAAGCGCAGGCAGGATTTGCAAGTTTTTAAAAATTGTATACCTAACACGAGAAGTGTTTTAAAATTTGGTATTCAGCAGGATAATTTCCTTATCTTTATTATTATTAAGTTGGTACGTTTCCCAATCTCGGGCCCACAGGGACCCGGTCCTTTGGAAGCTAACAGCACAGAGGCCTTTTTGCACCAAATAATGTGTTGTGATGTGTACATCAAGCGGATAATGCTCTGTCTGCACTATACCTCTATAAGTACACCCAGAGCTAGCACCCGCCTGATGCATATTCATATTATTATTATTTTCTCTACCTGAAATTACGGTCATAGGCTATTAGTAATGTCATAGGTCTCTACTATTAGTAATTCTAGAACTTAAATCAGGCTTAATTACCTACATACTGGATTTTATGTGGTATGAGCTGCTCATTAGTCTGTGCGGAAAAAGAATAGACGTGGGCAAAAAGTGCACTAATATTATTTTATAGGTTGCTATGATATTTCTCCAAGAATTTCTGACTGAGGTACAGAGGCGCCCTTAATACCTATT
Source organism: Tuta absoluta (assembly GCA_027580185.1). Classification (NCBI taxonomy): domain Eukaryota; kingdom Metazoa; phylum Arthropoda; class Insecta; order Lepidoptera; family Gelechiidae; genus Tuta; species Tuta absoluta. The sequence goes on along the minus strand of JAQAHW010000016.1, from coordinate 9,861,595 downwards.
CACGCCTATTCTCCTTCCGCACAGACTCTACCTAAATCCTGTGACTAAGCGTTATTTGCAAAGCACAGGAGCTTGGAACTTCCAGACACCCCAACACCTGCAAAGAACACATTTTCTGCTCATCTACAACAACTCTGCCAACATACTTACATTCGTCCCGCTCCCACTAATTGTCTCCCCAGACCCCTGAATCCAATTAGTCTGTGCGAGAGCAAGGCGCCCTGAATTTATTATGTAGCTCTTGTTTAGTCTGGCCTTTTTTAATTGAAACGTAGTGGGTAACTCGCGGCACTCTGATAATGAGCATAGCTGCTTTGGGAGTGTTTCACTTTCATAGGTAGCTCTAGAATTTTTCTTCTTGGGATTTTTCCTGGTAAACTTATACAAATTTTACGCCTTGTAATGCCCTCTGTTGTTAAAGTTTAAACTTAATTTTGTTTTAAAAAGCGCCACCTCGTATTGAGTAGCTACATTACAACAGTTTTATTAAGACTGAAACAGTTTTAAAATTGACCACGAGATGACGCTGCTATGCCACAACGTTCGGATACAATTGAATACTGAAAGGTAACTAATGAGCTGAGATAAGATTATGAGATACACATTAAAACAGCATTTCACACCAAGTTCAGACTATAAACCACTCAGTCTTCACTCCCATATGATCCTAAACTTCTGATCAGATCGAAGCTTTGATCAAAAATATACATGGATATTCGTATCCAAACACTTACAATAAAAAAAACTGACAGCGAGCTCGCTGTCTCAGCTAAGAGTTTTTAGGGTTCAGTACTCAAAGGGCCAAAACAGTACTCTATACCTTAGATTATTACTGAACCTATTGCTGACTGTTTGTTCATCCCTCCGTGTCACCCTGGTCTGTGACTGTGATAGTTAAAGAGTTGAAATTGTTACAGATGCCGTATTTCTATTGCTTGTCGCTATACTAATAAATACTAAAATTAAAATTTTAAGCGAAGCTCTTATGCAAAAAACGTTTTTGCTTAATTATATCTATAAAATATTGCAATTTTAGGCGACAGGCTGACAACCTGTCACTATAGCGATACACAGTTTTCCGAATGACCCTCGTGTCATAAATGTTGTGGCTAGTGGCGTAAATGTCCGTTTTTTTCGACCGTTTACGCTCTGCCTTCCCCGCAGGGAATAAAGGCGTGATATATGTATGTATTTCTATAACTGATCGGAGGCTGTACCTGTACCTATTTCCTGAACGGTAATATACATACCGCGTGTTACAGAATAACAAGTTAAGCCGAGAGGGTGCAAAAGGGACCCTTGTAAAGAGTCTATTGACAAAAAAAATTAACCACATTGCCGATTTTGAAAATTATGGAAATTATATTTTTATATCAAATTACTCGAAAAAAAAAATGTTGCATCGCAGCACTATTTTGACAGTTTAAAGTTCAACTGAAGTTGCCAACGCGGAGCAGTGAGGTTCGATATACATTGCTTGTTATTTCATAGGTGTAATAATTTTAATGAACTGAAGATAACCAGAAATGTATGCCAAATCGAAATTCGTTGGAATGGAAGTGTAGTACTGACCTAGACTAGTGCTGTTATTATTTCATCGACTGATGAAAATAAAGAATATTATTATTTTTGCGTTATTTTGTAACAGCTTGAATAGTTATACAGTTAAAATTGTCACAGAACATGTAGTCCTGTTTCTGCTTTAACATCAAATACAAAAAAACAGACTAATATTTATTCATATTTAGGGGACTCAAATACAACAAACGTAATTTAAATATAATTTTATACATAGTGGTACGGAACCTTTTTATGCGCGAGTCTGATTTGCACTTAGCCGATTTTTTTACTTTTTTGTTTGCTTGCGGGCGTGCATCGGGTGTTAATTGTCTGTGCAAAAGATTAAGATGGAAACGCCACTAAACAATAAATTTGACTGAAGTTTTAATTCTTCTCTGAACGATTTGTAATTTCCTTACTACAATAAATTCAGAATACATAGAAGTACGCACAGTCGTATGTTGAAGCAAAAATTATCTGGGAAAAATGTAAGTTGATACTCAAACTTTCTTTATAACTTTTGCCTTTTGTTTTTACTGCAATTTTAGCTTACAATGCTTAATTTCTCATTTAGGAGTTTCATAGATCTCGCTACGCTGGCTCTGCATCGACGGAATGAGATGGAAACTCGAATCAAGAGTTTCGTCTCTAAATGTGACCGAGCCATTGAAGATATTTCGAAACTCAAACTTGAGGTATGTAGAGGTTTCTATTTACCTACATGGTTTCCTTTTACAGAGCTTCAACTGGTAAACAATAACAGGCATAATCTTATATTACAACACCTCTCATTTTACATATGTATTTGCAAAGCATATTGTAAAAGTAACTCCAGTTACCCTCATTTACTTTCCTACTTTATTCACTTTTTTAATACACATATAAACAATTTCTAATGAGACTGGAAATGTTAACAGGATCTTTGTCTTAGCTTTCTGTAGGCACACATGTAAAATTTCAGGGTTGACTTCATACATCCTGGCTTAAATTTATCAGTCCAACTAAAACTAACATACTAATACTGGTTTATTCAGCTGAAGTCAATGGATAGATATATAACAAATTTTTATAGCTATTAAATCCATTTATGTAATAACTTTTGGTAAATTACTGGAGTTTAGTTCTTTGGGCACATCCAAACTGTGCTGTGCACCATACATTGCCCTTTTGTATTGCCAAATCATACCTTATTAGATACAGCTCCATACAACAGGATATTTCTCGTTACTTTCCAGGCACAAAGTTTCGTGCACCAGCTGAATTGCGAACCTTCAGAATTAAAGGAGCGTTTCTTAAACTGTATGAAAACTCTTGATGAGTACAACTATCTGATCACTGATTTCAACCTTTCAATGGGAAAGTTTGGTAAGCACTGAAATTTTATCATAGTTACTTTCAGCCATTAATCAACCTTGGTATTTTTAAGCTATTACCACATAGAAGCCTCTTTTAAGGAGATTCCCGAGAGTTATTAGGTTGCTAATAAATCATCACTTAAAAATTCATAACTCAATTAAACATAAAGTGTGCTCCAGCATCATACCTACTTCAATCTAACAGAAGTGGATTTTATATAAATTACTTTTCAAAAGACTTATGTTTTTGATGAGTGAGGGTGCCAGTTACACTACGGAATCTCCTTACACCTTAGTGAAATGTTAAGACCATGTTGCATTGTTGTAATCTCTCTTTTCAAATTCAGTAACTCATTTAATGTACTATGGTTTTATTTTGCACTCACAGTGCTATATTACTTTCATAAATGAAAATAAGAAAGTCCCGTCAAGTCCCGGGGGGCACTGTAATTTTTTCAATTTCTTATTTTCATTTATGAAACTAATTTAATGGTTCAGTGAATAAATTCAAATTCAAATTTGCAGAAGAACTGAAGGGCAATGTTGACAATACTCCTGTTCATGACATATCATCAAAGTTAATGATGACTCCAACTCCAGTATACAACATTCTCCGACCTACAAGCAACATTATAGACATGTTGAGTGAACCAGTTCCTTCAACCTCCCGAACTTGCCCCAACTTCTGCCCGCTGGAGCACAAACCCCAAAGGAGGAAGATTTCCAAGGAGGAGCAGACACTTATCCAATTCTCCAGCACTTCTTGCTCTTCTGAGAGCATGCCCTCAAAGAATGAGGTGGTAAAAGAGGAAAAAGAAGTACAGTGTCAATTGACAGAAAAAATTGGGAAAATCAGTATAACAGGTAATGTCAATTCAATAAAACATACAGAGGGCTTTACCACAATAAACTGAGACGCGCGTTGAACGCGTGTTTAAAAGATACATTAGTACAAAAAAACGCTGGACGCCCGTTCAATGTTCTTAACCCCAATGTACCCACTATTGTTATGATTATTTTGGAGGTTTTCAACTTTAAATATGGGTAGTAAGGTGTAGAATCACTGGCACACATGCTGTCAGGCAATGAAAATCCTGTATAGTTGCAAACTGATTAAATACTTTGTTGCTTCACTCTTGTCTTTATTACAACTCTTACTAAGTTTTTTTTTAGAACCAGCATTGGACAGCCCATCTTCACCGCAGTTTGAACTGTGCAACCTGCCTGCACAGACAGTTCTACAAATGGACCATGCTTACCCGGCTACTATCATGAACATAGACGGACCATCAGTATGGGTAATTACTGAAGACCCAGAAGAAGCTTGCAAGTGAGTTTCAGTTGTGTTGTGCCTTGTGATGCCGGCTTAGAATAGCATCACCTTAATACTATCCTTGGGTTTTGTGAAAAGTGACTATTAAAGGGAATGGGCAGCAGCATAATCTATAAATGCAATATCTTGCACAGCACTCGCTAGTCCACTTGCCAAGCGTTGTGAGTATTGCAGTACCCCTAATAGTGGGAGGACCATGTCCAGCAGTGGACTGTTGTGGCTGTTAATGTTAATGTGTTGTACCTCCTTCAGCATTCTCAAATATGTCCAGTTGTTTCGTAGTTTATTGATTATATTCACAAAGTAACAAAATAAAACATTATTTTCCTTTTAACATCACATTATTACACCAGCCTATTGCAATCAACTTCTGGAAGTACGCCTCCCCAGAGTATGCCATAAGGCTCGATCTCTCGTTTTGCCATCCTGTCGCTACCAGTCACCCCCATCACGTGAAGTGGGCTCATAAATCAACCGCACAAGGTTGGATAGTGTTCGGAAGAGTACTTTTTGGACTAAAAACCTGAACGATTTGATTGTTATCCATCACTTCATATTTTATTTTGTGTCCTCTTCTTCATAAATTAAATAATGAATAAAAGGGGTACTTTTTGAAAGAATATTTGTTTACTAGATTTCCGCCCAGTGGTTTTACCCGCTGCCACTCATTTTCCCGTGCTAATCGTTGTTTTCCCGCGGTAAAAAGTAGCCTAGCAAATTTCATCCAAATCGGTCAAGCCATTTGAGCGTGAAGAGGTAACAAACATACACACACACACACACAAACTCTCAGACTTATAATATTAGTATGGATATTATATTGTATACAAATGTTTGGTTTTAAGAGACAGCTGTCATCGTTTGTTTCTCTCTAATGCAGCGGAAAGGAAAGGGACTTATTTTTTGGGACTGATGCGGCCTTCAAGTTATCGGTCCATCTAGCCAGAGAGCCTGCAAACTTATTGCTTTCTTATTATTGTAATTGTTTGCATTACAGTTTTCCTTCATTCGTTTTCAGGCTGATATATGACATGTCATGTTACTACAAGATGCATCAAACTGAGCTAACACTGGAACAGATCAGGTTGTTGACCTACTGTGCCTACTATGATGATGACAGTGACTCCTATTACCGTGGACTGTTTATTCGACTTACAGAGGTTGGTAGACCCTTGTCAGTTTTTAATACTTGTTTAGGTTTTATTTTGTGTGATGCGAAATGTTGAACCACTGATTTGTTTATGTATCTCTTACAATTACGCGTTGTAATTCTAGATATTTTTGCTACAAAAAGTTTAATACAATAATTGAATGTGATCCTAAATTTTTGCAACGGCGTAAGTAGTTTTCATAAGTTTTGAATATTGTGCTCAAGACTTTAAAACCAAATTGTAAAATATATATTAACCGTGTGATGCCGGCTTAGAATAGCATTGCACTCCATTTCTTTCCCGTGGTTGTCGTATGAGGCGACTTAGGAACTCGAGGGTTACATGTGTTTTGCAGTTTTAGGCGATGGGCTGACAACCTGTCACTATAGTAATACATAATTATCTGAATGACCCTCAAATGTTTGTCAGGCGTGGCGTACGTGACCGTTTTTCGGCTGTTTACGCTCTGCCTACCCCGCAAGGGATAAAGGCGTGATATATGTATGTATGTAATCTAGTTTCTAGTATGTTTCTTTTTTGAAGATTTAAAAAGTTGCTCATACAATACCGGGTTCTATTTTTCACTAAACACACAGTCTCGTGTCTTTTGGAGGCCATAGAAGTATGCCCAGATTTATATTTATTTTATTATTTTATTTTATAAGAAATAAACAGTCATATATAGTTATATGTAATACAGTGTAACCTTATCATTTATATGAGATCTATGAATCACGCAATGTTTTGTGTCGCTTGCAGGAAGACGAGGGCGTAGCGGAGGTGTTCCTGGTGGACACGGGCGAGGTGCGCTGCGGGCCTCGCGCCGCGCTGCAGCCGCTAGCCGCGCGGTACTGCGCGCACCCGCCCTTCGCGCGCTGCTGCCATCTCGCGGGGGTAAATACACAAGCATACACACACGTTGGAGGCCTTACCATTCTTGAAATTGAAATTCTTTATTCAATGTAGGATAGTATTATCATATCACTTAATTGACGTCATGAACCGTCATTGTAAAAAAAAGAAATTTGTATCACACAATTTTCTTTTTTTTATAACAATTTTGTAATGTCCTAATAGAAAACCGGCTCGCCACAACTGTGATCGGTAATTTTCAGGCAAGGTCGTAAACTCTTATTTCGTCGTTAAGACGAGTGGTGCGCGTAAACTACCACACTTCACGAAAATAATTATATCTCATAATGCAAACAATACATCAGAATGTCCTTTGCCCAAGTTTTTGGTGTTATCTTTAGCAAAATTAGATCCTACAAACTTGGTGAAATATTTGCAGTTTAAGTTATAACAATTAGTACCAAAAGTGGCCGTTTTTGTCACTTTCATCCATTACAATTATAAAAAATATTCAACAGCAATTGCAGGTTTTAATTTTGCTTGAATGACAGTAAAAACTTGGGCAAAGGACATTCTGGTGTAGTGTTTGCATTTAGAGATAGGATTTTTTTGTGAATTGGCGCTAGTTTCGCGGCACCACTCGCCTTAACGAAACACCTAGGGCCTTATCTTCCTCTTCTTAGTCGTACACTGTTGTGACAGAGTGGTCATGGTTGTTAGTCTCCGTCGTCTGTCTCTTTGGCTTGAACTGCCGGTCATAAATATAAGCTTAATCCGACATACACAATTTCGCGTACAAAACATGTTACGCCTACCCCAAATATACTGGGTTAAAGACAGAGGGATAGATAATTATTGTCGTAAATATGTGTGTGTGTGTGTGTGTTAATCACCCTAATTCTACCCGTGGATGTCGTAAAAAATGACTAGGGTATAATCATTCAGAGAATGGGCAGCAGCGAGCGTTCCCAGTGAATGCATCATCTTGCACTGCGCTCGCCTATCCGCCTGCCAAGCGCAGTGAGTATTGCAATATCCCCCGATAGAGGGAGGCCCATGTCCAGCAAAGGACTGTTGTGGCTGTAAATGTATGTGTGTTATGTGCAGGTGGATTTGATGAGCTGCAACGACAAGGATCTGATCGAGAAGCAGGAGGAGTTCTTATCCCAGCACATCGGCAAGAACTACACCATTGAAGTCGACGACAAGTAAGTCGAGCCTTGCCATGGTCATTATGGGCGAACTTTTGAACGACCTGTGACCCGATATTATCAACCTACAGGCTACCATTTTACAGGTGTAATTTTATGTTGATTGCATTGAGGTTAGCCATTATGATACTAGGAGTATTAGCTGGCTACGCAATGTATTAAGAATTTCACCTGTAAACTTAGCCTGTACTTTTATAACGTAGGGCACTAACCGCAATGGATACGCCAAGCCCAGAGTGTTCGAGTTGTCGCTCGCAATAACAATAACTGTTTTTGATGATATAAACAAATACTATAAAAGGATGCTCTTTTGCAAAAAACGTGGTATGTTTGCAAATTTATGCAAAAAAAACCTTTTTGACAAATTCTTAGTTTTCTAGACTAACTAGACTAAACTAGAAATTTAGCAAATTGGATTCTTTATTCTTCACTTTGCGCTGAGATGAGACTATCAAAATCAATAATAAACAAAATAATAAAACAAGAAGTAGTATGGAAGCCCTTTAAATATTTATTTAATCTGTTTTTAGGATATTTAGTATATGCGGGAGCCGGAATACACTATATGTCAAAATAATCACAAATCAATATTATGCTTATGGTCAAGATACACACTTTATCTAAATATTTGCAAGAATATCAGGTTTTTTGTATGAGAGGCCCTCCTAAATATTTGTTTTATTCTATTTTTGTGTTTGTTGTCATAGCTGCAACAGAAAAAAAAACCTGTGGAAATTAAAACTGTCTCACTATCACGCTTTATGAGAAAATAAATATATTGCAATCTACCCACCAATTTGGGTGCGGTATATACCCAATTAGGTAGATTGGGTATAAACCCACCGTCCATCTACACGCAACTGATGACGGCATTTTTGTTTCAGCACTTCGGAATCTCTTGGCGTATACGTTATACTGGAAAACAACGAGACGCTCAATGAACTTCTCGTCAAAAACGGTCTCGCAAGCGCCAGTAAGTACTCATACACACCTAATAAGGTACTATCGTTCGTTGAAGTTATTTTTTTACAAGTAGATGGCAAGCTTACGGCTTGCGTTTGGAAAAGGCGCGGGAAACGAGAGGTTTTGGGCGTAACTTTTATTTCTTATTTTTCTAAATTAGTTTTTTCGCCATTATTAGTGTTTGTGTGTGGTGAGATTATCTTAATAATGTGGCGGCAGTGAAGAACAATGTAGTGAAAGTGAGAAATAAAGGGAAATTGAACGATTCGTCTTCATATTCCCGTGTAAAGTTCTGTGAGCATGATAACTGAGCGTCACTATCGCGCTACCATGAGTAGCTTAGGTTTTAGGTTAAGACTAAAGAAGAGTACTAACTGAAGACGAGGCTGTATGATTTCAAGACCCTTGCCTGTCCAATGGACAAATAGAAAAAAATACTGATGGAAAGCGGTCACCGCAACCTTTAGGTTCTTGAGACTAGGGACTGAATATATTGGTTAAAAATGATATGACTAGGGAAATGTTATAATGGTAGGTATTTGTCGTTATTTAACCTTTAATTTTTCTGTAATATGAAGTGAGCGGTGTGGTCGCAAAAACAAGATATTTGTATTTACCACGGCGGCAGCGGCGTCGGGGCGGCCGGTGGCGAGCCCTTAATGATATACAGGGTAAGGCGTTGTAGAGGGTAGCCTGAATACAAAGGAAATTATAGTTTTCATCCAAGGTGGTCCGTTTTACATACAAACGAAAAACTGAAATTCAATGGACTTGTACATGCGATGTAGGGCATTTTTTTAACAAATGCTTATGCAAAATGATGAAGGCCCACGTAAGTTTGGCGCAAAATTACTTTTGGGTAAAACATAAAGAGTATTTCGTCCACAATCAAATCGAACTAATTTTCAGCAGTAGCTCCATCTGTTGGCGTAAAGTGGCGAATCGGCTTTAACAAGGAAATGTTATGGTTGTATGAAACAATTATTTTTATTATTTTGCGAAAATGTAATATCAACACGGGCTCTCCCATCGAGTTTTTTTAATTAGAATTTTGTCTCCTTTAAAGACATAAGTTTATTTAACATTTGTATGAAAATCGTTCCACCTTAACGTAAATATTTCAGCGAAAGCGCTACGCTGTCTCAAGCTGCACATTATTGCAGGAATGGACTGGACTGAAACAGTAGCGAATTATGGCAGGATATAAACAAATAAAGGTTCCTGCAATTTGCCGGCGCCTTAATCCTCGCCGATGGCATAGGGAGCATATCTAAGGCTAGTTAGATACATAGAATAGGTCGAAGTATTTTATTTCTACCACAGCAGCTCAACAAAAAAATGTGTGTTGGATATTGCATAAGATTTTTCAGGGTCTCTCACTCTCACCTCTTACAAAAGCACTAATTATCAGAGATTCGAACGTCGTTGAAGTTGTCTGTGGTTTTTTATAACGATATTATTTTTAAAAACTGTGTTGGAGTCTGTGCGGAAAAAGAAAAGGCGTGGAAATTGAAGGCGCCTCTGTGCCTCAGTATGACAAATGGCATAGCAACCAATGAAAAAATTATCAGTTCACTTTTTGGCCACGCCTATTCTCTTTTCGCACAGACTCTAGAACAATATATAAAACATCACCATCATGTCGTAGCACCAGAAAAAGTTCAAAGCTTGGGGTCACACGGTACTGCCCCCTCGCACGGTGCTTCAGGCTCGCACAGCTCTGCCTACCCCGCAGCGCTCCCCACCGGCCCGCCCGAGCTGTCCGACAGCCAGTACGACCTCACCTGCGCGGAGCTTGAAGACCCGCTGGAAGCTGTCACGGTAATAGTTTCTATTTAGCTATACTTGTACTATATTTATAGTACGTGTGAGTACAGTTCCCGCTCAAGTTTATATTCGTCCTACTAAAGTATGTGCCACTATATTATAATAATATGATACAAATTGCCGTGTGATGTTGGCTTAGAATAGCATCACCCCATTTCTTTCCCTTGGGAGTCGTAAGAGGCGACTAAGGGACTCGGGGATGTGTATTGCAATTTTAGGCGATGGGCTGACAACCTGTCACTAAGGCGATACACAATTTCCGGATGACCTCAAATATTTGTCCGAATTGGATTTGGCAAATAAATGTCCGTTTTTCGCGACTGTTTGCGCTCTGCTTACCCCGTAGGGGATTATAGGCGTGATATGTGTATGTTTGATACGAATTTATGTACTACTCTACTACGAATTACGTTGAATTTTCGTATCAAAATCCGTCCGGCCACTCCACTGTGTCGCAGACCAACGCCGAATTTGAACACAACACGTCGTTTCTACAGTCTGAAGTCGAAAATAATGCTACTAGAATATTTTGATTATCAATTCTGTGAAATCTCGAACATGTCAATGTCTGCTTCAGGGTTACGTGAACCGGGACGAAGCGGAAATCTGCAAACACTACAAGGGCGGGCCGGAGAAAACCTGCTTCAAAGGCCCGCGCTGCAAGAAGAGACACGTTTTGCTGCATCCAGGTTAGTTAAGATATAAAAACACCAGCCAAGTGCGAGTCGGACTCGTGCACGAAGGGTTCCGTAAAACCTATAAAAGCGCCAAAAAAACATCTGTCAAAATTTTAACTGTCGAACTTTTGCGGTTCATGAGATACAGCCTCCATACAAAAAAAAACAAATTTTTGTATGGGAGCCCCCTTAAAAACTTGTTGTGAATTGCGTCTAGAATCTGATTGACTACTGATGCAGATTGTGTGAGGCATCATCGGTCTCATGAGATGATTTTTCGCCTTATACGATAATCCAGTATTTTATTTTATTTTATTTAGGGAGCTTTTTTTTTTTTTTATTAATGATGGGTTTGCTCCTGACTCCAGTCCGGGTCACAGGACAGAGATAGAGTCCAAGATGGAGCGAGCTCACCCAGAGGAAGCCTGTTAAGGCACTGGCACTCCCACACACTGACGGAACGCAGCAAGCTACTTGGCGCCAGACTTCGGTGGGATGGTGGTCGCGAGCCAGGCGGCCCCTTACGGAGCCTTCCACCGCTTAGTGGGATCGTTCAGCCGGACTTATCCACAGGCAAGCCTGTGTTGCCGTTGCCCGGGGTGGACCGCTAGGAGGTAGATCCCATACCACCCCAAAAACACACATAACTTAATATCGTGGGCTTATTTCGTTGCCTTCGGCCGCCTACGTAGCCGAAGTTTCCTAATCGTTATGAGCGAGGAGTTTTTTGTCCTTGTATGAAACCAGCGCTCAAAGACCTTCACGCTTTGATTCCAGCTATTAGCTTGTCGCTTTGGCCTATTTTTAATCTGTTGGAAATTCGTTGCAAAACTATCCCGGTTATATGGAGCCATGCCACGACTTACTGGCTAATGCTAGTAAATCTTAATAGATACACTTGCAAGATTTCGTCGAGGATAGCTGAGCCGCGGTAGCCCAGTCGGTAGATACGTCGCTAATAGTGATAGCGAGGTCGCAGTTCCAAGTCCTGCCTTAGGCACAATTTTACAAGTTGTCCAAAACTGTATACCCAACACTTTGAACTCGCATTAAAAATAATTCGACGGTAAGAACCCGTTTAAATTATAACTATGAATAGTGTAACCAACCGTGAATGTTTTTAATTTAGTGTTACTTTGAAGTGTGCTAAGAATGTTCTGAAAAAATGAAAATGAAATAACTTTATTCAATGTAGGATAGCATTATCACTTATTGACGTCATGATCGGTCATTGTAAAAAAAAGAAATTTGCATAACGCAATTTTCTTCCTTCTAGAAAACCGGCTCGGGCGGGATAAAAATTTTCTATTCAGTGTACCTTGTTTCAGACGGTTGGACGAAAGACCGAGTGGAAGTGACAGCTAAAGTATTATCCGTGCCGCTGCCGGCGCCGGGCACATGGGTGCGCGCGCTAGTCACGTGCGTCGCGCACTTCGACCGCCTGTTCGTGCAGATCCTCAAGGAGAAGGGGGCTCTGGGTAACGTGATGAGAAGCTCTATAGTTAAAACGCGTTAGCTCGGCTATAGTGAAATAAACACAAATCACGCCTATAATCGGTAAACGGCCGCAAAAAATGGTCATTTACGCCACGTCTGACAAATATTTGAGGGTCATTCGGAAAATGGTGTATGGTCATAGGGACAGGTTGTCAGCCTATCGCCTAAAATTGCAATACACACACTCGAGTCCCTTAGTCGCCTCTAACGACTCCCACGGGAAAGAACTGGGGTGATGGTATTCTAAGCCGGCATCACATGTCATAAGAACTGGGGTGATGCTATTCTAAGCCAGCATTACACGGTGATATAGATATTTTTAAATGGAAATTATTGCGTCGGCTGGTTTGCTCGCAACTCGTGTCAGCTTATAAGAAACTAGCTGGTGCCCGGCGTCTTCGTACGCGCGGCGTAAATTCGATATTACAATTTCCCGTGGGCTCGATAGATTTTCCTGCAGTAAAAAGTAGCCTATGCCTTTTCTTAGGTTCCTGTCTATGCTTATGCCAAATAAAAATCGGTTCAGTGGTTTAGGCGTGAAAACGTAACAGACAGACCACGAGACAGACAGAGTTACTTTCGAATTTATAATATTAGTATAGAAACGTTGTCTGAACCACATTGGTATAATCGTAATCGTATCAAACCAAAGCCTGTATTGTAAATACCAAAATTTTAAAACACTACCGTGTTAAATATACATAATTTTTTGCCCGCGATAGAAAATTATGCAATTTTTTTTTATTTTATACCCAACATGAAGTGAATGATGTGTTTTAAAAATTTATCGCGGGTTTTCATCGCTCAGACTACATTAAATCTGTAAAGAATAGATTAGTCGCTGGGTATCAGTTGCAAATCTAACCCTGTAGATGGAGCCGTGCCACGCGTTATTGGCATCATACTCGTGCAAAATTCGCGCGCAAGGGATGAGAAGCGGTAGCCCAGATGGAAAAGGCGTCGCAATTAATGATGACGAAAGTCGCATGTTCAAATCCTGCCCACGGTAGAAAATTTTGCAAGTTTTCTATAAACCCTGTACCCTCATAATAGTAGTTTATGCAACTGTCGTATAATGGGGGTCATTAGAATGCGAGTGTCTGTTTATCACACGAGGCGCAGCCGAGTGTGATAATAGTTTGACACGAGCATTCTAATGCCTAATTATAGCAGTTGCATACACTATTTTATCGACACTCTCCAAAAAAAACTTAGAAACACTTTTCTTAACGTACGCACCGGCCATTGCAAGGCCCGATACAAGGACAAATTCAATACGAGAACGTAATATGGCATGATATGAATTTTTGAAGATTCTGTAATTTAGCAGTTGTTTAGATGTGGAGTGACTTACCTAAACAACTGAACAACAACTGAACAACATCTGAACAACAACTGAACAACATCTGAACAACAACTGAACAACATCTGAACATCATCGGAACAACATCTGAAAAACAACTGAACAATATCTGAACAACAACTGAACAACAACTGAACAACACTCAACAACATCGGAATAACATCTGAATAACAACTAATCAACATCTGAACAACAACTGAACAACATCTGAACAACATCTGAACAACATCTCAACAACAACAGAACAAAAACCTATTAAAACAACTGAATAACATCCGAAAAATTACCGTACAACAACAACTGTCAGGTGCGGGGGAAGATAGCGATTTGAATATTGGAAAAAAAAAACTTCGTTTCATTTCTCAACTTTATCGTATTAAGCGTTTTCTCATTAAGTCATTACGCTTCTGTAATTTAAAGTAAACCCTAGTTTTTATAGGCAGAATGCATAAAGTAGGTCATTATGCATCTGTTTTCGAATTCATAATTCGAACATTATGAGACGAGTGTAGATAAAAATATTCCCCAGTTCCACATATCCCTACTGAGCTATCCCTACTGGTAGGGAAGAACGGATTATTTTTCCACTTTTTTCTACGAGGGGGAAACATGGAATTTTTTCTTCCGCTTATCTCTACCGTAGTAATTATTCAGGAAATAGGTATCATCACGTTGAAATATATAAGTGCCTATCAAGTGTTTTGTTTATTGTATAAGGTTATAATATTGTTTAACAATATTATTTATGTAAACTCCTTTATGAAAGGAACGAAGCGACTCTTTTAACGTACCTAAAGTCAATGAGAATAAACAAAATATATTTGACATTGTCTTATTTATTTCATTTCACTATAGAATAATTTGATTAGTAAAATTGTGTAAAAATGCAGGATCTTATATTTTTAAGAAGAGGCAGAGGGACAGTTTTATTATACGATGGGTTTCAATATCATCGGAAAAAAATATACTCAACCGGTCTTGAATACTGGAAGTGCGCGAATACGAAAAAGAACAAGTGCGTTGGATCTCTCACAATAAAAGTATGTTCGGCATTTCATATATTATATATATATATATATATATATATATAATATTGCTTTTTTTATATTTCGGTATTTATTGCAACGTTCTATATTTTCATGTACTAAAAATGGCAATTGTAAAGCCCACTTAGGTCTATTGGATACACTTAGTTTTTTATTTTGACAGCTGTCATCTAAAATGTAGGGCTCGTCAAGCCATGCAACTTTCCCAAACAAACTAATAGTCTAGCATGCAAGGTTTACGAGATAAACGGTTTTTTAGTTTGACAGCTGTCATCTAAAATGTAGGGCTCGTCAAGCCATGCAACTTTCCCAAACAAACTAATAGTCTAGCATGCAAGGTTTACGAGATAAACGGTTTTTTAGTTTGACAGCTGTCATCTAAAATGTTGGGCTCGTCAAGTCATGCAACTTTCCCAAAAAAGCAAATAGTCTAGCATCCAAGGTTAGTAGTTACGAAATAGTGATTTAATAGTGTCATTTGGTAGCTACTAGCTAGTTACGAAAAGTTACGAACGTGGAAAAAAATTGTGTTCATTCGTAACCGGTTACGAAACAGTGACTAAAAAGTGTTTTTTCGTAGCTAGTTACCAAATTCTGGTTACGAAAGTGCACGAAGGGGAATAAAGGATGTTTATCTTTAAAATAAATTACTTTTCTTAATGCTTGTACTTTGTCACCGTAGAGATAAGCGGAAGAAAAAATTCCATGTTTCCCCCTTGTAGAAAAAAGTGGAAAAATAATCCGTTCTTCCCTACCAGTAGGGATAGCTCAGTAGGGATATGTGGAACTGGGGAAAATATTTGTTTTACTAAGAAGTATTTAAATTTTCAGAAGAAGACGAGCCGCTGCCAGATTTCGGCGTGATCCTGCCGCCCAGGACGTTGGAAGCGCTCATACGGGACATGAACAGCCCCGCCACGCGCACGGCTTACAAACCATTGAAGGTATTTAGTCGACCGGCTGACTGATTTCAGCCTGATCATGCAGAATCTTAAGGCGAGTAGCAACGACCTCGACAGTGGCACCACTTCACAAAAAAAGTTTTCTATTAGAATATAAGTTTTTAGTATTATCCATAAGTAAAATTAGAAGCAGCAAACTCAATGAAATATTCGCTGCAATTAAAGTTATGGAAAAAAGTACCTAAAACGGCCACTATATATATAATTGCAATTTTTTTATGAATTACTTATAGTATAATTGTTTATTTTTTGTTAAGTGGTGCCACTGTCGGGGTCGTTCACGGGTACACTCGCCTTAACGTGGTTATGCCTTCATGACGATCCAAGATATCCAGTTTCTTTATACCTACCCGCAAGACGCACAGGAGCGAGATTAGTGGAGGAAGGGGAGGGAGGCCTTTGCCCAGCAGTGGGCCGACGGCTCTATAAGATAAGAAGACCCGCAACACGAGGCTCCAAACCATACCGCTCGGTCTACAGTAAACTAAAATTTCATTAAAAAAACCGTGATATATAATTTTTTCGTTCCTGTCATCAGCGTGAGCCTGTATGATTTTAGGTTGATTCTGCCTTTATGCGATGTGGTAGCTCAGTTGGCAGAACAGTGGAACGGTACTCCACGGTCCCGGGTTTAAGTCTCGGCCGGCAAGCACTAAAAAAAAAACATTTTTTTTTTCATTTATGAACATAATATAGCAGTATGAGTGCCGATGTAGCGCAGTGGTAGCGCGACTGCCTGCGACGCAAGGGCTCCGGGTTCGATTCTCGGTAGGACTCTCACAAAGTTGATATTTATCACTTTGTGAATTTGTTCCCGGTTTGGTTAGGACATTGCAAGGTGAACCACCTGATTGTCCGAAAAAAAAATGGTTCTGTGCACGAGGGCACGATAAGCCGTCGGTCCCGGGTGCTGTCTATGGTTACTTAGACGGCGGTCGCTACACAACCATGTCAGAGGCCTACTAGCAGGCGGTTGAAAAACTCTGACACCAGGGTTCATCGTGTCATTGGACGATTCGATGTCCCAAACGAAAAAGAAGAAAGAAAAAGAAAGAAGAGTGCATAATAAACCGTACTGAAATGTACACTATTTTCGTTTTATTTTTTCTTGATTAAGACGTAATCCTAATATCGGTGTGGTACTATTCGGCATTAGAGTGTTCCTTAACGGGCCTACTTCCATGAAGTGAGGTGAAAACGAGCTACGAGAATGCATTTTATACATATTCAAAGAAACATCACTGTCAACAAAATTTTGTTTTTTATTCTTCAAGATATGAGGAATAAGCCAGGGCAGCGCAAAATCTCATTTTATATTTAATAACGGAGAAATTAAAATTTGAAGTTACCTCTATTTTTCAGTGATGAAGCGTGGCGTAAGAGATTTCTTCCGCCAGTGCTAATCGAACTGTATTGATCTTAGTATGATTATTAATGGCAATTTCACGTTGAACCCGCCCGGGCGGCTATTTTTTGACAAAACAACTTAGTTATTAAGAAATTTAGCAAAACGCTTACTGTTTCCGGCTGCTTTCCTTGGGAGTAAAAGGTTTTTGTTTTGATGTGTTTCCTCTGCTGTCAAAACTGACGTGGAATTGATCATAGATAAACGGAATATGATGCAGACGCGACACACTGTACATTTGTTCGATATTTTGACCGTGAAAAATTATTGTAGCTAGAATTTTGCCGTAAAATATATCAACTATCTACAAGCTACAACAACGGCATTCTATCCGCTATGGATAATTTTGCCAATGTCAATACTACGTTGATTGGTACATCGAACGAAACGCAAAATATGAACCGATTAGACGTAGGTATTAAAAATATTTTTACGATCAAATAATAGGATGACGTGGTTGTTAGTGCAGATTAGTATGAAGTAGTAAGGTTCGATTTATATGCAACACTAGACGGCGACATGGCAGCACAAAAGCAGTTTTTTAACCGCGGCGGAAATTTTTTAATGTATATATGGAGCGCTGCGCATACGGTCACCACCAACCACAGTTTTAGAACAAATTATAAGAAAGCAAGTATTAGTACATTGTTGTCGAGGTATGGAAAATAAGACTTTGCTGGACGAGTATAGTTTGAAGTCCGAGCCGCATTCGAGGACTTTAATTATACAAGTCAAGCAAAGTAATTTTCCCCGAGGCTTACATAGTGCTTTTCTCAAAAAAAGGCTAGGAAATGAAAGATTGTACTTCTTATAAAAGTTAGCTAGCGACCACAACACAACGAAACAAATAAAAATTTACAATTTTTCCACCAATTGTAATTTTTTAAAATAAATTCGCCTGTAAGGCACAGTATTACGTAATATTCTGCCATACTAAATGTTTAGTTCATTCTTTTCTTTTTTAATTCTGGACAGGCAAGGGTCTTCACATCATACAGCCTCGTCTTTAGTTACCTGTTTCATACAAAATTACGTTCCGTTTCTATGAGAGTCATCGAGATAATTTTGAAATCAAATTATGTGGGTTTAGCGTGTAACGAATTTATCTTAATGGACACCAGCAAAGGATTTCCATACAACTTTGCTGGCGTGATCTGAGACGTGACAAACAATGTGAAACTTCGCGGTTTCTTTTTTTGAAAGAAATGAACTCATTTCCTAGCATGTTTGAGAAAAATAATTATGTACATGTACTTACGTACATACACATATCACGCCCATATCTCTTGAAACTTGCGTACCTAGTATACAAAAGTATTATTTATGTAGTAAAAGATTTTTGACAGATTTCAGTTCAAGAGTGGGATCAATTGATTCGGAAGGTTTTTAGTGTTATGGGGTAGAAAGGTTCTAGAGTGGCACTGGGTCAAGAAGTTCATGCTAGGGTAACACTGGGTTGAAAGGTTCTAGACTTATACCTAGCTGGAAAGTCCTAGAGTGTCACCGAACAAAATGCCAATACTAATGTTAAAATTAATTTCCAGGTAGGTACTTATCATTTCGGGAAGATCGAGGGTATCATTATATTAAAGGTTGTGGTCACCCTGGTTCATTGGTAACACCGAAATATACCAAACATTGTATAGGGCTATAAATCCCTTTTCTAAAAATACCAATTTTAGACCAAAAATTACAGGATTATCCAGATAGGAATGGATTAAAAACCTTAGTCAAAAAAACAATTAGAAGCACCTTCGATTTTAAAATTTTCTTAGTTACTTTAATAGATATCACCAAAATGTATGATTATTTTTAACTATGAAGCAATTCAACTGGTGTCGGTGATTAAAGTATATTGTTCAAAAACTAATGAACGGTGCGAGAATGCGACCGCTATATATTATCATATCATACTCGAATATATAATGGCCGTCGCTAATTGGTTTTTGCTATTTATATTTGAACTTACATCTATGTATACTGATTTATGCAATAAACGTTTAAAATTTAAATTGAAATTTAAGGTGCACGCAATGACGAAAATGACAAAGAAATATCCAAAAAAAGTTTCTTAATGTCGAAGTTCGCAAAAAAATGTACAATACTAGGATGGACAAAAACGAAACAAAAATATGTTCGCGCAAAGTGCGTAACATGATACTGGCCACTTGCATTTTTAAACCTGAACTAATAAGTTGGCTTTATTTAGTTTAATGACTTTGCTTCTTCTGTAATAACGTTAAACTAAAAAGTTGTAAATATTATATAGTTTGAGATGTTATGAAGATAAGTGTTTTGTGAACTGATTAAGCCCTTATTTTTAGATGAATTCTTTTCATGTACTGAAAGTGGAAGAATAACAAACAAACAGACAGTACAGTTTATAGAGTTCATAATTAATATGGATACTATGCGTTCAGCTAAGTCTTGAATGGTTCAGCTTATTCCAAAATATGGTCTTTATGATATAATGTAGGTTAATATTCCTTCCAAGTTATAATATCAACTTTGTGAGTAGTCCACCGAGAATCGAACCCGGAACCTTAGCGCCGCAGGCAGTCGCACTACCATTAGTCGTCAAGTATTGTATCAGTACCAGTTAGACTAACATTATATGAAATGGTGACACCTCTATAATATACTCTTTGACATGACTTCCGAATTTCATTTGAATTTCGTTCCTTCCGGCGAAGTAGGACTCTTAACGAATACCAGTAATTCAAACCGCGCCAATATTAAAGAACTGTTTGTTTTGTAGATAATGCCAGCAGAAGGGGAGCTAGTGGCGGCGCTGTACCCGTGCGACAACCAGTGGTACCGCGCACGAGTGCTGACAGTCTCGCGCGCTGACCAGAACGTAGAGGTATGGAAATACGCTTAAAAAGTTGCCAAAACCTTAGTCCCGATTCGCTTATTCCCATTTTGAAATTGTCATTACAGCGACACTCAACTCAACTAATATTCGTTGGACACTTCATTTTTCTTAAAGCGTCACAGATGGTGAAGATACGATAATATTAGATTTTAAAAATGTCGCTAGGTAAACGATTTGTATGAACCATCACTATCGGCAGGATAATGTAATTTTTAAGGTACAAAATCATCTGTTATGGCATCTTTTTCTTCCTTAAGAGGCCGTACATGAAATTGCGCTGGGCGAAAGTAGGTAATTAGCATTAGAACGCGTCATCGTGCAGCCGAGCGGCGGCGATATGCAGACCCGGCGGCGGACGGCAGCGTATAGTTCGATCAATCAGTTTTGATCCTATTTATAGTTTTTGTGGCAATTGTATGAAAAAGTTTAAAATTATTGCGTACCTACTAAGAATTTTGGGATTTGTGGAATGTTATCGAAACTAATTAATTACCGACTACTATTCAGGGGTGTGCCCATGTACCAGCATCTTTTTTTCGCTTAACAGCGCCGAATTTATATTTATTGCCTACTAGCTTTTACCCGCGACTTCGTCCGCGTTAGATAGTTTTTTTTTGGCAGAAGTTCTAAAGTAGGAACCTATGTGTATTCATAGTAAGTGTGACAGTGATATTAGAACAATTGTTATCTCTACTGTTTAGAGATAACTTGCTTGCTTCTGTTGTTAAAGGGACAATTCAAGATTTGCTATCCGGCCTGAGAGACCAATATTTATAAAAATTGAATATAAAAGTCAGTAGATAACAGAGTACTTACTCCAGGGGTGCCGATTTGAGAACACTAAAATGGTCAGCATAAGTAGATAAGACAGATAGAAAGGTATTTTAAGTTACTGTAATACATTTTTATATACCACATTTTTTGTTTTTCTGTATTTTGCGAAAACAAAGATTTTGTGGATTTGACACTCGTGAGTCTGCCCTCACGTGTATACCCGTTCGGGTAGCCGCACCCTGTCGCGCCCTCCCCCTCCGCCTCGCATCGCCGCCAAAGCGCGCGCGCCGCGCCGCGCCGGATCGGCCGGTGCGCGCGGCCGCGGTCATAAGACCGGGCATTATTTATTTAGTTGCTGTGTATTTTCAATACATATCCATAACGCATGCGTATGTCAGACGAAAGGAAATCGCGAATTTCTATTTTACTCCCTTACACTTACAAAATACGCCGCATCGGACGTCAAATGTGATCCCCGACTTAACGTGTTATGTGGATGATACTTTTCAGTTCAGAACATGGTAACGTATCACCTAAGTAGATATGCCTAATTACAATGAAGGTAGTGCATACGATGCAAACGGCGGCGGCACAGCGGTATTTTTCAGTAATGATAAAAAATCCTCGGTAAAAGTAGGCAATGTCCTTTCTCAAGTTATTCCCATCATACTGAACATATTTTGTTTTGGAACCATTTCTGTATCTCCAATAGTTTAGGTGGGCTCCTGATGGTAGACCTGGTGGTCTACATAAGGTACTCCAGATCCTCAAATGTTCTTGTAAAAAGAAGCGGCCCATCATACTGAACAACTTTTGTTTTAGGACCATGCCTGTATCTCTAATAGTTTAGCTTGGCTCCTGATGGTACACCTGGTGGTCTACATCTATACTCCAGACCCTCGAATGGTGATAATAAATAGCCTATGTCCGTTCTCGGTATGCTAGCAATCTCTGTGCCAAGTTTCATGAAGATCGTTTCAGCGGTTTGGCCGTGAAAGCGTAGCAGACAGACAGACAGACCGAGTTACTTTCGCATTTATAATATTAGTGTGGATAGTGTGGATAGTTAAATCTGTAATGTATCATTATAGTCCGTTAAAATGGCCATTTATTTGCAAAATCCCGAAATTTCAAGTTATTTATACTCTAACAGGAAGTAAAATCACAATATCTAGTTCAATTAATTTAATCAATCATAAATCAATACCGCACTGAAAAAAATACTTACAGGATCAAAAAGTATCGGTCGCACTATAATTCCGCCTGTGACGCGTGATCTACTGTCCTCTACGCGCGCGATCGACACACATTCGTAATTTTGTATGTGTGCGTGGGTGTGACGCAGCAGGATACACGTCCTTCTCCCAAGAGCGCGGCGCGCGGTCTGCCGAAACAGCATTTGCGCTCCCGTATATAATTGATAATTCCGGAGAACTTTAAAATATTCGATAAATTTCATAAAATACATATTTGCAATTTTTTTTATAGCTAATGTGTTAGCATGAATCTATTTTTCAATGTGTAAATTGATTTTTTTAAAAACGTGTTGTATTGTACTAGAAATCCGACGCTGTATACGTTTAAAATTTCTTCAAAGTAGGGCCATTTTACTGCAGTTTTTCTTTGAATTTTTGAATTAAATTACTAAAAACTCCTCGGCCAATTTTTAGCACTTTTCAATGTCTTTATTGCTGTATACTTTATAAACCACTCCATATTTTAAAATTCATGTAAACAATAATGATACGAACGTCACGCATCGAAAACAATTAAAACACGTCTCAGGTTATTAACTATTAAACAAACTGAACAATCAAAATCAATAATTTGTCTGGGCCAATTTTTAGATATTGAATTAATCTTCAATAAAACATATCATAACACATTGTTACTTATTCTGTTTTTTTAAACGAGGTCCTACAGAATTGAAGAAACAAGACAAAATTACTCAAAACTATGTACGGCCTCTTAAGTCTTTCAACAGAATACGAAACATCAAAAACCTTGACACACAACTGAGACACTTTTCTTTTCGGAATCGAGATCTGGCATTAACCGCGCTGCCTTATTCAAAATGTTTTTTTTTTAAACTTGCAAAATTTTCGAGTGCGGGCAGGATTTGAACCTGCGACTACTAGTGGCGACGCCTCTTCCAACTGGGCTACCGCAGCTCATTCCTGGCCCGCCAATTTTGCAAGTGTATTTTAATGCCAGTAACGCGTGGCATGGCTTCATCTACCGAGTTAGTTTTGCAACTAATACTCGGCGACTAATTCTATCTTTACAGATTGAATGAAGTCAAGCGATGAAAACCCGCGATAAATTGAATACCAAATTTTTAAAACACTTCCCGTGTTAGGTATACAATTTTTGAAAACATGGAAAATTTTCGAGTCGGGCAGGATTTGAACCTGCGACTTTCGCATTACTAGTGGCGACGCCTCTTAAATTTAAAATAAAAAATATTGTTTTTTTAGGTGCAGTACATAGACTACGGTAACAAGGTGTGGATCAAAGAGGATGCCGTTCGCGAGCTCGAACCGCGGTTCACAGCACTCCCTGAACAGGTAACATTGCATTATAATAGCACATTGTACACGCGTGCAGAAACAGATTACTAACGTGGGTGTAATCGTACTTTCTGCCGAGTGATACATAGTGTTTTATACTACACCCGCGGTGTCAGATGTAACAACTGAGCTTTCAGTTGTTGCCATGTTTTCAAAAAAGCAAATTTCGTGTTTTCTGTCAAACTAAGGCAACGATGAAAACAATATGGCTACTAAATTGACTAGAAATTACGAAGAACCCATTAGGTTCAAAGACATTTATTTCTCATTAAGACAAAAAATTATCAGTCACTTACATGAGAAAAAAGCTTAACATTAAAAAATGATAATAAATCTAGTATTGTTCGCACTCGCACTAGATACTTAAGTATATGCACTTATAACACCATTCGAGTATGTAGGTACTACCGACTATCTCTCTGATAAATATATTTATTTTTAAACCTACTTATCAACTTACCTAAGTGAAATATTAATTTCACTTAGGTAAGTTGATATACTATATGATATATACGTTGATATATTTCACTTAGGTAAATATATTTATTTTTAAACCTACTTATCAACTTACCTAAGTGAAATTAATATTTACCGTCATCCTTAAGAAATTTAGGTCCCAATAACATGTTTAAGTCAACGCTGGCAGATTATTGGAAAATTATTAATTAATTGGTACTACCGACTATCTCTCTGATAAATATATTTATTTTTAAACCTACTTATCAACTTACCTAAGTGAAATATTAATTTCTCTGATAAATATATTTATTTTTAAACCTACTTATCAACTTACCTAAGTGAAATATTAATTTCACTTTTAAACCTACTTATTAACTTACCTAAGTGAAATATTAATTTCACTTGGGTAAGTTGATAAGTAGGTTTAAAAATAAATATATTTATCAGAGAAATTAATATTTCACTTAGGTAAGTTGATAAGTAGGTTTAAAAATAAATATATTTATCAGAGAGATAGTCGGTAGTACCAATTAATTAATAATTTTCCAATAATCTGCCAGCGTTGACTTAAACATGTTATTGGGACCTAAATTTCTTAAGGATGACGGTAACTGATTGTAATGTTTTATTCCATCGTGGGTTATCATTTTTTTGCCGATGTTGGTACGCACTTTGTGCGACACAAGTAAACTGGCTCGACGAGATGAGCGTGTAGTAGTGTGTCTGACTTGTGTGAGTATGATTGAAGTATGAATGGATTTGTGAACGATTCTACGAATTAGCATGCAGGTATGATAGAAGTAAAGTTGTTTAATAGTCATTATTTTGGTTTCTGCGTATACTTTGTTTGTTGATGTTAGGTATGGGTAATGAAATAACATTTTGACTAATTTGTTCTGAATACGTTGTAGTTCCGATAGTTTTGTCTTCCCGGCTGTGCCCCATATTTCAATAAGATATGCTAGATGGGACTTTACCAATGAATTATAAATGGTCAATTTTACTTTCCGAGGTAAAATTCTGCGAAGTGAACCTGTTAACGAACTTAATTTTTTCTTTAGATGGTCTATGTGGTTATGCCAGGATAACTTGTTGTCTATTCGTAAACCAAGGTATTTTTCGGACTGCTTCTCAGTTATTTCTTCGTTATTTATTATTATAGGTTTATACTGAGGTATGTGTTTGTTTTTCGCTTTTTAAAATTATGTAGCAAGTCTTTGAGATGTTTATAGTTAAAAGATTCTTCTGAAGCCAGACATAAAGAGTGTCAAGATCTTTTTGAACTAGACTAACGATGTCGGTTATGGAATTACCATAGTAAAAAAGGCAAGTATCTTCAGCATAAAGAGTACTGTCTCCATGTAAATCAAGCTCCTGTATATTAATAATGTAAATTAGAAATAGCAGTGGGCCCAAAATGGACCCCTGAGGTACGCCAAAAGTTATGGGGAGAGCTGTACTCTGGTACTCTTAACATTTTTAAACACGACAGGACCTAGATATCTGCTATCTTTTTCTAAACTTTTTGACGGAAATTGACTAGTTGAGCACTAATTTGAGGTAAGCTAAGATAATTTATTTTCTGAATTTAGGGCATTGGCTTTAATGACAGTTCTATTTACAAACTACATAACATACCTAGTTTCAAAACCTCCACGGTAAATCGCACTTACTGCAAGGGTTATGTTATGTATCAGATATAGCCTTCTTACAACGCATGAGATATAAAAATATTACACTTAATAGGTGTCCAGGATATTGTAAAAAAGAACTCTTGGTTTTGTTCAGCTTATGAAACTCAATTACATTTGAACTACGACTTAAAAAATATAAAAAATTGCTATGTAAAGGTTGCCTGGAAGAGATCGCTGCAAGCGATAAGGCCGCCTTTGCTTACTTTTAGTCTTAAGTTTTCTGTATTGTTTTGTTTCTGTTGTGTATGTTGTAAGCAATAAAGTGTTCATCTATCTATCTATCATCTATTTAATACACATTTTCATCGACACATCAATTAGTATTAATTTGCAAAAGCCGTTTCAAAAATTTCAAATTTGAAAGGTCGACTAAATTCACGACCACAGAGGTTAACTTCACATCCTGTATAAACTTAAAACTGGTTCACAGTTTTGTCGTTTTGATTATTGACGCGTTCATATTCATCATACATACACATATCACTCCTATAATCCCTTGCGTGGTAGGCAGAGCGTAAACGGCCGCAAAGAACGGACATTTACGCCACGTCTGACAAATATTTGAGGGTCATTAAGAAAATTGTGACAGGTTGTCAGCCCATCGCCTTAAATTGGAATACACACCCTCAAGTCCCTAAGTTGCCTCTTACGACTCCCACGGGAAAGAAATGGGGTGACGCTATGCTAAGCCGGCATCACACGGTTCCTATTTATCATCCTGTATAAACTAGAATTAGATTTATAGTGTTGTCCTGTAATTGGCAGGCGGTGCGTTGCATGCTGGCGGGCGTGTCGGCTCGCTCGCACGACTCCAAGCAGTGGGCGGCCGCCAAGCAGCACCTAGCACGCCTCACGCAAGACCGCACGCTCGACACGCGCGTCATGTGAGTATCATACATACATACACAAGGTGTAAGGGGCAGCCTTAAGTTAACAACCTCCCAAAAAAAATAAGGAAACTTCACGACCCGAAGAACTCTGGTGTCAGTTTTCAACCAAGGTTTTTCGGGTCTTTAGACGACTCGCTGATTGGGCGCCTTCAGAGAATGTAACTAATTAACCTCCCAAAAAATGTATTTCAGGAAACATCAATAAGTTTTTTTCTTCCCATAGTTAAATGCAGTCAGCTGATTGTGATCAATGAGAGGTCGTTTTTTTGTCGTTTCCTGACGGTTTGGGGTCGGGTTGCATAAAATTTTAAGTCATATTTGTAATACGCATAATGTTATATAGTCATAATTATTCAAATTCATAAAAACAACACGCATAACTCAAAATACAAAAATACAAAATATTTATTCATGAAAACTTCATACATTGCGTTTTATGACTCGGGAGTCTTCATTTAAGCATAGCAATGCCTGTGTTTGAAGACGCCGCTCTTCCCATACCAAGTGTTATGTATCAGCAAAACATAAATAAACTAAAATAACTTATTGAAAAGAACAAATGTTTTGTAATGCCAAAAAGTATATTTGGTATGTCTGTGTGTGTATGTATGTGCGTGTGTGTGTGTGTGTGTGTGTGTGTGTGTGTGTGTGTGTGTGTTTGTGTGTTGGGGTGTGTTGGTGTATTAGACGATGTATTGTAGAAGCATTTCAGTTTCCTCATAATTTAGTTTTAGTATCCACTTTATTATTTGTGTTTTACATTCATATAAACGTTTATCATAGACGAATATTTCTTTATTAATTTTATTATATAAATAGCCCGAACGGGTATTATATTGTATGCGAGCAAATTTGGTTCGAGTTCGTGGGACATCAACTATACAATATTTTCTTCTGGTTTTTAATTTAATTTGATCTAATGGTAGTTCTTTATGTTTTTTAAGTATAATGTTTGTTATATACAATTTTCTTACAGACAGTAACTTACAGATACAGTACAGTTTTGTTGTAGAGAACGATCTTTTCTTAAAGTACATTACTTTTAGTATGGCACGTTGTGCTCGTTCGAGATCCAGAAATCTAGTTTTTGCTGCTCCGCCCCACACTGGAATGCAGTATGCTAGGACAGATTGCACCAAAGAAACATATATTTCATTTAGCAAATTTTTAGATTTTTTTTTTGATGTTTCACTATCTTTACTTCTCTTTGGTGCAACATGCCTCAACACTTTAAATATCCAAATCAACTTCCTAACTCTATTCATAACCTGTTCGAGGTGCGGATACCAAGTAAGGCGCTGATCTATTACCACTCCTAGATATTTCATGTTTGTAACCTTATTGATAGTGGGACACTGGCAGCTACTATTTGTGTAGTCATTGCAGGCGTGTATTTTTATCCCGTAGTTTTTGGCTGGTTGTGAATTATTATAAATGCTGAAACAAATATAATTTGTCTTACTGGTGTTTAGCGTGAGCAGATTATTTCTCAGCCAAACAGCCACAAGTGCCAGTCCTTGCTCAGCGTAGAGTTTCACATCAGCCCACGATTTTCCACTGAAGACGATAGCCGTATCATCAGCATAAGAGAAGACGTGAGCATTAATGATCTTTGTGTTGCATAGGTCATTAATGTAGATCAAGAATAAAGTGGGGCCCAAGACACTTCCCTGGGGGACTCCATATGATACTTCTACCTGCTCACTGACATACTGTTCTAATTTGACTTTTTGTCTCCTTTCAGAAAGGTAGTTTATAAATAATGAAAGAGCGGTGCCTCTTATTCCAATTTTTTCCAACTTTTTTATAAGGATGGGTAGAGAAACAGTATCAAACGCTTTTTTGAGGTCCAAAAATACGGCTAAGCATTTATTTCCCTTGTCTAGTTGTTCGGTTACGAGTGCAGTTAAAAAAGTTACAGCATCCTCTGTTGATCGCCCTTGTCTAAATCCAAATTGAGATGGAGATAGGATTTCGAATTTATTTAAATAACTTAGAAGTCGGGAATTCAGTAACTTCTCAAGGATTTTTGATATGACTGGTAAAACAGAAATAGGTCGATAGTTACTCACGTCGTCTCTCTCTCCATTCTTATACACCGGAGTAATGATAGACGTTTTAAGCGGTGCAGGAAAAATACCCTTTCTGAAGCAAAGGTTTGCAAGGTGGGTCAGAATAGGTACAATTAAAATTTTCGCTGCCTTCAAAAAACTGGTGGGGATGTTATCCCATCCTGGGGCACTGTCAGATCTTAAATTCATAAGAATTCGACAAACTTCGCTATCGTCAGTTTCAAAAAGTACAAAGGATGTCAGTTGAGCAGGAATTTTATCTAGGAAGCTATTTTGGTCATCTACATTAGATTGAATTTGTTGTGCTAACTGTTTCCCTATATTAGCAAAGTAATTATTCACAAAATTAACCGATTCAGTAGGAGATGAGCATGTGTTTACTAGTTCTATATTTTGTGTATGCGATTTATTAGAATATGTCATATTTTTAATATTCTTCCAGAGTAATTTATTGTTTTTGATGGATTTAGTTAATAATTCCCTTTCATAATTTCTCTTAAGTTTTTTCAAGAGTTTATTGCAGTAATTTCTGTATCGAACATATGTTAATTTAAGGATTTCATTGTTTTGGTCAGCTCGAGCCCTTTTTTGCAAGTTGTTCCTATTTTTTATACAGCGAAGGATTCCTTGGGTAATCCATGGTTTTATAGGTCGTTTACTACTTGGTATAATCTTTGTGTGACTGTTCGCTTGTATAGCGTCAGATATTTTCTGTATGAGGCTGTCTACAATAAAATCAGGATCATCACTGAAAAGCAAATTGGAGAGACCTTCACTTTCTAAATATTTAAGTGCATTGTCGTAATCTATTGTTGTTTTGATTTTTAGAGGGGTTGGCTTATTTTTCAGTTTTGATACAGAGAGAAATATAGTGAAGTGGTCTGTTGTAGTAGTT
This sequence comes from Tuta absoluta, assembly GCA_027580185.1. NCBI lineage: Eukaryota > Metazoa > Arthropoda > Insecta > Lepidoptera > Gelechiidae > Tuta > Tuta absoluta. The sequence goes on along the minus strand of JAQAHW010000016.1, from coordinate 9,832,164 downwards.
TTTAAGATTGCTATAAAAGCAGTTTTTTTTAGTCTATTGATTTTTAGCATGAAGTGGTCTAAGCAACTCTCTGCCCTTGTAGGCAAGGTGTGACCAGGTAGTATACCATGCAGGGAAAGCATATTCAGGTAATCCGTTCTATTTTTATATTCATATGGTAGCTCATTTTCTTTAGGTTTAAGGTTTATGTTTATGTCACCTGTAATGATAATGGTTTTTTGCGAACAAATTGTATCCAGATGCGTACTTAATGAGTTGATAAAATTCTCTGCGTTTTGATTTGAGGGAGATCTATAAATACCGATAATGATATTGTTTAGAACATCGAGTTGAAGACAAGACGCATGATCAAGATTTATCTCTGTTACTTTTGGGTTAAGTGACTTTTTTATGTAGACAACTACACCATCGTTTTGGTTCAGTTGGCGCGTAGTATGGTAGCAAGTATAATTATCTATTTGAGGTATAGGTTTTGAACTTAGTCTGCATTCCGTGAGTATAATCTGTTTCAAATGTAAAGGTAGATAATGTAAGTAAAAAATCATCAAAGTTGCAAAAAATGCTCCTGATATTTTGAGAAATTACAGTAAGATCACTTTTATTAATTTGTGTATGTTTGCTGAGCTCGGAGCTGTCACATTGTACGGTTTCTGCTATTTCAATACTGTCTATGTCAACTATAGTGTTTAGCGAATCATTAACAGTCGTAGCCATTTTTATTTTCGGTATTAAATCTTGTCGATTTTAGACTTTGGTTGCATTTAGTCAAGAAATTGTTTGAGGATACTGATTTGGAGTTTAGTTTTAGTGATTGTGTGGTTATGTACGTGATAGGTTGTTTTGGTGTATGAGTGATGGCCTGTGAAATGTGTGTGTGTTTGGATTCCTTATTAACAAAAAAATTTAAACTAACAATAATAAACAATAAAGACAAAAAAATATAAACATATAGTCATGCAGGTTTTATGTTTGTGAGGTCGTTTTCGGATTTAATCTGTACACGTTTGTTCTCGTCAAGGCGAAGGAATATGGCACCGCGGGAAGACCAGCAATTATATCCATTAATTTTAGCAAATTCGCGTGTCTGAGCAAAAAGCTTAGCTGTTTTTCTTGTAAGGCTTTCAGCTACATAAATAGGCTTATTACTTCCACCACCATTTAGATTAAAATGACCAGTGTGTAGTTTATCTTTGGCGGGTTTGCCCTTATTAAATTGTTTGATACCATTCAGCAATTTATCTTTTTGTGGTACTGTCACAAACTCTGCAACAATAGTACTCTTAGCGTTTTCATGCGACTTGAGCCTGTAGATATCTTTTAGGTCATCGTGTTTTATTTCAACTTTTACAGCTTTTCCTAGGTCCTGCACGAATTTGGTTATGTCTTCCTTTCCCTCATATTTGTTCTGGTCAGAAGTAAGATGAGGTACATTTCGTAATTCTATTGTGGCTGAGCAAGTTTTTCTTTCTAGAAACTCTACTTTTTCTTCTAGTGCAGTAATTCTTTTTTTATCCTCCTTCTTTTCATTCTGTAATGCTTGGATTTGAGTAATAGCGTTATCATATTTATCAGAGAGAAATTGTATACTTTCTTTGATATCCTTGTTTTGTTCCTGCATATCTCGCCGCAGTTCTCCGAAGCGCATATCTTGGCGAATTGAGTATTGTTCGAAGAGAGTACGCATTTGCTTGATTACATCCGAATCATCATTGGGATCATTTGGGGTTTTTTCTGGCTTTTGCAATGGTGATGGAGGACTTCCAAATGCTCGCCTTTTACTGGCTCTCTGCTGTTGTCCAGATTCCGGAGCCGAATCATAGTTGACTTCTCCTCTTGAGCTAGAGGACGAAGCCATAGCAGGATCCTTAGCAGGCGGGGAGCGTTCTACTGGCATCATTTAATAAAAATCTCCGCTCCGCAGCAATAGTATATTTACCAGGAAATGGTGAAAGTATCTATGATTATCAAAGTCAGAATAAAAGCTCATCTCAAACGATACTGGCTATTACCAGGAGCACATAAAGACAAGGATGTCTCTGTTCAACGGATGTTCACAAAAACAACACATTAATGACGATGTGTCCGGCCGGTGTATAGGCGCAGGGTACCAGGCGTGCATAGACTTGAGGCGGTAGGCAAGCGGGTAGCGTAGCGAACCGGCGGCAGTGTGAGGCGGACGAGGAGCTACGGCTGTGTGTGGCTGTGTTGCGTGCGTAGCAGCGTCGAGGTACAGGCTATGTATGTGTGAAGGCGCGTGCGACCGGTTGCTTTGCGCACACGCTCACGCAGCGTCAGGGTACAGTACAGGGTATGTATGTGTGAAGGCGCGTGCGACCAGTTGCTTTACACACACGTTCACGCGTTCTCCAGTTTGAATGAATCAATCACTACTCACACAGGGCACCGCTAGCATAGTCCTTTGCGTGACCGTAGTACAAGTAGCCGTCGTGAAGTGTAGCTCTTCGCGAATATGCACTCCTATTTTTTGTATCGGAATATTAGATTCACTTTTATTTATTTAATTTAAAATATAATTGACGTGAGTTTAGATACGTTCGCTCGACAACGAGGTCCGGGGGGAAGAGGATAACTCGTGTAGCATAAATTACCAAGTAATAATGTCTATAAGCATACAGATAACTAGGCATATTATTCATTATTATAAAAATAACTAGGCATATTATTCGTTGGCATTATTTAAAGAACATGTTCGCCACACCATAACCTATTATGTAGAAAAACATTATGAAAAATAACAAATATGCGACTCAAAATTAGTTTAAAATATAATAGGTCAAAATAATAGTATGACTTTCAATGCAGTATGACATATAAACATTATGCCAAACAAATAGTATGACAAAGAATTTAATGCAAACCGAGATATACCGAAGTATATTAGGAACTTCAACAATATGCAAAACGACAGTATCCCTTTCCTGACATATGTTTCTAGGGGAAGTTGTTCAGTTTTATGTTATGTATGCACCCTATCAGTACCTACTCGGAAGGCTGTCCCTTAGACCCCGTATAGGCTGAAATTTTACTAGTGAGTGACCGATAACGAAATCTGAGGACGGGCTGTTGTTCCTTACCTCCAGCCCATCCTGAGTTATCGGTATCAGTCACTAGAAATATTATACTGGAAATAAAGTCAAACCAGACTTAAGCGCAAAACGCGGAGATAGTGGTGACAACCCCCGCGTCTCCTGATGGGAATATGCCCCAATGGGTTTGTGTCGCGATGGAACTAAACCTCACAACGCGATCGATTTTAATATCCTGGCAGAATAAAAGTAAATAAATCAGGTTGTGTATTCATTTGTTTTGCGATAACTTCACGAGTGTTTCGCGGCAACGTGAAACAATGAACGTGTTGAGATAAAAATGTTGCGAAAAAAAGTTTCCCAAATAAATAACCACCCTAAGCGCCAACGCTGCGCCGAGCGGGAAGCACGCGCGGCGATCCGGCTCGTCTTGACATTATTATCCGTCCGAGTTTTGAGGGCGCATCATGCCTAAGTAGCTATAATACGGCAAGGTGTCTCCGTGTTCGGACGGGTTGTACTTACCGCGCCCACGCCGCGTGTTGACGGACCCACGTCAGAAAATTAAAGAGAACTAAACCAGAACTAAAAAAAAACAGGCTTTCCTGTGGATAAGTCCGGCTGAACGATCCCACGTGCGCGGTGGAAGGTTCCGTAAGGCTCGCCGCCTGGCTCGCGACCACCATCCCACCGAAGTCTGGCGCCAAGTAGCTTGCTGCGTTCCGTCAGTGTGTGGGAGTGCCAGTGCCTTAACAGGCTTCTTCTAGGTGAGCTCGCTCCATCTTAGACTCTGTCTCTGTCCTAGACTAGAGTCAAGAGCAAACCCATCATTAATAAATAAATAAAAAAAAACAGAACCTAAGGAGGTCGTGACGTGGAATGTTAATTGTCATATTGGATTGTCCAGGCGCGCGTTTTCGTAGCTCTTTTGAACTATGTCGTCGCTGAACGGTATGCGACAGCGAAAGAACGGTTTAGTATAAAAGAGCTACGAAAGATATTTTATTTGTGGTCGCTTGAACGCGCCCCTGGCTATAGACCTCGTGTAATAGTAGTTTATGCAACTGTCGTATAATGGGGGTCATTAGAATGCGAGTGTCTGTTTATCACACGAGGCGCAGCCGAGTGTGATAATAGTTTGACACGAGCATTCTAATGCCTAATTATAGCAGTTGCATACACTATTTTATCTACACTCTCCAAAAAAACTCAGAAACACTTTTCTAAACGTACGCACCGGCCATTGCAAGGCCCGATACAAGGACAAATTCAATACGAGAACGTAATATGGCATGATATGAATTTTTAAAAATCTATACTTTAGCAGTTGTTTAGATGAGGAGTCTTAACAATAACTTAACTAAACAACTGAACAACATCTGAACAACAACTGAACAACATCTGAACAACAACTGAACAACATCTGAACAACATCGAAACAACATCTGTACAACATCTGTACAACAACTGAACAACATCTGAACAACATCTGTACAACAACTGAACAACAACTGAACAACATCGGAATAACATCTGAACCACAACTAATCAACATCTGAACAACAAAAGAACAAAAACCTATTAAAACAACAGAACAACATCCGAAAAATTACCGTACAACAACAACTGTCAGGTGCGGCGGAAGATAGCGATTTGAGTATTGGAAAAAAAAAACTTCGTTTCATTTCTCAACTTTATCGTATTAAGAGTTTTGTCATTAAGTCATTACGCTTCTGTAATTTATAGTAAACCCTAGTTTTTATAGGCAGAATGCATAAAGTAGGTCATTATGCATCTGTTTTCGAATTCATAATTCGAACATTATGAGACGAGTGTATATAAAATACATTGTATTGTTTGTTGCAGCGCGCGCGGCTACGACGAGATCACTGTGGAGATGCTGGACGAGCAGGGGTTCAGCATCGCCGAGCAGTTGGCAGCTACTAACATGGTGCATATCAGCGAGTACTCCGTGCAGCCTGACTCCTACCACCAGACGCAACTTGTCGTGCCGTAATACTTATGCTTCTTGTGTCATTTCATTACTGCTGCTAGCAAACGGCCATTTTGGCTTGACACGCTGACGTCAATAAGTGATAATACTGTCCTACATTGAATTAAGTAAATTTCATTTTCATGTTTATACATACATAGCGTGCGTACAACAGGCGACAAAAATGTTCAACACAAAATGTGCAGAAAATATTACGCGTCAATTGACGATTGTCATCTGAGGGCAGAACAGAATCATTAAATTCGCATAAGTGTGACAAGGATAGAAAGATTGTCGAGCAGAATCCTTGTCACACGAAATATTTGCCGCACATTTTCGTTTGTACAATTTTTTTCGCATATTGTGTGCACTCATACTTACATACATTAACAGCCACAACAGTCCACCGCTGGACATGAGGCTCCCCATATTGGGGGGTATTGTCATACTCGCGCTGTTTCAGGTTCGTATGGCAATACCCCCATATTTTAATGGGTGAACCAGACCATGGAACCAAACTTCCCCAGGGGACAGAAATTGATATCAAAAAAACAAACTGGGATGGTCATATTGTATGGGAGGTTCAACTTATTTCTTTTATTATTTACTTTTCGTGTCTTATCAAATTATTCAGTTTCATAGACTTGTTCCCCAACGTAATAATTTTCTTATTTTATTTCCGTGCAAGTTTGATAATCCGTAACGCGAACGGATTTCCCGGGATTTTCATACAAACCATAGACTAGAATACGGAACGATTCGATACTTCACTTCTGTTTGTATGAAAATAAGTTTGTTTGTATGCGATAGTCATTCATTAAATTATAAGGCGCGCAGATAAAGAAAGGATTCATGAATAGCGGCCAAAGGTCATGATTTTTCGCTCGCACTAAAGTACCGCCGTTCCAATAAGTCGTATTTGACAGCAGTCATCTCCATACTAAGAGAGATGTCCACAAAGGAAAATGGACCCTCTGCCATAGTATTATCACGAAACTGACAGCTGTCAAATACGACTTACTGGAACGGCAGTACTCTAAGGCCGTTCATTTGCATTTCTTCTTTCTCGGCAATAATGGCGTTCCAGGTGCCATACTGTTGGTAGAACTAGATTTGTGAGTGAACTAGTCATCATCGCCTCTCTCTCATTACCTCGCATCGGTTAAGTGACTTTACCTACTACGGCCAATGATTATCTAATAAGACAATGTAGTAGGGATGGGAAAAATTTGTAATTTCTCCAATGTCCACTTCTATTTTTTTATTTATGATCGGCTGTCGTAGGGAAACAATCTCAGTCTATCACTTCATTTATATTTTTCAAAGAGTAGTTAAATAGTATTAAATTAGTTAAAATGCTAGCTTTACCTATAAGTGCCTTATAATAATCTTTCACTATTTCTGGTGAACTTTCCTGTAAAATATGATTATTGTGAAGATTTTTTAAGCATACAAAGAACTACTATTGGTGCTTGAACTTGAAGAGTTACAAGTTTTGTGATAAAGTAGTGAACTTGAGACTGTTACGTGGGCTATGATAAAAGTTACGTATGATTTGTTGATGAGCAATGTAGATAAGGCCTAGTTAAGTTAGTTCCTTTACAGATATTAAAAAAGTTCAATATACCGGTGCACTTGCAACGGTTAAAACCATTGTTACGAAACTTGATCTGTATAGACGTAAAGTTTAAAAAGTTTTCTATCTTAAATACGAGGGGCATGCCAAAAAAAACTAGATATTCGAAAATTATTATATTTATTATTTATTTTTGATATCTATCTTTTCAAAGTATTCACCTTTAACATGTATACACTTTTCCATGCGTTTAAACCACTTGGAAAACACCTTTGCCCACTCTTTTCCAGATACCTCGAAAATTTCTAAATTATAGGCAGCTAGTGCATCTTCCTTGCTCTCAAATCTCCTGCCTTTCAATGTTTCTTTTATTTTGGTGTATAAATAAAAATCACAAGGTGCTAAGTCAGGCGAATATGGTGGGTGTAGCAGAATAGACACATTTTATCTACTAAAAAAATCAAGTGTTCTGGCGGACGTGTGTTGCGAGGCGTTGTCATGGTGCCAAAGAAGGTGCCGGATTCCTGATTTCGGACGCTTCTCACACCAGGATGATAATACTGCTGGGCACAAACTGATACATACTATTCGGAATCAATTGTTTTTTGATCCTCTAGCACCGCAGAAGCGATATGACCGGTCTTACAAAAAAACGAGGCAACCATTTGTTTTTGCGTGCTGCGCGTTCGACGAAACTTTGTTGGTGTTGGTTCATTATCGAAGCATCATACAGTTGATTGCCGTTTTGTTTCGGGGTCGTAGTTATACAGCCATGTTTTGTCACCGGTGAGTAAATCGTATACGTTTTTTTTCTCGCCCCAGTCGAATTTCTCAATCATAAATCGGCACCAATCTACCCGGCGGGCTTTTTGACAACAACGCTTGCAGAGAAAAAGGTGATCGTGAATGATGGTTTGCAACGCTGCTGATCCAATGCCCAGTTCTCGCTTGAGCTCTAGGTATGTAATACGTCGGTTTTCACGAATATTTTTTTCAGTTGCTTGAACATTTTCTGGAGTGACCGCTGTTTGCGGCCGGCCTGTCTTCAAACTAGAAGAACTAGAACTTTAAATTCAGCAAACCAATTAAAAACTGTTGCTCGTGAACAAACAGACTCACCAAAAGTATTTAATAAAAGTTCAAAACATTCTTGGGACTTTAAATCTTTATTATAATCGTAGTAAATCATAGCGCGTAAATCACGTCGACTCAGTTTCATTGTTGCAAGGAAATTCCCGCCAGATGGTCATATAAATTTGCATGTATACGAAAAAATAATTAAATTCATAAATGTTCGATATTTAAAATAAGTCACTAAATAACCAGTGTTTACGATGATGTATAACTTGCCAGTACCCAATCATTGAGTAATGAGTATCTAATTACTTTTGGCATGCCCCTCGTACAATTAACATTTTAAGAACAATATTTTATTCTTGTCTAGTTACCAATTTACCATTGTTTTTAGGTGAAGTACCTATAGCAACTACAATAGTTAGTAATATAATAGATTTACTGGCTCGTCAAATGTTTGAAGATTATGTCCATAATATTTTAACTGTGAGTAAATTAGGAACATTTGTTTAGGGAGACTAATAGTAAAGCTTTTATAAACTTGTATAGCTTTAAAACAAAACCACAAAATTGTGCAATTTTTATGACTCCAATTGAGAATCTCCTTTACTGATAAATTACAAAATAATTGTAATGTTGGTGTGTATTGCCCTCTATTCTGAATATAACAATTATCTTAACTAACCTTAAATTTTCGCTGTCATTTTCCGTCAAATAGGTTTAGAAAAGGATTGGAGATATCGAAGTCCTGTCATGTCTTATAATTTGACGCAAAATGCGCATTATCTGTCAAAATAAGGCGAAGGCGATGAATAAAACAATGGCGATTAAATTTACAAGAAATGGCGAAGAGCCCATTGTAATTTTTAAACGTGACATGACTTGGATATCTCCAATCCCTTTTTACGGAAAGTGACAGCGCTAATTTAAAGTAAGTTATGAGAATTGTAATACGGACTAGAGGCCTTTTTCTGACATAATCAAATAAAGTGATATTCAATGTAATGAACAAAATTATTCATTTCATTAATAAAACTACTTGTAGTAAGGTATTTATTTATTTCAAACCAAGTTATATTTGAAAATCATCTAACCTGTCCCAACCTGGTAAGGCACATCCATCACCATTTGTCAATAGGTATGAACTCTACAACGACATTCCTTATTTATTACATTTACCTTTGAACACACTTTGCTACTCCTCTGAAGCATCAGTAACACTAATATTAAATGGCCAATGCAATGAACTACAAAGTCTTAACAAATAAATTAGTACATACATAGAACACCACATAGATTCAGAATGTCCAAGTCCCATTTTTCATTGCAAAATCTCATATCAAAGCAAACAATGTCAAGGTAGGGCTCGATACAGGTAGAGCGACCGCGCAACCTCGACTCAGCCGCTTTTCGCCAGTTTCTATGAAACTGTATGCAACGATTCATGTGCGGCGACGCGCGCGCGCTGCCGACTGTCGACTCGGTCGCCGCGCCTCGCCGCCATTGCAAGTTTCTATGCACTCAGTAGCAACGGTTCATGTGGAGCGGACGCGTCGCTGCGCGGAATAGTGTGACAATATGTTCGATACCGAACTCTTCATTAGTTTAATCGAAGAGAGAATGAATGAAAGTATAGTACCTACATCTGTACATACATACCTACATAAGTATTAATTTACTTGTAATTTATTTGTTTGAAGTGGAATTTTATTTTAGATTAACGAAATCCTTTTATTATAATATTTATAATATACCTACCTAATTAACTTAGAAAATTACAACAAAATGTTTAAAATGGTATCAAAATCGGTCGTAATTTGTATAAACAATAAAAACAAACAAATTATCAATAGCAAAATACATGTATTTTATTTATCTAACATCTCATATGTAGTCCCACATTTGTCCTGAACTTGTCCCGAAACTGTGGCGGACGGCGGCGCGGGCGCTCCACATAAATCGTTCTGCGGCCCGGTCGCGGCCGCCAAAATTTGCTGCCGGGTCGCTGCTGCGCGGCCGCTTCACCTGTATAGACCCTAAGTACTAAAATGTTATAAGTTGTAAATATAATAATACAATATTATTTTACTTTTATCATATTGTTATTTGTTTATTTTGTCTGTTTTTTCAGATTAAATTTTACTACTTTGGCATTGTTTTCTGGGACACTATGCAATGTTGTAATTTCGAACATCAGCTGTGTATTTTACACACCTCAGAACCTAAGTCCAAAAAAAACAAACAAACAAACAAAAAAGAAGAACCATTAGTTATGTTAATACCACGCAAAATGATAAAATTGAAGAAAATGTGATTTAACATATATATTATGATGAATATATATGATACAAACAAGGAGATTTTTATATTTTCATGCATGAGACAAGAAACTTATTATGAATATGAGTACATTACTTACTATATAGTTCAATATTAATTAAAAATACTGATCAACTTGTAAATAGAAAACTAATTATTACATTTATAATTTGATGATATTATTTATGACTAGAAATTGTATCACTCAAGCAGTAAGTACAGCAAGATAACAGTTTGGTATTTTAAAAAGTTTAATATTTTGATAGATAAATAATTTACTGGATCTGTAATTATATCTCAGTAACAAACAGTTTTGGCAATTCAGTTTCAAGTCTTATTACTCTGACCATAGATGTCAATCGCCAGTTATCATATGGGTTGGAGTTCTTTGGAGTGTAGGACTCTGGTGCTACAAATGTACTGTAATAAGATATCAGCTCATGCGACTGATCACCATCCAGGTCAGCTATCATTAATGATTTCTCCTGGTACTCCAGATCAGGCTGACAGATGGGCAATGGTGCATGTGTGTCAATAGGCCCCCTTACACAAATTTGCACTATGTCAGTCTGGCTTACATTAACATTGTGAGTCTGGAGTTTATCAAATGATACTAATACAATTCTCTCTGAAATGTCATGGGCTGTAAAGTTGGCATATTTGATGAAAGATGATATTGAAGCAACATTTATTGTTGGGCGAGAGTAAAATAAATCATAACCTGTATCCTTTGGGCTTGTATTTTGTACATTATACTTAATGTCATCGATTTTCAGTGCACCCTTGGCCAGGTGTGCACTGTTCCACTGTCATAATTTTAGAACAAATCCTCTAATAGAGTTTGCAAAGGCAAAGGAACTTGGTCTCATTGCATATACATGATTTGCTGAGTATTCCCATGTAACATTAGTAGTGCCATTTCTCTCCAAAACAAGTTTCAAAGTAACTCTGCAATTATTTGGACATTCCCCAGAATTCTCCACTATCAGCTTTCCTGGACCATTAGGAAACACTTCTCTGGTATTTCCAATATTCTTTTTCAGACTAAGATTGATTCTCTTTGTTATGGCTGAAACAGGTGGGCTTTTGTTTAATGTCTGGTTGGCTTTGCTTTTTTTTCTAGTTAACATATCATAGGATATTAATCTTACTGCTTCTGAGGTACCATTTTTGCAAATATAGGTTATTGTATCTGATTCTGTTAGTAATTTGACTGATAGGCAATCTTCAATGGTAATAGGTTCACGAATAATATTGCCAGTGGCTCCAGAAATCACCAGTAATGAATTGTGGTTTGGATTAGGATATACTGTTGCAACAGTCAGAAGGTCATTGGTTTTATCCTGATCCATATCTTTCATTACAATAGGAAAATCAATAGCTGCAATGTTGTTGAACATTTTCTCATGTTTGTGGAAATACCAGTAGTAAGTTCCATACAGTGGGTTCAGGGCAGCCAGCAGACCCTCAGATCCTGACACTATACAATCTTTTTGTTTGTCCTTGTTTACATCAATAAGATGGCAGTTAATTTCAGTTGGTATTCTGCCTTCTCTTGTATACCAGCCCACTTTACCAGAATTACCAACAATGAGTAAGACACCATTCACATTATCATCACTGTTCTTTTCCTGGACCCGCATGTGGTTTCCTCTATATATGAAGATCAGATTCTTGGTGTTAGCAATGGCGCCGTCGACTACTTGCACAGCACCAGACAACTCGATTTCATCGTATGGCAGCTCCCAACTGGTGGTCTTATCTTGAAACCCAGCATTAGGACATCCACCAACATCAGAGCATGGTATGCCCCACAGGAATATGACAACAGTGAAGACACACATGAGGATAGATGCAAAGAAGGCGCAGCGGCGCGGGGTCGACATCTTATTGGACATGTCAGACTGCAGAAAACTTACATTGTCCATTGTGCTTTCAACAGTGTTTACATTCGTGTTAAACTCATCCATGTCGCTCAAGCTGTAGTTCTTGGAAGTCTGCAGCCCACTGTTATAATCCAGATTGTTGCAGCTGTCGGTACCTTTCATGTGCACAGCATTTTCTAACTTGTGATCATCCTCAGACTCTGAATCCGATAAGATTTGTTTCAAAGGTGCGTAAATGCCACCGTTTCCATTTGCTGACATGGCTTTTACTTTCACCAAGTTATTGACTTAGTTAATTACATTGCTCTGAATATTTAGAGCGATAAAAAGCTACTTTTATTCAGAAATAAATAAAATCAATACAACAACAAAAACTTTTTAATTTTCTGGCATTGACATTTCTAGTGATGTCTTTTTATGTTGAGTAAACCGGTTATAGGTATTAATCTTTTATAAGGGAGTTTTTCTGTTGACAGTTCTCTTGATAGTTCTGAATGTCAAACCAGAGGGCGCTGTGCTAAACTGAAATTTTGACGTTTCAATATGGCTGGCGGCAGCCATAGTTTTGTCACGGGTTCCGTTTCACGCTGTGTTCGTTACAAATTTATTATGTTAGTTTGATTTACTACAAAATAAATTTATCGCCTTTCTATTATATTGATTGTCATTCGTGGAAGTAAACAAATAACCAATAATGAATTTAGAACAATTCAATAAACACAAAATAAATAATAATTTATAAAGTGATACAGTTTTCACTCATTTTAAGTATTAGACCGGGTCTATCGCTTCAGTTTTTGTGTAAAGAAACGTTATTTCAATTAAGACTTAGAATGGCATCACCCCATTTCTTGCCCGTGGGAGTTACTAGTTATTATTCTGTGCCGTGGGGGTCGTAAAAGGCGACGAAGGGACTCGAGGGTGTGTATTACAATTTTAGGCGATGGGCTGACATCCTGTCACTGTGGCGATACACAGTTTTCCGAATGACCCTCAGATTTTTGTCGGACGTGGCGTAAATGTCCGTTTTCTGCGGCCGTTTGCGCTCTGCCTACCCCGCAAGGGATGGAGGCGTGATGTGTGTATGTGTATGTATTTCAATTAAGCTCAGCGCCCTCTACATGACACTCGAGAATCCCTAGAAAATTTCCCATTGGCGTAAGAAGCATAGGTACAATTTTAGCCCCGGGGCTATGAAATCTACACATGACGGCAAAAAGGCGCATCGTGCCTAAGGCACGTTCACACTAATCCTCAATGAGCAGGGAAATAGCAGGTGGGTCTCAGTCCACGGTTTAGGTATGTTCCGCCGGCGGGTCCCCTACGGGGACTAATCTCCGCGGGTTGTCACTTGTCGTCGCCAGACCGCCAGTGTGTGTGCCGCTAGCCGCCGCACTGTTCGCACGCACGTGTTGCTCGCGCGCACACTTACTTGATTTTTTTCTGTGTTTTAGTACGTTTATTCGTTAAAAAATCGATCGAGTCGTCGACTCGGTGTCCCACTCGATACAAAGAACAGTTAGACACAAGAATAATTAATTGTTTTTCTATATAAACAGTAGTCATTAATAATTTCGTTTAGGTTTATAAATATTTACAAATCTTACAATTCCTTTCGTAGATTAAGTGAACAAATAAGATATTATAGCAAAATCAATAACAAAAATCTTCGTGCACGAATAACATGATGACAAGTTACAACCCTTGGAGTTCGCCGGCGGCTCAGTCATAAAACTGCGATGCGCAAGGGAGATTGAGCGTTCGCGCGCGTTCATAAGTTTTAATTTTGTTTGTGAGCGGTTGGGTACACCGAGCGTAGGTATTAATTTATACCTAAACATGTAATTTCTTAGGGAGTGATTCTTCTGTACGTTAGTACTATTATACAGGATTATTTTTTAGTCAGTGCGCAGCTTCAACATACGTAATGGTTATCAAATTTTAGAAAATATGTATTTATTTTTTACACCTGACTTAGAACAAAAAAATTGAAATAATCGCACTTAAACTTATCCCAGTATCGTACGTAAGTGTGGATCACCCTATTAGGTTCACTAGCTATCTTCCGGTATGGCAACGTCGCGCGCGGCCCAGTTATACCTATCAGCTGACTGTGTTCTAGCTTCTACCTACAGCACAGGTCAATGACCAGTCCAGGTTAATGACCGCTATTGGTACCGGGGTGCGTGCGGGTGATACCTACAACAACTAAGTACCTATCTCACAAGTACCTACACTTAAACTGCCTCCGTGGTGTAGTGGTTTAAAAGTTGGTCTCTTGATATGATGGTCCCTGTTTCTAGTTTATGCGGAGAGACAAGATTATTTTGTTAATGACGTAGTTGGATTTTTCCCAGTTTGGTTAAGAATTAGCAGCTACTACTAGCATAAGCAAGACATGTAAATGTTTAATCCATAACGGTAACTCGGGATTGTACAGCACCTCAAGTAACCATCTACGTGATCAACTTAAGAATGGTTTTTCTTACAGTTAACAAGAATAACCAGAAAAGATTGATACCCATTTCAAAAGATCAACATTCAAAGGTTTTTCTAATATTCTTTAAAAATAACCAGTAAAGACTTTAATGGCAACTGGAGCCGTTGCTGATAGTACCTAAAAAGCCTACACAACCTGCATACAACAGAGGTTGTGATGGTTTGACAACGTCGCGATTAGTCACCGCGTCTTACAGCGCCAGACATAGTGGCGCCAACGATTCAATTTTTAGAAGAAATCTGCCGCCGGCGCGGCGCCGGCGTCACGGCGTGGCGGGAAATTCATCTGCACTGCTAGAAAGCTTTATGTACACTGATGATATGAGGTAGCTCGTATTGCGCGTGCCTGCCCTTCGATGATTTTAACCGAATTATCCTTAAAGTACAACTGCATTTAAAGTAAAGTAAACGGCAATTTTGTGCGCTTATGAGAGTGAAGCGAAAAATTCAGTAAAGTATGACAGTCAAAGTTGATTAGGCCACTAAAATGTTGCTACTACGTCAGTGTGAACTAACCTTGAGTGGTTATTTAGGAATAAAGATTAAAAACGGTCTACTCACACAAAAATAACAGGGTGTGATTTGATCGGGCATTCATAAAAAAAATCGTATGGCCGGAACGCGGCTATCGCGCGCCGGTCTTGTGTAGCTGAGCCTTTAAAAAGATGATTCCAATTTTCCCTTCATACTTTTACGGGCTTAGGACCGTCAAAATGAAAAGTTTACCTAGAACACTAGGTAGGCAGTAGGTAGCTAAGTACAATAGTCGTTTAATTAACAGTTACTTACAGTAAACTGTCCGTGATCCAACAGCCGCTGCATAACGTTGAGGAATGTTCTTACATACATTCATTGGGGTGCTCGGGTATTTTCCCCACTTAAAAAGTACGAACGCACCATTTCGTAAAACTCGCGAAACGTAAAATTCGACATCGCGAAATCAATTCAGGATCGGCGGGAAAAGTAGTGTCACACAGGTGCGCGCCCGAAACTGACTGAAGTGTGCGCTGCGCGAGCGCTGTTGCCATTTTCACGCACCCCCGATTGAAAAGTAGTGTGTCCATGATTTATTTTTTATGGGGCAGACAAAAATAAAAAAATCATAAAAATAAAACATATTTTTTTATTTGCCTAAAATGTCCTATTAACGATTCTGATATCATGGTATAAGTTTGCGCACTGACTAAAAAATAACCCTGTATATTCTGTGGAAATAGTAAGGGAAGTGGGCAGCACGAGCATGTAAACAGGTTACTCGCGCTGCTACCCGTGCCGCTGTTGCCCATTCCTGTGCTCCCGCGAGTGTCAGCTTTTCGAGCGCGAGTCAAAGGAGCGGAATGTTTTACTATATCGCTCACTCATTTTGCTGAAGAGTGACGGCAACGTGTGAACACTCACTTGCGTTGGGACTGCCGCGGAAGTATTTCAGGCAATATTTGCGGCGGCAGTGGCATACTCTGGTGTTGTCGTGTTCGTACGTACGGGTTGTACTACCGTGCGCGCCGCGTGTTGGCGTTACGCGCCGCACTGTTCTTGGGTCTTAGTCAAAATCATTCGCAGTTATGATTGCCAGTGAAGCCCATGGTCAATGCATGCAGTACACGCCAGGCATCACATAATGCTGTCTTGACTGGATGACTGTAGTAGTTCAATCAGGGGTCTTAAGTAAAATACAATTATTTATAGACAGAAATGTATATTTTGTTTTTAGGTATATAAATTACTTGCAGTTCTTGTTTGAATATTAGTCTACAAACATTGAAACACATTTGCTATTATGTCACACTTATATGTTACACATACTCGTGCATTTCCCCTTACAGAATGGTTAAAAATTACATTTCTACTCAACTGTTCATCCATTAAGATTAATAATTGGATGAGTCAAATCAATCAATTGATAGGGAAATAGCACATATTGAGGCTGATTGTGAAACTTTAAGAATACCTTCGACCTCTATCAATAATGAACAATGGTAAAATATTTTGAGATTATTTTTTAAAAGGTACATTTACAAATAGTGATATTCACTAGATTACCTACATAACTGACCATTTAATGGCGCGGCTTGCTACCACCTATCAGATTAATACACTAACTATAGTTACAAATAAATAGAAACATATACAATGGATTATTTACAAATTCAGCCTCAAAAATAATTTTATTTTAACATTCATTTATGATTATGAGAAGTCACTATTCAGATAGTTTAAAGTTTGATGGCACTTGGTTAAAACTAGCCGTAGATGGAAACTTGCAAATGATTCGATTATTAAAAAATTTCATGGTATAGGAACACAATTATTAAAATGTAATGGCTTTAACTCACCTAATTTACTGAGCAATAGATAAACAAAATATGCAATGATTTCTTATAAAAATCGACAAGATGAGACATTGAAGCTAAAATTACATCAGTGGAGAAAATTTACACAAGTGAGTGAGGATGATATTATGAAACCATGAATATGTTTAAAGCTGTTGCACATAAAACGTAACATAACGGGATCACCTCAATAAACACCAAATCCGTCGCGATCCCTTTACTTTAAGTTTTATGTGCACCAACCATTAGTCTCACATATACTCAAACTTTATATACAGACACTGAACGACTTATTGAATAATCCGCATAAACATTTCACTAAATACCATAGTTGAGTCCTTTACAATTATAAGTTACAATTTAACTAGTATAAATTATTTGTTAGTAGGTACATAGCATATATCCTATACGAAAGGAACCGTCCGGCGGCCCCTCTAGCATCCCGTACTAGAATTAAGTTTGTACATAACTATACAATATTATGATAACATCGTGAGGTCCTAAACCTCGTCCTGATAACCTTAGACAACACTCTCGGAACCAAACAAGCAGAGTGTAATCATATCACTAATCACGAAAAACTTACATTTGACATGCACTCACACACTAACTAAATGCATATAAAACACGAATTATTACATTAGGCAAGCAAATGAGCCTTTTCGCGCGTTCAGGTTGAACCTGAGTTTTACATTTCTTCACCCTGGGGTTGTCGGTAAGGTTGGAGAGTAGGATCCTCCGAATAATTCAGCTAACACATTCAGTCATCTCCCGTCGTTACATCGAGTAGGGGTATTCACCGAGGTAGTCTATGAGGATGGCGGGCAGGCGCAGATGCCTGTGCTTGGGCGCGCACGGGATCTTCGGCGAGGTGGGGTTGGAGTCGAGCGCCTTGTGTATGGCGAGCCGCGCCGCGTGCATGAGCGTGGGCGGGTCCTTGCGGCGCGGCTCGGTGAGCAGCACGGGCGAGTGCGCGACGCCCTCCTTGTCGACCCACACGGTGCCGGTGGCGCCGCGCTTGCCGAGCCGCGCGTAGTACTGCACCAGCTCGATCACGCAGCGGAACCGCGCCATGTAACGCGCGAACGGACGGTCGCAGTCTAACCTGGAAACAATCATGGCAAACGTTAAATCATTTATAAAATGGCATGTCACAAGCTTTACCTAAGTTCTAGAAATATTTCGATAGTTAACATGTACATAACATTAATACTTTATTGCACATAAACCAAGACGTAAACAAAACGAAAACAAAGAGCACAAATAATAGGATAAATATTCTAACTTTGTGGATTGCTTATAAATCAGCATGGAATCTTTTAACCGATTTAGTCGTGAAAATAACACGAAGTCGTTATTTCTCAACAGTGTCTACCACGTGTCTACGACGACAGCCAATCAGCCAATTAAATATATATATATATATATATGCTGTCACTGGATGAGTATGCGAGTCGGGCGAAATGTACATAGTTGTCATATCATATCAATTTATGAATCTAATCGGGAGGTTTATCGGCTAGGGGCAATTTTAAAATAGACAAACCGATGGGCGTTGTCATGATGTCAGTAAAAAAAACGAACATACAATAACTAATTTACCAGAAAATGATTTCATATAATTATACGAATTGTGATGCAACACTGCAGGTAATAACACGCGATCATACGCCTGAGTAGATATTAGCAGAATTGTAATTTCCAAGTAATGTCTGAATAATTATGGAAGTAATTTTGTAATGCTGATTTCATATTTATGTTCGCCTGGTCAAGGTTAACAGCTATGTCGGTCATCAACATGATTCCTTTCATAAAATAACACAAACACTACTAATATGTAATGTGCTTATTTACTAAAGGGTATCCATTGTTTTTATATCCACACTAATTTTAAAAATTCGACAGTAGGTCGTGTCTATCCGCTAGGCTTTCACGTTAAAACCCATAAACTAATTATGTTGAAATTTGGCACAAACATAGACAAAACAAACTGTTTGAAAAGACATAGGCTACTTTTTACCTCGGGAAATGAGTGAAACCACACACGGGCCGCTTCCAGACCGCCGTGCACCACCCAAACAACTATGTAGTACATAACAAATCCCACCGTAAGAAAGAAATGTTTATCTATGGTTTTCTATATTTTGAAAGTGACTAAGATAATGGATAATTCTAGTCTAGGAACTGCAGTATAAATTGATAAAGTTACGGGAATTGTAATCAAATTCTCCGTATATCCGGAAGCCATATCTATTAATCTTATCCTGATAACTCTGATAAGTTATCAGCATGATAACAAAGATATTTAAATTATGATTGTACTGTGAATTGTTATACTGTTCTCCATGCTTATATGACAGTAATGAATCACTTAATTGCATACAATATCTAATACTTGCTAGCACTGTTAAAGGCAATTACATTCAACTATTTGAGATACATGTTTTCACATATCTATAAACAAATATATTTTTACCTAGAAAATTGAAACTTGTGCTGTTCTTTACACAAAATAAAGATCATATAGATATACATCATACAGATTGAACTTAATGTCTTTCAGATATCACTTCCATTTAACCTAGCATATAATAAATGATGGCACAATACATACCTAAAGTATCCATGTTCATAATGTAACCGCACAGAGGTGGGTCCTCGCTCCGTCTGCACTGACAATGAGAATATGAAGTTCCTGTCGCCCGAGTCGCGGATCACGAACGACCCGACCGCCGCGTCCTTCAGAATGTTTCTGGCACCCTGGAACAAAACACATATGTGTCACTTGAAAGAAGCTGAATCAGATGTTGCCTTATGTAAGTAGGTATGTTTCGTCCATTAATTATTCTATTATAACAGATACTTTAAGATGCTAGAATACAATTTTAGAAGTAGTAAATAAAATAAAACAGGCAGACGTTGTTAGAAATGAACAGTGTCTGTAATTAAATCTTCGTGAATGGCTTACTGGTAATTTATAACTAAACAATGATATAAATGAAACCTACCTGCCAATCTAAGCTGTCATAGTACCACCCGGAGAGCCGTAACGCTCTGAGGGTGTCGGCTAACCACCGCAGCTCATCTTGGTACGGCCTGGGCACTTGCGGTGTGAGCGGGGCACACAGGGGGGACAGGGGGAGACGGAGAGGGACGGCTGAGCACTGCGGTGTCATGGGACAGCACCAGTGGGGCGCTACTGGAACCTGCAGGTCGTGATAACAGTTAGGACACTTCAGCCGACAAGACACCTCGGGTGTCTGCCAGCCGCCACCGAGTGGGACTCCTACTGTCACGCATGTATCTGGAAAGAGGGAGAAACTCAACTTAAATAAGATGAAATAACATTGAGAGTGCTCTCAGGAAGTGGAAGTTATGTTGTCAGGCCAACAAAATTTTCATCACCGTCGTGATCGTCGCCCTGCGAAGGGGGTACTTCAATTTTCTAAATATTTTTAAACAATTTCGCCAAATGTAGGAGACCACAGCTCTAAATGCGACGCGAATGTAGGGAAGGTATTTCTTATAGAACAGGTTACATAAAGTTTGTTTTAATGCATGTTAGGCATTGCCAGGTATTATTTTTTGTTCGTTTATTTGGACATTATGAGGTTGGCCTTTTATAACAGTTTGATAATACCTAATTAGGTAATAGTAACTTCGGTCACTCTCCTTAGTTAGGGAGAGTGAGGATCATTGGGACAAGGGACACAGTGGAACGACGCCGCGCATTCACTTTGCCAATAACAGCATTTTATATGTCACATGATAATGCAGAGAAAGGTTGCCAGCTTGAACAACAATTATTGAAGAAAAATTTGTTTTAGGCAGATGAAACAGGATGAGTACTTTACAGAAAAAGTAGTGATAGTAGCTAAGTAATATTATTATATTTTTTGGTATAATACATGATAACTTTAAGTAATTAATGCAGGTATGACTGAAGAAGAAACTAACCATTTCTTTTTAATTCAATTTTATATTTCTGGGGTAGAATAGAATGGAGTTCAATTGATAATTTTTTTCATAGTGCAGATTTCTGTTCCATAGTACCCAATTATTTTTCTCTTTGTTTTTATTTAATAATTTTGAGTTTAAGGTGATAGATCATGATAAAAGGATTAAGGCCTGGACAGTGAATCTTATAATGAAGAGACTGTACAACTTTGTTCAAAATTGCAATTACTGAGATTTCAGATGGATTTTTAACCTCATTTTCGCAGTCAATCAATAGTTTATGGAACATTATTGAGTGTTCAAACAAAAATTATAAAAATACACAGAACAGTTTTTTTTGTGACACAATGTACCTAAGCAAAACAATTAGATTGCCAAAGTTATATTTTTTTTTTAAAACAACCAAATGTCTGATGAACTTATACCTTAACTTATAGGCTCATAAGTTGTATGTAATTTGATTTGAATTAGACTGACGCAGATTATCTTTCAAGCCACAGAAGAAACAAGATAATATTTAACAAATACTGAAGGCTATCTTAGAAAGTCTTGAAATGAAATGTATTTGTTAGTATGGTATACTAGCAGCCCGCCCAGCGGTTTCACCCGCCGCTAACAATTTCTCCCCGGGAGTAAGACAGTTTAATATAGCCTATGTTCATCAGGGATAATGTGGGATCAATTTGAAACAAATATCGTTTTCAGATGGTGGTGGCGTAAAGTTACATGCCGTGTGATTAACCTGGCCAGCCCTATGGCAGTGCCTATATTTTTTTTTATCCCGCCCGAGCTGGTTTTCTATTAGGTCATAACAAAATTGTAACAAAAAAAAAGAAAATTGTGTGATACAAATTTCTTTTTTTAGAATGACGGTTCATGACGTCAATAAGTGCTAATACTATCCTTCATTGAATAAAGAATTTCAATTTCAATTAAAGGTAAAAGAATTTTTTAAACCGGTCCAGTAGTTTCGGAGCATATTCAATTCAAACAAACAATAAATAAAATCCTGTTTCTAATATAAGTGTAGATTATATAATTATTATTTAAGTGTGATGCCGGCTTAGAATAGCATCACCCAATTTCTTTCCCGTAGGAGTCGTAGGAGGCGACTAAGGGACTTGAGGGTGTGTATTGCAATTTTAGGCGATGGGCTGACAACCTGCCACTATGGCGATGCACAATTTTCCGAATTACCCTCACACATAATATGTCAGACGTGGCGAAAATTTCCGTTTTTGCGGCCGTTTACGCTCTGCCTACCCCGCAAGGGATAATAGGCGTGATATGTGTATGTATGTATTATTTTAGTGTAGATTATTTTTATGCGTTATTTAATGTTTTTTGTCGTCTTTTTATACCGAGTAAGGGATAGCCCTTCGAATACTGATATGGTGCATGAAACATAAAACTGGACAACTTTCCCCTAGAAACATATGTCAGGAATCGCCAAAAAAATGACCTTCCATACAAAATCACAATCAGCTGCATTCACTATGAGAAGTCAGTTTTTTTACGTTTCCTGAAATATGTTCCTAGGGGAAAGTTGTTCAGTTTCATGTTCTGCATGTACCCTATTAGTATTCTGAGGGCTATCCCTGACACCCTTTAATACAGTAATGATTAAATGTAATCATTACACTGGTACGAATAATGTGGCGTTGTTGGTACATTTTTAAATGATAAAGTAGTTATTGTGGCATAACTGTAATAGTTAGACATATGGTATCGCGGACATTATTGTAGATATTGATGTCCTCTATAAAACTGTAGTACATCACTTTGCTCTATTGTCAATAATTTCCACAGCGTACGCGATATAAGATATTTTTTTGGTAAATTTTTCACACGTTGGGTTACATTATCGAAAATTTCACGCGGATCCCTATTTTTTTCTCGTATAAAATATAGCCTATGTTCATCAGGAATAATGTAGGATTCTAATAGTGAAAGAATTTTTAAAATCGGTCCAGTAGTTTCGGAGCCTATTCGATGCAAACAAACAAACAAACAAACAAACAAACAAACAAACAATCAAATCTTTCCTCTTTATAATATTAGTGTAGACTACAAGTTATTTTGTTTTGCTTAAATTGAGATAAGAATATAAAAATACAACATTATCATGTTCCTGCTCTTATCACTTGCTTAAAAACAGTTTACTGAAATTTCATGTTTGTTGTTTATGAATTGAAATATAAAAAACCTGTTACACACTGTGTTATGTTTTTTATAAATCAAGTGTAATTAATCCAATCAAATATTAATACTATAAGTACCTATCTTTTGCTAGCTTGATAAAATTTCTAAGGTGAAATTTGTAGGTACAATTCTATTGTATTGATGACTGGCTCAATGGTATAGCAGATAGTACCCCTGCCTGCTACACCCTGGGTGTAGCAGGCAGGGGTCATGGATTCGACCTCCACAAGAAACAATTAATTGTCTAGTCATTTTTAAATAATCATGTTTAGTTTGGGTCTTTTCTATGTAATATGTATTTATTTTAAAAATAATATAGGTATTAATATAAGCTAGCTAGTTCCCATATCACAAGCTTTGCATAGTTTGGGGCTAGATGGTGCTGTGTGGATATTAATTGTTATTATTTATATTGTATGATCACAAAGCCACAAAATGCCAAACACTAAAGCAATCAATACACATAAAATTACAATAATTAATAGTTTGATGCAATTGTTAGTAATTTTTATAAGGTATTACTAGATAGATTGATAAGAAAAACTACAGTTGTTCTAAGTAGGCATTCCAAAGAATCTAAACAATCTCACTAAGTAATAGTTATTATGTTCTGTCCTTATCTATCGCAGGGTATAATGTTGTCTGTTTTTGTCTAGTTTTTTTACATTCTTTTAAATACCGGCTTGGAACAACTAAAGATTAGTATGCCTTTTCTATTTATCTAAATTCTGCATTCATTCTGATTTCTTCTAAAGAATACTTTATTACCATTCCGAGAAACCAATAACAGTAAACAGCACACTTTGCAGCAATAACATTTACAAGAATAAACAGCTTATAGATTTTTTACTGTGAAACATTTAAAATGGAATTGTATTTGACTTGAGAGACAACAAGTATAATCAAAATTATAGCTGGATATATGAGATTGCCTGAATGAAAGTGCAATGGAGGTCACAAAAACATGAAGTTTTTTTAGAAATAACACCCAGATGCAGAATAAAGTTAAATTCATTCATTCATCCATGCATCCCGAAATGTAAACTCTGACCAGGATTTATATATCTGATATTATTTACAACTATAACTTCAAAAGGCACAAACCAGTTTTCACACTTCACACATGTCCTTCTATGTCATTCATTGATAATGCTTTGCATAAATATGTTTTTAAGAATGGAGAATTATCATAACAGTAATTTATTGATTTTACTACCCACTTGAAAACTTGTCAGATAACCTACCAAACCCAAACATAGCTAGTTTCCCCAATGTGCAGACAAAAGTTTAATAATATTGGGTCCAATATAGTTTCAACATTGTGAAAGTAAAAGACATGGTGAAAGTTCCCCTTTCACTTATTTTGTAAGAAACAAGCGTACTTTCAACATGTGTGCCGCAGCCAGCCACGCGATCACAAGAGACTGACCTACGACCTTATGGGGTTACAGGTTATATTGTTAGTAGCAACAGAGACTTGCGTAACTTGAAGCTTCGGTTAGTCAATCTTTGAATGTGTCCATAGGACCAGAAAATACGCAACTCACTTTGATTAGGACTGGAAGGAGGCAAAGGTAACCTCGCAGCTAAAGTCATGTTTAAAGGGGCTACAGCCGCTTCTCGACGCTCGAGCAGACACATTGGCTGCTCGGACACGGGGAGATTATCTCGCGACCCTCCTGGCTCGCGTGCCGAGGCCACGGTTCCAAATATTCACGTCCTAGCTAACACCGCACAACACCAAATCCTGTACAAGGCTTCATTCCATTACACACCTTATTTCAGAGGCCCACACACCAGCGGTCGGTGATTTGATTTCACTTTACACAAATCCTTCGAGATATACTTATTATTATTCTTTAATGGCGGTTCCACATCAATGACAATTTCACAAATCGCACAAATCAATAATTCCTCGTTTACACAAACGAAATGTCACTGTCATGTGAGAGTAAATAGTGCTGCGACTTTCCGGGATGAAATATTCCAAGTAACTATTATTGGCACCGATACGTCCACTAACGCGCGCTGACTGATCTGAACTGAACTTCTTGCATCGCATTCGCGCGCGCGGGGAGACGACAACGGCAAAATGCGGTTGGAGATTACGGAGCTCAACGTCGTCGTTGCGTAGCGAGCGATACAACGTACGCTCCAGCTCCACACCCACCAAACTACGCGCACGAAATAAACCGCACAGATAAACTGGCTGGCTGCGGCACGCACGTGGACGCGCGCGGGGTGGAGGACGAGGACTAGTTAGAGAGTTAGAGGGAGCAAGAGCAACTGTGCGATACGACGAACTATACGAAATACGACCATTCACTCATCAACTTCCAAGAATACAATCAACAATAATTTGTAGTTATTTTGTTGATTCTCGTTTTTCTAACTTCATTTTTGAATACAAATGCAAATTATTTACTATGATCCTACTCTGCTTGGTATTTAATCTTTTTCCATACATTTAAGGTTTGCTTATAATATTTTGTTCATTGCGAAACTCATCATAAATTAAGTACCAGGTACAGTAAGTACATGTCAGTTACCGCAGTGAGCAACACTAATTTGTGATGGTCCACGAAAAAAGAATTTCCCTGCTCTCAAAGTTCCTTTTCCTTCCCGTATCTCTTGTCTTATAATGTATCCTATTTCATATTTTAATGTATTGTCATCATTTATTACTACAAATAATATAAAATTATAATATGTATGTGTATTGTACGATATATCTGACCAAGATCTGACTATCCTTAAAAAATACATTTTTTTATTATAATTTTGAACGCGTTTCGTTTCCCTACCTTTACAACATGACATTGGCACAAAGTTTAACTAGCGCCATAAAAAGAAAAAAAAAAAAAAAAAGAATTTCCCCGCGCTGCCGCATTCCGTACCTAGCAAAAAGTTTGTAACTTGAAAATTAAGCCTGTAAAGAAGATTTCTCGCAACGAAAAAATGGGTGGGTAGTCCTCAACCCTATGCAACTCGGCATTTTGGCCATGGTAACGCGCAACTTGATTTTGCAAACAAATTCTCAGAATGAAAGTCGTTATAAATTGACCATAAAATATTTATTTATGCGCGCGCGTTCGTATCAAAATAACAAAGGCATTGTTCTCGGAAAACTATAAAATGTTTCATTTTTCCACGTAAGTAGGTAGCAATACCTAAATACCTACTGTGTATATGGTTCAGTTATAGTTACAGTTACAGACCATTTAAACAACATTCACAAACCCTATTTTGTTGTTATTGAAAGCTATCTCGTTTTTGCATTTGTACAATAGGCAGTAGATTATTTGGTCATGGGACTTTTAATGAGTTATTCATTTAACAACTAAAGCTGATTCCGTTCCGATTACAGTCTAAATTTGGTAGTGACCAGCTCTTTTCTTGGTAGCATATACCTAGGCAGGCATCTAGCCCGTATAGGCCCAACCGCCCCGTTTAGGCGATTGACGTCTGTTTCTCGGAAATCTTATTGTCTCATGCTATTGTCATGCTAGTCAGGAAGCCGCGATCATCACGAATTGATAGTTTAGCTACCGCTTTTGGTCATCTACTCCTATTGGGAAAGCTGTGCCAAAACTGATGCTTTGAGGATGACCAACTAACAAAATAATCGCATTTAATTCGATAAAGGGTAAAAAAAATCTAGTGACCGATAGTGAAAACTTAACGAAACAAACCCTGTGTCAAAGAATTTTCTGACATAATGTAGGTACGAGTGGGGTGCCAGCTTCACAGGATCGCGATTAGCGAATAACTTGCAGGAAAAAAAGAAATCCTGTTAAAGTTACTTTTTGAATGTTGTAATAATTGAAGGCCCATTGTGATGTAGAGTCGTAAAACAACAGCATTCCCAGCTAAACATTCTAGCTTGCCATGTAGGATAGATTACGATACCTACTATTTTACCTGTCTATTTATTGGAAAGTACTTAAATAAACTAGAAATACTACTTCACTACTAAAGTAAAAGTCGCTTCCCGTGGGTATGGTGTCCCGTTGTATGCCTAGATCATTAAAACTACGCAACTTTTGATGCGATTTTAAATAGGTAGGTACCTAGAGTGTTTCAAAAGGCAGGCTTTTACTATAAGCATAAGAATAGATACTATAAGTCTGTATTTATAGGATGAGAGCAGGTAGCTAGATTGGAAACAGTGAATACGTGAAAAGGACAAAAGAAAATTTGCATGAAATTGACATCTGTCACAGTCGTCACAGAGCTCGCGCTATATTAAAAAAAACTATAGGTCGCTAGTTGACGATAAACAAGACGCGTTTCGCCGAGGCGTCTGGCATTCTGTAGCTTGAATTGGGCCGCATACCGATGATTCAGTGCTCTATATTTCGAAGGCTGCTTGCTGATATAGTGTGTAAGTATGGACGCCGCGTCGTCGATTCGCGCTCGCAGGTGTGCGCAGTGTGCCATAGGGAGTGTGTTCCTCGTACTCGATATATTCGGCGTTCTGGGAACCGCGTACCTGAACGCCCCGCCCCGCGGCTTTCACGAACATCTGCCGCGTGTCATTCGACAGTTAATAGTAATAAAACATCTGTCGGCGATCGGGGACGTTATAACTGTTATAAGCCATTCTGATTGAAAATATATAGCCTGTGATAAAATAAATTAAATACTATGCTCAGGAATATGGCAGGGAATCAACTTTCTTACGATATATACGATACGACGGCCTGAGTACGACCATCTGCTGCGTGTCATTCACCAGTAGGCACAGCAGCTGTCGAGGGTTCCGATCGTTACAAAAACGATGTCATCAGATGTTACGCATCCTCCCTACCTACTAGCTGTACTTTATATTAAGCTCACTTATTATGCCGGTTTACACGATGTGAGCTGCTGAGGCGACGGCAGAAGGAACTAGATAATAATTATATTCATGATGAACTATATGGTTTATTTTGCACTCACAGTGCTATATCGCGTGAGACGGTACCGGGTTCAATCCCCGGCCATTTATATTCATTTATATTTATCATTTTGGGCATGCAGTATAGTAGTAGGGGAGAGTTGGCTATATTGTACCTGCAGATTAATCGTACCACCTACCTATTTTCTTCCAAATCACGTTTTTATTTAATCCAGCAACACTAAACAGTAGTTGGTAACACTCAGGAAGCCATGACAGTTTTTGACGGCGCTGCGTAGGAATGGTTCATTGTAATTAAATAATTAAGATTTCTATTGGTGCTGATAGTGTTTTTTGGCTGAAGAATCTAAGCATTAACAAAAAAACGGTAAGCTTTTTGAATGTTGCTATTTCATAACATTTAAGCTTGGTTATTTTCCTTTTTCTCTGTATTAATGAACCTGCGCAATCGTGTGAGGTTATGAAATGATAAATTGTTTTTGCAAAAAATGGGTTGTTTTCTAAATTGTACCGATCCGTAGTTTTTTAATCGTACCGGTACAATTTAGCTACTTTAGTAAAATATTGCTTTAAAAGATATTAAATTTATTAATATACGGTAAATTTTGGAGAATAACAAATTATTTATTGCTTTAAATAAGTGAAGAAATGCCTAAATATTAGTTAGAATTTTGATACTTCATAAGTTTTTGATATTATTGCAGATGAGTGAAAAGAAAACGAAAAGAAAATATTACAATTGGTCCCAAGAAGATTTAAGGCAAGCGTTGAGGACATTAAACAACAAAAGGTTGGATCTCAAATCAGAGGACAGTGATAAAAATTTTGAAAATTTCTAAACATAATAAATATGTACAAAAATCACTTTGTTTTATTTTCGGTGTTTGTATAGAAATTCTCAAAGTACGATTTAGAGACCTCGCGGTACGATTAAACGTACCCGTCTCTAAATCGTACCGATAGCTACTTTAAAAAAAAAGATCTCTTGTGAGAAAAGTACTCACTTAATATAAAAATCATTTACGGTATAATTAAGCCAATTAACTAAACTTCATTACAAACAGACAAACATAAGGATAACCCTTACAGTTTTCTCGCAAATCTCGATAACAGTTAGGGGGGACAATATAGCCAACTTTCCCCTAAACCTTATTTTATAATCAGATAGACTAAACTGACAGCTAAGAACAGCCTTATTTTTTTTAAATGTTGCCAGCGTAAGTCTAGTGTTGTGGTTTGACTCATTCATTTTATTCATTGAACTGTTGTGAGATGATTCCTCGATGGAGTTTTATTTGTAAATAAATATGCATAATAAATACTTGACTCTCGGTCACGTAAAAGAGTATATATACGTTACTTTACGTTTATACACAACTTTTCGTTTTGTTCAAAGAAATTAACAATGAATAGTATTGTAATTTAAAATGTAAGGTTGAATACTTTACTACTTATGTTCTCATTTGCGTTCAAATAAACATTTGTAGTGACCTTGGTTGTAGCCAAGAAAACTAACCGCTAAGAAGCGACACTCGTTCCCCTCTCTGGCATTTACCCCGCCCCGCTTTGTACGAATGGCGAATGTTGTCCCCCGTGTTTCTTTGAATGGTTATTTTGTTACTTTAAAGCGGTCGGCCTATAGTAACAAAAGATCCATTAAAAAAAGCTTACCAAAAAAAAGCATAGAATTAGTATGGGCACAGGTTAAGGGGCATGTCGCCAGAAATAATAAAAGTTTTAAAATGGCCGACTTGAAACAATTAATCAATGAAGGGCTGCAGATGGTGACACCGCAACGGTGGTCGAGTTGTATTGATCATGTTATAAAGGAAGAAAGCAAAATGATGCAGCTCGACCACCTCATTGATGACGTTACAGAAAGCTTTATTATTAATGTCACAGACTCAGACTCTGATACGGATTCATCACAAATAAATAGTGATTAAGAGAATTTTTCGTTTTCTTTATTTTAACATTTACCTTTTCCACCAGATTTTAAAAAATGGGTAGGTAGCTTAAATAGAAGACTGTAACATTAACCCATAATGGTAAACAAATTTTATAACTTAATTTGCTGCTGTGGTGAACCTGGTAAATAAATTCAATTCCTCTGACGATAACAAC
Source organism: Tuta absoluta (assembly GCA_027580185.1). Lineage (NCBI taxonomy): Eukaryota > Metazoa > Arthropoda > Insecta > Lepidoptera > Gelechiidae > Tuta > Tuta absoluta. Next base: position 9,802,257 of record JAQAHW010000016.1, on the reverse strand, counting down.
AAAAACATATTGTTGTCGGTCATCAGACAGGAAATAAACGTGAAGTTAGTTTGTTTAGAAAAAAGTAGTATGTTAGTCTTTTAGGCGAATTTATTAATGAAAATTGAAATTAACATAATTTATTTTAAAAAGATTCAATCACACTATTCGAATCATGATCATTAGGGTACAACACTATTTTATTTTTATTTTTAAATACAATAACGTGGCAACCCACCAAATGTCATTTTAGTCTATCTGATTATAAAATAAGGTTTATAAGCAGGAAAAGTTTTGCCGGGCACAGCGTAAGTGAAGGGAATTAGCTTAATTGCTTACAGAATTGGAAAGCATATGCCATTTGCATAAATTAATTTGCAAAGCTTAGACATTAGATATGATACAGGGGGAATCAAAAATTGAATGATATGCGGGGAATCAAAAAAGAAAACTGCAGTGCAAATTGCTTTTCGTAATGAAATGCACTGTTATTATAATCGATAGATTCCTAAGTTATCCAGTTATTTCCTTGTGGAGATACCTATAATTCGCCTTGTCCTAGCTTTTACGTGCCTACTCTTAAATTTTTGTCGAGGTTGTCTAGTCTAGACAACCTTAAATACTTACCATTTCTAAATCAATAAATACCTACTTACATCACAATTAGTTTTACGTGGGTTTTGTAGACGTGACCGGCAACTAACCAGCACGATCACGATTCTTGGAATTATGACTTTTAGGCAATTCGAGGCAATCTAAAAACCGCACCTGTGAGGTAGAGAAACGTCAAAGGTCGCGATTAAGGTAAAAATAGACTCGATCGAAAGCAAATGGTAGGTAAATTATACCAACCTTATAATTTTTTTTGGTGCTGATGAGGCAACTTATATGATGACCATTTGCCTTTGACATCACAGGGAGGTAGTAGAGTAAAATATCATAGGATTCATAGGTACCTACGTAATGGCCCAATGAATTATTCTATATCTGGCCAACATATCTAAATCGCGGTCATGTTCGGCACAAAAATAAAGTCGATTTGGTGTAAGTACTTCTAGTTGTGTAAATTAATAATTATATTACCTATCGAAGTTCTCGGTAACATACGCGCAATGTGTGCTTTAGAATTAAATTAGAGCCCTCTCAGTGGCGACTGTGGCGAGACGGTTCGTGGAAGTTGCCCCACTTCGGTTTTGGGTGCTCGGCGCTCGGTCCGGCTCCGGTACCGTTGTTCTTGGTACTTCTTTATTTGAACGCGGGAGAGCTGCCACAGCCGGTTCAATAGATATTCGCAGAACGCATTTCTAAACGATGAGACCGCCTTCACGTGCTGCTTTTAATTTTCTCGAGTTATTGCCAGAACGAATTGAGTTTAAAAAGGTTCAATACCAGTAGCACGCCTTAGTAGTTGAATAGATGGTGATAAATTGCTTTTGTATTTAATTTTAAATATTTCGAAACCAGTATAGACCTGTCCGGTTATTTTTTGGATAATAAGTAGGTTTGCGTGACGACAAAATATTTTAGGTAGATAATATGGTACAGATAGGTTTAGAATAAAAAATAACGCCAAAGAGAATTGAAGCAGTAAACAAATCTATAAAGCAGTCCATTGAAGCGTAAAACGAATACCTATCTAGGATTCGAAGGACCTAGCAGGAATATGCCATTCTTACCTAGATATTGTTATTACTTACAAAGACCCGTATTGGAGTGCAATGCAATGCTATGCCTTCTCGAGATCGCGACTTCCAATGACGATATCTTTCTAAGAATAACTCTCGTCTCGCTGTATCTGTCTGTACTCGGAATCAGAATTATTGTGAATTGAAAATGTGTAGGTGAAGTTTCGAAATGTTTATGATTAACTTCAACAGTGAGTAAAAAGTTTATAGGTAAAATGAATCACTAAAGAACAAAAGATTAGTCATTTTGATAAGGGTGTAACTGTATACGATGCAATTAAACATTCAATGAACACTTTAAAGTAGGTACCTATATTTTTTATTTTTACTAAAACAAATAGGCAGAGGTCTTGTAAGCTTGGTAAAATAAAACTCCATAGTAAAAAATAAATGCGTGCTTATCGATTCTAGGAAACCTACCGAAGAAACTTACCCAAGGTTTCCCATTATATGGGAAATTAATAATGGAGGTTTTAGAAGGACCTAATTTGTGGGCGGAATTCTAGAAAAGTATGCGAGTAATTTCCAAGAATGTTAGGAAGGAAAATTATCAAAATATCTGTGGTATATTCTGCGTAGTGGAATTGTGGTGGAAGTAGGACTTTTAGAGAAATTGTTATTATTAGCTGTATAATTTGTATAGCTATAAAATTACCTAAACAACGTTTTAATTCGTAAATGTCTTGTTTGACAGATATAAAGGAATTAATTGCATAACTATCAATTAATAGGTACAAGTAAAAATTTGGTAAATGCATAATTCAGTCACCAAATTATAATTATTGAGAAGTTGGCTTTTTATTATCGGTGAACGTAATAGATAAGAGTATACGAGCATTTACCTTATGTTTAATCTTGGGTAATTCCTAGTGATTTTTGGTTGTGTAAGCAGCTCACGTAACTTTTTATCATATACTCTGCCTTTTCCGAACACTACTGTTTATAAGGTTTCTAAAGTATGCTGATTAGAGTTCGGTCAAATCTTAATATAAGTAAAACGCAAGATAACGTAACGGTGCCCGAAATAGGTCTTTTCATGTGCCGTAGTATCATTAAAATCATAATATTAGAGCAGCATTGCCCTCAGACAGCTTTAGTACACTGTGGCTCCATAGCCTTATTAGAGAATTAGATTTCCGCTCAGCGGTTTCACCCGCTGGCACTCATTTTCCCGTGGTGATTGTTGTTTTCCTGCAGTAAAAAGTGACCTTTGTGTTATTCCAGGTTATACTCTACCTGTGTTCCAAAGTTCATCCAAATCGGTCAAGCCGTCAAAGCGTGAAGAGGTAACAAACATACACGCACACACACTTACACAAACTCTCAGATTTATAATAAGTAATAGTTTATCAACTATCCACCTTCCATAACTGGGTATAACAGCTACATATCGATGCTACTTGTTACCTATGAGTATATTAAAATATTAACATCCATGACTTCGTTAAAAAAAGTCGTGATATCATTAGATGACGCGAGCTACTCCGAGTCTTGAGAGAATCTATCATTCCGTCATAATGTGCTTCTATTCTGTATACTAAAAACACTTCTACGTAGTACACATATCACGCCTTGCGGGGTAGGTAGAGCGTAAACAATCTCAAAAACGGATATTTACGCCACGTCTGACAAACATTGGAGGATCATTCGTAAAATTGTGTATCGCCATAGTAACAGGTTGTCAGCCCATCGCCTAAAATTGCAATACACACCCTCGATTCCCTTTGTCGCCTCTTACGACTATTGGGTATACAATGTGGAAGAGGCATAGGTAGTACCTACTGATACCGAGTTCTACTACTGATAACAATTTTGCAAGTTCTCAAAAATTCAATATATTCTTGTATTATTATTTGCGCCGTGTGATTGCCGGCTTAGAATAGCATCACCCCATTTCTTACCCATGGGTGTCGTAAGAGCCGACTAAGGGACTCGAGGGATGTGTATTGCAATTTTAGGCGATGGGCTGACAACCTGTCACTATAGTGATACACAGTTATCTGATTGACCCTCAAGCTTTTGTCAGACGTGGTGTTAATGTCCGTTTTACGGCCTTTGACGCTCTGCCTACCCCGAAAGGGATATAGGCGTGATTTATGTATGTATGTATGTATGTATTATTATATGCATAGCTCACGGAACGACACGAAAGACCGCGTTGTCCGAAGCAGGAAACTGTGGTCATCAATCAATTATATCCCTTATTACGGTGTATTGAGCCAATAAACTCACATACACATATAACATGCCTATAATCCCATGCGGGGTAGGCAGAGCGTACACGGTCGCAAAAAAAGGACATTTACGCCACGTCTGAAAAATATTTGAGGGTCATTCGGAAAATTGTGTATCGCTATAGTGACAGGTTGTCAGCCCATCGCCTAAAATTGCAATACACACCCTCGAGTCCCTCAGTCGCCTCTTACGACTCCGACGATAAATTCAAATGTTGAAATTCACCCACTAACCTACATAACATAACATTTGAGGTCCTCCTACATAACTTGGGAGTTCACTCGCCTGTGCATACAGAACAGTTTCTTCTGTGCAATTGTTGGTATCTATCTACCTACACATGGTATAGAGTAGGTGGAATATAATAATATGTTTTATTGCATAACGTACAAAGAAAATAATAAATATACATTTGTCGCAAAGGCGAGCTTATCTCTAAAGAAGAACTCACTTCCAGCCAACCCATGTGTTGTGAGAGAAATTAAAGAATTTGGCGTAAATAGCCAATGAGGAATTAAATTACTTTAACTAAATAAATAATTACTAAAGTTGAAAATAAATAAGTATAGTATATCTTAACACATATTTTTACACAAATAAAAATATTACACAAACTGATTAATAATGCTTACATAAATACATAAACATCACTACATAGTATAAAATAATGTCGCTTCCCGTTTGGTGTCTCCTTATATCTTTAGAATTACCCAACGGATTTTGATGCGGTTTTTTTTATTAGATAGAGTAACTTGAGAGGAAGGTTTATAAGTATAATTTATTCCGGGAAATTGACACATTCCCATGGGAAAACGGGTAGCCCAACTGGTAGTAAACTTTTGACCCCCTTTTGACACCTTTAAGGATTTAAATTTCAAAAATGCTGAAACACGTATTTAATTATTTTAAGTTATGAGTCAAATCATAAATTTTGAAACAGATTACACTTAAGATAAAAAAGTTTCATACAAACTTTTAACCCCCGTTTCACCCATTTAATGGTTAAAATTTCAAAAATGCTGAAACACGTGTTTAATTATTTTAAGTTATTAGTCTAATCACAAATTTTGAAACAGATCGAATTCATTTAAAAATCTAACTTTCATACAAACTTTAAACCCCCGTTTGACCCTATTAAGGGTTAAAATTCCAAATATGCTGAAACACGTGTTTAGTTATTTTAAGTCATAAGTCTAATCACTAATTTTCAAACGGATCACACTTAAGACAACGAACTTTCATACAAACTTTTAACCCCCTTTTCATACCTTTGGGGATTAAAAAAACCGGAATTTAAAGTAAAGTCGCTTCCCACGTCTGTCCCTGTCTGTTTGTTTGTTTGTATGCTTAAATCTTCAAAACCACTTAACGGATCTGGATGAAGTTTTTTTAAAAGATAGAGTGATTCAAGAGGAAGGTTTTTACATACATACATACATATATCACGCCTTTATCCCTTGCGGGGTAGGCAGAGCATAAACGGCCGAAAAAACGGACATTTACGCCACGTCTGACAAACGTTTGAGGGTCATTCGGAAAATTGTGTATCGCCATAGTGACAGGTTGTCAGCCCATCGCCTAAAATTGCTATACACACCCTCGAGTCCCTTCGTCGCCTCTTACGACTCCCACGGGTAAGAAATGGAGTGATGCTATTCTAAGCCGGCATCACACGGAAGGTTTTTATGTATGATTTATGTCGGGAGAAGGTCTGTTTCCCGTGGGAATTCAGTTAGCAGCGGGTGAAACCGCTGGGTGGGCCGCTAGTACTTACATAAATATATATCAATCAATTCTGATGTAACTGAATTTGTTTATTTCAATTTCCGTCCACGCTCGTAACGACAAGATTGAAACTACTAGGTAAAGCAGTTTGTATAGGTAAATGCCTGCATACGTGGAAACTTTGACTAGCTTTTCCCAAGAACTTCGTAATATAATTTTCGTATTGTTTGACAGGGTGCCCTTAATGTTTTCGTGCTATTTCGAAACTTCGCAAGTCTTAACGAACGAACTTTAGTCTTAGTCTTCGTGCTTATTTTACGTAATGCTTCCGGAAGCTTTAACCTGTTTTTATTTAAGACGTACTAGAGTTTTCTTGAACGTAGTTACATCATCATCATATGTACTATCAGCAGCACGTCAACCTACACATTTAAGACATAAACTTTCACTGGTTATTCTAAGTAACTGCATGAAAAACTTTTTAACAAGTATAAATTTCTTCCCTGAAATGGATAGGTTGATATATACCTATCTACTCTCAATTTATGGAACCACTGACCTTAATGTATGGAACTTAATCATAAAATATGTTAGAGGTTCCTCACCTCAAAGGCATTGTCATCTATCTTTCAAGCGTGAGAAGAGTCGAGCAAAACTTGAGCAAACCCACGTTGCTAAGATCATGAAGCTCTTCTTTACTTAACTGACATGAATGATGAAGATTATGGAATGCAATAACGAGATATTGCGATCCCGCGGGATCAATTGAACCCATGGAATTTCCTAGCTAAAGTAGGGCCATTCAAATAAGCCATAATTAACATCTGTCATATCAATACTAAAAAAGATGTCAACCAAAGAAAATGGATATTCTGCCTTAAAACATTATCACGATTGTGACAGCTGTCAAGTATGCTTATTGGGATGGCCATACGGTAGAGGGCATTCTTTTTTTAAGCCTAAAAATAATGATATTTGTAAATATAATGCGAAAACGTGTTGTTTTTTTCACGATTTGTAATACCTATGTAAAGTACATCACAAAACAATGTAATTTGCTACATTTTCTACAACGTACGTACTAACGTAGACACGACACTACACTGTAGAAAATGTAACTAGACGAAGTTTTAGCATGCGGTACGTATTCATTTAAACTTTCTACGTGCAGATTCTAACCAAATTAATTTTCCCGTGGAAGTTGGATGAATTGCAACTGAATCTGACAGAGGAAAGGTAGACAGAACAAACATTCGCGAGTTGCTACTATATGTAAAATATGTTATGAAGTTGTTTTTGGCTTCAGCATACGTTTGCAACGCTGTATTATTCTGTAGTTTTTTCCTAGGTAAAATGTACCTACTAGGTGAAATGGGATATTTACAGGAGATTCCCTTTGATAAACTTTGTAAGATTATTGCATGGATTTTAACTATAGTCTACCCTGAGAATAATAAATTAATAATAAATAGTTGTACTGAAAATGTAAAGCTTTATAGGTTACCCTTACAAAATACATTGTAATCTTAGATTATAGCCAGCCACCAAACTACGACTTATGAACCGCAGTTAAAAAGCCGTTTATTTGTATTCGGTGATTGAAAGGACATTTGGACTGCGAGTGTTTGAGCGTTACTAGGAATAGCCACGTCATTATAGCTGGTAGGGCTAAAATAGCTTACCATAAATAGGCTCCGAGAAAACCAACCCTGACTCATACGACGGAGGTTCTTTCTCTTTGTTTATTTTTGTCCAACCTTGGACAAAACCGTGGGTCATAGTCCAAAATAGATACATGTGAGTAGCGTGAAGTTATATTTCTTTTGTGGAATTACCTCATTGTTGAGATGATCGCGATTGCCTTTTTACAGGCACAGTGTGTGTGGAAGAGGGACGAAAAAACCATGCTGCACGATGCTGAACCTTAAAAATTCAGTTTAAGTGACCGTCTAAAAAGAATGGCACACTTTTCTAGATTCATATTACGTTTGTCCTTCTTTAATTAATTAATAACTTTTTGAACTTTTATATTCGATAAATTTGTATTTTTTGGGGCAAACAAATATTTTTTTAGCTACATGAAAGACCCTAACAGTTACAATGAATTCAGTTAATTAAATACGTAGGTAGGTATTGATGCATAACTAAATTCTACGAAAACGTATAACCACGTAAGTACCTAGTTAGTGGGACGTTATGAGTTTCAGGTTTGAACAAATTGAGTAGAGTAGGTGTATTTAAAGGAGTTTTAGAAACCTGTAATTTATGAAAACCTGTACTTAAGGTAATACCTATCGATAAATTACTTAATTTCTTCCTTTCGATACAATAATAAGATCTATGTTCATTTAAAAATCTTGAGATATTTTAGTAATATTTCGGTATTTTAATTCTAGTATTAAAATTAATTAAATTATTTAAAATTTAAATACAGAAATCTGATCAAATTAAAAGCAGTCTTCTATTGCAAATCAAAGTTTACACATAATTAATTCACTACTACTTGTCACATTTTAAGTGCTGCAATATATGCATTGAGATATACAAATTATACTTAAGTATAACTTATAATATAAACCTGGGCCTGAATATTTGTGTACTACATAATTATCTTCATAATACATTGACTTCAGATAAAGATAGTTACTGTTGGTTGCCTAGGCGGCGATAAATAACCTCGAGTTATTTACTGCTAATTGCGGGTAGCTGGAAGCCGGTCCGCGATACCCTTCAGTATTCAATGGATAACGGGAAACGGAATTTGTAGAACTACTTAGTGCCTACCTACTAATGAACAAGTAGCCCTGTGAAGTAGCCTCGACCTGTTATTCTAATAAACATGTACTGCTATTATGTTGTAAGTGTAAGTACCTACACTTACCTATGTACAATTTAAAACTAACTTTTTCTGTAAAATCAAACGCGTCACTCGACTGACATCACAGACACAAAGTAAGTATTGGCGGCTGCGGTGTCACAGACCAAAGAAGGGTTGACAGCACATGACGTTTGTTGCTCTGTGACGTCAGTATTTATTTGACACCTAAATTTGCCATCTGAAAAATATTTGTAAGTCGTTTTTTATGGCCTTTAACGCTCTGCCTACATCGGCGTGATATGAGTATGTATAACATTAAAAATCATACCATTTTTGCTGCTGTAGATTAGGCAGGGCCCATAACTATTATCTTATGTTCACTTTTGCAAAAAAATATTTTTTAAAGTGGATTAATTAAACTAGGATTTCTAATCACAGTGTTCTAACAGAGATCAAAGCTGAACCGAAATCAATTTCATTTTATTCGTGTGACTGCTCTCTACCAGAACTGGTTTACTAAGAGACATACGTGTTCGTGCGCTGGACTTACTCAGTATTACTAGCTTTATATGATTATTCATTGCGATATGAGTTCGAATAGAGTATCGTATGCATGCAATGGGTGCTGGGCGCTGGCACCGTGGATGGCAACGATTCGTGGAATTTGAAGGCAGACGAGGCTGACCGCCGGCAGTAACATACGGCCACCCCAATAAGCCATATTTGACAGCTGTCATATCCATACTAAAAGAGATATCAACAAAAGAAAATGAGCCCTCTGCACTGAGTTAGCACGAATCTGACAGCTGTCATATATGTCTTATTGTGATGGCCGTACTGTAAGTACAGTAGATATAGCGAAAGGAGAGAGCTCGGCGCCAGCTGGACGCAGATCTCATCGAAACAGGGACGGACTTACCTTCATTCAAGGCAATAAAATAAAATGTATAAAAGAAAACCTTTGATATAGGTATTTAAGATAGATAGATAGTAGATGCCTATAGTCTTCTTTCTTTTCGAGTCAAATGTAAGCAAATACCAGAAGTTCTAAAACAGTTAAACGTTAAGTACTGTTTTTTCTGTAAACTTATAATAAAAGAGAGAAAGTACAGATCCTGCCTGCAGCGGAAAATTTTACAAGTTTTCTTAAAAAAAAACGTAATCGGATATTGAAGGTGAAGGAGCGGAGATGAGGCGACCATTTTGTAAAAATATATATAAGTTGCCTACTTTTTGAGGGATTGATTCCGTTTCCGATAGTAAAATTTGTGAGATCTGCGGTGGGATCCCATAAGACATAAAAAGTGCCCATTACGCCATTGGGATTGGAGTTTCCTTCCGGATTTTCTATTTGTGGTTTTTCAGCATACTAAAAAGAAAGGCCAATATTGAGGCACTTGATATTTGCTAAAGAATTAGGCAGAAAAATTTAACTGAATGTTATGTAAGTACCATTTTGTCGATCGCCATCGTATTTTACATCCCGCAAGGCAAAAAGGCGGATTATGTGTATGTATATACTATCTTAATCGAACTTTTCTTAAGGACTTGGGGTGGTATGGGATCTACCTCCTAGCGGTCCACCCTGGGCAACGGCAACACAGGCTTGCCTGTTGATAAGTCCGGCTGAACGATCCCACGTGCGCGGTGGAAGGCTCCGTAAGGGGCCACCTGGCTCGCGACCACCATCCCACCGAAGTCTGGCGCCAAGTAGCTTGCTGCGTTCCGTCAGTGTGTGGGAGTGCCAGTGCCTTAACAGGCTTCTTCTGGGTGAGCTCGCTCCATCTTAGACTCTGTCTCTGTCCTATGACCTAGACTAGAGTCAAGAGCAAACCCATCACTAATAAAAAAAAAAAAAAAAAAAAAAAGGACAAACAACCACATCACAAACAGCGGAAGATTTCGCAAAATTATTTACATCCATGCTTCCAAGAAACGAAGGACCATTTCATTTAGTATGTAATAAACAGGAAGTTCTTCGCCCAATCTCCACAAAATGTCGTTTATCTACATTTATTTACAAACTTTGCGTCACAGAGAAAATAGAGGTAGGTAGGTACTTATATTGAGGTAGAGTAGGAGATAAACATCCTAGAAAAAACAACATTTATGAACGACACTAAAGACATCCCGAGAATTTTCAATGTTAGATCCTAGACATGAGCCTCAGACTGATCTCCCACTGAGCGCAAACGCGTAAAAAAGAGATTATGACGACTGACGAGTACAAGTACATGCCTGCCCATTCAACTCCACAAAGGAATTCCCTAACGATGCGCAGTAGAGAGTTATAAGATCCTAGATAGCCGACACACGAGGAAGCGTGATACAAACTTTCTGTATACAGCTACTATAGCTTCGCACTGAGCTCACTGAGGGCAACTCGAGCGCGATGTAATGTTCCGATTGACCTTAATCTCGGGTTATAAAGGGGCTAAGAAAGTTTACAGTGGATTTCGATTCCGGTAGAGTGCTATTGTGTTTTCTTACTGCACTTTTATGGTAAAGTTAAAGTAACTTCTTTTGTCGACCATAAAACCTTGATGTGGGATGCAAGAAACGTGCAGAATATCTTCAGAAAACTTAGCAATAATCGCCCGGATTCAATGTAAAAGCTTATCCGAACAACCTTCGCTCGAAGTTCCGAGAACTCGCGACCGGTTGGCTGAATGTCTGCGCCCGCGCTGCTTCCCGGAAAACGAGCGTGGCCGTTTCGATTTTTAAAATAGCCACGTTCCGTTAGAAGCTCCAATTTATGGCCAGTCAATTAGAATGTTGTGTAATCTGTTTATAGGAGAGCACTATTTTTACCCGGAGACTCGTTTCCGAGTGAAAGGGGTTTCCTTACTTGTTAAAGCTTGGTAAACAGGTTGCAATACTTTCTTGCTGAAGCTTGCTTTCAGGAGCTTAAAAAATACTATTCACTCTGGTAGTATATAAATATGATGTTTAAAATGTTTGTATCGTACATATGTAAATTGATTATCATGAATCACTCCACTCTACACACGTACCTACCAACGCACTATTTTGTTTACCTAGTCAGATGCATGAATTATACTGATGTTGTTTACAGTTGAATGCTCTTGGAAAACATTTGCTCGTGTTGATAATGTTATTATTATTCACATTTGTTTATGTTGCATAATTCATCTGTCGCCGTCGTCTCTACTTAGTCTATATTGCAATACTTGCATGCGTCGCATCGAATGTAGGTAATAATGACGTCAGCAAGAACATGCAAGGCACACGCCCCCGGTCGACACAACTGCAACAGGGTGACCTAATCGCTCGCCTTCACCTTATTTACAAAGATATTTATCACAGATATTTATGTGCCGAGTTATTTTTATAAGCTGTGATTGTAGCACAGTATTTCAGTCCTATAAATTGCACTTTTGAAACGCCTTTATTTATCTTCCCTGAAGCAGCCTTTCAAAAACCAGTAGAATAACGAGGCCCGTCGGGAATGGAAAATTAAACCGACTGAAGCGGCTTTGATTTGAAATAGGACTTTAATATTATGCAGTAGAGGGGTTTATTTGCCGGAACGGGGTTCCAGATCAAAGTAGTATTTCAATCAGTTCGTTAGACGAAACGCAGCGGTTCGCAGTAAGCCGCCATTGAAATTTAAACTAGCTTGCTGTTCTGGGAACGCAGCGCAGGCGACTTTGCTTTTTTGTTTTGGCCTCTTTTGCTTGTGGGCCGAGTGCCGACCTCCGCCTAGCCCAACAAGGAAAATAGATGCCCACGGAGCGAGACGAATCCGTTTAGTATCAAAATCGCTTCTAGGTAGCCCAAGGTTACTCATGCTTTACAAAGTCTGTTTTTAAATATAATTACCGGGTTAAATACCTATGCCAAAAGATTTTTTCACTTTATATAATAATGTGATGGAAACATGGATATAGAGAAGCTTTCTCACGAATAGGATCTAAATCCACGTGTCCGGCGATCCGGAATGAAATGAACGGCAATGTTATTCTACAGTCGATTGTGACGTAACAAAAATAGACTATTCCAATGACACGTGTATCACGGTCTATCTTCCAGGTGGAAATAATTGGCGCGTAGGCCTACACTAGTGCGCTACGGACTAACGAGGTCGTCGCATCGCTGCATCAGATCAGAATAGGGCTTCCAATACAACATGCAGTTTTTTCCTTGGCTACTCATGCCTAGTTTCTCGTACCTACGCCTGATTCGACATCATTTGAGATTTCTTGATTATTTAGGCCATAATTAGGTTCTTTGTGGAGAGCGTGGCAGACAGGGCGTGAAAGTTGTTTCAAATTTAGTTAGATATATTTTAATTTTGTTAAAAGTTACTTACATAATGTGCATGCATGCAATGCAAGATGATTGATCAACAATGCCGGGAAATCAGAAAATTTGAATTGGAGAAATTAGAAAATTGATATCCCTATCCCTACATACGAATATAAAACAGCTCGTGTTGTTTGCAAAAGTTAAAGCTAGTACGAGTAGGTAGATTCCAGCTCTAGCAAAAAATTTCGCATTCACGTAACATTTTTAATACTGTTTATTTCTGTTTTAATAAATTCATTCTCTTTTTAATAAGCTTACTGCGACGACAACAAGCGGAAGTTTTATTTTTAAAGCACAGGAGAATAAAATGTTGCGGATGCTACTACCTGTTCCACTGATGTTCCGAACTTCCTAACGAGATTTTTAGTTTTAATTTCGATTTTGTTTTGTTAGTGCGTAAAGCACCTACTATAAATCGTAGTACCTACCTTCCGTAGGTAAAGTAACGCCTTTTTGGAAAAGTGAAAGTTATCAGGATATTCACAGGGAATTTTAAATATTCTGAGTCGATCAAAAAACGATAAAGGACAGTTATACAAGTTCGTAGAAATGGATTCGAATTAATGTTTCTTCGAGGGTCAAAGGCGAGAAGGCATGAAATTTTATCGCCGCGCATAATGGCCGCACGGACATGTGCGATTGTTGGCCCTTCCCCGAACAATAACCCCTATACAATTTTCAAAATGAGACAATGCAAAAAATGAATAAAAAATCATAATGCTGGCGATTCTCATAACAACCCTCGGGTCGAAGGCATCCAAGGATTAATTATGAGTTCCGAGTAGGTCCGCCACCGGGCCATCGGATTCTCGGTAAAGTCGAATCGAAAAAGGAGCAAAAACGTCCGCGCGCGTTCCGAGAACACGCATACCTGCGCCCGCGCCGCCGCCGGTCCGCACCGCGTGGCCGGAGAGCTCGCTGGGGCAGAGGGCGTGCGATTTGACGAGCAAGAGCAATTTAATATAGGTAGATACCAAGCGGTATGTATTGAGACTAGTGAGTTTGGATTGTGATGCAATTAGAAAAGCATCACCCCATTTCTTTTACGTGGGTGTTATAAGAGGCGTCTCAGGGACTCGAGAGTTGCATGTGTATTGCAATTTAGGCGGTACGCTGGCTACCTGTCACCATGGTATGGTGATACTCAATTTTCCGAATGACCCTAAAATGTTTGTCAGACGTAGTGTAAATGTTCGTTTTTTACGACCGTTTACGTTCTGCCAGCCCCACAAGGGATAAAAGCATGCTATGTGTATATATGTGTATGAGTAAGTAAGTCAAGCCATTTTAAGCTATGTTATTTACAGATTAGAGTGCCTTATGCTAGTCAAATTTTCGAGTGGAGATTAAGTTACGGTATTAATATTAATTAAAATTATAAATAAAACTCTAATTATATTTCCTAGGAGGAAGATAAAAAGGACTGTCGGTTACTCCACCGACAAGGGCAATGAGGTAAATACGAGAAAAAGAAAATGAAGTTACAGATTTTGAAAACAAAAAATAGATTTTAAGTAAAATCCAATGAATAGTTAATTAATAACATGTTCTAAGGAAGGTACGTATTGGCTTGAAATTTAAAATACAATGTTAATTTCATGGTTTGTTCTGGTTTTGTGCCAGATATGACAGTTAACTTTTTAACAAATGCAGTATGATTTAATTGATGAAGGTTTAATATGATTTCTATGACAATAATCTAATGAGATTAAGAAGCATGCACCGTTAAATATCTTTTGACCTTTTTTCTTCCATTGAGTGAAATCAATATATAGAACTGTTTTGTTATGAGAATGATGGCACATTAATTTAATTGTTCGTCAAATCGCACGCCTTGTGACGTAGCCAGCGCTCTTCGCACCGCAGCATTGCGCTAAAGACTCTCTTCTCTCTTTTCGTGTGGGACACCGAGTCGTCCAACGACCCGATGAACCCTGGTGTCAGAGTTTTTCAACCGCTTCTACCACTAATAGGCCTCTGACATGGTTGTGTTACGATCGCCGTCTAAGTAATCATAGACAGCAACCGGGACCAACGGCTTAACGTGCCCTCCGAAGCACGGAACCATTTCTTTTCGGACATTCAGTTGGTTCACCCTGCAATGTCCTAACCAGACCGGGAACAAATTCACAAAGTGAAAAATACCAACTTTGTGACTGTCCCGCCGAGAATCGAACCGGGAACCTTTGCGTAGCAGGCAGTGGCACTACCACTGCGCCACATCGGCCGCCGAACGATTTCAAGGAAGTACATTTTCCTAGTAAATCAGCAGCAGCTTCACACTGATACAGAACGGTTCTTGTTGCGACACAGTAAAGTAGCTATCTCTCGGACTATCCGCACCGCACCACCGCGCGACTGTGCTGGAGACGATTTCAACGAAGCACATTTTCCTAGTAAATCAGCAGCAGCTACACACCGACACAACACGGTTTTTGTTGCGACACAGATACAATAACTGAATAACCTTTAAACAAGGCCTTCTCAGTTAAATCACAACTAATACATAATATCATCCCTCGTGAGCAAAAAAAACTTCTACATAATTCAAATTAATCAATAAGTATGTTGATGTAGGAATTTTGCCTGTGACTTGTTTCTGATTTTAAATAGATTAAGAAAACTAAAAATTGGTACCTTCTAAGGCAAAGGGACTCCATTCTATAATAAATGTCAACAAAGGAAAATGGACCCTGTGCCTTAGCATTAGCTTATATCTGACAGCTGTCAAATATGGCTTATTGGAACGGCTGTAATGTAACCGGATTCTTGAGAACTCTACTATCATCGACGGAACTCTACGAAATCCGTTGCAAAAGGTCCTAGCAGAAAATTGCCGTGAACAAAGTGATTGTTGCCTTTGTAAGCAGACAAAAGAGCAGGCAGTTCGCAGTACACAATCCACCTCAGTCGTTCCTGGTAAATAATACAATGTGCGATTGTCTACTATTGTTTATTGTGCAGTCTGTAGGGGCATACTGGCGCAGGCTGCAGCTGGCTGCTGGAGACATTTGCTCCACCTGCGCACAATTCAGGCGCGGAATTTCTGATTACAATTAATCATTACCTCTATGGCAAATCTTTGATGTCATATTCAAAATTCTAAAACTGATTAATCAGTGTATTTTATTTCTATGTTTCGATCGACACTATTTAGAAAATTTAAGCAAATATCGCAGGATATTATTTGATTAATAAAAAAGACGGAAGTAATAATCCTAGGCAACTATAAAGTACGTTAATAGTGATAGTGAACAAAAATTTAAAAAATTTGTTACAGTTATCGGTGAAAATCCATTAGGTATCTATAAGGTACGGCTAACTCTCTCCTATTAACTTTTACGTTCCCAGTAACTACCTACGTCTACGTGTCATCAGAATTTCGCCAGAATTTCAATAAAGTTGCTCCAACTCGTATGAGAATGTCTTCCGTTCGACAAAATATTCATGCTGATATCTTTCAGACTTTCAGAATAATTTCCAAGTTTTCTTCTTAACTTTTGCGACTCTACATTTTCTCAAATCAACCTAAAATAAAAATCTATGTGTAACTTAGGTGTTAGACATTTATAATAAGATGTTAAATGTTAATTAAAATACCTATGGTAAGATTTAGATTCCAGAATTACACACTCTGAAATGCTATAATTTTAGTTAGGTGAAACGATCCCACACATCCAATTATCTCGATTTGTTTTGCGAATGGGAATTAATTCAGATGAAAGCCGAATTCCGCGAGTAGGAACATTTTGTTTCAACGCAATTCCATTATCGGATTTCGATAATGCGATAACATGCGCATTTCAGTGAATGAAACGTTTTAATGACTATGAGGCGATAATAACTGTGTAGGTATGTATGGAGTTCTTTGGAACTGTGGACAGCAGTCGCGTGATGTACGATAATCGTTTTCAAATGAAACGAAGTGTCGTTAACACAATCAACAATCAACACTGGCACGCAGAAACGCTGGCATAAATTACGCCACGCCATTTCCTCGACGCGAGTAATCACTAGTGACGCGACAATCGTGTCACCCAGTTACACAAATTTTCATCATACATTATTCCCATTTAATCAGTCGGTATTTTAGAAAACGTTATTTAATCTAAATTAAGTTTGAAATGTTATCGAAATTGCTGACGACTCTACCCCGTGACAACTATGTTAAATTTTATGAAAATGGATGCTGAAGAAATCAACTAATTAGGTTCCTAATAATTAGGAAGTATACATATGTAATGTTTGTTGTTTATTAACGAATTATTGTTTTTAGAACAGCAGCCATTATTCCCCCCGGTGTCAGTACTACCATAAAGTAGGTACTAAACAGTTACATATAGGTACTCATACCTACCTAAGTTTTAATGTTGGTGCTACACGAACGAGAAAAGAAGATACCAACCTACCTAATTTCCATACCTATTCACCAGCGAATTTTTCTACTTTTGATGAATGATGAGATAAGATGACTGACTGAACGCGGATACGCGAAAAACGAATTGGCCATTACGTAGGTAATATTTAGATAAATATGAACCGCGAACCGGACATTGAACCGGCAATCGTGCAAATTACGATAATGTATAATCCCTCTACTATATCAATATTACTATAAGCTTAATTGATAGCAATAATCATTTAAGAAACAAGATACGAGTATAAGTACCATATTATAGTAATTCTGACACCTGGGGAGAAATCACGCAATTTACGATAAGATAGTAGCATTATGTAGGTATCTAGTTCATGCAGTCTTTGATATTTTTGTTTACACGAGCCAGTTAATTTTACATGGAAAGTGAAGACAGTAGATAGTTTTGCACTTGTTCATTGTCATAAACAGATTGAAAAGTAGTTTTCCTCGTGATATCGGTACGTAGTTATGATGTTTTTTTAAACATATCAGTTGGCGCTGCGTTATCAGCCGGCGCTTGTCGGAACATCCGTCGCCACACACGTAAACATGACACCATAGGTACACAGCCGTACACTACATCCCGTGTAGGACCAGTGGTGGACCACTGATACGTCTACCCATCGCCTTTCACACCCAAGTAACTTTAAAACTATAAACAAAGTTATCTCACCTGGTGCCACCATTGGAGGCGTGATGGGGCGATTGGGATCCAATTTAACTAGCTATTATTGCAACAACACGGAAACACTGAATCCACTATATTCTTTTTATAAATCCTTAAATCCACTTTACGATCGTTCTTAGAAATCTTTACGAAGCAGTTTCGTAGAAGCCAAGTACACTGAAGAAATTAATTCGCAGATGCCGACATAGCCAGCGGCTGTCCAGTCGCGTGCCGTCTCTGAAATGTCCCCGAGATGCGTGCACATTCAGTTTCACTCAACATAGCATGGGGCTTATCACAGATAAAAGATCACGGAGGTGAAAGTTCGAGGGGCGGAGCGCCGAGCGAGGAGCCTCCTTCGTGTACAGATGCGTACTGAAGGTGGCCACGAGCACTGCACGAGCGGCGGCGCGCTGCGGCGGAGACGTGAAGTTACCATGCGTGCGGCGCGGCGCGGAGCGGAGCGGGGTGGGTCTCCACTGTCTTCAGTCGCAAGCAAGCAATCATACTCAGGTCGCTGTCGCAGTCGCAGTCACTTGAACAAACCCACCGAGCGCCTAACGACGCGTGACGTGCCCACACTTCTACGAACTACCTACCAACCTTGGCACTTCTACGAAACAACTCGATGCATTGTCACCAATTTATAAAACTTGTGTTCTTCCGTCCAAGGCTACACGACAGCAGGCGGGGCTCGCGGCATCGTCGTGACTCGCTACAAGTTGTTGTGGAGTGTTGACCCCAGGTTTACTACTTTACGTTGGATTACCTACTTACTTAGGTTTTGTCTGGCCGCACATCGATCACGGACGCCGTTGTTTCCCTTAGTATTAAACAAATTAATCTTCTAAAGTGTACCTAGCACAGGGCTAGGTAAGTGTCTATCGGTTCCTATTATAGGAGACTAGGAAAGTAAAGCTGGCAAACTTTGATACGAACTTTGCTACGTAGTAGCAAGATGAAACTGTAAAAGAGCGAGAAGATCATCTTTAGACGCCTACATTACTTTAATTGGTGGTGAAGTCATGCAAATTGCAATGCAGGGATAATATCCAATGAATAAATATAGGCATAAACACGTTTTATAGATATGGGTGCAGTAATAACTCATGTTGAAATGAAACAACCAGTTTGAGAAGTTTCATCGTCAACTATATCATTTACACCTTTATGAAACAGTTACAAGCCCCTAATACGCATTCTTTTTGGTTTTCTGTGCGATTAGGTACAAAATGAACCGCGCAGAAAACGCACTGAACCTACGTAACCCGTAACATACAAAACGTGTAGAGCACGCGTTTAACAAACGTGTTCTAAGCTTCCAACTAATGAATGGCAGATGACTGATGAATGACGCAATCACATCATATCATATACCTAATCACCCGGTGATCATCTAATGTGAGATGTAGGTAGGAATAGGTAGCTCTATCATATCTTTATAAATAGGCTCTGTAAAGTTTCTGCGTTCTGAAAGTATGACGTCACAATCATAACCCAAGAATTCTTGCAACACAACCTCGCAAACAAGGCATTCGTACAACTTTCCACATCCTTGTGTGTTCACGAGAATTTCACCAGGAAGGCTGGCTCGCAGCTCGTAGCAGACAATGGGTGATTTCTCGCGGCCGCAGCGATCAATAAGCGCGAGATAATCGCCGGTTCGTCGAA
This sequence comes from Tuta absoluta, assembly GCA_027580185.1. Taxonomy (NCBI): domain Eukaryota; kingdom Metazoa; phylum Arthropoda; class Insecta; order Lepidoptera; family Gelechiidae; genus Tuta; species Tuta absoluta. Next base: position 9,782,731 of record JAQAHW010000016.1, on the reverse strand, counting down.
AGGCCGAGTGACATGCGCCTGCTGCGCCCGCGCCGCGCCGCTTCCCCGAACAGTTGCTCCATGCCGACCGGCGCAGGAGTGCCGGACTGTCGCGTGCACACGCAACCCACCACCACCATCACAATCCACACCTATCTTTCTGCGAGATCTTTTTAGACAACAACGGCCCACCCAGATTTTCACATGTTGCTGCCAGTTTTCATTTAAGACACATTATTTAATTTCTTAGTTTATTATATAAAAACAAATATTTGCCTCTTTATATAATTTATTAACTTATTTAATTAACTACTTACCTTTATTAACCTGAATAAATTAGCTCAAAAAGAAGGAAATAATCTCATTATCATAATAAGGAGTTTAAAGTGTGATAAATACCATATTTAATGGAGTAAAAAGATGCATTCACAATCATAAAACAAATAATCGAAGTTAAAGGTCGATCGACCGGTTTATAAAACTGACCTATCCAACGTGTCTATATATCTATTTTTATTTAATAACTATGTCATGTTTGTTTGTAATAAATTTTAATTAGTTCTCAGTGTTAGTCAAAGAATTCCAAGTTAGCCTAACAATAAAGCATAGATATAGTTTTCCACAAATTATATGATTTATTTTGAACCTAGATTGTATTTATTTATTAAAAGGAACCAGCAGCACAACGGCGAGTGAGTGCAATTGTTTTTTTTTTAAGATTGTTTTATCAATCGTCCCAAAAACTTTTCCTTGAGATTGTACATAAAGATGCAGCCAGCAAAGACAGATGCTAAGCACATGTGTGCGTGCGGTTGTCAGCAGGACAACCATAATTCAAATAACGAGTGGTAAAGAAGTGTTGCGCTATAAAGCACAGTTCCTCAACATATTTAGGTAAGTTTACAAAATTAATGGACACGATCCGAAGTGCCATGACATGTGGCAAGCATGTGTGCCAGCCAGTTCAATATTGAGAAGTGGTTCTGGTTTTACGCCCTCTGTAAATAAATGGGTGTGACTTACGTAATGAACTGGAAGATCAATGAGTATTCTGTGTATGGCTATTCATCTTTATTCATGCATGCGAAAATGTATTTCGTGCGGCTCAACAGTTGGTCAAGTCAAGAGTCGTTGAGGCGCCATCTTATAATTAATGCCGAAACGTACTAAACTTACTCCACTAAGCCAACTAGAGTAGTGATTGGAACCTACCAATTCAAACTTGCAGGATCCGAAAGATTTTTAGTTCTTAGAACAAGCCAATTTTACTAGGTTTTTACGCATTGGTCTAGTACTTTTCTTTTTTCTTGGCGGAGTAGTTTTTTTGAGTAGACTTGATTTCTGGTCCCGAAACCTTAAAACCTACACCTGTCTATTTAGTGGAGAGCTAGGTCTCACCGGACGACATCGGGAAGGAGTAGGTAGTAAGTATTATTCGACATGGTACTGTCAGAATGTGTACCACCAACAGCCCTGATTTGTATGTACTGCTGTACCTACCTTTCCATTAGTTACCACTTAACATAACAAAATACTACATACATACATACATATACCACGATTATTATCCCCTGCGGGCAGAGCGCAAAATAGCCGCAAAAAACGGACATTTACGCCACGTCTGACAAATATTTGAAGGTCATTAAGAAAATTGTGTATCGCCATAGTGACAGGTTGTCAGCCCATCGCCTTAAATTGCAATACACACCCTCGAGTCCCTTAGTCGCTTCTTACGACTCCCAAGGATAAGAAATAGGGTGATGATATTCTAAGCATCGTCCCATTCATAAAATAACATAATACTATCATCAGTACTTGTAGTAGTAGGTGTTGACCCCGCCGCCACGCAGCCATTCTGTTGCTGCATCCCATCTGTTGATTCACTCACTGAATTATTTGAAACGTGCCTCTTGCATTTCTGTACGAGAACGCTAATATTATAGAAGTATTAAAAATATCTTAGTGAATAAAGGAAATGTTTTTTCGATATGATCGATCGAAAAGACTTCAAAATGTTAAAACTCGCGTTGATGTCTTTTGTATGAGCTTGTAAAATTGCTACGAAATTAACATTTTAGGAAACATTTGTGATCCGCTCGATATTATTGATTACACATTTGAACATTGCATTGTTTAATAAATATGTTTTAAGTAAATACATTATGAATATACATACTAACCATACAAATAATAACTATAGAGGAATACCTAATTCCTTTTCATTGCCTACATACAGTTGGTCATTTATTGAATACCAAATTTTAAAACACTTCCCGTGTTAGGTATACAAGTTTTGAAAACTTGCAAAATTTTCAAGCGCGGGCAGGATGTGAACCTGCGACTTTCGCATTACTAGTGGCGACGCCTCTTCCATCTGGGCCACCGCAGCTCGTTCCTTGCCCGCCAATTTTGCAAGTGTATTTTAATGCCAGTAACGCGTGGCACGGCTTCATCTACCGGGCTAGTTTTGCAACTAATACCCGGCGACTAATTCTATCTTTACAGATTGAATGTAGTCTAAGTGATGAAAACCCGCGATAAATTGAATACCAAATAAAACACTTCCCGTATTAGTTATACAATTTTTGAAAACTTGCAATGCTTCTATTCAAACTTTTGTTCATTTCATAAAATAAACTGACGCGCGTCATCTTCAATACGCGGTCGCCCACGTATTCAGAATAGTTCGCGTAAACAGTCACATTCTAAAAATGTAATACGCAGTTAAATTCGTTCTGGGAACGTCTCGCGCCTCAGGGAAACCCGCGCGTTTTCGTTTTCGCATACTTTCTGTCGATTTGCCAAATGTCGGAAACAGAAACAAGAGCAATTCCGTCTCGCCCGGAGGGAATACCAGAATACTTGATCTGAATTTTGTTTCTCACGAACATAGAAAATTTGAGGCCGTTTGAAGGCTGAAATACATAATCATGAACAGTTTTGCAAAAACATTTATTTATAACAAACTTACTAAACAACTTTCGCCGGGAAATACCAAAAAAATGTCTTCTCTTCTCTCTTCTCTTTTCGTGTGGGACACCGAGTCATCCAACGACCCGATGAACCCTGGTGTCAGAGTTTTTTTTTCAAAACCCCTTCAACCGCCTACTACAACTAGTAGGCCTCTGACATGGTTGTGTTACGACCGCGGTCTAAGTAAGCATAGACAGCAACCGGGACCGACGGCTTAATGTGCCCTCCGAATCACGAAACCATTTCTTTTCGGACAATCAGTTGGTTCACCCTGCAATATCCTAACCAGACCGGGAACAAATTCACAAAGAGATAAATATCAACTTTGTGAGTGTCCCACCGAGAATCGAACCCGAAACCTTTGCGTCGCAGGCAGTCGCACTACCACTGCGCCACATCGGTCGTCGAAAATGTCTTGAAAGATTTTTAGGGTTCCGTACCCAAAGCGTTAAAACGGGTCCATATCTAAGACTCGGCTGTCAGTCTGTCTGTGTGTCACCGATGTATTTCATAATAGTTAGACAGTGATAGTGAGACAGTTGAAATTTCGCAAATGATGTATTTCGTTGTTGCTCTAACAACAAATACTGAAAACTAGAATAAAATAAATATTAAAAGATGGCCGCCTACCATTGCTTGTTTTTATCGACAATGGAACGGAGGCTGTATCTCATGAACCGTGATAGTTAAACAGTTGAAATTTTCATAGATTATTTATTTCTGTTGCCGCCATAAAAACAAGTACAAAAAGGCAGAAACGTAATATTTTTGCCATTTTTATGGAAAATAGTAGGTACGGAACTATTCATTCGGGAGTGTCACTCGCACTCGTTCGGTTTTTTATGACTTGCGTTTAGTTTTATTTCAGGAATGTCGGTGATGTTGTTGTTTTTGATACTCTTTCCTAAAAGAACTATAATTTAAGGCAGTAACGAATAGCATAAATTTAATTTAATTACTTTATTAACTCGAATTCCCCGAATGAGTAGGTATCGCCGAGAAAATCGGTTATCCGCTATCGGCTGGTAAACTGTTACAAAAAATTTCACTAGATGTCGTTAAAAAGCAATAAATACATATTTTTTTGTTCCTAAAATATGCTGTGATAATTTATGTGTGATGCCGGCTTAGAATAGCATCACCCCATTTCTTTCCCGTGCGAGTAGTAAGAGGCGACTAAGGGACTTGAGGATGATTATTGCATTTGTGGGCGATGGTGGGCTGACAACCTGTCACTATGGCGATACACAATTTTCCGAATGACCCTCAAATATATGTCAGACGTGGAATAAATGTCCGGTTTTGCGGCCGTTTACGCTCTCCCTACCCTGTAACTATACTGTGAAAATGGTATGTATGTATGATGTCGCTCAAAACCTCAACAAGGAAAAAGCATGACGAATAAATGCATTGAAAACATCAAAATATTTTAATTAGGTACTTACCCACAACTTTATCGATAAACTTTATTTCATGGAAATTGATAGAGATTGAGGAAAAAGTTGCTCTAAAATCATGGGCATGCGATGTGACGAGGATGACTTCGATTGTAAATTAGTTGCGTGGTATTTGTTAAGAAAGTAAAATTGCCCAGAAATGTTTTAAATATAACAATTAATAAACAGCCAACCCTATTTCCTAATCTTCATGTTTCGAAGTTGCAAAGGTATCAATTACATTACTTGTATACCGAGAAGCGGGCCATTTATCAGCCGGTGTCGTGGCCCAAATGACGTCCAATTACTTGCCGATTAAAAGTGCGTTAACGAAATAGCCTCACGCGCCGTGTAGCGCAACTGACACGCCAGATGGCGCTCCTAAAGAAAGGGGAAACACTAGTACCATGAAATGAGCTCTTTTGAACAGATCTCTTTTTGTGTGGATATCGATTCGACGAAACAGCCGACGAACCCAACAAAAACATAAAATTATATTAAAATGTTATTTTAGCAAATAAAAGAGTTTCTTGGAATGACAATGCTTTATGTTCAAATTATATTTTCCCATACAATTTGTCGGATTTATACGAAAAAGTGAAAAACGCCGATGTCACATCAAACTCCAAATTCGAATGTAACGTAATTTTTGACTCTCCTCTATGCTCTCCTCGCCTCCTCTCCTCCATAGACACAAATGTCTATGCTCACCTCGCCTCCGCACCTCACCACGCCTCACCTCTTTGTATAACATCGCTTCACACCACTTCGCTTTAGGTACACTGCTCATCTCACCAGCCAATAGCTTCTCTCCTCACCAGCCGTTACATATATGTATTTTTAATTCTGTTTTTTTTTTCATTATCTTATCTAGCCTACATCATTCCACTGCTGGGCAAAGGGCTTCCACTTCTCCTTCCATCTAGTTCTGTCGGGCCTCAATGTGTCAGTCCTTCGAGAATTTATCCAGCTCGTCGCAACATCTACGACTGGGTCTGCCGCAGCGTAAATTTGAGAATGTTTTCTTTAAGTGTTAATTTTATTACCCGACCTTTTATTTGACCTCTCTGTGTTGGAACAATTCAGAGCTGAAATTACCGGCACAGAATACCGTAATCCTCTTACCTGAGGAAAACACGCTGATTTCCCTCGGGAAAGCCGGGGCTCGACCGCTGCTGTTCGGGGAATAGTGACTCTCCATAGAGTCGCTTACGGTCAATCACAACACAAAGTAGGTAGTCAATCAAGCTCTCGTCCAGGTAGCCAATTTACGTCTTTTGCATCCATATATACATACATAAATCACACCTATATCCCTTACCGGGTAGGCAGAGCGTTAACGGCCGTAAAACAAATATTAACACCACGTCTGACAAAATTTTGGAGGGTCAATCACATAACTGTGTATCACTATAGTAACAGGTTGTCAGCCCATCGCCAAAAAATCCAATACACATGTAGTCCCTCAGTCGCATCTTACGACGCCCATGGGTAAGAAATGGGTTGATGCTATTCTAAGCCGGCATCACACGGCAGCGCAAGTCTTTTGCGCGCAGCATAAGAACGTTCAAAGTTTAAACTGTCTAACCCAGCGTGAGCTTGACTGTAGGTACCTACGATGCAAATTCCCGGTCCGAATTAAACTCGTGAAAATGAGCATTGGTCCCTTTACGAACTAACGCAAATCACGAAGTGACAGTTCCTTTTTCGGTCAGTTTGTATGAGGGATCAATGTCTTTTTTCACGAGATTAAATTAAGCAGATTTGTAGTAATTCCACTATAGAGATCAGTGAGTAATTCTTTGAATAAATGGTATCGAAGATGTTAGAGGTTGCGTTTGTTTGAATACAACTGCCAATAGCGTGTACACTTCTGTGCTACCTTTTTGAATTCAGTGAGGTGAGGCATATCAGGATCTCAAAGCAACTAACGACACAACCGCTCGCTCACATCACATCACAAGGTGGGACGTTCGTAAATCAATTGACCTAGTTCTTGTTAATTTAATTCTACATAGGTAACTAATACATTCAGAATATCGTACTACTATGTTAAGGCGGTTCTCCCACTTGTCGTCCGTCGCTGCGTATTTTAACGCACCGTAACGCATGCGTCTGTCCGCCGAAAATAAATTGCGAATACCGATCATATGATCGGAAGTAATAAGTATAAGAATAATCTCATACTTATTCTGAATAGTCTGACAGACGTATTCGTTACGGTGCCCTAAAAATACACCGAGTGTGAGACACCGAATCGTCAACGACCCGATGAACCCTGGTGGCAGAGTTTTACAACCGCCAACTACTAGTTGTAGGCCTCTGACATGGTTGTGTAACGACTGCCGTCTAAGTAATCATAAACAGCATCATTTATACTGAGAATCGGGCTCACATGAAAATGTCACAGATGGTGCATTCGGATATTTCCATGCAATTTTGAGGCCCCCATTATAGTATCCGGCGATTCGTCGAACATAGCCAGTGTGGCACAGAATAATTACAGTACAGAGGGGCCGCGGCGCTACCGCGAACCGAAGCAATTACAACAACGATTACACCGTACTCGGAAACCGCGCAAAAACTCGCCAGCCGACTCGACAATTCGCTGGTAACGAGCTACCTGCCACTTCTGTGTATTCGAATGTCACTTGCGAAATGAGATGATTTGATCACGCAGTTACCTACAGCAGAGAGTGGGGAAGCCTGGCAAGTCAAACAATCTTGGTGAGTAGGTGTTTGCAGAATGACAGAGAAACAGACAGTTCATGATAAAGGATCAGGAAGGCAGTAAAAGCTTAGGACTTTCAAAGTCCCGCTCAAGTAGCGAAGGCTCTAAAGTAACTTGACAGTTTTAAGTAGGGGTGTTTTTGCAAAACCTTAATAACAGATAATTTTGTACCATGTACCTTTAATGGTTTCTAAACGATTAATACTTACCTACTTACTTACCTAATATTATTAGATTGAATCATTGAATTCACGAAATCGCTCAACTTAACGACTCCTGAAATTCTAGATATCAATTTCTCAGACACTATAAACATGCAGTAAGTATTCAATATTGCCGAAATTTCCAAGAGTTAGAACTGTAATAGGATTCTAAGAAGTTGCTTGCATAGATATCGCGTCTCCATCTCCAACGTGAAGCTATAATTTGCAAGGAGATGCGACTACTGGGAAAATTGTACGTTATTGATCGCGTTTCGCAAGAGACGCTTGTTTTCTGTAGAAAGTATCGGCTGTGTACCAGGAATAGCACTCTAGGTGCATAACAGAAGCGAAAATTCATACAGGGGAGTGAGTAAAATTATTCTATTATAAGTTACCTTGGTACTCTAGGAAGGTTATTCTATTATTATTTTTTTTAAACAGAGTGTTGAATTGCATGTGGTCTCAACCCAAATAACATAAGAAAAAAAATTGCCATGTGCGAGTCAAACCCGCCCACCGAGGGTTCATAACATACACATCAAGCCTATTCATTTGTTACCTCTTTTGAACTACTGGCCTGAATTTTATTTCTTTATTTTGGTTTCTTTGGGAAGCTTACAGCTTTAATAATAACAATAGATTCAACAACATAAATTTATAGCCATTCAGAATTTTGTTCTTTTTCGACCCCCTAAAAATCGTTTTTTCCTTTCTACATAGGTTCTAAGTCAATTTTCAACTTTCCTTATTACATAGGTTCTAAGTCCGCGGGAAGTACCCTGTGAATTTTGATTCTATTGATCTATGTATCTACTTCATTGTTGTACAGCTATCGGTCCTTTAGTATATGGTTTTAATTTTAACTCGATATCTCTTCGCGTACTCGAGATAAAGAGTAGTGCGTGCGTGCCAGATGGACAGACGGACAACTAAGTCATCACATAAGGGTTTCGTTTTTTTCCTTTTGAGGTACGGGTACGGATAACGTAAACCTTAAAACATGATTTAATGTAGTTTGAGGAAAATTGCTTTCACCGAAAACAACAAACTAAATGTTACGACAAGCTTACGGAGATTGCACTAGTTGTATAATTAATCAAAAATTTAATAGGCAACGCACTTATGAAGACTTCCATCTAAAAGATATATCTTCGCTTGTGTCAGACTTTATGATAAATCCTATAGGCCTCACTTTGCCCAACTAAGTACCTACCTAGGAAATAGAAGTTTCTTTCGATCCTAGTTATTAATGATTTAATTACAGACCGGTGACGTTGCCTCTTTTCCCAGTATGGTCTGAATGACTGACTCTAAGAATTCCCGAGGAAAAGTATGTTATGTTTCTTGTTCCGTTCATTAGGGATGTTGCGTGGCGTGATTTTCGTGGTATTCATAATAGTTATTTTCCCGATTACATACTTACCACCACACGCATACTTTAGATGAAAACCAACTGAAATGTAGTAGGTATGAAAAAGATTCAGCGACACAGACAGTACGTTGGTAAGTATAGATAGAGCTAGAATTTAGTTGAGTAGAAATGGGCACGCATTCTATTAAACCTTTTAAATACTAACCTACAATACTCTATTATGGTGTTTTATTTCAGCGAATCGCTAACCCTGTATTAAGTAACAAGTACTAACAATTTCCTAAGTACCTCGTCTTCTTCCAGTTGCTGGCAGCTAATTGCTGGCTTTCTAGTGTTTCCAGTGATCGTGTAATAGTCAGCTGACACATTTTTTATTATTTGTACGTACATAGCTAGTTTAGTATAAAAAATAACCACTGTGTAAGTAGGTACTACTGCTAAGCGGAAATTATTTTGATTGTTCTCTGAACCTTATTATACGTTACGCCAATAGGTATTATTATTGTTCTACGCAGAAATTAAAAGTAAACAAAACTTGTGTTAATGTCATAGTATGACTGGATGGCGAAAACGAGAGATCGTGCCTTATGGCGTACCTCGGGGGAGGTCTATGTCCAGCAGTGGACTGCAATAGGTTAATGTGTGTATGTGTTTGTGTACCTAACTGAAAACATAAGAAGACAAAGAAAATAAGTATATTTTAGTCGCTTTTGAAAACCTACCATTGGATACTTAGATATGATACAATGAATCTGAAGCTGCTTACAAAGGCTTGTGCGATAAGTATGTACTAGCAGCAGCATCTCTACATTAAGGTGCTTTTAAATTCAGTGCAAATATTTTTAGCATGAGTTTTACTCGTAAAACTGAACAACTCTGAGCTGCGGTAGCCCAGATGGAATAGGCATCGCACATGTAATGGCGAAAGTCGCAGGTTCAATCCTGCCCACGCTTGAAAAAAAGCAAGTTAAAAAAAACTGAACAACTTTTCCCGGTAGCATAGGTCGAAATATGATAAAAAATAGACGTATTTAAAAAAAAATATGGGCGGTTCGTTCTTTTTACATGTTCCTTGGGGAAAGTTGTCCCGATTCATGGGGTGGTTAATTGGGTCTTGGATTTAGACTAACCTAACTAAAAAAAAATGCCAAATATTGAATAATTGACCTTTGAACTCTCACATTATTCATGGAATAACCGGCAATAGTAAGTCGAGGAGCTGCTTATAGTACCTAGGTACCTAAGAACATGATAGGAATAAAAGAACCGATGAAAGCAATACAAAGCTCTCTAAGGAAATATTTCCTTTTGAATAAAAATATCCTAAGAATTGAATACGGTCTCTATTTCAATTCAAAGCTCAGCGAACAGAAAACTGGAACGGAATCACTCGAGGTATTTTATTTTCCGTAGTTCCTATGAATACATTCTAAGGCTGAGGGCTGAAGGCTCCAGGGTCGGAATTCACGTGCAAACTCAAATTGAGTATCGAGATTTCGGCGTCTATCGCTCATAATTAATATCAAAGGTTTCCACGCACTTTGTCTCTACCACAGATACCTATCTCCTACTCAAGTGAATCATATGTAAAATCCTGTTGTAGTTTTTGCATAGATCTTTCGTAAGCAGCTTCATAACTTATATCTTAACTAGCTGGTGCCCGCAAAATTCGTTTCGCTGAAGGAATAATAAGACCACCGCCATGCCAGTAGCCCTGTTTCCTGACTTTTACTAAACTCCTCAGATATTCAAATGTACCATTGAAGCAACTAATTTTGCTATAGACTTATTTTCATCTCTCGTACGATGTAGCCAGGATCCTAATGTTCCACTTCAGGAACTCCAAACCCTCAAAATGTATGTGCCAGTAGTAACGATCAATTAGGCTGAAAAACTTTAGCTAAGGAGCCATTTTCAGATCACTAATAATTTAACCAGTTCAGCGTAAAAGCTGAACTAAACTACTTATAATTTAGTTAGGCTCTTGGTTTTCCATAAAAGTAACTTCAGACTCTCAATACCTGTGTGCCAGCGGAAGTGGCACATCAACCTAATTTTATATTTCTTAAGAGCCATTTTCGTATCTCGTATAGTTAAGCCAGGCTCCTGCCTGGTGCTCTTTATCAGGTACTCCAGACCCTCGATGTCAATGCGTGAACAGAAGCGGCCTATCATGCTGAACAACTTTTGCGATGCAGACATTTATGTATCTCTCATACCGTAGATAGTGGCCCTAATAAGTATTCTAGTTTTCCCTGTTGACCCGTTAAACCCAAGTAGGAATGATAATAAAATATTTCAAATGGATAATTATGTAGGATGATCGTCTAACGTTTTCTATTTTTACTTTACCTTTTGCATAAAAATCATGCCGAAATCGAGAAACTTTTTACGGCTAAAGAAACAAAACGTTTGTTGTATAGTTTCTTGGAATGAAATAAAAACTACGCATATTGTTTAAACAAAAACACGTGCTATTCAGATCAGAGTAGGTAGTACACCGGAACAAGTTTATTTTTAATAAACGAAATTCTGACTGCGGCAAGTGAAAAAAAAATTAATCAAAGTTATCAATTTGCAATTGATTAAAATTGTGTACAGCTCGCAGCGTCAGTCACGCTACTGTGACGAATGTAAACGACACCTCATACGTCAACATCAGTCTAGTTCGTGATAAATAATTAAGGTACTTGCCCACATATAACATAGAAACTGATGGTCTAGTATTCATGATCTACCTACATATTTATATTTATTTAACTTTATGCACAAAAATGTACACGGGTAGACTTACCACCAAAGGCGTTATCTCCCAGTCTACCTTATGGCATGTGGAAAGGGTCAAGGCAGGTGCATTCAACTAAAAAAATATGAAAAAAAAAGCTTGAAAATATACACTAGCGGCCTGCCCATCGGTTTCAACCGTTCCTAACCGTTTTCCAGCGGGATTGAGACATTATTATATAGCCTATATTCATTAGGGATAATGCAGGATTCTAATGGTAAAAGATATTTTTAAATCAGTCCAGTAGTTTCGGAGCCTATTCAATTCAAACAAACAATCAAATCTTTCCTCTGTATAATATTAGTGTACATACCTACATACCTCCTATTCTCGCAAAATATACATACATACATAAATGACGCCTATATCCCTTACGGGGTAGGCAGAGCAATAATGGCCGTAAAACGGATATTAACACCAAGTCTGACAAAAGTTTGAGGGTCAATCAGATAACTGTGTATCACTATAGTAACAGGTTGTCAGCCCATCGCCTAAAATTGCAATACACATCTAACCCTCGAGTCCCGTAGTCGCCTCTTACGACACTCATGGGTAAGAAATGGGGTGATGCTATTCTAAGCCGGCATCACACGGCTAAATATTACCCTCCTTTTGAGGACGTCGGGTAAAAACATCACTTGCGGGCTGGTGGCATGGCGTGGTGGGTGGTGGTGTAGCTAGCGCTGCGCAGGCCCGGGCCAAGATTCTGCGGGGCCTTTACTTAGCTAAAAGTTATCAAAAATGAACATGGTTCATTTTAGGCGGGACTTGAGACCCTGTTCTTTTAGAACACATTATGTTTATGCTAAGTGAAAATAAAACATTGTAGAAATCACTGTTGGTCGGTGCAAAATAAACTATAGGAAAGGACAACAGGAATCTGTGAAAAACTCTCGACACCAGGGTCCATCGGGTCGTTTCACGACTCGGTGTCCCACATGAAAAGAAGAAGAAGGACAACAGGTATGACAGTTGTATGCTGGTATGACAACAACCTCTAGCCTCTTATTTTATCTAAGAACTTTAAAAAATATATCATCTTGAATCGAGGCTATAGCTGTCATCGTCATTGGTTTATTTCGACGATAAATATATTCCTCGAAATCCACATCAATTTGTTCATTTACGTAAATTGATAACACAAAGGATTCTAAGAATTCTGAATTATGACAAGTAGGTATTATATGTATGACCTACTGCTCAGCTGTGAATGAATGAATAGGATAATGTCTCGATTCTGAGCATTTCTCTACAACGTCTATTTTTATCAGAATAGATATGTAGGAATTATCTTTTAAAACTATGAGGTACCTACTTCTTCTTCTTTTCGAGTGGGACCGTGTGTCAGAGTTTTTCAACCGCCTACTACCAGTAATAGGCTTTTGACATGGTTGTGTAACGACCGCCGTCTAAGTAATCATAGACAGAAACCGGGACCGACGGCTTAACGTGCCTTCCGAAGCACGGAACCAGCTGTCTTTTCGGACAATCAGGTGGTTCAGCCTGCAATGTCATAACCAGACTGCGAACAAATGCACAAAGTGATAATTATCAATTTTGTGAGTGCCCTACCGAGAATCGAACCCGGAACCTTTGCGGCGCAGGCAGTCGCACCACCACTGCTCCACATCGGCCGTAGGTACCTACTTATTTATCGATATTGTTATGGCTTCTTTAGTACGTACATAATTAAAGGAATTGATAATGTTGTGGTTATCAAACTTTACGGAGAAATCCATACTAATGTGCATTGATATATTTTGTTATGTGTTATTAATATTCCACGAAGTTGCTGTGTTTTGACTACTGCTGTCTCTTTGAACATGTCATTTATAGTAAGTAAGTAGGTAGGTATATGCAATAAAACAAGTACGAATGTAGTAGACAATGTACCTAAACTATTTGGTGATGGACTTTGTATTCAGTAATGAATGCACAAAAGCGTACCTTCCCACCTATATTTGACATATTTACTACCTCACAAGTGATGATGATGAATGATGAGATGAAACGGTTCATCGGGTTCGTTCGCTGACTCATAGTAATGTGATGTTCCTTCGTTTTAATCGTATACAAACAAATTTTGTAAATTCACAAGTGGTTCTGCGGAACGCCAAACATATTTGTCGGTCATGTCATATTAGTTAGGTATTATCTAAGTAAACTCATAGACTAGACTGATATTGATATGATATGATACGGCTCCTAGAATTTCAGTCAAGGTTGTTGCGGACAATGTAAGCGCCGGTTCAATAACCCAGATTTCTGGAACTGCTATCTTATCGCCAACAAAACAGTTTTCATAGAATATGTTTTTGAATAAACTCTTAATGCTATACTCGGAACTATATCTGCCTGCTGGGTGTTTTGGATTTATGTAATCAGAATGTTATACCTATAATAAGGTATAAATTATTATTGCGTCGCAGTATTTACGTTCTGATGTATTTCTACGAGTACCTACCTTGTTGTCTATCAAATCGGAACATATAGTCGCTGTACAAAAGAGGATACTTACACCGAAAAGAATACCTAGATGTGGAATTGCAAATCAATAAAATTGCCTCTGTTGTCTCGGCTACAGGCCCGTTTCAAAATTCTAACAAAAGAGGTAGAGTAGCTACACCGGGTCGTTAGTCGAAACGGTGTTCCTCACGATATGAACAAATGAATGACGCCTGCTGCTGCGGTACGAAAATTCGTTCCTTTTACTCAATGGTTCTGATGGGGCCATGCCAGGCCAGTGCCGTCAGTGCCGTGATACCGTAACTCTACGTTGGGTTTCCTCAATGGGGCTTGGCTTGCGTTGCGGGGGCCACACCGCGGCTGCCATAATACCGTGACGTGACACCATGACGCTCTACGCAGTCCCATTCACGACCAGTTTTTCCTGTTTGTCTTCAACTCCTCACGTCATAAAACCTGCAGCATATTCATTGATGTCGTCGTAATATTCTTATCTTTATGTTTATGTTTTTAGTAAGTACTCAGTAGGGTTTCGTTCCCGGGACACGGGAATCGGGAATTCCCGGGAAAAGCTTCGTTCCCGGCGACGGGAATTTTTTATTCATTTCCCGGGAATTCCCGGAAAGTTTAAATTGTAGTTTAAAGTCTACATATTGATAATTATTCACAGTTAGATTCCAATAAAATTCTGGATATAAAATTAAACAATAATAAACCTTTCCTGCTTCCATGATCTAGTGATCTGATCGTTTGTTTTAAGATCTGGAGGTCTCTGGTTTGAATCTCAAAGGAAACACACAAAGTTGATATTTGTCAATTTATCACTTTGTGAGATCGTACTCAGTTTTGTTGGTTTAGGGCATTGCAAGTTGATTCACCTAATTGTCTGTAAGAAAGACAGATCTGTGCTTCGGAGGGCACATTAAGCCGGCGTCCCGGCTAATGTTTATGAATACTTAGGCAGTTTGCCCACTTGTCGTCTGTCGCTGCGTATTTTTAACGCACTGTAAAGCATGCGTCTGTCAGACAAAAGGAAATTGCGAATTTCGATCTTATTCCCAAACAAATACGGCTACAGTGCGTAATAAACGCAAGAATGATAAGTAGGAAAACCACCATAGATGGGATTATCAACCATTTTAGTTACGAATACCTACTAAGACTCTGAATCCAAGGTTCATTGGGTCGTTTTTCGATTTGTTGTCCTTCACGATATTTTATTTATTTTATTTGGGAGATTAACAGTTTTATACAACAGTTAGAACAGATATATGATGATGAAAATGTATCATAAACATGCCTTATTGATTTATTATTGTATATCAATATCTGATCGTATAATTCACGTCTGTATAAGCATTCTCTGTGAAAAACAACAGTTGGTCCTGCACTCGCCAATCTGCCAGGCTAGCGCGGTGAGTATGGCAAAAACACTACATATGAGGGAAGGCCCATATCCAGCAGTGGTCTCTAGTGCCCGTCAATGCTAATGTTGTGCTATAAATGCCCATGGTATCTCAATCCGAAGATCTTGGGCTTCGATTCCCATGGTGTTAATATTTGACAATTCAGGCTGATTGACCAGTTTATTTTTATTTATAAAAATATTTATTTCGTAGAGTACGTTAAGTTGTCGATCCCGGTCATTGTTTTGAATTTGTTGCACTGATCATTAATAAAGTTGTTTAGACAGTTTAAAAACTCACGAAACCAGGATAGGCTCGTTCAGTACTCGTATGACAGTATGAACTTTTTAAGTATGTAATTTAAACAATTAAATAAAGTATTTAATTGAATTTGTTATCGAAACACAGCAAAACAAAAAAGTATTAAACTTTTCCCGGTTCCCGGGAATTCCCGGGAAAAGCAAAAATAAATTCCCGTTTCCCGGGAACTGAAAAAGGCCGGGAAAAACGAAACCCTAGTACTCAGTAACTTAATCTAAACAAATTTATAGGACAGTTTTCCTCAAAGCTTTCCTGTTAGATAAACGGGAAATTCCTGCACAATAAAAGATATCAATAATATCTTTTCTATAAGGAAATCAATTCCAAAGCTACAGCTTTATATCTTCAAATTACGCCTCTAGATAAGGATAAAGTAACCAGATAACATAGTTTCTATAAATAAAGGAGTCTAGAATGTGTTACTGAGTCGCACATGAGAAATCAATTTCTATTCTACTGATTCCAATATTCACCGAAAGCTTTAAATCGGCTCAATCGACTGAATCGGCTACAGTGCTGCGTGCGATGGATTTATAAAGGTACACATTACTTACGGTGTAACTTGTAAGAACGAATTGATGATGATGTAACCTTCTGGGACCGGGAAATACACCAAACAAAATATGTTGTACTTTACCTATTTATAAGTTATCCTGTTAGGATTACCTACCTACCTATCCTGTTATAATTAACGAGGAAAAATATTCGGGCTATCAGTCAAGGTCTCTGATTCTCTGATGTGTCATGCATTTGAGGATGCTACTTTACCCATTGCTACATATTTCTTGAGGGAATCTGGGTGACGTAAGAAACTATAAAAATGACGGAAATGATGCGGGAAGTGAAAATCCCGGGACAAATTTTAAATAGCGAGACTCCTATTTTTAAGGTTGGTTTGTCCATATTTTTGAAGTTAGTTCTGAAAAACTTTTGATAAATAAGTACAAGTATTAAAGTATTGTAGTGCTTCTATCTCATTCTTACTTACATAGCATATTGACAAATGGTCACCAACACAAAAGTCTCCCCCGCCTAGTACATTATTTCGTCTTAAATGTTTGCAACAGTTTGCATAACGGCAAAAGCCTGTTGCCAGCACGCAATGTGGGGCAGCACGCAGTTTGTTCGAGAGGAGTACGCATTACTATTACATTCATCAGCCAACATAATTTTCCACGATTCCCATAGTTGACAACGGCATAATACCATAACTCGAGTGTTTTCCGTGAACATGATTAGATACTCGGCATGGGGCTGCTGTGCAAGGGGAACTAGCGGCTGTGATATTTGCGTTTCCTGGTAATTCGGAGGATTGTGTGACCATCTGTGTTACTCGGTACTCGGTACCGCTCGTTCGTAGCTAGAGCTCATACCCATCTCATACCACACGGTGCAGTCAGGAGTACGTGTATCGGCTTACAGCGAGGGTCACCTTTTTCTCCCAGGGTACGACATAGAGCACGATCTCTTGTTTGCGTCATCAAGACTCTACCAGCCGACATTTTGAAGTCATCGGTCCACCCAGCCGAAAAGCGTTTAATGCTACGGTTGTCAAGACGGACCTCCACTCGAAAACCCGCTTACTCCATTGTCGGTCAGTTCTACGACAGATGTGCCCAGCCCACTTCCATGTAGCCGGTGGACCAGTTTAACTGTAAGTTTAGTCTACATAATATAGTTCATTTGTGAGTTTAAGTCTATCACTCTGGCTCCGTATGTCATGATGACTGGTAGGACGCACTGATCGAACACCTTGATCTTAGAGGCATTGTGGCAAGGGTGATTCCAGAAAATGAAGCAACATGCCAAATCCTACCCAGCTACTATCTTTTGGTGATTTCAGCCTCAAAGTCAGTCAGAGTTAACGTCTCTACCCAGCTGCAGAGTTTGCCCAAGGTTCTTCTGGACAACTTCAAGGGCTTCGCCGGACGACCTACAAAGGTTTAGCTCCATTCCATTTGTACGGAGAACGAATTTTGTATAACTTATTAGTCTTATTACATACCAAATATATGGACATGAATAAAAAAATAAAAAACAAGATCGAAACTATTCCGATGGGTATGTAGGTAAGTATATTCCTATTCATTTATACCGATATTCTGAAAATGAGGGTATTATTTTCTTCGCATGTTTAAATCGAATCTATTTTATCTGCAATCACTAGCCATTCGTGACCGATCGCAGTATAGAAAGCGGGGTGCAGTATTCGCAGAACAACGCGCGCAGCTGCGCCAGCGCCCTTCGCGGTAGCGCGGGCCTACTGCATGCCTCCACTGAGGATGCGTCTGTTTTTACCTCGAAATAAGATGAAGACGTTAGCCCAGATCCGGGCCCAGTGCGGAGAAACGTCACAAAAACACAACCCGGGTAAAAACAAAGAGGAACACCAGGAGACGCAGACACGCAGCCATGCAAACGTGTTCGGAAGCACGGTAATGATGCGCCCGTTTGAGCGGAGAAAAACAGATAAGTAATACACGCACTTTTCTACTCAATAGAGCTTTTTAATTGTTTTCCAATTACCGCATAATTGTCACTGCACTTTGGCAGAAAACCTATAAAGAAGCACAATTTTGAAAATGTTTGTAAAAAAAGAACACTCTTTTCTACTAAAAAAATAATAAAAGACCGACACTGACCTCCATGCCAATACTTGTAACTTAGATAAATGATTGGTTCGCTAGTGCTGCGAGGACCAATCTTTCAATCTAAGACTTGTAATATAGAGATCAGTGCGATAGACCTTGTAATAGAGAGTGTTTATTTAGTTAGACTATTCAGAATCTCAAGGTCGAACATCACGTGTAAAAACAGGTTTACTTACTAACATAAAGGAGTTCTCAGAAATCTAATTTAATTATTTATTTTGATCACACACGCGTGCGGTGTCGTAAACGGAGACGTGAAGATGACGGCGAGGCACGGACAGTTTTATTTTGAAGCAGTTAAGAGTAGGTACCTACCTAACTAACTAATGAGTAATGATGATAAAATAATGATGCTTTTTCAGATGGATTTACGACGTCTTTCTTTTAGATAGACGAATTGGTTATTTCTATTTGCCGTAGCATGCCGTTGTAGAATATATTGCTTAGATTTGAACATGGAAGTGTTTAAAGGCGTATTTTACCTGAAACGCGTCACACTCACGTGTCTATGATCTGAGTCCAGCCGGGCATACCCATCTGTGGTATTCCCTGGTGTTTTGTTGGCGCAGGTTATCCTTGTTTGGATGCTTAGCGACATGATGAATCACCACGTTGGAAGAAGCATGTCACGTGTGATGGTATTATGACACTAGGGCGTATTTTGGGAGCTTTGTTTATTTGGCCACGTAAGTGGCGTCTGCGCACCGCTCTGCCGTGACGCGCGGGTGCCAGGCAAGCGTCAGCAACCAGTGACTAACCGGAGAAGATTCGGTTCAAATATGTGAATACGCATGTTCCCAATGATCTTATATTATGTACTAGCCATGTACGTATGTTATCTCAGCTTACGCACCGTTCAAATTATAGGTACTTAATTATGCTGTACCTACATACATCCAGCATAAGCTAAGTCACTACGCGCTAATAATCGGCAATTTTGTTTTCTTTCGTAAGTAAATTGTTTAATCCACCAGCCCTTATCTTAGAGGTACGTGCCTATCCGTAAGTGGGTACACTATACTTTCTGCATACTTACAGTACAGAGCTACATAATCTTTTTCTGCGAAAGACAAAGAAAATACAAAGTTATCTTCGCCATGGGACATTACACCGAACCTGGCCGGAAGTCCGTTCCGCTTGGCAACGTAACATGACGAGCTCGACTCTTCCACGAATTCTGGGCATTGGAGCTATCACCCCTCGACAGTCATTTTCCACGGAAATATTCTAACATACCAACATATTTTACATACTGGCCCGAATATACCGGGTATTGGCAACTATCGGGTATTGCTACTATATACTACGGAATTTCAGGCAACAAGCTTTTTTAAGCCTTTGGTTCCTTACCGTGGCCGATCCCATCGAGCAATCATGTTATGTATTGCCAGGGCAATAAATAAGGATCCAAGTAAGTACCTCAATCAGTTCAATTAACCCCACACCACCTGGCACCACCGGTCAAAAGTCTGCGTATAGTCAGACAGCAGTTCGATATTACTAATGCGAGTAGCCGCCATAGGCAAATCAGATAAGTCGCGGGACTCCCGCGGGGCTAGAATTAGGTGGGAGCGGAGGAATTGACTGTCTTCACTCTCTGTTAGTAGGTATTTTATTTTGCTTTGCTTTATCTGAGATGGATTTTGGAATAACTAATTACGTGTGTATCGATCGTCCCGCGAGTTATCTGGTTTGTTTTAGTTAGCTCCTCACTCATTGTTTCGACTGTAATGTAACATCGTCGGACAAAATTATCGTGGGTATCGGAAGTAAGATATGAATTTAGAAATTTGCACCAGGATGTTTCCCTTTGCCGTGGGTTTGGTTGCCACGAAGAGGCAGAGAGGTTGTTTCTTGTCTGGTTAAGATAAGGACTTTAGATTATTTATTTGCAAGCGGCCCGCTCAGCGGTTTAATCTGCAGCCGTTTTCCCATGGGAAAGTTACATTTCTCGGCATAAATTATACATTAAACTTCCCACTTTAATCACATCATCATCATATTTAAAAAAACGCAAATCCGTTGCCTACTTTTGAAGATCTACAACGAGACACAACGGGAAAGCGACTTTATTTTGTACGACGTGTTTCATTTTCATACTATAAGTTTTGTATTGGAGTGATAAGTTTTGCTAGCTCAAGATCTCGTAAGCCCGATAGCGACACAAAGAGAGGCTTTTATTTTAAAAGCTCGCTCAAAGCATCTGTGTTCGTTTGAGCAGATCTGGATAAATAGTAATAGTTAATTTGTATGTAGGTATGTTATCATTTAACTACCGTTAGCGTTGTGTGGTTAGTCCCCAGATGGGTTCCGGCTACTGGTATTCCTTAGAAGTACACCGGAAACGCTCAAACGCTACAATTTGCCGCCTTTACGTTACACGGGTACCTGATGGGGTACCTCCCTACCTATTACGATGCTAATGATAGATACGGGCTACGGCGAGCTTTTATGTAGCCAATTTCTTAAATAGGTAGGTTAGGTAGGCTTATTTTAATAGTAATTAAAAGGTTCTTCAAAGGTACCGATGAGAAAACGCTAGATCTGGATGTTATTCTCGTTGGTGAAGAAAGGTGTAAAGGAGATGAAAAATGTATAGAGTACAACCTTTTTTTAAAAACCTTAATTTATTTCAAATTCTAGCAGAATAATAAGATATGAAATTCAAAAGTTCGAACTTGTTATTGACAGGGACCTTCAAAATCCACCAAAATGATCAGTTTTTATAAATTTTTACACAAGATACAACAAAAAAATCAAAAAAATATTAAAATTTCGGTTCAAAATTTCTAGTAAAAATATAATAGATTTGATCAAATCTTATAATAAAATACCAAACACAAATCTTATAAACAAAAACACCGTGTGGTGATTCTCTTGTGGATTTCAATAAAAACTAGAGAAACATGTGTTGCGGAGGTTGTGGTGGCTGCTGTGGCGGTTGTTGCGGCGGCTGTGGCTGCGGCGGATGCGGCGGCTGTGGCGGTTGCTGCGGCGGATGCGGGGGCTGCGGCGGCTGCTGCGGCGGTTGCGGTGGCTGCGGAGGATGCTGCGGGGGCTGCGGCGGTTGCGGTGGCTGCTGTGGCGGATGTGGGGGATGCTGTGGCGGATGTGGCGGTTGTGGCGGCTGTGGTGGCTGTGGCGGCTGCGGCGGATGTTGCGGTGGATGCGGGGGATGCTGCGGCGGATGCTGTGGCGGATGTTGTGGCGGATGCTGTTGAAAAGCAGTGATTCTGTACAATGGTGTCAATGTCCTGTCTCAAAAGGCGAAGCCTCCTGGATCCTAGTCGAGGAGGCAGGAAATCCAGAAGACAAGCGCCATGCGGTCAAGTGCTGTGACGTAAATGTAACGTTAAGAATAAATCGTGTAAATTTTAAAACTTGTTTTTGATTTTTCTCTACCATACCTTTTTATCCCTGCTGCAGATAATTTCGGCAGATAATGTACATTAGGGTTCGCCGATCGCTATATATATACAACTTCCAAACATGTCCGGTTGGAACAGTCGTTCCCCTGGTCACAACTCTCGACCAGGCGGGCCCTTCGTGCACTTTCGTAACTAGAATTTGGTAACTAGCTACGAAAAAACATTTTTTAGTCACTGTTTCGTAACTGGTTACGAATAAACACTATTTTTCACAATTTTATCTAAAAAAAATCTGCTCAGCTATGTACCAATAGAACTTGTGTTCCCATTTGTCACGGGTCGGTCCCACTATACCCATTACCCATTACAGTCCCTTCGTGCACTTTCGTAACCAGAATTTGGTAACCAGCTACGAAAAAACACTTTTTAGTCACTGTTTCGTAACTGGTTACGAATAAACACTATTTTTCACAATTATCAAAAAAAAACTGCTCAGCTACATAGCTTGTGTTCCCATTTGCCACCACTTTGATGGCCACTAGTGACGAATGGGACAAAAATTCCCAGCCACCACTCGTGTTCGCTGTACATTGATTATGCTATCAACAATGCACCTTAACAAACTATTTGTTTTTGAAATCTTACTTAGATTTTAAGTGTGTGAGATCCCTTTGTTCACATTTTAAGTGACAGCTGTCAAACGTGTAGCTCGTTTATCTCGTAAACTAAAATTCAACTTTATGGTGCGGAAGTGGTAGGCCTCAACAAAATCTACATGACAGATGACAGCTGTCAAACTAAAAAGTCGTTTATTTCGGAAGCTACGCATGCTAGACTATTTGTTTCTTTGGGGAAGTTGTAGGTCTAGATCTTGCCACATTTTTAGTGACAGCTGTCAAACTCAATACCTGTTTATCTCGGAAGCTACGCATGCTAGACTATTTGTTTCTTTGGGGAAGTTGTAGGTCTAGATCTTGCCACATTTTTAGTGACAGCTGTCAAACTCAATACCTGTTTATCTCGGAAGCTACGCATGCTAGACTATTTGTTTCTTTGGGGAAGTTGTAGGTCTAGATCTTGCCACATTTTTAGTGACAGCTGTCAAACTCAATACCTGTTCATCTCGGAAACTATGCTTGCTAGACTACTAGTTTCTTTGGGGAAGTTGTCAGCTTTCATCTAAAATGTAGGGCTCGTCAAGCCATGCAACTTTCCCAAACAAGCAAATAGTCTAGCATCCATGGTTAGTAGTTACGAAAGGGTCGGTCCCACTATACCCATTACCCATTACAGTGGTCATACTGGGACTTCACTTTTTTTCTAAAAACAGTGCCAGTATACCCACTGATGACTGACGGAAATAGTGGGAATTACTTTTCATACGATCGTGTCCCAGAAAAACCACTTGCGGCGTTTATTAAACGCATGACAGCCTACGTTAAAATCTAGGCTGCTGCATACTGGCCACCTCAATATAATACTTTCTTTTATCAGTGTGACATTAGATACACATTTTTCTGTCAAAATCTACTTAGTTGAGAAAATGGCTTCGAAACGTAAGTATCATATGTAGATGAGATATTTTGAATTAATAAAGAGTTTTCATTGAGATAAAAAGTTAGTATAACTAATCTTTCCTGTTTTTAATATAAACGCTCAGCATGCCAGCGCGTTTAAAAAAACGCAATGGTAATTATGGGAAATTTAGTGCCACTATTACCATTAATGGTTATTCTCAATGGGTATACTGGGACCGACCCCTAAAATGTAAGGCTCGTCAAGCCATGCAACTTTCCCAAACAAACTAATAGTCTAGCATGCAAGGTTTACGAAATAAACGGTTTTTTAGTTTGACAGCTGTCATCTAAAATGTAGGGCTCGTCAAGCCATGCAACTTTCCCAAACAAGCAAATAGTCTAGCATCCACGGTTAGTAGTTACGAAATAGTGAGTGTCATTTGGTAGCTTGTTACGAAAAGTTTCGAACGTGGAATAAAATAGTGTTCATTCGTAACCGGTTACGAAACAGTGATTAAAAAGTGTTTTTTCGTTGCTAGTTACCAAATTCTGGTTACGAAAGTGCACGAAGGGCAGGCGGGTAGCTACCCTTTTCCTCACTGTCGTCACTCGGCCTACTGGCCTCATCATCACTCCTCCTAAAACCTCATCCTACAATGACCTCATCCTACAATGTTCTCATCTTACAATGTCATCATCCTGAAATGACCTCATCGACGCGAAAACTGAACTTCGACATACGCTACTTCGACAAAAAACATGTCCGACATAACGCTACTTCGACAATACGCTTCTTCGACAAAAGACATGTTCGACATAACGCTACTGTTCGATACGAACACAGGATTGTATCCGAATGATAAATAAGGCATGTCATGTTGGTATGAATGTTTATAAAAAATAAAGGAACTTCCTCCATATACGCTCTGGTACAACGTGGTTTAATTTATAAATTTCCCGAATTATTGTTCCTGTCAGCGTTGGAAGTCACAAAATTCTACTTCGTGTACTGCACAGAAGAACTGGTCCTTCAAGCAAGCGGATTCAGCGCGGGATTCCTTGTTTCAAGTAAAGTGGCAGTACTCGTATCGCGGTGTCGTGCGTTTCTACAACGGCAGACGCGATTGGTGTGGCGGTCGTACGAGTATAATCAGCAGGTCAAAGGTTTATTTGCTGAAGACTTCCATCCATCTAATATATGGGTATGCTTCTCTACGCTGAAATTCAAGAAAAAATGTGTAATCGCGGTGATCAAAAATCATAAGCATCGACATCGACGGCATTTGGTATGTGAACGGCCATTATTTACGTTAGGAAGTGCAAGTTGGTCAACCTGTGTGGCGTCATTCGCAAACGAGCAGTCAGCTGTCAAGCAAACGTCAGATCATCAGAACAGTCTTCACTCGTGCAAGTTAAAAAGAGACGACAATAGTAAGGGTGCGTTCGTTTCATAAAATCTGCGCGGGTATTCAAGTGACAGTGCTCCGAAAACGTGAGGTCATAGGTTTGCAGCAGAGTCCGGGAGTGTATCCGAACTCGAAACTTTTTGGCGCGACCATACAAAAGGCTACATTCACAGGAAGTGACAACATCGTCTTTGTGTGTGTGTGTTACTGTGTTGCGTAGTCGCAGCGTGTCAGCGATGTGCGTATTATTTTTAGCGCCGCCATTTTGATCCAGAAGATTAGACTGTGGAAGCTAAGCTTATTTCGTTCCTAGTAAAAACAAAATTACAAGGAATTCTTCGATTAAGAGTGATACACATAAAATATAAATAAGTGTGTCATTAGTAGGTACAAATTCACGTACCGTATTGTACATTACGGAGTGTAATTCACTTCTAGTTAGAAAGCGTCATTGTCTCTTGGTGTATTGTTTTAGCGTTTCATCGACATGGCCGATGCAGCGAAGTTGAAGGTTTTGAGAGGCGAAAGGGGCTACATTAAAAGTGGCATCACGCGTATCGCCAGCTTCTGTGCTGACGAAGAAGAGTTAAAAGCCTCGTCCTATGAGTCGCTCAGCGAGAAACGCCACCGATTAGCAGACGCCTTCAATGAGTATGAGAGGCTCAACAAGGCCATTATTGTGCTAAACGAAGATGATGACGAGAATTACGCCGACTATGAAAATAAATATTTCCTGGCTATTGGTATTTTAGACAAATGCAGAGCTAATTTAGTTCTTAATTGTCAAAATCAAAACACACCCAAAGGTGAGTTTAAAGGTTTGCCTAAAATACAGATGCAATCATTTTCAGGCGGTAAGATAGTTGACTACTATCCTTTTATCAATATGTTTAAGGCAGTTATACACAAAGACTCAAGTTTAAATGCTTGCGAAAAACTTTATTACTTGAGATCTTTACTAACAGGTGAGGCGCTAGATTTAATAAAAGAACTAACCTTGACAGATGAAAACTATATTGCTGCTTTAGACTTGCTAGAAAATAGGTATGACAACATTCCTAAAATCATAAACTACCATGTCAATAGTATTTTAGATATGCCATCATTCACCAAATGCACTGCTCAAAACTTGCGTTCACTCATAAGCACCATTAACCTGCATATTGCAGCTTTAAAAAATTTAAAACAGCCTGTCGAGCACTGGGACATACTACTTATTAACATTTTGGCAAAAAAGGTTGATGCTTACACTTACCGGGGTTTTTACCTTGAGAAAAATATAAAAGATGTTCCAACCCTATCCCAATTCCTTGAATTTCTAGAAAAAAGAGCCCTCGCCATCGAAAGCACCGAGGAGGAGAAAGTAGCTACACCAACTTCATCTTCTAAACCGATGAAGTCTACCAAAGTTGTCAACAATGTAGCAGTCACCAAGCCGGAGCAAACATGTAAGTTTTGTTTTCAAAAACATAGGCTTTTTGAGTGTACCAAATTCAAGATGAGTCCAGATAAAGAGAAAGATAGCTTTGTGAAGGAGAAAGGCTTATGCATTTTATGTCTTGGGGAACACAAAGGCCGGTGCATGCTTCGCCTTAAATGTGCTGTATGCCACAAGAGGCACAATACCAGCTTACATGTTCACTCACCTCACAATCAGGAAAATGCTTTTACAACCACGGTAGGTAGCCAAAATGAGACAGTTTGTAGGGAAGCCATTAGGGAAGAAAATGTGGTATCCATGTCAAGCACCAGTGCCAGCTTAGAGGTTCTGCTACCTACAGCTATAGTGAAAATGAGAAATAAAAATGGTAAATTTTTCAAAGTAAGAGCATTGTTGGACAGTACATCACAAGCCTCACTGATTTCTGAAAAATTAATAAATAAAATTGAGTGTAAAATCCATCATATTAGTAAGACAATTGCAGGGGTGTCAGGGCTAAGAAAGGTAACCAAGGAAGCAGAGTGTTTGGTGTATTCTTCAATAAATGATTTCAAAACAAAGGCTGTATGCGGAATTGTAAACAGCATTACATGCAATCTACCACAGCAGACCTTTGACATATCTGGGTTTAATATTCCTCCCCATGTTATACTGGCAGATAGGAATTTCAACCAGTCAGGCGAAATAGACTTATTATTAGGGGGCAATATATTTTTCCAGGTGCTGCAGCGTAATAAGTTGCCCCTCACGCCGACTGGGCCGTATCTAGTGGACACATGTTTTGGTTACATTGTGGGCGGGGACTTGCCGATATCTGCCGGCAAGATTGTATGTGCTAACTTATGTGTCAATGTGCAAGGTAACCCAATTCCATTTAAAAACACATTTCAACAAAAACAACAATTATGTAATGTATTACCAAACAACCCTGTCTCTTGTTTAGTTTCTTCTAATGAACAGGATGAAAAACAGGGTGTCCAAATTCAGTCAAATTTTATGCTAGGTGAAAAGGTAACTACTTCCTCACAAGATAATTCCTTGTGTCAAGAAGTACCTACAGTTATCCAAGATGATTCTAGCTTATACAATTTAAATAAAACTATTTCAAGCTTCTGGGAATGTGAAAAAGTACCCAATATATTTAAAGAAGGGTCCACTGAACATCAACTTGCTGAGGAATGTTTCCAAAATTCAGTAAAATTAATAAATAAAAGATTTACAGTGGCCTTACCCCTCAAGCTTGACTTAGAAGATATACAGTTAGGGGATATTTTTTCCTATGCGTTACAAAGATTTTTCAGTTTAGAAAAGCGGTTAACAAAAGACCAAAGTTTAGGTATAAAATATAAACAAGCAATTCAAGACTATTTAGACCAGGGTCATGCTAGGTTTTATAGTATGGATAATTATGATTTTCATTCTGGCAAGGTTTGTTTTATCTCTCACCACCCTGTATTCAATCCCAATAGTAAAACTACTCCGGTAAGACCAGTTTTTGATGCCGGAATGCGCTCAAAATCAGGTCTAGCATTAAACGACATATTGTTAAATGGTGATGGGGTACAGAGCGAGCTGTTTGATGTTTTGATATTGCTAAGAACTTATAAATATGTTTTATTATGTGACATTAAAGCCATGTACAGGCAAATATTAGTTGATGAAAAATATTGTTGTTTACAAAACATTTTGTGGCGAAACTCTGTGCATGATCCAGTACAATGCATACAACTTAGGACGGTTACTTTTGGATTAAAAAGTTCAGCTTTCCTTGCTACTAGGTGTTTGATAGAACTAGCAAACATGTTTGAAAATAAATATCCGTTGGCAGCCTCTGTGTTAAAACATTCTAGTTATGTAGATGACATTCAGTGCGGCAGTAATAGTGCGGCAGAGTTATTGTCTATAAAAAACGAGTTAGTTGAACTTATGAGTGAAGCAAGTTTTACTTTGCATAAATGGTATTCAAATAATTCGGAAGTTTTACAAGACATTCCATCAGAGTTGCAATATTTCGGCAATAGAGAATTAGATAAAAATAATAGTTACATGAAAACCCTAGGGTTAGGTTATGATGTAGCCTCAGACTCTTTAACTATGCGGTGTCCTGTATCTGACAATGTGAAGCGGTACACCAAGAGACAAATGTTAAGCTTTATAAGTAAATTTTATGACCCTTTGGGTATTTCCGGTCCTATCCTGGTTCAAGCTAAGGTATTGATGCAAAAGGCATGGTTGTTAGAGTTAAAATGGGATGATTATTTGCCAGAACCTATTCACTCACAGTGGGTTGATTTTGCCAAGACTTTGGTAGAAATGGAAACCATTTCTGTCTCTAGAAATATCAATTCGCCTTCAGCAGTGTCGATTGAACTTGTGGGATATTGTGATGCTTCAATTTTGGCTTATGGTTGCTGCTTGTACCTAAGAGTTGTAGACAAAAATAAAACTGTCAAGGTCAATCTGCTGTGCTCCAAATCGCGTATCAATCCTAAAAATAAACAATTAACAATGCCTAGGCTTGAACTAAACAGTGCTTTATTGCTCGCTATGTTGGCTAAAAAAGTGTATAACATTTTATGTGTTAAATACAATGTAAAAACTATTTTATATGCTGATTCTCAGATTGTTCTCGCGTGGCTTGGAAGTTTACCAGAAAAATTGACTGTCTATGTTGCTAACAGAGTAAAACAAATCCAAAAATTGACTGAGGGTTTTCCCTGGTTTTATGTACAAACTGGTGATAATCCTGCAGATTGCTTGTCTCGGGGAGTCACTCCTAAGGCACTAGAGAACAATGTGAAGCAACTTTGGTTTCATGGGCCACTATTTTTACAGGATTTTGACTATGTTCATTGTGATGCAAAAAATAAAAACAAAGTCATTGACATTCCAGAGCAAAAAAGGGAACAAAAGGTTTTTCATATATACAAAAAAGAAAACAAATTGTACAATGTACTTGATAAACATTCCAATATCGAAAGAATTACAAGAATAATGGCTTACGTGCAAAGATTTATTTCGAATGCCAAGAAGGAAAATTGTAATATTAAAATGCAAGGATTTTTATGTCCTAAAGAACTAGATTCTGCCTTACAAACAGTTATAAAATTAGATCAACAAAGACATTTTAAAGAAGAAATAAAAGCGATAAAAGCAAATAATGATATAAAGGGCAACTTGAAAGGTTTAGTACCATTTCTTGATGCCAAGGGTCTTTTGAGAGTCTCTGGAAGATTACAGAATTCCAATTTGTCTTTTAATCAGCGTCACCCAGTTATATTACCTAAAAAATCTAATATAACGCGGTTAATTATTTTGAAAGAACATCTTAGATCAAAACATGCAGGGCAGAAATTAGTTCTTACGGTTTTAAGTGAGCGTTACTGGATAATCAATGCCAATAGAGAAATAAAGGCCGTAATACACAAATGTTTGATATGCTTTAAATTAAAGGCCAAAGCTGTGACTCAATTAATGGGTTCTCAGCCAATTGATAGAGTTAACATGACGACACGGGCCTTCGAAGTTGTTGGCATTGATTATGCTGGTCCTTTTTATGTAAAGCAGACAAGAATAAGATCTCCAGTTATCACTAAAGCTTATGTTGTTATATTTGTATGCTTTTCCACCAAGGCCATTCACATAGAATTAGCATCAGATATGACCACAAACACATTTTTGAATTGTCTCAAACGCTTCATTTTTCGCAGAAATAAGCCTACAAAAATATATTGTGATAATGGTGCTTATTATAAAGGCGCAAATAATGTAATAAAAGAATTATATGACTTGCAAACTTCCACAGTTCACCAAAATACTGTTACTAATTATTGCAACGAGGAGCGAATAAACTTCCATTTTATTCCTTCATATTCTCCCATTTTTGGGGGTCTGTGGGAGGCTGGTGTCAAAAGCATAAAATACTACCCATAACTGATTAAATGAATGCCCAGTTGATAAAATTTATTTTGGTAGATTTATAGATTATTATAATTTTTGTTTATAAGATATTCTTACCTTTTCATAATGTTAGAGTCTAAAGTTCCTTTAAGTGTAGGATAGCTAGGTTTTGCTGACATTAATTTTTAAGTTTTCTATAATGCCTATTTTAGGTATACTATAGCACTAAGTAGGTATTACTTTAAAAATAAGGATAAGTTTAAATAAGAACTCATGTCTGAAAAAGGAAAAAATAGATTTATTTTGATAACTTTATAAGGTTAAATACAACCAATTTGTCACGTCTTACTGAACGTATTATAAAAGCGCAAAGCTGTACTTAATTTAAAGTTTAAAGATAGAGAGGTTTTTTATAGCATTGTACAGAGTAATTTTTTGGTTTGTCTTTAACTAAGTTCTATTTCTAATTAATTGGGTCTATAACTGCCCCCCCCAATCTGTTCGATACGAACACAGGATTGTATCCGAATGATAAATAAGGCATGTCATGTTGGTATGAATGTTTATAAAAAATAAAGGAACTTCCTCCATATACGCTCTGGTACAACGTGGTTTAATTTATAAATTTCCCGAATTATTGTTCCTGTCAGCGTTGGAAGTCACAAAATTCTACTTCGTGTACTGCACAGCTACTTCGACAAAAGACATGTTCGACATAACGCTACTTCGACAAAAGACATGTTCGACATGCTACTTCGACAATACGCTTCTTCGATAAAAGACATTGTTCGACATAACGCTACTTTGACAATACGCTACTTCGACTAATAACCACCTCTACACCAACTTAACTCCCCTAACCCATCTTGCCCCCTACATTGACTCATCCCCCTCTACCCTGATTGCCCCCTACATCAAAATGTGAAAACCGTGTTAATTGGTAACTAGTTACGAAACAGTGAATAAAAAGTCTTCTCCCACATGCCATTGAGCCATTACTAACGGAACCTGTATTTCGTAACCAGTTACGAAACAGTGATTAAAACAGTGTCTTTTTGTAGCTAGTTATGTAAATCTTAGTTACGAAAGTGCACGAAGGGGTCACGTGCCGGTAGTTTCCAAAACGGGGAACAAATGAGGGAACCTATGCGCCCTAGCCCCTTCAGAGCAAAACGAGCAAAAAGCAAAATGAGCACAAGAATCAAAACTAGCAAAACGCAAAATGAGCAAACAGCAAAATGAGCAAAACGCAAAATGAGCAAAAAGCAAAATGAGCAAAACGCAAAATGAGCACCGGAAGCAAAATGTGCAAAACGCAGAATGAGCAAATTTGTGCTTATTTTCCTTTTTATATTTTGATTCTTGTGCTCATTTTTGCTCTGAAGGGCCCTATCCCTCCGGAGCATCTGGACAACTGTCCACTATGGCAGAGAGGATAATACATAGACTAATAATAAGAGAGAAGCAGTGTTCAAGCAGAGGTCAGAAAAAATTGGACAGTCGTCCAGATGCTCCGGAGGGATTGGTCCCTACAAAGCAAAAATTACTTCCAGGACCCCTCGTACCCCTGACTTGTACCCCCAGGGGTACAACTGGGGTAATTGTGCCCCTCTAGTACCCCTGCCATTGTGCTCATTTAGCTTTTTGCTCTGAAGGGTTACACCCTTCAGAGCAATTTTTTCTGACCTCTGCTTTAACACTGCTTCTCTCTTATTATTAGTCTATGTATTATCCTCTCTGCCATAGTGGACAGTTGTCCAGATGCTCCGGAGGGATAGGGCCCTTCAGAGCAAAAATGAGCACAAGAATCAAAATATAAAAAGGAAAATAAGCACAAATTTGCTCATTCTGCGTTTTGCACATTTTGCTTCCGGTGCTCATTTTGCGTTTTGCTCATTATGCTTTTTGCTCATTTTGCGTTTTGCTCATTTTGCTGTTTGCTCATTTTGCGTTTTGCTAGTTTTGATTCTTGTGCTCATTTTGCTTTTTGCTCGTTTTGCTCTGAAGGGGCTAGGGCGCATAGGTTCCCTCATTTGTTCCCCGTTTTGGAAACTACCGGCACGTGCCCCCTTCGTGCACTTTCGTAACTAAGATTTACATAACTAGCTACAAAAAGAAACTGTTTTAATCACTGTTTCGTAACTGGTTACGAAATACAGGTTCCGTTAGTAATGGCTCAATGGCATGTGGGAGAAGACTTTTTATTCACTGTTTCGTAACTAGTTACCAATTAACACGGTTTTCACATTTTGATGTAGGGGGCAATCAGGGTAGAGGGGGATGAGTCAATGTAGGGGGCAAGATGGGTTAGGGGAGTTAAGTTGGTGTAGAGGTGGTTATTAGTCGAAGTAGCGTATTGTCAAAGTAGCGTTATGTCGAACAATTTTTTCTGACCTCTGCTTTAACACTGCTTCTCTCTTATTATTAGTCTATGTATTATCCTCTCTGCCATAGTGGACAGTTGTCCAGATGCTCCGGAGGGATAGGGCCCTTCAGAGCAAAAATGAGCACAAGAATCAAAATATAAAAAGGAAAATAAGCACAAATTTGCTCATTCTGCGTTTTGCACATTTTGCTTCCGGTGCTCATTTTGCGTTTTGCTCATTATGCTTTTTGCTCATTTTGCGTTTTGCTTATTTTGCTGTTTGCTCATTTTGCGGTTTGCTCATTTTGATTCTTGTGCTCATTTTGCTTTTTGATCATTTTGCTCTGAAGGGGCCCTAGCAATGTTTTCTCTTGTTCAATTCGATCTGATTCAACATGGCAATTCAACTTAATGGGAATTCAACCCCTCCGGAGCATCTGGACAACTGTCCCAAAAAGACAACTTCCCAAATAGCCAACTCACTAATTCTATATCCCAATTCACCAACATCCCACTTCACCAACTTCCCACTTCACCAACTTCAACTTTAGCTAGTTACGAAAAACTGGTTACGAAAGAGCACGAAGGGTCCTCTTCGGCCTTTCGGAGCGTAATGACCAAGGTGCCAAAATGACCAAAGTTACAAAATGTCCAAAGTTGCGAAATGACCAAGTTTATAGTTGCGAAATGACTAAAGTTACAAAATGACCAAAGTTGCACAATGCCCAAAGTTGTGAAATGACCAAAGTTGCAAAATGCCCAAAGTTGCAAAATGACTAAGCCCTTGGGATCGGAAGCCTGATGACCCTATCGTGTCGTTTCGTAACCAAGATTTGGTAACTAGTTACAGTTACGAAACTACACTTTTAAATCACTGTTTCGTAACTAGTTACGAATCAACACCTGTTTTTGTAAAATTAATTGTCCCAAAAAAAAATATCACAAGCAGCAAAATATCACTAGCAAAATGTGGCGAGTAGAAAATGTCACAAGTCGAAAAAATCAGAGGGGCAAAATGTAGT
The DNA here is from genome assembly GCA_027580185.1 of Tuta absoluta. Classification (NCBI taxonomy): domain Eukaryota; kingdom Metazoa; phylum Arthropoda; class Insecta; order Lepidoptera; family Gelechiidae; genus Tuta; species Tuta absoluta. Next base: position 9,749,389 of record JAQAHW010000016.1, on the reverse strand, counting down.
TTTTATGTAAGGTTGCTAAATGTCACAGTCATGTTATCTAATATTTATGTAATTAGCGTTGTTTGTCTATGAAACTCATTACCAAAAATAGTTTATACAATTTAGATGACAGCTGTCAAACTTTAAAATAGTTTATCTCGGGAACTATGCAAGCCAGACCAACTAAGGCTTATAAGAAGTTGTAGGTCTCGACGAGATCTTTCTTTCTGATAACAGTCAAAGTTTCTCAAATATCCCGAAAACTAGCAGTGTTAGGTGAGTAGTGTAATAGGGAAAGAAAGAATCAAAAATGTTCATTAAATAGAATCATATGTACTATTTTACGAAAAAATATTATTTTATTACTTAAAACATTTTAGTAAACTAAACTTGAAACTTTCTTAAAACTTTAACTTAAAACTTTATTTTAAACTTATTTATTTAATGGTTTGGAACACCATTACCAACACCAACACCAACATTAGTATGCCAGTTTTATAAATACAATTTTTCTTAAAAATGAAACTGGATTCAATTGTCCAGTTTGTAATCTTCTCAAAAGCTTTTTGTATTTTCTATCGAAAATAATAGATCAGTACCTTGGTCATTTTAGCACCTTGGTCATTTTGGCACCTTGGTCATTTTGGCACCTTGGTCATTTTGGCACCTTGGTCATTTTGGCACCTTGGTCATTTTGGCACCTTGGTCATTACGCTCCGAAAGGCTCGAGTGTACTTTGTCTAGCGCCACATCTGCGGCCCTCAGGAACGATCTGTACGGCGCCGAACCTTCCGCTAAATACGCTCGTAGTGTATTTTTTGTACTATGACAAGTTTGGCCATAAGGATATAGAGTTCCTCGTAGCCAAATCAGTTAGGCGAAACAGTTTGGCCATGAGGTAGAAGGGCTATCGATAGGATACCGTTTTTCAGATGTAAACTATAGATACAGTGTGGCAACGCTACCACCCACCCATCAAAGTGTTAACATGACGTAACGCGTTTGTGACGAAATGCCTTTGTGACTAATTGCGTATGTGACGAACTGCTTACGTGACAAAAAGCGTTTGTGACGAATGAAGACTATGACAAAAGCCAAATATGACGAACTGCGTTAGTGACCTACAGCGAATTCTGACAAATCGCGTAAGTGACGAAAAGCGTTCGTGTCGAACACCGTCGAATTCGGAATTTTCCTTCCGGACCATAAAGTTGAATTCCCATTAAGTTGTCCTTATGGGAAATAGATCATTTGGGATGTTGTCCTTATGGGAAATAGATCATTTGGGATTTTTGTCCTTTTGGGAAATTGGCGTATTGAAACAGTTGTCCTACTGACACAGTGGGTGAAATGGCACAGTTGTCCAAATAGTCCGGAATGGATTCAACTTAATAGGAATCAACTTATTGGGAATCCGACGTTCAGAAAATTCAACTAAATGGGAGTTCAACTTATTGTCCGGAAGGGTAACTTCGTAGCTAGTTATGTAAATTTTAGTAACGAAAGTGCACAAAGGGAAAAAATATATTAAAATAACTCTCTATTTCACATTTAAAGCCAAATGATATACCTGTAGTGTGATCTACATCGCAGTGTTGTCAAAGCTGGATGGCATGAGGCTTATTAACAAAAAAAAACATTTCACTTAGAAAACTTTATTGAACGGCACTTCGCAAAAACATTACAAAGCACTGGGACACCACACGGTCTGTCCGCACGCGGCGCCGCAGAGCGGGATCTAGCCGCACGCGGGACCGCAGCACGTCGGACAGAGGCCACCGATGCAGCCGCCGATACAGCCGTGGCCGCAACTGAAGTACGAGCCAGCCACTCTACCGCAACGCGCCCTGTGGATCAACAAATTAATTTTAGGGAATCTTACAGCTATATTAAAAATATTTACTATAAGGTTCCGCCTATAAAACGACTATAGCTCGATTTAGTGTTATACACCTTACAGCTTTGCTATAAACTTAAATGAAAGCAATAAACAAGTAAGAAAGTTCGAAGATCAGTCAAACAGGTTTTTAGTTGAATTAGGTAGTCTTATTTCGCATTTATTCGGCAAAAAATTAGTATCTACTTAGTACTAAAGTTGTGATTCTTCTGGGTGCAGAGTTAAACAGATCTGTATGTTTTGAGAAGAAATCATTAAAATTCTTACCTACTCGGCAAAAGTATGAGATATTAGACCAAACAGTAGGAAACGACCCAAAAAAATATTTATCAAAGCGTTTGGGCCGGCGCGCATCTAGCGCTGATTGGCGCGAGCCCATAATAGCCGAGAAAATTGAAAATGACCTGTATGGTAATTAAAATAAGTCAATGTTGGTCGTGTGATGCTGACTTAGAATTGGCCGTATGATGCCGGTGTAGGGTATGACGTAGACACGACGTAGGTCAATACGAAGATGTAATGTAACATGATATTACTGTTTGAGAGTAATACGATCTATCCTATGTCAGATGATATAACTAATGTTACTCAATATTATAGTGTTATTTACTACCCAATTATTAAGGTCAATATAACGATGATGTTTAGTGTTAGATTCATATAAAAAGCCAATGCTTTCCTTGAATAAATCATTATACATTGGTGCTCCAAACAAAGTTTCTCTCGAGCTCCTCCCGCAAGGGCCCTCATTACACCGGCTTAGAATAGCATCACCCCATTTCTTACCCGTGGCAGTCATAAGAGGCGACTAAGGGACTCGAGGGTTTTTTTGGCGATGAGCTGTCAATCTGTCACTATGGCGATACACAATTTTCCGAATGACCCTCAAATATTTGTCAGACATTGCGTAAATTGCCATTTTTGCGGCCATCTACCCCGCAAGGCATATTAGGCGTGATATGTGTGTACAATATTGGTTAAAGTAAATGACTAGTTCCGCGACCTGACTAATAACGGCTTAACTTTTTATGAATTCCGATGTATCGCATACGGCGCACCATGCCGGATGTGCGTTGGCTTCTGATGTACTAGTAAACTTTATAAGGAACTAGCGGCCCGCCCAGCGGTTTCACCCGCTGCTAACTGATTTCCCACGGGAAACAGACCTTCTTCCGACATAAATCATACATAAAAACCTTACTCCTGAATCACTCTATATTTTGAAAACAAACTTCATCCAGATCCGTTAAGTGGTTTTGAAGATTTAAGAATACAAACAAACAAACAGACAGACGACAGACGTAGGAAGCGACCTTTATACTATGTACGGATAACGCATTAGGTTAGGATGTTGATACAATTTTGTATGAAGCCCAGATAAGAGGTAATTTAAAGACTTTATATTGGCAAGATGCATTGACGGAGGTGAAAAGAAAGTTAGACGATTTTTCATTGAGCACCTCGAGCATCGAGAACGGCAAAGAACAAAATTAAATGCAAATACCTTATAGTTATTGAAATAACATAACGATAGTCAACCCGCGACCACAATACATGAAACTGTGTTGAAACGTCGGGACACAGGTAAATTACTAATATTTACCTAATTATACTATCGCGATTGACCCGGTCTGTGATAGTGCGTTTGAAAAACTAAGAGCGACATTTATGTATGTATTATGGAACTAAAATATTATTTTTTCTCAGTTTTCGTGATAGTATAAATGCTAAATTACTGAAGCTAGAGAGATAAAACTTAGACGTGAAGTGTTTTATGTAATAAAGCAACTATTATAGATAAAATTGAGGAGGCTATCGGAAAACTTTCGTTCCAACTTGAAAGTTTTCTGGAAATCCATAAGGACAGCTCGAAATAAAACCACGTCGTCCGAGTTGAGTAGGATTCGAAGCCAGGATGGTAGTGTAATAAAAGGTGAGGAATGTGTGTTGAAAAGATGGAAGGAATATTTTGAAAGCTTATTTGAGAAAGAAGATCTAGCGCAAGAAATAACTACTGAAGAAGTGGATGAAATTGAGAACGAAAGTGAGATTGAAATGGATGAGATTGTGAAAGCGTTAAAAAGTATGAAATCTGGTAAAGCTGCAGGGTATGATAGGGTGTCGGTCGAAATGCTGAAGGCTGGCGAAGGCGTTGTGGCTAGTCAGCTGTACCTCCTTTTTAACTTTTGTTGGAGAAGCGGTCGAGTGCCAAGTGATTGGTGCAAAGCTGTAATAGTGCCATTATACAAAGGAAAAGGGTCACAGCTGGACTGCAAAAATTACCGCGGTATAAGCCTCCTCAGTGTCGTCGGCAAACTGTATGCAAAGGTGTTGATTGAAAGAGTGATGAACGAAACGGATGAGAAAGTATGGGATGCTCAGGCAGGATTTCGTAAGGGGATGGGATGTACGGATCAGGACTTTTCCTTGCGCTGCATAGCTGAAAAATTCCTGGTCAAAAACCAGGAAGTCTATTGCGCGTTCGTAGATTTGGAAAAGGCCTATGACGGAGTGGTGAGGAATGAATTGTGGTCGGCGCTATCCATGCATGGGGTGAGCAGTATCTTGATACGAGCACTGAAATCCTTATATAAGGATTCCAGGGCTTGTGTCAGGATAAACGGGGCGTACACTGAACTTTTTTTAACATCGAGAAAGGTGTTAGACAGGGATGTGTTGCGTCACCGTGGCTGTTCAATCTGTTCATGGATAGTTGTTTGGAAGATTTGAAAGAGAGTGAATGTGGTCTGAGAATGAATGGTTTACTCGTCAAATGTCTTCTCTATGCTGACGACCAAGTTATCCTTGCGTCGTCGGCTGAAGGGTTGCAGGAGATGGTAAATATTATGAATGAGGCTTTGAAAAAGAAAGGAATGAAAGTGAATGTAAGTAAGACGAAAGCAATGGTTTTTGAGAAAGAGGAAAATATGACAGAGTGTAAAATTATGATAGAAGAAGAGAGGGTGGAACAAGTGAAAGAGTTTGTGTATTTGGGCTCCATGTTCACATCAGATGGAAAGTGTGAAAGTGACATCGAAAGAAGGGTGAATGCCGGCAACATGGTGAATGGAGCGTTGCACGCTTTTATGAACAGCCAGAAAGTCTCTGATAAGGCTCGTCTGGCTGTGCATAGAGGGGTGTTAGTTCCGACACTTATGTATGGGAGTGAAAGTTGGGTATGGCAGAAAAAGCATGAAAGTAGAATAAATGCAGTACAAATGAGAGCGTTAAGAAGTATGGTTGACGTAAAATTGAGTGACAGGATAAGGAATAGCGTGATAAGGGAACGTTGTGGTATAAAAGAAGACGTAGTGACTGGTGTAGAAAAGGGTATGCTTAAATGGTTTGGTCACGTAGAGAGGATGAACGAAAGAAGATTAACGAAACAGGTGTATATGGCAAGTGTGGATGGGAACGTCGGAAGGGGAAGACCTCGACGAACGTACCTCGATCAAATCGGGGACGTGCTAAAGAAAGGTCAGGTCAAGAGTACCCTAAACCGACGAGCATGCATGAAGAGATTGATGAATGTGGAGGAGGCGAAAGAAGTATGCCAGGATCGTAGTAAGTGGAAGGAAGTAGTCTCTGCCTACCCCTCCGGCGTGAGAGGCGTGATTTATGTTTATGTATTATAGATAAAATTCCGTTTTTTTTTAATCCCCAACCCCCAAGGGATGAAAAGGGGGTTAAAAGTTTGTATTAAAGTTCGTTGTCTTAAGTGTGATCCGTTTCAAATTTTGTGATTAGACTTATGACTTAAAATAATTACACACGTGTTTCAGCATATTTGAAATTTTAACCCTTAATAGGGTCAAAAAGGGTTAAAAGTTTGTATGGAAGTTCGTTTTTTTAAATGAATGTGATCTGTTTCAAAATTTATGATTAGACTAATTACTTAAAATAATTAAACACGTGTATGAGCATTTTTGAAATTTTAACCCTTAAATGGGTGAAAATGGGGTTAAAAGTTTGTATGAAAGTTTTTTATCTTAAAGGTGATCTGTTTCAAAATTTCTGAGTAGACTCATAACTTAAAATAATAAAATACGTGTTTCAGCGTTTTTGAAATTTTTATCCTTAAAGGTCTCAAAAGGGGGTCAAAAGTTTACTACCAGTTGGACTACCCGTTTTCCCATGGGGATGTGACAATTTCCCGGAATAAACTATACTTATAAACCTTCCTCTCAAGTTACTCTATCTAATAAAAAAAACCGCATCAAAATCCGTTGGGTAATTCTTAAGATATAAGGAGACACCAAACGGGAAGCGACTTTATTTTATACTATGTAGTGATTTAAAAACATGAAAATTTTGCAATTTCAAAAAACATGGAATTTAAACTACAAACCACGGTTCATTGGTTTCCGTAATTTCACCGCCTAGGGCAAAACCGACACTGCCGCATGCTGATGCTGGGAATAACCGCAAGTCATTAGGTACTTCTTGCGGGTTAATTGACCAGCTTAGCTCTTATGTTGTTAGCTTGCTGTTTATAACAACTAGGCATAGACTGTTCAGCTGCTTGTTAAGTATTCATATCGTATTTCTTATTGAAGCTAGTGGCATTTTAATAATACATTTAGCTGCGTTGTTAAATTCTAAACTGCACCTTACTTAGTTGCTGAAAGAGCTTGAGCTTTTAAAGCTTCCTTAGAGCAAATCATAGTATTCTTTGTCATTGTGATAATAAGTATGATGGAGACAGGCATTCTCATGTAAGTATTAGAAAAGGGAATAAAGGGCAAGGTATTGCAATAAAACAATTAAGAAGTATATAGATAGGTACATACAGGAAGGTAGATAAATCATTATAGAAAGAGTACAAGCACAGGGCTTTCCAATGATTAAGTCCTGAAGTCCTTAAGTCTAGATCCGTAGGTCGCCCGCCAGCCCGCCACGCCCGCTAACTGTTTCCATTTATTCCGGAGAATTTTATAAGTCTAGATCGGTAGGTCACTACTGACATGGCTCATACATGGCGGCTCAGAAGTCTACTGTTTACAAATGTTACTATTGGAGCAATCTAATTTTTTCACGTGAACGACATTACGCTCATGCGTATAGGCTTGCAAGCCCTTCAGCATTAATTGGTCTATGGTTAATGTTCCGGAGTTTTGCAGACGTTTTCTTTTTGTATCGCGCTAGAGCTGGCTCGCCCCACTCACCCGTGTATGACGCCGCAGTCGCAGCAGCCGGAGCAGCAGCAGTTGCCGCGCGTGTGCACGCAGGGCGGGCCCATGCCGCAGAAGGTACGCCCGCCGCAGCAGCCGCACGGACCACACATAGGGCCTTGGCACCCAGTGCAACAGTTCAGAACCGGCATCTTTCACCTGCAGAATTAATTGGTTTTTATTTTCTGCACAGACAGGAACAGGAGTTTTCTCCAGTACTTGTCAATGTAGGTTATAGACTTACCTTACAAAATGTATCCAAAATACTTTTTCAATTTTTAAGTGTTTTGTAGCGGTAGAAGCTTACAAATTGTTAACAAAATCGAATACGTCTGCAGAATTTAGGCCGATAAATAATGTCATTTCTATATTTTTCCGAAAATTCTTGAATATTGCGGTCTGCTCTCACCAAAAATTAAATTCTGACTGATGTCTTAAGGCTGTCAGATAGACAGATTTTTTTCGAATAGCGTGGAGTGAACCAGTCAGAACCACGTAAGAACAAAAAACCTACAACTAGCCAGTCAGTCTGAGGTTTAATAAAAAAATTTGATGTACATTGCATCGGTGGTTGGTATGTACTTTGTGGCACGTGATTACGTAAGGTACACTTTCATCTTATTAGAACCTAAAAAATTATCCTTCATGATATAGGTACTAGACAATGAAAGGAGAAAAAACAATCTCAATCCGAATATTCTGTCACTTTTTGTTATAATTTAGCTTTTACGCCACTAAACTTTCAACTTTGTAAAAATTATGTGAAAAAAAAATTGAAAAATTGCTGCTATAAAATTGAAAAAGTTCTTCAAAAGTAAAACCATAGTATTTTTCGTGAGGTCGGTTGCCAGTGAAGTGGGAAGATGCCTTGCTGTGGTGGTACATGCGGGGCGCCGTGCTGCGGGCAGACCGCGGGCTGGCATCACCCCGCGCCCTTCTGCGGCCCTTGTTGCGGCATGTGCTGCTCGCCTTGCGGACGAACTTTCGGCACCTACTCCTGGCGGTACGGATGCGGCCGGTATTGTTAAGTGTAAGGATCCCAGCTAACTTGTAATGTGATGTGATACGAATAAAATGTCTTTTGGATTTCTGCGTTTCTTTGTATTTATCTACTTGTATCGGATAGGTGTATCAAGACATGATCTGTTGCGATTAGTACAGTCAAGATCAGGCTTTTGAAATTTGGACCGTTCTTATTCCCCGCGAATAACTTAACTTGACTGTACATAACTTAAAATTAGCGAAGTCGTATCATGAATGTCGGAGCAGCAAAATGTCAAATTGCGTTGACATTTTGCCACATTTTTTTGGGATTCGTAGGTAGCTCCGTGGGTAGCTCCTATCCAACCACTGCCAACTCATCTCAGCGGAAAGGAACGTTGCGGTTTAAAAAAAGTTGTCGTTCTTTTGTGACAGATATGTTCTTTTTTGCGAGCGACAGCTTGTCGATGGTTCCTTTCCGAATTTCTACTCGAGATCTCGAGCTGTCGCTCGCAAAAAACTGCCCTTGCTCTGCGGCGGCCCGAAGATCCGAAACCAACAACATGCCAACAACAAACATAAGTTCTGTTTGCATTTAGTAATTTGTCAGCGTTGTCTCGGACCTACTACATACATCAAATAAAATCCACACAAATAAAAACAACCACATTTTATAGAGTACGCTTAAACTTTATTGTTACACAATACAACAAAAACAGTACATCATATAAACGAGAATCGGAGAATCCCAACGATAGAACAATACAGGGTCTGTAGTAAAGGTACTAGTAGGTAAATAACAGGAGTCTGACCAGCATCCAGAGCCAGTTAATGGAGTTTTTGCACGCCAAGCTGAAAAAAGAAAAGTTCCAATTACTTTCATGGAAGAGCATTTAGGTACTAGCCACGAGGTAAATAACACAATGAGTTCTTTTCAGCTATTATTTGCTCTTTATCTAATTGTTTATTTAAGTGTATTCTATCACAGGCGAGAATCACTATGCCCGCGATGGTGTCGATATTTTAGGTGGAGTGGTCGTTGACCAATGTCCAAAAACTGGCATAATGAGTGAACTCGTCGGCATTCCCGTACGAGTACCTAGACTAGAACCCTCCCTAGTACACTGGCGGCTTACCGAGAGGGGTCAACAAGACAGGCCGCAGCATGGCTCAGGGCAGCACCCGCAGCACCCGCCCGTGCAAGGCGAGCAGCCGCATGAGTATAGACAGTAACCGCCACCCTGGGGCCCTCCGCAGAATCCTCCGTAGTAAACCGGCATCTTGGTAGAATTTAGGAGTGAATTTTGAAAGTTATACACAATAATTTTTGTCCTATGGCTCCGAAATTTATTTTGTAAATGGGAAAAGAGGTAAATGTTCAAGATTTGACACTGCTCTATGGCACCTAAAAAGTCACAAGTAACATTTACATCCAGCCAGTCTTCTTTATGAAACGCCAGTGCTTAAAAAAAATATGCAAGAAATCTCAACTAACCTAGAGGACCTAGGGTGACGTATCTGACACATTTGACGTTTCTATCATTTACAGAAAAAAATTTGGCACGCAGCTACCAAAAAACTTGAAAATATTAAATCCGCAGTAAAAAAAGCTTAAAGGTTAGAATATATAAAGAAGGAAGATGAGAGGAGAGTTCGGAGCATACAGGGACTTCGCCATTGGCACTTTCGCGCGGTGCCCCGGCGGCTGCGACCGGCCGTGCTGCTGTTGCTGCCAGGGCTGCGTGCAGGGCTGCTGCTGCTGCCCCACAGGCCCCTGCTGCAACTGGCACTGCGGACACGTGCCCTGAAACCTGCAGCGCGTGCAGCATGGGGGGCTTCTGCTGCTGCTGCCCCTGCTGCAACCGGCGTTGTGAAGACGTGCCGTGATTCCTCAACCACGTGAAGGATGGGAGCTTATGGTGTGCCCCTTCTGCCGCAGTCAAATTTTGTACATTTGGATTGTTTTTTAATTAATTTTGTAAATGTATTTGAATATACTTATATGATGCGTGCCCTATATTTCTTGTTTCATTGTTTCAGTAGGTACGAGTACAGGGCAATTCTAATCAATAATCTTTTATTAATCATAATAACTTTCTTATTTAACCGACACTACAATACAAATAAATGACAGTTACAATGTTAATGTTACTAGTAATACAAAAAAATACAAACTAAATAGATAAACTAAAATAGAGTTATTGTTGCAGCATCCGCTAACAATAGGATCACACTCAGCATTATGCCACACCAACAAGGGGCGCAGCTCTGGGTTGCAATTTCCATTTTCTGTGAGGGGGCCTAGCCATTTATATGTATCCGCAGCGGGACCCTATTCCGGAATGAATTGACACTTATGCGGTCTTGTAGGTGCCCCCCTCAAACCCCCGTTTCAACACTGGCTACTGATTTTATTTGCAAAACGGCATTTCGTTTTCCATTTTTTTGTGGGTGGCAAGCCCCCTACATGCCCCGTTTCAACGCTGGCTGCTGATTTCATTTTCAATACGGTGTTATGCTTTTTTCTGTTAGGAGGGCAAGCCCCCCTCAACCCTACATTTTAAATACTGGCTGCTGGTTTCATTTTTTTTGCGAGATGGGCAAGCTCCCCTAAACCCCCCTTTTCAACACTGACTGCTGGTTTCATTTGCAAAACGGTGTTATGCTTTTAATTTTTCTGGGAGGGGGGCAAGCCCCACTCAATCACCCGTTTCAACACTGACTGCTGGTTTTATTTTTAAAACGTTGTTAAGCTTTTATTTTCTTTGTGAGAAGGGCAAGGCCCCCCCCCCCCTCAACCCCCCGTTTGCAGCGCAGTGAATCTAGGTAGGAAGGAATACAGGTAGCAACACGATTACTAAAAGTAGATCCAAAATAATAGAAGGTCCACACCATCATGCCATCACCCTCTATTCCAGTAGGAATCCCTAGCTAGATGCCTTGTGAAAGGAAATGTTGCAAAAGTCCGACTGTACGATCCCATAGTAGCCTCCCCAGGTTTGCGATCCGTCAAAAAGTGTGCCGTGTTTCGTCCCTTGGGGTTAATATTAATTATATAAATTAATAACTGACATAAAACGCAAAATGAACACTATATGCAAAACGCATAGGAGGCACATATCATAGTGTCTGTGTAGCGTGCCGTGTGTATTGCGTATGTACTATCAGCAGTTCATCTACGTACCAATTTAAGGAATCTAACTGATACGTACTAGTTTTTTTATAAGGCTACTTAGAATAACCGGATAATTTGATGAAAGGGGAATGATATGCTGCTGTAGTGCCTGTAGTACGTTCGAAAAGGTATTCTATCAAAGCCAGTAAAACTTATCAAAGCCAGTTAAACTGGCCGTTTATCCTTATGTCCATGGACGCAGAGGCATCCAAGTAGAAATACTAACTACGTAACGTACACCACGTAGGTACCTACCTACAATATTTTAACCTAAGTAAACCTACTTACAACTTAGTTGCGTGCAAAGACCCATTGGGCTCATGACCCCGATTCGCCGAAAACTGAATTCTATTATTACCATCCTAGATAATGGTGCCAGTTTAATGTACCCTTCATAGTTTCGTAGAATTTCATACAGGGGCGTAGTAATATGAAAACGATTGGAATTCCCAGATACGGCGCTACGTGGTACCGTACGCCATTCACGTTATTACATGGTGTTGGCACAAAGGGTTTCCATCCCTGGAATAGAGTTGCCTTCTGTGAATCGACATGGTTTAATTAAGGAGAAACATGGGAAATGAAATAAATTATCAATAAAATAATTAGCGGTTTTAACCACGGTTCTATTAATGCATGTCTGGATAACTGCGTATAGGTTACTTATTTAAGTACTTATCGTTTTACTTACGTAGTGTTATTATTTATTTTTATGCCTTCGCTACGTGAGCTACAAGTTATAATACAACTAGCTTTTACCCGCGACTTCGTCTGCGTTAGATAGTTTTTTTAGGCACAGGTTCTAAAGTAGATATGTATATTCATAGTAAGTATGACAATGATATTAGAACAGTTCTTATCTCTACTGTTTAAGGATGACTTGCTTGCTTCTGTTGCTAAAGGGACAATTCAAAATTTGCTATTCGGTGTACTGCCCTGAGAGATCAATATTTATAACCATTGAATACAAAAGTCAGCAGATAACAAAAAAATCCTCGGTAAAAAGTTGCCAATATCCTTTCTCAACTTATTCCCATCATACTGAACAACTTTTGTTTTGGAACCATTTCTGTATCTCTAATAGTTTAGCTAGGCTCCTGATGGTACACCTGGTGGTCTACATAATGTACTCCATATCCTCTATGTCCTTGCGAAAAGAAGCAGCCAATCATACTGAACAACTTTTGTTTTAGAATAGTTTAGCTGCGCTTTTGATGGTACACCTGGTGGTCTACATAATGTACTCCAGATCCTCTATGTCCTTGTGAAAAGAAGCGGCCCATCATAATGAACAACTTTTGTTATAGAACCATGCCTGTATATCTAATAGTTTAGCTGGGCTCCTGATGGTACACCTGGTGGTCTACATAAGGTACTCCAGATCCTCAATGTCCTTGTGAAAAGAAGCTTCCTATCATACTAAACAACTTTTGTTTTAGAACCATGCCTGTATCTTTAATAGTTTAGCTGGGCTCCTGATGGTACACCTGGTGGTCTACATAATGTACTCCATATCCTCTATCTCTTTGCGAAAAGAAGCAGCCAATCATACTGAACAACTTTTGTTTTAGAATAGTTTAGCTGGGCTTTTGATGGTACACCTGGTGGTCTACATAATGTACTCCAGATCCTCTATGTCCTTGTGAAAAGAAGCGGCCCATCATAATGAACAACTTTTGTTATAGAACCATGCCTGTATATCTAATAGTTTAGCTGGGCTCCTGGTGGTACACCTGGTGGTCTACATAAGGTACTCCAGATCCTCAATGTCCTTGTGAAAAGAAGCTTCCTATCATACTAAACAACTTTTGTTTTAGAACCATGCCTGTATCTTTAATAGTTTAGCTGGGCTCCTGATGGTACACCTGGTGGTCTACATAAGGTACTCCAGATCCCCAATGTCCTTGTGTTAAGAAGCGGCCTATCATACTGAACAACTTTTGTTTTGGAACCATGCCTGTATCTCTAATAGTTTAGCTGGCTCCTGGTGGTACACCTGGTGGTCTATATCTGTACTCCAGACCCTCGAATGGTAATAAAAAGAAGTCTATGTCCGTTCTCACTATGCTAGCAATCTCTGTGCCAAGTTTCATGAAGATCGGTTCAGCGGTTTGGCCGTGAAAGCGTAGCAGACAGACAGACAGAGTTACTTTCGCATTTATCTATCTACACTAATATTATAAAGAGGAAAGATTTGATTGTTTGTTTGTTTGTTTGTTTGTTTGTTTGTTTGCATCGAATAGGCTCCGAAACTACTGGCCCGATTTTAAAAATTCTTTCACCATTAGAATCCTACATTATTCCTGATGAACATAGGCTATATTTTATACGAGAAAAAAATAGGGATCCGCGTGAAAATTTCGATAATGTAACCCTACGTGTGAAAAATGTACCAAAAAAATATCTTATATTGCGTACGCTGTGGAAAGTATTGACAATAGAGCAAAGTGATGTACGACAGTTTTATAGAAGACATCAATATCTATAATAATGTCCGCGATACCATATGTCTAACTATTACAGTTATGCCACAATAACTACTTTTTCATTTAAAAATGTACAAACTACGCCACATTATTCGTACCAGCGTAATGATTACATTTAATCATTACTGTATTATAGGGTGTAAGGGATAGCCCTCCGAGTACTGATAGGGTACATGCAGACCATGAAACTGAACAACTTTCCCCTAGGAACATATTTCAGCAAACGTAAAAAGACTGACTTTCCATAGTGAATGCAGTCAGCTGATTGTGATTTTGTATGGAAGGTAATTTTTTTGGCGTTTCCTGACATATGTTTCTAGGGGAAAGTTGTCCAGTTTTATGTTTCATGCACCCTATCAGTATTCGAAGGGCTGTCCGTTACTCGGTATAAAAAAAGACGACAAAAACATTAAATAATGCATTAAAAAAATCTACACTAAAATAATACATACATACACATATCACGCATATTATCCCTTGCGGGGTAGGCAGAGCGTAAACGGCCGCAAAAACGGACATTTACGCCACGTCTGACATATGTTTGAGGGTCATTCGGAAATTTGTGTATCGCCATAGTGACAGGTTGTCAGCCCATCGCCTAAAATTGCAATAGACACCCTCAAGTCCCTTAGTCGCCTCCTACGACTCCCACGGGAAAGAAATCGGGTGATGTAATTCTAAGCCGGCATCACACTAAAATAATAATTATATAATCTACACTAATATTAGAAACATGATTTTATTTATTGTTTGTTTGAATTGAATAGGCTCTGAAACTACTAGACCGATTTAAAAAATTCTTTTACCGTTAATCAAAATTGATTTTTTTTATTCAATGTAGGATAGTATTATCACTTATTGACGTCATGAACCGTCATTCTAAAAAACTAAATTTGTATCACACAATTTTCTTTTTTTTTATTACAATTTTGTTATGACCTAATAGAAAACCGGCTCGGGCGGGATAAAAAAAATAAAAATCAAAGCACTGCCATGGGGCTGGCCAGGTTAATCACACGGCATGTAACTCTACGCCACCACCATCTGAAAACGATATTTGTTTCAAATTGAAGTCAAGATTTTTAGAATCCTACATTATCCCTGATGAACATAGGCTATATTAAACTGTCTTATTCTCGGGGGAAATTGTTAGCAGCGGGTGAAACCGCTGGGCGGGCTGCTATAATATTAATAAAGTGCGGATGTGTATGGACAAGCTCCGGGAATGGACTGTCGACGAAAAGGGATTGTAATAGTTATTTGTACAACAAGAGGGCAAAGGTCATTTTTGCTTCGAGTGCTAATATTGAATCCCGAGGTAGCGAAGGATACTAAAATTGAATCACGAGCGTAGCGAGTGATTCAAAAGTTGTATCCTGAGCTAAGTGAGGGATTCAACAGCACGAGATGCGAATGAATTTGCTCTCGTGTGGTACACACAACTT
The DNA here is from genome assembly GCA_027580185.1 of Tuta absoluta. Lineage (NCBI taxonomy): Eukaryota > Metazoa > Arthropoda > Insecta > Lepidoptera > Gelechiidae > Tuta > Tuta absoluta. The sequence goes on along the minus strand of JAQAHW010000016.1, from coordinate 9,734,255 downwards.
TTCACCTCTACCAGTGAGAAAATTCTGCCAATGACAAGTTTGGGAAATTGGCTGTACTGCTCGAATAGAAAGAAAAAGAAATAAATAACTGACTGAAATAGTTTTCAGAACGCACCGCCGCATTTGTTCTGATAAAATGAGGATGTTCGAAATTCAAATCACTTTTCTCAATCGAGTGGATAAAAACGAGTTTTGCCCACTGAATTTACGCGGCAAAACTGTTATTTTCAAGCTGGGGAGGTGAAAAAGATCTTCCATGGTTTATTATTTACTCTTAGTGCTTGCTGTATTTTGCAAATTGCAAATAAGAAATTGCAAAAATGTTCCGGGTTCAAGCCCCAGTGGGCGCTAACATAAGTAGGTTAAGTAGGTGTTTAAGTAATTTAGTAATTTATTTCAGATTTTCTTTGAGATATAAAACCTAAAAAAATTCAAACGATCTCAAAACTTGATCGAATACCTTAAACTTTCGAGTTTTGACACTTTGACAAACATGCCAAAAACAAGGAAAAAGAAGAAAAACAGACATTTGGTAATAAAAATACACAGTAACTTCAAAAAAATCTAAAAACTTTTAAAAAATCCAAATTATCGTTACTAGAAGTATCCAGTGGAAATAAAAAATCTACAATATACTATTTAATTACTTTATTTATTTGATTTTCGATACATTTACTTCGAAAAGATGTGCGGAGGTTGCGGCGGTTGCTGTAACGGCTACGGAGGCTGTTGCGGCCATTGCGGTTGCTGCGGCACGTGGGAGGGCTGCGGCGGCGGCTGCGGCAACTGCTGCGGGCCGTGCTGCTCCGGCGGCTGCGGCGGCGGCTACTGCTGCCCGTGCCGCCCGTACGTCGGCGCCGCGCACCCGCTCGGCCGCTACGGCACGTGGAAGGGCGGCAACAGGTCCTGCTGTGGCTGCTGCGGATCTAACTACTGCGGTGGCTGCTGCAGTCGCGTTTGTTGAACAATGTTCGGAAAGTTGTCCAAAGCAGTGTCTGTATACAAAAAATAATTTTCTTTTTTTGTTATTGCGTTATATTATGGTGAAGTACTGTGTTTTAAAGCTAAGAATAAATTGTGTATTTATTTCTTTAGAATGTGTCCAATCTATTCATTCCTAAATTAGTCTACCAATCACCATAGCAAAGTATACTCACTTGTTCCATAGTGCTCAGAAGTACTTGTATGTAGTCCATGCAAAAGCTATGCCTTGGGCGGCCTACGAGTCAGCTGTACAACGGCTATGGGATACAGACACCGCGCAATAGCCAAAAACGTGTGAAAGTTGATTTTCAAATTTTCTAGTGGTCATCTCGCACGCACGTGCGTGCAGCGTGCCATTTACCGCTCCGTATGTTACTAGTGGTCAACTCGCAAATAGGTTCAACTATCTAAGAAGCAAAATGCCGCAGACGTGAAAGGTCACAAACGCAATGTATCACATGACCTAATGACATTTTGCGTCTGTGATATTTGGCGCGTGTGCCATTTTGCGTTTGTGACGTATTGCTTCTAAGATTGTTTTTTGCGAGTTGACCATCAGTGGAGTACGCACGTGCGTGTGAGATGACCACTAGCAAATTTGAAAATCTCTTTTTTTGGCTATTGCGAGGCTTCGATCAACACGGTTTTCCGGAACCTGTAAGGGCCGCCGCAGAGCATGAGCAGTTTTTGCGAGCGACAGCGCGCAGCCGCCAATACTTACTTTGTGGCGACAGCTCGAGCACTTGCCAGAAATTCTTAAAATAACTATCGTTGTTGAAATAAAAGTGTCATTGGCGAGAATAACAAACGGTTTATCATTCTAGGTAATGTCACCTTTTTCAATTACGTACGATTCTTTTTTGAATTCACTGATCTCTATTTACAAGATTATAGAGGTCCCTAGGTCAGTGCACAAAGTAAGTATTGGCGGCTGCGGGTCAGTGTTTGAATTTCTATGAAAAATGCTCGAGCCGTCGTCGCTTGCAAAAACCAACGTTTGGTGTGCGGCAGCAGGGTTCAAGACCATTGGTCTTGTGTGTTTATATAAACTCGTTGCATATGGATTTCTACCTAGATCGAGTTCAGTCGCGCAAGTCAAATAAGCTCCGGTAAAAACCGAATTTTAGTGCTGTTGACGCAAAGGTTCCGGGTTCGATTCTCGGTGGGACACTCACAAAAGTTGATATTTATCTCTTTGTGAATTTGTTCCCGGTCTGGTTAGGACATTGCAGAGTGAACCAACTGATTTTCCGAAAAGATATGGTTCCGTGCTTCGGAGGGCACGTTAAGCCGTCGGTCCCGGTTGCTGTCTATGATTACTTAGACGGCGGTCGTAACACAACCATGTCAGAGGCCTACTAGAGGTAGTAGGCGGTTGAAAAACTCTGACACCAGGGTTCATCGGGTCCTTGGATGACTCGGTGTCCCACACGAAAAGAGAGAGAGTGCTATTGATTATTTTTAAACATAAAAATATGTAAAAATACATTTTTGCAACATAATAATCTACCTAACGTCTTGATCTAAGTGTTACTTTAGTCTAATATCACTAAATTATCATTTGAAAAAGGAATGAAAAAATTTCATTCCTATTGTTTTAAAATATGATGCCAAACAATGGTGTCTATTATTGATTCGTTTCTTTTTGTAAAAAATATAGCATGCCTCCATAAAATTTGTAAAATAACTCATATTAAATATTTTTATGACTTTATTATACAGGATGTAAGGGACAGTCCTCCGAATACTTATAGCATGGACCAAATTGGTCCATGCTTATAGGGTGCATTCAGTCCATGCAACTGATGCAACTGAACAATTTTCTATGAGAAAATATTTCAGGGGCATTTCAGGAGACGTCAAAAATGTTTTGACTTCCCATAGTAAATGCAGTCAGCTGATTGTGATTTTGTATAGAAGGTCGTTTTTTTTGTCATTTCCTGACATCTTCATGTTTTATGTTTCTAGGGGAAAAAGTTGTTCAGTTTCATGGTCTGCATGCACACTATCAGTATTCGCAGGGCTGTCCTTTAAACCCCGTATATAACTTTAGCTTTGGAGGTAGCATGGATGTATTGCGCGCGCTGCCGGCAATACTTACTTTGTGGATAGGTCTTGACGGTCTTGTAGGTCCATGTGACCTATGGATAAAACTCCTTGTTCTAATCTCGAAAGGTGAACGGCCTATTTCCATTTCTGTTACAGAAAACCTTCTGTCAGTGTCATTCATTCATTATCCATACATCAAATGACAATAAAAAATGAAAATAAAGCAGACCAAAAAAACGTATTTTTTTACAAAATCTTAAAGTAAAAATATCATAGAAACATAAAAGATATTTGGAAGAAGAAACATAAAAAGGATAAAGATGCCCTGTTGTATGAGATGTTGGTCTAACAGCGCACCCTGTGGCACGCGGGACCCTTGCTGCTGCTGCTGCAGGGGCAGCAAGGCGCCGCTGGGGCGAGGGCCAGCCGGCTGCGGCACTGTCGGGGCCTGCTGCGACGGCTTCTGCCCTAGTGGCCATTACGGCTTTGGCTGCGGGCCCTGCTACGCTGGCGGGCAGTGCTACACGAACGGCTGCCACTACGGTTCCAGACCTTTCTGTGGGTGGCGGTGTCAGGGCGCATCGTGTGGTCACTGCACTTGTTGTTGAAAGTATTGAGATTGTTTTTGTAAATGTTTGTGAAAGGAAATGGGCTCCCAGTTACGAAGCTTTTTGTTAATAAATTAAGTGTAAAGTGTAATTGTTCTTTTTTTAAATACCAAATTTTGAAACACTTTCCGTGTTAGGTATAAAATTTTTGAAAACTTGCAAAATTTTCAAGCGCGGGCAGTATTTGAACCTGCTACTTTCGCATTACTAGTAGCGACGCCTCTTCTATCTGGACTGAGCTTTTGTTTCAATAAATAGATTTAAAATCAAGCTTGTCTCTTGAAGATATCTCTTCCAGCAGACCTACTGTTATAGTTTCCGTTTGAACTTGAACCGCTCTATTTCGTAGTTCGTATTTTGGTATTTTTATTTAGACATTACTAGCTCTATGCGATTTCACCCGCTGCTAACATCATTTTACATTAGGTGGTACTTAGAGAATAAAACTCAGTAAGTCTTATGTATTATTTTGCCATTTGAGCTACTGACCTAAATCGTAATAGGGTCCTAACTCTTTATATTATTCTGTGATACGGCTAACTTTCTTTATGCTTACTTCGAGGGTTCGCGTTTCCCTTCGGCAGATAATGTCCTCATCCTATAATGTCCTCATCCTAAGTCTAGCGCCACATCTGCGGAACGTACGGCGCCGAACCTTCCGCTAAATACGCTCGTAGTGTATTTCAAGTTATCTATGACACATTAGTCAAAATTACGCCGCGTTCCGCGTGAGTAACCTTCCTTCGGGCTGTTTTTTCAGCTAAAACGCATTTAATGTATTTTGCATAGCAAGCGACACATCACGCGACGCGTTGCGCGACCGAAAGTTCGGCGGGCAGCGGGCGTAGCTGAACGTGCGCCCTCAGGAACGCGTGTTGCCACCAGGGACCGCCAGCGGGGGTTGTAGGTTAGTTAGGTAGGCGGTATGGTAGGTTGCCCTTCGTGCACTTTCGTAACCAGAATTTGGTAACTAAATACGAAAAACACTTTTAAGTCACTGGTTCGTAACCGGTTACAAATGAACACTATTTTTTTCCACGTTCGTAACTTTTCGTAACTAGCTACCAAATGACACTATTAAATTATATTTTGTAACTACTAACCGTGGATGCTAGACTATTTGCTTGTTTGGGAAAGTTGCATGGCTTGACGAGCCCTACATTTTAGATGACAGCTGTCAAACTAAAAAACCGTTTATCTCGTAAACCTTGCATGCTAGACTATTAGTTTGTTTGGGAAAGTTGCATGGCTTGACGAGCCCTACATTTTAGATGACAGCTGACAACTTCCCCAAAGAAACTAGTAGTCTAGCATGTATAGTTTCCGAGACAAACAGGTATTGAGCTCTTCGTGCACTTTCGTAACCAGAATTTGGTAACTAGCTACGAAAAAACACTTTTTAGTCACTGTTTCGTAACTGGTTACGAATAAACACTATTTTTAAAAAAATATCTAAAGAAAATCTGCTCAGCTATGTACCAATAGAACTTGTGTTCCCATTTGTCTCCACTTTGATGGCCACTAGTGACGAATGGGACAAAAATTCCCAGCCACCACTCGTGTTCGCTGTACATTGATTATGCTATCAACAACCTTAACAAACTATTTGTTTTTGAAATCTTACTTAGGTTATATGTGTGTGAGATCCCTTTGTTCACATTTTAAGTGACAGCTGTCAAACGTGTAGCTCGTTTATCTCGTAAACTAAAATTCAACTTTATGGTCCGGAAGTTGTAGGCCTCAACGAAATCTACATGACAGATGACAGCTGTCATCTAAAATGTAGGGCTTGTCAAGCCATGCAACTTTCCCAAACAAACTAATAGTCTAGCATGTAAGGTTTACGAGATAAACGGTTTTTGAGTTCGACAGCTGTCATCTAAAATGTAGGGCTCGTCAAGCCATGCAACTTTCCCAAACAAACTAATAGTCTAGCATGCAAGGTTTACGAGATAAACGGTTTTTTAGTTTGACAGCTGTCATCTAAAATGTAGGGCTCGTCAAGCCATGCAACTTTCCCAAACAAACTAATAGTCTAGCATGCAAGGTTTACGAGATAAACGGTTTTTTAGTTTGACAGTTGTCATCTAAAATGTAGGGCTTGTCAAGCCATGCAACTTTCCCAAACAAACTAATAGTCTAGCATGCAAGGTTTACGAGATAAACGGTTTTTTAGTTTGACAGCTGTCATCTAAATTGTCAAGCCATGCAACTTTCCCAAACAAGCAAATAGTCTAGCATCCACGGTTAGTAGTTACGAAATAGTGATTTAATAGTGTCATTTGGTAGCTAGTTACGAAAAGTTACGAACGTGGAAAAAATAGTGTTCATTCGTAACCGGTTACGAAACAGTAAGGCTCTTTTTCCACTGCTCCGGTAACCGGCTTTTATCGAAACAGTAATTTCCAATCCGATTTAGAAATCTATTAAACTTCTATACTCGCTTTTCCACTGCTCCGGTATCCGATTTTTATCGTAACGGTAATTTGCCAAACCGGAATCGTATTTTATCGGTCCGAAGTGGCAGACGTACAAAATCTATGCATGCTTTTGCACTACCTGTTTCCGGTCCGGCATTTACCAGTTAGATACAAACGAGTGCCGGTATATTATGCTTTTGAGGTTAGGCTGTTTCTCCCATACAAAAATGTTCAAAAAATTTGTCTTTTTGAATGGGAAGTCCAGTTTTTTTAGTTTTTCGGAAATATGGTACTTAGAAAAGTTGTTCAGTTTTACGATTAGAACACACCCTGAAAGTTAGTCTAGTCGATTCACAAACACAATGTATACTTATCTAGTTATTTATTATAAGAGATGCTATCTTTGTTCCAATAATTATTAAAATAAATGTTGTTGATTTTGTACCATTTTGTGTCATATACTTACTTACCTTAAAGTCACTGAGAGCATTTCTTTAGGAGTAATGCAATACCTAAAGTTAGTGTCATGTCGAGCAATTGATGGTTTTATGTGATGTAAAACAAAATTGAATGTAGCAGGCGTCATTCTATAATAAAGGTAAAATTTTCTTTCGTCTTCCAACATTTGTTCATAAGAAGTATAAAATGCTCCTACTAGGCATCTGTTCCTAAACAGAGGATGTATCCAATACCGCTTCCGTCTTCTGAGTCTCCTAGCATATAACAAAATCGCTAGAAGTTGTTCACAATTGAAGGCAGGATACATTTCGGATGGCACGAATGAAGAATAATTAAAAAAGGCTCTTTTTCCACTGCTCCGATCCGTCACCGGATGACGGAAGTAGCCTTCAGTAAAATATCGAATGACCGGTCGACGCTTTTCCACCTATCCGGTAAAAAACGGACGTTAAAGTTTCATTATCTCGACGGACGTGGTAGAATTCAGTAGGTACCGATTATTGATATTCAGTATCTTTTTTAATTATTCTTCATTCGTGCCATCCGAAATGTGTCCTGCCTTCAATCGTGAACAACTTCTAGCGATTTTGTTATATGCTAGGAGACTAAGAAGATGGAAGCGGTATTGGATACATCCTCTGTTTAGGAACAGATGCCTAGTAGGAGCATTTTATACTTCTCATGAACAATTGTTGGAAGACGAAAGAAAATTTTACCTTTTTTATAGAATGACGCCTGCTACATTCAATTTTGTTTTACATCACATAAAACCATCAATTGCTCGACATGACACTAACTTTAGGTATTGCATTACTCCTGAAGAAATGCTCTCAGTGACTTTAAGGTAAGTAAATGACACAAAATGGTACAAAATCAACAACATTTATTTTAATAATTATTGGAACAAAGATAGCATCTCTTATAACTAGATAAGTATACAGTGTGTTTGTGAATCGACTGGACAAACTTTCAGGGTGTGTTCTAATCGTAAAACTGAACAACTTTTCTAAGTACCATATTTCCGAAAAACTAAAAATGATTTGACTTCCCATACAAAAAGACAATTTTTTGAACATTTTTGTATGGGCTCAAACAGCCTAACCTCAAAAGCATATACCGGCACTCGTTTGTATCTAACTGGTAAATGCCGGACCGGAAACAGGTAGTGCAAAAGCATGCATAGATTTTGTACGTCTGCCACTTCGGACCGATAAAATACGATTCCGGTTTGGCAAATTACCGTTTCGATAAAAATCGGGTACCGGTGCAGTGGAAAAGCGAGTATAGAAGTTTAATAGATTTCTAAATCGGATTGGAAATTACTGTTTCGATAAAAGCCGGTTACCGGAGCAATGGAAAAAGAGCCTAACTAAAAAGTGTTTTTTCGTAGCTAGTTACCAAATTCTGGTTACGAAAGTGCACGAAGGGGTATTGAGTTTGACAGCTATCACTAAAAATGTGGCAAGATCTAGACCTACAACTTCCCCAAAGAAACAAATAGTCAAGCATGGGTAGCTTCCGAGATAAACAGGTATTGAGTTTGACAGCTTTCACTAAAAATGTGGCAAGATCTAGACCTACAACTTCCTCAAAGAAACAAAGTCTAGCATGCGTAGCTTCCGAGATAAACGACTTTTTAGTTTGACAGCTGTCATCTGTCATGTAGATTTCGTTGAGGTTTACAACTTCCGGACCATAAAGTTGAATTTTAGTTTACGAGATAAACGAGCTACACGTTTGACAGCTGTCACTTAAAATGTGAATAAAGGGATCTCACACACTTAAATAAGTAAGATTTCAAAAACAAATAGTTTGTTAAGGTGCATTGTTGATAGCATAATCAATGTACAGCAAACACGAGTGGTGGCTGGGAATTTTTGTCCCATTCGTCACTAGTGGCCATCAAAGTGGAGACGAATGGGAACACAAGTTCTATTGGTACATAGCTGAGCAGATATTTTTTTTAGATAATTTTTTAAAAAGGGGCCTCCCCTCAGTGTCCCTCGCCTCCCCTCAAGTGTCCCTCGCCTTCCCTCGCCTCCCCTCAAGTGTCCCTCGCCTCCCCTCGCCTCCCCTCAAGTGTCCCTCGCCTCCCCTCGCCTCCCCTCAAGTGTCCCTCGCCTCCCCTCAGTGTCCCTCGCCTCCCCTCGCCTCCCCTCAAGTGTCCCTCGCCTCCCCTCAGTGTCCCTCGCCTCCCCTCAGTGTCCCTCGCCTCCCCTCAGTGTCCCTCGCCTCCCCTCAGTGTCCCTCGCCTCCCCTCAGTGTCCCTCGCCTCCCCTCAGTGTCCCTCGCCTCCCCTCAGTGTCCCTCGCCTCCCCTCAGTGTCCCTCGCCTCCCCTCAGTGTCCCTCGCCTCCCCTCAGTGTCCCTCGCCTCCCCTCAGTGTCCCTCGCCTCCCCTCAGTGTCCCTCGCCTCCCCTCGGTGTCCCTCGCCTCCCCTCAGTGTCCCTCGCCTCCCCTCAGTGTCCCTCGCCTCCCCTCAGTGTCCCTCGCCTCCCCTCAGTGTCCCTCGCCTCCCCTCAGTGTCCCTCGCCTCCCCTCAGTGTCCCTCGCCTCCCCTCAGTGTCCCTCGCCTCCCCTCAGTGTCCCTCGCCTCCCCTCAGTGTCCCTCGCCTCCCCTCAGTGTCCCTCGCCTCCCCTCAGTGTCCCTCGCCTCCCCTCAGTGTCCCTCGCCTCCCCTCAGTGTCCCTCGCCTCCCCTCAGTGTCCCTCGCCTCCCCTCAGTGTCCCTCGCCTCCCCTCAGTGTCCCTCGCCTCCCCTCAGTGTCCCTCGCCTCCCCTCAGTGTCCCTCGCCTCCCCTCAGTGTCCCTCGCCTCCCCTCAGTGTCCCTCGCCTCCCCTCAGTGTCCCTCGCCTCCCCTCAGTGTCCCTCGCCTCCCCTCAGTGTCCCTCGCCTCCCCTCAGTGTCCCTCGCCTCCCCTCAGTGTCCCTCGCCTCCCCTCAGTGTCCCTCGCCTCCCCTCAGTGTCCCTCGCCTCCCCTCAGTGTCCCTCGCCTCCCCTCAGTGTCCCTCGCCTCCCCTCAGTGTCCCTCGCCTCCCCTCAGTGTCCCTCGCCTCCCCTCAGGAAGTGTCCCTCGCCTCCCCTCAGTGTCCCTCGCCTCCCCTCAGTGTCCCTCGCCTCCCCTCAGTGTCCCTCGCCTCCCCTCAGTGTCCCTCGCCTCCCCTCAGTGTCCCTCGCCTCCCCTCAGTGTCCCTCGCCTCCCCTCAGTGTCCCTCGCCTCCCCTCAGTGTCCCTCGCCTCCCCTCAGTGTCCCTCGCCTCCCCTCAGTGTCCCTCGCCTCCCCTCAGTGTCCCTCGCCTCCCCTCAGTGTCCCTCGCCTCCCCTCAGTGTCCCTCGCCTCCCCTCAGTGTCCCTCGCCTCCCCTCAGTGTCCCTCGCCTCCCCTCAGTGTCCCTCGCCTCCCCTCAGTGTCCCTCGCCTCCCCTCAGTGTCCCTCGCCTCCCCTCAGTGTCCCTCGCCTCCCCTCAGTGTCCCTCGCCTCCCCTCAGTGTCCCTCGCCTCCCCTCAGTGTCCCTCGCCTCCCCTCAGTGTCCCTCGCCTCCCCTCAGTGTCCCTCGCCTCCCCTCAGTGTCCCTCGCCTCCCCTCAGTGTCCCTCGCCTCCCCTCAGTGTCCCTCGCCTCCCCTCAGTGTCCCTCGCCTCCCCTCAGTGTCCCTCGCCTCCCCTCAGTGTCCCTCGCCTCCCCTCAGTGTCCCTCGCCTCCCCTCAGTGTCCCTCGCCTCCCCTCAGTGTCCCTCGCCTCCCCTCAGTGTCCCTCGCCTCCCCTCAGTGTCCCTCGCCTCCCCTCAGTGTCCCTCGCCTCCCCTCAGTGTCCCTCGCCTCCCCTCAGTGTCCCTCGCCTCCCCTCAGTGTCCCTCGCCTCCCCTCAGTGTCCCTCGCCTCCCCTCAGTGTCCCTCGCCTCCCCTCAGTGTCCCTCGCCTCCCCTCAGTGTCCCTCGCCTCCCCTCAGTGTCCCTCGCCTCCCCTCAGTGTCCCTCGCCTCCCCTCAGTGTCCCTCGCCTCCCCTCAGTGTCCCTCGCCTCCCCTCAGTGTCCCTCGCCTCCCCTCAGTGTCCCTCGCCTCCCCTCAGTGTCCCTCGCCTCCCCTCAGTGTCCCTCGCCTCGGTGTACATCTATAGTAAAATAATACATTCTTTGATACGTTTTATTAGCAAAACGAATTATGACAGAAAGAATATCGGATCAACGCGACAGTTTGCCGTCCTGAAGTCAGCTTGCTTCCTTGAGCCGGCGCCTTCAGCACAGCAGCATGTAGCAACAACCAGCACAGCACCGTGAACAGCGACCTCCCAGGCCTCGGGACGCCGCAGCAGGACCGGACGTGGACTCAGCTATCACGCCACACTACGCGACCAGCACCGGCTGGGCCGACGTCGCAGCTAGCAGCACCCGCCCCAGCATCCTCCACAGCAGCCGCCCCCGTAGCAGCCGCCGCAGCAGCTATACCCACAGGGAGAGCAGCAAGGAGAGCAGCAGCGGGAACCGCAACACGGGTAGCAAGGCATCTTCGCAGCGTTTTGACGATTCGGACAGAAAAATATAATATTCTTGACAGAAATAGTCGCGTGTGATTATTTTGAGAGATTGAGATTTTTACACTTTTTTTTAAGTTTTAATTTTTTTTACTAGTCGGTTTGTTGAGGGTTTGAGAATTGGTTTACAACTAAAATATTGTTGTGATGGTTCTGAGGTAAACTCTGTTGTTCTCAATTTAAATATTTGATTTATTGTGAAAAGCTTAAAATCTTTTTCTTTTCGGCCTAGAGTATAAGCAGCTAGTGTCAAAAAAGTCTACGGAGGTTCGATTGAGGCGTATAACCACAAAGTATTTGCGGCGCGGCGGCGCGTCGAAGTCAAGGTAACCATAATTTTTCCTCACAATTTTTTATACCCCAGCCAGCACATCCTAGCTAGTGAAACTTTGTGATTAAACCGCGTCGGACAGTCGGGAGTTTAGTATTCTTTGACGTCGGGAATTATGAATTCCAAAAAAACATAGGTTCTTCAAGTTGTTTTTCCTACCGGTTTTTAGAAAATACTAAACTCTACCAAGACCACCACACCACCCAATACTGCTAATCCTCGCACGAGGGAGATTTATGGCATCATAAATTTAGAAAACTTTATTATGGCTACTTTGAACTCGATTCAAAAATTGCTTCCTAGAACTATAATAAAATAGGTCAAGTAGTGAAAATCTAATTCTAGAGATAGATTCTCAAACAATACCAGCGGGATTGTGCTTTGTGTATTTCGAAGTAAGTAGTTACTATTTCTGATTATTTTTTGTACGATTGTGTTGAAGTGTGTCTGTTAACCATATACTTATTACATTTTGTATAATTTCTTACGTTTACGTAAATTTTAGATTCAATGACTCGAATATGGTAGCTCATTTATTGAATTGAATTTGAACAGAGTCAATAATTAAATTAATTTTATTAAATACACCAATATTGTATATGTAACGGTTTACACAGTGTAAAAACCCAGTTTGAATCGTTTTTATACTAAAAACCTAATTTGAATTGTATACATACATACATATATCACGCCTATAATCCCTTACGGGGTAGGCAGAGCGTAAACGGCTGTAACAAAACAGACATTTAGGCCGTACGCTCGCTTACGCGGTTTCACGCGCGGGCCAGCCCGCGCGTGAGGCCGCGCGCGGTCTTGCGGGATCCGCGCGGCGGTCTGACATCGCCGCCATTATTACCCGTCCAAATTTAGAAGGCGCATAGTGCCTAGGTAGTTGTAATATGGCAAGTGTCATCGTGTTCGTACGGGTTATATTATGTCGCGGGTTGCTGAAGCCGCGGCGCGGGTGACCGCAGGCCGCGTCACGGGGCGCCAATCTTGTGTTTTGTCAAATCTGGTCCGCGCGGGCCGTCCCGCGCGTGAAACCGCGTGAGCGAGCGTACGGCCTTACGCCACGTCTGACAAACATTTGAGGGTCATTTGGAATACTGTATACCTATCACGATAGTGACAGGTTGTCAGCACATCGCCTAAATTTGCAATACACACCCTCGAGTCCCTTTGTCGCTTCTTACGACACCCACGGGAATGAAATGGAGTGATGCTATTCTAAGCCCTCATCACATTGAATTGTATACTTACCTAAAATGACACAAAATAATAACTTGAGTTCAGCTAATGGTCCGGAAAGTGTAAGCCAAAAAATAAACGACTTTAATATTTTTGAAACATGAAAAGCAAACCGTACTGGGCTAATACAATAAAATAAAATAAAAATAATACTTTACTGCTACTCCAAAAGAAGAACGAAAATCCTTAGTTTATTATTGTGCCTACATAATCATGCTTCCCAGAACACCGAAACAACCACAAATTATCGACACATACTTACTCATTTAACTAAAATATTTACGCAGAATTGATAAATAATTTTAATTGGGTATGCCGATTGCGGTTGGCACAATAGGTAGGTACTTACGTACGTACGTACCTAAGTTTTTTATCAAATTAAATGAATAAAAAATGAAAAACACAAAATATTTGTTACTTTTTATTGTGATTTTGTAGAATACAGGGTTATAACAAGTGAGCGGTTACCAGTTATTCGTATCGTTACTAAGAATAACAGCGGCCGATAAAATAAATGAATTCTTTGAATAACTACTACAATAGGTACAAAATTATTAAAGCATATTATAATAAGTAACTAATTGCTGTGTGATGCCGGCTTAGAATAGCATCACCCCATTTTTTTATGGCGAGCAGGGAGTGAGCTGCGGTAGCCCAGATGGAAGAGGCGTCGCCACTAGTAATGCCAAAGTCGCAGGTTCAAATCCTGCCCGCGCTTGAAAATAATGCAAGTTTTCAAAAATTGTATACCTAACACGGGAAGTGTCTTAAAATTTGGTATTCAATTTATCGCGGGTTTTCATCGCTGAGACTACATTCAATCTGTAAAGATAGAATTAGTCGCCGGTTATTAGTTGCAAAACTAACCCGGTAGATGGAGCCATGCCAAGCGTTACTGGCATTAAAATACACTTGCAAAATTGGCGAGCAGGGAGTGAGCTGCGGTAGCCCAGATGGAAGAGGCGTCGCCACTAGTAATGCGAAAGTCGCAGGTTCAAATCCTGCCCGCGCTTGAAAATTTTGCAAGTTTTCAAAAATTGTATACCTAACACGGGAAGTGTTTTAAAATTTGGTATTCAATCACCCCATTTCATTCCCGTGGGAGTCGTAAGAGGCGACTGAGGGTCTCGAGGGTGTGTATTGCAATTTTAGGCGATGGGCTGACAACCTGTCACTATAGTGATACACAGTTATCTGATTGACCCTCAATCTTTTATCAGACGTGGTGTTAATATCCGTTTCACGGCTGTTAACGCTCCGCCTACCCCGTAAGGGATATAGGCGTGATTTATGTATGTATGTATGTAACTAATTGCTAATTCCACATAGGGAGTTGAATTGGCTGTGTAGTATTTTTTTAAATAAATAGACACAGCAGTCCACAGCTGGACACGGGCACTCTTCATATTAGGTGGTATTGTCATATTCCCCATGCTTGGCAAGTGGATTGGTGAGAGCAGTGCAACATGTTGCATTCACTGGGAACCCTGCTGCCACTCCCTAGATGATTATCGCATAGTCGTTACGACTTCCATGGGTTTAATCGGGGTGATGCTATTCGAAGCCGGCATCACACGGCGTTATTACATAATGAATAAAAATAAAATGTGTTACAGATTTTATAACGACTTGGTCGTCTCATATCTTTCGCCACAGTTGGCTTTGACGATACAGTACGATTCTTGAATTTCTACATGAACAACTGAATAACTCATCATCATAGAAACATATTTACCAATCAAATTCGATCTTCAGCGCGTAGGATTTGAACCTGCGAGTTTTGCCATCACTAGTGGCGATGCCTCTTCCATCTGCGTTATTAGCATTAAGATACGCTTAAAAAATTCGCGGTCAAGGTATGAGCCTCGAAGTTACAACCCAAATTCGACACACAATATAGTGAATCACACAAGCGCGACAAAATGCAAGTGCGATTATCGGAATATAGAATTCACTAATGCGCGAAATATTCCTGCAGGACCCCTAGTACCCCTGACTTGTACCCCCAGGGGTACAACTGGGGTAATTATGCCCCTCTAGTACCCCTGTTCCAACAGATATCTTTTCCTCTGGTTTTGTCTGTATTTATTTTTGAATAAATATGAAATAGTATGGGGGTACAATTCAGGGGTACTGGGGTCCTGGAGGAAATATTCATTCCTTAGATTCATGGATTTTGAAATTCCTGAACACTTTACTTGCTTTTAAAATCAAGAGTTTTAAAAGGACACTATATAGACGCCTCGGTAGACCAGATGGAAGAGACGTGATGGCGAAAGTCGCAGGTTTGAGATAGCCAAAAAATTTACAAGTTTTCTAAAATTTGCATTTTGATATCAACACATTATAAATTCGTAAGTAACTCGATGTGGCGCAGTGGTAGTGCGACTGACTGCGGAGCAAAGGTTCCGGGTTCGATTCTTGGTGGGACAAGTAAATGAAATCAGGCGCCGATGTTGGTGTTGTCATAGTCGAGTTGTGGTCGAGCACAATCTAAGGAGCACAATGACAGAAACTCGTTTTTCATAGCTTGACACAGCGACAAAATACTCGTAGAAAACGTAGAAAAGGACAAAAACCCGATGATAGGAAGAGTTTTCTATAGAAATTACTTGTCATACTCAGTTTCACCATACAAAGCCAGCTATTGAAAAGGTATAGTCGAGATTTACAAACTACAATTATTAAATCACATACAATGTTTTAATAGAGATCAGCATAGTTAATATGCAAAACTCTTCAAAAATATAAAAAGCGAGCTCACCCAGAATTGTTCTGGGGAATTGAACTGAAATAATCGTCGGCTGATGTTATGTAGAATCAAGGTGAACAAAACGATAGCGCGTTTTAAAAACCTACTAGCGCCATCTGTAATCTTTTATTAGTACTAATTCGACTTAGTGTAACTTTTCACGATTTAAATCACAAGCATGACAGGACCAAGGTCGGCTGTTTAAAAACGAAAATATGAATGTAAGGGACAGCCCTCCAAATACTGATAGGGTACAGTAAGATCATGAAACTGAAAAACTTCCCATGAGAAAATATTTTAGGAAAAGTACAAAATGTTTGACTCCCCATAGTAAATGCAGTCAGCTGATTGCAATTTTGTATGGAACTTCGATTTTTTTTTGTCGTTTCCTGACATATGTTTCTAGGGGAAGGTAGTTAGTATACCTCCTCCCATTAGAAATATTAAATCGATTGCTAGTTTTAAACTCAAATATAAAAATTATCTTTTAACCGTTACATCAGACAGCTGTATCTAGAACTGCACGAAAGGTCCCTGTATTATCTATGTACTGATTTATACTATATAATATATACTTTATATACTTTTATATTTACACTTTAATTTTGTATATCCATGCCATACCTCCTTATCATATTATATATTTATATTATATACTAGCGGCCCGCCTAGCGGTTTCACCCGCTGCTAACTGATTTCCCACGGGAAACAGACCTTCTCCCGACATAAATCATACATACAAACCTTCCTCTTGAATCACTCTTTTTTTTAATCCCCCAAGGGATGAAAAGGGGGGTTAAAAGTTTGTATGAAAGTTCGTTGTCTTAAGTGTGATCCGTTTCAAAATTAGTGATTAGACTTATAATTTCAAATAATTAACACGTGTTTCAGCATATTTGAAATTTTAACCCTTTAAAGGGTCAAAAGGGGGTTAAAAGTTTGTATGAAAGTTCGTTTTTTTAAATGAATGTGATCTGTTTCAAAATTTGTGATTAGACTAATAACTTAAAATAATTAAACACGTGTTTCAGCATTTTTGAAATTTTAACCCTTAAATGGGTGAAAAGGGGGTTAAAAGTTTGTATGAAGTTTTTTATCTGAAATGTGATCTGTTTCAAAATTTCTGATTAGACTCACAACTTAAAATAATTAAATACGTGTTTCAGCATTTTTGAAATTTTAATCCTTAAAGGTGTCAAAAGGGGGTCAAAAGTTTACTACCAGTTGGGATACCCGTTTTCCCATGGGAATGTGACAATTTCCCGGAATAATTTATTCTTATAAACATTCCTCTCAAGTTACTCTATCTAATAAAAAAAACCGCATCAAAATCCGTTGGGTAATTCTAAAGATATAAGGAGACACCAAACGGGAAGCGACTTTATTTTATACTATGTAGTGATTAAGTATATTTTGTTTCTTTTTTATCTGCCACTATACTAACTTTCTTTTTCCTCTCTGTTTCGCTCACGCTCTCATTTAGGTTTCTGGCAGAATCATCAGCGTCACAGCTTGCTGTGACAACAAGCTGAGCCAGCGCCTTTTCACTGTCACACACAGTGCACAGCAGTGAGTAAAACGACATGGTTGCACCCACCTACATCTCGCTTTAGAAACTTTTATTACTTATGTTGTTTTCTTTTTTTACTTCTTGTGTATTGTGTATGTTTACAGTGAATAAACGTGTTTTCTATTCTATTCTAGTTCAGTTTCATGGTCTTATTGCACCCTATAAGTATTCGGAGGGCTGTCCCGTGCACCCCGTATTAAATGCAGTTTTTTAAACTCAGACCGCTGCAAACGTAAGCGCCATTTTCGGAGCAAGTTGGCGAAACATTGACACGTGTTTTTTCTATGGTGACACCAGTGACACGTGAACTGCGCTTTTTATAAATGACAGCGTCACAGCGAGGTGAGCGATGGGCAAAGGTTCGATGACCTCGTCAAGATAGAATGCTGTATACTGCGGCATTGCACTGTATTGTCAGCTCATGCTAGCAATGTTAGGGATCAACTTAAACCGGTTATTCTTGGTAACTGTATAAAAAACCAGTGAATGTTGACCTTAAGGTGCAGCCGATAACTTATAATGTTAAACATGTTGTATACTGCTGGTTACACAAATCGGGTCTATATAATTATGTATATTACCTACATCTAAACAAAGTACCTAATGAAGGCACAAGACGGCCGATGTGGTGCAGTAGTAGTGCTACTGCCTGCTACGCAAAGGTTCCGGGTTCGATCCTCGGTGGGACATTCACGAAGTTGATATTTATCACTTTGTGAATTTGTTCCCGGTCTGGTTAGTAGGACATTGCAGGGTGAACCAACTGATTGTCCGAAAAGAAATGGTTTCGTGCTTCGGAGGGCACGTTAAGCCGTCGGTCCCGGTTGCTGTCTATGATAACTTAGACGGCGGTCGTAACACAACCATGTCAGAGGCCTACTAGTTGTAGTAGGCGGTTGAAAAAAAAACTCTGACACCAGGGTTCATCTGGTCGTTGAACGACTCGGTGTCCCACACGAAAAGAGAGTGAAAGAGAGAGTAACTTATTTTACTACATTTTTACGCTTACGCTTATACTGATTCTGACGAAATTCGACACAATCATAGATTAGATAAGACGGTAAGAAAGGACACTTTTTACCGCAAGAAAACAGCCAAACCACACACGATCCGCGGACTGCACGCAGCACACAAACAACTGGTCGACCTATCGTATTGTTGTCTTACAATCTACCACAGCCATTAGAAGCGAATTTTCTTCATCTTTCAAACTCGTACTAAGAGAGTCTTCTGCGTTTGCTTCTAGAAGTTTCCTGGTCACTTCCCTCTTCTTCTTCATGCTCGCTCTGCGCGGGGGAAAGTATTTCCGTTTCCGCCTCGGTTATGTCCGGTTGTTCATCTGGAGAAATGACAAGATATTAATAGTGTACTCAGCCATTAAAAATAAAAGCATGAATTTGTTACATAAACAATTCTCTTATTTGTACGCCTTTGTAATTTCAGCGACAACAGCCATTCTATACCCATTTCGATGAATTATGACTCAATCTGTAAGTTATACCTACGATACGGATAAAACCATTAGATTGAAACTGTTATCGAAACACAACATATAGCGGCATTCGGACCCAGGTACCATTAAAACGGCCAATGTGGCGAAGTGGTAGTGCGACTGCCTGTGGTTCGATTCCCGGTGGGGCACTCACAAAGTTGATATTATCACTCTGTGGATTTGTTCCCTGTCTGGTTAGGACATTGCAGGCTGAACCACCTGATGGCACGTTCAGCCGTCGTCGGTCCCGATTGCTGTCCATGATTTCTTAGACGGTGGTCGTTATCAACCATGTCAGAAGCCTACTAGTAGTAGCAGGCGGTTGAAAAACTCGGACACCAGGGTTCATCGAGTCGTTCGCCAACTTGGTGTCACACACGAAACACACGCACACCATTAAAAACATTAATTTGGTACATACATGTACAGTGTACCAAGTCTTCAATTTAGGTGCGCATTGCAATATTTATATCAAATAAACGGTTAGCATGCAAGTCAATATAGTTGCTTATTACTCGAAAATTTGTGTAAGTATTATGTG
The DNA here is from genome assembly GCA_027580185.1 of Tuta absoluta. Taxonomy (NCBI): domain Eukaryota; kingdom Metazoa; phylum Arthropoda; class Insecta; order Lepidoptera; family Gelechiidae; genus Tuta; species Tuta absoluta. Next base: position 9,715,273 of record JAQAHW010000016.1, on the reverse strand, counting down.
GCGCGGGACAGTTTACCATACGCTGCTGGTAACGGTAGTTACTCAGCACTGGTTATCAGACTGTTTCTCTTACACAAGGTGTAACGACGCCCTTATGTCTATATTTTATTATTAACAATGTTTTGGTACAATAAGTTGTATAAAAAATCACAATTGTACCAGTTGTTATTTACATACCATTCTGTCGCGTTCTCAGTGCATCGATGAGCACGGGCGCCTTGATGCGGAAGTCGCGCGCAGTGCCCAGCGATAAGTACTGCTGGTAGTTCATCTGAATCAAGTTAAAATGGTTCACTATAAAATGGAATTTCACTATGACTGGCAGATGAAATATAAAAACATTTTGACTGATTACATTCCTTCATTTTAGTTACATAACCCAGTAATGCTTCTAGGGGAAAGTTGTTTAGTCTCAGGTACTGTGGTTCACCCTTGGGTTCACCCCTTCATGTATTAAGGTTTCACACCTCAAAAGGGAAAAAAACTGACTACGGCCTCTCGTATTGGTAAAAAAAAAAACTCCTAACTTAACGGACAGAAGGATACGGCTGTTCATGCCGTAAAACATGTTTTTGACCCTGTCAAGGGAATGAAAATTCGAAGGGTACTTTCCAACGTACTTCCCGTAGACCTAGAATTATGAAATCTAGCTCTAATCTAGCTTCAAATAATCAAAAAATAATAATCAAATAATGCTCCATGCCTTTTAAATTGAGGCTCGTTATTCAAGTGACAGGATTTGATGTGCATGTTACGCAACCCTCGTGGGCGAGACAGACTCGCACTTGGCCGGTTTTTTTATGCATCTTAATGATACCGTACCTTAGTTTTGAGGCTAGTTGTTCAAGTGAAGGGATTCGCATGTTACCGACCTCGGTTGGCTAGTCCGACTCGCACTTGGCCGGGGTTTTTTGTATCTTAATAATAGTGCGTGTGCGGAAAGAGAATAGGCGTCGCGCGTCGGCAAAAAGTGTTTAGTTTTCATAGGTTGCTCATTTCTGTGTGTCATGTAATTTTTCTTACTGAGGCACAGAGGCACGCTCAATTTCCACGCCTATTCACTTACCACAGAGTGTACCGTACCTTAGTTTTGTTGGCGAGCAGTATGACGTGCTTGCTGAAGAGCTCTGCCTCCAGCACCAGCCTGGGTATCAGTTTGGTGTCTCTCAGCACTTTGTTCGCGCTCTGCTGTTGTTGGGAAGCCTCCAAATATGTGATGAAGTTGTCCATCACGGCCGAGAGCTTCTTGCCGCACAGCTTTAGGAGGCGCTCGTAACTGGAAAGGAGTAAAATAGATATACCGGGTGTGAATGACTGTACCGAAAACTTTGCAGGCGTGATCAGACAAAACTGAACAAATACAATGATGGAGCCAATCGAAAAGTAGTCGAAAAAATAACCCCCGGAAAAAATTACGATCAACTGACTGATTTTGTTTAATCAAAATATGTTTTTCGTTTCCCAATATAAATGTTTTGGACAAAGTTGTTGAGTTTCATAGTTAAATCTGAGTATAAAATGAGCACGCGCTCGCTCCCCCCTCCCCCCACCACTCACCGCGGCGCGTGCGCGCCCAGCAGCGCGTGCAGGCGCACGGCGGCGGTGAGCGCGCGCTCGCTCCCCCCTCCCCCCACCACTCACCGCGGCGCGTGCAGCGCGTGCGCGTGCAGCAGCCTCGCATGCGCGCCCAGCAGCGCGTGCAGGCGCACGGCGGCGGTGAGCGCGCGCTCGCTCCCCCTCCCCCCACCACTCACCGCGGCGCGTGCAGCGCGTGCGCGTGCAGCAGCCTCGCGTGCGCGCCCAGCAGCGCGTGCAGGCGCACGGCGGCGGTGAGCGCGCGCTCGCTCCCCCCTCCCCCCCCCACTCACCGCGGCGCGTGTAGCGCGTGCGCGTGCAGCAGCCTCGCGTGCGCGCCCAGCAGCGCGTGCAGGCGCACGGCGGCGGTGAGCGCGCGCTCGCTCCCCCCTCCCCCCACCACTCACCGCGGCGCGTGCAGCGCGTGCGCGTGCAGCAGCCTCGCGTGCGCGCCCAGCAGCGCGTGCAGGCGCACGGCGGCGGTAAGCGCGCGCTCGCTCCCCCCTCCCCCCACCACTCACCGCGGCGCGTGGAGCGCGTGCGCGTGCAGCAGCCTCGCGTGCGCGCCCAGCAGCGCGTGCAGGCGCACGGCGGCGGTGAGCGCGCGCTCGCTCCCCCCTCCCCCCACCACTCACCGCGGCGCGTGCAGCGCGTGCGCGTGCAGCAGCCTCGCGTGCGCGCCCAGCAGCGCGTGCAGGCGCACGGCGGCGGTAAGCGCGCGCTCGCTCCCCCCTCCCCCCACCACTCACCGCGGCGCGTGCAGCGCGTGCGCGTGCAGCAGCCTCGCGTGCGCGCCCAGCAGCGCGTGCAGGCGCACGGCGGCGGTAAGCGCGCGCTCGCTCCCCCCACCCCCCACCACTCACCGCGGCGCGTGGAGCGCGTGCGCGTGCAGCAGCCTCGCGTGCGCGCCCAGCAGCGCGTGCAGGCGCACGGCGGCGGTGAGCGCGCGCTCGCTCCCCCCTCCCCCCACCACTCACCGCGGCGCGTGCAGCGCGTGCGCGTGCAGCAGCGCGTGCAGGCGCACGGCGGCGGTAAGCGCGCGCTCGCTCCCCCCTCCCCCCACCACTCACCGCGGCGCGTGCAGCGCGTGCGCGTGCAGCAGCCTCGCGTGCGCGCCCAGCAGCGCGTGCAGGCGCACGGCGGCGGTAAGCGCGCGCTCGCTCCCCCCTCCCCCCACCACTCACCGCGGCGCGTGGAGCGCGTGCGCGTGCAGCAGCCTCGCGTGCGCGCCCAGCAGCGCGTGCAGGCGCACGGCGGCGGTAAGCGCGCGCTCGCTCCCCCCCTCCCCCCACCACTCACCGCGGCGCGTGCAGCGCGTGCGCGTGCAGCAGCCTCGCGTGCGCGCCCAGCAGCGCGTGCAGGCGCACGGCGGCGGTGAGCGCGCGCTCGCTCCCCCCTCCCCCCACCACTCACCGCGGCGCGTGCAGCGCGTGCGCGTGCAGCAGCCTCGCGTGCGCGCCCAGCAGCGCGTGCAGGCGCACGGCGGCGGTAAGCGCGCGCTCGCTCCCCCCTCCCCCCACCACTCACCGCGGCGCGTGCAGCGCGTGCGCGTGCAGCAGCCTCGCGTGCGCGCCCAGCAGCGCGTGCAGGCGCACGGCGGCGGTAAGCGCGCGCTCGCTCCCCCCTCCCCCCACCACTCACCGCGGCGCGTGCAGCGCGTGCGCGTGCAGCAGCCTCGCGTGCGCGCCCAGCAGCGCGTGCAGGCGCACGGCGGCGGTAAGCGCGCGCTCGCTCCCCCCTCCCCCCACCACTCACCGCGGCGCGTGCAGCGCGTGCGCATGCAGCAGCCTCGCGTGCGCGCCCAGCAGCGCGTGCAGGCGCACGGCGGCGGTAAGCGCGCGCTCGCTCCCCCCTCCCCCCACCACTCACCGCGGCGCGTGCAGCGCGTGCGCATGCAGCAGCCTCGCGTGCGCGCCCAGCAGCGCGTGCAGGCGCACGGCGGCGGTAAGCGCGCGCTCGCTCCCCCCTCCCCCCACCACGCAGCGCACGCTGCACAATGCGCTCGTCCAGCGCGTCAGCTCGCATAGTTGGATCACGAGCGATGTCTGAAGCTCGCTTTGTTCTGGAACGATATCATTCAGTTAATGTATAGGGTGAAATTTTACTAGTGACGGACACCGAAAACTCAAGTCGGGCTGGTGATAAGGAACAACTTTCCCCAAGGAACATAGGTCGAAATAAGAATCTCCCATACAAAATATATCAGCTGACTAAATCATTAGTAAATTAGTATGGCAGGTCGTTTTTTTCATATTTCTACTTATGTCAAAAAAGGCTTCTTATTGCTACCTTTCTCAATCCTGTGCTGGTGAGCATGCACGGCGCGGTGCGTGGCGGCGGCGAGGTCCCTGCCCCGCTGCAGCAGGTGCTCGAGGCAGCGGTGCCGGCGCGACAGGTGCGCGCAGATGTAGCACAGCACCGTGTGACCGCTCTTGGCGTCGATTGCCGGGAAGTGGCCGGGCTCCTCGCCGCCGCCTGATGTCTCTTCTTCCTGTTCAAGTGTTATATAATATGAGCAGGGAAATAGTAAGAGAAATGGGCAGCGAAGTAGAACAGTCATAAAAGACTTCTCTTGGATACAGGGCTGCGAAAATAGTAGTTTATGCAACTGTCATATAATGGGGGTCATTAGAATGCGAGTGTCTGTTTTTCTACAGTGTTTTTCTACTCGGCTACGCCTCGTGTGATAACAGATTGACACGAGCATTCTAATGCCTAATTATATGCAGTTGCATACACTATTTTATCTTCACTCTAAAAAAATTACTCAGTTGAACACTTTTCCAAACGTCCGCACCGGCGATTGCAAGGCCCGATACATGGTCAAATTCAATACGAGAACGTAATATGGCTTGATATGAATTTTTGAAGATTCTTTACCAACAGTTGTTTAGATGTCGAGTCTCAACAGCAAATAACTAAACAACTGAACAACCACTGAACAACACTGAACAACAACTGAACAACACTGAACACCAACTGAACAACAACTGAACAACACTGAACAACATCGGAATAACATCTGAACAACAACTAATCAACATCTGAACAACAACTGAACAACATCTCAACAACAAAAGAACAAAAACATTTTAAAACAACTGAACAACATCCGAAAAATTACCGTACAACAACAACTGTCAGGTGCGGCGGAAGATAGCGATTTGAGTATTGGAAAAAAAAACTTCGTTTCATTTCTCAACTTTATCATATTAAGAGTTTTCTCATTAAGTCATTACGCTTCTGTAATTTATAGTAAACCCTAGATTTTATAGGCAGAATGCATAAAGTAGGTCATTATGCATCTGTTTTCGAATTCATAATTCGAACATTATGAGACGAGTGTAGATAAAATATATTACCTACGAGCACTGCGGAAACATGCGTGGGCATTCACACACTCGAGCTATGGGCAGGAAAATAGTAAGGGAAGTGGGCAGCGCGAGCATGTAAACAGGTTACTCGCGCTGCTAGTCGTCATGCTGCCGCTGCCACTCCCGTTCCCCCCTCGAGTTTCGATTCTCGGAGGACATTGCAGGCTGAACTACCTGATTGATCAAAAAGGAAGTTAATGTGTGCCCTCCGAGGGCACGTAAAGCAGTCGGTCCCGGTGCTTCCTATGATTACTAAGACGGCGGTCGTTACACAACCAAGTCAGAGGCCTACTACTAGTAGGCGGTTGATAAACTCTGACACAAAAGACGACTCGATGTCCCAGACAAAAAAAAATATTCGACCCTGACTGAAAACCTTCTTTATATACTTACGTCAATCTTCCCCAGCACGTGTGTGAGTTTGATAAGCAGGTGGTCTAGCAGCGCGGCCTCCTGCAGCTCCCGGTAGCTGGCTGTCAGCAGCGGCGGAATGAGAGGCAAACACTCCTGCTTGCTCTGTCGCACGTACTGTTCGAGCTTCGTTATCACCTGTTCGGAGAACATCGTAGATTACTTCAGACAAATCGGGAATGTATCGCAAACAATCTTATAAATTCTATCAAACTATATTTTTTTCAATGTATAATCAAATTTAAAGGCTGTGAGATTTCCTGTGGTAAATAAATAAATTGAATAACTAGTTGTAAAAGCATTTGTTTCGGATCACATCAGTATATAATCTGTTACGAAATAGAAAAAAAATATTTAAATTGTAATTGCGCTGACGCTCAACGACTTTTATTTTAAACCATTCGAAAAGAGTGCGAATACGAATAAAGGCGTGATATGTGTATGTGTGTATAGCAATATCCACACTTACAGCTGTAGTTTCCCGGCTGGCAGGTATCGGCGTTTCCAACAGCACTGCGGCGGTTTGTATGAACGCAGCAACGAGTCTTTTTCCCGTGACGTCCCTTTCTTCCGCGCTCTCTTCCTCTATCAGCTGTAAGGCGGAGTGGATCTGTTCTAGAATCGCTGCGACGCTCGATGATACTGTCTCGTCTTGTAGTCCGGCTGGCGAATAAGAAAGATTGATTAATAGTACATTGTTGTCGAGGTTTAGAAAATAAGACGTTGCTGGACGAGTATAGTTTGAAGTCCGAGCCGCAGGCGAGGACTTCAATTATACAAGTCAAGCAAAGTAATTTTCCCCGAGGCTTACATAGTGCTTTTCTCAAAAAAAGGCTAGGAAATGAAAGATTGTACTTCTTATAAAAGTTAGCTAGCGACCACAACACAACGAAACAAATAATACAATTTTCCCACCAATTGTAATTTTTTAAAATAAATTCGCCTGTAAGGCACAGTATTACGTAATATTCAGCCATACTAAATGTTTAGTTCATTCTTTTCTTTTTTAATTCTGGACAGGCAAGGGTCTTCACATCATACAGCCTCGTCTTTAGTTACCTGTTTCATACAAAATTACGTTCCGTTTCTATGAGAGAGAAAATTTTGAAATCAAATTATGTGGGTTTAGCGTATAACGAATTTATCTTAATGGACACCAGCAAAGGATTTCCATACAACTTTGCTGGCGTGATCTGAGACGTGACAAACAATGTGAAACTTCGCGGTTTCTTTTTTTGAAAGAAATGAACACATTTCCTAGCATGTTTGAGAAAAGATAGTTGTTGTTCAGTTGCTCGGTGTCCCACACGAAAAGAGAGAGAGTTCCCGCCCAAATAACAATGGCAGCCTACCAAATTATTTTTTTGCTTACCAAGATATCAATTCTTTCATACGCACATACATACATCAGTATATTGCAGTCCACTAGTGGACGTAGGCCTCCCCCAGAGCACGCCATAGGACATGATATCTTGTTTTCCCCATGCAGTCGCTACTAGCCGCCTTTTTAAGTCATCGGTCCATCTGGCCGGAGGTCGTCCAACGCTACGCTTGCCGAGGCACGCTACGCTTGCCGAGGCGTGGCCTCAACTCGAGAACTGTGTTACTGTACCGTCCGTCAGTTCTACGACAGATGTGCCCAGCCCACTGCCACTTCAGTTTGCTACACTTCCAGACTACGTCTGTTACTTTGGTCTTTTGGCGGATAGTCTCATTCCGGACTTTATCCATTAAAGACATACCGAGCATAGACCTTTCCATAGCTCTCTGAGTGACATGTAACCGGTGGGCCAGTTTAACTGTCAGGTTCCACGTCTCGGCTCCATAGGTCATGACTGGCAGGACGCACTGATCGTACACCTTGAGGCATTGTGGCAAGGGTGATCCAGAATATGACGTAAATTCCCAAATGCTGCCCAGCCCAGCTACACTCTTCTGGTGATTTTAACCTCAAAGTTGTCTCTACCCAGCTGCAAAGTCTGCCCAAGGTACACATACTTCTGATCAACTTCATGAGCTAAACCTTTGACGAACACCGACTTGGGGATAATGTATTGATTCAAAGTGACTTTCTCCCTGTCCAAGTTTATCCACCAAATTCTTATCGCCTATATAACACCCAAGAGCAATGTTGGGTACATTAGCTGCGACCAGACAGGCGCGGTCGGTGTGGACGTGCCGCGGGCGAGGCAGCCGCATGCTCACGCTCGGTCAGAGTCGGCAAAACGTTTTCCTCAAAGGCGTCTCAGTCGTTTGCCGCGCGCGGTGGGGACGGCACATTTTGAGCAGCTCCACGCACTACACCGTCGTCTGCTCGCTAAGTTGCACATGTCTTGGAACTCACTTATAGCTGGTAAGAAACTGTTCATCCTCAAGGCCCACCGGGGCGACACGAGCAAAGCGAGGCACTCCCTGAACAGCTCCACGCATTCCACCGTCGTCTGCTCGCTAAGTTGCACTTGTCTTGGAACTCACTTATAGCTGGTAAGAAACTGTTCATCCTCAAGGCCCACCGGGGCGACACGAGCAAAGCGAGACACTCCCTGAACAGCTCCACGCACTACACCGTCGTCTGCTCGCTAAGTTGCACATGTCTTGGAACTCACTTATAGCTGGTAAGAAACTGTTCATCCTCAAGGCCCACCGGGGCGACACGAGCAAAGCGAGGCACTCCCTGAACAGCTCCACGCATTCCACCGTCGTCTGCTCGCTAAGTTGCACATGTCTTGGAACTCACTTATAGCTGGTAAGAAACTGTTCATCCTCAAGGCCCACCGGGGCGACACGAGCAAAGCGAGACACTCCCTGAACAGCTCCACGCACTACACCGTCGTCTGCTCGCTAAGTTGCACATGTCTTGGAACTCACTTATAGCTGGTAAGAAACTGTTCATCCTCAAGGCCCACCGGGGCGACACGAGCAAAGCGAGGCACTCCCTGAACAGCTCCACGCATTCCACCGTCGTCTGCTCGCTAAGTTGCACTTGTCTTGGAACTCACTTATAGCTGGTAAGAAACTGTTCATCCTCAAGGCCCACCGGGGCGACACGAGCAAAGCGAGGCACTCCCTGAACAGCTCCACGCATTCCACCGTCGTCTGCTCGCTAAGTTGCACATGTCTTGGAACTCACTTATAGCTGGTAAGAAACTGTTCATCCTCAAGGCCCACCGGGGCGACACGAGCAAAGCGAGGCACTCCCTGAACAGCTCCACGCATTCCACCGTCGTCTGCTCGCTAAGTTGCACTTGTCTTGGAACTCACTTATAGCTGGTAAGAAACTGTTCATCCTCAAGGCCCACCGGGGCGACACGAGCAAAGCGAGGCACTCCCTGAACAGCTCCACGCATTCCACCGTCGTCTGCTCGCTAAGTTGCACATGTCTTGGAACTCACTTATAGCTGGTAAGAAACTGTTCATCCTCAAGGCCCACCGGGGCGACACGAGCAAAGCGAGACACTCCCTGAACAGCTCCACGCACTACACCGTCGTCTGCTCGCTAAGTTGCACATGTCTTGGAACTCACTTATAGCTGGTAAGAAACTGTTCATCCTCAAGGCCCACCGGGGCGACACGAGCAAAGCGAGGCACTCCCTGAGCAGCTCCACGCATTCCACCATCGTCTGCTTGCTAAGTTGCTCATGTCTTGGAACTCACTTATAGCTGGTAAGAAACTGTTCATCCTCAAGGCCCACCGGGGCGACACGAGCAAAGCGAGGCACTCCCTGAGCAGCTCCACGCATTCCACCATCGTCTGCTTGCTAAGTTGCTCATGTCTTGGAACTCACTTATAGCTGGTAAGAAACTGTTCATCCTCAAGGCCCACCGGGGCGACACGAGCAAAGCGAGGCACTCCCTGAACAGCTCCACGCATTCCACCGTCGTCTGCTCGTCGAAGTTGCACATGTCTTGGAACCTGATACAAAATATACAATTACTTTTTATTACGGAATAATAAATATTCTGGACATTTCACACAGCGCCATCTAGCCCCAAAGTAAGCATAGCTTGTACTATGGGGACTAAATAGCTGATATATATTTACTTAAATATATATTTTTGTAAATGAATGTAAATATCAAAATATTTTACACTGATAGTGATTCAATGGCGCATAAAGAGATCGAGATCAATCGTGCAGTGGGGAAGGTTTACGTCCAGCAGTGGACTGCTATAGCCTGATTTGATGATGATATACATACATATATTACGTCTATATCCATTGCAGGTAGGCAGAGCGTAAACGGTCGTAAATAACAGTTGAAGATTATTAAGAAAATTGTGTATTACGTACTAGCTGGTGCCCGGCATCTTCGTGCTCGTGCGGTAAAAAGTAGCCTATGTGCTTTCTTAGATTCCTGTCCATGCTTATGCCAAATTGTATATTGTAACAGACAGACAGAGTTACTTTCAAATTTATAATATTAGTATAGATATAACGACAAGTTGTCCGCCCATCGTCTAAAATTGCAATACACATGTAACCCTCGAATCCCTGAGTCGCCTTTTACGACACCCAGGGGAAAGAAATAAAGTGACGTTATTCTGAGCCGGCATCACACGGCAATGAAGATTTAATTTTTATGAATTAGGTAAAATACCTGCAAATAGTTCGTTTATACAGCAAAGCGGCGATGTCTTGCACTGGCTTGGCTTCTCGCTTGTCCGCGGCGGCGCTGACTACAGAGGTTATTCTGAGCAGCGCCCAGTGGTGGAAGTCTCGCTTGGAGCGCAGCTGGTTGCGCTCCTCTAGGGAACACCACGGTACATTCTCACTGGAAATACAAATATGCATTATTACACACACATATCACGCCTATAATCCCTTGCGGGAACGGCCGCAAAAACGGACATTTACGCTACGTGTGACAAATATTTGACGGTCATCCGGAAAATTGTGCATCGTCATAGTAACAGGTTTCAGCCTATCGCCTAAAATTTCAATACACATCCACGAGTCCCTTAGTCGCCTCTTACAATTCCCACGGGGAAGAAATGGGATGATGCTATTCTAAGCCGGCATCTATATGCGTTATTATTATAACTAAAACCTGAAATATGTTTCGGTCAGAAAGTAGAAGCGTCATAAAAAAACTTATCTTGGATACCTGGCTGCGGAAAATTCACACACTTGAGCTATGGGCAGGAAAATAGTAAGTAAAGTGGGCAGCGCGAGCATGTAAACAGGTTACTCGCGCTGCTACTCGTCATGCCGCTGCCACGTCCCGCCCGTGCTCCCGTGAATGTCGGCTTTTCGTGCGGAAGTCAAAGTATGTGGAAACGTGTCGCTATCTCGCTTACTTGTATTGCTGTGAGAAGATTATGACATCAGCGTAGGTACCTATGTTTTTTGTTATCAAAGGTTTTCTCTTTGATTCTCCTATTGCCGATATTGCCTGAATTTGAGGCAAATAGACCATGAGTAAGAGATTACTAACTTGTACAACAATTCCAATACCCTGTGGCACATTCTGAGGTCCCATATGCAAGGCAAGGGCTTGAAGGGTCCAGACCGATCTTTAACCAGATTGGACACCTTCACTGGCGCTTTGCCCTTCTCTTTCTGGGATTTCTGACTCTTCTGTGTTCTTTGTGTTTCTCTGGTCTCGTTGAGAGTCGACTTGCTGCCTTTCTTGCCTAGTTTTGGATTCACCTGTAATAAAACAGTATGATGGTTGAGTTGGAAATGTTGTGATAAATACCTGGGTGTCTCGGTATTTTATATCCTATGTATGATTCTTTGAAACACTTTTTGGGTAGACTGAACACACGCATAAAACGTATTTATCGTATTTATAGCACTGAATCGGCGAACGACCCGATGAAAACTGTCATATATAAAGCCTAGTCTATGAGACTCGGGATAATGTAAGGAATCTTCCGATACAATTCCCATTCGAATCTGTTCAGTATTAAACGAGTTGCAGCACTTTATAGAATTGCACATATATACATACATACATAAACTCTAAAAACAGTACCCCCTTTTTTGGTTGGGCATTCGTGTAAAATAAAGGAATCTGACAATGAATTTCTGACTGATTACTAACCCAAACAAGCATTCTACCAATAGTTGATTGAAAGATCAAATTGCTCTCAACATCATGTTGAAAAAAACACGTGTTTTGTATGGCAGCCCCCATAAATATTTATGCTGCCTAGGTATAACGGTTCAGGAGATACAGCCTCGCAACTGTAGGACGGACGGACGGACAGACAGACGGACAGCCGAGCCTCAGTAATTAGGTTTCCGTTATTACCCTTTGGGTACGGAACCCTAAAAATATCAATACCTTGGTTTGCTCTAATAACTGATGCGCAGCCGTGAACAAGTCATATACTTTGGTCGCAGCGCCCGCGCTGGTGGCGCTCCACGCGGTCACCTGGTGCGCGATCAGGGCTTCGTAGCACGACAGCACTTGTTGCAGCTTCAGACTCTTAGCTTTAGACTCCGGGGTCAGGTCCGTGAGGCCGGGCTCCTCCTGAAACATAAACATGCTTTATTTGTACAGAAACACAAGTAGAACAGAAAAATACAAGTAAATCACGACGTTTTAACTGCTTCATTCGATTAAAACGTCGTGATTCACTTGTATTTTCTTCTTATGGTCTTCTTACGGAACGTCTCAACCGTGTCATCATTAAAAAACAAGGGTTATCGAATAAAGCAAGGTCTCAAAGCCTTTTTACCACCTGACATGACCAAGCATGACATGAATCCTTCCAAAATCCTGACTTGTGGCTGGTGGTCCTTAACGCTGCCAAGCTTGACTCCTGTCCTGTGAAGTCCTGACTCTCCAGGATATCCTCCAGGTCCTCGTGTTCCACCTGCAGTACTCACAGTGACATGGATCCTTCCCAAGTCCTGCTGGCTGGCCAGGGTGTCTATAACGATGCCAAGCTTGCTGCGCAGGTGTGCGCTGCCCTGGCTCTCCAGGATATCCTCCAGGTCCTCGTGTTCCACCTGCAGTACTCACAGTGACATGGATCCTTCCCAAGTCCTGCTGGCTGGCCAGGGTGTCTATAACGATGCCAAGCTTGCTGCGCAGGTGTGCGCTGCCCTGGCTCTCCAGGATATCCTCCAGGTCCTCGTGTTCCACCTGCAGTACTCACAGTGACATGGATCCTCCCCAAGTCATGCTGGCTGGCCAGGGTGTCCATAACGCTGCCAAGCTTGCTGCGCAGGTGTGCGCTGCCCGTGTCTCCCACGCTGCCCTGGCTCTCCAGGATATCCTCCAGGTCCTCGTGTTCCACCTGCAGTACTCACAAAGACATGGATCCTCCCCAAGTCCTGCTGGCTGGCCAGGGTGTCCATAACGCTGCCAAGCTTGCTGCGCAGGTGTGCGCTGCCCGTGTCTCCCACGCTGCCCTGGCTCTCCAGGATATCCTCCAGGTCCTCGTGTTCCACCTGCAGTACTCACAGAGACATGGATCCTCCCCAAGTCCTGCTGGCTGGCCAGGGTGTCCATAACGCTGCCAAGCTTGCTGCGCAGGTGTGCGCTGCCCGTGTCTCCCACGCTGCCCTGGCTCTCCAGGATATCCTCCAGGTCCTCGTGTTCCACCTGCAGTACTCACAGTGACATGGATCCTCCCCAAGTTCTGCTGGCTGGCCAGGGTGTCCATAACGCTGCCAAGCTTGCTGCGCAGGTGTGCGCTGCCCGTGTCTCCCACGCTGCCCTGGCTCTCCAGGATATCCTCCAGGTCCTCGTGTTCCACCTGCAGTACTCACAGAGACATGGATCCTCCCCAAGTCCTGCTGGCTGGCCAGGGTGTCTATAACGCTGCCAAGCTTGCTGCGCAGGTGTGCGCTGCCCGTGTCTCCCACGCTGCCCTGGCTCTCCAGGATATCCTCCAGGTCCTCGTCTTCCACCTGCAGTACTCACAGAGACATGGATCCTCCCCAAGTCCTGCTGGCTGGCCAGGGTGTCTATAATGCTGCCAAGCTTGCTGCGCAGGTGTGCGCTGCCCGTGTCTCCCACGCTGCCCTGGCTCTCCAGGATATCCTCCAGGTCCTCGTCTTCCACCGACAGGAACTGCGCCACGCAGTACAGCAGACGGGCTATGGGCTCCTGGATAAGAAATACCAGCTAAAATTGGTCTTATAAAATTACAATAAAACTCAGATAGAATAACATTCCTCACAGTAAAAATGTTTTAAAAATACGATTTCAACAAAACGATCACTCAAACAAAATTACACTTACGCGGAAATGCACTCTGAAACATCCAACAAGATGTCTGAAATGAAACCTCAACATAAGAGCGCAACAAAAACTTACGGTAAGAATAGCATTAACGGCTGTGACCTGCACACATTTATCAAACATCAAGGGAGGGTCACCATCTGTTTCAGGAAGATATTTGCTGAGGTGCTCGTATAGTAATTCCAGGATTGCTTCGTGAAGGACCGGCTTCTCTTTCGAACAATCATATATTTCTGAAACAGAAAAGTGACTTACAATTTTGTCTACAGGCTGGAAAACAAAGTATCTAGAAAACCTATCTAGATGTTTTTAACTTTATATAGATTCAGTCAATCAGAATTAGACAAAAAAAACCGCATGCACGTTACTTAGTTGTTTTTAGGGTTATGTACCCAAAGGGTAATAACGGAAACCCTATTACTGCGTCCTACAGTTACGAGGCTGTATCTCCTGAACCTTTATACCTAGACAGTTGAAATTTACAGCTATAACAACAAATACTAAAATTAGAAGAAAGTAAATATTTAAGGGGGCTCCCATACAAAAAACTTTTTTTTTTTTATGGAGGCTGTATCTCATGAATCGCGAAAGTTAGAGAGTTGAAATGTTTACAGATGTTGTATTTCCAACAAATACAAAACAGGTGTTTTTTTTTGCAAGTAAAAAAATGGTACGGAACCCTTCGTGCGCGGGTCCGACTCGCACTTGGCCAGTTTTTATCTTTACTGGGCTATCAGCAATATAGAATGTATTAGATAGTTACCAGAGTTTGTTTTCCTGCTATATGCGTAATGTCTTTCAGTATTTTTTATATTTGTTATTTCTGGAATGTAGTTAATCTGTATACCTACTTGTGTATAGAAGTTCTTTGACGGCGGCATCTTGTACGAGACAGCGGCGAAGAATCGACACCACTTCCATACACATCGCCTCATTCCGCACTCGAGATGTTACTCTGCAAGAGAGGCGAAAGTGAGAGCAATTTTTGGAAATATTTAGAATGCAAATATTCCTTGACCCCAAAAAGGCTTTTGACATTGTACCTACTATCCATCTTTATATTTTTTCTCAAACTTTAAGATGCTAGCACAAAACATGTAGTTCAAACGGATTATGTGTCTGATCGTATCACAGTGGGCCTGATAACAGAGAGATAATAAAATTCTGCTTTTTGGTGTGCCACAAGGAAGTATCTTGGACCAATTTGTTTCCTTATGCATAAAAGTGTTTTAGTTGTACTGGAGGGTCTTTCGTTGACCCCGTGTTCAATGCGACAATAAGAAGTTATACTAACTGGCTGTTTCCCTGGTCGGCATGGACGTCTACAGCCACTTGTGTTAGGTAGGAGTGTGCACTGAACTGTTCGCTAAATGTGCTCTGACTGCTGGAGAACGTGCGGGATAGTTTCACGTGACGCAGCACTGTGAGAAACCCAGACAGCGCCAGGCAGCGATGCATGGAATCCCTAAAAATAAATAAGTATTACATACATACATTACACATATCACGCCTACAATCCCTTGCGGGGGTAGGGAAAACAGCCGCAAAAACGGTCATCTACGCCACGTCCGACAAATATTTGAGGGTCATGCGGAAATCATTAATCGCCATAGTGACAGGCTGTCAGCCCATCGCCTAAAATTACAATACTCACCCTCGAGTCCCTTAGTCGCCTCTTACGATTCCCAAGGGACAGAAATGGGGTGATGCTATTCTAAGCCGGCATCACACGGCAAGTAATATTACACAATGTAGAATAGAGATAATGTAGTAAATTCTTACAAGGTATTTCTGAGAGTATCCTTAATAAAATATTGTTCATATAACGCAATGTCCTCAAATTCGTTCATCGTTATAAATGTACATAATTTCTAATTATTAGAGTAAGTTCATCCCAATAAGCTATATTTGACAGCTGTCAGTTTCATACTAAAAGAGATGACAGCACGTCCCTGACCCTCGTGCTGAAGCTCAACAGAGGATGTACGGCATCCAGCACAGCTGCTGCGGACGTATAGTCTCCTGGTACCACTGAGTATCATATCCTCACCTAGAATACAGTCCCTTGCGACACACCATGACCAGCACGTCCCTGACCCTCGTGCTGAAGCTCAACAGAGGATGTACGGCATCCAGCACAGCTGCTGCTGACTTATAGTCTCCTGGTACCACTGAGGGTCATATCCTCACCTAGAATACAGTCCCTTGCGACACACCATGACCAGCACGTCCCTGACTCTAGTGCTGAAGCTCAACAGAGGATGTACGGCATCCAGCACAGCTGCTGCTGACTTATAGTCTCCTGGTACCACTGAGGGTCATATCCTCACCTAGAATACAGTCCCTTGCGACACACCATGACCAGCACGTCCCTGACTCTAGTGCTGAAGCTCAACAGAGGATGTACGGCATCCAGCACAGCTGCTGCTGACTTATAGTCTCCTGGTACCACTGAGGGTCATATCCTCACCTAGAATACAGTCCCTTGCGACACACCATGACCAGCACGTCCCTGACTCTAGTGCTGAAGCTCAACAGAGGATGTACGGCATCCAGCACAGCTGCTGCTGACTTATAGTCTCCTGGTACCACTGAGGGTCATATCCTCACCTAGAATACAGTCCCTTGCGACACACCATGACCAGCACGTCCCTGACCCTCGTGCTGAAGCTCAACAGAGGATGTACGGCATCCAGCACAGCTGCTGCTGACTTATAGTCTCCTGGTACCACTGAGGGTCATATCCTCACCTAGAATACAGTCCCTTGCGACACACCATGACCAGCACGTCCCTGACTCTAGTGCTGAAGCTCAACAGAGGATGTACGGCATCCAGCACAGCTGCTGCTGACTTATAGTCTCCTGGTACCACTGAGGGTCATATCCTCACCTAGAATACAGTCCCTTGCGACACACCATGACCAGCACGTCCCTGACCCTCGTGCTGAAGCTCAACAGAGGATGTACGGCATCCAGTACAGCTGCTGCTGACTTATAGTCTCCTGGTACCGGCTGACAGTTCTCTAGTATGAGGGTGAGTTGTGTGCAGCGCTCCAAGGAAACCGGTGTTAGGGCGCAAAGCACGTGGAGACAATCTGAAAAAAAAAAACATAGTAATATTTTTGGAAGCATTTTCTATAGTAGAAAAGCTTTGAAAATTAAAATGCTTTGAAAAATTAGAATGAAATTACTTTATTCAGTGTAGGATAGTATCATCACTTAATGACGTCATGATCCCTCATTGTAAAAAATCATAATTGTATAGCACAGTTTTCTTTTTTTATAACAATTTTCTATTGTCCTAATAGAAAACCGGTTTCTAGGAAAAATACTGCGGTAATTTCGGCTCATCGTTCATAAGAGTGTCCTTACAGCGATCTTTTGGATAACAACCTGTCCTTTGGTTTTCGGTACATCAGTACCCATTAACTGCTTAGAAGCTGACAACGTAACAAGGTTTGTCAGGAATATGGTTGCTCCGTAGCTCGCATATAATACTATTAAGACCATTAAAGTGAAAAACTTCTAATGAAAAATAATTCAGGAAACGTCGATATTTTTTATACTTTCCATAGTAATAACAATCAGCTGATTGTGATTTTGTATGAGAGGTCGATATTCATTTGTCTTTTCCTGACATATGTTTCTAGGGGAGAGTTGTTCAGTTTCATGATCAGTGTTCGGAAGGCTGTCCCTAACACCCCGTATAATTACCTGCATACTGCCTGCTGTTGTCGGTCGCTAGTCTGTCGCAGAGTTGGCTCAGAATGTGCGGTGCGGTCTCAGGCTGAGATTTACTACAAAAACAAAACGAAAATACAGATTCAGAAAAAGAAAATAATTATGTTTGCTACTCAAATCACATGAACAGTTCTTTAGGAAGCAATTTAGCTTTTGATCGTATAGTTAGGTATAGTTTATATTGTATAATACTAGCGGTCCGCCCAGCGTTTTCACTGCCAGCTAACCGTTTTTCCGCGAGTAAAATACCTTGTTCCGGCATGAATCCGTACTTTATATTATAAATCTGAGAGTCTGTGTGTGTTTGTATGTATGTTTGTTACCTCATCACGCTCAAACGGCTTGACCGATTTGAATGAAATTTGTAACACAGGTAGAGAATAACCCGGAATAACACATAGGCCACTTTTAACCGTGGGAAAACAATATTACCACGGGAAAATGAGTGGCAGCGGGTGAAACCGCTGGGTGGAAATCTAGTTATACATAAAAACCTTCCTCTTGAATCACTTTACTAAAGAAAACCGCGTCAAAATCCGTTGCGTACTTTTAAAGATCTAAGCATACATAGGGACACGGGAAGCGTCTTCATTGTATACTATCTAGTGATGGTACCTGAGCCTGGCGAGTATGAGTTTCCCGTGTGACCAGCAAGCGGGCGCGCAGGGTTTGGTTCGAGACACGGACAGCAGCGCGAACGCCAGGTTGATGAGCCCTACTACTGTCAGCTGGCGGTGGTTGGCGCTGCGAGACACAAATATAGTTAGGTATCAGTATTGTATGTAAATACAATAATTGAATACAAACTCTATATTAGGTGTTAGGTAAGTTCTTAAGTATATGAAGGACTAGGGCGTCAATAGTTCTAATGGCAAAGCTCGTTAGTTTGAAATCTGCCTGCTGCATAAGATTTCAGCAAGCAATTTGCTTTTCATTTTATTTTGTACCATGTAGGATGTAATAAACTTTATGATTATGAAAGGGTAGAACCAACGTGTTATATGTTCTGTTTTCCAACCAGATAAACAAAAATTCGATTTTAGAAAACTTGAAGAAATTTCTATCGCAGGCAGTATTTGAACCTGCGCTTTTTGCTTTCATTAGTAACCGCTACCGCGGTTCATCCATTGCCCACGAAATAACTGAAATGATGAAAGTGTATCATGACGCCAATAACGCGGGGCAAATTGTATACCTAACACGAGAAGTATTTAAAAAATGGTATAAACAAAAATAAAGTATACCTTTCAGTAGTTAATAGTTTGAGTAGCTGGGGCACGTCGACGTCTGGCGGCAGCACCGCGCGCGACCAGCACGACTCCGCGCTGCGAGCCGCGTCCGTCACACGCGCCTCTACTGCCGACCGGACCACCTGCACATATAGATACACGGGGTGGTATGGGATCTACCTCCTAGCGGTCCACCCCGGGCAACGGCAACACAGGCTTGCCTGTGGATAAGTCCGGCTGAACGATCCCACGTGCGCGGTGGAAGGCTCCGTAAGGGGCCGCCTGGCTCGCGACCACCATCCCACCGAAGTCTGGCGCCAAGTGGCTTGCTGCGTTCCGTCAGTGTGTGGGAGTGCCAGTGCCTTAACAGGCTTCTTCTGGGTGAGCTCGCTCCATCTTAGACTCTGTCTCTGTCCTATGACCTAGACTAGAGTCAAGAGCAAACCCATCATTAATAAATAAAAAAAATAAAAAAAATACATAGAATAAACGTTTATTCATTTTAAGTACTAGACCGGGTCTATCGCGATAGTATTTAAGTAAATATTAGTAATTTACCTGTGTCCCGTCGTTTCAACACAGTTTCATGTATTGTGGTCGTTTACGTTGGTGTAAACGTTTATTGTACAACTAGCGCTCCGCCCAGCGGTTTCACCCGCTGCAAACTGGATTCCCACGGGAAACAGACCTTCTCCCGACATAAATCCGTACTAATATTATAAATCTGAGAGTTTGTGTGTGTATGTGTTTGTTACCTCTTCACGCTCAAACGGCTTGACCGATTTGGATGAAATTTGGAACACAGGTAGAGTTTGACCGATTTGGATGAAATTTGAAACACAGGTAGAGAATAACCTGGAAGAACACATAGGCCACTTTTTACCGCAGGAAAACAACTATTACCACGGGAAAATGAGTGGCAGCGGGTGAAACCGCTAGGCGGAAATCTAGTACGGCTATAAAAAACGGACATTTACGCCACGTCTGACAAACATTCAGAAAATTGTGTATCACCATAGTGGCAGGTTGTCAGTCCATCGCCTAAAATTGTAATCCACGAGGGTTCACCCTCGAATCCCTTAGTGGCCACATATTACAACCACGAGAAAGAAATGGGGTGATGCTATTCTGAGCTGACACCACACGGAAACCGACATACAACTTAAAATACTCATTTTAATAATAATAATTACGTATTACATAATCATTTAAAATAAAATATTACTGTTTTGCTTTTAAACATTTCAGAACATTTATGAAACTAGCTTTAATAGACAACTGCAGCAAAAATTATTATAAATATCTTAAGTAAATAGAATAAACTTCAAAAATGGACTGAACAAGATTTTTAAAATTGCGCGTTTATAATTGGTTTGTTAGTTTGGTAGATTGGTTGAATAGTTTGGCTGGCTGAATTGGTTGGGTCGGTCAGGTTAGTTGGGTAGGTTAGTAAGTTCAGTTGATTCTTTAATTGGATTATTTAGTAGTGTTTCAGTTATTTGCATACTAGCGGCCTGCCCAGCAGTTTCACCCGCTTCTAACCGTTTTCCTGCGAAAATACATTTTAATAAAGCCTATATTCATCAGGCATATTGTAGAATTCTAATAAAAATGATTTTTTATATCAGTCCAGTATTTTCGGAGCCTATTCAATTCATACAAACAATCAAATCTTGATTGATAATATACATACATACATATATCACGCCTTTATCCCTTGCGGAGTAGGCAGAGCGTAAACGGCCGCAAAAAACCGACATTTACACCACGTCTGACAAACAATTGAGGGTTATTCGGAAATTATGTTGTTAATATATATGTTTAAGTTATGTTGATAATATTAGTGTAGAATACACTTACATCCAAGCAGACAGTTCTAAAGTCGGCTCCTTTATCAGACAAGGCGAGCGCCAGATCGATCAGAAAGGGGTTCCTCAGTAGCTGTGTCCGCGGCCACGCCTTGATGTGTTTCCGGATGGTGTCGGGCTCCGCCGCGCCCGCCGACATGTGGTAGATGCACGTCGACAGGCAGCGGCTCAGCTCCAGGGGACTGTGTTGCGCTTCAATAAACATATAACACTTTTATACACTACTCGTGTTAGCCGTGTCGGCCGGCTTAGAATAGCATTACCCCATTTCTTGCTCGTGGGAGTCGTAAGAGTCGACTAAGGGACTCGAGGGTGTGTATTGCAATTTTAGGCGATGGGCTGACAATACACAATTTTCCGGATGACCCTCAAATGTTTGTCAAACGTGGCGCTAATGTCCGTTTTATGCGGCCGTTTATGCTCTGCCTACCCCGCAATGGATGATAGGCGTGATATGTGTATGTGTATGTATGGAACTAGTTTATACATACATACATACAATACACATTGCGGGGTAGGCAGAGCGTAAACGGCTGCAAAAAACGGCCATTAACACCAAGTCTGACAAATGTTTGAGGGTCATTCGGAAAATTGTGTATCGCTATAGTGACAGGTTGTCAGCCCATCGCCTAAAATTGCAATACACACCCTCGAGTCTCTAAGTCGCCTCTTACGACTCCCCCGGGAAAGAAATGGGGGGATGCTATTCTAAGCCGGCATCACACGGCATTTATTTAAAAAAAAATATACCCAACACCATAAAGTGTTATAAAGATTCACACACACGCCGTTTACGCACTGCGGGGAAGGCAGTGCGTAAACGGCCGCTAAAAACGGACAGCCACGCCACGTCCGACAAATATTTGAGGGTAATTTGGAAAATTGTATATCGACAGGTTGTCAGCCCATCGCCTAAAATTGTAATACACACCCTCGAGTCTCTTACTCGCCTCCTACGACTCCCACGGGCACGACATGGTGTGATGCCATTCTTACCCGGCATCACACGGCATTTTAATATTTAGATTTATACAATAAGTTGATACAATCATTAGCAGCGGAAATATACCTACTTACAGGTTACAGATACCTGAGTGTTGGCTTACATTTAATCAATATATTTGTTTGGAGTCTTGATTATTTACCGATATCATCAATGTCCATTGTGGTGGACTCGGAGTCCTGCGGCGGAGGCTCCAGCTTACTGTACAGCCGGATGCTGAAGTAGTGGCTGAGGTGGGCTAGCACTATCTCCACATGGTATGATTTGCATAACCTGGAAGGAAAATTAAATACTATCATCTATGTTATCTAATAAAAATAAAATATCACGGCAAATAATTAGAGAAAATCTAAAGTTCATCATGCACATACAACCCAGGCCCAATATATAGGGCGAATTTACTAGTGACCAATATTGAAAACACGAGTGCGGGCTGGTGACCAATTTGACTTTTCGCTATCCATCACTAGTCAAATTTCTCCCCATATAAAGTATGTATTAGTAGTTGGTGGATGCTTCTTAGCTTGTTTGTACTAAACCTAAGAAACTAAACCCATTTGTAAATTTTTGCTGTTAGGTTAGCATCCCATATATAATTAAAATAAAATAAACAAGTTTTTCTAAGCTGACAAATTTTAGAGGACTTACTTGAGTAGCTGATGAACCAATGGAGGCAATGCATCAGGCGGGAAGTCTATGATGTAGGAACAAATCTTGTTCACCACTTGTTTGTGGTCATTACAAGGCAGCTGCATATCTCTGAAATAGAATAAAGAATCATTTAGAGCATTTGTTTTTATTGCAGCTTGGGTTTGCTCTTGACTCTTGTATTAGCTCTCCTGTCTCTAGATAAAAACTGTGATAACTGGACCTGAGCAGTAAAGACAGATGGACAAAAAAGGTCATAGAATGGATACACGAGAAAAAAAGGAAGATGGATGAACATGTTTGTCGAAAGGGTAGGAACGGGTTTGCCGTGTGATGCCGGCTTAGAATAGCATCACCCCATTTCTTACCCATGGGTGTCGTAAGAGGCGACTAAGGGACTCGAGGGTGTGTATTGCAATTTTAGGCGACGGGCAGACAACCTGTCACTATAGTGATACACAGTTATCTGATTGACCCTCAAACTTTTGTCAGACGTGGTGTTAATATCCGTTGAACGGCCGTTAACGCTCTGCCTACCCCGTAAGGGATATAGGCGTGATTTATGTATGTATGTATAATAATTTATTTATAACTGGAGCTTTACAAAACGAACTGAATCTATATTAGTTTATTTAAAAAGCCTTACATAATTTATCTGGATCTATTCAATATATTTTATTTCAATACCAATAGTTTCTATGTGTTTTATACAACATATTTTCTGTGAGGTATTTAAATTTTAAAGGATTCATGAAAAACATGGTCACACATCTAAAATTACCTGAACATAGCAGTCAAGGGCACCAGCTGTTTCTCCTGCCACCGGCACTGGCAGAGGGCCCGCGTGCACTGCTCCTTGTATTCCTGCACTGTCATGTCTGTGCCGCAGTGCTGGATCGTGGTGTGTGCAGTGAGGGCACTCAGGCACTCTGGGAGCACATCTTTCCATCTATGTAACATTATAGTCTTAACAAGATGTTATCAAAATGTTTAGATTTATTTTAAATTAATAATTAATAACAAGAAACAACAAGCTTTAATCTCCAATTTATGTACTTATGTATTTTTTATTAACGTTCTGTGATCACAACTAACTTAGCAATTGAAGCATAAAGAAACTACATTAAAGAAAGATACAGAATGAATAAAAAAGGCAAAACTTACATCATATTCACATCACTATCCTCAATGATTGACTGCACACTGTCATTGCACCAACGGACAAGGTCCTGAGCAGGTAGCCTCGGGAGTTCCAAGCATAATCGGCTTATCACATCCCCACAGTGGGTCAGAGAAGTTGACTCTTTACGCATACTTGTGAGTACTATATCAACAATCTAAAAATATGTGTGTGATATGATTAGGTATTGTATATCTGCCCGAAGTTCATTCTCAAAATAATCACAGATTTTTAAAAGCTTACCTTAGCTTTGTATTTGGAAGAAGGGTTAACTGGTAAACCAATAAAAATACAGTCTAATAAGTCGCCCCCATCACTGTTTAAGATTCGACGCGGCAGGAACGTAAGAATCTACAAAAAAAATATGAAATTTTAACAGTTTTTGCAGCAAATTTTGATTGTGAGAAGGAAACAGAAGTAAATTGCTCACTTGATCAATTTTCAGTTTACAATATTCACGTAGCTCATCGCGTTTGCTATTTATATGCCCAAGTTCTTTTATTTTAGTAAATACTTTATTCAAATCCATTATTGATCACTGAACTATAGCAAAAAAAGAAGAATTATAGAATTATGATCAGTTGGAAAATTAGTCAACATAAACATTTAGTGTTGTGCTATTCCCGCCAAAATTGCTGTCAAGTAGCGCGTTCAACGTGCTAGCGCGTTTAACGACGTCCCTTAAGCGATTTTATAACGTTATTTTGCTAATATTCTAATATGGCATCACTTTCAATGTCACAAGATGTCAGATGCGTTCTGAAACTTAGTATTTCTTTTTTCAGTTTTTAAATTTATAACATTTTTTCTACCGATTATTATTTTCATTAGTATCGTATTTTTATTCTTTGAAAAAAACTGTTTATGAAAGCTTTTCTACTAAATTCCGTCATGCAGTACGGCCTTATTATATTTGAATATATTCGAGAACATTACAGGGCGGGGCACACCGGCTCCGTATCCGTTCCGTATCCAGCTCTCGTCCGTAGTCACGCACAAACTTATGACGTTGTAATGTACCTATGGGACTGTATGAGATAAGGCACACCGCTTGCGTTGCGTATCCGTTGCGTATCCGTTCCGTGCTGCACGGTGTGCGGTGTGCCGTATCTCATACAGTCCCATACATATCAACGTCTTATGTTCGTGCGTGACACTACGGACGAGAGCTGGATACGGAACGGATACGGAGCCGGTGTACCCCTCCCTTAACGACGTTGGTAGTTCCAGAACACATTTAATCGGGCAAGGTATTTTATAAGTCCCAGTATCAACGTTATTTGCCATTCTTCTTCTAATATATAACCTGTATTTTTTTAAATGGTAACAATTTTATAAATGTCTTGATGACGTCATCAGTTTATGTTTAGCAACGAGAGCGAGAGAATTACGAAATTCCCAAAAATTCCAACGGCAAGCTCGCTATAAGTACAAATTATTGTACTTTAAATTATTTTAGTAAATAGAACTATCTATATAGTACGTTTTTATTGCGTTAGAAGTGTTAACTTAACACTGTAAAGTTATAAATCAAAAGACAACAGACAGTCGGAGCGATCGGTTACGTTTTTGGCGGCATCAGACGAAGCCCCAGAAATAGATCTCCTTGTGCAATATCAGCGTGCAGCGAAGGCTATGAACTGATTTGCATTTGGACCGGTTTTTTGTAAATGGGTCATGGTCTGAAAAGACATATTCAGTGTGATAGTGCCAAGTGATGATGTGATACTGTGCTGTAAGTTTCTGGTAACATGGAAAACCCAACGGTCAGTGGATTGCGGTCAAGGTCACGCTCTAAGACACCACAACAGTCAGGAAGAAAAACACCAACGAAACGAAGCACGCCCGTCAAGTGAGTATAGTTTCTTATGTGACTCTAGTAGGATAAACTTTTTTCCATGCTTAGTACATAAACAAACAATTTTCATGGTTCGATGGTTAGTAGATTGTTGAACCTGCAGCCTGGCTCCTGTAATTGTGTAGTTCCATTCTTGCCCCGAAAAATGTACTCTGACTGAGTGTTACTTGTAGGTGTTTATGTTGTGTTTACTTTTATGTAGCTTTCTTTTCATTCAATCCGAAAAGTACTCTGACCTTTAAGTTTTGTATAGATTGATATTTTGTATGAATGATTATAATTTTTGACTTTTTAATACTTCATATTTCAAGTAACAGTACTATAATTTACTTGATAGGTTTTCTCATTTATCTGCAGTCATGCTTATTCTTGCTTAGTGCCTTGTTGATAACATACTATACGCTGTACTAGATTTCGATTTAGGGTAAAGAAAACCTAAGTACCATTTATTGAAAGTATTCTTATTTTCCTAACTTAGTCAACTTGGGTAAGAGTGCACTTACACTACTACTTGTAGTACTTTGTATGGGGGCTACCATACAAATTATATTTTTTCAATCCAGCCACCTTAAGTGCACCTCAACCCAATCTTGATAATTATCTAACCTACTTCAAGTAGATATACATATCTTGATCAAATTAAGCCATAAAATGTTTTCCTCATGGTTGTAAATCCTCCAAGGTTGATACAGTGTGGTTGGTTGACTGTTGACAATATTTGCTGTGATGATGTCACAACCATGGAACGGTAGGGCTTACAGTAAGGTCATCAGCATTTACTCATCATTCCAAAATACTCAAAAGTTGATGACATGGTGTAGTTGCTTCATTCATTTTTTATTTATGACTAGCCAAATCACAATGTTAATTCTCTTTCTATACCTTTTTAAAATTACAATATTTTGTTATCTATCACAATAACTGCAATACATCCACAGATATTTTATTGAATGTAGAAACTATGTACACAAATAACAATAAAAAGTGATTCTACTGAACTAATATCATCTTTGCCTGGTCAAGTGCTTATTGCATAAACAAATTACCTACATTAAGATGATTCCAATTACAAGTTAGTTTTTCATTTCTGTTGAACTCTACCACTACCATACACAAATCATGAATTGCTATGAGTAAGTTTAATTGAGAGTTTTATAAATAGATTAGAGGGTTAAGTTAACAATATACCTACCCTACTCTTCTCCTTACAATCTGCATATTTTAAAAGCACCTGTCTTCTTTTGCATTCATTGCATAACTTATGTGTTAAATTTATCACTACTTAGTGATAAATTAAACTGGTTTGCAAAAGCATGCATTAGTAATTTGCCAGTAAAAAGTTTACATTGAAATTCAAGACCAAACTGGGAACTCATCAAGGCAATTGTAAAAAAACTTGCTTACCTACCACCTGTCCAAGAAATACTTAATAAAGGTTAAATGTTTATGCAAATTCAGTATTAGAATAACTCAATTAAATCCATTTTTTGTGTGAGACAACTAGTTGTCCAACGACCTGATGAACCCTGGTGTAAGAATTTATTAACCTCCTTGGTAGTTGGCCTCTGATATGATTGTGTAAGGACCGCTATCTAAGTAGTATCAGCAGCCAGGACTAACGGCTTAACATACCCTCCGAAGAACAACTCTTTTTCTATTCGGACTATCAGGTGGTTGCAATGTCTTAACTAGGCTGGAAACAAATTCACAAAGTGATAAATATCAACCTTGTGAGTGCCCCACTGAAAATTGAACCCAGAACCTTTGTGTAGTAGACAGTAGACACTACCACAGCTCCACATCGGTTATGAAATTAAGTTGAGAAAAAAACATTTATATACTATTAAACTTTTTCAAAACTTGATTAAATTCTGAAATAATAGTTATAATTCGTCTTTTATTTTTACACCAAACTGGATCTAGTAATCCATTAGGAATTAATAGAAATCTAGATAAAATTCCTTTTCACCCATTTTTTACTTTTAAAGATTTAATTGGATTTATTGTATTGGTTTTTATATTAGTTATTTTAAATTTCTTGAACCAAAAGAACCATGTATTTTTCTACTTTCGTCCAAAATAAGTAAGAGAACTTTTAGTATGTAAGGACACAGTCAATTTACTGTTGTACTATTCCACAGGCAGCTAAACCAGGCAACATCAAAGGTAGCTCCAGAACCAATTACAGAAGAAGAAGAACACGAGTCCCCGCCGGCACACCGCACGAGGCTCTCCGCTAAGGCAACTGAGAAACTTGTGAAAACATCAGACTACTCCTCGGAAGAAAGTTTAGACCGAGTCAGGGGTCATCAGAAGGAAATCATTCAGGTAAAACATGTTTCCCACAAAAAATGTTTCTTTCTCTGCCCTCTGTCTTTGAAAAAAAGGTTGACGTCAAATCTACATCAAGAGCCATAACAGTCCACTGCTGGACAATACTGATGCTCACTCCCTTACTCCATCCCTTAGTCAATTTTTAAGACACCATTGGACAGAATTGGGGGAATTCTAAGCCGGCACTACAAGTCCACGACTACATCTAATGCGTGCGTTTATTACATGATGAACCCGTGTGATAATCCTTTCTTGACTCACACTACTATACAGAAGCTTGACAAATACGTTAATCCAATTTTAACAGATTTGATGTGACATGAATGGGCGGCGCACATCGTCTGCGTATGCGTGTACACGCGCGTACCGTGACGTTGTAATGTATGGGACTGTATGAGATATGGGACACTGCTTGCGTGCACTACGCAACGCAAACGCAAGCAGTGTCTCATATATGATACAGTCCCATACATTACAACATCACGGTACGCGCGTGTACACGCATACGTACGCGGTGTGCACTGCCTTGAAACGTATACCCATCACACTATTTCTTTAAGCATGCCTTGTTCGTCGAGTCTAGTTTAAAATGCCACACTATTATAGTAGTTTACCTCCAAATCGACATAAAATCACATGAATTACATCACTGAGCTGCATTAAACAACAAACAGTAAAATATATATAAAATCAATACCTTGTTTTAACAAGGACACAGGAGGCTATAAAATTAGATGCTTACGTTTCGAGGCCATTTATTGCATGGGGAATAATTTAGGTGAAGGCTAAATGAAAAACAGCGCCGCTTGCAGGTATTATGCCTTATTTAGTACTTGCACAAAACGAATCTCTGTTTGATGCAGTTCTAGAAATCATTGTCTTATCTACTCATAATGCATTCGTCTGCGTAATTTGAACGACAACTGCACACCATAGCATGCATGGAGGTTTAATTTATTCTTGTGAAATAGAGCCTCAGTCACGGTGTATTTCAAAATAAAGATATACAGATATATTTCAAGAGATAAAATTCTATGTCGGTTCTAATTTGGCGGCGTAATCGCGAAAACATGCATACAAAAAATATCCAATTAAGAATCTTCTGCTTTTATGAAGTCGACTAAAAACTTGTATTTAGTGTAAAGCATTTCAAATAGCGTTTGATTTATTTATGTAAAGATCGTGACAACAAATCTCTTGCTCATTTCTCAGTCCGCACAGTCAAGACAAGCCGTGAGATGATGAGCCATAAAACAGCCCAATCCTAACAAGATGAAATAGGTGTAGGTTGCATTCATGGCACTTTGGCCGTGCTCTCGAATGCACATATATATTTGCTTTGCTTGTTAGGTACACAGTCATTTAACATCATAAAATATTTACATATTCATTCTCTGTAGTAGAAAATGTATACGCACTTATGTTTCGAGGTTGTTTTTCATTCACAAAGAAGGAAGACCACCTGACTAGCTATAATTTCCTTCCTGCACGTTATCTACGCACAATTCTTACACATGTTTGCCCAAGATAACTAGTGAATGATATAACCGCCACACAGCGATATCTTACTTCTCAGGATATACAAAGCATAGCATGCATAGCTGACCTATTTCTACAAAACCTGTCCGTTGCGTAAAGGTGCATCTTGATATTTAGAACAAAAGAGTATAATGTTCTCTCCCACTCGTGAATAAGTTACGACACCGTGAGTTTGTGCAGCTAAGTTATGCAGCTATTAAATTAGAGTACGTGCTCTAAGCAGCTTTTACATCGATGCCCTTGGCTAAATGGTTCTTTGTTTGTCCGACCATGGGTTGACCTTCGTTGTTGAATTGCTGACCTAGTAGATACGAATATGGCGTTGGTATGCGAATATCTCCCAAAAACATTGCAGGCTCTATTAAAACAAGCATTTAAACTTTGTCCTAAGATTTCCCATACACATCGACGGTATTTTCCATGGTGCCGCCAAATTCACGATGACCAAATTGCAATACCTACCAACCTTTACCTCCAGTATACCTTACTGCGTGACCGCGATCTGTGTTTACAAATCTAAATTTGTATGGTGGTCGGAATCCTTGAAACTGTGTGCTTTTAGTAGGTGCCTTGACTGGCATACTGGCATCTAATGATGTGGTGAATCAGCGATAAATCGTACGAGCACACACTATACGATATTCTGTGAAGTAGATATACGCTTCAGGAAATGACGTTATTATTCTGTAAATCTTATGCTTGAATGCATTGATTTTTTTTTTCAAAGCATCGTTGAAATGAAAACAGCCGCAGCTTTTTATTTTTATAAATGAAACGTGTAAAGATTTTCCTGCCTAAAAATCTGTTCCTGCCTACTTATATCTAAGTTCGTAATATATTGGTCCCTTGTCCCTTATAAGAAACAGTTGCCTACACCAAACTTACTTTATTTACCTAGCAATAAAAACTATTTATAGAGCTTTTTATCAGCAACTTTAAAAACATTCAGACTCTTCTGAACTTAGTCTACCATTATCGTAACAGATGAACTCTAACCGCTTACGCCTTACGCCTAGCCCGTCTTAATTGAATAATGATAACGTCATTCCATAAATAACAATCAGGCAATTGAAATTATTGAAACAACCGACGCCCCGGGATCTGCTCCAATGAATCGTAGTCAGAGACGAGACCAAATTAAAAACAAATCTAATAAGAAATGTGAAATGAGTTTGTAGGTATGTCTCATCTGTTGGTATACGAACGAAATCATAGAAAACTTGAATGAGTAAGTGTACCTTGTAATGACTAAGTTATTCTCGGGCAATATCTGATCAATTTTCATCGTAATTCGTATTTTTCAAAGAGCTATGCTGGTGGAATAAATACCTCGCTGTGAAATGTCTGCGTGACTTGCGTGAGTATGTACCTCTAGTATGACAACATACTATGAAACGAATGCCAATCTAAAATATGGGCGCAAGCCAGATGCATTTTGGTACCAACTTTACGTACTTACAAACAGTCGTCGACTTCTAGACTAGTTCGAGGTAGGTAGGTATTTTACTTCGCAGCCTGGAATAGATATAATATTTCAGATAACTAAAATTTTAGATTAAATTAATACTTCGATGTATCTGTACAATAAAACGTAGGTATGTAGCAACAAGTATAGATAAGTACTAACGCTTTGTTTATGTTGACTTCGCATCTGGCCAAATATTTGCACATTTGTGAGGGGGAATCGTTAACTGATATTATTACTAAGCGATCAGCTGCCGAAACTGAGGGTGCGTTTTGAAAGTCAAGTACTTGTACTGAGCAGTGAAATAAAATAATTGTGTGCTATTTATCATGTGACTGGAACACCGAGTCAGAAAATAACCCGATGAATACTTGTTTCACAGTTTATAGCCTACTAATAATCATAGTCATCAACCGCGACTCGACACGCGACAGGTGGTTCAGTGTACATCCTACAATAACCTAATCTATCGAAACTAGAAACAATCTCATAAAAGATAAATGGAACAATATTACCATTATGTGTCCTCTTTTAGTGAGAATGGACTTAGGGACCTTCGGATCTTCAGATCAATTCTAACAGTCAGACTTTAGACAACGGAAGCAACCTGTTAGTTACAAGTTGAACTTCCGGAGTATCTGTTAAAACTAGCTGAAAGGTTTCCAGGGGCGATTTACTTACTTACATTTTATCATGAAACATAACCACCCATATTCTGAAGCATTTCCTTGATTCTTAATTTTGGTATTTTTCCAGTAATCAATTCCCAACAGCCCCGCCGCCGCCAGTTCCGCCCAAACCTTCAATAAATTCCAAAATTAACTCGATTCAGCTATACTTCCCCCGCATCGGTTTATTTTTAAACGAAACCAACTGCCCATATGTGGTGTTATTCTTATTACTGCAAGCTAACCAAGCATCTGGTTCGTTTCATTCCCGCTGTGATAGGAGAAAGACCCGCCGTTTGTGTGTTTTATCAAATTTCTGATTGTTTCTTGGCCTACTTAAGTGCTTTTTATAGACTAGATGTTCTTAAGTGATCGGTGTAATAGCGGCCTACAGATTCGAGGTATGTAATTTCAATATAGTGGAAGGGGATAAACGCACGCAGCGCATCATTTATAGATAAATGCCTGAGAATTTTGTTGATACATTTTCCGAACGGTAGTTTTGTTAGAATTTTCCTAAGTCGTTCAAAAAAATTGGTGACTTAATTTGACTGATTAGTGATTACTCATGAGTGTTTTTTTACTTGTTGTTATGTTAATGTACCACATTTCATCATAAGATTCATGACGTCAAGCTTTTCCGAGAAACCCTGAAGAACTAACGTTTGATGTGGTTGCTTAGCTACGTTACGAGATAATTCTTACGTTTTGTGGAATCAATAGAAAGCGTAGAAGCTAGAAGGTAGCAGGTTCAAAATGGCACAGTACAAGGTCAGTTTTCTTTTTAATTTAAAATACCAAAAGAAAATGTGTACCTTCTTTAGCGATTTGTAATAAAAATGCTTGTATTTTATGGCATCTACTACAAAGTGCCGACAAGAATTATATGTATTTACTAGTTAGTCATTTTCTTATCTGTTTATAGTGTACATTTGAAGTATTGTGGAGGTATGATTCATAATAATGTACCTAGGACTCATTCAATATGGGCCGGTATAAATCTGGCGCTATTTGACTAAAGCCGTTTTTGTAGCAAATATAAAATGAACTTAGTTATACTAATAAAACGAAGTCTATTATTATTGGCTGAAATGAGGAAACGGTATTGTTAATTCTTTTAAAAACAGCTCGCGTGAAATAGCGCTAGTAACTTGTAGTTCTTCGCATTTCTTTAAACTTGTTATAACAAACCATAACTAAAATTATCTTACGATGCCACCCATGAATCAATTCATAAATCTGTTGCATGACAAAGTACCTACAATTAATTGCTCAATCGCCTGCCATTCCGTC
The DNA here is from genome assembly GCA_027580185.1 of Tuta absoluta. Taxonomy (NCBI): domain Eukaryota; kingdom Metazoa; phylum Arthropoda; class Insecta; order Lepidoptera; family Gelechiidae; genus Tuta; species Tuta absoluta. The sequence continues at coordinate 9,682,886 of JAQAHW010000016.1, read as the reverse complement.
ACACCTTGTAATTTGTGATGTCAACTTCCGTAGCCAAGAAGGTCTCGGTTCACTTGCACGTAGGCCACGAAATCTACTAGTTTTTGTGACTTGAACGTGCGGTAAGTCAACGGGCTACGAAATCAGCGTTAAATTCCATAAGTAGTTACACTATTGGTACACGGTCTAACAAGCAAGACCAGAATTAACAAGTCCGTACATTAACCAATTCAATCGACTTCTAAAAGATAAGAGGTTCTCAATTCGTCAAAACATTTTTTTACTTCCCTGTGTAGGTGAGCTGGAAGATAATTGAGACATTGAAACTCATCTTTGTAACTATCTTAACTGATCTGTTTATTTCATCATTTAGAGAAAACAATCGATGACAACAAACCAACGTCGTAATTTTTCCATTCTATTCTGTCTTCTGACTAAATTCCTGCAACAAGTAAATTATAAATCCGTTATGCCTCGATTCTATAGCCACACAATGCTTCCAATGTCATTGTCCTTGCGGATCGTCAAATCTGAGTCATCACCACAGAAAACAGAAAAGAGTTAGAATGGCGATCTTCAGCCGTTCGTACGAGAACCAGCGTCGCCGATTTTTCCCCACCTTTCACCTATCACTACATCTCCAACTAATAAAGATGACGCTTACGCACACATAATTGCGGCCACTACGGCTTGCGTAAATTCAAAATAACCAATCACGCGCATGCACGCATACACGTGCCGGTTTTTATAGCTTATGTGTGAGTGACCATGTAAACTCAACTAGGGACACGGCTATCGATAAACTGTTATCGATATTGAATTATGAATTACACAATTGCATACAAAAGTCAGGTAGCAATATTAAAATAAATTATAATCATGTCTGTATACCTCACGGTGTAGGCAGAATGTCAACGGCTTATTCAAACCGTCATTATATAATTTCTGAACGAATAAAAGTGTGTTCTGCTGTAAAGATTTAATGTTTTGCCCGCTTTCATAAAAGGAGGTTTATCAATTCGACACGTATTTATCTACACTAATATAATAAAGAGGAAAGATTTGTTTTTTTTTGTATGTAGGTATGTAATCGATAAACTCCGGAACTACTAAACCGATTTCAAAAATTCTTTTACTATTAGAAAGCTACGACGTACTTGAGTAATATAAGCTACTTTTCACCACAAGAAAATGCCTTATTCCGATGGGAAAACGATAAGAAGCGAGAAAACGGGGAAATATAGCGAATATTACCCAAATTAGCCAAACAGCTCAACGGATCATCGCGAAATTTGGCACTTAAATTGCTTTTTTATCAGAGATGGATATGAACTACATTTTGTCAGCACTTGAGGATCTGGAGTACCTGATGGAGGACATCAGGAGCATGGCTAAACTATATGAGATATGAAAATGGCTTCATAGCAAAAGTTGTTCAGCATGATGGGCCGCTTTTACTGGCACATGGTCATCGAGGATCTGGAGTACCTGATATAATCCACAAGATCCCATCCAAGCTATATGAGATACGAAAATAGCTTCATAGCAAAAGTTAACTAAAAACATTCTCTTCCAGACAGTCGCTTTTATCTGTCTACCCTACTACCCTATTCTCCCCTACAGAACTAAAGTGATACTTACATATGACTGTATGGATACTACTTTTTTAAGTGGTATTGCACCGTCTAATAAATATATGGGGGGGGGGGGGGGTGATCACGTATGCGAGGACATTTCTCAAATCTTTAACTCTCGCTCTAGCTTAAAAAACCAATATACCAATATACATACGTATACCTCTTTTTCGAAGGCGCTTGAAATTATGATCGCCACTTTTGCGATATTTCAAAGATATTTTTATTATTTATTGCGTGCACAATTTATAAAATTTATCTCGACCCAATAACATTAACATTACTTAAGACCTTCGCTTTTAATATAACTTCGAAAACATATCGATATCATTTTACACTACGCCCAACACTAGAACTGATACCGGACCGCAGCGGAGTACATTGCGTGTTCGAACTGAAGTGGTAGAAATAACGAGCGCACGCAGCCCGCAATGTATGATTTTTGTGACAGGAATTATTTGAATGACAATTTGAGACATTTTTGCTTAATTATCGTAAAAATAAGAAGGTTTTTTGCTTCCTGGTGGAAAGAAATGCCTCCTTTTTGAACACTACAGCGTTGACTTCTTAATCTACAAGTAATTATTGCACAACTCGGCATTATCACTTAATTTTGTACGTTGCGCGTCACAGTAGTTTCCTCCGTTGGAGCACGCGGGTGAGTGATCGACGCGATTGCGTGTTTGCGAGTAAATATGAGCAGATGCTCAAAATCGTGGCGCGCCTGCCCCGCCCACATCGCCATTCTAACTCTTTTCTGTTTTCTGTGGTCATCACCATCCATCAACATAAGATAGTTGCCACTGCTGCGGTTTAATTAGCATGCATGATAGGTATCTCTATCATTAGAATCATTATTAAAGTTTTTTTTTTAATATAGAACTCGCTATCTTTCTCGATTGATTTAATTTAGACCCAACAACGTGGCTTCCGCAGAAATAGCTATCACATGTTCATTAACATCGATCACAGTATACAATTCATCGTCTTCGTAAGTGATGATCTGTGATTTCTATCATGTTAAAAATCTAATTTAGGATTCGAATTCCTGATTTTGGTTTTTCACTTGGAAACTAATTGCGAAACAAAATCGGCCAGGTAACACTTTTCAGCCCTCCAGCTAGGTCCATTCAAATAATTTTCGTAAGAATCGGAAATTATATTTCAGCATTTTTGTAATATAGTTATGGATTAAATATTTCTAATCTGTGTGAACCCGGAGCATGACTGCGGTTGATAGCTCATAGCAACGACCTCGAGGAAAAAGTCCGCTTCGAAATTCGTACGCAACGATTTTTTGCGGCGACCGTTGTAGATGATATCATGTAAACTGACTGATTAGTCCGCCACGCGGAGTCTGCCGGTTTCGGCGGGAAACATTCAGCGTCACAGAGTTGTTCTCTCTTTGGATATCGTTATAGATATGTACTTAGCTTCTTTGTAATCTAGCTGATTTAAAAGAGTAAATAACGAAACAGAAGCTCATTACGGCGTTTTTAGAATAGTATAAAATATTCTTTAAAATTACACATAAAACATGATCTCCGTTTGCCGTGTGATGCTTTGCGTGAGCTTAAGAATAGTAATACCCCTTTTTCTCCCCCCGGGTGCCATAAGACTCGACTGAGGGACTCGAGGGTTTCATGTGAATTACAATTTTAGGCGACAGCTGACAACCTGTCACTAGTGATACACGTTTTGTCTGAAACCAACTTCAAATATTTGTCAGATGTTGCGATAGCCATCGTTTTTTACGGCCGTTAACGATCTGCCTACCCCGCAAGTGATAAAGACGTGATATGTGTATGGTTGTATGTTAACAAGATCTCTGCTGTTCGAAACTCATTCTAATTAAATCTGTAGATATATAAATAACTGCCACATACAAGATTGGCTTCGTATCAATGTGCTATGTATTGTTTCACTGGAAATCGAATTTAGTACAAGATTCGAGATCTAGGTCATATTTTAAATTTAACAACGGCAATTCAAGGTAACCCCCTCAAGCATAGATCGTAAGAAAGAGCTGTAAATATTATCGATATACTAAAGTTCACCTTTGTTTTTCCATAGAACGAAATCAACAGCCAGTATGAGCGCGTGTCGACCTCCAGCCAGCAGCTCAGCCGCCGCACGCTGGCTGACCTGACGCTGAGCCCCATTGGCCACAATGTCACTCACGATCGTTCCGCGTCTAGGTAAGAAAACTTTTTACATAGACTAAACACAAAAACTAACGTTACAATTATTTGTGTCTTGTGGGGACCCACGACCCTCGGCGTAGAAGGCAGGTGTACTTTCCGCTACGCCATCGGGCCAGTCAAAATATTTCCATTTAGGACTTCACCACAATATACCAAGGAGCAGTAGTTTCACTTCATACTAATGCCCGGTTTGCGCACTCACACATGCACACGCCCGTCTGACCTATACGTACATGACTACTACATAAAATATCGTGCCGCTCGTGTCACGACGAGCCGCACTGCTGCCGCGCGTTTTTGTTTGAGTAATAGCAAAACCGAGAAACATAAGTACTCTACAATAAAAGGTGCTCGACTTTAACTACTGCTCTTTGGTATATTGTGACTTTACTTACCGTGATCGATGAGATCCAGGTCTTTATCCGATTTGCTCATGAGGATCTGCATAAATTGTCGCCCGATTGAATTTGTGAACCTAATCCGTAGAAGCCATAGATAGCTGGATTGGTAGCAGCGTCTATCGTAGTCCGTAGGTTTTCCTCGGCATTGATACCTTAAATCAGTGACAAGCGATGCGACTTACCTTCGTTCTAATGTTATTCACAGATTGCATCGATGATAGTGTATAAAGATCAAGCTTTTGATAAAGTTTCTAGCAACTTCTGAAAGTCTTCAAAAATGTCAGTTTAAAATAATAACAAACAACAAAATACGCACACAAATTATGAATGATGGCTGCTCGTAGTAACCCATCTGTTACATGAGAATGCGTTACGTATTTTTCATTGGAATGGATCCAATTTTTCCCTTATCTTACAACCATAAATTACGTCTACTGAAGCACTGACCTGACCACACCAATAGCTTTGTTAATGTGTTTCTTTTTTTCGTTCATCTGTTGTGTGACCGAGCCAAATTAAAATGATACGCAAAGTGAATCTGCAAAGGTCGATATATTTAAATTTGTCCTCACATAAAAATCTTTTTTTATGTGAGGACACTCTCTATTACATTAATATAAAGAATCGAAAATTTGAACACGAATAAAATTGGCACATATGGTAAATCTGCTCCTGAATGTCTGAGAGTACCAACATCTCAAATCCCCTGTATTCAGGCAGCAATCAAAAGGGTATAATAACAAGCCGAAAGGAAGTCTTGGTACACATGAACCCGAACAACTTACTCCATAGAACATAAGTGGAAATATTTAGAAAAAAAAGGGACCTCCCATAAAAAAATTCGATCAGGTCGTTAATTTACAATGTGTAATTGTTATTTTTTTATTTCGACATTTATTTTATGGGGAAAGTCGTACAATTTCATGAGTACCTCGAAGTCGTTTTGGTTTGTTATTTTATTTTTACAGGAAAACTTACCAGCTGATATTAATGACAGTAGTACGACAGATAAACATAACTGGGCCATTGACAAGTTTATACCCTTTTTGTTACTCCTTGTAAATGTAAACCCATGTGTGTTGTCGCAGGTCGTCCCGTTTCGGCAGCCCCGCCTACAGCGCGTGCTCCACCGACAGCTCGTTCGCGGAGCAAGCGCTCGCGGACTGCAGCGTGTTGCTGGACCGCGACCCCAGCCTAGACCACCTGCCGTACAAGCTGTACAAGCTGGCGGGCGAGTACTGGAAGTAAGTGTCATACAGCCCGGGCGGACTGCAGCGTGTTGCTGGACCGCGACCCCAGCCTAGACCACCTGCCGTACAAGCTGTACAAGCTGGCGGGCGAGTACTGGAAGTAAGTGTCATACAGCCCGGGCGGACTGCAGCGTGTTGCTGGACCGCGACCCCAGCCTAGACCACCTGCCGTACAAGCTGTACAAGCTGGCGGGCGAGTACTGGAAGTAAGTGTCATACAGCCCGGGCGGAATGCAGCGTGTTGCTGGACCGCGACCCCAGCCTAGACCACCTGCCGTACAAGCTGTACAAGCTGGCGGGCGAGTACTGGAAGTAAGTGTCATACAGCCCGGGCGGACTGCAGCGTGTTGCTGGACCGCGACCCCAGCCTAGACCACCTGCCGTACAAGCTGTACAAGCTGGCGGGCGAGTACTGGAAGTAAGTGTCATACAGCCCGGGCGGACTGCAGCGTGTTGCTGGACCGCGACCCCAGCCTAGACCACCTGCCGTACAAGCTGTACAAGCTGGCGGGCGAGTACTGGAAGTAAGTGTCATACAGCCCGGGCGGAATGCAGCGTGTTGCTGGACCGCGACCCCAGCCTAGACCACCTGCCGTACAAGCTGTACAAGCTGGCGGGCGAGTACTGGAAGTAAGTGTCATACAGCCCGGGCGGACTGCAGCGTGTTGCTGGACCGCGACCCCAGCCTAGACCACCTGCCGTACAAGCTGTACAAGCTGGCGGGCGAGTACTGGAAGTAAGTGTCATACAGCCCGGTCGGACTGCAGCGTGTTGCTGGACCGCGACCCCAGCCTAGACCACCTGCCGTACAAGCTGTACAAGCTGGCGGGCGAGTACTGGAAGTAAGTGTCATACAGCCCGGTCGGACTGCAGCGTGTTGCTGGACCGCGACCCCAGCCTAGACCACCTGCCGTACAAGCTGTACAAGCTGGCGGGCGAGTACTGGAAGTAAGTGTCATACAGCCCGGGCGGACTGCAGCGTGTTGCTGGACCGCGACCCCAGCCTAGACCACCTGCCGTACAAGCTGTACAAGCTGGCGGGCGAGTACTGGAAGTAAGTGTCATACAGCCCGGGCGGAATGCAGCGTGTTGCTGGACCGCGACCCCAGCCTAGACCACCTGCCGTACAAGCTGTACAAGCTGGCGGGCGAGTACTGGAAGTAAGTGTCATACAGCCCGGGCGGACTGCAGCGTGTTGCTGGACCGCGACCCCAGCCTAGACCACCTGCCGTACAAGCTGTACAAGCTGGCGGGCGAGTACTGGAAGTAAGTGTCATACAGGCCGGGCGGACTGCAGCGTGTTGCTGGACCGCGACCCCAGCCTAGACCACCTGCCGTACAAGCTGTACAAGCTGGCGGGCGAGTACTGGAAGTAAGTGTCATACAGCCCGGGCGGACTGCAGCGTGTTGCTGGACCGCGACCCCAGCCTAGACCACCTGCCGTACAAGCTGTACAAGCTGGCGGGCGAGTACTGGAAGTAAGTGTCATACAGCCCGGTCGGACTGCAGCGTGTTGCTGGACCGCGACCCCAGCCTAGACCACCTGCCGTACAAGCTGTACAAGCTGGCGGGCGAGTACTGGAAGTAAGTGTCATACAGGCCGGGCGGACTGCAGCGTGTTGCTGGACCGCGACCCCAGCCTAGACCACCTGCCGTACAAGCTGTACAAGCTGGCGGGCGAGTACTGGAAGTAAGTGTCATACAGCCCGGGCGGACTGCAGCGTGTTGCTGGACCGCGACCCCAGCCTAGACCACCTGCCGTACAAGCTGTACAAGCTGGCGGGCGAGTACTGGAAGTAAGTGTCATACAGCCCGGGCGGACTGCAGCGTGTTGCTGGACCGCGACCCCAGCCTAGACCACCTGCCGTACAAGCTGTACAAGCTGGCGGGCGAGTACTGGAAGTAAGTGTCATACAGCCCGGTCGGACTGCAGCGTGTTGCTGGACCGCGACCCCAGCCTAGACCACCTGCCGTACAAGCTGTACAAGCTGGCGGGCGAGTACTGGAAGTAAGTGTCATACAGCCCGGGCGGACTGCAGCGTGTTGCTGGACCGCGACCCCAGCCTAGACCACCTGCCGTACAAGCTGTACAAGCTGGCGGGCGAGTACTGGAAGTAAGTGTCATACAGCCCGGGCGGAATGCAGCGTGTTGCTGGACCGCGACCCCAGCCTAGACCACCTGCCGTACAAGCTGTACAAGCTGGCGGGCGAGTACTGGAAGTAAGTGTCATACAGCCCGGGCGGACTGCAGCGTGTTGCTGGACCGCGACCCCAGCCTAGACCACCTGCCGTACAAGCTGTACAAGCTGGCGGGCGAGTACTGGAAGTAAGTGTCATACAGGCCGGGCGGACTGCAGCGTGTTGCTGGACCGCGACCCCAGCCTAGACCACCTGCCGTACAAGCTGTACAAGCTGGCGGGCGAGTACTGGAAGTAAGTGTCATACAGCCCGGGCGGACTGCAGCGTGTTGCTGGACCGCGACCCCAGCCTAGACCACCTGCCGTACAAGCTGTACAAGCTGGCGGGCGAGTACTGGAAGTAAGTGTCATACAGCCCGGTCGGACTGCAGCGTGTTGCTGGACCGCGACCCCAGCCTAGACCACCTGCCGTACAAGCTGTACAAGCTGGCGGGCGAGTACTGGAAGTAAGTGTCATACAGCCCGGGCGGACTGCAGCGTGTTGCTGGACCGCGACCCCAGCCTAGACCACCTGCCGTACAAGCTGTACAAGCTGGCGGGCGAGTACTGGAAGTAAGTGTCATACAGCCCGGGCGGACTGCAGCGTGTTGCTGGACCGCGACCCCAGCCTAGACCACCTGCCGTACAAGCTGTACAAGCTGGCGGGCGAGTACTGGAAGTAAGTGTCATACAGCCCGGTCGGACTGCAGCGTGTTGCTGGACCGCGACCCCAGCCTAGACCACCTGCCGTACAAGCTGTACAAGCTGGCGGGCGAGTACTGGAAGTAAGTGTCATACAGCCCGGGCGGACTGCAGCGTGTTGCTGGACCGCGACCCCAGCCTAGACCACCTGCCGTACAAGCTGTACAAGCTGGCGGGCGAGTACTGGAAGTAAGTGTCATACAGCCCGGTCGGACTGCAGCGTGTTGCTGGACCGCGACCCCAGCCTAGACCACCTGCCGTACAAGCTGTACAAGCTGGCGGGCGAGTACTGGAAGTAAGTGTCATACAGCCCGGGCGGACTGCAGCGTGTTGCTGGACCGCGACCCCAGCCTAGACCACCTGCCGTACAAGCTGTACAAGCTGGCGGGCGAGTACTGGAAGTAAGTGTCATACAGCCCGGGCGGACTGCAGCGTGTTGCTGGACCGCGACCCCAGCCTAGACCACCTGCCGTACAAGCTGTACAAGCTGGCGGGCGAGTACTGGAAGTAAGCTTATTTAGGTGTTTGTTTTTGTTGCAGTGTGGCTTGGAATAGCATCGTCCTATTTCTACCCATGGTTGTCGTAAAAATCTAAAAAGGGATAATCAACCTGGGAAGGGACGCATTCCCTGTGAATGTAACATCTTGCACTGCGTTCGCCATTACGCCGAACTTTCTGCCAAGATTGGTGGGTATGGCAATACTCCCCGATAAGGGGAGGCCCATGTCCAGCAGTGGACTGTTGTGGCTGTGTATGTACGTATGTATGTATGTTTTGCACCCTAGTTTGGAGTAGATAAAATGGACAAGGTAGAATGGATGTGAGAATCATCCTCAACTTAAAAAGTGCACTGGTATTCACACATAGCGAGGGACACAACTACCAGACAGTGCCATACTCAGGTGTGAGGCGAGTCTGAGTACGCTACTAATCTTCTGCTCCTCCAACAATGTGCTAAATATTTTCACGCTCATTTAATTTGTACAGGGGACCAATGTATCATTATTGAACATGTCATTAATATCCGTTTACAAATTTATAAATAATCGAACTACTTATTATTAGTGTAGGGCAGTATATATACAATTAGTAACAAAAAGGGGTATACATGCCGAAAGGAGGTCAATGTACAGCCAAGCTCACGTGCGGTTAGACACTCAAACTGCCAATGTAAGTCTTATGCGCGCGGGATAAGAACTATCCAAAGTCCAAACTGTCTAACCCAGCCTGATCGTGACTGCACATACGAAACTGCACAACTTTCCCCATGAAACATAGGCCAAAATATTAAAAAAAAGAATGGCCTCTCATAGTTTATTAACCAGCTGATCGGCAATTTTGTATGCGAGCTCCTTAATTTAAAATATTTCGACTCATGTTCTATGTGGAAAATTGTTCAGTTTGATTTGTGTTTACATTGACCTCCTTTCAGCATGTTATACCCTTTTTATTTACTCCCTGTAGATCTGCACCCATCGATCGTCGAAGGTCATCTTTTATTTATGTTGTATTGTACCTTATACCTACGGGAGCTATCTTGTGGTGAGCTTGTTTTTCCCTAAAGCGGGTATGCTATAAATAAATCCAGTGCCTTTGACATCCTGCAACACTTCACTCGCCAGCTGGCTGGTTTACTGACATTCTATATTCAATTTTAAATGTGATATTATTTATTTTATTGTTATTGATGTGAATTTTATTTATTTTGTGATTATTTATTTTGAATTGTGATAATGGAGAACTTGATTACTGTTACGGAGATCAAAAGTGTTGAAGGAGTTTATAAAATGAGGTATGATCGATCGGTGAAAGTTATTCTTCTGAATACTCATTATAACTGCGTCGTTGCGCACAAAGTAATATTGAAATAGATAATGTAAATCAATGGATAGACGTGCCGTTTAATGCCGGTTTCGAAAAGCATTAGCCCATTTCTTTCCTGCGAGGGTGTCGTAAGAGGCGATTAAGGGACTCGAAGGTTTCATGTGTATTACAATTTTAGGCGACAGGCTGACAACTAGTCACTATAGTGAGAAACGCCCTAAGATATTTATCGGACGTAGCGATAGCGTTTAGCGTTTTACGGGCGTTAACGCTCTGCCTACATGATATATGTATGTTGGTATGTAAATCAATGTAATTAACAATCTGAATTTTAGTTTAGAATGCTATCCTATTACTGCGTGAAATCTATCGAACGTTAAACCAGTTTACTGATTACTAGATTATCTTATGTAAACATGTAAATTCGACAACCAAGTTCATTAAACTACTCCTAAAGTATAGTTTAGTGAGTCTTCATGACGTGGCGCTGTGGCATACACAATAAGTGGAAGTCTATATTTGTCTGACGGGCCACCGTGCAAATGCCAAACGCACTATCCTTAGCGTTTTCACTCGGACAAACGTAGTTGTGGCTAGTTCGAGCCAGTGGCCGAATATTTTACGATCAACTTGACTTTTACAATAACCTTTCTAATGTTACAAATATTTCAGTATTTTTATAGTTCCCTATTGAAACAAATATGGTGCTAAAATGCATTTAGTGAAAGCGTAGTTTACATTGATAGCGTTTCAATTAAATTCTCTTTGTGACATTGTAGTGATACGAGTGTGTATGGTATCAAGTTCCATGTAACCATTTAATCATGTATGAAGGACTGAGGTGCACTGAATTTATCAGGTATATGTAGACTATTTTTTCTGGATTAAGTGGTTTGTGAGTTTTTTCACCTTTCTGCAACATACTAATTAGTTAGTTGCTTCAATAAAGTGTGATGTGATATGTGTGTATGTATCTTTTCTGCTCATGGTTTATTATCTTCAAGAATGTGCCAATTTTTTATGAAACTTTGCCTCCCCAGACTCCCATAGACCAGCAGTGGTCATCTTACGACTGTTGTTGATGATGAAACTTTGCAATCAAATATTCATATTACTACTTATATTATGAACATTATGCTTCGTAGACGACATTTAACTTATTTTCTTCATAATAAAACGAATGTTTATTGTATTGTTAGCGAGCTCGTTCCTATAATAATATTACCGGGTAACCGTCCTGGTTCAGAAGCCGGAAGCTTTCAACAGTAAATAAACTGCGGCGGCGTCTCACATTTGCCATATTTATTTATACTAACACCTTAACTGGGCGGCATATTTGCCGTATATAAGCAGGTTGAGTCAAACATGATATTATATTGGTGAAATTGAATTGTTTATAATAATAATATCCTAATTTTTTGTATTATCCAGTAACGTGTGTTAAGACATGTTTTGCCTTACTAGCTATGCTATATATAAATCGTAATAGTAACTATTGATTTCCCACAATCATTAAATCAGAGAAAGGTCATGTTTCTATTGGAAAACAAAGAGCGTGTGAGTAGAGATTTGTGCATGAAAGTAGACTGCAAGAATATAATTTTATGTCTAGGTAATTATTATTGTTTATTAGGATACATACATACATCACGCCTATAATCCCTTGAGGGGTAGGCAGAGCATAAATGGCCTTGATAAAACGGTCATTTACGCCATTTGAGGGTCATTCGGAAAATTGTGTATCGCCATAGTGACAGGTTGTCAGTACCATCGCCTAAAGTTGCAATACACACCCTCGAGTCCCTTATTCGCTTCATACGACTCCCTCGAGTCCCTTAGTCGCTTCATACTACACCCACGGGAAAGAAATAGGGAGATGCTATTCTAAGCCGGCATCACACGGGAGCTTATTAGGATAACTATGGAAAACGTTACAGGTCGTAAGGCGTTTTTGTTGCAAAACGAGTTTTAATTTGTCAATAACAATACTTTCTCTTCCAGTAAATACCCGAAGACGGACTACACGTACTCGCACCTCTCCAAAGACCGGGTGGAGCTGGCCCCGGGGCAGGTGGCGGTGCCCAACATGTCGCGCCGCTCACTCTCGCAGTTCAGGGTGCACGGACCCAACACCAGCGAGGAGGAGGTCCGCCGGCTGACTGACGCCACCTCGTGGGCGCGCAAGAGACTCACCGTGAGTAACTTGTATTAACAGTATATGAGTAACTTGTAACTGCAGTATACGAGACACTTGTAACAACAGTATACGAGTCACTTGTAACAACAGGAGTAACTTGTGACTACAGTATAAGAGTCACTTGTAACTACGGTCTACAGTATACGAGTAACTTGTAACTACAGTATTCGTGTAACTTGTAGCTACAGTATACGAGTCACTTGTAACAACTGTATACGAGTAACTTGTGACTACAGTATACGAGTCACTTGTAACTACAGTACACAAGTAACTTGTGACTACAGTATAGGAGTAACTTGTAACTACAGTATACGAGTAAATTGTAACAACAGTATACGAGTAACTTGTGACTACAGTATACGAGTCACTTGTAACTACAGTATAGGAGTAACTTGTAACTAAAGTGTTAGTTTTACATGTAACTACAGTATACGAGTAACAAGAGAGGTATGGGATCTACCTCCTAGCGGTCCACCCCGGGCAACGGCAACACAGGCTTGCCTGTGGATAAGTCCGGCTGAACGATCCCACTAAGCGGTGGAAGGCTCCGTAAGGGGCCGCCTGGCTCGCGACCACCATCCCACCGAAGTCTGGCGCCAAGTAGCTTGCTGCGTTCCGTCAGTGTGTGGGAGTGCCAGTGCCTTAACAGGCTTCTTCTGGGTGAGCTCGCTCCATCTAGGACTCTGTCTCTGTCCTATAACCTGGACTAGAGTCAAGAGCAAACCCATCATTAATAAAAAAAAAAAAAAGAGAACGAACTTTCCTAACTGTGCCGCGACACCCCGCGTGCGTAAGCTCCGTACTGTTTACCGACTTAAGATTGAACGACACAACTTTCCTTTTTATTATTCATCACTGCGTGATAGAACGAAATATCTATAAGCCGATATGTAGGGCGAAGCGACGACAGCTGATGTGGTGCAGTGTAGTGTACTCTGATGCGCGGATGTGCAGGTTTCTAAACCCTGCTGCTGATATCTAAATGAGAACACCACAGGCCGCGAGCGGGTTTTCTTGATGCACATTCTGTAGAAAAACCTCTGCTGTGACGTCCATCATATTTTTGAAAACCAGGTTGTAGAAGATTCAAGTGGTAAAATGTCCATCTAGGACTTGCATCAAGGGTAGATAGGGTGAAATTTAGTAACAGATAGCGAAAACTCAAGACGGGCTGATGATAAGGAACAACTTTCCCCAAGGAACATAGGTCAAAATATAAAAAAGAAAATTGGACCTCCCATACAAAATTGCCGATCATCTGATTTGGGTTAGTATGGAAGCTCAAATTGTTTTTTTTTTTTTATATTTTGACCTATGTTTCTTGGGAAAGTTGTTCCTTATCTTATCTATATTATCACCAGCCCATCCTCTGTTTACAGTATCGATCACTTGTAAAATTTCACACGATACTTTAAATAAAAAAGAAATGATTTTATTTCTTCCTGGCACTGGCTATTATTTATATTGTTATTCTTCTTCCATCGTTCGAAACTGTAGGTATAATATTCGTTGTCGACAGAAAATCTTGGCACTATTCTTGCCTGGCACGACAATACAAAGTTGCGGCGCGATTGACACCTTGCTGATAGGTTTTATGTCATCAATGTTTACTCAGAATATTAATGCTGTACCTTTTGCTGTAGGCATGATAATTTATGCATTAGCAAGTAATGATGATCGCATCGCTCACGAAATGTAATGTCTTGTTCACGGTTTATGCTTTTATGAATGAAAATGAATAAACAAATTACTTACGCACGGGCCTCTTCTTTTATTAGTTCTGGACTCTACAATTCTAGCCCCGGGGCTATGAAATCTACACCTGACTGTATGGTGGGGAGCAGGAGCTCACACGGATTACGCACGTGCCGCTACGGCCTTCAATAACCCAGAATGGATCTTGGCCTCTGAAAAGAACTATTTCCACTGATCCTTGTCTTGCGACAGCTCCTGTCAGTTGTTGACTTAAAAATATTATATTTGCTCAAAACGCTACAAAATTATCTGATTATGACTTTTAAATTATTATTTTATTTTTTTTACCAGACGGACAGAGTAGACAGTTCAGACGACGAAAGCTACCTACGGCCGAACGGCGGCTACAGCCCCGAGCGGCGATGGTGGATCACGCGGCTCCTCGTCACCATCCTCACCACCATCACCACCATCGTCACCACCACCACGACTACCATAGGCAATACTGCTGCTAGAGCGTATAGGGCGGTGGTCGGCCCCTCGCATCGGTATCCTTACACGGAGAGAAGCCCACCTCAAGGTATTTAAAAATAATGAACACATTTACAACAAAATTGGGGTTCCTTCTTAAATTACAGATGTCCCTGCTTAAGCTAAGCATCAAATGGGCACGTGCCAGCCATAAACCGACTCCGAGTGATCACGTCACGATGATGATATTTTTTATATTTAATACCTTTCTTCTATGTTAAGACTATATCGGTGGCGGTCACTTTGAAATCATCGTCGGATTTAGGTCGTCTTTTTGTACCTACTTGATTACTTCGCTCGCTTCGCTCGCAATACTTGTTTGTCCTTCTCAAGTTGAACACTAGCGAGTAGTGTTTAGGATCCTCGCCTTTTAATAGCGTGAAGGTGTCGTTATCTAGATTTTTCGATAAATACCTACTTAAAAAAACATTGAAATTAAAAAACAAATGCACTAAAGTACCAAGGGCAAGAACCGCGCTTGACCATACATTTTTATCAATCAATTCAATCATTTCTCGCATTACTGTATGTACATTATTTATTTTCATTTTATTTTATACTTTATTGCACATCTTACAAATGGCGGGCCTTATGCCACACTCTACTGGCCAACTGGAGGGTAAACAGAGAGAAAAAGAACCGTTATTTACTAAGAATCATTGCAATGATCATTGTTTACTTCCAGCGAGCTTATCGTCGCGGACGGCGGCGGCGGCGGCGGCGCCGTTCCTCTGGGTGTACACCGTCATCAAGAAAGTCGTCACTACCACCGTTACCACAGTCACTGAAACTGTAAGTAGAAGACAACTGGTTTACACCATCTACTACAGTAACTATTTACTTGATGGAGCCGTACCAAGCGTTACTGGCATTAAAATACACTTGTAAAATTGGCGGGCAAGGAACGAGCTGCGGTAGCTCAGATGGAAGAGGCGTCGTCACTAGTAATGACGAAATTCGCAGGTTCAAATCCTGCCCGCGCTTAAAAATATTGTAAGTTTTCAAAAAAACTATTTACTTACCTACACCAATGCAATTTTATGACCTTCAGAGGTCTGTTGTTGACTCTGTGTCAGACACGACATGAGAGGGTGTGTAAGGGGAATTCAAAAGTTTGATAACATTATCACTTAATTATTACCTACTATGTAGTATGTGGTTTTAAAATTGTTGGTTTCAAGTTGATCGTAGAGGACGAAACTCATACACGAGTTGTCGTAAGACACTCATGAGACCGGATGCCTCGCAGTGCAGCACCAGTACTCCATATGGACGCAGTTTTATATCATAAATGCCTTTAATGTTCCATTGCCCTCAGATCACCCCGAACCACGTGTCGGATCGGCGAGCGCAGTACGTGGCGTCGTCACACGCGCAGCACAAGCAGGGCCGGCGCTGGTGGTGGCTGCTGCTTCTACTGCCCATATTGGGATACGGATGTGAGTATTACACAATCTGTCATGGGGTCAACGTATTTAAATTTCGTAGCGATTTGTGTTCAAGTCTGAATTAATATCGAGAGTAAAACCTTCCTCATATAAAGATTTATTATGAATTACTATAAATTTGAAAAACACAAATAGTAATCACACCTATGTATTTTGTTTATATCTAAGAGGCTGACCAACTTATTGTACAAGACGAAATCAATCATGTGTAAAAGCCATATTTCCGAAGCGTCAATCTTACGATATTCTTGCTTGATATCAAGACAAAATACTCATTTAACATCGTAACATTACATATTCTTCTACAAAGTGGTAACAGTTCGTGCATATTCTAATGTATCTAGATTAAATTTTATAGGTAATAAGCACCGATAACCACCAAAACCTAATTTTCAGCTTACTACACATACGAAAACTTGGACCATCTCGCTATGCCAAACTTTACCGATTTCGCCATAGATCTCAAGGAATTCACCAACATGGAGATACCGACCATCACGCTACCAGCTTTACCCAACATATCGTTACCAGAACTGCCTTCGTTACCACAGATTAATATCACCATGCCGGACATTAGTTTGCCAGACATGAGCAAGTCAATGCCAGAAGTTACTAAAACGTACAAACAGTATAGCGCGATAGTTCAGAACCGAGTCGGTGACGCGTCTGATTACATGAAGGTTGTAGCGGAAAGTTGCTTCGAAGAGATGCGCCGTTTCTGGCATGGCGTTATTGGATGACTGCAACCTGTTACTTTCGTTTTAAGACCAAACCCGACCGGTTGTGATCCATTCCTCGTTCAAAAGTAATGTATACTTCGTTCAATAGTAATGTATGGATTGTTCAATTGTAACATATGGAATATTCAATCATAATGTGAGAATCTTTCAACTGTAATCTATGGATCGTTCAATTGTAATGTATGGATCATTCAATACTAATGTATGGATCGTTCAATTGTAATGTAACGAGAAACACATTTTATCAAAGTATTTTTGACCGCTACATTTTTATTCCGACAGCTTACTACAGATAACTACGTACAGTTGGCGGATTACTGTAAATAAGTAACTTGATTTTTTCTCATGACCGGATGATTATGGTGATCAAAACGATAAATAATAACGTCTAATAAACATTACATAATATTTTATAATGTACTTAACTATAAGTTTTTGAAGGACAAAGTATTTTACTATTTATTTTAATTTAGATTTTACTTACATCAAACACAAAGTTATAGGTATATTACTTATGTTCAACATATTTATACAATAATTTAAGTTTATTATGAAAGAGCAAAGAACGTGACTGACGATATTAGCGCACACTTCTTTTAGCAGTTGAAGAAGTAGCATTTTCATTGAATTCGAATTGCTTACTTGCTTTTAATTCATCTTTAATGTAACATGACCTCGTTAAGTAAAACCAATCACAACTGTCAAGATTATCACAATTTTATACATAAAGTAATATTTTAAACATAGGTTTACTTCTATACTAATGAACGAGTAAGTAAGTAAATCATATTTTCGAGTATGAACTTTCCAAGTCGATAGATGGATTTATTTATTTCAATACCTTCAAGTATTAACATTTTATTTGAATTTTTACTATATTTATTTAATATAAATATTAATATGGTGAGTTGTTCTTTGGTAGGCTATGTTTAATAGATAAAGTAATACTTTATATTTTGGAGCTATTTACTTCATGTTATTCAATTTGTAGTTTCATTCCAGAATTCAGATGTATAATTTATTTTGATCTTTAGTATTTTGAAATAATTTATCATAATTTTAAGAAATCTTATTTCATTTATTTCACATGCAATAATAATGACATCATATTTTGATACAATTTGTACCTATTCTGTTGCCATACACCGGGTTAATTTATAAGTGATTTTAATTAATTAATTAATAAGACAAATTTTATGATTGGTAATAATTGGTAACTACAATGTGTGTTCGATCGAAATAATGAGACTAACCCCTAGTCATAATTTGCAATCATTTAGTTAGATCCAAAGCTAAAATCAAAACTAGTTCATTTGATTCATTGAAGATGTGAGCTTATAACATTCAGAACAAATGCATATTTTTAAGGCCAGGCCAGTATATTTTTCTTTAGGTTATAAATGTTCTGTACAGACATGCGGTTTTACAAAATCAAAATAAAATACTCTCCTAAAATATGACTTGAAGTCCGACCCCACCGTCGTAAAAATAAGTACAAAAACTAGAGTTCCTTCTTCTTCCACAGCCAATCACAGTCCACTGCTGGATATGGGCCTTATATAAGAATATTATAATATGATTAAAGCAACGGTTTTAGTTATCTAATACTTCGTTGATTTTCTATTTATGTAAATCACTTTACGTAGAAGTGACGATACAGTTTGTGTAATAGCTAGGACCGTGGTTACGTATATAGCATCCTTATTTTTTGTACCTGATCAATTGCGTCAAGTTCTGAATGGTTTAAGACTGAATATTTAGATTTTTAAAACTAAAATGTTAGAAATACCCAGTCACATCATGGAGACTAAATTTTCATATATGTATATGTCTTACATATCTAGGGATAAGAATAATTTTGTGAATCTCCTGTCTTCCGGAGCTACAAACGGTTGAATAATTTATGTTAATTTCATTTAATTTCAACAACCTCTCAGTGATATGTTTGTTTATTTTTTTTTACAATAGTTTTCTGCCAATTTTGCAGAGTGAGCAGAATTTTATGTTTTCTCAAACTCTCAGAGAGACAGGAGGGTTCTTCAACGGGTTGGTGGCTTTAGTTTTAAACTATAATTTTTAAGATATTATGATAATTTATTATATTTATTTGTGTTTAACGGCTGGGCTAATGATTTTAATTTGATTATACTTTATTGTATGCAAAATTGTCTTTCTCTCGATTCCCACATAATTCTTCCCTACATACACATTGCAAAAGGGAAGGATAGAGGTCTAAATCACCTAACTAAAGTGGACGCAGGCACACTTTTAGGTGAGTTCAACTTTTATTACTATTTTGTTGTAAAAACTCTGTCCTTCCCTATTAAAAATACCTTTATAATAAATACGTAAAGTGCAGTTATGTGAGATATTATGTGGGAAGGACAGGGAAACGTGTGTCACACAATAATAAACTTGTTAACTCTCCTTTTGCAGGTTATAACTGTGCGGACCAAATCCTACCTCAGAACCCAGAAACAGTTGACACATACAAATCTCCAGAAATCATCCAAGATCCGGATCTATCGAAGCGCATGGCGGCTCTAGAACACTGGGCGGTCAACGTCGACACTAAACTCAAGTCCTTCGACCAGAAACTGTCCAAACTCGACAACCTTGAAGCTCGAATAGAACACTACTCCCTCAAACATTTGCAGAACAATCTCATACAGATATTCAACATGAACGACAACAGCGAGGCCATAGCTCTCAAACTGAAAGAATACTTCGATAAGCACTACATGACTAAGGAAGAAACTCAGAAGATCAGTTTAGAAATACACGAGCGTTTGATATCATCTTGGAAGCCCGATTTAGATGAGGACAGAATCAGGCAGATGATTCAAGAGTACTTGTCCGTGTTCGAGCGAAAACAAATGCAGTTGATACTAGAGAGAGTGAGAGAGTATGTGAAGGAGGTGGAGATCAGGCAGGTGGAGTCAGGGTTGGATGTGGAGGCGGTGAAGAGGATAGTGGCTGGCATGCTGGAGGTGTACGATGCAGACAAGACCGGGCTGGTCGACTACGCACTGGAGTCTGCAGGTGACGATTTGCTATTATTTTATATCACTACTAGCGGCCCGTCATGATAAACAACTTTTACTTTGAACGCGGCTTCTAGTTTAGATGGGTTGCTGGTGGTCTGCATCAGGTACAACAGATCCTTGATCATGTTCCAGCAGAAGCAGCCTGTCATGCTGAAAAACTATTGCTATCAAGCCATTATAGTATCTCATATAGTTAAGCAGTGCTCCTGGTGTCCACCATCAGGTACTCCAGACCCTCAATGACCAAGTGCCAACAAAAGCGCCCGTCATGATAAACAACTTTTACTTTGAAACCATTACCGTTTCTCTTATAGTTTAGATGGGATGCTGGTGGTCTGCATCAGGTACTCCAGATCCTCGATAACCATGTGTCAGCAGAAGCGCCCCGTCATGCTGAACAACTTTTAATTTGATGCCTATACCTTATCACCTGTAGTTAAGATGTGGTGCTGGTGGTCTGCTTTAGGTACTCCAGACCCTCGATGACCATGTACCAGCAAAAGCAGCCCGTCATGCTAAACAACTTTTACTTGGAAGTCATTACCGTAGCTCTTTTAGTTTAGATGGGATGCTGGTGGTCTGCATCAGATACTCCAGATCCTTGATGACCATGTTCCAGCAGAAGCGGCCCGTCATGCTGAAAAACTATTGCTATCAAGCTATTATCGTATCTCATATAGTTAAGCAGTGCTCCTGGTGCCCACCATCAGGTACTCCAGACCCTCAATGACCAAGTGCCAACAGAAGCGCCCGTCATGATAAACAATTTTTACTTTGATTTGAAACCATTACCGTATCTCCTATAGTTTAGATGGGATGCTGGTGGTCTGCATCAGGTACTCCAGATCCTCGATAACCATGTGTCAGCAGAAGCGCCCCGTCATGCTGAACAACTTTTGCTATGAAGCCATTTTCGTATCTCTTATAGTTTAGCTGTGCTTCTGGTGCCCTCCATCAGGTAGGTACTCCAGATCCTCAATTGCTGACAAAAAGTAGTCCGTTTTCAATATACCACCAATATCAGTGCTAAATTTCACGAAGATCGCTAAATCGGTTTGGCTAATTTGGGTAATATCCGCTATATTTCCCGCTTTTCCTGTTCTAACCGTTTTCCCGTGGGAATAAGGAATTTTCCCGTCGTAAAAAGTAGCCTTTGTTACTCAGGAATGTTGTAGCTTTCTAATGGTGAAAGAATTTTGGAAAACGGTCTTGTAGTTTCGGAGTTTATCGATTACATACAAACAAAGAAAAAAACAAATCTTTCCTCTTTATTGAAAGAGTCGACGGTAAATCAAATTAAAATTTTGCTTGATAATAGTAAAGTATAAGGGATTATAGGCACAAAGTAAGTATTGGCGGCTGCGCGTAAAGGCGTGATATGTGTATGTAAGTATGTATCACTACATAGTATAAAGAAAAGTCGCTTCCCGCGTCTGTCCCTGTCTGTTTGTTTATGTATGCTTAAATCTTCAAAACCACCTAACGAATCTAGATTGGGTTTTTTCAAAATATAGATTCAAGAGGAAGGTTTTTATGTATGATTTATTTCGGGAGAAGGTCTGTTTCCCACGGGAAATCGATTAGCAGCTGTGGCGGGCCGCTAGTGCAAATATATCACTAGTAAGCAAAAACATTTACATTCATACTGTTCGAAAAAGTAAAATGATAGGCTTTTGGCGCTTGGCAAAACTATCATCATGATATGAGTAAAATTTAGAGAGCAAGCGAAGTTTATATATTATACTAGTTGGTTGGGTGGTGCGCGGGCTGCAAGCAGCCCGCGGGTTGTGTGTGCTTTGCCTTTCGCATAGTTCGAGTGAGTTGGTATTTATAACAGCGTTTTATGCTACCACTTGTAATTTTCCTAAGGCAAATTCAGCTTGGCAGTATGTAAAGGGTAGTTGTGCATCTTAATAATGACGTTGAACAGCGTTTTACGTCACCACTTGCGATAATCAAAGAGCGAATAACGTTTACCTACCGTAACGCAAAGCGTTTTATGAAACCACTATGAAATCCTGATTGCAGTTACCGATAAGCTATTCGCGCGTCGCATAGTGCGTGTCGGTAATCTTGATTCCCTTAAACTGTTTTACGAAACCACTATTTATTCTGAAAGAAAGAACCTAAAATTTTCATATCTGTTGGGTAGTGCGCGGGCAGCAAGCAGCCCGCGAGTCACGTACTTGTTTATCCTAAGCGCAGTTAAACTTTGTCTGATTGCTGCGGCGGCGCTAGGGTTCGCGTCGCTTCCTCCGTGCCACCTCTTCGCAGGCAGGAGCTCCCTCACCACGCAGCTTCGGCTTGCAGCCTCAGCTGCGCGTCTCGTCCACCCCTACCCGCTCGAGGCACACGAAGTCGCGACGCGACCCTCCGCACCTACGCAAACTGTGCGCCTTGTGAATTTGCCATAGTTCCGTAAAAGACTCCTATTAACCATTATTTTCTTTGCTTTGTTTGCTTGGGCGCTACTGTTCGCGGCGCTACTACGTGTACCTCTTCGCTGGCAGGAGTTTATTTACCAGCACTCGTCCCCCCTTGTTCACCCTTGCCCGCTTGAGGCACACGAAGGTAGTGCCGTGACCCTACGCACCCTTGCAAGTTAACTTCCCATAGTAAATAGCTTAGTCCGAATACAGAATGCTTGAAACTACTCTAATTTAGTATGGGAAGTATCCCAAATACTTGAACTACGGTTTTTTGCTGAAAAAAACTATTATTATTTTTGAGTAAAATCAATAACTGCATTCAAAGATTTTCAAAACACCCTTTGTCTTGCCGGGAACCAATCTGGTGAAAATTACAATGAAAATACCCTGTATTTTTATGTCACAAATCGAGAGGGTCAATGGTTAGGATCAAGTGGAACCACATTTTCATAATTTACTCGTACATTTAAACTTTGTCTGGGAAGTGTTCCAAACACTTATTTGACCTACGTTTTTTTGCTAAAAGGTAACCTTATTAAATTTTTACTAAGTTAAAAAATAACTGCATTTAAATATTTTCGAAAACACCCTTGATCTTGCCGGGAATCGAACTGTGAAAATAACAAAATAATACCCTGTATTTTTATGATGATGCCCGTCATGAGGGTCATTGATAAGTATCAATTTATGTAAATAAACGTACTATCGCAAATCAACAGAAGAGTTTTTATTTACCGGTTGAAAAATACGAAAAAACAACTTTAAATCCATACAGCACATCCGCCATTTTGAAAATCCATTTGTTTTGGAATTTTCTGGTAAACACCAGCATATATTTCAACTGATTGTAAAAAACAGCCGCTCACACATGCGCAAGTGGGAGATAATTCGGTAACTTTCAAGTCTTATTTTGGAAAAAAAAAATGTAACTGGGCCGCCATCTTGTTTTTCCCAAATTTTGACCTTGTATTTTTTTAACCACCATCGTATTTAAAACCTTAAAATTTCCCGAAAATGCCGTTTCAAACGATTCAATCCGATAACAAATAAAAAATTGCCTATCCCACGGCCGCCAACTTGTTTTTTTGTAAATGTCAGATTTTTCTTTACTCATAAGAACCGACCAAAAACTCCCTATACATCAGAAATCCCCATCTATATACTCCTTGAACACAAACAATCATGTCAATGAGTAAGTAAGTCAGCGTGGTGAGTGAACTCTTGCCCGCGATGATGTACCTACCCCACACGGAGTAGCGCCGCGACCCTACGCACACAAACAAGTCGACTTCCCGTGGTAAATAGCTTAATACGTATACACTATATAGTGTTGCTTTCAAAAAAATTCGAACAATCACGCCGGCGGCAGAAAAACCGGTGAAAATAAGAAAAAAATCACATACATACATACATAAATCACGCCTATATCCCTTACGGGGTAGGCAGAGCGTTAACGGCCGTAAAACTGATCTTAACAGCACTTCTGGCAAAAGTTCGAGGGTCAATCAGATAACTGAGGCTTTTTTTGAGGCCGTTTACGCTCTGCCTACCCCGCGTGAATATAGGCGTGATATATGAATATTATGTATGTACAAGTGAGGCGAGATACCATTTACAAATAATGTACACATACACATACATACACATATCACGCCTATAATCCCTTGCGGGGTAGGCAGAGCGTAAACAAAACCGCAAAAACGGCCATTTACACCACGTCTGACAAATGTTTGAGGGTCATTCGAAAAATTGTGTATCGCTATAGTGACAGGTTGTCAGCCCATCGCCTAAAATTGCAATACACACCCTCGAGTCCCTAAGTCGCCTCTTACGACCCCCACGGGAAAGAAATGGGTCGATGTTATTCTAAGCCGGCATCACACGGCAAATAATGTACTTGGCTACTAATCGTAAGAAACAGTGTTAACATCTATGCCATTACTTATAATATGACCAAAAAATTTCGATATCGCGTTTTTAAAAACCTAGTGGTGCCACCTCTGAAATGAATTAGGAACCAAATTTTCATAATAAACTTGTAAATTGTTACCTATGGGTATCGTAAGAGGCGACAACGAGACTCGATGGTTAAATGTGTATTGCAATTTTAGGCGATGGTCTGACAACCTGTCACTAAAGTAATACACAGTTATCTGATTGACCCTCAAACTTTTGTCAGACGTGGGGTTAATATCCGTTTTACGGCCGTTAACGCTCTGCCTACCCCGTAAGGGATATAGACGTGATTTATGTATGTATGTTTGTATACGTATGTAGTATATAAAGGTTAGTTGCGTGTCTTTAATAATACGTTGAAAAGCGTTTATGTCACCACTTGCGATTATCAAAGAGCAATTTCACTTGTGTTGTTGGTTTTTGTAATTATTTCCGCCTCCCCTTATTTCCAAAGTGCAGATCAATAACGTTTACCGAAACGCAAAGCGTTTTATGAAATCCTGATTGCAGTTACCGATAAGCTATTCGCGCGTGGCATAGTGCATGTCGGCAATCTTGATTCCCATAAACAGTTTTACGAAATCACTTTTTATTCTGCAAGAAAGAACCTAAAATGTACATATCTGTTGGGTGGTGCGCGGCCAGCAAGCAGCCCGCGAGTCATGTACTTGTTTATCTAAAGGGCAGTTAACCTTTGTCTGATTGCTGCGACGCTACGCATACTGTGCGCCTTATCAATTTGCCATAGTTCCGTAAAAGACTTTTGAAAAGCAAAATTTTCTTTGCTCTGTTTGCTCCGGCGCTACGGTTCGCGTCGCTACTCCGTGTACCTCTTCGCAGGCAGGTGCTCCCTCACCACACAGCTTCGGCTTGCAGCCTCAGCTGCGCGTCTCGTCCACCCCTACCCGCTCGAGGCACACGAAGTTAGCGCCGCGACCCTCCGCACCTACGCAGATCGACTCTTCATAGTAAATAAATAGCATAAAGTTCGTATACAGAGTGTTTGAGACTACTTTCACTTTGTAGGGGAAGTAGCCCAAAAATTTGACCTACGTTTTTTAGCTTCAAGGAAACTACCCTTATTTTTGAGTAAACATAATAACTGCATTCAAAGTTTTTCGAAAAACCACTTGGTCACGCCAGGAGTCAAACCAGTGAAAATCATAAAAAAAAACACCCTGTATTTTTATGATGCCAATCGAGAGGGTCAATGGTAAGGAGCAATTTCTACGAACAAACATACTATCGCAAACTCACGCAAATAACTGCATTCAAAAGATTTTCAAAAAATTACTTGTCGTCATAGAAAATCGTAAAAACACCCTGTATTTTTATGATGGGGATCGAGCATGTTAATAGCAAGGATTAATTTCTGCGAACAAACATACTATCGCAAAGCAACAGAAAGGCTCGTAATTAACGAATGAAACTAAAATAATTTCGATACCGTGTTTTAGAAACCCTAGTGGTGCCACCTCTGAAATGTATTAGGAACCACATTTTCATAATAAACTCATAAATTGTAAACTTTGTAGGGCAAGTGTTCTAAATATTCGACCTACGGTTTTTCGCTGAAAGAAAGCTACCCTTGATTTATAGTAAAAACAATAACTACATTCAAAGTTTTTCCAAAAATCACTTGTAGTCGCCGGGAGTCGAACCGGTAAAAATTGAAAAAAAATAAACACCCTGTATTTTTATGATGCCGATCGATAGGGTCAATGTTAAGGATAAATTACTGCAAACAAACATTGTATGGCAAACGCACGGAAATGGGTGCAATTAATCAAAATAATATTGAAAACTTTAACAAACTTGAAATATTTATAGCACATCCGCCATCTTGAATTCGCAACTTTTTGGAATTTTCTGGTAAACTACATCATATACCTAATCGAATGGTATAAGAACCAAACCTGTAACTAACGTAAATCTGGGAGAACAATTCGGGTCTTTTGGGGTCTGCCCCGGAGTAAAATTGGTGAAGAAATTCAAACAAACTTATAAAACTTGGCCGCCATCTTGTTTCTACAATTTTTTTTATTTTTTTAGAAATCTCTACCAGAACACTTACAAACTGCCCATACATCACTTTAACCTATTTTGACTCGGTCTACCTGAAAAAGCGACAAATAAAAAAAATGGATTTTTAATTTTTTTTTAATAACTTGGCCGCCATCTTGAATTTTCAACTTTTTGGAATTTTTTGGTAAACTACATCATATACCTCACCTGACAACACACCAGCGATAGTTCCCACGCATGCGCATCTGGTAGAACAATTCGCCTACTTTAGAGTCTACTTTTTGCAAAAAAATCGTCATATCTCAGCCGCCATTTTGTTTTTCCCAAATGTTGGAATTTTCCTGAAAACTACAAATCGACCCCTAAAAACCCCCCATACATCACCAAACCCCAACATGCCTCCTTCTTGGAGATCAATTCGGGTGAAAAAAACACCATTTTCACGGTAAAAAAAAATGACCGCCATCTTGTTTTTTAATTTTTTCACCAGCATAATCGTATTTAAAACCTAAAAATCTCCCGAAATCGACACCAAAAACGAAAAAAAGTAATAAAAATAGAAAAAAAAATTCACCCAGCAGCCGCCATTTTGTTTTTTGAAAATGTCGGAATTTTTCCGAACTCACACAAACGAACCATAAAACTCGCCCATACATCAAAAACCTCCAACTATACTCTTTCAACACAAACAATCATGTCAATGAGTGAGTGGTCGTTGTGTAGCTTTATATAAGTGTTGGTCTCCCGATATAAGCTAAGATTATGACTAATCATAACACTTGAAAAACTGAAAACGTGAGTAAATATCGAAGCATTCTTGATTTGCAGGCGGTCAAGTGGTGTCGACTCGTTGCACGGAACTGTACCAGATCAAGACGAAGCAGTACAGCATCCTCGGCATGCCGGTGTGGTGGGTGTACACGTCGCCGCGGTACGCGCTCACGCCCGGCGCCATGCCCGCCGAGTGCTGGGCCTTCCAGGGCTTCCCGGGGTACCTGGGTGAGTCGCACCAACAACAAGCATCCTCGGCATGCCGGTGTGGTGGGTGTACACGTCGCCGCGGTACGCGCTCACGCCCGGCGCCATGCCCGCCGAGTGCTGGGCCTTCCAGGGCTTCCCGGGGTATTTGGGTGAGTCGCACCAACAACAAGCATCCAACCATCTTGACAACTGTGATGAGTCTACTACCGCAGTACATTTTTCGAGCGTAGTCAACTCGTCTCGTTGTTTTACGAAAGAATAATTGAGAGGGATGTTATACTGTGCTACACGAACAGAATACATATTCCGTGCGAAGCAAGCCTGTTCCTTTACATGATGATAATTGAGAATAGTGCTACAATACGTATTCCTAGCAAAGCGGGCACAAACCTTTAGGTAAAAATTGTTGAGAGGGGTGCTACACTTCGCTACAATGGGGGACGCCGGCTCGTACCTACATGATAGTTATTTTAGTTGTATGTCCATGTTTAAATTTAATATAACTGTTTACATTAAATAACATCTCGCCAAACTTAATTAATTTGTTGGCGATGTAAGCGCTCAACATAGGTACAAGCACTGTATACCAAGGAGCAATAACTTCATAGTAACGCTTGGTTTGCGCATTCACACATGCACACGCCCGACCGACAAGTACACACACGACTCTACTACTACTACATACAATCTCGTGTCGCTACTGTCACAGCGAGTCGCAAATAGTCGCAATGCAGCCGCGCGATTGTATTTGAGTATCAGGAAATCGGGAAAATTAATACCTTGAAACCTAACTACTAATTAAATAATAAGTAGAAGAATAAGTCATTATTTTCTTACTGTAACTTAGCATTATGGAACTTTGGGGTGAAATAACTAAAATTCGGGTCGGCAAAACCAATTTGTTGCCATCCCCGCAAATGTAGACGGAAGGGTGTTCCAGTTAAACTACCGCTCCTTGGTATATTGTGTTGTGGAAGTTATAGATCTGCCTAAAGGTGTAATGGGCTTAGAAATCAACCGCGGAAGGTTGGATAGTGTTCGGAATTTTGTATCCCATTTCTTGAAATGTCCAAATGAGCTGGTATTTTTCTTACTAAAACTCCAACTTAAATGCTGCAAAACAATGAGGCTCAAAACACGATTTATTAAAATTGCCTCCATAGAAAAAAAAAACGATTTAGTTTGCGTTTTTGGCCCGTTTAATAGAGTAAAAACATGAACAATTTTATTGTTATCCATCATTTCATATTTATTTTGCGTCTCTTCTTCTTCTTTAAATGAGTAATGATTCTATGGGCTTACTTATTGAAATATTCGTTTACATATTTTCCTAATTAAATAAATGTTCGGTTTTCCGATTTGAGCTGTTATCGTCTGTTTCTCTAACGCAGCGAAAAGAAAAGGGGCTGATGCCGCCTTAAGGTAGCCTTTCGAACTAAGCATCACAGACGCAGAGTTTATAGGGTCACTAACGCCGCGACACTGATGCTCTGGTGACTTTATTACCCACGACAGACGCACGGTCGCATCATTACACTTTCTCCGCGCACCGCCCCGACCGGATTCATCTTTAGAGCAGTCTTATCATAAAACGATATGGATTTGCAACTTCTTTTGCTAAAAGAGGAAGAAGAGGATGATCTTTTTCTTCAATACTACCACAGTTTGGAAATAGCATCTAGGTACTAATTTGATGATTCAATTCCAAAACATGAAGGTTACTTCAAGATCTACAACTACACCTAAATGCGAACCATGTAATGAAATGTTAACTAAACTAAAACTTGTTGATGTTAACATAAAACCCTAATCTCTTCAAAGTAAGAGTGAACAGGCTCCTTCTGGTCTGGGTGAGCTCGCTCCATCTTAGACTCTGTCTCTGTCCTATGACCTAGACTAGAGTCAAGAGCATACCCATCCTTAATAATAATAATAATGTGTTGCAGTGATCCGTCTGTACGCGGTGATCGAGGTGACTGGGTTCTCGCTGGAGCACATGTCTCGGCTGCTCGCGGTCGACGGCAAGATCGAGTCCGCGCCCAAAAACTTCTCCGTATACGTGAGTAGATTGACGTTTTTGTGGAATGTTTTGCTTGTGTGTTTCCTCACCTCTGTATTTAATGCTGACACTTTACTTGGGATGTTCGAATTTGCGTATATTGTGAAAAATAAGGCCAATATCAAACACGCTACCCGTGCGCTTGTAAGTTTTTGAGGCACATCAAAGGTGTCAAACAGGCAAATAAGCAAAATGACTGTTATTTGCACGGGTTATTTGACAGCTATTTTTGGATGGTCGTATCATCACCTCTATTTGCCTATACAGGGTGTACCAAAAACTTTGCAGGCAAGATCATACCATGAAACTGAACAACTTTATAGAGCCTGTGTTGAGAAACGAAATAAATTTTTGGAGTTTCCATACAAAGTCAATATATGTATGGGAGGTTAAATGTTTCTTTCGTTTAACAACATATCCTCCATAGAAAAAGTTGTTTAGTTTCATGGTCTGAGCATGCCCGCAAAGTTTTCGGTACACCACTCCTTATATCCCGTATAAACTTCATATAATTTGCCAAACACACCGAACACTCAATAGCGAGTACGAAAAGCCAAGTGCAGTGACAGCATACAACTTTCTGCCTGTCTGTTCTGTACTTATCATGTTAATGGCTAATCTAACTGATCGGTTATCAAATCACTTTCAGCTGTAAATACTTACATTTATAAGACTATTTTATGGTACGGTTTGGCTGCAAGTTACAGTGTAAGAGTTCTAATATTGCATATTTCTGAAAATGCACGTTGTGCACAATGTGCACGCTATTTTTATCATAATAATAATAAATATCCTGTATAATTGACACAGCATGATCTAAGCAAAACTTGTTGTACTATAGGAACTAGATATGTGATATTAATACATGTCTCACTTTTTTTGTAAATATTTACATGTTTTACATAGAAAACACCCAAACTAAACTTAAATACTTGAAAATGGACTTCACTTTAATATTTGTGCCTGATCCCCACGGATTTCCGCTACGCCATCGCATCGGGCCAATCATCATCTAGTTATTAATGAACCAAAAGGATATGAGAGAAGCGAGAACTTATAGCCTATTCAACACTTGGCCTGAGTGATTTTTTTACTGTTTTACTCACTTGTGAATGATTAGGTTAATTATTAAAACTATAACAATGCAAATATTTTTCGTAAGTACATACGTGTTTGTGGTTCGTTGCATGCACAATTTGCACATTGAATGCTATGGTTGCTTTTCTATGCACTAAAACTATCAACAAGCATGTTACGCTTAATAATAATTACCACCAGAATTATGCCAAGACAAAATTGATTTTGCACATATGATTCAAAAATTGTATTCCAACCCAGGGTCTCCACGGCGAGTTGGACCCTGCACCTCACCTGTTCGGCTCGTACGTTTACGACGCGAACGGCACCGCCATACAATACTTCCCAGTTCAATTCCCGAAGACGACCGACATAGGCGGCGTCAACTATCCAGTCGCCTACGATACTGTGGAGTTGCGCGTGGAGAGTAACCATGGCAACCCGACGTACACGTGCGTGTACCGGTTCCGCGTGCACGGCAACGCGCTGCGCGACGTGCGCGCCGCCACGGCCGACAGCATACGCGACAGCGAGACGTAGCGCACGCGCACGGTGCACGGTGCACGCTTGGAACTGATCGTGGCCGTTCCAACGCATTTCTTACTTATTATGATACTCCTGTCATTTTCTTAAATGGGAACAATTGAGACAGGCACGGGCAATAAAAATCTTGCATCTGCGGTCACAGCGTTTGATTACAGAAATTATAGTGTTTTTCGCTTGGAATCAAACATAATTACAGCAGTGAAAAGACAACTAGATTTTCTGTTTCGTATCTTGTCTTTATTTTCAAAAGTAAGAGGAATATCTAAGAAATGTTCGGCAGAATTGAAGCCATTAAAACTTAAATTTGTGAATTTTGCAGCGAAGGGTGAGTGATAAATACTATAATTTGGTGAAAGTTTTCAGAAAATATGGATTTCTTTGGATACAGTGTGAAAGTGAAATAATAAATCTCGAAAAACGTCCAGATTAGAATTGTGTTCAATTAGAAAAAACTATTGGATAGTGATCATTCCTAGAGTTTAATATACGTTGAACTAAAAATGCAACAAATGTTTATCCAGGATGAGAAAAGCATCACACAAAACCAATGCTCAAAAACCTACATAATATCAGTTTTCAATTTCATGAATCCTTTTACATGGTTCCAATGAGCTTAGTCATTTTTTTATTTCGTGATTTTACCATACAGATCAACCTCCTAGTTATTAAAGAACATGTTAACTACAGTTAACATGTTCTTTACAAAATATTTTATACCTAAACACACACAACTACAGAATTTCATCATCAAAGTAAAGTGTTTGTTTCATTCGTAGTTCAACCTGTCGTTATAAATAGCTCTTAAGGCGCGCCGTGGCCTTTTTCGATAAGATTTTAAAGTAATTAACATAGCCTTAACGGTCCAAAGTACAAATGTCGTTCATGGTTCCTTAATACATGTGTCATGCGTGATGCGAGTTGATGACTAATGCTACGAATATGTATGAGTATATCCAAAACATCATAATATTATGTTCAATAGCACTGAACAGAACTGTTTTTGATGGTTCGTTTTAATTATTTAAATGTTTTCTACACGTTATGTAAATTTTATAGGATCAGTATTTAAAATAAACAAATCATGGGTGAATTTTTACCAGTAGTATGTTATATCGTTGTCGTCATAAATGCACGTTATGATGAAAATATAAGAATGTATTTAAAGTCAAGTCTAGTTCCGACTTGATATAATGTAAGTTTTCAGAAAGGGCAAGTCCATTGAAATAAATGTATATCTAGCAAATAAAATACTATTTGTTACTGACCAGAATAGTATGTCTGACCTACTGATGACTACAGGATTGTTGAACTTGATTATTAAATATCTCTATTATAGTGTACAAAATATAAAATCTCATAATTGTATAATGTAAGCACCGCGCACAATACCAGATTTGAATACGCTTAGCTGTTCTGAATTCTTTTATCGCTATTTATATTTTAACGATTATTGATAATGTAGTTTTTAACGTATTTTTAGGTTACGATTTTAAAATAAAGGTTTTGATTGTAATAATTAATGTTTTATGTAAATGATGTGTTAGAAATAAAAGGAATACAATATCTACTCATTGGTGATAACTCCAAAGACGTTTAAAAATAAATAATAATATTAAATTGGTGCAAATACTTTTTTGGTTTTCCTTTTATTCCTAGCAAAATTAATTTGGAATTAGGCTTAGTGAAGGAGCTAGTCCAGTTAGATGTTAATAAATTTTATGCCAACTTAACGTTAAGTGTTTTCAGTTGTCTCAAAGGTTGAACTAATTTAGTGTATAGAGGTAGATAGAGGCAGCACATCGTCCCACTAACACGGATCTTGTTAGATGTTTATGTTAAGCACTGCACACACCAATGGAGTGTACTAGCAAGTGAGAAGAAAAAGTGGCAAAAGTTCCATCATGGAACTTACTGAGAACAAAGGGTGTATTAAAGTTTGTTGGAGCCAAACTTTTCTTCTTAGGACCTACGCTGCGTCAAGCGTAGTTGATCAAAGAGCGTAGTAGCCTAGCTTATATTAGTAGTGGAACTTGTAGAGCAAATATCTTAGTACCTACATACACATATCACGCCTATTATCCCTTGCGGGGTAGGCAGAGCGTAAACGGCTGCAAACATGGCATGTCTGACAAACTTTAAGGGTTATTCATTTTAGGGTTTTAATTGTGTATTGTGTCAGTTATCTAAATGACCCTCAAACTTTTGTCAGACGTGGTGTTAATATCCGTTTTACGGCCGTTAACGCTCTGCCTACCCCGTAAGGGATAAAGGCGTGATTTATGTATGTATGTATGTATGTATGTATGTATGTATGTATGTATGTATCGCCATAGTGACGGGTTGTCAGCCCATAGCCTAAAATAGCAATACACCCCCGCGAGTCCTTTTGTCGCCTCTTTCGACTCCCACGGGAAAGAAATGGGGTTATGTTATTCTAAGCCGGCATCAAAGTTAGTTACATTACATTCAGTTTTGAAATCCAAATATTTCATCTGGTTATTTGGAATTGTGTCTATATGGACTAAAACATCTGCGAGGCATTAGTCTGATGAGGGATTTGCAGCTACTCATCTGAGTATTTCAAATATTAGACATAACTGCATCCTTTTAGTATAGGTACGCTTTTTTGGAAATGAACAAACAATCAATCAACCAAAACTTTTAATCAAATATCTAACAGTTGCTTCTAGAGTATTACATTTTTATGCACTTAACTCTGCACTCCATTTGGTGAGTCAGGATTGAAATATTTTTTACGTATCTTAACAAATATTTTTAATATTTCCACACAAATCATGTCAATTGAATGTATTTTATCTTTCACGCGGTCTTCCGTCTTGTTCCGTTACGGGTACGGAACCTTTGTTCCCAGTTGTTCTACTGATACCGTACCCGATATTATCATCAAACTACAGGCTACAATTTAACAGGTGAAATTCGATGTTCATTGCGTAGTGGGTTAACCATTATGATACCAGGAACATGAACCGGCTACGCAATGTACTATAAATTTCACCTGTAGACTTGTAGCCTGTAGTTTCATAACATAGGCCGCGTTGATAGTAGATTGTATACTACTATTTTATCACCTCTTATTTTGTTACCCAAGAATATGCATGGCATTAAGAACACTTATGGGCATTTTCATTTTTTAGTGTACCCTTGATTTTGAGGCTGTCCCACGAGTTTGAGATATTATATAACGACTACTAGTACGTAAACAAAACTTTAAAAAATATGAGCACGTAAATCAGACGCTAATCTTGTGAATTCATCAGTAACTATTTTATTAAAATACACGATTTATTTAAAATTAAATAAATAATGCGCCAGGGGTGTCGTTTTTTGTCTGTCCCACCATGGAGGGCTTGAAATAAAGCTTAATTTACTTCTATTATCTCCAAAGAAAGGTCTGTAAAAATTTATGTTTTCCTATTGAATGGACAGTCTAGTTTGTCACAATAACGAAAAAAATATATTGAACCCTAATAAAAACAGCATAAAATTCAATTTTAAACTAAAAACGAAATGTGGTGCCACCGGACATTTCAGTTTTGTGACGCTTCAAAATGTAGTTAGGAATTACCAAAGTCATTTGTACTATTGAAAAATGGAAACATTATGCTTTAATGAATATCAGAAATCTTTGAAAAACTGACAGTTTTCAATATTGTGGTGTGGAGAACGGTTGTTTGCGGCTCGTCGACGGCGGTCAACATTTTTCAAGTCAGGTTTGTTTTGTCATATCTTTTTATAATGCCGGGTTTAGGAATTGTAACAGTCTTTCAAGGAATCTCTTATGAATCACAAACATTTCTGTTTTTAACAAGATAACCTAAATTCAATTATTTGGACAGAACAATTAATTGTTTTAATACAAGGAGCATTATGTGACGGTCAGTTTGCGACAATTTTATCCGTGACATACACGCCTGACCATAAAAGTCACAAACTGACGCCGTAAAGCTGGGTTTACATGTATCTCAAGAGACAGTCTTAGGCTTAGTTTCTCAAGTAAAGTAAAGTAAAACCGTATTAGATTTCAATCGATTTTATATATGACCGGTAATTGTTTAGAGTTCACCCTTTGTTGAATATGTATATGGTGTAAAAAAATTAACTGAAAAAATTTAAGGGGTGAACCAGTCCATGAAACTGAACAACTTTCCCTGAAAAACATAGGTCTAAATACGAAAAAAAAATTGGCCTCCCATACAAAATGACCCGGTCGGCCAACTTGTTAACATCTTATTTAAACAACTAAGTGTAGAAAAATTAACTGCAAATATTTTAAGGGTTATTAATTTTTAGGGGTATTCATTCATTTATCAGCCTATTGCAGCTAAATAAATAGCCTGATAGCTGGCCGGGTCAATTTGTAATTTGTATGGAAAAGCCAATTTCTTTTTCATGCTGACCTATGTTTCTTGAGGAACGTTGTTCAATTTCGCGGACTGGTTCCCCCTTAAAATATTAGCAGTAAATTTGTTGACACCAGCATATTTTTGTAGTATAGAGAACGCGCTGATATAAGTACGTTTTGTCATTTACGATTTTGGGCTATGACGACACCTTACTTTAACCCAAGACTTAGTAGACCCTGGCTGTTTTGGAGAATTAAGGTTAAGAACAATAATTTGTAAACATGTTTTCCTATTATCAATAAAGCCATGATTATTTTGCAGCATGTAACCATTGCCTTACAATGTCAGGCATGTCAGTATGTGACGGTCCCAATTTTTATGATCATTTAGATTTTGCTTTGTTGAGCCCATAAGTGAGTAATAAAATTTTATTTTATGAATAAAATTTTAAAATTGTAAATGCAATAATATTAAAACAAGTCTTTGAAATATTTTTACGCTATTTGTGCAAAAACGAGAAAATAAAAGACGTCAAAGCACCAACTGTCACAAACTGGAAAGAAAAATATTAATAAGAAATTATACTCACTCACTCTGTTAATTAAACAATAAAAGGATTATATAATTTTTTTGATTAATTTACTTTAACAAAAACACAAAATAATGTTGTTAATGTTAACATCTTCCACAGTATCTATGACCAAATAAAAATCGTCACAAACTGACAGGCTAGGTCCTCTGATGTCGGTATTTTCTGCAGTTTATTAATAAACTAAAGCTATTTAATTGAATTCTTATACATTTTTATATACTTTAGATTATTCTCTTTATTTTAATACAAAAAAAAATGAGAAATCATCCCTTTCGAAATAAAATACATTTTTTTGTTGGGGTACACTAAAAGTGAAAATGCCCTTATTGCTCACTAGCTGTTTCCCGCGAGTTCGTACGAAGTCACTTGTGAGTTAGTTTAGTTGATTTTAAACATTTTTTGAAGTCCTCAAAGGTTTGCATACTCGTATTTGACAGACAGACAGACTTTCTTTCGAATAATTCTTGCCTTAGTTTTACAAGATCTATTTAACGATACCCCACTCAATATAGTAGAAATAATGGGTCAATTTCAACAAGTCTGTTATTTGTCTAATTTTGGTGGCAATTTTTATTTGTTAGTTTTTTGATAATATTTTGATAAATTCTAAGAATATATCACATTTTGAATGTCATGTATCGAGGGCCTCGTTATAGCTATTTTAGTTTTTAAGATATTTCAGTTTAAGTCCACCAAAATTGCAGAGGGCCACCAAAATTAGAAATTTAGCCCACCAAAATTGACTCATGCCACCAAAATTAGAAAAGGGGCCACCAAAATTTGAAAATTATCTGCAATGACCTTTGTGGGTACCTAACGGAATTCTGGGGGATGTGCAGTGATCCTTGTGAGTACCAAACGGAATTCTGGGGGATGTGCAGTGATACTTGTTAGTACCAAACGGAATTCTGGGGGATGTGCAGTGATTCTTTTGAGTACCCAACGGAATCCTGGGGTATACGTATGCAGTGATCCTTGTGTGTACCCAACGGAATTCTGGAGTATGTTTAGTGATTTTTGTGAGCATCCAACTGAATTCTGGGGTGTGTGCAGTGATCCTTGAGAATACCTAACGGAATACTGGGGGATGTGCAGTGATTCTTGTGAGTACCTAACGGAGTTCTGGGGTGTGTGCAGTGATCCTTGTGAGTACCTAACGGAGTTCTGGGGTGTGTGCAGTGATCCTTGAGAGTACCTAACGGAATTTTGTTGAATGTGTAACGATCCTTGAGAGTACCAAACGGAATTCTGGGGGATATGCAGTGATCCTTGTGAGTATCTAACGGAGTTCTGGGGTGTGTGCAGTGATCCTTGTGAGTACCCAACGGAGTTCAGGGGTGTGTGCGGTGATCTTTGAGAGTACCTAACGGAATTCTGGGGGATGTGTAGTGATCCTTGAGAGTACCAAACGGAATTCTGGGGAATGTGCAGTGATCCTTGTGAGTACTAAACGGAATTCTGGGGGATGCGCACTGACCCTTGTGAGTACCAAGCGGAATTCTTGAAGATGTAAAAAGATCTTGGTGAGTATCTTACAGAATTTTTAAAAGTTGTGTAGCGATGTTCGTGAATAGGAACCTAATGGAATTCTTTGGACGTGTGCGTTAATCATCGTGAGTCTGAGTGACTAACAGAATTCTTGGAATGTGTGCAGTAATTATTGTGTGTACCTTACACAATTTTTCAAGGATTGGACTGTGCAACAATCTTCGTAACTTTGAGTGCCGACCCAAAATTTCGGGAGGTGTGCAGTGATCCTTGAGAATACCTAACGGAATTCTGGGGGATGTGCAGTGATTTTTGTGAGTACCTAACGGAGTTCTGGGATGTGTGCAGTGATCCTTGTGAGTACCCAACGGAGTTCTGGGGGATGTGCAGTGATCCTTGTGAGTACCCAACGGAGTTCTGGGGTGTGTGCAGTGATCCTTGAGAGTACCAAACGGAATTCTGGGGGATGTGCAGTGATCCTTGTGAGTACCTAACGGAGTTCTGGGGTGTGTGCAGTGATCCTTGTGAGTACCCAACGGAGTTCAGGGGTGTGTGCGGTGATCTTTGAGAGTACCTAACGGAATATGCAGCGTTTTCAGTGATTACCACATTACGACATACGAAAATATTATCAGTGATCTTAGTAACTAAGCACTGAAAGGGATTATTGGGGGAATCTTGGTAAGTACTAAGGGAATTCTGGGGGATGGTGCAGTGATCGAGGTGAGTAGGGTCAGGGCGGCAACAGTGACTCGGATTTTTTCGGAGAGTAAAATTTTATAGATAACGTTAAAGTAGCAAACTGAAATTTATACCTTATATGCATTGATTATTTGCCTTTCTCCTCGCAGTGTCACTTGTTTGATTTACACTGCAGTAAAATTTTCAGGCACGGTTTTAAAAAAAATGGGAATTGAGCCACTCTGTACCGGTACCAGACTACTATGACTCAACCCTGTAGTACACAATGACTCTAACATTTTTTTGCAGTACACACTGGCTCAACAATGACATGAGCCAGTGTGTACCAGTACTAGTATTATTTCATTTCAGTAGTACACACTGGCTCGTTAATAAAACATTATAAAAAACAACAATTTTCTAATCAGTCAAATAATATTTATTATCACAACTTATGCCTTTAGTACATTAATCACATGTTCATGTACCAAATCATTTATTTAACTTTTATGTTGAAAAAAAAGGTCCTGATTGTTTTTGTTCTCAAAGTAGGAGTAGATGACGGTAGATTGACATCACGACACACAGTATTTCGACAGTTTTCAACAAACGCTATCTCGATAGCACGCTAATTTGATATCCTCA
Source organism: Tuta absoluta (assembly GCA_027580185.1). Classification (NCBI taxonomy): domain Eukaryota; kingdom Metazoa; phylum Arthropoda; class Insecta; order Lepidoptera; family Gelechiidae; genus Tuta; species Tuta absoluta. The sequence goes on along the minus strand of JAQAHW010000016.1, from coordinate 9,644,213 downwards.
GTGTGGTTTCGAACTTTCCGTCCAGTGTCGCTTTTGCGACGCGGCATTCTAAAATAAAATAAAAACAAATATTTAGTAAATGATTGGATATTATAAATTGGCTATCACAAACAATTCGTGAAATCTATCGTATTAATAATACTAATAACACTTTTTAAGAATTCAAGCTTCCACATAATCTGTTAGAATTGAAAACTTTTGTATTGGAATGACTTTAAAGATACCCTCTGAACATATGGTCATGGTCATACCTATATTTTTTATTCTAGCGATCTTGAAACATGACAGTAAAACGAAGAATAAGTAAGCATTTTTAGGTTACAAATGTGTTAAAAAAGATTTGTTTCCCGTTTTGATATCCTACGCATAGTATGTAATTAACATTATATATACTTCGTATGACTATATTTTTCTAATTAATTGTATTAACCATCTAAAGTATTTATTTCAATTAATTCACATAAATTTCATACATGTCAAAATTAATTACAAAAAATGACACTTAAGAGTCCTACTTCGCCGGAAGGAACGAAATTCAAATGAAATTCGGAAGTCATGTCAAAGAGTATATTATAGAGGTGTCACCATTTTATATAATGTTAGTCTAACTGGTACTGATACAATACTTGACGACCAATGGTAGTGCGACTGCCTGCGGCGCAAAGGTTCCGGATTCGATTCTCGATGGACTACTCACAAAGTTGATATTATAACTTGGAAGGAATATTAACCTACATTATATTATAAGGACCATATTTTGAAATAAGCTGAACCATTCGCCAAGACTTAGCTGAACGCATAGTATCCATATTAATTATGAACTCTATAAACTGTACTGTCTGTTTGTTTGTTATTCTTACACTTTCAGTACATGGAAAGAATTCATCTAAAAATAAGGGCTTAATCAGTTCACAAAACACTTAGAAGAAAAGAAAAAGAAGAAAAAATATTTATTCAGTTACAATCTAATACATACAGGGAGTACAATAGCATACACAAAAAACACTTATGACTGAAACAGAAATGGAGTCCAGCTCAGCATATGCTGTAGCTTAAAGCTGCAGCGCTGATTTTCAGCTGGAACCGTCACATTTGAGCAATAAAGTGCGCTGCCCGGCTAGTATACCTACTCAATGTACATTAAAATTACTAAGTATAAATATAAATTAATATTTAAAGAATAAACATGAAATACTAAGACCTACACACACAGTTACTTATTTTAGCACGATTTTTTATTTAACAGGAAGGGTAACTAGATAATTAAATGCGCGATTTTATCACTTATCTTCATAACATCTCAAATCATATTTACAACTTTTTAGTTTAACGTTATTACAGAAGAAGCAAAGTCATTAAACTAAATAAAGCCAGCTTATTAGTTCAGGTTTAAAAATGCAAGTGGCCAGTATCATGTTACTCACTTTTCGCGAACATATTTTTGTTTCGTTTTTGTCCATCCTGGTATTGTACATTTTTTTGCGAACTTCGACATTAAGAAACTTTTTTTGCATATTTCTTTGTCATTTTCGTCATTGCACACCTGAATTAACGCAACTAATACTGTTAAATTTCAATTTCAATTTTAAACGTTTATTGCATAAATCAGTATACATAGATGTAAGATCAAAATATAAATAGCAAAAACCAATTAGCGACGGCCATTATATATTCGAGTATGATAATATATAGCGGTCGCATTCTCGCACCGTTCATTAGGTTTTGAACAATATTTGTTGACCATCAGACATACACAGAGCCGCATGCCTTAAAATATTCAAACCTTCGAATACCTTTAACAATCTTTTTCCTTTAATCACTGACACCAGTTGAATTGCTTCATAGTTAAAAAATATCATACATTTTGGTGATATCTATTAAAGTAACTAAGAAAATTTTAAAATCGAAGGTGCTTCTAATTGTTTTTTTGACTAAGGTTTTTAATCCATTCCTATCTGGATAATCCTGTAATTTTTGGGCTTGAAATTGGTATTTTTAGAAAAGGGATTTATAGCCCTATACAATGTTTGGTATATTTCGGTGTTACCAACGAACCAGGGTGACCACAACCTTTAATATAATGATACTCTCGACCTTCCCGAAATTTTAACATTAGTATTGGCATTTTGTTCTGTGACACTCTAGGACTTTCCAGCTAGGTATAAGTCTAGAACCTTTCAACCCAGTGTTACCCTAGCTTGAACATCTTGACCCAGTGCCACTCTAGAACCCTTCTACCCCATAACACTAAAAACCTTCCGAATCAATTGATCCCACTCTTGAACTGAAATCTGACAAAAATCTTTTACAACATAAATAATACTTTTGTATACTAGGTACGCAAGTTGCAAGAGATATGGGTGTGATAGGTGTATGTAGGTATGTATGTACGTAAGTACATGTACATAATTATTATCCTTGCTTTCTTATAATTTATCCTAAAACTGTGGTTGGTAGTGACCGTATGCGCAGCGCTCCATATTTACAATTAAAAATTTCCGCCGCGGTTAAAAAACTGCTTTTGTGCCGCCGTGCCGCCGTCTAGTGTTGCATATAAATCGAACCTTACTACTTCATACTAATCTGCACTAACAACCACGTCATCCTATCATTTGATCGTAAAAATATTTTAATACCTACGTCTAATCGGTTCATATTTTGCGTTTCGTTCGATGTATCAATCAACGTAGTATTGACATTGGCAAAATTATCCATAGCGGATAGAATGCCGTTGTTGTAGATAGTTGATATATTTTACGGCAAAATTCTAGCTACAATAATTTTTCACGGTCAAAATATCGAACAAATGTAGTGTGTGTCGCGTCTGCATCATATTCCGTTTATCTATGATCAATTCCACGTCAGTTTTGACAGCAGAGGAAACACATCAAAACAAAAACCTTTTATTCCCAAGAAAATCAGCCGGAAACAGTAAGTGTTTTGCTAAATTTCATAATAACTAAGACGTTTTGTCAAAAAATAACCGCCCGGGCGGGTTCAACGTGAAATTGCCATTAATAATCATACTAAGATCAATACAGTTCGATTAGCACTGGCGGAGGAAATCTCTTACGCCACGCTTCATCACTGAAAAATAGAGGTAACTTCAAATTTTAATTTCTCCGTAATTAAATATAAAATGAGATTTTGCGCTGCCCTGGCGTATTCCTCATATCTTGAAGATTAAAAAACAAAATTTTGTTGACAGTGATGTGCCTTAGATTATGCATAAAATGCATTCTCGTAGCTCGTTTTCACCTCACTTCATGGAAGTAGGCCCGTTAAAACTAAACTTAAACTACTTACTCACAAAGCCCGCTCCTTGTCGATCCGGGGGCAAAGGTCCCCATAACGCTCGCCGCGTTGCCGCGTTGAATCGCCATGGCTAACCTTTGCACCAGGAAAGAACCAGAGCGGGGGTCACCTCCTCTCTCTCTTAAGCGGCTACCTAATTCTGCTATAAAAGCCTTAGCCTCATTGCACCAGCACCCGGCTGTTCCCACAGCGAACGGGACAAAATTGTAGTTTTCGCTCAGGACTGAATATTTATCGCGCTTCCTACTGGCTGCACCCTCGGCAGCAGCCCCTGGAGCCCTCATGGTACCACTGAGATGGCTAGCGGCGTAAGTGCTGACGCATGTAGCGTCCCACATGAGGCACTTTCCACATTTCCACGGTACCAGAGACAGGCCGTCGGGTCTTTTTCCATCAGTTCGACTGAGACCCGGTGGTTCCAGGGCACTTGGGACTTGGGCAGACACGAGTGCTCTGCGGATGATGTCGTTTAGGGCGTGGTGACGAGAGAATCTCCCCGCACAGCGACTGCAACTTAAAGCGTGGTGGCCATTGGCCTCCACCATGGAGCCGCAAACGCATAAATGTGGTTCACAAACGTTGCAACCCAGGCGGAGAGCCACAGCCACACGCAGCGAGTCGCTGTCCAGGAGTGTACCCATGTGGGGTGATGGTAATGCATGTAGCCACGCCCCCGATTCTGGTTGTGTCACAGCCCGAAGTCTGGCCACATTTACCCCCGTCGCCGCCTCAAGCAAATGATCGGACACACCTTTCGCCCCGATATCGTCCCAAGCACGCTGCGAGCCAACATCGAGAGGCAATGACGCACCCGGATTACGGGCGAGCCAAACACTCAAGGCACCATCAGCAAACGGAATACTCAACTCGTCGCCATAAAGGGGCAAAATAGTAGCGACAAGTTTCGTGACCCCATGCACAGACGCCAAGAATGCCGGGACTCCCACATCCTGCATGCACCTAATCCCTAAACCCCCGTGCCGCACCGGCAATGCAGCCTGACTCCATTGCCTATCGTCTAACGCAACATTAAGGACACTCACCACCGTATCTCTAAGTGTAACGTCGAAGAGCGACACTTCTTCTGGATACATCCAGGTGTACCATCTAAAGTAAACACTGACTCACAAAAGTACACACTGACTCGCGAGTCATTGTGTACATCCTAAATTTGAGTCAGTGAGGCTTCGTCGCCATTTTGAATTCAATAGGTGACACATCTTACAATTCTTCCCGTACGGCCAGCAAATCTATCGCATTGCCTAGCATATTAACACCACTATCCAACAAAACAATGACAATTGTACGAATCTTTATTTATCAATGAATAAAACGAAGTGTAACTTACCTCGTAATTTTGTTTTGAGGGCACAAAAACTATCACACACTTTTTTCACTACTGAACGGCGCTGGAGCAGGCGGGTTACTGGTTTATGCGCGTTCGGCTGTCGCGAACTACCAATGAGTGAGGGAGACAGGTAGATACTTTTGTCCATTCGGGAGATACAGCCGTGAGTCAGAGTACCCGCATGAGTCACTGTTTCCTACCCTACCCTACCTATGGAATTCGTAGTTTGGTGAGTATTCAGCTTTTTAGATTAGGAACCGATGAATAAACTACCCTATGGAATCTCTTGGAGTAGGCATCTAACAAAATATAAATATACGAAGAAGGAACATGGAAGAACATGAAATTTATATTGAATTTGCAAGTAGAAAGGGCATAAATATACCTGCAGATGATAAAATGGTTCAGCTTACATTCTATTTAGGTAAGAAATCATCATTATTTTTACCATTTTAAACTGCTTAGTATGTAAACAGATAAGGATGTCAATTTTGGTGGTTGGAACCAATTTTGGTGGCCTCTAATATGCCACCAAATCCACCAAAATTGGCCCACCAAAATTGAGACAAAGCCTTTTTGTAAATATAAAAAAATAAGTGTAAGTTTTAGATCAAAATAAATTCTATAAGTGTAAGGAGTGACAAATGACACATCAAATTCCACAGCAATAGTTTATGGTTGTACACAAAGTAATGAAATAATCGAACCACCAAAATTGCAACCGTTTTTTAGATAATTGCGTAAAGTCTGTACTTACGTTTTTGGCGGGAACATGCATCGTCGCCGCACCCAAGTAACCATCACAAGCGCTTGAGCGCAAGCGGCCGGGACGCGGTGTGGCAACAGGGCGTTGGGAATATGCATTAGAGATGAGATACCATCGTTCAAAATTTTTCCACCAAAATTGTTTTTTTTTTCGGACACTTCTTTTCACCCGTTTAACTTTATAGTACTTAAGGTAGTTGTCTTAAATATAAAACTAAGAGTTAGTTTACATATCTAGGAAGACATTTGAGCTAGTTGGAAACATCTCATGTCTTGAGGGAAAAAATCATAGAGAGTTTTCTTCTCAAATTTGGATTCCGGACGCGCCACCAAAATTAGGAAATGGCGCTTCAGCATTTTTTTTTATTTTGTTGTATTTACTTATTATTGTTAATTATCATATGCACATTTAAAAACAAGCGTATATTTAAAGATTTTTTTTTTTTATTGCTGTATTTGTACTTCTGACTAGGATTTTCAGCTCGGACACGTTAAAAACACGTCTGGGAAAATGAGCCATATGTTTTAGATTAGAACTATTCAATGTACAGTGGAGTGTAGTTTATGTTTTATTGTAGGTATGATGTAACTTTTGTATCGACCCCTGTTCTAACAGTAGTAAACCTTTTTTTGTAGTAGGTATAGTATGTATGTACCTACACATCGTACTTAACCCAATTGGAACTAAAATGGTCATGAATGCAACCCACCACCTTTATTTACAAGATTCCATATTTAACTACGGCGTCTAATAATGCTTTAAGCCCGGTTTACATTGTCTTAGTGTTTAGTCGAATGCTTTAGTACAAGTTGAAAGGCAAGTTCAATTCAAGTAGAACTGTACTAAAATGTACTAAAGCAAGTAGCGTTTACACGTTTCAACCAAAGTACTATCCTAAAGCACTCTACTAAACACTAAGACAATGTAAACCGGCCTTAACAAGAATACTTAAATAAAAAAATCGCGTTATTGTGGCTTCAAAAGTGCTACAAAACGTCACAGCTGCCGAATGTCGTAAACTGCTTCATGGATGACTGATCCTTTCGGCGAATGTCCAAATATCCACTACTATCACAAATTAACTGTAGGTACTTAATAATATGTAGACTAGCTACTATCTACTACTACTAAAAGTAAAATGTCACCACGTCAAAAAGATCATACGATGTCACGTCGTGAAAAAAATTTTCTTGAAGGTACCACTCGTGGGTGCAGTAACTTTGGCCAGTGTGTCATTTTTTTTAATGGGAGCTTGGTACTGTGCTGGTAGTCCATAATCTGCTGAATCATGTGTTGTGTCGTGGAATATTTGTGATGTTTATAATAAAATTTTACGATTAGAAAAACAGTCTAGCTTTTTATTTAACACCTGCCGCCTCTTTTTTTCGATTTCTAAATTAATTTTGAGGTCAGCGAATCCGATTAGGGATATACACATTACATTACCTACCTATCTATCGTGTTTTCACCGATCACACCTTCCAAAAATAACCAATCAGTTTGTTAAGAGATCATAGAAATATTAACTCGGTAGAATTCAGAGGAGAAGTCTCTGGACATGTCGGTGGGGGTAGGTCAGGAGGGGTGCGTCTTTCCGTTTCCGTGTTCAGTACGAGGCAATGCCTCCAAATCGACACGGGTTTGTAACGCTTACAAACCCGTGTTCATTACGAGGCATAGAACTTACGCATGAAGTTCGTGCGAAACCCACCGGCTCGAGTCGGTGGCGGCCGCGGCGGCAGCGTTTCGCCGCTCACTTCGCAAATACAAAAATTCTTTCAAAGTTTGTATATGATTTTTCAAAGCTACAGACTCCATCGAGTTTAATATCATTTATTGTTGAAAAAAATGACCAACGAAGATCTCGAAAAATTCACGTCCACCCAACATCGATCGCTCGCCGCAAAGAAAGAGGTCTAGCATGCAGTGGAAGGATTCAGTCAGGAAGACCATCTAAGTCGAAAGTGTGAAGAGAAAACGTGTTCACAATATTGCATTGCATCAAATATTGATGACAACATGCCTCCTGCCAAAAAACATTAAATTTATATTTTAGATAGGTACTTACACGGTACTTATTATATTAATTATTTTGTAAACAACGAAATGTGATTGCCTTGCCATTAATTACACAATAAAAAAAATGTTTGAGTTTTCTTGTGCATTTTTTAAAAGATCCAAAATATTGACAAATAATTTATATTCACAATTAAAGCAAATGAGTAATTTCAATTAAAGTAAGCAATACCAATGCAATTTATTATACCTACTTTATTGCAATATCACAGACACACTTCAATTCCGATACATCTTAATACTTATCATGTGACTCCCCTTCCTCCTATTATTTTATAATTATAGAACATTTATACAGGTTGTCTCTCGATTCTCGATCTCGATTCTAGGCATCCTAAGCCACCGATCTAGCAAAAAAAACTTTATAATAATTCTGACTGATTAGTGCATTTGAATGTAATGTCTAAAAAAATTACAAATATTAAAAGATTTTTTTGCTAGATTAGTAGCTTAGGATGCGTAAATTCTCGATTTTTTTATTTAGAGACCCTGTAATGCTATTATGGCGTAATTGTCTTTCGAAGTCCGTGCTTGAGGCCGTACGCTCGCTCACGCGGTTTCACGCGCGGGACGGCCCGCGCGGGCCAGATTTGACAAAACACAAGATTGGCGCCCCGTGACGCGGCCTGCGGTCACCCGCGCCGCGGCTTCAGCAACCCGCGACATAATATAACCCGTACGAACACGACGACACTTGCCATATTACAACTACCTAGGCACTATGCGCCTTCTAAATTTGGACGGGTAATAATGGCGGCGATGTCAGACCGCCGCGCGGTCTCACGCGCGGGCTGGCCCGCGCGTGAAACCGCGTAAGCGAGCGTACGGCCTTCGGGGATGCATGCCTTGTACACATGTGCCTCGTAATGAACACGGGTTTGTAAGGCCGTACGCTCGCTTAGGCCGTACGCTCGCTTACGCGGTTTCACGCGCGGGCCAGCCCGCGCGTGAGGCCGCGCGCGGTCTCGCGGGATCCGCGCGGCGGTCTGACTTCGCCGCCATTATTACCCGTCCAAATTTAGAAGGCGTATAGTGCCTAGGTAGTTGAAATATGGCAAGTGTCGTCGTGTTCGTACGGGTTATATTATGTCGCGGGTTGCTGAAGCCGCGGCGCGGGTGACCGCAGGCCGCGTCACGGGGCGCCAATCTTGTGTTCTGTCAAATCTGGCCCGCGCGGGCCGTCCCGCGCGTGAAACCGCGTGAGCGAGCGTACGGCCTTACGCGGTTTCACGCGCGGGCCAGCCCGCGCGTGAAGCCGCGCGCGGTCTCGCGGGATCCGCGCGGCGGTCTGACATCGCCGCCATTATTACCCGTCCAAATTTAGAAGGCGCATAGTGCCTAGGTAGTTGTAATATGGCAAGTGTCGTCGTGTTCGTACGGGTTATATTATGTCGCGGGTTGCTGAGGCCGTACGCTCGCTCACGCGGTTTCACGCGCGGGACGTCCCGCGCGGGCCAGATTTGACAAAACACAAGATTGGCGCCCCGTGACGCGGCCTACGGTCACCCGCGCCGCGGCTTCAGCAACCCGCGACATAATATAACCCGTACGAACACGACGACACTTGCCATATTACAACTACCTAGGCACTATGCGCCTTCTAAATTTGGACGGGTAATAATGGCGGCGATGTCAGACCGCCGCGCGGATCCCGCGAGACCGCGCGCGGCCTCACGCGCGGGCTGGCCCGCGCGTGAAACCGCGTAAGCGAGCGTACGGCCTGAAGCCGCGGCGCGGGTGACCGCAGGCCGCGTCACGGGGCGCCAATCTTGTGTTATGTCAAATCTGGCCCGCGCGGGACGTCCCGCGCGTGAAACCGCGTGAGCGAGCGTACGGCCTAAGCGTTACAAACCCGTGTCGATTTGGAGGCATTGCCTCGTACTGAACACGGAAACGGAAAGACGCAGGAGGGGTCTGGGAGGGCATTCAGCTCCAGCCGAAACAAGATGCCTTTTTTTATGCAAGGTAGTAGTAATGGTATGTATCATTTTGCAGTGACAATGTGTGCAGTGTGTACGAGTTGAGGCGGCTGGGAAGTGCCCGAGCTATTTCTGTAGCTAGGTCAATGTCGGCCATTGCTCCACGGCGGGCGCCCATGAGCTGGTTCAAGTTTGTAAACAAAGGCAAGGGTTGTTCAAATGAAAGACAAGTGTAAATTTTTCAGTTTTTTTTTTCAATTTTCATATTTTTTATAATTTATAAATGACCTAGTAAGAAAGTAGTCTTATCCGTTTCAGCACATACAATCATCATTCATGAGATTACAAAAGATCCTTTGGCGAGTGCAGTACCGAGGCCGGCACGCGGCGCGCCCCGCGGTCCGCGCTCCGCGCCGCCGTCACTATTACGATTTAATTACAATAATATCTTACGTACAATTAAATTAACGGAAATTACAAGCCAGTGCCGATCAGCCGGCCGCGGGACCGGCCGCGCCGGCGACAACCGCGAACCCGCGCCACGACCACGCGCGCTTAGAAGCACTTCCTGTGCACGATGGACGGGCCGGACTCGTCGTACTCCTGTTTCGAGATCCACATCTGCTGGAAGGTAGAGAGGGAGGCGAGGATCGATCCACCGATCCATACGGAGTACTTCCTCTCTGGGGGCGCGATGATCTTGATCTTCATGGTCGAGGGGGCGAGGGCGGTGATCTCCTTCTGCATACGGTCGGCGATTCCGGGGTACATGGTGGTACCTCCGGACAATACTGTGTTGGCGTACAGGTCCTTACGGATGTCCACGTCGCACTTCATGATCGAGTTGTAGGTGGTCTCGTGGATACCGCAAGCTTCCATACCCAGGAATGAGGGCTGGAAGAGAGCCTCAGGGCAACGGAAACGCTCGTTTCCGATGGTGATGACCTGACCGTCGGGAAGTTCGTAGGACTTCTCGAGCGAGCTGCTGGAGGCGGCGGTGGCCATCTCCTGCTCGAAGTCGAGCGCGACGTAGCAGAGCTTCTCCTTGATGTCGCGCACGATCTCACGCTCGGCCGTGGTGGTGAACGAGTAACCGCGCTCGGTGAGGATCTTCATGAGGTAGTCGGTGAGGTCGCGGCCGGCGAGGTCCAGACGCAGGATGGCGTGGGGAAGGGCGTAACCTTCGTAGATGGGCACGGTGTGGGACACGCCGTCTCCGGAGTCGAGCACGATACCGGTGGTACGACCGGACGCGTACAGGGACAGCACGGCCTGGATCGCCACGTACATGGCGGGTGTGTTGAAGGTCTCGAACATGATCTGGGTCATCTTCTCCCTGTAAACAAAGCAGAGGTCAGAGTCTGCGGGCACGGCGCGCTGAGTTGCGGTATGTCGGTCGCCCGAACCGATCGATGCTTACCTGTTGGCTTTGGGGTTGAGGGGAGCTTCGGTGAGCAGGACGGGGTGCTCCTCGGGGGCGACACGCAGCTCGTTGTAGAAGGTGTGGTGCCAGATCTTCTCCATGTCATCCCAGTTGGTGACGATGCCGTGTTCGATGGGGTATTTCAGGGTGAGGATTCCTCTCTTGCTCTGGGCCTCGTCACCGACGTACGAGTCCTTCTGTCCCATGCCGACCATGACACCCTGGTGGCGGGGCCGGCCCACGATCGAGGGGAACACGGCACGCGGCGCGTCGTCGCCCGCGAAACCGGCCTTGCACATACCGGAGCCATTGTCCACTACCAACGCAGCAACTTCCTCGTCGCACATTGTGAATTAGTCTGGAATTAAAGAAAATTTAAGATTAATTCTAATATCCTGCGGACTAATTGATAAAACACACATTCATGCAACTTGGCACATCACTAGCTCATGATCCAATTTGATAAGTTGATTGAACTCCAATGGATTACCGAATCCTTCTTTCATCCACCACAATCATACGTTTCACAATCATGTCCATATTCATAAAGCACTGTGGGCTGAAGTCCTACGCCATTAAGTGTCTAGCTAAGTGGGCGATGGACTCGCAAATCGAGACCAAATATGGAGCGCGGCGAGAGGCCGGGCGGGCGCGAGACGTGGCGCGATCACGGCGGAGACGCTCAACTTTTACCGACCGGTAAAAGTTAAGCACCAGATCAGTTACTTTCCAATTCCGATTGTAACTATTCAAGTTCCGTAAGTTATCCGGGGTAATGGAGCCACGCCCTACCGCAACCGGCGGCACCCGGGACCCGGGCACACGCCGGCCACCCCTTGGATCAAGTCGTGTCACTGATCACACGCACTAATCCGATTGATAACACTTATCACACCACTCGATCACTATCATCACAAGTATTAAAGGCACGTCTTGTCAACTTACATTTAATTAAATAGTCCTATTAAATAAATAAATTAATTGCTATTGCACAGCCTCGGTTCTGCTGCACAACACTTCAACTCGAGCTCACTTCGTGGAATGTCGGCGAGCAAAGCACGCGAGGTATATAAATGAGACTGGTTATCGGGCCTTCCCAACCCGCCGCGGCGGTCGCCTCGACCAATCGCGTCGAACTTGAGTTTTCGTTACCATATATGGTATTGCGCGCTGCATGGAGCCTGCGCCCTTCCCCGTGCCCCGCGCAGAGCGCCGCGACTGATAGCGGTCGCTTGATAACGCAGCGACGGCTAGACTAGCTCACATTCTCATTAGATTCTGATACCAGTAACATTGGTCTTAAATACCAACACAAGACAGGTGCAATCACATTACAATACAGTCACACTGCACACATAATAAAGCGGAAGATCACAAGTCCGGGTCTTGCTTGAAAAAAAATTCCAATGCAGTTTCGTTCGTCTTCCAGAAGCGCAACGTATTACCTATCAAAGATCAGCCGATCTAAATGCTACGCGGCTACGATTTGCTACGAATTCTGTTACGAAACCCACCCCCTACATCTTCTTCATAGGTGAACTATTTCTGGCATTTTGGCTTGGTTCCAACTTCCAAACGGTAACTTTTAACCCTCGATGGTTAGGTAGGTACTACTTTGATCAAAAATGATGAATCAGCAGAGGAACAATCATTAAATTACAATAAAAAAGACTTACTTACCCGTGTTAGATTAGCAGCAACACACAAAACAATACTACAGCGATCGCCGATCCGTGGGAAATGCCGGCCGGTGTCTGTCGTCGTTCGCTCGCTCGCGCGCGGAGGTCGATTTGCTTCACCAGCGCTATACTACGCCGGCGCCACGCAATCGACTCGCCCAACGGACCCCTGAACCGCTGAGAATTTCAGAATATTAACCAATTTTTACCGCAATATTTTAGAAAACGACCTATAAAATGCGTTCTTTGACAAATATTCATGACATGTGCCAAGCAATTGTTCAGAATTTGATTTTAGAATAGTTTATTTTTCTGACATTACAATAGACTCGCCCAACTCCCCACTCAGAGCAGCCGATGGCATTACCAAATATGGGCATAGGGAAAATACTGGATCGTGATTGGTCGACGCCAGCAACGGTCATTGTTCGTACAAGGCGAACGCAAACATAGAAAGACTTCCCTGTGCGATTGTGTGCGTTTTCTAGTAACAAAACGTTTCATTCAATATATAGGAGGAGTAGTGTGGAATATCGTTTACAAATTGTGCGAACCGTATTTTGAAATCTCATTACCATACATTATGTGAATTTCACCATATTGATTACAAGCCTTAGATCAAGATCTTGCGCTAGCAATTGTTATGTTTGAGGTACTAAATTGCATGGTCTTGTTAATCAATTGACAACATGTTTGGCTTAGACTGTTAGCGGAAATTTTTAAAATAAAGAAATTAATATATTTTTTACACTAAAAGAAAAATATTAGATGCATATTTTTTTGCATCGCACCGCACACAACAAACTGGTTTGAGACTGTGACATCGACCCTAAAGTTCCGCCGTTCCAATAAGTCGTATTTGACGGTATTGCAAAAACGCGTACAGATCCACCTCCAGTGAAATATGATACTCTAACGTACCTGTCATTTCCATACTAAAAGAGTTGTCAACAGTACTCTTTGCCATAGTATTATCACGAATCTGACAGCCGTCAAATACGACTTACTGCAGCGGCGGTACTTTACTTATAATCATAACATTATTAGGGCTGTAAAAAAATAACCGTGGTAAAAAGCAATAAGGTCTTTGTTTAAGTTACGTTTATTAACTCCAAAGTAAAGCTTTAAATATCTGGGGGTGTCTCATTCATCAGTGATCATCACTCATAAATAATAATCATAAAAATCCTTAATAATAACAAATCCTGCTTGTAATGGGAAATTTTCTAGGGATTCTCGAGTGTCATGTAGAGTAGAGGGCGCTAAGCTTAATTGAAATAACGTTTCTTTACACAAAAACTGTACCACTTTATAAATTAATCTTTATTTTGTGTTTATTGAATTGTTCTAAATTCATAATTGGTTATTTGTTTACTTACACGTATAACACTCAATATAAAAGCAAGGCGATAAGTTTATTCTGTAGTAAATTAAAATAAAATAATTATTTTGTAACGAACACAACGTGAAACGGAACCTGTGACAAAACTATGGCTGATGCCAGCCATATTGAAACGTCAAAATTTCAGTTTAGCACAGCGCCCTCTGGTTTGACATTCAGAACTATTAAGAGAACTGTCAATAGAAAAACTCCCATTAACCCTTAAATGCATATTGATGTAGATATACATCGTTCAAGGTTTTAATTCGTAAATAAATAAGTATTGGTACTGGGCATCAGTACTTTTACTTTTTAAAAACCTCAGAGTATGCTGTTGTATATTTTTGAACGAAACTTTGGCAGTTTTTTTTTTGTTTGTAAATATGTCAATATTCTGTGCTTTGGCGGGAATGGTCTAAACTCTCGCGATACAAACATTTTGCAAACTTTGTCAGGAATAAAAGAAGTGATCTATTTCTGTAAAAAAAGGATAATATTGAAGAAAAAGGTATGTTTTTACGTCTACACTAATATTATAAAGAGGAAAGATTTGATTGTTTGTTTGTATGTTTGTTTGTTTGTTTGTTTGTTTGTTTGCATCGAATAGGCTCCGAAACTACTGGCCCGATTTTAAAAATTCTTTCACCATTAGAATCCTACATTATTCCTGATGAACATAGGCTATATTTTATACGAGAAAAAAATAGGGATCCGCGTGAAAATTTCGATAATGTAACCCAACGTGTGAAAAATTTACCAAAAAAATGTCTTTTATCGCGTACGCTGTGGAAAATATTGACAATAGAGCAAAGTGATGTACTACAGTTTTATAGAGGACATCAATATCTATAATAATGTCCGCGATACCATATGTCTAACTATTACAGCTATGCCACAATAACTACTTTTTCATTCAAAAATGTACCAACTACGCCACATTATTCGTACCAGTAGTGTAATGATTACATTTAATCATTACTGTATTAAAGGGTGTCAGGGATAGCCCTCAGAATACTAATAGAGTACATGCAGACCATAAAACTGAAAAACTTTCCCCTAGGAACATATTTCAGGAAACGGAAACGTTTAAAAACTTACTTCCCATAGTGAATGCAGTCAGCTGATTGTGATTTTGTATGGAAGGTCATTTTTTTTGCGTTTCCTGACATATGTTTCTAGGGGAAAGTTGTTCAGTTTTATGTTTCATGCACCCTATCAGTATTCGAAGGGCTGTCCCTTACTCGGTATAAAAAGACGACAAAAAACATTAAATAATGCATTTGAATAATCTACACTAAAATAATACATACAGACACATATCACGCCTATCATCCCTTGCGGGGTAGGCAGAGCGTAAACGACATTTACGCCACGTCTGACATATGTTTGATGGTCATTCGGAAAATTGTGTATCGCCATAGTGACAGGTTGTCAGCCCATCGCCTAAAATTGCAATACACACCCTCAAGTCCCTCAGTCGCCTCCTACGACTCCCACGGGAAAGAAATCGGGTGATGCTATTCTAAGCCGGCATCACACTAAAATAATAATTATATAATCTACACTAATATTAGAAACAGGATTTTATTTATTGTTTGTTTGAATTGAAAAGGCTCCGAAACTACTGGACCGATTTAAAAAATTCTTTTACCGTTAATTGAAATTGAAATTCATTATTCAATGTATGATAGTATTATCACTTATTATTGACGTCATGAACCGTCATTTTAAAAGAAGAAATTTGTGTCAAACAATTTTCTTTTTATTTATTTTGGGGTGGTATGAGATCTACCTCCTAGCGGTCCACCCCGGGCAACGGCAACACAGGCTTGCCTGTGGATAAGTCCGGCTGAACGATCCCACTAAGCGGTGGAAGGCTCCGTAAGGGGCCGCCTGGCTTGCGACCACCATCCCACCGAAGTCTGGCGCCAAGTAGCTTGCTGCATTCCGTCAGTGTGTGGGAGTGCCAGTGCCTTAACAGGCTTCTTCTGGGTGAGCTCGCTCCATCTTAGACTCTGTCTCTGTCCTATGACCCAGACTAGAGTCAAGAGCAAACCCATCGTTAATAAAAAAATAAAATTACAATTTTGCTATGGCCTAATAGAAAACCGGCTCGGGCGGGATAAAAAAAAATTAAAATATAGGCACTGCCATGGGGCTGGCCAGGTTAATCACAGGCATGTAACTTTACGCCACCACCATCTGAAAACGATATTTGTTTCAAATTGAAGTCAAGATTTTTAGAATCCTACATTATCCCTGATGAACATCTATGTTCATCAGTTTAATATAGCCTATATAGGCTATATTAAACTGATGAACATCTTATTCCCGGGGGGAAATTGTTAGCGGCGGGTGAAACCGCTGGGCGGGCTGCTAGTTATTAATAATTATATGACAACTTGCCAAGTATTTTTTTCGAAATACGAAGGTATTTATATAAGATGTAGAAATACATCATCATGCAAAATCGGTACTCATGATTGGTACTAAGTGGGAAGGACTTTATTTCTAGTCTTTCGATACTTTTTAGAGTTTTTAGCGTTTTTGATGTACCCTCTTTAGTTTTATTTTGTTTATTCTTATATTTTATTAGTATTTATATTGCAGGATGCCTAGACCCATGAAAGAAAAGGCTATAGAAGACCTACTACAGGCGTTAGAAGATGGAAATATTTCTGATGATGAATTAGAAGATGAAAATGATGACGAAGATGATTTTTATAATGATATTCATGAAATAATCAATTAATTATTAGATGGAAGATAATGAAGAGGGTGAGGGAGAAAATTAGGTTGTCACTCTTCTTTCAACTTATATCGGCACAGAGCCAGCAGGAAAAGTGCTGCGATACGACAAGAAACAGAAAAGAAAGGTGGAAATATCTTGTCCGAAGGTAGTGCAGGAGTATAATATGCACATGGGTGAAGTAGACTTGATGGACAGCTACATAGAACGCTATCGCATACGCATAAAAAGCAGAAAATGGTATTTGCGCCTTTTCTACCACTTGTTGGATTTAGCTGTCATAAACTCTTGGGTCCTAATGAAAAAGAATTGTATTGCCAAGGGTGTGCCGAAAAAACTGCTGCCTAGCTGATAGCCTTTGCAATGTCAGCCAGAGCTACACTTATAAAAGAGGACGCCCTAGCCAAAACTCTTTAGAGAAGAGTTACATGCAAAAAAAACAATTAGGTCCAGGTCATCCAGTACCTAACGAAGATATACGAACAGATGGAATGGAACATTGGCCAATATTTTCCGGTCGTTTACGATGTAAGATTCCGCAATGTAAAGGTACTATACAGTGGTCCAAGTGATTGTATACTCTTTGCAGTGGTCCTGTGCTAAATGTAACGTACCTCTTTGCTTGAATCAAAGAAACAATTGTTTTAAAGATTTCCATACATGTTAGTTTCCGATTTTGCATGATGATGTAGATATACATCAAACAATTTTTTTTGAAATATATATATAAAATATGTAATATGATTTTTTTCTGTATTTTTCCCAAAATCTGTGTTCCTTTTTACATATGAAAAGATTTATTTGAAAAATTAACAAAAATTCGTGCATTTAAGGGTTAAAGCAGATTCGTTCTTTATGCAGCGCTGCGCGGTAATCATATGAACCAAGATTCAATATGGATTTTTAAAGTTTCATTTCTTAATGTCTGGGTGATTGATTGATAATGATAAAGACTCAGAACTCAAATCACGGTGCGCACGCTTTGCATTCAACGAATCAATCTGTGCCTGGACTAATACCGTTTGGTGGCACGGCGGCGCGGCGGCGGTTGGTGCTCAATAATAGTCTGCTAAGTTATGAAGTCATAAAAATGCTAGCGAGCCTGAACCTGCGGTTTGCATCTTAGTTGGTCGGGTTAATAAACGATCGCAACAAGATCCATACGATTACGTCTCGCATAGGTTTCATTCGTAAAAAAAACTGTCTGTGTCTGAGTTCCATGATAAATCGTTAAAACCGTTACAGTATTTTAAAAAAGCAATTTTAGAAAATGTAGATAGCTATTTAACAAGCTTATTTTTATCTCTAGATATTATGGTTTGTTAGACAAAAAGCACTCATTCAATTTAACGAAAATTAACTGTGACCAAATAGGGCAGAACCTAGGCAAATTTAATGTGTCAAAATTCCTAGAAGTTTGAAAATGTGACCAAATTCTAAACCATTACAACCACTAAGTACAAAAAAATATTGCGAATTCGCATGTGGCCTCATATCATAGTAAAAGTTGTTCAGAATCACGAGTAGAAACCAGCGTTGCCGGCGCGGATCTTTGGATGCGATTTCGGATCTTTTGGACTCTTATCGGATCCTTCGCGGATCCTGACTTCAAGCGGATAATTTCGGACAATTTAATGAAATAACCAAAATAAAGCCAAAAATTTAAGATAGAATATAAATCTTTCAAATCTATCAAAACGCAAAAAAAAATCGTCTTTCAGACTTTCAGTCTATCAGTCTTCCTTTACTCGTGCGTTTTTAATCAAACCAAACCGTTTAGTTAAAAGCGCACGAGTATCGATACGACCGTATATCTGTCTCACTCGAAACATACCACTGCGAGAGAGATGCGTGATTGAGTGAGTTGACCGTTATTTTTTCGCTAGGTGTGTTTGTTTTGATTTGATTCGTTCGTTCGGGAATTTTCTTTCTTAGTTTTTCTCAAAGCGCTTTTTGTTTGAAAATTGAAATTCATTGCGTATAAGTAGAATACAATAAATGTTTTTTTTACAAAAATAGAGTACAAATCCGTAAAATTTTAATAACTGACTCTTCTGGGCAAAATCTAAAATCGGATCCGATCGGATCCTGTCGGACAAAGTTTCGGATCTTTCCGTGGTCTGGTGCCGGCAACACTGGTAGAAACACCCTTTATCGTATGTACAACGTTCTACCGAACACCCTGTATATATTTATCCTCGACTCGAACGTCTCGAACAAAATTCGTTGAGTCGGTAACTAAGCTAGGTAGGTATGAAGATCGAACTCAAAAAATGTTAAACATTAAGAAAGTAATTAATTACTATCAGGAAATGTCTCGAATGGACTCAAAAAGCTTTCTAATAATAAATAAGGTGATTTAGATGTTTATGTGACATAATAAGTAATTAACATAATTTATATTAAGATTAATTATTATAATAAATTTGGTATAATTATTTTTAAAATTATTATTAAGACCGAGAGTATGGGTAGGTTAATCATAAAATTTAATTTAATGCTTAGTGACATATAATGTCCGAACACAATAATTTATTAAATGATCCACTTTAAACCAAATAAACTATCTATTAAAAATATAAAAAAGGTATTGTTACTTTGAATTTTTTTGGATTGTAATGAATAGAATGATATTTTTATATATCTGGTATTATGTTTTTTATCAAAAGCATGTAGAGCTAGTACAAAATTCTGTTTACTACGCTTATCTTTTAAAGGACATTCCATCTACCATAAATTATATTATTTTCTGTATAAATAATATAAACGAACCTACTAATCGTGTGACTCAGCCATAGTTCCTGTAAGTATACCAACCTACTTATAGGCGCCGATGAGTCAACCAAATGTGTTACCCGCATTCTCAGTAAATTCATCGTATTACTCAGAAACATTGACTTGTATAGCTATAGTAGGTGAACGCCTCTAGAGGAAACATTTTTTTGTGGACAATTCTGAGTTTTTGGGGTGAAAAGTCAACCTTTTTGGTGCTGTTTCTTATGTTCTACTAAGTACGGTCGCATTCAAAAGTGGAGTCATAGTTAACACAAACCTCAGAAAACAAGTCGCTCGCACCCGCGGCGACACTCACACAATGACACAAATGACGTATAACATACTATTATTTGACGAACTACCATTGTATAATAGGCTGAGTAGTATTGACTATTTCACTACATGAATCATTAGCTTCGGTTGCTTGGTCAGTAGCGCGGTCAAGCAAATTCTTGACCGTTATTGTGGAGACAATGGATCGAATCCCGATATCTTCGTTATAGTTTTTATTTTATCAAATGAAGCAAAATTTAGTAAATTTTGAATTACATTTTAGTTGTTGCTAGATCGTTTGCGAGATAGTGCGTGTGCTAAGTGTTTTTTTTTTAACCTAAGTTTATTTATTAAACTTCAGTGTTTATTTCTTCGAAATGCATACTATTATCAGTTTGCAGGATAAGCAGCGTATTGTTGCGCTGCAATTATCTGTGGCGCTGCATGATATTGGATTTAATTTAACTCAAATTGCTACTCAGACTGGTCTGGCCGTAAGTATAGTTTTATTTCATTACAATTGTATTTTAAATATTAAAATCTTTGATTCATAGTATGTTGGTAGCTGTGAACCGATTAGTATAAACTTTTTTATTAATAATGCTACTTTGTTTTAGTGGAAGACTGTTAAACGTTGGGTTACACGTTTTGAAGAGGAAGGTAGCGTAAAAACTCGACTCGTCTTATTAATGATTCACAGCGGAGAATGATGGTGTAACAATATGAAGAAAATGGTTCTGCCGCTGGTCCAGGCGAATTAGTAGCACAAGAAACAGGGCGTGCAACTGCCGCTAATTATGTTGATATGCTACAGGAAAGCATGCTACCGACGACGGTGCGAAATGTTTAACTGTTTATCCTGCTAGTGAAGTTCCTCGTTTTGCATTTGTCCAGGATAAATTGTCCAGTGCATCGAGCTGCCGTGGTGAATAATTGGTTTAGCAAGCACCCAGATATCCAAGTTATTTGTTGGCCAGCAAAATCTCCGGACTTAAATCCCATAGAGAATTTATGGGGTTTAATGGTGCAAAGGTGGGACATGCGCAATGAAAGAACTACAGAAGCTTTAGAGGCTCACTGCCTGGGAGTGTGGGAGAGTACCAGAGGAACAGATATATGCACTTATTTGGTCGAGTCTATTAAGTGTTTATTAAGTGTTGTTGAAAGCAGCGGAGGTAACACCAAATACTAATTATGTAAGCGGCGATTTTTACTTAAGATTCCAATCAGACCCGATCTAGCATACATTGCTGATTATCTTGTGTATTTCATTATAATATATGAATATACACAAAATAATCAGCAATGTATGCCGAAGCGGGCCCGATAAATCGTTGCTCACTCAACCTCTGTTTACCTGCTTACCCGCCTACTATTGCAGTAGGTATTTGTGGAGCATTACATTAGCAATTTAATTATGCTAAAACATCGATATATCTTTATATAAGATTGATCATTATTAGTCAGTTATCTTAAGGCCTTGCTTCAATATCTTTTCATTACGAAAACGAGTACTTAAGCTTAAACCTTGAGATGTAGGCAAATAACTGATTTATTATTATTACAATTACTTTTACTTCCGAGGAAAGTGCATCATCGTTAAACATAGAACAATAAAATAATTACTAACGACATTATTACTTAAATAACATTATTGAAAGATTCAATCCAAGATTTGGATCATTCCTATGATCTTATAAATAATTACCTATCGATGTTTCAGCTAATGAACACTTAATATCATTTTTACATAATATTGTGTTTTATCATTCAAACAAAACTATAAACTAAGTATTACGACAGCAAGTATTTTATGTAGTTTTCATACTCGTATATTATGGTTACCAAAAGTTCTCATTCATGTCATAATGTTATTTACATAAAGTAATACCATACCTACCAATAAAATAATTTCTTACCTTACTTTTTGTTTTATTACAATATTATAGGTTTATGTTTTTAGATATAATATTTTGATACATAATTTACAATAAACATTTATAGATATAATACATAGATGAATATATAGAAAAATATTATATAAAATAAATAATTATTACTGGAGAAAATATGCGAAAAACATATAAAAAAACATTATTCAACATACAGAGATCGGATGCGAACCCGGTTCCGTTCTGATTAGAAGGTAAGAACTATTACCGCTAAGCTACGGTAGCTTGTGATCAATACGACGAAATAAAGATATGTAATCTATTGCTTTACTACAAGTGAACGAATAAGGATAACTATAATACAGTTTTAGACAAACCAGTGTGATGTATACTTTGTGGTGATGTGGTGGCGAATAGGCTATCACCGAGTAATTATTTCAAAGATAACATAGATGTCGCTTATAGGTGGTAATCTGTTTAAGTTTTAATGCTACGCCTTAAGGTGGACTTTTCTACTTACAGTCGATAATCTTACGTGTGTGCGTAAGTTAGTTAAGTAAGTACAGAGGATAATAACCCGTATTGCAATCTGTCAAGTGGTCTAACTATGACTCCACTTATGAATCCGACCGTACATCACTGGGTAAGTTTTTGGTTCAATGATATTTTTCAGTTAACTTAACATATAATATGTTAAATTCAAAAGAGTTTAACATGAAATTAAATGAAAATTGCACATGAGTTTTAGCATTTATTGATTCTAAATTAGGATCAGTCGCCACAGTGGCGCAAACTAGTTAGGTATTACTTACTTATTTTAATCTAGAGAGTGGGAAAGCTGGCTTATATTATTACAAGATAAAAATAGGAAAATGTATTACGTATGCCTAAAAATTATAAAAATTATTTCCATGTTATTACTGTTTGTATCAGGCCGAGCCATTGTACCCACCCCCTGGTACACATTGGCTCATTTCTGACTTGGTTAAACACTTCCATTATTTCATATTCTTTGACTTCTTCTTCTTTTTCGTGTGGGTCACCGAGTAATTCAACCACCCGATGAATCCCGGTGTCAGAGTTTTTAAACCGCCTACTACTAGTAGTAGGCCTCTGACATGGTTGTGTAACGACCGCCATCATAATATCATAGACAGTAAGTAAGCGAGACTGACGGCTTAACGTGCCCTCCGAAGCACTATAGATATTATCGGATATGAAAAATAGATTCAAAACACTATTCACATACTTAAATTTCAACTTCTTACTTACGTACATCCATTGCTGAGCAATGATCACCGGAAAAAAGTGATCCACTGTAGACTGTAGCCCACATGACCCTAGAGTTTTATAAAGACTAATATTCTATTACTCTTAAGTGTGAGGTAAGTAAATTATTTAAAACGGAAAGTGGAGATAAAGTAAGTTATGTTCCTTAAGTGTAGGTATGTACTTTAAGGAGGTTAACACGGAACCAAGTTTCCGCACGATTCGCAAGGTTTTCTTCATGTATAAGGCAGTGAACAAGGTTTTCATTGCCATTACCGGATACGAAACACGAACAAGTAATTTATGTCGCTGTGTGATGTGTATCGCAGTAGGTAGTTCGTTTTTTGAAAAAACTAATCCAAAAGATGGTGCTGCACGCCGCGCCGCCGCATTACACTAAAGGTGGCCACAAAACAAACGTAGCTATCATAATCACTTGGTTGGGTTGTACTAGTTTTACTTCTCGATAGTAAAAATCTCTACTTGAACAACGATTTGAACTATCGAACGGCAACAAAACAACACTACGACATTGTAAAGCTACTTCTGTGGCCACCTTAAGCCGGAACAACTGTCAAAATTCGACATCTAATCCAACGAATTTTATGCTGGCGTACCTAGAACTCCATCATTAGGATTCGTTTCTTCCAAAAACGCCCATTGCATGACTTGAAAATGTTGAATACACTACTTACTTTTACTTGCCTTGCTGCTTGCCCCATATAATCTCATAATAACTCATAAATATAAATTTTCCCGCAATTTGTTTTGGTACAAGAATATCAAAAATGTCAACTTTAAAATGGTGACTAAAACTAGATTTGCAAATACGACAGACATTGATGACGCAATTTGTTTATAGGTAATATAGTAGGTACTCGCATTATGACTCATTTCTTGCTTGGCCAGTTCTCGGAGACAAACGAGTAACTTTGGTTGTTATTTGAATAAGTCATACTTTAATTATGTCGCTATTGATAAAACCCGTGATACAAAAATAAAATAAATTTATAACGTAACAGCTAACGTACATTGTTGATAAAGTTTTTAGATGGGGACTACCTATACAAGATTAGGTCATCTCATAATTATTCTTTGTTTAAGAATTTTGGTTGTTTAGGTAGGTACAGTTAGGTCAATTAGTTATTGCTACAACCATTCCGTGCTTGTGTCTTATTTTTTTTTATTTAACTTCGAAATAACACCACTAGACACGAAAGTTGAATAAATAAAACTAACATGAAATGTACTATGGTTTATTTTGCACTCACAGTGCAATAATTTTTTCATTCCTGGCGCGGCGGCCGTGTCGCTAACTTTTTTTTCAATTTCTTATTTTCATCTATGAAAAATTACATACTTAAAGATCTGGTCGTTCGATGATTCGGTGTTCCACACGAAAAGAAGAAGAAGATTAAAGATTTATGGATAGGTCTTTTGCATTACACACGAATTTCAATTTTTCAATGTCCAAAAACAGAGTCGATTTTTTAACCCTACTAAAGTAATATTTAAACTGACCAAATCGAAATCGAATCGCAGAATGAGTCAACGAAGGAAACACTTTTTCGTGTACTGCATTACTAATAGGGAGTACGTACTCATGTATCTACAATACCGAAGTCAATGTATTGCATTAAATCAATTTCGTCCCGTCTTGAATACTTATTGTTGCTTGGTTTGAGCTGAGTCATACCTATATGCATACATATTATGCTACTTGGAATATTTTTTGTTATATAAGTAAATAAATTATATACAATTTTTAAGATATCTTTTTATATCAAACGTCAGTATATTCTTTGAAATCTGAAACCACACAAAACGATGAAACTAAACTAGATTGGATGCAACGACGACATACTAAACCGCCAGTCTCCTCTAGTACGAGGACTAGGTTTATGGAGGGATTTACTCCAAACTGTACCACATCTGGATCTCTTCGCGGATACGTCATACGGTCTATGGTCAGAAGTGAACAAAGAATGTTTATTTTATTGTGAGGATCTTTAATTTTGTTAATATTTTAATTTTGGTTTAGACAAACAAACTAAGTAATATTGTAGGATAAGATGTTGTTGTTTGTATAGTAAGATGTTTTATGATTTGATCTCATTAGTTTTAAGCATGATCTCATTTACCCTGTATAGTACTTAATTAGGTTTATCCTGTAAAACTATATTATTGTAACTGATTAAATAAATAAATAAATCCCTAGTGTCTACTATTATTTAATCCGTGCCTACCAGTAACAAGCATACACACAAACTCTCGGATGTTTAATATTAGTATGGATTATCAGGATGCATGCAAATGTGTTAGGTGTAAAATATTGTTCGTTTGAGTTATTTGGATCACTGTTCAGCAAAGTTCAGATTAGGTGACGAAAGTAAAGCCTGGGCACGAAGGTCAAGTAACCGTTGGTGTAGGTAGGTAGATAAGATGCAATTTTGTTTATGGGAGTCTAAAAGGAAGCGCTTAGACCACAAACCAAAATAATTAGTTTGAGTTACATAAACATTTAATTTGCATAAAGGCATAATTATTACTTGTATGTAACACTTGCGTGCGAGGAATGCTATGATGATAACATTGATTATGAAGATGTTTCTTACTTCCGCCTCCGACAGTTGGCATACATTCAGTCATTATATGAGATTTTGAATCATTTTCTGATACATTACTGATTAATGTTAATATATTTTAGGAATAAAATATTCTACTCTATCGTCTTTGCTGAGTGTGACCTCCTTGACTATATTTTTGGAAATAAATAGGTAATAATCAGTAACCGAAAACCGACTGTAACAAATTTTACATGGCGAATTTATTTAGTTTTCTTGGGCTTACTTAACTACAGCTCCCTAAGACCACTCAACCTACCTGCTTGCCCTTTCCTCCCCACAAACAATATTCAACTTCAAATAAAAAGCCCAGAATGCAGAATAATATACAACCTGCTTCAATAAGTGAAGCCATGTCAAAACAAACCTTGCGGTGATCTGATAATGGCGCCTTTGGCAGCATGCATGTATATGCGGCTGGTGTAGTCGGGCAGACGCATCGCGGGGGTGCGGGTTCGTGGTGCGGTGAGGGGCATGAGGCATGAGGGTTCGCATCGATCGGACCGACCGCGCCCTTGACCGTCACATTTGTAGCAACCCTGCAGGGCCTGGGTGGGTGCCCCGTCTGCGGGGCCTGAGCCGCGGGGGCAGGGCCCTTGCTCGAGGTTTTAATACTATGGGCACAGATAATATAATGGTGGGTGAGTCAGCTGAGTAACGCCCGGGCATGTGATATTAGTTCTTGATATAAGGTATAAATGCCAGTCAGTACGTTCTGTTACGTGATGTCTAGACTAGTCTACATTCATTTATAGGTCAGTAATCTATCTCAATTCGCACCCCTAATCCTATAGGGTAGGCAGCGTACTCTGAAAAATACGTGGTCGGATTGTTTTTCAATTTGTAATGTTTCTTTAATAAATGATTAATCTATCAATGTAGCAATCACAGTATTATGAAGGTACTGCAATATAGTCATGGTTAGGTCAACGACCATGTTATTACGTCCCTGAAATCCAGTCTCGTCTTAGACTCAAGGTGTACTCTAGGTCGGCGGCGCTGCTTTGAACCCGAAAGGGCGTTACGTTACCTATTATTGCTATTATGATGAATGTGATGAAACCTCAGATTACATTATTTTTCTAGAAGTTACGTAATATTTCAATAACGTGATAAGAAAAATACTTACCTAAGCTGCCTAGTACGTTAAGACGGTGCTATGCTAACTCATCTGTCACGTTATCTTATCTTATTTCTTCTAGCATTATAGTTCAAACCAGCTAGTAAGTGCATTAAAATACAAACATGGGTTCAATATTATATTAATTGATATCTTTACAATATTGCCTATAACATTGCGAAAATTATAAAGTTGACACCCAGACCCAGGCTAATTTTTTAAACAATAAGTAGGTATTATTGATTGAAAATACGGGTCATTGATGTCATTGATCTACCGGGTAACTGCACTGCGCAACTGATGTAGGGGCCGATTTAGGTTATAACGGCGTCGAGATTTTGTATGGAATGACACATGGCGGCGGAGTTCGGTCGGAGTTCGGTCGGAACTCGGTCGAGTTTCATCTAGGTGTCAAACAGAATGACAAGTAATTTACATACAAAGTTCTTCATGTCATCGGGTTTTTGTCCCTTTCTACGATTATTTTGTCTATGGTGTCGAAAAGCGGTCGAGCTATGACAACCAAGTTTCTGTCATTGTGCTCGACCATGAGCAGTCTCAAGCATAGGTGCCTTGCCGTTGTCGAGTTACATATAATTATGATAACTAATTGAAAATTACCCATAACTATAAGATTTTCAAGGCAGGTAATGCATCTGTAGGATATTTTAGACCACATGAGCAGAATAAACTCGTTTAAAAAAGTAGTTAGGTAACTTTACCGACACACTGAAAGTACATATAAAACTACCACTTGCCATCAGCTACTGTTGATTTTCGATTAGCAATACATTATAAGATCAACTTCAATATATTTCTTAGTTAAAAAAGTACTTTCACCAGCATATATCTATAACATAAAGCACCAACTTAAACTGGCTTTTTTACAGTTTATAAGAAAAAGCAGTAAAGGTTGGTAAGCTCCACTAATGGCACAAATTCTACATAATATTTTGTAGAATATTCATAATTATAATAATAAAATGATTAATGTGTATCCCATCTCACACTTCTATCAAACGGCCTATATATGCTCCACGTGAGCCCCGTGATTTTATAACGAGAAATAATAAGCTATGAAAGCTAATGTGATGACTTCTTACAGGCATCACCTCACATAAGTACGAGGCATCTCATAGGGTCCCAGTGGGTCTTCACCTTTTATTCTTGCTTAATGAATATATCCCTTCGTATACAATATAAGCACGCAGGCTAGTCCGCGGGTAACAGCTAGTCTACATTTATGCATATACGAATTTGAAATAGAACCTCCAAGCAATTGATAAATTGACCTTCAAGGTATAATAAAAGAAAAGATTCTCTGTGGTTACTATCTTGACTTCCCTTCTAGCCTCTGCGTCGAACTGGTGGAAGCCGCAATAGGTCTAATATCGTCGCGTCGAGACGTTTTTACCTCTATACCCCTCATGTTTATTTTATAGTTACAGTAAAAATGTATATTGTTCGCTAGTCACAATATTTTTATTATTTCGTCACATAATTTCACAATCACATTAAATCAATTCCACGTTGGTTGGACTTCACTTCACAACTAAAGTAAGTGTAAAGTTAGGTAGTTATATTCGCGGAATTTTCGATTTATTACAGAGTTATTTTTTATTCACCCCGGAAATTTTACAGGGTGATTCTACTCATGATTCTGAACAACTTTTATTATGGAGTCACCTGCGAAATCACGAAAAAAAAAACAGCTGCTCCATAGAAAAATTCATACCTACTCGAACAAAATATATGGAACAGCTGTTTTTTTTTTCGTGATTTCGCAGGTGACTCCATAATAAAAGTTGTTCAGAATCATGAGTAGAATCACCCTGTAAAATTTCCGGGGTGAATAAAAAATAACTCTGTATGTATTTTGTACAGATTTTATTGTTTCTTAATTTTAATTTTTTTTTTAATTTTGATTGTATTTTTTTATTTTAATGGTATTTTATAAGTTGTAAGTAAGTAATTTATGAAAATATTTTGAGTAATTATTTTTCATACACACTGACTGTTTTTTGACGATACCGGTAGTCCCTCCTGCGCGATGTTCCCGCTATTAGGTAGGTAGGTATTTACGTGCACCGATCGATAGCCAGCCAACTAAAATGGAAGCCAAGTACTTAAGAGAATCGACTACCGAGCTCTCGTCCATACAAAAAGAGAAAACGTTTTCCTACCCCTAAATGTAATCCGATCTCAATGATTTTTTAGAATGTTGTTGACACAGTAAAAAACTAGGTTTATAGTTTTTCCTTTTTTCGAATTTTTCAATTGATTGAAAATTATAGGCGTCTAAAAGTCACTTTTTTTATGACAAAATCTTTCTTGAAGTAAAACGTTTGTATTTTCAAAACAAAGTAGTTTTAAGAAAAAATAAAAAGCTATAAACCTAGAATATAATATGCTGAAACGATGGACACCAAAATTAAAACTATTGGTTGTGATTTAGTATGTGGGAAACGTTTTCTCCCGAGACGCAAATTTCACCTTAAAAATACCTACATTCAGTCGCGAGCGGCAACGCTCTCTATCGCACTATCGGGGGTCGGGGGGTGAAGTAATGTTTCACGTATTATAGAGATGTTAACGAAAAAGTCGATAGTAGAGATGAGAAAGGAATCGATGTCCCTTAATACCAATTTCTGTTTCTAATTAATGTAAGGAGAAGATAAATTTCGCAGAATTTCGCTCCTAATATTACAATAGGTTATCGGACTGCTCCAGAAGGATGATATAGTTCTTTACGATGCAAGTTTGGTAAATTGAAAATTACGATCGAGGCAAATGTAAACAACAACAACCAATTTTAGTGTACTAATCATTAACTTATTTTACAATCGAGCTTGTAAAAGTTAGTAATAGTAAACGAGTGTTTAACGTGATTACCCCTTTCTGCTGGCAGAATGCGTGGTTCTAAAGTTACATAATTCTTAAAACGGAAAAGTTGAAAATTTAATAAATATTTTTAAAAAACTGATTCCCGACTACGGGAAAATTCGAAACAATGAAAACGTTTTATGAGTTTTGATTATTTATTTATTTATTATTATTATGGCTTAAACTTCTTAACAGATTTCGATGAAACTTGAATTGTTCCCTAATTGTTGTTATAGTATACCTAGATAATCTAACATAAATAAAAAAAGTCTATCTCGATATGACTTTTAGTGTTCGAGATTGTGGACAAACATACAAACATACACTTATAAATTTAAGCTCACGTGCGTGCTTGGAGGAATAAATAGATTAAAAATATTAACACTCGAATATTATCAAATTCGAACAATATTAGGTACATACATACATACATATCCAACTGATAACCTTATTTTTTTGAGGTCGGTTAAAAACAGCAATGTGTCTAATATTAGTTGTAATTTGATGAGTTCAGGGACAAAGCAAATTATTTACACCTAGGCATTAGATTAACTTGCAAGTGGTACCTACTTAGTGAGGTGTAGGTAGGTAAACAAATTACAAACCAAATATTATTCTTTCTCTTGAAGTGAAATTTCTTCCTGCGGACAAATAAATGTATTTGTTTCTTTTTGCCCCTTCTAAAAGTATTTTCCTTATTTTCCTCCATTTTTTTATATTAAGGATGGGTTTGCTCTTGACTCTAGTCTAGGTCATAGGACAGAGACAGAGTCTAAGATGGAGCGAGCTCACCCAGAAGAAGCCTGTTCAATCTTACTTTGAAGAGATTAGGGTTGTATGCGTTTGGAAACACAGACGCAGGTAGTGGGTTCCACTCTTTAGCAGTGCGCATTATAAATGATGACTGGAAACGATTAGTCCGAATTGGTGGAATGGCAACCAGGTATGGATGGTATCCGGCGGTGCGTCTGGATGTCCAAGGGTAGAAGGGAGCTGGTGGAACAAGGTTGTGAAGCTCTTGAGTACATTCTCCGAAGTACAATCTGTAAAAAACCGACAAACAGACTTGTGCTTTGTAAAGAGTTAAAAGCTGTCCAGGCGTAAAGTATCGCTTCACTCTATTCAGGATGCCCAGCTTCTTAGCCGCCGTTTGAGCTTTGTACTCGATGGTCGCGCCGAAGTTTAGATTTGATGTCAACTCCATGCCTAGAAGCTCAAGCCTGTCAGTGACAGGGACAGATGTACCCCGAAAAATAAGTGTCCAGTCAAAAGGATTCCTTTTTGCAGTGAAAAGACACGCCTGTGTTTTGGTGGCGTTGAATGAGACCAGATTGTCGTCGCCCCATTGGGAGACAAGGCTTAAGGTCAGATCTGTTCGCTCTACCATGGCCTTTCTTAACGAACGTATTTCATCCCCACTGGTTTTTTTACCTTGCAAGTATCTCTCTGAAACGGTACTATCATCTGCGTATCCAACAATACCATGCTGAAGAAGGTCATTGATGTGCAGCAGGAAAAGAGTTGCAGAGAGAACAGACCCCCGAGGAACTCCGGCATCAATGGCCATAAGGTCAGAGGAGCAGCCGTCAACGACTACTCTGATGGACCGTTCACTAAGGAAGTCCGAAATCCAAGTACAAAAATCTGCTGGGATGCCATAAGCAGGAAGCTTGCTGAGCAGACTTGCATGCCAGACTCTGTTGAAGGCCTTTGAGATATCGAGTGAAACGGCAAGTGCTTCGCCGTGTTACTCGATAGCTTCACCCCAGCAGTGCGTGACATACATAAGAAGATCACCAGTAGACCGCCCCCGGCGAAAGCTATATTGACGATCACTGAGATCATTGTCTTCAAGGTATGTCAGCAATTTACTGTTGAGTACCCTCTCCATGACCTTGCATAGGATGGAGGTGATGGAAATTGGGCGGTAATGGGCAGGGTCAGCACGGTCGCCCTTTTTGGGAATTGTTTGCACATTAGCAAGCTTCCAGGCCCCCGGCACCTTTCTTTCTTTAAGAGAGGCGGAACAAGCGTGTCAGCACAGGAGACAGTTCAGGCGCACATAGTCATAGCCATTATCGTGAGACTATTAATAAATCGGAACCTGCAATAATTATAAAATAATGTTATACCTACATTAGGTATGTACCTATTAGATATGAGACCACGAATCCGAAAAAAAAAATGGTACTTGAAAACATTATAGTTAGTTGTAATGTGATAGATAATCATAGCAGCAAATGCAGTAGTTTTGTAGTCTAATCAAAGTCAAAAATCATAATATTTCGTAAATATCAACCTACCTACTACCTAGGTACAGTCTATTATGATTAAGCTACACAGGGGTACTCCAAACAAATCGAAATATTTTTATATCCACTAAAAATATTAAAAATCAAAAAAGAAAAGACTGGTACAAAATAACTTTCTCTACAAGAATGTTTCATTGGGAATTATTATATTTCAATTCGTTTTAAGAATCCCCATGTAGCTTATTCCTTTTCTGTGTGTAGGTACTTACTTTTTTCAAGCTAAATCATCAAAAAATATTTAGTTTATACACATTACATAACATAGGTAGTAAAATACTTACTTGGATTTATCAAAATAATCCTCAATTTAGTTTCGGTTACGCCATATATAATGATCTAAGAAAACAAAATAGCACCCCGCGTTGCGCAGTCGTCGTCGCTGCGCTCGCAGGGCTGGCGGCAGCCGTTTGTCTGTGTGCGTGAGGTTCTGTGTATGTGTTGTGCGCACTACGCGGGGACTTCAGCGCGCGAGCGACAGAATGAGTTTTCTTAAATACCTAATTTTTTGAAATGGCGAAGGTATTCTTCCCTCTTAAATCAACAAAATATCTGAGCTTCCTTACGCGCCAATCGTCTGCGAGTTTGGTGGGCGGCGGCGATAGACAACATTTCTCTGCCACTCAGAAAGGATTTTGAATTTTGATAAATTGTTGGTACACCTAATTCTGATATGGTTTTATAATTTATGTAAGTACATTGCAAGTATATTAACGATAATATAAGCAGTTTAAGATAACCACATAAAACTAATATTTTTGCCTACAATATCACTATTGCGTCACATAATCGTGAAACTCAAAACGTACAAACCTAGTTTTCTGTCTCAATATAATGGGAAATTTTCTAGGGATTCTCGAGTATCATGTAGAGGGCGCCAAGCTTAATTGAAATAACGTTTCTTTACACAAAATCTGTACCACTTTATAAATTATTCTTTATTTTATGTTTATTGAATTGTTCTAGATGTATTATTGGTTATTTGTTTACTTACACGAATGACACTCAATATAATAACAAGGCGATAAGTTTATTTTGTATAAAATCAAACAAACATAATTAATTTGTAACGAACACATCGTGAAACGGAACCTGTGACAAAACTATGGCTGACGCCAGCCATATTAAAAAGTCAAAATTTCAGTTAAGCGCAGCGCCCGCCACCAAGAGAACTGTCAATAGAAAAACTCCCATTCTGTGTAAGTACCAAAAAATAACAAAATCCGTTGTTTTTCGATACACTTCCCTGGTTAAACCTTACCAAATCTAGGTACCTACATAAGTAAGTACTCGGAATGTAAGCATATTTTATTGTTTTATTTAAGAACCATTTAGACATACATCATTTACCTAGAATAGTTCTGGTTTGTTTTTATTAGTTTTGTTTTCTTTAAAAAAGTATAAAATAACTTTTTTATATTTGAAAATGTTATAATACCTTGCAGATATCTAATCTGCCTACCAACACCAACATACTACCTAATCATTGCGTAATGGAAAGACGAAGACGACGTTTACCGCTCTCTCATTAATATCAATGAATAAAAATGTATTCACTTTCACTATGAAATGCATCTTCTCACCTGAACCTCAGTCATTGTGAGAAGTTATTTTACATACTTCACTTCTTATGCTTGTTTCTAATGTGTGTTTTTTAATTTGCCTACCCAAAAATTAAGATAAGAATTATATGCATAATTAATTACAGCTACCTTTTTAAAATGAGACTACAAAAGAAACTTGCCACATAATCATAGTATACCCCTTCTTTATACTATGACATAATGTTCCGATTCACGGTAAGAATAAATTAAATAAACTGATATGAACTGCTCCCAGGAATAGTCGGATGTTGTTATTGTGTGTGACGTCGACTCCGGCGCATTGGGTCGGTGGGTCTGTTGATTTTCTATTTTTACTAAGTATAACACTATATCCAAAACGTTACTGTAGGTCAGCTCTTCCAGATATTTATAGTAGCTAAGTGATGTCACTGGCGGAGAGGAGAGAAGATTGGAAGTTACTCCACCGACAAGAGTTTGACTCTTTGAAGAGAGAAGTGATGTAGACAGGTAGACGTGCGTGATTTCGATAACGGAAATAAAATCATTAAGTATACTATTTGTTCTTTTAAATTCTTCCATTGTAGCTGCATTTCTTAGCTTACAAGGATAAAATAGGTACATATTATTTATAAATTATAAAATTAATGACTATGACTGTCAATAGGGAAAATAATATTTTCAAAGTTTTAAATAAAACAACTGTGTTTGAATTTAATTAACCGCATGAATATTAAGGAAAACTATAATGAACCTGTCTATTTATGTAGTAGGTACAGTTATAGTTCTGGGATTTCTGTAGGTATATAAAATAAACGTGCTATTATTTAATTTCTTTAAATTAAAAGTGTTTTGAGATCTTTTATAAATATTAAGTGTGCTCGTCAGACAGACAATATTCTGTACCCGTACTTGATCCTGAGTGTCCATATTCCATACCTACAAAAACATAAGATAACATTCCAGTGCCCTATGTTATGAAACTACAGGCTACAAGTTTACAAGTGAATTTTTTAGTTCTTTGCGTAGCCGGTTAATAATTGTATCATTACATAATGGCTAACAGACTACGCAATGAACTTCGAATTTCACTAATAAAATTGTAGCCTGTAGTTTAATAATATCGGGCACAGGTATTTTTCTCACTCTTGGTCGAATAAAAGGCTAAATAATGGAAACCAACATAGAAGGAAAAGAATATTACGGACTCTCTTTGAGATATAATATAACAGTCTAAATTTTAAAATTTAGAATAAAGTAAGTTAATTTTAATCATTTAAATCATCATTGTATTATAAATCATTAACTTCTTCGCTTCGCTCGAAAACTGACATTTCACGTGATCCATATTTCTCTTTAGTTTGCAACCTTTGTGGATTCGATTTTAAATAAAAGCATATTGTTTATACCGGTATAAATATATTTTATTACAAATGTTGTTAGTAATAAATAAATTAGTAAAAATCTTTGTCAAAAATTGAATCAATAACGATTCGATGGTTTACGTAATATGCATATTACGATACCTTACAACCTATTTAATTAAATACTGCACTTAAATTTAAAATCACAAGCGTAATTTGAGCCGCCCCAAATGGGGATTGGTGTAGGGCATCATCAACAAAGAAAAACAGTCTAAATGCGCACTTAGAAGCACTTCCTGTGGACAATAGACGGGCCGGATTCGTCGTACTCCTGTTTCGAGATCCACATCTGCTGGAAGGTAGAGAGGGAGGCGAGGATCGATCCACCGATCCATACGGAGTACTTCCTCTCTGGGGGCGCGATGATCTTGATCTTCATGGTCGAGGGGGCGAGGGCGGTGATCTCCTTCTGCATACGGTCGGCGATTCCGGGGTACATGGTGGTACCTCCAGACAATACTGTGTTGGCGTACAGGTCCTTACGGATGTCCACGTCGCACTTCATGATCGAGTTGTAGGTGGTCTCGTGGATACCGTTGGCTTCCATACCCAGGAATGAGGGCTGGAAGAGAGCCTCAGGGCAACGGAAACGCTCGTTTCCGATGGTGATGACCTGACCGTCGGGAAGTTCGTAGGACTTCTCGAGCGAGCTGCTGGAGGCGGCGGTGGCCATCTCCTGCTCGAAGTCGAGCGCGACGTAGCAGAGCTTCTCCTTGATGTCGCGCACGATCTCACGCTCGGCCGTGGTGGTGAACGAGTAACCGCGCTCGGTGAGGATCTTCATGAGGTAGTCGGTGAGGTCGCGGCCGGCGAGGTCCAGACGCAGGATGGCGTGGGGAAGGGCGTAACCCTCGTAGATGGGCACGGTGTGGGACACGCCGTCTCCGGAGTCGAGCACGATACCGGTGGTACGACCGGACGCGTACAGGGACAGCACGGCCTGGATCGCCACGTACATGGCGGGTGTGTTGAAGGTCTCGAACATGATCTGGGTCATCTTCTCCCTGTAAACAAAGCAGAGGTCAGAGTCTGCGGGCACGGCGCGCTGAGCTGCGGTATGTCGGTCGCCCGAACCGATCGATGCTTACCTGTTGGCTTTGGGGTTGAGGGGAGCTTCGGTGAGCAGGACGGGGTGCTCCTCGGGGGCGACACGCAGCTCGTTGTAGAAGGTGTGGTGCCAGATCTTCTCCATGTCATCCCAGTTGGTGACGATGCCGTGTTCGATGGGGTATTTCAGGGTGAGGATTCCTCTCTTGCTCTGGGCCTCGTCACCGACGTACGAGTCCTTCTGTCCCATGCCGACCATGACACCCTGGTGGCGGGGCCGGCCCACGATCGAGGGGAACACGGCACGCGGCGCGTCGTCGCCCGCGAAACCGGCCTTGCACATACCGGAGCCATTGTCCACTACCAACGCAGCAACTTCCTCGTCGCACATTGTGAATTAGTCTGGAACGATCAAGTTTTACTGTTATTTGTCGTCTTTTGTTAACATTGTAGAAAACAGTCTTAACTATTACCCGTGCTATTACCTACTTATACTTAATGCTTCACTCAATCATAATCACATTACGTAACCTGTATTGTATTGTGCAATCATCATTTCATTACCTAGGAAAGGACGTTCAACTCTGCTCTTAGTTATTTAAATCAAACTTATTTTTGAAACTTAAATAAAGATTTCAAGGTATTTGTGAAAAATTTAATTAAATGGGAAAACTTACTATTACTATTTTTTCTGAGAGGACGAAAAGTAAATGCGACTCCGTACTGCTCCGGCCGCGCACACCACACAAAATGAGAGCCTCCACACGAGGATAAACTATATAAAACGCACCTTATCAGAGCGTTTACGTACTATCATGAACTTATTTTCGACCAATAGCGGGCTGGTTGAATTTTGTAACCATATAAGGTAACGCTGTACAGGCTGTGTCGACAATTTCACATACGTGTCGTAGTGATAAAATGCGATATCTTGATAACGGCAATGATCGCAGTGCTTGCCGGTGATACTGATAAATTGATAAGAGCCGACACGTAATCGCTCACGCGGCGTATTCGTCAGTAGTGGCGGTGCGTGGCGCGCCGCTGCCAGGTGGACTCCGATTGCGAACTGCATCGGCGGCCGTGACCGCGCCGCTCACACCTGGAGATGGCAAACGGTTTCTCTGTGCTTTCTCTATGAGTCGACAGTTTTGTGCTAATTATCGCAGACGTTCGACATTAACCTGAATCCAATATTTAATTAGCCAAATTTCCTCTCCCGGCTGCGCTTTACTTCGTTAATGTTCAAAGGAATCTACATTATCATCACATCATGTAGAAAACATGTTTTAGAAAGCACATCACGAGGCAACGTTTCAGTTTCATAATTTCTTAATTTACAGACTATCGTAAACAAGAGAGATAGCGCAATTAGCTAGCCGAACAAGAGATTCCGGTGAATACATTTTTGTGTTTGTAGCGAAATTTCTGAAACAATGCAGCCAGTTATTTATTACTGTTGGTTGTCACATTGGATATTATATTATATACCTATTGGATGGATACGTTATATACCTCTAGATAATATATGATAACACCAAGCAAGCTGTTCATGCCTTGCCAAGCTGATCAGCAATCACCAACAGAATAGGTACAAACTAGGTTGTTCAGATAACTGGAACTAGCATCTAACTTCAACTTTAACAGCCACCACAACAGTCCACTGCTAGACATAAGCCTCCCCAAATTGGGAATATATTTGCCACGCTTACCACGCTTGGCAGGCGGATGAGCTAGCGCAGTGCAAGATGTTGCATTCACAGGGAGCGCTGCGGCCCATTCTCTGGCTTCTCACCTTTTACGACACCTACTAGAAAATGGGGTGATGCTATTTATTTATTATTTGACTGGTCCGATGGTGTAGCGGATAGTAGTACCCCTGCCTGCTACGCCGAGGGTCGTGGGTTCGATCCCCACAAGACACATATATTTTTTACGTCCGGGTGCTTTCTATATAAGTATAATATGTAATTATATTTAAGTATTTGTACATTATATCACCTAGCTTGTTCCCATAGTTCCCAACACACGGCTGGCCAGCACCAAAAGGCAACCTCTAACTAAATCATGTTAGGTATCTATCTAGAGCAATTGAAGACTGTCTAGACTTGACCGACCATATGATGAAGACAGGCAAAATATAAAACCACACGGATAGTAAATTTGTAAATTACTATCTACAATAGGTTATTACTTATTAAGTACCTTATCAAATTATTAATCATATAGAAAAGGCGCACTTCGCATTTGTATACATAGACATAGTCGACCAATCAAAATCAACAAGCTAGTGAAGTCCACGGCCAAGTCATCGTTAAAAATAATTAAGGATAATGAAATAATATGTAAATAATTTAATTACCTACCCACAATTATAACTTGGCATATAGTTTTATCAAATTCTGGTGTAGTTGTTTGTTAAAACAGACAGTTATTGTTGTTATAGGCAGGAAATTGTCATGATTTAAGTAGGCCCCATATAATATCGACGCGACCTCGTTTGAATGATTCTACTGAATCTCAAACAATCTGATCTGACCATGAATTCGAATCTAATCCCGTTTTGTAAGTAATTTCTTTAAATAATTTGTTCACAATTGGATAGGTGCTGGAAACGATGTACCAACATCGTATTATTTATTTTATAAAAAAATTAAAACATTGAAAGTGCACAGACTGCTGTCCAATAGTGTGAGAAAATAAGATGTGACCAAATTTGCATTAATCTGTTTTGTGACCAAATAGGTATTTTTCATTTTAATGGAATGTGACCAAATTCCTAGGCCTTTTTTGTGTTAATTCTTTATTTATTAGGATAGTTCATAACATATGCCATTATCCGCTGTGTGTCTACAGATAAAGGAGGTAAATAAAACTTGTGTCACATCACATGGTCAAATCACATCTACATCTACACTAATATTATAAAGAGGAAAGATTTGATTGTTTGTTTGTGTTTAATTTAGCGTTGCTATGCTGGGGTAAGTTAGGTATTAATGACGGTCTAAGAATGCGCCGCGATTTCGCACGCATCGCTCTGGGCATATGTTGTCCCTTTCTCGCTCGCGGGGCGAGGGTGGCGGCATGCGCGCGGGCCGCTGGTAGGCGCCAAGCGGTGATTTCTGCACCGCACTCAGTCACTCAAAACCGTTCGGACGAGAACGTATTGTGTTTTGTACGGATTTCCCGCCACGCGTTTTGTGATGCCGCGTGTAATGGACGATTCAATTTGAGATCGCGCGTGTTGATGCATCGTATTATTGCGGTTCTCCTGGGTTATACTAGAATACCAGGCTTAGTGATTGTTGGATGTCTCGACGTCTTCCACGTGAGCGTCGCGTTGAATAGGCATCAAGTGGCCATATCGGCTCGCGTTTTGTACGGCCCTAGTTCGTGTTGGGTCACGCGTAATGACTAATAACAAAGTGGAAAACGAACAGAAGCTGTGAGTGGTTTGACGTGAATAACGCGCCAAGGCTGTAGTGGAATGCTGGGTGTCGATATCTTTTCCACCCAGCCCTGTAAGTACCCACGGAATCCCCATTTGATCCATTCCCTGAACTTCCTTTCTCCGTTGGGTATTTTATGCATTTGGACCGGCGTTGACTGTAAGTGATAAACCTAGTTGTTTTAGTATAAAACTGTTTCTCCGTGTTAATGGTGT
Organism: Tuta absoluta; assembly: GCA_027580185.1. Classification (NCBI taxonomy): domain Eukaryota; kingdom Metazoa; phylum Arthropoda; class Insecta; order Lepidoptera; family Gelechiidae; genus Tuta; species Tuta absoluta. Next base: position 9,604,715 of record JAQAHW010000016.1, on the reverse strand, counting down.
GTTTCCTTTAGTCATATTTGTTGTACCATATCATTGTGACTCCTTAGTACGAATTGTGGAATTCGTGGGGTGATATAATTTGGAGGTACTTACTTATAATCTAGTGCTAATACGTGTGACGTAACGCCAGATCGGCAGACGGTATTTACTACCGACTTGAGTTATGTAAAGGTCAGAACACATCATTTGCCCATTTCACTCAACTTAGTTAATTAAGTTAAATAGATTTAGGTTCACGTTTAATTCATAGTATGCGCTGCTATATTGTGCAGCGTATGCTATTTAGCGCTGCGTAACGCGGCCATTGTCTGCCTTCAGTTGAACTCCTGGTATTTTACTAGAAATTTACCTGTGTAAATCACTTCCACTGCGGGAGTTTAGCTTGGAATTAGACAATTTTTGGTAGCAGAGCGTGGTTCAGAAAACCACTAGATTTAAGATTATTTTAGTATAAGATTTTTAATCTACCTACATAAAAAAAAAATATATTTATTGTGATTGTAGTGTGTGCCCTGTGTAGAATATCCTATCGGTAGGATCAGGGCCAATCAATTAGTGAATTGCTTGTTATTATCGTTGTATTTACCCTGTGCGGATATCCTAACGGTAGGATCAGGGCCGATTGTCTATTATTGTTTTTTATTGTAAGGTTCGGTGTTACTTTGGGTTGGTACCATGGCTCCCACAATTAGACAGCTTCAGGCGAAAATTAGATCGCACCTAATGTGGTTCGCGACTAAGCAGGCGATGGTCGGTCGCGGGGACCGAGAGGACGCACTCATCGCTTGTGCGCAACGGATTGACGAACGGGTCGCGGAGGTGTTGGATTGCCTCACTGGATGCGAGGAGTTATTTGATGGGACGCCTGATGAGGAGGTCAAACTTACGGTCCGGGCGAATGTGACCCAGTGCCTGGAGATAGGGCAGGAGATCCAGCAGGCGGCTGCTGTGATCACCAGGCGTAGGGCTGGGGAGCGGGACCCACCCCATGGTCCGCGGGGACCGGGGGTGCAAGTGCCCCTGCCGGCTGTGGCGATTCCGGTCTTCCACGGGGACTACACGGATTGGACCCGATTCCAGGATCTGTTTGACAGTGTGATTCATAACCGCACTGACTTGCAGCCGGCATATAAAATGGCACAATTGATGGCCAAGCTGCAAGGTGAGCCCCATGAGCTGGTAAAGCATCTACCAGTCGATGATGCAAGTTACGAGACGGCTCGCGGTTTGCTGATCGAGAGATACAGCAACAAACGTCTCATGATTGACCAACTCCTGGAACAGTGGCTCACCGTGCCGACCATCACACGAGGGACGGACCTCAGGGCCAAGGTCCTCAACCCTGTCTGCGTTGCAGTGAACGCTCTTGAGAGACAGGGGATGCCGGTGTCAGGCTATGATTATATCCTGGTCCACACGTTGTTGCGCCGCCTGCCGAGCGACATGGCCGCTCGTTTTGAACAGTCACACGGAGGTAAGACATCTGATTACCTCCCGACCTTCGAGGAGCTCAAGTCCTTCCTCGAGGCCGAGTGCAGGCGGGTAGATGCCCAATTTGGAGAGTCGCCTCACGCGGAGTCTGCGGCCGCTCGCCGCCCGGAACGGCCGGGTGCACAGGCGCGAGACGGTAAGAGTAGGCCACCCAGGCGATACAATGTCGCTAATTTGGAATCGAGGTGTGCCTACTGCAGAGAGGCGGGGCATCAGGTGACTGCGTGTGAGGAGTTCGCTGCACAGCGGGTGCAGAAACGTCGTGGTGTGGTGCAGCAACGGCGTTGGTGCTTTAGGTGTATGGGGCCGCATCAGGTGCGAGAGTGCCCATCAAGCACCAACTGCAGGTACTGCCAGGGTGCCCACCATCAGCTCCTATGCATGAACCGCAGCGGAGATTACGGAGGCAGAGCTGACGCGGGTCAGCGGACGGAGTCTGCCCTACCTAGACGGGAGCAACGCTCCCCACCCCCTCCAAGGAGGAGTCCTCTTCCACCAGGGTTTCAGGGACGAGGCCAGGGACATCAGCAGGTGATGCCCCCTTCACCACGCGCGAGACAGTCACCACCTCGGCAGCAGGTGCCGGAACAGGGTAGGTGGTCACAGGTCCAAGGTCAGGGGCACCCATCACAAGTACGTGATGCTACGGGCGGGTGCCAATACCAGGGCCAGTACATGCAGTACTCGGCGGGACTGAACAACATGGTGAGGTCTCATGACCCACGCATGCCTCTCCCCTTGGCTGAGCACCCGCGGCTACAGGCGCATCCACGGTACGCGCGCCTGCCGCAGGGTTACTATAGGCTGCCAGCCATGGCGTACAGGACCAGAGGTCCCTATCAGCAGGAGTGGGACCCACTCGAAGGTGTACGGAGAGAGGGGACCCCCCCGCAGGACGCGGACACTCCGCGCTTAGGTTCCTGCTAGGTAATCGCCGCCTACACGCCAGCTTCGGCCCCCCGGCCAATTACGGTATTGTTGCCTACGGCAATGATTTGGGTATGGGGATACGGTGGCCGCAGCATACAGGTAAGAGCCTTGTTAGATACAGGGGCTCAGGGTTGTATTGTGTCTAGTAAGCTGGTGAGTAGGCTACGCTTAAATATAAGGCCCACAACGGATGGGGCTGTAGGTATTGGAGGTGTAGATGTGCCTGACGTTCGGGGTCAGGTGAACTTCGAGTTCACATTAGGTAATACAGGTACAGGGGTCAGCTATCATGCCTCAGCAGTGGTGCTGGATGAAGTGGTAGGGAAACTTCCTCAGGTTCGGTTACCGTCAACGGTACGAGGGTTAACCACAGGCTTAGAGTTAGCTGATCCTGAATTTGATACTCCTGGTACGGTGGACGTTCTCCTCGGGTCAGACGTCCTCGGGAGATTCTGGTGTGGCAGAAAACGGGTACTTCAGCAAACTGGTTTAGTGGCCGTTGATACCACAGGGGGGTATGTTATTTTTGGCCCAGTTTGGAGACCTCAGGACCTACCAGAGGGCGATACGGTTCTCTATGGTAGTGTGTTGTCGGAGGTGCTGCAGAGGTTTTGGGAGTCTGAGGAGCCACCCACGGCGGATAGACGGAAGCCAGAGGATGACGAGTGCGAGCTGTTCTATCAGTACAACACTGCACGAAGTTCGACAGGTAGGTTTGTTACCAGGCTGCCATTTCTCCCAAACCGCCCCTCCTTAGGTAGTTCGCGACAGATCGCGGAACGGAGACTACTGGCTATGGAGAGAAAGATGAAGCGAGATGCAGCACTTCGGCAGAAGTATATCGAATTCATGAGGGAGTACCTAGATTTAGGCCACATGTCGGTGTCCAGCATAGATTGGAGGTGTGTCGAGCATTACTATATACCACACCTGGCTGTTTTGAAGTCACCGGAGGCGAAGATACGGGTAGTGTTTGACGGTTCTGCTCCTACATCGAATGGTGTGTCTGTGAACCAGTGTCTGCACGCGGGTCCCAAGTTGAACCGGGACATTGTGGACATCGTCACAGATTTTCGGTTGCACCAAGTAGCGTTCGTCGCAGACGTCAAAATGATGTTTCGCCAAACAATTATACACCCGGATGACCGTCGGTACCAGCTGATTTTGTGGCGTGAGAGCCCTGACGAGCCGATGGTCACTTATGAGCTTAACACGGTAACGTATGGTCTGAAGCCAAGTCCGTTTTTGGCAGTACGCACGCTGCGAGAGTTGGCCGCACAGGAAAGGGTAAGATTCCCTCGGGCCGCAGCAGTACTGGATCGCGACGTCTACGTGGATGACATCTGCACGGGTGCAGATAGCGTGCAACAAGCACTGCTACTACGAGACGAGCTGATCGCGATCATGGAATCAGGAGGTTATGAGTTGCGGAAATGGCTGTCCAGCTGTCCAGAGCTCCTGGCCGGGTTGCCAGGTGAGTTCCAGCAGGACCCGCACCTTTTCGAGAACCCGGACAATCCAAATACGTTGAGCATCCTAGGGGTGCAATATAGGCCAACGCATGATGTCTTTACGTATCAGATCGAGCCAGACCTTTTGCAGAAGACTTGGACGAAGCGTTCGGTATTATCGACGATCGCCAGAACTTTCGATCCTAACGGGTGGATCGCACCGGTGACGTTCATGGCGAAGTGCTTCTTGCAAAGGTTGTGGATAGCAAACTTGGGTTGGGACGACCAGCTCTCCGGAGAGCTGTTGAATGATTGGACCAAGTTTGTGACCACCTTACCAGGGATCGTACGCATCGCCATACCTCGCAAGTTGCTCCCATCGGTGGGATGTAAGGCTACCCTACATGGGTTTTGTGATGCCTCGGAGCGAGGGTACGCGGCAGCTGTCTATTTGCGGACAGTCAGTTCAACGGGAACTGTAGACGTGCGTCTAGTTATGGCCAAGAGTAAGGTGGCTCCGGTTAGGACAAGATGGACCATTCCAAAGTTGGAATTGGCGGGAGCAGCGCTTCTCACGCGCTTGCTACATTATGTCGCTAGTAATCTACGCGGTACCATCAATTTGGATGAAACGGTGTACGCATGGACCGACAGTAGGCTAGTTCTGTGCTGGTTACAGACGTCGGTACATACTCTTGAGGTTTTCGTGGCAAATCGGGTGTCACAGATTAAAGGATCGGAAACTCCGTTGGTATGGAGACACGTACCGGGAGAACAGAACCCAGCGGACTGCGCCTCACGGGGATGTAGGGCCCCTGATTTGGTAGGTCACTCACTGTGGTGGGGACCTCAGTGGCTGACTGAGTCACCTGAGAGATGGCCATACAATGAGTGCGGGTCGCCGCTTGGGCCACCTGATCGAGGTTTGCGAGTGAACGTAGGGCAGATCGTACCTAAGCCTAGTGCGGCTTTCTTGCTGGAACGATACAGCTCCCTCGACAAACTTCTAGGGGTGACAGGTTGGATCAAACGGTTCGTGAACAACTGTAGAAAACCTCAAGCAGAACGGAACTTGGCACCTGTCCTCTCGCCTGCGGAGCGGAATGCGGCTCTAAGTTTATTGGTTAGGGTCGTCCAGGCGGAACATTTTGAGGAAGAGGCCAGGCTGCTCAGGGATGGCCGTGGAAAGCTGAAGGGAGGTCTTGTGCGCCTCAACCCGTTCGTGGACGAGCATGGAATGCTCCGGGTTGGAGGTAGACTTCGGAACGCTAACCTGCCCTTTTCAGCACGGCATCCGCTGTTACTCCCAAAGAAGGGACCTTTGGTAGAACTTATAGTTAGGGATCGTCACCAGAAAAACTCGCATGCGGGCTGCAATGCACTTTTGGCTATTCTGCAGCGCGAGTTTTGGATCTTGTCTGGACGACGTACGGTACGGAGCATTGTGTTTCGGTGCTTGCCTTGCTATCGGTTGAAGGCAGCCACAATGCAACCTCAGATGGGAGACCTCCCACCGGACCGGGTGACGGAAGCCTGGACGTTGGGTTTGGGTGTGGGAACGGACTTTGCGGGGCCTTTTATGGTAAAGGCATCACGCCTTCGCAACGCGAAGTCAATCAAGGCGTATTTGTGCGTGTTTGTGTGCCTAGCAACCAAGGCCGTCCACTTGGAACTCGTGGCCGACCTCACTACGGAGGCTTTCTTAGCAGCTTTAGATAGATTTGTGTCGCGAAGAGGGCGACCAGCGCTGATCAGGTCGGACTGTGGTACCAACTTTAAGGGCGCTGATCGATGTATGAAAGAAATTATAACGTTTTTATCGGAAAACGAGGAAGCTATCGGCACGAGCCTCTCCCGTCAGGGCATTAACTGGGTGTTCGATCCACCAGGATGCCCCCACTGGGGTGGTATATTTGAAGCGGTTGTAAAGTCCGCTAAGACGCATTTGATGCGCGTTATAGGTTTAACGATATTAACCTTTGAGGAGCTAGCGACCGTGTTTTGTAAAATTGAGGCCGTTCTCAATTCACGTCCTTTGTGTCCGCTTAGCTCAGATCCGAATGATCTGGAGGCCCTGACACCAGGGCATTTCTTAATTGGCCGACCACTTAACGCCTTGCCAGAGTACCCCTACACAGAGGTCAGTAGCAATCGTTTGACGCGTTATGAGTTGCTGCAGCAAATGTCTCAGAATTTTTGGAAGCGATGGTCGCTTGAGTATTTGCACATTCTGCAGCAACGCCTTAAGTGGACGGACAGAACTGAACCCCCTCGCATCGGAGATCTCGTTCTGGTTAAGGATGCCAACCTGCCGCCACTGCGATGGCGCAGAGGGCGCATTCTCAACTTGTTCCCAGGTAGTGATGGCACTCCTCGAGTCGCGACAGTTCAGGTTGGGGATTCAGTTCTTAAGCGAGCAATAGCAACGCTATCTCGTCTCCCCAGTAGTGAATAGGCCTAAGGGATTCGGCCTAGGGCGGGTGAATGTTTAATTTAGCGTTGCTATGCTGGGGTAAGTTAGGTATTAATGACGGTCTATGAATGCGCCGCGATTTCGCACGCATCGCTCTGGGCATATGTTGTCCCTTTCTCGCTCGCGGGGCGAGGGTGGCGGCATGCGCGCGGGCCGCTGGTAGGCGCCAAGCGGTGATTTCTGCACCGCACTCAGTCACTCAAAACCGTTCGGACGAGAACGTATTGTGTTTTGTACGGATTTCCCGCCACGCGTTTTGTGATGCCGCGTGTAATGGACGATTCAATTTGAGATCGCGCGTGTTGATGCATCGTATTATTGCGGTTCTCCTGGGTTATACTAGAATACCAGGCTTAGTGATTGTTGGATGTCTCGACGTCTTCCACGTGAGCGTCGCGTTGAATAGGCATCAAGTGGCCATATCGGCTCGCGTTTTGTACGGCCCTAGTTCGTGTTGGGTCACGCGTAATGACTAATAACAAAGTGGAATACGAACAGAAGCTGTGAGTGGTTTGACGTGAATAACGCGCCAAGGCTGTAGTGGAATGCTGGGTGTCGATATCTTTTCCACCCAGCCCTGTAAGTACCCACGGAATCCCCATTTGATCCATTCCCTGAACTTCCTTTCTCCGTTGGGTATTTTATGCATTTGGACCGGCGTTGACTGTAAGTGATAAACCTAGTTGTTTTAGTATAAAACTGTTTCTCCGTGTTAATGGTGTGTTCCCTTTAGTCATATTTGTTGTACCATATCATTGTGACTCCTTAGTACGAATTGCGGAATTCGTGGGGTGATATAATTTGGAGGTACTTACTTATAATCTAGTGCTAATACGTGTGACGTAACGCCAGATCGGCAGACGGTATTTACTACCGACTTGAGTTATGTAAAGGTCAGAACACATCATTTGCCCATTTCACTCAACTTAGTTAATTAAGTTAAATAGATTTAGGTTCACGTTTAATTCATAGTATGCGCTGCTATATTGTGCAGCGTATGCTATTTAGCGCTGCGTAACGCGGCCATTGTCTGCCTTCAGTTGAACTCCTGGTATTTTACTAGAAATTTACCTGTGTAAATCACTTCCACTGCGGGAGTTTAGCTTGGAATTAGACAGTTTGTTTGCATCGAATAGGCTCCGAAACTACTGGCCCGATTTTAAAAATTGTGAAAAATGTACCAAAAAAATATCTTATATCGCGTACGCTGTGGAAATTATTGATAATAGAGCAAAGTGATGTACTACAGTTTTATAGAGGACATCAATATCTATAATAATGTCCGCGATACCATATGTCTAACTATTACAGTTATGCCAAAATAACTACTTTTAAAAATGTACAAACTACGCCACATTATTCGTACCAGTGTAATGATTACATTTTCACATGTTTTTTTTTACTTACTTACTTCACTACAAATACAATTTCCTTCCGCCCCTTCCTCAATAAACTACTTACTTGCTGGTCTTAAAAACAGAACACAGAATAAAATAATAGTTCTAACTTATGTAGGAACCTACCATAAGTACCTACCTACCTTGCTCCCTATTTATACACATCTGTTGGAATTGAAAGGAGAGTTGTAGGTTTTGGAGAGAAGAGATTGAGACGCTGCTGTTTTGTTAAACTAAAGCAGGTAGGTACTCACGTAATAGCCTAAAAGCCTAGTGGATGCCAGAAGTAGTAGGTACGAAAATTATACCTGGGAGGTGTAGGTAGATATTGTGATGGGAACGAAGCCGAACTGTGGAATATTGCAACATGTTTATTTTGGCGCGATCATATTGAAAAGGACTGATCAGAAGTAGGTGGTTATTAGTTGTTGTTTCAGACATCAGCCATGAGCACCCTGAGCAAAGAATAGGTACTAAATATCCCTGAGTCTTTTTTTAATTGAACACTCAATTGCGTTGATACTTTCCGCTCAAGTAGGTATTTTAGGAAATATTCGCGGTAGCGGCAGGGTCAGTAGCATAGTGTAAAGTGTGAACGTAGCATAACAATGTTTTCTAAGAAATACTAGTGAGGTAAGTAGGCTTAGGTAGTAACGATACTGTTATCAATAATAGTAACTAAGTAAGTAAGTACCTACCAATAATAATTTTAAATTCCTTATGAATCTTATCGATGATAAGAATATTTTATCGGCTTTTTAGTCATCGTGTAGATATAATTACTTTAATAGATATATTTGCGATAAAGTATTAGATAGCTGTAGATACTTACTTAGGTATAATAATAATACCTATACAATTTGCTAAAATTAAGTTTGTTTAACGTTTGCAAGGCAGCAGTTGCATTTAAAGGCAGGCAAGTTGATGGCCGTAAAAGGACTAGCAGTGTCGGCGCGGTAGGCTCGAATTCGCGCCATTTTTGGCCGAGCGCGCGACATGAACACGAGCCAGCAATCCTTGCCTTTGCCGGCCGCAGCGCAGCCATATTCAGATGCTTTCCTAACATAGTGGAAATTTACTAGCACCAGCGGCCAATAGGTACAGTGAGATCCAACCTTCTTCGTACAGCTGGCACCTCAAACCAGCTGGCACCTCGCCCGGACAGATCATGCAATTTTGAGACATTCTGGTGCAGGGCATAGCCCCAAATGGATTGTTAAATAATAATATAGGTAGTCTTCGGACTCTTCGGTGAAAAATAGTGTTCCTTTAATTTTATTCCTTGTACTGCCTCCTCGTTCCATTATACCTACTTAAGGTACTACCGACTTACATACCATACATATATCACTCCTATATCCCTTGCGGGGTAGGCAGGAAAGACTACACTGTCTGTCATCATCACTACATAGTATAAAATAAAGTCGCTTCCCGTTTGGTGTCTCCTTATATCTTTAGAATTACCCAACGGATTTTGATGCGGTTTTTCATTATTAGATAGAGTAACTAGAGCGGAAGGTTTATAGGTATAATTTATTCCGAGAAATTGTCACATTCCCATGGGAAAACGGGTAGCCCAACTGGTAGTAAACTTTTGACCCCTTTTGACACCTTTAAAGATTAAAATTTCAAAAATGCTGAAACACGTATTTAATTATTTTAAGTTATGAGTCTAATCAGAAATTTTGAAACATAGATCACATTCATTTCAAAAAACGAACTTTCATACAAACTTTTAACCCCATTTTGCATTTTGTCCCTATTAAGGGTTCAAATTTCAAATATGCTGAAACACGTGTTTAATTATTTTCGGTCATAAATCTAATCACTACATTTTGAAACGGATCACACTTAAGACAACGAACTTTTGTACAAACTTTTAACCCCCTTTTCATCCCTTGGGGATTAAAAGAAAAACGGAATTGTATCTATAATAGTTGCTTTATTACATAAAAAACTTCATGTCCAAGTTTTATTTCTCTAGCTTCAGTAGTTTAGCATTTTTTACTATAACGAAAACTAAGAAAGATAATATTTTACTTCCATAATAAAAACATAGTAAATGTCGCTGTTAGTTTTTCAAACGCACTATCGTTATGTTTTTTCAAAAACTATTAGGTTGCATTTAATTTTGTTCCTTGCTGATGCTCGATGAAGTATTGTCGAACTTACTTTAGACTATCGATCATAGAAATCGAAATTATAGGTGTCGTTTTAGGTATTTGTTTGGTCGTTTCGTTTGGGTCTTTGATCAAAATTGTTTAAGGAGAAATGATATAAGGAGACACCAAACGGAAAGTGACTTTATTAGAGTGATTCAAGAGGAAGGTTTTTATGTATGGTTTATGTCGGGAGAAGGTCTGTTTCCAGTGGGAAAATAGTTAGCAGCGGGTGAAACCGCTGGACGGGCCGCTAGTGTAGTATAAGACGTTCGTGTTTCAATAACAGTAGGTACCTACTATTTTAAATTCTGTGCAATAGCTAAGTTCCTGAATTAAGCCTGAGGTAGTATTACGTCATCGAAAATAACCGAGTCGGTCTCGAGGTCTGGACTGTTGGCCTTGGTTCCGGCCGTTAGAGTTCGTTATTCGAATTCAAATCACCAAGATCATTCACCCACTATTATGAGGTGAATCTCGAACACGTTATTCAAGACAAATAGATAGACGGAAAGATAATGAATAGGTACTATTGCAAGCGTGTTTTGCTTTGAAATACCTACTATGAAATAATATCTGATAGAGTTAGTAAAATATTAATTTATTACTTGTTCTGGTAACACCTTCTATCATTTTGTTAAAGGTAGTATGATGGATGATACAGGCAGGATAAATTGAAAAAATAAGATTTCCAAATCCCTACTAAGTAGGATTAAAACGTTAACCTCATACAGACTACGCAGTAGTAGGTAGGTATAATACCAAGATAGGTACATAATAATTAATAAGAACGTGCGAAAACACGAATTTAATCACGTAGTTTTTAATGCCAGCTACCTATAACGTATACGTTTAAGTAAGTAATCTTATAATAAGTAACTTTTTTTTTCATTTATTTTTCTCTTAAAAATGAATACAAAAAAACATTACCTACATGACGTCACTAAACCCGAATAGGTTTGTCTTGACATCAGGCTTCCCAGCTCGTTATTTATAATATAGCATACACACAAAAAAAGGAAGTATCAAACATTAGGTACCTATAATATTATAACATTCACACACAACAAACAAATACACTATTTCCATAAAAGACGGTAAGTACCCATCCCGACAAATGAGCCGTAAACAAGCAAGTACTGACAATAATAATAAAATACTGCTTGCTGCTGTTAAGTTAACGTAAACAGTTAAATCTGACCTTAAGCAGGCCTGCTGGCGCACTCCCCGGTTTAGGTATGAAACTGCAAGTACATGCGGCGGCAATCCCGGGTTGACTAATCAGTGGGACGCCGCGCGCCGCCCGTTTCGCACGCGCTTTTTTTCACGTGTTCATAAAATTACACGAAAATGAAAGCAAGTAGATATTGTATCGCTTTTGGATGTTTAAATAAAGATAGTGATCGGAGCCTCAGATTTCATAAGCTACCGCGTGACATCGAAAGGTAAGAAAATACGTTAGATTGATGTGATGGCACTGCTTCCAAGGTTCCAAGCCACCGCAACGCGGCGATTTAATTTTTCGCCGTTTTTATGTTACAGTGGCACGGAACCCTTTTAGGTATTTATCCACTTAGTCTACTTACAAATCTGCCCAGACCAATAGAAAACGCTGGAGAATGAAATGGGGTTCAATGCCAACCAGGATTTCATTTCATATAGGGTTTCATAGTGGCAGCACAGCGCAAACGAAGACGGCCGCTGCCATACGAACGTCTGGGGCGCGTTCATGCTGTTTCTCCTAGTCGGTCTCCCTCTCCGATGACAAGTCATAAAACCGCGTTTTAGCACGCCAGTCAGGAGAAAATTTCTACCATACGCTCCAAAACAAAACGCGGTTTTGCGAACTGTCAAAGTTTAAAAGAGCGACGAAAGATATATTATCCGTGGTCCATTGAACGCGCCCCTGTAGAACGACGACCAAGACAACTGGACGAGCGTCAAATCTGGCGTTATTCAAGCCGTATGCGAGCGACTCAGACGAGCGAGCTGAATAGGTGCGGTGGGTAGGTAAGGTAGCTTAGATAGGCAGGTAGGTAGGGACCTACCTACAAAGACACGCAAAGCAACGCCTGCAACAATACCTACCTAACCTATGTAGGCGAGGCTCGTCGAATTGGCTTGGTCGGTTGCTAGACATTCATTTAAGTAAATTACTCAGTAAGTTCGAAATAGATGGACTGACCGGTTTTCCATTGATAATTTATCGTAATAAAAAAATTTATAGACCAAGAGCTATGGTACTTTAGCATCCAACAATTTGATGTAGATTTTTTTCAATCCTTAGAACATTACTGTAGTAAACTAATTTAATTATAGACCAAGAGCTTTGGTATGATACTAAATGAGCATCGAACAATTTAAGATGTAAAAAAAGCTGAAAATATTTTAATGTCTGAACGAGGCCATACAAATAAACTGAATAACTTTCCTCGAGGATAGGTCAATAAGTGGGAAAAATTGAGCTCCCATATAATACCACGCTGTCGGATGAAATTATATTTGGTATTTCCTAATTGTTATTATTTTTACATACTTTCTCCAGTTTTTCTTGGATAAATGCGTTTACCTTCCTGGGTTGGTTCTGGTGCACTCCTTGAAATAATTCTTCAATATTGTGAGAGTCACAAAAAAATCATATATTTAACACTGAAACCCCTAAAAAACCCAACGAATTCAGTATTATGAAGTATTTCAACCGAAAAGAATTTTCATCCTTTTACGGAATCCTTTTGTTGCGTCATGCCTCTATATTAATGCATATATAAAATAAGTTATGTAAAGTTAACAAGTTACACTTTGATATTTCAGACGCCGAAATTGGTTAATATCCGTGGGTAGAGAAGACTTACTTCAAAGAGAAAATTTAAATAGTTCAGGGTATTGGGTATGTTCAGCACATTTTGATGAATCTTCAGTAAGAATAGTGAAACACCTCAAAGAAGATGCTGTGCCAACGTTAAAATTACCCCACAGAACCCAAGAGAGTTTATCTTCAGAAGCAGCCGTGACTGTAAAAACTGAAGAAAATCCAGAGATATTGTTAAATGAATCTGGATTAGAAGCACCGTCAACTAGTACACAAATCAAGGAACCCTCCTGCTTATGCCAAACAGTTTTGCTACAGAAAAAAATCAAAACATTTAGCGTCCAGACCCAAACAGAAGACCAAACACCATATTTAAAGGAGCAACAAACTCAGACTGCGAAATCATTGACAGAAAACACACCAAGGAAACGAAAGCTTGCAGATAATCTAAAGGAATCTAAACTCAAACGACCCTAGTACCTACTATTCTAAATTCTGTGCCTTAAGCCTGCACCGAGCGAAATCTGACCGTCCAGTGGTGCCCTTCCATGTTTTATAAGTTAACTAAACTTTTAACTAATGTGAAATTTTCTAGAGATTCTGGAGTGTCATGTAGAGGGAGCTCAGCTTAAATTACGTTCCTTTACATGGAAATCTGTACTACTTTACAAAATATTCTTTATTTTGTATTCATGTAATCTTTCTAAATTTCTTACTGATTTTTTGTTTGCTTACATGAATGACACTCAATATAATAGCAAGACGACAAGTTTATTTTGTAGCAAATCAAACTAAAAGAAATTGATTAGTAACGAACACAACGTGAAACGGAACCTGAGAAAAAACTATGGCTGCCGCCAGCCATATTTTATTTATTTATTTATTTATATATTTGGAACGTCAATCAGTTTAGCACAGTGCCCTCTGGTTTGACATTCAGAACTATCAACTGAACTGTCAACAGAAAAACTCCCATTTCTCTTAATCTGAAACAAATATCAAAAATCACTCATTTCAAGTATTAGACCGGGTCTTTCGCGATAGTATTTAGGTAAATACCTATTAGTAATTTACCTGTGTCCCGACGTTTCAACACAGTTTCATGTATTGTGGTCGCGGGTAAAATAAACTTATCATATAGGACAACAATTTGTCCGTCTTGATCTTTAAATGTTTGTTCTAGATTTTAAGAAATTATTTAAAAACAAAAACAGGCGAGGGCGCCACTGGTCGGTCGCCGCCACGGGAAGTTAAGCATCGCGCGCATAGGCGCGGGACGCGATCTTCGATAAAAAACGTCACGTGATGTCGAACATATAGATTAAACTTGAAATAATTCTGAAGATGTAGCGAGCATCCGCTGACTAATCCACTGATTTTGTAAAGTTATCGTAAAATAGTTTCCTTGGAGATTATTAAAAGCTGTCTGATTTAAACTGTCGCGATCACGAATAAACTAATGACATCGGAATTTAATTTTTACTCTAGTAGTATTGTAGTATTCTACCCTTATTCTACCATAGATTTAGTCGAATGAATGATAGGTTCAAAGTATTTTTGTATTAGATTATTTTACATTTGACATGTCGAATTAGAGTCTGAATTCAATTAGAAGTAATGAGCACTTTTTCCTATTCAAACTAACTATTGTGGTAGGTACCTAGTGGTTATGATTGTTTAAATGTTGTCGCCAATTCGTAACTTGCCTTTCAAATAAAAACGTAATGTAAAGTGTTTAATTGTTTTTTTTTTTTACTGAGTGGCTCTTATTTTACCGACAACTTTTAAATGTGTCTCCCGAATGTCTTTTTGGAACGGTTTAAGACTCATAAAAAGAGCGCTTATTCTTATTAACTTTAGCGCTAGGTACTCAGATGAATAGAGGTTTCTCTGTTTTGCCTATTATTGCCATTTCCTCTATAAAAACACATATAACAATGAGGTAAATTGTTGCTCTACTTATTACGTTTACGTTCTATCGGACGCTGTGGAATTCAAGCCATATATGGACATTGGCAGAAGCTGCTGACTGCCGCGCCTAGACGCTCCCAACTCATAATGGGTTAAGGGTGTGTGGGATCACAAAACATATTATGGTAGATATAGGTTCATATCTGAACCATTTATTTATCTAAGTACTTCTAATGCTGCACACACACGATAGACACGCAAGTAAGCCTTGCTTTACTGGCCAGTGTACGTGACCTATCTAAAGTTGCGAAAATGATTATTTAAAAGTAAACATACAAAAAACTATTGAAGAGAAGAGCGGTGAGATGACACTTTCGTAGTCTCGCGTACAGTCGCTCACAGAATTAAATACTTTCTCTATTCATTTCATACACACACAATCTCGCTTTCTCGCATAGTTTTCATGAGAGGTGAGAATTCGTTCATAGATAATCCGACGCTCTGTAACGTTACATACAACAAGGTGCTATTGTGTAAAAACGCTGGGAAAAACTGTTATTATACCACTGACATGAATTCTCGATAATTTCATTGTATTCATCGATAGAGGAAAGCGTTCTACTTCATTTCACATTTTTATATCGTTGACAACGAGATAAATATGTCGTTGTTAGTAGGTCGATTAATGTAAATAGGTACCTACCTACTACTTAATCGACTAATGTCATAATTTTATAAAGATTTAAAAACAAAATTTAATTTGTGTAAGTAAGTCTTTAAATAATATGCGCATTGCGGTGATGAACAACTTCGACTATATTATCATCAGAGTTACCGGATGTGAACCAAAATCAACATCTTTTAATTCTTGTACCTATCTATATCTTGAATAATTTTCTATAGAATTTTCAGATTGTTGTATTGATTTTCCGCCTTTCGCAAAGATTGATTGAATCGCCAGCAAACGTTCCGAGAAAATACTTGTGGTACCTACCTACCTACTGAAAGTTGGATGCAAAGGTCTCCAAAATCTGGACTGAATCGGTTGCAACGAGCAGCAATACAACACTTTTGCACGAGTTTGCATTTTTACAATTTTCGCAAAATTTTCTCACCTAATATTTGAATGTTCATTAGCACCTGGGACGACATACCTACATAATAGACAACCAAGTCTTTCGGTTACTTAATCTGACTCTGACTGAATCTGACTTAATCACTTTAAAACTTTTTACACTTCTTGGATTTTTTGTTTAATTAATATTTTGGGTCCGCTTAACATGGCTTAACATGCTCGAGACTTAACTATTGGTCGTGTTGTTGTGGCTATTGATGGCGCTGTATACAAAATTTGAAAGTGCGTGTAATAAGGAACTGTTGTGTTCCATATGTCTAACTACCTAGTTACTTACTTGCGTTAAAACTTTATCTTAAGAATCTCTGTTGGACTTATTGTTATACGTGAGATTTAAGATCTTTTCTGTTGTTGATGTATTTTTCTTGAAATACCTACCTATGACTAAATTTTGAACTGTCTGTGCAGAGGATCCAGCTACGACCAAGTTTTCTTCTTGCATGCTCATTGTATGGAACATTGAGTCAGCGTACTTCCCGAATCTTTCAATTCAATACTTTTTGCAATATCTCAGAGAGTTAGTTATCTTGTTTGTGACACCCCGGGGGGCACAGCAATATAAAAGCTATACCTACTTACCTGCTCAATACAATAACATAGTTATAGTTTTTTTTTGTAGGTACTTACCTACTACTGCTTATATATTTTTATTTCATCATCATCATCATCATCATATCAGCCCACATCTACCCACTGCTGAGTATAGGCCTCTTCTTTTTCTCGCCATCTACGCCGCCGCCGGTCCTGTGCCTCCCGCGACTACTGTTTGCCAGCACTGCAGTGGCATATCCATATTTATTACTGTCAAATAACATTTAAATCATATCATAACCATAATATATATTTTTAAATAATGTATATATTTATTTAAAGTACTGTAGTATAGTTAAAATTCATTTTAATTGTTGCATTGATTCTCGCACTACCGACGGGTTGGCTGGAAGAGATCTCTTCTTAGAGATAAGCTCGCCTTTGCTTACACTGTTTGTACATTTTTCGTTTGTTTTTATGCAATAAAGGATATATATAACATACATACATAAATCACGCCTTTATCCCTTACGGGGTAAGCAGGGCTTTAACGGCCGTAAAACGGATATTAACACCACGTCTGACAAAAGTTTGAGGGTCAATCAGATAGCTGTGTATCACTATAGTGACAGGTTGTCAGCCCATCGCCTAAAATTGCAATACACGCCCTCGAGTCCCTTAGTCGCCTCTTACGACACCCATGAGTAAGAAATGGGGTGATGCTATTCTAGTCCGGCATCACACGGCAAATATAATCATAAATAAAATGAAATTAATAAATAAAATGTATATCAAGTAGGTCATGACATGACTCATGTCGTATGGAAGTCGAAATATAGCAGGCGTGCCTATGTTATGAAACTACAGGCTACAAGTCTACAGGTGAAATTCGTAGTATATCACGTAACCGGTTGATATTCCCGGTAGCCTAATGGCTAACCGACTACGCAATGAACACCGAATTTCACCTGTAAAATTGTAGCCTGTAGTTTGACCGACCAGAGCGATGATGATGAGGTAGGTAGATAGATACCCGTTAGAATGCATTTATATTTCTAGTATAGTATGCTAGTGATAAAAAAGGGCATTATCTTATTCATCTGTGAAAAAGGGATTTCAAGTAGGTTTTGTATGCGGTTATTGCGTCTAGTTGTATTAGTGTGTGTGTACCACTTGACTGATCTCTATTATACTGTGTGTACAGTTTTGGATGTTTTTTGACAAATATACAAGCCTCAGAAAAGAAGTGCACATTATCTTTCTACAACATTTGTTGCACATTAAATGCAACACAATACAAACGCGACTACTAGTGTCATCTATCAGTAAAGAAGGTAAAGAGCAAGTAAAGAGAGACATCGTACCATAGACACGAGTATCAGCTGGCACCGGGAACCATCAATGTACGACTTTGATTGTGCACAGCACGATATTTCTCCCGGCACTATTTTGTACAATAGGGGACTATGTACTACCCATTCATAGCATGGTCTTCAACAACTGTCCCGGACCAAGAATGTACAGGGGTGGCATGAACCAAAGCAAAGCAACGCCATAGTGAATAAAGCAATGAACTAGTGTTGGATTTAATCGACTTATTGATTCATTATTAGAACTTGACGTAAAATAAAAGAGGGGGAGGAAAAGAGGAGCACAGCCCCCAGCAGTAAAAATAAACCTTCCTGACACAAATCCAACACAGAAGGTTAGGTTAGAGTTATGACCCCCTGTAGCGACCAAGCCACAATAAAGAAAATAAAATTTAATTAATTATACTTATTAAGAATGAAATAATATCGAATAAAGATACGCGAGTTGTAACGGCATCCATGCAATCATTTTGTTTGTAGGTCAATCCAGAGATATTAAAACTTTTCGTGTTTTGAGTTTATAAAATCATCAAGATTTAGGGCCTCTGTTTAGTGGCGATATTTTTACAATCCTAGGGGTACAAATGTTCTCATGACTAAAATAAGTAAGCTCATCAAAAGTACAAAAGGTACGTGAAGGCAGAATCTTTAAATAAGCTGTAGATACTTCATCCAAATAGGCACGTGCATTCCGCCCCAGTATTATGTTGGTTGATACAGGGGTTATAAAATATTGAGGAAAGGTTCGTATGGAGTGAAACTCAGAAATCACGGGTTCATTTTATTCTTGTATATTTTTCTACAAAACGCATCGGCCATCGCCTTTGTTAAACTTTGTTAAGAGACCAGACTTTGACATTACTGCTCTTCTGCATAAACATCAAAATTCAAAAAGGTTTTCCAACATCCTCCCAATTCAAAAAACAACATAATAATAAAAATATTTCAGATACACTGTTCTTCACACCCTCCCACGCCAATTCTGCGCACCAACCTGCAGCGGCTAAACATCAAAAATTCAAAAAGGGGTGTTCTTGACGACATTATTTTGATTCCACTTCTACTGTCGTGTCGTGTGGTATCCATTCCTGTGTCGACCAATGTTATTGTACAAGGCCCTGTCGCGCAGTATAGGGATTCGTCGGTCGGATTAGTTGTATACTCTTTGGTCCGTTTGGTCTTTGATAAATAAATGTCAAAAAAATGTGCTAAACGAATTTGATTTTTTAAATATTTACAGGCAATTATCGTAATTGATAGTAAAAATAATTGTGATTTAAACACTGTGAACTGCCTGTGTGCAGACGCCTGATGGCTTTTGTGAAAGCTCCAACATTAAATAACTGGTCTGGAAATGTTGAACACAATGGAAACTACATGTTCAGGAATATGACAGAAAATAATAGGTAAATCGTTTATTTCAATTTTTGGGACTATTTATATCATTTAATTTAGCAATTCTCAGTAGTTTCCATAATATATATTATTCAAATTGGGATGTTTCACAGAAAAAGGTCTAGAGAAGATGACAGCTGTGAGTTCATGCCTTTGTCGAAACGCATCAACAATCTGCACATAAACAATAACCTGGCGAGCAGCAGCGCACAAGGCCAGGAAACTAGTCAGCACAACCAGGGCAACGGAGAGAATAGAATCTCTACATCAAATTCACCATCTGAGTTGGAGCGGAGGCCTAGCTATGACCCTGGAGTCGGCTCCTCACACAGCAATTACTACTATGATAATAAGTTATTGTTTGAGTTACATTTAGAAAGGATACAAAGGACTGGTCAAGAATTTCCATTTTGAAGGCATGTTTGTGAATTCATTATAATAAGTTGTGTGTAATTTATTGTTATGCTTAGTGTGTATGATCCTACTTATAATATCTTATTATTAATTAAAATTTAAAGATTTAATTTACATTGTTTTTTAAGTTTATTAGAGAAGGTATGACTGCAGGTACTACTAACACATTTTCTACAAATGTGGCTCTGGATGGATACTGAACAAAAGAACAAGGTATATATTCTGAAATAACACTAGGGACCATTACCAAAAACTTAGAACCAGCTGGTGATAAGGAACAACATTCTTCAAGAAACATAGGTTGGTATATGAAAACAAATTACAGTCCTGCCTTACAAATTAACTTGATCAGTAGATACATTTAAATTATTTTTTTATGTTTCCATGTAAGTTCCTTGGGAAAGGACATTTATTCCTTATCAGCAGCTCATCCTGAATTTTTGGTATTGGTCTCTAGAAAAATTACACCATACAGGGTTATGTTTTATTCACCCCGGAAATTTTACAGGGTGATTCTTCTCATGATTCTGAACAACTTTCATTATGGGGTCACCTGCGAAATCGCAAAAAAAATCCAGCTGTTCCATACATTTTGGTCGAGTAGGTATGAATTTTTCTATGGAGCAGCTGGTTTTCTTTTTTCGAATTCGCAGGTGACCCCATAATGAAAGTTGTTCAGAATCATGAGAGGAATCACCCTGTAAAATTTCCGGGGTGAATAAAAAATAACCCTGTATAGATGTTTAATGCCCTAGATTAGATGTTGAATGCCATCTATCGATGATTTTTTGTAGGGGAGGATGGGGCAGCTTTGAAAAACAAGAAAATTGATCATGTTTTTAGTTAAAAGGAGGGGAAATAAATTGGCAACACCATTATTCTTCACTGTCTAGTTCAATTTTCAAATTTGATAATTAGTGCGAAAGTTATAAACATAGATTTTATAGGTGAACAGAAGAAAATAGTTTTTTCCAAATTTGTAATGATTTTGAAGAAAATCTAATGTAATAAGGCAAGAAAAAGTGTTTTTAACTTAATGCCAATATATATAAGCGTTAATTATGTTTGATACTTCTTCAAGCTAAAACTACTTCTTC
This sequence comes from Tuta absoluta, assembly GCA_027580185.1. Lineage (NCBI taxonomy): Eukaryota > Metazoa > Arthropoda > Insecta > Lepidoptera > Gelechiidae > Tuta > Tuta absoluta. The sequence goes on along the minus strand of JAQAHW010000016.1, from coordinate 9,584,152 downwards.
TTCTTAGCGTGTCGATGGCAGACACTACACCGTCGCGGCCCAGAACTTGGCTACGTTGACAGCGCTGACAGACGCTGTCATAAGATCGTCCTGCGTGCAGGTGCTAGGGCACGCAGGACACGATGTTAGGTGGTTCATTGTTTGAACTGCACCACACAAACAACCTACATCGGAACCCTCCAAGAAGTCCCACTTGGTCATGTTTTCCTTACTCCGGCCGGTCTGAGTCCGAAGTCTATTTAAAGATTTCCAAACCGACCATGGCAAATTATGGCCAGGCGGCAAGCTCTCAGCAATCGGGACGAAAGGATCTGGTAGGGTCACCCCCTCCCGCCAAAGGTTGCACCTCGCTTGTTCGGGGTCTGTGCAAAGAGGAGTGACGCACTTAACAAAGCCATTACGGCTTTTCAGCCGTTGTGTCACTGGGATGTGGTCGTGCAAAGGATGCCGTGCATCTGACTCCATCTTTGCTCTTTCAAAGGAGCTAGCCACAGATCTACGAACAACTGGAGGCGCTATTCCGGCTAGTGGGTACAGTTGGCTAACCGGGGTCGGTTTCAGGCAACCAGTTATGATCCGGCAAGTCTCATTTAAGGCTGTATCCACCAGCTTTGCATGAGCTGAACGGCTCCATACAGGACATGCATACTCGCCTGCAGAAAATGATAACGCCAGCCCAGTAGTCCGCAGAACATGAGGTGTTGCTCCCCATCCAGTAGAAGTAAGGCGCTTTAATAGATTGTTCCGAGTGTGCACCTTCTTTTTTATGTTTTGGCAATTCTTACTAAAGGTAAGTGACCTATCCAGAGTAATGCCCAGATATTTTGGAAAACTATTGTGAGCTACAGGCACACCTTGCCACTCAATATTAAGCCTACGACCTGCTTGGCTGTTGCGGAGATGGAATGCGCAAGACTCAGTTTTTGATGGGTTGGGTTTGAGTGAATTTTCTCTATAATATTTGCTTAAGTCATTCAAAGCATCCGACAGATTCATCTCAACCTCCTCAAAACTGGACGCCTGGGAAGTCAGCGCAAGGTCGTCGGCGTATAAAAAGCGGCGGGTGTTGGGGCAGGATGGTTGGTCGTTGGTGTATAATATGTTGAAGAGCAACGGGGCAAGAACGCTGCCTTGGGGCAGCCCGTTCTTTTGCGACCTCCAACGACTTTTGTCCTGAAGAAGATGTACCTGAAAACGACGGTTATGAAGAAGCTCTCGGAGTATTGTGACGAATTTGAGGTCCCCTGTCATGATCTCTACTTTCCATAACAGTCGCCTAAGGTTAACTGTGTCGTAGGCTGCAGACAGATCTACGAATACAGTACCGGTTATCTTCCCCAGTTCAAAACCATCCTCGATGTGTTGCGTCAGTGTCAGTGTCTGATTGCTGCAAGACTTAGCCGGTCTGAAACCCGCTTGCTCTGGGATCAATTTTGGGTCAATGAAGCTTGTTAAGCGGGACAACAGCAGTCTCTCAAATAATTTATATGTGTGGCACAAGAGTGAAATAGGCCTGAAGTTTTTGGGACTGTCTGTTGGTTTTCCAGGCTTTGGAATTGTATGACCTTTGATTTCCGCCAGAGACGGGGGATCGAAGCGGATTCCAGGCAATGGTTAAACATTTGCAGCAACCAGGACACGGCAACAGGGCCAAGTTGTTTAAGCTGTTCAACAGCAATGTTGTCCACCCCTGAGGCTTTACCACATTTGAGTTGCTTCATAGCAGTGATGATGTCAAGTAGGTTGAATGGCTGGCTAATAAGATGGTTAGTGCTCCCAGCACGGTCTGGTTTAGGAACATTCGCAAGGCGACCTACTGACTTGCCATTTAGAAGTAGTTGGTGGGCTATCTGATTAGCTGTAACTCTACTGGGAGATGAAGGAGGAGGTGGATCAGATAAAACTACTGAACCGATTGTAATGAAATATGGCACACAAATAGAAGGTAACATGGATTAACATACAGGATAGTTTTTATCACCACTGAACGCCTGAAGTACCTAAAGTAGACCACCAGGTGGAGCCCACCTAATCTACAGGAGATACAAATATGGAACCAAAGAAAAAGATTTTCAGTTTGATAGGCCGATGGAAAGACAGGGAGAGGGATCACACGACAATTTATGGATTGGACAAAAGACAGCCTAACTTTTTAAATTCCTTCACAGGTGCCCCAGTCTCCTCTACTTTATGAGTACCTTGGTCTGTGGCCTCATGAGCTTGTCGGAACCAAGTGGTAAATGCCCTTTGGTTGGAACATGTCCTTGGTTAGAACGGAACCAATGATTTTGCAATTATTTACTTGATTTGTGTACTCCATCGCCGTACAGTGGTCGAAATAGTCAAAGAGAATATAATAGGAAATAGTACGTCAGGTTTGTTAAAATTACAAAATTGGTAGTTTTATTTTATATATGGCAAGTTTGTCTGTGACTAGCACAGTAGACTTGCATCCAGGCCAGAAAACCTCTATAAAAAAAAAACTAGCACAGTAGCGTCATCTAGTTTCCTTCTATGGAAATGTACGTGACGTGACGACTCATAGACAGAAAAAAATGGCGGATTTCATTTGTTGTCAAGAAAGGAAACGTTGATTGCATTGCTGTTTACTTGTTTGTAGAATTAGTAGTGCTATGTATTTTATATGAAAGAGGTTTCCACGAAATAAATCAAAACTGTGCTGTGAATGGAAAATCATAGAAAGGTGCGTATAATTAGATATAAATAATACGTGTGAAAATCCGTGACCCTATTATTGAAGCGGTACTTCATTGTGCCGTTATTTGAGGCGCGAGGCGCGTCGAGTGACCCTGTGGAGCAGTGCCGCGCGAGAGGGCCGACTGCAACCCCTCCTCTGACGACTCCTGGTGGAGGAAGCGCAGGGAGCGGGAGTGATTTGGTGTTGGGCAGCGTATGGAGGGGAGGCCTCACATGGTGGGGATGCGTAGCGTCCGCGCGATGGACGCAGCAAGGAACTGGTAGGGGTGAACAACCTCCGCTTTCCGTCGGGGTCCGCCCACCATCATATGTACTCCAAACTCAAAATTCTACTGCACTTTTCCAAACGGGAAACTTTGCGAATAATTGCGTAACGAGAATATTTCAATACAACGCCATTTTAATGCTAATCCTTTGTTTCCATTGAAATAAATTTTGTCTTTTGCCTTAGATGGTTTGTAGGTTTTGATACTACTTTACAAAATGATCATATGAGGTTTACAGAACTGAAGTTCTTACTTTACATAAAGGTTCCTAGCATTATCTTCTTGAGGTGATCAAGGTGTTCGAGATAAAATTGAGGTCACTGACTTTAATGTGACCTCCAAGCTTTCTAATATATTTTAATTATGATGTTAGTTAATTTCAAGTAATTAATTTACAATGTGTATTATCTAAGTACCTATGATTATCTAAGTACCTGCACATTAAGTACCTACAGTTTAACTATAGTTTTTTTTTAAGTATTCCTAGTAAAAATTATTTTGTATGAAAAAGTAGTTAATTTTTATCTGGGTCCTCAATATGATTTCATAAAAGAAAATGAACGTCCAATATTTTACCAACACTTGTGATAAGGCAATTTAAAAATAGTACAAAATCTAGCAGTCCGTCCACCTGCACACACAGACTTCTTCTCCATGAGAACTATTAATTTTTCCACAGCAAAGAGAAACATATTCACAAATAGATTTAGTTATGTAGGTATCTTATTTTTAAAATGGGTCTGCGAGGTTTACGAGTTTGATATAAAACTATATTTTCATCTGTTACCTTTATTAGCTTTTTAAAGATTTTTTTTACAACCATGTTATAATTGAAGACGACCCAGTGGTTTCACCCCTATTTCCATGGTATGGGTTTTTTAAATGTAGCTCATGGTTCTAACCACATGTTCTGTAAATGGTACCTACTCAAAGATAGGTATCCAATGTTCGGCAAATTTGGTTTTGTAAGATAACCAAATTATTGATCTGCTATAAAAAAAATACCCTGACCTGATAAAATCTGTTGATGATGGAAGACTTCTGATACAGTTGGAAAAATATACTAATGATTTCTCATCCTCAATTTTGTGACTTCTGTTTGTTTAACAAAACATAATTTTAAATATTTAGGTAAACAATTTAAAGTCAAAAACGGTCTTTTACATATATTTTTTATATATTGTATTTTCTTATGTGCTTTTGCAATAATTAGCGTAGCCTTCGCAGCACACAGCTAGTGGAAAGATTACCCAACTGTCTAGTCGCTCAGTGAACCACGTCCGCGCTGAGTGCGCGGCTGCGCGGGCTGGGCGCGCGTCTTGTGAAAGTCCCGAAGAGAAAGTGAGCATCACGCTAGAGCTACATACACACGCGGCCGCCTGCCGCACAGTATAGCTAACCCGACACTCGACAGACAACTAGTCAAGTCGAGTCTGCATAAAAACTTTCTTTAACCCACTTTCTTAGTCGCGTGAATCTTTCGCCTCTCACTGCGAAGTTTTAGTAGTGTTGCGCGCGAGGTGGTCGGCAGTGGTATGTGCCCTACCATGGTCCCAGTGTGATCCAGCCGGTGGATGGTGGTGGGACGTGGGGATACAGTGTCGTGATCATTTGGAGGTGTCGATATCTCCCGCCCGCCGCAGCGCGGTGGAGGGTGCAAGATGTGCGACATGCAGAAAATGCCTACAAGAGAGGATGCCTCTTGGTATGGGGATTAACGTCACTTTCCTTTTTCTTAGAATTTATTTTTTCTTCAGTGATTTTCTACTATTGTTTTGTTCCTTTTACGTTTTTGTATCTTTAACGATTGGTAGCATTTGTATAAATTTACAAAGCGTTGTTTGGAACGATATGTCGCAACTTACGCTCATTATGAAGGAATGAAGACAAAACAAGTCATAGAAGGTGGTTACACTTCCTGCTTTCACTTTGCATTGTGCAATAATTTCGCAAATTGGATGTGAATATCGCTACAGAATAAATAATATTACTAGGAAGGAAGGAGGAAGGAATTGAAGTATATCTATACTGTCGAGCTTAATAATAAAACTAGTTGAGATTGGGAAAAGAGTTAAGTTATGCTATGAAGAAAGTTTTAAGAGTTTATACCAACTGCAAAGGCATCAAGCAGATCGTTTATAGAGTATGTAGTTCAACTAGTTTTAATTAACTGTGACATTACCATGTTGAAAACGTTATATGTAATTGCTTATACAACTATAACAATATGAAAGATATATATGGTTTATAATTATATGCCTGAAATCACTTAAGAGAATGAAGTAAATGACGCGGCCATGTTTGTTAATTTCAGTGAAGAGGACAACGACATGAACTTCGCCACGTTCTCGACGGTGGGCGGAGGCACGCACTTCGTCACGGCCGGCGGGCAGCTGCAGAAGATCCAGCAGAATGTGACGAATAATGGCGGCACCTTGCAGCAGGTACGGCCAACGGCATATCTAGTACATACATATATCACGCCTACAATCCCTTACGGGGTAGGCAGAGCGTAAACGGCTGTAAAAACGGACATTTACGCCACGTCTGACAAACATTTGAGGGTCATTTGGAATATTGTGTATCACCATAGTGACAGGTTTTCAGCCCATCGCCTTAATTTGCAATATACACCCTCGAGTCCCTTAGTCGCTTCTTACAACACCCATGGGAAAGAAATGGGGTGATGCTATTCTAAGCCGGCATCACATGGCATTTCTAAGCCGGCATCACACGGCATATCTAGTCTACTTGGGACATTATGACAGGGCCATCCCATGACTTGCACTGGTACCTGATGGCACATAATGGTGCAATCAATTCATGTCCAGAGCATGGAACAGCCCTGCCCGTGTATCGAGCGTTGCGAGCACTACATGCCATCTTGCAGCAGGAACTACGAAAGACCACTACATATTGCGAGCTAAGTGAGCTCGCCATTTCAAGTTTCTATTGAATCAGGCACCTACTCTGAGTCGGTGCACCTCCAGCGCACTAAAACATGACGCATTAACGGGTGCTATGGGATATATCCCTACGTCGACAACGGGTGCTATGGAATATATCCCTACGTCGTCAACGGGTGCTATGGGATATATCCCTACGTCGACAACGGGTGCTGTGGGATATATCCCTACGTCGACAACGGGTGCTGTGGAATATATCCCTACGTCGTCAACGGGTGCTATGGGATATATCCCTACGTCGACAACGGGTGCTATGGAATATAATCCTTACGTCTTTTGTCAACGGGTGCTATGGAAGGCCTCCCTTATGTTTGTTATACTATTTATGTTTTCTTGAGTGAGCAGCCTAAACACATCCCGCGTTGTTCCCAGGTGGTAGGCATGGTGGGCGGCGTGGGCGGCGTGGGCGGCGTGAGCATGGGCGAGGGCGTGCAGTACGTGCGTGCGCTGGACGGCGCCACGCTGCAGCACGCGCCGCAGCTCATCTCCGTGCCCATTCAGCTGCCCGGCGCCAAGCCTGGTCAGTATACACATACAGCATGCTCGTTATTGCTGCCTGAAAAAACAACCATGGTCTCTTGCCAGTCTTGATAATGGTTACCAGCCCGTCTAACGAGTACGCCTGGACAAATGTTGTCGTTTTGTGAGTGCAACTTCACTGTGAATCGAACAAGGGAATAGTTTGCAGCAAAAGTGCGGTGACAAAATGTTGTCGTGATGGACGTTCTGAATCAGTTTACCAAGTTACACTTTCTGCAGTACAAGTACAAGTACACAATGACAGTTTCCTTACCTTTCACCTAATTAAGGTTTAAGTTGACGTCAGATTTATTTTTATTTTAAATTAGGGTTTAATTTGATTTGCAGGTGATCCGCAGCCCACGGTGCAGATCCAGGTGCTGAGCCCCAGCATGCTGCAGCAGCAGCCCAAGTACCAGATGCAGATCCCCATCCAGGGCCTGCAGGGCTTCCAGCAAGGTATACTTTATCCTTATATTTTATAATTTATGTGTTGCCTTGTCAGCCTGCTATTAGGTTCCAGTCGTGTTTAAAACATATGTTAGTGCAAGTCAAGTAGTTTGACAAGTCTTCACAAAATTTATTTAAGTGTGGTCTGTTGGTGGAGTCGACACATAATTTTATTTAAATGCAATCCATACAAACCAGTACAGCACATATACTGCTATACTTTTTAGGCACATATACTGCTATACGGCTTAACGTGCCCTCCGAAGCACGGAACCATTTCTTTTCGGACAATCAGTTGGTTCACCCTGCAATGTCCTAACCAGACCGGGAACAAATTCACAAAGAGAAAAATATCAACTTTTGTGAGTGTCCCACCGAGAATCGAACCCGGAACCTTTGCGTCACAGGCAGTCGCACTACCACTGCGCCACATCGGTTGTCGGTTACGTTAGATACAAAAAATATACTTTTTACTTCTCATGCTCTGAAAGAGCTTATTGGTGCAGGATATAGGCTGCACAAAATCGCATTTTATGCACAAGTGCAAGAACGTATCTACTCATAAATGAAGGCAAAGAAAATGAGCCATACACAGCCAAAGGGCGTCTGCCCCGAACGCCGATATCGGCCCGACATAGTGCTATTTCATTTTATATGTATGAAAAAATTGAAATAGCACTATGTCGGCTTAAATAGTAGGCTGTATAGATCTGCAGCCCAAGCCTAATGCCAATGTCGTAAGATTTAAAAAAAATAAAGCGGCGGGAAACAGCTCTTGTTTTTTCGTAATTTCTTCAATTTGCTAAAATTGTTAAAAATGACCAGTGAAGAAGAGGATTTAAGACTCTCTCCTAATACGCTTATGGAAATTAATGCACAGAGAGTTGTGCAACAGATACTACCGCCAAAGTCTCGGGAAAAATATCTTAAAGTTTACGATAGTTTTGTAAATTGGAGAAGAGAAAAACTACAAATTTTACTTTGAATTTTAATTAAATAAATGTTACTTATATAATATACTATTGTTTTATTTCCTCGCAATCAAAGTGAAAAGCAGAGTTTATAACTCGTCCACAAAACCATTTTAACCTCGACATTACTATCAGCCCTCGCCTTCGGCTCGGGCTGCTAAAAGTCTCGGATGAAAATGGTCCGTTTTGTGCACTTGTTGTAAAATCTACTATATCGTTTAGAGTGTTTGGGATGCTTATTAAGATACTCATATTTTCATAATTTTTAACGCAATCGTTTCTGAAATATTTTGAAAAGATGTAAAAACTTCCAAAGTTAGGATTACCCTGAAAAAATCCTTAGCTTATAGTAGAAAAAAAAACATTGAAGAAGACTTCATTCCATGGACGTATTATTTAAACAGGACTGATAACTTCAAAAACAGTCATTTACGAATAGTAACTTTATTAATAATGGATTATGGTCTATTTTACATTAAGTCTTTCCCAGAGGCCAATCCGAGCCGAGAGAGATAGCACGTAGAGAGGCTGTGTGTCTCGTTCTTTCATATTGCCAGTGTAGAAAATTACTGCAGATAAAATTTTGCCTTACTTATTTTTGACAAATATAATTATAATTTAAGTAATATAATAAAACAACTTGCGTCAGTTATATCAAAAACATGTTGGAAATCATAAAATTATACACTGATAAATTATAATTATGTAAAAACTATTAATCAAATAATTTTCTAATGGTATCCCTTTAAGATTAAATTTTGGCGGTAAGTTTAAACTTTAGCGACAAAAAAATTACAGTCCTAATTTATTACTTAAAATCAGTATTTGACGAAATTTCTCACTCAAAGTGGTGAAAAAATGTTGTGTTCGAGGTTGTCCAAGTGAATCGTATGTATGTAAATTTCCCTATCTATAAGCTCATTGTAATACAAAATATTGATGCCCAATTAGAAAGAGACGAAAGGCCTCGGTGGGTGCGGTCTCGCTCGGCTCGTTTTTTCTGCAACAGTTATCAGTCCTGTTTAAATAATACGTCCATGACTTCATTCATTAATCAGTCAATGTCAATCAGTTTTTTTTTTTAATAAAGGTCATAGAGGTGGTAGGCAAATGAATTTTGTTTTCAGCAGCCTAGTTGTTGGAACTAAACTAAAGCACTTTTTAAAATTTAAAATCTCTGATTATGAAACAAAATAAAATAAAAAGAACTTGCCCTTTATTTAATGACTAGCAGCCCGCCCAGCGGTTTCACCCGCTGCTAACAATTTCCCCCCGGTTATAAGACAGTTTAATATAGCTTATGTTCATCAGGGATAATGTAGGATTCTCAAAATCTTGACTTCAATTTGAAACAAATATCGTGTTCATATTGATTAACCTGGCCAGCCCCATGGCAGTGCCTAAATTTTTATTTTTTTTATCCCGCCCGAGCCTATTTTCTATTAGGTCATAACAAAATTGTAATAAAAAAAGAAAATTGTGTGATACAAATTTCTTTTTTTAGAATGACGGTCATGACGTCAATAGTTTCGGAGCCTATCCAATTCAAACAAACAATTAAAAAAATCCTGTTTCTAATATTAGTGAAGATTATATTATTATTATTTTAGTGTAATGCCGGCTTAGAATAGCATCACCCGATTTCTTTCCCGTAGGAGTCGTACAAGGTGACTAAGGGACTTGAGGGTGTGTATTGCAATTTTAGGCGATGGGCTGACAACCGGTCACTATGGCGATACACAATTTTCCGAATGACCCTCAAACATTATGTCAGACGTGGCGTAAATGTCCGTTTTTGCGGCCGTTTACGCTCTGCCTACCCCGCAAGGGATAATAGGCGTGATATGTGTATGTATGTATTATTTTAGTGTAGATTTTTTTAATGCATAATTTTACGTTTTTTGTCGTCTTTTTTTATACCGAGCAAGGGACAGCCCTTGGAATACTGATAGGGTGCATGAAACATAAAACTGGACAACTTTCCATACATACATATATCACGCCTATAATCCCCTGCGGGGTAGGCAGAGCGTAAACAGCCGCAAAAACGGACATTTACGCCACGTCTGACAAACATTTGAGGGTAATTCGGAAAATTGTGTATCGCCATAGTGACAGGTTGTCAGCCCATCGCCTAAAATTGCAATACAAACCCTCGAGTCCCTTAGTCGCCCCTTACGACTCCCACGGGAAAGATATGGGGTGATGCTATTCTAAGCCGGCATCACACGACAACTTTCCCCTAGAAACATATGTCAGGAAACGCCAAGAAAATGACCTTCCATACAAAATCACAATCAGCTGACTGCATTCACTATGGGAAGTCAGTTTTTTTACGTTTCCTGAAATATGTTCCTAGGGGAAAGTTGTTCAGTTTCATGGTCTGCATGTACCCTATCAGTATTCGGAGGGCTATCCCTTACACCCTTTAATACAGTAATGATAAAATGTAATCATTACACTGGTACGAATAATGTGGCGTAGATTGTAAAATATTAAATGAAAAGTAGTTATTGTATATTTGACATTGTGTATTTGATAGAAACTTGACATTGCTGGATTTATTTATGTTTTGGTTTTATTTTTTATTATTTCTTTTTCATTTTATTATTTTGACATTGTGATACTAATTTAAGAACATGTACTCTATAATGCATGACATTGTTATTATTATTATTAATTATTGTCAATCATGTATATGCCTGCAAAGGTAGTTTTCAGTGAGACACCGAATTATAATTTTTTGCGAATGTATCTGCTTACCATTGTACCTGATAACTTAACATGAATAAATGAATTATGAATTATGAATTATTGTGGCATAACTGTAATAGTTAGACATATGGTATCGCGGACATTATTGTAGATATTGATGTCCTCTATAAAACTGTAGTACATCACTTTGCTCTATTGTCAAAAATTTCCACAGCGTACGCGATATAAGATTTTTTTTTGGTACATTTTTCACACGTTGGGTAAAGTTGGGTTACATTATCGAAATTTTCACGCGGATCCCTATTTTTTTCTCGTATAAAATATAGCCTATGTTCATCAGGATTAATGTAGGATTCTAATGGTGAAAGAATTTTTAAAATCGGGCCAGTAGTTTCGGAGCCTATTCGATGCAAACAAACAAACAAACAAACAATCAAATCTTTCCTCTTTATAATATTAGTGTAATTTAAATGTAATCATTACACTGGTACGAATAATGTGGCGTAGATTGTAAAATATTAAATGAAAAAGTAGTTATTGTGGCATAACTGTAATAGTTAGACATATGGTATCGCGGACATTATTGTAGATATTGATGTCCTCTATAAAACTGTAGTACATCACTTTGCTCTATTGTCAAAAATTTCCACAGCGTACGCGATATAAGATTTTTTTTTGGTACATTTTTCACACGTTGGGTTACATTATCGAAATTTTCACGCGGATCCCTATTTTTTTCTCGTATAAAATATAGCCTATGTTCATCAGGATTAATGTAGGATTCTAATGGTGAAAGAATTTTTAAAATCGGGCCAGTAGTTTCGGAGCCTATTCGATGCAAACAAACAAACAAACAAACAAACAAACAAACAAACAAACAATCAAATCTTTCCTCTTTATAATATTAGTGTAGATGCGTTAAACTATCTATTAAAAATATAAAAAGTCTTGTTAGAAATTGGAAATGTTGTGGATTGAAAAGTAATAGGTTTGGTTGTTGCAGGTAACGCGGTACTGACGCTGGCGTACTCGCCGGAGAATAACGAGGCCGGCGGCATTCAACTGCTGGGGAACGCATTGCCTGAAGGTAAACATCATTCTACTAATTATATCAATTTTTATTTTATTTTACGGGTCTGTCAGTCAATGGTATGAAAAATCTGACATGAGGGTACATTGAGGCGTTTGTCGACTCGGTATCCCACACGACAAAATGAAGAGGTAGTAAAAATGAATATATGAATAAATTATTGATCGTTATTAATAACACCTTGTATAAGATTCTAAACCTAAATGGGTGCCTCATTGGCACATTAGGTCATTACGTTACGTATATTATGCCATATTCAGGCTTTTAAATGATTTAGCTTATGTACTACACCATGATACACAATTTTTCTGAAATGGTCCTCAAACATTTGTCAGACGTGGTAATAGCGACCGTATTTTACGGCCGTTATCCCTATGCCTACCCCGCAACGTAACGCAGCGTAAATAAGTTACAACGTAATGCAACATTTACGTCTAAGCTCGCATTTACCAATGATGCGAGGTAAGATGTTACCAATAAGTATATTCTTTATTTAAGTAAATTAACTTACTTGCCGGCTCTTAACTATTTTTGTATAAATTCATATTATTTAGAAAACACCCAGACTGAACACAAGTATTTGATAATTTATTTAACAAATATTAGTGTCTCGTGGGGATCGAACCCACGACCCTAGGCGTAGCAGGCAGGGGTACTATCCGCTACGCCATTGAGCCATTCAATATGTTGCATGTTTACTTAAAAAGTTATAGGTAGTGTCTGTATTATAAACTGATGGTGATTTTTGTTTGTACTGTTCAGGTACATTCAGGATGCGAACAGGTGATTTAGTTTTCCCTCAATTTTGCATAATGTGTGTGTTCGGCCATATATGTGTTTTATTTATTTGTTGCTATTAGAATAGATAGTGTGTTGCTTGTATTATTCAAGAAAGCACATCAATGATTCTTTCTCGGCAGTTGAAACGCGTGACAATTTGCGACAAGAAGATATTTGCATTGGGGCATGAGTGTTAAATTGCACGCAAAAAATAATAATATTTTTTTATATACCTTCAGTTGTAAAAACGTTGGCATGATGAGTATTTTTTAAAGAGGATGGTTAATTTCAGTTATCCATTAGGAAAACATTTGTAAGGTTAAAATGCTTGGGGAATATTAAGTGTCTGCTGTGATGACGTTTCAATAGCTTTCGGGATTGTTATGCTGATGTCCAAATCTACGCACGGTCTTTGTGTTTGTTTAAATATTGCGATTAAATAGAAAATATACATGTTGAGCGCCACTTTGCAAATAGACGTCGTCAGTGTCCAACTCGACAGAAGATCTAGTGATAAGATACGAGTCTCTCAAACCCGTCCTGCAGTTATTGTAATCGCAATGCTGTGTGGAGCGTATTGCCCGCGCGAGCTACACAACGCCGCTATATCCCTTTCGCTTTATTGGCTTGTGATGCCGGCTAAGAATAGCATCACCCCATTTCTTTCCCGTGGGTGTCTTAAAAAGCGACTAAGGGACTCGAGGGTGTGTATTGCAATTTTGGGCGATGGGCTGACAACCTGTCTCAATGATGATACACAATAGTCCAAATATTTGTCAGACGTGGCGTAAATGTCCGTTTTTACAACAGTTTACGCTCTGCCTATCCCGTAAGGGATTATAGGCGTAATGAGTATGTATGTATTTATTTCCACGTCTGTTGCAAAGTGATTGATTAGTACGGATTGTTATAAACCAAACTCGCACGCGTACAACCGCGCGGGTGATACGCAAGCATGTTCAGTAAAGGCATTTAGTCAGCCTCTAACTGACTATGCTGATGTCTGTTATCTGGATGCGACGGAAGAATTACTCAATAAGCTTAAGCGACTACAAAACTTGGCTATTAGGTTTATTTTCGGTCTTCGTAAGTTCGATCATGTCTCAGAATTTCGTGCTCAGCTTAAGTGGCTTCCAATTCGCCTTCGCCGCGATGTGCACATCCTATCCACTCTCTATAACATCCTTCACAATCCTGCCACTCCCGACTATCTCCGCTCCCGTTTCCACTTCCTTCCCCCTGATCCCCGCCCTAGGCGCGACTGCATCACTAAGGTGCTGGAGTGTCCAAGAGCGAATACTAGATTTCTTTTTAACTCTTTTTCCGTTAAAGCTGCACAGCTCTGGAATGATCTTCCTAAGACTGTACAGGAAAGCCCATCTATTTCCGTATTTAAAAAGCGAGTAAAAGAGCACTTCATTTCTCAACAACCTTAAATATTTATGTATGTTTATGTATTTTTATAGTATTTTTGTAAATTTGTTTATTTATTCATGTAAGTTTATATATATTATTTGTATGCATGTTAAAATATTTTACAGAGTTATATATTCATTTATTTTGTTAAATTTATTTCGTATTGCCTATTTGCCCCAAAAGTTTAAATTCTCTCACAAGACATGGGTTGGCTGGAAGAGATCTCTTCTTTAGAGATAAGCTCGCCTTTGCGACAAAAATTGTAAATTTTTTTTTCTGTGTATTGTTTGTGCAATAAAGAATATTATATAACTGGTCTTTTGTACTTTACACAGGTGTGCAGGTGCTGCAGATGCCGCAGGAGATGCAGGTCATCAGCGAGCCGAAGCAGGAGGCGCAGCAGATACAGCACCAGGTCTGTTTCTGACAGGTTTCATATCATCAACTAATATGAGTGTATCTCTAAAACTTGATCACAAGAAAACAGTTTAATCCACATCGCAGTAACCTCGCATTTTCCTTAGTGCTGGTATTGTCTCTCTTATTATTGATTATTGCTAACTTCACCCATTTACGGGCAGGCCATGTCCAATTTTATCATTGGTTTTGAAGTGTATTGCGGGTAGTTTAGGTTAAATTTTGGGGGGGAACATTCTTCCCATCGGCCTTATAAAGGTTTAAGAAAAACGAAATATGCAAGTCATGCGTCGTTTGTCCTTTCCAAAATATTTACTACACGTAGCTCTCATCACATTTTCTTATCCCTCTTATTTTCCATATCCATAATCAGAAACTAAACTTATGCATGAATATTGCTTTTAACACAATCATGTTTCCTTTCGTCTAGGTGTTCATAACGCCGAACAACCAGATAATAATCAACAACGTGGAGGACGGGAAGGTGTTGAACAACAACAACACGGTCAGCAACAACAACAACAACGGGAACCCCGCGGACGTCGTCATCAAGGAAGAGTGCGATGACAACATGAACGATGACGTGAGTTGCATCCGTTCCTAGGCTTTATCGTTACACAGGCAAATTGACAATCAACTCTATTATAATTTAAATATAATCCAAAATTAATTCTGAGGGGTGACTGATACGGGCGACACGGACGTCTCATCATGCCAGCCAAAATCTAAATTAACAATGAATTATATTATATTTTATTTACACTATAATAACTAACACTATTTCTAATTAATAATAATTTAAATATAATAATTTACACTACAATATTATATTTTATTTCGATCTATTAAGAATGACTAATCATGTAAACAAACTTTGTATGTAATTGACAGTTGCGAGCTTTCAGTTACAAACAAAGTTTGTTTACATGATTAGTCATCCCAAAATAAACGGAGTATACAGGGTGACTGACAATTTGGTATGCCGGATCATTTCTTTAATGGTTTGTTTTGAAATTATATTTCGTGAAACCAATGACATAATTTCGAAATAATATTATTTATTTCTAATATTTAACATTTTTCTAAAGTTTTAAGGACTTGACTTGATGTCATAATTTTTGGTGTGTTTAAAAAGCCTTTGCCTGCACGAAGAGAAAGTAAAGTAAACAAGACAATTAATGTCAATTCAGATATTTTTTTTACTGACTATGGCAAAAGCATTTATTTATATTCAGGTTATAACGCGTCATACAAAGGTCATCGAAAGTACTCAGCTTAATAATCTAATAAGATGTTGTAAATAAAGTACAATACTCGAAAATGTTTTGATATTTTTCATGAAATCGACCCCCTTAGCATACCGAATTCGTTCCGATCCCGTGAAGGCGTGAACCAACCTATGGGGAAAAACAACTTTTCTCCAATAGCCATAGATCTGGCGGTGAAACGTATTCCCTTGTTGCAGGAGAGCTCTCAGGGTACGGAGACCAGCTCGGGCTCCACCTGGCAGGCAGCCAGCAACAGCCACGCGCACGCCGACCTCATCAAGTACCTCAACACGCTGCAGCCGCAGGTAACCACCAAACTATCACACAAACCTTTTCTACTAAGATTTCTTGTGTCCGACCTCAGGTCATACACTAACGCACGCTCTTAAACGACTAACGACTTATCCTGACCCAGAAATTTATATTAATTACTAAATATCCGCCCGCTAGTAGTTTCCCCCGCTGCTACTCATTTTCCCGTGAGAAAAGTTGTTTTCCTACGGTAAAAAGGTTAACTTTAAAGGTTATACAGTCAAACCGTTTGAGCGTGAAGAGGTAACAAACTCGCGGATTTATCTACATTAACATTATAAAGAGGAAAGATTTGATTGTTTGTTTGATTATAATAGGCTCCGAAACTACTGAACCGATTTAAAAAAAACTTTTACCATTAGTATCCTACATTATCCTTGATGAACATAGGCTATATTAAAATGTCTTATTACCGCGGACAAACGGTTAGCAGCGGGTTAAACCGCTGGGCAGGCCGTCAGTAATATTGTAATACGGATATTACGGCTTTATTGTCCGTCCGGGAATAAACTCTAGTCCACTACAATTGCGCCACACCAGTTAACCGCTTGTCTGTCACGTACCGGGAGCCGGACAACAATTTTGAACCTTAACTACCCACAATAAAATTCAAAACCAATGAAATTGTTATAGTATGAAGCGAAAGACGAGTGATTAAACAAAACACCAAAGACAGTCGCTTCTCCGTATTACCTTGTAACATACCTATCCGTGCTTTTGTGTGACATATCCTTGCTAAAACATTATATATCCGAACTATATCATGTTATATCCGTGCTGTAGCGTAATAAATCAGTGCTTTAGCGTGATATGTCCTTGATGTGGCGTGACATATCCGTGCTTTGGCGCGATTAATCCGTGCTTTGACGTGATATATCTGTTTTTTGACTTGATATATTTGTGATCTGGTGTTATTTATCCGATCAATTGCGCAGTATATCTATGCTCTAACGTGAAATATCTGCCATAGTTAAGTGACATATTTACTTATCCGTGCGGAGTATCTTCTATCTTTAAAAATGTCACATAAACCATCTTACTTAAAGTTTTTGTGGTTTATTATAGCAAGCGCAGGCGCTACCGCTCTCCCTCCAGCAGTTCCTGAAGCTCAACCCGAGCGATAACAAAAAGGTGCCACGAATAGAAATCGAAGTCACTCCGCTATCCCAACCCACCGCCGCCGCCGCTACAAACAGCATCACCATCAACACCATCGACACCAAGGACGACAGCAATGATGCCGTCTTATCTGAAGGTATTTCGCCTTATTCTGCGTGCTTCATGACAATTTTTATATTAATATTTAGGACCTCCCAAAAGACTTCGACGTTTAAATCTATTTTCGTGGGGTTCAAATTCCCACAATTTTCTCTTTGCATGAGATGTTCAACAAATAGTTTTTCGGGAAAGAGTTATTGAAAAGAATCATTCAGTTCCATGTCAAGAATACAATCAAAAATGACTTACAAGGTCTAGTCACGAAAAATATAATGTAGTTTTTATTTAACACGCGTTCAACACTTCTGTTTAGTATAATATATAGTATAATTTAGCTGCATTGTGAACCGCGATTGTGAAGTATTTTGTCCCGATTGCAGGCAACGGCAACAAATAAAATGGCCGAAATATCTGTATGTATATTAATGCTTACTTCCTCCCATATTATTCCAGACGGCTCTGTACTAATACCAAACAAAAAGAAGAAGAAATACAAGAAGAAGCCCCCCCGGCCCGCGCGCCCCAAGCCCGGGCAGGTGGTGATCGCCACCGCTGCCGACGGCACTCCCATCTTCTGCTGCCCGGAGTGCCAGATGGCGTACCCTGAGAAGGAGCAGCTGGAGATGCACCTCATTGTGCACAAGATAGAGAGGAGATTCATCTGTGGCATCTGCGGAGCTGGGTAAGATATAACAATGGAAACTTTATTATTTTCGTTACTGCTTTCTTTGATTTCAAAACCAAACCTTAAGAATTAAAACTGGAACGAGCTTGATTTTTGTGGTAAATCGAACTTTAATAAATGTCACATTAACATAGTTTCGATGTTGGAAAATCTATTTTACAATATTAATCTTGTTAAACCAATAACCAATAATGATAGAAAACATATACTTATATTATATGTTTTCTATCATTATTGGTTATAGGTACTGATAACTACAAAGTTTGCATCTAGTAAAATTAGTACAGTTCCTTGTACACAACTAGTTGCGAGCAAATAAGTAAATTTCTCTTGCCGCAACTAGGAACGTATGAAGAAAATTATTTCTTCTACCGCAACCAGTTGTGAAATTCAGTTGCGATGGCGGCCGGAGGGAAAATTAAAACTAGACAAAACCTAAAGTGACTCCGTCTTCGAAGTTTGAAGAGTTGGTCCGATGGTGATGCTCGTGACTTGGACTGGAGTCGTGCAGGGGTAGAACTGTAGATTCCGCAGTGTCAGCATTTGGCCAACCGTCGGTATCGCTTTTGTGCGCGTAGATACAATTATCAGATTCATCTCGTCACAGGCACGTCCTTCCGCCTGCCTCCAATGCAGTAACCTTGCAGAGTCAGTGCTTCGATTCATGATCTATCATTGATTCGATTCCAACGTAAATGGAATATTCACGTCCAGAAACATGCGAAGTCGACAGCCTTCGTGAGATTAGGGACTTGCGCATAGCTCGTACATAACAATGTATTTCCGTAGCAGCTATAACAACAAATACTGTAAATTAAAGATAATTAAGTATTAAAGGGGGCTCCCATACAAAAAAATAGGAGCTTTGCTCATTTTTATCGATAATGTAACGAAGACTGTATCACATGGACTATGACAGTTAGAAAGTAAATATTCGCAAATTTGCGCGCGTCCGACTCGGATTTGGCAGATTTTTACGATAACAGACTAAAAGGTTGTCGCCGGCGCTAGTGCTGGCAAAGAACAGAAATGGGTATTAGATATCATTTAAAGATATTGTTTTTTTTTTACAGTCTGAAGCGCAAGGAGCACTTGGAGCGTCACAAGCTCGGCCACAACCCCGAGCGGCCGTTCGTCTGCGGAGTGTGCATGAAGGGGTTCAAGCGACGCGAGCACCTCAACCTGCACACCGTCATACACTCCGGCGTGAAGACCGAGCTGTGCGGACAGTGCGGCAAAGGTAGGGGGGGGGGGGGAGTGTGCATGAAGGGGTTCAAGCGACGCGAGCACCTCAACCTGCACACCGTCATACACTCCGGCGTGAAGACCGAGCTGTGCGGACAGTGCGGCAAAGGTAGGGGGGGGGGGGGAGTGTGCATGAAGGGGTTCAAGCGACGCGAGCACCTCAACCTGCACACCGTCATACACTCCGGCGTGAAGACCGAGCTGTGCGGACAGTGCGGCAAAGGTAGGGGGGGGGGGGGAGTGTGCATGAAGGGGTTCAAGCGACGCGAGCACCTCAACCTGCACACCGTCATACACTCCGGCGTGAAGACCGAGCTGTGCGGACAGTGCGGCAAAGGTAGGGGGGGGGGGGGAGTGTGCATGAAGGGGTTCAAGCGACGCGAGCACCTCAACCTGCACACCGTCATACACTCCGGCGTGAAGACCGAGCTGTGCGGACAGTGCGGCAAAGGTAGGGGGGGGGGGGGAGTGTGCATGAAGGGGTTCAAGCGACGCGAGCACCTCAACCTGCACACCGTCATACACTCCGGCGTGAAGACCGAGCTGTGCGGACAGTGCGGCAAAGGTAGGGGGGGGGGGGGAGTGTGCATGAAGGGGTTCAAGCGACGCGAGCACCTCAACCTGCACACCGTCATACACTCCGGCGTGAAGACCGAGCTGTGCGGACAGTGCGGCAAAGGTAGGGGGGGGGGGGGAGTGTGCATGAAGGGGTTCAAGCGACGCGAGCACCTCAACCTGCACACCGTCATACACTCCGGCGTGAAGACCGAGCTGTGCGGACAGTGCGGCAAAGGTAGGGGGGGGGGGGGAGTGTGCATGAAGGGGTTCAAGCGACGCGAGCACCTCAACCTGCACACCGTCATACACTCCGGCGTGAAGACCGAGCTGTGCGGACAGTGCGGCAAAGGTAGGGGGGGGGGGGGGAGTGTGCATGAAGGGGTTCAAGCGACGCGAGCACCTCAACCTGCACACCGTCATACACTCCGGCGTGAAGACCGAGCTGTGCGGACAGTGCGGCAAAGGTAGGGGGGGGGGGGGAGTGTGCATGAAGGGGTTCAAGCGACGCGAGCACCTCAACCTGCACACCGTCATACACTCCGGCGTGAAGACCGAGCTGTGCGGACAGTGCGGCAAAGGTAGGGGGGGGGGGGGGGGTGCATGAAGGGGTTCAAGCGACGCGAGCACCTCAACCTGCACACCGTCATACACTCCGGCGTGAAGACCGAGCTGTGCGGACAGTGCGGCAAAGGTAGGGGGGGGGGGGGAGTGTGCATGAAGGGGTTCAAGCGACGCGAGCACCTCAACCTGCACACCGTCATACACTCCGGCGTGAAGACCGAGCTGTGCGGACAGTGCGGCAAAGGTAGGGGGGGGGGGGAGTGTGCATGAAGGGGTTCAAGCGACGCGAGCACCTCAACCTGCACACCGTCATACACTCCGGCGTGAAGACCGAGCTGTGCGGACAGTGCGGCAAAGGTAGGGGGGGGGGGTGCATGAAGGGGTTCAAGCGACGCGAGCAACGATGAAAAAGACACTACATACAAAAACATCCTCTTACAACCTATGCCGAGGCAACGAAACAAGATGTCGCGGTTGGTAAGTTGTTTAGTTTCATGCTCTGAATGCACCCTGTCAGTATTCGGAGTGCTGTCCCTTACACCCTGTATACTACTTCGGTAGATATGAGGTAAATACTAGGTACTAAATACTTAATAAAATATCAAATAGTATTTAAATAAACAGTGACCCATCTCTAGTAAATGTGCGTATGATTGGCTGCAGATATTCATGTTCCAAATTCTAATTATTTTAGATCCCAGAGACTAGAATACCTAAGGCGAATAAAACGAAGTTTTGTGAATAGAGGGGATGAAAAATAATGACATTGATTTTGTATGCAGGTTTCTACCGCAAAGACCACTTGCGCAAGCACACTCGTTCGCACGAGCACCGACGCGCGCGTGACGAGGCGAGCGGGGAGAGCAGGGCCAGCGAGGCGAGCAGGGCGAGCGACGCGAGCGCCGCCACCGTGCAGCCCGCGCAGCAAGCCAACATCACCATACTGCCAGAAATTACCATACATGTAAGTTGCACAGTCATTAGTATCAACAGATACGCACGATAATCCATTTACCACATACATACAACTATTCGTACTCTCCACGCCAGGCAGACGGGGTGATTGATTTATCCATTCCAGATTGTATTCACGGAGAACGCAGCTGCCTATTCCCTGGATAATAATATTCTCTGGTAATTTACAACACCCACGGAAAGAAAGGCGGTATATCCTATATAGCTTTCTAGCCTCGCAGCACACGTAAAACAGGATATGGAGGCAACTTGATACAACGAGTTATGATAAAGTATTCACTAGTAAAATAGAATGTACGGTCGAATAATTAGGATTTTCTTACCACTTGAAAATCTGTTTCTAAGCTTCATATTATTTTTATTCAGGTTCCAACCAGTGCAAACGTAAACGTGCCCGTGCAGATCAACATCCCACAACACGTAGTGTCCTCCCTCGCCGCCGCTCAGCAACAACAACAGCAGCAGCAGCAGCAGCAACAGCAGCAGCAACAACAAGTGCAGTTCGCGACGCAACAAGACGCGCAAGCCGCACTGGACGCCATGCTGGCCTCGCACTCGTGACGATGACGTCACCCCCCCTACCCCCGCCCCTGCCACCGCAACGCGCGCGCTATGCCGGTGTGCGCTCACTGACAAAATGCGCACAATGCGTACTTACATGTGGCATAGACGTGCTTAACATGAAACAGTTATAGCACTATGATTCCGCAGAACCGTCAAAATATGCTATTAAAAAAGTGTCGTCATTTTCAACTTAAAACGGGAGATTTATTATCAATGGTTATATAAAATCTTCCCGAACAATACCACTTACTGTCATGTTTTTTTCATAGGTTTTAAACGTGAGTGATAGATGAGCGGATAGGTATAACCTATCCAGCTTGTAGCAGGTTACTGACAAGTTAGCTCTGACATCACTTGAAGATTACAGATCCGAGAGATGAAATGTTGACACACTGCACTGCGCGTGCTGGACGATACAAAACTGACATAGTTTGTGAAAATGTTGAAACGGCGAACTGACAGGGTATGTGACAAACTTGCGGTGGATAAGTTAAGTTATACTGTACATAGCTGTTAGTAAGTTTCAATTTTTTTGTAACAAAAGTTATGATGCTATTTTTAAACGATTTAAGTATATTTGTAAGTTTCTACTTAATGAATGGATGATGTAGGCCGGCTGTAGTGGAGTCACTGCCTCGAAATTGCCATAAAGGCTTATTTTTAGTACAGAATTGTTTATACATATCACTGTATATTTTTTTGTACGATAATGAAACCGGAAAAGTATCTAGCCAGTTTCTTACATTGTTTTCATTTAGTAATAATTATTTAACTATTGCTTGAATATTCCATGACGATTTATCAACTTTAATAAACCTTACAGATATCATTGCACTGTGATATTGGTACCATTTTCGACACAAGAAGAGATTTATATTGACTGCTATTTCCTATTTATTTTGCTAATATATGTTTGTAAAGCTTTTCGCTACGTAGTATGAATCTCTTTCTGTGTCCGTGTTGTTGCTTCGTTACTAACATGTATGTTGTGGATTTATAATTTTACTTGTTTTATTTATACTTTAAAATATAAGTTATATAATGATAGTTATATTATGTAAGAGTGTGATTGATTGATTGAAAAGCGGATGTTTCTTTTTTCTATAAATCTACAATGGTATGCATGAAATATGATTAAAGTTGTGTGATTTTAGATGTTTTTCAAATCTTTAGTGATAAAGTTACTTATATGTACATTGTAAATCAAGAAAAATAGCATTGTTTTGCTATTCTATCATTGCCACTTCAATATGATGTCCACAACTAGCACAGATGATTTTATTAGACTCTATCTCAACTCATCTTGATACTGTGCATCGATTACGACAAAATATTGTCAGCTTTAACGTACCTAGGTAGTAAATGGATTAATTTATTGTAATAATTATATACGGTGTACCCACACTCAGGGACTATATTATAAGTTGAAGTTAAAAATGCGTTTAAAATTTTTATTGCCATAGAAGTGAAAACATAGTATTGAAAAAGGTCAGGAAAGAAACAATCAACTGGACCAAGGCTTGGTGCCTAGCGCAATTGGCTGGTTTCTCCAATCTTCTGTCAGCGGAAGTGAACAGTTCCAAGCATTGGTCGTATTCAATTAGTGGAGTCCGGGTTTATATGGAAGATATGCTATGTTGCGGTGGACGCGACTGCTCGTGAATTGAGGTGAATCGACAATTCAAAAAACTAGTTTGATAAACAAAAAATACATTGAATGAACGCCAAATAGAGAAATCATGAGATCCATCATACATTTTTGTTAGAATGATAATTTATTTTGTAAATATTTTTTCTTTCTACTTGCTTACACAACAAAAAAAAATTGGATATTTTTTTACGCATGTAATGAATTAATGTAAAATTATGAACGTTTAAAAAATCTTTGAATTCTTGTGACTATCTTAACACAAATTAACAAACGTAGAGCTATATTTTTTTACTTTGTTTATTTGAAATTAGTTGCAAGTATTATAAATTGTAAGTTGAAAAATGAATTTGGTTTAGAAAATTAAGATGTGAACATTTTGTATGAAAACGTTGAAACA
The DNA here is from genome assembly GCA_027580185.1 of Tuta absoluta. Lineage (NCBI taxonomy): Eukaryota > Metazoa > Arthropoda > Insecta > Lepidoptera > Gelechiidae > Tuta > Tuta absoluta. The sequence continues at coordinate 9,560,410 of JAQAHW010000016.1, read as the reverse complement.
AGTTTTAAGATCATGGAAATAAAATCTTTGATAATTGAAACAAAGTTCTATTATTTCTGTTTTTAAAATTCCTATGACTACCTAAGTGGCCTACCTATAACAAAACAAATACGTAGGTACCTACTAGGTACGTAGAGTTTTTATCGGAGTAATTTACCTACTCCTGTTACAAAATAAATCATGTTTCGGTCGAACAACATATTTGAACGCGACGAGACGGAGCAGAGGCCAAGTTCATGTTGTGGAACATCCTCCTTCCCCGTTTCCATGTACCCTACTCGCCCCACACACCGTAGCATTCTCCATAGTAACGCGGGGATTTCAACAAGTCTTGAACACGTGCAGTTCGCAGCGGGCCCCATGCCCACTCCGCGCCCCCACGAGCCGCGCGAGCCCCCGCCCCCGCCCCGCCCCTGCCCCGTCTAGCGCCGCGCCTGCGCCCCGCACGCGCGCAACATGCCCGCGCATAAAGACAACCCTTACAACCCATATTTCACTACCACTGGATTATTAAAACGTTATGAAAACAGCCTTTTAACATCTAATACAGGTGAGTTGATCGAAATAAGTCTTATGGTTTCGGTCTGCGTGGTGTGCGAGGTTATGGGGAAAGTTGGAAGTGGCCGAGGAACGATGGTGTGAGAGCGCGGGCCGGTAAAAATAGAGTGTTACGACGCGGCGGTGATTGGGGTGAGGCAATGGCGGGGTGAGAGCGCCCTGTAGGGGCTCACCCTTTGATTCACTTTGTTGTGGTCCTGCACCTGCCGGGCGCGGAGCACTTGCACCCTCCTAATCTTCCGATAACTCGATGTGATTTTTCTACAGGCGCTCTCTTGCTTTGAATCGACAAGGCTTGTATATGCTTTTAGTAGGTACTTACTTAGGTAGAGACAGAGACTTAGGTACAGAAGATTTGTTCTATTGATGAGACTTACGATAATTTACTGCATACGATAAATAAACAACATTCAAAACATTTTATGAATAAAATCGGAATTTAACTCTACTCACCTAAGTAGGTATGTACTTAGGCACTACTTAACTTAGGTACCTACTTACTTAAGCATTTTTCAACCAGATTATCCAGAAATTTTTCTCGTAGCGAGTGCTCGGGTGAGGCGCAAGGATGAACTTTGCGCCGTTCACCGGCCACATCCCGACGGCGGCGGCCATTCCCACCATCCACCAGTTCGCTGCCAAGTTCGGCTATGAGGGCAACGGCAACGGCGGGGTGGTGCAAGAGACGCGATACCAGGTAAACCGCTGTGACAACATGTAGCTCAGTCACCAGTGTTGCCGACTAAACAATTCCAAAAGTCATCCGATTGTTTGCCTGTTTCGGAGAGCACTGTTAGTCCCTATGACCTGACACAATATATCTAATAGTAGGCGTCATTGAAATGCAGTTGTAGGAGCAAAACTACAGACGGCTTGAAGTGACCGCGACCGCATTTATCTGCCATCGACACACTAACAATATGCACAGAATTATTAACTACTATGGGGAGAGAACACGGAAGTATCTTGTACCTACAATATATAACAACTTACCTTGTGAGCTTCAACATAAGGAAAATTGCAAAAACAAATATAAATTCAAGAGAAAAACTGAAGAACATCTTTTATATCAATTTAAAAATAGTAACATTGTATGTTTGGTTGAGTAAATATAATCAATAAAATGTTTACATGCTGCTTTCTAAAAAGGATTTATAAATTGTAAAATAATATATAAGTAATAATTAACAGTTGCTATACGGGAGCGTTTCCTTCTGCCAACAAACTGTTTAGCAGTTTGGCGGAATCAAATTGTATAAAACTAACTGTTCGGGTTATCCAGTTGTATAGATACTCGAGTTATAGGTTGTTGTATTACACGAAACCACTCACTTAGTGTTAACCAATGATTTATTGATATAAAGATAAAGTTTAGTTGTCTGAGCCGCACTTTACGTGTTACGTTAATTTGCCTGTCTATACACGGTAGTGCATGACGACGATTATGTGACGACTGACTCAAATTAGGTCATATAGTAAAAATGCATAGTTAACAGAAAGATATGTACGCGTGACTCGTACATGCTCCCGGGGGAAAAGCTCAGATAGCTAAACTTGAAGACACAAAATACAAAGTAAAAGTACAAGTAAAACAGTAAGTATTAAATCTTAAGTATTTCATTTCTTCAAAATCTAAACTCTCTTCTATAAGTTGGCTTCGGTGGAGTTGCTTGTTCCCCTGTCCCGAGCTCCATTGTTTGTAATTTCTTTTAATTCTATGTTTTCTGTATCAGTATTCTTTTCATCTTGCTTTGGTGGCTGAGCGTCTGCCTTTGTATCTTTTTTACATCTGAAGATGCGTTGTCTATATTTCCATAATATTGCGATGGCAATTCCTCCCACCAAAAAAGTGCTGATAGCGTAGTTTCCGACGTCATGGACGGTAATTTCATTGGGTAGAAACTCGTGTTCTTTCTGAACAGTTAACTGCTTTTCTAACAGTTGATGCTGTTCTGAGGCGTCTAGTTTGCCTAGCATAATATTTTTTGTTTTGTACGTATCTACTAAACCATTTGGCGAATCTATGGTAGGTACTGGTAAGTTGACACCGATCTTGGTTTTACTGCCAAATATGTTGTATGAGTATATTGTAGTGTCCTTATGTTGTATAATGCAATCTTGACCTAGGACAAGAAGACCCGCCATTGTTATTGTCGAAGTTGTAACTTGATTCCCGCAAACTATACGTGCGGAGCACTCTGTTATACAGTTAAATAGCCATATGTTCGGTCTATGAAGCTTTCTCCATTGGTCAGTACATTTTTGCTGATTCCAATCACAAGAGATGTTTACATTATGGCTGAGCGTCTTAGCTTCGCAGGATGCTGTTTGGCTATGCAAACTGCTTATCGGTTTGTAGGCGTGGCAAATGTAGTTGTCATCCATCGCCGTGGTACATTGTTGTAAGTCTGTATCTTCGATTTGTAAGTAAGTATTTTTTTGACGGCTCTATTTCCACCGACAATCCAATATTGCGTCCTTGTGTGCCCCAGTGTAACACGAGCCCCGCCATGTAGTGTTTTCATGTGTGACTTCTCGATCAGTAGCTGAGTTAGTCACCCTTCGTGGGGTATAATGGCTGGGTGCTTCATCTCTGTTGGTAGTGCTGAGTTTTCTAAACGCCCTTGGACGCGTAGAATCCCATCGTTGTTATCTAAGAAGGGGTGGAGTTTCAGGATGTTGCTCTTGTTAGGCAGTTTCCCATTACGTTTCAAGGACAGTATCTCCTCTTCAAAATAATCTTCTTGTACGGATTTGATAATGTATGTTTTCGCTTTTTCAATTTCCGTCAAGTCCAGTTCGTTGCGCTGACGTTGCTTTGACTTGTTTCGCAATGCGTCGATAAAGCGTCGCACCCAGGCGAGTATCTTTGCAATACGATCTATGTGATCTATGTCACTATATTTATGGAGTAAATTGTGAATAAATACATTCTTGAGTCGCACTGGTTCCGTTATGAAACAGTTTTGGACTAAACCTTCTCTTGTGTCGAAGATTTCCGATGACATTTTCTCTTTTTCCTCTGTAGTCTTGAGCCATGTAGGTCCTTCAAACCACAGGGTAAAGTTCAATAGTTTTGATGGTGTGAGACCTCTTGTCGCGCAGTCGGCGGGGTTTTCGTTTGTTTTTACGTAACCCCAGTTTGACGCAGGAATAATTTGTGTTATTTTAGTTGTTCTGTTCGTGATGTATTTTTCCCATTTGGATGACCTTCCCTGGAGCCACGCTAGGACTACTTTGGAGTCGGTCCAACCGGATATCTTTAGGTCGTGATCTTCTAGCGCTGTGATGACCTTTTGAAGCAGTTGCACTAGCAAAAGCGCTCCGCAGAGTTCTAGTTTTGGTATTGTTACTTTATTTGTGATCGGCGCGAGTTTGGTTTTCGCTGCTATGAAGGTTATGACGTAGGCGCCGGTCGTCGGTGACGTGGTGCGGCTGTATATTACGCACGAATAAGCATTTTCGCTCGCGTCACTGAAGCCGTGCAGTTCTATAGACTTTGTCGTATTATTTATCCATCTTGGGATTTTGATAAGGTTAATGTTTGGCAGATCGGACTTTATTTTTGTCCATTGTTTCGTTATTTCGACAGGTAGTGGTTCATCCCATCCAATATCATGGAACTTTTCAGTCCACAGTTTCTGGAATATTAGCTTCGCTTGGACGGTGACTGGTGCTAGCCATCCTAGTGGATCGTAGATCTTACTAATTTCCGATAGTAGTTTTCGTTTGGTGTAGGATTTCACTTCGTTGTTAGTGGGTGTGTCGCAGGTAAAGCTGAATGTATCACTTGTGTTATTCCATGCTAACCCCAGTGTTTTGCTGAATTCCTCGTTTTGTTTGAAGTTGAAATCATTATTTTTGGCTTTTTTGTTTTCTTGCAGTTTTTTCAATATTGATGCCTCGTTGCTGGCCCATTTGCGCAGGATAAAACAGCCCTTTTTCAGTAACTCGTCGAGTTCATGTTGTAGTTGTTTTGTTAGCTCGATGGTATGATGCCCGGTGATGACGTCATCCATATAGAAGTCGTTTAGTAGTGCCTTTCTCGCTAGGGGGTAGGCGTGGCCTTCATCTTCGGCTAGTTGTAGTAGTGTGCGCATGGCGATGAATGGCGCTGCTTTAGTACCGTAGGTCAAAGTACATAGTTCCATTTCTTGGAGTGGTTCTGTAGGCGATTCCCTCCAGATTATATTTTGTAGATTGCGTTGATCTTGATGAACAAGGATTTGGCGATACATTTTTTCGATATCCGCCGTTAGCACGTATTTGTAGCTACGCCACTTGATTATCAATGATAGGATATCCTTTTGTAAGTTTGGCCCTTTTTCCATCAAGTCGTTTACGCTATAACCTGAGTCTGTTTTCATAGATGCGTTAAATACAGTTCTCAGTTTAGTTGTTAGCGATGTTTCTCGCAGCACTCCGTGGTGCGGGTGATAAACTTGTAGCTGTTTATCTGACTTTTCAGCGGGTTTCATGTGACCCATGTCGATGTAGTCTTTTATAAATTGCTTGTAGAGTTTTGCAAAGTGCTCTTGTCTCGCCATTTTCTTTTCGAGTTGAAGAAATTGTGCGATGGCTTGGCGTTTTGTATTTCCGAGATCTTGCTCATAGTTAGGCTTCATTGGCATTTTTACCACGTAGCGCCCGGTGTCCAACCTCTCAGTTGTGTTAATGTAGTACTCTTCACAAAAATCGTTGCTTGAGCTTTGTTTAGGTTCCACTGGGACTTCTTCTGTCTCCCAGAAATGAGAGAAATTGTCTAGTTCATGTAAAGTAATTAGACAATTCAGTTGTTGCTGTGTTTCTTGTGTTTCACCGTGAACTATCCAGCCTAGTTGAGTTCTTTGAGCGACTGGTAGATTTTCGTTTAATCTCAGTAGTCCATCCATGATCACCTTTGAGTAAATATCGACGCCTAGTAGTAGGTCGATGGGGCCCGATATATTGAATTTCGGGTCTGCTAGTTTGATGTTGTCGAGATGTGTCCAATTCTCCGTATTTATTTTAGAGTTTGGCAGGTTGTTTACAAGTTTCCGCATTATTAGCGTTTCGGTGCTGAATTTATAATCTGAATGAGTCGATTTACATTCTAGTTTGATCAGCCCTTTGCTGGTGCCCTTTATAGAGCCAATGCCAGTTACAGTTACCGACGTTTTTTGTCTCGGCAAGTTTAAAAGTTGTGCTGTGGACTCTGAGCATAGCGATACTTCTGAACATTGGTCAAGAAGTGCTCTTAGCACGATATAATTGCCTTCTTTGTTTTTAACGTTGATCAGGACGGTTGTCATAAGTTTTTGTTGATTGAACCCGTTGATGTGGTAGGTGGATGGTCTTGATTTGTTTAGGGGTTGTCCCTTGAAGTTGTCATCATGAAGTAGTGTATGATGTTTGTATCCACATTTTAGGCATCGTTTTTTTGAGGTGCATACAGGGTGTTTATTTGAAGTAGCACCCTGTATATCATTATTTCCGTCGTGTGAATAAAGACAGTTTCGACAAATTTTCAGGTCATTCACTGTCCGGTTTCGAGTTGCAATATCCATTTCCAGGAAAGTAGTACATTGCCTCAGTGCATGGCCGTTTTTGCATAGCGGACAGTTTTGAAGTGTAGTGTGGTATGTTTTTGTCCACTTTTCTGCTCGGTTAAAGTTCATTGGCTTCGATTCATGATAATTTTTATATTGAGTTGTAGAATAATTCGGTTTTGTAGCGCCCTTTTTGGTACGGGCTGTTTCTAATGTCATGAACTTCATCTCTAGGAAATCCATGAACTCGTCGAGATCTGGTAGCTCTCTGGAATTTGCCATGTTTCGTATGTAATCACTGTGGGTGACATCATCCAGCTTTGATGATAGAATATGCACGATGAGTGGCCCCCACACAGGAATTTCGATATGGATTCCAATGCGTTCAAACATTCTTTGGTTGTATCGTGGAATTTTTTGATAGTAGGAGCGATCGCTTTCTCAATAGATGGCTGGTTGAGTAGCGTGTCTATGTAAGACGTAAAAAGTAGTCGTTTGTTGTCGTAGCGATGCTGTATGATTTCAAGGCATGAATCATAGTTGTCTGCGCTGACTGATAGATGCTTTATTAACTTCTCAGCCTCGCCTTTAAGTTTAGACTTCAGGAACTTCATTTTCTGAGTCTTGTTTATAGTTGGGTTATTGTGGATTGTCTCGAAGAATAAGTCGCGAAAAGACACCCAGTTGTTGTAGTCTCCGTTAAATTCCGGAAGTTCGATTTTGGGGGTAGATTTTTCATAGTGTGAACTCTCCCATATTTTTCGATTTATATCTTCTTTCAGCTTATCAAAAGTTTTCTCCCAATGACTGAAGAGATTTTCGTATTTATCGTTAGTTCCATTGAGTAAGTAGCTGAGTTCCCAATGGACCTTATCAATCGCGTCCCACTTAGATTGTAGTATATTCAGCTGATCTTGCATTTGCCATTTTTCGTGCATCTGACGGAGATCTATCTTGGAAACAGCTCGTTCCAATGCACTGAAATTGCATATTTGCTTTCGTGTTAGTAAACTCACGTTGTCGTTATTACCTTCAATTTTGAATTCAGGGTTCGTGGGATTTTCTTGGCGGCCCTTTCCCCCGTCGGCGGTAGAATTCTCAGGTATACCTAAAAATTCTATCCTCAAGTTCGTCATCTCTGTAAGAGCCTCGCTGAACACTTTCTTAGTTGTATTAAAAACCTGTTTTGTGTAGTAATCGGCATCTCCTCTTGTTTCTTCGAACTTCTTTAAGATTTCATGATTGCAGCAGAATTCACTCCAGTGGGCTTCCAAAGCGTTGATTCGTTTGTTGAGATAGTTTATGTTTTTTCTGTCAGGACCATCTTTCCCAAAGTTAGTTGCTATTTGATTAATATTTTGGTAGCTGCTTTCTTGCTTAGCTATAAGTTGATTAAATTTCTCGTCTTCTTTGGACATTGTTTTATTTGTATTTTTAGTTTTCCGTTTGTTAAGGAAAATACTTTCAAGTTGAGTTGGTTACGCAGAAGATGTTGTAGTAGCTGTAGACGTTATCTACGCCGGTTCAAAACTTCACACGTTGTATAAAGTCAATCGAAGATCTGTTTCAGAGATCCCACGCAGTTTGCTTGTTGTAGGTTTCTTGATGATCAAATCTTCTTTTAAGATGTTGTAAATGCGCTAAGTTGATACTCAATGCAATGCTCTCATCCTATAGGCTTTGCACCGTCTCAATGCTGCTGGTGAGACCCGCTGGTGGGAGGCCAGCAGCACCGATTGCGCCCAAAGTAGAGAAACACTGCACTTAATGTATCTAATTAGCGGCGACACGAAGGACCAGACGATGTTCGGGTTATCCAGTTGTATAGATACTCGAGTTATAGGTTGTTGTATTACACGAAACCACTCACTTAGTGTTAACCAATGATTTATTGATATAAAGATAAAGTTTAGTTGTCTGAGCCGCACTTTACGTGTTACGTTAATTTGCCTGTCTATACACGGTAGTGCATGACGACGATTATGTGACGACTGACTCAAATTAGGTCATATAGTAAAAATGCATAGTTAACAGAAAGATATGTACGCGTGACTCGTACACTAACTGTAAAAAATATATATGAATAAACGATTAAAAAAAAAAAAAAAAAAAAAAAAAAAACAGAATCACCAGATTTATGCCTTACCAGGGCGCCGGAAATAGCGTGCAGTTCGTTCCCGCGTCCGGCACGCTGGCGGTGGACGGCATCAAGTTCCGGCAAGCCGAGAGCGTGGTCGTCGTCAGCGCCGCGCAGCCCGGCACCGTGGCACTAGCTGGCCTGGCGCCCTTGCACACTGGTAACAAACGATTCGAATCCCTTACACTTATTACCTTAGAATGCTAATAAGTTGGACTTGTTGATTATGTAGCATAAGTAGCTTAATAAAACTTAATTTTATTTAATTTCTGTGCCCTAACAGGGTCTTGTTGATACTAATATAATATTAGTATAATATATTAGTATCTAACCTAACCTAACCTAACCTAACCTAATCTACACACAAGAAAAGCAAATAACATATTGAGTATTGAGCACAGACCACTATATACTCCTTGGTATTGAGTTACTATACTAACCCCAAGATTACCTTCTATTATTTATTTTCAGCATATTTTCCGAATTTGCATGTCACACTTTTTGCAAACAGTTGTAACATTTATTTACATCAGCCTATTGCAGTCCACTGTTAGACGTAGACCTCCCCCAGTGTACGCCATAGGGCATGAACATTTATTTACAAGCTTCTAATTAGGTACCTATCCAGATATGAAGGAAGGCCACAAAGTGCCACTTCTTCAGTCGATGAACCCACTACTGGCCAAGTATCCAGTGGCCAGATACTTTAATCTTTGAATTGAACTTTCCCCCAGTGAACACGGGCGTGAAATACCAGACGATATCAGCATCGTCGTCGTCCGTGAACCTCGGCAACATTAGTTACGGCGGGCAGAGCTACGTGCAGGCGGAGACCGTGCAGCAACTCAAGGCAGAGAACCGAGCAGACAAGCGGGAGTTCCGGGAGGAGGTGCACCATGACCTGATGGCCACCATGATGCAGCAGCACCAGGGTAAGAAAGAAAGTGTGAGATAATATTTGGACGTCAGGTTTTTAGAGAAGTTATTTAAGATTATATATTTTAGACAGAGTTATTAAAATTTCTAGACAGAGATACAACACCTGCAGAAGATAGTAAAGCAACGCCAGGATCCTCCACGAATCCCCGCCGGTTTGACCCTGGAAACCCGACAGCTGGACTATTTTAGGTGTTTTGTTTTGTCGTTTCCCCGGAAATACGTGTGCGAATTCAGACAAATAGATTTCTGGCCACGGGGAGTTGTATTACTCGTATTCAGGCGCTATCGACCCCCTGTGCCTACAAAAAAAAAAAAAAAAAAAACATTTATTTCAGACCGAGTCCATATTATGAGCATATAAAGTGAAATAGTCATACATAAAAAATCAATAATCAAATCATTAAATATCAATAATCAAATCATTAAATACATTTACAAAATTATAATCCATACAACACAGAATATACAAATTGAGACCTACGCTAATTGAGGTAACGACCCACTGGAACACCCGGTATCTGCATATGGGCCTGGGTCCAGTGCCTCAGCATAGGGCAATCAAGCTTACCGTCTAATACCTTCAGAATGGTGTTGGTGCTCCCACGCACCCTGTACTGAAGTGAGGCAATGCGACGCCGCAACACTGTATGAAAACCATCTGTATGTGCGTGCGCGAACATCGCAGATGCGCTACAGTAGCGTGGAAGCCCCAACAACACCCTGAAGGCATTGTTGTACTGTATGCGGAGCGCGTTGATGGCCCGCTGGGTATAGTTGACCCACAGGTTGCACGTATAAAGAGTTTGGCAGTAGGCTTTAAAAAGAGTAATCTTTACGTCTGTACTGCACCGTGCAAATCTGCGAGCCAACATATTACAGCGGACCGCCATCGCCCTCCTCTCTCTTTCTATATCACCATCGTCTTTTAAATCTTCGGTGACAATGTGACCGAGGTATTTAAACTGTGTCACGCGACCAAGGGCAACTCCATTTAGTAACACAGGAGGCACTTCCGGGTTACGAGCCTTGGCCTGAAAGACCAATAGCTCAAAATAATGGCCTTTATTCGGGATAACAATTTTGTTAACTTACCTTATATTAGCGCTTCACTTTCCGTCAAATACTTAGGTTTAGGAACGGACAGAAGATATGTTAGTCTTGTTATGTCTTATAATTTAAACCAAAATGCGCGTATTCTGTCAATATGAGGCGACGATAAAACAATGGTGACTAAATTGTCTTGAAATGGCAAGAAGCCATTGACGTTTTTAAACATGAAAGGACTTAGATATCCTATTTGACGGAAAGTGAGTCGCCGCTGTCGCCTAAAGTGCCTATTTAGCTTTATGAGTGACATTATTGTAGTGTATATATAGTATTTGTGTTAGATTTTAAGTCATAATTTATTGTTTTATTTTATTTTATATGGGCCTTGTGCATGCCTGAAATAAATAAAAAATAAATATTCACGTACAAATTTGAGATATATTTCAATTCCTGGTACATGGTTCCTGGGCGGTCTACTGGTGATCTTCTTGTGTATGTCACGCACTGCTGGGGCGAAGCCATCGAGAAAAACGGCGAAGCACTTGCCGTTTCACTCGATATCTCGAAGGCCTTTGACAGGGTCTGGCATGCAAGTCTGCTCAGCAAGCTTCCTGCTTATGGCATCCCAGCTGATTTTTGTACTTGGATTTCAGACTTCCTTAGTGAACGGTCCATCAGAGTAGTCGTTGACGGCTGCTCCTCTGACCTTATGGCCATTGATGCCGGAGTTCCTCAGGGGTCTGTTCTCTCTGCAACTCTTTTCCTGCTGCACATCAATGACCTCCTTCGGCATGGTATTGTTGGATACGCAGATGATAGTACCGTTTCAGAGAGATACTTGACAGGTGCAGAGACTAGTGGGGATGAAACGCGTTCGTTAAGAAAGGCCATGGTAGAGCGAACAGATCTGACCTTAAGTCTTGTCTCCCAATGGGGCGACGACAATCTGGTCTCATTCAATGCCACCAAAACACAGGCGTGTCTTTTCACTGCAAAAAGGAGTCCTTTCGACTGGACACCTACTTTTCGGGGTACATCTGTCCCAGTCACTGACAGGCTTGAGCTTCTAGGCATGGAGTTGACATCAAATCTAAACTTCGGCGCGACCATCGAGTACAAGGCTCAGACGGCGGCTAAAAAGCTGGGCGTCCTGAATAGAGTGAAGCGATACTTTACGCCTAGACAGCTTTTAACTCTTTACAAAGCACAAGTCCGATCCTGCATGGAGTATTGCAGTCACCTTTGGGATGGCTCAGCCAAATACCAACTTGCCGCTCTTGACTCGGTGAAACGCAGGGCCAAGAGGCTCATAGGCGACATAAAACTGGTGGACACCAAGCTACATAGCCTGACACATCGCCGCAAGGTTGCCTGCTTGTCGGTATTTTATAGATTGTACTTCGGAGAGTGTGCTCAAGAGCTTCACGACCTTGTTCCACCAGCTCCCTTCTACCATCGGACATCCAGACGCACCGCCGGATACCATCCGTACCTGGTAGCCATTCCACCAATTCGGACTAAGCGCTTCCAGTCATCATTTATAATGCGCACTGCTAAAGAGTGGAATTTACTACCTGCGTCTGTGTTTCCAAAAGCATACAACCCTAATCTCTTCAAAGTAAGAGTGAACAGGCTTCTTCTGGGTGAGCTCGCTCCATCTTAGACTCTGTCTCTGTCCTATGACCTAGATTAGAGTCAAGAGCAAACCCATCATTAATAAAAAAATTAAAAAAAAACATGCATGGGGCCATGCCATATTTATTGGCATCAAACTCGCTCCCGCAGCCACCTAGCTGCGACGATACCTATCGTCGTGGTGAGGGTCCGGAGGATATGGGCGTAGCTAGTACCTATGAATAGCAAATGTGTCAGGTTTGAATCCTATCTGCGGCACAGAAGTTTTCAAATGTGTATTGTTTTCCCCCAGTGGGTCAGCCGCTGCAGCAAGGGCAACAGTTGGTGGTGCTGTTGCACGAGCCGAAGGAAGCGGCCGCCCTCGCGCGCGCCATCAAGCAGGAGGCGCGCCAAGAGCGAGTGCAAAACGCCAACGAATATATCAGTAAGTTGGGCTCCATTCTACCAACAACTAAATCTTCCTACTTAGCTAGAAGTAAGGCATCTTTGCAACAGAACATTCTTAAGACCCCATAAATTTGCCGTGTGGTGCCGGCTTAGAATAGCAGAACCCCATTTCCACCCGTAGGTGTTGCAAAAGACGACTAAGGGATAAATCCAGGCAATGGGCAGCAGCGTTTCCTGTGAATGCAACACCTTGTACTGCGCTCGTCAATCCGTCTGCCAAGCGTGGTGAGTATGGCAAATACCCCCCGATTAGGGGAGGCCCATGTCCAGCAGTGGACTTTTGCGGCTGTTGAAGTTGAAGAAAGACTAATTACTGTGTTTGAGATTGATTCTATCCTACCGAACCCTGTATTCACAGCATCTGAACGACAACGACCATCAAGAGATCGCTTTCAACAGAATAAATAATAGACCTGTGGCTAGGATAGGACTAGAGTAACTCGCAATAGTCGGTGAAATGGTATCGATTCAGTCCCAGTCATTGAGTCAAAATCTGATGTTTTACGTACAAGCCTATAACTAAGTGTCAATAGGTACATCCCGTGTACCCGCAAGTAAAACTTCCTAACTTACAACCGGTCAGTCGTGTCTCCAGGCATCGGCGACGTGAGCGACTCGAGCACGTGGCAGGCGCTGGGCGGCGGCGTGGCGGACTACCTGTCCGCGCTGCCGCTGCCGCTGCACCACCTGCTCAAGTACTCCGCGCCCGCCGCCGTCGTCGAGAAGCGGGACGAGCCCACCATCGTCACCGTGCCCACGAACGCGCTGCCGCCGCTGCAACTGGCTGCGGTAAGTTCTTCACCTTTTCCACTTGTTGACTTGCCACACATTCACGAGAAATACAACTATTGATTTGACGGTACTAGTTATGAGAATTTATGAATATCAGAAATTGTAAAAGTGGTCGCGGCGGCCGGGGCTTGAACCGAGGACCGTGAAGCACCAGCCCAATGATTTACCTACGAGCCACCGGTGCGGTGCCTCGACAACCACTGCCAAATCTTCTATCTCCTGCTTGACACTCGTCTCGAAGTGACGTACAAGCGATATCTTGTAGAATTCCAGAGCGGCGGCTAACACTGTTTTGGTTTCGGATAATGTCGAGCGTCTCGGTCGCTTCGGCCCGCCCTCGCAAGTTTAGGGCCGGATTGTAGTCAGCGGCTTAGCCAGGACGTTTGTGGCGAATTTACAAGGACTTTTTTGCAATGAATCATTGCACACAAGTCTTTATATTATCTGGCGAGAATTGGCCTGGCCGCTTTGGCGCCGCAACGGCCGCGGCCGAACCGCTGACTATAATCCGGCCCTAAAGGACTGTGAAGTGAGTGGTGCAAAATCCTACTAATATTTTAAATGCGAAAGTTTGTATGTTTGTTTGTTACTTCTTCACGCAAAAACTCCTGAACCGATTGTAATGATAATTGGCACACATATAGAAATTAACATGGATTAACACAGGATGGTGTTTATCACCACTTATGCGAGCAACGCCGCAGGTAACAGCTATAGTTAACCATAGTTTGTATCTCGTACGAGTAGGTATTTAGGTATAATACCCAGAGCACCCAAACGTCACGTGCTGCAGTTCTTTGGTCGGCGTGAAGAAACTTACCGTTTTCTCTCGGGAATAAGACCATTTCCCGGCATCTATTATACCTAAAATAAAAACCTTCCTCTTGAATCACTCTATCTAATAAAAACGCATCAAACGGGAAGCGATTTTTTATTTTACATTTCTATTGAATGGACTATTATGCTAGACACTCAACTATATAGAAGTTATATTTTAACTCTTATTGCGTGCGGCATAAGAACAGCATAAAAACGTCTGATCTAACCCAAGCTGAGTTTTACAACACCTAAATTTAAAGTGGGGAAATTCCCGGGAAATGATAAATAGATCTGCGACGTTTTGGTGTTGCCATTATAGGAAAAAACTACAGATGATTACAAAAATTACAAATTGCTGGTATCGCGTTCGTTTCGCTGTTTCGCAACTTGCAAGTGCTTAGCGCTCACTGCTTAATCTCAAGTAAATATCGCTCGTGATGATTTGGATATTCAAGCAATAGGTACATAAATATCAATATACAATGCGGCGTCACCATAGATATTTCTGTTTTCCGCGACCGATAGTAAGCAATGTTTTTGTGTTTTCTTTGTAAACTGTTTAGGAAAAACATGCGCAAGAGTTACGCCTTTAGGTATATCGTATCTTACATGAGTTAGTTTTAAACTGCGAGTAACACATACATTAATAGCTACAACCGTCCATTGCTGGAGTTAAAAGTGTAAAAATGCGTCGATCACAATCAGTTTGATGTGATTGATTGTTCTTAAAAAGTCTATAAATAAATCACTGATCAAGTTTTTTTTATTATTATTAATGTCAGTTTCGAAATACGAGCTAGCAACACACAGACCAGTATTATCGCTAGCTGTGCTATCTATAGAACAACATTTACAACACAGACCACCTTTACTAGGCTTCGTCGTCGGCGCGAGGCGTGCTGACTCAAACTCATTATATTCAGTTTTGATTTACGGCTGCTGCACATCCTCGTGGAAAGTAATATCTGATTAGAGATCCAGCACCCTACAACTGATGACAATAGTAAGTATTTTTTAATTATTTTTATCATTGTGTTACTTCTATTACGTATGAAGACTTGTACAACACCACTAAATAATATTGCATGCCAAATAGGTACTGGCGCATCACGCATGTACTAAAATTATGTAAGTAATATTTAAGATCTTTGTTACCTTACCGTATATGCAAGCTAATAAAATATGTCATTTTTCACTGATCATGATAACGGACGGATTATTCGCATCTGGCGGATTAGATAAGTATTCGTACCTACTTGTTTAAATTTATTTAGATTATAATAGTCGAGTGATCGACACGCAAAGAAGTTTGTGTAACTTACCTACCAATTTAGGCAATTCGAAATATATGCAAGTGGGTATGAATCTGAAAATTATAAATTGTTGTTGGTATATTTCATTGATATTTATATTAATGTAGTACCTACCTAAATACATACATATTTTTATGGGCTTAACGTACTAGGCTTTGTTAACCCGTTTATTCTTCTTTTTTATGTTGTGGTTTATTTGTAATTGTTAATGTTCCTTCAATATGTTTTCAGAACTAAATATGGAGGAACGAATGCGACTTAAAGAAGACCTAAAAGTGGAAATGCCCAAAATACATCAAGAGGAAAATAATACTGTTGTGGCACAAAATATTAACCAGGCAGGGTTAAGCATAGATGAAGATGAAACTATAATAAATAAAAAGATACAAGACTTCTTAGACACACAAGAGGAACATATTCGTAAAATACTTGAAGACAAAGTGAACAAATGCCTTAAAAAAATATTGGACGGCAAATACCAGCAACTGAAATTAAGACTGGAGAAACAAGTTAATTCCACGCTTAAAGATATTTTGGACAACAAAGTACAACCCCTAAATTTAAATCCCAATGCTACTATTAAAGACGATGAAAGTCCTGAAACTAACATGAAAACTAAGTATCAACATTTAATTCCTAAAATTTACGAAGTAGAAAAAGAAATGGCAATCGTTCATAAAAATATAAACGGGATTAATGAAAAAATTATGGAATTGAAATTCAAAATTCCAAATGTTGGAGAAATTTGCGGTATCAGGAATCCCGATATAAACCTTAAAGGAAAATATGAGAACTGGAGTACACAACATGATAATTTAAGATTACAAATGTACGTATCGACAGTTGAGGTTTTAGATGCTATATTCAAGATTAAAGCTTTTAACATTGAATCGAGTGTACAACGTACAGAGGCAATACGCTTGTTTAATTCATGGAAAATTTATAAAATAAATCGAACGGTTCGTTTTCCAGCTGATGAAACTTGCATTAATTTGAGGGATCCAATTATCTCAGTTTACATTTCAAGATTTTACAACTTATTAAAGAGAAAGGAGTAAGTACAAAATAATAGAGAATGTGAGGCACTTGCTGAAAAATCCATATATCATCAAGTGCAAGATTTATTAAAAGAATTTGAGCAAAGAGTTTTTACGCCAGAAGTTGAAGAAGTAATTATTGAGGAGCCTGAAACAGAGAGACAAATCTGTTTAGAGAGTTTTTGCAAACTAGATGTGATCAGTTTTGAGTCTAATTTCGGCTTGATTTGGATATTTGACCAATATTTTAAACAAGACAGTGTTTTTTCAAATTAAATGTCATTTTTATTCGATGCCTCAGGAGTGTATGGTTGCCGAGGCGTTGCCTCCATTCGAGAACCCGTTTACTTTACCGTCTGTCGGTTTTCCGCCCCTGCCACTGCCACTTCAGTTTGTTACGCTTCCAGACTATTTCCGTTACTTTGGTATTTTTGTGGATAGTCTCATTCCGGATTTTGTATTATATATAATAGATGTATCTACCCAGCATAAACCTTTTCATAGTGTGTGGGATCCAAAAGAAACTACATAATATATAATCCTACTAGAAAGAGTGCAATGCAAGTTTGCTAGGTATTTAAGAAACAATATCGTTATTATCCTTTTTTATACCCTTCTTTATTTGTACTCGGATCGGTTGGGATGGACACACTACTAGCTAAGGCGCAAAATGCTACTGGCGATGAACTACCTACTATTTACTTTTAAATAATTAGGTAGACAACCCAGAAGCTCTGTCTAGGATCAGCCTTGTGCCAGTGCCCCAGAGATACTTGCAGGGGGGGGTTCTCGGCCAGAGAGGGCGCAGGCGGCGGCCGTTGTTCGCGAGGTCAGACGTGAGTACTCAGCAATCAGCGCAAGCACCTACACTACAGTACGTACGGCGCCTAAGGCTCCTCAACTCTGTTATTCTCTCCCCAGACACGGACTTAGATTTATTTAATGACAGCTTTAGTGCATTATGTAAAAAAATGTATATCCATTTGAATAAGTACCTACTAAATGAAGTGTTATGTTTAGCATGTAGGCGCTTTGGTTTATAAATAAATAAATAGCTCTATGTGTGACTTGCTCTTATAATTTGCTCTAAGTTGTATTTCATTCCTCGCTTTCTCACCTCCTTTCCCGACTTTGCCCCCACCACAATCATAAGAATAAATATTTGAACAATTTTTATAAGGACATAGAATATCCATAAAAAAAGTTAGTTCCTGTTCGGGAAATTACCGGAAAAGCTAAGAGATATTTATTAACCTTTTTACAATACTTGAACAGGCGTAGGTTATTTTTGCGTTTATTTTACTGATGAACATTGGTATGCTGAAGAATAAACAATTGGTACTAATAATGTGAACTAAACTGGCAGGCAACACTTATTGGATTGTTAGTCGCATCTCTGGTTGCATCGCATCTGCAGCCAAGCATTGCTTGCTTGCAGTAGCGCAGCCACACACACACACACATATACATACCCATAACGGCCTAAACGGCCGCAAAAAACAGACATTTACGCCACGTCTGACAAACATTCGAGGGTCATTCGGAAAACTGTATACACACAGGTTCCAATTAGTCGTATTTGACAGCTGTCACATTTGTGATAATACTATGGCAGAGGATCCATTTTCCTTTGTTGACATCTCTTTTAGTACGGAGATGACAGCTGTCAAATACGACTTATTGGAACGGCGCGGCAGTACTTTCGAGAGTGAGTATTGTATTCTTTGCTTTCGAGCATCATATTTCACCGGAGATGGATCAGTCCACGTTTTTTAAGCAGCAAAATTGATTACTTTGTTTATCCTGTATTTATCGGCAAAACATATCTCATATATCTTGTAAGATTCTATTTCACCCGGATTATTTTCTGCAGTCGGACCCCACGCATGTGCAGAATGTGAACAGCGTGGTAGTGCAGTCGTCAACCATCGTGAACCACTCCACCGCCATAATAGACGCTGACATAGACGCTGACCTCGGCACCGCTACGAACAAAAAGAAGAAGAAAAAGAAAAGTAGAGCGGAGAAGAAGACGCGCCCTAAGCCGGGAGAGATCCGGCTCACTACTGCTTTAGGTAAGAATGACATAGACAAGACCATCGTAATCGAAGGCTCTACTTTAGATTTGGATGTAAAGATTGAGGACGATGCGTGCTCTAAATTAGGGAGTAAAGTAGAATAAAAAAGACCATACCTTCATGGTTGAAGCAGACATAAAAGCTGATCCCGGCGCCGCGTGCATCAAAAAGAAGAGGAAAGAGAAAAGTAGAGCGGAGAAGAAGACGCGCCCTAAGCCGGGAGAGATCCGGCTCACTACTGCTTTAGGTAAGAATGACATAGACAAGACCATCGTAATCGAAGGCTCTACTTTAGATTTGGATGTAAAGATTGAGGACGATGCGTGCTCTAAATTAGGGAGTAAAGTAGAATAAAAAAGACCATACCTTCATGGTTGAAGCAGACATAAAAGCTGATCCCGGCGCCGCGTGCATCAAAAAGAAGAAGAAAGAGAAAAATTTAAAGAAAAAGGTGTGCCATGAGCCGGGGAGATCCCGCTCACTACTGCTTTAAATAAGTAAGAATTACATAGAAAGCATCGTAATCGAAGTCACTAACACAGATTTGGATGTAAAGGTTGACGACAATGCGTTCCCGAAAGTAGAATAATAAAGACCAATGGTTAGCCATTGCCATATGCCGCCGGGAAAGATCCGGCTGTACGAGGAACTTAGACAGATGCATCGTAATCAAGACACTGCTAACCACAGTTACAATTTGAAAAGAAGAAGAAAAGAAATCGAAGAAGCTAGTGGGTCAAATAAAACCTTATTCTTTAAGTATTTAATTTTATTTTAAAAGGCATTTCATATACCCTTGTGGAACTTAGACTAGCATAACCCCAGTCCTATCCGTCTGTCATAAAAGACGACTAAGAAAGCAAGCCATATTATGGGAAGCCTAGCGCTGCACTCTACAATCCGCCTGCCAACCGGGTTGAGTATGGAAATTATCCCCTAATAGTGAAAAGTCCATGTCCAGCAGTGGACTATTGTAGCTGTTGGTATTGTTAATAAAAAACTGTTTCGTAGGTAATGCCACGACACATGATAATGTTTGTTAAGATCTTTCTTATATACATACATACATACATATATCACGCATAAAATCCCTTGCGGGGTAAACAGAGCGTAAACAGCCGAAAAAACGGCCACTAACGCCACGTCTGACAAATTTTTGCGAGTCATTCTGATAATTGTGTATCACTATAGCGACAGGTTGTCAGCCCATCGCTTAAAATTGCGATACACACCCTCGAGTCCCTTAGTCGCCTTTTACGACACCCACGGGAAGAAATGGGGTGATGCTATTCTAAGCCGGCATCACATGGCAGATCTTTCTTATATCATATCTTCAAATGTGAATTTCAGATGGAAGCACGTTGTACTGCTGCCCTGAATGCCACGTGGCGTATCCCGAGCGGGGGTTGCTGGAGCAGCATCTTAATGGGCATACGATGGAGAGAAAGTAATTAAATATACCTACAAATATTCGTAGTAATGTACTTTCTCATTCTGTAAAAGTCCATTTATGTTCGCGTTCTGCCTAAGAATTTCAAAATAGAAATAATGTTGTTACAAACGAACGATAGGTACTACAATTTTGTAAGCTTACTAGTTTACTAAACGAGACGGAAGGCCATTAAGCTCGAAGGTCTTGACCTACTTTCATATTTTCATGTGATTCTCAGGTACATTTGTGACATCTGCAACGCGGCCCTAAAGCGTAAGGACCACCTGACGCGGCACAAACAGTCGCACAACCCCGAGCGGCCGCACGTGTGCTCCGTCTGCCTCAAGGCGTTCAAGCGCAAGGAGCAACTCACGCTGCACTTTGTTATACACTCGGGCGAGAAGCGGCATATTTGCAACGAATGCGGTAAAGGTTAGTGATCCCAGCGGCATATTGTACACAGACTGACGCGGCACATTTGTAACGTGTGTGGTAAAGATGAGTGACGTCAACGGCATATCTTACACAACTTACTCTGCACTTCGACATTCACTCGGACGAGAAGCGGAACATTTGTAACGACTGCGGTGAAGTTGGATTATGACAGTTGCATAGCATATCTTGCACTACTTACACTTATTGCCGCGGTACAAAAAATCAATAAGTTAGTGGAGTATTTACAAAAGCACCCTACTAGGGCACATAACTGCCCCATGTTTGTGCTACTCGTTACATAAGGAATTTCTCCTGCCAGGTGCAGTTTAAAAGCAGCAGTCGCTCCATGACTCGTGTATTTTTCTCTCTATTTACCTTCTGGTTGGCCGGTAGAGAATGCCGCGTGGCATTAGGTCCGCCTTTTGTACCATGTGCAATCAAGTATAAAAATAAAATAATAAATAAATAAATTGAATTAGCACTCAGTCAGTGCTCGGAACTCGACTGTCGAACATCTCCTGATGATGCTCCGTGGAGGGGCGAAACACGTGTAGAGTGTAATACGGTGGAAGTAGTGCGAGTAAAGTGCATCGCTTGTGCATTTGCATTAACTTGCGGTCGTACGCGTGGTGCATTCAACTAGCTGCATTACTAGCCATCATAAGTGCGGAAGAAGCTAAATACCTTGCTATCTAATTCAATCAAGATGGACTTCCGCAAAGTAACGCCTGATACAATTACTTAAATAAATAAATGACTTGAGGTTATCCTTATAGACATTAAATGTTTCAGGGTTCTACCGCAAAGACCACCTGCGCAAGCACACCCGGTCGCACATAGCGCGGCGCGTGAAGGCGGAACTGTCGGCCGGCGGCGGGGGAGGCAGCGGCACGGACGGGGTCGCCACGCCCGCGCCCGTCGACGACGCGTCCTGACCGACCGAGCTCTCGGACAAGAATGACCTAATGCTACTCCTAGCAGCTGCTAAACAATTGTACTAAATACCGATAATAACGAATAACCGCTTTAGACATGCGAATAACACAAAAAATGATTATTTTTTACACAGCTGTGCAACTTCTGGTAAAAAAATACATTGTCATTCTTATTCTTTTATCGAGTCGATGCAATAGTCAATGGGTACACCCATACCTCAAACGTCATTAGCCGAGTATTCAGCCACCCTCACCACATAGACATTTACTCAATATTTTGGCTAATACTTTTGCGGTGTAGGTGCAGTGTACTAAGTTTGATGATCGATTAATGTAATGTGACACTGTTATTTTCCATATCAAAGCTAAAAAGTGATGGTTTTTATTTTTGTCGTAACACACTATATTACAGTGACAATTAGTGTATTGATTAGCAGCTTCAATTTTACAAGAATACGAAACATCCAACGAAAGGGCGAAAGCGAATCAAGTGTAATTATTGCAATGGTAGCGCATGTAACGTGACCGGTGACATACATCTACTGCTACAAGTTAAGACAGACTGTTGGTAAAAAAGACAGTGTGAAATGTTTTAAAAAATTCTTTTCAACTTTAAATATGTTATGAAAGTTAAAAACTATAGTTTATAATTATTTATGTAAGTACTTACCAAAATCATGATCTTTTACTGTGATTAATAAAAAATCTGTTTTAGAATTTAAATTTATCGTTATAAATATAAAACGTTGGTAATCTCTAAAAGAGTTGGTTTATGTTGAAATTGTTTAGAGGTATTTATTTTCTCGTTTCGAATATTCTAATAGTAGACATATAAGATTCGTGATTTTTATCGTACCTAGAAATTAATAAGTGAGTAAAATGTTTATGCAATAATAACTGCTATCTTTAATTGTTGAATATAGATGCAAACTAGGTATAAAGCAAATGTTTATTGCAAGGTGTTGCAAGTTAATCCTACTTGGATGATTGTGACAAACATACGGGGCACATTTTTAAGTTGCAAGCCGGATTTGCTGGTTTGTGTGGATAGTAAAACTACTCGTATGGATTAGTTTAAAAAGCCACAAACACAAGTATCTAAACTATATTACGTTAAAGTCAGTCGTCGTCACCCTGTATCAAACTAAAATAGTATTTCTTATAACATCTTGCACTAAAACTTGTCTACGTAGTTTCAAATATTTAAAAATCTATTTTTATAGACAAAATTATTAGGAAATAAAACTTTCGAATTGTTCATATAAGTAAGAAAATATGTGTTGAAGAATGTGGCAATTAATTTTTAATATAGTACAAATGTATGTCTATTGTGGTCTATACACTTCGAATATCGGCTTGAAATCATATGTTATCCCGCATGTAATTCTGTACTTGACCATATTATTTGTAATTTTAATTTTCAGTATGCAGCAATAAATAAGCAATCTTATATAATTGCGATCTTTGCTTTGAGAGCATCAACGTATTTTAATGAATCACTAACAAAAACCAAACTATACTAGTTGCAGAAATAAGTTATCTGTCAAAATATTCCTATCCCTTCCCTTCTTCCTGATTAGAACAGCCCAATTTGTGCTTCCGGTTGTTATATATGTTCGATTGTAAATATCCCTAAATAAACTTCACTTATCAGCAAAAGATATTTATTTTATTATCAACCAAGGCTATTGTTTGGTAAACCCTTCTCGAATAATCTAAAGTTTTCAAAGTATGTAAAGTAGGTACCCATGGGCATTACTTTAGTAATTTAGTTGTGTTAATTGCCAGGCAGCAATATGAATGACAAACGTAGCGCGTAAGAAAGGAAAACATATTAGTCAAAATAAGGTCAAACAGGGTGCAAGGGAAAGAAATGCGTTCCTTTTAAGGGATGAACCAGCTCATGAAACTGAAAAACTTTCCTCAAGAAACATAGGTCGAAAGATGAAAAAGAAATTTACCCAAACTTGGTCGGCTGCCAATTTTGTATGGGAGGTCTTAATTCTTTCTACATATATCGACCTATGTTCCATGAGGAAAGTTTTCAGTTTCATGGGCTTGTTCACCCTTGAAAGGAACGCAGTACTTTTCCTTACATACATACATACATACATAAATCACGCCTATATCCCTTACGGGGTAGGCAGAGTGTTAACGGCCGTTCAACGGATATTAACACCACGTCTGACAAAAGTTTGAGGGTCAATCAGATAACTGTGTATCACTATAGTGACAGGTTGTCAGCCCGTCGCCTAAAATTGCAATACACCTTTTCCTTACAGCCTGTATAATAGATATGATTTTTGATTGGAATGTGGGCTCTTATCTGAATTAAATCAGAAAATCAAATAAAACAACTCGTTCGATTGAGACATGCAATATATTGTATTTTATGATTTTGTACTTTTTACATCACTCAAACTGATTAAAGTTTCCGCTTACCGACAACTTTATACAAATCACAACATTTCAAAAGACAAAATAGAGGAACTTCAAGTATCTTACATTATTAGATATCATAAACATTTTAAACAATAGATCGGCTTAATATTAGTCAAGAAGTTTTTGTAAAAATGTAAAAAGGCATTCGTTTTCGATAACTTCTCAAATTTTAAATAATATAATAATGAAATATTGTAATACGTTTAAGTTTATACACGTACAAGAGTTAAAGGGCGGGGCACACCGGCTCCGTATCCGTTCCGTATCCAGCTCTCGTCCGTAGTCACGCACGAACTTATGACGTTGTAATGTATGGGACTGTATGAGATAAGGCACACCGTTCCATATCAGTTCCGTGCTGCACGCAAGCGGTGTGCCGTATCTCATACAGTCCCATACATTACAACGTCATAAGTTCGTGCGTGACTACGGACGAGAGCTGGATACGGAACGGATACGGAGCTGGTGTGCCCCGCCCTTTATTCAGGACAATCTAGTAATTTACGTTTCATGATTTGGCAAACGATATGTACACATTGTTATTTCTTAATTTACTTATTAATTTATTTTTATTGAAAGGTCATTTCATGTTGATATTTTAAAGAAACTATAAGCTATAAACTCTTCATTTGGACCCCAACAAGAACATTCACATCATCTTATAATTAAACATAATATCATTTACTTGTAAATTTTTCACCAAAAAGAGTTCACTTACACCAAGACAATGTTGTTTTGTTGCCTTCGTAAAAAAAAACAGTCTTTGGTGATGAAAAAGCTTTGGTTGGGATTTGCAGAATAAATGAACTTCGTAAACTAAGTACGAAACTTAATATTAACTCGTTTATTATATAGCTATCGATACATGATGGCAAATACAAATTGAGATCAAAAGTAAGTTATATAATGAGCATTTCAATCAGTTTAGTCACTATAATATTGTAAGAAAAAATATGTACAAATATATCAAAACATTTACCTACATCAGGGACAAAATTGTGGTCCTTATTTTATCTAGTCATGGTTAACTCAGCGCCGCGCTATGTCAAGCTAGTCCGGACACTCGGGTATCTTTATAATCAACCAGCATTAGCTGAGCCTTTTTAGCGGGTGACAGGATAGTATGGTATGCCAGCAGGCAGGAGGGAGGGGTGATGGAAAAGGGCAGGTACCTGCCTGGCCGGGTAAAAAGGGGCCAGGGGGCCGGGAGAAAGGTCCAGGGGGCCGGGTGAGAGGGCAAGGGGACCGGGAAAAAGGGCTAGGCGAGTCAGGGGGCCGGGTGAGGGGGCCAGGGGGCCGAGAGAAAGGGCCAGGGGGCCGGGTAAGGCGGCCAGGGGGCCGGGAGAAAAAGCTAGGGGAGGCAGGGGGCCGGGAGAAAGGGCCAGGGTGCCGCGTATGGAGGCCAGGGGCTAGGGGTGGCAGGGGGCCGGAAGAAAGGGCCAGGGGGCCCGGTGAAGTGGCGGGGGGGACTGACTTCTCCATCTGGATAGGTGTGCAAGCCCGACGTGCGCGGCGAACACTTCGATACCGCGTTTCAGGTCCACTGTTCTGCCACATGGCGCTATCTTGAGGACATGTTGAGAACTTGTTTTGCTTAGCATATGAACCACATTTCGAGTATGGTTCTTAGAAGAGGAGGTTAGTAAGTGATTGGTACCCGCTAGTCCCGCGGCTGCGCGGTGGAGACGCGCGGGGAGGAGCCGGCGATCACCATCTGGTAGGGCACCTTGATCTGCAGCGGCACGCGCAGTTTTGCGCTCGACGGCGCCTGGAATAGAAATTCATAAATATAATACTTTTAGAATCGAGTCTGATAACGTTCATTCAAAATATCTTACTCTCTGAGGAATATTAGATTCAAATCGATAAATAACTAGATCATTTTATTCTAGTTTAGAACTTTGATATTTTTTTATCAACTATTAATCTTAAAAAGTACATTCTTCACACGCGAAGACAGAGAACAAGACAAGTGATAACATAAAACACGATCTGTGTTTTATGTTACATCTACGAGAATAGAAAACATAGCAACAATTCAATACATTTAATTGTGCTACGATAATCCAAAGCAATTCGCGCTTCAGTTTTTAAAAGCAAACACAATAATACATTCAGAACACTTCCACTCTATTTACTTATCTATAAATATTCGAGACACGTTCCGTCACAAAGTTTGAGAGTCGCATCTTTTGCTCCCGAGGAAACATAGTGATTTGTATCACAGAACATTAGTATGAATGATTCCCAAAGAATAATATACTTCTACTGGCATGGGTGGTGATTCCTTCCCGCCAATTTGAAAAGTGAACAATGACTCACGTTCCTCTCTATGTTTAAAAATGCTATAGGGCACTTTCTATGCAGGTGTATAAAGTACCAATCTCACATAGATCTCTCCTAGTAAACGTATATGTGTAGTATTTATTGTATATTGTTGTTGTTATTATACATGTGTATATATTACTGTGTTATATATATTCAAGCCTTTCTTTAATATTTTTTTTGTTTATTGCACCTGCTTTGACCCTTTCCACATGCTCTAAGGTAGACTGGTAGATAATGCCACTGGCATTAAGTCCGCCCTTGTACACTGTTGCGCATAAAGTTCAATAAATAAATAATATCTTACCGTGATAGTAATCTCGGGCTTGATATTGACGACCGGTTTGATGGTGATCTCCGGCTCGGCAAGTGCCGGCTTGGCGTCCTTCAGCATGTTGATCGGGTACAGCCCCGGGAGGGCTCTCCTGGGCCGGTCGGGAGCCCCGCGCGGCGCCGCGCGCTCGGGCCGGTGCCGCACGTGGATCGACATATGCTTCTGGAGGTGGTCCTTGCGGTAGAATCCTACAAAAAGTATCCAAAGTAGGTAAGTAATTTTCTATATTAATAAATAAGTTTTTTAAATTTATTTTGACATAAAACACTTGTACTCGTTTCATAGATTTATTGTGAGGTAACCCGACCGGGTTCGCTCACATGAACATTTTCAAGGGTGTTTTAACCCAAAACATTGTTGAAGAAAGAACATCACATCCAATAAATTATAATTTAGTGGTTTGTGACTGTGTCACACAGATACAATAACAACGAATAGGTATAGTATACCTATAGTACCTAATATATAAATAACTTTAATTTAGTGGATGTGATGCTATTTCTTCAACAATGTTTTGTATTTTATTTTTTTATTTATAATTAGCCTGCTTGATCCCACTGCTGGGCAAAGGCCTCCCCCGCAATCTTCCATTCTTTACGGTCTAATGCCACCGTCATCCACTCCTGTTAATGGGCGTCAAGATCGTCACGCCAACGTTTTCGGGATCTACCTCTACGTCGGGACCCGTTTTGAGGAACCCATTGTTCGGTGACGATCTTTGTCCAACGATCCGGGTGCATCTGACAAACGTGTCCGGCCCACTCCCACTTTAGCTTGGCGGTCTTGTATCCCGCATCAGCGATACCTGTTTTAGCTCGGAGGGTGGTGTTCCGCACTCTGTCTGTACGTTTGACACCAAGAACGCTGCGCTCCATCGCTCTCTGACAGACCTTGAGCTTGGACTTTTGACTCTCTGTTAGAGACCAAGTTTGGGCACCGTAGGTTGGGACAGGCAAGATACATATGGCGATGAGTTTTCGGTTTAGAGAGAGGGGAAGATCACCCTTCATAAATTGCTTCAGTGACCAGAAGCTTTTCCAGGCGTTCTCAATCCTGCGATCAATTTCAACCACTACCCTACGTTTCGTGCCATTGGTCATTAATTGGGTCTTGGTTCTGTTCATTTTGAGTCCAACTTTGAGTTTGAGGCTTGCCGAACATAATTGTTGAAGCATGTCTTCCAATTCCGCTGCTGTGTTAGCGAAAAGAACAATGTCGTCGGCAAAACGAAAATTCGTCAATCTTTTTTCGCCGACGAAAATGCCCTTCTCTTCCCACAATGCTGACACTTCTTGAAACACTTCTTCCAAAGTACACGTAAATAGTTTAGGGGATAGGGGTTCGCCCTGTTTCACGCCCTTTTCTATTTCAAATGACGGACCTTGAGAGTGGAGTTTCATGGAGGCTGTGCTGTTTGCGTAGATTATTTCATATTGACATAATAAGTCTCCTCGATGCATTGTTTGCGAAGAGCTGAAAATATCGCTGAGTGTGTGAGGCTATCAAAAGCTTTGGAATAATCTACAAAGGCTAGGTATATTGGTTTATGGAACTCTGTATGCTTCTCGACTATTTGGTTGAGGGTGTGAAGGTGGTCTGTTGTTGAGAATGAAGGACGAGTAGTTGTTGGCGGTCTAGGGCTCCGGCTATACGGTACTCTATGATTTTTAAGAATACTTTAAAAATATGCGAGATGATCCTTGTGTTTTATGATCCTTGAAAATGCTCATGTGAGCGAAACCGCAATAAAACTGTGAAACGAGTACAAGTGTTTTTTGTCAAAATTAATTAAACATGGAGTTTCACCAAGCGCCAACAATCGCAAGTATTAACTACCTATAAGTTTTTTTTTGGTCTGGTGTGCGCTGTGATGCCGGCTTAGAATAGCATCGCTCCATTTCTTTCTCTTGGGAGTCGTAAGAGGCGACTAAAGGACTCGAGGGTGCGTATTGCAATTTTAGGTGATGGGCTGACAACCTGTCACTATAGCGATGCACAATTTTGTGAATGACCCTTAAATATTTGTCAGACGTGGCGTAAATGTTAGTTTTTTGCGGCCGTTTGGGCTCTGCCAACCCCGCAAGGGATAAAAGGCGTGATATGTGTATATATGTTTTTTTTGGTGTGGTATTTAGAAAAATGTTTGCATAAATAAAGTTTGGCACCCACCTTTCCCGCAGTCGGGGCAGAAGGCTGTCTTGACGCCGGTGTGTATGTGCAGGTGTATCTTGTAGTGGTCTTTCCGGCGGAAGGGCTTCTGGCAGAACTTGCACACGTACACCTTCACCGGGGTGGGGATGTGGGCCTCCGCCCCTGCCCCCGCCCCCGCAGCCCCCGCCCCCGCAGACGGGGACATGCAGTTCACTATGGGGATCTATAAATAGAAAGGGCAACTCATTTGCACAACTATTTATCATCACGATTAAACAATTTCAAACGGATTTAAGTTGTGTTTATAATCCAAAATTTATTTATTTATTTATTCAAAATAAACACAACTTAAGGCCGAATGCCTAAAATAGCGTTAACATAAGTCAAATAACTAAAAACTTGTAATAAAATCAATAGAAAAAAAAAATAGTTTTATTAATTGATTTTTAAGTATTATTTGTGATTTAATAGAATTGCATTTTTATATTGTGTTCATCTAAAACATCTAAAAGAGAAGTAACCTGTTTTGGTCAATAATTGCAAATGGTCTCCAAAACGTTATTAAGTTTGTTGTATATTGTCCTCAATTCGGGATATAAATTCTCTTATCTTACCTTAAATTAGTGCTGCCACTTTCCGTCAAATAGATTTAGAAAAGGATAGGGGATATTTTAGTCGTGTCATGTCTTATAATTTCATGCAAAATATGTGTTGTCTGTCAAAATAAGGCAACGATCAAAACAATGGCGACTATATTGACCAGAAAAGGCGAAAAATACATTGACGTTTTGAAAAATGACAGGACTTAGATATCTTCTATCCTTTTCTAAACCTATATGACGGAAAGAGAGCACTAATTTAAGGCAAGAAAGGAGAATTTATATCTCGATTTGCGGGCATTATCAATTTTAATATTTAGGGTAGAGAGTTTTATTTTTATCTCGTAAATTAGAGGTACACGTGAAAAGTATTATAACAATAACGCGCAAAAAGCTAGAAAGCTGGTTGTGTGTTTCTCTCTGAAGCAGCGGCAATGAAAGGGACAGTCGGTTTGCCTTACTTAGCGCCTTAAATCCGTTTAGAATTATAAAATTGTGATGAAGATAACTCACAAACAACGATTGGGAATCTTATGAGTGCGTTAAGAAGGTACAGTCAAGCTTAGGCTAGGACAAACAGTTTAGATTTAGACTATGGATCTTAAGTCGCGCGCTTAAGATTTAAGTTGGCATTTCAAGTGATTTTGACTTTACGTTCAATGAGTAATTTAATCACAATGTGTAAAGTTTGCGATAAGTGACGAAGCAGGCAATAATAATTGTGGTTTAGTTCAGTTTTAACGCTGAACTGGTAAAAGAGTACGAAAGACGAAAAGTATATATTGCTATTAATACTTTTCACGTGTAATTTGCACAATAAAAATAAAAAAAGTTAAATCACGATCGCAGCGAGTGATTCTACAGGCTGTAAGGGAAAAAACCCCTTCGAATACTGAAAGGGTACATGCAAACCACGAAACTGAACAACTTTTCCCTAGGAACATATGTCAGGAAACGACAAAAAATATTCGACCTCCCATACAAAATCACGATCAGCTGACTGCATTTACTATGGGAAGTCCAATTTTTTTTGACGTTTCCTGAATTATTTTTCATGGAAAGTTGTTCAGTTTCATTGTCTGAATATCAGTATTCGGAGAGCTGTCCCTTACACCCTGTATAATAGACGCCAGCAAATACTTAGTTCTTACAGCAAATGTTGAGTTATGCAACAACCACTATCCATAGCGTAAAAATCCACAGAAATATTATTATATTCGAAATTCAAATCACTTTGCCTCACCCAATAAGTAAAAGTCGTTTTACTGAGAGCGAAACAAGCTGAATAAAATTGACCTTTGCCCTTTGGTTTAACGCGACAAAATAGTTATTTAAAGCTGGAGAGGAGAAATAAATCTTACCGGAACAAATTCTAACGGCAGGTGGTTTTCTTTCTTGTGGTCTTGCGTCGTGGGGCCGGCGGCGGCGGTGTGGTCGCCGTACTCCGTCATGTCTGACTGATCAGGGTCATCAGGGTCATCGTGGTCATAGTCAGTGACAATTGACTGGTCAGTGTAATCAGCTTGGTCGCTTGTGTATTCAGTGTTGGATTGGTCGTTATAGTCGGTGTTGGATTGGCCGCTGTAGTCGGCGGTGGATTGGTCATTGGTCTGGCTGTCGCCGCCGTTCACGTGATGCAGACACTGGTGACTCTCGAATTGGGAGTTGCTTACGAAGCCTGGAAAAAAGCAAACTACGTTAAAACTAAGGTAATTAATTTTAGAAAAAATATCAAAATGACGAAACGACAAAACGTGGCGAAACGAACGCCTTTTATATTATTAAATGATGGAGACTTAATATTAGCATTTGTTTATTTATAATTATTATTGTATTTTTATATTCAGCTGTGGTCTTCCTAAGAATAATAAAATAAAACAGAATTAATAGTTTCTGACGTAAAGTGTTGAGTGGTACTGGTACCCGAACACGAAACGAAAGAAAAACGGCAGAGCTACATTTTGACTGGGATGATGTAGAATTTATGAAGTTAGGGCGCGTAGATGTAGGAAAAACCTTTGGAAAAAGTTGATCTTTTTTCATAAATTCGGAGACGCGATTCACGAAGCTCCTGGCTGGGTGTAGTCTCTCGCGCTGCCTGTAAATTCGGGCTATATTCGCGTCACTCCAATAAACCAATTTTGGAGGCTGTGAAACCCATATTTGAAGACATATTTTTTAACTTTGGTTTGATTTGGTATTCAATTAGAAGACATGTCAACAAAGAAAGAGCTAGACGTTCTGTACAACTGCCAAAATTAGCTTATTGGAGTGACGCGAATATAGTCAAGGGGGTAGCGCGGCGAGCTGTTACCTGCGTTACACAGCGAGCACCAGATGGTGGGCGGCGGCGGCGGGGGGAGGGACGGCTGCTTGAAGTGCACGTTGGCGTGTGCCTTGAGGTGCTGCTTGCGCTTGAAGCGGCGCCGGCACACGCCGCACTCGTGCGGGCGGCTCTCCGCGTCCGCACCAGTAGCGCTGGGGCCGCCGGACGAGCGCGCGCGGGGGACCAGGAGCGCAGACGAGTCTAGCGGCTGGAAACAATAGTTAATTTGTATTTGTTTTTTAATTTATATAAAAAAATAAAACCTTTTCACGTGTCACGCCAGCTTAGAATAGCATCATCCCAATTTTACCAGTGGGTGTCGGAAAATGACGCTACATCTGGATGAATACCACATTTTCTTGGCGGATGGGCAGCGACAATTCCAAAATGCAAAAAAAGAACTAGCCACTAACTTAATTTGTTTATGACTAAAGTCACATTTGTTTTATTGAGAAAGCAAAATGTTCTAACGGTAACGTTAACTTGGAAACAGTATTAGGAGTAAGTTGAATCACCATGGTGATATCACCATCATATCGTAGTGGTCGACCTTGGCGTTAGGGGAGGCTTTGAACCGTTGTGAACCGTTATTCCTGGCCTGACCCAGCTCGGGACATATGCCGAGCGAGGTGTACGTTCATGTGGAAAAGTAAGTCCAACTCACCATGATGTCAATATCGCAGTGGTCGACCATTGCATTGGGGGAGACTTTGAATCGTTGCTCCTGGCCCAGCTCGGGATATATGCCGAGGTGTACGTTCATGTGGAAAAGTAAGTCCAACTCACCATGATGTCAATATCGCAGTGGTCGACCATTGCATTGGGGGAGACTTTGAATCGTTGCTCCTGGCCCAGCTCGGGATATATGCCGAGGTGTACGTTCATGTGGAAAAGTAAGTCCAACTCACCATGATGTCAATATCGCAGTGGTCGACCATTGCATTGGGGGAGACTTTGAACCGTTGCTCCTGGCCCAGCTCGGGATATATGCCGAGGTGTACGTTCATGTGGAAAAGCAGCTGTTCCTCCTTGTGAAACGCTGGAAAATAAGAATACCTAAATGTAAATTAGAGAATTTGGCAACTCGTCAATTGCAGAGCAATTAGTCCTATATTTATTTACTTAGTACAGTAGGTTCGGTATGTTTTAAGTCTGGACAATTAGACTAAGATTTCAGTAAACTAAGTACTTAGGTGAAATATTTTCTTGACTCTAAGTATATTTTTTATATCTTATTAAATTTTCGCTATAAACAAAGTAAACTCTTGAAAATTTACGATTTCAAAAATTAAATACACTACACAAAACACACATACAATACAATTCACTCAATACAATGCATTGAATCATCAATGTAAGTAACTTCGTCTACCTGGGACCCCGTTGGACCGTTGGCGAGGTTCTACGACCGGTTACTTTACCGATCTATACTAACGGTGAAGGTAGAGCCGTGTCCCAAAAGCTATCCATTGCTAGTTTTACTAACAAGTATACTAGTTTGTCCTTTCGTACCCAGCAATAGGGAGAGTCGAGGTGCGCGCCATGTGGTCGGTACGCGCATAGTGCCTTAGAAATAGAGGGGTTGGCGGGTATCGGGTAGAATGACGTAGGGGACTTTGCTTGGGGAGCTTAGAGTGGGGCTGTGGAGGACACATGTCGCTTTTAGAACGGGGGGAACCGGGATAACAACATTTGCTTTAATGTAAGGGGGAATTCTGTGAAAGTTTTAAGTAACAATTTTTTTTCTATAATGCCTAAGCCTATGGAGAGTTACTTGATGCACCCATAGGAGTTTAGTAGACCTTTTTATCGACATTGTAATGAGACCTGCCGTATTTTCGGAAAGTTAACTAGCTTTGCTCTTCGCCAGCTTTTTAAATGGCGTATTGTCTCACAATAATACCATAAATACCAACATAGAATGGAAATGCAATCTGATTGGAGTCGAGTAGGTAAGTTTCAGTGACACGCCACTCGATTGTGTAATACCTACATATACCTAGTTGTGCCACAGAATAGATAATAGTAGTACCTACAGAAGCGACACTCCTTTGATGTTGAAGAAAGCCGCCGTTTTAATAGCCTACACTTTTTTTTGTAACATCCAAGACACCGTGCGCTATCTAAATTTAACTCAATTGCACGCGCATAAGAGCACAAATCCTTTGCGTTCTCTGACTACCTACACGGGAGCTTAAACGCCAGGGCCGGATTCAGGATATAACTATGAAAAATAAAATCCTAAACTGATTTGGTTGGTATATCAGCTATTTACACAGAATATATTATAGTGAATCAGAATATATAATAATTTCGAAAGTATCTCGTTCATCCAGTCGTCCAATTCTTGATAATGTTTGGTACTTGCCAGTAAAGCATATCCAATAGGTTGCTTAAAAGCACACAACAATCAATAATAGTAGGTACATTTACCTATTATTAACGGATTATTTTTCTTACCATGCACAATTCTTTGGTAATGTAAAAAAGGACAACTTGGAATCACTCTTTTTATTAAGACATCCGTGCACAGAACACCTAGTCCTATTTTGTCCCATCATCATAATAAATTGATTGGTTTTAAATTTCGTAAAGAAGCACAGCACAAACAATTTATTCCACTACCTGTACGACTGTCTCGTTAAAGAACGCGTCAGAAGTGAAATGACGTCACCGCATCGATGCGCGCGCGCTCCACTAGCGAGCGCGATCCGGCTCTGGCCGAGTGTACCGTCGCGGTACACGACGGCGTAGGTACTTAACTCCGTAGGTATAGGCGAGTGTCGCAGCCCTGCCAATGTCCTATCTCAACTTTTTCCCATCATACTAAACAACTTTTGTTTTGGAACCATTTCTGTATCTTTAATAGTTTAGGTGGGCTCTTGATGGTACACCTGGTGGTCTACATAAGGTTCTCCAGATCCTTAATATCCTTGTGAAAAGAAGCAGCCCATCATACTGAACAACTTTTGTTTTAGAACCATGCCTGTATCTCTAATAGTTTAGCTGGGCTCCTGATGGTACACCTGGTAGTCTACATAATGTACTCCAGATCCTCTATGTCCTTGTGAAAAGAAGCAGCCTATCATACTGAACAACTTTCGTTTTGGAACCATACCTGTATCTCTAATAGTTTAGCTGGGCTCCTGATGGTACACCTGGCGGTCTACATAATATACTCCAGATCCTCAATGTCCTTGTGAAAAGAAGCAGCCCATCATACTGAACAACTTTTGTTATAGAACCATGCCTGTATCTCTAATACTTTAGCCGGGCTACTGATGGTACACCTGGTGGTCTACATAAGGTACTCCAGATCCTCAATGTCCTTGTGTAAAGAAGCGGTTTATCATACTGAACAACTTTTGTTTTAGAACCATTTCTGTATCTCTAATAGTTTAGCTGGGCTCCTGATGGTACACCTGGTAGTCTACATAATGTACTCCAGATCCTCTATGTCTTTGTGAAAAGAAGCAGCCTATCATACTGAACAACTTTTGTTTTGGAACCATACCTGTATCTCTAATAGTTTAGGTGGGCTCCTGATGGTACACCTGGTGGTCTACATAAGGTACTCCAGATCCTCAATGTCCTTGTGAAAAGAAGCAGCCCATCATACTGTACAACTTTTGTTTTGGAACCATGCCTGTATCTCTAATAGTTTAGGTGGGCTCCTGATGGTACACCTGGTGGTCTATATAAGGTACTCCAGATCCTCAATGTCCTTGTGAAAAGAAGCGGCCCATCATACTGAACAACTTTTGTTTTGGAACCATGCCTGTATCTCTAATAGTTTAGCTAGGCTCCTAGTGGTACACCTGGTGGTCTACATCTGTACTCCAGACCCTCGAATGGTGATAAAAAGTAGCCTATGTCCGTTCTCGGTATGCTAGCAATCTCTGTGCCAAGTTTCATGAAGATCGGTTCAGCGGTTTGGCCGTGAAAGCGTAGCAGACAGACAGACAGACAGACAGAGTTACTTTCGCATTTATAATATTAGTGTGGATAGTGTGGATTTCGTTGATTAGACCCTTATATTTAGAGAAGTTGAAACTGGACCCTAGGACCGGAATTCAGGGAGGGATCCAGACAAAACTTTAGGAAGGGGAGGCAGCGGGCGGCCTCAGAATTCGACCCACGACGCTTCGGTTGGTAACAACTGAAGATAGTCTAATACCAAGCTGTCGATTAAATAATACGACAGCTGCTTGGGCTCACATAAGAAGAAAGATAATATACCAACTAGGATTTTTGCACTTTTTCCAATGACGGACATAGCAACTAAGCCAGACGACACGGAGTTTGTTGCTCTATGTTCACGAATACTGCACTGATCTTCTTTCGATGTATGATTTTTTATAAAACGGTTTATTTTTATCTTTTGCGATCAATAGAAATAATAATAATGATTCAAGCCACACACCCGCAAAACAAGAGATGTCGTAGCAACTGGGTCGAAATATCGGTCAATTCAAGAAAATCGTGTATAACGATAAGAACCCCGTAGATATTTGAAGTTAGTAAAAAATAGTAATTTTAGAAAAATTGCAGGCAAGATTTGAACCTGTGACTGCGATTTGAATCTGGGCTATCGCAGCTCGCTGCTCATCCATTTCCCGCGAAGTGTATCTTGATATTTGATGCCAATAATGCGTGGCATGGCTCCATCTCCGGTTAGTATTTCAACTAATTGCCAGCTTCTAATTTATTCGTAATAGATTGAATGTAACCAAAGCGATAAGAAACCGCGATAAATTGAATACCTCAAAACACTTCCCGTGTTAGGTATACACGTTTTGAAAACTTGCAAATCACGCAGTGGATGAGCCGCGGTAGTCCAGATGGAAGGGGCGTCGCTACTAGTGAAAAGCAAATATCGCAGGTTCAAATCCTGCCTGCGAAAATTTTGCAAGTTTTCTAAAATTGTATCCCTAACACGGGAAATGTTTAAAAAAATTGATCAATTTCCTACTAGTTACTGTTATTTGACATACGCACTATTGATAACAAAAAAACGGTTCAAACGCACGCTTAAAATAAAAAAGTCACCCCTCCCCAAAAATAAATTAGATATCCAAGCCGTACATAATCTAGCCCCCTCGCCCCCTGGTCCGGTCCGTAGGGGCCTCCCCTCTTCTAGGGGAGGGTCTAATAAAGGTCGCATGGGCTCGGTCTCAGCTACCCTGCAGTCCAGTTACCTACATGACTGTGCGAGATGTTTTAAACTTTTACACTATTGCTTTTGATTTCGATGGTAAAGTAACGAGAAGTAAAAATATGTAGAGCTAATTGAACTTCATGGCCGAGACCTAGGCAATCGTACAATGAAAATACCTAGGTATTGAAATCTAGGCTAACACTTTTACCAAAACGCCAATTATAATTTACAAATAAATAGTTAAGGAGGTTAGATAGGTACAGCATTTGCAGAAATTTCTGATTTTTAAATTTGAATGCCCGTACATTAGACCCGATTCCACGTTTTAATCATTTTAAGTTTCTAATGCTAAAATCACTAAAATAAAATCCCTAAACTTAGAGGTTTTAAGTGTGGCTATTCCAGAAAAGCCATGTTTTTGGGAAGTTTTTGACAGGATTATAATTTGATTTTGACAATGCTATTATTACCAAAATTTAGTGTTACAAATTTAAAAATATATAAAAGTGTTGCAAGAAAACAAATATTTTTTATACACCACGAAAAAGCATTTTCTATTATTTGGTAAAATAATTCTTATATTTAACTATAGAAACAGGCCTGTTCCTGTTGTGGCTTTGGGGGAATTTGCTTAAAACACCATGCTTGGTATATTGGTTGATTGGATTGGCGAGCGCAGTACGCAATAATGCTTTAATGTTTATTTGGTGCATTTTTGTGTAAAATCGCCAAAAAGAGATGAAAATGATAGCTAAACATTCGTTCTGTACCACTCTAGAACTTTCCGACCCGGTGCCAGCCAAGAATATTCTGACCCGGTGCCACTTTAAAACCTTTCAACCCAGTGCCAGCCTAGAACATTCTGATCCGGTGCCACTTTAGAGCTTTCCTACCCGGGGACACTCTAGGACCTCCCAACTCAATTGATCCTACTTTAGAACTCTCCTATCTGACCGAAATTCACACAGAAAACTCCAACTTGCAACCATTTCGATTTGTTTTGACAGTACTATTTTTAAGCGGGACCTTTTTAGTGGCCGCTAAGATTAGTAAATTTAAGCTTTTTAAATATTTAAATTGATTAATTTCGCACCTCCTAGAATGGGAGTTTTTCTATTGACAGTTCTCTTGATAGTTCTGAATGTCAAACCAGAGGGCGCTGCGCTAAACTGAAATTTTGACGTTTCAATATAGCTGGCGTCAGCCATAGTTTTGTCACAGGTTCCGTTTCACGTTGTGTTCGTTACAAATTAATTATATTTTTTTGATTTAATACAAAATAAACTTATCGCATTGCTATTATATTGAGTGTCATTCGTGTAAGTAAACAAATAACCAATAATACATCTAGAACAATTCAATAAACACAAAATAAAGAATAATTTATAAAGTGGTACAGATTTTGTGTAAAGAAACGTTATTTCAATTGAGCTTGGCGCCCTCTACATGACACTCGAGAATCCCTAGAAAATTTCCCATTGCACTAATCGGCTAATGCTAAGTTTAATCCTGTCAGTTATTTTTAGAGATTATAATCCTGTCATTTGAGTTTGACAGTTACATGCAGAATAGGAAACGGTTTTAGAAACGTCAAATTAGACTTAGTAATAATAGAAGTGCGTCTGGAATAATGTCCATGTCGCTGGCTCCCCAAAGTATATATTTTTCAAAGCTGAGAGGCTCAAACGTTTGTGACCAATGGATGGACTCTTATTTTAAAACTGGTTTTCAATGTGACGCTACCTAGACTGAGATCTCAGGTCAAAAAATTGGGGAGCCAGCGACATGCTTTTAGGTTAGAATTTCGGAGAAATCTTCAAATTACTTGTTAACGGCGCAATGTGCCAAAATGATGGCTATGCCAAAGAAATGTGACGGAATATGTGACAGCTACAAGCACATTCAATAGCTATGTGACTCAACTGGAGCTGAGAAATAAGCCATGGAATGTTTCCAACCCATGTCGCTGGCTCCCCAAAAAACCGGCATCCGAAATCTCTGCAAGTATCACCTAAAACTACTAACCAAAGAGGAATTCTCGATCGTAATGTAGTAAATACACGTTATTCAAACAATCTCCTCTAGAATCAGCTTCGTTTTTGAGAAAACACAACATTTGTTTTTGTATGAATATAAGGGTGACTACATCGTTCCACCCTTTTTGGGACAGTTTCTGGAACTTATGGCTTTTGATTTCCGTACAGATTTTACTATAAATGATCTTAAATAATGTTAAGACAGTGCTCCGCTTGAATTGATTCCTATAATTAATAAATAAATATCGTTTATTCTCATAAAACTGTAGCGTTGTTACATTTTCACAGTCTGTACAACATGTATGTAGGTATAGTCAGTTGTTGCACATAAGGTAACAGGGATACTCCAAAAGAACTGAATAATTTTTATCCCCAGTTAATACATAATCAAAATTTAAACTTATTCTCATAAAATAAATAAATTTTCTACTAAAACATATTCATGTCAAGAAAAAAATATTGCTAAGGACAAAAAAAAAATCAGCTCTGTTCGAGTACCCCTGGTACCTTATGTGCTATTACCGACAGTACATTTAATTTTTTTTATATTGGTCCTGTGGGAAAGGTTTTTCAGTTTCATCAATTCTTGACTAGACTTGTATAAATACACACATTATTTCAATTGAATAGTTTTATACATTATACATTATTGCCGGGTGTCATTCGGACCTATCCATGAAGATCTCTTTTCGACGAAAATGAAAGGGACTTCCGATGTGCTCCTGATAAGTCGCCGGCCGCGCCTGTGACGATTTCTCCCGAACGACAACAACGAGATCGTGTACCTATACAAGCATATTGGCATACTACAATGATTTTGTACTATAAATGTTATAATAATAAGCCGTGGTAAATAGTTTTATTTTCATATGTTGTATTTTAATTGCTGATTATACTTAATAATTGTATGAAATACCGTCAAAATCTAAGTACCTTAAATAAGTTGATGTGCTGCTTGTTAATAGTACCAGCACAATATAAACACTAAGAGCCCTTCGCGGACATTGTTCAAGGTAATGTTTAGTATAATCTGTACGGAAATCATGAAACCATAAGTTCCTGAAACTGTCCCAAAAAGGGTTGAACGATGTAGTCACCTTTATATTCATACAAAAACAAATGTTGTGTTTTCTCAAAAACGAAGCTGATTCTAGAGGAGATTGTTTAAAGAACGAGTATTTACTACATTACGATCGAGAATTCCTGTTTGGTTAGTAGTTTTAGGTGATACTTGCAGAGATTTCGGATGCCGGTTTTTTGGGGAGCCAGCGACATGGGTTGGAAACATTCCATGGCTTATTTCTCAGCTCCAGTTGAGTCACATAGCTA
Source organism: Tuta absoluta (assembly GCA_027580185.1). Lineage (NCBI taxonomy): Eukaryota > Metazoa > Arthropoda > Insecta > Lepidoptera > Gelechiidae > Tuta > Tuta absoluta. The sequence goes on along the minus strand of JAQAHW010000016.1, from coordinate 9,520,578 downwards.
TTGAATGTGCTTGTAGCTGTCACATATTCCGTCACATTTCTTTGGCATAGCCATCATTTTGGCACACTGCGCCGTTAACGAGTAATCTGATGATTTCTCTGAAATTCTAACCTAAAAGCATGTCGCTGGCTCCCCAATTTTTTTGACCTGAAATCTCAGTCTAGGTAACGTCACATTGAAAACCAGTCTTAAAATAAGAGTCCATCCATTCGTCACAAACGTTTGAGCCTCTCAGCTTTGAAAAATATATACTTTGGGGAGCCAGCGACATGGACATCTGGAATAAGGTCTATTATCTACGTATTATGTTATGTTGCTAATGTTGCTATATGAATATGACTAAAGCTAAAAAAACCTTTAAACATATCTTTCTACATAAAATATATTGATCAACATTTTCTTATGCCATGTTACAATAAAGGGTAAGTAAAGGTCATCGAGACCGGATCAAACGCTTTTTATTATCTACGAAGAGTCCAAGGGACCCACGGACCAGAAGTTGTCCGCACTTAAAAGGAGCGTCCCTTCCGTCTTTTTAAAAACTTTTTCGGTCCCCCTTTCTGCGTAATTGATTTTTTAAATCTAAAAATACGTAATATTGTGGGGTGGTTGGTAAATAACATAGGAACGCAAAAGAGGGGAGCGTTATTTGAACACCAGCCTGTTTAGGATTCAGCAGTCGACAGGTGGGAAGGGTTCTTCTACTAAATGTTCGTATTGTATGTAAGGTACGAGTAATCTAAGCTCACGAGTTTAAATTCTGATTGTATAGGTAGAGTGTTGGGAACACTGATTAAGTTAATCGTATATTATTATGGTCTATTCATACATACATACATAAATCACGCCTTTATCCCTTACGGGGTAGGCAGAGCGTTAACGTCCGTAAAACCGATATTGGGCTGACAACCTGTCAGCCCATCGCCTAAAATTGCAATACACATCCCTCGAGTCCCTTATGGTCTATTCATAATATAATAAAATCAATATACGGCATGTATGCAATTTTTCCTATCAATGAACATTATTCAAAATTAATTCCGTGTGATGTCGGTTTAGAATAGTATCATCCCATTTCTATCCCGTGGGTATGTCTTGCAATTTAAGGCGATGGTCTGACAACCTATCACTATAGCGATACACAATTTTCAGACGAACGTTGGTCAGACGTGGCGTAAATGTTAGTTTTTTAAGGCCGCTTACGCTCTGCCTACCTCGAAAGGAATATAGGCGTGATGTGTGTACGTATGTAGATCGACAGAGCTCAGCAACCGACTGTATGGAGGAACGAGCGATTGCAAATTATGTTGCACTAACAGAGAAATGGCTAAGCAATTAATCTAACTGGTAACTAAGTATGAAATATTTAAACGATTTACATATTGACCTTGGTCTTGGCAGGGCGATTCCGTAGCAAATTTATTGTTTTTCAAAAGAAAACAGTGAAACAGATACGAAATCTAAGCTGCCATTTGCCTACACTCTGAACAGGTCTTGTATTTCTCCACGTGAGAAGCTATAGCATTATATTATCTGTGGATATAGTTATTATTCTTTAAAGTGAGTCATACTGTGCAACTTGAGGCGGTCCTTCCGCTTGTACGTCTTGTGACACGTGATGCGTCTGACCATGCTGTAGGGGATGTGACAATCAATGGTATGACTCACCCTTCCCGCACTCGGAGCAGATCTTGTCCTTCTCCACGTGAGTCATACTGTGCAGCTTGAGGCGGTCCTTCCGCTTGTACGTCTTGTGACACGTGATGCGTCTGACCATGCTGTAGGGGATGTGACAATCAATGGTAGGACTCACCCTTCCCGCACTCGGAGCAGATCTTGTCCTTCTCCACGTGAGTCATACTGTGCAGCTTGAGGTGGTCTTTCCGCTTGTACGTCTTGTGACACGTGATGCATTCAAAAGGCCGCTGCGGGTCGTTCGATTTTATGAACAACGGTTGTTCTATAGGCTTTTTCTCCTCGACCTGTAGAAGATTAACAGGGTAAGGTCTTAGGGTATACCTACTTACAATCAGCGCCCAAAGACGCGCGCGTTTTCTGACCAAGTATAGGCAATATCTAACAAGATGAAAGATAATTTATAATAATTATGAAACTATTTATTGCAATACGGGGCATCGTTGTTATGGGACACGATTACTAGATTACTTTTTTAAATACATAAATGTAGGTAAGTGATACATTGAGGTCAATTCGGGATTTAAATTTTCCTTACTTGCCTTAAATTAGTGCTGTCACTTTCCGTCAAATAGGTTTAGAAAAGGATAGAAGATATCTAAGTCCTGTCATTTTTAAAAACGTCAAGGGTTTTTTCGCCTTTCCTAGTCAATTTAGTCGCCATTGTTTTGATTGTCGCCTTATTTTGACAAATAACACGTATTTTGCATGAAATTATAAGACATGACACGACTAAAATATCTCCTATCCTTTTCTTAACCTATTTAACGGAAAATGACAGCACTAATTTAAGACAAGTAAGGAGAATGTACATCCCGAATTGTGGCCATTATATGTTTTAGTAGCACAGATAAGATAAAAGTCCCTAACGCACAGCACTATATATTCGGCTTTGAGTACGTACAGGAAATCCAAGAGTTTAAATCAATGTTGATAATTAAATACATCTAATGCGGTGAATCATTTTATTCACACATGGTGCAGCAATCGTTGTTTGGTGCCGCCAAGGTGTCACCAATGTAGGTCAAATTATCGATTGTCCAGTCAGTAGGTACCTACTAGTGACTCTACATAACTGTTATCAATAGGTATGTTAAGTATATGTAGGTATAGGCAGCGGGAAGGTACACACTAGGTATGGTTTACATGTAGGATTGCCGCGTAGGAGAATTATTGTCTGCGTTGCGAAATTCGCAAATGCGCAACAATAGTTCAATAGCCAAAGATAAAAACATTTTTATTTAGCGACTCTACAATCTTCCACTATTCAACGTGACGTGACGTGTCATGTGGGCCCTTTGAAGCCGTCCAACGTTTCAAAAATGTGTTTAATTGGCAGATCGTGTCAGGTTCGGATGCAAGGTTTAGCTTAAGGAAGGGGGCGGCCTTTTAAGTACCTACCTATATTATACAATCATAACGTGTCGAAAAGACTTCTCGTGAAAATAAGTGGGCAGTGCCCACTCCCACTTTCGTAGGCCATAATTTGTTCGGATAACATTTAAGTACCATATTATGTAAACAAAAAAAATATACGCTCGATTTTTTTTGGGGGGCCATTGCCCATATGCCCCCCCATGTATCCGCGTCTGGACCGTGTTATTAACTATTCGCTTACAATGATTAGGCCGACATAACGCTCATTAAGAACTAAAAAGCTCATTAACAAATTAAACCACACATACTTATATACAAATGTTCACCTACTCTATCTATATTGAAGTATCAAAAATCAGTACTGCTCACCTTCATCGTAATATCGCCTTGCTCATTGATGATGGGTTTGATATCCTCATCATCCATCATCTCCTGCTTCACCTGCATCATTTCCTGGTCATCCAAAGATACCATGTGTTGCGACATGAACAGTTTCGAGTGGGTTTGCATGTGCTTCTGAAGGTGGTCTTTACGGTAGAAAGCTAAAAGTGAAGGATATTTTCAGATCTTTATTGAGAAAACATTAAGGATTTAGCCTACTTCAGAAGCGGGGGTTTGCACAGAAAATGCTAGCTAAAGCTGAAAAAACTAAGGCATTTGCTGAGGAGGTCTATTGGATGAGTAAGAGAGCAAAACTGTTTGTGTACCGTATATGTTTTCGGTGTACCGATAAGAAGACCGTGGTACTCTGCCACAACAGGCGAATATAAAGTAGAATTGCACTTACATCGATGGCATAGTGGGCAGATCTGCGATTTGTCGCCGCTGTGTATCGAGCGATGTATGTTCAAGTGCTCTTTCCGCTTGAACCCCTTGCCGCATTCGTCGCACACGTGAGGCCTGACTTCCTGGTGGCCGAGCACATGGCGGTCTAGGTGCTCTTTGCGTTTTAGTCTGTTGCCAAATTAAAATATTTCTGAACGGGTGCGCAAGAGAAAGGATACAACGGCACGGCACGCATAATCTTTAATTTACACCGAAACGGCGGTTTCATAATACTGTCTTGAGTGACTAGTAGAAGTGAGTGTCAGTAGAAGTGAGTCGAAAGATATTTTCCGTAGGTAGGTAGGTTGTTTAGCGAGAGAAATCTTTTGAAAAATAAACTAGCTCAATTAATTTATCTTTTACTTCGTATAGTTTTAGGGTTCAGTATCTAAATCAAAAATATACTTAGCTATGTTGTTTCTTAATTTTTGTTTCATTTTACGCAACTAGGTCAAAGTAACGATAAATTATAAAACAAAAAATAATCCTTTGCCATGCTAAAATAAATTTTTATTCATGAGGAACTTTAAGAGAACGGTAAATAGGTATTTGGAAAGGAGCTATATCTATAAGTCAAACAAAAAAAGCCCCTAGATGCGTGGGACCTTAGTATATTTTTTCCTTATGATAAACAAAAAACAAACCGACTTACCCAGTGCCACAGATCCCGCAAAGAAACCTGTACTCGTCGTAATGCGTGCACAGGTGGACTTCCAACTTTTCTTTGTCAGTGTACTTGGACGGGCACTCCACGCAACAGTACACCGGCCCGTCGTCCGTGTCCAATATTATCGCGAGAGAGTTTTTAGACACGAAGCTGCGTTTTTGCGTCTCCATGGGGGCTGGCTGGACAAATTCAAACTTAGAACGCAACAAAGAATCGGGTCGGAATAGCCCGCGGCATCCAATCAGTGTAATAAAGGCAAATTAAAACAATAAACGCGGGAGCATGGCGAAGCAGCATGCCATGCCAACGCTACATTTCGCACTGCGTTCGCCTGCCAACCGTGGCGAGTATGGCAATTACCCCCCCAATTGGGGGAGGGAGGCCCATGCTGAGCGGACGTCCTGCGGCGATCCGACCAGTATGGCGTAGAGTAGGTAATTTCTGTTACTGTTTATGGGTAGGTTGGTTTGACTGACTCGCAACTAGGTATATTGTTAACTCGTAGCGGCTGCTGATACTTTTTCTACTTATAGTTTAAAGTTTCAAGTAGGTACCTACCTATACAATGATGTTAAAAAGTACTGGTGTTAAAAAACAGGATATTATAAAAAGTACAGGGATGTTGAATGAAACTTAATATAAGTTTTTATAGATATAAATACAATGAATAGAACACTCAGACTCAGCGCTTAAGGATTTATCTAGAGTGACCTACCTACTTGCCGATCAGCTGATTTAGATCGTAGTTTTGTTAGATAAACTTTAAACCCTGTGTTTTAAGGAAAAACTTAAGTCATACTTAGTTAACCTACTATGTAAATGCCACAGCCGCACAATAAAGTTTCGCTACCCGTACCTACCTCACTAAACCGTTAGGGACTTTGGGAACAAGGGGCCAAAAAAACGGAACCCGAAATATAGTCCCTCCCCTCCCATCCATACCCCCAGCGGCGGATATCGCCCAAGGCCCATGCTCCCCTACGCAATAGGGGTGACTACCCTTTGTCTGCCTTCCCCTATGGAGGGGCGGCCGCCCCACTTCTACCGGCCGATTAGGGTGGGCTTACCTTACCCCAACATCGATTCAAAACTCGCTACCTGAACCCAAATACGGCTTTACAAAATGTAATAATATTAACTTATGTTGTTTTTAAGTTTAAATAGGAATATTCTTGTGTATGAAGCAAATACTTATTTGAAAAATATTTTTTGTACTAGGCGCCAAAAAGTTTCCGGTAGTGACTCAAGTTATTGTCCAATAATTTACATAATAAATTGCATGAATTATTACAAAAAATAAATTTCAGTAGGTACTTACCATAAAATATCACTGAATTGAATAAAATCCACAAAAATATGCAATTTAGTGCTATTTCTTTACATAACATAAAATAAATAATAACACGTCATATCCCTACGGACATTGTTTGGTGAATGACACAGATCACTTACTGGATGATTTTTTTTCAGTTCAAACATACTCTGCGTAACCCCTATTAAACAATCCCACAAAGAGAAATTAATTCAGCATACACTACGGGTTGCCTTTTGAAAGTTTTTCATTATGCTCATAATAACCAGCAATGTATATCGTACTGTATACAGCAACTATTGACAGAGTAGTAAATAAGGATTGGCAGAGGATTCACAACCTATGCAGCCATTCTGCAGATGACAGTTGCGTTTTATTGCCTCAAAAATAGCACGAAAGGACTGACACAACCTTGTAAGCCATTGCCATACTTTTTAAATTCGTATATTACCGTGGCGGTGTAATCAAGATTAATTTAAGTTTGCAGACGGCTAATGATGATACAAAAAATATTCGTATTTTCACGTGTTCTTGTACACCTACATAGTGTTCTTGTATTTTGGAAATAATATCTGAAATTGTTCCTACACATTAAAAATGACTTACGAAAATCAATTACAAGATTTAGCTCTGAAGCTGTATAGTATTGACGCCGTAAAATTCGGAGAATTTACTACAAAAAGTGGTATCCAAACACCGGTGTATTTTGACCTAAGGGTTATAGTCAGTTATCCCCATGTAATGGTAAGTAATATAATAGCATTTTCTCGTGCATTTACTATATGGCGTTATGATTATAACAAACTATTTGCTTGCAGGAGTTAATATCTACTTTACTCTTTGAATATGCTGTGAAAGAGAGTCAGTGCGACCACCTTTGTGGTGTGCCATACACAGCATTACCCATTGCAACATTGCTTAGTGTACAAGCAAAAAAACCTATGCTCATGAGGCGCAAGGAAGCGAAGGCTTACGGAACAAAGAAAATGATTGAGGGACATTACAAAGCTGGCGAGCGATGTCTTATTGTTGAAGACGTTATAACCTCTGGCTCCAGTGTGATGGAGACAGCTAAGGATCTGCGTAAAGAAGGTCTAGTAGCAGTTGAGGCAGTCATCATTCTAGATAGAGAACAAGGAGGAAGGCAAAATTTGGAATCAAATGAAATAAAAGTTAAATCTTTATTCTCCATGACTTCACTTATTGAAATATTGGTTAAGAATGGCAAGATAAGCCTAGACACTGCTGTTAAGGTGAAGAACTATTTGGAAGAGACTAAAGCTCCTACAACAGGTTTGTTAATTAATTTTATTTAAAGATTTATTTGAACATAATAGAAACTCACAATGTTATTTTTTTTTATCATCATTAAACAAGCGAAGGTCTGAAAACCATACAGCCTCATCTTCAGTTAGTACTCTTGTCTAGTCTTAACCTAACACCTAATCTACCCATGGGAATGTGATTGTGACACTGGCGTCATAGTAACTATTAGGTAATCTGTGCTGGCGTTCCAATGCTTATGTCACAGGACTTAACATGGGAATATCAAGACGAATCAAACAATTTCCCTTTACTTCTCACTTTCACTATATTGTTTTTCACTGCCAGCATAAAATTAGGTTAATCTCACCACACTAACACAATAATAAGAAAGAGAAACAAAATTTGGAAAATAGGTAATAAAAATTAAGTCCAAAACCACATATGTGTACAAAATATTATATCTTCTTAAATATTTAAATCATTTACCTTTATTTTTGTTTTCAGCACCAATAGTCAACAGAGTAGTGTTGCCGTATGAGAAGAGAGCTGAACTGGCAACCAGTCAGATTGCAAAGCAACTATTTACCATCATGGCTACTAAGAAGACCAACCTTTGTTTGTCTGTAGACCTCACATCAACTTCCAAAATTCTTGATCTGCTGGAGAAAGTTGGGGAGCACATTTGCTTAGTGAAAACTCATGTGGACATCATAGAAGACTTCTCAGATTCCTTTGTTACCAACTTGAAAAATCTTGCAACACGATACAACTTTTTGATTTTGGAGGACCGCAAGTTTGCTGATATTGGCAACACTGTTCTGCAGCAGTATTTGAAGGGGCTGTATAAAATTGGAGAGTGGGCTGACTGTGTAACTGTCCACTCTTTGCCTGGTGAAGGAATTTTGAAAGCACTGAATGGCTCAACAAATGGTGTTAGCAGGGGTGTGTTCTTGCTGGCTGAAATGAGCAGTGAGGTAGGCATGAATATCAACATATTTATCAAGTTTTATTTGAGTATGGATAAAAAAAATTCTTTATTTCATACATACAAGATCAAAATACAACAATATAAATTAACATGTCAACAACAACCAACCATTTCAGTAATATTATTATCAACATTAAAATTCTGTATTTTTTTTAGGGTAACCTGATTACTCCAGACTATACTGAATCAACTGTGAAAATGGCAGAAAAGTACCCTGATCTGATAGCTGGTTTTGTCTGCCAGAAGAAGGACACATTCACCAACCCTGGTCTGATCCAGCTAACTCCAGGTGTTCAGTTGGAGAGTGCTACTGATGACCTGGGCCAGGTGTACAATACTCCTGAGAAGGTGGTGCTGGAGAATGGTGGGGATCTAATGGTGGTGGGGAGAGGAATTGTAGCAGCAAAGAGTCCAGAAACTCAAGCTGTTATTTACAAGGATGCACTCTGGAAGTGTTATTTGAAAAGGATATCTGGTAAAATGGAATAAAATAATATATTTTCTTTTTTTAAAAGATACATAGTTAAGTAGTATTTCATTTCGTTTAAAAAAGATAGTTAAGTATCATTCTGTAAAAAAAAGTTAAGTATCATTCCTTTCATAATTGAAAAGCATTAAGATATGTAAGTTCATTTTGAGTTGTATTTTTAATGGATTATGTTTATATGTAGTATTGTGGTTAGTTAAAGGTATCGAAACTAGTACATGGACCAATGGACCAAACACTGTGATAGATATATCCATAATTATTTACATTTTGGTGCTTTTATAACCAAAACATTATAAAATAAATATATATTAAGTACATCATGTGTTATGTAAAAAGTTCATCAATATATTTTAATAAAATGGTTGTTAAGACACCTTATAGTGAGTTATATTTATTTATTTGTGGTTTCAGTTGGTAGTTAGTTTAATTTGTAGGGTAGATATGCCGAATCCTCGTAATTTATTGGTATGGTACGGATATGCCCCAAAGATTCAGCATATCTTACGAGATACCCTATGCTTACGAGAATAAAAAACTATGTCGTCACTATTATGCTGTGTGACCATTTGTGGTAAATCCTGTGATTTTTGCAGTGTGCCATGTATTATCATTGTACAGGTACAGGTCCACATTTACAGGCGAAAATCTGCCTGTAGCGCACTTGTAATTACAATTTACAGGCTACAGGTGTTTTATGAAGACACTTGTAAAGCTACCATTGTCAGTACCGCTCCAATATCTCGACTACAGGTAAATTTTACAAGTCGATGTACAACACTATCGATTCATTCATTTCATTCACTCAAATTCGACGTCAATGTTATAGCACTGATTAAATAATGTGAAAGTATGTAAACACTTTGCTAAATTTAAAAGACATTACACTGAAAATTATTATTTTAATAAAAAGGAAATTACAAAAATGAAATCAACAATATTTCTAATTAAAATCATATTATTGATAGAGTACGTTAAAATAGTACTGTTGTGAATTAATAATAATAATCCACAATTGACGATAAAGTTTTGCTTTATTTAACGCCTCGAGCAAAATAATTTGGCAAGGAACGCGTTTTGAGTACTTTTGGACATTTTGAATATAGATTTTTAGGCAGAAATCTTGCACTTGTAAAATAATTACCTAGGTCAGACGACCTGTAAAATTATTCACAAGTTGTAACTTTTTACAGTTGTAGTTTACAAGTCTTTTGATGAACACCTGTAAAAACTTGCTCGATTGTGTTTTTAAAAGCAAAATCTACCCTATGGTTTGTCGATGGAAATCTACAGGTGCCTGTAGCTGTGACTTGTAAAATTGTAGACCTGTAGCTTCAAAAAACGCCTGTAGTTGTAATTTTCATCAGTGTTGCTATTTAAATATTAATTTTGGCGCGATGTTGCCACTTTTTCGCCTGTAGAATTGTAGTTGTTCAATGATAGCACAGGCCACTGGTAATGAAATCTTACAGAAGGGAGTTCTCAAGAGCTAATATTAAAATGATCTATGGTTTGCAGCCATTCATACGCTTTTACCAACACGAGCTGATTAACCGATATTATGCAGAATCTGTGAAATTAAAAAAATACTTTTATATTAGGCAGGATTTATATTCTGGAGATGGTCACCCTGGTGCTGTCAGTGTCAAATCCAGTTTGAGTTGAGTTTGAGCAAACAAAACAAAAAGATCTCAAAAATTTTACAGAAAATGGATTGTATTTGTAAAGAATTGGAAATCAACAGCAAGAATATTTTTCCTACCACTTCTACTGATCTTTACACAGTCGTAGTTCATAGCAGCTGGCTAAAAAAATGGATGAAAAATAGTGAAATATATAGCACTGTTAACAATGTAGATTTTTCTCTACAGCCTGGCGAAGATGTTCCTTATCCTTGGAGAAAAATATCAATTAGGGTATGTGTAGTGTCTTTCAAAAATATATTAGGTATACGTATTTCGCTTCACTATAGACTTAATATATTTTTTAAAATGTTTCTAGGTTCTAAATAAAAAGGTGTCCAAAGTTCTACCACTGCCACGATATAAACTGAACGAAATTAACACGGAAACGCCTCTCACATTCTCACAGCTCCTGCAATATGTCTCACAAACAAACCAACGGACACTGTGGAAGGAGTCTTATAAGAAATATAGTCAAAACAGTGAAAGTACAAAAGAAAGCACCATAGTAAACCTACTAGAGCATGACCAACTTGTGGCTGAAGTTATATTAAGATTGTATGGTTGCAATGTTATTAGAATCAAGAATGACCCTAGTGGGAAGCCTGCTGAGTACAAAGAAACAATCACTAATAAGTATATGGCTAAATCTTACGAGACTCATGTCAATTTGCTTGCAGCTATGTTTGTTTTAGAGACTGACAATAATATTTTTATAGTGTACAGGGGGCATTATGAGAACAGTTTACTAGATTGTCTCAACTTTAGCCCAGCTTTGATAGACAAGAATTATACTCATGGACTGTTTATAATTTATCAGCTGCTCAATGTTGCCAAAGCAATGAGTGATAGAGGATTGAGTTTAGGCATGCTTGAGTTGAAAGACATATTTTTGACTGAGAACTTATGGTTGCAAGTAATACCTATGTTGACTAATAATATTCATGCTTTAGATGCTTCTTTAATTTATGAGCATAATAGGAGTAAACAGACCACTCCAGCATTCTCTGCAAGTCCTCAAACAAAGTCAGGGGAAGAATGGTGTTGGCGGGATGTGGCTGTGCAACTTGAGAAACTCTGTATGCTGTGGGTAAAAGGACAGATATCCAACCTGGACTATCTGCTGCACCTGAACACCCTGGCTGGTAGATCAGCTACTGATCCTCAGGCACATTTCATGGTGCCCTGGGTCACAGACTTTGCTTCAAGGTGTGGTAAGTATATCACTTCAAAATCTGCTTTTTAACACAACCTAATCATTGATATTTAGCAATTTTCTTATTCATAGAACAACATTAGATTTATTTAATATTGCATTAAAAATATAGGGGGAGTCCAGGAGACTTGTGCCACTTTTTAATTATAAATCTGTAAAACTTGAACAGTAATATTGTGGAAGATGAGCTAAATACAAAAAACTTGTTCATCTGGGTACAATTTGATATCCTTTTTAAAACTAAAGTTGCAAGTAGATGATGGCAAACCAACCATTGATGAAAAAATATTTTTGCCTCAAGTCTCCCGAACCGGCGGGCGACATTTATATATTTTTTTTAAAGCCTGGTTTGTTGTTTCGCTGGTCATAGAAATTTTAATTGTAATGATTACAAATATAGAAAAAAAATTGTAGTGCATGAATACAAAACATTTTCCCACTAGTTCGCCTAGCATTTAACCATTGCTACTTAAACATTGGTTTCTCTCAGTTAAAATATTTGTTCCAGGGCGTAACTGGCGTGACCTGACGAAGTCCAAATACCGCCTGAACAAGGGCGACCGACAGTTGGACATGACGTATGACGTCACCGGCTGCTCCGACCAGATCCCGCATCACGTGTCCGACGCGCTCTCCGACATCACTTGCTACGTTTATTTGGCTAGAAGGTAAATTACTTGCTACGTTTATTTGGTCAGAAGGCACATCACTGGCTACCTCTATTTGGCCAGAAGGCACATCACTGGCATGTCTATTTGGCCAGAAGGTATATTACTTGGTACGTTTATTTGGCCAAAAGGTACATCAATTGCTACGTTTATTGGGCCAGAAGGTACATCACTAGCTACATTTATTAAGCGAGAATGTTCATTACTTGCTACGTTTATTAGGCGAGAAGGTACATTACTTCATACGTTTATTAGGCGAGAAGGTACATTACTTGCTAAATTAGGCGAGAAGGCACATCACTTGCTAAGTTTATTTGGTTAGAAGGTACATCACTAGCTTCGTTTATTTGGCAAGAAGGTTTCTCACCTGCTACGTTTACTTATTTGGCCAGAAGGCTAATGCTCAAAATGTGTGAAAGTAATCGCGTGTGCTTAAAAAGTTATATGTTTGTTTTGTTTTCTCTCAGGACACCAAAAGACATCCTGTGCAAGTACGTGCGTAACAAGTGGGTGCCGGCGGAGTACCCCGCCTCCATCCAGCGTATGCAGGAGTGGACGCCCGACGAATGCGTGCCCGAATTCTACACCGACCCCGGCGTCTTTAAGAGCGTGCACGAGGACCTGCCGGTAACTCTTTACGTATAATCTTTTTTGTTTTCTTCATTTTTCATGTCGCTGACAGACACAACAATACGACACACGCGTATTGCCCTCCCCCACCCCATACAGGCAGGAGTCCCCCAGGGTTCTGTCCTGTCCCCGTTACTTTTCACGCTATACACTAGCGACGTCCCCAAATCACCCACGTCTCAGCTGGCCGTGTTCGCTGATGACACCGCCTTTTACGCATCCTACCGTCACCATGACAAACTAGTAAGGACTCTCCAGAGCGCACTAGACTCCCCCGGGAGCTGGTTCCACAAATGGTGAATCGAGGTCAATACAGAAAAAGTGCAGCTGTGCACTTTCGTGGGGGCTTACTAAACGTCCCCACTGTAATTTTTTTTGGCTGACCCATCCCCTTGGTTAAAGAGACTAAATACCTAGGAGTGACCCTCGACTCTATACTCAACTTCTGTAGCCACATTTGCAACCGGGCGGCGTATGTTTTAGGCAGATTACATCCGATGTTGACCAAGCGGTGCAAACAGTCCCTTAGAAATAACGTGAGAATTTATACCACCTGCGTAAATTCTCACGACCTAAGTCAGAGTAACCTTTGCTCACCTTTGATTCACATCTGAAAATGCTGCAGGTCATCAAAAACCGTTTCATGCGCAATGCTACCGGGGCGCCCTGGTACTTGCAGAACGCCAACCTCCATATCGACTTAGGTCTCCCTACGATTAAAGCCTCCCCATGACAAAAATGGACAAAGCTCCCCATCATAAAAATCCCTTAATTGTTGCCGCGTCCAACTACTTCCCCTATCCAACCTCGCGTCATAAACTCCGTCCCAGACACGCCCTTTTGGATGATGATGACGTCATCACAGTAGCCTCTGCTGCAACTATTGCGATTAGATTACGCACCACAAGCAACCGACGCGGACGCCTCATTTGTTTCCCGTTTTGGGAACTACCGGTATGTACCGGGTAGATTCAGTCCGCTCCGTTCTTCCCAGAACAACTAAATAAAAGCCTGGAGCTAAGATAGCAAAGAGAACATAACAGTATTATACAGCGAGCGCGACTTTTCACGCCGACGACTACGTATATGATGAGCACATATTTGTGTTATCGACTTCAATATTTTTTATTACAATCTAGTTACCTTCATAAAATAGCTGATTTGCCTCAGCGAAAGTTATTTGCCTCAGTGAAAGTTATTGACCTTTTGGTTTGGCATCACTTATCCTTAAAACACTTATCTATAGTCTTAAACCCCTAAGGTTGAAAATATATGTTTCAAGAAATCGCGATTGCTTAGATTTTAGATAAATAGATAGATTAACACTTAATTGCTTACAACAGAAACAATACAATACAAAAAACTTAAAACTAAAAGTTGCTTACTTTTCGCTTGTAGCGATCTTTTCCAGGGAAACTTTACATTAAAAAGAGACAAATAGAAAATACTTGCAATTAGTTGCAGAAGCAAATTGAAAGTAAAACTCTTAGATAAATTCTTAATTAGAAATTTTGTTAATAAACTGGGTCTATCGCGATACGAGTAGTTTTAAGGTAAATATTAACGATTTAAATATTGTAATTGTGGTTTTACTTTCAGGACCTAGGGATCCCGTCGTGGGCGACGTGCGTGGAGGACTTCATCACGAAGCACCGGGAGGCGCTCGAGAGCACGCACGTGTCGGAGAACCTGCACCACTGGATCGATATCACCTTCGGCTACAAGTTAGTACGCGATTCGGTCTTAGAAATATCGTCAGGTAGGCGAGCGGCCTAGCCAGACAGGTAGACAGCTACATTTTTTTTAAGGATGGGAGACAGAGTCTAAGATGGAGCGAGCTCACCCAGAAGAAGCCTGTTCACTCTTACTTTGAAGAGATTAGGGTTGAATGCGTTTGAAAACACAGACGCAGGTAGTGAGTTCCACTCTTTAGCAGTGCGCATTATAAACGATGACTGGAAGCGCTTAGTCCGAATTGGTGCATATCGATGGATCCCTCTTCTATTTTCGTGTGGGACACCGAATCGTCCAAGGACCCGATGAACACTGGTGTCAGAGTTTTTCAACTGCCGCCGACTACTAGTAGTAGGCCTCTGACATGTTTGTGTAACGACCGCCGTCTAAGTTGTCTTAGACGGCAACCGGGACCGACGGCTTTAGAATTACATTTAATTTGATCTTGCATTAACATGTTTCCATCAGGTTATCGGGTTCAGCGTCAGTGAAAGCGAAGAACGTCTGCCTGTCGCTAGTGGACGCGCACAGGAACCTGCGCAAAGGGGGTATGGTGCAACTGTTCGCGGCGCCACATCCGCCGCGGCAGGGCCGGGCTCCGCCCCCCGCGCCGCCCAGGCTGCACTGGACCGCGCCGAGAGACGCGCGTGAGTATGTTCAAATAGTAGGATGCTCTTTTGAAGAATGTCTCTTTAGTGGACTATCACTAGAACCTCCGCAAATGGGGTATGGTGCAGGTGTTCGCGGAAGGCCCGGGCTCCGCCCCCAGCCCCCCCCGCAAATGAAATGAATACTATTTAATGTAGGATAGTCTTATCACTTATTGATATAGTCATGATCCGTCATTGTAAAAAATTTATATTTGTAAAACACTATTTTCTTCTTTTGTAACAATTTTGTATTATCCTAGTAGAAAACCGGCGCGATTAAAGTATAAAAATAAAGGCACTACCTCGGGGCTGGCCAGGTTAATCACACGGCATGTTACTTTACGCCACCATCACCAGTAAACGACATTTGTTTCAAATTGAAGTCAAGATTTTTCAAAAGATGTAATTTACATGCGTATAATTAATTACAAGTACATATGATTGTTCGTTCGCAGGTAAAACCATCAAACAAGACAGCTCGGATGAACTATCGGATGAAGAGGAGGAATCTTCGAGTTTACCGCAACATGTATCGCGGCTCAGTGTGCCCACGAACCGTGTGCGACAGAGACACAAGAGTGGCCATCGCGCTCGCTCGCTGCACAAGCCACAGGTAGGATATAGGCAATAAGACCATCAGTCCGTGATACCGAACAACTTTACACGAAGATCTTTCACAAGGGTGAAATGTGAAAAAGATTTGTGGCAAATCTTGTATTGTTATTTTCATGCTAAATATCAATTTCACAATTTAAGGCGAGTGTACTCGTGAACGACCTAAACAGTGGCGCCAATTAACAAAAAAAACTCTTAATACAAACGTCCGTTGTCAAAATGTCCGTTGCCTAAGTTTTTATTATTATCCTTAAGTAAATTGATTTGATTGATTTGATAAAACTAGAACCTGCAAACTTAATGAAATATTATACCAAAAGTGGCCGTTTTTAGGCACATTTTGCCATAACTTTAATAGCGAATATTTCATTGATTTTGCAGGTTGTAATTTACTTTCGGATAATACTAAATACTTGGGCAACGGACATTCTGATAGATTTGTTTGTATAAAGAGAATACTTTTTTTATGTAGTGGCGCCACTGTCGAGGTCGTTCACGACTACACTTGCCTAACCTTGTTTTTTTTTGTTACTTAATAAATTATCTTAACTACAGGTCGGGGAAGAGTCCAACTCGGAATCGCGAGCGTCATCCCACTCGCGGCACTACCGCGTGCAGCGCTCCGAGCTCGGCAAGGGCATCATCTACCTGCCCAAGGAGTTCAACCCCGTCGCCTCCATACAGGCGCTAGAGGCCCTCGATAACTTCCGCACCAGATGCTTCTTCACCAAGGCGGAGGATAAGGAAAAACATAAGGAAAATATCACCACAATAAACCTCTACCCCGTACAGGAAGCGAAGAAAGACACGCCCAAAGATTCCGACGACACGGCGTTTACGAACCACATGTTTCTAGCGTCTTACGATCAGAGCTATTTAAAGAAGTTTAGCCAAGACGCGCATTTGGAAAACGTGCTGAAAGAACGGAAGAACAGGACTTTCAATACAAGATACACGACGGATGCGACGGTCTACAAGCAGTTCGTCACGGAAAGCCGACGGCAGGATATGCTTGTCATCGGCTGTCTTATTGTAGAGATCTTTCTTCATACTCAGATGCGTCCGTTGAGAATGCACAGTGATTTCTTAGAACGCTATAATAACTGCAGGACCGTATTGAAGCACAATTTCAATGCATTACCAAGGTGCGTCAGTTATGTGGCGTCCTTGTTGCTGAATGTTCAGCCACCGAGTGCCAGTTACAAGGAGTCGACTACGAAAAAACAAGAGCCAATGAAAAAGATCACAGTGACGGATAAAGGCCTGCCTGCTCCGACACCAGCCCAGCTCTTGCAGCCTTTACTGATGCAGCACCTCATACCGTTTCCTCAAAGCTTCACAACCCTATACAAGCTCCTCGGGACACTACACGAATATGAACTCACTGCCAACGAACTAAATATACTCTATACGTATGAGTGCGACGGCGTTCAGTGCGAAAAGTACCAAAACATCGACAAAACAAAAATATACTTCACCCAAAGAATAGCCGAAGGGAAAATACAAGCTTGCGTCACGCATCTAGACGTTTTGCTCACGCAAATTAACAGTCAATTCGACGTCCTCGATATTTTCCTAACACACTATATCGAGCTGTTGAGAAACAAGGACACTTCAGTATTAGCCGCATGGTATTTATTTGACACGATCAGTAAAGCCTTAGGGCCCGCTGACACGAAAGCTAAGCTTTTGAAACACATTTTGAATCTTTACGAAGACGACGACCTAGTGTCAGACAAACTTGACCAACACAAAGTAACAGATGTCGATGCTATTGGCGCAGCAAGTGCGGGAGGGAGACAGAAGTTTGTAAAATTATACCACAATATATTTCTTCTACAACTGATGGTCCGCCTCGGTTTGCAGTGCTTTTTGGACAACTTCACCCAGCACTTGGTAGAAGCTGTCGGCGGCTACAAAGACATCAGTTCAGAAACCGGCTCTCCGGGTCATCTATGCCACAACCGAGCGTTGTCGAATAAGAAGCCGAGGTACTCCGATGATAACATCAAAAATCCTCTGTCTACTACGTCTGATATATTTTCGCCCGACACGTCCTATGGATCAGAACCAGTCTTGACGCCCAATGTAGAGAAAACGGCACATGTTGAACAGAATAAAGACAAAGACTTAGATAACCGAAGTGAGAATGAGTTGTTTCATTTCGAGTCAGATAAAGACAGACTTCCAAGCAGGAGTAGTCGAAGTAAATCCCCAGCTGGGTCCATAGACTCTTTCAACTCGAATCCCCAAGACGTAACTACTCCGTCCCCTTCTACTGAATTTGTTAACCCATTAGCTGCCAGACATTCCACTCCGAATCGAACCGATCTCAACTTAGTTGTTACTAAAGAAGATGCTGTACCAGAAACGCCAAATAAAGGTCCCATGTCACCTAACATTGACATTCCACGGGAAAACATGTTCACGAGTTATCTACACTTCGCTGACGACGAAATGAAAACAGATATAGAGGTACGAAAAGACACACACGCACGACACGTGAAAAGCTTCGAATTTAGCAAACCCTTCGAAAGCAATCCAAGTACTTCGAGAAACTTCCCTGAAGAGGAAACTGATAAAGAAAATAGTGATAAAATTTCTGAAATGAGTTCTGAAAGTCTGATCTGGTTGGCGCATAGACTGGGCCCTGTATTGACATGTCGCCACATTACCAGGAATTTACTGAAGATGTTGACGTTATGTTATATTGGGAAGGAGAACTTGGCGTGCTGTGATGACTACAAGGACAGTTTCGATGAGATATCGATAGTGAACAGTCGAGTGGTTGGTGACAGAAATGCTATGAAAGTCATCAAGTGTCTCGTTTCTATTGTTGGTAAGCATGATTTCTATCTCGAATTGTTCATTATATCTTAAATAAAAAATCAATATAAAGGTGCCCTTCTTTATTCGTGTGGGACACCGACTCGAACGATTTGGTGTCAGAGTTTTTCAACCTCCTCTTATTAAATCTGGCATGGTTGTGTAATGACCGCCGTCTAAGTTATCATAGACGGCAATCGGGACCGACGGCTTAACGTGCCCTCCGAAGCACGGAACCATCTTTCTTTTCGAACAATCTGGTGGTTCAGCCTGCTATGTCCTAACCACACTGGGAACAAATAACAAAGTGATAAATATCAACTTTATAAGTGCCCCACCGAGAATCAAACCCGGAATCTTTGCGTCACAGGCAGTCGCGCTACAACTGCGCCACATCGGCCGTAAGCCAAAAGTGCCCTAAAAGTGGCTGACAGTCATTTTATCACATTACATTAATGTATGTTTCCCATGCTATCCAACATAATCAAGAAAAACATATGAAGAAAAAACAAAGTTATTTAGAGTGTGGTTCTATTCAACTACAAGGTAGTAATCCAATGTATTTTTTCACCAGCGATGTACGGCGAGCAAGTAGTGATATTCCAGTACCTGCCCCACATAGGGGAACTGATCGCATCATGTCGCAAGCGCCTCTCCGCGCCGCTAGAGGGCGGTGTGGTCGCATGCCTGCAGCTCGTCAAGTGCCTTGTTCCGTACATGTCCGACAACAAACTCATGGAGCAACTGCAGGTATTATGACCTATTTTTATGCAATTTAGCAATTCCAACACTATGGTAACTAGTGATATTCCAATAGCCACCTCTCTGACCGTGTCATGTCGCAAGCGCCTCTCCGCGCCGCTAGAGGGCGGGGTGGTTGCTCGTCAAGTGCCTCGTGTCGTACATTGCCGACAACAAAATTATCATGGAGCAACTGCACGTATTGTGACCTACTTCCTTGCATTATGTAACAAACGTTTTCAATGGAGCAACTGCAGATATCATGTCCTTGTTTTAAGCAATTGTAACACTACGAAAACTCTTGACGATATTGGCTGGCATGAACAAACGGCACCGGTGGCAGCGTCCATGTGAGCTTATCCTCGACCAAACCAACTATGGCTTACATATTTTTCAAATAGCGTTTATATTTTGCAATATGCTACAGAAAATTGCGCTATATTTGCGCCGGCCGTGATCGCATAAGTCCCGAAACTCGTTGACAAAGAAGCATCTTCTGAGTGCCCTTGTTGAGTGTGAGTCGTTCCATCGACGACTTAGTTGATATCGTTTCTATCGGACTATCGTTATGTTTAAAATATGAACAAGGAAACTAAAGTAAGTCATTCGTCGTGTGTTAATCCACAGGACACGTTCCTGAAATCTATCCTACAGCCGGCTTTACGGCTGGCGTCGACGGCTCGCGCGGCGTACCCGCACGGCGTGCGCGCGCGCGCAGCCCTCGCGCGCAAGCTGCTGTGCGCGCTGCACGCGCTCGCGCTGCGCGTGGGGCCCGAGATGAGCAGGCGGCATCTGTGCGTGCCCGCGCTGCAGAGGTGGGTACAAGGTCCTAATCAATTCAGTGCAAATACTTTTAAGGTGATTTCTGCTCGTAAAGCTGAACAACTTTCTCCAAGAAATAGGTCGAAATATGAAAAAGAGGACCTCCAATACAAAGTGACACATTGTTTTTAACATTATTGTATGTGCGGTCCATTATTTTTTCATATTTCGGCCTTTGTTTCTTGGGCAAAGCTCATGAGTAGAACTGACTCTAAAATATTTGCACTGAATTTGATTCCATATACATTTTATAGTATCTAGACTCGGTGTCCCGTACGAAAAGAAAGAAAGATGTATCTATTTTTTATATATTCGTCACACATAAAAATTACTCCAAACGGCTGCCTCATGGCAATCGCTTGATACAGTTCACTGTAAGAATATTATATTTGCTATTTCAGATTTTTCTTAGCATTCGACAAAGCCAATGGAAAGATTGAAAACTGGCCGAAACAAGAAGAAAATACAAATGACAAGGTAATTTCCTATCAATGTTTTAAGTCCGAACTTTGAACACACGGCTGCAATCCGTTTTCAACATTGTTACACTAATCAAGAATACAATCGGGTGGGCATGTAAGAGGAGCTTGTGTATAAAAGATAATATTGATAAAATTGAATATTTTAGTCCCTCAATTACCAAAAGACCATTTCTTAACATTTCGAAAATTCTTACAGTCTGAACAAGAGTCAGAATCTAAGGCAGAGGGCTTTCTAGAAATCTGCCGAAATGGAACCACGGCCGAGTGGACAGTGAAGGACGGCCGAGTGGTGCGCGCTGATTTACCAGACTTGGCCTGCACCCCACCGGACCTCTCCGAACAACCCGACACCGCACGGCTTACGGTGAGAATTTTATGGGATCTAATACTTCAGAAACTATACTGTAAAATAGATACCTCTTCTTTAATGTTGCGACCGAATGCATATATTTATGGTTGATGCGCCGATCACCCCGGATTGTCATACAAGCGTATCCAAGAATTGAACCGTTCAGTTTTGTTGTGAAGGAAAATCCGAAGTGATCCATTTACTTTACTGTGTTTAAGCTTCAGCCTCTAAAATCTACCTAGCTTTTATAACATAGCATTCCCTTTTCAGGCGCAAGAAGAATTGCTGATGGTATTTGACGAGGAGCTGGCGTACCAGGCGTACACGACGTTCGAGAAACTCATCGGCGCAGAAAGTCTCGAGCGGACTCTCAAGAACATCGATACCATACGAACGCTCTGCAATAGTTACAAGCAGAGGCATTCTATCAGGTTAGATAAATCAATCACAGCCGACTGGCGGGCGTATGTGATCTGTCGACCTCCGTGAAGAAGGCTGCCGTAAGCAGCCGAAACGTAGAGGGATAAATTCTCTACCAAATTAAAACAAGTAAGTCGCGTAAACCCACATCATGAGTGATACTTGTTCGTTTAATAATAAAAAAGGTTAGATAAAGTTTTAAAAGTGCTGCAATATGTACCTATTCGCTTGTTTAGGAGTCTTAGTGCCTTTTAATGCCCTCCGTCTTTGTGTTATACTATATACATGGTTATTTTTTAGACAGTATGTAAACGCAGCGAGAATTGTTCATGGTTATGAACAACTTTTGCTGTAGTGTAGGGTTCTTTTCCATAAAACAATGAATAGAATATTCATTTCATTACGTAGGTACTCGGTCAAAATGTATGGAATAACTAGCTAGTAAAAGATGTTCATAATCATGGGTATCCCGCACACATTGCATAGGTACAGTCAACCTCACGTGCAACCTCAACCTACCAATGTAAGTTTTATGCGCGCGGCATAAAAACAGTCCAAAGACTACACTGTCTAAACGAGCTTTGTTAATTTTTTTGTCTCAAATTTCTACTTTCGCTTGTCGTTTTGATAACAAAAATTATGTACCCAGGTCGCCAGTGTCCAGCTCGCATCCAATACGCGTGCAGTCGTCATTTAGCGACGAGCCGATCAGCAAGCGCAGCATCGACATCGTCCCCGCGCGAGGCGAAGCGCCTCTCATGGATCATATTTCTAGTTCTAACAGGTACTTACTGCACACTCGAAATGTGACGTCATATTTCAATATTTATCATGGCGTCTAAACACCATCTTATTATTATTCTACTTTTTTTTTTGTCTCGTGGAACACCGAATCGACAAACGACCCGAAGTGAGGGTCAAGTGTTTTAAACCTCCACCACTACTTAATTAGCTAACTAAATCTAATCTAATTTAATTTCGAAAATTTTAAATACGTACACTGAAGTCTATCGCATTTTCGAATATTTTTCAATATTATTTTAATTTGCTGGTCGATGTTACTAACCGCAACATCAACCAGCCGTTCTCCTAATGTTCCGTTCTCTCAGGTGGTTTACTGCGGACAACATTACGATACCGCGTTTCAATATCCAAGTGCCGCCATCTAGTTGTGTGTTCCAGAAAGTATTTGAGGACAATTTTTATATGTGGTTTCTATGGTGTGATAGGGTGTCTGCTTAGCAAAACGCATCATAATTATTACTTGCTTCTGTGGTCTAGTGGTCCAAACGTTGGAGGTTCCAGAGTCCCTGGTTCGATTATCCTTTGGGCACAAAGTTTATTTTTGTCTATTTATCACTTTGTAAATAACTCCCAGTTCGGTTCAGTCCAATTGTCTAAACTGCAAGCTGAAACACCTGATTGACCATAAGAAAGATGGTTCCGTGCATCATAGGGCACGTTATGCCGAACTGAACATCCCTGCAAAGTTTTAGCACACCGGGTTAGTAAAAAAAATTAAATTCAAGAGTTTACAGTAGAAACCGATATGACACCATTACTCCCGAAATCACTTCTTTATATAAACAAATTATATTTCTGTTCACAGTTTCGGGTCCAACGTGACGTTAGTTGGCAACAGGATAGAGGTGGCTCACGACGTGGGCGACGTCGGCTCGTTCCGACAGGGAGCGGGGTTCGATGTCGTCGCATACAAGATGGACAACGGCGTCAAGAGCAACCGGTCAGATTATGTGCTAGTTTAAACAGTTCACACACAACAGGATAGAGGTGGCTCACGACGCGGGCGACGTCGGCTCGTTCCGACAGGGAGCGGGGTTCGATGTCGTCGCATACAAGATGGACAACGGCGTCAAGAGCAACCGGTCAGATTATGTGCTAGTTTAAACAGTTCACACACAACAGTATAGAGGTGGCTCACGACGCGGCCGACGTCAGCTCGTTCCGACAGGGAGCGGGGTTCGATCTCGTCGCGTACTAGATGGACAACGGCGTCAAGAGCAACCGGTCAGATTATGTGCTAGTTTAAACAGTTCACACATAACAGTATAGAAGTGGCTCACGACGCGGCCGACGTCAGCTCGTTCCGACAGGGAGCGGGGTTCGATGTCGTCGCATACAAGATGGACAACGGCGTCAAGAGCAACCGATCAGATTTTTAAACACTTAAAATCTATGCAATCGCAGTATTATATCGTTTTCATTTTGTACGCATCTATTTCTCCAATTCCAAACTTTGGTTTGATAACGAACGCTTTTTAAGCAGCATTGCCCCACAGCAGAATTCCATAGAACATGACGTATTTCTGTGAAAATAAATGGTTATGCTAAATATTTTCTTGAGTTTGCACTACTATTACTCATCACAATAAAACAAATTTAAACGAATTTAAGTTTAATTAGTTGAGTCATCCGTGATCACGGGCTCTGTAAAGATCTCGAAATGTAGAAATTGTAAAATCCAAAATAAACACTGCTTAAATCCGTTTCAAATTGTTTTATTGTGATGGTTATGCTAAAGTTTACTCAATTAAATCATGGTCTACTTTTCGTCTTTTTAAATCAATGGAAGTTTTATTTTCTTAGACATTTCATAAAAATGTCTTCTCTGTCCGTAGCCACCTCCGCGGCGACTGGCTGATCTACTGGGAGCACGAGATCGGCCGCCCCGACAAGGACACGCGCTTCAACCTCAAACAGATCAAACTGCAGACCTTCACTGGTCATACTCACTCCGTCAAGTCCATACACTGTTTGGATAACGAGCATAGCTTCATGAGCGGGTCCAAGGACAAGACTGTCAAATTATGGTCGCTAAGGAATCAGGTAAGAAAACTATATATTCATCGTATCCTTATGACTGAGGGACGTGACTTTTCTAGGCTATAATCGTCACCAGCTTTCTCCAAACTTCTCTGTCTTGATTCATGTGTATGGCCGCCTATATTAACTAAGCTATGGATATCTACATCTACACTTCTACGATAATATTTGATTGTTTGTTTTGAATTGAATAAGTCTGGACAAGGACTAGGCTCCAAAACGACTGTACCGATTTGAGTATTTTTTACCATAAGAACCCTACATTATCCCTGATGAACAAAAGCTATTATAAAATGTCTTGTTCCCGTGGGAAAACGGTTAGCAGCGGGTGAAACCGCTGGGCAGGCCACTAATGTGCTATATAATTAAATTATAACCAAGTCAACGGGATCTGTATGGATGCATTTAGCACAGAAGAAGCCTATGCCTTGCTGTGGGTGGATGTGGGCTGATGACTTTGATGATATAATTAAGTTATATCAAACTGCAGACCTTGACATACGCAAGTCCAGTCCATACACTGTTTAGATAATGGCCTCAATTCGGGATATACATTATCTTATCTTACTTTAAATTAGTACTGTCACTTTCCGTCAAATAGGTTTAGAAAAGGATAGGAGATATTATTATTTTAGTCGTGTCATGTCTTATAATTTCATGCAAAATACGCGTTACCTCTCAAAATAAGGCGACGATCAAAACAATGGCGACTAAATTGACTAGAAAAAGCGAAAAAACCATTGACGTTTTAAAAATGACAGGACTTAGATGTCTCCTATCCTTTTCTAAACCTATTTGATGGAAAGTGACAGCACTAATTTAAGGCAAGTAAGGATAATTTATATCCCGAATTGCGGGCAATGAGCATAGTTTTATGAGGGGCATGGAGAAGACTTGTTAATTATGGTCGCTAAGGAATCAGACAAGAGACCGACATATATTGAGCTTATATTGGCTATATACCTCGAAATGGATGAAAATGCAGGCCTTTATTTTCGGTCACTCATACACACACTGTCAAGGACATTTAGGCGGATCCGTTGTTCCCAGAACAACTCCTATGCAGTTAATCGCGCCCTCAAACTTCTCCGGGGGAGGTCCATGCTCCCGACATGCTCAGGTGTAAGTTTCAAAGCCCCGGGGCTAAACTTGAAGAGTTTTAAGACTAAAAAAAGGTGGACATGCATTGGAATCGAACTTTATGCTAGCTTTACGTATCGCATGAAATCACAAATTGCAAATTATCTACTAACTCATACTTATCGCAAAACTTTTCAGTATGTCATAGTTTAAAATTATTTTGTTTTTCGTAGGGCGACGGCAACGCGACGACTGTCAGCAACTGGACGTACACCGGCCACAAGAAAGGCGTGCTATCTCTTTCCTTCTTGGAGTCGCCGCGTCTTGCCGTCTCCACCGACTCCGTTGTGCACATATGGGACCCGTTTTGTGAGAGCGTCGTTTCACAGGTTTGTTTTATCATTTTGTTAAATATTTTTTAAATGTACAACTTTATTTAATAAGTTTCTACTCAACAGGGCGAACAATACTTTTTTAAGTCTACTCCGATTGGGGGGGTTATTCTAATACTCTCCACCATCATTACTAATGTCCGATGATTTGAGTTACTTTGGGAGCTAAATATATTTTTTACATACACCGACCTTCCTATGTTCCATTCTGAGTCTTCAGTAGAACATGCTTCCCGTGCTGCGGTTACCCGCAGCTGTTTTCTGGTTTACCGCGTGGGAATGATATGTTTTCCAGAGGTAAAAGGTAATCTATGATGATATGTTTTCCCATGGTCAAAGGTAGTCTATGTCGCATTTTTGTGTCTCAACTAATACACACAAACAAACCTGAAAAAGTAGTTTCATTGTGAAAGAAGGACAATCGAAAACACTTTAGCATTTATAATATTAGTAAAAATGTGTTGTTTTCGGTACAGTTGGACAGTATAAAATCTCCGATCAGCATCGTGCGTGCCCTGGGCGGCGGCGCGGTGGTCGTGGCGGCCACCACCGACGCCACGCTCAAACTCATCGACGCCAGGCAGAACAACCACAACAGGGAACTTAAAGTAAGTCATCCCACCTCAGCCATTGTATCAATTCAAACACTTCTTCTTTTCGAGTGGGACACCGAGTCGTCCAACGACCCGATGAACCCTGGTGTCTGAGTTTGTCAATCTCCTACTACTAGTAGTAGATCTCTGACATGGTTGTGAAACGACCGCTGTCTAAGTAATCATAGACAGCAACCGGGACCGACGGCTTAACGTGCCCTCCGAAGCACGAGAGCATCTTTATTTTCGGACAATCAGGTGGTCAGCCTGCGATGTACTAACCGGACTGAGAACAAATTCACAAAGTGATAAAAGTCGCACTGCCACTGCGCCAAGTCGGCCGTCTACACAGCACTTATACACAGGGATTGGAACCGGTTAAGGTTTCAGATTACCGGTTAATGTAGTTTAAAACCTAAAACTTATTGTTTGAATTTCGCTTAAACCGGTTAGTTGAAATATATAATTAATAAAATATATTAGTTGAATAATATAAATATGGCTGTGGAACAAAACCAAACCCTTTCGATTGCCGATAAAGATAAAGACGACATTTTTAATGTTCCTGAAACCGGAATTAGCGTCATTTTATATCCGTCGATACCGCGGGCAAGTGTCACGTGTCACATACGATGCTATCTGTCCTTTTCCTGCATTTACCGTGGCGTTCTTTCGATCTCAAATTAACCGGTTAATTTAGCTTACCAAAACAAAAATTAATGAAAAACCGGTTTGTTAAATAAACTGGTAAAAATCCGGTAACCTAAACCCATGCCATAAATAATCGGCATAGACCGAACCGGTTTTCGAAAATTTACCAATTTGTGATTCCTGCTTATACATAGGTATTAGATTCGCAGTTCATTTAGGGTATGACTCATTTAGCCGTTACTTGTGTTTTTACGTTTTACGTGTTTTTTTACTTGCGATGTTGTCCATAGTAGGACATCGACATATTACGGCTCTGGCCTGGCAGTGACGGTTGGCAGTAGAAACCCTGCAGCAAAATAAAAATGCAATAAGAAAAATATATTTTATGTGTTATTGCTTCAAATAGACGTCGCACTATTTGAAGCAATAACACTTTCGCTCCTCTTTTAATACTTTGTAGTTAGATAGTAGATATAACCGCAAAGTTGCTCAAAAGCTGGAGCCGTATTCCGCTTTTTGAAAAGTGTTTCAATTGTGTTTCGAAAGAGTGTTAGTTAGATGGTTTTGGCCAATTCGTATTCCGCTAACAGTTTGAAGTGCAAAAAATCACAATGGCAATAGAATGACAATTCAGTTTCGATGGCATTACAATGACTAAAAAAATAGAGAATCGGGGCCCTGAGTTTAGGTAGGTAACTCAAAACTGTCACCCTAATGATTTTATCGCACATAAGTTAAAACTTAAAATCGTCTCCTTGTTTTTTCGTATGATCCATATACGTTCCATATTGTTATCTATAGCATGGACCTATTAATACTAATCTATAGTTTGAATGAAAATCCAAGGCGAACACTAGTGCGCCAACTCTAAAATAAATTTCCCCCTACAGCTGCCAATGAGCGCGACAACATTCGTGCGCTGCATGTGCGTGTGCGCGTCGGGCGCGTGGGTTGCGTGCGGCTTGGCCAGTGGACACGTGGCCGTGCTGGACACGCGCACCGGCTTGCCACTCGCCACGTGGCGAGCGCACGACGGGGAGGTCAGTATTAATCCTACGGCTGTCTCAGGAACCAACGCTACGTAACAAAATGTCACCGGCGTAAATCTTGTGTAATTTGCGACGATCCGTATTAGAAATTGAAGGTTATTGTGGTTGAAATCAAGTTGATATTTGACTTCGCATCGTGTGACAACATGTTTTCCAGCCAATATGGATTTTATCTGCATTATGATACGATTTTCAACTTCTATTTGCTACTAGAAACAGGTCGCTAGTTGTGCGCTGGCCTATGTCATATAATTTATTTCTGTAGGTGCTGCGCCTCGCCGCAGTAGACGACCACAGACTGCTTAGTTCAGGGCTGGATCAAGTGACGGCTCTTTGGCGGCCTGACGACGGAGAATTAATTGCACATTTGAAGTGAGTACAAATATACGGAGACGGATCATTCAATTCATAAACTGGATAACAAACATGAGCTCATTTATCTAAGAGTATTTCACAAGATTCATAATAATTAAATTCAAACAAAACATTTCATTGATATTAATTTGATTTTTATATATTCCGAAATACAAGTAAAGACGGAAATCATAGTACAATTTATCATGGTACAAATGGGAGAATTTTGTCCCAATTATAACTACTCGACTCAAGTGTCATATAATTTTATACTTGTAATGATTAGATTTTATTTACGAATAAAGTTACTAACACGTTATATTTCCGTAATCTTTAAAGAGTGTATCTTCACAGAAAATTATCTTTTGATCTTTTTAAGTGAGTACAAATATACGGAGATGGATCATTCAATTCATAAAATGATAGCAAACATTAACTCACGATTTGTAAAATTAAAATCAATCAAATATTTGATACACATGGATGTAATACTTGTAATGATAACTTTGTCTCACGAATAAAATCTACTTAAAACGTTTTATTTCCGTAGTCTTTATCTGTCTCATAACAATAAATTCACTTATGGTCGCTAAACTGAATACTTATTTCAACATTGACCAACAGAGGCAGCACGGAGCCCGTCCACTGCCTCTCCGTGTACTACAGCGAGCTGATCTCCGGCACCACCAACAACCGCATCGGAGTGCACACCTCGCTCGACACTGAGGCTTCATTCTCCAGCACTAAACTGCGCTCAGATACCTTCAAAGGAGTTTTGACATGTATGTCTGTTTTACCCTTAAACAGGCTGTTGTTGTTAGGAAGTGACAATGGAAACATCAGTTTACTTTGCTGATTGAGAGTCAGTTCTCCTAATTTGACTTTGAGACCTTATTTTACAGCACTAAACTAAGATCCGACACTTTCAAACGAGTTTTGACTGTATTGCCTTTAAACTGACTTATATTGCTAGGAAATGATAATGGAACCTTCAGCTTACTAGGTTGAGTAAAAGTCAGTTTTGCTTATTTGACTTTGAGGCACATTTTCCTAGTAAAGAAATGGCAACGGATGTACTGATAAATTGTTTGTATAAAGAGGAAAATTTTTTTGTGAAGTGGCGCCACTATCGAGGTCTATGACGGCTACACTCGCCTTCCGACTAAGATCGGACACTTTCAAACTAGTTCTCGGAACTATCAGTTTTTAAAGAGTCAGTTTTATTATTTTGACACTTTCTCTCTCTTTTTGTGTGGGACACCAAGTCGTCCAACTACCCTGAGGCTTCATTTTCCAGTAATAATATAATACTAAGATCTGAAACTTCCTAGGAAGTTTTGACATATTATATGTCTGTGTTGCCGTACAGGCTGTTGTTGCTAGGAAGTGATAATGAAACCATCTTACTCCGCTGATTGAGAGTCAGTTTCCCTAATTTGACTTGTGACTTCATTTCCGAGCACGTAACACTTAAAAGGGAGTTTTTTCATGTTTGTTTTGCCATTAAACAGACTCTTATTATTAGGAAATGATAATATAACCATCAGCTTACTTTCTGATTGCGTATCAGTTTCGACTTCTAAACACAGGAAAACTTTTCATCAGAATTAAAATGCAGTCAGTAAAAGTCTATCTGTTTTGTTGCTAAATAGATAACTATTGCTAGAATTGAGGTGGCAGGCATTTTCCGAAACTCTCCAGCTTATATTTTTAAGTTATTCCTCATAATTAAAATATTTGTAGATGCTATGTTACTTGATAGACTTGAAGAATAACGATATTTAAAATTACGCCTAAACGAAGAAATTTAGTACCGATCTCTAAGAGCTACACACTAACCTCAAGCAAGATGGTTCCCAAGCAAAGTAAGAAGTAAGGAAGTTGTCAACAATTCCTGAAGTTTCTAGTGCTCTGCAAATCAGATTCTAATTTCTTAATGAAACCCTAGGGACTACTTTAAATCGAAAATAATGTTATGTGTCTCGCTATGTTATTTTGCATTATTGTTCATTAGAAAAAATATTAGTAGAGACGTAGAATAAATATGGTAGATGGGAAACGAGTATGGAATTAGCAGTCGCAATTTTTTTTACTTTAATCCCCTCTTTTGTTGAGGAACACAAAATGTTTTCTCACTTATAGTTTAATTCTTTATATTTAGTTCTTCAATGTATTAAGTCTTGAAAAAATCACAATTATGCCAAGGCAAGAATAGTTTGTGATGTGATGTGACGAATTTAAGCTTACCGTTCTGTATTTTTATGAAGGTATTTCCGTGAGTCCAAAATATAGCATTGTCTTTATCTGAGAAACTGAAGTTGGTTAGTAATTTACTTTCCATACAGGGTCCATATTATCAGAAATAAATTTAATATAAAAAAATCATACCTTTAATAGTGTAATAAATGTAATCGTAATCATTCCAATTGTCAAAATGTATGAATTTATTTAATATTTAAGTTATTTTTTGTGTGCAATCGTAATACATTATTATCAAGTTAAATATTATCAAGTACAAAAACCGTGTTACCAAAGAATTTGGCATCACTACAAGGCATAATAATAATTTAACATGAACGTTCAGCCACTGTGATTGATGTTATTAAATGGTGGCTGAGCGTGTCTTGAGTTACCAAGTGATACTTATAATACGAACAAAATAATCCTTTATTTATTTTTTATTTTTTATTACAATACAAAAAATACAGGCATACATATTACGCATCGTTAAACCCGATTGGGTTTGTCAACAACACAGCAGCCTTTCATATGGAATGTTTAGGAATTTGTGATACAAAACCAGAAGGTACTACGAACTTTCACTCCAAAAACCCTTGTTTATATCCCTCGCGCGTCGTTCGGCAGATTCGCTATAGGACAGAAACTTGATACGGCAGAAGCTGGATTGGGCAGAATCGTGTTTTGGCAGAGTACAGTCAGGATGTTAATAATATTATGATGTAAACTCTTTAGTTTATCTTATCATTAATAATGGCCACTTATGGTGACATGACAAATTATAAATTTTACAATGATATTCAGACATATCAGGTGACAGCTGTCAAACTTTAAACGCGTTTTTCTCGGAAACTATGCATGCCAGACAACTAGTTTCTTAGATAAAGTTGTTGGTCTTGATGAAATCTACATTTCAGGTGACAGCTGTCAAACTTTAAACGCGTTTAAAGTTTGACAGCTGTCACCTGAAATGTAGATCCATAGTTTCCCAGAAAAACGAGTTCACAAGTTGACAGCCAGCTGTCATACCAAATGAAGATCTCGTCAAGACCAACAAATTTCTCTAAGAAACAAATTGTCTGGCATGCATAGTTTCCGAGAAAAACGCGTTTAAAGTTTGACAGCTGTCACCTGAAATGTAGATTTCATCAAGACCAACAACTCTAAGAAACTAGTTGTCTGGCATGCAGTTTCCGAGAAAAACGCGTTTAAAGTTTGACAGCTGTCATCTGCAATGTAGATTTCATTAAGACCAACAACTTTCTCTAAGAAACTAGTTGTCTGGCATGCATAGTTTCCGAGAAAAACGCGTTTAAAGTTTGACAGCTGTCACCTGATATGTAGATTTCGTCAAGACCAACAACTTTTCCAAGAAACTTGTAGTCTAGTTTGCATGTTAACCAAGAAAAAACATTTTGAAGTTTGACAGCTGTCATTTAATAGATCTTGTCTAGGCTTACAACTTTCTCGAGAAACGTCTAGCTTGCATAGTTTCCGAGAAAAACACGTATAAAGTTTGACAGCTATCATACGAAATCAATCAAAACGTCATCATGGCTTAGAATTTCTTCCAACAAACGTTTAGTCTAGCTTGAACGGTTTCCGAGAAACAGGAGAGAGGCCCTCTAAGCCATGATGAAGTTTTGATTGATTTCGTATGATAGCTGTCAAACTTTATACGTGTTTTTCTAGAGGGTCCGTTTGTCGCACGACACAAACATCCTAATCAGTGCGCGCAGCGCTGTACCTTACGCTTTTATCACACAAGCGGTATTGGTAGTTAGTTGCGAAAAGGAGACAGATTTGTAGCAATTATGTTGTGGTCGCGCAGCGCGACGATATTTGTAACAAAACGTAGCAAATCCGCCGCGCGTCATTAACGAATTTGCTTCAGTTCCGACTCCGCTCCGCATCCTCTCGCAAACCGCTTGTGTTATAAGAGCCTAGACGGAGGCAAATATTTTCCAAAACGATGACACGCACGAGCAATGCAAAGCGAACTCATGTGGTGGCAATTAGTTCCCATTCATCACTAGGGGCGACTGGGATTTTTTCGTCCCATTCGCCACTAGTGGCGATTAAAGTAGTGGCCAATTGGAACAAAGGTTCTAAACGGGCAATTTAATTCAAATAATATACAATAATAATAATAAATGTCTTTAAATATCTAAGTATTTTTATTTTTTCTTTTCGAGTGTACCACAACTGCCAAAACACGATTCTGCCCAATCCAGCTTCTGCCTAATCAAGTTTCTGTCCTATAGCGAATCTGCCGAACGACGCGCGAGGGGTTTATATAAAACGTATTGTAAGGTGTTTCAAGAACAATTTTAGTTAGTAAGCAAATGTATTTTTGTTATGTTCCTATTTAGTTGATTGCAGTAATATATAATAATAAGATTAATGAGCCTCGATTAAAAGATTTAGTTATAAATAAAATGTAAGCTTGTTAGTTGGCAGCCTGGTAGTTAGTTGTATTTTTTCATGTTTGGAAAAACGTTTCGATATCCAAAAATATCTACTGGCTGTACTTTTCGTTTACATGTCCCATACTGTCGGTACTTGGAAGCAAATACTCAATCTATAAAAATATAAATTAATGACGAAATAATATATTTAGTCCAATAGTATTATCGAGACGTTGCATCTGTCACAAAAATTATGTAATAAGACATACCTCGAAATCAAACTACTAATTGTTTGTATTGTACCTA
This sequence comes from Tuta absoluta, assembly GCA_027580185.1. Lineage (NCBI taxonomy): Eukaryota > Metazoa > Arthropoda > Insecta > Lepidoptera > Gelechiidae > Tuta > Tuta absoluta. The sequence goes on along the minus strand of JAQAHW010000016.1, from coordinate 9,487,211 downwards.
TATGTAAAAAATGTAAGATACATTGTAAAATCATGCTTGTTGAGCTACTCTGCACTACACTCACTAACGATGATGAAATAATGATCCGATCTATGTATAGAAAGTATGTTTTTAGAATAAAAGTATTTTGAATATAATATTAATGTATTTTATTGAAGCTCTACAGAATCGAAAAAACTAAAAGTGAAATAAACAAAAGGTTCGATTCCGACAAGACACTTTCTTAGCTATTTGCTGTTCAAAAAGTACAGGTTAGAGCTGTTATTATACTAGTGAGCAGTCCAGTGCCCTATGTAATGGAACATCAGGCTACAAGTCTACAGGTAAAATGATAAGAAAATTGCGTAGCCAGTTATTATAACTGTAGCTTAACGACTGCGCAATGAACATCGAATTTCACCTGTAAAATTGTAGCCTGTACATTGATAATACCAGTCACTGGTACTTTTGGCCGATGTGGCGCAGTGGTAGTACGACTGCCTGCGACGCAAAGGTTCCGGGTTCGATTCTCGGTGGGGCACTCACAAAGTTGATATTTATCTATTTGTGAATTTGTTCCCGGTCTGGTTAGGACATTGCAGGGTGAACCACCTGATTGTCCGAAAAAGAAATGGTTCCGTGCTTCGGAGGGCACGTTAAGCCGTCGATCCCGGTTGCTGTCTATGATTACTTAGACGGCGGTCGTTACACAACCATGTCAGAGGCCTTCTACTAGTATTAGGCGGTTGATTAACTTTGACACCAGGGATCATCGTGTCTTTGGACGACTCGGTGTCCCACACGAAAAGAGAAAGAGAGACAGGTACTTTGTAAAAAAAAGATCTTAATTAGTATTTAAAACTTATCGGCACGATATGGGGAATAGTTACTTACGTAATAGATACATCACTCCCATGCAAATGCGAGAATTCCCACGCTCATTCCAAATTCAAAAACACCCAAAAACAAAACGTATCTTAGAACATTATTCTAGATTATCGTACTTTCGGAAGTTGATTGAACTTGTCAGGTAGAGGTCAAACACTTGACTTTGAGAGAGTGATGAAGCCCTGACAGGGCGACAGGCGCAACTTTCCTGTCTTAGGCTTAATCGGTAATAGGATTAGCTCGAAATTAACAAACGAAGTGTCCTGTCAGAATTGAGGTTATATGTGTAGTGTCCTTGCGATATTGCGTTGGCCCCGTCGAATATTATTCCTGTTGGCGGTGGGCGCGGCCGTATGAATTTGTAACCAGTGCCCATATGTTCTGGTCGCCGATAGAATGTGCCCTAGATACGATACGACCAACTAAATGTATATTTTAGTTAAGGAGGGTGTCGAGATATGCTGCTGCTATAGAGCAATTAAAAGGTGTCCTTTGAATGGTACCGCAACTTATGGAAACCCTAGCAGAAAATCTCTGATATAACTACTATTTGTGGTATACAATATGCCGTGTGATGCTGGCTTAGAATAGCATCACCCTATTTCTTTTGCTTGGAAGTCGTAAGAGGCGACTGAGGGACTTGAGGGTGGGTATTGCAATTTTAGGCGATGGGCGCTGACGACCTGTCACTATGGCAATACACAATTTTCCGAATGACCCTCAAATATTTGTCAGGCGTGGCATTAATGTCCGTTTTTTTGAGGCCGTTTGGGCTCTGCTTACCCCGCAAGGGATTATAGGCGTGATATGTGAATGTAAGTGGTATAAAAGAAGAGGTACTGACTGATTTAGAAAAGGGTATGCTTCGAGGGTTTGGTCATGTAGAGAGGACGAATGAAAGAAGATTCACGAAACAGGTGTATATAGGAACGTCGGAAGGGGAAGACCTCGATAAACGTACCTCGATTACATCGGGGTCGGAGACGTGCTTAAGAAAGCTCAGGTTAAGAGTACCTACCCTAAAGCGAGATGCGTGCATGAGGAGATTGATGAATGAAGATGAGGCGAAAGAGGTATGCAAGGATCGTAGTTAATAAAAAATAAAAAAATGTTGAAGGAAGTCGTCTCTGTCTACCCCTCCGGAGGAGAGTTGTGATTTCGGAATTAAGTCAAAGGTAGGGAAGTCTAGATAAGGTGCTGTACCTATCAATTTAGTTTAATACTCATTTATTCTTACAAAGCTTAAAATCAAAAACAGTTGCTTCGTAAATATTTAAGGCTGATGTCGCGAGAAGTGGTCCATGTTCATGTATGAATGCGAGTGCGTGCGCGTCAAAGTCCGCGCTTCAATGTCTACTATACATTGCATGGTCAAACTAGTCCGGCAGCGCCGCCGCCGCCGCAGCTGCATGCGTGCACTCTACTTTATCATTGTCTGTTTCCCATTTGTAAATACACGACACTGCTCTACACACAATATTCAAAAGAAAATGGAGCTTTATGTTTATGTTGTACAAACCACGGGACCCCCACGGAGTCTCGGTTGCACAATCCTTTATTTATACTAAGTATATCAAAAATATTATACCCTGCCGATTAAACTACTTTGCGTTTTTACGAATTTCGTAGGTATATAATATTATCGTATAATATTCAAGTTTCAGAAGTTAGGTTTATAGATTATTTACCCATTCTCATAAAAGACACTTACATGTGATAAATAGTTGAGAAGGTTTGCCCACGAAAGGTTTTTGCTATTTCCTGACACTGATAATCTGGGTCTCAATTTCGCGCTAATGTAGGTACCTACTTATCTCAATTCCTAGAGAGTGAGCAATATTGATTTATTGAAAGGTGGGCGCATAAAACGCGAAATAAGTAGTTTTTTTCGCCTGGTGTCAGTTTTTCAACCGCCTACTACTGGTAGTAAGATCTGCCATGGTTGAGTAACGACCGTCGTCTGAGTAATCTAATCATAGACAGCAACCAGGACCGACGGCTTAACGTGCCCTCCGAAGCACGGAACCATCTTTTCTTTTTGGATAATCTGGTAGTTGAGCCTGCGATGCCCTAACCAGACTGAAAATAAGAAGTTAACTGTCGGTCTTGCATCTCTGGAATAGATAGGTATTATTTAATAAGTACATACCTACGTAAGTTCCATAGGTACGTATACTTGGTATAGAGGACGTGTGTGTGTAGTGCATACAGACACCAATGCAGCTGAACGCTAGTATTAAAACTCTTTACATTACACGTCTATTATCAGTTTTAAGGCGCTAACTTATAGTGGCAATCTATATCAACTAATCAGCTAAAAATTCCCCGAGCGATCGAGAGTGTCATTAACCCAATATGCGTCGGGGCATGTGCGACATTTTATCGATTCGAAATTGAATGGTATCGACAAAAAATGCGCTTTATCGTGCGAGTGACCTTACCTTACCTACGGCCAATTATCGTAGCACACCACTAGTGCGAGCGCTCGACGTGTCCTACTTAGATACCCGGTAAAAAGCTTGATCTAGGCATACGGCCGAGTGCTAGGGCTAAATTGAGCAGACAATCTAATTTAGGGACACCAAGTCGTGAAACGACCCGATGAACCCTGGTGTCAGAGTTTGATTTGACTACTACACAAGCCTCCATTCTCAACTATTATCTTAATTCATATTGATAAATTGAATAAAAGCGAAAGTTTAAAATTGTGTTTTATATCTAAATATTTGAGACTTGTTAGTTGGTTTCTTGGGCTTACATCACAGTACCCTTGTAATACCCTACATATGAGCCTAATCACACGAACATTTGCTACCTGCTGATTTACAAAGTTTACAAACTGATCATCTGTTTTATAAGTTAATATGCCGTGTGATGCCGGCTTAGAATAGCATCACCCCATTTCTTTCCCGTGGGAGTCATAAGAGGCGACTAAGGGACTTGAGGGTGTGTATTGCAATTGTAGGCGATGGGCTGACAACCTGTAACTATGGCGATACACAATTTTCCGAATGACCCTCAACGTGGCGTAAATGTCCTCGCGTACGCTCTGCCTTCCCCGCATGGGATAATAGGCGTGATATGTGTATGTATGTATAAGTTAATAATTTTATTACTCTAACCTTAAAACGTTTACATGGTAATGCTATGTAACATGCCTAACTAATTCAATTATAATTAATGTAGGACTTACAAATTATTACTTTAAACTAGATTTACATTGAAATTGTCACGTGGTCATCAATTACTTTCCGTAGCTACTATTTACCTTATTACTGATTTGACTTGTAATATACGGTACCTAGGGAGTTTATTATGCTATATTTTGAGAGAAAAGTTTAACCAATTTACGTACAAAAGACATCAACGCGATACCACCTTGGTTTCTTGGACAAAGTTTGAACAACTTTTACCTATTGAGTTTTTGTTTGTTCACGAACGAGTGACTTAGTCTGATTTTTAAGGTTTCGTACCCAAAGGGTCGGAAGCCAGGGACCCTATTCCGTCCGTCCGTCCGTCTGTCACCAAGCTGTTTCTCCATAATCAGTGATATAAAATTGAAATTTTCACAGATCCCGTTTTCGGTTGCCGCTATAACCACGAATACAATAAAATAAGGGAGACTCCCATACAAAACAGGTGTATTTTTAGACAGTTAAAATTTTTACAGAGTATATTTATTACTAGTGTTTCTATAAGAATAAATTTATACTAAAAAGCAAAATAACGTTGTTAATATTTGAGATTGCTCATAAATACAACAATCGTGAGATAAATAACATTTTTATACATAATGGTACTACCCTTCGTGCGCGAGTCTGCCTCACACTTGGCCGATTTTTATTTTTCAGTTGTGTATGGCGTTTATCCTAAGGTTAATCCAGATTAACGTACAAATCGATATTTTTTGAAAATCTTCTCAATATAAGTAGATTAATTAAGCGAAACGATAAAAAGGTACATGATTAACCTACATGTTCCTACCTAGCAAAGAATACTAACATATAGGAAGGTTGCAACAGTGCAGCACTTTAAATTGGCAAAATTATTAGCAAGTTTTCCTCGCACTTCACTTATAAGTGCACGACATTAGAACTCATAGATTATGTGTGTACTATCAGCAGAAGTTCAAGTTTCCTATTCAAGGGTTCAGCTTTTACTGGTTCCTCATACTGCTACTACAAACTACACCATGGAAGATTGGTCCCTGGGTAGGTTGACTAGTAATGTAAAATATTGTGAAGTGGCGCCACTGTCGAGGCCGTTCATGGGAACACCGCCTTAATCGAAATGGAATAGGATGATAAGGGAAAAATTATGGTATTTAGAATTCTTTTGGTGCAGGTTAATGGTGCAGGTACTTTATCCAATTAGGTACAATAGTCAGCTATTCAGCAGTGGACTGTTGTGGCTGCTGTAGTAGTAACCATTCCTGTATAGCCTTGGCAGGGTAGTAGTGGCTGAGTTCTAGATCATTTAAAACCGTTTTCAAAGGAAATTGAAATAAATTGTATCGTATTTAAGTACTTCATTGAAATAAAATCGAACGTGTCTGCGTGAGATGTTCCACTATCAAGTTGGACTTTATTTTTGTTATGATATCGTTATATTAATTTGCTACTGAAAACGGATTACGTCAAAATGTTACTCGATGTACGCCGGCCTTAAATGCCAACCTATATCGTTATCATGTGTTCCAAACCAAACATTTATCATTTTATGTCAATTAAATGATTAATTTATTGCACTCGCGTTTCTATACAGGCTAAGCCAATCTAAAGTCTCAAAAATGCTTACAACAAGTAAGTACAAGCACTGTCAAATCTCACACGTGGGACAAGACAAGTGGTTCGTTAGCCGTAACCACAGTACAAATTATCAGCAGCAAGCATAATCTCAACTGCAGAAATATGCCCCATGCCAAGACAAACGCACCCTCATCGCGTTATCATCATAAGTTCAGAAAGAGAAGAAGATGCAACTGAGATTCAAAAAATAAAAACTAACACCGGGCTACAATCTTAATCCTTCATTTAGAATTGTAGCCCAATGGATCGTGGGCTTGGTAACAAAAATAATATCTTAGGAGGAGAATCGGACGAAGCAACGCACACAGTGCTCACGTACGAGGCTAAGATATAGCATCAATGGCATATTTCTGTGCTACCCCCAAAATCCCTTCTAATGCTCACTAAAGATCTGCCGGAAGAATTAAGTTATTTGACAGCTGGCTGAGGTAAACAGTTGGCTCGACAAAGAAGAATTAAGATACAATTTTATTGCAGTCCCGCTTTCGGTCTTTTCAAGACATTAAACTGTCCTTTTTATTTTACTATGCCGTATGTTAGTCCTTGGTTGCGAAATGTGTATCAGCCGGCCACTCCCGCGCCGGTTTATATGCGTGCGCGCAGCCCACTGCCGACACACGTGCTCGCGTCGATCACACACGACGACCGGCAGTCATGATCGCTAAGGTAAGATAGTAGTTTAGGCTTCAGTTTTATCGCAGGTTCTAGAAGTCCATAATTGTTTTCAGTGTCGAACTTAAAACTGAAAATCCAAAAGTGTTTTAGTGAAGTCCAATGCTTTAAAAACAGAAATATTTTTAGTTGATCCCCCGGAATCTGAATCGAAGTCTGTGTCCTTTAACGAGCCTATACTTAGTCTTTCTGTCTTACATATATATACCCATAATCCCATATTTTGTAAAAATCTAAAAATAATGCTGATGGCGTAGGTGGACTGCCATTATGGCGATGCTAGTTAACAAATTATGTCCTTAAGCACAAAATAGATAAGTTTTTTTTAGCTCGCCCACCAATATAAAGCGTATCAGATTTCTTCAAAGAAACTATACTTGGATGGACCCATATATTATATGTTCTGGGAATGAACCTGAATGATAGCTATAACTAGTTATAACTACATATTTTTTATCCATGCAGATCGTGAACGATTTTGTTGCCTGCCACTTCCAATATATATATATTTATTAAGGATGGGTTTGCTCTTGACTTTAGTTTAGGTCATAGGACAGAGACAGAGTCTAAGATGGAGCGAGCTCACCCAGAAGAAGCCTGTTCACTCTTACTTTGAAGAGATTAGGGTTGTATGCGTTTGGAAACACAGACGCAGGTAGTGAGTTCCACTCTTAAATTTTACTGTGTGAATTTTATTTAAATACCTCTCAGATATTTGTGTTGTGCTGCGCGTGCGCTGCGGTGGCGGCGGTGCCGATCGGGCCCGTGTATGCGCCCTACGCGCACGGGTACGCCGCGCCCGCCTACGCAGCCCCGGCATACACGTCGGTCGTGCACGCCGCGCCTGTAGTACACGCTGCGCCCGTCGTGCACGCCGCCCCCGTCGTCAAATATGCAGCACCGGTAAGTAACCTTATAGATGTATCTATACGGCAATGGACAATATATCAGTCATAGCGATTTTATTTTTACGATACCGTAAATTTTGAAGTGCCTGTAAGCGTATCATTTTAAACTTACTGTAGACTAAGTGATGTAGTAGTAGACCATAATCAACAAGCACTAATTGTCTCAAGTTATATTACCGATTGTTCGGGCATTTTGGAACTTCTTGGTCCACTAGTCTAGCTCTATGATGGCAAAGTGACGTCACCTTCTTCTTGCATTTTTTTAATAATTTGTATTATTTAGACCATTTTTACAAAAAAAACAAATGCAAGAAGGCGATGACGTCAAGGAGTTCCAAAATGCCCGAACACCGATCAAATCTGATGTATTCTCTATTCTATTCTATACAGGTAGTCCGCGCAGAGCCAGTAGACCCGAACCCAGCCTACAGTTTCTCATACGGAGTAGCTGACCCCTCGACGGGAGACCAGAAGGACGCCCAAGAGACCCTCCAGAATGGAGTGGTTCACGGGTCCTACAGCCTGGTGGAGCCTGATGGTCACCTCAGGAGGGTCACCTACACCGCCGACAATGTCAACGGCTTCAATGCTGTCGTAGAGAGGACCGGGGGAGCTCACGCGGTAAGTCGTTAGTCTTCTTCTTTAGAAGAGTGATTTTATCGTATAGCCTGATGGAGGGTCACATACACCGCAGACAACGTCTACAGTTTCAACGCTGTCGTGAAGAGGACTGGGGAAGCTCAGGCGGTAAGAATATTTTTCTTTATTATGGAGAGATCCGTGAAAAGGCGTTTGCTACGAGTAAGACAACCCTCATATATGATTAAACTAGATTTCCGACGAGCGATTTACCTGCTGCTGCTCATATTCCCGTGGTAATAGTTGTTTACCTGCAGTAAAAGTGGCCCATGTGTTATTCCAGGTTATACTCTACCTGTGTTCCAAATTTCATCCAAATCGGTCAAGCCGTTTGAGCGTGAAGAGGTAACAAAAATACATGCATACACACATACAAACTCTTAGATTTATAATATTAGTACGGATTACTGGTCGCTGCTAGTGATAGTTGTTGGCGGTTGAAAAACTCTGACACCAGGGTTCATCGGATCGTTCGTTGACTCAGTGTCCCACACGCAAAGAAGAAAAAGTCTGGTTGCCTCTCTTACATACAGTTTTTTGTAGCGTCATGTACGGTAAGTGTTAGTATGTAAATAAATGAACTTTTAAAAGTGACATATTAATGAATCATTTTCATTACGTATGCCTTTAAAATTAAACTACAATTCGGTATGCAAAGGTCGATTTCTAGAAAAATCAGAAATCCGTATCGATAACTTTACTTTTTTTTACAATATCTACATTTAAGAATAATAAAAAAGAGAAAAAAGATTTCAAAGAATATCTTTACTCTAGGTGACCTTTGTATGACGCCTCATAACATGAATTTGAATTTATACTTTCACCAAAGTAAAAATAAATTTTGATAAATGTTAATTTTGTATGTATGATTGTACAATCTCTTTATTGCGCATTCTTAACACTCATACAGAAAACACTTATTAGATCAAAAACAAGAAATGGCACGTAGGCGGACTTATTCCATTAAGGGCTCTCTTCCAGTCAACACTTGAGAATCTCTGAGGATACGATGTGAGCAGATAAACTAGATACGTACATACATATTTGTCTTGTCTGTGATTAACTTTTTCTTTATGCAGGCAAAGGCATTTTAACACATACATACATCACGCCTATATCCCTTGCGTGGTATGCAGAGCGTAAAAAAACTAACATTTACGCCGCGTCTGACAAACATTTGAGGGTCATTCGCAAAATTGTGTATCGCCATAGTGACAGGTTGTCGGCCCATCGCATATGATTGCACACCCTCGAATCCCTTAGTCGCCTCTTACGACACCCTCGGTAAAGACATGGGGTGATGCTACTCTATACCAGCATCACACGAAGAATTTTAACACTTTACCAACGAAACAATTGTGACGTAACGACTTAAAACTTTCGAATACTAATAAAAGTAGAAATAAATAATATATTATTTCGAAATAATGAATTAAGTTTCATAAAATTACCTACCTATATTGTCGAAACAAACCATGACAAAATGATCCGGCCTTCCAAACAAACACCGACTTTGCAAAGCAATTTTCTATTCTTCTAGAGCTAAACGTCTCGGCCTTAACCTGTAAGCCATATGCTAAGTACCCTTATGAATTGAATAATACCAACGTAACATTTGAATATCTAGATCTTGCTATTAGCCTTGAGCTAACTTCTGTCTGACTGTTAGTGATTAAGCATAGCAGTTAGCTTCCATTTATTGATAATTATTTTAAATAGTTTTCGTAGATTGTAACTGAATGATAAAATAAACTCAAAAAGTTTAAAAATTTAATATTATTACTTGTTATTGTAATTCACGCTTAGTAAAACGCAATTCTGAAACGAATATTTTAATAAAAATTTTGTTGGGCTCGCGTTGATGTCTTTTGTACTAAGAAATTGGCGAAGATACTTTACTCGCCGAAAACTGCACGTAGTACGTTTTTGGCAACAAAAAAGGATAACATCTTCGCTTGCACTAAATATTAAACTAATAACACTGTATTTTCCCGCAGGCCCCCGTGGCAGTGGCCCCCGTAGCGAAAGTGCTAGCCCCCGCGCCGGTAGCGGTCGCAGCACCCGTCGCCCGGTACACCCTGCCCGCTATCGGACACCCGTGGGGTTAAACCCTCCCCACAAACACAACACAAACAGTGCTATCATTGCCAACGCATCGGCCATTAAGAGTTCAATTGCCGTTTTAGAAAACATTGCCTTTTGTGTTGTTAATGATAAAACTGAACTTTCTGTTCTCTTGGTGAATTAGGTAGACGGATTTAAAGGTAATATGTGATGTTCGGATAGTAGATAAACTAGTCAGGGGTGGTGTATAGAGGGAGTGGGGCATTGAATGTACTTATGGTTTAAATCCAAGTAGATGGTTAACAACAAGTGACGTTATTTCTGTAACAATGTTGTTAGGGTGTTTTATTTTGTGTAATTAATGATAGTTTTGGAAATTTCAAGCTTGATTAATGTAAGTTTATAGAAGGAATAGTTAGAAAAGCCTTTTTCACCAATAGGGCATAGATACATAGACCTCTTTGCTTACGGACGGAACTGATATTTGTTTTATTTATGTGTACTGCTTTGACTGTTGCCCACGGACTTGATCTAGACGCGTTTTATGTAAATATAATGTTTTAGTTGATAAATAAATGCATTTTTGCAGTAATTTTGTAATTTATTCTATAAGATTCTGCCAAATCCCATTTATTTCTACCTAGTCTAGACCAACAAAGTTTCTGACCATTTAACTAGGCATCTATTTACATTTTTGATTCGCCTTGGAAGTACCAACGTCCCATAAGAGAATATGTGTATCCATACATATATAGTGTCTTGGTAAACAACATACAAATAAAGATGTGTTTTGTTGTGCTAACGGCGAATTTCTAACGACTTACCTTGAATAATATTTAAAATGATTTATTTTATCGATATCTTTTAGAGTTCGTTTGAGTGGAAGTTATATACCTAGGTATATGTATATTAATTCACAATATTAAACTAAAAATATTAGTATCCAGTATTCTGCCCTCTATTCAACCCACTTAATCCTGCCTGACGCATACATGTGATGCAAAGTTCACTCTCTAACACAACTAATTGGCAGATAATTTATGGTTTGGACTCATTCAAACACCGTTTCTGTACTAAGTACTTTATTTAAAAATCAAATAGATTTGTATTTGAAACTCCATACACTAGGGTTAAGAGCTATAACGAACAATTTGAAAACATTTAAATCCTTCAGATTGGTTGGTTTATTTCACTTTCACAAAATCATCAATTGTACCTTCCCACTTACTATTGAATCGTTGATACCTACCAAGTATTAAAACTGTAATAACTTAATTATTTAAGCTTAACAGTAATGGGTAATTGCTGCATTCAGATAATCTTTATCATGCTTAAACTAGCTTTATGGTTTACATTTTTCAATGATAGACTAAGGCAGATGTATGTATGTATGTAAGTATGATATGCAGCCAGTGGGCCGCCCCGTAAATCCATGGTCAGTTAGATGGATCAGTTGTACAGTCAAGATCTGGCTGGGTTAGACACTCATACTGCCAATGTAAGTCTTATGCGCGCGACATAAGAACATTCCAAAGTCCAAACTGTGTAACCCAGCCTGAACTTGACAGTACATACCTACTTATTTACAAAGAGTTGAGAAAGGGAATATATCCGAAACTCAGCTGTCGTATCAGACGGGTATCCGCTGCTGCTGCGCCCAGCGCACGAGCGGGCGCAGGATGGTGTCGGCGCGGGCGTGCGCGCGTGGCCCGCGCAGCAGCGCCAGGGCGTCGCGCAGTTCCCCGGCCGCGTTGGGCCTCCCCGCGGCCGCCGCCTGCGCGCAGCCGCACACCGCGCCGCGCAGGCCCTCCCACATCTCGGGACCACCGTCCAGTCTGAGGCACACATGATTGATTAAGGTAAGGTGGCCTTGGAAATCTACCGAGCAAAGGTGGAGTAGTGTTCGGAGTTTACTATGCCATTTTTTGAAAGCTCCGAAAAACGAGACGTTATTAATTTCAGGACTACTTTAAGATATATGTTACCTTTTTTTTTCTTTTTTTTGTCTTGTCTCTTCAATTTTTAGCCTCGGGGCCATGAAATCTACACCTTACTGTTTGGTGGGGGGCAGGAGCTCACCCGGAATATATGATACAAAACTACGGGGCCTAAAACATCATAAATTTGTTGAAATTTCGTAGATAGAAAAATTACAAAATAAGCTCTAATTTTGCGGTTCTTGGCCTGTTTCTTAGGCTTCAAACCGGTACCATTTGACTGGCATCCATTATTTCATGTTTTGTTTTCAGTTATTTAGTTGGCCACTGAGCACTGTTGGAAGCAGACACGTACATACCTAACTACCTACGGCAGATTTGCAACTTTGCCATGGATGTGACGATATGATAGATAGATTGATTTATGCAATACCCAATAAATTGAAAATTGAAATTCATAACAGACAGTTAAGTAAAACGTATTATTTATTTAGGTAAACTACACGACTTTTACCTCGTTTTTTTTTAAGTCACGTAATAGTTACAACGTGAAGTACTAATGTGTACGATATATAGTACTTATTTGATCTTACCTATCCAACATGTGGAAAGCTTTGGCAGCCACCAGGAACTGTCCCATTCGGTAGCTGTCGTTCGCCACAATCTGCAGCAGAGCGAAGTTGTCCGGTGTGCCCACTGACTGTTGGAAGAAACACGCAAAAAATAATTAAAATTGCAGACAACTTCGAAAGTTAAGGTGCAAGTGCCTTTGTTTTTATTTTTTTATCCCGCCCTAGCCGGTTTTCAATTAAGACAATACAAAATTGTTATTTAAAAAAAAGAAAATTGCGTTATACATTAAGTGATAATACTATCCTACACATTGAATACTACATTGAATAAAGTTATTTCATTTTCATTTTCACTAACGCAACTACACCTGCGCGACACCTCAAAAGTTGCTTTGTTCGAAAGACTCAACGGCAGTACAACCACGTAACCCCGACCGTCGGGCGAAACTAACAGATTGAAATAGAACTAATGCACCTCAAGACAGTTAGTCTGAAAGATTAACAACTGTTTACTTTAAGGCAGATATCCCAGGCGAGATGCGAGTCCCGGTTCATGACGTGGCAGCGGCACAAGCACGCCAGGTACGTGTACGACGACTTGATGCCCTCATCCTGGATGGACAGCAGCACCTCTTCAGCCTCGCGGTAGAACCCTGCCGCCACTTTCGCCTGGATAGGACATAGTGCATAATTAATAAATCCGTGTGGTGCCATCATAAGTAGAATAAGAAAAAAGGTGAATGTTTAAAACCCAGCATCCGACTGTTATCTTACAGATGCTCATTTACTTCGTATAGATGCAAAATGAGATAGAAAAGTTGTTCATTTAGGTACATGTGTGCTGGTTGAAGTTGTGAAATATTTCTAACAAATTTTCGTATATGCATGGATACCTGCGCATAGTTGAAGCTGAAGGTGTCATCGTTGACGAAGAAGCTCTTGATGGAGTTAAGGTAGACCAGCACCTCCTCGAACTGGTTGGCCAGGAAGTAGAAGGACGCCATACACTGCCGGCCGGGGATCGTGTCGCACTCCGACGCCGAGCTGCCGACCAGCTGGAAGCTCTGCTGCGCCACCTTCATCTGCTCCTCCTGTGTTGAAAAGGCACGTGTTGCTTCATGATTGATGAACTTTAAATAAAGGTGCATTAAAGTTGGCGATTTAAATGCCACAAGGGACGACTTTAAAGGATCAAGCACGTCAATAACCTAGCTTATTCAGAAACCAAGACAAGGCACTGAAATAGTAAACACCAATGACTGCACATTATTACTTAGGTAAAATAACATGCATTATTTGTTGCTACAAGGTGTTGAAAATATGCCGAGAAGAATTTTCGCTCAATAAATACTCACATCTGCGCTATCGTTGTAGAGCCGTACAGCCACGACGCCGCGCAGTATGTAGTGCAGCGGGCTGGTGGGCTGTAGGGGCTGCAGCAATGCCCTCGCTTCCAGAGGCTCCCGTGTGCGCAGCCGGTAGCCGGCCAGGTTCAGACGCGCTTCAGGCACCACGTCCACCAATTCTGGCAGCACCTGTTTGACATATATTAAATATCAACGTCAGAACAAAGATCCAGAATACTCGTAAAGTTCATAGACGTGGAAATCCACTCGGAGATGTTATGTTAGCAAACAAACTAAGGCCTAACCTTCAAAGCGCCTTCGCCACTCCTAAAGACGACTAGGTTGTGCTTGACGAGGTCTTGTCCGAAAGTGTGCTGCTCTGAAGATATTTGCTTCAGTTCAGTTTCAGCTGCTTTTCCATTGTAGAGCCTGTAAGAAATAAGCAGGGAGCTTCAATTTACAACTGTGAGACGTGCACTGTTAAGACGCTTTTAAAGACCGTGAATTAAAGCTGATGGTATCCAACGAATGGCCGCACAGGAAGCGACCTTATAAGGGCGGCTGGTAGCGACTGGAATAATGAAAATGGGAGAATGCCTTATGCCAGGGAGAACCCTGGGGGAGGCAGCAGTCCAGCACTGGCATAGGCTGATGCGATGTGTGATGAGCTAGAAGGCTATGATTTTTAAAGAGTGAGAAATTAATCAAGAGTATAAAACTTGACTTGAAACCTGAACAGATTGCAGGCCTTCAAGTTGCAGGCGATGGTGGAAGTGGGGTGGTGGGTGAGATACACTCCCAGTACTTCCTGCGACACGTCATAGTAGTCCAGCTTGTAGTAGCACAATGCAACGTACACGTTCAGTGCCATATAACTCCTGAAAAGTTTACAGGGTTTAATAGGGGGTGTAAGGGACAGCCCTCCGAATACTGATAGCATGCAGAACATGAAACTGAACAACTTTCCGCTAGAAACATATGTCAACAAAAAGAAAAAAAAAAGACCTCCCATACGAAATCACAATCATCCGACTGCATTTACTAAGGGAAGTCAAATTTTTTTTGGCATTTAAATCACTACCATACACTGTAGATAGCACGCCTACAAATTGGGGAAAAATTGCAGGTAAAAATAAAGGTAAACTTCTATCATTTTGCGAAAACTTTACGAGACCGGAGAATAAATCTTCTACCAAAACTTTTGCCCCGTGTGTAAGCGTGTAAGTTGATTGACTTTAGTATGGAAAACGTACCAACTTATAAGTTTCATGGTCTGAATTCACCCTTTCAGTGTTCGGAGGGCAGTCCCTTACACCCTCTACCTCTATATTACGAGTATTTAAAAATGGTACCGAAGAAAATAGTTCGTCACCGTACAGTCTGCATGCAGCATGAAATAATTTACAAGAGAAGAAGAGAGCAGCGAAATGGTGAAACGTTTTTAAAATACAGTAATTACAAAAGAGAAAGAGGGCAGCAAAACGAAGAAACTTTTTATTAAAAGGTAGGGCTGCAGTATTTACAAGAGAGGAAAGGGGGAAGCAAAATACCGAAACCTTTTTCAAATGTTTCGGCTACAGTCGTCTTCCACGCAGGGCAACATTGAAAATATATATCTACGCGATCAACGCTACATGGTGATAGTTTTACAATAGGTACGTTAAATTAACTATCGATAGATCTAGGCATCTAAAACTAATAGGTAGTAGTTTGATAAGTAATATTTCTCGAATTACGGCAATGAAAGTTCTAAGGTAATGAAATGAGTATTATCGATGATCTATAGATTAGATTGACATTTCCTACCCGGAGCCCATCAATTGGGATAAAGCTTTCACCCAATTCGTATTGGTGTCGTTTTCGTATCTTTTGTATCTGTAAATAGAAATCAATATTCAGTTTCACTGCCAGAAAGCAAGAGCTGGGTAGACCTTTACCTCCGTGGGGTGGACCTTGCTCACCCTAGCTTTGCGCCAGCTTTTCCATTATCATTTCAAAAGCAATATTATCAAGTACCTAAGTAGAAAAAAAGCTTTTAGTAATTTTTTATTGGGTGTGCAAGATAAATGCATATAGGGCGTAGTTCCGGATCTGCTCTTCATCTTCTTTGCA
Source organism: Tuta absoluta (assembly GCA_027580185.1). Lineage (NCBI taxonomy): Eukaryota > Metazoa > Arthropoda > Insecta > Lepidoptera > Gelechiidae > Tuta > Tuta absoluta. Next base: position 9,471,286 of record JAQAHW010000016.1, on the reverse strand, counting down.
AATTAAATTGACGCTTCATTCATTTAACATTTTTAATCTGATAAACTTTCAACTGGTTACCTATTATTGAATAAGTGTCACGTAGGTAGGTGTGGTCAGCTGTATGACCTATATATGTGGCTCACTTATATGGCTCTCCTTGGGCACACGCATACCCACCTCCGATCCAGCAACAACTTCTTGTAAACATCGATGGCCTCTTGGTAGTGCGCGCGCAGATAGTGCACAGAGGCCAGGCTGAGCTGGTCTTCGGGCACGTCGCGCAACGCAGCATGCGCGCGCATCAAACCCTCCTCGTCATTCAGCTTGTGAGCCAGGTGGAACTGCAGACGATTCTAGCAAAAAACAAATAAACCTGATTAAAATCATAATTTGAACGTAGCATCAGTTAAAAGGCAAAAGAAATTACAATATATCAGAAGCAGTCTCTAGAATATAAGTTTTGTAGTATTAGAATTCAGAAAATTACCTTTAACGCGCATTTTGGTGCACCTTCAACGATTTTCTGTGCCTCTTCGTACATTCCTGAAATAACAACAGAATGAACAGTCCATCAGGAAAATACTATCTATTGCCAAAGTTTTACCAACCACATTGACTCTAGATTTCAATTAGAGACAGAGGACGATGTTGATATCAACGCTGTCCAGGTGCTGACGCAGCTTGACGCGCTGGTAGCCGTCCAGGTGGAGCCAGCACCACCCCGCCCTGTATCTACAGCTACTGACCTAAGTAGAAGTGGCACACGGCGATGTCGATGTCGACGCTGTCAGCCACTCGCTCGTCCAGGGGCTGACGCAGCTTGACGCGCTGGTAGCCGTCCAGGTGGAGCCAGCACCACCCCGCCCTGTATCTACAGCTACTGACCTAAGTAGAAGTGGCACACGGCGATGTCGATGTCGACGCTGTCAGCCACTCGCTCGTCCAGGGGCTGACGCAGCTTGACGCGCTGGTAGCCGTCCAGGTGGAGCCAGCACCACCCCGCCCTGTATCTACAGCTACTGACCTAAGTAGAAGTGGCACACGGCGATGTCGATGTCGACGCTGTCAGCCACTCGCTCGTCCAGGGGCTGACGCAGCTTGAAGCGCTGGTAGCCGTCCAGGTGGAGCCAGCACCACCCCGCCCTGTATCTACAGCTACTGACCTAAGTAGAAGTGGCACACGGCGATGTCGATGTCGACGCTGTCAGCCACTCGCTCGTCCAGGGGCTGACGCAGCTTGACGCGCTGGTAGCCGTCCAGGTGGAGCCAGCACCACCCCGCCCTGTATCTACAGCTACTGACCTAAGTAGAAGTGGCACACGGCGATGTCGATGTCGACGCTGTCAGCCACTCGCTCGTCCAGGGGCTGACGCAGCTTGACGCGCTGGTAGCCGTCCAGGGCGCGCGTGTACTCGCCCAGGTGGAACCAGCACCATGCGGACCACACCTCCGTCCACACCTCATTGTTGCCCTCGTGCTTCAGGAACTGTATTGTCGATTTGCAATCAAATTAGTCCACAGGTTTAAATAACTGCCCAATACATTTTCGACCAGGACAGGTGTACGAAGGTAACTGATATTAAACTTACCTCGAGCATAGTAAGTGCTCCAACATAGTCCCTCTTGAGTACGAAGTCTTCGAGCTCCGGGATCTGCTTCTTAGCGGAGCCGGGGCCGGCGAGCCCGCGTGACTCCCCAGCCGGCTTCGACCGAGACAGAATCTGTACCGATACGATTGTGATCAGTTTATGTACGGCTCTTTGTTTCCTGCTTTCCTACTTCCGAGCTCGTCTCCCCATAATACGGGACGTACAGTGCAGAAAACGATATTTTAATTTAGTTACCTAATACTTGCGATTGTTAGCACTTGGTAAAATCCCATATATTTAATTAATTTTGAAAAAAAAACACTTACTCTTTTACTCGTTTCAACATAGTCCAAGTGATATTTTAATTGTGAAAGGTACAGAGGAAACCATACAAGCAGTTTCCTTTTTTCCTTTATTGGTCCCGGGTACAATACCCGGTCGCAGTTTTTTTTTTTATTTCTTACTTCATTCTTTCATATTTTTTGGTAAATATGAGAATTTTCTCCTCAGGCTAACGGTTTAAAACTTTACATGGTGCTCGAAGTGTTCAAAGAGGCTGGGTTGATTAAATGCGAATAAAAGTGCTTAGTTATTTTAATTACTTACCATTTTTCCAATCAATGTGATATATTGGGTTATGTATTTGGCTTGGGTGAAATCGACTTTGTTTGTTTACTAATTCTGTTTCCATGGTAATGCAACAGTTAAAGCGTGAACCAATGAGATGCGAGCGAATCAAAGAAAGAGCGAAAAAGTTTTATTTCCTTTTAGTTATTTCAAATTAATATACAAAAAAATACAAAACACAAACAAAGCTGTTTATATCTTAGATCTATATTGGATCTATATTTAAATCGTATCAATCACTGATCAACAGCACTTGTCAAATGGGTTTTTCATACAGGTGAACTAGTATAGAATTGATCCCTTACAGCAAAGAGTATACTTACAGAATAGTTATTAGAGATAGCATCGAGTTAGATAGTAACCATGGACGTGTCCATGGTAGTAACGTAATGTTGCCTAGCAATAAACAATCTTTGACAAAAAATTTACACTTCAACTTCACTTCACATCACTTCTTTGTTCACTTCAAAATTGATCAAATATTTCAACTTTGACAGAATTTACAATAATTTTCAATTTGAAGTGTATTTTATTATTTTGTCGTGTTTTAATATTTAAATTATGTCGGAGAACGAATCTAGGCCAAGTAGAGTATCTAGCTCTACAATGTAAGTGGAATATAAAATCTCTTAGCGCGTAGCTGATATAGGTTCCGGGTTCAATTACTGGTGGAGCACTCACAAAGTTGATATTATCACTTTATGAATTTGTTCCCAGAGTCTGGTTTGGACATAGCAGGCTGAACCACCCGATTGTTCCGTGCTTCGGAGGGCACGATAAGGCTCGCATATTAATATTGTAATTTGTCCTAATTGTAATTTAGGTAATAATGTAACTATTTCGCACACAGTTGTATTACTGTTATTAAATAAAGTTGATTGATTGATCCCGGTAGCTGGATAACTAGACGGTGGTCGACACAACCATGTCAGAGGCCCACTAGCAGTAGTAGGCGGTTGAAAAATTCTACCACCAGGTGCCTATGTTATGAAACTACAGGCTACAAGTCTACATGTGAAATTCTTAGTCCATTGCGTACCCAGATCATATTCCTGGTATCATAATGGCTGAACGACTACGCAATGAACATCGAATTTCACCTGTAAAATTGTAGCCTGTAGTTTGATAATATCGGGTACAGGGCTCATCGGGTCGTTCAGCTACGTTCAGCGTTATATAATAGCATTTTGCAAAGTAGTAACGGTATAAAAAGAAAATTACTTACTAATATACCATAAAGTGAAACTTACTATTATATACCTAAGTTTTTTTGTGTGCATTCAGAGGGTAAATCCCCCTCTGAATGGAGTTTATTTATAAGACGATTTCTTGATCGTAGTAATAACAAAATAAAAACCCTTAACGTACTATTGGTGTCCCGAGAAGGTCCTCGTTATTTGATACGGGCGACATTTCAGGGCACAAAGGTGTTTTGTCCATACATGTTGGGGTAGTTACTAAAACATTCTTTTCACGAATTATCATGGGATTCACTGCACAATTTACATGTTTGATGGGACAGTTTGAAAGAAGTCCTATTAAAATGCTATTTCAGACATCCTTTTATATTGCCGTCGGAGCTCCAAGAGGGGATGGTCTCGCGAGACACGGACGAGGCGCAGTCGGCGTGTGCGTGCACGGCGGGGACTCTGCCCCCCTCGCCCGCGCTCACGGCCGACTGCCAGTGCCCCCGGGACGAGCTGAACATCGCCATACACGACGAGACCTGCCTCTTGTACAAGAATGAGCGGATCATACATCCGCATGTTAGTTGATCAAGTTGTTTTTATTGGCCCGTAGTAGAGGTCCGCGCCACGCCGGCGCGCCGCCGCCGGGTGACTTCGGCGCGCCGCCGCCGCCGCCGGGTCACAGAAAAACTCACGCCGAGTTAAAATTTCCCGCGCGAACCATGTTTTAAGCACGCGATCGATGCGTCAATACGCGAAGTTGCCGTGTTGTGCGATTGGAGGCCCTGCGCATCCCCCTCACGATACATATAAACATACATACATCAGCCTTTTGCTGTCCACTGCTGGACGTAGGCCTCCCCCAAGGTACGCCATAGGGCACGATCTCCCGTTTTCGCTATCCAGTCATACCATTTATTAGGTGGCCGTAGTAAATGCATTGCCGTTTTAATGCTAGTTTAAAATAGGAACAATTTTTTCATTTTAACTTTGGCAATTTTTTCCATTTCAGTGTCGTGTGATGCCGGCCTAGAATAGCATCACCCCATTTCTTTTCCCTGGGAGTCGTAAGAGGCGACTAAGGGAGTTGGGGGTGCGCCCTCTGGTTTGGCATTCAGAACTATCAAGAGAACTGTCAATAGAAAAACTCCCATTGCCGCGCCGTTTCGGCAGCTACGTTGTCGATATCGATAAATTGCAGGCTATCGCGTAGGTACACCACTACGTGTATTCTTTATTTTGGCTATACTAGACTTGACTTGGCTGTGTGATGCCGGCCTAGAATAGCATCACCCCATTTTTTCCCTTGGGAGTCATAAGAGGCGACTAAGGGAGTTGAGGGTGTGTATTGCAATTTTAGGCGATGGGCTGACAACCTGTCACTATGGCTATACACAATTTTTCAAATGACCCTCAAATATATAGTCAGACGTGGCGTAAATGTCCGTTTTTGCGGTCATTTACACTCTGCCTACCCCGTAAGCGATAATTGACGTGATATGTGTTCAATCCATCCCTAAACCTAAAGAATATTTTTTCTACAACTTTCCGAAACCACAAAAAGAACCTAGGGTCCGTTTTTAAATAAAATAGTGCCTACTAATTTTTGTTTGCCCTAGCTACTTCGTTTGAATGTTGCAGACGCCTGAAGAATGCGAGTGCTACGACGAGTACACGGAAGTGTGCAAGTGCTGCCAGTGCGTGCCCGGCCAGTGCCGCTGCAGGAAGGCCGGCAGGGAGGCCTTCGACGAGTCAGTTCTTTGTTTTTCATTAATAATAAGCATAAATACTACGCTTGAAATCTTAGGCTGATGGGCCGGAAAGGCAAGCATTGTAAACATTCTCTCTACCGCTGGCAAGAAAAAACAATCCAAGTTTTCAAAAAAATAGTATATAACACGGGAAGTAGTCCAAAAATTTGGTATTCTATTTTGAAGAGTGTCAAATTGCTTAGGCAGCAAGCTTGTTTGCGTATTATTCTCCCCGGCTTGCCCGCCGGAAAAGAGCGTAGAAGGTATATCAAATGCACCCTTGATTTGATCAGTGAAGCTTATATATACTTCAGATACATTATCTCCGCAGGTGGAGGCGAAACCGTGACATAGGCACGACGCCGCATGTGCTGGAGTCTACGCACCCGCTCATGCAGAAGTTCCAGCAGAGTTTGCGCCGTTTTCTTGAGAAGGAGAACGAGTTGGCAGAACAAGAAATAATTGCTCTGGTAAACATGCCTCTAATATCTTCACTAGCAGATCCTGGACTTAATGCTGCAAGTGCTGCAGTCCACGCACCTGCTCATGCAGAAGTTCCAGCAGAGTTTACGCCGCTTTCTCAGGAAGAAGAAGGACTTGGCATTGTCCATCTATCTGTTTGTCGCCAGGCTGAATCTTAGACCCGTGATAGTTAGACAGTTGATATTTTCACAAAGTATCTGTTGCCGCCATAACAATATAACAATTATCTTAAAGGGGTTTTCATACAAGATATATTATCCTTTTTTGCCACTTTTAATTTTACGCAGCCCTTCGTGCGAGAGCCCGATTCGCACTTGGCCGGCTTTTGTACCTAGTTAAATTAAATTTTGCATGATTTTTCAGCAAGACGAATTAAAAGCAAGCAAGGAGAAATACGACAAGGATCTGGAGGGGATCTATCGCAGTGACCACGACACTAACGGACAGAGGGTGAGCACATACATGTTATCTCTTTAATTAAGTTTCCACAGACTAACTTGTCCAGAGATGTGATTGCCTTTTACATAGATATTCGCTTAATCTGCGATAACACTGCGTTATTTTACTGTTTTATAATGAAAAACATAATGCTTTTGCTTAAATACAACAGATGCTTATACAAGAATACGAAGAGGCGCTGGCGAAAGAGCGAAAGACCCGTGAAGAGGCTGAGCAGCGCTCTCGCATTAACGCAGAGAAGTACAAAGAATGCAAGGAGAAACTTGATGCAGATATGATGTGCAGTAAGTGCTTTAAGAACGGTCCATACGTTTCCAGTTTAAGTAAGTAAGTAATAACACTTTATTGCACATTAAAAAAGAAAAGATAATTTGGGACATATTAAACTGAAAAGGCGACTTTATCGCATAGAGCGATCTCTTACAGAAAACCTTTATGTTGAAAAAATAACGATAGAAAACAGACCAGAGTGCAGGAGTAATAAATAAAGAGAGAGAGAGAGATAATTATTTAGAGCCTTGCATAGAAACTGCTTCTTATTCGATTAATCTATCATTTGAATACCAAATTTTAAAACTCTCCGTGTTAGGTATACCACTTTAAAAAAAAACTATCATTTGTAATCCAGATAAAGACTCGACAATAGAACTGCAAGCGCTGACTCAGCTGGTCCAACAGTTGGAGACGTGGCGCGAGGAGACGGAATCAGACCTGACCGTCAGCCAGCGCATGACGGAGAAAATGAAGCAAGACAAGCGCGCCATGGCCGAGGAGAAGCGACAACTGGTAAATTATACAGATGATCCCCACTCCCCAGCTACCACTAGCTTACGAATAGGGTTGGCAGAACATTGTCCGCCGAAAAAACCGCTGGAATAGAGAGTAGAAGGTTTCATCTTCTTGTTTTTCGTGTCTTCTTCTTTTCGTGTGGGACACCGAGTCGTCCAACGACCCGATGAACCCTGGTGTCAGAGTTTTTCAACCGCCTACTACCACTAGTAGCCCTCTGACATGGTTGTGTTACGACCGCCGTCTTAGTAATCATAGACAGCAACCGGGACCGACGGCTTAGCGTGCCCTACGAAGCACGGAACCATTTCTTTTCGGACAATCAGTTGGTTCACCCTGCAATGTCCTAACCAGACCGGGAACAAATTCACAAAGTGATAAATATCAACTTTGTGAGTGTCCCACCGAGAATCGAACCCGGAACCTTTACGTAGCAGGCAGTCGCACTACCACTGCGCCACATCGGCCGTCTGCGTATTTCGTGTGGGACACAGGGACACAGAGTCGCCCTACGACCCGATGAACAATGGTGTCAGAATTTTTCAACCGCCTACTACTAGAAGTAGGTCTCTGACATGGTGGTGTAATGACTGATAAAGTATACTTCTGCGTATAGTGCTAATAAACTTACCTGCAATGGCATTTTCTCATTTTGATCACCTATTTTACAAAGTTTGTTTTTTCTAGAATGTGCAAAAGATTTTTCAACGTTTGCCGTTAGTAATATTATGATAAATTTACAGGATATGCTGATCTACGGCTTGAATAACGAGATTTGGAAACTTGAGGCCAAGATGGAACTTTACAAGAAGCAAATGGAGATCAAGAATGTCGAGATGGACAAAGTAGTTGACAAGGTAGGTACCAGTAGGTACTATTGGAATTTTACACAACGCGTTCAAAGAAAACCCTACTTAGGACAATCTATTCTGTGCTTAGGATAAAACATAATTATCTGAATGACCCTCAAACGCTTGTCAGACGTGGCGTAAGTGACCGTTTATCGCCCGCCTAAGGGATATAGGCGTGATGTATGTTTGTATGTATAAAAACAGTCATCCATTTTTATTTTCTTCATATATTTATTGTGCTTTCCAGAATCAAATTAGGCTGTGCTACAGCTAAAAAAAAACCTGTTTCAGGTGACGGCATATTCGACGGAGCTGGAAGACTTGGAGTTGGACAAGAAGCGACTGATCAGTCTATGGAACTCGGTGCTCGTCAACATCAAGCAGAGGGACAAGGTGTTTGATTCCGTTAGAGAAGATTACAAGTAAGCTTTAGAGACAGTATAATATTTGAAAGATGTTATGTATTTAATAAGGAATTAAATTAACCTTTTTGCTCGATGAATTTACGCGAGATAAGTGAGAACCATCTACCTAGTTGCAGGTTGATTGCAACTGTAAGTGACCAGAAAACTTCTTCTGCGTGAAACTTTTCTTTGCATGAGCATGACATAACTGTGTGCCTAAACTCGCAGCTAAAACTTATTCTTATGACTATGACTTATCTCGTATGTTCAAATAGGAAAATATGAAGAGTCCGATTTAAAAAAAAAACAATGATTTATGAAGCTATACTGCTATTTGTTTCTAGAGCGTTGCAGGAGAACTATCGCACGCTGATGTCCAACCTGGAGATCACCAAACGGATGAGCACCGACGAAATGCAGAAGAGCAAGGTAGTATCTTCATTTTAGTTGGTACTTTGTTGTGGAGTGTCGCAGTATTTATGAATATTTTTTCTTCCTTTCAAGGTGATGGCCATGGAGCGCGACAAGATCGACTACGACATCAACATCATCAGCAACCTCTGTAAGTAGTTTTAAAATAACTAAGTAGTTTTTAGTCCGATCCGTTATTCCCAGAACAACTCTCGAGTCCAGTCTCACTCAAGGGCGTGCTTGGGCTGGTTGTTTAATGAACAATCAAAAAACTACGTCCGGGTGAGCTCCCACCTAGCTCAGTCAGTTGCAGTTGCAGTCAGCCAAATAGTCAGTTGTACTCGTACTTAGTCAGCTACATGGCTTCGAAGCCGTAACCATAAAGTCCAGCAATAAAAATGATGCAACAAAACTTAAATGCCTTACACTGAGTGGTATCCGAATCACCCCCGCGTATGTTCCACGATTTTTTGTACTTTTAGAGTTGTTCAACTTTTAAAGATGAATGGAGAAAAATCTACTGGGAGGCTATTTTCCTTCTTGTGTTGTGTACGCTAGAAAGTACAAAATACCCGCTCGAAAAACCATATTACGAAAAATAAAAAAGAAGGAAAAGAACCGATCCAAAATTTCCCATACAACTTTAAAAGTTGACTAACTCGGAAACTACAAAAAATCGCTAGTCATGTTTTTGTTCTTGTGTAAGTTAACGTAATTAATGTGAGCAATAAAGAGTTTCTCGAACTGTCTAACCCAGTCTAATTTTCACTGTACTGTACCAGCTGAAACTTCATGCGGGCCGCTAATGTAAGTTGAATTTACTCATTTAAAAACATTAATAGTGGCATTTTGTTACAGATGAGGCTGAGGATAAAAAACGTGTAGATATGGAAAAACAAATAGAGGATCTTCAGCAGTCCATGGAAATGACTGATAGAGATATTGAGATGACTAAAATGGTTTTTGTTTTAGTATCTTTCATGAAATACTTATAAAAAACTTTTTGCAATACCTTTGTAATTCTATGGCTCATTGAGTCCCTTCCTTATTAAACAGTGGTTTAATTGACATTACTGTTCAGCAAATCCCATAATGAATTCCAGGAAAACGCGACGATGCGAAACATCCTGACGTCGACCGAGAAGGAGTGCGACCGGCTTAACGCGCAGAAATTGAAAATGGAGAACAAGATCCTAGAGAATCTGCAGGACTGCCTGCTCAACGACAAGGCGGTGGAGGCCATGGCCAAGGGCATCAAGAACATGCGCGATATGGCGCGGAAGTTGGTAAGTTGTCGGTAGTTTAACATACGCGTTACGGCGGGTGACAGGAGCCAATAGGCAGAATGGAGGTGTGCAGGTGGTCATTCAATAAAGCCGACAATTGTATTTTACAATGACAATTCGATTTACATTGCCCAGTTTGGAACTTGTAAGGATAACTCAGGTATCGAATTGCTTCACTGACCATGCAATGTATATTGAATTGTCATTGTAAATTACAATTGTCAGCTTTATTGAATGACCCCCTGGTGGTGTCGGAAAAATGGTACAGCCGCGGGTTGTGGCCACGGGACCGATTGTCCACCTGGATAGGATTGGAAGTTGCAGCGCGCGGTGAAGACTTCGATACCACGTCTTAGTCCCATAGTTCTTTCACGTGGCGGCATCTTGCAGATATGTTGAGAACTTCTGTTGCGTCTTGCTTGCCTGACCACTTGAGTAAGCTTCATGTGATAGCGACAGCAAATTGTGTCGTACTTAATTATATGTAATCTAATCAGTTAAGAAGATATTTGTAAACTTGCTCTTTATGCTTTTGGACTTTGGTATAAGCCTTTAAAATAACTTTTACTTAATAATTTGGTTGTCATAATATTAACTGAGACTTAAATAATAAAAAAAATATTTACAGGAAATCTCCCTAATGGAATTAGAGAACCAGCATGCGAAGGTGATGTTGGACATAGAAATCCGCAAAGACCGCCAGAGTAGACAGGCGGCCTTATTGGAGAAGAGTTTGGCGAAGGTGCGCGAAAGGGAGCAGGAGCTGGTAGCTTTGCAGGACCAATACGACGATAAGCAACTGGTGATGACTCGCAAGCAGCGCGAGCTCGACATCGTGCAGAAGAAGTTCAATGCACTCAATGAAATCTTTAACGTAAGTGATTGATAAGTACTGCTGATGATACACACACATATCACGCCTATAATCCCTTGCGGGGTAGGCAGAGCGTAAACGGCGGCCGCAAAAACGGACACTTACGCCACGTCAGACAATTTTTTAGGGTCATTCGAAAAATTGTGTGCCCATCGCCTAAAATTGCAATACACACCCTCGAGTCCCTAAGTCACCTCTTACGACTCCCACGGGTAAGAAATGGGGTGATGCTATTCTAAGCCGGCGTTACACTCAGTACTGCTGATACAGGTGCAAATTACAAAACGGATTAAATGCTTTTCTTCTGGATCAGAACTGAAGTTTAAAACTAATCCTGTTTTTCTAGCAACAATCCCCGCAAGAAAGGCGCATCATACAGCTGGAGCAGCAGATAAAAGCGCTGCGAGACCGCACCGAGAATATGCAGTACGAGTGGCTGAGGCTGCAGGGCCACGTGGTCCGGCTCACTCAGCAGCACCAGCACTTGGTGGCCGACATCGGCCTCATCCACAAGCGTGAGTGAAATCCTACATCAGTTTACCGCAGGAAACAACCTTATCCGTTTAAACCTGCGGCGGCCCTGCAAGCCTGATGGCAAAAGCAGCAAATTTTTTTGCAGCCAAAAGACACGCATTGAAATCCTCATGTTGGTAGAAATATAGAAAAGATTCGAGTAGGTATTCAAATTACGGCAAGTATTTATTTTTACACATAGAGGTACCATCTCTTTTGTGGTTCACATACATACACATATCACGCCCATAATCCCTTGCGGGTTAAGCAGAGCGCAAACGGATAATTACGCCACGTTTGACAAATATTTGAGGGTCAATCGGAAAATTGTGTATCGCCATAGTGGTTGTCAGCCCAGCCCATCGCCTAAAATTGCAATACCCACCCTCAAGCTCAAGCCTCTAATGGCTCCTAAGGGAAAGAAATGAAGTGATGCTATTCTAAACCGGCATCACACGGCAATGTAGTTGTTGTGGTAGTTGTTCGATAGATATATTGATTTGTAGATTTGTTACAGAGATCCAAATCTGCGACCAGAAGCTGATGTTCACAACAGCGAACATCGAAAAGGTGACCCAGGAGCGCATTAAGGTGGACCGCTTGCTGCGCGACCTGCGCGGGCGCCTCACCGTGCTGGAGCGCGCGCGCAAGGAAACCAAAGATATCACCACCTCTACGCAGAAGGCCAATCAGGCGCTTTCGCTTGAATACTCGAGTAACCTCAAGGTAAAGTTGTAATTTTTATCAACTTTCCCACATCTCAAGCTCTGTATTTTATTTTATTAAAAGGTAAACACATATTTCGTCTTTCAGGAAGGAGAAGGTGAATTGCTAGATCTAGAAGAAGAAATAGAAGTTTTAGAAAAGGATAAGGTAGACCTCACGCAACAACTCGACCATGTGACGCGCGAAGCCTTGGTGTGGCAACGAAAGGTGAGTTCAGGAAACCACCACTGTGTATCCGAAAGCATCGAACCAACCCTAATGTCTTCAAAGTACCTAAGTAAACATCCTATTGGTGAGCTCACTCTAATATAGTACACTGTCCTGTGACCTAGTGACAAGGCATCATGTAATAGGCGACCCCATTTTTATTTTTACTTTCAATGAAATGCCATTGAGTAGGTTGGTATGGTGGGTACTCACAGACCTACACACTCAAAAGGATCTGATGAATCGTTGCTTTTGTTTATTACAGGGAATTCTAGCAGTCGAGTTAAGGAGAAACTTTAAAGCTGCTCAATCAACAGTAGGAGAAATCGGACGAATGAAAAACGAGATTCACAGGATGGAGGTATTTGCTCGTAGTGCCCGAGAGTAGGAGGGTTGAAAATCACTCGCGTGACATTTTGGTTTTTGAATACCAAATTTCAAAACACTTCCCGTGTTAGGTGCTAGTAATTCAAATTCTGTCCGCGCTTGAAAATTTAACAAGTTTTAAAAAAAAGGAAGTTTTTAAAAATAAAAAAACTACAAGAAAAAGACAAATTACAAGAAAATATTCTTGTAATTTGTCAGGTTCGTCGAGAGCAGCTGCGGCGCACGGAGGAGAAGCTGTCAGACGACCTGGCGCTTTACGTGATGCGGCGCGAGACCGCAACGGACAAGACACGCGCCTCCGCAGCCGCGGAGAAGGCGCGCGGGGCGCACGGAAACACCTCGCAGTCCTCCTACAAGCACAAGCTCAGGCTCGTCAAGTCCGACGTCACCAGAGTAACCAAGGTAGGTAGATTAGCTGGACTAGCTTCCTCCAGGCGCTTAGACCGTGATTTTGGACCAACTGTATCCAAAGGTTGCTCGCAACTTTCACAAGATTGTCTAGCTGGTTCGGGAAAAAGAGTCACACTGCACTGTCCGACCTTACCATTTTGACGTATTGAACTTCATATTTCACGTTCTTCATATGTACCTTACTTTATTCCATCCTTTATCTCTGACTCTATCTAATGAACAACATTCAGGAGCTGACCGAGTCGAAGGCCCAGATGAAGCAGTGGCTGGAAGACCAGGACAGACTGAACAAGGAGGTGGACGCAATCGCGTCTGAGAACGCTCAGCTCGAGGAGAACATCGCCACGCTGCTGCGAGAGTGTCGGCAGGTCGACAAGGACAAGCAGTGGGTAAGCTAAACATAACGCCACGATCATCCTAAGATAGCATTAGCATTCCTCGTACCATACACAGAAACACGCAGACCTAACAACATACATTATCCAAAGAACTGCCTTGGCCGGGAATTGAAGCTCTGACCTTTGCCCACATCGGTCGTCGAAAAATTCTAGTTGCATCACATCAGTGTCTTTATGAAAAAGAAGGAAAAAAGCAGGGTCTGATGCACTTCCCTGAGGGACACAGAAAAGTCCTAAGCGTGAAGTGGCTGAGTATTTAATGAACATTTAGGTAACGACAAAGTATATTTGAAAAGGTGCTATGGCAGCTGCTTGCAGTTTATAAGTATAACTAAGCTGTAAATATTGTACAAAAATGGTAATGATATTGACACGTACTTTTGTGTAGTTGTTGGAGCGCGTGGTGCGTAGCCAACGCGTGGGCAGCGAGTTGCAGCGCGCGGTGAAGCGGCAGTCGCTGCACATACGCAAGCCCAAGAGCACCGTGCTCGCAGAGTACGAGCAGTCGCGCGCACTCAACGACAGGCTACAGTAAGTTAGCAATCCACGTTTTGAGGTACCCCGGCCGGCATACTGCAGGCGGTGAGGTAGATTAAAAACTTGGACCGGAGCTTTTCGGAGCGTAATGACCAAGGTGCCAAAATGACCAAAGTTACAAAATGTCCAAAGTTGCGAAATGACCAAGTTTATAGTTGCGAAATAACTAAGGTTACAAAATGACCAAAGTTACGAAATGACCAAAGTTGCACAATGCCCAAAGTTACGAAATGACCAAAGTTGCACAATGCCCAAAGTTGCGAAATGACCAAACTTGCAAAATGCCCAAAGTTGCAAAATGACTAAGCCCTTGGGATTGGAAGCCTGAAAAAGTTTGCAAAAGTTTTTGTTGTGATTCTTCTTCTTTATTTGAGAACTAGCCGCCCGCCCAGCGGTTTCACCCGCTGCTACAACCTATTTTCCCGCGGGAATTAGACGTTTTCCCACGGTAAAAAGAAGTTTAGTTGACACAAAACTAACAGCCTATTTTTGTTGTATAAATACGTCAGGTCTGTGTGCCTGTGCGCGAAATCTGTTTTTCTATTGTCCAGTGGTTTCACCTGCTGCAACCCGTTTGCCCGTGGGAAAACGCATTTACACGTGGTAAAAAGAAGCCTACATTACTCAGAGATGTTGTTGCTTTCTAATGTTTTTTTTTAAAACGATTCATTTTCCCATGGGAAAAGACGTCTTCCCGCGGTATAAAGAAGCCTATTGAACGAGCTTATCATGCTGAACAACTTTTGCTAAGGCGCCACGTTCGTATCTCGTATCTAGTTGGGCTGTTAAAGATACCTGAAGGTTTACCTGAGGTACTCCAGAACCTCGACTTCCAGATGCCTACAGGAAGGGCTTATCACGCTGAACAACAACTATGACTTGGTTATTTTAGCACCTTGGTCATTTTGGCACCTTGGTCATTTTGGCACCTTGGTCATTTTGGCACCTTGGTCATTACGCTCCGAAAGGCGTAAGAGTATCTATGAAATTTGGCTACACCGGCGGTCCGGTTTCACCGTTTACTATCATGTGCCAGTAAAACCTACCAGAATGTAATGAAACCTAAAAGCACGTTCACATTATGCACCTGCTCCTGCTGTTGCCGCTGTCGCGAATATTGCTCGTAATACTTCCGCGGAAGTATCAACGGAAGAGTGTTCACTCACACACTGCCGTCACACTCTTCTTGCACTAATACGAGTATACGAGATAGCAATAATTCAACTGTCGTTCGTACTGCCATTCCTTTGACTCGCGCACTAAAAGTAAAAGCAGACATTCGAGCACGGGCACGGGAAGTGGCAGCGGCATGACGAGTAGCAGCGCGAGTAACCTGTTTACATACTCGCGCTGCCCACTTCCCTTACTATTTCCTGCCTATATTGGCATTGTGTGATTGTGTAACGAAGAATTAGAAATTGTAATTCAAATAAAGGACGTTCGTGTTCGCAGCAGTAACCAAACAATAAATTCTTCATCAGAAATTAGCACTATGTTATCTATGTACGTCACAACCTAATATTTTCAGATACATCGTGAACCAACTGACGCACGATTTCCCCTACTTGGAGGAGAAGCTGGATGTGATATCCAACACGCTGAACATCCTGACGCCCACTACCTCCCCTCGCCTGACGGAGGACGCGCCTTGCGAGCTGCGCGCGGAGCTGGGCGCTGCAGGCTGCGTCATACCGGAAGAACCTGAGATGCCTCCAGAACCACCCAAGCTGTACTGCTGGCACGAGCTGGATAAAGAGACTTGCATCCATTGCAAGTGCGACGACACTGATTAGTGCTGTAACTACTTTAGTTCTGTACTGACTTACTTATATCGTTGAAAACTTTGAGTTCAATAGTCATCGCAAATAGGAAATGGCTGCTGACGTAGATGACTTAGTTGAATGTACTTAGAAATAAATTGTGTGGAAATTATTAACATTTGTATCAATCGAGTTTTCTATAGTGTACTCCGACACCGAGGCAGGCCTGTGTCACTCCGCGTGTAGGTATTGAAAACATACCTCCATCCAGGCGCCGGCCACTGCGAAAGGGCTAATCTAGTAGGCTGCCGCAAGCATAGTATAAAGAAGGAAGTACGTTATCTTCATACAAACGCACCGCGCGCGGCTTGTATGTGTGCGCGATAGTATCTATGCGTCCTCGCACGCACACGCGGACACATCTCGGGTGGTTTCGCACTGCGCTTCGTCGGGGCCGCTAGTCGACACCGCACGATGAGTCACGCGTCACGGCTTACTAGTACCGCGAAACCACGATTGTAAAATGGTTGATTGTAGCAAAAGAAAGTATTGTTGTGTCTAAATTATTCATCAATTCCTGATTTCTCTTTTCAAATTACCTTCTGACCATAATAGGTACCTAAGTAATTTTTTTTTTTAATATGATAGATATTTTTACGATGTTAAACTCGATGATGAGATTTATTAGTTGTATTTAGTTGTCTTAGTATTTGGTGTAATTATTGGTGTTCTTCCAAGTAGGTATAGGTGGTTATAATCTGAAGTTGAGTCTGCCAGTTGCTCACATTAGGTATTGTAAATCCTTTCTTGTCGTGTGAAGGGGCACCGAGCCGTGAACGACCCGATGAACCCTGTTGTCAGAGTTTTAAGCTGACTACGTAAATTAACTTGGTAAAGTTCGTTCACTCAGATGCGATCGCGCGTTCCGGTATTTGTCAAAGGACGCCGCGTACAAAAGCAAAGTTAAGATCGATCATTGATGAATGAATGAATGATCAATCATCATTGAATTAGTTATATTTTACAGAGATGTCATGCTTAACCAACTCCGCCCCGCACGTCTGCTGTTCGTGCAACCAGATGCCACTCATTGTCTCATGTTTCTCAAACAAGATTGTTTCTTTCATTAAATAGGTTTCATCATCGTGTGGTTAGGTAAAACTGACCTCAGACACCTTGGTTGGACCAAAACAATTTAAAATACAGCTGCTCTTCGCCAAATCCTAGGCACTGAATTGAAATTTTGTTGAAAGTGATAACCCTGAGAGAGTAGGTAATTATAGCGCGGATTGGGCCGGAGTTGGCCTACTTCCCCCCTTCTTTATACTATGCCACAAGCGAAAGAAGTCACACGCGTACGCTATTTGTTCAACTTTCTTGACAATTTTTTGCAAGATGGACAGACGAAAACATACATACCATACATATATCACGCCTATAATCCCTTGCGGGGTAGGCAGAGCGTAAACGACCGCTAAAAACGGACATTTACGCCACGTCTGACAAACATTTTAGGGTCATTCAGAAAATTGTGAATCGCCATAGTGACAGGTTGTCAGCCCATCGCCTAAAATTGTTCGTCGTCGCCTTTTACGACACCCACGGGAAAAAAATTAGTATACATTATAATATTATTATTATTAGTATATATTTTATTATTATTATGTTGGTATTCTTTTCGGATCTCGGGCCCACAGGGACCCGGTCCTTTGAGGCATGTGTGGGGCCAAAGCCAACAGCACAGAGGCCATTTATACCAAATAATGTGTTGTGATGTGTACATCAAGCGGATACTTGCTCTGTCTGCACTATAGAAATACTCGTACACCCAGAGCCAGCACCCGCCTGATGCAAGGACTATTGCAGGTTTATTACTACATTGAATTAAATCTTCGGCAATAATCGTATAGCATATACAATTATGCTGCTAGGTCTTAAGACTACATGAACGTACTCGTCGCTGCCTGCTGCGTGCCCGCCAAAAGTAGGAGTAAACGCTCGTGTTGTGCGCTAGATGGCGTAAGTAGTTTCTCGAAGTAAGCAACCCTAGGCCGCGGCTCATATTCCCTCAAAAAAATATTTGGCAGGTATGCAAATGAACACGTGGTTGACTGGAACGCGAGCTAAATTAAATCATATTGTCTATCAGATTGAGTACATATTTCTTTGAAAACCATTGCGAAGTAAAGCTTCTGTAACGCTAGTTACTAGTTATTATTCTGTGACCGAGGCAAAAGTAAAAATTCTCTTAGTTGGAATAAAATAGACGTAGTACTTACACATTCACAATTTATTAGAATGGACTAGGAAATGGTTTCTGACAATGGGAAATTTTCTAGAGATTCTCGAGTGTAGAGGGCGCTCAGTACAGAAAATCTGTACCACTTTACAAAATATTATTTATTTTTATTTTTGTAATCGTTCTAAATTACTTATAGATTTTTTTTGCTTACATGAATGACACTCAATATAAAAGCAAGGCGACAAGTTTATTTTGTAACAAATCAAACTAAAAGAAATAAATTAGTAACGAACACAACGTGAAACAGAACCTGAGACAAAACTATGGCTGCCTCCAGCCATATTGAAACGTCGAATTTTCAGTTTAGCACAGTGCCCTCTGGTTTGACATTTAGAACTATCAACAGAACTGTCAACAGAAAAACTCCCATTGTAGTTCTAATTTATTCATTTGCAGCAACGACAACTTTATTACTTCTCGACTTGATAGCATATTGGTCAGCTTTGTCAGGCAGGCCGAGCGGTGTGCCGAGGTGCTTCTCGTGCGCCGTGAACTGGTGCCGGTTGCGGTGGTCGGAGCGGCCGAACTTCACGCCGCAGTACTTGCACGGGTAGCGCTTCTCCTTCGTGTGGCACAACATGTGATTGCGCAGGTACCTGAAATGGATTTTAGCTTTCAGTTATTGACTAAATTATCGCGAGTAAAAGTGAAATAATTTTCTACACAGCGCGTGACACGAAATAAAATATTCGTTTCAAAATTTGATTGATCCTGACTTAATTCCTTCTTTAAAAGACGATTCTAGAATAATCTTTTTTGTTCAGTTGAATAGTTACAATAAAAAATCTAAGAAAATTTCTCACCGGAGCATAGAAAACTTCGCATTGCAGTAGTCACACTCGAAGTTCTTCACATCACTGTGCGTCTCTTTGTGTATTCTGTATTTGTGGCCGGTATAGAATGCTTTCCCGCACTCTTCACACTCGTAAGGCCTTTCACCCGTGTGTGATCTGTAAGAAAATTTCTGCAATTTAATAAATATTAAAACAAAATCCTGGGTGGGTGTCAAAAGGTAAAACGCGCGTATTTATTTGACAACATCTCGGTAACATTTGTAATAGCAATATAATATACCTCTACAAAAATTGCGCATCAAATGTATCTGAACAGAACACACACCATCCACACTAGTCAGTTGCTGAAAATGAGTTCGTAAACATGTATCTGATACAAAAATAACCGGCAGAAAAACTCGGGAAGTTGTCGCGAAATACTCGTGAAGCTGTTCATAAACAATCAATTTTACAATATTGCGAAACAAATGTTCCCAAATTTGTAGTGATGTGCCTTTGCCGTCAACGTTGGCAATATTGCCTCGACCGGAAATTTAAGGGAACGTTGCCGAAAAAGTATTTAACGTTTTTAACTTTCCGTTACAGTTGTTATACGACATCTCGCATTGTGTTTTATCGTAAGTGCCGGTCTTTAACAACCAAAACGATTCACATGACCAATATTGCCAAATTTGCTGGAAATATTCCCGTAAAATTTGGCAACTTTGCTTTTAAGTTAACACAATAAAAATACATTTGGAACATGAAGAAGGTGCGCCGAGAGCGTAACTATGATGGGTTAAAAAAAAAACTTCAACCAAGAAAAAATTTAAAGTTACCTAGGTACGAATAATAACATTACATAGGAACAAACACAGGACCAGTCAGAGCAGTAAGAGCTTTCTGACTGGCTTTCCGACAAAAGCCTGACGTCGACTAGTCTACGACTCCGTCCGCAGCCACGTGGATACTAGCTTCCACGTGCGACGGAGGCGTCACCAATTCTACCGGCTACCCGAGGAGACAGCATCTATCCACTGACTAATCTGCCTGCGCCCTGCACTAAATATTGTCTGCTAACCTAAGCAGCTAGCCTCTGCGCCATCTAATGCGGCGCACTAAGCCGGGGTCATCAACGTTGGCGAGAGGCCAATAGAGAGAAGAGGTGCCCACGTGCCCAGGGGGAAGTGGTTTGGCGTGATTTTCTCCAGTTTTGATGGTTCGCGCAATATTTGTAAGGGGAGCGAATTCCACTGCACAGAGGAATGTCCTGACGATGTTTCGTTTTCGAGGAACATAAATGAAAGGCTGCTGTTAGTGCCATTTTCACTGACAGACCAAGTCACTCCCAGCATATACCCATGAAAGGCGACACTGATTCTTAAGGCGAGTGTACTCTTGAATGACCTCGACAGTGGCGCCACTTCACATAAAATATTTTCTCTTTATACAACAATAAATTTATTCCCATCCTTCATCTTGAACTTTCATCTAATGCGGCGCACTTGGTCGAGGTCATCGACGTTCTCGAGAGGCCGGTAGCGAGAATAGGTGCCCAGGGGGAAGTGGTTTGGCGTGATTTTCTCCAGATATGATGGATCGCGCAATATTATTACAAATCAACATCTATATCGAGCAACTACCACAACAACTTCTTTGCCGTGTGATGCCGATTTAGAATAGCATCACCCCATTTCTTTCCCTTGGGAGTCGTTAGAGGCGACTAAGGGACTCGAGGGTATTGCAATTTTAGGCGATGGGCTGACAACCTATCACTATAGCGATACCCAACTTACAAAAAAAAAAAAGGATTTTAGAACCAACCCCTACTTCTCAAATAATAAAAATAGTTCAACTCCTATACTATCAGTACAATTACCTTAAATGTTCTGTTAACTTATCCTTTTTAAAGAACTGTTTTGAGCAGTATTGGCAAAGATGAGGCTTTTCTTTATCATGCACCCGACGCCTGAAATTATCAAAAAGAAAAACATATTAAATTGGTGTGATAAGTTTACACTTTGCATCTGCTTAATGTTGGTAATAAAAAAAACACTTACTTATGAATTAACAAGTTCTTTGCGGTGCCAAACTCCTTTTGGCACAGATCACATTCAAATGGGTTTTCTTTTGTGTGCTCCAAGTTGTGCAGCTCAAACAGGGATGGCAGTTTGAAGTTCTTATAACATATTTCACACTGCAGATGTTTAGGTCTCTCTGGATTGTGAAGTCGTAACATATGGTCACTAAGGTTTGTTACTTCTGAAAATATAATATTATTTGGTTTATTTTACTTA
The DNA here is from genome assembly GCA_027580185.1 of Tuta absoluta. NCBI lineage: Eukaryota > Metazoa > Arthropoda > Insecta > Lepidoptera > Gelechiidae > Tuta > Tuta absoluta. Next base: position 9,450,282 of record JAQAHW010000016.1, on the reverse strand, counting down.
AAAATAGAGTGAAGTAAACTGTCATACTACTTAGTTTGAAAATTCCAACCAATTTTTTGACAATATTTTCATCAAATAAAAAAATTAAATATTTTATTTACTTTTGCCACATATTGTACATTTTGATTCTATTCTCAAATGAATCAATTTTTTGTGTCTGCTTCGACTCTTATATGAGCTGAATATTTTATCACAAAATCTGCAAGGTAAGTCTTTGCACCCCTTCTTGTGTTTTACAGAAGGTGTCTTGATTGCTCGCACAGATTTGCCACATTCTTTGCCAAATTCTCTCTTACACTTTGCTGTGGCTGTGATATTTACTGGTCCATTGCTTTTGTTAAATGTAACTGAAAGCAATAAAACAGAATTAATTAAAATAGTGCAATAATAATCAAATAAGGTACCAATTTTTATAGATCACATAAAAGTAAAAAAATTAACATTAAACATGAAACCCACTTTCGAATATATGTTTGTCTACATCTGCTTCTAAAGGAGGATTGATAATAACTGTGTTGAAGTCATCATCTTCAATTGTCTTTATATTACTGAGTAGGTCTTGATAATCATTTTCAACTTTAATTTCTGGTTCATCCTTTATATTTTTACCAATAATTTCATCAAGTTCTATTTCATCTTCGTAATAGGTATTATCAATATTATCATCATCACATGGTTGTTCAACATAATAGTTGTCTATTCTGGAAGCATCTGAATTATTACATTGTTCCTCATCTTTAACAACCACTTTTTCAAGTTTTACTTTAACAGTCTTGAGATAAGTATCACTTTGCAATGCAAGTGTCTTGAATTTGTGATAACCAAGTATCTTCCTGAAGCACTTGTTGCAAAGTTTTGTAGTGGTTTTTGATTCTTCCGCAACCTAAAACAGACAAAAAGGCAGACTCATCACATATCTGGTTGGACAAACAAGAAAACATACTAAGTAGGTATACTTTACCTGGATAAAATCGAAGCAAAATCTCAAAATTTCTAAGTAACTTTTACTGTCCTCTTTCTTAGTTGTCTTTAACTCCCGTATGTCTCTATTTACAGAAGTTGACAAGCATACTCTACATACAATCATTGTTAAGTTAAATTAATTAGTCAGACGACAACTATTTCTAAATAAATAATAAACACAACACATGAACACAACAGTCAACAACGTAACGTCAACAAAACAACCAACCAAAGAAAAGAGTATCTAATAGAACTAGCGTTTTAAGAGTTGAAATAAATTAATAAATAAATTAACGACGCAAAATTACAAAACGCAGTTCCCAAATCATTGCCAACATGACAAAAAAAATTTAATCTAGTGTAGCCAACATAAAGAACACACGTAGTGGTGTACCTACGCGACAGCCTGCAATTTATCGATATCGACAACGTAGCTGCCCAAACAGCGCGGCAGCTCAAAATAATATTTTTATTTTTATTATAATTATGTTTAGCAATTTAGCAGCAGGTAAGTTCCGAACAACCGACTTTCCCGAAGACCCTAAGCTGAACCCGTCAAACTGAGCAACTTTCCCCAAAGATCAAAACATTAAAAAATTGTACCTCCCATACAAAAATTAAGCTGACCGAATAATACTCTATGGGAGATTTTTTTTTAAGGTCTGACCTATGCTTCTTGGGGAAAGTTGTTCAGTTTAGCCGGTGAAGATTAGCGTTTTCGGGAAATACGGTTGTTCGGAACTTAGGGAGGTTGATTATTATCGAAACAATTTTAACTCAATATTTAAATAACAATAAGTTGCCGAAACATAATTAATGGTCTTTTTTCTAAGTAAAACAAGCCAAAGGATTTTAATAATTATTTATTTCGTAAAATTCTAAATAAATATAATAAAACAGTAACTCAACCAAGATTGTAAATTCGAATACTTAAAATTCTGTTCTAGTTATAGGACTCAAAACATAAAAATAAAATGGTTGCCTGATAAGTCGGTATACGGGCGAAGTTTGAACGTGACAACGTCAGTCAACGTCTTTTTCCTGGTATAATATTTGTTGATTTGAACATGATCCTTTAACCACACGTGTGAACTTGTATTATGATATGACGCTTTCTTTCTTTTGATCCAACACCAAGAACGCACGAGAAGGACAAAGACGCAAGCACGCACCGATTCAACGCGCCTAATTCTCGAGTGGGAGAGAGACGGCATTCAGCGTGCCTCTCTTTCGGTCATGACTCACTGTAACGGACGTGAGCGGGCGTTATATTTTCCGTGCATGCCACCGAGCCACAACCTAATTTAAGACGTTGTCACGTCAAAAAAAATACTGTGTCATTTGTCTGTTTGTTCACGTTTCAAGCAAAAACTACTAGACGAATTTTTACCAAATTTTGTATAACTGGTCAAGACTTAGGGGATACTTTTTACTACAGAAAAATCCTCATTCCCATAGGAAAACAGAGCAACTGGTTTGGCGGAGTTCATACAAGCATGTCCATGCATTTAATCGTCTACTATTTTTAGTCTTCTTTTCTTCTAGTGTAGGTCGTATTTCTTCATCAAAAACTTTGACCATATTTTCAATCATTGCACATAATTTGATTGTGGGGTAGATCAAAGATTTTTTGTTGTATGTACCATTCGTTTAGGGCTATATAGCGGTACATTTCTTCTTCACCTGAAACATATAATTATATCTTATCAAATAATAAATACATTTAATTGAATACCAAATTGTTAAAACACTTCGCAGGTTCACAATTGAACCTGCGACTTTTTCTTTTACTAGTGGCGACGCCTCATCTATGTGGATGGATGTACCGCGGATGTCCCCTACCCGTGAACTTTGCAAGTGTATCTTATCTTACGCGGGCAGGGGACGAGCCGCGGTAGCGCAGATGGAAGAGGCGTTGCCAATAGTAAATCTGGACGTTTCATAGGGCCCACATATACACAGGAAAAATATAGGTAGTCTGACCCAGAACTCGGTTGTAAGTAAACGTTAGAAACATTCTCCATTAAACATAAATTTGTGCCAAGTGACAACTCATGGTATCGATATCGATTATACATTATTTTTGGTCGCACTACATAACAGTAACTTCTTAAGCAAAATAAACATATTAACTCAAATTAATGTTTGTTGCTATACCTAATGATTATCTTTACTAACCTTTCTTCATCCAGTGGAAACTGAGCCATGAAATACCATTTCTGTCCATCTTTTCTTTCGGTTTCAAATTCACAAATTTCACACTTCCTATACTTCATTATTCCTTTGCTTTTGCCTAATACTATGGTTTTGTCATTTATTTAAAATGATCTGATAAGAAGCAAAGCAAAATAAATATTTACTTAAAAACAATTTCTTTGTTTGATGATTGAACTGAGTCCACAGATCAGATGATGGTGACATTATTGACAAACAAAAGAGAAAGAAAACGGAAATAAGTGAAACAGATATAGCCGCCATGAAAGTTCTTCTACGTTTCATACATTAAAATTTTTGTTTGAAGTTTCGATAGGCTGAAAACACAAACACACAATAAAGGTAAGCAAAAGCAGAGTAGTAGGGTCCACAGATAGCTCTTATATAATATGTCCTGTAGCACAACTATTTTGTGCCTGTAGGGTCACACGTGACAGCGTGAAACATAAGGAACTTGTATGATGGGGGGAACCATCACTGCACGACATTGATTGTGCACAACACAACACGAATATGCCCGACACTGTTCTGAACTTCGAGCAACGACGGCCTTCCGTCCCGGAAGGGAGTAGGCATAGAAAGTATTTCCCCTCTGTCAAAGTACAAGCCGAAATGGGCATTGGCGTTTATAAAAACCAGTTCCGTTCAGATTTTTTCCTAGACCGAGTCCAGTCATGCAAGAGAACACATGTCAGTTTTTTAATGTAATAATAGGTCTGGAACATCAAGTTTACAAAAAGATGGTGTAACATTTCACATGTAAGTAAATTCTTAACATATTATTGCTATTTAATACATTTAAACACTAAATTCTTAAATAGTTGTTGGATTTTTTCAGCAACATCTGGTCCGCTCGCCCGTACATATTACAGATCGATCGCATGATAAATCCGACTTCTCGACGATAGCAACAATAGTGATGTTACCGTTTCATGTCATAATGTTTGTCGATGAATATTATAGGAGGCGGGTATTATTTAATCACATGTATTAGACAAATAATTGTTATCTTGGTTTTATATGTACCTGGATAAGCGAGATATCAAGGGACCCGAATATTATTCTCGCTCATAGAGGTTTTTTACTAAACCAGTTTGTCCTTTATGCAGGTTTGGGAGTAGTATCTCTCATATATAGATGTGAATGAAATATTTTTATCAAGAGTTTGTTTAATCCATTCTATGAGACACTTTTCAACTTCGGAAAATTCAACAACTTTGTCCCTTTGAATATTTCCATGTCCTTCCGCACACTGCAGTTTTATAAAATCTTTTTTTTAATATTTTGTTAAAGGTAGATTCCGGCAAGTCAAAATCATTCATAATAGCTTTACGCGACTGCCCGGCTTCGAACACCACATCTGGACTGCCTTCGATAATGTCATCATCTAGACATGGCGGCTGATGTGGCGCAGTGGTAATGCGACTGCCTGCGACGCAAAGGTTCCGGGTTCGATTCTCGGTGGGGCAGTCACAAAGTTGTTATTTTTCACTTTGTGAATTTGTTTCCGGACCTGTTAGGACATTGCAGGCTGAACCACCAAATGATAAGCAGCTTTTAGTTGGTGATTGTGTTTTGTAGGGCCATGGTTCTTATAATTACTAGAGGACCCGTAAAATGGCATGATTTGACTACTTAAAAGTTTATTGTTATGTAACTTGCTTTAAATATAAATAAAAAAAAACAACACAAGAGTCTTAGTACCTACACTTTTGAAATTCATCGATAGTCAAGCATCGATATTGTCAAGCACTAACTTGACAGCTTTACCTACCTCTTATTTATTTATTTTAAACTTACACTAACAGTCATAGCCAAACATGTAAGCATTATGATTAATAACTAGATCACAGATATCTTAGTCTATTACAAAATACTACTTCTAGTATAACATTCTTCTAGAAATTTTTCTCTCCCCCCGCGCCCCGCAAAAAACGACAGAACTATTTCTATGAAGTAAAATGGCTAAGGCTCCTCCCTTCCGGGTCGGAACGAGACGGAAGACCGTGTTGCTCGAAGGTTCTGAAGGTCCAAGGGGAACAACCACAAAACACGGGTGAGCTCCTGCCCCCCACCATACAGTATATTTCATAGTCCCGGGGCTAAAATTGTAGAGTCCAGAACTAAAAAAAGGTGTATTCCCGTTGTCCCCGGTGAACGTGTGTTGATTGAGGGTACTATAGCCCCGGGGCTAAAATTGTAGAGTCCAGTACTTAAAAAAAAGGTGTACTTACTCCCGTTGTCCCCGGTGACCGTGTGTTGAGGGTAGGTGAGGGTTTAGCAAGGTGTGGCATGGTAAGGTACTGCCCCATCCTGTCCCACCTTGCCCAACCCTTTACGTACGTATGGGACGGTACCTGGTCACCGGAGACAACAGGATTTGTTCCGAACAAAATCAGCTGGTTTGAGTCTCTATGGAAATTATGTAATTTCGAAATATTTTTGTCATTAAGTATGTTCCTTGGAAAGTTGTTTTTTAACACCTGAGCTTATCATCAGCCCGTTCTGACATTTCGCTAAATCGGTCACTAGTAAAATTTCCCCTTCGTGCACTTTCGTAACCAGAATTTGGTAACTAGCTACGAAAAAACACTTTTTAGTCACTGTTTCGTAACTGGTTACGAATAAACACTATTTTTCACAATTTTATCTAAAAAAAAGCTTCTCAGCTATGTACCAATAGAACTTGTGGAACACTTGTCACCACTTTGACTAAGTGACAGCAATCAAACGTGTAGCTCGTTTATCTCGTAAACTAAAATTCAACTTTATGGTTCGGAAGTTGTAGGCCTCAACGAAATCTACATGACAGATGACAGCTGTCAAATTAAAAAGTCGTTTATCTCGGAAGCTACGCATGCTAGACTATTTGTTTCTTTGGAGAAGTTGTAGGTCTAGATCTTGCCACATTTTAAGTGACAGCTGTCAAACTCAATACCTGTTTATCTCGGAAGCTACGCATGCTAGACTATTTTTCTTTGGGGAAGTTGTAGGTTGATCTTGCCACATTTTTAGTGACAGCTGTCATCTCAAATGTAGGGCTCGTCAAGCCATGCAACTTTCCCAAACTAATAGTCCTATGTCCTTGCTAGCATGCAAGGTTTACGAGATAAACGGTTTTTTAGTTTGACAGCTGTCATCTAAAATGTAGGGCTCGTCAAGCCATGCAACTTTCCCAAACAAGCAAATAGTCTAGCATCCACGGTTAGTAGTTACGAAATAGTGATTTAATAGTGTCATTTGAAGTTAGTTGCTAGTTACGAAAAGTTACGAACGTGGAAAAAAATAGTGTTCATTCGTAACCGGTTACGAAACAGAGACTGAAAAGTGTTTTTTCGTAGCTAGTTACCAAATTCTGGTTACAAAAGTGCACGAAGGGAAAATTTCGTCTTATATGCAATTGGATTATTGGAATAAAATAATACAGGGAAAAACAAGACTTAGATCGTTTTAATTAATAAAAAGTTATTCATATCATAATCATAAACATCTTATTTAAATTTTGAAAACAGTTAGGTACTTTTAATAAAATAGTTTATACGAAATAACATGTATATGATTTTAAATAAATTTCCTCACTGTTCTGCAGGACCATTTTTTGGCTAATTCTATTCCAATTTCAGTCACATGTTTTGTATAAAAGAAAAGAGACAAACTTCTGAATTAGCTAAGAAACTCGCCTGATACCTGATACTAATAGGCTATCATATCCCTTAAAGCCCGGTTTACATTGTCTTAGTGTTTAGTAGAGTGCTTTAGGATAGTACTTTAGTTGAAACGTGTAAACGCTACTTGCTTTAGTACATTTTAGTACAGTTCTTCTTGAATTGAACTTGCCTTTCAACTTGTACTAAAGCACTCGACTAATACTAAGACAATGTAAACCGGGCTCAACACCTTTTATTCATATTGTAACCACATCGTAACTAGACATTTATTTTTTAGAGCATTATATTTATGGTTTACTGGCGAAGACGTCACGCATATTGGTCAGCTTTGTCAGGCAGGCCGAGCGGTGTGCCGAGGTGCTTCTCGTGCGCCGTGAACTGGTGCCGGTTGCGGTGGTCGGAGCGGCCGAACTTCACGCCGCAGTACTTGCACGGGTAGCGCTTCTCCTTCGTGTGGCACAACATGTGAGCACGGAGGTAGCTGTGGATATGCATATGATTTTAATAAAACAAAGATATTGCGGATATAATAAAATATATATATATGGGTGAAGTGGGGTATTTACGGTGCCAAAAGGATAGATCTTGTACTAAGCATTACACTCCACCCCGAAACTCTCAGGCGGTAGGTAAGAAAGTGGTCAAATTCGAGATGGCCTGTAACTTTTCCTTTTGTTCTCAGTAGTTCTTTTGCTTCAATATGCATTCAGGAGGCCATACTGTGATATTTAATTGTTTAAACATTAATCCAAAGAATTTCGATTTATGTGTCAACCTTTTAATGATTGACTATTATTGTGTTCGTGCATATGCAGTCTTCTGATCGTAAATATTACAATTAAATAAGGGTCCGGCCGTTATGCCCCCTATCCTCAACGCCCCCGGCCGCAATGCCCCTGATTCGAAAAAAAGAAGAAGTACTGTTGAATATAAAAGTCTTATGCATTTTAAATAGTGTCTGGCTGGACTTATAACATTTGCAATCTCCCTCTCCCTTTTTGAATGGAACAAAGAGTCATCCAACAACACGATTTTAGCATATTGCTAAAAAAATGGATTTAATAACTAAGGTTTATCCGAGATCTACTCGTAGAATAATTAATTACTAGATAAAAATTATAGAACATTACTTTCATAGTCAAAGTAAAATAATCAGTACCTAGTACCTAGTAATAATAATATGCTCGGGCGCACGTGGTAATAATAGACGGCTACCTGGCTCGCCCTTCCTTTTGTTTTGTTTTAACCTGAAGTTAGACGAGACGAGACAACAATGAGTTTTTCGGAAGGGTAAGTAGTTCATCTCTTTTGAACACGCAACAACACAACCCAATTAGAAAGCTTAATGGGTCAGTGTGGTATCTCACCATGTCGAGTGCGGGTCCCTCCACCTCTCAGGGGGTGCAGCGTCACTACGAAATTATCGACAACAGAAATAAAGGAAAAACGTAATTACATAACACTAACAAATAATAACAACACTTTTGACTTTAACAGTACTTCATCAAGTACCTTTTTTTCGATACGGGGGCATTGCGGCCGGGGGCATTGAGGATAGGGGGCATAACGGCCAGAGCCTTAAATAAAGGCTAAAATAGCTAAAAAATATATTAGTAATGGGAAATTTTCTAGGGACTCTCGAGTGTCATGTAGAGGGCACTGAGCTTAATTGAAATAACGTTTCTTTACACAAAAACTGTACCACTTTATAAATATTATACTTTATTTTGTGTTTATTGAATTGTTCTAAATTTATTATTGGTTATTTGTTTACTTACACGATTGACACTCAACATAATAGCAAGGCGATAAGTTTATTTTGTAGTAAATCAAACTAATATAATTAAGTAACGAACACTACGTGAAACCTGTGACAAAACTATGGCTGATGCCAGCCATATAGAAACGTCAAAATTTCAGTTTAGCACAGCGCCCTCTGGTTTAACATTCAGAACTATCAACATAACTGCAAACAGAAAAACTCCCATACTCACTCGACTCTTACGAACTTCATATCACAGAGGTCGCACTGGTATTTCTTCTCTGAGCTGTGAATAAGCTGGTGCTTCTTCAATGTGGTCACGCAGTAGAATGCGTTGCCACACTCCACGCATTTGAAAGGTTTCTCCTTCGTATGTGATCTGTTCGAATAAAATATAAATATTTCTTAGTAAGTAATCTAATCAATAATCATACACATCTTTCTTACGTATTATGACGTGGTTCAATCTGCAATATTCTATTTTAGAAAAATTGCAAAATTTTCAAGCGCGGGCAGGATTTGAACCTACGACTTTTGGCATCAGTAGTGGCGACACCTCTTCCATCTGGGCTGCAATATTCTTACCAAACTGGCAACGAATTCATAAAGTGATAATGATAAATTGACAATAATGTCTACTTCATATGCTCCCGAGAATAGAATCAGAAACTTCCAGAACCCAAGACTAACAACGCGTAAATCACTAGACCACGGAGGCAGTTCATTTATTATATGTATATAAATATACTACACTCACAGGCACATTTAACCGGCCACCACCCTCGAATGGTGTATCTCGTGGTGATTAGAAATAACGCTGTCCGTAATATGTTGTAAATTGGCAGGATTTAATTTTACGATAAATCAAACACATATGACCTCATTTGTTAACTTGTAAATTGTGTTTTTATGAATAAAAAGAAAAAGTAAAAAATCATTGAGTTTCAAATTGTTTAGGATCGAATGGTTTTGTTTCGGTATTCATTTGATTTGGATGTGCGCTGCATTATTTTGATCAATTGTGAATTGGAGAACCAGTTTTTTCATACGACATGCCCCTGGATACTGCTGGAGCAGCAAGAGCAGTAGCTCTGGCTGATGCTGGATTTAGCCATCGTCGCATAGGTCGGATGCTTGGTTTCCTCGAACAACAATACAAGACGCTATCAGACCATTTCGTGAGACTGGCCTTTATACTCGAAGGCCTGGGCAAGGTCGACATCGGTGTACTTCAGCTAGAGATGACCGTTTTGTCGTAAGTAAAGTTTTGAGAAATCGCTTCTCTACAGCTGTTGAAGCACGTAATCAGCTTTTTGAAGTTCGTGGGGTTAGTGTAAGTGAGAGAACGGTAAGACGAAGACTAGCTGAACAAAACTTGCTAGCACGTCGACCTGCCAAAGCTCCTAAATTGGAGGCACATCATCGAAGAGCTCGACTACAATTTGCCCGCGAGCACTTGCATTGGACTACGGAGCAGTGGAAGACCGTTTTATTCAGTGATGAGTCCAGAATAGCTTTAAAAGCTCCAGATGGTCGCCAGCGGGTCTACAGACGTCGATCTGAGAGGTTTGCTTCATGTGCTATAGTTGAAACTGTTGGTTACCAGGGGGGCTCAATAATGGTGTGGGGAGCAATTTCTTATGAAGCACGCACGGACCTAGTCGTCGTTTCCAGACGAAGTATGACCGCTCAAAGATACGTGGAGGAAGTGCTTTAAGACCATGTGGTACCATTTGCTCCATTTATTGGAGAAAATTTTGTGCTTATGCACGATAATGCCCGAGCACACGTTGCCGGCCAAGTAAATGATTACCTCGATGCTGTTGGTATACGCAGATTACCCTGGCCAGCCTGCAGCCCGGACCTTAATCCGATTGAACACATTTGGAACAACTTAAAAAGACGAGTCAGAAGCCGTAATCCAGTGCCAACCACACTCCGTGACCTAACAAGTGCGGTTTTAGAAGAGTGGCACAATATCCCGCAGTCAGATATCCAAAACGTCATAGACGGGATGGCTGACCGTATGCGTGAAGTCATAAGAGCTCGTGGAGGCAATACTCACTATTAAGATTGTCCTCATTTTCATTTTTTTAACATTTTGTTAACATTCACCTCTTAAGAGACTTTCTGAAAAATGATACTTATTTGTTTCATGTTTTTTTTTTATTTAAGACCTACTGTAGTTAAGCTATCAATTCTTTAATTAACGTTTAATTAACTGCTTTTTAATTTACTTTCACTGTAATTAACAATAATCAAAACGATCAAGAGTATTCCATGCTAATGCAAGTGGCCGGTTAAATGTGCCTGTGAGTGTATTTAAACTTAAGTGAGACATCATAACTATAACTTGTCAGAAAACACAGATCGAACTCACTATTATTTTTGTTGCGCGTTAACGCGATACGTATTCGGACCAGTCGGTATGATAGTGAGTTTGATCAGTGTTTTCTTACAATTTGTATTTAAATACTTACCGTAAATGTACCTGCAAGTGATATTTCTTAAAAAATGTTTTTGAACAAAACTGACACAGATGCGACTTTTCTTTTTCATGTACTTGACGTCTGTAATAAAATTTAAATTATGTACTTTATAGTAGATTCTAATGAAAGTTGTACCATGTTAAATCACAAACTTTATATTATAGCAATGTCTTTTTCAGTAATATAGGGTTCCAAAACGATAGGAGATAATCTTAACTAAAATTGTTTAATCCATTCAAGGGATCAATCTATGCTGTTATTAATAAATGTGTGGAAACCTTGCATCATATATACATGGTTTTGGGGCAGCTGAAACGAAAATGGCATTACATCAAGAAATCGAATTGAGCAGCTGATAAGGAAGATAGTATTCAATAGCAAAGCAAACTTACTTGTGCATTAACATTGTTGGCTTCAACTTGAACCGCTTTTGGCAAATATCACATTCAAATGGTTTTTCCTTTGTGTGATGGAGCATATGGATTTTAAGCATGGATTGATTCACAAAGCGTTTATCACACAACACACAGCAGGCTTTGAGCTTATCTGGGCGGTGGAACTTTGTCATATGTGCATTCAAGTGTGACACTTCTGTAAAAATAAATTGAAAAAATATTGTTTCTTATTTGTTATACCTTTTGCTTTCTTCATGAGTTTCTTTACTGGGAAATAATGGTGAGGCGAGAGCGCCACTTAGCCACAAGGAGCCACTTGAGAAGTATCCATGTATTTTTTGCAATTTTGTAAAATAATTATTTGGGGTGGTATGGGATCTACCTCCTAGCGGTCCACCCCGGGCAACGGCAACACAGGCTTGCCTGTAGATAAGTCTGGCTGAACGATCCCACTAAGCGGTGGAAGGCACCGTAAGGGGCCGCCTGGCGCGCGACCACCATCCCACCGAAGTCTGGCGCCAAGTAGCTTGCTGCGTCAGTGTGTGGGAGTGCCAGTGCCTTAACAGGCTTCTTCTGGGTGAGCTCGCTCCATCTTAGACTCTGTCTCTGTCCTATGACCCAGACTAGAGTCAAGAGCAAATCCATCATAAATAAATAAAAAAAAAAAAATTTACCTCTACCACAAATTTCACATCTGTATCTAATTCCTAGGTGTCTAACTCGGTTGTGTTTGTATCGGGCACTATATGTGGTGAATGTCTTATCACACTGCTTGCATGGTATTCGCTTACGATCTTGCTTCAATCCATGTTTCATTGCATGCTCCTTGATATCAGAAACTGATTTACCACATTCTTCACATATTTGTTTCCGAGGTTTTGTTTCTAATTTGATTTTGGCTGATTTACTCTGTTTATTACCTGAAAGTATAATTTTGAGAATTCAATGACACAAATTAGAACAACTTATTTACAGACAAATTTAATTGTATATTACATTTTATTAATATATTTTTAAATAATAGTAAAAAATACCTATTATTCCTTTTCTTTCTCCTTCTAAAGGAGTAGTCTTAACTAAACTTGGGTCTTCTTCTTTGATCCTCTTTATTACACTAAGTAGTTCATCATCAGACTGCGAGTCATTTATAACATTCTCTACTTTAATGTTGGGCTCAATTTTAACCTCATGAGCAGCAATAGCTTCAGCAGGTATGAATTCCATACATAAAGTATCATCGTAAAATTCATCCACATTGCATATTTCTATGACATTATTGTTAGTGAATACAGGCTTATATAAATTATTAGATTTTTCCTCATTTTCTTTATCAAATATTCTCTCTAGTTTCACTGTTAAATCTAGATTAATGGTCTTCAAATAAGCGTCATTTTGTAAAGCAAGTGTCTTGAATTTGTGATAGGCAAGTATTTTTCGAAAGCATTTGTTGCAAAGTTTTGTAGTAGTTTTTGTGTCTTCAGAGACCTGTAATATAAACAGAGAGTTAGGGGTACGATATTGATAAGCCAAACTACTTAAAAAGTGGATACAAAATCAAATATGAAATACTTACATGAATATCTAAGCAAAAATATAAAATATCCATGTAATTTTTACTGTCCTTTTTCTTGCATGTTTTCAAATCCCTTATATCTTTATCAACGGAAGTTGATAGACAAACCCTGCACAAATTCATTATAGGATTTGTAAGAATCCAAAAACCTTTTGAAAAAGTAAATTAGAAACACATTTACACACCAACTCAACAACTGTAATTATCTGTCGTACTCAGGCTCTACAATCTTAGTACTGTAAAGATGGTAACTGAGCTATTAAAAACCTGGCAAATAAAGATGCACACTGATGGTAAAGTTTTCCAATAACAGAGCAACGTCTTTTATATTTAGTAGCATAAAATTTACTTCTTATTAACTACGATAATAGATGGCGTATTACGGCTTCTCCTCAGATTCTTTACTACGTAATATCTTTGTTTGTCGAAAGATGTCGCCTATTGTAAAAATCAGTATGTTATCCTATGAATTGCCAGCTCGTTCATATAATCCCTGTTAGTAGAATTTCCTATGTTTAGCCCGAGGCTTTGAAACCCATACCTGACTATTTGGTGGGGAGCGAGGGCACACCCAGAGTTGCGTGTGTGGTTGATCAAACAACCAGCCAAATCGTGCCCGGAGTTGTTGTGGGAAGAACGGATCGGACTGAATCTACCCGGTACTTGCCGGTTATGCCTTAAAAAAGGGCATTAATGAGGGACCTTCGCGTTTGTGGAGTGTGATCTACAGCCATTAGAGTACTTTTTATATACGCAGCACCGCCTACGGTGATATTTTATTTTATTTTACTTTATTGGAGAACAAACAAACATAAACTTAGTTGGTAAATACATTAGTGTAGCTAAATATTAAGAAAAATAAGTTTACATTCTTTGACATTCTCACTAAGGCATAGATTGTTTTAATATCATCATCATTATCCGATAGGACGTGTCTGGGATGGCGTTTAAGACGCAAGGTTTTGACGTTGATCATCTTCTGTCTTTTTTTCACTTTTGTTTATGGCATTGTGATACGAAAGGGTAATATTAATTTTAGTTCTTTAATTTGTACACTACTGAACTCTCTTTTCTTAGTAGTACCCAGTACCTAGGCCTCTGACATGGTTCACATGGTTAAGTAACGTCTGCCGTCTAACGAAGTGATCATAGACAGTATTAGACAGCAACCGGGACCGACGGCTTAATGTGCCCCTCCAAAGCACGGAACGAAACCATCTTTCTTTTCGAACAATCAGGTGGTTCAACTTGCGATGTCCTAACCAGACTAGGAACAATTTCACGAAGTGATTAATATCAACTTTTCGCTAACGCTACGTTTTCAAACTATTTTTTATACTGTTAAGCTATTTGGTACTAATTATTAAAAAATATTAGTGCCGTGTGATGCTGGCTTAGAATAGCATCACCCCATATCTTTCCCGTAGGAGTCGTAAGAGGCGACTTAGGGACTCGAGGGTGTGTATTGCAATTTTAGGCGATGGGCTGACAACCTGTCACTATAGCGATACACACTATTCCAAACAACCCTCAAACATTTGTCAGACGTGGTGTAAATGGCCGTTTTTCGCGGCTGTTTACGCTCCGCCTACCCCGCAAGGGATTATAGGCGTGATATGTGTATGTATAAATAAATATCAACTGTGGAAAGCAAAATAACACTTTTGGTTTGTATTTTTGTGCTTGTCTAATCGATTGTGGCATGTTTCAACTCTGGCCGTAAAATCAAAAAAAATCTTTTTCATAGTCATTTGGTATGCCAGGCTCCATACTTTAATGTCGGATACTCTTTTTTTACAAAAAACACATGTCTTTGACGCTTTCGTCTGCGGGCCCTCTTTCGTGTCGAGATCAAAATTCAAAATATGTAGGATGTAGATCGCGTCTGCCGCCTTCGCCGGAAGTTTTTTTTACCCTGCATGGCAACCCTACAAATGTCAATGCGAATCGAATTTGATTGAAAATCAACGGTTTTTGCGCAGGAGTTTTTCATTTTGATTTCACTTGTTTTTCTACTTTCAAATCGTTATTGATAGCGTTTTTCCACGTAAGTCCGTTGAGTAGAGCCTTTGCTCCTCCGGTCGTGATAAAATAGTGTTTACTTGTGACAATTATAAACAAAAGACAGATAGGACTGAATTTGTTTGTGCTAATAAAGTGTTTTGAATATTTTAACATGTCAAACCACAAATGTTGTGTCCCAGGATGTGCAAACAGGGAAGGTATGAGTTTAATACATATTTATATCGATTATTAAAGAATAGAGTGAACCGGCCGGCATCATAGCTACCGATTACCAAGTGACGGTTGGAGTGCACTTATGTGGGCTGTCATACAAATGATATTTTTTCATTATTTTAAAGTGTTTTCCACGGGTTGAGGTGCACTTAAAGGACCTGCCTATAGTTCCGAAAATTTTCTATGGGCAAAAAAAACAATTTATACTTCTAGGGAACCCACCTAAGTGCACTCCCACGGTAGAGATTTAAAAGTTTTATTTTAATTTTTGCTAAGTGTTGTGGCCAGCTCCCCTAAGTGGACCCCAACCCAAGTGACCACTCATTTTTTATTTCAGGGTCTACCGCAGTTTTGCATAAGTTTCCCAATCCTGCTAAGGACAGGGAATTATTTAACTCTTGGCTACATGCTATTGGTGGTGAAATTATTGGACTAAATAATGTGTTTATCTACAAATACCGGCGTGTATGTCATCTACACTTTGAAGAAAAGTATTGGTGTCGGAATAATCGACTTAGTAATATAGCCATACCAACAAGAAATATGCCAGGTCAGTAGTTTACTTCTCAGGGTATGCTGATGATTGCTTGTGTGGTGTCCCCCATGCATCAGATAAACTCTTTGTTACCTTTTACAACTTCTTTCCTTGGGTAGACCGACATGGGGCAAATAACCCATCATCATACAGGAAACTTAGTAGTAAGTAATAAAATTTATTTCCAAAATAACATTTTAATGCTGCAAAACATATCATATTATGTGACCTAAGACCTAAATTACTTTGCATCGCCTATTATAATAGAAGTAAAAAGATGTTATTGAATTACTAGCAGCCGGCCGAGCGGTTGTATCTTATACCCAAGCTACCCAAACCGGGTAGCTTGGGTATAAGATATTATCCGCATGTATTATTTAAATCACTCTATGTTATTAAAACAACTGCCTCAAAATGTATTGCAAGGTTTAGTTTAGAAGGAGTTAGTGGTGTTCATGACAGACTGATATAGAAATGCGAAGAGTGACTTTATAGTATGTATTTATTTATCTAACCTACTATTCTTTAATTTCAGGCTTGACAACATTGAAGTTCACCATTGACCAGCAAAGATTGTTGAGACCTATTGAAAATATAATGGATGCCATCCCTTCATCCCAAGGTAATTTTTTTGGTTTACATTAGAGTTCAATTTAAGGGCTCTTCTCCAGCAGTTTGCCACAGCAAGTTAAAGAGTTAAAATATTAAAAAAGGAAGAAAATGATTCTATGGTGGATGTATGCAGCAGTACCTAATTTTACTATTTTTTTTTGTCATCTATGTCAATGTATTGTATAGTTACAATATATTTTTAAATAAGTATAAGCAATGAATTTGTAACGTTATACATACACACGCTTTTATCCCTTGGGGGTAGGCAGAGCTTTAACGGCCGTAACAATACGGTCGCTATCGCCACATCCGACAAATATTTGAGGGCTGTTTAAAAAAAAAAAAGTATCACTATAGTGACAGGTTGCCAGCCTGTCGCCCAAAATTGCAATACACATAATACACTTTAGTCCCTTAGTCGCTTCTAACGACACCCGCGGGAAGGAAATAGGGTGATGCTATTCTAAGCCGGCATCACACGGCACTTGTTATGTGATAAATAAAAAATTATCAAATTTTAATTGCAGTACCAGGAACTTTGTATGATGTTGACGTGGATGAGCAACATAGATATCAGAGATCCATTGAAGATATTAAATCGGCAGAATCTTCATCAAAAGGTAATTTACCTGGCTAATGTTCTGAAGTTGTTTAAATGCAAGATTTAAAAAGATACTTTTGTGGACTGTTCATGCACTGCTATATCAATGTTATGAGGCAATGGTTGGGATTCTATTCCTATCTATTTGATATGAAACCATAATCTATTCTAATCTTGCAGCTGAACCAGTGACTATTTGCGATGTGGCTTTGCAATGTGATCCTCAAATTGCTAAGGACAATATTCTAACTAAAACAAATCTTGGTAAGTCTTTTTCATTAATACAGTATGTACTAGGCACAGAGTAGTAGGGCTTCTGAACAAGTGTGCATTTGGGAAGTGTATGTTAGTCCTCGCATATCTCAAAAAGTACTAGTCCATTTTCAGTGATTCTTTTTATATATAAGGTTTTATAGATAGACACAATTTTAGTGCACAGATATAAAATTCTGGCACCAGGGTTCATCGTCGGATCGTTGGACGACTCAGTGTCCCACACGAAAAAAAGAAGAAGAATTACAAAACAAAGTAAAGTGATGTTTTAAATATTTCTAAATTACTAGTTGTTTTAAATACTAAGTGCAATCTAATGTAAGGAAACATTAAGGATTTGTAAATAACAATTTAATAATTTATCATTACAGAAGAGATTGCATCTATGACACAACTCGCTGAAAGTACAACTGTTACAAAAGCTATAAAAGTATCTACTGGTAAGTAAAAAAAAATACATTTCAATACAAACATTTAACAGATAAAATAAGAAACTCAAAAGGACCCATTAAACTAATTCTTTATTGTCTGGTTGGAGCCATAGGCTCTCTAACTAACTATAACAACCACTACAGTCAACTGCAGAACATGGGCCTCCCCCTTTTAGGGGGGTATTTGCCATACTCACCACGCTTGGCTGGCAGATTGGCGAGCGCTGTGCACGATGTTGTAATCACAGGGAACGCTGCTGCCTATTTCCTGGATGAATTTATCCCTTAGTAGCTTCTTACGACACCCACGGGCAGAATTGGAATGTAATATAGTATGGTCCCTGACTTATGACAATGTATGGAAGGTGACAGAAATTAATTCAGCAAAATACCTGATGTATAGGATAGGGGGACCTTATCTATTTTAAAAGTGTTGTTAAATTTTAATAATTATTTATTGTCTGTCATTAATTACATTACAGAGTCGGCAACTAAGCCGGATCGTCTAGATACATCAGATCTACAACACCAAAAAACAGCTGGTAGTGGCACTGAAATGGAAAAAAAGGGTGGGTGAAGTTACCTTATTTCTAACTAGGTTTATCTGTGGTTGTGGCAGTTAATGTGTACACCACATAATAACGTTTTTTAGCACTTAGTCATGAGCATATAATTTACTAGCTTTCAATTAATTATGCGTATTATAAGAGATATATTTATTTAATTAATTGTGTCCTAAATATTGTTATTGCAGGGCGACGAGGTGGCCCGAAACTTGTTCTTAAGAAGTTACGGAAACGTGTGCTTGTTACTTCCGCTGAAGAGGAATTATACAATAAAGTGGTACGGCTTGGCGTCAAATTAAGTAAATGCCGAAGTAAAGCTAAAAAACAAGCCAAAAAAATTAAAGCATTGAAAAATATAACAAGTAACCCAAATTTCTTACAAACACTTGATAGCATGAAAAGCACAGCAAAAATCTTAACGATAATGCAGTTTCGAGAACATAAAAAAGGAGACAAAGGCCGACGGTTCACTTTAAAAGAAAAGATTCTTGCATTATCTATTATGAAACAGAGCCCAAAGGGATACAGATTTTTGAGAAAAATATTTATTCTACCATCGCCCCAGACTCTGCTAAGAGTATTAAGCATGGCAAATATAAGACCGGGAATAAATAAGAATACCATGGCACAAATAAAAAAGCCACAGAAAAAATGTCAGTGCAAGATCGCCTCTGTATTGTTTTATTCGACGAGATGTCACTAAAACCAAATGTGACTTATAACGATAGAAAAGACAGAGTGACTGGTTTTGTAACAAATGGTGAAGACACAAAGCCTGTATTTGCTGACCACGCGCAAGTCTTTATGGTAAGAGGCTTGATGAAAAATTATAAACAACCGGTTGCATATACATTTTCACAAGCTGCTACAAAGGGCGCAGAACTTGCTATGCAACTGAAGACTGCGATCACTCACCTCCAAGCTGCTGGGCTTATCGTGGTGGCCACTGTATGCGACCAAGGTACAAATAATACGCAATGTATTAAACTCTTGTTGCAAGAAACGCGCGGGTATCTTTTGCGAAAAGGTGAAGAGCCAAAAGATAACATAATTTTGATCAACGACCAGGAAATAATTCCTTTGTATGATCCCCCGCATTTGATCAAATGTATTCGAAACAACTTGATTACGAAACATTTACAATATAAAGTTAATACAAGTAATCAAGTTAAAACAGCGAAATGGGCGCACATTGAAAAGTTTCATCAGGAAAACCCGGGGTACAAGGGTATCCGCTTAGTGCCCAAATTAACTGACGCGCACTGCATCCCCAGCAAAATTCCAAAGATGAAAGTAAAATACGCATCACAAGTTTTTAGTCAAACTGTGGGTTCTACAATGGGATATCTCGCAGGTGAATGTGTGCCTTAATGCTATTTTAGATAGGTAACTACTGTCATAAACACGTAGGAAAACTACGCCCCAGATATGACCTTATACATTCTATAAAACCTGGTGTCAGAACGTAGATAATAAAACTGAAAGTCTTGCTGACGCTTAGCGATTGCGAATCGCGAATCTTATTATCTGTCTGAGGACATAACTCAGTCTCATATAATCTAATATAATCAATATAAAAGAAAACTCACTTGAAACTCAATGTATTTTTGTTTTTACAGACAAGGGGATTCTACCATTGGAGTGCAAAGAAACAGCAGACGTATTGCTCTTCTTTGATGATCTTTTTGATTCTGTCAATGGGAGTTTTGAGAAAAATAAACATGCAAAACCGCTCCTGGGACCTGCGACCCCAACATCCTGCCACAAAAAAGTTTGGCAAGAAAGTAAAGCGGTATTAAGGGAAATGAAGTTTGTCAACCCCAAAAAAAATGCGATCGAGAATGTTCCAACATTGAAAAACTGGGTGTGGACGCTGGAAGGCATAGAGTTGTTATTAAATAAATTGAAAACTGATTACCAAATAACATCGGTTTGGTTGCGGCATTTAAACCAGGATCCAATCGAAAACTTCTTTGGGGCTATAAGAAGCCACGGATGCCGCAACGTAAATCCGACACCCGAGAAGTTTGAATCAGCGTTTACTACGTTATTAGTAAATAGCTTATCCAGCGTCCATGCCCCGGGAGCAAATTGTGAAGTGGATCCCTGCAATGCACTTCATGAAGTCATCATCACAGCCAAGGACTGCAATTATACTGATTGTAATCTACAAAATATCCCTGACATAACTATTACACCCCTTGAAGAAAAGAATGACCCACGTCAAATTGCAGGACTGCAATATGTTAGTGGGTACTTCGTGAAAAATGCAAGAAAGAAAGTTTTCAAGGGATGTAAAAAATGCAGGGATGATTTGATTTCTGAGAATGAACCCGAGTATCTCAGATACAGAGAATTTGCTAATAAAAAATGGCTTTGCAGTCCTAGCGATTCCCTTTTACGGTGCATATCAGAACTGCAGGATATAATTTACAACACAATTAAAGAAAATTTAGAAAAACCGAATTTGCGAGAGTTAATTAAAACTATGATTTTTATGTGTATAGATTTTAATTACATATCTTGCGAAAAACATAAAGATGATTTGATTGAATTTCTCAATAAGATATCCTGCAGATTTTTTATCTACAATTATTGTAAAGAAATTAATAAAATATTATGCAACAAGAGGGAATGTGATGATGACGAAGACAAATTTAAAGTAAAAGCGAAAAAGATGTACATGAAATGTTTTAAAAGAAAGAAATAAAAATGAAACCAGAATAAACTTTTGTTTTAATTTTTAACAAACTGTTCAGCCGTTTTTTAAAGCCCAAGACTTAAAATATAATGGGAATATTTTAAATCTTGGGGCTTAAAGAACGGCTGAACAGTAAAAATCAATATTCAAAAATAAGCTCTTATAGTACTACAGTACAGTACTATACTATGGTCTATCGATACATATATTGTATAGGAATATAGTTCCTAACCTCGAGTTCAGAGAGCGCCACTTTCGCGTTTCCCATTTCGGTCATTGAGTGAGACCTCTATTACCCGTATTATAAAAAGTACTCTGTGGTCGTACTTGACGTTTAAAGTGCTGTACCGTGTAACATGTAATATTTTGGTTTATAACCGTTATGTATTAGTAGCAATGTGCCGTTCCCGGTAACATTGGGAATGTTCCCAGTAACTTTCCCGGGCACGAGGAATATTCCCCGGAAACATTGAAAATAAAATAAATTTTATAAAATTTTCTTAATTACTTTTTTTTGTTAAAACATGAACATTTATATTTTTTTTGTTATTTGAAGTGTTTATTGAGGTAAAATTAGTGGGTTAACATCACAAAATCGAATATTTAGTAAATTTTTGACAGATTGTGGCAAAACCTTAGCTGTGCAAAGTGCGCAGAGTGCGCTGGAAGGTTTCCCAGACACCACGCACTTAATGATATAATTCGCCGGGCCTTGGTATCTGCCAATATTCCCTGCACGCTAGAGCCCCCAGGCCTTTGTCGAACGGATGGGAAACGTCCTGACGGCCTCTCCCTCGTCCCGTGGGAAAAAGGACGATCTTTGCTGTGGGACGCCACCTGCGTTAGTACTTTTGCAGCATCCCACCTAACTAAAACGACGAGGGAAGCTGGCTCCGCAGCGGAATACGCAGCCTCTCAAAAACACTCAAAATACTCGGAGTTGGAACAACGCTATATTTTTATTCCTTTCGCGGTTGAAACTGGTGGCCCATGGGGCAAGGAGGCTAAGAAATTTGCTCGCGAACTAGGACGCCGCCTACGAGATCGCGGATGTGATCCTCGCTCCGGAGCGTACCTCATTCAGCACATCTCGCTCGCCATCCAGCGCGGCAACGCGGCTGGAGTAATGTGCACATTTGAGCCAGGTACGCTGCGGGGCGGGCTCTTTGATTAGTGTTTAAGGTTGTATATTTTTGTTTTATATAACTAATTTAATTATTATTTGTATATATATATTTCTACTGTAAATACTTTGTAAAATAATTTTGTAACTTGGTTTAAGATTATGTTGTATAATAAAAATTCTAGGTTCCGTATAGAAAATCACCACTGAAAAAAATATTTTGTGTATTCTATAGTGAATTAATGTACTTAGGGATTAGGGATTACCGATTCGAATAATAATATGCTGTAGGCATGTATTTGTGTAGGGTGCATTTTGACAAGTGAACGATACTTAAGTTAAGGGTTTCATTTGGCTCGTAATTACATACAACTTTGCCGGTCGAAATATTGCAAACAAAAATAAAAAATTCTTGGGGTATTCTCCCAATATTCCCGGGAACTTAGTAATTTACTGGGAACATTCCCTCGGGAATATTACCAGTAAATTACTAATTTGGTAACGGCACATTGCTAATTCAAAGGCTGAATACTGAATATGATAACGGGCAACCTATGTACTTTGGAGAACATTTTCAGTGTTTAGTAGCGGGTGCCAGTATTTACATAATATATTCAGAATTCGGGTGGATTAGAAACAAAAACAACTGTCTTATAATAATCTTAGCTTTATTCTCGTGTAGATTATTGGATACAAATCGCAAATTTCGTATCAAATAGGTATTAAAAATGCTAAAATAGATAAGAGAAATTGTACATAAGTAATGTAGAGAAGCTCTACCAGAAGCACAGGATCGCAGGAACACCCGCGCTTGGCTACAGTACAACAATAATACGTATCGATTACCGATATTTAATATACTTTAGTCCAATTGAAAAGGCAGGCACATTAAACTTATAGCTAAAAATAAACAATACTTATTTAATTTTTATTAAAATGAATCAATCCCGTAATTATCACAAGTTGTGATGTAAGCTTGACGCGAGTTAGGTTGCCCTCAGCTGCCGTCTCGACAGGACACTATCTCGATTATGGTACAAATAAAATCGTAAAACAGTAAATATACAATTAAAATACCTCTACAAAGTAAGTAAAAAAATATTGCATACACCATCAATTTCCATTCACTATTTATTTATTAATATAATTTAATAAAATTAATATTTACTGAATATACAATCGAATTCATAGAAAATGCGGATGAAGCATTACAACAATATTAATTATTATTCAAATTGGCAATAATGTAGTTGCTGTTATTGCCATGGAAAATTAATTTAACTTATTCATAATAATATAAAATAATAAACTATATTTTTAATCCTTACTTGTCATATGTTCTATACGTACCACCTAGGTATATTTTTTCTTTATAATTATAAAAAAGGAAATAAATAGGCACATCATTCACACAGAATGTTCAGAGGAGAAAACTTAATATAATAAGCTAAAATTGGTACATTAATTTCACATTCTTAACTTTTAATTTAATAGAACAATCTACAATTTGATTGCAGTATTGCCCTGTTTGGATTACAACGCATGTTGTTATGGCTTTCGGTATTTGTACTCAAGTAAACTACTCCTCTGTATTTTGCATAAGCTCATCGTGTTAAGTACCCGTTCGCTTTATACAAATAAAGAAAAATATATCGTAATGAAGATATACTGCCAAGATAAGTAAAAAGCTTAAAAATGCATTATTTTACACAAGTCTTTAAAATTCATATTAAAATAACTTAAAATAAAAATAGTGTATAGGCAGAAAGAAACTAAAAAAAAGCTTTTTTTTGCCGTTTTTTCGAAAAAAAAATCTGTGTTGCAGTATTTATTAGTTCTCATTTTATTACCGCAATTGAAAAATGCTGCAGGTATCTTACCGTAAATTATTTTAAATAATAAAAATTCTACTTTTTGTTAAAACTTAGAGTTGTCAACTTAATAATAAAAATATTATCTTACATATAACCGGGCTTTGAACTATTACGGTGGACCGGTTTTAGCTATCACTCAGAAGACCTAACAGACACAATACTAGTGTTTAGAACTTCGTTTAATACAGTTATCTCGATTAGGCAGTCGTTTACTTTATTTTTCTTTTATAGTGTAAGCATGAAAAATATCTGTACAATTCATATGAATCGGTAAAAACGTAAGTGACAGTAAACCGGTGAAAATAGTTCTGAAAAACCGGTTTCGTTGGACCGGTGCTTTGACCAGTTAGTGTGTCTCGGTGGGTGTTGGGGCGGGGGGCACGGGGACGTTGAGCGGCTGTCGCTGGCGGTCAAACATCTCGAGAATCAGCTTGGGGTCGGTCCCGGCCGGCACCGTCACGGTGCCCGTCTGTAACGCCGCGGCTCATGAGTACCAACGCACGTTCTTCTCCGTGCGTGGCGCCGGCAACGGGTTTACGGGTTCTAGCGATTAATTCCAATGTATCAGTTTATGTTTGAGCAATTCTCTCGGTCGAATTAAGTCTTATTTTTATACAACATATGTACATCAATGTTACGTTACCCTAAGATTTATAATACTATACACACAGATTATGTAGATACAAAAAAATATCTTTCGAGAGGACTGCAGAAACGAAAGTCTTGTTTACTGAATGATCAAGGTAATGAGATGAACCCGTGACATTACAATACCCAGCGGACGCCACAACAACGCAGAATGTTATTTACATACTTCACATTGTTATTTATTAGTCATAATAAAAATACCCAGTATTTTTTTTATTAACCATTGTAAAAAAAAGCAAATTTTCAGCTGTTATATTTATGGGCAAAAATATTCAAAAATACGATAACATGTTAAGGTTTATCTAAATGTAATTAATTTTAACTACAATTAAATTCAGTCTTTCAAATTTGCTGAAATTAAAAGCCAATTGCAAAACAAAATTTGAATATTATATAGTAACTTCCAAAGACCCTTCAAAGGGTTTGTATAAGGAATTAAAGCAAAGTGTGGGATACCTCTATGCGCGTGATGACTCCCTCCTCGCGACTGTGCTCTAGGACTACGAACAAAAACACAAAGCGCCGTCAAACATACAAACGAACAAACATAAACGTACAATAATAATGGTATATGAAGCCAGGTTTAAAGATTTAGTTCATTATACAGTGTAACTACAAAGCACAAACGTATTTTGCATTTGTAATATTCTCTGAAAATAATCGTTACTTTGTTAGCAGTTTTTTGAAATAACCGGTATTTCATTACCTGTTAAAAAACTGGTATAGACAACACTATTTGTGGTTACATTGTTGATGAGGTTTCAATAAGGTTTCATTCAATTTAACAAAAAAAAACTATTGTAAATATGTAAGGCGAATAAGTCAAATGAATAAAAATTATGTTTAGATGATAAAAAAATGGGATACATAGACTAATACAGTAATAATTAATTTTTATGAAGCCAATTCAAAGCGTGGCTTCATGCGGGATAAATTAAATACATCCGAATTGTATGTAAGTTTACTTGGATGTTGTAATATTGACGTCTGACGTCTTAGGGGTAATATTGCTTAAACATCACTAATAGGGTTTCAAACCCTATAACAACTAAGCATCAACAAAAGGCCCTTCATTAGAAGCCAAGGAAATTATTCCCTTAAAAAGGATAAATATATTTAAAAACCTCGCCTCTGAGTTTAGGTTCAATCGCTAGCGATCTTAAGTTACAAAGGTACACTGAATATTTGACACGTCAGAGAGACGAGGCAACAAATAGTCGTTCACTGGGAGCTTTCTTTAAAAATATATATTAGGGAGCGGAACGCATCTTTATGTGTTATTTCCGGAACACTTTATTTTTAACAAATATTGCCTAAGTTGCGACTATGTTTACATCACGTCTCTGACCGTACCTCAGCCTGTATTATTCAAAGTAGTTTTACTCACTGTTTTCGCTGGTGGAATTACTGGTGGTGGTAGTGGTGGTGGTGGTGGGGCCGTCCGCGTTGCTCTCGTTGATGGTGGTGCGCGTTGTGGTCTTCACCACCATTGACGACGTGTTCACTTGCGAGTTCTGTGACGTTTACACAGTTGCAAGTTAGTAGAGAATATCGGGATTGAAAACGCTCGGAAAGACCATGAATCGATTTTACTTACAGGAGACTGGTATTTCATTATCATGGTTCATCTTTAAGCGCTAACGCTGTGTCGTGCGGGCAGCACGTGTGCTAGATTTGGCCAAATATAAGAGCAGCGCTGTGTGACGCGCGTCGCCCAGCCCGCGGCGCGGGTCCGCTATCATGCGACGCGGGTACGGATAGTACTACCAGTACGAACACGACGACATCTTGCCGTATTACTGCTACTTAAGCACGATGCGTCTTTTAATTTCGGACGGGTTATAATATCAAGTTGCGCGCGCAGCCCGCTCAAGGTAGCGTTGGGCAAAGATTTATGTTTAGCAGCGGTGTCAGAAACAACGCAAAATCTCTTGTAGGCTTTATGAATCTAAACGAAATTTTGTCCTACAACTATCAACTATTTTGTACACACATATTGAGTTTCAAATACTTTTACGATAGTTGTTTGCAGGTTCTGCTTCGCCCCTCACTTTGCAATATGCATTGCCATTTTCCAATATACAGGGTGTAAGGAACGGTGTACCGAAAACTTTGCAGGCATGATCAGACCATGAAACTGAACAACTTTTACTATGGAGCCTATGTTGGGAAACGAAAATTTGATTTTGAATTTCCATTGAAAGTCAGTCAGCTGATCGGAAATTTTGTATGGGAAGTCGAAATTTTTATCTTGTTTACCAACATAGCCTTCAAAGAAAAAGTTGTTCAGTTGCTTTGTCCGATCATGCCTGAAAATAACACCCCGTATTATGTAACACATACCTGCAAGTTAATGTTGAGTTCATTGTCGGGCGGCGCGGTGGTGTGGTCGCGAACCGAATCCACTGTGATATCACCGGATGCGGCCGTCAAGTCGTGTACTGCTTCTGCTGATATCTCCTCCTAAGAAACACCAATGTGTAGTGTCAACAAATGAACTATACTTAGTTTCTTTTACGTTGCGACCTTTCGACAGTTGGCGTTTGGCATGTGATGCCGGGTTAGAATAGCATCAGTCTAATTCTACCTGTACATACATACTCACATATATCACGCCTATATCCCTTGCGGGTAAGGCAAAGCGTAAACGACCGTAAAAAACGGACCTTTACGCCACGTCTAACAAACATTTAAGGGTTATTTAGAAAATTGTGTATCATTTAGTCGTAGGCTATACATTGTATTTTTATAATAAATAAATAAATAAATTTTAAGCCGGCATCACACGGCACATCTACCTGTAAGTGCCGTAAAAAGTGGCTAAGTGATAAATTCATCCAGGGAATAGGGAGCGACTTTCCCGGTGAGTTAAACGTCTTGCGTTGCGCTCGAGAATCTGCCGGCCAAACGTGGTGAGTATAGCAATGCTCCCTCCCCCATTCAATATGGGGAAGCCCATGTCCAGTGGAAGGTTGTGGCTATCAATATATGACTATGTTACACCAGTTCGAGCGAAACGCAGGTTGAAATAGTCGTGTTAAAGTTTTGTTTTAAGTATAGCACGTTCACACGAAAAATTCACTTCAATATTAAGGGAAGTAGGCAGCGCGAATGTATGAACAGGTTACTGGCGCTGCTACTCGTCATGCCGTGCTCCCTCGATTGTCGGCTTTTCGTGCGCGAGTCAAAGGAACGGCAGCACGAACGCGTCTGAAATGTATTGCTATCTCTCACTCATATTGATGCGAGAAGAGTATAACGGTAGTGTATGAACACTCACTCATTTCGAGCAATATTCGTGACAGCGGCAGGAGCAGGAGCAGGTGCATGGTGTGAACGTGCTATTAGAATAGATATTGTACAAGCCATTGCACATTATATTCAATGTAAATCGTAAACGCTGACTACGCGACCTACTTGTCGTATGATATTTGGTAATGTGCATTTTTTAGTGTAATAAAGACTTTCCGTGGTATCGGTCGGGTTTTACTTATATTGACAAATCTATTACATTCACATCTTGCATCCTGATACACCGTTATCACATGACATCTGACATAATCTACGTGCTGAGAACATACAGTCCGGCACATTTTGGTCCTTCAAACCATTGAATTCAGTGTTGTGTAGTTTTGAAGCGATCTCGGCGCATCGGCTCGGTCGGCCTCCCAGAAGCGGGTCTCACCGATCGAGTTGAGACGGGCGTCATTGGTCGTGGAAAGGCTACATTAGCGCTGATTTGAACCAGCAGCTTTGGACAACAGTTCAAAAGGATTGACAGTGCTAGTGACAATTCATCACTGTGATATTTGACAGCGAAGTGAAAATCTTCAGTTTGATTGTGAGTCCCTATTACCCTATACAAGGTTTTGATTGACAAATCCCATTCAACATGGAAGACACCGAATCACTGCTATTGCGGCAGAAACAGCTCATACAGAGCATTCAAACAATACAGACTAACTTCAATAAGGATTCTGCATATAGAAAAACTGAAGCTTATATTTTAAAAAGAGTGAAAGCACTTGAAAGTTTGTGGGCAGAATTTGAAATGAATCATGCTCAGCTTCTGGAGATACCTGACAAATCGAATGATTATTTCACAAAAAATATTCAAAATGACACCAAGATTTTGTATACCAAAATACACAAAATCTTAAGCGAATACAATGACATTCCAAAAGATAATTCTGACACTGAAGACCTGGAGCAGCTTTTGAAGGAGCAACGTACTAATTTTCGCGCTTTTAGAAGACAAATAAAGTGCATTAATGTTGACGACTGCATGGAAAAGTGGGAAATGGAAGACGACCTCAGAAGTTTGCAAATGCGTTGGAATAATATCGACACTATGCATTTAAAAATTGACACCATATTGATGGGCGAAGATAAGGAATACGATCACGAATACAATGACATGGAGGTTAAATACAGATCTATAAAAAGATCTTTAAACCAAAAAATATCAGCAACCGCTCATCAATACGCTTCAACCCCAAAAATGGAAGTGCCTATGTTCTACGGTGACTATAATCATTGGCCTACTTTTTTGGATCTGTATAAAAGTAGCATTCACGATAATCCCAATTTAACAAAAGCGCAGAAAATGCAACATTTAAAGGGAAAGCTTAAAGGTGAAGCATTACGCCTTGTTCAACACCTCCACGTGACCACTGACAACTATGAAACCGCATGGACCCTCCTATACCATCGCTACAACAATGAGCAAGTATTATTTACTACACAGATTGAGATCTTCTTAAACCAACCTACCGTACAGAAGCAAACTTCCTCTGACCTCAAGAGATTGCATGACACCACAATGGAATGCATACACGCAATTCATAATTTGGGTATAGATACTACGACATGGGACCCACTCATCGTCCACCTTCTAGTCAAGAAGCTAGATCCAGCCACGCGAAGCGATTATAAAGAGTCACGAAAATCTCCACGTGAATTGCCAAAGTTTGATGATTTTATTGCGTTCTTGGAGGCAAAGTTCACTGCCCTCGAACCGATGTACAAGAAAGAGAGGGAAGATATATTATCGCAGAAACCATCTACCTTTTTCAAGAAGCATACTTTTGCAACGAGCAACAAAGTTTCGAATTACAGACCGACCTCATTTACCTCGCCTTCTAACATTCGCTGCGTGCTAAATATTCATCTATTGTCTCCAGAACAAATACAACAACAACTCAATTTAATATCAGGCCATATACAGGATGAGTTAATTGTACCTGCTGACACGATTCGAGAGTTATATGCACTACTTCATATCCAAGCCAAAGTGACAAAGAAGTTTTTAATAATGGAAATAAAGATCCCACTTTTGAACCGAGACTCTTTTGAATTAGATGAAATTATTGACATGCCTATTCGAAAGGAAAACCAAACGGTATATACCACAACAGAAACCAAATATCTCGCAATCAACCTCAAGAAGGATGCAGCCTTACCGATGTCAGATACAGATCTACATTCGTGTCTACATCACACAAATGGACTCATGTTGTGTCTAATGAATCACCCTTTACACATTATGCGAGTTGGGGAATCTATTTGTGACATGCGACTACTATCAAGCAATGAAAATAAACAATTTTGCCGGTCCAAGCTACAGAAATGCAATGACCGATGGATCAAGTTACATTCTCGTGACACATGGCTCTATTCGTGTTGCGAAGAATGCTCGATACGCATACTCTGCCCAGCTGATGTGATAACAAAACGTTTACGCGGCAACGGACTCATAACACTAGATCAAGGATGTGTTATCAAAGGAGAATCCTTCATCATACATGCTCAACATGATTACACCAACAAGATCGTTACCCAGCCAGAGTTTGAAATCAGCAACCCTCGTTTGTCATCCCTAAATGACATCATCAACACGTCGGTGCCTTTCAACTATGCATCGATAAGCCACGACAATGAGTACCAAGAGATTCAGCAAAAGATTGACACATTAAAACATCTGGAATTGCAACCAATTAGCCAAAGCAATACTGCACACTACACTATAACCTACATCATCCTATGCATAATACTGATAATTATGTTACCAATTGCATTTTGTAACATAAAACGCTGGTGGCAAACTATGAAGAAGAAAAGATCGAACAGTAAATACTCTACTCCTGCAAGACGGCAGAATGACATTGATCTTCAAGAATTCCAGGTTACATTACCACCTTTCCTTGCGCCTCCGAAGCCCCCAAGGACGAATAACACAACGCAAGGTTCCACTACAAGCATAAATGTCGCTACTTCGCCAATTCTTCAAAGAAAAATTAGTTTCAATCTAATTAACGAAAATGAAGATTCTTTGCAATAATGTTTTATTTTATAAATTTTTAAGATTATTTACATGATTTCAACTTTATAAGAATTAGTTATTTCTTAAGTTACATTTGACATGTAGTCACTAATCTACCTCAACTAAGATTGACATGTGAATTTTTATAAGTTTAATTGACATGTAATTATTTACTTTACAATTATGTTCTTGTAAGTTCATTTCCTATTGTTTACTTTACATTTCTCCTTTTGAGTTGGCAATATGTACAAGCCATTGCACATTATATTCAATGTAAATCGTAAACGCTGACTACGCGACCTACTTGTCGTATGATATTTGGTAATGTGCATTTTTTAGTGTAATAAAGACTTTCCGTGGTATCGGTCGGGTTTTACTTATATTGACAAATCTATTACATTCACATCTTGCATCCTGATACACCGTTATCACATGACATCTGACATAATCTACGTGCTGAGAACATACAGTCCGGCACAGATATAAATAAAAAACTAGCAAAGATAAATCCACATTTAATTACCTTAGCGTCCCCATTGGTGAGCGGTTGTTCCTCGTTGGTCCCGCGCAGCGCGACGGCCCACGGGGACAGCAGCACGTGGCATTGCGCCACCGTCACCTGGTATCATACGACACAGTGAATATCATCAGAATAAGGTGCGCAATTTTAGGTTTAATAATGTTAAATAATTATTTTGTATTTATGCTTTGTAATGAATAAATAAATAATAGTTATGAAATTTAAATTTAGTTTTTCAATTGTATTTTTTAAAATCAATCAAAGTCAAAAACAGGGACAAATCACAAAAACGAACACTTTTTTCAGTATAACATCAAGATCTGAAAGTAAAACCTAACGCAGACTTTCATGAAAATTCCTTGTAAGTAAAATGATACACTTTTGCGTGTTTCTTTTATTTATTTTTAGACACAAAACAAATTATGTAAATAAATATTATACAGCTTTGTATATAAGAAGAAATGAGTACCTTAGTAGCAGATAGTGTAATTCGCTGTAGTTCTGAAGATGAGTGCAAGTAGAGAGCTTCACCTCGTTTCGAGAAGCACAGACTTGAAATACCACTGCAAAACACATAACATCCATTTAAAAATCGATTGTAAATAGTTACACCTAATTCTTTTATTTCTGATTACATTTCGTCTAATTAAAGTAAAACACGTTCGTTGTTTTAATTTATTTATCTAGCTGAAGGATCTGCACGGAATCAACTAAATTGCACCTCACATTGATTGTTCCTGCAACGGTTTCGTATGTTGTAATAATGAGCTCGATCCGTTATGCACCTGTAGCGACCTCTGGGAGCTACGACAAGAACCTCACTCAAAGTGGTTCACGAGCAAGCAAGACGCAACAGAAGTTCTAACATATCTGCAAGATGGCGCCACGTGACAGAACAAAGAGCCTGAAACGCGGTATCGAAGTGTTTCACCACGCAACGCATATAAACCACTTCCAATTATATCCAGGAGGACCAGTCGGTCCCCTGGCCACAGCACCCGGCTAGGCAGGGTAGCTACCCTTTTCCCGACACCACCTGGACCCCCCTATTCTGCTTATTGGCATTACTCCTGACCCAATGATCAACAGTTTCTAGTTAAATCGACTAACTTGATGTCCTCCTTGCGGCAGGCGGCGGCGTTGAGTTGCCGGCGCAGGTCCGCGCCCAGCAGCAAGCAGTCGCCGAGGTTGGTGAGGCACGCGAGGCACCACTCCCGGTGCCCGCCGGACTCGAACCACGACCACGCGGTCCGGCGCACCTGCAATGTACAACCACTTGTCAAATAAACTCAAAGCTAATCACTTAACACTTGTCACTCGCACTTGCCACTAATCAAAATGTAAACCGGCCTTAAAACTGTGTATATGTATCCTCTTCAGTAGCGAGTTCAAAGAATTATAACAATTTTGTAATGTTCTATTAGGACATTACAAAATTGTTATATAAAAAAAGAAAATTGTGCTATACATATTTCTTTTTTTAAAATGACGGTTCATGACGTCAATAAGTGATAATACTATCCTACATTGAATAAAGAATTTCAATTTCAATTTCGAGTATACTTTGCTTGTACTATTACAAGTTTGGCCATAAGGATATAGAGTTCCTCGTAGCCAAATCAGTTAGGCGAAATAGTTTGGCCACAAGGAAGAAGGGGTATAAAACTGTTTTTTACGTCTCATTCACACAAGTAACTATCAAAAGACTACTAGTAAATATAGCACTAAAAGTTGATAAAATTCACAAACTTAACATCGGAATATTACGTAGTACATATTCAAATTAAACGAATAAAAACAAGAAATTTAGTTATGGGCACATTTGCACAGGGATCCGTTCGGGGCGGAATTTTTGACTGAGGCTAAATTTGTATATTTAGTATTTTGTATGTATTTAATTTGTAACTATTGTTATATTTAATAAATACACGTTGACAATTTGTTATGTTCCTTCATGCATGCATCTCCACCATATCGCCAAACGAGTGAAGAAAAAATAACCCCGGTCCATTGCTAAGGTCCCTTGATATTATTTGTCTTGATCTAAATGGTGGAGCTAGAAGTAAAAGAAGAAGGGTGTATGTGCGAGAGGGAGGGAGATACTGACCCTGGCGCCCTCGTGCGCGGTGAGCTTGTACTTGTTGTGCGGTTTGAGCGAGGGCAGCGTGAACACCTTGAACTGCTCCTCAGATGTGATCACCACGCGGTGCGTGCCTGGCTCCGGTAGTGGCGATACGCCTCTTTCCACCTAAAGAATAACATTTAAAAAATGATTTCTTTTTTATGTGTGCACGAGACAGAGTCGATACTCATCGTCATCTGAAGAAAGAAAGAAAGAAAACACATCTGCCTGCCCTTATCCTAATTTATTTGAGATCGGCGCAACATGTTTTTTTCTTCCACTTCCATTCATTTCTATCAGCTGTCAAATCTTCGATTACACCCTTTTGCTTCATATATTTTTTTTTACAATCCATCCAAACTTTTTAAGGCATTCCTCTGATTCTGCATAGTTTGATACTACGCAACGAATTTTGATGCGGATATCTTTCATATTCGCTACGTCGTTCTTGCGTGCGGCGAACTAAGCAAGACATTTTACTCTACGAATACACAAACACGTAAGCGATGCATAATACTGTTAAAAACTGAAATTTAACATCGTGATCGGTCTATGTAGAAAAGAAAAATCAATAGATTTATGGTGAAAGAATTATGGTACCTCTAGGGGGTCTGGCAGAGGCACACAGGCTCCGTCCAGTATGGTGATGCCTATAACCGGTGCCCTGTGTTTCAGCTGTATTTCCTTAGCGAGTTGACAGGTAACAGGGTCTTCTTTCCGCTTGTTGGTGGGAGGGACGTTTATCGTGAACGCGTACACGGTTCCGTTGTTGGTTCCCGCCCATAGTGTGGGGATTGAGGTTTGTGCTGGAACAAAATAGTAGCGATCATTATGTTTTGATATAAAAACATCTTCGTTAATCTGTCGATCAAATCGTTTCTATCATTTGAATGTTAACTCATTCAATTACAATGGTCAGCTTTATGCACTGACCCCACCCCTAGGGCACATTCACACTCACTGTTGATGAGGAATGTCCGTGCGAAGTACAGGCAGCGCACCATGGAGCCTCCACACTGTTACACATGTGGTAGATCAGGGCACAGTCACACTCACTGTTGATGAGGAATGTCCTGGCGAAGTACAGGCAGCGCACCATGGAGCCTCCACACTGTTACACA
The DNA here is from genome assembly GCA_027580185.1 of Tuta absoluta. Classification (NCBI taxonomy): domain Eukaryota; kingdom Metazoa; phylum Arthropoda; class Insecta; order Lepidoptera; family Gelechiidae; genus Tuta; species Tuta absoluta. The sequence goes on along the minus strand of JAQAHW010000016.1, from coordinate 9,415,531 downwards.
TGTGGTAGATCAGGGCACAGTCACACTCACTGTTGATGAGGAATGTCCTGGCGAAGTACAGGCAGCGCACCATGGAGCCTCCACACTGTTACACATGTGGTAGATCAGGGCACAGTCACACTCACTGTTGATGAGGAATGTCCTGGCGAAGTACAGGCAGCGCACCATGGAGCCTCCACACTGTTACACATGTGGTAGATCAGGGCACAGTCACACTCACTGTTGATGAGGAATGTCCTGGCGAAGTACAGGCAGCGCACCATGGAGCCTCCACACTGTTACACATGTGGTAGATCAGGGCACAGTCACACTCACTGTTGATGAGGAATGTCCTGGCGAAGTACAGGCAGCGCACCATGGAGCCTCCACACTGTTCAGAAGATTCCAGGTTCGAATCCTGGCAGGGTCGCCATGCGGTGATGGCGGTTGGGGGCGCGATCAATGAAACGCGTGTAGTCCGTAATGTGTCGTTTATTAGACTGTGCTTACTTACTAATGAAAGAGGCGCGTAGGCACACTACAACACGTGTGGTAGATCAGGGCACAGTCACACTCACTGTTGATGAGGAATGTCCTGGCGAAGTACAGGCAGCGCACCATGGAGCCTCCACACTGTTCAGAAGATTCCAGGTTCGAATCCTGGCAGGGTCGCCATGCGGTGATGGCGGTTGGGGGCGCGATCAATGAAACGCGTGTAGTCCGTAATGTGTCGTTTATTAGACTGTGCTTACTTACTAATGAAGGAGGCGCGTAGGCACACTACAACACGTGTGGTAGATCAGGGCACAGTCACACTCACACTCACTGTTGATGAGGAATGTCCTGGCGAAGTACAGGCAGCGCACCATGGAGCCTCCACACTGTTACACATGTGGTAGATCAGGGCACAGTCACACTCACTGTTGATGAGGAATGTCCTGGCGAAGTACAGGCAGCACACCATGGAGCCTCCACACTGTTACACATGTGGTAGATCGGGGCACAGTCACACTCACTGTTGATGAGGAATGTCCTGGCGAAGTACAGGCAGCGCACCATGGAGCCTCCACACTGTTACACATGTGGTAGATCAGGGCACAGTCACACTCACTGTTGATGAGGAATGTCCTGGCGAAGTACAGGCAGCGCACCATGGAGCCTCCACACTGTTACACATGTGGTAGATCAGGGCACAGTCACACTCACTGTTGATGAGGAATGTCCTGGCGAAGTACAGGCAGCGCACCATGGAGCCTCCACACTGTTACACATGTGGTAGATCAGGGCACAGTCACACTCACTGTTGATGAGGAATGTCCTGGCGAAGTACAGGCAGCGCACCATGGAGCCTCCACACTGTTACACATGTGGTAGATCAGGGCACAGTCACACTCACTGTTGATGAGGAATGTCCTGGCGAAGTACAGGCAGCGCACCATGGAGCCTCCACACTGTTACACATGTGGTAGATCAGGGCACAGTCACACTCACTGTTGATGAGGAATGTCCTGGCGAAGTACAGGCAGCGCACCATAGACCCGAACGCGTCGTCGTTGCTCCTAGCCTCCACCGCGCGCTCTATAGGCTTCACTTCCGGGTCCACTTCCACTGGCTTGTCTGCTGCCTTCTTAGGTGCTGGCTGTAACACAATAGCATATTTTTGAAACAATTTAGGAATAACAAATTAATTAACAATAGACAAATGTGCTTTCATCAGCATTCCTTGAAACCGTTGTTACAATAGTCTTCCGACCGTGCTCGGTTCAGTATACATTGTCAATTAAATAACCAGCAATGCATTTCGAACCATGAACGATCGGTAGACTAGTGTAAACTTTGAATCAACCTAAACCCACAACATGTTAGGCGGTCGTTTAGCTTGGTCTCTTGCAGCATATTTATGCATGTATATGCTGCTTTGTAGGTTCTGAATTTGTGACCGTGGCAACATTCCTGTAACTAATTGAAAGATATCCCGATACGTCATATCTTATGCTATATTTGCAGTACGCGTACCAACACCATTCTGAAAACCACTTCTGGGTGGTACGACTCCCCTGTAATACGACATCTTGCCGCGATTTACTATTCAAAAGAAATTGATTGGTTGACTGCCAAGGTGTAAGTATGTATGTTGTCTGATCAATCAAATATAATAATTATTATATACCTGTGTGGGCGAAGTGGGGCTGGCGGCGGTGGTGGCGCGCCGCTGTGACCTGCCTTTCCTCAGCCGCCGGAAGGATTCCCGCAAAGATTTCTTGAACGATTTCCGGCGAGATATCGGCGTGTCGCCCGCGCCCGCGTGATCTACAAACATAATCGCAAGTATGAAACGGCTGACGACGCTTATTCAGAAGTTGGGTATGACGAGAGCGAACGAGTGTTATATGGTCGAAGATGGAAGGAGGATTAGGGATGGAGAGGGAGGTAAATGGATGGTGAAAAATAAAAAAATGTGTGGGTCAAACTAGGAGGGATCGAGGCAGTAAAAAGAGGTTACAGAGAGAATAAGGCCAGTTAAAATAAGGATAATAGAGACGGGAGATAAATTTAAAGTAGGCATTAGGAGAAAGTGGGAGGGATGAACAATAAGATGGAAAAACCGGCTAAGTGAAGGGTTCCGTCCTTTTAAATATATATTTTATTAAAAAAAATTCTATTTGCTGTTATAGCGGCAACAGTAATACATTGTGTAAACTTCAACTGTCGATCTATTACCGTTCATGAGATACAGCCTCCAAAGAAAAAACTTTTTGTATGGGAGCCTCCCTTAATTTTTATTTTATGTTCTTTTAATTTGTTTATAGTGGCATCAGAAATACATTATCTTTAAAAATATCAACTGTTTTACTTTAATTTTTATTTTATCTCTTAATTTTTGTTGTTATTGTGGCAATAGAAATACATCATCTGTGAAAACATTAACTGTTTTACTATCACGGTGCATGAGGTACAGCCTGGTGACAGCCAGACAACCGAGTCTTAGATATTGGGTCCCGTTTTGACCCTTTGGGTACGAAATACTAAAACAAAAAACAGGGGGCGGAGAGTGTTTCTTATTATTAGAGAAGTAGGGGTTGGTCCTGAGAAACCAACAGCCACTGCGACCTTTGCAGATCTATTGTAGCTAGCCCTTTCTTTTTAAATTACCTCATCCAGTCGGGCCAACCTAAGGAAGGCCACGACTTGTTTGGGGTTAAGAGACTGGTCCTCTTTCGGGGACAACAAGGAGCCACCCGTAGTCCGGCTCCTAGTTTGCGCAAGTGCATCACACTCACAGAGTACATGAAGCGGTGTTTCATCGTCCTCAGCACATAATCTACAGTATGGGGATTCAGTCAGCCCCATTGTGCAGAGATGTGGGGGCGGAGAGTAAGATACACCAAATGAATGTATATTACCGTGTGGGTTGAGCGTGCACTTGTGTATCAGTGGTTTGGCACACGACGCGTCAATGAGCGCGAGGCCGTGCGCCGTGCCCGCGCAGACGAGGCCCCACTCCCAATGTGCCGCCAGCGACGTCAGTGCTGCTGGCGGGTTCAGCTGCACCACCGATGTCACCTGGAAACAATTAAACTTGTAAATATGTACACATGTGACAAGAACATCGGTTAACAGTAAGGCCTAGCAACAAATCAAGTATTTTTTAAGCACGGGCAGGAAAGAAAATTAACCTAACACGGAAAATGTTTTAAAATTTGGTATTCAAGCCATATTTGACAGCTGTCAGTACCATACTCATAGGCATGTCAACAACAGAAAATGGGCCCGCGGCAATAGCATTAGCAAGAATCTGACAGCTGTCGAATACGGTTGATTGGGATGGCCGTACTTTAATGATATATGTTAACAAACGTTGGGTTCCCATTAGGTAAGAAGAAAAACTGGTATGACGTGATGATGACGTATGACGCTTGTTTGCTACACAGGTTTTTAATTCTTCTTCTTCTTCTGCGTCGTTTCCTCAAGGCTGAGGGTCGTGACCACCAAAAGCAGCTCCAGATATGGTTTGTCTCCAGGACACTCTATCCTGAGCCCGGTGCATCGCCTGTTGTGTATTGCAGCCTATTGCTTCCAGTATGGCATCTGTCCAGCGGAAAGGCGCTCTGCCTCGGCTCCTTCTCCCTTCCATGCGGCCAACCAGTATGAGCTTCTCAAGATTATCGGGCTCCCGTCTAGCCACATGGCCAAGAAAAGTAAGCGAGCGTTTTTAATTAGAAGCCTCCAATTCTTTTACCAAAATAAATAATATATATTTTTTTAATTTTGCAAAATTTTCAAGCGCAAGCCAGATAAAAAATTGCATATTGTCAATAAATTTTATACGTAACACGTGAAGTGTTTTAAAATTTGGTATTCAATAAATAATAAACATAAATAAAAAAAGGCTTGGCTCACTTAGTTTTAGTTACACATACCTGGTAGCCTTGCGGGAAGTTGTGCGAGCCGGCCCTCAGAGTGAGCTTGTCGTGTCCCTTCCACACGAACCCGTCGCGATCCGACACAATGTTCACTGACACCGTCTGGAAATAAAATAATATCAGTAAAAACGAAACTGTTTTAAAAATGAATTCCACACATATCACGCCTATAATCCCTTGAGGGATAGGCAGAGCGCAAAACATGCGCAAAAAACGGACATATACGCCACGTCTGACACATATAAATTAATTCCGTTCGGAAATAAATATAAATCACGATTTAGCGACGCAATGACACAACGACGATAAAGTTAGGCCAATTTTGGGTGAAGCCTGAATTGAAGAAATCACTTTTATTCTAAAGATTTTACTGACCCACAAGCTATTTCTTCATATTTGATGCAGCATGTAGTGTGATGTCGGCCTAGAATACCGTGTGAAGTCGGCCTAGAATACCGTGTGATGTCGGCCTAGAATACCGTGTGATGTCGGCCTAGATACCGTGTGATGTCGGCCTAGAATAGCATCACCCCATTTCTTACTCATGGGTGTCGTAAGAGGCGACTAAGGGACTCGAGGGTGTGTATTGCAATTTTAGGCGATGGGCTGACAACCTGTCACTATAGTGATACACAGCTATCTGATTTACCCTCAAACTTTTGTCAGACGTGGTGTTAATATCCGTTTTACGGCCGTTAACGCTCTGCCTACCCCGTAAGGGATATAGGTGTGATTTATGTATGTATGTATGTATGTAGTGGGTCTTTTTTTTAACGTGATACCAATAACTAATTAAAATATTTTTGAGCTGTGGCTTAGTGGGTAGGTTGAGAGAATGCTACCTAGCATTAAGGCCGCCTTACTTTCTTGCTTCTTAATGGTTTTTAAGTTGTTTATTCATAAATATATCGCATAATTTTACAATAATATAATATCGCCAAACCGTAATACAGTTTGTAGTCGAAGCCAGGCACTCAAAACATTGGCGTAAATGCGACGTAATAGTTATAACTATACTTATCTATTAGTAGATTATGCAACTGTCGTATAATGGGGGTCATTAGAATGCGAGTGTCTGTTTATCACACGAGGCGCAGCCGAGTGTGATAATAGTTTGACACGAGCATTCTAATGCCTAATTATAGCAGTTGCATACACTATTTTATCTACACTCTCCAAAAAAACTCAGAAACACTTTTCTAAACGTACGCACCGGCCATTGCAAGGCCCGATACAAGGACAAATTCAATACGAGAACGTAATATGGCTTGATATGAATTTTTAAAAATCTATACTTTAGCAGTTGTTTAGATGTGGAGTCTTAACAATAACTTAACTAAACAACTGAACAACATCTGAACAACATCTGAACAACATCGAAACAACAACTGAACAACATCTGTACAACAACTGAACAAAATCTGAACAACAACTGAACAAAATCTGAACAAAATCTGAACAACAACTGAACAACATCGGAATAACATCTGAACCACGATAATCAACATCTGAACAACAACAGAACAAAAGCCTATTAAAACAACTGAACAACATCCGAAAAATTACCGTACAACAACAACTGTCAGGTGCGGCGGAAGATAGCGATTTGAGTATTGAAAAAAAAAACTTCGTTTCATTTCTCAACTTTATCGTATTAAGAGTTTTGTCATTAGACCTTATTCCAGACGCACTTCTATTATTACTAAGTCTAATTTGACGTTTCTAAAACCGTTTCCTATTCTGCATGTAACTGTCAAACTCAAATGACAGGATTATAATCTCTAAAAATAACTGACAGGATTAAACTTAGCTTTAGCCGATTAGTGCAATTCTAGGAGGTGCAAAATTAATCAATTTAAATATTTAAAAAGCTTAAATTTACTAATCTTAGCGGCCACTAAAAAGGTCCCGCTTAAAAATAGTACTGTCAAAACAAATCAAAATGGTTGCAATGTTGGAGTTTTCTGTGTGATTTTCGGTCAGATGGGAGAGTGCTAAAGTGGGATCAATTGAGTTGGGAGGTCCTAGAGTGTCCCCGGGTAGGAAAGATCTAAAGTGGCACCGGATCAGAAAGTTCTAGGCTGGCACTGGGTTGAAAGGTTTGAAAGTGGCACTGGGTCAGAATATTCTTGGCTGGCACCGGGTTGGAAAGTTCTAGAGTGGTACAGAACGAATGTTTATCTATCAATTTCATCTCTTTTTGGCGATTTTACACAAAAATGCACCAAATAAACATTAAAGCATTATTGCGTATTGCGCTCGCCAATCCATGTACCAAGCATGGTGTGTTAAGCAAATTCCCCCAAAGCCTCAACAGGGACAGGCCTGTTTCTATAGTTAAATATAAGAATTATTTTACCAAATAATAGAAAATGCTTTTTCGTGGTGTATAAAAAATATTTGTTTTCTTGCAACACTTTTATATATTTTTAAATTTGTAACACTAAATTTTGGTGAAAATAGCATTGTCAAAATCAAATTATAATCCTGTCAAAAACTTCCCAAAAACATGGCTTTTCTGGAATAGCCACACTTAAAACATCTAAGTTTAGGATTTTATTTTAGTGATTTTAGCATTAGAAACTTAAAATGATTAAAACGTGGAATCGGGTCTATTAAGTCACTACGCTTCTGTAATTTATAGTAAACCCTAGTTTTTATAGGCAGAATGCATAAAGTAGGTCATTATGCATCTGTTTTCGAATTCATAATTCGAACATTATGAGACGAGTGTATATAATAGTAGTTTATGCAACTGTCGTATAATGGGGGTCATTAGAATGCGAGTGTCTGTTTATCACACGAGGCGCAGCCGAGTGTGATAATAGTTTGACACGAGCATTCTAATGCCTAATTATAGCAGTTGCATACACTATTTTATCTACACTCTCCAAAAAAACTCAGAAACACTTTTCTAAACGTACGCACCGGCCATTGCAAGGCCCGATACAAGGACAAATTCAATACGAGAACGTAATATGGCTTGATATGAATTTTTAAAAATCTCTACTTTAGCAGTTGTTTAGATGTGGAGTCTTAACAATAACTTAACTAAACAACTGAACAACATCTGAACAACAACTGAACAACATCTAAACAACATCGAAACAACAACTGAACAACATCTGAACAACATCTGTACAACAACTGAACAACAACTGAACAACATCGGAATAACATCTGAACAACAACTAATCAACATCTGAACAACAACAGAACAAAAACCTATTAAAACAACTGAACAACATCCGAAAAATTACCGTACAACAACAACTGTCAGGTGCGGCGGAAGATAGCGATTTGAGTATTGGAAAAAAAAACTTCGTTTCATTTCTCAACTTTATCGTATTAAGAGTTTTCTCATTAAGTCATTACGCTTCTGTAATTTATAGTAAACCCTAGTTTTTATAGGCAGAATGCATAAAGTAGGTCATTATGCATCTGTTTTCGAATTCATAATTCGAACATTATGAGACGAGTGTAGATAAATTATTTTATATACACTCGTCTCATAATGTTCGAATTATGAATTCGAAAACAGATGCATAATGACCTACTTTATGCATTCTGCCTATAAAAACTAGGGTTTACTATAAATTACAGAAGCGTAATGACTTAATGACAAAACTCTTAATACGATGAAGTTGAGAAATGAAACGAAGTTTTTTTTTCCAATACTCAAATCGCTATCTTCCGCCGCACCTGACAGTTGTTGTTGTACGGTAATTTTTCGGATGTTGTTCAGTTGTTTTAATAGGTTTTTGTTCTGTTGCTGTTCAGATGTTGATTAGTCGTGGTTCAGATGTTATTCCGATGTTGTTCAGTTGTTGTTCAGTTGTTGTACAGATGTTGTTCAGATGTTGTTCAGTTGTTGTACAGATGTTGTTCAGTTGTTGTTTCGATGTTGTTCAGTTGTTGTTCAGATGTTGTTCAGTTGTTGTTTAGATGTTGTTCAGTTGTTTAGTTAAGTTATTGTTAAGACTCCACATCTAAACAACTGCTAAAGTATAGATTTTTAAAAATTCATATCAAGCCATATTACGTTCTCGTATTGAATTTGTCCTTGTATCGGGCCTTGCAATGGCCGGTGCGTACGTTTAGAAAAGTGTTTCTGAGTTTTTTTTTGAGAGTGTAGATAAAATAGTGTATGCAACTGCTATAATTAGGCATTAGAATGCTCGTGTCAAACTATTATCACACTCGGCTGCGCCTCGTGTGATAAACAGACACTCGCATTCTAATGACCCCCATTATACGACAGTTGCATAAACTACTATTATATACACTCGTCTCATAATGTTCGTTTCGATGTTTAATAGGTTTTTGTTCTGTTGTTGTTCAGATGTTGATTAGTTGTGGTTCAGATGTTATTCCGATGTTGTTCAGTTGTTGTACAGATGTTGTTCAGATGTTGTTCAGTTGTTGTACAGATGTTGTTCAGTTGTTGATTCGATGTTGTTCAGATGTTGTTCAGTTGTTGTTCAGATGTTGTTCAGTTGTTGTTCAGATGTTGTTCAGTTGTTTAGTTAGTTATTGTTAAGACTCCACATCTAAACAACTGCTAAAGTATAGATTTTTAAAAATTCATATCAAGCCATATTACGTTCTCGTATTGAATTTTTCCTTGTATCGGGCCTTGCAATGGCCGGTGCGTACGTTTAGAAAAGTGTTTCTGAGTTATTGTAGAGAGTGTAGATAAAATAGTGTATGCAACTGCTATAATTAGGCATTAGAATGCTCGTGTCAAACTATTATCACACTCGGCTGCGCCTCGTGTGATAAACAGACACTCGCATTCTAATGACCCCTATTATACGACAGTTGCATAAACTACTATTTTATATTTCGACCTATGTTTCTTGGGGAAAGCTTTTCAGTTTCATGGGCTTGTTCATTTCTTGAAACGAACGCAGTACATTTCCTTACACCGTGTATTATGTAATGTTAGTTGGACTCACCTTGACCTCCCCAGTGCTGGCGGTGTTGTTGAGCGTGGCGGCGACCACCTGCCCCGCCGCGCCGCCCACCGTCAGCTTGCCCGACAGCGGACATAGGACCACCTGGTTATAGAAATATTGATCTCATAAAAAACTTGTACGAGTACAGTAACAATGTCGTTCATACCTACAAATTAATAATCAAGCACTTCATGGGCGATATTTTCATACACCTAAATTAGAAAAGATACGCTTTTTTTTTGTTTTGGCTCTGCACTGAACCGGATAAGACCGAGACCAAGAGGATACTGGTTTCCCCACACAAAGACGAACTCTGATGGTTCGCAAACCAAGCAATCAGTTACGAAGTCTTGCCAGCTAGCCACAAATATCAATAAAAAAACCGGCCAAATGCGAGTCGGACTCGCGCACGAAAGGTTCCGTACCATTATTTACTTGAAGAAAAAAAAAAACACGTGTTTTGTATGGCAGCCCCCATTTTTTTTAGTATATGTTGTTATAGCAGCAACAGAAATACAAAATCTGTAAAAAATTCAACTGTCTAGGTATAACGGTTCAGGAGATACAGCCTCGTAACTGTAGGACGGACGGACGGACAGACAGACGGACAGCCGAGCCTCAGTAATAGGGTTTCCGTTATTACACTTTGGGTACGGAACCCTAAAAAGAAGTTAGTTTATTGGACGTTACTAATTCAGCCGATTCAGTTCTGGGGCCGTATTTCAATGTTTGAAAAGTGTCTCAGTTGAATGTCAATTTTCGTCAGTTCGAAGTATGGAAAATCAAAGTGGCAATAGAATGATAGTCGAGCTTCGATGGCATTACAATGTCAAAAAAAAAAAAGAATCGGGGTCCTAAAAGCCACACTAAATTAAACAAATATAGGTTTGTAAAATTGAATACACGCTTACCCTTTTGACGGCGAGTCGCGGGTCGTCGCTGTAAGGGTCGAATGTGCCGACTCTTCTGAAGGGCGGCCATTCTTCCTCCTCGTTCTGGCTGTCGTTGTTCTCGCATATTTCTTCACCGCTGCAAGGAAATTATTTATCATTAATTTTGCGAATGCAAAAGAATAAAATCTACGCTAAAAGATTCTATTTACAGGTTAAGTGACAGATAGTTTTGAAATATCCCTGTGTCTTTCAATTCTTAATATAAAAAATAATGATAATGAAAAATAATTATGCAACAATATTGCCTAAAACCGTTTCTATTTTTCTACTTATAACGCAAACAATCGTTTAGGTATATTGTACGTAAGTCTAGAAGTGAATATTAGATCAATCCATGCAATATATCGAAAAAATAAGCAAGTGCCCAAGTGTAATAGTGGCTCAGAAACAAGCTAAGATATAATAACTGTAATAAATCAGGGCTATTTAATAAGCGGCAAATAAATAAAAACCATTCTATTAATATGTTTAGTTCATGTTTTACCTCTGAGTTGATCGTTTCAGCCCACTTGGATAAGCGACAAGCAAAATACAAAATGAGAACATTAAGTAGAGGTATAACTTTGGCTTATTAATTAGTGCCAATGGTTACAAAACACATTGAAAAATAATTTTTGTTTATAAAAAGTAAATAGATAAACAAGTTGTAGACGGACAGTAATTTGTAGATTGTAGGGGAGGTGTAAATATACATTGTTTCTTAGTTCCAATGAGTACAAAATAATATGGTAGCAAGCATTGTTGTTTAGTAGCAAGAATTTGGACAGCATAAGACATTGTCTATTGATAATAATTACATTACAGGTCAAAAATCGCACCAAAAACACATAAGTTCAATTAAAAAAAATACTATTATCACAATATCTACATAAAAACATTACAACATATTTGATATATGATATTTTCGCAATGCCGTGTGATGCCGGCTTAGAATAGCATCACCCCATTTCTTTCCCGTGGGAGTAGTAGGAGGCGACTAAGGGACTTGGGGGTGTGTATTGCAATTTAGGCGATGAGCTGACAACCTGTCACTATGGCAACACAAAATTTTCCGAATGACCCTCAATTATATGTCAGACGTGGCGTAAATGTCCGTTTCTTACGGCAGTTTACGCTCTGCCTACTGCGCAAGGGATTATAGGCGTGATATGTGTACATAAAAATATTAAAAAAATAAAATATTATATATACATATGTTTTTTTTATTGATCCGATTTTTTAAAGTATTAAGGTGATTTTTAACCTGTACTGTAATTATTATCAATAAACAATTGTCTTATGTCTTATTTCATCATTTCGCTTTTTCTTATCACTGTAAATGAAACATTTCGCACTGCGCTGGCCATATCAAGCGTCCAAAAGGTAGAAACCCATGTCCAGTATTGGACAGTTGTGGCTGTTGATGAATTCTCTGTTTTTTTCTGCCTCATTTCTCACCTGAACAGATGCGCGGTGGTGTACTTGTAGAGCGGTGTCATGGCGACGCCGGTGACGTCCCAGAAGCGCACGGAGCCGTCCTCGTGCCCCGTCAGCAGCAGCTGCCGCTCCGCCGGGCTGTGCGCGTCCACCACGCCGCCGGACACCGGCCACGCGCCACTCGAATACACGTCCACTGTCTGCTGGTCGCCTGGATAGAAAATACACATACATATAATAGCATCACCCCATTTCTTTCCCGTGGGAGTCGTAAGAGGCGACTAAGGGATGAGGGTATGTATTGCAATTTTAGGCGATGGGCTGACAACCTGTCACTATGGCGATACACAATTTCCCGAATGACCCTCAAATATTTGTCAGACGTGGCGTATATGTCGGTTTTTGCGGGCGTTTACGCTCTGCCTACCCCGCAAAGGATAATGGGCGTGATGTGTGTATGTATGCATGTATCCATATAAGGTGCAAAAAAAAATTGAGCAAATATTTCAAGAGCTAATCAAGCCCATGAAACAGAACAACTTATCCCCAAGCAACATACGTCGAAATATGCAAAATAAATAATTGTACCTCCCATACAAAATGTTCCAGACAACCGAGAAAATTTGTATGGGAGATGCGAATAATTTTTTTTCTTATGTCGACTCATGTTCCTCAGGGAAAGTTGTTCAGTTTCATTGGCTGGTTCACCAATTAAAATATTTGAAACAGATATTTTTACATCCTGTATAACTCGCCTATATCGAAATTGAAATTCTTTATTCAACGTAGGATAGTATTATCATATCACTTATTGACATCATGAACCGTCATTGTAAAAAAAACAATTTTGTAATGTCCTAATAGAAAACCGGCTCGGGCAGGATAAAAAAATAAAAATCAAAGCACTGCCACGGGGTTGGCCAGGATAATCACACGGCATGTAACTTTACGCCACCACCATCTGAAAACGATATTTGTCTCAAATTGAAGTCAAGATTTTTAAAGCGTGTAGTTTACATGCGTATAATTAATCGGACCTCCTGAACAGGAAAAACCCAAAAAAAACCTGCCCAGAAGTGCTCCTACTCTAAATTAACAATCGTACTAGCCCCTAAGCTACCCTAGCTAATTCTGGAAGTAAAAAGAATATGTAAAGACCAAAAATGGCTACATATTTTTTTTGTAAAAATTGCAGTAGATAAATCTACCAGTTTCAACTTATAAAATATTTACTTTAAACAATTGAAATTACATCCTTACATCATTATATGTTTGCACTTTCCATATCACCCAAAGGTTGCCTGGAAGAGAATGCTGCTTTAGCATTAAGGCCGCCTTATTGTACTGTGATTTGTCTTTGTTTAATTTTATTTTGTCGATGTTATTTTTGTGTGCAATAAAGAATATTATTATTATTATTATTACATCCATGGAGATTTATAAAATTATGTCAGTTGTAAACTCCACGCACGCCCCATTTTGGTATTAAAAATGAGTGCGTGTTTCTTGTGCTGCGCTGGAATTTCAGAGCTCCATGCCTCCATATCTCTTGCGGGATCCTGTATAACTCGCCTATATCGTCTGACCAACCTTTTAGGGTCGTTAAGAAAATTGAGTATCACCATTGTGACAGGTTGTCAGCCAAGACAAGTAAGGCAGTACGATACGCACCGGCCGCTACAATGTTGTCATACACGTTGGCAGCGACGTTGTCAACCAGCTGCATGGTAGTGACAGCTGACGCGTGTATGGACACTAGGTATGGCAGCCGCAGCGGCCGCCAGCGCTCGTCGCATAGATCTATCACTACGAGCTCTTCTTCTGCTAGCACCACCTGAAAATAATTACAAGTCGGTTATATAATGGCTTCAGTACTGGAAGCTTCCTTTGCTTACTCTCAGCAATTTTTCAACTTTTTTCTATTCCTATTACTAGTGGCGACGCCTCTTCCATCTGGGCTACCGCAGCTCATTTCCTGCCCGCCAATTTTGCAAGTGTATTTTAATGCCTTTAATAAATTTTATTCCTTTTTATCTTTTACATAAACGACCATGAACTGAAGCTTCTTTTAAGAGAATAACAGAAGCTAGAATAAGAAAAAAATGTTCTGTTAGAATCGAACAAAAGTAATATCACTTTAAAACGATTTCGATAAGTTTATGTCCTAAATATAATCAGAAGAGATGAGCAACAGTTACATAGTGAGGAGAAAGTAATAAAGAACGGGCGATATGGCGCAGTGGTAGTGCTTCTGCTTGCGGCGTAAAGGTTCCGAATTCGATTCCCGGTGGGGCACCCACAAAGTTGATATTCTCACTTTGTGAATAGCCGGCTGAACCACCAGATTGCAGTTAAGAAAGATGGTTCCATGCTCCGGAGGGCACGTTAATCAGTCGGTCCCGGTTGCTGTCTATGATTACGTAGACGACGGTCGTTACACGACTATTTCGGGGCCTACTAATATAAGTAACCCCTGACACCAACTTTTATCACGGAAAAAAAGAAAAGAGTGAGTATTCTGAATAACAAATTGTAAAACACTTCCGGTGTTAGGTATAAATTTTTTTTAAACTAGCGAAATTTTCAAGCGCGGGAAGTATTAGAACCTGCGACTTTTGCCAATTCTAGTGGCGACGCCTCTTCCATCTGGGCTTGGCAAGTGTATACTAACGCCAGTAACGCGCACACGGCTTCATCTACCGGGTTAGTTAATGCAAGTATTTTTAAAGTGAGTATTCTATTGTTCTGTTTGTGTGGCAAATAAATGGTTTTCATAAAGGCGTGATCTTGTTAATATAAAGTGCTTATCCTTACCAGCGCGGCGGCTTGTTGGTTGACGGTGTGCGCGAGTACCGCGGCGGGGGTCTCCGGCCGGTCCTCTTGCAGCGGCGCGCCGTCAGGGGGCACCGGTGTCGTTGTGAAGAAGTCTATCACCTGCAAACAACATACACACATCACGCTTTTATCCTGCGCGGGGTAGGCAGAGCGTTAACAGCCGTAAAAATACTGTCGCAAATATTTGAGGCCCGTTTCAGAAACATCGTGTATTACTAAATTACTATAGACACATGTTGTCAGCCTGTTCCTAAAATTGTAATACACATGGAAACCATCGAGCTCTTTAGTCGCCTCTTACGACACCCGCGGGAAAGATAGGAGTGTTTCTATTCTAAGCCGACATGGCAATTACTAACAATATATATAGTTCATATATAACAAATGAAAATGGCATGTTGGTCAAAACTTACAAATCTATTTTTCAAATTTTATTACATAAAGAAATGTTTTGGATTTTGTGTAGTCACTCAAACTGAGTTCCCTATATTTATTATTGTAAGTATATTTGATAACTTTGAAGCACACGCGATTAATTTTGATCATCGGGGCCCAGGTAACTCGATAAATATTTACCCAGAAACTATCGCGATAACCCCGGTTAAAATTATGTATTTTCTTAGCGGGTACTTACCCGACTGGTGAAGTCAAATGCTACATGTTTCTTGTCACCCTGTTGTACTGTTACTGTGTACTTGTCAGAATATGATGATCTGGGCATACCACCTGCAAAATAACACATAAAACATTAGTGTTGCGCCAAGTAATTACCTACTTATTCACTATTATTACGTTGTTTGCGTTGCTTATTATGGAGATTGGTTAAGTCAGTCGAAAACATGATGACAAGTTTTTGGTTATCAGCGAAGATCGACAGTTTCTCTGGCCTTGCAGCAGCCGTGACTGGTTCCTAGAGGAAACCGGTAGACTCACCAGCGAAGATAGTCAGTTCTTCCCCAGACACGTCTGTCCTGTTGAGGATCTTGCTGATGGCCTTGCAGGGGTAGGGTCCGTATGGGGTGACAGGCTCCTTCAATGGTCTGTCACTCGCCGCGCCCGCCACCTCCCACGTCACGTACGATCCGTCATTGTGTGATGATGTGAAGTGCTCGCCTGAGAAATAGAGCAAACGTATAAACAAAATTAATTCATTCAATAAATCAAAGAACACCAAAATTGAGTTGAAAGTGTGCTTCGATTCCAAATTAATAGAGAATGTACACCTTTTATCGATCATTAACTGCTTTCAATATTCAAGATTATTACGTAAATCAAAATAAACGCCCGACTAATAAACAAAAAAAATTTGCTTTGAATAATATTTGTTGGAGTTAATCGGAAATTCCACCAAAATACTTCGCAATATCATATACCGGTACCAAATCTCACAGAAGTTCTAGAAAACCGCCGGGAGAGTTGGTCGCAGCTTGATGCTTGTCTCCCGCGGGAGTGACGTCTTTAAGATAGCGCCCTCCACATGTAGAAATCTGGGTCTGGATCCACTCACCCTCATCGTTCCAGCAGAGGCTCTCCAGCTGTTGGTTGGAGACAAAGGTGTGTGTGGGCGCGGCCGTGCCCCTGTCCCACAGCACCACCAAGCCGCGGTTGTAGCCAATCAGGATGCGCGACGGCACCTTAGGGTGCTCGCAGACCGCCTCCACTGCGCCCGGGTTCACTTTGAAGTCTTCTGGGCAGCTGGAAAACGGCGTTTTTTTCAAGTTTTTTGACACTCATTAATTAGGTACTCGTATTTTGATAAAGGTCTATTTTTTGTTTGAACATTCATAGTTGTAAATAATTATGCATTTGTAACTTTGAAAGCTACCATCACAGTAGCAGCTCAATTGACCAAAATTGCTCTGTCATAATTTCATCTTATACAGGATGTAATTGGACAGCCCTCCGAATACTGATAGGGTGCATTCAGACCATGTAACTGAACAACTTTCCATAAAAAAAAAAAATCAGGAAAGGTCAATAATTTTGGACTTCCTATAGTAAATACAGTTGATCGTGATTTTGTATTTGAAGGTCAAATATTCGTTTCCTGACATATGTTCCTAGGGGAATGTTGTTCAGTTCCATGGTCTGCATGCACTTCAGTATTCGGAGAGCTGTCCTTTAAACCCTGTATAATGTATTGAGTGAGATAGTTAACTCACTTTTGCATAACAACATCCTGGTATATGACGTCTTCCGTGACTGTGAATGTGTTTAGATCTAGGCAGTAGACATTGCCTCCCTCTGTTCCCAACAGCAGATGCTTCCCGCTGGACTCCACGCATAAGGAGGATACTTTTCTGTTCTTCCCCTCGAACGAGTATGTTTTTAATGCCACCAGCGACTTCTCGTTTATCTCCCAGAGATGGAGGCTGTTGTCGTCCAATAGTGAAATCAGACGCCCTGTGCCTGGAATTAGAAATAAAATTGCTGAAACTGAACAGATGCCTTGCACTTAGTTTATGAAACTTTTTGTTTCAATAAGAGACTATGTTTTGACGTGGTGTTGCATATTTTAGGCATAATTTTAATAAACAGAATGAGGTTTAGTCCAGTTTGTTTATGATATGACATTGAAATTTGTATAGAAATACAGTTTTGTATTAGATGCAACACCACTTTTATTTTATTTTTGCTTTATGGAATTAATAAGTATAATTATTTAATAATAAGTATAATTCAAATGTTAGTACGTTTAAAAGAACAAGAGTCCGTAACGAGTATGGTAACCACACGAAATAAAGGATCACTAATTTCCATAACCATTTCATTTTGAAACCTAATTTTGAAATATCTGTAGATTTAGAATAAACTTAATGTTTTACTTGATAACATAACCGTTATCATGCGTAAACTTACATCCCGCGTGATTAACCTGGCTGGACCCGAGGCAGTGCCTTTATTTTTATTTTTTTATCTCGCCGACAATAAAAAATTGTTACAAATAAAAAATTTAGTTATACCAATCTCTGTTTTTTTACAATGACGGATCATAACGTCAATAAGTGATAATACTACATTATATAAAGTAAATTTCAATTGCATGCCAACCGACCTGGTATGAAGTGTATGTGCGTGACGGCGGTGTCGGGGCAGGTGTGCTGTCCGTAGAGCTCCACTCCTGGCCTGCCGTACACCTTGAGCGCCCCTGTGGCTGTGCCCAGCGCGGCCAGGCGCAGCAGCGGGTCCCACGCGAGCGCTGACGCTCTGTGTGGGAAGCCATGCTGTACGGTCTGTTGACAAACACAACAAAATATTTACTATGTGTAAACAAACATTATAGCATATTCACCAATATGTACTTTGAATGGCGGGCGTATGTGATCTGTCCGTGAAGAAGGCTACCGTAAGCAGCCGAAACGTAGCGGGATAAGCTCTCTACCAAATAAAAACAAGTTAGTCGCGTGAACCCACATCAGGAGTAGTACTTGTTCGTTTAGTAATTAAATATGTACTTTAAATCATACACACAATATACGGGGTGTAAGGGACAGCCCTCCGAATACTGATAGGGTGCATGCAGACCATGAGACTGAACAACTTTCCTCTAGAAACATTTGTCAGGAAACGACAAAACAACAACCTCCCACACAAAATCACGATCAGCTGACTGCATTTACCATAAGGACAACATTTCATTTTACGTTAGATACAAAAGATATATATATCGTTTAGAGTGTTTGGGATGCTTATTAACATACACAAATTTTCATAATTTTTAATGCAATCGTTTCTGAAATATAATATTAATAGAAAAAGTAGGTATTGTGTAAGTGCAAGGACTGTAATTGGACAAAACGATTTGATGAAGCTTGCGGTACCTTTGCAGGTAAGAGTATGAGTCAGTCAGTTGTTTGATTGCTTCGTGATGTAACATAATCAATCAATATTATTTAACATAATACCTTATAATTAAGATATAAACAGTTAGTAAAAACTCAATAATAGAGTGCCAATTACATCTTAGTAAATAACCTAGTTTTTGCTATTTGACACCTCTTTCACAATAGAATGGTTTGCAGTCACGATACAACCAAGTACATTGTATTCAATGTAGTGGTTTAATACCTGCCCCATACATCACCAGCTAACAGAGGCACCTGGTTCCTCTCAGCGTTATATGAACGGAAGGGTCTGTTTGAAATAGTCTTGGGTAATGGAAGAGTGAGTCATACGATGTGGAAACGTAAAATAGCCCAATCAGCTTTACGATGAACTGTAGTGACGTTCATAAGAAAGATGGGCAATAAGTTTCGGTCAAGGTTTTAGTTGGCTTGACTTTAATAAACATTAAACATCTTTATGAAATAGTTTATTAATGAAATATTATATTAAAGTGGAACTTAACTGACCAACGTGTATCATACATTTTTATATTAAATATTAATGTTTTTTCATTTGCAAACTACGACGTTTTCGTTTACGCAAAAACGGCGCGTTAACTCACATGGCTGTTTGCTAGATATAAACTTTTTTTTTTTAATTTAACCATCTCTTTTACAGTAACAATAACTGCGGTTGCGAATATAGTAGAAAAACGTGTCAAATTCAGTAAGCATGACGCGGACAGTCACACACGTGGGAATAATTCTTATACCTACAGTTCATTTTGTCACTCACATAATACGTGCTGTTATAACGCCAGCTTCTGCGAATGGCAATTATGCAATATGCAGGCAGCTCTTTGTAGCGTAGTAACAATAAAGTCAAGTATGTACTTTTCTTATAATTTGATAAACCGCTACGGCTTCTGGTTTACAAAGTGGCTATGATATTATAAACTTCTTCTTTTCGTGTGGGACACGGAGTCATCTAATGACCCAATAAACCCTGGTGTCAGAGTTTTTCAACCATCTACAGCTAGAAATAGGTCTCTAACATGGTTGTATAACGACCGCCGTCTAAGTAATCATAGACAGTGAGCATTGAAGAAGAAACAGACAGCAAACTGTCGATGGTGTGTAGTAGACAGACGGTGTTGTAGACTCTACAACATGCTAGGTAAGTAGGTACTACTTGATCACAACAAAACATGGAGTGTATCCGTTCATGCTTTCACTAGTGAGACGGCTTCATTTGTTTTGCTTTGAGAGTTCGGTCGAATAACGGCTCTACGATCTACCATAGTGCATAATTACGTTTTCGGCGAGGCAGTTATACCATGGGCCTCAACATGGTGATTACCCGCCGTGAAAGTTCTTAGCACACAATGGAAAATGGTTTACAAAAGTGTTGGCTGTATCTATACGCACTACACATCGTGCGAATATAACTAGCATATGCAAAAGCTTTGCATAATATTAATCTTTTTTTAGTCCGGTTAAGAGAACTTGATTAATTATTATGATAAACGTAGAAGGTGCGAAAAATGAGCAGGTCAGGTACCTGAATATTTGAGTAGTTTCATATTTCATATTTATTTATTTGCATTTATGTACAATAATTATTAAATAAAGGTCTTAAAATTAGAAAAATTAAAATTAGAAGAACATAGTTTCAAGGATAGGATCATTAATTCTTAACATGAGATTATTGTTTAATCTTCCCTAGTTATTTCTTTAAAGAAGCTTCATCAAAACTTGATAATTTGCAAAACAATCTCGAATCAGGTCAAAGTTCCGTGATGCCAGCACTAATTCCCTGCTGAAATGATGCTATTTACTTAAATTGTTTACCTAACACGAGAAGTTTTAAAAAACGATATTAAATTCCCTAGTGAAGTCATGCACTAGATCGAAGATAGCTGACACCGACACAGCCTGTTGGCCTAAGGTAGGGCAGAAAATATACGAAGCGAACGCGATGTGTCCTTACTTAGGCAAGTTACTTACCGTCCATTAAGACTATTTGTTCATGGAATACAGGCAATGCTTCTAGGAATAACGTACCAACCAATCTACTCGTGGGCATAGACATGTTTGTAGATAATTAACGTAAGGGTAGATCTGATTGTGTTCTGGATATACCTACATGTAATGTATATAACGTGTGTAGAAGAATATATAAATATTAATTAGAAATGGAAAAAGTTGAATCTCTTTTGCCTCTCTGTATTGCTGTTAAAAAATCTTAAAAATGCCTAAATTGCTTTAAAAATACCGGGTGTAAGGGACGGTGTACCGCAATGTTCAGACCATGAAACTGAATAATTTTCTATGGTAGCCTATGTCGGGAAATGACAAAAAAATGCGCGTTTCCATAGAATATCAGTCAGCTGATTGGAATTTTTTTACGGGAGGTCGATTTTGGCGATAAAGTTCGTTGTATTAGTATTTGTATTTTCTTTTCTCTTTTACCAACATAGCCTTATTAGAAAAAGATTTTCAGCTTCATAGCCTCCATAGAAAAAAAAAATCTGATCATGTCTGCAAAGTTTTTGGTGCACTGCCCCTTACACCTCGAATAACAATGATAAAATAAATATATAAATTCTTCGCGTCATAAGACTGACGTACATAGCAGACAAGACAAATTTATAAAACACTCGTAAGTACAAGTGTACCAGCTCATCTAAGCTTTCGTCTCGACATCACGATGTGCTTCACCTATTGGACCGGTTCTGAGACCGTTACAAGGACTAGCCATTCCAACTATGCAGCTATTTTAAATAGCACCTCCACAGCCTGAGATGAGGTAGTGTTTATGTAGAGTCAGGAGTCGAGCGAAACTAGCCGGATAGTGCCAATCTGTGCGCCAGAGTTGTAGTTCTAGCTCTAAGAAAGGTGCTGATGATGTTGCCGTGGCAAAAAGTTTAAGTATATTACATTACGCAAGAAGACACTTTTCCTGTTAGTGAAACGAACAAAAGTCTAGTTTTCTTTCATCAATCAAAAAACCAGCAGCAGCATATAAAAAAACCAACGTTGTTGTGTGTGACTTTTCTATTAGTCGAAAGTGTATCTACAGTTTTTATTCATGGCTTAGTTTGTTTACATTAGCAATAATTATATCAAATTAGATTCTAATCAGAATGTAAATCAAAGCTCATTCATATGCACGACACCATGTCGGAATTCGATCAATGCGAGTCATTAAACGTCAATTAGACCGTGACACATTCAGCTGTGGAGCAAATGTTGTGTATGGTTCCATCCAACCGCATACAACATTTCCTCAAACAAACGCGAGCGCGGACTTGTAACAATGCTTATGGAACTGTCAGATCTAGAAATCGACTAATTTACATCACTCTATGAAATGCGCAAACTAACTTCTATGTTTAGTACATATTTTCTGTTGTTTAGTATATTTCTTCCGTTCCATAGTTCTTTCCGGTGGTTCGCCCGCAATGCAACTAAACTGGAAACAATTTTAGAAACCACTAAGTTTTATTGATCTTTGCGATGAAAAGTTATTCCAGCACACGATTTGAAACAGGTAATTACAAAGTAAGAGAATGTAGAATACGTAGTAGAAGAATATTAGGTATATTATTGGTTTGACATCACAATTAAACATTACAATGTAAATTTATATGAAGGTGCTATAAACAATACGGTGACATTTATCGTTTAAGTAAGAGTACTCGGAAATATTTGCTACATCTTATATTATTTACTAGCTTTTACCCGCGACTTCGTCCGCGTTAGATAGTTTTTTTAGGCAGAAGTTCTAAAGTAGGTATGTGTATTCATAGTGTGACAGTGATATTAGAACAGTTCTTATCTGTACTGTTTAAAGATGAATTGCTTGCTACTGTTGTTCAAGGGACAATTCTAAATTTGCAATCCGGCCTGAGAGACAAAATTTTTAAACACTGAATACAAAAGTCAGTAGATAACAGAGTACTTACTCCAGAGGTGCCGATTTGAGCACACTTAAATGGTCAGCATAAGTGGATAAGACAGATAAATCTTAAGTTACTGTAATACATTTTTATATACCACATCTTCTGCTTTTCTGTCCTTAACTTATTCCCATCATATTGAACAACTTTTGTTTTAGAATCATGCCTGTATCTCTAATAGTTTAAATGGGCACCTGATAATAGACCTGGAAGTCAACATAAGGTACTACAGATCCTAAATGTCCTTGTGAAAAGAAGCGGCCTATCATACTGAACAACTTCTGTTCTGGAACCATTTCTGTATCTCCAATAGTTTACGTGGGCTCCTGATGGTAGACCTGGTGGTCTATATAAGGTACTCTAGATCCTCAATGTCCTTGTGCAAAGAAGCGGCTCATCATACTGAACAACTTTTGTTTAATAACCATGCCTGTACCTATCTCTAATAGTTTAGCTGGGCCCCTGGTGGTACACCTGGTGGTCTACATAAAGTATTTCAGATCCCCAATGTCCTTGTGAAAAGAAGCGGCCCATCATACTGAACAACTTTTGTTTTGGAACCATGCCTGTATCTCTAATAGTTTAGCTGGGCTCCTGGTGGTACACCTGGTGGTCTACATAAGGTACTCCAGACCCTCAATGTCCTTGTGAAAAGAAGCGGCCCATCATACTGAACAACTTTTGTTTTGGAACCATTTCTGTATCTCCAATAGTTTAGGTGGGCTCCTGATGGTACACCTGGTGGTCTACATAAGGTACTCCAGAGCCCCAATGTCCCTGTGAAAAGAAGCGGCCCATCATACTGAACAACTTTTGTTCTGGCACCTTGCCTGTATCTCTAATAGTTTAGCTGGGCTCCTGGTGGTACACCTGGTGGTCTACATAAGGTACTCCAGAGCCCTTATATGCTTGTGAAAAGAAGCGGCCCATCATACTGAACAACTTTTGTTTTGGAACCTTGCCTGTATCTCTAATAGTTTAGCTGGGCTCCTGGTGGTACACCTGGTGGTCTACATTAGGTACTGCAGAGCCCCAATGGCCTTGTGAAAAGAAGCGGCCCATCATACTGAACAACTTTTGTTTTGGAACCATGCCCATATCTCTAATAGTTTAGCTGGGCTCCTGGTGGTACACCTGGTGGTCTACATAAGGTACTCCAGATCCCCAATGCCCTTGTAAAAAAAAGCGGCCCATCATACTGAACAACTTTTGTTTTGGAACCATTTCTGTATCTCCAATAGTTTAGGTGGGCTCCTGATGGTACACCTGGTGGTCTACATAAGGTACTCCAGAGCCCCAATGTCCCTGTGAAAAGAAGCGGCCCATCATACTGAACAACTTTTGTTCTGGCACCTTGCCTGTATCTCTAATAGTTTAGCTGGGCTCCTGGTGGTACACCTGGTGGTCTACATAAGGTACTCCAGAGCCCTTATATGCTTGTGAAAAGAAGCGGCCCATCATACTGAACAACTTTTGTTTTGGAACCATGCCTGTATCTCTAATAGTTTAGCTGGGCCCCTGGTGGTACACCTGGTGGTCTACATAAAGTATTTCAGATCCCCAATGTCCTTGTGAAAAGAAGCGGCCCATCATACTGAACAACTTTTGTTTTGGAACCATGCCTGTATCTCTAATAGTTTAGCTGGGCTCCTGGTGGTACACCTGGTGGTCTACATAAGGTACTCCAGACCCTCAATGTCCTTGTGAAAAGAAGCGGCCCATCATACTGAACAACTTTTGTTTTGGAACCATTTCTGTATCTCCAATAGTTTAGGTGGGCTCCTGATGGTAGACCTGGTGGTCTACATAAGGTACTCCAGATCCCCAATGTCCATGTGAAAAGATTCGGCCCTTCATACTGAACAACTTTTGTTTTGGAACCATGCCTGTATCTCTAATAGTTTAGCTGGGCTCCTGGTGGTACACCTGGTGGTCTACATCTATACTCCAGACCCTCGAATGGTGATATAAAGTAGCCTATGTCCGTTCTCGGTAGGCTAGCAATCTCTGTGCCAAGTTTCATGAAGATCGGTTCAGCGGTTTGGCCGTGAAAGCGTAGCAGACAGACAGACAGACAGACAGACAGACAGAGTTACTACCTGGTGGTCTATATAAGGTACTCTAGATCCTCAATGTCCTTGTGCAAAGAAGCGGCTCATCATACTGAACAACTTTTGTTTAATAACCATGCCTGTACCTATCTCTAATAGTTTTGCTGGGCTCCTGATGGTACACCTGGTGGTCTACATAAGGTACTTCAGAGCCCCAATGTCCTTGTGAAAGAAGCGGCCCATCATACTGAACAACTTTTGTTTTGGAACCTTGCCTGTATCTCTAATAGTTTAGCTGGGCTCCTGGTGGTACACCTGGTGGTCTACATTAGGTACTGCAGAGCCCCAATGTCCTTGTGAAAAGAAGCGGCCCATCATACTGAACAACTTTTGTTTTGGAACCATGCCCATATCTCTAATAGTTTAGCTGGGCTCCTGGTGGTACACCTGGTGGTCTACATAAGGTACTCCAGATCCCCAATGCCCTTGTAAAAAAAAGCGGCCCATCATACTGAACAACTTTTGTTTTGGAACCATTTCTGTATCTCCAATAGTTTAGGTGGGCTCCTGATGGTACACCTGGTGGTCTACATAAGGTACTCCAGAGCCCCAATGTCCCTGTGAAAAGAAGCGGCCCATCATACTGAACAACTTTTGTTCTGGCACCTTGCCTGTATCTCTAATAGTTTAGCTGGGCTCCTGGTGGTACACCTGGTGGTCTACATAAGGTACTCCAGAGCCCTTATATGCTTGTGAAAAGAAGCGGCCCATCATACTGAACAACTTTTGTTTTGGAACCTTGCCTGTATCTCTAATAGTTTAGCTGGGCTCCTGGTGGTACACCTGGTGGTCTACATTAGGTACTGCAGAGCCCCAATGTCCTTGTGAAAAGAAGCGGCCCATCATACTGAACAACTTTTGTTTTGGAACCATGCCCATATCTCTAATAGTTTAGCTGGGCTCCTGGTGGTACACCTGGTGGTCTACATAAGGTACTCCAGATCCCCAATGCCCTTGTAAAAAAAAGCGGCCCATCATACTGAACAACTTTTGTTTTGGAACCATTTCTGTATCTCCAATAGTTTAGGTGGGCTCCTGATGGTACACCTGGTGGTCTACATAAGGTACTCCAGAGCCCCAATGTCCCTGTGAAAAGAAGCGGCCCATCATACTGAACAACTTTTGTTCTGGCACCTTGCCTGTATCTCTAATAGTTTAGCTGGGCTCCTGGTGGTACACCTGGTGGTCTACATAAGGTACTCCAGAGCCCTTATATGCTTGTGAAAAGAAGCGGCCCATCATACTGAACAACTTTTGTTCTGGCACCTTGCCTGTATCTCTAATAGTTTAGCTGGGCTCCTGGTGGTACACCTGGTGGTCTACATAAGGTACTCCAGAGCCCTTATATGCTTGTGAAAAGAAGCGGCCCATCATACTGAACAACTTTTGTTTTGGAACCTTGCCTGTATCTCTAATAGTTTAGCTGGGCTCCTGGTGGTACACCTGGTGGTCTACATTAGGTACTGCAGAGCCCCAATGTCCTTGTGAAAAGAAGCGGCCCATCATACTGAACAACTTTTGTTTTGGAACCATGCCCATATCTCTAATAGTTTAGGTGGGCTCCTGATGGTAGACCTGGTGGTCTACATAAGGTACTCCAGATCCCCAATGTCCATGTGAAAAGATTCGGCCCTTCATACTGAACAACTTTTGTTTTGGAACCATGCCTGTATCTCTAATAGTTTAGCTGGGCTCCTGGTGGTACACCTGGTGGTCTACATCTATACTCCAGACCCTCGAATGGTGATATAAAGTAGCCTATGTCCGTTCTCGGTAGGCTAGCAATCTCTGTGCCAAGTTTCATGAAGATCGGTTCAGCGGTTTGGCCGTGAAAGCGTAGCAGACAGACAGACAGACAGACAGACAGACAGAGTTACTTTCGCATTTATAATATGGTACACCTGGTGGTCTACATAAGGTACTCCAGAGCCCCAATGTCCCTGTGAAAAGAAGCGGCCCATCATACTGAACAACTTTTGTTCTGGCACCTTGCCTGTATCTCTAATAGTTTAGCTGGGCTCCTGGTGGTACACCTGGTGGTCTACATAAGGTACTCCAGAGCCCTTATATGCTTGTGAAAAGAAGCGGCCCATCATACTGAACAACTTTTGTTTTGGAACCTTGCCTGTATCTCTAATAGTTTAGCTGGGCTCCTGGTGGTACACCTGGTGGTCTACATTAGGTACTGCAGAGCCCCAATGTCCTTGTGAAAAGAAGCGGCCCATCATACTGAACAACTTTTGTTTTGGAACCATGCCCATATCTCTAATAGTTTAGCTGGGCTCCTGGTGGTACACCTGGTGGTCTACATAAGGTACTCCAGATCCCCAATGCCCTTGTAAAAAAAAGCGGCCCATCATACTGAACAACTTTTGTTTTGGAACCATTTCTGTATCTCCAATAGTTTAGGTGGGCTCCTGATGGTACACCTGGTGGTCTACATAAGGTACTCCAGAGCCCCAATGTCCCTGTGAAAAGAAGCGGCCCATCATACTGAACAACTTTTGTTCTGGCACCTTGCCTGTATCTCTAATAGTTTAGCTGGGCTCCTGGTGGTACACCTGGTGGTCTACATAAGGTACTCCAGAGCCCTTATATGCTTGTGAAAAGAAGCGGCCCATCATACTGAACAACTTTTGTTTTGGAACCATGCCTGTATCTCTAATAGTTTAGCTGGGCCCCTGGTGGTACACCTGGTGGTCTACATAAAGTATTTCAGATCCCCAATGTCTTTGTGAAAAGAAGCGGCCCATCATACTGAACAACTTTTGTTTTGGAACCATGCCTGTATCTCTAATAGTTTAGCTGGGCTCCTGGTGGTACACCTGGTGGTCTACATAAGGTACTCCAGACCCTCAATGTCCTTGTGAAAAGAAGCGGCCCATCATACTGAACAACTTTTGTTTTGGAACCATTTCTGTATCTCCAATAGTTTAGGTGGGCTCCTGATGGTAGACCTGGTGGTCTACATAAGGTACTCCAGATCCCCAATGTCCATGTGAAAAGATTCGGCCCTTCATACTGAACAACTTTTGTTTTGGAACCATGCCTGTATCTCTAATAGTTTAGCTGGGCTCCTGGTGGTACACCTGGTGGTCTACATCTATACTCCAGACCCTCGAATGGTGATATAAAGTAGCCTATGTCCGTTCTCGGTAGGCTAGCAATCTCTGTGCCAAGTTTCATGAAGATCGGTTCAGCGGTTTGGCCGTGAAAGCGTAGCAGACAGACAGACAGACAGACAGACAGACAGAGTTACTTTCGCATTTATAATATTAGTGTGGATTTTAGTTTGTCGGTTTAACTGTCTAGCAAAATCATAACAAGGTCTATCATCATCAAATCAGATCACGGCGTATCTGTTTGTTCTAAGAACTGATGGATGATACTTTATAAGAATGACATTTGTTTACCTAAGCATTGCCGTGGCTTAGCATCACCTAAATACAACGCGTGGGTGTCGTGAAAAGCGACTGAGGGATAAATTTATCCAGGGAATGGGCAGCAGCGTTCTCTGTGAAAACAATTTCTTAAACTGCGCTCGCCAATCCGCGTACCAAGCGTGATGAGTATGGCAATACCCCCCAACATGGGGAGGCCTATGTCAAGCAGCGAAATGTTGTGGCTGTAAATGTGTATAACTAAGCATTACTCGGAAGTCTCCGGTTGCTTACACACCAATTGTACCGGCTAGTTTTGCGTGTGTTGTACTCGTATGATGTCATCGGCCACAGCTGAGCGGTTGCCAAGTGACGTCATATAAGGAGGACAATCGCTTAAGGGTGCGGTTATTTTGGACTGAATCGAAGATGCAAATATCATTCGAAGACATTGATGCGGCTAAGGATTTCAATTTGATTGAAGTCAGTTGAAGATAAACAATCGGATTTCAGTTTTGGATTCGGGATAGGGTCAAATTTCTCGAATAGGAAACTATGAAACATTTGTCTAGTTTAGAGCAAAGTGCAATGATTATTGAAAGTAATGCAGACGACGTGGGAGCAGTTCTAAGACTGATATGCATTACAAATAACATAAATGCGTGGAGTGCAATGTGCATAGTATTTATTAATAGTGGCAAGAGGAAGAAAAGTTAGCGAGCACTGAGCAAAACTTTGTATTTACAGGAAACGCTACTGCCAATTCCCTGAACGAATGCGCCACGCTGCACTATTAGCGCCATCAGTGTGAGACAAGATAGTGAATGGTCCCACAAGCCACCGACTCATCAACACGCGGACCATGAATGGGCATCAGAAAGGAAATCACAAGTCGCCGTATAAGGCCCGGCGCAGATTACTAAGATGGGTAATTGAGGGATTGATATGTCAACTAACTAGATTGAACGATGTTAAAGTTGCACTTTTTATCAGGCTGCTTTATTTTAAAGCTGTTAGGCAGGAAGCCCGACAACATAATATAGTGTAAGTTTCAAACTCTTAGCGAAGAATAACAAAGGGGTTTAAAAGTTGGCAACATTAATATGGTTTCTGTGAAATATGAGAGTTACACACCCTTGTCGGGAACAGGGAATAGGTAAAATATGGGATGTTAGGGACAGCCCTCCGAATACTGGATAGGGTGCATGTAGACCATGAAACTAAACAACTTTCCCCTAGGATCATTTGACAGGGAAAATAAAATAAAAATTACTTCCCATAGTAAAGTCAGTCAGCTGATCGTGATTTTGTATGGGGGCCAGATTATTTTATGCCATTTTCTGAGGTATATTCCTAGGGTAAAAAAAAAACCATTTATCGGTCTGAATGCACCCTATTAGTATTCGGAGGGATGTTCCTTACACCCTGTATAATAGCAACTAATATGCGCTGTGAAATTACTCCGGTCATAAAGTGATCAACGTAAACACTTGCCAGCGGCTTGTAGGAGTATTTTAACGCAAAAAGTTTTTTATTGTGAATGGTTTTGCGTGGTTACTTACTTTGCTTTCTGCAATAAAAAAGCGTTATTTTTACCTTTGTCGGTAACATGTTACGTTTATAGTATAAACTTTAAAGGGTGGCCAATTGGAACATTGTTTAAGCATTCATGTCTCACGGAAATGATCGAAACGTGACCATCTCTATAACGAGTGGTAAAAGTATTGAAATACATTTCATGTTTCTGTCATTTTGCGGTGGGCTAGCGGCTAGCTGCTATGCTATCAAACCACCAGCGTGCGAAGGTGTCACAGTTGGTTTCCTGCGCAGCTTCCGGCGCCGGTGCGCGCAGGCGTGCGCGGCTGCGCGGGCGCCGCCGCCGACCGGCCATTGTGACGTCACACGCATGTGTCAACCAACCATACAGCCCAACGCAGATCCGAACTCTGATATGGTGCTGTTATGGGGAAAGCAACAAGCAAGCCCCGCTCGCTGTTGACAGATATAAATTCATCGTGATCTAGGAGTTTATCTCTGATCAACACATTGAATGATTGATTGATGTTTCCAATCAGCGATTCAGTTACAATAAATAGCCATGAGATCGATACTATCTAAAATAAAGTTTTAATTAAATATAGGATAGAAAGAGAATTAAGGCGATATGATGTAAGAATGCAAAAATGACAGACCTTTGCTAAATGGAGTGTTAAATTAACATTTAAAGCTGTTGTCTAGAGTAGTAGACAGGTTTAACTTGCTAACTAATGTTAATTATTTATTACATACCGGTCCGTATGAGTCATAGTGTCTGATCGGGTCAGTAATCTATCTAAGCTCAGTCTTCAATAAATGTAAGAGAGAACTTTTTATCAAGATAGAAGGTATGGAAATTACCTGCATTCTTGATTTCGTAAAAAAATATGAATGTTCGCAATATAAAGAAAGAGCGAAATACTTCAATACAATTATATGTATATTACTAGCAGCATGCCCAGCGGTTTCACCCTTTCACCCGCTGCTGCTGTTTTTCCGCGGAAATAAGACATTTTAATATAGCCTATGTTCATGAATTCTGATGGTAAAAGAATGATTTAAATCTGTCCAGGAGTTTGGAGACTATTCAAAACAAACAAATAATCGAATCTTTCCTCTTTAAAATATTATGATAAATTTGATTATTTCGATATAAAAAGTATATAACATACAAATACGTGTGTTATTTATTAAACATTCTTTATGACGCCATTGTTCTCTCATTCTGGGAAATTGATAGCATCCGGTTTGTCAGTTTCATATCATTTCGATATTGCGGTAGTCGTCTGATTAAATTCATATCCGCCCAAAATATACCGATTTTCTGATTACAAGAAACATGTACAGTCAAGATCAGGCTGGGTTAGACAGTTTGGACTTTGGACCGTTCTTATGCCGCGCGCATATGACTTACATTGGCAGTTTGAGTGTCTAACCCAGCCTGATCTTGACTGTATCTAGTTTGATCCTCTATACTCAGGTGTATTAGTATAGTTACTCATTTTCTGTGTAACTGGCTAACTTCTCATATTCATACAGGTACTTCAAATGAAGCCAAGAGTATGATGAATCAACGCGGGACCTTAAAAAGACTTGCTTCTAAATTGCATTTTCTAACTGTTCATAGAGTATGCAGTTGTTCAGTTTCAAGATAAGGGGTAAACAGCACGGTGAGGCATGCAGGTGATTGTGAGACGTGCGCCGGCGCGGCGTGCGTGAATCACTCGGCATTGACATTCGGATCTCGTACACGAATGTGTAGAGCCTCTTTGGCACTGCCCTTTGAAGCTTAGTTTGCTTTTGGCCTGTGATATGTAATACAACATTTCTCCCGAATGATGGTCCTTTTCTAAGAATTCCTAAGACATATTTTTGGAATGTGCAATTTTGATTTCATTAAAATGCAGTATGTAGACCAAATCTAGAATCATAAGCCAAAATGTATTTAACCAAGCTTCTGTATATTTAGTGGGCAGAATGATCTCGTTACCAGAGGTCGGGATTACGTCATGTCATGTGTTTAGTAAAATTAAACAATTCTGCGGGCGGGAATACCAGCTCTATCGCTAAGGAGTAAAGGAGTCATCATCTGCTCTATTAACTAAATGAAACTAGTCTGTAAACAAGTTATGTTTCCTTCTTAAAGACCACGTTTCCGCTCGATCACGTCATATTCTTTTGCAATATTTTTTATTTTACATTTTCATTTATCTTTCCTTGAAAGTAATTCTAATTTAATCTATTTACCTTAGCTGTATTATTTACTAGCGTTTATTATAAAATGGCGATGACTAATCTTCTGAAAAATCACTTTCGCTCGCTATGAAGTATGCACCACAATTCGTAGGCACCGTTTATGAAAATACAAACTTTCTTCCGAGTATGAAGATGACCCAGAATCCAGATGACGGGATCCTTATAAGGGACTCGTACAATGCAGTGTGGTGTATGAGTGTAGTAAAGCAGTGACAAAGAGTACCGTCATAGTATAAAGAAGGGAGGAAGTAAGCCAACTCCGGCCTAATCCGCGCTATAATTGCCTACTCTCTTAGGGTTGTCACTTTCAACGAAATTTCAATTCAGTGCCTAAGAATTGGCAAGCGTCAAGCAGTTGCATTTTTAAATTGTATTGTGCCAACCAAGGTGGCTGAGTCAGTTTTACATTACCATACGATGATGAAACCTATCTTATTAGAGAAAAAATCTTGTTTGGGAAACATGAGACAACAGACAATAGGCGGCGTGTTTCCCAAAGAACGACCAGCAGACGTGCGGGGTGGTGTTGGTTGAGCATGTCGTCTTTGTTAAAAAAATCTAATTCAGTGATGATCATTTATCCAATAATGAGTCCTTGTTCGCCGAGCGTTGTTAGGTCCAGCGGTTTCCGAACTTTGAACCTTAATATTTCGCCTGACCAATAGTAAACCAATAATAACAGCAAATAGACAACTAATAAATCTCATCATCGTGTTTAACAAAGTTATTATAATGTATCATGATAAAACAAATGAATTCCTCGTACTTAGGTACTTTGCCTGGTCAGTAGGTAATTTGAAGAGTGACAAATCTGGAATTGATGCATAATTCAGACATCCAAACACACAACAAGCATAATAAATTAAAACTTATAAAACACGACTGCTTTCTGAGATAATGGCTAGCCTATGACACTTGGGATAATGTAAGGATTCTTCCGATACAAGTCCCATTCAATCTATTCAGTATTAACGAGTTTCAATCCTTTAAAGAATCGCACATAAACATACATGCATACATGAACTCTAAAAACATAAAACTCCTTTTTTGGTTGGGCAGTCGTGAAAAAATAATAATAATAAAATTCTGCACATAAAAAGAAACAAATAATATCCTTAACATCTTAACTTAGAAATATGTGAAATAGGTACAACAAGGTTAAAATAATTACTTTCTTTTGCAATAATCAGCCATTTTACTATCGTGGATTCGCCTTACTAGTAAGAAACTAAAGGGCGGGGCAGACCGGCTCCGTATGCGTTCCGTATCCAGCTCTCGTCCGTAGTCACGCACGAACTTATAACGTTGTAATGTATGAGACTGTATGAGATACGGCACACCGCTTGCGTTGCGTATCCGTTCCGTGCTGCACGCAAGCGGTGTGCCGTATCTCATACAGTCCCATACATTACAACGTCATCAGTTCGTGCGTGACTACGGACGAGAGCTGGATACGGAGCCGGTGTGCCCCGCCCTTAAGAAGTAACGCGTGACCGTGACTCGTCGCGCGGTGTCGAGTCTGGCGGCCTCGACGAAGCGCAGTCCGAACCCCCCCGAGATTTGTCCGCGTGTGCGTGCGGCGACGCATAGATACTATCGCGCACACATACAAGCCGCGCGCGGTGCGTTTGTATGAAGATAGCGTACTTCCCCCTTCTTTATACTATGGTACCGTCGCTACTCCTACGCGCGTATAAGACGTGCTTTTAGGTTAGCATTTTGTTGGCCTGCAGCACAGTACCCAGTACCTACGTCCCCTTTCACATTTTGCTCCCGTCAAAAAAACTATAACACAAGTACGGACAAAGCAGAAATGTAGGAGCGTAAATAATAACGTTGCTTGTAAGTTGATTCAAGTGCTATCACGAGTTCCAATGAATGCCGAAGTACCGTTGCTTAAACCTACGCTCGCTCGCTTCGGGCTCGCGTTTTAGGTTGACCTATAATGCTCTGGTCATGTCACGACTTACTGTTAAGTAAAAATGTTTGCAGAAATATATAGTATCAATGGCAGACACTAGGTAAACTGTTAGCATTGAGATGGATTCAAATCAAAAACAAAATACAGCAAAATATTTCTGAAACATATGCACTAGGAAATCAATAATTCCAAGCACGTGGGTAGTCGAAAGGATTGGTCATAGGAAGGTAATGAACCGCGAAGTAACGGTTCCTATTGTATGCTTAATTATTTCGTGGGACTGATTTTGTGACTTGGGCAGATAAAAAACGTCCCTTAGCATGTATTCGAATCTGAACTTGTCTTATTACGAATCTCGTTTAATTCTGTAAGTATTGACATATAAAAGTTATTTTACTAGTTCACGAAGCGTATTAAAGGAAATCTAGAATACAAGTATTATTCCATAAGTTATGTAAGTAAAAATTCATAATCGTAACTATTTTGATAATAATAATAAATATGTACTTAAATGTAAGTGATTAAATAATTCAAGTAATAAGATCGATCTATCGGGTGCTAACGAACGATCGATCTAGTAGTTCAAAGTCCGTATGAAAGTGTAAATTCCACGAAACTCCTGAATCAACATATTATAATTTGCTTCGTCAACGACCTTCTAACAAAAACATACACACGTAGGTATGATTAGTAAACATTTTTCCATGCCGGCAAATGAGCGCGAAAGTAAAAATCGATTCTCATGTGCAACTCGATTATGAAATCGAGCAAATAGACCACATATGCCGTTCTCGATACACCTAGCGGAACGGGTGCAGTTGACAACTACGATATGTATTATACTAGGACATGCGAGCGTAATAATGTGATCTAACTGGCAAAAAAAGGAAAATACAGGCGATAGATAGACGTGCAGTTCAACGCCGCCTGCGAAGGCAGAAAAATGAGGGACTTTTATGTGTCGGTACTTGCCCATATCAACTTACGAGATTTCATTCATAATGTAATGAAGGAACTGTTTTGGGCTCTAACTGTACGGGTTATTTCATTTTTATGTTCTTATAAACAAAAAGTATCTCTCTTTCACCGTTTGCAGTCCCCGAAGTGACTTGTTTGCAAGTAAGTAGATATACTCATAGACTGATAATCACGTCCGTTTACCGACAGCCGACTGAGCCGACAGATAACAAAATACCTGTTAGAAGTCGTAATTGCAATAATTATTTTTAGTACATTTAAATTGAAAATATTTCAAACGTAAAATCGTAGGTTTATTTATTATTTATGTAATCTGAAAAAAAGGTGCAGGTACAAAATAAAATCGATATATTTATAGCATATTATGATTAGAGTATCGCGGTGACTGATAACAAAAAATCATTCTGTTACAAGATTTAGGTACCTAAACCACATTGCATGAAGTTCTAATATTACAAAAGTTGTAGAGACTAGGTATCCCAAAGATAAGTTTACTACTACCTTAAAGTTTGGGAAACCATTAATAAGTCATTTAATGTTGGCATGGATAACTTGATAGATTTATATTTGATCATATTTCGTGTTATATATATATTAAAAAAGCATATTGTATTGTTCTCTGCCAACCCAAACAACGAACTAGGAAGAACATCACATCACAGGGCTGTCGGAATGGCACAATAAAACCTGAGAAACAGTCGTTATAGGCCGTCATTAGCTCGCCAGCTGTAAATCTGGTATGGCACGTGTGATAGCCGAGAACACAGTCGTAAACGTATCGTAAAGTATGCGAGGGTTCGCCAATCACAATGGCGAACCGCTGAGATAACGTGCAGACAAGATGAACTCAAAATTAACGAAAAATAAAAAATACAAAATGTATAATTGCTATCAAATTATTGCATCCTTAACAAATCAAAGCATCTACCAACTGACGTTAAATGTGAAAATGTAGCAATAAGTTTGAATCAGTCTACAGCCAATAGAGCATGGTTCACCACATCATGCACAGAGAGAATACCAAATATTTTAAATTTTCTACATCCAACGAAGTATGAACGAAAAATGCCGGTGTAGCTACTGCAAAATGTTATATAGAGCCTTGTATTTTGTGAAATGCTTATCCAGACTTTGAGAAGAGTCGGAGACGGTACAAATGAATAGAACCTTGGATACATTATTGCACATACCAAAGTGGCTGTATGCGGTTAATTACTGTCCACAGTAGCAGTCTCTAGGTACGGTTCATAATACTTACCAACCATAGCTTTATGATAAGAGCAGTTTGCGAGCACTGCCCAATATTATAAAGCAATAGGCTTCAAACTTACAGGTAAAATTTGATTTATATTGGAAAGCAGGTGAGCCATAGTGATAACGGGCAAATAAACCGCCGCTTACGCAATGTACTAGGAATCTTACCTGTAGACTTGTAATCTTTAGTTTTATGAAATGGGGCACTGGCGGCGATATAATTTGCTTTTCCAATAAACATAAAACAGCGATTTCGCCATACAAGGAGAAACAATTACCAGCAGTAAGTAATCTAGATATAGAACGCTGCAACTAGTCGATAGATAAACATGATTTATGCAAAACCTGGGCCAGTGGAAGTCGGTCACAAGTTATCTAGGTTAGGTCAGGACTGTTTGACTACTACTGGAACAAGAATATTGATATTGTAGTACCATTGCATTGGCAGCCACAACAATCCACTGTTAGACCTGGGCCTCCCTCTATTGACGGCTATTACACTGGTCTGAATAGCGTGCATCGCCCGGCATACATCGTCGGTTATAACGTTTAGGGTGTTATTCAAACACAACCAGCAATGTATGCCGGACCATGTAAGGTATTCAGGAATAGTGTAATAGGGGTCTATCGCACCACACCACGTTTGGCAAGCGGGGTGGCAAACGTAGTGCAAGATATTGTGTTCACAGGGAGGGCCGAATTCTGGGCACTCAAAATTTGAGAAGATTGCCATTGAATCGACTAGAAGAAGAAGTAGCTCTTGGTAGCCTTTTACAAGACTGATAACAAAACAAAACATTAACGACATCTAGGTATATTGTCTAGTCAGCACGTACGTACGGAGGTTTGTGAACATGTGACGTGAGTCGTGACAGTTTTAATACCTACTACGGGTGAAAAGTAAACAATAGTGTATCTTACTTAGCTTATTTTTTCTATATAAGAAGTAACTAAGTAGTATTAATTAAACCACCAGTAGTTTCGTATAGTAGTAGACAATGGAGTAGGGTCTGTACAATATACATAAAATACTTTAAAATAATTAAAGCTAGAAAAACAGAATGACGTGTGATGAAGGCTTAGAATAGCAACATCCCATTTCTTTTCCTTGGGAGTCGTAAGAGGCGACTAAGGGACTCGAGGGTGTGTATTGCAACTTCAGACGATGGGGTGACAACCTGTCACTATGGCGATACACAATTTTCCGAATGACCCTGAAATATTTATCAGAAGAGGCGTAAATGTCCGTTTTTTGCGGCCGGCTCTGCCTACCCTGCAAGGGATTTAAGGCGTAATATGTGTATGTGTAGAAAATCAATAGAACATTGAGCTTTGCGCTAAAATAACATTGTCTTTTTCACATTTTACTTGTTCGAAAAACCAGACATAAGTATATTTAAAAATAGACAGAATTTTTCAGATCGGTGTAAGCGTTTTTTTGTAGCTGTAGACTCCTTTTATTTATTCTTATTGAATTATTCATAATTTTACCATATGATTACAGTTCTTAAATTTATTAGGACTTGTGATTGACTGGTGCAGTTGTGTGACGATAGCCACACATGGTTTTCTTTGAATAGCATCAAATATCATTCTCATTTCTTATTGTTAAAATGTTATGTAAATTAAATAATAATTTATGTAGACAAAAATTGTGTATTTACAGCTAATCGAATATTATAAAATTTATATTGACTACGGCAGTGAAGTTAGCCAAACCTTGCTATTGGTCAAGCTCTGTTTATCGTTAAATGTGTTTGCTAACTTCACTGCAAAGAAAAGAGGGGAGACGGCTGACGTTTAGAATTTTAGTCTGAGTTTGTCAGTCGAAGTGGAAAGTCGTGATTCGCGAATAAACTGTGAATTTGTGATCTAATCTTTTACTTTATCCTAAAAACTCCCGTTCACACTTACAAATCAGTAAGCGGGATTGGAACCAACGCTCCACAAAGGTAATTTATTTTTCTTTTCATTTTTTATATGGTGTAAAATTTTGTGAAACTTTAACATTTTTTGTGTGAATTTACAAAAAAAAAATTTTTTTTCTTTCTTTCTTTGTCAATTGATTTTAATTTAATTGCTTTAAGCACTTTCGTAACCCCAAATCTTAATTTTTATACAGGCTATATGATAACGAATTAAACACTTACTAATATTATTAAATGATTTACCTAGACAACAGAAGATTAGTACAAAACTGCTGCTATTAATTTTGATTAAAAATAATATATTTTGCTTCGCTTTAGTATTTGTGAACTGTTCATGTCTCTCAGATTGTCTTTCAGGAATAATAATGGAGAATGAAAGGGTTTTGAAGACACCATCTCCTGGACCGGCTGAGTGGTCAGTAGTGAATCGTGGTCGCAGTCGTGAGAGAAGCCAGCGTGAACGTCGAAGCCGTGCTTCTGACAACAGCCCGGTTAATATAAGAAGCCGAAGCCCAGTGTTGCCAGTTCGTGAACCACGTCGCCGTGGAAACGTTGGTAAGCATAGACAGGTACCTACGGGCGAGAGGCGCAGCCGGGCCACTGCGCGCGAACGGAGCCAGGCGTCCGCAGGCGCAAGGGGCAGTCGGGCCATTGCGCGCGAGCAGAGCCAGGCGTCCGCAGGCGCAAGGGGCAGTCGGGCCATTGCGCGCGAGCAGAGCCAGGCGTCCGCAGGCGTGAGGGGCAGCCGGGCCACTGCGCGCGAGCAGAGCCAGGCGTCCGCAGGCGTGAGGGGCAGCCGGGCCATTGCGCGCGAGCAGAGCCAGGCGTCCGCAGGCGCAAGGGGCAGCCGGGCCACTGCGCGCGAGCAGAGTCAGGCGTCCGCAGGCGCGAGGCGCAGCCGGGCCACTGCGCGCGAGCAGAGCCAGGCGTCCGCAGGCGCGAGGCGCAGCCGGGCCACTGCGCGCGAGCAGAGCCAGGCGTCCGCAGGCGCAAGGGGCAGCCGGGCCACTGCGCGCGAGCAGAGTCAGGCGTCCGCAGGCGCGAGGCGCAGCCGGGCCACTGCGCGCGAGCAGAGCCAGGCGTCCGCAGACGCGAGGCGCAGCCGGGCCACTGCGCGCGAACGGAGCCAGGCGTCCGCAGGCGCGAGGCGCAGCCGGGCCACTGCGCGCGAACGGAGCCAGGCGTCCGCAGGCGCGAGGCGCAGCCGGGCCACTGCGCGCGAACGGAGCCAGGCGTCCGCAGACGCGAGGCGCAGTCGGGCCATTGCGCGCGAACGGAGCCAGGCGTCCGCAGGCGCGAGGCGCAGCCGGGCCACTGCGCGCGAACGGAGCCAGGCGTCCGCAGGCGCGAGGCGCAGCCGGGCCACTGCGCGCGAACGGAGCCAGGCGTCCGCAGGCGCGAGGCGCAGCCGGGCCACTGCGCGCGAACGGAGCCAGGCGTCCGCAGGCGCGAGGCGCAGCCGGGCCACTGCGCGCGAATGGAGCCATGCGTCTGCGAACGAGCGGCGCAGCTGGGCGACTGTGCGCGAGCGTAGCTTGGCATCGCCACAGCATAGCTTTGCGTCTGTGCGTACCTACAAACGCGAGCGCAGTCTTCCACGCGACCGCAGCCGTTCACCAGTGCATTTTGGCACGCCCACAAATCAGCAAAACAATTGTAAGTCGAAACTAGACTATACTAATACTACTCTTTTAGGTACATTTCGCGATCTGGTGCATGAGCTTAAATCGGAAAAGAAATTGAATACGACGGAAACTTATCCTATCTTGAACGTCGTACCTGAATTTGATCCTACTAAATCTAGTCAAACAATTCATACATGGTTAGCAAAAGTGAATGAGTGTGCAATTATTTATAACTGGACAGACAGGCAGACAATACATTATGCTTTACCGAAATTAGCAGGTTTAGCGCAGAAATGGTACCAAGGGTTACCAAGTTTATTATTTACTTGGGAAGAGTGGCAGGAAAAGTTAAAAACTGCTTTTCCATCTCAGGATAATTATGGTGTTTTGTTGACGGAAATGCTAGAGAAACGTGCTAAGTTCGGGGAATCTTTGACTGAATACTATTATGAAAAAATGGTCTTCCTTAATAAATGTAAAATCAGTGGGAAAGATGCAGTGGATTGTATCTTGCTTGGTATAGATGATAGAGCAGTCAGAACAAGTGCGGAGGCAGTACAATTTACAGAACCAGATAAATTACTTGTTTTTCTTAGAAAAGTTAAAGTTCAGAAACGCGAAAGATTTACTACCAAGTACGTCTCAAATATTTCCGACAACAAAAGACCAGTTAGGGATAGTAGAGTAGATGCAGGTAGGGATATCAATAGAAATGCCAAATGCTACAACTGTCAGGAAGAAGGTCACCCGTACTTTAGGTGTAAACAACCTTTAAAGAAATGCGAGACATGTTCTAGAGTAGGTCATCTAGCAAAGGAATGTAAACTTAAAAAGGATTCTCTTGTTAAAACCAATTCCAATAAAACAGTTTTGTATGTGTCAACAAATAACGACAAAGATGAAAAATATTTTAAAAATGTGACCATTAATAGTCAAACTTTTCCTTGCTTCTTGGATTTAGGTAGTCAATGTACTATAATCAGATTGTCTAATGCCAAGGACTTAGTAAAAAAATGGTCGCAAGAAGAATTGCCAATTTTGAGAGGGTTTGGTAATTCTACCGTAAACTCACTTGGAAAATTTGAAGCTGATATTGAAATTGATTCGGTTAGAGCATGTGTCGAGTTGATCATAGTACCTGATGATTGTTTGTCTATACCTTTACTTGTTGGTCAGAGTTTTACCGAACAAACACATGTAGGTTTTGTTAAAAGAAACAATATGCTAAAAATATTTCAAGAGAAGACTAAAGTCATTAATTTGTTTGTAAAAGAAAACTCAAAAATAGAAAAATATTCAGAAATAGAAGTGTATACTGAACCAAAACATATTGGTGACGTATACATTGAATATAGCTTAAGACAGGAATCGAGTAAAGGAACAAAATTAGCTAGAGCAATTCCAGCTTTTGAGTCAGCAGAGTCTTTTGAGAAACATTATCAGGTTAATAGAGTCGAAAATTTAAATAATATTATTACTGATGATCAAGTTACATGTGATAATTTAAACGTAAACAAAAGTGTTGGCGCAGATAATATGGAAAAACTGCTCAACCTGATCAAAGAATTTAGAAGTTGTTTTGCTTTTACTGTTAAAGAAATAGGTTGCTGTAACGTAACTGAAATGGAAATCAATTTACATGATAAAAGTCCAGTTGTTTATCGACCCTATCGTTTATCGCATTCAGAGAGGTTAGTAGTGCGCGAGATGCTTAAAGAATTAGAGGATTCTGGTATAATAAGAGAGTCAACTTCTGAGTATGCGTCTCCAATATTGTTGGTGAAAAAGAAAACTGGTGATTATCGCTTGTGTATAGATTTTAGGGCTTTAAATAAAAAAACCGTAAAAGAACAGTACCCTTTACCAAGAATCGACGATCAATTGGATGAATTATCCGGTTTTACATATTATACTACATTAGATTTAACGTCTGGTTATTATCAGATTCCTTTAGCCGAGCACTGCAAACGTTTAACGGCATTTATCACACCAGATTCTCATTATGAATTTAATAGAATGCCTTTTGGGCTGAGCAATGCTCCTGCAAACTTTCAAAGGACCATAAACAAAATTTTGGGAAACTCGCGCTTCAACAGTGCATTTGCTTACATGGATGATATAATTATCCCATCCAAGGACATCGATGACGGTTTCCAAAAATTGCGTGAGCTTCTGAAAATTTTTCATGACGCTGGACTAACTTTGAACCTTAAAAAGTGCAACTTCTTCATGAAATCAATTGATTATTTGGGTTTTGAGGTGAGTGAGGAAGGTGTTAGACCAGGTTCTCAAAAAATTTTAGCCGTACAAAATTTTCCTACCCCAACGGATCAACATAAGATTCGACAGTTTATAGGTTTAGCAAGTTTTTTCCGCCGTTTTGTCAAAAACTTTTCAATTATTGCTCGACCACTTACACAGTTATTAAAAAAAGATGCCAAATTTGTTTGGGAAAAGGGACAAGAACTTGCATTTACAACTTTAAAAACCGAACTGACTAAAAGACCTATTTTGTCATTTTATAACCCCACTTACGAAACTCAATTACATACAGACGCATCTAAAAACGGTGTCGCCGGAATTTTATTGCAAAGAAAAACAAAAGAATCCCCATTCCAAGCAGTTGCATACTTCAGTAAACAAACATCACCTGAAGAGTCACATTTCACCTCGTACGATTTGGAGACGTTAGCAGTTGTAGCGTCATTGCAAAGATTTAGAGTGTACTTACTAGGTATTCAATTTACAATCGTTACCGACTGTAACTCCTTAAGAGCAACTTTTGAAAAGAAGGATTTGATACCTAGAGTCGCCAGATGGTGGAATGTCTTGCAAGAATACAACTTTGCAATTGCGTACAAACCTGGAGCGTCAATGCAACACGTTGACGCCCTAAGTCGTAATCCGGTGGAATGTGACACTGTAGAGGTTAGAAATATTTCTGTTGATTGGATTGCTACAGTGCAGCAAAATGACAGTGAGATTCAGCGTATTATTAATATTCTTAAAGAAGAAAATCACAATGGTTCAGAGGATCTTCTTAAAAATTATGTAGTTAAAAGGGGTCTTTTGTACAGGAAAGTAGAGGGTGGTACTAAGTGGGTAGTGCCAAAAGGCGTAAGGTGGCACATACTTAAGTCAAATCATGATGATATTGGACATTTTAGTTTTGAGAAA
Source organism: Tuta absoluta (assembly GCA_027580185.1). NCBI lineage: Eukaryota > Metazoa > Arthropoda > Insecta > Lepidoptera > Gelechiidae > Tuta > Tuta absoluta. The sequence continues at coordinate 9,373,014 of JAQAHW010000016.1, read as the reverse complement.
ACGTACGATAAAATCAAATCATCCTATTGGTTTCCGAAAATGAGGAAGTTCGTAAAAAAGTATGTTGGATCGTGTATGGAATGCGCGTATGCAAAGGTTCCATCTTCAAAACCTGCCGGATTATTGCATCCAATTGAAAAAGTCCCAACTCCTTTTCATACGGTCCACATCGACCATTTAGGCCCGTTTGTAAAAAGTAAACAGCAAAATACCCATCTTCTTCTAATTATAGATGCGTTCACAAAGTTCATCATGTTATTTCCAGTCAAAAACACAAAAACATCAAGTACGATCAAAGTACTTAAATTTTACTTTCATACTTTTGGTGTTCCAAAGAGACTCATCTCAGATAGGGGGTCTTCATTTACATCAAAGAGTTTCAAAGAATTTGTTGACAATTTAGGAATAAGGCATGTTCTGAACGCAGTAGCGACCCCTAGAGCCAACGGTCAGATTGAAAGGTATAATCGCGTAGTTCTCACTTCTTTAACAGCCTCAAATCATGGAAAGTCTGAAAAGGAGTGGGACGAACAAGTATCGCCAATCCAATGGGGATTAAATAATACTCTCAACAAAGGGATCGGAAAATCTCCAGCTCAGGTTTTGTTTGGTACTGATCCAGTAAATATTTCTGATTCGTTTGTTCGTCTCGAGTTAATTACGGATGACGAGAATAATGTAGATGATATAAACAAAATTAGGCAAGATGTTTCCTCCCACATACAAAAATGTCAAGCAAATCAGAAAGAAAGATATGATAAATCTAAAAGAGTTGTAGAGTTCAAGGTAGGCGATTTAGTACGATTAGAAAGAGAAATAGCAGCGACAGGTCAAAGCAAGAAACTTATTCCTAAATTACAAGGTCCTTACCGAGTTACAAAAGTTTTAGGTAATGACAGGTACGAGGTTCAAGATACACCCATTTCACGAAAAGGCAATCGTCCATTTAGGAGTGTATTTTCTGTCGATAAGATGCATCCTTGGTTGGTTTATGACCGCTCGAATCAAATTGAGTCAGACGAATCAGATGAAAGTGAGGAGTCGAATTAGTATTATTGTTTCGAATATAATGTACATAGGCTATATTTAATACTTTATATATAATCAGCTGTTAACGGTGAAATTGTTGTAACACTAAGTAATCATTTTCATATGTATACCTATTTAATAAATATATTATATTGTAATACTGTTTGTTAACCTTAATAAAAAACTAATATTTATTGTGTTGATGATGTAAGCGTTTAAGCGTTCAAAAAAACATAACATGACATGACATGAGTGATTGAAGATATGTAGAGGCTTCAGCATTCAAATGACATGAAACGAGTGATTGAAGATATGTAGAGGCTTCAGCATTCAAATGACATGACATGAGTGATTGAAGATATGTAGAGGCTTCAGCATTCAAATGACATGACATGAGTGATTGAAGATATGTAGAGGCTTCAGCATTCAAATGACATGACATGAGTGATTGAAGATATGTAGAGGCTTCAGCATTCAAATGACATGACATGAGTGATTGAAGATATGTAGAGGCTTCAGCATTCAAATGACATGACATGAGTGATTGAAGATATGTAGAGGCTTCAGCATTCAAATGACATGACAGGAATGATTTAAAATATGTAGAGGCAGAACAAACTATAAAACATATTATATTTACAACATAATAGTGTTTATTGTTAATTTTATATTGTTGTTGAATAGATAACCTTAAGAATTCCAATGGATGATAATTGGTAGTTATTTGCTTTTGTTTCACGAGACGTGAAAAACAGGAAGGCCGAATGTAAGCGTTTTTTTGTAGCTGTAGACTCCTTTTATTTATTCTTATTGAATTATTCATAATTTTACCATATGATTACAGTTCTTAAATTTATTAGGACTTGTGATTGACTGGTGCAGTTGTGTGACGATAGCCACACATGGTTTTCTTTGAATAGCATCAAATATCATTCTCATTTCTTATTGTTAAAATGTTATGTAAATTAAATAATAATTTATGTAGACAAAAATTGTGTATTTACAGCTAATCGAATATTATAAAATTTATATTGACTACGGCAGTGAAGTTAGCCAAACCTTGCTATTGGTCAAGCTCTGTTTATCGTTAAATGTGTTTGCTAACTTCACTGCAAAGAAAAGAGGGGAGACGGCTGACGTTTAGAATTTTAGTCTGAGTTTGTCAGTCGAAGTGGAAAGTCGTGATTCGCGAATAAACTGTGAATTTGTGATCTAATCTTTTACTTTATCCTAAAAACTCCCGTTCACACTTACATCGGTTTATCAAACCAGGAAGAAACAACCAAAAATCGATAGAGCATCGAACCTAGTGTACAGTTGCACAACTAAGGCTTCTAAGGCTTGAATGTAAATACGATCTTTCAGTCTGATATCGCAAGGCTTCGGTGCATATCGCAATGCAACCATAGGGGTACAGGAAAATACATCGCAACTAGCATAGCTGCGATAATAGTGATGCATGGCACTCTTGCCGTGTGGTACACCGAGTCAGAAACTACCTGTGGAACCCTAGTGTCAGTCAGTTATAAGAGTATTTTTCAACAAGGCTCTTAAAAGGTTGGAACCTCCAGGGACCTTAGGACCAGCGGGGTGCCATACGACTTCAACAGCAGGATTCTATCATGCTTTTTCATTGACAGCAACACTTTCTAATAGACAATCATCAGGGCCCTATTCCGCTTATTGCAACAGACACAGATATGTGTTGATATAGTGTCAGTTGCATGGTTTTGGCCGTTTCGCTTTTAATATCCGAATCGTGGCCCAGGTGGTGAGCCAGCGATGTGTTAATCAAACTGAAAATAATCTCAGAGAGATAATATTGATGACTAGGATGAGCACCTTTAGAAACTCTGAACACAATAACGAGATCTCTGGCAGTAGATAGATCAAATTAGTTTTCAGTTATCGGCGTATCGACAAATTACCTGCAGGCGTAACAGAGAAAACTGGATAAGCTATCGGTCGATAAACCGCTTTCTTTACAAGTGCCTGCGCTGGCCCTTCTAAAGGTTGTTAGGAACAAGTGGAGCTAACAATGCATACAGCCTTCAGGGGTTAGTGTACGATCACAAAGGATAAACTATTCACCAAACGCTGGTACACTCAAGCACATGCCAGGGCAGGGAATTTGACTTAGTATCTTACATATGCCGCACGCAATAGGACTCACAATAGTGCTTTAAAAGTTTAACATGAGCTGACCTTGACTGTACATACAAACCGTCTACACGTCTACGTCTACCGACTTCTATTAATCATGCGAGAAAAAAGGCAAAAAGTTCAAAGTTATTTTTTTAACTTGGAACTGTAATTGAATAGGTAATATTTAAGAGGGGCTTTATAACTGTTAAAACTTATTCTACCTTCTGGTTCAGTTTTCAGATTTCATTTATTTGCAAGTCACAAGTCATATTATATTCAAGATGGTAAAATAAAATGTCCAGTACATATCAAGTACATATGTGACACCCTGCAACGGCGTAGTAATTTGAGAAGGTACCTTAACAATAATCAGTCACTAAACATAAATTATAAAATTTTCAATTGCACTAAAGTCTTCAACATTTCAAATTTAACCTAAATATAAATTATAATAGTTTTAATCACATTTCATTACATAATAAAATAATGAATTTAACAGTTCTAGTAACAAAGATAATTATTATTATGAAAACTACAACTACAAGTTTTAGAGGGACAGTCTATTCGCTTTTTGCCGAGTATAACTTTATCTAATCATATGGTATGGGACACTGAGGCGACCAGTTGACCAACTATCCTATGAACCCAGGTCACCCCTCCTGGTACGTCAGTCCGTTGACATGGTTGTGTAACGAATGCCCTTCTATTAGTACCTAATCATCTAATCAATCATAGACATCAACGTATTCCTCAAGTGGTACAGTCTGCAACGTCCTAACCAAACTAGGACCAATCCCGGGTACCACTGCTCAGACCACTACACAAACAAGGTATTTAACAACAATAAATGCATACCAGCGTCACGCTAAAAGCCCGGCCTGTGCACAAAATGAGCCATTAATGCGGCATTAAGTTTCCGCTGCACGTTTCGGAAACAATCCATTCACACCCATTTCCGAGATATTTCGTTGACAAGAGATTAGTTGCTTATTGCTGTTAGTCGACACAATCGAGGGATTGGTTTTTGCCAGATGTCAATCAATTAAGGCGAGTGTAGCCGAGAACGGGCTAGAAAGTGGCGCCAATTCTCAAAAAAAAGTTTTGTCTCTATATAAACAATCTATCAGAATGTCCGTTACTCATGTTTTTAGTATTATCCTTAAGTAAAATTAGAACCTACAAACTCAATGAAATATTCGCAGTAATAATAGTTATGGCAATTAATACCAAAAGAGATCGGTTTTAGGCACTTTTTGCGATAACTTTAACAACAGCGAATATTTCATTGAGTTTGCAGGTTGCTTATGTTACTTATGGATAATACTAAAAACTTGAGTAACGGACATTCTGATAGATTGCTTCTTTATATTTTTTAAAGAGAAAATATTTATTGTTAGTGAAGTGGCGCCCATGTCGAGGCGTTTACAAGTACACTCTCCTTAAGTGTGGAAACAATTTGAGAAGTAGAATGCTAAATGGGGTTGCGAAGACCCTGGAGAGGAGTAGACAAAATGAATAACAATCGTAAAAAGGAATATTGTAGAAATAACATTACTTCATGCTACGTATCGTATCGTCATCTAATTCGCGTTTGCCACATTCGTATCTATTCATATAGTATTTATTGCATAATATCACATGGTAGTACATACTATTTTACATGTTTACAAATAATATCTACCTAAAAATCCTTGGACCTGTCTCAAACAATACGCAAACCGGTATTCACTACGCAAAAATGCAAGGAATGCAGTCTCCTTGACTCCTTCTAACCTGATCGTTCTTTGCCCGATCTTGCTGATAACGATACGGTGCTGTCTCTTGCTAATACAAAACTCAGCTTACATTATTTTATTTGTGCACCTATTTTTCAGGTATTACAAAATTAATATTCAGTACTATGTTTCTGATGTTATTTAAGTATGAGTAGGCAAGGCAGGTACTCTACAAATCTAGACTCTACGGAGTACGGATAGTGATTAAACAGTTGCTAGAGGTACTTTAAGCAATATAATTTTTATTTGAGTTAGTTTCATACAGAAGCACATCCTCGTACAACTTTAAGCTTCATACATATGCATTCACGTTATCATCAAGTTAACACAGGGCTAAGATTCAACAACACAAAAACGCTATGATTACAATTTTAGGCGATAGACTACACACGATTTTTCTGGAACGCCCCTTATATATTGTCAGACTTGGCGATAGCGATTGTATTTTTACGGCCATTAACGCTCTGCCTACTCCGCAAGTAATAAAGGCGTGATATGTGTATGTTTGTATGATTCGAAATAAAATCAACTAGTAAGTACTATCAGCAGCACATCAACCTACCCATTTATAGTGGTTTTTGCTGAAAGTACAAACCACCAAAGAGTTAGACCTAGTAGCTTCAGCAGACTGATGGCCGTAGAGCCATTTGGAGAACGGCAGGCATAGCTGTACTCGTTTCGTACTTCGCAATTTGTATTGCAACTGCAAGGCTGTCGGGGCCGTGACTCTACCGTCCCACTAAGCTTACTTGTACCACGTTCTGCACATTATTGTTGTTGCAGAAATCGCGTCGGTTGTCGGAAAATATTTGCAGCGAATTAAAAACTACTTACAAGCTGGACACATGCAAGAAATAATATCAGGATAGCAAACATCATAAATTCCAATCTTTTCCATTTTTACACAGGTCAATCATAAAACCACCCCTTTTTTATCAGTTTTATCAGTAGAGCAAATATTGGTGTTCGTGAAGATAAGGTTCGTCCCCGGCGAAATCGTACAAACGACTGGTGAATGAACTTTAAGCCGATGTTTAGTTATCATTATCGGTCAGGCTTGCGGAAAAGGCTTCCCGAGCAAATAATAAGTACAAGGCAATTTGCATACACGCAATATTTCACTTTTTGAATTGTAACGGCTCTAAATTGAGATGAACTATATTTCAGAAAAAGACTATTCAACCCAACTTTTAATAAAGATCGCTACATGACGCCTATGAAGTAAGAAATACGACAGACTATTGCCAGTTTGAACAAAAACTGACTTCAAGTAATATTCAGTTTGTTTTTAAATGAGCCTAGACTAAATTGGTGACGCTAGCCAGAATGAGTTCACAAGTAGGAAGCCGTGGGACGTCCACACTCCAGGCTCAAATGGGGGTTAAGATATGTGCCCCGGCAATGAGGCATTCGGCGCCGGCATGTCACGCAAATTGGATGGCCTGAGATCATGCTAGTTATTCGCCGAGAATAATATTATGACAGCTTCTAGAGTGAAACGAGTAGATATAACATAGATAGCCGCGGTTGTAAAATTTGCACACAAGTTCAGGAAATTAAGCGCCTTGAAACCGTTGTTATGAATATACCTGCTTAGATTTTGTTGCGATATACCTAGCCTAGTAGCATTCAATTTTGTGACAGACTAAACCCTACCTACATCCCTTTGAAGACCATTATATACAGGTAGGTAGACTAGGCATATGATATGAATAATAGTTAGAAGAATGCCAGAAAAAGTCCGAAGAAGCAACTAGACTCTGGCGAGCGAAACCACATAGGACACGTGTAAGACCACCTGAGCTTTTTATTTATATTTATACCTTTTTATAACTTCAAATTAAAATTCCAAACGCTATAATCAAACTACGCGGGCCGAGATCTGTTCAGTTTCAAATCGCGGGTAGGTATAAAACGAAAATAAATACAATAGCAACCAATCAAGTAGTTGGTAAAATCAGAAGTCTATCTGGCGATCTGATTGGAATGTCTAGTCTTGTGAAGACAGAACGAGAATACACGAATGAAGAATTCGCAAGGCAGAAGTTGTTCGTAGCTCTTTCGCTAAATATTTGACATAAATGGGACGTTTGTTAGGTGTGTATATACTTCGCGACGCCGAGTTTGATCAAATAGCTTCACAAATCAAGTGTTCACGTTTTGATCAGTGGCATCAATAGAGCCTATTGATCGCGTGACGCGGCAGTTTGCGGCAACATTCGTATGCGTTCGTTTCATAACTGGTCTTTACTGCTTTTATATTGTTTTGTTTTTTAAACAATACCACCTGCAGCGATGGTGAAATATACTCATAAAATCAACGTTATTAGAATTCTAATAAATCTACAACAATCAACAAACAAATTTAACCTACTCATAAAATATACAACGATCAAAAGAAAGCACGTGAAATCGTGGAAAACAAGCCATATTTTAATGTTTAATCAGGATGTACGTACAGGAAAATTGAAACAGAGTGCAATAAAACACTACCTACCCTACGACAAACAAATTGTTTCGAAACACCATCCAGCGCTCTGGGAAATGTAAAGCCTTCATTGCACGTTAAAGGGCACACCAAACAAAAGAGCGATGTACGCTGTGCGTCTTTGCCGAGGAACTGATCATTGATTTTAAAACAGTAACCAACTCAAAAGTACTAGAAACACGCGGCACACAACTTAAATGCATACTTTTTCTTCTTCATTGTGACTTAGTGATCAGGGGTTTTAAAAATTTGAGGGTCATTCGGAAAAATGTGTACCGCCACAGGTTGTCAGCCCATCGCCTAAAATTGCAATACACACCCTCGAGTCCCTTAGTCGCCTCTTACGACTCCCACGGGAAAGAAATGGGGTGATGCTTTTGTAAGCCGGCATCACACGGCGTATATCTGTACATCTACTACAGACCAGACAATACAAAGAGAGAACGATCCGGCTACGGAATGCGGTCGGCGAATGCCCAAATCACGGTTGGCCCTTGATACGGTACAGTATACCTGATCCACAGTGAAGCCATTGATTGTTTTGATCAACTGCATTAAAATCATTCACGCTTCCATAAAATCAAGTTCAAATGAAGTTAGGAAGATTTTTACAGTTTAATTGGCTGAGTGATGCCGGCTTAGAATAGCATCACCCCATTTCTGTCCCGCGGGTGTCGTAAGAGGCGACTAAGAATCTCAAGGGTTTCATATGTTTAACAATTTTAGGCCACAGGCCACTATAGTAATGATACCCGATTTTTATCAAACTGCCCTTAAACATTTGACAAACGTGGTGATAGCAACCATATTTTACAACTATTAACGCTCAGCCTTCCCCGCATAAATCCCTTCCAGGGATAAAGGCGTGATATATGTATGTTAAATGAACACGCTTGTAAGCAAATTCTATTAAATTGGAACTGAGAAGAGTTTACGAAGGATGAAATAAAGAGAAAACCACGAAACGGGTAACTTAAAAAAAAATTAAGAGTCTAGAAATCATATTAGCTCTTTCTTATAAATAAATATTGATGTCTAGGGTCTACCTGGATCGGGTTAAGCATCAGTTTGTTAGAGGTCATGCATGACAGGTTCCAAGAAAGGAGTTTGTGTTACCCTAGCCGTTGGCGGTCTGGGCACGGTTATGGTAATACAATGTACCATGTGATATGTTATGATTATGAGTCTCCGCTGTGTGTATCATTACATTTTAACATACATTTACAGCCACAATAGTCCACAGCTGGACATGTGCTCTATATGTGGAGTATATCCATACTCACCTTCGGATTGGTTTATTGCTTATATTGCTATCACAGGGAACGCTGTTGCCCATTCCTTGGATTAATAATTTATCTTAGTCGCTTTTTACGACACCCACGTGTTATATTGGGCTGATACTTTTCAAACCGCTATCACAACCAACCACTTCAATGTCAGAAGTACTACCGTACGTATGATTATAATATAACATTAATATTAATTCAATGTATTTCCAGTTGATCAATGATTAATATTATTCTGAAAGATATCTTTCTCCATTTGCAAGTTACCGCAGGAAAACGCCTTACGTACGGGAAAAGAAATAGCTTGGCGGACCTCTAGTTATAAAGACAATGACTGAAATATGAATTATTAAAGTTAGCTTTGCAATAACATAAATCTACAAAGAAACAAAAAACGAATCACACACAATACTTATCAATATTTGGGAGCTCTATTCCCACATACAACATTTGGGAACAATGAATAGTAAATTATCATGTCGGTGACATAAACCAGTATTAGGGCTGAAGGCAGTCACAAATTACTAAAATTAGCATTCAGTGGGATACGCCTAGTTCCCACGAAAAGGCGCGGTATAATATTGGGCCTGTCTGACTGCTTCATACATAACGTAGAATAAAGTTATCATCCTAGATATACTTTTACCTCCTACATTGTCTGTTGTTTGGAAAGCTAGACCGTGAAAATTAGCGATGAACCGTGGGAAACAATACGTTACTTACTCACTTCGGAAATAATATCCTTACATAGGAATTCGTTTTGTACTATTTACTTACACAGAATGAATAATAGAATAATAGTACTAGTACCATATTCTTTCAAAAGAAAAGTGTGTACTCAATGACCTGTAAATATTTCTAATGTGCGAATGTTGAGACAAGTTGAACTGTGCTAGATATAGGTACACTTTTTTTTCTTATATTAAAACTTTGGGGAAACTTTTTCGGTTTCATGGGCTGGTTCACCCCTCAAATGATAACAAGTCGCTTACATACAGCACCGCCTGTTAGATAGCGCGACGACGAGGTTTCAAAGGAACGCGCTAAAATGTTGTCAAAGAAAGTTTATCAACGAACGAAACCCTATTTTACCATGAGTACCTATAGCCTGATTATGACAAGTAGGACATAAAAGTATACCATTAAAAACCCTGTTTACGAATCCAGTTTATTACATCACGCGGCTTTTGTAGCATCAAGCTGTTGGTTGATAGTGGGAAGACACGGCATGCCACGGGGCATGGTTCTACCAGCATGTTAAACAAAACAGCAGCGAAATTTTAAGAAGGCAAGATTATGTCGGCAATTTAACCACCTATAGGTAGAGAAAGAAGATACTTCCCGAAGATAAGATACTTTATATAGGCCTTCCTCGCCTAATAAACTTGACACGTAAGTACATAATGTAAAAATATCGTGCCTTAGTAATACACTTTTACTTAAATGGAACATGGTTTTAATCTGTGCTTATGATGATGATACATCGCGAATATCCAGTTTGTAGAGACACGAGACATCACTCACTGTTCTTAAGACTACATGTTTCGCGAAAGATGGTTCAGGGTTCTATAAATATTTGGCGAAATATCTAGTGCTTGTGTAAAGTTGAGTTCAGTGAAGATTTAATCATAGCCACGGTTAATCACAGAATTGTAAACATTATGATTAAAAGCTTACGTTAACTGTTTTAAACTGGTTTCATTTAAATAAGTAACTATTTTGAACGATATTAAAATCTGACAAACATGAAATTTTGATTGCATTGGTTTTACAAACATCCGCATCAAAGATTTTAAATCAATCGAAATGAATGTGGAAACTTCGAAGAAATCGCAATACCTTCTTCAATTTTGCCGCGATATCTTTCATGCTTTACAACCTCAAGAAGTTAGGTAGGTAGGTAGGTACTAACGGTCAAGAGACTAGGTGTGGCTATTGGCTTTATTACAGTCGTCAACGATATGCCGATAACAAAGTGGCTTAGCTTAGATAAAGCCGCAATACATCAAATTACTCATATAAATAAGTAAGACACTGAGTCACTGGACGGATATGTAAAAAATATAGATTTTCCTCACATTCTCTCTTTTTCCTCACATTTTTCCTGACATGAACATGTGTACAATCACACACGTGAAAAATCCTATAGAAGCCTTATTGATAAACAGCTAAATATTTGTTCTAGCTCAATTTAGACTCAAATCTTTATCGTAAAACGAATTTAGGTTGCGTTTTTTATCACGAAGATAAGAACTAATTGTAGGCATAGGGTTATGATATATCTCCCTTAATTGTTTGGCTCATTTTGCAAATAGCTGGTATAATACCGGTGTTGTGCAGTATGCTACATTTACATCAAGCCCCATGACGTTTTAAAGGCCTGTGGTGTACACCCTATTCGGCCCCTCACCCGAGGGGCCGAATCCCCGGATCGTCAGTTGTTTTTTACATTATTTGTACTATGAAGAAGAGAAGCGCAATCTTGAAAGAAATAAATTACTTCTTTACTATCTGACTGCATCAATAGCAGGGTAATATTCTTCGAGAGTATAGTTTATATGTATGTAGACCTATATTCTATTTCACGGGCCAAATAGCTTGATGGATTTTGACATATGGTGTATCGCTTGATTTGTCTCGAGAATGCGAGTGATATGTAAGTGCCTATATTAAAATTAAAATTAGTTAATCAAAAAGTACCGAACATCTACAGCTATCATTTAGCTGCTAAGTAAAGATAGCTTTCACAGAATACCTTTTGATTAATATCATTAGGCACGGGGATACATTAAAGTTTTCTATGAGAATAATACAAAATAGTAATGACATTTACTATCCTAGATAGAATATAGTAATATTTATTTCATATTTGTTATTGTGAATCATAGTAGAATATTTACTTGTCTCTAGCTTTCTTCAAGTAAAGTAAAGTACTTATCAGCCTATCTTCTTCTGTTGTGTGGACACCACCCACCAAATCGACGAACGATTTGAAGATCCCTGCTGTCAGAGTTTCAAACCGATTACCTAATAAGCTGCTAGATGGTAGCGTCTGCACAGTCACCATCAGAGTGTAATAACAGACCGTCAGCCTAATTTGCTTACTTCATAATAAATTTGCATTATGTAACATTTATTACTTAAAAGTTTTCGCGAAAGTACAATTTAACAATTATCAATTCTGAAAGACACATTTCAAACGCATTTAATACTTATTATTGCGGAATTTCGTATGATACATGATCATACATACATACATCAGCCTATTGCAGTCCACTGCTGGACTGCTGCCTCCCCCAGGGTACGCCATAGGGCACGATCTCTCGTTGTTGCCACCCAGTCGCTACCAGCCGCCTTTTTTTAAGGCATCGAAGGTCGTCCAACGCTACGCTTGCCGAGTCGGTGCCTCCACTCGAGAACCCGCTTATTCCACCGTCCGTCAGTTCTACGGCAGATGTGCCCTGCCCACTGCCACTTCAGTTTGCTACACTTCCAGACTATGTCCGTTACTTTGGTCTTTTTGCGGATAGTCACATTCCGGATTTTGTCCATTGTCGAGATACCGAGCAAAGACCTTTTCATAGCTCTCTGAGTGACATGTAGCCGGTGGGCCAGTTTTACTGTCAGGTTCCACGTCTCGGCTCCATGGGTCATGATCATGACCATATACATGATCGTTTTCTTTAAAAAAAACGACTTTTAAGGAGATATAAACATCAACAGTCCACTGCTGGACATGGACCTCCCCCTATTGGGATGGTATTTTCCATACTCACCAAGTTTGACAGGTGGATCAGCGAGCGCAGTGCAAGAGTGTTTGTGTTTACAAAGAACACTGCTGCCCATTCCCTAGGTTCATCCCTTAGTCATCTTTTACAACACCCACAGATAGAAATAGGGTAACGCTATTCTAAGCCTCAGGAAAAATGCCCTTCGTGCACTTTCGTAACCAGAATTTGGTAACTAGCTACGAAAAAACACTTTTTAGTCACTGTTTCGTAACTGGTTACGAATAAACACTATTTTTAAAAATTTTATCTAAAAAAAATCTGCTCAGCTATGTACCAATAGAACTTGTGTTCCCATTTGTCTCCACTTTGAAGGCCACTAGTGACGAATGAGACAAAAATTCCCAGCCACCACTCGTGTTCGCTGTACATTGATTATGCTATCAACAATGCACCTTAACAAACTATTTGTTTTTGAAATCTTACTTAGATTTTAAGTGTCCCTTTGTTCACATTTTAAGTGACAGCTGTCAAACGTGTAGCTCGTTTATTTCGTAAACTAAAATTCAACTTTATGGTCCGGAAGTTGTAGGCCTCAACGAAATCTACATGACAGATGACAGCTCTCAAACTAAAAAGTCGTTTATCTCGGAAGCTACGCATGCTAGACTATTTGTTTCTTTGGGGAAGTTATAGGTCTAGATCTTGCCACATTTTTAGTGACAGCTGTCAAACTCAATTCCTGTTTACCTCGGAAACTATGCATGCTAGACTACTAGTTTCTTTGGGGAAGTTGTCAGCTGTCATCTAAAATGTAGGGCTCGTCAAGCCATGCAACTTTTCCAAACAAACTAATAGTCTAGCATGCAAGGTTTACGAGATAAATGGTTTTTTAGTTTGACAGCTGTCATCTAAAATGTAGGGCTCGTCAAGCCATGCAACTTTTCCAAACAAACTAATAGTCTAGCATGCAAGGTTTACGAGATAAACGGTTTTTTAGTTTGACAGCTGTCATCTAAAATGTAGGGCTCGTCAAGCCATGCAACTTTCCCAAACAAACTAATAGTCTAGCATGCAAGGTTTACGAGATAAACGGTTTTTTAGTTTGACAGCTGACATCTAAAATGTAGGGCTCGTCAATTCATGCAACTTTCCCAAACAAACTAATAGTCTAGCATGCAAGGTTTACGAGATAAACGGTTTTTTAGTTTGACAGCTGTCATCTAAAATGTAGGGCTCGTCAAGTCAAGTCATGCAACTTTCCCAAACAAGCAAATAGTCTAGCATCCACGGTTAGTAGTTACGAAATAGTGATTTAATAGTGTCATTTGGTAGCTAGTTACGAAAAGTTACGAACGTGGAAAAAAATAGTGTTCATTCGTAACCGGTTACGAAACAGTGACTAAAAAGTGTTTTTTCGTAGCTTGTTACCAAGTACCTGCATAGAAATTATTTTTATTCTGAACTCTTGAACGCAGAATCATTTTTTTTTCTATTCGTTACTATTATGAAACTTTTCTTGTTGATTGTTCAACCGTAAAAAACAACTGACGATCCGGGGATTCGGCCCCTCACCCTTATTTTTATTTCTCAGGTTATTATTCAAAGTGCTTTATGTAATTTTTACCATAGTTTTGGAAATGACCCTGGGATTACAACACAAAGGTATCCGTTAAATACCTAACTGAAAGTATTTTTATAGAAAAATTTAGAAACACAGGCGTATGTATAAATTATTTTAGCCAATTATTCAAAAGGGGGTAGGCCCATGTCCAGCAGTGGACTGTTGTAGCTGTTAAAGTAATTTAAATACAAAAGGCTGGTTGATGTAAGTATGTCTACAATAATTTTGGTAATTTAAACAATTCTATTATTCATAGATTGACGAAAAAATACTCTCAGAAACTTATTACTATTGTGGTAAGTAACAACTAAGTGAAAATGCATTTTAGGTATAAAAACGCAGCATTTTGTATCGATTGTTTGCTATCATTATCGACGCCGGCTTATCGAACAGATAAGGCAGACCTCAATATATATCATCACACTTTGAGTATTAAATCTACAGGGTGTAGATTGTACTTAGATATGTGACAGAGGTCAGTGTACGTGCACACATCGATATAATCTACTTCTAGCCAGAAGTATATACTTTAATTCTGAAATTAGATGGTTGATAATTCTTACTAGAAATCGGGTTTAAGACTAGAGCAGGATAAAGTCTAGTCTTAGATGCCTGTCTTTTATCAAGCGGATTTTGTGTTGATTATTTTTATGGTAACTACTGACTGTGAGGTTCAAAAATCTCTTAATTTGCTTATTTAATTACGCAGTGTTATATTTATGAAAACGGTATTGAATGGTGTGAGAAAAAGATACTGATAGAAATGAATTACCATACTTGCTTTTTTGTGCAACTTCTGTGCGTATGCCTACGAATACGCAAAAAATATCTACGAAGTCTACTTAAATACCATGTAAGTAATAGGTATCACGCGTAACCAATCAATCGAGTTGATAGTTAATCAATCTGGGGCCTCCTGCTCCAAGATTTCTCGCCTCATTTTTTTTTATGTTCTGATTCATTATTGAGTGTCCACGCAAATTATAATAACCTTGGTTCAATTATTGAGTGAATAGTCAGTCCTACAGCCGTGTGGTGCCGGCAGAGTAGAATAGCACCACCCCATCTCTTCCCGTGAGGGTCGTAAGAAGCGACCGAGGGATAAATCCGACCCAAACACAACGGTCCTGGAGAGGCCAACTCCACAATTAAACCCAGAACGGGGTCTCCGTCAGGCGCGTGTGACAGAGATCTACCGCGCGGCAGACTCCTGCAGCCGACCTGGCTCCGCACGTATCGACTAGTCGTTCCTGCGGATCCAGCCAGGAAGGCCGAGAGGGTGGCGCAGGTCCTGGGCAGCCCTGCGTTTTCCATAATTGCGTCCCAGGCAACGCAGTGTCTGTGGAGAGGACACTTCACCCGCGTCACGCGAATAAAAGTCTTGCCTCAGACACTGATTAAATCGTCTGTCACAGACGCGTGAGGCCAATGATGGTGATGATGAGTCAGACGGTGTGACACGATATCTTTAAATTTAACTAAGCTAGAGCAGTCCTAGAGTGGTGGCCAACAGGAGCGAAAAGGTCTGTGGGCAGACCACCTGTTGGATGGTCTGACAATATTGTCAAGCTTACAGGACAGGACAGGCCCATGAGGATTGGAGCTGTAATGAAGAGACCTATACCCTGCAGTAGATGGATTTCGGCTGAGGATGATGATGATGAACTAGAATATCTTATAACTTTTTTTTAATATTTGAGTCATGTTTTGTTTTTCATAAATATTGCAAAGAAAAACATGGTGCTTTCAACTGAAAATAGGGCTTATATTCATTTGGTATTTAAATTCAGGTTCATTTTAAACCCATGATGTTCTTAATGGAAAGATATTAGTAGCCATGAGGAGATCGACAGACAGCAACCACTGTGACATGCCTTTCGGTATCATGTAAATTCAGCATAAAATATTTATAATACTATATTTCCGCCCAGCGGTTTCACCCGCTGCCACCCATTTTCCCGTGATAATAGTTGTTTTCCTGCGGTAAAAAGTAGCCTTTGTATTATTCCAGGTTATACTCTAACTGTGTTCTAAATTTCATCCAAATCAGTTAAGCCAATCGAGCTTGAAGAGGTAACACCCATTTTCCCATGGTAATAGTTGTTTTTCCGGGGTAAAAAGTAGTTCCGGGGTAGCCTATGTGTTATTCTAGGTTATACTCTACCTGTGTTCCAAATTTCTTCCAAATCGTTCAAGCCATTTGAGCTTGAAGAGGTGACAAACATACATACATGTCACACATACGTCATACACACACACCTCTCAGATTTATAATATTAGTACGGATTTATCTCAATGTTCAAGATGTGCATCTAGAATGCATATAAGAGCTATGACAGTATAGAATGTCACAATAGTGAGACTTGTTTAACTATACTACAAGCCCTAAAGTGATACATCATTTTTATCCATTTACCTTGATATGGCAGCCTTATATTTTGTTGAGATAACAATTTTATGTCCTATGGCCATGGCCTGATTTAAAAAAATATTTAACATAGCCACTGACACATCTAATCAAGAAATAAATACTAGGGCTTGGCATGATAAGATTAAAAAACTAAACATTTTGTAATTTAGGGTGATAGTACTCAAACATTACACCAAATAAGACCTACTTACTTACTTACATAGTTCTAATTTGTAATGCTAAGTAATTAGTTAAATGATACCTCCTTGTAATGTTTATTGATATGATTGTAGGTGAAGCTGAAGTGAGTGACTAGTAAATTATGGTAAAAAAAAATAAGTTAGAAGTATTGCAATGGTATACCTATTAGTGCCAGTTAAGTAAGAAGTGGCTGAGTACTGGTCCAAAAAAATTTAGTAACTGCCAGAAAGGATTTGCTAAGAAGAGAAGTTAGAAGAGAATCACAGACACAAAACTAATAGATAATCATGTTTATGTTTGATATTATGTGAGTAAATATAAATACAGGACCTTCCACACCAAAAACAACCCTCACAAACCTATTAAATTATTTATCTTTAAAGTGTGATTGGTGTGACAAGTGCAATAAATATTGAGAAATTTACTTTAAAGAACCACTAAGTTAGGTAGACATACTGTTTACCTACACTCAGAACAAATTTTTGTAACATTGCTGTTACCGAAAGTGCAACTGGTTTACTGCTGATAGAAACTAAAACATTATCCACAGAGCCAAAACAGTTTGAGAAAACAATTTATTATGCAATTACAAGTATAGACTATAAGTAAGTACATACCTTGCGGAAGGCAAACAGTTCATTCTGCAGTTTCTGTCGCTCGGCGGAGGGCTGCTGGCCCTTCCCTCGTATAAACTTTAGCATTCTGCCGGCCTGCAACAAACCAACCACTTAGCCACTGCACAAACACACAAAACAAACAGACAGGCAGCAGACACGGGCCTACCATTATATCATGCTTAGCAACGCACGGACACTGGCATAAGAGCACTAGCACACTACCCGGCACCGGAACGCCGACTGACTAAGCTATGCTGCGCTGCGCTACCTGTCGGCGATACCAACGACATCCAAAGATAACAACACAAGCTATTCTTGAAATCGCTAGATAACTTGCTCACTGATAATACGCTAGATAGCCAAGGAGACCGCAAAACATTAAATTCATTCCCAAAACCAGCCAAATAACGTCCAGCCCGAGGACAACGCCTGCTCGACAGGTTACGTTCCGGGCAACCAAGTTAAAGACATTCGGCCGTAACGTTCGCTATTCATGAATAAATGTTATAATACATACCTTGTGGAGACAGTTTGAGGAGTTTTTAGTGATAAAATCCAAATTTAGAGAAATGACAGACACAAACGGCGTCAGAAATACATGCACACAAACACGAAAACGCACTTCAATTTCGTGAACACATTAGGTACTCACACACGCGCCTACCTGACGTGAAATGACTAACTGTTCGTGTTGCCATATTTAATCTTTGATTACCCTTTACATTGACTTTTTATTACAAAGTTTTTTTACACCGTGTCATAGAACAATGATTTGAAATTACAGTTGGAATTCCTACAGCATGAAATTACAGTTGGAATTCCAGATTTTGATAATTCTCCTGTTTCATAACATAAACTTAGTGCAAACAATGGAAATATTTATTTTTGAGAATTAAAAATGTTGAGTATTCCAAGAACTCTGTAAATTAAGGAAAGTGTTGAACTGACTACGTTACTCGATACAAATGCATGAAAAAATGGTAATTGTTCTTCCCGATTTTATTCTCGTTTTGTTATTGTAATAATACTCAGTTTTGTTTTTACGTTATTTTCGTTAATGAGCAGGAAAACCAATGAAACTAAATATTTATGTGATGCGAGATGCGACTGATCTAACAATGATTAGTACGATCTCTACTCATACATCCAAGTGGAAGAATCGAAAAATTATGTGACGTTCCGTTCCTTACGTTAACGTACCAAGTACAGACATCTATCGAGAGACTAAGAGAAAGTTTAAAAAAACTCCCTTTTCAATACTCCATTTCATAAGTTAAGTAACGTTTCTGTGAAAAAAGAAAGAGCAAGTTTAAAACAAAAATAATTATGAAGTTGTTATAGTAAGCCATATGGTTGAAAAGCCAGTTTAGATAAAAAAATAACTGCGTGTTCAGGTCAAGTCTTCGGTCATTGGCAAAAAACGTCTCAAATAAAGAGATTCAATTCAATTCAATTCATTTATTTCAGATATAAAATCCATATATGTAGTTATAGATGTGAAGCCATTAAACAAATTAAATTAAAAAAAACCTGTACGGGGTGTAAGGGACAGCACTACGAATACTGATCAGGTGCATGCAGAGCATACCATGAAAATGAACAACTTTCCCCTAGGAACATATATCAGGAAACTGACTGCATTTACTACGGGAAGTTAAAAATTTTTTGACGTTTCCTGAAATATTTATTTATGTTAAATTGTTCAGATAGATGGCCTGAATGCACCCTATCAGTATTCGGAGAGCTGTCCCTTACACCTTATAATATAGTTAAGTTACCTACTACACAGTAGGCCTCTAAAATGGTTGTGTTGTGTGCATCACGACAACCATTTTAGTAAGCATAGGCGCATAGGCAGCAACCGTGACCAACGGCTTATCGTGCCCTCCAAAGCACGGAACCTTTTTTTATACGGACAAGTTATAGTCTTTAATGTTCTGACCAAACGTGGAACAATGTCACAAGGTGATATATTTATAAATATCAACTTTTTGAATCCCTCCCCCCTTTAAAATAAAACCAGGAATAACATGAACCATAAGATGACCTGACTGACCAACACGCTTACACGGAGGCAGTTACCACTAAAAAGGGAGAAAATTTATATCTGGCAATATTATTTATGGTTGGTTGTTCGTTTTATTGCTAATCGCTTAACTAAACTAGGTGACTAGAATCAACTTTTCCTTTGGTTTCACTGAGAGCAAGCATTATAATACAGCTATTTAAATAAATATCGTTTATTTTCTAAATTCAAATATTTTTTTATAATTTTCATTATAGTATTTATTTTATTTTACGTACATTTCAATGTGAATGTAAATCAATGAAACGAATATGCAAAAAGTCCGTTTAAAAACACGATATATATATTTTTTTGTTATTTGTCAAAAAAGGCCTCATTCATTCGAACGTAACTTTATTAGCAAATTTATTTAGGCAATGAGCTAGTTGACGCTCTTGCCAAGACAACAGAGAACGCTCTAAGTTGTGATTTTAATGTACCTCATTCTGATTTAGTTGTGTTTCTTAAACAAAATATGTTACAACGGTGGACTATCTCTTTAGAGTCTTCTAGAAATGTTAAAGGTAGTTGGCTTGCCACCATTGCCCCAACACCGTCAACTAAAGCTTGGTTTGAGATACCAAATGTATACATGGGCAGAAATTTCATAACCACTATTTGTAGGCTACGTATTGGCCATTGTAGATTTCCTGCTCATCTTTATCGTCTTAAGTTAAGTGATAATCCCTGTTGTATCTATTGTACTAGCGAATTTTCTGACTTAAATCATTTGTTCTTTGTCTGCCCTCAATTTTCACTTCAGCGTTTGTTGTTGATTGGTTTATGTCAAGAAGTAATACATTCTATGCCTGATAACTTGCAACACCTTTTAAAGCATCCTAATTTGTACAGTTTTGTTTATCATTTTATTGAAACTACAACAGGGAAATTGTAAATATTTTGTACAAATTACAAATTCATATTTATATTTTTATATAATTTAGCTTTTAGTTTTAGTTTAGTCTAGTATATAAGTCACTTTATGTTTTTTAAGTTCATTTTTAAGCTGATGGTCTTGTAGCCAAAGCTTACACAATAAAAAAAAATAGCAAATTTACGAACGAAAATGTCATTTCTCGAAATGTCAATTAAAAAATCCAACGTGCGTTTCAGCGAAACTTGAAAGTACTTTGTAAACTTCTTAAATATTTTTTGTGAGTGAAAGTCTTTACGAAATGTCGTCTTCATTCTTTCTCAAAGGTAAATCGAGACAAGTACACAAACGAAAAGGTGAAAAAGTCAAGAAGCCACCAAAAAAACTTAACGCTCCTAACCTAGAAAAAGGTAATGAAAATGAATCTTCCGATAGCGACTTTGAACTGAAAAAGTTTTCGGATGCAGAAGAATCTGAAAGTGATCATGAGACAGCTGAGCAGAAGAAATTGCGTTTAGCAAAGAAATACTTGGAAGAAATTGAAAAAGAGGAGGCTAAACGAGCCGAGGCTAAGGAGGTTGATGATCCCATTGGGCAGCGGTTGAAGAATGACTACTTGGAGCAAAAGGGAAAACTACACGTGGATGTCGCAGATAAGTACGTCGTGCCTGCCAAAGATGACATCAGACTGATACGAGCGCGAGAGCATCGGCTCACGCTCACGTGCGTGTGTACCAGCCACGACGGGCAGTTCGTCTTCAGCGGAAGCAAATGTGGCAGCATCATCAAATGGGGCGTCAAAGAAAAACGAAAATTAAACTGTCTTACATACAAAACCCATTCCAATTTCCTGAAAGGTGCTATAATTTCTATAGCAATATCAACAGACAGCAAGTTTTTGGCAACAGCAGATGATTCACCCAATATTCAGATCTGGGAACCAAGTACAATGAAGCACCTTCACACTTTTAAAGGCCACAAAGATGATGTTTCTGGACTTGTGTTTAGAAAACATACCCATAACTTATACTCTGCAAGTATAGATCGCTCTGTAAAAATTTGGTCTTTAGATGAAATGGCGTATGTAGAAACATTGTTTGGTCATCAATCACCAATAACAGCGATAGATGCACTAACCAGAGAAAGAGCCATTACTGCAGGTGGTAGAGACACAACAGTCAGGATTTGGAAGATTGTAGAAGAGTCACAGTTGATTTTCAATGGCCCAGTTGGAAGTTTGGATGTCGTCAAATTGCTTGATGAAGAGCATTTTGCATCTGGTAGCGACAATGGATCATTGTGTGTATGGAGTGTGTTAAAAAAGAAACCTTTGTGTACTATAACTGAAGCCCACGGTAGACAGAATGGTGTACCATGCTGGATCACCAGTTTAGCCTCTCATTTGAATTCAGATGTTTTTGCATCAGGTTCTTATGATGACCACATAAGATTATGGAAGATATTGGAAGGTTATAGAAATGTAGTGCCTCTGTTTAGCATAGAGGTGACTGGGTTTGTAAACTGTATGCAGTTCAGTAGTGATGGTCTTCAGTTGTATTCTGCTGTGGGCCAGGAGCACAAGTCAGGCCGCTGGTTCAGATTAGCAAATGCCAAGAATGGACTGTTAGTTGTTAATTTAAGTATTAAATCATAGTTAAAATAAATAAAACCTGTTTTTAAAGTCTCTTATTTCCTCTTTATTCTGCCGCGGCCACCACAGTAAAATGTCCACTATAATGTACAATGTGCCCAAAAACATCAAAGGAACATTGTTTGCAGAACATGAGGACTGGATTCTGGCTTTTGATATTGTGTTGTTGGAACATCCTTGATTTATGCACCAATGCTGCGTCGAACGGGCTAGATTCAGCAAAATACAAGAGCAGCGCGGGCTGGGCGACCCACGGCACGCAGCACTGTTCTTTAATTTTGCCGAATCTTGCCCACGCGCGGCCGGACGCATATATCGCATTAATACATTTTAGCTTCATGTCAAATTTATGTAAACAACTATCCGTTCTTGCCTGTAAAAAAAATGTATTTCCAATATCTGACATTGTGCAGCTCTTAGATAATTTGCTGCAAGGAACATATATACCATTATCTTATTCATCTGTGATATATACCACAGATCTCTTATATATATGTCATATATACCCCTCTTAGATTTGCTGTAGGTATTTAATATGACAACCTTGTGTTTTTGACATTTTACTCAAGACACACATCAATTATATTCTCTTTGACACACACCCATCACCATAATCACAGATCTCTTATATATATATAGGACAGATAAGAAACAAGCCTTAGTACATAAAGTCCTTACTGAATTGACCATAGACTTACAATATACCACTACGTGAATTGACCATGGATTGTGAAATTTTACTGTGATGTACCATGGACTACTCGCTACGTTAGGTTGTTACCTCCTAGTATTTAATAGTGATGTGTAGTAGTCACAGTAATAGGTAGTATTTTTCACAGGTATTTTTATTATACAGGTAATTTAAATAAAATGAATGTTACATAATTTAAAATAATTTTATTACAGCAAACTAAAAACGAATAATTTTATTACAGCAAACTAAACACGAAGTATACGACTGTCACCTCAAGCCGCCATACGCCGGTTTCTTATTCGTATCACTCTGGGAGCCTGAAAATAAAGCATAGGAAAACTTTATTAAAAACGATACGATAGATAAATCTCAAAGTACGAGCCTTCTGTCCGTCGCAATGGATGTATGCAATTTAACTACAACAGGATAAGATAAATAAAGATCCACATAATAATAATTGAGTGTGTCAAAGAAATTTGAGTTTCTATTTACTTTGCTGATCATGACCAACCAATTTTTTGATAAAATAGACGTGCAAACCTAGATTGTTTATATCAGGTTTATAATTATGTGTTTTCAGAGCTGAATAACGAAAACGCCACCCAGCCCGCCAAGCTTGTATGGTACACTTAATTTTTCTCCATGCTAATGTTTGAACTAAAATTAAGTTTATTTTGTCTTATATAAAAGATAACAAAACTAGGTTTTGGTCTAAACCTGCGACATTACCTTCTACCTTATCAGGTAGGCAAAATAGGCGCGGATACGATTCTTATTTTTTTTCTGTATAAGTTTAGCGCTGATACTGCCCATAGAATTGCACTATTCTGAAACATTAATATAGTGTTACACTGTAATTGTTCTATTGTATATAATTAGTGTAGGGAAGTCGTGAGTTCATTTATTATAGGCAAGGTGGTGAAGAATGTGGGACATCATGCTATATTGACGCACACCTTCTGTGATGCAGTAGTCTAGCGTCTACTGATACTTAGCCAACTTATCGCTCGGTGTAGCTGTTCTCAATTTCAATTGTACATTGCTTTGGAGAGCATATCAAGCCAGGCCGGGATGATGTTTAAGATGATTCTACTTAAATGCTGATCGCTACACTGCCTCGTCGGCCTAGTAGGCAGTTTAAATACGCTGATGCTGCGGTTATTCGTGCGGAAAGAGAAAAAGTATAACTCACCATGCATTTAATTCACCAGTTTGGATGCCGACGAAGAATCGAATGTGTGGATCTTCATTTGTATGGAACTCAACAGATCACCAGTCTACTAAGATCGCAACATCTAAGTAGCTCTTATCTTTGGTGTATTCTGAAAGTAGAAAGCATTGGATTGTTTTAAACTGGTCACTACCATAATGAACGCACGCACCAAAAAAACAAGACACTTAGACACACATAAGCAAAAAAATATTGTGATATCAACATCAAGGGAAGCTGCTTACATTTGCTATAGCGAATAAGTATGAACGTTGAAGTCATATCATTACTTATATTACATACCACAAAAATTGCAGCGAAACTGCGTTCTAAACGATGTTCTAAACAGTTTCAATAAATTCTTGATCGTAAAAACAGCAATACAAATTTTTATCGAATGCCGTCACCTCGTATTCGCCAAGTTCACTTTTCTTCGTGTTTGCCCATAGCACAGGTCAAAATAAAATAAATGGTTATAAAATGGTCAATGTTTACAATAATATTAAGGATAAATCGTAATTAAAGAAATAGAAATCGTTAGAAGTTGGCCGTGAAAAAATGACAGTTTGAATTTGACAGGCATAGATAAAATTCTTTTGTATTCTATTTATCCATTGGACAGGCAAAGGTCTTAAAACCATACATCCTCGTCTTGATGTAGCTAATCGTAACTCAGAAGATAATCGTGGGACTGGGACAGGTATACGGCCCACAGCTTTGTTCGGAGATTCCAATGGCTGACCATAATTTCGAGCTGGTTCAGAATCAGCCTGCTAACAATAAACAAACATAAAACCGGGTCGGAACTGTGATAAACTCCTTGTTCACGGTCTCTGGTGTAGTCTATTATAGCAGTAGGCTCTGTCATCATCATTCATAATGTCTGTTGCTGTTTATGCTGAATAAAGCCAATTTTCGTTTGGTTCTGTCTTTCTCATGTTTGTATCAATTTATTCAGCATAAAAAAATCGCCCTGCGAAGTGCATCATGCCCGACGAAACAAAAAAGGGAACATCTTCGTCGATGTCGAAATATCTGCGACCCGATCGCTTTGACATAGAACCTTCCATACCCGGCTCGGATCTCAAATGGGCCCATTGGAAATATTCTTTTGAAAACTTCATTGCCTTAGAAGCTGATTCTGCAAACGAAGAGCTCAAATACAAAATTCTTGCAAACCATATCTCGCCACCAATATTTAACTATATCCGCGACTATAGCAAGTACAAAGACGCTATTACTTGTCTCAACGTGGCGTTCGAAAAAAAGCAAAATATTATCCTAGCCCGGCACCGTCTAACTAGCAGAAAACAACAGCCTGGCGAATCCTTGGCCGAGTACTCGAGAGCGCTTACAATACTAGCTCGTGACTGCATTTTTAGTGCTGTTACTGCTAAAGAACACCAGGACGAGGCAGTACGCGGTGCATTTATCGCCGGAGTATCATCACATAAAATCAAAGAAAGACTTTTGGAAAAATCTTCTATGGATCTCGATGAAACTTTTAATCTGGCCATATCGTTAGAAACTGCGGAAAATATCTCACAACTATTAACGGCACCTTATCCTTCCACGTCGTCTGCTACCGTCAATGCCGTTCCTGCCAACCCTGAAGCCCTCAATTTTGCAATATCGAGCAACCAACAAAACTCTACGCGTCCTAATCAACCTACACAAAATAGGCGTCGTTGCTTTTTCTGCGGCGGTGCTATTCATCAGAGACTCAAATGCCCCGCTAGAAATGCTGATTGCCAGCTATGTTCGAAGAAAGGACATTTTGCCAACGTCTGCCGTAGCTCTAGTGCGCAAACTCAACGTGCCGCTAACGCCATTACCGTGCAAGACGAAGACTCCCAATCTAATTTTAATGATCCTCAACTGCTGACTATATTGGCCGCCGCCCCGGCGAGCCTACGAAAGACGACTGTCAAAATAAATCTAAATAATATACGCGCAGACGCATTGCTGGATAGCGGCAGTTCAATCACCTTCATCAATAGCAACCTTGCACGATCTATGAATCTTAAGCGTGTGCGCTCCAGACGACCAGTAGCCCTAGCGTCCTTGGACAACGTCTCATACACTGAAGGTCATTGTTACGCTAACATAGAAATTGGTGAGCATAAGTACCAGCGCCATCCACTTCACATTCTGGCTGGCCTGTGCGCTGATGTCATTATCGGGCAAGACATACTAGAGCAACATAAATCTGTTGAAGTCGAATACGGGGGAAACAGAGAACCCCTGAAGGTTTGTAACGTCATGGAGGCATGTGTTCCACCGGCATCAGTTTTTACAAATCTTTCGCCAAATATAAAGCCTATAGCGATCCGCTCGAGACGGCACTCACAAGAAGATCAAGAATATATCAGCAATGAAATAAAAAATTTACTCAAAGATAATGTAATTGAGCCTAGCGTTTCACCATGGCGAGCGCAAGTGCTGGTTGCTGGAGGGGGCCAACATCGTAAACGTCTGGTAATCGATTATTCACAAACAATCAATAGATATACGGAGCTAGATGCGTACCCCCTTCCAAGTATCGACTCTATAATCACGAAGGTGGCTAAATACAATATCTTTAGTCAAATCGACCTCAAAAGTGCCTATCATCAAGTTCCTATTCCACTTACGGAAAGAATATATACTGCCTTTGAAGCATGCGGTAATCTATATCAATTCACCCGCATACCATTTGGAGTAACTAATGGTGTCTCAGCGTTTCAGCGTACATTAAATTACATAATCGAATCTGAGAATCTCAAAGGTACCTATGCGTACCTCGATGACGTCACCGTGTGTGGGGTAGATAAATATGACCATGACACAAACCTTCGCAGATTCATGGAAGCTGCTGAAAAATACAAACTTACTTTAAATACCCAAAAATGCACTTTTGAAAAGGAATCAATCAACCTTCTTGGGTACACAATACATAATAATAGTATCAAACCAGACAAATCTCGATTAGAACCACTGATGAACCTTCCAGTCCCAAACGATACTGCTACCTTAAAAAGATCACTTGGTCTATTCGCACATTACTCGAAATGGGTCAACAACTTTTCTGCTAAAATAAGACCCCTAATAAAAGTAACTCTGCCATTACCTCAAGACGCAATCAATGCCTTTAATAGACTAAAGACTGATATATGCGAAGCTGCCTTGGCTGGAATAGATGACAAAGAAATATTTTCAGTCGAAACCGACGCCTCGGATTTTGCTATCGCAGCCACGTTGTCACAAAAAGGTCGACCTGTGGCGTTCTTCTCACGATCCCTTAATGACTCTGAAAAGAAACAACCGACTATTGAGAAAGAGGCTAGCGCGATCGTCGAAGCCTTACGCAAATGGAGACATTTTTTAATTGGAAGACACTTTCTATTGATTACTGACCAACAGTCTGTCGCATTTATGTTTAATCAATCGCATTCAAACAAAATTAAGAACGAGAAAATTGAAAGATGGCGCCTAGAATTATCTTGTTATAAATACGACATTATATATCGACCTGGAAAACAGAACTACGCCGCCGATGCACTCTCTAGAGTTTGTATGTTCATAGACACGGCGTCTTCAAATTCAAAACTAGTCGAACTCCACCGATCTCTCTGTCACCCTGGCGTCTCACGTATGATTCACTGGATTAGGTCAAAGAATTTACCATACTCCGTCGAAGAGGTCAAAAGAATGACCGCGGCGTGCCCTATCTGTGCCGAGATTAAACCTCGATATATCGGCCATCAAGGCCGTCTCATAAAAGCAACTGCGCCGTTCGAAAGACTGAATTTAGATTTCAAGGGACCGATTCCGTCAAAGACCCAAAACCGGTATATTCTTACGATAATTGACGAGTACAGCAGATTCCCTTTTGCATATGCTTGCAAGGACATGACTTCTGAAACAGTAATAAGGTGCTTAAAAGACCTATTTTCCACATTTGGCACTCCAGCTTACATTCATAGTGATAGAGGGGCATCATTCCTATCTGACGAATTAAAACAGTTCCTAACTTCGCTTGGAATATCCTGCAGCCGTACCTCGCCCTACAATCCCCAAGGCAATGGCTTGGTAGAACGACTTAATGGCACGCTGTGGCGCACCATCCTATTGCATCTAAAGTCCATTAACAAAGACGTAGCGGACTGGGAGCTAGCATTACTCCCGGCGCTGCATTCCATTCGATCACTTCTATGCACGGGAACGAACTCAACTCCACATGAGCGCATGTTTCATCATCCTCGACGTTCAGTAAATGGTCAGTCCTTGCCTACCTGGCTACAGTCGCCTGGACCTGTCTACATGAAAAGAAACGTAAGAGTATCCAAATACGACCCGGCTGTGGCGGAAGTCGGGCTCTTACAGGGTAACCCGGAGTACTCTTTCGTCCGCCTACCAGACGGGCGGGAGACAACTGTATCAAACAGACGTCTAGCACCGCGACCACTGATTGTTGATGACGATGATGAAGAACCTGAACTGTCTAATAACCACGAACCATCTGAACCTGAACCGGAACTCCGGCGCTCAACTCGTGAACGAAGACCACCAGGATATCTTCGAGACTACGTGACTTCCACGTAGGTGGAGGTGAATGTGATAAACTCCTTGTTCACGGTCTCTGGTGTAGTCTATTATAGCAGTAGGCTCTGTCATCATCATTCATAATGTCTGTTGCTGTTTATGCTGAATAAAGCCAATTTTCGTTTGGTTCTGTCTTTCTCATGTTTGTATCAGGAACGAGACGGAAGACCGTGTTGCTCGAAGCATAAAACCAAATACATCACATTGTCATTCAGTACCTATTTCTAACTATATTACTGAATGCCAAATTAAAAACACTTCCCGTGTATACAATTTTTGAAATCCTGCCCGCACTTGATTTGCAAGTTAATTTCAAAACTGTTTATACATGAAACTATTATCGCTTTTTCTCTTCGAGCAACGACGGCCTTCCGTCCCGGAAGGAAGTAGGCATACAAAGTATTTCCCCTCTGTCAAAGTACAAGCAAAAATGGGCCGTCCCGACAGAACTATTTCTATGGAGTAAAATGGCTAAGGCTCCTCCCTTCCGGGTCGGAACGAGACGGAAGACCGTGTTGCTCGAAGCTTTTTCTCAACAGATTGGACATTTTTATTTTTATTAAATAAATTTATTTTTGCATAACTAAAGAAAGAAATAATAGGGTTTAGTCTAAGTAGGTTGGGACTGGGCCGGTCACGTCACGTCTTCTGCCGCATGCCGGAAGAGCTGTGGGCCTAAACAACAACTTCGTGGAAGCCACAGGACGTGCACTCTGTGCACATGGTGGCCCAGGATAGAACTAGATGGAAGGAAAAGAGGGAGACAGAACGTCAGTGGTTACCTATATGCTCTTTAGAGGGAGGCCTTCGCTAGTTCTTTGATATACAAGGTAGGTACAGTTGGTTGTAGCACAGGTACCAGGCCTTCAGACGCAAAATGTCCCTTTCGCAAAATGTCTACTCATCGCAAAACGTCCCTTTCGCAAAATGTCAACATCGCAAAATGTCCCTTTTGATATTTTAGGATACCTTTAATTGGAATCATCAAGCCAGCCTGCCTGCCACGCGTGGTGAGTATACCGTAATCGTGGAGGCCAATGTTCAGCAGTGGACTGTTGTGGGTGTTTAGGTATGAATGTACTCAGTTTATTATATCAAAACAAAATCTACAACATAATATATAACATGAAAGAACAAAGGCGGATTTATTCCTTCATTCAGTACAGCGCGGTGCGTGTGCGGTGCGTGCGACGAAAGAATGTTGTTGTAGTAATTTCTTCGTTGCAATGGGAAGCGTCTAGTTGCGTTTAATAGTGTTCCTGCGTTTTTTGTTAGGTATTTGTTATCTTTTTGTGGTAGCTGATAGTAATAAAATAGCCACCACAAAAACGAGATTGCATAGCTACATGCCCTAATTATCCGACAATAAAAAAACCGGCCAAGTGCGAGTCGGACTCGCGCACGAAGGGTTCCGTACCAAACAATTATCGATAAAAACGCGCAAAAGAACACGTGTTTTGTATGGCAGCCCCATTGAGGTATTATATATAGAGTTGTCAAACGGAGCAACATCTGTGAGCCGGGCCGGTGACAGTTACCATGGCAACGGGGACTAATTAGTCATAGATGCAGCGTCAATGCGCAGATGTGACATTTTAGGCGCTATTGGTGGAGAAAGACTTACTGCGGCTAGTTGATCATGAATTTTACTTTAAATTACAGTAGTTATAATAAATGAAATGAAATAAACGAAAATAAATTTTGAAGTAAAGGAAAATAAATAAACTCGTTTAATAAGTAAATAAATTTACATTTATTTCTTGTTTATTATAGTTATTTGGTGTAAAAATATTAGCTGTAAATACTTTAAAGGGGAGAACCAGCCCATGAAACTGAACAACTTTCCCCAAGGAACATAGGTAGAAATATGAAAAAAAAATGTACCTCTCATACAAAATGTGCCAGTGACTTGGTCAATTTGTATGGGAGGTCCAAAAACATTTTTATCATATTTCGACCTATGTTTCGTGAGGAAAGTTGTTCAGTTTAATGGGCTGGTTCACCCCTCTAAATATTTGCAGCTAATATTTTTATACCCTGTTTATGTACATATTTTCATTCATTATTTACATCATACGAGTATCTACCTAAAATTAATTAATTTGCAGTATTAATCATTTTCCTTAAAATAATATCAGTTTCGTCAGTTTTTGTCGCTCAGAGAAATAATCATTGCTCATCTTTGCTTCGTGATTTAAGCGGATTCTCGTATATTTATGATTTATTGCTCGAATAAGATTTATCCTATGATTCAGTGTGGAAGGTTGATCGAGCGAATGTTGAATTAAGCAATTAAATACCTCTTTGTCAGTGAATAATTTTCAGTGTGTTCACTGTAATATATGTGCAATTATATTTTGAAAGAAGATATGTGCCACCACTTATTTTTATCAAATG
This sequence comes from Tuta absoluta, assembly GCA_027580185.1. Lineage (NCBI taxonomy): Eukaryota > Metazoa > Arthropoda > Insecta > Lepidoptera > Gelechiidae > Tuta > Tuta absoluta. The sequence goes on along the minus strand of JAQAHW010000016.1, from coordinate 9,342,236 downwards.
GCGTATTACCTTCTCTGTACATACACATATTTGATACACATCTTCAGAAGATTAACATAAACCACCCATATCTTTCAAGGTTATTACCTCTAGTTTGTGATGAGGCAGTTTATCAGTCGTAAATAAACCATCCACACACTCTTCACACTTCAAAGTTTTACCCTACTATGATCTTTGAAGCTTGTGTTGCATTTTCAAAAGTTCAAAGTTTTCGTCATCTTTTTATTATTTCAGTCAGTTATTTTCTAAATATTGTGTATTTCGGCATAAAAATAATCGTCACCTTCTATCTAAGTTGTTACATTTTGTTACGCAGACAATGACACGTCTGAATTTTTAGTCTATGTAAAATGCAACAACATGGCGTCTCCGCCAAATATTATTCTCGGCTGAAGTTTTAAAATTATTATTTAATTATTCACCGGTGAAAAGTTATTCCTTTGCACTTTTCTGTATTACTTGAACTATTGGTGCAATAACTTAATACGCATGTTGGCATTTTGAGCAAGTTTTCGCGTGTTTTCGTGCCAAGAAAAACTCTAAACAATCACAACTATCGCGCTCCAGAACTAGCAAGCAACTGAGTGATTTGCGGCCTATACACCGCAATTGAATGGAACTCCTTGGTGGTGAGTGGTGTCATCTCTTTATATAATACCTCAATGGGCAGCCCCCGTATTTTTTTTGTATTTGTTAAAGCAGCAACAGAAATACAACATCTGTAAAAATTTCATTTGTCTTACTTTCGCGGTTCATGAAATACAGCCTCCATACAAAAAAACGACCCTTCAATATTTACTTTTTTCTAATTTATCTAATAGATATATGAGATATAAATAAAGTATCTTCTTTTCACAGCTTTTCGGATATTTCCCTCATTGTATTACGAAGGCCTTTTTGTGTTTTTTTCAACTTGTCTGTCTATATAGTCTCTCTATCACCCACAATGTTCTGCGATCGATTTCACAGTCACAAAATCTCCCATTTATCAGGGGTTATGTTGTTATATCATAGAAACTCGAGCCATTTTTATAGGCCCGATTTGACAGGTGTCAGATCCATGCTAATGCTATGGAATAAGGTTCATTTTCCTTTGTTAACATGTCTTCTACTATGGATATAACACCTGAAAATGAAATGGAGCCTGCAAAAATGGCTCGAGTTTAATTTAATTACTTTGGTTTTGATAGTAATGTATTATTTTAAAACCCTTTTTTACAAATTAGAAGTTTTATATGCTTGCCTTAACATTTTGAATTAATAAAAAGTAAAAAAAATATTTTTAATTAAAAAAAACTTCGGCCGTCATTTACTCCGAAACCGCATCTCTTACGACATTTTACCAAAGAGTATTTCCTGTTTGTATTTTTATGTTCTATCGATTCGCACATGTTTCATCTCTGGCCGCCAAAATTTGTTTTTTTGTCATCGCGAATTGTAGGTATACCAGGCTTCATACTAAAATGTCCCATGCTCTTTCTATTTATGAATTCATACATACATACATACATACACATACACATATCACGCCCATTATCCCTTGCGGGGTAGGCAGAGCGTAAACGGCCGCAAAAACGGGCATTTACGCCACGTCTGACATATGTTTGAGGGTCATTCGGATAATTGTGTATCGCCATAGTGACAGGTTGTCAGCCCATCGCCTAAAATTGCAATACACACCCTCAAGTCCCTTAGTCGCCGCCTACGACTCCCACGGGAAAGAAATCGGGTGATGCTATTCTAAGCCGGCATCACACTAAAATAATAATAATATTATAACCTACACTTATATTAGAAACAGGTTTATTTTATTGTTTTTTGAATTGAATGGGCTCCGAAACTACTAAATAAAAAAAAAAAAAAAAAAATGAATATGAATATGAATTCATCAACTGAATAAAGTTCACAATCCAACAAAAGGTTTTTAACACGGCGACAGAATGTTTCGTCATTTGGTTCCTGTTTTAGGTCGGTTGGTAGATGTTCATAGAACGTAGCTGTAGGTCCGATAACGCGCGGGTTCTTAGTAGCGAGTGCGGTTTGTCGCGGCACAGTCGCTAACCTGCCAGCATTTCGAAGCGCACGTCCACCACAGAGCCGCTGCGGAAATGACGATATGTTTTTTCGCACATACACCAGAATACCGTATAGGTATAACGAGTACAAAGTCAAAATGTTATGCTTTTTGAAAACTCCTCTGCATGTGTCTCTTGCTTTAAGACCTTCAATAATTCTCAGAGCCCTTTTCTGAAGGACGAAAACTCTGTTCGATTCACTTGAATCAGCCCATAAAATTGTTGCATAAGACATAATTGAGTTAAAATATGCAAAATAAGTTTGTCGTAGGACGCTAGCTGAGACAACGGGTTTGATTTTACGAAGGGCATATGTAGCACACTACCTAACCTGTCGCATAATATTTGGATGTGCGCTTTCTAGTTTAGGTGTTGGTCTAGTGTGAGCCCTAAGAATTTACACTGGTTGCAAGTCGGCATGGGTGGTACCACATCAATAGGCACAGGTACACTCCTTCCACTAAACAGTATCACATTGGATTTCGTCATGTTCAGCACAAGTCCATTAAGGTGAGGTGGCCTTAGAAATCCTCCGAGCAAAGGCGGAGTAGTGTTCGGAGTTTTCTATGCCATTTCTACAAATCTGAAAAACACGAAACGTTATTATTTTCAGTACTACTTCAAGATATATGCTACAAAACTATGGAGCCCAAAACACGATTGGTAGAAATTTTCTGGATAGAAAAAAATCGCAAAGTAAGCTCTAATTTTGCGGTTTTTGGCCTGTTTCTTAGACTAAAAACCTGTACCATTTGACCGGTATCCAATATTTCAAAATTTATTTTATGTCATTTTCTTCCTTATTATATGTGTAATCAACGCATGGAGCTAGTTTTTCAATTATCTACTTATTATCATTAAAAAAGAACACTTAAACACAAAAGTATGTTCGGTTTGCGCACGGGCACGTCGGTTTCTACCGCGCCCACACCCCTCAGTCGGCCACTGAGCCTCGTCGGAAGCAGACATGTACAACTTTTTTCCAGCCGCGGAGATATTACGACATTTATTGAGCAGTGAAACCAAATGCCAAGTTAAAGAAAAAAAACGAAGCTTTCCAAGCCTTGCTATAAAAAACAGAGGATAAGGTAGTTTGCGGTGTAATATTTACATACACACACATACACATATCACGCCTATAATCTCTTGCGGGGTAGGCAGAGCGTAAACGGCCGCAAAAAACGGACATTTACGCCATGTCTGACAAATATTTGAGGGTTATGCGCAAAAATTGTGTATCGCCATAGTAACAGGTTGTCAGCCCATCGCCTAAGATTGCAGTACAGACCCTCGAGTACCTTAGTCGCCTTTACCGACTCCCATGGGAAAGAAATGGGGTGATGCAATTCTAAGTAGGCATCACACGGCATATTTACAAAAAAAAATAAGATATATTTTTTCGAATTAGGGTAGAAGTACCTTGCAAGGACTACCTTATAGCCTCACCCACGGCGTGATGTTTTTCCCGTAGGAAAAGATATTTCTCCAAAGAAAAAAAAAGTTGCCTATGTCACTCTCCAGCCTCACAATCCACCCAACGCAACGTGACGTTACAATTACAACATCAAGGAAGGACAATCAACCAAACACGTTTCGATGGATGAAAACCTGTCAAGTGCGAGTTAGACTTGATAGCTGAGGACGGTTCCGTACAACCTTACTTTACTATTGTATAGGGTAAAATTGAACTAGTGACCGATAGCGAAAACCATGGAATGCCTACCAGACACCAGTCTGAGAATAAGGAATAAATTTGCTCAAGGAACATAGGGATCCCATACAAATTGACTAGGCCGGCTAGTACACCTTGTATGGGAGGTTCAATTTTACATAAAACCGCTCCGTTGCGACGAGAAGAAAGGAAAATCAAACAAGCAGGCTTTCCCATTTGTAATATTAGTGTGGATATATAAAAACTGGTAAAGTGCGAGTTGTACTCGATAAGTGAGGAGGGTTCCGTACAATCTATTTTAACGATTCAATGTGAGTTGTGAGCCAAACTGTGGTTGTAATTGCGTAAACCGAAAATGAATCTGATGCAGAGGTTTTGGAGACGCTCAAGTTTGCTAAACAACTCCTCAGTGGCATCTACGTAGCAGGTGTCGGCGTGGTCTAAACGGGGGAGGAGAAGTGTTTGAGCAAGAGTAATCTTAGTTTTAAGAGACAAGAAATTTTGAAGGCATTAAAGCGAAAGAAAAGAGAAAAATACTTTACTGCTGACAGCGTTGACCTGCGCAGTCCAACTGAGAGTGGAATCTAGCAAAATACCTAGGTTTTTGGCAGTTTTTGTGAAAGCTATAGACGTGCCGTTATAAATAACGTTTGGGATAATTGTTTTGTTTGGATGGTCCACTTGCCTACACACACATATAAGAACTATCTATTAGCATGGCCTGAGATTTTATTGGGTTGACCACGAGACCGAAGAATTCAGCCCATATAGCAATTTTGCTGAGGTCATTGTTGATAGCCACAGTTGCACTATTTATATCATCACAGGTGAAATGACAGTAAATCTGCAAATTGTCTGCGTAAAGATGGAAGCTAGAAGAGAGGAGTAACTGTGTTAATCACAACAGAAAAAAGAAGAAGTGAAAGGACGCCACCTGTAGGTACGCCTGAAGAGAGATTACTCCATTCCGAGAAAGCCTCATCAGAACGGACCCGCTGCAAGCGACCCCGAAATTATGAATCAAACCAAGTTATTGCCGGAAAAGAGATGTTAAGAGAGCGAAGCGATAGCGAAAAGTACATCAAGATCAACTGAGTTGAAGGCATTACTGAAATGAAGTAAAATAAGAATAGTCAAAGACTTATTCTTCATGGTGTGGTGAATATTGTCGGTGACTTTGATAAGTGCTGTCACAGTGCTGTGACCAGCACGAAAACCAGACTGATACGTAGAACGAAGACTATTAGATGTGTTGAAGTCAGATGCCTGCTTGTGGACAATGTGTTCAAGGATCTTAGATAAGAATGGAAGGATGGAAAAGGGATGAAATTGGGAGAACGATGAAGGATTGGAAACTTTAAGGAGAGGTATAACAATTGCACGTTTTTATGCTGAGGGGAAAGAACTCGTTACCAGAGTGAAATTAAAGATGTGTCTGAGGATTGGCAAGAGTTCGGTAAGGATAAGGGGAGATCATACGGGAGGAGAGACCATCATTGCCCACGGCAGTATTTTTATTTTTTATTTTTTTTATTTATGAAAACATTTACAAAAAAGATAAACAACAATTACAATAGAACGCAACAAAAACCTGTCAAGGTTTGTCCGTGCGGTCTGATATCGCCACTACGGTGGCGCTGCTCGATACAAATTATAAAGTACATGACATGTATACAGAGTTGTTTGTACCAGCGTTGAGATCGCAAGTACAACCACGAGCGCTTATACAAACCGGTAGATTTAATGGATGATATATGTTTCTTAACATCGTCCTCGGCAACAACTTTAAAAGAGAAGAAAGAACACTGTGGAAGTGGTGACGGTTTATGTTAGCGATAGTCGTTGCTTTGACGACATCAGTCAGTGTGATAGGAGGAGACGAAAAATGCCGGTTGAGCAAACAAAAGAGCTGACAAATCTACAGCACTACTAGGGGTAGCTGGCGACTTCCCAACACCAAGCGCGCGTAAATATTTCCAGACATGTGCTGGCTTATAATGATCGATAGAGTCATCAATGTGGCGTCTTTTCGCAGACACAGACGACTACACCTATTTCTCAACAGTTTGTTTGAGCAGCTAAGATAATTTGAGAATCAAGGAATGTGGACTGTTGATGAAACATTTCTCTTCATAGGTGCTACGCCTTTCGGAATCGTGGGTTAATATACTACAGTGGAAGTGAAATGCCCAGATGCGTGTCAAAAATGGCATTCAAAATGCTATAAAACAAAATTAGGTGCAAATATTATAAAAAACAAGATCGAGTTACTGTGAATTCAAAATAGTAATTGGTTTTTCCAAGTTCAGGGACAATTACGTGTGACGGGAAAGATAAGATGTGTTTTATATGAAGAAAACAATCTGATGAAATGGAGACAGTATATACAAAGATATGAAAACTTTTGGTAAACTAAAATAGAACCATATTCTCCCTAAATGGTATGGAATTCTCGTCGTCGTAGATTCTCGTCGAGCCCGTGGGATGCCTTTGAAAGGTTCTGAAAAACCGGCTATATAACCAGGAAAGTGGGCGCTGGATTGTCAGATCCTGTTTATTGGGGCTGTTATAGATTTCCTTAGTTTAATCCCTTATTATTTTGCCAATTTTATTTCTATGTCTGTTCGTTTGTATGCCTCGCCTCGATAATTTCAACAGACTACGGAAGGAACCCTATTTATGGGCGTCAGTAAATGAAGCAGATAAATCTTAATTTAAACGTAATTTTTTTGTCTTCTAAATGAATTTTGATTGCATTTTGATGTATATTATTTGAATTTTTCCCCATATAACATGAATAATGAATAATCATACGGATCCCTAGACATTATTTCTTTATAAATAATTCTGTACCTACCTAACTATGACTGATTTAAAAACTTTACGTAGTAGCACTACGTAAAGTTTTACATGGTTTACATGTCTAAAAAACATAAACATTGAATAGGTATTTCATATAACATTAAAAAAGACAACCTTTCAATGAAACAAATAGTTCAATTATTAGCACGTTTACCCTACGCCTATACTGTCGTGCGCGGGAGCCTGACACGCTGCGTTTGCTACTTGCCCGTGCGGGGGTACACCCCGCGCCTGCTCCGCCCGCGCGGCTGCTTCACCCCCTTGAAAACGCGGCAACCTCGGCCAGATTTCGCCTTAACAGAGAACCACTGCTGGAGCTGATCACAGATACTTTTTATTTTTAGATCAAGCTCTTTGTAAGATCGAGCACAAGTTACAACGGAAGTGTCATCGGCAAACAAGGTTATTGAGCCGTCAGAAATATGGGATGCAAGGTCATTGATAAACACCAAGAACATGGTATTTCCCAACGCAGATCCTTGAGGAATCCCTATAGTTACTTCGCCTGCCTCAGATCTGAGCTTACGGCCGCCTATCTTTACTTCTACAGTTTGTTTTCTGTCAGCGAGAAAAGAGCTAAGGATTCTGTGTGCAGCGTGTTTGATGCCGTAACGTTCAAGTTTCTGTAATAACAAATCATTTCCTATAACATCGAACGCTTTTGACAGGTCGCAGAATATACCCGCCGTTTTATACCTACTATCCAGCCCAGTAAGGACGCAGTCAACAACCTGCTGTGCAGCTGACGTGGCAGATTTTTTTGTCTATAAGCATATTGAACCTTGGTTAGCAGGTCATTTTGCTCTAAGTGTTGCATCAAACTTGACGATAAAATCGATTCAATAATCTTTGAGATAGTAGGTACAATAGTTATAGGCCTCTGGTTGTCTACTGTCTGTCTAGGGTTTCTGTTATTACCCTTTGGGTACGGAACCCTAAAAATGGACCAATTAAGTGCCCTCGTGGGACTTATGACAACCCTTATGACAAAACGAAACGAACACCCGAAAAATTGCAACTTAGAACATAGATGGTTCCAAGATATTGGGGCTCTAGACTTATCACTACACGTGGAACAAACCAAAACCGTGGAGCAAACCCATCCTTAATATATATAAAAAAAAACAGAGACTTCAAAATATTGGAGACGCTTTCAAACGCCCCATGGCGTTTCATTAAAATAACAGAACTATATGAATATCTTGAAGTTAACACTGTTATTGAAGAGATCAAACTGCGTTCCTTGAGGTACAAAGAAAGGCTCCAAAATCATCCTAACACACTAGCGGTTCCGCTAACGGAGCCAAACTTCATCAGACGCCTGAATAGGCGTGGAACAATGGAACTTGCCAACCAGTAACCTGTTACACCTAAAATGTAGAGAGGTTGTCAATGGAGAACCAACTCTGAACGCCAATGAAGCCCAAATCATCTGCTCATAGTTAACGGACTGATTGCAGATATCAGAATAGAAAAAAAAACCGGCCAAGTGCAAGTCGGAGTCGCGCACGAAGGGTTCCGTACTATTATTTACATGCAACAAAAACACGTTTTTTGTATGACAGCCCCCATATTTTTTTCATTATTTTTTAGTATTTGTTGTTATAACAGCAACATAAATACAACATCTGTAAAAATTTCAACTTTCTTACTTTCGCGGTTCATTAGATACAGATAAGTTTTTTTGTATGGGAGCCCCCTTAAATATTTACTTTATTCTTATTTTTAGTATTTGTTGTTATAGCGGCAGCAGAAATACATCATCTGTGAAAATTTCAACTGTCTAGGTATAACGGTTTAGGAGATACAGCCTTGTAACTGTAGGACGGACGGACGGACGGACGGACGGACGGACGGACGGACGGACGGACGGACAGACAGACGGACGGACAGCCGAGCCTCAGTAATAGGGTTTCCGTTATAACCCTTTAGGTACGGAACCCTAAAAACTAAAATTATTATCTATCTACTACTCTCACGATCATGCACATATATGTATGATTAGGTACATATCCATTTTTAATGGAATGATGAGGGAAAAAAAGTCACTTCAAATCAAGAGAAACGCGCCAAGCGGCTTGCTTGCTAGACAGAGACGGAAGAGATTACCGATTGTGGCGCGCCGCAGGTAAATAGGTAGCGCGGCGGGGATCAGTCACCGCGCTGAACCTACTTGCAGAGCGTACGAGCGCAACCCTTATAAAGCGCTACCCGAAGGGGTTTTTGATAGGGTTCCCCTTTCGATAAGCTTGAAGCAAATGAAACGGTTATCATTAGGATTGGGTTATCATTACGATTGGGAGTGTTCAAACAAAGGGTGGGAGAATTAAGCGCACCTTTTCGCCGCCAAGCCATTCGAGTAAAAAATTGCAACCAGCGCCACACCAATTTCTTGGTAAAGAAATACTCAATAAAATAGAGATGTCCAACAGTTCATATCGATAATAAATCTTCATTTTTAAACCGAGATTTAATTAATCTAAAACCATTATTTTGCCCCCTACTTTTCAGTTCTGATTTCATATCGGTCAAAATAATAATATACGATAGTGGTAGTATTGGTGGCCTCGTAAACAACACTTGGCATTTTCAACAAGTTTATCTTTAGATCAGTTTTCGAATTAGTACTGGCGCATCTCTATTACGCGTCTCTCTATATCGCGTTGTCGGCTATAGACGACTGTGGCGTCGGTGGCATTTCTATATTCTCAAACCTTTAGGACAAATAAGGATGTAATATAGAATATCGATAAAAAAATTAGAACATAGGATTTATGCTGGTATTTATTTTAATATTTTATTGTTACTATTTGTTTTCTTTCATTTCTTTTTCTTATTTTACTTACGTTGAATATTAATTAAAAACGATTTTAAATAGCAAAAATTTCATGTTAACTCAATTTAACGGGTCAAATTTTGATACAAGATTATTATTAGATAATAAGAGATAAGATAATTATTTATTTAATAAACTTAATAACAAATACTCTTAAATGAAATAATTATGTGGCTTAACCTTCTTAGGCTTTCTAAACTAAGAATATGAATTCCTGTATCTCAGGCAAATGGGAAACCGACATAACTATTATTTTAAGATTTATGATATATTATTAAATACTTGATTTTTTTTTCTATTCCTACCCGGTTTATTTGATTATTTCTTCGGTTTGTTTCTATTTCCTTTTTATGACGCCCTTCGTAAGGTATTGTGCTTATATTAGCGGTTATTTATTAGCATTTCATAGTTACTTATAAAGAAGAGGCCTATGTCCAACAGTGGGCTAATATAGGCTAATTAGATAGATAGATGGATAGTTACTTATACGTTTATTAACCTTTTCACCGCCACAGACGGGTATAGCCGACAACCCGCGACTTGCCGTCAGCGCCACGGTCGGGTACAGCCGACAAAACGTCGTTAAAGTTTATGTTCATAAACTAGCATTTTAAAACCGTATCTATCTTTTATTTTTTCGCATTTATTGTACCCTCTACTTTGATTTATGAACTTTTGCGCTTAGATATTTATTAGATTTGTAGTATAAATAAGAAAAATACTGATTACGTTTTGAAGCTGTCAGAAGTACCATTCGCACACGCCATAGTCGGCCCCACACGACTGGAAGTGTTGTTCCTTACTAGTACAAATGTGAAATATCGATACATCTATAATATTTTTACGGAATATACTATGCCTAGATATTTGTCAAGTTTGTCATAACAATAACATTTTCTTATTATTATAATGTATATTGAAAATATTCCCGACATCGATTTGTAGAAATACGCCAAGTATTAGACATTATTTTCTTTGTTTGATTGAGTATCGACAAACCGGTTTCGGCGACTCGTGCACAGCGATAATTGCTTGACCATTGTGAGTGCACTGTACGCCGTAGTCGGGTAAAGACGACACGCTCTGACGTCATTGCAGTAGTGACATAAAAATAGTGATGGGAAAATGAGTGCCGACGAGCTTAGTTCAGCAGAACTTCTACAGATTTTAGAAGGCGTAGAGGATGACGTTGATCTGTCGTTTGAACCTGGATTACTCGAAGAAGAAGATTTATAGGTAAGTAAATACCTAATAATCATAAATAATAATAAATAAATTAGGAGCGTTTGGGAGGGTTTCATGTGAACTTAATTTAACGGGTCAAATTGTGATTCAAGATTATTATTAGATAATAAGAGATAAGATTATTATTTATTTAATAAACGTATACGTAACTATCCATCTATCTATCTAATTAGCCTATATAAGCCCACTGTTGGATATAGGCCTCATCTTTATAAGTAACTATGAAATGCTAATAAATAACCGCTAATATAAGTACAATACATTACGTAGGGCGTTATAAAAAGTAAATAGAAACAAACCGAAGTAATAATCAAATAAACCGGGTAGGAATAGAAAAAAAAATTTCAAGTATTTAATAATATATCATAAATCTTAAAATAATACATACATACATATATCACGCCTTTATCCCTTGCGGGGTAGGCAGAGCGTAAACGGCCGCAAAAAACGGGCATTTACGCCACGTCTGACAAACATTTGAGGGTCTTTCGGAAAACTGTGGATCGCCATAGTGACAGGTTGTGAGCCCATCGCCTAAAAATGCAGTACACACCCTCGAGTCCCATCGTCGCCTCTTACGACTGCCACGGGAAAGAAATGGGGTGATGCTATTCTAAGCCGGCATCACACGGCTATGTCGGTTTCCCATTTGCCTGAGATACAGGAATTCATATTCTTAGTTTAGGAAATGGTTAAGCCACAGAATTATTTCATATAAGTGTACCTATTTGTAATTAAGTTTATTAAATAAATAATTATCTTATCTCTTATTATCTAATACCTAATAATCTTGTATCACAATACGACCCGTTAAATTAAGTTCACATGAAATTTGTGCCATTTAAAATCGTTTTTAATTAATATTTAACGTAAGTAAAATAAGAAAAAGAAATGAAAGAAAACAAATAGTCTCAATAAAATATTAAAATAAATACCAGCATAAATCCTATGACGTTCTATATTTTTTTATCGATATTCTATATTACATCCTTATTTGTCCTAAGGGTTTGAGAATATAGAAATGCCACCGACGCCGCAGTCGTCTATAACCGACAGCGCAATATAGAGAGACGCGTAATAGAGATGCGCCAGTGCTGATCGAAAACTGAACTAAAAATAAGATTGTTGAATATGCCGAGTGTTGTTTACGAGGCCACCACTACGTCTACTATCCTATATTATTATTTTGACCTATATGAAATCAGAACTGAAAAGTAGGGGGCAAAATAATGGTTTTAGGTTGATTAAAACTCAATTTAAAAAGTGAAGATTTATTATCGATATGAACTGTTGGACATCTCTATTTTATTGAGTATTTCTTTACCAAGAAATTGGTGTGGCGCTGGTTGCAATTTTTTACTCGAATGGCTTGGCGGTGAAAAGGTTAAATAAATAATTATCTTATCTCTTATTATCCAATAATAATCTTGTATCACAATTTGACCCGTTAAATTAAGTTCACATGAAACCCTCCCAAACGCTCCTAATTTATTTTATTATTATTTATGATTATTAGGTATTTACTTACCTCTCAATCTTCTTCTTCGAGTAATCCAGGTTTAAACGACAGATCAACGTCATCCTCTACGCCTTCTAAATCTGTAGAAGTTCTGCTGAACTAAGCTCGTCGGCACTCATTTTCCCATCACTATTTTTATGTCACTACTGCAATGACGTCAGAGCGTGTCGTCTTTACCCGACTACGGCGTACAGTGCACTCACAATGGTCAAGCAATTATCGCTGTGCACGAGTCGCCGAAACCGGTTTGTCGATACTCAATCAAACAAAGAAAATAATGTCTAAACTTGGCGTATTGCTACAAATCGATGTCGGGAATATTTTCAATATACATTAAAATAATAAGAAAATGTTTTTGTTATTACAAACTTGACAAATATCTAGGCATAGTATATTCCGTAAATAAATTATTGATGTATCGATATTTCACATTTGTACTAGTAAGGAACAACACTTCCAGTCGTGTGGGGCCGACTATGGCGTGTGCGAATGGTAGTTCTGACAGCTTCAAAACGTAATCAGTATTTTTCTTATTTATACTACAAATCTTATAAATATCTAAGCGCAAAAGTTCATAAATCAAAGTAGAGGGTACAATAAATGCAATATGCGAAAAAATAAAAGATAGATACGGTTTTAAAATGCTAGTTTATGAACATAAACTTTGACGACGTTTTGTCGGCTGTACTCGACCGTGGCGCTGACGGCAAGTCGCGGGTTGTCGGCTATACCCGTCTGTGGCGGTGAAAAGGTTAATCGATAAAGCGCTTAGCGGGTCCCTGGATACGGCACACCGCTTGCGTGCTGCACGGAACGGATACGCAACGCAAGCGGTGTGCCGTATCTCATACAGTCCTATACATTACAACGTCATCAGTTCGTGCGTGACTACGGACGAGAGCTGGATACGGAGCCGGTGTGCCCCGCCCTTTATGTTAAAAATAATGCTGGGGACAAAATAGTTCAGTTCTTTTGGAGTACATCTGGTACCTACCTTATGTGCTACAACCGACTACATCAACTAGTAGGTTGATACAACATAATAGCAAGATAATTTTGGGAAGGGAAAATGTGAATGAAAATAAAATGAATATGCTATAAGTAAATTTATTCAAAGCAAATAAACCTACATTAAAATTCTAGTGCTTCATGTCCAAATCGAGTTGGGTCTTCTTTCTTCTCTTCCACTCTAAATGTAAATAAAAATAAAACCATAGCCCTGTCTACATAATAGCTGAAAATAAAAGTTTAGTTACGTCGGGGATAAGTGCAACACAGGGAAGTTTGTTTGTTGAGGCAAATTTAGCAAACAAATATGGAGAGTTAACACTAAATATCTTAACATATTTCTGCATGAGTGTACTTATAATCTCGCTCGTTGGGTACAGGGTAGGGAGGGGTTGCATTGCCGGTATTCCGGTAAACCTAGACGCGATCTGCAAACACAGCAATCAGCACGGGACACTGCCACAGCAAACTGCACAGCACAGGCCAGCAGCTGCACCGGCCTGCCAAACAAACGCACTTGTTAGTACTCGTAGTGACTGCCGCATGCCGCAATCCGCCAAAATCCTACAGACAACTTTGTCAATATTTAGTTTATAATTTTTACCTTACATTCGCCTTGATTATGGATCTCACAACAGTTTAAAAAACTACAAGTAAAAAATTATGAAATTGCGAAAAACTAGGTACATTTGAGTTTTTATAAGAATTCGATGGATGCATATAGTTGTAGTAGTAGATGCGACATTTACCGTGTCTAGGTTTTCATTAAATAATTAAGGTTTACTCATAACTTATGAACGGCAACAACAGCAAATCAGCAGTTGTCAGCAAACAGCAATACCCCCCTCCCCGCAAACAGCCTCGCTCCCCGCGCACCGCTTACCGCGCACGCCACGCCCTGAGCATACCAACAATTACATTAATATTACAAGTATCTTATAAAATAAGTAAGAGCCCTCGATTCTGTCAGCACATTTCCTTAGCTACATTTGCTTTAATAACCAAAATAAAGAGACAGAAGATTCCATTAATTTTACATGTTTTACCAACATTTAATTCCTGTACGACAATACAGAGAAATTTTCGGCAGTCATCTGCAAAAATACGTAAATTCAAGAATCAAACAGCGAGTCAAGGAAAAAAGTGAGAGCTGCAGATTTCCTGTCTTTTTTCTAATGCTTATTTAGGAAAGTGATGGCAATGTCTAGGAAAGTTTCCTGTCAGAATCAAGGCCAGTTTAAGTAAAACATGAGTAACACAATTTTAACATTTCAAGACATATTTTATTGCATTCTAAATTTTCAAGTGTTTTCTATTGTAAATTCAGTAAATTACATCATAGTAGTTACTACTATGATTATGACTTGCAGTGTTTCAGTTAGTGTTAATATCAGTTACCACATTTGGGTGTCCCTAAAACAATTCCGATATACCAATTAAGACCTTGGGCGGACATGATCTTCCAGAATAGTTATTCCTGTAATATTTAAGGTCCTTGCAATCAATCACACACAAAGTGCCAATTTATTATAAACAGACATTAATACAATATAAGTATTACAAGTTATTAGTAAAAAAATATTATAAAGAGTAGAAATAAAGTTAGGAAGCCAGATCACTGGCCAAAATCTTAAGTTAACTTAAAATTATTTCAATCTGAAATAATAAAACTAAATTTAGGACAGAAATAAATATCCCCCATATTGTAAGTATAAATGAATAGATATTTCGTACAGCCAAATTCATGAAACACACGTACAAAAGGTGTGATAAAAAGAATAATTAAAATACAGTGGTTTAGTTAGCCTAACATAAGGGAACCTAATATAATTTGTTACATCAAATGTGCCACTATGTGAACATAGTTGGTCGGGATTGGTAGGTGGCAATTACATTATGAAGAGAGCTAGTACCTGAGGCTGAAGTCTGCGCGCTCGTCAGACCTTCAGCTCACCACTGGTACTAGGACAGCTCTCAACCTGGAATTAAAACAATAATGTTACAAAAAATAAAATAATTGATATATTGAAGTACTAAACCAAGGATGTAGATTTCAGGGGTATAAAAGGCGTGTGCCACTGTAGTGTAGTGGTTCATTGTTAGGAAATAACTTCCAAGTTCTTTCACTTTGATAATCTCAAAATATGTGGGGTGTACGGGACAGGTATCCAAATACTGATAGGGTGCATTCAGACCATGAACTGATCATGAATATAGGGTCTATGCATGGTGTAGTTTTACTTCTACCAGATCATCACGATTTTGCAGTTTTGCCACTAGTAAAGTTTCAGCTTATATTATGCACAACTTACTTTGCAGCTCAATGCCTTGAGCGCGAGCGGGAGTGCGAGCGGCTGCGGGAGCGTCCGCGCGAGCTCTTCGAGTCGGAGCGCGAGCGGGAGCGGCTGCGCGAGCGGGAGCGCGAGTACGAGCGCTTGCGGGACCTCGAGCGCGACCTGGATCTGGAACAACCAGGAATTCATCAAGAAATTGCATGGTGGTGAATACGAATATAATAGTGACAGGTAGTCAGCCTGTTGCTTTAAATTGTAATACAAGAAAGTTTGAAAGTAACAGACAGTGAGTAATTGTTTATCGTGGTATAAGCATGTTATGAGGAGGGATAAAAATCATGTGTCAAAAAAAGTATTGAATATGAATGTGGATGGATGCAGAAGGAGAGGAGGGCCTTAAAAAGTTTGGATGGTTTGTATAAAAGATGATATGAAGCAAAAGGGTGTAAACGAAGATTTGACAGGTGATAGAGATGAATGGAAGAAAAAAACATGTTGCGCCGACCCCAAATAAATTGGGATAAGGGCAGGCAGATGATGACAAGTGTGGAATGGCCTGCCTGAAAGTGTAGTTTCGGCAACTAGCATAAATGCATTTAAAAACAAACTAGACAAACATCAAGAACAGTGTTGTGGCAAATCCTAAACTAAACTGGAATAACTAAAGAGAAATATAAGCGCTATATAGTGACGAACTTGAACAGTGTATAGTATACAGGCATTATCAGTTGTTTTAACTGTCTACCTGGTCAAATAAATAACAAAAATAATGAAACCCTCAAATATCTTATTTGCTTTTCTAATCTGGCAAATGGTGAATACAATCTCTTAAAAATTTTCTAGAACTATCCATGAACTTTGCATGTCATATTATATAACACTTATCCTCCTTACTATATTAACAACAATAGGTGCTGACTAGGTCTGTTCAGCTAAAAAAAAGTAAATTAATTTGAAAATGACTAACTTCGCTAAGCAGGTGAAATTAAATGCAGGTTCGATAGCAGTCTGCTTTTACTTAAGAATCAATTTAGCACTGAGATTTTATGCAGCTAAGGGAATAATAGATTAGCAGCAAGATTCCTAACTGAACTACCAGCCAAACAATGTAAATGCTTGCTTGGTCAGCCAGTGCCTCACACAAGCCTGCCAGATAGTGAGACATGTGGCCATGTCTGCCAGCTAGCCAGTCTTTGTTACTTTGAGTTCTCCACAGTTTTATTATAATATTTTGATTATGCAGCCAGCCAATGTGGTGCAGTGGTAGTGCAACTGCCTGCGGCGCAAAGGGTTGATAATATCAACTTTGTGAATTTGTTTCCAGTCTGGTGAGGACATTGCAGGCTGAACCACCTGATGGTTCGTAAGAATGATTGTTCCATGCTTCGGAGGGCACATTAAGCTGTTGGTCCTGGTTGCTGTCTATGATTACTTTGTTGTTGTTGTATACTTTTCAGTTTGTGTTACTGGCTAGGCGATCCGCGTCACACAGCTCTTGTTTTTAGCGTTGGTGCTTATTATTATTGCTAATTGTAAACAGAACACTTTACCTGCCACCACCACCACGGCGACGGTCGTGGCGACTTCTGTACGGCGATGAGGGGCGGCCGTAGCGCGCCATTTGGACGCGGAGCTCCCTGCCGTCTAACATGCGACCATCCAGGGAGTCCAGGGCTTCCTCAGCATCCCGCCGGTCGTAGAATCTACAATGTAAATAACACGCACTACACGTTATGATACTAATCACGGTCAGAGTATAGGTACTTTGCGGGGCGGAAAGGGGTATTGGAGTATACGCTTCGGGACCCTATAAAACGTTTTCTAATTTTAATTAAGGGCATATATCTCGCCCTGGATACAGTAGCACAAAAATGCCAAGAACGAAATGTGTTTGTATTAGCGCCCTCTACACGATGAAAATTTAAAATATTAAAAAAACCCTTAGCGCCCTGAAGGGTGAACCCCGCGCCGAGCCTCCGACCCTAGTCACGGAAAAGAATACAGGGCTGATTTTCGATCTCGTGGTAATTTACCGGTAATTAAACTAATGACGTCACGCCGAGAAATCGTATCATACCTTGGGAGGCAATGTTAGAGACAGTCCTACTCTCAGATCTTACCTTACAAAAGCAAATCCTCTACTCTCCCTGGTGTAGCGGTCTCTGGGAATGTAGATATCGCCTACTTCGCCGCATCGCTCGAATACTCGGCGCAAGTCTTCCGGGGTCGTGCGATATGTCAAATTATCCACTTTTAACGACACCATGCCGTCAATACGCGGCGGAGGTCTGCCGTAACTCATCTTGATTAATGGTATTTAATGCTTTTAGACAAAACTTTAATAAATCTTAGCACAAACGTGTTTTTCACAACAATTTAACTAAGAAATGTAATGGCGTCACCACGCACGGCTTTCTGCAACAAGCGTCTACTCAATATGGCGGCGCACGACCGGAAAAGGAAATATCAAAAGCGTTGTTATACAATGTTGCCACAACGAAAAAATAATTTCTACCCACCACCATAGGTAGAGTGCCACTGATCTGTGGCCTGTGCTATCATTGAACAACTACAATTCTACAGGCGAAAAAGTGGCAACATCGCGCCAAAATTAATATTTAAATAGCAACACTGATGAAAATTACAACTACAGGCGTTTTTGAAGCTACAGGTCTACAATTTTACAAGTCACAGCTACAGGCACCTGTAGATTTCCATCGACAAACCATAGGGTAGATTTTGCTTTTAAAAACACAATCGAGCAAGTTATTACAGTGGCCTGTGCTATCATTGAACAATTACAATTCTACAGGCGAAAAAGTGGCAACATCGCGCCAAAACTAATATTTAAATAGCAACACTGATGAAAATTACAACTACAGGCGTTTTTTGAAGCTACAGGTCTACAATTTTACAAGTCACAGCTACAGGCACCTGTAGATTTCCATCGACAAACCATAATGTACATTTTGCTTTTAAAAACACAATCGAGCAAGTTTTTACAGGTGTTCATCAAAAGACTTGTAAACTACAACTGTAAAAACTTACAACTTGTGAATATTTTACAGGTCGTCTGACCTAGGTAATTATTTTACAAGTGCAAGATTTCTGCATAAAAATCTATTCAGTATGTTCAAAAGTACTCAAAATGCGTTCCTTGCCAAATTATTTTGCTCGAGGCGTTAAATAAAGCAAAACTTTATCGTCAATTGTGGATTATTATTATTAATTTACAACAGTACTATTGTAACATACTCTATCAATAATATGATTTTAATTAGAAATATTGTTGATTTCATTTTTATAATTTCCTTTATATAAAAATAATAATTTTCAGTGTAATGTCTTATATATTTAGCTAAGTGTAATTTACATACTTTCACATTATTTAATCTGTGCTATAACATTGACGTTGAATTTGAGTGAATGAAATGAATGAATCGATAGTGCTGTACATCAACTTGTAAAATTATGTCCATGTCGCTGGCTCCCCAAAGTATATATTTATCAAAGCGGAGAGGCTCAAACTCAAACGTTTGTGACGAATGGATGGACTCTTATTTTAAGACTGGTTTTCAATGTGACGCTACCTAGCCTGAGATCTCAGGTCAAAAAATTTGGGGAGCCAGCGACATGCTTTTAGGTTAGAATTTCAGAGAAATCATCAGATTACTTGTTAACGGCGCAATGTGCCAAAATGATGGCTATGCCAAAGAAATGTGACGGAATATGTGACAGCTATAAGCACATTCAATAGCTATGTGACTCAACTGGAGCTGAGAAATAAGCCATGGAATGTTGCCAACCCATGTCGCTGGCTCCCCAAAAAACCGGCATCCGAAATCTTTGCAAATACCACCTAAAACTACTAACCAAAGAGGAATTCTCAATCGTAATGTAGTAAATACTCGATATCAAACAATCTCCTCTAGAATCAGCTTCGTTTTTGAGAAAACACAACATTTGTTTTTGTATGAATATAAGGGTGACTACATCGTTCAACCCTTTTTGGGACAGTTTCAGGAACTTATGGTTTGATGATTTCCGTACAGATAATACTAAATATTACCTTAAATAATGTTAAGAGAAGGGCTCGCTTGAATTGATTCCTATAATTAATAAATAAATATCGTTTAATCTCATAAAACTGTAGCGTTGTAACATTTTTACAGTCTGTACAAACAACATGTATGTAGGTACAGTCGGTTGTAGCACATAAGGTAACAGGGATACTCCAAAAGAACTGAATTATTTTTATCTCCAGTTATTAAATAATCAAAATTTAAACTTATTCTCATAAAAGAAGTAATTTTCTACTAAAACATATTCATGTCAAGAAAAAAATATTGCTAAGGACAAAAATGATTCAGCCCTTTTGGAGTACCCCTGGTACCTTATGTGCTATAACCGACTGTACATTCACTCTCAACAAATGCCTAGTTGATCGAGATGATCATATGATAGGTAAATTAAAACTGATTACAGTGGTTCCACTAAAATATTAATAAAATCAAATTATTATACGACTGGTTGTGTTACCTGATGGGCTCGTGGTAGTACTTTTCAAATACATATTTTTTGTTTCGTTAATCTGTCTTCAGGTAGTAACCAGTTTTTTTTAAGTAGTTACTTCCTGACGATGATGGTGCAATGAAACCGGTCGCATCATAATGTAAATTCATAAATATAGGTACATTCGGACCTATCCATGAAGATCTCTTTTCGACGCAAATGAAAGAGACTTCCGATGTGCTCCCGATAAGTCGCCGGCCGCGCCAGTGACGATTTCTCCCGAACGACAACAATGAGATCGTGTATACAAGCATATTGGCATACTACAATGATTTTGTACTATAAATGTTATAATAATAAACCGTGGTAAATATTGTTTTTTTTTTTCATATGTTGTATTTTAATTGCTGATTATACTTAGTAGTTTTATGAAATACCGTCAAAATCTAAGTACCTTAAATAGGTAAGTTGATGTGCTGCTAATAGTACCAGCACAATATAAACACTAAGAGCCCTTCGCGGACATTGTTCAAGGTAATATTTAGTTTAATCTGTACGAAAATCATGAAACCATGAGTTTCTGAAACTGTCCCAAAAAGGGTTGAACGATGTAGTCACCCTTATATTCATACAAAAACTAATGTTGTGTTTTCTCAAAAACGAAGCTGATTCTAGAGGAGATTGTTTGAAGAACGAGTATTTACTACATTACGATCGAGAATTCCTCTTTGGTTAGTAGTTTTAGGTGGTATTATAGAGCCAGCGACATGGGTTGGAAACATTCCATGGCTTATTTCTCAGCTTCAGTTGAGTCACATAGCTATTGAATGTGCTTGTAGCTGTCACGCATTCCGTCACATTTCTTTGGCATAGCCATCATTTTGGCACATTGCTTCGTTAACAAGTAATCTGATGATTTCTCTGAAATTCTAACCTAAAAGCATGTCGCTGGCTCCCCAAATTTTTTGACCTGAGATCTCAGGCTAGGTAGCGTCACATTGAAAACCAGTCTTAAAATAAGAGTCCATCCATTGGTCACAAACGTTTGAGCCTCTCAGCTTTGATAAATATATACTTTGGGGAGCCAGCGACATGGACATGTAAAATTTACGTTAGCGCGTATGCAAATAAAGCACAGCATATCCAAATAGGGTCTTCTTCTTTCTTTCATGGAAACCCGACCGATTTTGCTTATCTATCATAAACATAATGGACAGGGAGGCGCTAAAGAAACAGGTTTTCAATTTTGCTGCCCGTTTGTAAACAGTACCTTGATCATTAATGAGGAACACGACGCGAGGAGGAGCCCAACTGTTCCTATACTTTACAACTTATGAGCCTTTATGTACTACAGTATCACCCAATACTATCCTACATTGAATAAAGTTACCCTCACCCTTCGAGCAACGACGGCCTTCCGTCGGAACGAGACGGAAGACCGTGTTGCTCGAAGCCCGCACCCTATTCAAAGATTTTATTTAGACGTTGTTAAGGGAAACAAAGCAGATACTCTTTGGCACCACCACCGCTTTGGCCATATCGGCCATATTGATAGTGACGTAGTTAGTTACCTACAGGTATAAGAGGGGTATATATGTTCCTTGGGTATAATGTTCCTTGGTTACCTACGCCTACGTCTTTATTTAATTTTGATTTCGTATTTTCATGGTTTTTACAAATAAGTATACAAATAACACAAGTTTAATTATTATTAAAATTGTCATAATTTACAAATATTTAGTGATATGATTTTTTTTAAAAAATGTCTCAGTATACGAATGTAAAACAAGTTAGAAACAAAAAGCTTATCCCGGATCTTAGGAAGGAAGGCAGTCTCGATAAGCATATTTTCCTCAGCACCTATGATAAGCATGGTAGCCATTGGGGTGATCGGCTTTTCTCACATCATACGCTGGCTAGCATTAGGAGGATGAGCTTTTTTCACCCTTTCGCGTAAGTATCCGTTTTAGTAAGCGTACCATATCTGCAGAGGCAGATATGGTACGTATGTTTCTACATACTGCACCAGCGTGTGCGTTAGATCATGTTTTTGCAGGCAGACAGGGTGGCGGTCGTAGTAGTCCCGCTGCGAAAATTATGCTCTGACCTGGATAGTAGCCACTTAGAAGTATTTTCCCAATAACCTACAATAAGACTTTTAGGATATAAGACTCTTTGTGTAACTGTCTCTTCTACTCACTCAGTCTCTTCTACTTATATTTACATACATACATACATACATAAATCACGCCTATATCCCTTACGGGGTAGGCAGAGTGTTAACGGCCGTTCAACGGATATTAACACCACGTCTGACAAAAGTTTGAGGGTCAATCAGATAACTGTGTATCACTATAGTGACAGGTTGTCAGCCCGTCGCCTAAAATTGCAATACACACCCTCGAGTCCCTTAGTCGCCTCTTACGACACCCATGGGTAAGATATGGGGTGACGCTATTCTAAGCCGGCATCACACGGCATCATACTTATATTTGAAGTAACTTTTACCTTCTCGCAGTGTACCCGACGATACTCTGGACATAGTGCTGTCGGCGACATACAACCATTCGACTGAGCGGTGGGCTGAGAGCGAAGACCTGTACCTCCAGCCTGAGACGCATGGATGCCACACTTGGCGGCGCCTGCGGAACACGTTGGACAAACCACCGCCAGAAATCATTTCTCTGGTAATCATACATGAGCGATAAATGTTGTAAATAGATAGGTGTAGTAAAAAATCATTTTTCACAGTAAGTACGCGTACGTTGACAAGCAGATTGTTCCATTTGAAGTTTTTAGGCGGGCCTTATAAAGACTTAGCCAACTTTGTTAAGGTGTCGATATGATTTTTTATACTAAGTACATCATACTATATCATCTTTCAGGGACACCCGATCAAGGTCGGCGGCATCAAAGAAAGGATCTCACCACACAGCGTGAAGCTGATGAACTCTGGCGTACACTCCTCGCAAACCAACCCTGGGTACAGCCGGCAGGCCGCTGGTGGCGCCATCTTCTTCTACTAAACTACAGATTCCAAAACCTGTTGGCTGTTTAATATCAGTTTCGTAAGGTTTTGGGAATCTCAATTTTGTTGCATATTTCCTGTTACTTTAAATACCTTTAACAAAGCTCTTATGCTTAAATCTCATACATTTATTCATTATAATTAGTTAGTGTACCTATCTGAAAGTTTTCTGCAGCGTAAATGTTGTGAATTTTATAGAAAAATTTATAATAAAATTAATTTCATATTCATCTTGAAACTAAAGTCCAACCCCCTAATTTTATTGCTCAAAACTTCTAGCAGGTAGGTATGAAGGATTCGAACATTCAAACCCTACCCACCACGTCTCCAGCGATCCGCGTCGCGGTGTGTTATTTATTATCTACTGATATTTGTGAAGACATTCAAAAGGAGACGCGGTTGTGTAGTTGATTTATAAAAGATAACATTAAAAAATATAGGTATATTTCTACCATTTTCTACTAACTAGCTACACTGGTGAGTTGCTAGCGACATCTAGGGTATTTGTTGGGTACCTACCGCGGCTCAAAATTTTTACTTGGTCTTCACGATAGTCACGATAGATGGCAGTAGGATGCCTTAGATGCAGCGTGCGCCCGCGGTTTGCATTTGCGTGTCTATGTAAATTCATAGAGATAGGTATGTGTAAATTGTACGTACAGGTTTGTCTAAAGCCGTCTCGCGCGAGTCGCGCGTCGTCTCTTGCAACAGATTTTTTCCAAACAAAACCAAAACATCGATATACATTGTGGCGCGGCCATAGACATTCATGTATTCCGCGACCAATGGAAAGCAAGGTTTTTTGTTTTGTTTGCCACGGGGGTGGGTGCAAGATGAAAAGAAGAATGCGCGTGTTATGAATTATGTTATTAAATTAAAACTGATATTTTATTATGAAAATATAAGCATGTGTAATCATCGGTCAGTGGGTTCGGTTATTTTCTCGGGTTCGGGTCGGATTCGGAGGAGTGCGTAAGCAACATCCGATTTCGGTCCGAGTTTTCTAGACTCAATGTTCGGATTGGATTTGGACTAGCGCGTAAGCAATACCCGAACATGGTCCGAGTTTTCTAGATGGATGGATTTGGACTAGCGCGTAAGCAATACCCGAACATGGTCCGAGTTTTCTAGACCTATATTTTCGACCGGATTCAGACCAACCATTCAACCATTCTCTTTTCGTGTGGGACACCGAGTCATCCAACGACCCGATGAACCCTGGTGTCAGAGTTTTTCAACCGCCTACTATCACTAGTAGGCCTCTGACATGGTTGTGTTACGACCGCCGTCTAAGTAATCATAGACAGCAACCGGGACCGACGGCTTAACGTGCCCTCCGAAGCACGGAACCATTTCTTTTCGGACAATCAGTTGGTTCACCCTGCAATGTCCTAACCAGACCGGGAAGAAATTCACAAAGAGATAAATATCAACTTTTGTGAGTGTCCCACCGAGAATCGAACCCGGAACCTTTGCGTCACAGGCAGTCGCACTACCACTGCGCCACATCGGTCGTCGCATTCAACCATGTCAGAGGACAATTCGTAGTAGTAGGTACCTAGGCAGTTTAAAAACACACATACCTACCTACCTCAAGCAAGCAACCGCACAAAAACTAATACATACTTACAACTAATGCCTTCTGAATTAATCAGTCGGCGACTGCATTAATACATGGTACCTACCCTCTTAAACATATCAGGCCAGGTAGAACTCATCCGTTAAATTGTAAGTAAGTACCTAGGTACTTAAATTATAATACAATGTGGTCATACAACAGGGGCAACTTTTTAGGGGGTTATTTTACAAAATATAGGACGCTTATAAAAAAAAACGAAAGGTTTTCAGTTTCACGACGGTTTCATTGGTGTTTTAGCCCTGTAAAATTTGCCCGTTTTGTGGCCCCTACACATCATTTTTATGGACCCCATAATGTATTTTCAGGAACCCTTCATGGTTTGATTATTCTTCTCTAGTGACTTGAGAGTCAAGTTGACACCTTGACTGACATGTAGGAGTATAGTATTCAAATGTATTCTTTGGATGACACACAGTCTTTGGCTTTTGGCATCAATGGATCAACGAATTTTCAAACTGTATTTTGGTATTGTTCTACAAAAGTTTACAGCAATATTTCTTTATCATTAAAGAGTATAGCTTTATAATGTAACCTTGTATAATACTGGTGTTAATGTAAATATTAGGTCATAATCTTAATTGTTCAGTTGTGTATTCTTGTTCGAAGAAAAATGGATTTGGATAATAATGGTAACCGTAAGTTCCTATTAACAAAAAAACATCTCAACTACTTGTTCCAGAGCAATGAATTGCAAATCCAGATGAATTAACATGTTTATGTTTGTAGAGTTGCATTCGAGTAGCAGAAGAAGGTCACGCAGAGTTCATTCCTGGTACATGTATGAGCAGTACAAATCCCTGGAAAGGAATCAGGCAGAAGCTGCTCGGAAGCTAAACGAGAAGTGGTCGCAGGACATTCTGCTGCACCACGAAATGTCTGAGCATCGCGAGCGCCGGCGCATGTGCAACGCCTGCCACAGCGAACCCAGCGTAGACTTCTTCCGCCACGGCGCTGCGCACTCCTGCGACCCGAGCATCAGTGACCTCTTCCCAAGATTCTGCCAAGACGATGAATTTGCCAACGCCGATGATGTGATATCTACCCACGATTCGTGTCGATGGAATGAGGATGACAGAGAACCTCACACCGAACCTAGTAGATGGAGTGAACCTAGTTCTATGCCGTTACCGCGTACAGTTCTCGAAACTTCAATAGGTCATAGATCTAGCTGCATGAGTAATCTTGCGGACGATATTGAGCAAGCTTTCTCAATTTACGATGATGATAAAAATTTATTACGTGCTCCGTCAACCGGTTACCTCACAGCAGATAAAGAAGTGGCACCGGAACTTTATAAAAGATCGAGTGGATCCAGCGAAGCGAAACGATATGAAGATTCAATCCCGTTGACGCGTTCAGTACTCAACAGTTCAACAGGTCATATATCCAGTTGCACGAGTAATAATATCCCAGAAGAGTTTGAGCCTGTCTTTTCAACATACGATGATAAAAATCTCCTTCTTGCTTCGCCCACCAGTAATCTAACCGATGATAGAGCCGAATTACTATCAGTTTCAAATAGTAAACACGCCAACGACGACGCCTTGCCACCTGCAGATTCGAATAGCAACCTTGCCGACGATATAAAAGAAGCGATGGAGTTCGTGAAAAAAATCATCGCTGAGAATATTCAACACCAGCTTGAGATGAAAGAGAATGTCAAGTCCCTGGAGGGTTTGACAAATGTGAATGATTCTAAATACATGGGCGCGTTTACATTTGGTGATAAAAATGTGAATGTGACCGACGATGATGAGAATCAATCATTACGACTTCACCGTAAATTGTCGAGCGGATACATGACTAACCTAAATTCTGCTTTATGGGCAAAATTTGTGTCATTCGCGTACCAGCTGGTACAACTGAATCATGGTAAGTAAGTGTTATTTGTAAATTGAATAACTGAGTAAAATCTTTAGTTTATATTCGCTTATTTTATGCCGTGTGATGCCGGATTAGAATAGCATCACCCCATTTCATTCCCGTGGGAGTCGTGGGAGACTAAGGGACTCGAGGGTGTGTATTGCAATTTTAGCCGTTTGTTGACCACCTGTCACTATGGCGATTCACAATTTTCCGACTGACCCTTAAATATTTGTCAGGCGTGGCGCAGATGTCCATTTATGCGGCCGTTTAAACCCTGTAAAAGGGTGATATGTGTATGTATGTAATTTTAATTCTGATATGATGTACAGGTAACTGTTACCACGACTACAGTTCGCTGTTGATGACTGGGGTGCTGGCGTGTGATGTTGTAAGGCGAGGTATTCGACTTGTGTGTAAGTCTTCATAGACTTACGTAGGTATTACCCAAAAATTTTATACACACTCGTCTCATGATACAATTACGAAAACAGTTGTTAAAGACCTGCTTTACACATTCTGCCTATAGAAGTTACAGTTTCTTATCAAACGCAATAACATTACGTCTTAAGAAGGTACGCTTTTCGATATAATGGAAAAATGAAACGAAATGTCCAATACTCAAATTTGCCGCAATTTTTTGCCACACCTACCATCCGCCGCCCATATGGCGTGGTTTGTTTTCGTCAAGATTGTTATTTTCTTGTTTGAAGTACTTTTCCCATATTTCATTATAAAAATTAAGTGATGAGGATATCTTGGAAATGGCATTGGAACGCCGGTGCGTGTTTGGAAAAGTGTACGTAGTTGATTTTTCTGAGTTTTTTTATAGAGTGTAGAAAAACATACAAAAAATTCAACTGCAACTGCATATAATTAGGCATTAGAATGCTCTTGTGAAACTATTATCAAACAGACACTCGAATTCTAATGCCCCCCATCAACCTCTATTAACCTGTAATGTCGTCGTCCCAAACAAATATAAATTCATTTTAGTAAGTACTTAAAATAATTGTAAAGATTTATATAAAAGTATGTTATTAAATTCTAGGGAATGTTTTGCAGCCCTACGTTTCGCCGATAAAATATGTTAGTAATAGTACCATCAGCGACCTTCGTAACTCAACAAATTCAATAAAAACAGCAAGAAATACAAGAACTACATTACCGCAGTTACCAAAAAAAATCAAGTCAACATTCAAGGTATACTAGCAGATTATAGAAACGGCCAGTGTCACTTTCTTCCCAGACATCACTACTTTATCGCCACAAAAGGAGAACTGCAACTAAAATTCCCATTGACCACCAGTGAACTAGTTGTATTTAACACAAGATAGGATAGTAAAATACAAATTATGTATAACCCCTTCAACCTTTCAGTTTCAAAAAAATCACATGAGAAGTCATAAAATATCGCGTCCAATCAAATCACTAAGGCGTGGCGAGACTGCAAGTGGTGAAAAAGTATGCTGGGCAGAAATGGCAACTTTCGACAACTCTCCTAAAACGGTACTACAGAACGAAGCATGGCAAAGCCTTTCTACATATCCGAGTGTAACATTGCCAAGTGAAAAACAGTCGAGCACCTGGTATCAAGAGTTAAATAGTAAAGGCTCCTTTAACAGCTGTAGTACGCGAGTCACAAACCCGATGTTGAATATAGCAACATACATCGACAGCATAGTTGAATTCGATGGTAATCCTAATTTGTGAGGTTTTGTTTTGTATTGTTTATTTAGAAAAAATAAACATTACTGGTATAACCTATATTTTATTGAATCGGATTGAAAAGCTTTCTCGAACACGAAGATATAGTAGAAATATAAAATGATTCTTTATCCATCTTTTCGCATAATGTCACGCATGTTTTATCGCAAAATGTCACACTTGACCACCACCCGACACTCACGTATAACAACAAACATAATTATTCACGTGATGCTCGAAGCTTATCCTCCAGTCAATGAGTGTTTATAAAGGACATAGAAGAGACAAGCCTTATTTTATTTCAGAAATAGGTTTAGGATGCTAAGAGACAAAAATTTCAAAAGTACCCGAGCTTTAGACTCTTGTTCCAGGAATCATCACTAAACTTATCACATGCTAAAAACTTGTTTTTTTTTTAGTTCTTGTTTGTGATTTGGGGAGAGTTGTTCGGCAATCACAGCTGACGGGCGGGCGTATGGGCGTCTGTCGACCTCCGAGAAAAATACTGTAACGTTCGAGTCAAAGAGGGTAACGCTAAACTCTATCCAAATCATAAACAAGTAAGTGGCGTAAAGGCTGCCGCAGACCGAACGTACGTTTTTGCGAGCGACTTCATTTTTCATAGATTGAAAAAAGAACCGTACGTAATTGAAATAAAGGTGACATTGCCTAGAATGACAAACGCCTCTGGGCAACCGTGGGAACAGTTTGTCATTCTAGCTAATGTCACCTTCATTTCAATTACTTACGGTTCTTTTTGAAAACTACTCTTGCTCTGCGGCGGGCCGAGAATATAATAGAACTAGCGAAAACCCACATCTTGCATGAGTGATACTTGTTATTGGCTTATAGTAAGTAGTACGCAGTAGTATTATATTATCTGTGCTTATAGATCGGAAACTATAATTATTAGAGAAAACATATCTACGGTAACTTGGAAGCTTCTAAAATTAAATACATGTTTCACTAACAAAAAATCCTTACGTACACCTTTTATCTACACTCGTCTCATAATCTGTAACAAAGCGTTTTAGGGATGGTGAAAGCTTTTCGATAAAATGGAGAACTGAAACGAAGTGTTCTGTGCCAATACTTAAATCATCTCAAAGCAGCTATCTTCCTCCACATCTGTCAGTTGTTTTTGCTGTGTCTACGAATACTTGAACGACACTTTTAATCACATAATGCATGCGATATGAAAACTCCTACGCCATGGCTCATAGGGCCATTCGTCGACTAAGTGTCACGACGAGAGTATCATTTTAGCTATTATGCAATGAAAAATCCCCTTCTTCCTCATGGCCAAACTATTACGCTAAAGATTGAAGTTTTAATAAAACTCGAGAGTAACAAATACGTAACACTTTAATACATGACGCCCGTACAAAAGCGATAAGTTAGTTACATTTTCAAATTGAAGTTGTCTTCACAAATTTCATAAGAATGTAATCGTTCTAAATTCGTTAAATTTCGCATGCCACACGTATAGACGTATATTTTTGTTTAAACCAAGTCAATGGTAAAAGGTAAATCAAAATGGAAGCAAGGTTCAATCAAAGGAAAATTTAGATTTTTATCTTTGTGTTCTAACCAGTTTTCTGAAATTCCAAGAACTGATGGTAGCATGACTCGTTTTTTTATCACTAATTTTAGATTAAGTTACTTAGAATAGACTAGGTAATATATTTTTTTACATATTTATAAAATTGAGTATCCTATCCTTGCGGGATTAATTTTTAAAATGACTTTGACAAAAAAAAAATAATAGTAACAGGTTTACAATTGACACCATTTTCGTATTGATGCTCTGCTGATGCAGTATTTATATTATATTAGGTCCTTACATATGAAATTGTCGTTTTGTCGTACTGGCCACTTTGATCACAAATTTCTCCTATTTGGTTAGGAATTCGAAATTCAAATTTATACAGCTATTTCCACATGTAGTTGTGTTTCGTAAACCGTCATTCATTTGTTTTTTTACTTATTTTTTTTCTGTTTGCATCGCTCAATTTACAAAATGGAAAATTTGAAATATCGCGTTATTTACGAGTACGAGTTCCACCGTGGCACCAGTGCTGCGGAAACGGCTCGAAGGGTTAATGATGTGTATGGCGGTTGTGTCGCAAAAGAAGACACAGTCCGTTTTTGGTTCCAACGTTTTCGTTCTGGAAATTTCGACCTGCAAAACAAGCCCCGTGGACGGCCGGAGACCCAAGTTGATAATGAAGAATTGAAGGCTATTGTGGAAGCGGATCCATCGCAAACCACGTCCGAATTAGCTGCAGGCTTCGGTGTTAGTGATAAAACTGTTTTAATCCACTTGAAGCAAATTGGAAAGATTAAAAAACTTGAAAGGTGGGTTCCTCACGAATTGAGTGAAGCAAACCGGCAAACGCGCGTCAACTGCTGCGTTACATTACTTGACCGGCACAATAACGAAGGGATTTTAAATCGAATCATTACCTGTGATGAAAAGTGGATTCTCTACGATAATCGGAAGCGCTCATCGCAATGGCTGGACCCTGGCAAGTCAGCCAAAGCCTGCTCCAAGCGAAAATTGACCAATAAAAAGTTACTTGTAAGCGTTTGGTGGACTAGCGCCGGTGTCGTTCATTACAGTTTTCTCAAATCTGGCCAGACGATTACGGCAGATGTCTACTGTAGCTGCTAAACAACCGAGGTTGGTCAATCGCTCTACGCCACTGTTGCTTCACGACAACGCTAGACCACACACTGCACAACAGACGGCTAGCAAATTATAAGACCTTCAATTGGAATGTCTAAGGCATCCACCGTACTCCCCGGACCTTGCTCCAACAGATTACCATTTTTTTCGAAATTTGGATAACTTCTTGCAAGGGAAAAAATTCAACTCAGATGGGTCAGTCCAAATCGCCTTCAAAGATTTTATTGATTCCCGTCCGAATGGTTTTTTTAGTAAAGGGATCAATGAACTACCTATGAGATGGCAAAAGTGCATAGATTACAATGGCTCATACTTTGATTAAATAAATATACTATATTAAAAAAAATCTACTTTTTGTTCCTCCCATACAAAACGCCAATTTCATATGTAAGGACCTAATATCAGCTGTTAGATTGTGCTGTAGAGCTATATATTCCAGTTAATAAGTGTATATAGACGAAATGGGAGGGACAAACCTTTTTTTATTTCAATAGTATAAATATTGACAATAAAAACCGGAAAATCTCATTTTGCCATATAGCAGTTAATTTCAAACAATTTGAATAATCGTATCAAAATTATGAAGTTCTAGCTATTCACAAATTATGCTAAATTATTATTATATGAATAAGCGTACGATGGATAGAGGAAAACTGTCCAAACAATACAGAATTGAAAGGTATTCAAATGTAATAGTATAACAAATATTCTCATCTGTTGCTCTATGGCTTACAGAAATTCATAAATATTAAATTCTGGTTTAGTTTGTAAAATAAAACTGGCAGTTAAGGCATTTCGAGTGTTCCTCGAAAAAGACTTTTTTTTTTTAAATACTGTTGATTATCATTATCAAGATTTGGATTTGGAGATAACAAAACATTATAAACAGTAACTTAATTACTCCTAGCTTTTATTTATATTTACAAAGACACCTAGTAATATTTTCTTGTTTCCTGTATTTATAACGGAAGGCCTGCATTTACTTGTGCAGTTCAAATGGGGGTTACAAATCAATTTTAACACAGAGCATGGCAAATGCTCCCCAATCGAGTAATTCATAATTTATCTTTATTTTGCAATCATATGGTAGGTTTAGTTATTTGTTACAATAGTAGAGTGTCTGATTAATTGATGTGTTGTGAGTATTGATCGATTTGAAATGAACAGTAAACTGAATTCGGTGATTCAAGGAATAATTGCATGATTATTTTTAAATCAGCTGTATATTCTACTAATCTAGACAATATTTTTTTTAAACATTTTAGACCAGCCATGACAGCCTATTTTCTATTTTTGATAAACACTTTATATTATCAATTCAATCTCTAAAATCTCCGTCTAGAGTGGGTTGAAACTGCATAAGTAAATGAGTCCTATAAAAACCCACAAGATACCACACCTCCGGTAATCACAAAAACCGTAACCTTACAATGAAAATCCTAATATAAAAATAGAAACGGGAAATGAAAGATTTATTTTAAAACAAACTTGAAATGTAATCGAAACGCACGTCTATTTTATTTATTGAGAACAACCTATTTTATTTAACAACTCTCTGTTACCATAAAATTGTGCAATAAATATTCATTAAGTAATAGGTTAACGTAATCACAGTCAATTGTGAACAACTGGGATGATTACATTTTGCATTAACGACACGCATTAAGAGGCTATGTTCAAAACTGGGGGCACTTTGATTTTAAAGACCGCATATCTTATCTGTCAAATCTTATCGTAGGTAACCCGATGAAATATAAAACAAAACTTATTGTTCCTTCAGTAGTTTTCTAAATATTAAATTTTTAATCCATTTAAAGCCCGCCGACTCCGTCTCTTTCCTTCTAATATTAACATTACATGAGTCGTCGTCTTCATACTTTTCTTGACATAGCCCCTTAATTATATGTAGCATTCATATATCTCGGAATCAGTTGCTCTTTGCATGATTGACAAAACCGTTTTTGATTTTTCCCGTAATAGCACATTATTTATTTGCTTATTTAGGTAAAGAACAGAGAATTTTGTGCGCAGCTACATTTATTAAAATATTGGGATGTTGTGATCACGCAACGTGTCGGTTTGCAAAATATGCATGTATTATAGTTTAGAAACAATTACATTTATATACCTAGCACCTTAAATATTTTAACATGACATTTTGATGATATACTTTATTAATTTAACGAAGCGTTAATAAATTGACCTACAGGTTCAAAATCAACGTTTTGGTAAACACAGAATACGTTACATTCATTTAATATGTACAGTGCACATGGAAAAGCAGATTTAGGTAGACCAGCTACCTAAATTTATAAAGATTAGTTTTCAAAAGCTGAATGCTGGTCGTCATGATTTACAGTCGCGAGATGAAGTACAAAAAATAAATAAGGTACCTACAGAATGGAGCCAGTTAACACGCATTTTTTTATTGCTGGTATAGTAAGTAGCTCACACTGGCTTATCTTATCTTTATGACGACCCGTTTTTCGCTTCGCAAATTCGTTAGTTCCACAGTAAGTTAGCAAACTGTGTTTACCATCAACACATTAAGTAGACTAGGGTTACATATTGATACAAGTTTCTGGCCAAATCAATTCAAATTACTTTAAGAAATTATGATAATATTTATGCCGACATCACTTTCGCGGGTGTCGTAAGAGGCGACTCAGGGACGAGGGATTAGTGTGAATTACAATTTTTTACCACAAGCTGACAATCGCCCACTATAATGATACGCGATTTTTCTAAAACAGCCCTTAAATATTTGTTAGACTTGGCGAAAAGCGACTGTTTTTTTTCACGGCCGTGTACGTTCTGCCTATCCCGCAAGGGATAAAGGCGTGATATGTGTGTGTATAATGTTTAAAACTAAATCTATTATTTTGGTCAGTCACATTGACGAACTTTTCTATGACATAAAATAAGTTTATTTCCGTGGATTTATATTATGAGTGGTCTACCAATAAACATCTGTAATATTGAATAATTGTTATAAAAGTCATGTAACCAACTGCATGTATCAGACTTCGGCTGTAATTATTTCCGATGCTCTTGAGTACCTAAAAACTATCTAAGATAGGACCCGATCAGTTCACGTACTAACTTAATATCTAATTCTGTAGAGTAACCCCAGCCTACAATACCATACGTAACACAGTCGTTACCTCGCTAACACGTAGCTCTAGTTATCGGGCGGATTGTCGAAGTAGTCTATCTTGGCGGGCGCGGGGGTGGCGGGAGGTGCGGGGGCGGAGGCCGTGGAGGTGTTGGAGGCGGTGGCGGAAGGCCGGGCTGCGCTGCGGGACGCCCATGCGTTTGTCGACGTGAGGGTCGCCCAGCCAGACGATCTGGGGAGAAAATGGGTTCTTATTATCATGTTACGAAACAGAGAACTAGTCGAAAGTGCTTGGTTAGCGGACGAATATAAACAACATAATGTTACAGGGAACTCAAAAATGTTACCATCGGTATATTGGCCATCGGCGAACTCTACTCGAAATAAACACGGGACCAGGGATTCTCCGTTTGCCGGCCTCATTGCAGGCAGCCACGACTGATAGTTATGTGTACTAACTTGGCAGTGTTGGAGCTGGACTGCGCAGAGGAGTTGCCAGCGCTGGAAGCTTGCGCGGGCGCTCGCAGCACGGGACCAGGGATTCTCCGTTTGCCGGCCTCGCGTGCCAGCACTTCCAGGATACTCATTGCTGGCAGCCACGACTGTATAAATAAATTGAGTTTTTTTTAAGTTGATCAATTTACTGGTTCTTGAAGACACCTACAGCCTATTTTGATTTTTGGTCTTCCGCGACTAACATCCACAATTTCTCAACTGCTACTGCTGGCTACCTCTTCAGAGGCCTTGTAAGGTTTTTATTTTGTTTAATTTTATGTGTAATTGTTCGGACGCTGTATCTCATGAACGGTAATAGTTAGTTAGATTTTTTACAGACTATGTATTGCTGTTGCCGCTATAACAACAAAAAATAATAATAAAAAAAGTTCAAGGGGATTCCCATCCAACAATCGTTATTTTTATACATAATGTCAATACTTATTCTATACCGTGTTTTAATGTTTAAGATAAGAACTAGGTAATACCTATTGTAAATCATGTCTGTACCTGCGTAGTCTGATTAAGAGCGAGGCCTCCCATCACAAGTGTCTTTAGACAACTTTCTGGGAAGCCCCGACAAAAAGATTGTACTGATTTACAAAATAAAAACATATATTTTTTTTTGGCCCTTTGTGCGCTAGTCCGCCTCGCACTTGGCAGATTTTTTACCTTCTCCCTGTCGGCGGTGGCGACCACGTTCCGGTTGGGCTCGGCGTCGTACGCGACGGACTCACAACCGAACTGCTCGCACAACTCGTGGACGAACTGACGCCGCGCCCAGTTCATCGATGGGAACGAGTGTGAACGCGTCTTCTGTTTCGACTGTCAACAATCAATATGATAATTATAAATGGGATACTTTTAAGTATTTAACATACATAAATATCACGCCTATTATCCCTTGCGGGGTAGGCCGAGCGTAAACGGCCGCAAAAACGAACATTTACGCCACGTCTGACATATATTTGAGGGTCATTTGGAAAATAGTGACAGGTTGTCAGCCCAACGCCTAAAATTGCGATACATACCCCCAAGTCCCTTAGTCACTTCTTACGTATATTACTGATTGTATTTCCTTCTCTATGTCATTCATTGGTTACGTATAGCAGAAGATATAGTTACGATTACAAAACTGCAAAGTATCCTTTCGAAGCTATTTTACAGTGTTGCGAATGGTAACAAGCATGAAAAAATTACTGTGTTTTCGTAACGAAGTGTCTTTCTGTAGCTAGATATGTAGATAGTAGCTAAGGAAGTGAACGAAGGGGTCCGAATCTAAGTAAATATACCTTATTTATTTACCGTTTATAATACACAAAAACATTACAAGAGAAAAACATACAAAAAATAACGACACAACAGGACAACTTATTTCTACTAAGAAATTTCTTCCAGCTGACCTTCGCAAAGTGAGACTATAAGACAGGCGGATTAGGCGTACCATACCTTCTTAGCGAGCTGCACGAGTTCCGTGAGCTTGTCGTGTATCTGCTGCGCGAAGGCGGGCTCTTTGACTGCAGTGTTCCGCACGTGGTCGCTGTATCTTGGCGCTAGTTTCGAGGATACGTCGGGATTGCGGATCTGTAGCGCCAGAGCGAGCTGACGCGTGCGCGCCTCCACGCGGCATTCGTCATCGCATTCCAGCCTACAAATAAAGAAAAATATCAACTCTTAAGTTTAATGCACGTTCTGTAAAACTTTGTTATAAAAGACCAAATTATTTTTATATGTGATGCCGGCTTAGAAAAGCATCACCCCATTTCCCATGGGTGTTGCAAGAGGCGACTAAGGGAGGGAAGGGTGTGTATTGCAATTTTAAGCGACGGGCTGACAACCTGTCACTAAAGTGATACACAGTTATCTGATTGACCCTTAAACTTTTGTCAGACGTGGTGTTAATATCCGTTGAACGGCCGTTAACCCTCTGCCTACCCCGTAAGGGATATAGGCGTGATTTATGTATGTATTTATGTATGTATGTAAATTATTTTTTCAGCTATCACGGACCCGAAGAAAATGTTAACAGGCTCCAAAAATATTGCTGCTAAGAATTTAGCAAGTGGCTGAAGCAAAAAGAAATAAAATACTACTTACGTTTTGAGCATAGCACTAGGGCGCATTTCAGTTATATCTACAGTTCCTCCCTCTTGAACTTTGGAAGCGGCGAGTGCGCTTAGGATTCTGCAAATAAAACGCATTGTATACAAACATTTTACATTGCAAAATATTGTTGGAAAGCAAAAAAGCAAAATAAGTTTCTCAAAGTTTTGAAAGAATGCTTTAAATATTTTGGCTTGATCTTAAATCAGTTTACAGACTCAGTAACTTGTGACTATCACTACAGTGTCGACATCTGTATGATCTACACTGTCTCAAGTTATGTATCTTGACTCGAACAGTTGAAGCACACTGACTTGGCTCTGTCGCGGATGTTTTCTGCTGGCGCGGACGCTACGCTTGCAGGAGGCTTTAACTACTTCGCTCAGGTCGAATTTTGCAACAATAGATTTGT
Organism: Tuta absoluta; assembly: GCA_027580185.1. NCBI lineage: Eukaryota > Metazoa > Arthropoda > Insecta > Lepidoptera > Gelechiidae > Tuta > Tuta absoluta. The sequence continues at coordinate 9,305,162 of JAQAHW010000016.1, read as the reverse complement.
ATTGTACTTCAAGGACACATGTGTGCTGTTAAGAGCGGAGTAGTTAAGGGTGTTTGTAACAGCGTCGACAATGGCCTACAATGTCAAAAGTTATGTCCTTATCTTAAACAGTTGTAACACTACACTGACTTGGCTCTGTCGCGGCTGTTGTCTGCGCAGGTGCGGTCGGCGTGCTTGCGCGTGCAGGGGCAGGTGGCGCGCACGGTGCGCTTGCAGGGCGCATTGGAGGGGCAAGCGCCCGCGTTGTCCGCGTGGCAGGGCGCCGCGCACGGGTGACCGCACGATGGCCGCACCACTGTGCACGGTTGCATGCATCTGGGATAAAATAATAGGTTGCTATTAAAGTTTTTCTTAGGTAATTGTAGCGCTATTAGGCGCGCAAATTAAAAATGGACTGTACCAAAGTCGATACAAATTGTTTAACGACAAGACAAATTGAATTACGATACATGCAACTGAAAGCGGCTCGGGTAAAATAGCATGTGATGTCAAAATGTATGAACGAATATAGGTCAAAAATAAACAAATCAAGTGTAGTGTTACTTACTTGCCAGTATCGCAGGGCCCCTTGTGGCAGGTCTTGATGCACGTGTGTTTGCCGCAGGGCAGCGGCTTGCCGCACGGCAGCCCGCACGAGAACTCATCTTGCGAACACGGGATGGTTTTACGCTCCTGTTGAAAACGATTACATTGTTTAATGTTTCAAGTTTTTTTATCTGCATTACCACATGGTCACATAGATCTTACAATAATACAAGTCCAGCATGTAGCACTTTGTAGAGGCACCGTAAATTATTATTGTAGCAATAACAACTATTCATATTAATTTCTGATTAACTCGAATTTCATTTTAATCAATGAAGCGTGCACTAACTATTATACAGGGAAATGCTGCTCTCACTTCGCTCGCAATACGTATTGTGTTCATAAATGAAAATAAGAAATTGTTTTTTTTTTTAGTGCCTATTGGGTCTTGAACCCGGAATATTAGTTAATAAGTTACGATAACTTATACTGTATGTTGCTTGTCCGTCGCTTCGAAACGATTACCACGAGATTGAAGATTTGGAAGTGCCGGTTAAGGCGCTGGTAGCTCAGCTGGCAGAGCAGTGAGACGAAAAGTATCCCACAGTCCCGGGTTTAAGCCCCAGCGGGCGCAATTTCTTTTAAATTTATTATTTTCATTTATGTAAATAATAAAGCAATGTGAATGCATAATAGACCACAGTGTACGTATTGTGTTAGTTTAGCGCAGTGTAGCACTCACACTATGTTAAACGTGAAAGATTAGCTCGCTTCGTCCGTAATATGAGTTGTTATTGTTTTGACGAGAAACAAACCCGCTTTCTCGCAAAAACGTGATTTACTGTTTTACCATTTCCATGTGCTGCCCAAATATCACGAAAATGTCGATCGAGTGGTCACGATTCAAGCGACAAGCTGTCATACTGACCTCATGCTGTCCGTAACACATCTTGGTGGTCAGCACGACGCAGGGCGGACAGTCGCCGGAGTGGCACGAGTGGTGCGGGGGGTGACCGCACACACGCCGCCGCCGGCACGGCGCCGTGCAAGCCGGCGGTTTCGTGCCGCACGCGATCGGCGGTAGGATCACCTCCGCGCCGCACTCGCAGGATAGCTCTTGGAACTCTGTAGATAGGATAGAAAGTTATAAAATTTAAATAGTTTTACCATATTTATAAGGGACTCGGTGGTGTGTATTGCAATTTTAGGCGATGGGCTGACAACCTGTCACTATGGCGATACACAATTTTCCGAATGACCCTCAAATATTTTTCAGACGTGGCGTAAATGGCCGTTTTCTGCGGCTGTTTACGCTCTGCCTACCCCGCAAGGGATAATACTAGACGTGATATGTGTATGTGTGTGTATGTGTATATTTATGGCACTTCACTAGGCATATTTGTGTTTGTCTATCTCTTTCAGTGTTAAGTCACTACGGTATCAACAACAGGTAAAGAGAAACACATATCATAAACTCTCACTTTTCGTGTGGGACACCGAGTCGTCCAACGACACAATGAACCCTGATGTCAGAGTTATTTCAACCGCCTACTTCTAATAGTAGGCCTCTGACATGGTTGTGTAACGACCGCCGTTTAAGTAAACTGAAGTACCAGCATTAGATAGATTCGTTTAGCTTCACTTAATAGTCTGTAAATATTAAATAACATGGGAACCAAAATAAAGCCAGGTCGAACTTTTATAATAGACAATTGGAAAAATATTTTAAAGTAGAATATGTTTCCTGCTACATTAAAAAAAACTGAATTTTATTTTTAAAATAAGTCTGCACCTAAAAGTGAAATTTTACTAGTGACCGATAGCGAAATCTCAAGACGAGCTGGTGATAAGGAACAACTTTCTCAAGGGTACATAGTTACTTTGCCGATCGGAAATATTATATGGGAGGTCCTATATTTGCTTGTATTTCGACCAATGTCCCCTGGGAATAGTTGTTTCGTATCACCAGCGCGTGTAGAGTTTTCGCTATCAGTAATTATCGACACTGCATTCATGAAGCCAGTTTCCAAGTTTATGTGCCTGTTTAGCCCTTGCGCGGGATTTGGTTGTTTTACATTGACACAGATGTACCCATATAAAAATTACCTAATCTAGGGCAGGGCGCGCAGTGGCCGGTGTGGCAGAACTGCTCGCAGCGATGCAGCCCGCACGCGAGGAACCGCCCGCACACCACGCCGCAGCGGTGCTGCTTGTCGGCGCAGCACACGGCACGGCAGCGGTGACGCCCACAGGACAGTTTCTGCACATCATCAAATACAGATAAACAATAGCTCTTTTATGTATAGACCGAGCGAGTAGGGTAAAACAGACGTTTCTGTCACGCTGACAAAATATAACATGGGAAAACATCATGGAATTATTCAGTTTTTCTCCAAAGTAATAACACGAGAGAATAACGACAGCGAAGAAATTTATCATTGCATGTATTAAAGATTTTACCACTTTTGGTTTGGAGTACAACAGGGAAGTGGATTAGCGCCCGCACTATTCCTAACTTACATTTTAACATAATACGAATTACATACCTTGTTACATTTCTTCTGGCACAGGAAAAAGTCGTCCATATCAGGAAGCTCAGCGCACGGCACCTCGCGCGTCGCATTCTTGCAGCGACACACAATAAGCGTCTTATCGGGGCACACGGGACATTCACCTGAAACGTAACATTTTTCTCTTCTAATACGACATCCACTAGGTTGAGACTCGTTATTATTATATGAAACTGCGGCACCGAAATCAGCTTTGCCTTGGTGTCTTGAAAAGCGACCTAAAAGACGACAACTGCAAATTTTAGACGGTAACGCAATGTGGTTATGTGTTTCGGTTAAAACATCTTCATCGGATCAAATCTCCGAGCTATGGTTTACTATGCACTCAGTGCTATATTATTTTCATAAATGAAAATAAGAACTAATATAAGCGATAAATGACATCAAGTATGTACATGAAAGAAATGACTTGAACCCGAGGCCGGGACCGTGGGGTACCGTTCCACTGCTCTCTAACAGAGAAGTGGGACGGTACCCCACAGTTCTGGGATGTATGTACCAGGATATCTATCGCTTAAATTAGTTCATAGAAACACTGTCATCGTTATCCCAGCAAACTCACCATTGTGACAAGTTTGTTTGCAGAAGTGTTTGTCGTCTGGGGGTCCGCAAGTGAGCGGCTTGAGGCAGATGTTGTCGCACGTCGGTATCGGGTCGGTGCACTTCCTGCGGGACTCCGGACTCAGTCTGTTGAAGGCGATTTTACTTTCTTATTTTATAATGTTAGTTAAATTACAAACTTGCAAAGTTCTTGGCAGGATTTGAATCAAATGTGAACTCATCAGGACTATCGACGCTGCAATGAACAATTATATTTTCTCAAACATGCTAGGAAATGTGTTAATTTCTTTCAAAAAAAGAAACCGCGAAGTTTCACATTGTTTGTCACGTCTCAGATCACGCCAGCAAAGTTGTATGGAAATCCTTTGCTGGTGTCCATTAAGATAAATTCGTTATACGCTAAACCCACATAATTTGATTTCAAAATTATCTCGATGACTCTCATAGAAACGGAACGTAATTTTGTATGAAACAGGTAACTAAGACGAGGCTGTATGATGTGAAGACCCTTGCCTGTCCAGAATTAAAAAAGAAAAGAATGAACTAAACATTTAGTATGGCTGAATATTACGTAATACTGTGCCTTACAGGCGAATTTATTTTAAAAAATTACAATTGGTGGGAAAATTGTAAATTTTTATTTGTTTCGTTGTGTTGTGGTCGCTAGCTAACTTTTATATGAAGTACAATCTTTCATTTCCTAGCCTTTTTTTGAGAAAAGCACTATGTAAGCCTCGGGGAAAATTACTTTGCTTGACTTGTATAATTGAGGTCCTCGCCTGCGGCTCGGACTTCAAACTATACTCGTCCAGCAAAGTCTTATTTTCCATACCTCGACAACAATGTACTATTTCATACCAATATGCAATAAAGCGCGACATAATTGAATACACTATAGGGTTTAGTATTGTAAAGATAATCAATGGGGATAATAACTCTACCTAAGCTTATTGCAGGTGGCAGCAGACGCGACTGTGCCTGCACCAATAAGAAGTACCTCATTGGTTCGTTTCTGATTGTTTGGAAAGGAATCATCTTCTCAAAAATAATGGTGGATATCATCCCATAAGCTGGTAGCAGGGTACGAGCAAGCTTACTTGGTGTGTCCGCAGGGGCAGGCGCGCACGGTGTCGGGGCTGCGCGCGCAGGCGGGGCAGGGCGGCGGGTGGCACACCGCGTCGCACAGGTGCGCGCCGCACGCCAGCACGAGCGAGCACGGCGCGCCGCACGACCAGCTGACGACGCCGCTGTGGGACGCCGTGCAAGGGACCGAACGCTTCTCTTTCTTTTCGCAGTAGCATACTAGGAATAGCGCAACATTGGAGTCAGTGTATGCATTTTTAAGACTTCACAAAGACAATTATTGCTTTTTCGGATTCTATATCACAAAAAAAATATCTTTATACAAACAATCTATAATCTTTGTCCGTTGCTCAAATTTTTTAGTATTATCCTTAAGTAAAATTAGAACCTTCAAACGCAATTAAAATATTCGCTACCATTTTTGGATTAACTTTAATTACAGCAAATATTACATTGAGTTTGTAGGTTCTAATGTTACTTAAATATAATACTAAAAACTTGAGCAACGGATATTCTCATAGATTGTTTGTATAAAGAGATTTATTTTTGTGAAGTGGCGTCACTGGCGAGGCCGTTCACGAGTACACTCGCCTTAAAATAGGCATGCGACCCAGGCGGATATCTGCTCGATAAAAGCGCTAGTACTATTAATTATACATATTTGTCAGACGTGGCATAAATGATCGTTTTTGCGGCCGTTTACGCTCTGCCTACCCCGCAAGGGATAATAGACGTGATATGTGTATGTATGTATGTGTATGTGATAAAAGTTAGTTCATTGTACCTTGAATGATGAGTTGAGTGCAATCCCCGCAGGCGCCCTCGTGGCACTCTTTGGCACACGCGTGCACGCCGCAAGCCAACAAGCGGTTGCAGACGCGGCCACACACCAACGGAGCTTTGTCGCTGCACAGCACTGTGCGAGTGTCCGCGCCGCAGCCGCAGTGTCTGACAAATCATGTTGACAGTTAGAGCTTTCATGTTTAAAAAAATAAAAAATATTTGTTGTTTTTTGTTGCTTAAATTTTCTGGACCATTGGCCGAACCCTTTTTATTATTATGTGTCCTTTTGGATATTAATTCATTTTATACTTTATTTATTGCACATCATACAAAAGGCGGGCCTAATGCCATAACAAGGGACATAAAATTCATGGGATATAAAAAATAATAATGAACTTGGTGCTAGTTTTATCGCCTATTTTAAAAATATTCGCAAAGCAATCAATAAACTCAATAAAAGAATAGCTGTAAAAATATTCTGATGCAAATTAACCCGCAAGGTCGAGGTCGCATTATTTGTTATCTAACTTTAATTTGTCTTGACCCTTATAATAACCCTTCACATACATTTAATAATAACATGTTTTATTTACCTAAATTCTATTTACATTATAATGTACCAAGGTCTCATGATCTAACTAAGTAAATCAATATTTCTGGTCGAGACACACAGTGCCAACTAGCCCCATACACCAAAGTAAGCCAAGGAATGGAAACCAGAAAAAACATGCAAAGTTCCTAGTGTTAGTGTGACTCACTTGGTGACAGTGGTGGTGCAGGGTGGGCAGGGGCCGGGGTGGCACGTCAGCGGGCACGGGTGCGGGCAGGGGCGCGGCCGCCGGCAGCCGCGTCCGCAAGTGTGCGCGCCCATCGCGCCTCGCTGCCACTCCGGATTGCGCTTCGCACCACACATGCACCAGTACTCGTTTGGCACTTCCTCGCTCGTGTTTTGGCACGCTGGGCAACGCCATTTACCCTCTGCAAGGGAAATTTTGTGATTATTTATAGTTTTGTGCCGTGTGATGTCGGCTTAGAATAGCATCACCCCATTTCATTCCCGTGGGAGTCGTAAGAGGCGACTAAGGGACTTGAGGGCGTGTATTGCAATTTTAGGCGATGGGCTGACAACCTGTCTCTATGGCGATACACAATTTCCCGAATGACCCTCAAATATATGTCAGACGTGGCGTAAATGCCCGTTTTTGCGGCCTTTTACGCTCTGCCTACCCCGCAAGGGATAATAGGCGTGATATGTGTGTGTATGTAGGTATGTATGTATTTATAGTTTTGTTCTAGAAAGCAATTAATGCTAATTGGCAAATTTTCACAATGGCGCTGAGAGCAGTATAGCAATTTTGACAATCTGAGAGATAGCCGTTAAAGAAATTCACAGCATAGTTTTTTGCTTTATAGGATTTACTGCTTAACTAAAAATCTTTATAATATTGATTACCAGATAGTTTGTGTTGTTGTTTTATCTCAATTATGCAATACAATTTTTAGTTCATTAGCAATAGTTTTTTAACATACCAACAGAACTACTAGTGGCCCATTTTCTGATGCAGCGTAGATGCAGCACATGGTAGCAGTTGGCACAAGACCACACAGGGTCCGTCTGTTTCACACGGTCACAGCACACCAAGCACTCCAGTGTGCCTTTGTCAAGCTGTTCAGATAGACGCTCCCGTTGAGTCATTTCTTTGTTGTTGGCTGTAATAATTTAAAAAGTTAGCTAAAATCATTCAATGCTATGACTACTTACACTATATTTATTGTATTTCCCCAATGAATAATCAAAGTTCATTCAACACAGAATAATATTGTGATCACATATCTACTCACATATTGATAATACTAACCTCCATGATCATTTGTAGGCTTTTTTCTGTTTCTGGGACTTGGCATGTTTTCCTTAGTGATTCTTTCAGTCTCCCTGCCCCTCCCTCCCTCTTCCCTGTCCCTCTCCCTTTTCTCTTCCTTAAACTGAAGATAGCTGCTAGCAAACTGCTCTTCTTCTGCCATGTTCCTATCTACTGCAGCCCTGACTCGGGAACTCCCAGTATAATTCCTCCCTCTTCTAGAGTCCTCCCGACCATTCTTCTCTTGTTTATTTATTGAGCTATTGTAGTAGGTTCGTTCTTCTTTACTGTATTTGTTTGATTTAGAATTACCCTTTTGATTTCTTTCATGACAACGATTATTTGAGTCATTGTTCTGGGACTCATAACGGTCATTATGATTACTAAGCTCATTGTTTTTAGATTCATAGTTTCTATCATAGCTACGGTTATTTGAACTATGGTAGTTGGAATCAGTATTTCTACTGGTAGATTCATTATAACGACTATTGGACTGTTTGTGATTGTTTGAGTCTTGTCTGTAGCTGTTATTGGAATCATATCTATCATTTTGTCTATAGTCATTACGGGAGCCACTGTTATGTCTGTAGTCATTTCGGGAAGTACTACTTTGGACATAGTCATTTTGGGAGCTATCATCCTGCGCATAGTCATTTCGGGTTCCTCCATTCTGCCCATAGTCCTTTCTAGTACCACCATTCTGCCCATAGTCATTACGGGAACCACTACTTTGGCCAGATGTTTGGGGTCTTTCCCTCCAATTAGTATCTGATGAACTAGTGCTTTTAGGCTCCCTTGAGTTTCTTGGTTTGGATGGTTCTGACTTGATATAAGGTGCACTAGAGGAAGGTTTTACTGTTGAACTTTTAGGGACAAATTCAGTTGCTGTTGCAGTAAGATTTGATTTAATAGGTACATCATTCATTGCTAAATCTTGTGGTGGTGGGTTGTACTGATTAAGTGCATGTGCTTGATATGTTTCTGTTTTGTTAACAGTAGCATTATTGGAAGGAGAATTGTAGGAGGCCATTTCAGGGGTATTTTGTGATGATGAGGGTAGGTTTTGATAGGTGTATTGGTTTCCTTCGTAAGTTGGATATTGAGTATTATTGAAGCTGGCTGTGGCAGGTGCACCCGCGTTGTTACCCTGCATCTGGGACAAAAACTCATTGAAGCTGACATACTGGTTGCTTGGTTGATCGTACTGACCTCCCGGATAGTATGGCTGGTTCACAAATTGACTGTTAGCATCGCCATTCCAGGTGTTGCCACTCTGATAACCGCCTTGATATTGGTATGAATTGTTCCACTGGGACATGATGACTAAGTTTGATGCAAGTTGTGAAATAATTGTAAAAAGAGGTAGCTAAAATACTGCCAAAATATATTCGATTTTTAGGGCTGTTTCTGCAGTTACGGTGGTGGTGCGATGACCACAGGCCGAAGCCTGAGGCCTCGGAGCTGTAGTGCTACCGAGCCTGAAACGAGTAAATAAACCACTTTCTTTAGAATCAAGCTTCTAAATTACACGAGTCATCAGCATGTGCCACTTTCAAAAATGCATCACATGTAGGGTACTTACCACTTGTTGGTTGTGTCAGTCACTTAGGTTTTTGTATAAATAACTATAAAACAAAGAAAAAATAAACGAAAACAATTTTATAACTAATAAAATGCAAGAAGTTTCGGACGATGTGACAAGATGATTGAAATCAGATGAAGGACCTTAGCGGAGGGGAGGGACGAGGACGTCGACAACGTTGACATTAGGTTCTTAACATACGCGTATTTTATATTTTCTCAGGAAACCATATTATTTTCTTTGCTACTTTGAGTGATAATACAAGTTACTTTAACTTTTGAAACTCTTTATGATGAAAATACAAATGAATAAGTCTTCAATAATTTTATTAAAATGGTCATTGATCTTTATCATTTGAATTGATGTTTGTTTCAGATTGCCAAATTCTGTGATTCTCATAGTAGACTGCATTTTCTGTTACTGTTATTGCTATTTTTACTATTAATAAAGTATAGACACTGTAAAAAACCTTTAGTGTTGCTATTAAAAAACATTTATTATTTTCTACTATTTGGTAAAATTTACACCATTTTGGTAAGAGAATGCGCTTTGATTGCTCTCTTTTTTTATTAGCTCTGTATTCGTGCAGAAGACCGTTCACATTCCCATATTCCATGTCGAAATTCTATAGAAGCTCTACGAACTCGCTCGCCTAAAATCCTTGCTGTCATTGTGTTGGCCGCCTCATTTCGGTGTTTTGACGCAGTAGAACAGAAGTCTGCAGACTGTGCGCGTGCGCTGTATGTAGGTATAACTTGCCTTCATATGTGATAGTGCCTATGTTATGAAACTACAGGCTACAAGTCTACAGGTGAAATTCTTAGTACATTGCGTAGCCGGTTCACATTCCTGGGATCATAATGGCTAACCGACTACGCAATGAACATCGAATTTCACCTGTAAAATTGTAGCCTGTAGTTTGATAATACCGGGTACAGGAATATGAACCGGCTACGCAATGTACTAAGAACTTCACATGTAGACTTGCAGCCTGTAGTTTCTTTACATAGGCGCAGGGAGTAAACGTTGAGACGAACTACCAAGTGGGTTTTAGAACCGACTAATGGCCCAAAAGTACACAGACTTTCAAGTGCGTCATAGCGTCCACGAACGACCCAAAATATGAATTTTGATTTCTGAGTTCACCGGTTAACCTGTATTTGACTAAGTTAAAGCGCCTCAACAACAACCAACTACAAAATATAAACAACCACTTAACAACCCTGAACAACATCAGAACTACAGCTGAACAACAACTGAACAACAACCAAACAACAGCTGAACAACAGTTAAACAACAGCTGAACAACAACAGAACCACAGCGGTACAGCAAGAATTGAACAACAGCTTAATAACAGCTGGGCAACAACAACAAAACAACAATTATATTGTTCAACTGAATAACAGTTGTTGAACAACAATAATTGAACAACACCAACAACTAAAGAATACCGCTTATTTACGGGATGTAAGGGACAACCCTCCGAATACTGATAGGGTGCATGCAGACCATTAAACTGAACCACTTTCCCTCAGGAAACGTATATGTCAGGAAACGTAAAAAAAAAAACACCCATTCACCCACCGCGTACAGGGAGCGCTTGAAGTGGCTGCCAATACGTCGTCGCAGAGACCTACACACACTTTCACTCCTCTTCAATGTGCTAACGAATCCTGCCGCACCTCAGTACCTGCGTGAGAGGTTTGCGTTTAATGTTGCGGCACCTCGTCTACGCTCCTATGGTGATCTTTCGCTTCAGATGACGGTATGCTCCTCTACAACATTTAAAAAGTCTTTCACTGTCCATGCTGCGCGCTTGTGGAATGGCTTACCTGCAGTGGTGAGGAACAGCATTAATGTGAAGATGTTCAAATCCAACGGAAAGTTTGGGGTTATGATCTGGGTGACATAGACAATTTGTAGGGCACATGATATTTATTTATGTGTACTATGGTTTTATTTTGCACTCACAGTGCTATATTACTTTCATAAATGAAAATAAGAAATTGAAAAAATGTCAGCGCCCGCCGGGACTTGAACCCGGGACCGTGGAGTACCGTTCCACTGCTCTGCCAACTGAGCTACCGGCGCCCCGACGTAAGCTGACGAAATCTTCAACCTCTTGGTACTCGTCTCGAAGCGACGACAAGCGACATCTAGTATAAGTTATTTGAAACTAATACTATGGTCAGTCCACTTAAGAGTGAAATTCGAACCATGCGATGAAGCTTTGCTTAATTAAATGTACTATGGTTTTATTTTGCACTCACAGTGCTATATTACTTTCATAAATGAAAATAAGAAATTGAAAAAATGTCAGCGCCCGCCGGGACTTGAACCCGGGACCGTGGAGTACCGTTCCACTGCTCTGCCAACTGAGCTACCGGCGCCCCGACGTAAGCTGACGAAATCTTCAACCTCTTGGTACTCGTCTCGAAGCGACGACAAGCGACATCTAGTATAAGTTATTTGAAACTAATACTACTAATTTGTTATTTGTTGGCAGAGCAGTGGAACGGTACTCCACGGTCCCGGGTTCAAGTCCCGGCGGGCGCTGACATTTTTTCAATTTCTTATTTTCATTTATGAAAGTAATATAGCACTGTGAGTGCAAAATAAAACCATAGTACATTTAATTAAGCAAAGCTTCATCGCATGGTTCGAATTTCACTCTTAAGTGGACTGACCATAGTATTAGTTTCAAATAACTTATACTAGATGTCGCTTGTCGTCGCTTCGAGACGAGTACCAAGAGGTTGAAGATTTCGTCAGCTTACGTCGGGGCGCCGGTAGCTCAGTTGGCAGAGCAGTGGAACGGTACTCCACGGTCCCGGGTTCAAGTCCCGGCGGGCGCTGACATTTTTTCAATTTCTTATTTTCATTTATGAAAGTAATATAGCACTGTGAGTGCAAAATAAAACCATAGTACATTTAATTAAGCAAAGCTTCATCGCATGGTTCGAATTTCACTCTTAAGTGGACTGACCATAGTATTAGTTTCAAATAACTTATACTAGATGTCGCTTGTCGTCGCTTCGAGACGAGTACCAAGAGGTTGAAGATTTCGTCAGCTTACGTCGGGGCGCCGGTAGCTCAGTTGGCAGAGCAGTGGAACGGTACTCCACGGTCCCGGGTTCAAGTCCCGGCGGGCGCTGACACTTTTTCAATTTCTTATTTTCATTTATTTATTTATGTATATAAATTTATATGTAAGTATATTTGTTATTATCTATTATCAACTAAGGTGTATTTATTTATTATTTAATATTATTTATGTATATTAGTTAAAGAGTAAGCATTCTTATTATCATTTATTTTATCACCTTTCTAAAGTACCGTAGTTTACCTGCAAATTACATATCCTCTGAGTCTCTCAAAGGTTGACTGGAATAGATCCCTTTGTGGGATAAGTCCGCCTTTGTGCCTCTTGTTTTATTCCATCCTTTACTGATCATGTAAATTTGTTTTGTGGTACAATAAAGTTAATACATACATACATCATACATACAAAATCAAGATCAGCTGACTGCAATTACTATGAGAAGTAAAAAAAAATTGCGTCTTCTGAAATATTTTTCATGGGAAGTTGTACAGTTTCATGGTCTGAATACACCCTATAAGCACAGTATAATTAATAGTACAAGCGTACTATAAGTATTCGGAGAGCTGTCCCTTACACCATATATCGGGTGAAATTTTACTACCTCCAAACAGAGGATGATCTGAAGAGGAACAGCTTTCCCCAATGAACATAGGTCAAAATATGACAAAAATATTTTGAGCTTCCATAGCTACTCAAATCAGCTAATCGGCAATTTTGTGTGGGAGGTAAATTTTTTTAAATATTTCGTCCTACATTCCTTGGGGAAAAATGTTCAGTTTTACGAGTACAACTCACCCAAAAATATTTGCACTGAATTTAATAGGATCTTACATTTATACTGAATCGTGACGTATAAATCAGTAGCACAGAATAACTAACAGTATGTGCACTGTGTAGTATACAGGGTGTAAGAGACTGCCCTCCGAATACTGATAGGGTGCATTCATACCATGAAACTGAACAACTTCCTATGAAGAATTATTTCAGGAAACGGCTAAATAAAATCGACCTCACATAAAACATCACAATCAGCTGACTGCATTTACCATGGGAAGTATTTTTTTTTACGTTTCCTATATTTTTATCGGATGTTGTTCAGTTTCATGGTCTGAATGCACCCTATCAGTATTCAGAGGGCTGTCTCTTTCGCCGTGTATATTACCACTACCACATACAGAACATACACTCAACTCTCCGCACCCCCGCCCCCGACTCGCTCCCACCCGCGAAATGTAAAAAAATCCGTTTACGAATAAGTAGAGCTAGAGCCTATCTCTAGGCTCGTACGTCACGATGCAGTATAAAATAAAAGGTCCTATTAAATTCAGTGCACTTTCCCCAAGAAACATCGGTCAAAATAAACCTCCCATTCCAAAAGCATTCAAAAAGACTTTTTTTTACATTCTTGTTTGGGAAGTCCATTAATTTTTCATATTTCGACCTATTTTTCTTGTCGAAAGTAGTTCAGTTGCACGAGTAGAACTCACTTAAAAATACTTGCACTGAATTTAATAGGACCTTTTATAGTACGTAGGTACTACAGATACTATCTATTTGCACTGAATTCAATAGGACCTTTTATAGTAAGTAGGTACTACAGATACTATCTATTGTATGACCACGAAATCACCTTGTTGGTGACGTGTGTGTTTTGTCGTGATTAGCGTTAGGTAATTATAAAGAATACTGAATGACTAATATAGAACATTGATTTAATAATACTGTTAAATGTGGTATTTGCTTTGTTAAGTGAAATAGGTACATGAGTCTGGACATAGTTTTGTAAATTGTTTATTTTATTTTGCTACGGGCTAATGAGTCCCGACATGAAAAAGGGCATTGATCTGATCCCATACAAATTGATGCAAATAATGATGTGACACTTCAGTTTGGGTCAGTTTGTATAGGGTCGTAGTCAAAACAAACAAAGTGGATAAAGACGACAGATACAAATGCAATGTTTGGGCGCTGACGACCATACAAAAAAATACTACAAATAGATAGATAATTTTCAACAAAAAAAGGGTAGCTATGGGCTTGCTACGGGCTACGGACGGCGTAGCCCATAGTTACGAGTAGATAGTTACCTAACGAGTTTCTAAGAATGTAACTAAGGTAGACAGGCAATTATGTTTTCTATATTATGGTGATAATGATATATGCCACGAAAATATGACAATGCCTTCTTCAAAATAAATAAAAGCAACATTTCTAAATCGCAGTTAATGACCGTTTTACAAACATATCGAGCTCACAGTCACGTACCAGTTGGTGATTTACCTTATTGTCAAACTAAAGAGTCCGTAAACCACTAAAAGCCTTCTTTAACAACGTTTTACGCGCATTATTTGCAGAACAACGACGTAGTAACCTTGGCATGATTTCGAAGAGTTTTGCCGTAAATAATAGTGTTGTGATGGTGTTGGAATGGGGTGCATTGCGAGCTCGCAGAGAGTAGGCTTGGTACAACCTGTGAGTTATTTTCTAGAAAACTATTAATAAAAGTTGTAAAAGAGCATACAAACTTCTTGTAAGAAATGCGTTATTTAACACCACGAGTTTACAACTTAAACATCTTTATTTAAAATCTTGTGACCTGAAATGAGTCACTGCTCCAATTTGCAGAACAAATTTATTTTGAAAATTGTGTCGGGTAAATCACAACTTTTCCAGGTACCATGGTCGCCTGCTCCAGGGAAAAGCGAGACAGTGGCTACTACCCTCACTCGCCTGGATAATGAAATATCGAGGAGTGAGAAGACCCACCCATCTGCTCGACTAGCCGTGGTGACTGCCGAGATGGAGAGCATTTTACAGGTAGATATACGTACTACTACCAGTAGCAACTGCCGTGTGATGCCGGCTTAGAATAGTGTCATACCATTTCTTTCCCGTGGGTGTCGTAAAAGGCGACGAAGGGACTAGAGGGTGTGTATTACAATTTTAGGCAATGGGCTGACAACCTGTCACTATGGCGATACACAATTTTCTGAATGACCCTCAAATGTTTGTCAGACGTGGCGTAAATGTCCGTTTTTTGCGGTCGTATATTGGAATAAGGTTTAAGTATATTTTTATGAATAATAACTATGTATAGGTAGGTATTTATTTTTATAGTAGTTTTGACATGTTGTTTTCCTTTAGTGTAATTTTCTCATTAGTGCACCCGCTTCTTTCTCTCTCTGTTTACCTTCTGGTTGGCCGGTAGAGAATGCCGTCTGGCATTAGGCCCGGCTTTTGTACGATTTGCAATATAGTATAAATAAATAAATAGATAGTTCGGGAAATAGTGCAAGACGTCTAGCCTAGCCATCACCTTTAACATATTGCATCTTTTTTTAGGAAATCAAAGGCTTTGAAGAGATAACAAGACCGATGACGATTAAAGATAACTACGCAAAAACTATCCACCAGGTAAATTACCCTTATGTCTACCAAGTGACTCAAACCTTTGTATTAAAACTATTTCATAACATTCATTATTTCAGATTTTTGTAAGTCTCGATCTCTATAGACGGCCGGTGCTGGCAACTGATAACGAAGACTTCATTGCTAACGTGAATAGAAAGGTAGATTTATCGCATTATTCGTTTTTTTTAAAGCTATCATACCACAAATAATGCAACTTCTATTTACATATTTTGTAGATACATCTAAGATTCCAGAATGCAGGTAATTAAAGTGAAGTTTTTTGTAGGAAATGCGCCGCTTGGAGCTGAACTGGCTACGAACTCGCTACGGCGAGCTACAGCGCGAGCGCAGAGTGCTACACGCACAGATACTACGAACGAGATCGCTCTACGCACAACTCCAACAACTTTTAGGTAAAACCTAGTTACTAGTTATTATTCTGTGGTAAAACATAATTTTCATAGTTTTCATCAATAATGACATCAAACATTATTCTCGCGAGGTGTCAGTCATACATATCTAAAATGGCGTGTTGTGTAGTTTGTAACAGGTCAAAAATAATCAAAATAATAGATAAAAGTAAAATTTTTACACAACTTTCTCCAACAATCCTCAAATGCCTGCTTGTCATACGTGTCAATAGCGACTTATTTTTACGTCTACTTACACCTTACCACGCTTTTAGGCCCTTGCGGTGTAGCAAGGGCCTAAAAGCGTGATAATGCGTTTGTGTATAAAATTACAATGTGTATAACCTACTTTTTTTATATTACAGATAGCGTTTGGAGCAACACGCTCCGCCCAGGAACTCCACTAGAAACAGCATTATCCCGCGCCACAGCTCTACGCGACGCGCTCGCGTCCGTCAGCGCGAGATTGCGCGCGGCAGCCGAGTACGCGCACGCAGCCGCGCGGCTATTGGACGACGCGCTGCCCGCGTGGAAACTCACGTCTGTTGGCAAGTGCGTGACAGTACTATAGTCAATAGAAACCACTCGCTCTCGCGCCACAGCTCTACGCGACGCGCTCGCGTCCGTCAGCGCGAGATTGCGCGCGGCAGCCGAGTACGCGCACGCAGCCGCGCGGCTATTGGACGACGCGTTGCCCGCGTGGAAACTCACGTCTGTTGGCAAGTGCGTGACAGTCAGTACCATAGCCAATATAAACAACTCTATGCCGCGCCACAGCACGACGCGACGCGCTCGCGTCCGTCAGCGCGAGATTGCGCGCGGCAGCCGAGTATGCGTACGCAGCCGCGCGGTTATTGGACGACGCGTTGCCCGCGTGGAAACTCACTGTGATGATTGAAGAACGGGTTCATAAAATTATACCTAAATGAAACAAAAGCTAAGTGACAACCAAGCAATAATATATTGTCAG
The DNA here is from genome assembly GCA_027580185.1 of Tuta absoluta. Classification (NCBI taxonomy): domain Eukaryota; kingdom Metazoa; phylum Arthropoda; class Insecta; order Lepidoptera; family Gelechiidae; genus Tuta; species Tuta absoluta. The sequence continues at coordinate 9,288,304 of JAQAHW010000016.1, read as the reverse complement.
AAAATCACGCGACAATGTATAAACAAATTTGTCGTGCTCCAGTGGCCACTGCACGTAATGAAACACACAGATTCAATTAGATAAAATAAAATGACAAAAATAAAAGAAAAAAATAATATTAAATTAGATAGGGATCGAACTCGAGTCGCCTTGCGTTGAAGGCAAGCGCACTACGGCTGAGACACCTTCACCGTGACTTCATTGGCGAAATAGCGGTTCTGTTTCCTCAAAGCTTCACCGCGCCTCAAATAGATAAAATATTGCCCTTAATGCTTGTTGCAATGAATTAAAAGGGGCGTTTCGAAAGGCTGTAACAAAATGCGAAATAGATTACTTACAGAAATCCAGCAGGAAATATCAATGAACTTAGCGATCGGCGGTCGCGCACAAACACTCACCCCGTGACCGTAGACAACACTTATCGCGTCCGTCAGCGCGAGATTGCGCGCGGCAGCCGAGTACGCGCACGCAGCCGCGCGGCTATTGGACGACGCGATGCCCGCGTGGAAACTCACGTCTGTTGGCAAGTGCGTGACAGTACCATAGCCAATATAAACAACTCTATGCCGCGCCACAGCACGACGCGACGCGCTCGCGTCCGTCAGCGCGAGATTGCGCGCGGCAGCCGAGTACGCGCACGCAGCCGCGCGGCTATTGGACGACGCGCTGCCCGCGTGGAAACTCACGTCTGTCGGCAAGTGCGTGACAGTACTATAGTCAATAGGAACCACTCTATCACGCGACACAGCTTGACGCGACGCGCTCGCGTCCGTGGCAGACGAGAACGCGACTACCACGTGAATTGGACGACGCGCTGCTCGCGTGGAAACTCACGTCTGTTTACTATTTTCGCGTCACTCTAATATGGCAATTTCGGCAGCTGTCAAGCCCATACTAAAATGAAGAAGACATGTCAACAAAGAAAAATATACCAAAGGTGAATTGTCATTAGCAGGATATTGCCAGCAGCCAAGATTGCAACATTATCTTATTCATCTGTGCAAGATTGGCTTATTGGAGTGACGCAAACATAGTTGATAAGTACGTGCTAAGTACGATAATAGCATTGCGTTCTACTAGAAACCGTTCTATCCTGTGCTTCCCAAAAATATCGCGCTCAAGTCGCTCAGCGCATTTATATTCCGACGTACAGATCAAAGTTTAATGAATGACACAACTTTTGTCAATGCGTTTAAATAAAATTGGAATTTTGCTAGCTAGAACTAAGCTTTTGAGAATATCAATAATTAACTTTAGTTAAATTGGTTTAACTCCACCAAGTTATTAGTAAGGGTTTTATTTACATAAATATCTGCATGATGAGAAATCCAAAGTTTATATAAATTCATTGCCAGAAGCGGGTGGGAGCGCACATCTGCCTGTGCAGACGCCTGTCGACTTTTAGTAGCGGCACGGTGCGGGGAGCGGGGGGCACGACGGGTCCTGTCCGCTCCAGCTGCACCGCGGGCCGCGCGGGCGCTCCGTCTCGCCCTCGACTATGCCTTCACTGATGCTTTACATGACCACAAGTGAGTGTTTCTTGTGGAGGTCGCGTGGAGGGGGAGCGCGGGGCACGTCGGGTCCTGTCCGCTCCAGCTGCACCGCGGGCCGCGCGGGCGCTCCGTCTCGCCCTCGACTATGCCTTCACTGATGCTTTACATGACCACAAGTGAGTGTTTCTTGTGGAGGTCGCGTGGAGCGGGAAGCGCGGGGCACGTCGGGTCCTGTCCGCTCCAGCTGCACCGCGGGCCGCGCGGGCGCTCCGTCTCGCCCTCGACTATGCCTTCACTGATGCTTTACATGACCACAAGTGAGTGTTTCTTGAGGAGGGCGCGTGGAGCGGGGAGCGCGGGGCACGACGGGTCCTGTCCGCTCCAGCTGCACCGCGGGCCGCGCGGGCGCTCCGTCTCGCCCTCGACTATGCCTTCACTGATGCTTTACATGACCACAAGTGAGTGTTTCTTGAGGAGGGCGCGTGGAGCGGGGAGCGCGGGGCACGACGGGTCCTGTCCGCTCCAGCTGCACCGCGGGCCGCGCGGGCGCTCCGTCTCGCCCTCGAATATGCCTTCACTGATGCTTTACATGACCACAAGTGAGTGTTTCTTGAGGAGGGCGCGTGGAGCGGGGAGCGCGGGGCACGACGGGTCCTGTCCGCTCCAGCTGCACCGCGGGCCGCGCGGGCGCTCCGTCTCGCCCTCGAATATGCCTTCACTGATGCTTTACATGACCACAAGTGAGTGTTTCTTGAGGAGGGCGCGTGGAGCGGGGAGCGCGGGGCACGACGGGTCCTGTCCGCTCCAGCTGCACCGCGGGCCGCGCGGGCGCTCCGTCTCGCCCTCGACTATGCCTTCACTGATGCTTTACTTTACATGAGTGTTGCTTGTGGAGGGCGCATGCCGATTGCTGGTAGCGACGTGGTGCGGGGAACGGAATCACGACGGAATCGGAATCCGACGGCTCCTGCGGCACCGAGTGTCGCCTACGCGTATGGCACAGTTTATTTACAATTATGATTTTGTTTTTAGCTCCCGGTAATTCAATATTTATTTGAATTATATTGATTATGTTAATTATTATATTTAATTTAAATTATAACTATGAATATAAATATGTAAACCGCGAAAATTTAAGATTTAGTGCTGATCTGTCGTGATTCCTCTCGGCCGCATATTTAATGCGCATAGAGGATGCATGATTATAGCATACCTACTGGGATAGCTTTTCGTTTCAAATATATTAAAGTCGTTTACTTTTTACTTTCTGGACCATTTGACGAACCCAAATTATTATTTTATGTAAATTTAGGTGTGTACTAAGTACTAACATACTTTCGTTTGCAGTAGATAAAAACGACTCAAACTGAGTCTTCACACCTTTTTTGAGAACTTGGAAAATTTTCAAGCCCAGGCAAGATTTGAACCTGCGAAATTTTTGTATGTTATGCCCTCAATTAATGCTAGCCGTATGGTTGCGGGTAGCACAACATTTCGCGGTGAGATGTAAAACGACATGTTTTGTTTACCTACACCTTTCTTTTCAGGTATCAACGAGCAACTGAAGTTTTCATACAATTTAAAGAAGCGTTAATACAACTGATAAATTCTATTCATCAGGTAAGTTATCATCACTGTTCTATTGATACTTGAATAAGTAAGTTATTTGCGTTATAAAAATAGACCTAAATTATATTTATATATTGCAGGTGCTTTTAAACAACTTGGAGAATTTGGCAGTAGCAGAGAAGGATGTTGCATCATATAGACGTCAGCTGCGCGCGGCCCGAGTGAACGGACTAGTGCACAAGGGCCTCGCCGAGCTGCGTTACGAACCAAGCGCGCTGGCCAACTTGAAGAACCAGTCTTCGTGACACTAACACTAGACGTGGCCACAGAGTAACTTATATATTACGTGGCATCATATAGACGTCAGCTTCGCGCGGCCCGAGTGAGCGGACTAGTGCACAAGTTCCGTGACCATGACCCATGCAACTGGGTCGAAATATTCAAGAAAATTGAGTATCGCGGTAAGAATCCCGAATCGGGTCATTGGATGACTCGGTGTCCCACACGAAAAGAAGAAGAATCCCGTTTTTATTTTTTGAGTCTGTGAGAAAACATTTAGTAAAATAAGTTGATCGATTAAGAAAAAAAGGATATTAAATTATTTATAATATGATAATTTGCGTAGCAGGGTCTACGAATATGCTACAAATATCTGAAAGTTATGTGATTTGGAATGAAATATATTCGTAATAGATTTTAAATAAGCAATTATGGTAAGGTAACTCGATCTGGAGAATAAGGGTCGAATTATAGCGAGCGGCGCGAAAATGACAAGGCTATTTCTCGAGAGATTACAAGGGCATGTTTGCTACTAATTATACGAACGAATTGAGTATTTCAATATGTGATACGCAGTATAATTCGTTGCCAAAAATCCATGTACAGGCGCGACAAACATCCTGAGCAGCACTACTTTCGAATCGCTCAATATAATTTGACCCGTTATATGGTAATTTTAAAATAAAAAGCTTATCTATAAAAACACAATCAAATTTATTTAAATATCAAATATTGTATTGTCTAACACGATTCCTTAACTATCATGTTTCACATCAATATCGTAATGGCATAATGATATACGGTTACAAATACCTTTGTAGGGGTAAGGTATAGATCACAAGGATAGAAAAGTAGATGGAACAGCAAATCAAGTATCTAAATCAAATTACTTAGTAATTGGTATCAGAGATTTTCATAATTTGTATAAAGATAAAGATACATAATTATTGTTCGTCTTTGAAGACGTACAACTTATGATTAGGCAAACTGTGAAAATCTCTCAAATAAGTAAGTACTCATAGGTGCAGAAAAGATATTAAACTATATCAATATATAAATGTATTTATGTATATTGTCATATCATGAAGGAACGAGAAGTAGCGAATAATACCCGTACAGAAATTAAATATTTTAGACTTTAGTTTAGATGTAAGTTTAACATACTTAACTAATAAAAAATATACTACGTCAGAATTTAGTTTAACTTGGGGAAGCTAAATTAAACTGAATATATGAAATTGATGAAAGAAGATGTCAATAGAACACACTCACAATTACTTATAATGAATACTTGTCACAATACATGGCTTAAATGCAAAATCTACAAAAAAGTGTTATACACGATTATTATCCCAAAACAGTATGATCAGGTTTATGATACGTCTTACATTATTCTATTCGTAAATTATGTATTTTAGTTCAATTTGTGCGCCAAAGCTCTACTTGGATGATATATTCATATAGTAAGCGATCAGAGAGCTGTCTTTGCAAACATCTTAGAAAATTAAGACTCGACTTATTTTCTATTGATGTTAATTTGCTTCAAGAGGCGGTGAAATGTTTGAAAAGACAATTGTCGGATTCAAGACGATTCTCTAAAACACTGATATGTGGCATGATGTGTCACGTCTTTACTTGGTCGCGAGAGCAACGGCTAGGGGCAAAACAAGTTGTTATTACTTCCAGACAAATGCGTGAAATAGAACCAACTACGTACCACTAATAAATCATCGAGTACGGTTTCACACGTATATGTGATGTGATAAATTTTACCATTTTTGAAAGTAATAACAACCTCTTTCCTTATGGCCATACTCTAAAAGTCTATATCGGCAGTTCCAACCCTTACCACCTTCTTACTCACTTAGCACATTTACACTTGATTACATAAGTATAATTCTAAACTAAATAAACTAAACATCAAATTGCAATCCATCGCAGTTCCATAGTTCAACGCTGGACCTAGTATCATTATGCCCTTTTAAATGTAAACATTGACCTGCGTTAGATTGTACAAATAATTACTTCGTTTAGAACTTAAGTGCGTTTGTATTTATTGTGCAGAACATATCATTATCAAAATACGGCAACTGTTCATAAATATCCAGAAAATAGATTCAGCTCTGTTTTAGGGCGAAAGTAAAATAATTTATTATTTTTATGGATTTTAAATTAACAATTAACATCAATTCGAGTGGCTAAATGCAGGTCTTAGGCTAAATCAAAAAAATGTAAGTATATGAGCTTGCGGAGGTTTCTTCCTACTTTTCAAATCAAGAGTAATGATCTATTGTCGTCGGTATTGTAAAACCCCTTGATAATTAATATTAATTAAAAAAAGGTTATTATGACAAAAGATACATTGAGCAAAACACCTGCATAAAATAGAAGCGTTACTAAATGGACGGCGCTGTGCTAACTCACATTGCCTAGGTCCTCCTGGACTAGTCTTGCAGACGAGGGTCATATCTTGCGGACGAGGGTCCTATCATGCGGACGCGGGTTCTATCATGTGGACGAGGGTCCTATCATGCGGACGAGGGTCCTATCATGCGGACGCGGGTTCTATCATGTGGACGAGGGTCCTATCATGCGGACGAGGGTCCTATCATGCGGACGAGGGTCCTCTCATTGCCGATTCTAAACTAAACACGCTACGGAGTACCTACGCTAGTCGCGAGTATTGTCAATCCAATTATGTACTTCAAACGACTTGATCTGTACAACTTAAAGAAAATTTGCAAGATAAAAATGTTTATGAATTATCAAATAAATACGGCTAATTTGCATCTGCAGCCGACAGAGCAAAAAGCTTCATCTTTCACAGAAAAACACAATGTTTCTGCTACGTTGACTACAAAACAAAAATGGTTTTATAATGTAAACGTATGATAATTATTTTACAGCCATAAGATCAAGTCATTTAAGTATATACCCAAGCCCCGGGATTCAACAGGGCGATTCTCTTAGCACGGCAATGTAAAAACCGTCTAAATTAGCATTATATACGTCGTAAAAACATGGAAGCACTCCTGCGGACAGACTGTTTTGCTGGCTTACTGGCTGTACTTGTCACTACTCACACACCCACTAACTTACTGAGTACAAACTGACGATATTACTGTGGTTATTCTTATAAAATACAGATAGATCCATAAATAGGTACATTATTTGTAGAGATATAGCTTGCGACAGTGCGAAATAAACGCGTGAATTCCTCAAGAGTGGAATGAGCAAAAACATCTTAAAATAACTGATGTCGGACATCAAAGGTAACAGCGGTAAATATAAATAATATCAGAAACACTGTACAAAAATTTAAAAAGTTAATAACAAAACAGCAGAGGAGCATGTAGTTAAAATAGACAACAAAATGCTGGAATTGTCATACGTCCAAGAGTTGACTATTAAAAGACCTGAAGACGTAGACTCGCGGGCGAAAAGTTTCACAAGATCCTTCCGATTTCGGCTTAGACTTTGGTGATCGTTTTCATTTTCCTGCTCCGGAGACATCTACAGGAAGAAAAATAATAAAGGCATGACTAATTTTACTTAACCCTGTTGGGAAATTATAAAAATCACACATGCAAGTGTGTCTTAATGCCAGTAACGTTAGTTAGTTAATGCAAAAATTGCGGGCACGGGACGAGTTGCGGTAGCCCAGAAAGAGGAGGCGTCGCCACTAGTGATGGCGTAAGTCGCATGGTCAAATCCTGCCCGCGCTTGAAAACTTTGCAAGTTAAAAAAAAACCTAACACGGGAAGTGTTTAATTTGGTATTCAACTATATATTTATTGGGTAGTACCTGATAAACCCACGGTAGACCATGAACGCGCCGTAGACACTGAGAATGATCGTAGCGGTCCATACGACAGCCAGTACGGAGCTACTGCCCTCTGTAAAACAAACAAGTGTGGTTTGAAATAAATCATTATGTAGCTAAGTGCTACGCCGTAGCACATGATATCAACTACTTTACCCACGGACTTTACCCGATAAAAATTGAGTACTGATTTAATCATATTTTGTACAACCTAATTTAACATAACAAAGGCCAGTGACAGCTTTTAAAATGACTGACCGACATCAATACTTAGTTTGTGACTTAGCGTGCGTGAGAGGAGTAAAACATCACCTGCGCTCCGATTTCGTATCATTGTCATATGGAAATTTGGTGTAGTTTTGATAAAATTTTGATTTATTTTTATTATTTGTTTATAGAACAAATAATATTCCAGCTGTCGTGAAAGTTTATTTAAAAAATCAACGAGTACCCTGTTTGTAGGTAAATATTAAAATTTAGACGACCAGCTGTACGATAGAAGGCCTGTTGGACTGAACTGCTGTGTCTGTTGAAAATGTCCCGTTTTAAATACATTTTGGGGTGAACTGACCGATGTATCCGTCATGGTAGGTGTCGTGGTGCAGCCAGGTGCGGCGCGGACGCTCCTCGCGAGGGTCCACAGCCAGCAGGTCCGGCACTTGCTCCTCCTCGCCGGTGCAGTTCGCCCATTCGATTGTTACGTATCTGCCAAAGTTGTTGGTCCATGATTTTGATTCTCCAGTCATTCAAAATTACTTACTTACTTCGCCGGCTCGACGACCCAAAGTGAGTCTTGGCCTCCACTTTAAAAATACTGTATATTCATTTCATAACGTGGTTTTAAGTACAAATGCTAGTACCGAGGTATTTCGAATTTCGGTACCAATATATTAGTGCAGCGTAGAAGCTGACTGCGGAATGTCACTTTAGCGACGCTCCGAGTTTAGGCTACGAGTGGTTTATTACATACATACATACATACATAAATCACGCCTCTTTCCCGGAGGGGTAGGCAGAGACTACTTCCTTCCACTTACTACGATCCTGGCATACTACTTTCGCCTCCTCCACATTCATCAATCTCTTCATGCATGCTCTTCGGTTTAGGGTACTCTTGACCTGACCTTTCTTTAGGACGTCCCCGATTTGATCAAGGTACGTTCGTCGAGGTCTTCCCCTTCCGACGTTCCCATCCACACTTGCCATATACACCTCTTTCGTTAATCTTCTTTCATTCATCCTCTCTACATGACCAAACCATCTAAGCATACCCTTTTCTACACCAGTCACTACGTCTTCTTTTATACCACAATGTTCCCTTATCACGCTATTCCTTATCCTGTCACTCAATTTTACGTCAATCATACTTCTTAACGCTCTCATTTGTACTGCATTTATTCTACTTTCATGCTTTTTCTGCCATACCCAACTTTCACTCCCATACATAAGTGTCGGAACTAACACCCCTCTATGCACAGCCAGACGAGCCTTATCAGAGACTTTCTGGCTGTTCATAAAAGCGTGCAACGCTCCATTCACCATGTTTCCGGCATTCACCCTTCTTTCGATGTCACTTTCACACTTTCCATCTGATGTGAACATGGAGCCCAAATACACAAACTCTTTCACTTGTTCCACCCTCTCTTCTTCTATCATAATTTTACACTCTGTCATATTTTCCTCTTTCTCAAAAACCATTGCTTTCGTCTTACTTACATTCACTTTCATTCCTTTCTTTTTCAAAGCCTCAGTCATAATATTTACCATCTCCTGCAACCCTTCAGCCGACGACGCAAGGATAACTTGGTCATCAGCATAGAGAAGACATTTGACGAGTAAACCATTCATTCTCAGACCACATTCACTCTCTTTCAAATCCGCCAAACAACTATCCATGAATAGATTGAACAGCCACGGTGACGCAACACATCCCTGTCTAACACCTTTCTCGATGTTAAAAAGTTCACTGTACGCCCCGTTTATCCTGACACAAGCACTGGAATCCTTATATAAGGATTTCAGTGCTCGTATCAAGATACTGCTCACCCCATGCATGGATAGTGCCGACCACAATTCATTCCTCACCACTCTGTCATAGGCCTTTTCCAAATCCACGAATGCGCAATAGACTTTCTGGTTTTTGGCCAGGAATTTTTCAGCTATGCAGCGCAAGGAAAAGACCTGATCCGTACATCCCATCCCCTTACGAAATCCTGCCTGAGCATCCCATACTTTCTCATCCGTTTCTTTCATCACTCTTTCAATCAACACCTTTGCATACAGTTTGCCGACGACACTGAGGAGGCTTATACCGCGGTAATTTTTGCAGTCCAGCTGTGACCCTTTTCCTTTATATAATGGCACTATTACAGCCTTGCACCAATCAGTTGGCACTCGACCGCTTCTCCAACAAAGGTTAAAAAGGAGGTACAGCTGACTAGCCACAACGCCTTCGCCAGCCTTCAGCATTTCGACCGACACTCTATCATACCCTGCAGCTTTACCAGATTTCATACTTTTTAACGCTTTCACAATCTCATCCATTTCAATCTCACTTTCGTTCTCAATTTCATTCACTTCTGCAGTAGTTATTTCTTGCGCTAGATCTTCTTTCTCAAATAAGCTTTCAAAATATTCCTTCCATCTTTTCAACACACATTCCTCACCTTTTATTACAGATTTTAGTGGTTTATTGTATAGGACTATACTCATACTAGATGGTGTTGTATAGACCTGTTGTTAAAACACACAAGAGGTCGAGAAAAACAGAGTGGGAAAATAAATGGGATCCTTGTGAAAACAGTCTTACACAAGAGTTGTCACTAAAAACTGTACTGAAGTACCAATTTTTAAAAACACTTCTCGTGTTAGGTAAACAATCGTAGATTCGATAAATAAATCATTTCATTAAAAAAATAAATTTTGCAAGTTTTCTAAAAAATTGCTCTGACATACCTTTGGCCTGGTAAATTACCTACCTGGATGACGTTTTGCAGGGTCGTCGTGCTGAGACTATCAGCTGTCTAGTGCGAGAACGGGCCCCGCTGCGGCATGGGCCCCAAGCTCCCCACGGCCCTGGTTGACCAGTTTCAGTATCCTTGCAGCCACACTCAACTTCGCATATCTCTTCCTCCTTTGAAATAAAATTAATAAACATTTCATAAATGTAATTTTTAATTCAAGTTAGAAATTCCAATGGTAGAAAGTCATAGATCAGATACCTGATTGTGCATAGGCGGTGCTACGATCCTGCCTGGCAAGAACGAGGCACACCTCCAAGGCTCTAAGTATGCTTCAGGCACAGGTTCATCTCCCAGGCTGGTTAGCTCACATCTGGCGTGTGATATCTTTACACCGAATCCACACGCACCGTCCGCCTCTTCCCCATTGGCAGTCTATGTAACGAAGTAAGATCATACATTTTAAGTCGGGTATGAAAACATGTGTCGTAGACTCCTAACCAAGAACAAAAGTTATGTACCTGAATGTGGCATCCCAGCAATGGTCTTGCAACAAGCCGAAGGCATGGCTCGCGAGGGCAAGGGGCACGTTGTTCTGTCGGGGGACACGCCCGACCGGGCCACACTGCCGCCGTCAGGTGTTGCCTGGAACGAAAAGATCAACAAGTACTTAATTAAAAACTAATACAGGGTTTTTCATAGCAAATGTCCGTTTGGGTGGCATGGGTTTCTAATTCTAGCAATGAAGTTTGTTTTAGCAGTGAAGTTTGTTTCAGCAGTAGGGTTGTATTACAGCAGCAACGCACCTGGCTTGCAATGCGCTGTAATACGATATGAAAATCGTCATAGCCTACCAAAGAAACATACGTACTTATGAGCAGTAAACTTTTTACCTGATGCGGCGCATATGCCTAGCAGTAGAAACATCACCGCATGAGCAGGCGGAAGTGTCCCAGGAGCTCCACTCTCCAAGAACGCAGTCCACCCCGCAGGGAACGTAGCACCATGACTCACTCGCTTCTGTTGCTGTTGTGTTCTGTGAATAATTTTGGTAATGATAACAATGAAAAAATAATTCGTCTGCAGATAGTAATGTTTTTTAAAGTCCCAATGGGTTTATTCTATAACTATCTGTTACCCGCTTTGTCCGCGTAGGTCATAAAAACTATCATATGTGTTAATCCATGTTACCTTTATATGTTTGCCAAATTTCATTAAAATCGGTTCAGTAGTTCTTGCCTGAAGAAGTAACAAACAAACAAACATACAAACTTTCGCATTTATAATATTAGTAGGATAGAAGTAAGTAGTTACTTACAGGACAGAAAGTTTCGTTGACAAACACGCCATCACTCCTCAAACATCTGACCGCCCGTCGCTTGATGCCTTCACCGCACGGAGATCCACCTAGAGGCTGGCAGTCATCCCATGGCGCCACGTGCCAGGAGTACGTGTGTGGTGAGCAGGGCTCAGCAGCTACCAGGTGAGGGCAATCAGCGCCGCCTTCTTCAGCTGGTCTGAGCACCACGCGTGTTCGGTCGCGGCGTCCACCCCATTTCGTCTGCTTACAAAGAACATACTATGCAATCGCAAGTAGCCCTAGTCAAAATCTCAGCATCTCCACTTTTTCCCTGCGACTAAAGACCTAGGTCAAGTTCAAGAGTGAAACTTAAACTTTCAACCTTAGACTTTAGTGCGAAACCTTAGGAACAGGTATCTGAGGCCCTGAGACTTCGGTGGAAGCTGCAAAAAAGCATGTAATCTACATTGCGCCAAAGATTTATAAGTAATAAATGACGATAAACTATTGACCGCCCAACCCAAAATCACAAGTAAATATATTGTTTTTAGTAAATAAAACGGTCGGCGACGGCCGATATGATATATATTATGTTATATGTTGATATTTATCACTTTGTGAATTCGTTCCCAGTCTGATTAGGACATTGCAGGGTGAACCTCCTGATTGTCCGAAAAGCAAGATGGTTCCATGCTTCGGAGGACTTGTTGAGCCGTCGGTCCCGGTTGCTGTGTATGATTACTTAGACGGCGGTCGTTACGCAACCATGTCAGAGGCCCACTACTAGTAGTAGGCGGTTGAAAACTCTGACACCAGGGTTCATCAGGTCATTGGACGACTTGGTGTCCCACACGAAAAGATAGTAAATAAAATAAACAAATAAATGAAGGTCAAGGAGAAGTTGCAAGATACAACGATTACCTTACAAGCAAGATTGACAAAATCACATTTCTCCTTTTGTATTCTAACCACTTCGCTCAGGTCGAATTTTGCAACAATAGATTTGTATTGTTCTTCAAGCACACATGTGTGCTTTTACGAGCGGAGTAGCTAAGTTTCTAACACACCTGTTCGCAAGGGCTCCAGTCAGACCAGGTGCTGACAACGCAGTCGGCGGGGCAAGGCGCGCGGCACGTGGCTTCACGAGACGGTGTCAATCCTGCGCCAGACGCCTCACACGCTGAATCATCTAGTCGTTTGCCCTCGGCGTCTACGCATCTGCATATATAGCGATAAATATTCACTTTTTAAATAATTCTTCAAGATGTACGATACCTAGGCGGTTCTTGCTATCCTTTTTATTCAAGCAAACTGAAATGTTGTTTGTTGACTTACGCAACGGTGCGGTTGATAACGGCATGTCCGCAGAGAGCTCGACGGGGCGCGCACACAGACCACTCGCCGACTAACCAGCGAGGTTCTGATACACGACACATTGCCCGTTGAAGAGTTGCCCCACACTCGCGACCGCCGGCTGAACCTTCTTCTATCACCTCCCTGGAAAAACAAGTTATGCATGAGGAATGATGCATGCAAAGATGATGTTTGGTTTTGATAAATTGACTTACCTGGTTCGGAACCGGAAAGCAGCCCGAGACCCTGGCTCGGCAGCGCAAGGGCCCCATTCGCCCCAAGCACCGGCCGCGCAATCCCGCGCGCACCGAACCGTGCAGGCGCCTCGGAGCAAGGCAGGGAACTCTTCGTCGTATGTGTATCCATCAGTTGATGCTTCACGGACGCGACTCGGTCCTAAAAACCAGGCCAGTTATAAGAAAAAAATCTGTTGAAATAAATGGAAGAACCAGTTTTCGGCAGAAGTTGTAGTTACCGGTGAGAGGATGGTATTTCTTGCAGACGTCCATTGGCACATCTCGAGTGCCAACCAAGCACCGTGCTGCTCTCAACGCTTTTCCTTCACCACACTCCAGTCTGAAATATTTTGCAAATGTTAGCAAGGATCCAAACCCTTCACCTAGATGTAAATCTAGAAATTTGGTAGTAATAATGGGATACTCTGACGTACCCTGTCGGAAGTATACAATCGGAATCAGCTGGCAAAAGTTCTAAGGTGACATTCTTGCAAATGCAGTTAGGGATATCTGGTTCTGCTGCGTCTAAATATCTGTGAACACAAACATAATTATTTAAGCTTGACCTGCATGAGTGATATGATATGATATCCAATGATGGTATTAACACAAGGCCTGGTTATTCTGAAAACCATCATACTGAATTCAGAGCATGAAAAATATGAAGAACTTCGAAAGGTTTTGACTTCATATAAAGAATATGAAATGTTCAATGGCTTACTTGAGAGGGTCGGAGCAGACGGTGTCACAGGTGAGTGGTACGATGACGTGGTCGCAAGACACGTGGCACTGCGCCACGCTGCGTGGCACCAGCTGGCCTGCGCACGCGCCGGCTTCTACGCGATGCGAGTCTGAGCCGCACCAGATGCCTGCACCACACAAACAATTGGTCATTGTCTTCGGAAGTGGTTTCCTTTTCGCCAAATTTGAATTTGTTCTTACTATAGGGAAAAACTACTGATTTCTAATTCATCTTAGAAATTTGAAAATAAGCAAAGTCACGTAGTATGGTGACTAATAAGGTCCACTAATTAACAAGGAAATAATTCCATTGGATAATCTCGTGCTTCTTACATAAGCCCGTAGATTGGCTCAGTGCCTAAGACGTAGTTAATTTATAGTAAGTCTTTCTTACTTCTAACTCTATATCCTCTGCCGCATCGCTGGTCTGGAGGCAGCCGACAAGTGCTCCACTCGCCGGCGACCCACGCAGCATCCCGCGAGCGGCAGGAGGGCGCCACTGGGCAATCCCGGGTTTCCTGCAGCGGTCCGCAGTTTGGCCCGCCATGCACGCGCCTGACTCGTACTTGCTTTCCTGGGTCTGTGAAAATAAACAAAGTGATTGTAGATAATAACGTGTCTTTATTTGTTTCAAACAAGCACATCTTTATTATATGTTGTGTCAGAACTACCATGCGATGGGTGAGGTGTATGTTTGTTGTAGTAAGATATGCTTACCGCAAGAATTAGGGCATGGTGACCAAGGCATCCAGGCTTCAACTCGGCATCCTCGGAAACATCTAATAGTGCAAGCTCGTCGTGATGCTGGCCGCCGAAGAGGTGCACATCTAAAAACAGATGACGGTTAGCTGTATAAGTTGTTTTCTGATCTGTAATCTGTCTGCAAAATCAAATGTGTTTGAAAACTCTTTATAAAAATAATATTGGGAAGGAATAACTTACAAAGCTTCTCTGACAACATCAGCATTGTTTTGAACGCACATCACGTCTCTTGTCATTTCCCCTTCTTCTATACAGGGTTCCTCATCGTCGTTTTCATTGAAAGGTTCACCGTCCTGAAAAATTTGTCAACATTAATAAGCATCCACTAGCCAGAAACTTATAACGCGCTAGCATCAAAACTAGAGTTACGCTTCTAATAAAATTTATGTGATTGTGTAGATTAGATATACTCACAAGTATATCTGTGTAATTGCTGACAGGGAGATAGTCTTGCCTACGTCGTTCACAAGGACCCCAAGGCGTTGCAAGCCAGGAGTACGTAGCGCATGCATGGGTGTTGCAGGTCTCATTCTGGATCAGCTGTTCTTCTGATGGGCAAGGCCAACCACCTAAAATCATTATAATAGGTTGTTGAACAGTTTTTCAGTGAAAATAAGTAATCTGCTCTGCTTGTGTTTAACATGAAATTTAGCTTATCAGGAAGAATGGTCACTATAATCCTGTTCATAATTAGTTAGTCATTGAATGTAAATAGTTCTACAATGACACTAACTTGGTGAGGCATGTGCCAGGATATGTCGCCGTCGCGTGGTGGTAGGCCGGGGATGGCTGGCAGTGCACGTGGCTGAGCACGGCGTCCAGGCTCCCCAGGCTGACACAACGCAGTCGCCAGCGCAAGCGATTCGGCAACGCTCGCTGCGCGCTGGTGCTGGAGTTCCTGCGCACCACGCACGCTGAGCTTCTTTCTGCAAAATTCATTATTTTCCAATAAAATAAAAGTAGTCAATTTTCACAAGGGTAAAGCCTTCATGGTAAGACCTATCGTTAAAAACCATTTAACTGATGTGTTGCTATTCTACTCACCCCATCATGACCAAGACACTGCAGGTCTCGAGTCCGCCTGCCCGGGCCGCAGATAGAATGGGGCTGGTTTAGCACGCACGGTCCCCACGGTAGAGCCTTCCATGTTGCGCAGCGAGGAGTTGAGCAAGTCCGCTTTTCTTCCAGTGGAGGGCAGGGGGCTCCTCCCCCTGATGCTGCTGAGATCACTCGTCGGCGACGGACGCTGTATCCTGATTGCAATTTTTTAAGGTCTAAAGTGTGTTTGAAATGATTTGCCACCTTAAGAACTAGCTAACAACGTCAAACTAATCCTGGTCACGGCAGCAAATTGAAGCATAAGAATAGATAATAATACTAGCGTATAGAAACGAAACTCCTTTGTCTGGGCCCCAAAAGCCGCGCTTTACATACTTACTTGCCCCGCAGCCCGTAACGCCCCGCACTCTCCCGCGCTTTAAGTCGGGGCTGTCACGTGCCAATAATTTTATTCCAGACTAGCGGCCAGTCAAGCGGTTGCGACCGCTGCTAACAGTTTTCCCGTGGGAACAAAATATTTACCCGTTTTAAAGTCTTACCTTACCATTTTATTGTTAATAGGTAGGTACAGAATTTTAAAATAGGTGCAAAAATGGCGCCGTGTGGTGCCAGATTAGACTAGCATTCTTTTTGTAAAACGCGTTCTCCCTATGAATACAACACCTTGCACTCTGCTCGCTAATCCATCCGCCAAGCGTGGTGAGTAGGTAGGTACTTATGGCAAATAGGTACCGTCCGAGTAGAAGGAGGCCCATGTCCAGTAATGGAATTTGTGGCTTTTATTACGTGGCTGTCATATTAGTTGAAGATGATGATGATGATTTTAGTTATAGTTGGAGCAATATTTAAAGTCATCTCCTTTTCATAGTCATTACCTTGGCTCATCTTTAGGCAAATTAAAAAAAACTTAGATGCGGAGTCTTCCTCGCATCACTTTTGCAGCCATAAACACCGCATTGCTAAATTTTTAACAAAAAATGAAAAATTCGACCCGCACGAAGAACGTTTCCGCGGCGAAGCGCACTCCCGACTGAATTGTTCTCTAAGAGACAGCCAGACGGATTGACCTTGAGCGCGTCTGGAGCGGGAGTGTCATCTCTATGTGATTTCTACTCTATGATTGAAGTATGACTACGAATATGGAATGACTAAAAGGAGCATAAAGTTAATACAAATAAAATGTAATCCTGGTTACGGCACCAAGGTGATGATATTATTTAAAAAGAATTTACCAGTGGTGGTAAGTTGTTGCACAGGGAACAACGGGCATCCGTCTGTCGGTTGACAAGCTCCCCACTCACTCCATTCACCAACCTCGCAGTCTCTTGGACATGGAACCTGTGTCAATAAAATTATTACATTGTATTTTTTTTAAATAAGCCTTAGAGTCTATACTTATGGTGGCTACGTTCAATGAAGATATGATGATGATTATGAAGTCCTCTTATCCCTCATCAGAGACATAGGGCTCGAAGAAGAGATTTCCAATGTACCAGGTAGATACTAACCTCGCAAGGCTGAACCAGTGTAGGCAAAGGTGCATGAGCACACTGGGCTGGATGAAGCACACTTCCATCTGATCGTACACAAGTCGCCTCTCGTCGCTGCACGCCACCACCACAGCTCGCCGGTGCAGTCTCTTTGTCATCGAGATCGTCTGCCATGTCATCGTCGTCTTCTTCGTAGATTGCGTCATTTACTTCCACGTCATCGTTGTCGTCGTCAGATGCTGGAAATTTGAGAATAGCCAATAAGATTTTAGGCTCCTGAGTAGAGTAGTTCAATGTCTTGAGGAAACAATAATTTTACCTGGTGGTGGAGTAGCAGGTAATTCAACTGCAACTTTGCACTCGCCCCAAGTGCCAGGTGACCAATGAGCACTGGCTTCCAAGACAGCTGGCCTCACTTCTTCTACCACATCGCATTCCTTACCACCACCTGTTTGAATAACGATCGTGTTAAAATGTTAAAACAGATCATAATCACTTAAATTAGCTAATCCACACGTTTGAGATGCCATAAATGAACCATTGCATAGCCGTGTGGTGCCAGCATAGAATAGAGTCACCTCATTTCTTTCCGTAGGTGTCGTCATCATCATCATTGGCCTTAGTCCGTCTTTTTGCAGACGATTTAACAATATCGTGGTGGTTTACAGCTTTTTTCATGGCTGTATAATCCAACACTTGAGTCACGAATTCTGCCACACACTCTGCAGGGATATTGTCTTGTACTGACGTCAGGAAAAGCTTAAAAGGTGACTAAAGGATGAATTTAACACTTTGAAGTGCACTCGCTTATCCTTGTAAATCTTTGTGATTATGGCAAATATCCCACAATATGCAGAGGCCTAGACCAGCAGGGGATTGTTATGGCTGTTTATGTTGATTGTTGTTTTACAGGAATATTCGATCATTTGGTTACCTTGTGGCAGTCGCCTGAGACGTCTGGTTCGCACTAAAGCCCCATCAGGTCGAGGTCTCCATGGCAACCACTCTGCTAAGGAACACTCTTCACGTATAACGCACACTCGTGTTGTTCCGATGTTCGCAATTGTCGACCCACAGAACCTATTAAGGAAAAAAATTACACCAATAAAAAGAAAAACTTAAAAGAGACTGGCAAAGTTTATAATTGACCACTATTTGAATTATCTATTTACAATTTAAACCATTCTAGTGGAGAACAAGAGATAGAGAGACTAGCAAATTGCTTCGACATAATGAAACCATATTAATCTAACGTCAGCTAAAGCTGGATTATATAAAATCCATTTCGGTAGGAGAAAAATACCTTGAACATTAAAGAGCCCTTCATAGACTAATAATAATAATGTTCTTTGAAAGCCACCAACGAAAACAAATTGACATTCTTTAGTAAGAGAAAGTTTTAAAAATATATTATGCGAGTTTTACGCTTGAGCATAAGTTTTCGCATCAATATTCTGCGCTCGACCCACTTGAGGAAAATGAAGGAAGTAGTAGCGCGCGACCGGAATCGTGAATATGGCTATCAACTAGAAAACTTTCAAGATGAATAATAATACAGGGTCCCTTATAAATAGTTTGTGAAAAGCATGTAAAAATTCAAGTCCAATTCCCCTGTCTAACCTACTGACCCCTGCCCGAAACAGAGAAAGTTTCAAGTAGTAAAGTATCAAACTATCATGCAAACTATTGGCCTTTGTGGCAGCAATACTCTTGGCTATCAAAACTATGCATTTCGTTTTTAATGCTGTTGTTGTGCTGTTTAGTTTTGGATAGATTCGAAAAGATTGCAATATTTGTTATCATTTTGAAAAGAAAATCTCCAAATCAGGAAAAGGAAAATACAGACAAAGGTTTCAGTTGCACATTTACGTTGCCTGCCTACTTATTTACAAATACCCTTAATAAAATTTGAATATATGTAATGGATAAGCTATGTTTGGTATAAAATAGGAAAATCAAATGCAAAGTTTCATCGTAGCAGAAAGCTACATTGGATACAATCCACGTCTAAGCCATCAGCGAAGCTCGTGTTGTGGCTTTGATAAAATAGTGCATCGATCGAAGCAGCGAAGCCGTGCAGCGAGTGTGGGTAGAGAAAGACGTGGCATTCATGCGATTTATTGTATTCATTGTGATAGTGTTACGTGACCAAAGATATGTTTAAAAATTAAAAAAAGCAGCATAGAGCTACGAAAGGCGTAAAGTGAGTCAATTATGTAGGCAGCTACGAAATTTAACCTAAATATTTCTCTATTTCTTAGAAAGACTGCTAGACTACAAAACATTTATTCCTGTACAGTAGAACAAATCTACCGCATGTATTGGCGTCATAACAAGATAATGATTTAATAGTAGAAGAATGGATATTGGCACTTACATGGGCTCTACAAACCGGCCGTCCTTGGCACGGCACTGCACCTGCCGTCGCTGCAAGCCCAACCGGGGCGTGTGCACCAGTGATTCCGCCTCCGACCGAAACTTGAACCTGGAAAACCAATTTTTATTTACCAAATATGTGTATATATCACGAATGTGTCAACATTTTTCTTTGAAAATATTTGACTCATTCTGTGCATTTCTTTTTACTCGATAACTTCAGCACTGAAGGTAACACTATTTACGGAACCAATGGTGGTGAGATGAATAAAACAGGTTTGCTTAGTAAATCTCTTTTCATTCAAACCTTATTTCCTTTTACTGAAATATTTCAGATCCCGCATAAAATAATTTTATTGAACCATAAAATATACAAGCAGTATATACGTGTCCACGGTTCCGGGCTCAGTCACCCTATCCCGCGGGTCCATAACTTCCTATTTACGCACTTTTCTACATCACCCCATATAAGCGGGTTGATAATTGGAGCCTTTGTGTGAACTTCTTTGGGTATCCCCTTCTCTTGAAACGTACAAACGCTGTTTGTTAGTTTAATGCCAGCTGGTATCTGAGCGAAATAAACGAGGCGATCATAGGTTTGCTGGACAACTGATTATATTTCACTTTTAATGTTTCAGCACAGATAAGTTAATAGATCTTCAGATTTAGTTGTTATGAAATCTTGGTTTAACTGACGAACAACAAAAGTAGAGAACGCAAGTCGTAACTAAAATGGTATTGACAACGTTGTATCCAAACCTATTTATCGCTAAAACAGCGTAGAACAGGAACAACTCTTAGTAGCTTCTTACGAGATCCACGAGTGAACATAACAAGACGCTATGTAAACATGCATCATATGGGCAAAGGCTTGAGATATTGTTACCTTTCCATAGAGCGCGGATGTTCTGCCTGCCCCATCGGTGCGCACTCCGTCCATCGTGCGACGAACACCGAGTACTCGCCATCGGTTATGGTGGGTTCTGAAACAAACAAACAATATGTGAGTATGTTTGGTGAACAAAAATATTAACATGCGATGGGGCGAGAGTAACCATGGCTCGAGAGAACCAAAGAAACATTGAAGGAAAAGTTATCTTGATATGCGGAGAGTCATTGTTCTCAAATGAAAACAAAATGTTCGCACGCATTTCACTTCACATACCAAACGATTCCATTCAACTATAAAAGGTCTATAACCTTATTAAATGAGTCTAGGTAGTGACGCAGTTGAAATTCCTAGCAATGAAACGGCTAATCTAAATCTCATAATTGGTACAATTATAGAATCATAAGTAGGCCCCTTTATTAGTTCATTGACTTCTTTTAAAAGTATTTTTAGTAAGTAGGTACTTTCGAAAACCATAAAGCAAGAGGATAGCGTTGAGCTCCAATCCAACAACCAGCATTTTTTTGTTAAGTAAGAATCAAGGTATGGATGTATCTAATATTGTTTAGAAGTCACTGGAACTATAATATTCGACGACGAGTTTAACATACTGCAACATTGACAAATCGCAACAACTTTAATGTAAGTAAAAGAAAACACCTATGGTATTTCACCCAGACAGACTTAGTTTTTCATGTGGACTTATGGTAAAAGAAACTGTCTAGCGGTGCAGACTGATAAATGGACGTTTCCCGTAGAGGACACTGCGCAGGATACCATTTTGTATACAGGGTGTAAGGGACAGCCCTCCGAATACTGATAGGATGCACTATCAGTTTTTGGAGGCAATGGGATAGGTACTGATCAACTTTTACACCCTGGAAACATATCTCAGGAAACGACAAAAACATTTTAACTGCCATAGAAAGTTACAATCAGATGAATGCATTTAATATGGGAAAAAATAATAATTGACGTTTCCTGAAATATTTATTGATGGGAATTTTTTCAGTTTCATGGTCTGAATGCACCCTATCAGTATTGGGAGGGCTCTCCCTTACAACCTGTATATTGTTGTCTTCTAGGTGATCTAAATATATCAAAATATAGAAAACAAACATTTGACATGAGCGCGGAAAAAACAGAATATAATATTTTCTTGAATTTGTTTGTTTTATTGTGAAAAAAGGAATCTACTCTATTCATCTTGTATAAGCCAAATTTACCTTAACTTATTTTAAATAGTATTTTGCAAGGAGTTTCAAACAATTTTCCGAATGACCCTCAATGGACAACATTTCAAATTTCTAACAAGACTCTATCATATTTTTAATAGATAGTTTATCGCATCATTAAATAAAGGGCAAGTTCTTTTTATTTTATTTTGTTTCATAATCAGAGATTTTAAATTTTAAGAAGTGATAGTTTAGTTCCAACAACTAGGCTGATGAAAACAAAATTCGTTTGCCTACCTTTATTTAAACAAAAAAAAACTGATTGACGTTGACAGATGAATGAATGAAGTTTTCTCCACTGTTTTTTTTTCTACTGCAAAGGATTTTTTCATGGTCATCCTAATTTTGGAAGTTATTACAACTTTTCAAAATATTTCAGAAACGATTGCATCAAAAATTATGAAAATATGTGTATCTTAATAAGCATCCCAAACACTCTAAACGATATATATATCTTTTGTATCTAACGTAAAATGAAATGTTGTGGATTTATTTGTCAGACGTGGCGTAAATGACCGTTTTTTGCAACCGTCTTCGCTCTGCCTACCCCACAAGTGATAAAAGGCGTGATATATGAGTGTGTGTGTGTGTTAAGGAGTTTCTCTGCTTTATCAAACACCCAATGGATATTAAAGATTATACTACTAGATCCTTATTAAGCAGGTTAGCTAGCTGATATGATAAGTAAACATTTCGTACCAACCTGTTGAATAATATGTCTACAAAGTTTTTATAGGATAACAAGCTCGTCTCTATTTAGAACTTTCTATTTGTTTAACTTTTTGTGTTATAAAGTTGCGCGAACTTTCCCATGACTATAAATAACAAAGTAGGTCAATCAACCTTTAACTAAACTAATCTTAGTAACCTACATTTTCTTACTGGTTGACAGGCAATCATACACAAAGTTCATTGAACTCCATACGTACGCGAGGTCACTGCCTCTATGCGTGTGTGATTCTCATAAACATAAAGGTAGCCTTAGTTTGTAATGTAGGAAATTACCCTAGACTAGGCCATGTTAGTAGTACCTACATCACACACAATCTACCTACGTGTAAATAAACTGCCTCCATAATACTGAACTCCGTTCTGAACGTTTAACCATATCAGTGTTACATATTAAACTTAAGATGTATTTATAAGAATATTCTAATGTTCGTGGGCTGATATTTTAGTCAAAGGATATTTTCACCCCAAATTGAAAATATCGGAGTCTTTGTTCTTGTAATGCTTTGATACACAAACCTTTATTTACGAATTGAATTGAACGATCTACTAAAAAATACTGCAAACTGTTAATGCTATGCATTGTTATTTAGAGACCAAATAAAAGGTTTTGGTAAGTAACGGTGTGCGGGTGAGTGAACTCACAGATCCATTTGACCTCTAACCTCTGAAAATGACAGAGAAAATGAAATAAGTGAGAGTGTGTAAATTGCGAACCGTTATTGCTGCGTTTACGACCACCTGAGGGACGCAATTTAGAAATTACGGCCCGTTACGTGATAAAATATGTATGGTCTGTGAGTTAAAATAAGTTCACAGGACGTTATAATGTTCAACCATTTGAATTTTTACTAATTAAACAAAATAAGTTTTTTAAAAGTAACCCTTTTACACAGAGGATGTTAATTAAGTACATTTTAAATAAGGTTGGGCGATCAGAAACATCGTTAATTTAGTATTTTTTTAAAACGTAATAATTATGAAAGTTAAAAAAAACATCGTAAAAGGTAATTGGTTTATAACGCTATTATCTTTTGTGGTATCGTGTTGTAGTTATAAAAGTATTTTATTCCATAAAATAAGTTCAGCAAAATATCCTTCATAAAACCTTTAATAGCTTCCGATTGTAATCCACTATGTAATTTATTCGTTATACTGCTCTGTAATAAAGTCATTAGGCTAGTGGGGCAGTTTCGTCGGTGGCGAATATATATATATAGGTAATGTAGGTAGTTAAAATAGGGTAGAAGGGTTTAAGGGACGGTGGACTTCAGTCAACTTTGCGGGCATTATCAGTCCATGAAATGAACAATATAAGGGAATATGTGTTGGCAAACGATACATTATTATAAAGTCCCATAAAAAGTCAGTCAGCTGATTGAGAATTTTGTATGGGAGGACGATTTTTTTTTCTCCATTCCTCACATTTGCTCCATAGGGAAAGTTGTTCAGGTTCACGCCTGTGATCATCGTTACATCGTTAAAATTATCTTTACACCGTCCCTTACACCTGGTATAATTATGTTACGTAGTTGTTACACATATGTACATACCAATCTACGTGTATGTAAATTGTGCTGCTCGCAACCGACTAATTTACATTGAGTTTCGTGTGAGGTATTCGTAAATAATGTGGTTCCATATTTGTTTTTTTCTTATTTGATGTTATATTTAGGTTAGTTAGTTTAGTTACCCCCGAGAACCACTTGATAAGTAATATTGGTTCTAGAAATGCTTTTCACTGACAAATTTGTTTATTATTGTAATAAAGTAATTCATTCATGTACAATATCAAGATTATTTCAATGTTTTTGTTGGGTCTACGCGCGGTATTATAAGTAGATAAAGCATTGTTATTCGCACGAAACATTTAGACTTAAACAAATTAAGTAATAAATTTCGTTAAAGCACTAATTACAATTATTATATATATATCTAGAAACAGTCTTTGTCTGCTAGGCGACCCATTATAAAAGGTCGAGATGTGGGTCACCCGCATTGTGTTTTCAAGCCGCCTCAGGCATTGTTCTACCCCAATAAATGGTAAAAGTTTGGTACATGGCACAGGCTGTGTTCAACCAAATACATTCATTTCTAACTTTCTGGACTATTTCCTACACTATTTCACAGAATCGCTATGAACTGACGAAAAGAGGAATTGTACAATACCTTGTCCCTTTCAATTCAACTTTGAACATTTCATATTATTGTCTCATCAGCTACGGCTACGCCGTAGCTGACGCTACAGAAAAGTATACAAGATTTTTGCGTAGCAGAAAGCTACGCAGATGCTACGTAACGGTATAATGGTAGTCCTGTTTTACGTAAATACTCATGAAATCGACCATATATTTCTAAAACTTTGCTTCCGATAATATTCACGAAGTTTCTATATAGATTGTCTCAGGTTTCTACCTCACTATTGTGTTGCTCTAATAAATTGAAGAAGTTTATCGACTATTATGTCGAAGTTTTAATTGATATACCTAATTCGAAATTTGTAAAGCCTCTATCATAATAACTTTTCCATCTCAGTATTAGACCATGCTTGCATGAATAAGATATATTTTTTAGATCTTCTTCTTTTTCGTGTGCCAACGACCTCTGACATGGTTGTGTTACGACCGCCGTCTAAGTAATCATAGACTGCAACCGGGACCGATTGGTTCACCCTGCAATGTCCTAACCAGACCGGGAACAAATTCACAAAGTGATAAATATCAATTTTGTGAGTGTCCCACCGAGAATCTAACCCGGAACCTATGCGTCGCAGGCAGTCGCACTACCACTGCGCCACATCGGCAGTAATTTTTTAAATTATACTATTTTACTGAATACTTCAATAAAATATTGAAATAGAAAGATTTGATATCACAGCTTGCTAGCTAGTAGTAGAAAATATTTTTCTCATGGAACGATAACTTGATCACAATTTTGAACGAAAAATAGCCTATTACGTCGGGATTATTTATATCCCCGCCCCGTGTTATTTTCTGTATTTTCCAGAATTTCTCTTGCAGCTGGCTTCAGCGAGGAGTTCTAGGAAGTGAGTCAAGGTGAGCACGAATGCAATTTCCCACTCGTAACAAGTTCGGCTGTTCTCACACGCATCGCTGGTTTCCCGGATCTGGTGTAATTACGAAAATAATTTACGAAAACCCATCTAAAACCGGATAATATGGTTACCGTACATATAACACAGGTCACAGGTTAGGTATTGTTACAGGTTGTCATTTGTATGGCGGCGGTACGTACCGCAATATCATCTGGCGCGTATGCAACTCACCGGTTTACGTCACATCTAAGCATCCTTACTTTGTTTTGCTTCTTATTGTGGTTCTATTTTCCCAGAAGAACGCGAGTTTGTGGTGTGGTCACAGGGACTTAGGTATAGGTTTTGGGTATGTGAAAAACGAAATAAAAACCCTACGTCTATGTGGTGTTGAACCTTACACCGAATTCCAGCCGCTCGTTTCTATAGTCTGCCACCTGAGATAATATCAACTTATGGAAATAACATACTTAGCACTGTGAAAACAAACATTTGCAATTACCTGTCCATTTAAGTAGAGACTGTATTTTTATATAGAAAATATTTTTTAACTCATTAATTTCCTAAAGAAGAGAAATCAAACTATCACTCTAAGCGACAAAACTTTTAATACCTAGTAAATATTGCAAGATAAAAAATATCTACTCGGGACTAATTAAAAAGTTCGGAGGGCAGATCCTCATGCAAATCTCGACTTCTTATTTAATTACCTCTTATCTTGTTGCTCTAAATTGTAGCTAAGCTGCTTTCATTGTGTTATATAAAATTAGGACGAGTTTTAATTAACAAAAGTTGTTGCAAAGTTGGGAAATCTTTCTTACTCATTTTCAAGATTAACATAAAATTGAACTATTTATTAAACGTTGGGATTACATATAGTGAATATATAAGAGATATAGCAGAAGCACATAATAACTAACAGTATTACTAGTAGAAATAAAACTACTGGGCCATACAAAAAAAAAAATACTTGCCTTGGCATCAAAATACACATGTAAAATTCGTGGGCAATGGATGAGCCGTGGATGCTCAGAAGGAAGAGGCGTCGCCACACTCGCCACTAGTAATGGTGAAAGTCGTAGGTTCAAATTATGCCCGCGGTAGAAAATTTAGCTCGTTTTCAAAATTGAGTTTTTATATATTCAAACACGTGTTCAGCAGTTCTCAAACTTTTTTTTGGGGTAAGGCTTATTTTATGCTTCCGTAATGGTACATTGGATGAAATGTTTGTAGTATGTAATCAATAAGAATTTACAATTTTATTACTAAACAACGTTACACTTTCTACGTTGTTTGGTGTCCTTTTCACGTTCAAACGGCTTGAGTGATTTGGATGTTATTAAGTGGGTTTACCTATAAAATGTAACCTAGAATAACACATACGCTACTTTTTACTGTAGGAAAACCGAGTAACAGCTACGGGTGAAGTTGCGGAGTGGAAATCTGTAAACTATATAAGTTATACCGCATTTATCTAAAATGGCCCAGCCCCAGGAATAGTCATAAAGAAAACAGTAAAATTTATAGTGCTGTATGAAGACAGTCGTGATATATGCAAATTACAGTTTTATCCATGGTCATAAAAATGGTACAAGCGTCGCGTTATACCACACAAACCATTGCCGTATTATTAGTTTAAAGAATGAAAATTACCAGAAAATACACTGAGTAGTTCCCAGAGTCATGTAAATTCAGATCGCTATTTTCAAGGCGGATGGTAATTATAACTAGTAAAGGGAGGTCATGTGTAAGTATCTGTCTGTGTGAGTAGGTTAGACCATGTGCGCAAAATGTCTAGTTTGTTTCGGTAGTGATGAACAGAATCGTAGGAAAAGGATATGCAGAAATGCATACCAATAATATAAATCCATCTACGCACCCGCAAAACATCAGTTGTTCCGTGATCATGGCCCATTCAACTGGGCCGAAATATCTGACAATTCAATAAAAAAACATCGCGGTAAGAACCTTGTAATATTTTGAGTCATTGCCTTTTATCTTCCAAATCTACATTGTCTATCTATGGGTATCAATCTCATTCACTCTTACACAAAGCTATACATTCATCAAGGTATACACATGCAAGTCAGACAGCCAGCTAGACAGTATTTGCATACAGATGCGTTCTCTAGGAAATCCCTTACTAGATCACTTGCTTCTACCTAGATGACACCCGTAGATGCTCTTGAGTGTGCAACCGTGATTTGCTCTTCGAGGGTGACATGGGAAGATTTATGGAGCAGTAAGTTATAGAGGCTCAGATATATAAGTATGATATAAATCGTATCAAATTATTGTAGACCACAATGGGCGTTTGTTATTTTCAATTATTTGATTTAGTTTAATTAATTATCATCCATTTCATACAATTGCATTTAATTTAACGGTTTGTTTCTTTACGCGGTAAACACTGGTCTAGGTACAAGTTCCACAATGGACGGGCTTTAGTTTTGTAATTTTTAAATACCTACTCAGATCTTAACTGTCAGTAAACCCTCGTAAGACCTAAAAGTATGACTTGAAAGAAATAAAACACTACAGGCTCCCCGCGCGCTGTCTCGGTAAATTAAGATTTTGAAAAATACGTCAAACATCTACGATCCATTTGTCACATACTATACTTACCTATCGACCTATCAACCTGCTATCCCACCCGTAGCTTCATTTGAGGTAACTGCCTCCCTATTGAAATGGCAAGCAATTATGTGGCGACTCCAGCCTGTAATATACTGAGGGACGCCCCTTCCCTGTACAATAAAAGGCCTTGAACCGGTTGAACATGAAACGCCTGACCCTAATAACCGAGTGAGCAAGTATACATGATGTCAACTGTTCCTACCACATTCCTACTTTGATACAGTAAGGTTTGATACATTTTCTCGTTCAAATTTTTTAACTGAGAGACGTCCTTTCCATGTACAATAGATGCCTTGATCCCAACACGGTATGGCTGACCCTAATAACCGGATGAGCAAGTGTACGAATATAAATGTGATGCCGGCTTAGAATAGCATCACCCCATTTCTTTCCTGTGGAAGTCGAAAGAGGCAACAAAGGGACTCAAGGGTGTGTATTGCAATTTTAGGCAATGGGCTGACAACCTCTCACTATGGCGATACACAATTTTCCGATCTCAAATATTTGTTAGACGTGGCGTAAATGTCCGTTTTTTGAGGCAGTTTACTCTCTGCCTACCCCGCATGGGATCACATGATCCCATGCGGGGTCCCATGCCGGCTATTCTAAGCCGGCATCACATACGAATATAAATGTGATGCCGGCTTAGAATAGCATCACCCCATTTCTTTCCTGTGGAAGTCGAAAGAGGCAACAAAGGGACTCAAGGGTGTGTATTGCAATTTTAGGCAATGGGCTGACAACCTCTCACTATGGCGATACACAATTTTCCGATCTCAAATATTTGTTAGACGTGGCGTAAATGTCCGTTTTTTGAGGCAGTTTACTCTCTGCCTACCCCGCATGGGATCATGTGCACGAATATAAATCATGTGACTTGGCGGTGCCTACTTTTTGATTTTGTCTGTGTTTGAGCAAGCGAGGTATCTTTTTCACGAACTTCAGAAAAGAATAAATTCTTAATTATTTGGTATGTTTTGGCTATACATGCTAGCTATACTGTGGTGGCTTTATTTTGCTTCCTATTTAAAAGAAAGTTTTTACACTGCAACCTTATTACTCTTATGTTTAATAGTAATATCATTTTTAGGCCAGTAATTCCTACTGACAGAAACCATGCAGTTACTATAAACACCTTGAGTTTCCTATTTAATTGACCTAAACTGGCTTTTTATTAATTTTCTATGAGCAACCAGTATAAAGCTGATCCCTCAAAAGTGTTGCCAACTTAAGTTGCTGCTAATAGTACAGTATGCAACAATGGTTTGTCTTAATTAACTGAACGTACCGTAGCAGGCACCAACGCAACTTTGTGTGTGGAGTTGTATTCTTGTTTAATTAATAATGTACATTGTTTATGGAAGTGTGCATCAACCCTTTGCGTGTGGTTAATGATGATGACTATCGCTATCATTAAACACCTCTTGTTATTAAATATTCAAAGTGATAGCTTTTGATTATTGTTTCAGGTGAAGTGGACTTTGTAATCAACCATCTTGCGCGAATATTGTTCGGAATTAAGTATCCCATTTCTCGAAATCTTCAAATTATGAGACTATATTTTGCCGTGTGATGCGGGCTTAGAATAGTATCACCCCATTTCTTTCCTGTGGGAGTAGGAAGAGGCGACTAAGGGACTCGAGGGTGTGTATTGCAGTTTTGGGCGACGGGCTGACAACCTGTCACTATAGCAATACACAATTTTCCAAATTACCCTCAAATATTTGTCAGATGTGGCGTGAGTGTCCGTTTTTTTCGGCCGTTTACGCTCTGCCTACCCCGCAGGGGATTAAAGGCGTGATATGTGTATGTATATTTTTCTTATGGATACTCCAAGATATATGCTACAAAATTATGGGGCTTAAAACACATTGTACTGAAATTGCTTTGATAGAAAAAAAACGCAAAGTAAGCTCTAATTTTGTGTTTTTGGTCCCTTTTAAAGCCAATAAACCTGAAAGATTTGATTGTTATCCATCATATCATATATTATTTTGTGTCCTCTTCTTTTTCATTAAATTAACGTGATGAATTTTGGTTTTACTTTTTGAAAAGTTTGTTTGTATATTTTGATAATTAAACAAATCTTCAGTTTTCCAGATCTGAGCTGTCATCGTCTGTTTCTCTCTTACGCAGC
Organism: Tuta absoluta; assembly: GCA_027580185.1. Lineage (NCBI taxonomy): Eukaryota > Metazoa > Arthropoda > Insecta > Lepidoptera > Gelechiidae > Tuta > Tuta absoluta. The sequence continues at coordinate 9,258,184 of JAQAHW010000016.1, read as the reverse complement.
GAATAGGAAAGGGACTTTTTTGGACGTAGATTTAATAACTTTTTATTGATTTGATCTAGTAGGTATGCTACAATCTAAATATTCTGCTAATGAGAAGAGAAAAGAACAGTATGCAGGTTAAAAAAAATGTTGTTTGTCTTCGTCAAGGTTATCAAGAATTGCTTAGGAAAACTTTTCAGTTTCACATTACGAAAGTCTTTGCTGTAATTATCGAAACTTACTGTAGTGTTTTTATAGAAGAGAACGCTCTCATGCCATGACATTTTAAGCTTCTTCTTCCAATATTTGCTGAAAACTTGGAAGATAATGCATCCACGTGCAAATTGTGTTGTCGCAGCGTGAGACTAAGCTAGATGGAGTTTTGTTAACGTAGCTCGAAGTAGGTACCAAGTTCAAGTGGGGTGGAATATACGACGACCGGTGTCACATAAATTTAAGACAGTTTCTGTGGGACCGAGATAAAATGCTTATAAAACGTTGGTGTAACTTAGTAAGCTCCAATGAAACTGACTATGTTTAAAGAGCTTTATTAGTACTGTATTTCGGTTATTGTTTTTGTTTCGGCAACGTAGCAGATATCGCTACGAATAAGTGACGTAGTAAGCGCAACGAATGTTTAAGTGTAGAAACAGCAAGACTTGCGTTTACAGGATGTAAGGAACACCCGTCCGAATACATACTTTACCACAGTATAATTAATAGTACTAGACGATACTGAAGAACTTTCCTCTAGAAACATTTTACACCCAAGAAAAATTCGTCTTTCCATGCAAAACTACGATGATCTGACCGTCTTCACTATGGAAATACATATTTTTTTACATACGTACATACATAAATCACCTCTATTATCCCTAACGTGGTAGGGAGAGTGTAAATCGTCGTAAAAAACGTACATTTACGCCACGTCTGACAAACATTTGAGGGTCATACGGAAAATTGTGTACCGCCATAGTGATAGGTTGTCAGCCTATAGCGTAAAATTGCAAAACACATGTAACCCTCGAGTCCTTTAGTCGCCTTTTACGACACTCACGGGAAAGAAATGGGGTGATGCTATAAGGAGCCGACATCATACGTCTCTTTTTAACGATTCCTTAAATATAGTTTTAGGGGAAAGTAGTTCAGTTTTACGATCAGAATACCAGTATTTGGAGTGCTGTCCCTTACACCCCAAATAACTTCGTCGCAGAATTTGCGATTGTAGTAAATGTGAGATTGGCATTAAAGATTTTCCATTTGAATTGTCATATCCCATTTTATTTAAAAATTTTGCTACTAAACTGCGCACACGCACAATATGCACATAACAATTTGCAAATTTCGGAAACCACGCGCGATACGTTAGGGATAAAAACTATTGTATTTCTCCAAACCCCAACTAGACCAACATATGGAGTCTATCATAGTTGGCTGATTAATTCTATGGATTATTCGTAACTATTTCAGTTTGAAATTGATTGCATATACTTAGTTTAGAATACATTTTTGTTTAATGCTTTGTTGCCTGACATTACTAAACGAGAGCATCCATACTTTTATTTCATTTTTAAATAAGGTTCACAGAAAAACTTTTGGGCCGTGGGATGTTTCCTGGTTGATTCTAGTTGCATTACGTCGGTCGTCAGGTATACCCATGATGAATGATAATTATCTAACAAATTGGGAATGAAGAGGCACTGCGCTTAAGTAGGTATTAAATTATGCCTCATTGTGTAAAGGCGAGATTTCTATTCTCTGAATCTGCTCCACTGGGCCGACTCTATCTTCGCTTAATGAGACGAGAGGCGTCTCAATACACGATGAAATGCCGATTGCGGTGCCGGTACTATTAACAGTAGTTTGAGTTACCCATTTAACATATTAGCTGTCAATTACTGTGTACTCTAAATAACTGCATGAGAAATTGATCACAATATCCCCTGACATTTTTATTAAGTTTAAGCTCTCTTCTTTTCTTCTCTTTTTCGTGTGGGAAAAAGAGTCGTCCAACGACCCGATGAACCCTGGTGTCAGAGTTTTTCAACCGCCTACTATCACTAGTAGGCCTCTGACATGGTCGGGTAACGACCACCGTCGAAGTAATCATAGACAGCAACCGGGACCGACGGCTTAACGTGCCCTCCGAAGCACAGAGTTTAAGCTCTGTAAATTATGAATTTGACAATGTGAAATTAATAAATTGAATGTAATCTAATTGGAATAATTTGTTACTTTAAGAAGGTAACTCAAGATTCTGCTTATAGTACTCATTAGATCTGATTTCAGTGAACAGACAATTTCTCAAAAGCTAGCATGTAAATATCTACACACAATGAACTCAAAATTGTAATAATTTGAGTCCCACCAAACATTTCACTCGATATTAATTAATAAAAACAAATCCTTATCTACTGGTCGGAACTCACCTGCGGAAAGTTCAGTCACGGAATATGCTAATTATAATAATTAAACTACTCGTGGGCAAAATCTTTGATCTCATATTGAATTAATCTTAATTTCTGCGACCGAAATATTAGCTGGTGGAATTCGACTCCAAAAATTAAAATAAGTAGGTCATTTCTCTGATGTTGAATTTAACAAAGTAAAGATCACAGTTTACGGAGTAGTCATATTATAGAGGTAGTAAGGATCTCACTTATATTAATTTTATGTGGATGAAGAAAAAGGTAATTCATTAACAAGTATAACGTGTACTCAAACATGATATTACAAGATATAAAACAAGGTCATTACATTCTGTATCATGGTGTGCTCTCACATTTAGCTGTATTATCTTCATGGTGTGTCTCACATTTAGTCGCATTATCTTGGGTCGTCGGAGCAAAACACAGACTTATATACGTCGGAGCGTCTCCGGGGCTAATGCAATCAGAATGCCCGCCTCAAACGTGCTTTCCTCGTTATCAGAGCGCACTGTCTATTCAATTAGAGATATTAAGGCGGTTCTCACACGTCCAACATGATTTTGCAGTATTTTGCCAAATGTGCCTATATGGCAACTAGCATACATACTGCAACAGCGTACGGCTCATGTGAACATAAAATAAGCCTATTCAGCTGAATAATGGCTATATTATTTATCACTGTTTGTTTATTTGTTACGGTTGAGTTAAATGTTTGACTAGAGTAAATCACTTTTTAGGCAGAGGGTTGGTAGATACCTACTTTTGTAGTACTAAGTACTTATCTCTAAATTGTAGGAATGCAAATGAACTGAGCTAACAACCGAATCCTTAGCAATGTATAATTATTTAAAGTAATTTGTAAAATTTAAGTTTACTCATTTCCAATATTGTTTATAAAACTTAAAAAAGGATCCCTCTGAAGGAAGCCCGCCTGAACTCAATACATCTTAAACTTCAAAGCGGCGAAACATAAGGCAGTTACCTACTTACTTCGTCGAGAACTTTTTAGATTGCCTCCCTCTCTCAAGCATCGCAGAGGTCAATGAACTCGACATCTATTTCCACTTACAACATCATTATCAAATACAATACATTACACGATGCAAGAACATATTGCGTAAATTAGTATCTAACAAACTATCAATGATGGGTCTTGCAATTGTTTTGACCTTTCAAAGAAACTGTAAAAAAGTGTCAAGAAAGTTATTTGTATAAATCCGTGGTTATATTGAGTTGTGTACTACCACAGATTAGATAAATGCTACTTATATCCAATTTCTAAAGATAATAGTAGCCGAACAATTATTTTGATAAGGACAAGTGTGATATTCAAGTATTTATTTGACAGGGATCAAATTATGATGAAATTTCAAAGCTTCTAAATGGTACATGGGGTTCCATTTACCATCAAATAAATGAAGTATAACAGTGACATATTTATGGACGAATACCAGCAGAAAGTAACGCGATATCCCATTGTTATCCCACAATCGGTCGCGACCCTTGCTCGGCCGCCATGCCATTTCGTATTACTTCGCGCTATTTTACCCCGCCATTTTATATTTTTATGTTAGTAGGTATTTTATAAGGCCAATCCTCTGAGAGGAAGTCAACACATGAATAAAATATTTTCTGGACTAGATTCCGAGCAGGCACTAGAAAAAGTTTTTTTATTAAATTACTCTACTTTCCCAAGGTGAGATAGTGAAGGTAGTTTTTGAATAGGTAATTTTGTTTGTCAGATGCTGCCCGCGTTCCCGGTTCACGTGAGAGGTATAGTTTAGATAGATAGGAAAGTATACAAGATTCCATATTTACAATTATTAAGTCACTTTATTAAATATTTTTTTCAAGCAAAACGTATTATTATTGAGTACCAAATTTTAAAACACTTCCCGTGTTAGGTATACAATTTTTGAAAACTTGCAAAATTTTCAAAAAAAAAAAAAAAACGTATTATTATCCTACAAATTCTCATTTTCACTTCATTTTTCGCGTATGTCGATTCTATTTCATTATTCTACGTTCATTGTTTTTATTACATTTGGCGATAACATTCAGAAGCGTCGTGCGGGATAACAAGTCTGCGTGTCAATCATATATACCCATTGATCTACAACAACCCTAGATTACGCGCGTACGCTCAAAAGGTGGGCCGGTAAAGTAGTGCACAATTTGCAAGCGAGCACTTCTTTCCCACAGTGCGTGGCTGGCTGCGAAACTGTTAACATGACCAAGTACGGGCTAACAAATAAGGCTGAGTTCAATAGATTATGGTGAGGTTCGTTGTGATATTTTGAATCAAGCGGACGCAATGAATTTATAAATCGCTATGTATGACTGTATAGTTCAGTAGGTGACAAAATCTTAGCGTAATTTTGTATGAGGCGCTAAATCTAGGGTTGTTGTAGATCAATGTATATACCATTGAAAGTGGCTTACTTTACGTCACCATCAATATAGAAAAAGCGGGTACTTATAAATGTTCTTTTCACGGAGGTATTAGAGTCTCTTTTGGCAATTTTTGAAGCGACACGAATAGGGATGTACCTATTTATTTGCGAAGATGTTTTCTCAATTTCGTCTGAAGATCCCCTCAAGATTATGCCGCGCTGTGGAAAGCCTTTGATTTTTCGCGCGCCTAACAAGCTGCCGTGCTTGCTTTGAAACTCCTTCATTAGTATGGAAGTAGAGTAAGTTAGGTGAAGACGGTGGAAATATTTCCTGACTTTTATTAGCAGTATTTTCTATTTATGGTAAACTTTTATAAGCTTGTGAAATTTTATTATTTATTTAATTGTGTACATGGGCAAGCAGTTTGATTCACCTATCCATTTAGGCGAAGGATCAATTTGAGCTTTCATCCTATATAATACGTGAACTCCACCTTTCAAATCTACTCATGGAAAATGTTTCCTCAATAAACCAAATTCTATTTACTTGGAAATGGAGTAAATCTCGACCTAGCTGTCCAGATTACGTGTTATAAATCGGAGTCGTCGTCATGAATTCGCGATTTCTCTCCTACTGCGAGCTTTACATCAATCTGGCTGCTAACCTCACCATGACCTGCTTCTGCAATAAGCAAACACTTTAACATGCCACCCTAGATATTTGTAAGTACTTAACTTATTATACATAGTTAGGTACTCATCCTTTGGTTTAGTGTTGTGGCTGAAAATTGTGTAGAAGTTAGTTAGTAAAAAAAAACGATTACATTTACTAAAAATATATGTTCACGGGATTACATCAAACATTTAGTATAACAGTATAAATTCTTCTCTCAATTTCATTAATCGAAGGATATAAAAACGAATATGGTATTGCCTTAGTACCTACTCAGCATATATTTTTAATTATAAATATCGGACGTGTATGAATTAGGAAATTAATAAATATTTGTCGTAGTAATGAACTTGAATTTAATTAAAATTTTCAGCCGCAGTTTTCTCATAAATAAATTATTTTATGTGAGGTCATTGTGTCCTAAAATTTTAAGTGCGTGGGTAGTCACTATTTATTTGAATAACTAGTAACAAGAGGGAGGCGATTCTCACACTTGACGTCCCTTGCCGCGTATTTGTTTTAGCGCATCTCGTTTGTCAAACAAATACGTTGAAGGCGCGTTGACGGATGCTTCGATTGACAGATGCATCCGCATCCGTAAACACACCGTCAACGCAATGTCGCCGTATTTGTATAGGAATATATAGAAATTCGCAATTTCCTTTCTTCTGACAAACGCATGCGTTACGGAAATATGCAGCCACGGACGTCAAGTGTGATCCCGACTAAATGATAATAAGTAATAGAAAAATCAAACATATTTTTCCTTTCATAAAAATAAGTAAGCAATGTGACTGCAAAATAAACCATACTTAGTATCTAAATCTAGTATTATGCATTATTTTGATGATCAAAACATTAAACGAATCTACAATATCTCTCTCTCCTGCGATTTCACTTTTCTATTACTCAGCGTCTGTCCATCAACACAAACAGTGGAAAGTCATCAATCAAATACCATTTAGAGAAGGCAGAACGAATAATCTAAAAAGACTCTTCATTTTCGTATTATTGTAGAAGGTATATAAGTGACAAAAATACCTTTGAACTAATATAGTTACAGCAAAAGAGATAGAGAAGTAAAAAAGTGGCTATGACAAAAATAAGTAGCTAAGTACATAAAAACATGCCTAATTTTAATGGCTTTATACTTCTTCGAATATACCTAATAATTGGAAACCATACTCAATCAATCTTTTTCAGTAATTTTTCTTTTGACTAAAGAGTCATATAAGTTGAAGATACATTGAACTCATTTCAAGGCTGTTGAGGTCTTGAACTGGCAAGATTTTTAAGATCTCGAGGAGACGCGGATTTTGATGCGACTGAAAGGGAAGATCAGTCTCCTTCAAATGTATAAATTGTGAACCACAATATTTATTTAAAAGTTATCAGACAAGTTTTTTATATGTTGAAGATACATGAAACCCATTATAAGGCTTAGTTTTTAATAGCTCGGGGAGAAACGCAGTTTTATGCGGCTAAGAGGTGAATTCAGTGTTCTCAAAATATATTATTTCCAAACCACAATATTTTTCCAAAAGCTGTCAAACAAATTCTTATTACAAGGCTGTTAAACTCGAGTCGGCAAGGTTTTTAATGGGTCAGGGGAGACGCGGAGTTTGATGCAGCTGAAACTTCGCCGGCTTAAGCTGGGAAGTTACTTAGGTGCACGTCCTTCCGGTACCGGGGACGCAGGGTTTTAATAGTACATTGTTGTCGAGGTATGGAAAATAAGACTTTGCTGGACGAGTATAAGTTGAAGTCGGAGCCGCAGGCGAGGACTTCAATTATACAAGTCAAGCAAAGCAATTTTCCCCGAGACTTACATAGTGCTTTTCTCAAAAAAAGGCTAGGAAATGAAAGATTGTACTACTTATAAAAGTTAGCTACCGACCACAACACAACGAAACAAATAAAAATTTACAATTTTCCCACCAATTGTAATTTTTTAAAATAAATTCGCCTGTAAGGCACAGTATTACGCAATATTCAGCCATACTAAATGTTTAGTTCATTCTTTTCTTTTTTAATTCTGGACAGGCAAGGGTCTTCACATCATACAGCCTCGTCTTTAGTTACCTGTTTCATACAAAATTACGTTCCGTTTCTATGAGAGTCATCGAGATAATTTTGAAATCAAATTATGTGGGTTTAGCGTATAACAAATTTATCTTAATGGACACCAGCAAAGGATTTCCATACAACTTTGCTGGCGTGATCTGAGACGTGACAAACAATGTGAAACTTCGCGGTTTCTTTTTTGAAAGATATGAAATGAACACATTTCCTAGCATGTTTGAGAAAATATACTTAGTGTGTCGACTTAGGATCATACCGTACCAAAAAGTTGCGAAGTGTTAATTGGTATGAATTATTACAAGCCACAAAGATTATATTTGGTATCATATAGTCTGAATAGTCTGAAATTCTGTGACTGATGGAAGTATGTGCCCCCTACTCTGAGGTGCAATCCGACCCATTAAAATAATGACGTCATATTATATCAAGTCAAAAGTGAACGAGTGTCCCAGCTAAGTTATTTATTATACTTACCTATGTTTTATTTATATTTTATATTTTCTTGACGATTCATTATGGTGGACATAGATTAATTGACTATATTGAATTTTTAGAACCTGTAATGTGAAATAAAATAAACTTAAGTACTCCATCGTTTACAACTTCGATATAAATTATATGCATAATATATGCGTTAGTTAAATTAATGGGTCACAATAAAATATTCGACATAAGTAATACTTGTCAAAAAAAATATACTACTAAGTATGTGCCACAGTACGAGTACAGCAATAAATATAAAGAGAGATTTTACACGCCCATTAGATGATCAATTTGGTCTGAAAACGTACAAAGACAAACTTTGAACTTACCAGTAAAGGTCCCGGACTATTGGGCTCAAAAAACATTTATTCGTCGGATTTGAATGTCTCCACATTTATTCACGGACTAAGGGCCGTAATAGGGATTAAGTGAATGGATGTTGTACAAATATTGTAACGAGCGCATTCCGAGTTTTTAGAATGTTTCAAGGGGACTCTTTGTATAAAATTGTTAGAATTTACAGTATTATTTTTATGAGCTGAACTATTTTTTACACGTTTTTTTTGCATATTTTAGGCAACTTCATAAGGGCAAACACAGTTAATCATTGTTTCTGTGAAAGGTATCTATCTATGCGATCATGGAGGCGTTAAATGAAAGTGCTACGAAAAGGACAGTGGGCAAAAGTGGTCCAAGAACCTCCACCATTGAGACTTATTGGAAATGGAAGAACACACTTATCAGATTATCCGAGACAAGTATTACCGAAATCTAGACTGGGAATTTTTTTTTATAGTCACTTGAAGATACTATAAAAATATTGTTCAAAAATGATTTTAACTGGAGCGATCCATTTATTTTGAAAGATTTTATTGATATTGCGTGTCTCTCCAATGTGCCACAATGTAAACTCCATGTAACGACACTCCACATAACGTCAAACTCCCCAAAACATTCAAATAACATGACTTTGGTTTGAAAAAATTGGTCCAAGAACCTCCACTGTTGAGACTTATTGGAAATGGAAGTACATACTTCTCTGTGACACATTTATATTGATATTACGTGTCAGTCGAATGTAAATACAGTGTAAACTCCATGAAACGATACTCCAAATAATACAAAACTCACAAAAACATTCAAATAACATAACTTTGGTTTGAAAAAAGTGGTCCAAGAACCTCCACTGTTGAGACTAATTGGAAATGGAAGAAAACACTTATCAGATTATCCGAGACAAGTATTACCGAAATCTGCACCGGGTTTTTTTTTTCATAGTCACTTGAAGTTACTATAAAAATATTATTAAAAAATGATTTTAACTGGAGCGTGCTATTTATTTTGACAGAATTCATTGATATTGCGTGTCTCTCCAATGTGCCACAATGTAAACTCCATGTAACGACACTCCACATAACGTCAAACTCCCCAAAACATTCAAATAACATGGCTTTGGTTTGAAAAAAGTGGTCCAAGAACCTCCACTGTTGAGACTTATTGGAAATGGAAGTACATACTTGTCTGTGACACATTTATATTGATATTACGTGTCAGTCGAATGTAATACAGTGTAAACTCCATGAAACGATACTCCACATAATACAAAACTCACAAAAACATTCAAATAACATAACTTTGGTTTGAAAAAAGTGGTCCAAGTACCTCCACTGTTGAGCCTAATTGGAAATGGGAGAACACACTTATCAGATTTTTCAAGACAAGTATTACCAAAATCTGCACCGGGTTTCTTTGTTTATAGTCACTTGAAGTTACTTTAAAAATATTGTTCAAAAATGATTGTAACAGGAGCATGCTGTTTATTTTGACAGATTTTATTAATATTGCGTATCTCTCCAATGTGCCACAATGTAAATTCCATGTAACAACACTCCACATAACGTCAGACTCCCCAAAACATTCAAATAACATGACTTTGGATTGAAAAAAGTGGTCCAAGAACCTCCACTGTTGAGACTTATTGGAAGTGGAAGTACATACTTGTCTGTGATACATTAATATTGATATTAGGTGTCAGTCGAATGTTATACAGTGTAAACAAACACCATAAAACGATACTCCACATAATACAAAACTCACAAAAACATTCAAATAACATGGTTTGAAAAAGTGGTCCAAGAACCTCCACTGTTGAGACTAATTGGAAATGGAAGTACATACTTGTCAGATTATTCGAGACAAGTTTTATCGAAATCGGCTGCGGTTTTTTTTTTTATAGTCACTTAGAGTGACGATAAAAATATTATAAAGTATGTACTTCCACTTCCAATAAGTCTCAATAATGGAAGGTCTTGGCCAACTTTTTTCAAACCAAAGTCATGTTATTTGAATGTTTTGGGGAGTTTGACGTTATATGGAGTGGAGTGTCGTTACATGGAATTTACACTGTTTTACATTCGACTGACACGCAATATCAATATTAATGTGTCACAGACAAGTATGTACTGCCATTTCAAATAAGTTTCAACAGTGGAAGGTCTTGGACCACTTTTTTCAAACCAAAGTCATGTTATTTGAATGTTTTGGGAAGTTTGACGTTATGTGGAATGTCGTTACATGGAGTTTACATTGTGGCACATTCGAGAGACACGCAATATCAATAAAATCTGTCAAAATAAATATCACGCTCCTGTTAAAATCATTTTTAAGAATATTTTTATAGTAACTTCAAGTGACTATAAAAAAAAAATCCCGGTGCAGATTTCGGTAATACTTGTCTCGGATAATCTGATAAGTGTGTTCTTCCATTTCCAATAACTCTCAATAGTGGAGGTTCTTGGACCAAGTTCCATACAATTTTGCCCACTGTCATTTTATTCTATGATACATACCTGTGTGATGTGTGTGATGCCGTGTGATGCCGGCCTAGAATAGCATCACCCCATTTCTTACTCATGGGTGTCGTAAGAGGCGACTAAGGGACTCGAGGGCGTGTATTGCAATTTTAGGCGATGGGCTGACAACCTGTCACTATAGTGATACACAGCTATCTGATTGACCCTCAAACTTTTGTCAGACGTGGTGTTAATATCCGTTTTACGGCCGTTAACGCTCTGCCTACCCCGTAAGGGATAAAGGTGTGATTTATGTATGTATGTATGTATGTATGTATGATACATACCTACCATGCGTCGTAGCACTTTGCACTTTTTCAAGTAGCATAAAAATAGCAGTCGCGCTACACGGCGTCATACACGAGTAGGTACGTGTAGAGTAAAATTCGCACTTCATTTTCCCCGTGCAAGTTATTTTTACACTCCCCTGCCAACAGGGCCTGATTTGGTATACATTGCTGGTTATTTTAAGGGTGCCATTACATGAAACAAAAGTTAACCATCAATGTATGTTAAATCGGCAGGGTAGTATAATAGCAACTTTACCGCACGACGTTACAAAAACGTCAGGCATCCTGGCGTGGCAGCCGACAGGGTTTTATCGTCTCGCCGCTCACGGATACTGCAGGGTTGGCAGTAGTTTCACAAACTTGTTAGCAATTTTTGAATAGTTTTCTGTTACCTAGGAAAATGTGTGTATGAGGTCATTGCCGTTTTCTACAAATTTTATTTGAAGTAAGTACCTAATTTCCGATACATTATGTAAGTACTGTGTTCTGAGAGTTTTGGTACCTTAAGTTTTTAATTCTCTTTTTACCAGAGTCAAATTTCCCAATGCACCAAGTCTGTACTACTCACACGTATGTCCCATTTTCCAGTATGCACCTATTTCTTTTATATTAGCCTTGTAGTAAAAAAAAAACAGAAAATATAGAAGTTTTGATAATCCAAACACCGAAAATAAAATCCAATCTTCATCAATTAAGTGGCAGCCCTACAGGAAGCAGATATTACGACCTCCCACTACAGGGGTATTTAGCCCCCCCATCCCCTTGCCCGTAATCGATAGACTGGCCCTTTCGCACTGATAGTCGGGGAAACAGTGAGCGCTTTAAAGACTTTTAATGATTTGCTTCAGTTTTTTTTGCAAGCTCAGTTAGTTAGATCGTAAATAAAGTAAGCTGTTGTTTCACTTTTAAGGTACTTTGGATCAAGTTTAAAACAATCACAGCTGACGGGTGAGCGTATGTGATCTGTCGATATCCGAGAAGAAGGCTGTCTTAACCAGCCGAAACGTAGAGGGAAAAACTATCTAACAAATAATAAACAAAGTCGCGTAAAACTACATCATAAACAAGAAAACAATTTTCTGCACAATGACACGAGTTGTAATTTTATAAATTCGATCTCCGTATGATGAAACAGTATAAAATATATATATTAAATTGTGCAAGATATAATACAACCATACAGCTATATTGTACCATAATATTACTAAACCTAATAAATCAAAAAACTTATTAACATCTATCCATCATAGTTGTCGGTTTAAAATTGCCTTAAATAAACCTCTCAGGTATTTCGATGGTGCTAGAGGAAGCGGATTTTCTTTTATCTCTTACTAACCAATGTCACAGCGTTACTTATTTGTATGTACGTATGTGCTTCTTGGCACTGCATACAAAGTTGTCGTAGTTTTTTATACCGGGTGGAACAGCCCTACAAATTAGGATAGGGCGCATTCAGACCATGACGATTAACAATTTTTCTCCTAGGAAAAGTGAAAAAAATGACTTCTCATAATAAAGGCAGACAAAACTGATCATGATTTTGTATGGCATGTCGATTTTTTATCATTTCCTGACATATGTTCCTAGGGTCCGTTGTTCAGTAACATAGTCTGCATGCATCTTGCGATATTATGTGTGACTTTATCCAAATTCCTAAAGTTGTTTAGGAAGATGGAAGATAATTATCAACGTTCACTCAAAAAAGTGATGACGACATTTGAATGGAAAAAGTAACTTTTGAACTTTACGTTGCCATATTCCTAAACCAATTTAAGAACTCGGATAAAATCCAAAAATTTTGACTGAATTTCTGTATTTGCTAAGGAATATGTTAACACAGGCGTGTCTTTTCACTGCAAAAAGGAGTCCTTTCGACTGGACACCTACTTTTCGGGGTACATCTGTCCCAGTCACTGACAGGCTTGAGCTTCTAGGCATGGAGTTGACATCAAATCTAAACTTCGGCGCGACCATCGAGTACAAGGCTCAGACGGCGGCTAAAAAGCTGGGCGTCCTGAATAGAGTGAAGCGATACTTTACGCCTGGACAGCTTTTAACTCTTTACAAAGCACAAGTCCGATCCTGCATGGAGTATTGCAGTCACCTTTGGGATGGCTCAGCCAAATACCAACTTGCCGCTCTTGACTCGGTGGAACGCAGGGCCAAGAGGCTCATAGGCGACATAAAACTGGTGGACACCAAGCTACATAGCCTGGCACATCGCCGCAAGGTTGCCTGCTTGTCGGTATTTTATAGATTGTACTTCGGAGAGTGTGCTCAAGAGCTTCACGACCTTGTTCCACCAGCTCCCTTCTACCATCGGACATCCAGACGCACCGCCGGATACCATCCGTACCTGGTAGCCATTCCACCAATTCGGACTAAGCGCTTCCAGTCATCATTTATAATGCGCACTGCTAAAGAGTGGAACTCACTTCCTGCGTCTGTGTTTCCAAAAGCATACAACCCTAATCTCTTCAAAGTAAGAGTGAACAGGCTTCTTCTGGGTGAGCTCGCTCCATCTTAGACTCTGTCTCTGTCCTATGACCTAGACTAGAGTCAAGAGCAAACCCATCATTAATAAAAAAAAAAAAAAATGTTAGAATGAAGTAGAAGTATGATTTTGCTATTTTCCGGCTTTTAGGCAAATTCCTAGTTATTCAGCATTTATACCTTTTTTGAGGATTAGAAAAACAGAAGCAAGGAGTAACTGCAAGTCTTGCCATAACATTATAATTTCGCTCCCGCTGAATCCGTAACCACCGCCTACCTGATGACTTGAGGACGACTGCGGCGTCAAACTATAACCTTATCAAATCCACTTTATAATTTAACTTTGGGTGATGATAATATTATTAACTTACTTTAATTATAAATGTTTACCAAAAGTATGAGATGCTTAATTTTAATTTTAAACTTTAATAGCCACAACAGTCCTCTGCTGCCGTATTGCCATACTCGAATCACCACACTTGGCAGGCATTGTATTCACAGAGAACGCTGCTGTCCATTGGAGTCATCCCTTAGTCTACTTTTACGATGGCTAGGGATATAAACGGGGTGCTGTTATTCTAATCCAGCACCACATGGAAAACACTGCTTGTTGCGTTATTTATCTTATTTGAATATCAAATGTAGAAAATAAACCTGAGAAAGGACGATGAGTTGATTTGTTATACAACTCGGGTGATTTTAAATGAGATATTATACTGTTTCTATTTTAAATACCGGAATATAATTTTAGAAGCGTGTCCTTTAAATACGGGGGTGTTAGGAAAAGTGCTCCATTCTTTCAAATGCTGTGTGTTAATCAAATGTTTGAGTAATTAATATTCAACTTTTTTCTTACCTTCACGAGGTCTATCCTCAAGTTGTTTGGTGCTCCAATCTCCTGAAACAAATATTATAATAAAATTATTACTCATCAGGTACATGTCCAGTAACTTATTTTTAAAAACATCTTTACACGATCATAAAGTGGCTTTGTAACAAGAATGTTTAGCAATAAAAATGCCGGTAGCTATCGTAAGATTACAAGCATACCTACAAGAATTTATTTTAGGTAGTTTGAAATAAGATTTTGGTTTTATACCACTAATTCCTAAAGTGTAATAGCTATAGCCTTGGAAAGATTGCCTTCAGTAGAGTGTTTGTAATAAAATATGTATCGTCAGTCGAGGCCGTGCACAGTGAAATGGCGAATCACTTTGTAATGGCCTTTATTGAACCAAGGACTACTTCATTATGCATTATGTTTACTGCAAATAATTTTCTGCAATGAGTCCATGCTTGGTAAACATTACAGATGATTCTTAGTGTTGCTCTCAAATTCTTAATATGACCAGCAATTGCTTTGAAGTATCTGCTTTCGATAGAAATAACAAAACAAGACTTCAAAAACAGCTATTCACCAACAACGATTATCCGCAATTTTTAGTATTTGTTTTTGTAGTGTATTGTGTCAAAATACGAGATAAATGTATCCAAATATTGGAAGAAGTTGTTTTGGTAACTAGACTAGACTAAACATTTGCCAGACAACATCAACAGCAAATAATAGGATTTGCGAGCAGTGGTATTTCCCCGAGGAAACATTTAGATAGTGGGATCAAATTCCAACAAATACCTACGAATAAATAGCTCGTGTCGCTCGTGCTGGGACAAATGTAAACCCCCAGATATCGAGGCAGTCATTTCTGAAAGTACAAATAATTTTCTTGAACATGCGATGGACGATACTTCCTCTTGCGCAAAGGTTCAATAACGAAAGCTTTTGCGGCAAGTTAACAAGTAAGTAAATACAGACTTTTACTGAGTAAACGATAATCTTATATTAATCAAGTCATTGATCAAAATCTAAGGTGGTTGAAGTTCCACTAAATATGAAATTAAATTATGCCACAACAAAAAACTCATTTATTAAAACACAAATAGCATTAAAAAACACCAATGTTAGGTTAAAATTAAAAGCCTTTAGTTACCCTCATAATCAAAATATAGAGTAGGACGGGCTAGGGATAACGAACAACTTTCCACAAGGAACAAAGGTTGAAATATGAAAAAGAAAATTGAACCTCTTGTACTAAATGTGCCAGCCGACCCTATCAATTTGTAAAGCATGTCCATTTCAATTTCATATTTTGACCTATCTTCCTTAGGGGAAGGTTTGGGTATCTACTACTTACTAGTAAAATTTGACTCTGTATAATTGCAAATCAATGAGGAACTTCACAAGCGCATCACGTATCACAGTCGTATAGAAAATCTCGTCGTATAAAATATTTTCAGTCACAACAATTTGTCGCGTACAATGTATCAGCAAATAAAGCAATCGAAAGCCACTGCGGAGCTTTTTCCAATACCTCCAATAAGATATCTATTTTTGTATTTCAAGAGTATAACCTGGTTTCGTTGGGTGTCTGGAAACATAATCTTCTCGATTCGACTGGGCCGATGGCGTAGCGGATAGTACCCCTGCCTGCTACGCCGAGGGTCGTGGGTTCGATCCCCACAAGACACAAATATTTGTGTAATTTTCAGATATTTGTGTTTAGTCTGGGTGTTTTCTATGTATTCTATTTATTTACAAAAAAAGTATATACGTTTTAATATCAGCTATCTAGTTCCCAAAGTACAAGCTTTGCTTAGTTTTGGGCTAGATAGCGCTGTGTGAATTGTGCAGGATATTTATTATTATTTATTTATTATAATTTTTTTTAACTAAAAACGACACATCTGAAATATTTTAATTGAGTTTATAGAACGTGGCTCAGAAACAGCACAAAGATACTATTACATGTGCCGCACAATTTAGCCGGTCCTGTAACGAAACAAGTTGTATCAAACCGTAGCATGCCTCCTTGGTGTGCGGCTGTCACGCACTGTCATTTGTTTGGTGGCTGTCAAACACCGCAATATCGTGTAGACATCGACTAAATCTGCAAAATCTGTGCAAATACCCAAAAGCTTACAGCAGTGGCTTTTTTGGAAACAGGGAAAAAAATGGTGAGCGTAATTTATTTCTCGTAGTTTGTATGATATAATAGGCCCAAGTTTCACATAAATAACCTGTGTTTTGAGTATTTCCCTTAGCAAGTGCTCCCGAGTGTGAACTGGGTGTGCACTCGTGTGTTTCGGGCTGCGAGTGACAGCTGGATAATAGAAATATCATCACGTATGACGTATCACGGAACGTAGACGTAGAGGTAACTACAACGCGATTGCTCACTCGTTACACGACGCGAGAAAATACTCGCTACGATTCTTTGTTGTTACAATAACGAGGAAGGGGTAAATAACAGAAGCTCTATCAGAGAAAATTTTGTCAGCTTGATAGAATGAATATCATTGATCTCCTTTGTGTACAAATTTTATTGCGTAAATGCAGCATTAAGATAAGAAAATGTGAATGAAAATAAAAAGTGAACTGAATTGACGAACGACCCGATGAAACCGTGTCAGAGTTTTTCAACTGCCTACTACTGCATCTGACATGGTTGACTAAAGACCACCGTTTGAGTAATCATAGACAGCAACGACCGATGACAGTTTAACGTGTCCTCCAAAGTACGGAATCTTTCTAATGGACAATCAGGTGGTTTGGTCTGAAATGTTCTAACCAGACGGAGCAGAAATTTACATAGTAAATCAACTTTGTGAGTGCCCCACCGGGAATCGAACTCGGAACCTCTGCGCCGCAGGTAGCCGCACTACCATTGCGCCACATCGGCCGCCGGCAATAAGATGTTAAATAACTGTATCTTCTTTCTGCTGACTAAATATAAATGCTAAAATTTAAGTCAAGATATTCAGAAAGGCTGTAAATTTACTTGTCATTACAAAACATAAAGAACCTTTTACACAAAAGGAATCTTAATAAGGGCTTTAATTAGACATTTCTAGCGGGAAAAGAAAATGAATCATTACAGTCGTGGCCTGGCTTTTTTTAATTTCTCCAAGCTCTGAACGCCAACGATGATAAGACCGTAGACCGACGCTGTAATGAATTCTACAGCGGTTCTCACACCTACCGCACGTTATTCTGGTGTTTTGCCGGTTCCGGTTGTCTGGCGGACGAAAATCACGAAATCCCATACAAAACCAGATACCAAGGATCATCATATCTAAACAGCGGCTGTAATAAGTTGTCATTTGTATGGTGATTGTCACGAACCGCAATATTGTCGGGTGCTTGTGGGATTCGCCTACAGAGTGAAGTACGTACTCTTCTAAGAAAGTTCAATGAACTGTGATTGGTTTGTCGTAAACAATTCTATACAGCTATTGTTGCTTTGTTCAAGTTGTACTTTGTAAGGCTTTTTATTTGTTGAAAATGTTGAAATAATTAGTAATTATTCTTAAAATGTAATGATGTATGAGATAAAAGCGTGCAATTTCTTATATAATGTGAGGTATTAATTGATATTAATATTGTTGAAAATGACACATAGGGTAATTTAGCTGGTTGACCGGACACCAGTAGCTATCGGACACAGCCCAGTTATTTGCGCCGAAGATGAAAACTTTAAGTAAATTATTAGAAAAGTCAGTGTCTTTCAAAACTTTTCGACTATTCCCATCACATTTTAATTAGTTAGCATTATAACTGCTCCAGTGTCTCGTCAATTGGCCTCTTAAAATTTGCGAGTGCGGTTGTGTGCACATACAGTGAAAAAATCTTGGAGCTACGCATTTTTCGAGGTATGTTACAGCGTTGTTTATAATTTATTGGATATAAATATTGACATAGTGGGACTATTTGTAATTCTAATTTACGTTAATTTCATTGAAAAGCTTAAAATTTTCAATATTTAGCATTTAAATTAGATGTCCGGATAACTAGAAGCAATTTTCGGGGAAATTTAGCTATCGGCCTACTGGTCGATAGCTAGCTGATAACCATTCAATTTACATCCTTTTTTTTCATTACATTTTGAAAAGCTTCAGACGTAATATATAATTTCAAGCGTTCTTATATCCAAAGGCAACGGTTTAGTTAACAGGCGGCCATGCACCTTCATACAATAATTTAAAATAAATAAACATTAAAATATTTTGAAATTGACGGCCGACAGCTGAATTTGTACATTTTAGTTATCGGCATAGAGTTTACTAATGTGGCCGGGAACCAAAAACCTTTTTTTTGATTTCCGGCCATTCAATTAGTATTACTATTGCAATTTATTAGTAAGTTTTTTTTTTAACAATATTTTACGAAGCAGAATATTATTTTCTACTTAGTTTTGATTATTAATAATGGCTTATCATGTTTTGAACTATGGCAAAAACATAAATATTGAATAAGATAATGTTCATGACATTTACATTTAATTTTTTATTGAAAACCCATCCTTACTTGTCAGCACTAAGACTTATTTTTAAACGCAATACATGGTGGCCGAAAAGTAGTTGTTTTAGCGGACGAAAACTGAATGTTCTGTCCGATAACCCCCTAATTCGCTCATTTCAGATATTTTATCGTTTTATTTATTTTTAAAGCATTTTTGAATAATAGGGGTTTTTTAAACTAAAACTACAATATCTACTGATTTCAAAATCATTTTATGCTGTAGCCTTGTCTAAATATTTGATACAAATATATTATCTTCAAGTCAAAAATTCGCAAGATTGGCCGATAACCCCCTAAATTACCCTATTCTAGCTTTTATCTCAATAATAAACTAAGTTAGTCAGAAACTCGTTATCAATAGTATTAAAAAAATCGACTCCTGTCTACGTATGATTTTATATTAGTGCTTTATTATCATTTTCACAAATAACATTTAGGTCGTGTCGTTTCACTAGTTTTAATACCGATTATCATACACTCATAAATATTAACAAAATGCTGAAAATCGGTGTTTTTTTATTCATAGTATTGTGCACATAATTTTACTTATTTAAGGGATCAACCTATTCCTAAGGTTTTCGATAAAATACATGAAAAACTAGTTCAAGTTGTTCCATTAAAAGGATAGGATGAGTTCTGCTTATATAAGTTCAGATCACGAGTGAGCTAGAAACCACAAGCTAACGAGCAAGCAAAACCACAAGTCAGCTTAGTAAGTTAATTAATAGTGGCATTTACCACAGTACGGTGACAATAACTATGTGGGATGTAATGTTGAACTCAAGAATGTGTTCAGGGATGCCAATGATAATTACTCATGTGTATCTAAAAGACAATAAATATATGATGTGATAGTAGTCGTATTTATAAACTACTTGTTGTAGTTTGTACATATTTACATACTTATATACAGTAGATCACCCCATTTCTTACCCATGGGTGTCGTAAGAGCCGACTAAGGGACTCGAGGGATGTGTATTGCAATTTTAGGCGATGGGCTGACAACCTGTCACTATAGTGATACACAGTTATCTGATTGACCCTCAAGCTTTTGTCAGACGTGGTGTTAATAGCCGTTTTACGGCCGTTAACGCTCTGCCTACCCCGTAAGGGATATAGGCGTGATTTATGTATGTATGTATGTATATACAGTAGATCCGAAAAATAGATGAAACTGGAACTGTAATCTTGATATTAAGGCGAGTGTACTCGTGAAAGACCTCTACAGTGGCGCCACTTGACAAAAACATACTTTCTATTTATACACACAATCTATCAGAATGTCGGTTCCCAAGTTTTTAGTATTATCCTTAAATAAAATTAGAACCTGCAAAGTCGATAAAATATTCGCTGTAAATAAAGTTATGGCAATTAATACCAAAAGTGGCCGCTTTCAAGCACTTTTTTTCCATAACTTTAATTCGATGTTCATTGCGTAGTCGTTTAGCCATTTTGATGCCACGAATATGAACCGGCTACGCAATTATCTAAGAATTTAACCTGTAGATATTTTCCGTTGCCAGTCTAACAGTCATGTTTTTCTTTTACCGTCTTACATTTCCAGCAATGTATGATAATTATAGATCACATTCCTGTTTATACTTACACGTATATATATAATATATCACAACGTAATTAATGTGTGACTATTATATTTTGATACAGACACTGTTTAGTACGGAAATCAGTTAATTTACTACAATTAAGAGCTAATTTATCAATCGCTTATTTTGATGTTTAGGTAAATTGTTTTAATTGTAGGTAAATGTGTTTTATCTAATTTACAGGTCATTTATTTTTATTCTTTTTTTATAAGTGGTATTATTGGTGCAAATATCTTAAACTAGCGAGTAGTGTTAATAAAATTACTAAACTCTTAAATCAATTCTTAATTATATCGATGAGGTACTTTTTCAAATAGAATAAAAAAAAACACGCTGAATCTTTTTGGTCGCAGTAAAGCGAAAAGCGAGCGAATATTACACCGGCCAGTTTCCGCTAACAAAAGTCTCCCTTATTTATTGACAACGTAGGAAAAGGCTAAACAATCTTACATTATTTCTGTGGTATCGCCTTCGTTTGCATTATGTATTGACCCTAATGACTTCTATCTCGAGGGAATCTTAGGAAGCAATTATTTATGCAAAAGGTAATCTGCTATCGCGCTAACTTTAGCGGGGTCTGTACAATCGATTTAACTACGGTGGATTGTATGTAACAATACTTTTTTGGAACAAATTAATAGAAAATAATCGTATTTTTGATGTAAATCACAACACAAGCACAATCCCTTTATTTAATTTATTCAAGCTGGAACTTTGGTATTTATAATATGAACTAAAACTCACATATAAAATAATTTTGATTCCTACATGAGCAAAAAGTATGAATAACAATGAAATGACCAATCAGGAAAAATAACGAACTCTGCGTATTTGTAATTTTTAAATAAATTATAAGTTGTAAAAAAATGTTCTATTTTTCACATCCTATTATTTTAAAAACAAATGATTTTTGAAACGATAATCTACAAAATGTAAAAACATTTCGGACAGACAAATGCTTAGCTTTCAATCGAATTAATAACGGTCTGTGAAACAAAGAAGAATGCCGTCTTCATAATTCGTTTTATTCGCTAGAAGTTTCTCTTCCGGAAACAATATTGAACAGAGCCTTATATTAGATATCGTGTTTTATTTCCTAGTACTAACAGTTTAACGTTGGAAGCCGATTGTATGCAATAAGTAGTTTTCAAAGAACATTCCTTTGTATTTTGTGCGAAGTTTTACATTGCAAAATATTTCATTATAATGAGCTAACGTGTAACAATTTGCTACGCTGTCGTAGCAATTGTCTACGATGTGGTGTAAATGTATGGATGTTGTTTTTGTGAGCGTTCTTAAATTCATAAGTATTTTCTTGTAGGACCACTAGAAATACCGAATAGAACCACTGGTCGTGATTTTATAGAGAAGAAAGTGAAACACATCTTTAAAATATTTTTGATGGAAAGGATGTTTGGTTAGGTTAGGTTGCTTCGAACTCCGATACCGCAACACGTCAAACGATGTAGCTTTAGGCAGATAGATATACACCTACATTTGTTAGTATCTGTCTATTGAGGCGAGCTGTCAACGCGAGGTGGCGGTCCCAGTTGCGGGCTAATGTGCCCTAATGGAGCCAATTTGCCGCGTGGTGGCGACAACAGCCGCGCTCACCCTAAATGTTGCTCGTGGCCATTGCTAGATATATACTACGTCTTTATGATAATGACGTTTCAAAGACTTTCTTGAGACTTTTTTCTAAAGTTAGGTTTTTATGATGGACATACCTTTTTGCTCGTCAAGCCTGAATCTAAGCCTTAACTTAATTAAACATGCCTATTGACATGGGCTAAATAACAACAAAGCAACAAACGACAACCACTAAAAGAAATTATATTAATACAGGAGTTTTAATAAGCGTGCCTGAAGCGTGCCCGTTTGCCGTGCCATCTAAAACTGTAGTCACCCGCATAGATCAATGGTGTGATGTTAGATTTAATAAGATTATAATTCAAACTTGCGTGAAAAATGTTTGATGTTATATTCAAATAGATTTCGCTACGC
Source organism: Tuta absoluta (assembly GCA_027580185.1). NCBI lineage: Eukaryota > Metazoa > Arthropoda > Insecta > Lepidoptera > Gelechiidae > Tuta > Tuta absoluta. The sequence goes on along the minus strand of JAQAHW010000016.1, from coordinate 9,235,546 downwards.
AGCAGGTTTGTTTTTAACTCATAACGGAAACAAAACGAAAAAGAAAAGAAATCATAAGAGGATTATGAGAGGATAAAGCTGCTGTTTTGGAAGATCCTGGCAACGGCAAATACGCCTGGTAGCGGAATAAAGCATTACATACATACATATATCACACCTATATCCCTTGCGGGGTAGGCTGAGCGTAAAGGGCCGTAAAAAACGGTCGTTTATGCCACGTGTGACAAACATTGGGGGTCATTTAGATAATTGTGTATCGCTAAAGTAACAGATTGATAGCCAATCGCCTAAAATTGCAATACACATGTAACCCTCGCATCCCTTTGTTGCCTGTTACGACACCCACAAGAGAGAAATGGGTGATGCAATTCTAGGGCGACAAGACACGGTTAAATACTACAATAAAGCATTAAATAGGTTCTGCTCTATACGATCTTTATATTTTCCAAGACGGAGCACTGTGAGCTAGGCTCTTGCCGGCTCCGGTCGGTGTCGGAAGCTGTCGGTCGGCGGAAATGAAGCGCGCGCGCAACTTCCGGCGGAGGTGACGTCACAGCTGACAGCCTCTGTTTGACCGAGAGCGACTGAATGAAAGCACATCACTAAAAAACTTAGGTCCTGCGCAATATGAACCTTATTACGTTTAAATAATAACATGATAATGACTGGTTTGATCCAAAGGCTTTGAACGATGTTACTACCTACTCTACTCTACCTACTCATCATTACGTCATTTCAATTATAATCTTCTTTAACCCCGCTCGTTTATATTATTACTTCATTTTAATTATAATCTACATAACTTGACTAGGTGTGATTTGGTCCTTTAACACGTGTGTCAACTGGACTAGGTCGTAGTTAAATTGCATAAAGATTTTATTTTCGACAGTATAGCAGGCGCAATAAATGCGATTGCAAACTGAACTAAATGAAAATCGAAACGGTAATACCAATACGTAGAATTTCCAATTTTCCGTTCAATTTTTGTCCACTTGTCCTCTTGTGAAGGCGGACAAATTCAGGCCGTTGCCGCTTCAGTGGACAGCTCTTATGAAGGTTCCAATTTACGCGGTGAAATTTTGGCCATTTTCGTCCCCTCACGGATGAATAGATCCTTGGACGTCACCGGTGCTTACAGGCGGCGATGCGAAACACTTATTATTATAGTGGGATACATTTAGGATAAATTTAGTTATGCGATAGAATATTATATCAGATTAAATAAATAATACGACGTACTACTATTGTAAATTGATAGGTACATATCAATATATTTGATACAGTAGAAGGTGACCATTTTCTTTCTTTTGCACACTAGAACTTACAAATTATGAAGAGAGAGTGCTACAGAAAATTTAAAAAAGAAGATATAGGCCTGTCGGTCGAAATTTTCCCATACAAGTTTAAATGTTGATTATTTCGTAAACTATAAAAATCGTTGAACATGCATGCGGGTGATTTAGAAACCCCTGAGTATATGGTATTCTAATTTTGTGTTTGGACGTCACTAAACGGGCCATCCTGTATATCCAGAAGAGGGTGGATGTAGGTTGACGATTATGATAATGATAAATCGGCTTATGTATTAGTATTTATCAAATGCTTGAGTGGTCATTAGTTGTAATTAAATTAATCATAAAATATTTTTACAATCTACTTTAGAAACAATTAAGAATCTGTGGCTATGTATAGGCTTTCGTTCATTCATTGTATGGTTCTAGCGCAAAGTGTAGTAAATCTCGTTGCACCAGCAGTTTTACAGCGCACGATACCTTCGGCTTCAGGGTTTATGATGACGGATAGTCTCGTAGCCATTAATCAGGTTATAGAAAAATGTTTAATAAGTAATATTGCACACGTAATTACAATTACACGCGGTCTTTACATTTTTTTTTGAAAAACAACGGCATTTAAGTAGTACGCCGTGATCCAGTCGTTTCAAATAAAATACGTAACACATGTTCAGTTCATATTTATAGTTATTGCAATTATAAGAAGTTCCAAACAAAAGGGCTTATTTTTGAAAACTTGCAAAATTTTCGAGTGCGGGCAGGATTTGAACCTGCGACTTTCGCATGGAGCCATGCCAAGCGTTACTGGCATTAAAATACACTTGCAAAATTGGCGGGCAAGAAATGAGCTGCGGTAGCCCAGATGAAAGAGGCGTCGCCACTAGTAATGCGAAAGTCGCAGGTTCAAATCCTGCCCGCACTCGAAAATTTTGCAAGTTTTCAAAAATTGTATACCTAACACGGGAAGTGTTTTAAAATTTGGTACTCAATTTATCGCTGGTTTTCATCGCTTAGACTACATTCAATCTGTAAAGATAGAATTAGTCGCCGGTTATTAGTTGCAAAACTAACCCGGTAGATGGAGCCATGCCAAGCGTTACTGGCATTAAAATACACTTGCAAAATTGGCGGGCAAGAAATGAGCTGCGGTAGCCCAGATGGAAGAGGCGTCGCCACTAGTAATGCGAAAGTCGCAGGTTCAAATCCTGCCCGCACTCGAAAATTTTGCAAGTTTTCAAAAATTGTATACCTAACACGGAAAGTGTTTTAAAATTTGGTACTCAAAAGGGCTTATTTTCTTAATTGTTCTTCAAGTGAATTCAGTGTGTAATTTTATGGCGTGTTTTAGGCGGATAATGCCCCGGGAGCGTACATTACCATGATGGATGACTTGTCGGCAGCCGTCGGACTAGAGATACATTACTGAAGCCAACGATACCACCATACTGTTGTTAATGGAAGAAAGCAACACTTTGCATCAATCTAGTACCTTTTTAATGAAAATTATAAGAAGGTTTCTTGGTTTTTGTCGAAAACCAAGAAACTGTGACACTTCCACTGCTGGACGTAGAACTTCCCTATGCTTAAGGTTTCTGACTTACTTGGATTATATTCGTATCTGTTTCAAATCACATGTATGAGCTAAACCACTGTTTCATACTATATCTACTAGGTACTAGATGGATCATTGTGTATGAAAAATATGCTTTGTGAATATTAAATAACACAAAATGTATCATTATTTCCGCAAAATAACAGCCTGATTACCTGCCAACGCGTGTGTAGGTATAATTGCGATATAAATAGGTGCACGGTAGGCCTGTACACCACAACACAGCGGTTTGCGAATACATGTATCATGCGCCGTGACATGATTGTTCGGTATTAAGTCTTCAATGTTTCATCAAATTCACATAATATGCAATTTATTGGCAGATGTGTCATTCTGTGAAACTTCTAGTAAATAGTATATTTTTGGAGAACCTATGATAGATCATAAAATAATCTGATCCAGAATTTATCTTACATTGCATGTTTTGTTGGGATGATCGAAAATTGTGTGACATTTCTATGATATCATCCAATTCAGAAATAAAAGATGTATAACCCCGTACTTCTTAGTGTCGTCGTCGTGCCCATAAGTTGGGGATCGTGACCACTTTGCGCACTTGGTAATGTTGGTATTTTCGAGATTTTATCAAGTTTAGTAATGATAATGACGTCCTTTACAATTTGATTACGTCTTATGATTTCTATGTCGCAATTGCCGTCATTGGTAACGAGAGATACGAGATAGTTGAAGTTCTCAATGTGTCTCGAATCATGACTTGTTCGCGGAGCCCAATTTACAATTTAATCTTAGTTTTTTTTTACTCGCAAGCCAAGTTTGGCACTTTCGCCCTAAATAAAGTCAAGCAAGAGAACATTTTTTTCTCACTGTACGCGACTAGGCGTATCGAAGATTACAAATATTTCTTCCGCCATGTAACAAACCTCTCCCATCCTTCTGATTTCCCATCATCATGCGGCTTGGATAATGTGTGACCTCACCCCACTTGACGACTTAATGAAGGCAACGGGAAAGGGGTAAATTAATTAATACAGAGGCATTATAAAATTACCTCATTTGCCGTATATAGGAAGTTGTCTTTAATTGTATTTTGTATGGGCTGAGAGCTAATTATTTTCCGGAAATTGAAACATGTAGAGTAGCTGCAGTAAAAGAATAACTTGCAGAACTTTCAAATGGGTTAATTTAGTTTAGAATCTAAGACATACGAGTATATTGCGGAGCCGAATAATACTAATACCTAGCTTTCTGTTCATATCTGTTATACTTTTTATTATTTTATCATATTCTCACACACAAGTCTTTACCTCGGACGCGGGTAATATGTCTCTGAACTCCAACCCCCACCAGGGAAAAGAGCAGTACAATATATTTATGGTTGTAAATATAGATTAGAGCCGTATTTTTATGTATAATCCTGTGCCGAACGTTGTGACCCTGTTTTGTAATTCTGTCAAGTCGTTTATCAATGTTCAATGCTTGGCGCATTCACCCCGGCTCGACTCAATTTTGCGCGAAATGCCTCGGATTACCCCAGTCGCTGCTTATCGAGGGTACCAGTCTGTTTTCAAGTACATTTTATTTTAGAACACTGAATGAAGATTATTGCCGACTTTTGTTAAAAATTAAATGCTTTTTGGTTACGGTATTTGCTGTTGCTACTCAAAACACAAATATTTATTGCTTTTGAGTACGGTTACAGGAAATGTAAGTCAGTAAATACTTTATTATTTTGAGAACTAGCAAAATTGCACTACAGGCAGGGCGCAATTTTGCAAGTCCGCAAAATACCCTACACGTTAAAGTGTTTTCAAATTTAAGTACTCAATTTAATTTATTATTAATGCGACCAACCATTCGGATTCGGATTTTGATGTTTGTTTATTACCCTAATAATAGTTTGCCACGTCACGTGATGCTGGCTTAGAATAGTATCACCCCATTTCTTTCCCACAGAGATCTTCAGGGGTGCTCAAGGGAGTCGAGGGTGTGTATTGAAATTTTAGATGATGAGCTGACAACCTGTCACTATGGCGAAGCGCATTTTCCGAATGACCCTCAAATTTTTGTCAGACGTAGCATAAATTTCCGTTTTTTGCGATTGTTTTCGCTCTGCCTACCCCGCAAGGGATTATAGGCGTGATATGTGTATGTATGTAATAATAACCAAGCTTCCAAAAAAAAAACCTATATATATTCAGTTCTGCAAATAAGTATTTTTTTTTATAACATTGCTATAAATGAAAAATCTTGGCATTCTGTGTTATCTAGATTACACTCGGAAATGAAGAAGATGTGAATAGAAATAAAATATAATATTTCAAACATTTTTCCGTCCCCAAAAAATCCACACGCTTGTCACAATGCGAAACGTAATGAAAAGAGATGGTTCAGTAATATGGTTCACAATTCTTCGTGACTTATATCCTATATGATGTATTTAGATGGTTGTTTACAGTATGATAGAATGTATGATTCAAATATAAACGAAAAAAAAATACGAATACGTATCATGTGCCCATTTAGGGTTAATAGCCAATGCTGTTGTATCAACACTAGTCCATATTTTTAGATTTTCTCATATTTATTAGGCGACATATCTTGCCGTGTGATGTCGGCTTAGAATAGCATCACCCCATTTCTTACCCATGGGTGTCGTAAGAGGCGACTAAGGGACTCGAGGGTGTGAATTGCAATTTTAGGCGACGGGCTGACAACCTGTCACAATAGTGATACACAGTTATCTGATTGACCCTCAAACTTTTGTCAGACGTGGTGTTAATATCCGTTGAACGGCCGTTAACGCTCTGCCTACCCCGTAAGGGATATAGGCGTGATTTATGTATGTACGTATGTATATCTCAGTTTTTCCGCGGGTACGGAGAAATTGGGCCTTGTACTCAAACTCTTCAAGTTCAGAGGAACCACTTTTAATGGCGTCGTGTCGACTTACTCATGTACGAGGTCTATGGGACAGCCCTCCGAACACTAATAGGGCGCATGCAGAACATGAAACTGAATAACTTACCCTAGGAACATATGTCAGGAAACGACAAAAACTGTTTGAAACATACAAAATCAAGATCAGCTGACCGCAATTACCATGGAGAGTCAAAAATAATTACGTTTCCTGGAAATATTTTTACATAGGAAGTTGTTTAATTTCTTTGGCTGAATGCACCCTACAAGTTTTCGGAGGGCTGTCCCTTACACCCAGTATAAATAATTAGCTAATCATATGTCCCTTACACCTATAAATAATTAGCTAGTCATATGTTACGTTATCTATGTAAGTTTCTAGAAAGTAAAAATTGTTTTATCCAATATCAAAAACCACTCTGAATCAACATACAAATAGGATAACACACTTGTTTACAGTATAAACTGAAATGCCTACTACCGTGCAGAGTGCTTACAATGCGAGTTGAAATATTTAATGTGTTTGTCGGCTAAGTTTGTTTAGGTCGTGACAAACAGAACCTTCTAAAAATATTACACCACAAGTATATACGTACATATTCCTTAGCCTTCGAGGATATTACAAATAATGGTAATTCTTTATTTTTGTCAAAATTAGCCAGCGGAAAAACCTATTGATATCTTTCGCAGACACTGAAAAACAGCTTTTAATTGTGTACGAGTCACAGCTTTTACATGGAATCGAAATTTTATGCAGTTTCGCTAGTGAGCAATTTAGTGCCTACATGAGTGCACCATCCACAATTATATGACCGTGTCATGTGACCATGTCGGTAGGACGACCAGCGCATCTAAAGATAAAAAAGATAAAGATAATTTATTTCAAAATAAAAGTGTGCATACAAATAGTAAATTTACAGATATAAAATTAAAGTTGTGCATACATTTACCTATTAACTATAACTAAACTAAGTAAATACAAAATATATTTAAGTACTTATATCTCTGGTAATTTTCTTAATATTTATTATATGCTAGTTCAAAATAATATAATTTACTCAAACTAAATCATTTTAATTTAAACGCTCAAAATATTAAAACAAATAACATTCAAAACTAAAATTAAACATCAATTAACAGCAGGTTTTCTATCTCTATATAAGTTTTACCTTTCAGCCAGTGAATGAGAGCTATATCATAGTATAAGCAAGGAAGTACGTTATCTTCATACAAACGCACCGCGCGCGGCTTGTATGTGTGCGCGATAGTATCTACGCGTCGTCGCACGCACACGCGGACACATCTCGGGTGGTCTCGCACTGCGCTTCGTCGGGGCCGCTAGTCGACACCGCACGATGAGTCACGCGTCACGGCTTACAAGTACCGCGAAACCACGATATTGTAAAATGGTTGATTGTAGCAAAAGAAAGTATTTCTGTGTCTAAATTATTCATCAATTCCTGATTTGTCTCTTTTCAAATTACCTACTGACCAGGATAGGTACCTAAGTAATTCATTTGTTTTAATATGATAGATAATTTTTACTATGTTAAACTCGATGATGCGATTTATGAGTTGTATTTATTTGTCTATTTGGTGTAATTATTGGTGTTCTTACTAGTAGGTAAAGGTGCTTTTAATCTGCAAATTGAGTCTGCCAGTTGCTCACATTAGGTAATGTTAATCCTTTCTTGTCTTGTGAAGGGGCACCGAGCCGTGAACGACCCGATGAACCCTGTTGTCAGAGTTTCAAGCCGACAACGTAAATTAACTTTGTAAAGTCGGTTCGCTCAGATGCGATTGCGCGTTCCGACATTTGTCAAAGGATGCCGCCTCCCAAACAAAGGACGCCGCGTGCAAAAGCAAAGAGCGATCATTGATGGATGAATGATCAATCATCATTGAATTAGTTATATTTTACAGAGATGACATGCTCAACCAACTCCGCCCCGCACGTCTGCTGGTCGTGCAACCAGATGCCACTCATTGTCTCATGTTTCCCAAACAAGATTCTTTATTTCATTATATAGGTTTCATCATCCTGTGGTTAGATAAAACTGACCTCAGACGCCTTGGTTGGACCCAAGGGTTGGACTAAAACAATTTAAAATGCAACAGCTCCCCGCTTGCCAAATCCTAGGCACTGAATTGAAATTTTGTTGAAAGTGACAACCCTGAGAGAGTAGGTAATTATAGCGTGGATTGGGCCGGAGTTGGCCTACTTCCCCCCTTCTTTATACTATGGCTATATAATCTATTTGTGCACGATTTGCAGAAGTAAATCAAACTATACCTAGAACTACTATAACGTTGCTAGTTGGTTACATAAAGTAAGCTTATTTAAGTGCTCATTATACAGAACGGGAAACAAGAAACTAACGCGTACGTGACTTCAGAGTTGTGTGAGCTTAACAAACAAACAAACAGTGCGATATGCATGTGTGTGTTCCTCCTTGCATGGCTTATATTAAGCTGGAACACCACTTTGGGTATTAACTTACTTGCAAATATCTTATTTTTAAGTTGTTGTGGGTTTAAAATCTTGTAATAGTGGTGGGTAGTAAGTATTGGTTATTTTTATAACAAGCTAAGTAGAACATTATTTCTATCGGTTTGCCTTCTTACACTTGCCTTTTTTACCATTCTTTGCTGAAATCTTTATTTTAAATCTTATGAGACCATAAATAAGACTATTTTAATAATACAATAATTAAAACACCTTTTAAAATTAAGGTACCAAGTACTACAAAAATATTTTTATTCTCAAAAAACAAGAAACATACCTAATTAGTTAGCTAAACGGGGTGCGGCGATTAATTAATAATAATACGTTGATTTGCTACGCCGTAGCAGCTGAGGGCGTAGTACCAAGAGCACTGAGTAAAAAGAACCGAACAAAAGTACCGAGGGCATTCAATTAATTCTAGGTAATAAAACACTTTTTTACACTTGTTCCACTATATATTAAATTAAAATGCTTTACACCCGTTTTGGTTACATCATCGTCAGGCAACAAATTTAAAAATTAGCATTTTAATTTAATATAATAGTGGAACTAGTGTAAAAAAGTGTTTTATTACCTAGAATACTATGTAGTTCCATCAAGAAATCACAACACAAAGTGTAAAGCATTCAATTAAATTCAATGAATGATAAATCAATTCAAAGTTCATCGTGTAGTTCGTCAACTCGATATCCCACATGACACAAGAAGAAAAATTAAGTAGATTATGTTTTTTTTTCCAAATCTTTAAGCCGGGGACCTGCTAAACTGCTTACAATAATTAAAACTTATTTATAAACCAATATATTCAGTTTAATCTGTGGACTATGCCCGTAGCTACCGGAGCTTAATAGGCAATATCCTACTTTAATAGAGAGTTAGCAGCGACTATCGGCCGATGGGACGAGCTGGATTGCTCTTGTCGTGTATATAAGTATATAGTATATGGGTACGAGTACAAGCTTTCAGGCCAATGAATTTGTAATTGTGTCCTTCCCACCTGAGCTCTATGTATCCCTGCTTCAGGGGAAATGTGGTAAGAGCAATAGAAACTAGAAAGCATTTAGTAAAGATAAACAACATGTTCAATTTTTATTTATTATGAAGGTGATGATGATCTTCCCGACAGATTTTAGCAATGGCGATTAAGTCGGTGATGTGCCCGTAGATGGCAACAGCCTTTCGCTATTGTAGCCAATTTTGACAGTTAACTCACGTGTGCAGTGTGGATACGTGAGTTGGCCACTGACGTAATTATAGTTGATGGCGATGAGAAGACGGGCCTTCAATTGATCACGTTTAGCTTATCTTATCATATATAGAATATGCCATCTGGTATAGTGACTGCACGGCAAAAACAGTTGATCCAGCCGTATTGTATACACTTGGGGGAGGCCTAAATCCAGCAGTGGACTGCAAGAGGCTGATGTGATGAGCTGATGTGAGGAGTACTATCGAAAGGGCAATAATCTATCGAAACTGATATTTTAATAGCTCAGCTTCTTTTTTACACTGTACCTTATTATTGTACCTATCGAGTTTATATTGGAATGGAAGCCATGTTCTAAATCTTTAAATGCTGGTCGTTATAATTTTACTATCGTAGCCATTTAGGTCGGTTTATGATGATCTTAACGGCCACAGAGACGTTAATGAAATGGCCGGTGAAATGATGTTGCTTTTCTCATACAATAACAAAGCTCACTGGTGATTCTCCCACTTGTCATCCGTAGCTGCGTTTTTTAACGCAGCGTCACGGAGGTTACAGTTATGCGCCTGTTAGCACAATTTTATAAATTTCTTTCCAGTGGGTGTCGTAAGAATCGACTAAGGAACTCGAGGGTGTGTATTGCAATTTAGACGAAGGGTTGACAATCTGTCACTATGGCGATACACAATTTTCCGAATGACCCTCAAGTGTTTGTCAGACGTGGCGTAAATGTCCGTTTTTTGCAGCTGCTTACGCTCTGCCTATCCCGCAAGGAATTATATGCGTGATATGTGTATGTATGTGTAGTTAAACAAAATTGCGAATTCGTTCTTATTCGCATATAATTACTGCTTCATACAAATATAGCTACGGTGCGTTTACGGATGCGTCTGTCAAACAACTTGACAGAATAATAAACGCACCGAAATAAGATCGGATTTCACAATTTCCTTTTGTCTCAAAGACGCATAGGTACGTTACGGCGCGTCAAAAATACGCAGCGATGGGAAAACCGCATTAGTACCCGTTGCGGGTAGATTTATGTTGCTAATACAGTCGCAAGTTCGCTGCGGTACATTCTGAAAATGTATCACTTTAAAGTCCGGGTCAGACAATGCAACAATTGTGCTTAACTAACTCAGAGATCCTACCATACCACCTACAAAGATGAAATATAACAGTCGGAAATGATCAGTTTATTCTGTAAAAGCTTAGCGGAGACAGACAGGTTGTGCTCCATAGCCAATAAATAGGTTCAAAGTCTAAACAGCTTATCTGAAGTATGTAATATACCTTGCACTAGGTTTTATCTCGTCAGTTTCACATATGTTAAAGTCCATCTAACATATTGCAGTAAACCAATTGTAATAAGATTTGTCAAGTTCTATGAGTAGGTACCTAATATGATGAGTAATAGTTATTCTTAGTATCTATATAGAAACCAAAATATGTTGATCCCTTGAGCTGCTGCCGATGGTAAGTCTTACATTTTTGGTGTGGGTTGAAGTGACTCACCTGGAACAGCATTAAGTCCTTCAGGGTCGGACAGCTCGTCGGCAGACGCGAGTGACACGAGCGCCACCGCCGCCAACCACCATGATATCATCATGATATCTGCAAACAAATGAGAAAGCTTTTGAGTCATACAATACGATACAATACAATATGCTTTTATTGTACACCAAAAGAACAGAATAACATTGATAGCTTAGAACTAAATACATTAGTGCACAGTTAGGTGGCCTTATTGCCATTAGGCAATCTCTTCCAGGCAACCATTATGAGTCATTGGTTCAAGTAATAATTATTTTTAATTAGATTAAACACAACATAACTTTTGGACATTTAATTCTGCTCAGAAATATCTTTTGGATAATTTTAAGAATGATCTTAGTGAAAGTCACTGATCCTCCAAAATGTTTTTTAAATATATGTCCAGTATAGCGATGAACTAAAACCACACAAATCACTGCCTGCATTGGGCTAGAGCTCGTAATGTAAAAATAGAACATCAGCCCAAATACCTGCTATCTCATGCATGTAAACTCTGCAATCAAGTACACTTTTGTCCCTGCTTTTTATCCCGCACAAAAGTGACGGGTAATCGTCAGCAGAGAAGGGAACAGAGCTCGTATATTCCAGGAAGCGAACGACACAAAGAGCTATCTGTAACGCAAGGCCGCTTGTTACCGCAGAGTAGAAAACCTTCAGAGCGCAAACTACCAGATAGTTAAATAGGTATACCACTTAATTTTCAGGAGTCGTGCGTTGTTTCGGCGACTTTCGGGTCGCCCGAATAGCCGAAACGCTACACCTCAAAAATATTTATCTTCGTTCAGGGTATCGTCCAAATTTTTTATTAGACTAATTATCGAATAATTTTGATCAAAAAATTTAACATGCTGAAGCTTTTCCAAGATTTATTTTAAACTCCAAAATCTATAAAGTTTATATATTTCAAAGTTACATCACAGTAATTTTCACATTATACTAACTTATATACTAAAAAAATCGGATTTGATTAAACGGTCTTAGGATTTTCATGCCTAGTTCTAACATCTAAATATCTTGTCTAGTATAAAATAATCTAGTGAATCTTGAAAAATATCCAACAATCAAAATAAATCGCATCAATAATCAGTCATAACATAAGTCATTAGTAAGTTGCTTTCAGTCATCAATCAAACTTAAAAAATAACAAACATAAAAAATAAATCACATAGAAAATCGGTATAAATTTTACACAGGTTATTACTTAAATATTTTGCATAAATAAGCCTCACCGACTAAAAAAGGATCTGTAAATTTTATAATTTTGCCTTCGCGTTTGCACCGAGGCTCGCGCATATACTGGGTGAAGATTCTTTCCCCCTCACGGTTACCTAGCCGCCGTTATTTACAGATTAGGCGAGTTTCATTAACTTCTTCCACTGGTGTCACTTCATTTCTTTTTCGATTGGGACATGCATGACATGACATCATTTGTTCAAAAGAATTATTCACATTAAATGTTAAAACGTTTCTTGCTAATGTAACATTTTGAAAAAAGGTATGGAAAGTTCGGACGAACCGAATGTGGCCAAAACACCGCAAGACTCATTGTCAGGAAAACTTTCTGGAAGGAAATTCTTATAGCTGTAATTCATCTCACCCTATCATGACACGATATGGAATATTAATGCTACTAACTATGATCTAAAGTTTCATTACAATACAATACAATTACAATACTATATGCTTTATTGCACACGAGAAACATATTATTTCAAAAAGTTAAATTTAAAAAGTACCTAGGTGATGCGGTATGTGCAACAAAAATATACCTTTATTGTGAAATTTTACTAGTGACAAGACGGGTCGGTGATAAGAAACAACTTTCCCCAAAGAACAAAGGTCAAAATAGGAAAAAAAGTAGACCTCCCGAACAAATTTGCCGATAAGCTGATTTGAGTAACCTTAGTACCATAGTTACTCAAATCCTCAAATCCCATAGAAACATGTTTCAACCTTTGTTCCTAAGGGAAAGTTGTTACTTATCACCAGCACGTCTTGAGATTTCGTTATCGGTCATAGTAAAATGTCACACTATAATATAAATTATGTATAATACCTACATCTAAACAAAGTACCTAATGAAGGGACAAGGAAGATAAGGGACAAGACGGCCGATGTGGTGCAGTGATAGTGCGACTTAAAAGTTGATATTTATCACTTTATGAATTTATTCCCGGTCTGGTTAGGACATTGCAGGGTGAACCAACTGATTGTCCGATAAGAAATGGTTCCGTGCTTTGGAGGACACGTTAAGCCGTCGGTCCCGGTTGCTGTCTATGATTACTTAGACGGCGGTCGTAACACAACCATGTCAGAGGCCTACTAGTGGTAGTAGGTGTTTGATAAACTTTGACACAAGGCTTCATCGGGTCGTTGGACGACTCGGTGTCCCACACGAAAAGAGAGAGAGACCTAAAAAAAGTAAATGAAATCAGGCGCCGATGTTGCTGTTGTCGTCATAGTCGAGTTGTGGTCGAGCACAATGACAGAAACTCGTTAGATTGACACAGCGACAAAATTCTCGTAGAAAGGCACAAAAACCCGATGATAGGAAGAGTTTTCTATAGAAATTAGTAGTCATATAACTTTACAAGCACTCGCGATCACTTTCACTCATTTTAAGTATTAGACTGGGTCTGTCGCGATACACGCGAATACTAGTCATACTCAGTTGCACCATGCAAAGCCAGCTATTGAAAAGGTATCGATTCAAACAACAAAACAATTAAATTACATAGACTGTTTTATTAGAGGTCAGCATAGTAAGTTACGTATGTGAACCTCTTTAAAAATATAAAAAGCGAGCTCACCCAGAGCTTGTTCTTGGGTGTTGATCACGTTATGAGTCGGCTGATGTTATGTAGAATCGAGGTAAACACAACGATAGCGCGTTTTAAAAACCTACTAGCGCCATCTGTAATCTTTTTTTAGTACTAATTCCACTTAGTGTAACTTTTCACGTTTAAATACCGAAATCACAAGCATGGCAGGACCAAGGTCGGCTGTTTAATAAAGAAAATATTATATGAATGTAAGGGACATGAAACTGAAACTGAAAAACTTCCCATGAGAAAATATTTTAGGAAAAGTAAAAAAAAAAATTTACTCCCCATAGTAAATGCAGTCTATGCTGATTGCAATTTTGTATGGGACTACGATTGTTTTTGTCGTTTCCTGACATATGTTTCTAGAGTAAGTTGTTCAGTTTCATGGTCTGCATGCATGCACCCAATAAGTATTCGGAGGGATGTCTCGTACACCCCGTATTAAATGCAGATTTTTGAACTCAGACCGCTCTGCAAACGTCAAAGCGCATTTTTTCGGAGCAAGTTGTGACAGCGCAGCGCAGTTCACGTGACACTAGTGACACGTGAACTGCGCTTTTTATAAATGACAGCGTCACAGCGAGGTGAGCGACGGGCAAAGCTTCGATGACCTCGTTAAGATAGAATAGTGTATACTTGGGCATTGCACTGTATTGTCAAAAACCAGTGAATGTTGAACTTAAGGCGAGTGTAGCGGTCAATGACCTCGAAAGTGGCGCCACTTCACAAAAAAAGCTTTCTCATTATACAAACAATCTATCAGAATCTCCAATGCCCAAGTATTATCCTTAAGCACAGATAATCTTAAGTAAATGTAGAACCTGCAAACTCAATGAAATGTTCGCTGTAAAAGTTATGGAAAAAAGTGCCTAAAAACGGCCACTTTTGGTATAAATTGGCGTAACTTTAATTAGGTACAGCTAATATTTTATTGACTTTGCAGGTTCTAATTTCACTTAAGAATAATACAAAAAACTTGGGCAACGGACATTCTGATATTGTTTATATAAAGAGATATTTTTTATTGTCAAGTGGCGCCACTGTCGAGGTCGTTCACGAGTACACTCGCCTTAATGTACAGCCGATAACTTATATTTTTCAACATATGTACCTAGATAAATGGTTTCATCTAAGCATATTTATGACGAAGATTGATCAAACTCTGGTGGGTATAGGCTGAAATTAATTGACAGTTTGCGTTTTGTTAATATTTTCTTCCGTTCAATTGCTTTTTGATTCTTGCTAAACGAAACGCTTATCGTTGGCAGCACTCAAATAGGCGATGCGCTTTATTTGCGCGCAGTTAGCTATCAACTGTAAGATAGACTGGAGTGACATTAGAGGTGTTGTAGTGCGTTATCACAATTCATTGTTGGCTGCGTTCGTGATGGAGAAACGGAACTTAAGTGGGCTATGGAGTAAACAACTTTGACAGTTCCGGTAGGTCTGTCGTTCGATGTGGTCGTTTTGAAGTTAGAGAATCTCGTAGAATCTTTGGAATTCTGGAGTATTTGGAAAAACTGTGGTCGTCTAGCGTTAGCGGAGCCCTAGTGTCGTATTGCTCATGGAGTATTTGTGGAGATCATGGAGTGTGTGATTGGTTTTGATCGTGTTACTCTCTGGAGGTTGGTAAAATGCAGAGATTGTACGAGATTGGTGATAGTTGCTGCTGTGGTCTCTTTATTGTCCTGCAGGCAGTGTATTTCAATGGTGTTCAGTGTTGAAGGTTAGGTGTCAATCTGTATCTTTGGTTAATAAGTATCACTCATGATGTTCGTTTACACGACTCACTTGTTGTATAGTTGGTAGAGAGTTTTATCCCTCTACGTTTCGGCTGTGATTGCCGAACACAGCTGACGGGCGGGCGTATGTGATCTGTCGACCTCCGTGAAGAAGGCTGCCGTAAGCAACTGAAACGTAGAGGGATAAAACTCCCTACCAACTAAACAACAAGTATGTCGTGTAAACCCACATCATGGTATCTTTAGTGTTGTGAAGATACGTTGACGTAGATCAGCGTGTGTCTTAAGGTTCTTAGGTTGGTTTGGTAGATAGGTCGGTTGTAGTACGGTTACACCGTTCCTGACGATGACCTGCCAGGTCGAAACAGCCTCACCGTGGGAATTGACTGAGTAATGGTATCGACGTTGTGGCTTATCATTTCAGAGGCTGGAGATAGTATTTGACTATGCAGTATTCTACAGGCTTCGACGAGTATACGCCCACGACGTGTTTTTCTGTATCCTGACGTAAGGTTATACTTCCTCAGTGTTATTTCATATCCTGACGTAAGATTGATTATGTTGTGATTTTAGGTGTCATCCAGACTTGCTGGTTGTTTAGTTTTGATGTCCATTCTTTGTTGTTTTCTATAGGAGACCTGATGCAGTGTCATCCTGATTTATCGGCATCCTGATGTTTACAGCGTGTGTGCCTGTATGCGTCCAGGCCTCTCTTTTCAATGTGTTTTGTTCTCCTCTCTTTTCTTCTCTTTTACGACATATATAATATATACTGTTGGTTTCAAAAATCGGGTCATGTTATGAGAGTACATATTTAGATAAATAAATTAGTTACTATTTTATCGGGCATTTTTTTAACGCCGCCAGTAAGAAAAAAATGCATACATAGCCCAAAATCAATACCTAATTAGGATTACCTACAAAAGTTATATTTTGGCAAGACTAGTGTATGTATACTTATATCTAGCTAGTGTATCTAACCATTTTATCTACCGAGGGCCGTAGTCAACAAAAATAAGCTCATCTCGTAGACAACTGCTACAACAGCCCACGAGACGTGGCCCTTTGCTACGCACTTGATCACACTGGACAGCTAATAGGTAGAGTTTATTTATCGGTTGGATGAAACAAAGCCAATTAACAAGACGAGGGTCGTCTGACCGGCCAGCCGGCTGAGCCAATCAACCCGTACCATATCATATAGGGAACTGGAAAAATTGCGCATAAACATGAATTCGTTGACTACTTGATTTGTATTTTGTGATGCCGGCTTAGAATAAAATCACCCATTTCTTTCCCGTTGGAGTCGTAAGAGCCGACTTCGGGACTCGAGGATGTGTATTGACATTTTGTTGGAATCATTTGTATTTGAATTTTTGTATATATTGCTTTTTCCTATTTTATTGATTAATTGACGATATGTATAACTATAATAATATTAATAATTAAATAACTGTACATTTCAATTCCAATATTATCAATTAATTTTCCATGTAAGTATTTAATTTGTAATTTGACATATAAGTGTAAAATGTTTGCAATGCCCTGAGCAGGGTTATTATGTGTGATACTCCTATATATTATACTGTAACATCTGTACATTACCATGTAATAAGCAAAATAAAGCTAATTCTAATTCTATTGCAATTTTAAGCGTTGGGCTGACAACCTGTCACTATGGCGATACACAATTTTCCGAATGACCCTCAATTATTTGTCAGACGTGGCGTAAATGGCCGTTTTTGAGGCCGTCTTCGCTCTGCCTACCCCGCAAGGGATAATAGGCGTGATATGTGTGTGTGACCTGGCTATGTATGCATTGGTCTAAGTAACTATGTACGACTTTCCATTCTTAATTTTATTGAGAATATTTGTGATAATGGGCTGAATTTGGAAAAAAAATCTTTGAAATTAAATCAGCGATGTCATTTTCCGTCAAATAGGTGTCGATGGATTGTTCGCCATTTTTAGCCAAGCCGCGATTATTTTCATCGTCGCCTTATTTTGACAGATAATTCGTATTTTGCGTGTGCTTATGAAACATGACATGATTTAGATATCTCCTTTCTTAAAAAAAGTAAATGAAATCAGGCGCCGATGTTGGTGTTGTTATAGTCGAGTTGTGGTCGAGCACAATGACAGAAACTCGTTTTTCATAGCTTGACACAGCGACAAAATACTCGCAGAAAGGCACAAAAATCCGATGATAGGAAGTGTATTCTATAGAAATTACTAGGTTTCATCACACAAAGCCAGCTATTGAAAAGGTATCGATCGAGATTATTAAACTTCAAGTAATTCACGAAGAATGTTATTATGATAGAGGTCAGCATAGATAGTGACCTGTGCGAAACTCTTTAAAAATATATTAGAAGCGAGCTCACCCAGAATTGTTCTGGGGGATCGGACTGAATCAATCGTTAGAATCAGTCGGATTTTATGTAGAACCAAGGTGAACACAACGATAGCGCGTTTTAAAAACCTACTAGCGCCATCTGTAATCTTTTATTAGTACTAATTCGACTTAGTGTAACTTCTCGATTAACGTCGTCTAAATACCGAAATCACAAGCATGACAGGGCCAAGGTCGGCTGTGTAATAAAGAAAATATGAATGTAAGGGTCAGCCCTCCAAATACTGATAGGGTGCAATCAGACCATGAAACTGAAACTGAAAAACTCCCCATGAGAAAATATTTTAGGAAAAGTTTTACTCCCCATAGTAAATGCAGTTTTTTGTCGTTTCCTTATATATGTTTCAAGCGGAAAGTTGTTCAGTTTCATGGTCTGCATGCATGCACCCAATAAGTATTCGGAGGGTTGTCCCGTACACCCCGTATTCAATGCAGTTTTTTGAACTCAGACCGCTGCAAACGTAAGCGCCATTTTCGGAGCAAGTTGGCGAAACAGTGACACGTACTTTTTCTATGGTGACACCAGTGACACGTGAACTGCGCTTTTTATAAATGACAGCGTCACAGTGAGGTGAGCGACGGGCAAAGCTTCGATGATCTCGTTAAGATAGAATAGTGTATACTGCGGCATTGCACTGTATTGTCAGCTCATGCTAGCAATGTAAGGGATCAACTTATACCGGTTATTCTTGGTAACTGTATGAAAAGCCAGTGAATGTTGAACTTAAGGTGCAGCCGATAACTTATATTGTTAAACATATAATATACTTAGAAAAATGATTGGTTGTCCGAGCGACAGCGAGGATCAATCTTTCATTTAAGCATATGTAAGTATATACTGCTGGTTACAAAAATCGGGTCATGATACGAGAGTACAAATTGAGATAAATAAATTAGTTACTATTTTATTTTGCATTTTTTTACGCCGCCAGTGAGAAAAAATCTCAAACTTAGCAAAAAATCTATACCAAATTAGGATAACCTACATGAGTTATATTTCGGCAAGGCTAGTGTATATATTAGGTCCTTACATATGAAATTGGCGTTTTGTATGGGAGGAACAAAAAGTCGATTTTTTTTTAAATAGTATATTTATTTAATCAAAGTATGAGCCATTGTAATCTATGCACTTTTGCCATCTCATAGGTAGTTCATTGATCCCTTTACTAAAAAAACCATTCGGACGGGAATCAATAAAATCTTTGAAGGCGATTTGGACTGCCCCATCTGAGTTGAATTTTTTCCCTTGCAAGAAGTTATCCAAATTTCGAAAAAAATGGTAATCTGTTGGAGCAAGGTCCGGGGAGTACGGTGGATGCCTTAGACATTCCAATTGAAGCTCTTCTAATTTGCTAGCCGTCTGTTGTGCAGTGTGTGGTCTAGCGTTGTCGTGAAGCAACAGTGGCGTAGAGCGATTGACCAACCTCGGTTGTTTAGCAGCTAGCTTTTCCATCATGGTTTGCAATTGCTGACAGTAGACATCTGCCGTAATCGTCTGGCCAGATTTGAGAAAACTGTAATGAACGACACCGGCGCTAGTCCACCAAACGCTTACAAGTAACTTTTTATTGGTCAATTTTCGCTTGGAGCAGGCTTTAGCTGGCTTGCCAGGGTCCAGCCATTGCGATGAGCGCTTCCGATTATCGTAGAGAATCCACTTTTCATCACAGGTAATGATTCGATTTAAAATCCCTTCGTTATTGTGCCGGTCAAGTAATGTAACGCAGCAGTTGACGCGCGTTTGCCGGTTTGCTTCACTCAATTTGTGAGGAACCCACCTTTCAAGTTTTTTAATCTTTCCAATTTGCTTCAAGTGGATTAAAACAGTTTTATCACTAACACCGAAGCCTGCAGCTAATTCGGACGTGGTTTGCGATGGATCCGCTTCCACAATAGCCTTCAATTCTTCATTAACAACTTGGGTCTCCGGCCGTCCACGGGGCTTGTTTTGCAGGTCGAAATTTCCAGAACGAAAACGTTGGAACCAAAAACGCACTGTGTTTTCTTTTGCGACACAATCGCCATACACATCATTAACCCTTCGAGCCGTTTCCGCAGCACTGGTGCTACGGTGGAACTCGTACTCGTAAATAACGCGATATTTCAAATTTTCCATTTTGTAAATTGAGCGATGCAAACAGAAAAAAGATAAGTAAAAAAACAAATAAATGACGGTTTACGAAACACAACTACATGTGGAAATAGCTGTATAAATTTGAATTTCGAATTCCTAACCAAATAGGAGAAATTTGTGATCAAAGTGGCCAGTACGACAAAACGACAATTTCATATGTAAGGACCTAATATCTAGCTAGTGTATCTAACCATTGTGTCTACCTAGGGCCGTAGTAAAAAAGAAAAGGTCATCTCGTAGACAACTGCTACAACAGCCTACGAGGCGTGGCCCTTTGCTACGCACTTGATCACACTGGACAGCTAAAAGGTACAGTTTATTTATCGGTTGGATGAAACGAAGCCAATTAACAAGTCTTTGACGAGAGTCGTCTGACCGGCCAGCCGGCTCAGCCAAATCAACCCGTACCATATCATATAGGAAGCTGAAAAAATTGCACCAAAACATGAATTCGTCGACTATAATTTGATTTGTATTTTGTGTGACCTGGCTAAGTATGCATTGGTCTAACTAACTATTTACAACTTTCCATTCTTAATTTAATTGAGATTATTTGTGATAATGTGCTGAATTAGGAAAATAAATTCATGTAACTTGCCGTGTGATGCGGGCTTAGAATAAGATCACCCATTTCTTTCCCGTTGGAGTCGTTAGAGGCGACTAAGGGACTCGAGGGTGTGTATTGCAATTTGAGGTGATGTCGCCATGGCGATACACAATTTTCCGAATGATCCTCAATCATTTGTCAAACGTGGCGTAAATGGCTGTTTATGAGGCCGTCTTAGCTCTGCCTACACCGCAAGGGCTAATAGGTGTGATATGTATGTGTGTTTTGTGTGACCTGGCTATGTATGCATTGGTCTAACTTACTATTTACTCATTTACATTCCTAATTTAATTGAGACTATTTGTGATAATGGGCTGAATTAAAGTTAAATTCTTTTAACTTAAATTAACGATGTTACTTTCAGTCAAATAGGTTTCGAAAATGATAAGAGATTGTCATGTTCAAAACTGTCGATAGATTCTTTGCCATTTTTAGCCAATTTAGCCGCGATTATTTTCATCGTCGCCTTATTTTGACCGATAATTTTTATTTTGCGTATGCTATATACATGACATAATTTAGATATCTGATTTCCTTGTCTAGACGTACTTGACAGAAAGTGATAGCGCTAATTTAATGAAACTTAAGAGAATTTATTTCCCGAATCGATGCCAATGTCAGTGTGCTCCTACACTGATGTTAGAAAGATTAATTGTCTAAATAAGGTTTTACGAAAAAAAATACGTTCGTTACAAAAACAGAGCTTAATTTTTTTATCCCTTTGCTAGTTCGATCATGTGTCTGAGTACAGAAATCGACTGAAGTGGCTCCCTATCAGGTTGCGCCGGAATGAGCATATCCTTCTTCTCCTGTTCAAAGTCCTAAACGACCCTTGTTCCCCTCCCTACCTGAAGGAATGCTTTCATTTTTTGGGTGATGACCATGGTCGCAACGTTCGGTCGAAGAACGATAACATCCTCCGCGTTCCACGAGGTCTCTCTCAGTCGGGGTACTCCAGGGAATCGTTTGTCTCCAAAGCTTCGCATTTGTGGAATGAGTTGCCGTCTGAAATCCGTCACTCTAAATCTCCTGCTATATTTAAATCGAAATTGCACAATTATTTCCTTTTGAAATCAGTAAGTATTTAAATGTCCATTGTCATGTGTGTATTTATATTTTTTTATGTAGGTATGTATTTTATAATATATATCTTTAATTTAAATATATATTTATTTTTAATCATATTTGTATATATTTGCATGTATGTATGTATGTATGTATGTATGTATGTATATATGTATGTAGTTATGTATGATTGTAAATGTACTTAGCATATAAGTGTTGTTATTAAATTTAATAATTTGAATGATAATTTGCTTATGCAACTACTTGCAAATCTTGTAATTTTTGTCTCTATTTTAATGTAAAGGTTGCCTGGAAGAGATCGCTGCAAGCGATAAGGCCGCCTTTGCTTACTTTTAGTCTTAAGTTTTCTGTATTGTTTTGTTTCTGTTGTGTATGTTGTAAGCAATAAAGTGTTCATCTATCTATCTATCTATCTAGTTACGAAAAAGCATTGTTTTTCGTAACGAGCAATGACGAGTGTAGTAATGACTATCGAAACTGGTGTCCCTGATAAAAAAGTTGGTTTACAAAATTCGATATTCATCCAATTTATTCGTAGGATATGATACGCGGAGCAATCGAAAGCCGTGGGTATTGGTTCGCAGGAATATTGCTAAAGTTTGCTCTGTTCGGTATTTGCGCACAAATACTCAATTTTTTTCACATGTCAACACAAAAATGGACAAGGTTTTTCAACAATATTATGCTAAAAAATTAACTTTCAAAAAGCATTACAAAGCAATAACATAGTATTCCGTCGAAATCCAGGTAAATCGTTAACATTAAGGAATATAAAAGTTTGAATATTCCTTTTATAAGAAATTTTTAATATGCGTAAAAGAAGAAAGATATTGTCAAAAAACCTGAAAAAAGTAAATGAACTTGTGTATATAAATTCTATTTGTATATGTTATACTTTTAAACAAGATGTAAAAATATTAGCTGCATGTTTTAAAGGGTGAACATGAATCTGAACAACTTTCCACAAGTAAAATAGGTCGAAATACCTATGAAAAAAAGTTTAGTTAAAATAGTTTCAATTTATCACCAGCCCGTCTTGAGACTTCACTTTCGTTCAATAGTAAAATTTCACCCTAAAGATAAGTTCAAAATGTAATATCATCATCTTTATCTATCCCTAACATCACTCTACAACGGCAGATATATAATTCCATAAACGAAGTTTTCCCGTCCCATAATTCCCATGGGTTTGCCAGGATTTATATAGGGGAAAGTTTGCTACAGACATGAGCGGAATACTTCATCAACGCCTCTTAATGGGTTTCCTATTGAACGATGTACCTATGTAATTGTGTAGTGGTTACTTTTTATAATAACCTATTAGAATGTGTGTCAATTTGATATTACAGATGACATAAACTCTCATAATTTTATTTATAATTTAAATAAATAATTAATTGAAGGTGCTTATACAGTACATTAATTTCTTTGATTATAGATATGTAATTAATGTAAGTGTACTTAAATATTTTGATCATGAAATAAAGAGTATGTATGTAGCTTACATAACAACGTTTTGTTATAGAGGTAGATAAAGTTGGAGGACTAAGAAGTTTCCATGTTGGAACTTAATTTAATTCTTATCTATTGATGACCAACACCACCACTACCCGAAATGGCGTCGTTTGTTGGCAGTCATCCAGTTCATTTAAATAATATATTTTAAATATTTTCAAGATTCAATTAGTTACATTAAGTTTAACTAAATTACATAGGGAGAAGACACAACAACCAAAAAAATTCAATCGTAAGTTAAAACTTGGACTTTTTAGTTTATTTATTACTTACTTTAACACATTTAGGTATTAAACTGGATCTATCGCGTTCTTTGACATTTGCACGCATATATATCAGTCTTTGTGCTTTTATTATTGACAATAGTGAAGTGTACGTAAAGATTGTATCTTAATTCATCAAATTGTATTAAAATCCGTTACACGTGTTCAAGTGGGCGCAACAGTCGTTGCCTAGCAACCGGAGAGTAGACGAAACGGGAAACCATTTTGAGAATTCTATAGACGTCCGACCCTGATATCATATTTTGCTTCAATAATTCTTCAATTCAAACTCACTGGTTTTCATGTTCGTTTACTTAGCGATAAGCCATAGCAGTGACAATAGTAATCTATGTTTTCATGTGAAACTCTGAGTCAACGAACAACCCAATAAACTGTGTGATATTATCAATAAATACCTTGTTTTAGAAATGGATATTCACTTGTTATATCTATGTACAAAAAAAAATTTGGAAAGAAAATTAGGTACCTACCTACATACTCATCTAACTTGCAATTTATAAGGAGACCTATTCAAAGTTATTGGCTTTTGTAGTTAATCAAGCGAGATCATAATGTTCTTTTGGTTGTACAATAATCCAAAATGGCGTCGGACTGGCAAATCTTCTAAAGCCCTTTAATTACAATAGTAGTGTGCCAAACTGTGCCAAACGGGGTACGTGCCGGTGCCGAGCCAGATTAAATTATACTCACTAATGATATCTTGCATTTGATTCAAATGTCGAAATTTATCTAATAATTGTTCAAGACTCTTACACGTAAAAATATTCTTGGTATTCTGAGAAAAGCTAATTTAAGAAGCTATTCCGAAGGGTGTGGCTGACTGCGAAGGCCGACGGCATGTACCGCAGCTGAAGTACAGCGCCGGCGACTGCAGACCAGTATTGCCGCAACTGCTGCACGTCACACACGTACATTTTTACAATAAAGAAATATGTGCTTTAAAAACTGAAGATCGTTAGCATTCTTTAGGTTGTGAGGGCTCTTTGGGTTGTTAGGTTTAATCGGGTGTTAGGATTCTTCGGGTTAAGTTTCGATAGGTTGTAAGGGTTTTTCGGGTTGTTAGGGTTCTTTGGGTCGTTAGCGCTCATCGGTTTGTTAGGGTTCATCGGGTCATTAGGGTTCATCAGGTAATTAGGATTCATCGGGCCGTTAGGGTTCATCGCTCGTAAAGATTCTTCGAGTCGTTAGGGTTCATCAGGTAGTTAAGGTAAATCAAGTTGTTAGGGTCTTTCAGGTCGTTACGGGCGATTGGTATTTTAACGACCTGATAAGCCCATAACCATCCAAAAAACCAAAGCGACACAAAAAACCCTGAGGACTGAAAAATCCTAATAATCTGATAATGAACAATAATGACGCGATGAACCTCTTCGACCCAACAAACCCTAACGATCCAATTACATGACATGTTTTTTGTGAAGTGGTGATTTTCTTCTATAATTAGATAGAAAGTTATTCCTGATTTTTATCCGCGATGAAATTATTCGCCGAAATAAGTATTCTCAATTATTTTTCGAGCGAATAACCATTCGCGAATTCACATCCAATCAATAATTTATTCGAATATCGAATGCCCAACTTTGCGGCCAACAGCATGTGCCTAACATGCTGTTGGCCGTCGCTGTTGATCGCATCCTTCGAAATAACATCTGCTGCTTCTGACAGATCTGCCTCAACGGCTGATAGCTGCTGCACATGCCATCAGCCGCTTGCTTCGGAATAGCAATTTATGTTTTTACAGAAATTTAAATACATATTTTAGGAAATTCAGATTATGAAACAATCAAATTAGTAAACTAAATATTGCTGGCTATAAATTAATTTTCAGACTGTTTTTTACTACCACACAATGAATTCATGACACAAAAATAAATAGAGTCTGTGCAGAAGAGAATAATTATTTTGCATAGGTTGCTATTGCATATCTCATACTGAGGACAGAGACGCCCTCAATTTCCACGCCAGTAGGCGAATACTCCTGCACTGACTATTTCTTTTACTATATTTAACTAGTTCAATCGTGCTTGAGGATGTGACTTTAAGGCAATATACACCCTGAAAAGAAAAGTTTGTCAGACGTGGTTTAAATTACCGTTTTTACGGCCGTTTACGCTCTGCCTACCCCGCAAGGGGAAAAGGCGTGATGTGTGTGTTATATTATCCATATGAATAAACATAGACGTGGCAGTCACTGTCTGACTGAGCGAACCAAGTACATATCTGTTTAAATATTCGACAAAGTATTCATAGTCCACTCCACGAAAATTTTGTCGTTCGCAAAATTAAAACAGTCCTGTTATTTGCCCAGCTAAGTGGCGAGTTGTACCAGAGACAGCCGCTGCGCCGGAATGTTTGCTTTTAATTAAATTCTCCCCCTACCCCCTCCCCTCATGTCCCTTAAATGTCTAGTGTAATAGGCAAATATTAACCAGTATTAGATTTCTCATTATTAGTAACAGGTAAATCACAGGTGCACGTGGTGATAGATTCTATGTATATAATATAATACTTGGGCAGCGCTCGACGCATTGCAACTGGTCAAAGGTAAGACTTCTCGAATTACAGGTCGCATACATACATCAGCCTATTGCAATCCACTGCTGGACGTAGACCTCTCCCAGGGTACAGCCGGAGCAAGGAAAACATGACCAAGTGGGGCTTCTTGGAGGATTCCGATGTAGGTTGTTTGTGTGGTGCAGTTCAAACAATGAACCACCTAACATCGTGTCCTGCAGGCCCTAGCACCTGCACGCAGGACGATCTTATGACAGCGTCTGTCAGCGCTGTTATCGTAGCCAAGTTCTGGGCCGCGACGGTGTAGTGTCTGCCATCGACACGCTAAGAAGAAGAAGGGTACGCCATAGGGCACGATCATCGATTAAAACTAAAAATTACTTACATTTTTAATATTCATTAAAAATACTGTATAAATTTAATTTTAATGGTGTTTAGTTGTATTAAATTAAAAATTAAATAATTTTATCAAAAGTCGATGATGGAGCTATTAACGATAGTATTTTGGTAAATATCCAGAACAAGTTGCAAAACTGCAACTCAATGAAAAGTTACATTATAGACCTACCTGTTATTTAGCAGCTGGTATTTGTATTAGCCATCCCTACGGCTCGTAACGGGACACGAGCGTAGGACTACAATGCGCCGCGTTAACAGCTACGTTCCCGACGACTTATTATTTGTCTTCGTCTCCAATTCGAGACTGAATGCCTGAATGTTCGAAGCATTTGCGTTCCATTTGGATTTATAATGGATGCGATGAAGTATTTAACAAAAAATGTGTTAAGGGATTTGAGGTCGGAAATAAAAATCTATAGTAGGTATTTTCATAGTTTTTTACATACGAAAATATGTAAAGGTTACTGGACTTCTTTCGTGAGTAGTTATATAAAGGTTATCGTTAGAGATTAATGACTGGTAGTCATAGATAGAGATAGAGTGAAATAGAGAGGGTAAAGAGATTAAGATACAGTTTGGTTAGTTCTCAATTTAGTTACCACCCTTTGTTTTACGATAGTAGATGTAGAAAATGATTCCCTGTATAAAAAAGACTCAAATTCAATCCACTCAAATTGGCTGTTAAAACAGTTGAAATATTTAGTCCGTTGTATTCGTCACCGTTAGATAGTTAAATGAATATTCTGTCAAGCAATGAAAACTTTCATTAGCTTTTACATGGCATCCTAAAACGCTTACGTATTATTCTGAGTATTGAGCTACGCTGGTGGTCGTTGAATGTTATGAGACCTGCTTGGTAACAAAGTTATGAAGTAGATATATATAACTTATGCATTTATTTACAAAACATACAAAATAAAAAAACACAAAAATATAAATTTACACATAAATATGATATGGGATATTCAGAACGGTGACAAGAGCGTCCCGCTGCCAGCTAGAGTGGATTAGAGAAGTTACCTAGCACTTGGCAGATCATGAATATATTCAGAACATTACACAGAGGATTTTGTCTTAACACCGCAATTTGGTCTTAACCTAACGCTGCTAAACATAATTTAATATATTTTTTGTTGTGAAAGCCAGTAGGAAACCATTTTTTAAATATATTTAGAGTTACTGCACTTGCCTACAACAATGAGCTTTCTTATGATACACATTTGTTTCACTATCACGTTCACCGGTTCACCCACAGGGCTGCCTAAATATAAATCGTTCTTTTACGTTCTATTCCAGTCATTAAAATCCGTTTTTAAAATTAAAGACTATTAAATACCCCAGTAAACTAAATACTTTAGAAGCACTGGATTGGAGAAACCAAGTGACATGCTACTATTATTTATATATTTATATTTGAGGTACAAGTTCTTACAAATATCCCTGCTTAGGGGCAAAACTTTTCTCAGATGGCAGCCGACATAATTTATTTTATGAATTGTATGGGTATGTGATAGAGGTATGTACAAAATTGGTTATTTTTGGTTTAAACCTATACACTAATTAAGCACACATGTTCTACAATACACCGAAGTTGAAGGCTCGAGTTTTCACATCAAGGCTTTCCCGCACGTACGAGTATAGCACATTTATGAATTCTACTCAAGTTAACTCAAACGCAAGTACCCACAGTGTGGTACAGTCAACACCCTGTGATATTATACCGAGAGCATTGAGAGACGCTTCTTGTCTATTAATTACAGGGCGCACAATCCTTTGGAACCACAAGTAGGTAATACAAGAATATTGGAAGCGCTGCACTATGGAACATAAAATTGTGTTAAGAACTCAAACGGCGCGACAATTGAAAGTACACGGTGTTCATAATAAAGTGATAAGCGATAGTATTTAATAGCTTCTATGGTTATAATGAGTTAGGGAAATACTTTCAGGGTGTGTTCTAGACGTGAACTCTACTAAAAACTAATATTCGACTTCCAATAAAAATAAGGTCCTCTCATACAGAATGAATCAGGCAGGAACAAAGTTTGTATTAAATGTCCACTTTTATGAAATTCTAAATAAACAAAGTTTTTTTTAACAAAGTTTCTTTGTAACAAAGAAATGTTTTCAGTTTCACGTGTAGAACACGCCTTGAAAATAAGGACACTCATTTACCTAACACATTGTATTCATAGGAAAGCATAGCGAAACTTATTTTTTTCAGAGATTAGTTATTTCTCAATGTAATTTATATTACACGGTACTCTTTAGATAAATACTCGTCTCCCCTTTGTAACATGGCTGTGCTACTACATCCTACTAGGGTACAATCCATAACTGAGTAAACATAACTAGTACAACTAGTTTCCATCTAAAACGGTACAGTTATAGATGTGCTACACTGTACTTTGTAGCGAGACGCTGAAATTAGATGTTTAAGCAGCCTTCGAAGACTACGAACTGCTGGAATTACAAGACGAATTTCCATGTTAGAGAGCCTTTTAATGAGGCTTGAGTTACTTCGAGTTTAATTTCGAAGAAAATTATTCTGCTTCGGGTGATTCTTAATACTTATAAATATTATTTTAAATTAGGCAATGAAACTTGAAAAGTAGATGAACGAAATTCCGACCACATTGCAATAATTTCTCCTACAAGCAGGTATTTGGAGAATTGTTAGAAATGTAATATTCAGTTTCATTATTATAATTCTATCTGCCAAATCTAAACAATTTGAACCATCATGTAATTTATGTAACAATTTGTGTTGTTTATTTCTTGACGGAACTCCCTGTTCATTTATAAAATAAAACACTTTTCACTAGTTCTACTCACTATGCATTCAAAAAGTAAATATAAAGTGAGTAACATACCTACATATATCACTCCTTTATCCCATGCAGAGCGTAAACGGCCGCAAAAAACGGACATTTACACCACGTCTGACAAACAATTGAGGGTCATTCGGAAAACTGTGTATCGCCATAGAGACTGGTTGTCAGCCCATCGCCTAAAATTGCAATACACACCCTCAAGTCCCTTCGTCGTTTTTTACGACACCCACGGGAAAGAAATAGGGTAATGCTATTCTAAGCCGGCATCACACGGCAAATATAAAGTGAGTTGATCTAGTGAAAAGGTGTTTGATTATTAAATCATTTTGTAATAAAAAATATAAACACAATTTTTATAGTATAATCCTCAACAAACTATACACTGAATACAAAATATTAAAAATGCCAAGAAGTAGGTCTTGTATAAGCAATCGAGTATTAATATCGATATCCACCTTCCACTAATGTTAATTACGTTTCAACGAACATTACTCACTGTGCCGATTCGCCTGTTATGCAATCAACGTAATATCGACTGAATCGTATTATTTGAAGCCAACGAGGAGACTTCAATAAACCAGCTATTCAGTACAAAATTTTAATATTCTTCAATCGATATCGACCGGGGATGTACTCTGAAAGGCGAGCGATAAGTGTGCTTCAAAGAGCGAGCGAGCAAAACTCGGTAATACTTGGTTAGAGATATTCCACTGCGTTCTAGCTGAAGAAATCATGAATAAGTTAATATTAATTTATATATGAATCTTTTGCTTATTTCATTGGGTTCCGTATGTTTACAGGTACTCGTATGAATTGGTTAATAAAGCGTAGTGTAAATTTTAGCAACTGATAAAAAAAAGTATTTTGTTTCGGTTGAATTAATATCGCACCATGATTTTTTTCAACTTGTTTTATTTAGACAACTAGCTGTTGCCCGCGACTTCGTACGCATGGTGTAGTGACTTGTGAGTTAGTGAAGTTGATTAATATTAATATCATGTTTGTATAAAGTTTTTTCTCTTTAAGATGTGCAATGAATAGGTACTGGTTAACTTGTTTTTCGGTTAGGTACTTGGTTTTGATACTATGGACATCAGCTACAAAACATCATTATAAACTACTTTGGTAGTTTTACCATCGGGTGCTAAAACGTACAAATTTTCAGGAGAACTGACTCGAGAGCAAGCGACATATAGCTGCCCGTGTGATAAACAGGGAATCGTAAGACCTACGCGCCTGCGGCTTTCAGCGTCTGTCCTTGCGATTTGTTTACAGTCATTGCAAAGAAAACGCTGATGGGAAACTGAATGCCCTGAAATTGGAATAAAAAGTTGTTGGAAATGAGTGGTATACGCGCCACAACCAGTGAAAATATCCGCCTCGAATACATTCATCTTTAAGCTTAAGATCTTCAGTCTGGTTCCATTGCACAGCTTTGGCGGAGTGAGATTGCAAAGAAGCATGATAGGAACACCAAGTTTAAGTAATATTTGGTGTGCAGAAAGACCATTCGCACTCAAGGAGTTTAGGAATTCTATTAAGTAGTTAGTGGCTTTGTCTTGATTCATAACAGTGTTAATTGACGCGTATACCACCATATCCCCAGTGATTTGTGATAAAATGGTATGGTTTATTGAAGCAGTCTGATCATTTTTGGGTGCAAAAATAGCTCTTCCACGTAGCTACGAATCTTTCTTTTGAAGGAAGGAAGGCTCGCCATACACAGAAGAAATGATTCTCTTTAGACCAGAAACTATTTGGCAAAGCGTTTCAGGCAGACTTACTTGACCGTTATCCTCTGGTAAAGTACCTCTGCCGAGTTTTAATAAAGCTTGTGAAAACTCTTCAGCCCGTGGCTTACCTCCGAGACGGGTTCGCATGATCACCATCATGGTCAGCTTGTGAATTTGTGGCCAAAGAGCCGATGATTTTAGTGAGGCATTCACCTCATCAGCCCTGGTACCTCGAGTAACAACTGGAAGTGTTTGGCGAAAGTCACTGGAAAAAAGAACAGTGATATGGCCCATGGCCCTATTAACTCTGCGTATGTCTTTCAAAGTCCTATCCATAGCTTCTACCGTTTTTTTGTTGGCCATCGTACATTCGTCACATAACTACCAGACAACAATATCAGAAAACCTTTGCCTTGTAACTATTACGTGATACAGCACATATTGGAGTATCGTTTGTGTCCAAATCGATTGGTATTTTGAAAGTTGTATGCGCCGTTTTTTCTCCTGGAAGCAGTGTGGCAGCGATACTTGAAGATACTACAGCAAGTGCAATCCTTCTTTGCCTTCTGATCTCTGCAAAAATGTTTAAGGCGAGTGTAACCGTGAACGACCTCGATAGTGGCGCCACTTCACAAAAAAAGATTTATCTTTAAAGAAAATCTATCAGAATATCCGTTGCCCAAGTTTATACTTACATACGTATATCACGCCTATTATCTCTTGCAGGGTAGGCAGAGCGTAAATGTCCGTTTTTTCGGCCGTCTGACATATATTTGATGGTCATTCGGAAAATTGTGTATCGCCATGGTGACAGGTTGTCAGCCCATCGCCCATGTGAAAGTCCCTTAGTCGCCACTTACGACTCCCACGGAAAAGAAATGGGGTGATGCTATTGCAAGCCGGCATCACACGGCATAGTTTACAATACTATATTATTATTTTTTTTAGAAAACCCGCCGCCTGTCAGTGGCTTTGTTATATAATTTTGGAGAAAACATTTCATTAGCGGGTTTCACAAAACTAACAGCGACATCTATGATGTAATTTTAAACAAATTTTACTGTAACATTTTTGATTCTAACTAATGAAGGTATTTATATTTTTTTAGTTTCCGTACATCAAAAAGAAACGTACAAAAAAACGGAACCCTTATACGATCAGTTTGTTGTCCGTCCGTCCGTCCATCCGTCTCGTAAGACGCTTTATCTCGGGAATGCGCAGAGATATCGAGTTAAAATAAAAACTTTATTGGTAAATAGGTTTTAGGCTGCAATATGGAACCCTTATAGGTTCACTCACTTTGTTGTCCATTTGTCTGTCTTTCAAGACTCACTATCTCGGTTACACGTGGAGATGTTGAGTTAAAATTAAAAGTATTCTAACCTTTAACTCAGGCCAACGGCCTCTTGTAGTGGTAAAAAAATTAACTAATTTTACCCAAATCATAATTTGTCTTCGCAATAAAACAATTTTCAACGGATTTAAGTTGTGTTTATTTTGGATTTCACAATTCCTACGTTTCCACAATAAACACAACTTAAATCCGTTTAAAATTGTTTTATTGTGATGAGTATTAGTTGTGCAAACTCAAGAAAATATCACAATTCATCTGTCTTTCATCACATACCTTGACCATGACCAAAGGTCAAAGTAAAAGTCCGAAACATTTCTGTAATAGTTAGAACGACCCGCATATATGTCAGACGTGGCGATAGCGACAAAATACTTACGGCCGTTGACGCTCAACCTACCCCGCAAGGATTAAATGTGTGATTGTTTGTTTTTTGTTTGGTTAGGTCGTTTCACGGGGTCGTTTAGATGTTCACATCGTATGTCAGTCAATACGTGGTCAATACCGCGTTTTACAAAACTAACAGCGACATCTATATTATTTTTTAGGAAAAAAATTCGGAACTCGCTTTGCGGAACCAGTTACTGTGTTTTACCATGGGAATGAAAGATTTTTTCGAGGTAAAAAGTATCCTAGATGTTGACCCGGGTAATAAGCTACCACAGTATAAAATTTTGTAGAAATCTGTGCAGTAGTTTTTACGTGAAAGAATAACAAACATACCGACAGACAAACAGACAAACAGACAAACAGACAAAAATCAATTTTACTTCTGTTTTGATGTCTGTATCTTGAACACAATTAGAAGCAAAAACCCTTTTTTGAATCTATTTCATGTACAGAATTGGTTTCGTTTCTGTTTTATTATATGTATAGATGACGGCCATAGAATTCTGATTAAAATATATGTCATTTTCTAGGATTTAACACATAAAAATTCGCTTCCAGTGAGGTACCTACACACTCTAACTAACTTTACTTGATAGAAATGAAATTCATAGTAACCTTAATGTAATCAATTAATTAATGTGACCATAGTTTCAAAAATACTATTTTTTTTTTCATGTTGAAATTGAGATGCATAACTTTTCGAGTAATAATCACTGAATTCAATATTATAACGGTATTTTTCTAGTTTCTATGTTGATAAACTGTAAAATCTCGTGAAAATTTGAGCGCAAAAATATTAGCTGTTTCTTTCTCTCGCAGCGCGAATAAATGCCGTGTAGTTCAATCAATGAATTTCTGGTTGTTTGAATATGACTATAAATTTTTGGTGCATGTTGTCATATCTCTGCAATCTACAACTCTACGACTGAAGTATCACCTATGTACTCGTTATGCTTTGTAATAGGGAGATTTCTTTTCAATTTATCTTTAAACTTGCTCCTTGTCGCTGGATAGAGGACGCTGTACTTGGTACGTTAACGTAAGGAACGGTACGTCACATAATTGTTCGTCTTTTTTTCTTGGATGTATGAGATCGTAACTAATCATTGTTACATCACTCGCATCTATAAATTATTTCCTTGCATATTAACGAAAACCACAACGAAAACAACGTACAAAGAAAAAAGAGTATTCATTAATAACAAAGCGCGAAAAAAGACGATAGATTTGGAGACAACAATTTCGTTTTGGCTTCGGCATTTAGTAACGTAGTCAGTTCAACGCCATCTACACAGTGCTTGGAATCTAAACTTTTATTTTATTCAAATAAAACAAAATCCTATTATATAAAATAAAAAGTTAGTTTGGTGGAATAACCCGTCGGTATAATGAACTCTTGTTGGATGGCACTCGATTGCGATGCAGTGTTGGCGAAACAAAGGATCGAAGGAGTGGAGTAGTGGCGGTGTACTAAGGACTACGGCTTGTAATCGCGTTAAACATTGTATTTTCGATAACGACTCAGAATTCTGTTACAACTTGAAGCAAATCATTTGTCGTCGTTAGATTTCGGTACAAGAGTATCAGATTATCAGAGGAAGAGTTTGGGGAAATATCTTCTGATCCAACGATAATTCTATCCGCACTGTACAACATAGTACAAAGAAAAGAACAAGATAATTCATACTGCTTATCTATTCTTACAGTTCTATAAATTTATCAATATATTTAATGAGAGAAGCACAAGACACGCAATATTGTAGCTTAGTTGCGGTTTAAATTGTTTTTTTCTACAAAGTTAATATTGGTCCTAAATCCGCAGCTGGTTCTTCCAAACTTTGTTAATGTAAAATTATTAAAAATAAGATTTGAGCCAATTAGGTGAGCCCGTCCAACCAGTAGTGACAATAGCAGTAGAAGTAAGAACCAGTAAAATGAATATCCTACAATCGGTTTTAGGCTACATCGCTAGGTACATATCGAAAGGAACATATACCAGTTATAGAATAGGCTACATGGCTACCAAAAGAGTTGTAAGCATGTTGTACCTACTTTTCTGTTTCGACAAATTTATAAAGAAAATTACATATATCATATATTAGGTCCTTACATATGAAATTGTCGTTTTGTCGTACTGGCCACTTTGATCACAAATTTCTCCTATTTGGTTAGGAATTCGAAATTCAAATTTATACAGCTATTTCCACATATAGTTGTGTTTCGTAAACCGTCATTCATTTGTTTTTTTACTTATCTTTTTTCTGTTTGCATCGCTCAATTAACAAAATGGAAAATTTGAAATATCGCGTTATTTACGAGTACGAGTTCCACCGTGGCACCAGTGCTGCGGAAACGGCTCGAAGGGTTAATGATGTGTATGGCGGCTGTGTCGCAAAAGAAAACACAGTGCGTTTTTGGTTCCAACGTTTTCGTTCTGGAAATTTCGACCTGCAAAACAAGCCCCGTGGACGGCCGGAGACCCAAGTTGATAATGAAGAATTGAAGGCTATTGCGGAAGCGAATCCATCGCAAACCACGTCCGAATTAGCTGCAGGCTTCGGTGTTAGTGATAAAACTGTTTTAATCTACTTGAAGCAAATTGGAAAGATTAAAAAACTTGAAAGGTGGGTTCCTCACGAATTGAGTGAAGCAAACCGGCAAACGCGCGTCAACTGCTGCGTTACATTACTTGACCGGCACAATAACGAAGGGATTTTAAATCGAATCATTACCTGTGATGAAAAGTGGATTCTCTACGATAATCGGAAGCGCTCATCGCAATGGCTGGACCCTGGCAAGCCAGCCAAAGCCTGCTCCAAGCGAAAATTGACCAATAAAAAGTTACTTGTAAGCGTTTGGTGGACTAGCGCCGGTGTCGTTCATTACAGTTTTCTCAAATCTGGCCAGACGATTACGGCAGATGTCTACTGTCAGCAATTGCAAACCATGATGGAAAAGCTAGCTGCTAAACAACCGAGGTTGGTCAATCGCTCTACGCCACTGTTGCTTCACGACAACGCTAGACCACACACTGCACAACAGACGGCTAGCAAATTAGAAGAGCTTCAATTGGAATGTCTAAGGCATCCACCGTACTCCCCGGACCTTGCTCCAACAGATTACCATTTTTTTCGAAATTTGGATAACTTCTTGCAAGGGAAAAAATTCAACTCAGATGGGGCAGTCCAAATCGCCTTCAAAGATTTTATTGATTCCCGTCCGAATGGTTTTTTTAGTAAAGGGATCAATGAACTACCTATGAGATGGCAAAAGTGCATAGATTACAATGGCTCATACTTTGATTAAATAAATATACTATATGAAAAAAAATCGACTTTTTCTTCCTCCCATACAAAACGCCAATTTCATATGTAAGGACCTAATATATAAAAGGACAATTACGCCACATCCAACAAACATTTGAGGGTCTTTTTGAAAATTTTGTGTCACCATAGAGACAGGTTTAAGAAACACCTAAAATTACAATTCCCATGTAACGCTCGAGTCTTTTACTCGCTTCTTAGGGAAAAAATGGGGTTATACATTTTAATTTAAATAGTAAGAGATCTCACAAAGACCTAAATGGTGAGGACTGACTGTTATTTAGCTCGCGTTCGTATTTCCACCGTAATGCCAGAGGAGTACTTTACTATGCTACCGCCAGTCTTTTTATTTTTCAGCCAGTTTGCCTCTAAACTGGCTGAAAAGGCTTCAGCTGTGGCGCTGTTCGTGACGTAACCCCCTTATCTTTAAACGAGAGCCAAGAACCGCGAAGTAGTTAGCCAAGTTGAAAAGAAAAAACTAGAACTACCACCAGGAAAAGAACTTTTCAATTTGGCTTCCTTTGATAATTTTGAAATTAAATTCGAAAATTCTTACGATGTTGCTAAAGGCTTAATTCTTGATTATTTCGTTTCGTCACTAAAATATACTTACGTTCACATATCAACTAGAACATGTAGTATTATAAACTGTTTATGAAACTGTCGATATTTGTTACTAAGATTTTTACAATACATTACACCGTTTTTTTTTTGGATGGGCAGTCGTGTAATAATAAATATTGTTACTTTGCTTCTATACGGCATCGAGAGTCCTGCCTGTTAAAAGGAAAATAAAGCAACACTAACTTACTTGCATTATGCATTCAGAGTACCTGTGTATTGAAATTTTAGGTCATGGCCTGACAACTTAAGGTACTTACTACCTATTTTCATACTATTTACAACAAACAGAAAAGAAAAATGAAATATTTGTTTAGATTCCCATATTTTTTAAGAAGTAAATCTTTTTGTAGTCAAAAAAATTTTGGTATACTTTAATATCACTTAAGAAATCGGGTTCTTCTGACGAATTGTGATACAGAATCATCGGGTTTTGTCAGAGTTTCCTTCCCTTCTACAGCACAAATGAAATCTAGCGAAACTGTAGAAACTCGAGTTGTACTTTGTTACATTTCTGTCGGACTCTTTTCTTTTCCTTTGGATTTCAACTTACAACGACGCAGGTTGTTTGTTTTATAAACATCCCGTGGACATTGTAGTCGTTGGATTTTATTTGTAAACTAACAAATCTGATTAAGTAAGTGTTTCTATTTTTACTGTGTTACAATTACGTTTTCTAACTGTTCCAAGAGGTTAAAGAGATATTTTTTTTATACGAACATTGATAGAAATAAATGTATGATTCAATCAAGCACTTGTTTTAATACGAGCGCATCAAGTGTTTGTTTGCTGTTGCTACGAATCATATTAGGCAGTTCTCTCACTTGTCGTCATGTCGTTACGTTTTTTTTAACGAATGCTTCTTTGCGTTAGAATCATGCAATCAATCATCAATCTCTTCATGCATGCTCGTCGGTTTAGGGTACTCTTGACCTGACCTTTCTTTAGCACGTCCGATTTGATCGAATTACTTGATGCATTCGTATTAAAGCAAGTGTTTCATTGAATCAAACATTTATTTTTGAAAGTGTATTTAAGTATTTTATATATATTATGTGGTGCACACCTACACCCACAAAACTTGAATACAAAACCACCCACTACCCATGAATCTAAAACGGAAAAGTATTGTGCTGTGTATGACAAATAGCTGATACCTAAAATCTTTCACAGGAACAACACATACTATTATAATTAGATACATGGATTGGACCGAAGCACAAAATACTGAACACGAATCCCAAAATATCATTTTGTATTTTTTGCTTTTTGATCGCTTTGTCATGTAACCGTGACTAGCATTCATAACCGTGATTGTTCGCTCACTGACTGTAGTTTGTGAATGACTGCACTGCACTCCGGCGGCAGTGGGCGGCGCAAAGCTGTCCAACTATCGGACGGCAATCGGACGGCAATCGGACGGCTCTAGGACGACTGCCAAAAGCCGGTGCAGTAGCCAGTGAAATTGCCTGCGTTATTGTCATATTACGGAAGCGACGAAACGTTTTGTACGTTTCGATAGATTCGTACACACAAATGGGTTGGGAGTAATTTTCTATTTTAGAACATACTTTACTTTTGAAATGTAAAATCAAAGTTTAATAATTTTTTTCTCGTAAATATAACTATTCGATCGGCCGAACGGTTGGCATCCCATAACGATTTCTAAAAAAAACAAATATCTCAATGTACAAAAAATACCGAATCCATTCAATTAAATGAGTAAATCAAAGGATTCTAAACTGATTGAAAACAACATAATAGAAATACGGATAGCACTGGCCGTTAGGTCGAACAATGCCCGGTAGAGATTGGGTCTCGTACTCCACTGACTGCGCAAGGAAATGGAAGGGATACACACACAAAAATCTCATTTGAAGCCGTAAAAAGCTCGTCGCAATCGTTTTTGTCATACTTAATACGCATAGACATTATAAACGTATAAGCTGTGTACAGATTGAACTTTAAAAATATATTTAAGATTTAAGTAGTATAAAGTACTCTGTGTATCTAAGTTTTTGGCTTCATTTGGTTGCTCGTAAGTTCCCTCTAATAGATCAGAGTGGAGGAAGCATCAAGAAGCATTCGTCGAACAGTGGATATTAATTAGCTGAAAAGAAAGAAAAAGAAGAAAGAAGTTAAATGTGTGAACAGGCTTCTTCTGGGTGAGCTCGCTCCATCTTAGACTCTGTCTCTGTCCTATGACCTAGACTAAAGTCAAGAGCAAACCCATTCTTAATAAAAATAAAAATAAAGTTCCCTCTGGACATTTCCTTGCTCTAAGCCCTGGTCCACTGGGGATTGAGGCCGTCGGTCCAGCGTTCGCCCGCATTGAGTCTTTAGTTCCTGCGAATTGAACGCAGAGAATGCCAATCTCTGCATGCTAGGCGACTTTCAGCCTCCCTCTAATCAGAATTCCCCGTGAATTGACAACAGCTAGATGCATTTTAGAAATAAGTAAATTGAATGAAATGTGATCCCGGTGGACGATACTAAACCACAGACCAAACCAAAGAGCAAACTAGTCTTTTATTTGTTTTAGGCACAATAAATGTGTAAAATACAGAAGCGCACATAGTTTTTCATTATGCCATGCCAGAAAAAAGACAGCTTTGGTGCACGACCAAAAAGTTCTCATAAAATGACGTGACTGATGTACTTAGGTCTTATTTCTGTTATCGATACTTGCATTAATCGGAAATTCCTCATAGTACCTACTTACTTAATTACTGCATATCAATCTAAATATCTAGCGATGGACAATCAATAGCCAGGCAGAAATTGGCACTCGCAATGTCCCCTGAGGATTGTGGTCGTCATGTGACACGTATGAGGGCATCGATTGACGCCTACACTTGAATCAGAGCTTTTAGAGAGCAATCTTTCATATGCATACTAATATTATAAATTCGAAAGTAACTCCGTCTATCTGTCGATCTGCCATACTTGCAGGCCTAAACCACTAAACTGATTTTGATGAAATTTGGGATGCTACTTTTTACCGCGGGAAAAAATCTCATTCCCACCGGTATCATAGTAAATCAGAAGATATGTTCTACGTCGCGGTACGTAAAAAAAGCGTAAAATCTAAAGGTAAATTTTTACGCTTTTTTTTAAAGAGCGTCTGTTTGTGAGTTCATGCTAGATTTTTCCACTAGCTGGCTACTTGCAAGCGCCTAATTAAAAAACCTCATACTATATTTAAAAAGTCCGGATGAATCCCTAGGACATTTCAACAAAGGACGTTGCAAAGGAATTTTATTAAAATACCTCAACTTTAATAACTCCTCGTGAAAAAGATTTTTATTATTCATTATAAAGTTGTCTTGTTAAGTTTTAATAACACTTTAGCTCGAACAGTACAAAGACACTGAAGACATTATAGTTAGATACTTCTTAGACTGCTTTGTCGACGGGGAATAGACTGATAATTTACCTGTCTCACAGGAATACCGAGCCCCTACCGACTTATTACAGAAAATAGAGAAAAGTATCAAATATTGGCTTATCAAAATTGGGTCTAACTGCATCTTAAAAAGAAAATTGCTTTACTACCTCCGAAAGTAGAGAGAGGGGCAAAAAAATGTGGCGTGATGATTCAAAATACTAAAACGGGGTTCTTACCGCTATACACGATTTTGTTGAATTATCCAATATTGTCTTGTCTAGCCACCCGCAAAACATCAGTTGTTCCGTAATCATGGCCCATGCAACTGGGCCGAAATATCGGACAATTTAACATAATCTACCTTTAGTATCGCGGTAAGAACACTGTTATAGTATTTTGAGTCATAATGTATGACCTGGTTGAAACTTTAGGCTAATGCAGAAGATTATCTGTAATGGTGGAAGTATTTTAATGTAACGCGATATATTGTTAACACACATACATAACATACATAAATCACGCCTATATCTCTTACGGGGTAGGCAGAGCGTTAACGGCCGTAAAACGGATTTTTACACCACGTCTGACAAAAGTTTGAGGGTCAATCAGATAACTGTGTATCGCTATAGTGACAGGTTGTCAGCCCATCGCCTAAAATTGCAATACACACCCTCGAGTCCCTTAGTTAACATAATAACGTAAATATAAATGCAAATTATCGAAACTTCTGTTGATGCTAATCGAACAAAATGTTAAACTGTTGTTCAGAGAGTTTTAGACGAGGCTGTTTGTAAAACCATATAAAATATTGACTTATATTATGACAGGTAGCCAAAATAAGATCTTTGAGAAGCAGCATTAAGAAAAAAAATCAAGCACATCAATGTGGTGCCGGATTAGAATAGCATCTCCCGTGGGTGTCGTAAAAAGCGACTCTTATTGATAAAGCGATAATCATCCAGGAAATAGGCAGCAGCCTTCCCTGTGAATTTAACATCTTGCACTGCGCTCGCCGCTTGCTAAGCGTGATGAGTATGGAAATACCCCTCAATAGGGGGACGCCCATGTCCAGCATTGGATTGATGTGGCTGTTAATGTTATGTAATGTAAGTATTAGAGATTTAATTTTCTTTGTGTTTCATGAAAACTCAGAAAACTCATTTAAATTGAAACGTCCTTTTCATTATCACGAAAGAGGGAGAGAAGAGAGGAAATGGGACACAGAAATAGACTATCGCAGGAAAACAGACTAGCCGTAACTTGATTATTGGCCACTGTTACCTATTTACCAGTTTCTCTCGAGTTTTTAAAGCGCAGAGGTAAAGTCAAGATTGTAACGGCAACGCAAAATGCGTAAAAGCTTTGTGAATAATAAATATAATCATTAATAATCAAATGTGCCGTGTGATGCTGGCTTAGAATAGCATCACCCCATTTCTTTCCCGTGGGAGTCGTAAGAGGCGACTAAGGGACTTCAGTGTGTGTATTGCAATTTTAGATGATGGGCTGACAACCTGTCGCTGTGGCGATACACAATATTCCGAATGACCCTCAAATATATGTCAAACGTGGCGTAAATGTTCGTTTTTGCAGCCGTTTACGCCCTGCCTACCCCTCAAGGAATAAGGGATGATATGTGTATGTATGTGTAGCGACCTCTGGGAGCTACGACAAGAAGCTCACTCAAAGTGGTTCACAAGCAACAAGACGCAACAGAAGTTCCAACATAGCTGCAAGATGGCGCCACGTGACAGAACAAAGAGCCTGCATCGCGGTATCGAAGTGTTTCACCGCGCAACGCATATATACAACTTCCAATTCTATCCAGGTGGACCAGTCGGTCCCCTGGCCACAACACCCGGCCAGGCGGGTAGCTACCCTTTTCCCGACTCCACCTGGAACCCTCCATTCTGCCTATTGGCATCACTCCTGTCACCCGCCATATATGTATGTGTATTAATAATCAAGGAATGAATCCATCAAACCAATAATCCAGTTTATCATTGTAAAATATAAGTACCATCGCTGTAGAAGAAAATAGAATAAAAATATAACTCGAAAATTTCTTGGAAAGCTGAAACACCAGCATGCTACCAGCTTTGCCGTATATTCCATTTCTGCGAGGTAATTTTACAATAGGTGTTTGCCTGAAGGTGTTTACGTGTCTGCAACACGGTCGATAGCGTACATCTAATTCACACATAAAGCCGACGTGAAAACGGCAGAGTTTATTAACTGCGAACTACACAGCGTTTCCGAGCTAATAGCACTTTATATGCAACCAGCGTCTACATGCAATGGGAGGGAAAGTTTCTATTTGTAGACTGGCTTCGCAAAAGTTGGAAGGTAACTTGTAAGTAGGTATTAGTCGACCCACCTGTTTGAGGATTAAATTGAAAGTAGTTGAGTACTTTCAGTTCTTTGACTAGTGTTGCCTTCGGTCCTGGTGGCGGTCTTGATGATAACAAACACGATACCATGAGTTTACGACCATGTCAAAAGCGCGTGTCGTTCGTTGATTCGGTGTCCCTCACGACAGAAGAAGATTTATGAGATACAGCTCGTAAATATTGTCCTTCGCGTGTGATACCAGCTTAGAATAGCATCACACCATGTCTTGCCCGTGGGTGTCGTAAGAAGCGACTAAGGGTCTCGAGGGTGTGTATTTAAATTTAGGCGATGGGCTGACAACCTGACACTATAGTGATACACAGTTATCTGATTGACCCTCGAACTTTTGTCAGACGTGGCGTAAATTACCGTTTTTTATGGCCATTTATGGTCTGCCACCCCGTGATATATGTATGTATGTAATATTGTCCTTCACATTTTAATTTGACCTCCGTACCATTCCGCAGATGCTGTAAAATTATTCACCTAACCTTCAGCCAATACTGCAGTATGTTTATCATGCTCTCCGAATCACAAATGAGATGCATTCGCAAAGACCTATGCAGATAATAAGTATGGCAAGACTCCAAGGCCTTGCCGGGAAGTTACTTGAGCTTGAAATTCATTTCATGCCTACATTTTACTTCTCGGTTTTAAAGGAAAATTTCCTGTGAAATATTAAAATTTAATTCCGGGATGATGTTAAAAGAAAATAAAATCTATTATTGTAACAGTCTGATCCTAGCTCCAACGAGCACTGCATTTTTAGATTCAGTTC
Organism: Tuta absoluta; assembly: GCA_027580185.1. NCBI lineage: Eukaryota > Metazoa > Arthropoda > Insecta > Lepidoptera > Gelechiidae > Tuta > Tuta absoluta. The sequence goes on along the minus strand of JAQAHW010000016.1, from coordinate 9,192,170 downwards.
AGTAAATCTTATAAAAAAACCATCAGGTACCCTTGTTCATAAACGTACAATTTGATCTTCAGTGCATATTTTCAAAACTTGCCGGTCGATGTTAGCTTAATTGAGAGCAGTGCCCTTTTAATGCCCGAACCACGGCATAGTGCCAAATTGCCTGCGATAAGGCCGATTGTGTTTTAACTTCACTTCTTCATACTCGTTTTCCTACCTCTTTTTTAAATTTAAGTGATTTATAATTTCCTCCTATATTCTACTAAGTAGTAGGAGACTTAAAAAACAATCTATGTTCTTTGTTAAATATACTTTTTTCAAATTCTATCAAAGTTATGCTCCTCACACACCTAAGTACTGAAAAAGGACTTGCAATGTTAGCTCAAAAGTCAAGAGTAATTTTCTGTGATGGGCTATCTCATGTAAATGTCATCGATTTAATTCCATAAAAAGGAAAGGACAAGTGACTTTAGATTATCCTCGTTAGGCCGAGATACTTTTTAAAAGATATGTAGTCTCTAGTGGTACGAGCTCTAGCTTATGCAAACATTACATTAGAAAGCAACCTTGTAACTATATAAAAAAAAGGAAATATCTGTATAATAAATATACTTTAGTTCAAACTAATCAACATGAGGTTCCCTGGGGCATTTGATATGGTTTGTATCAGTAGACTTACATATAAGGTTAATTTTACTTTGAAGAATAATGCATTTGAAAAGGCATCTGGGTGGCTATATGAAAAAAGCTCATAGAGCTAGGGCCGAATCTATTAGTGCAACTACGCTTCAATTTCCTGAATTACACCTTTAAAGTGACTGAATAAGTTAAAGAACAGCTAAAACACAACTTGTAAAGCTTTATTTTACTCAAAAAAATCCCCGAGTTATTGAGCGCTTAATAGTGGTACTTGTATTAAAAGGATGTGCCTTATCTACCTACTAGAGTACCATTTCAGTTTCCCAGGTACTCCTGTCCCAACTGAACATGCCTATGCACTCGACAGCGTGGACAATATGCACTTACAGCTCGAGCGCTTTCCAGTGCAGGCCCTTTTGATTTCGAACGAAAGCTGCCATGTTGCTGCTAAGTTGTTGGTTTGTATGTTTTTTTTTTCTAGGGATTATGTGTAAGTGAACTATTCCAACAGATTCCAGTGAACATAGCTTTCTACTTAAAACTTCTGAAATGCAGACAACGAAAATGATTAAATTGTCTAAATTTGTAAAATAATTATTACACTACAATTTCCAGATTTAAATTGAAATGACGTTGAGAAAACGCGAGGAAATTAAAGCATTTACAAGTTTACTACCACTCGGAAGTTGTATCTTCGGCTAAGAGTACCTAAGTACAAATGAAATTAAATAAAGTTCAATATTTCCACTCGACACCAAACCTAATAATATTCTCAAACTGAGTTACGATACAAAAGGGAAGTGGGTACAAGTTTTGCGCGATAAAGTCGTGCTCCATTCATAAGTTGGAGCTCCATTCCGTTACTTTTCCATTAGCTGATGGGAACGGAACGTGAGAGCCTTTTAGCAAGGGTTGCTTTTTGTCAAAACAAGTGGACGAAAGGACCGAACACTGACCGCTTACGAAATGAAATCTTAGATAAAGTCTTTAGACGAATGTTAAAGTTGTTGCCCTCTTAAGTCCGAAAGAAATAATTTTACTATCAATAGGTAAATGACAACATACAATTTGATGACATTTTTGGTCCATTATATCAAATTATGCCAGTATACTGAACTTATGTGCGTGTTCAATGACATAGAATACTCCTGTCATAATTATTTTGCTATTAATAAAATAAGTTGGAACTACATACCTTATGCATGACTTGTAGCTCGATAGACGGTCGTACATTTCATACAAAATTTAACTACCTATATAATTTGAAAAAATGTTTGACCGTTTTATACCGACCTGCTATGTACAAAAGTTGATAAAGTGGGTACCTTGATTGCATTATCAAAATGCCGGTCTTTATAAACAATTCTTATCTAATTTGTATCCATTGAAATGAACCAATGGCTCGTGATAACCATTTCAATTTATTTACAGTTTATACATATTCGATAGGATTCCATATTGCGCTTGTTTTGTTTTGCCTCCACCTGGTGTCAGCCACCCGTGCCCAGGGAGGCAGGGGTGCCACCTAACCCTGCCGATATTGCCTATTCGATTTGATAAAAAGGATGCAACTGTAATATTCAGTTGATTTCTATTTGAATTCATACCCATTTGTTTTAACTTTGTGCTAAATAAATTAAAAGGTGACGTACTTAACACTGAATGTAAATTGCTTTACTTGAATTGAATTCAGTCTGACTGACTTTAATCTTTTTCTTTAATTCCCAGACCTCATAAATGCCTCCCTCTTATACGCCTGCCTTGCGTATCCGCCGCACGGACGTAGTATTTATGAACAATTTTAATTCAAAATATTAATTATACGACAACATTTGTATCGGCAACTAATAAATTTGCCTGAATATTTATTAATATTTGAATACATCAAATGTTGCGGCAACACCGCCCTTGCCCCCCTATAGCATCACACCGGCACCAGTGGCGCTGTGTAATTCACTTACAGCCTAATGGGCCTGTGTACTCACAATTACTTTGCATTAGTGCCTTTAATGTTCGAAGCCTCGTGTTCCACGTCGTGTTGCAGACGAACTTTAGGGAGAATATGCTTTGATCATAGCACTGATTTTATGTTGAGTTTGAAAAAATATTTTCACCCGCACCTGCGGCTCAGTATTTTTTGTTCATGAGTTGTCATAGAAGACGTGTTTGGTTTTATGATTAAAACAAAACCTAAAAACATTTGCATAAAATCTGAGTGTAGACCGATCGAATTCGAAAAAGGTTTATTTAATGCATAGAGAGTATCACATAAATATAATAAATTTACGACGTTTTTACAGAACGCATTGAAACACTCTTTCATACGTAGCAAAACTAAGTGAAATTTAATATTATTATAGTCATTCGCTAGACTGAAAAACGACAATAATGGATGGGTAAACATAACACCTACTTATGAAATATTCAGAATCAATTATGAGTCACCTATCAAATCAGAAATGAATAGAATAATGATTCATTCTATGAATGTACTCCCTTTTATTTATTCTTCTAATATAATGCAATAACTTAAAAACAATACGATTCATATTTCATAATCGATCAATGCTTCATACTTACTACGGAGTGGTATGTAGGTATGACATAAGCTCACAGACCTGCGGAAAATATGACAATATTCAATATTTTTCGCCCTATCGATCATCTTTTATACAAACCAAAACACGTCCTGTGAACACCCACACAGGTTAGTACATGTCTTACTTTGTACCTAAGTGGTTCTCCCACATGACGCCAGTCTCTGCGTTTTTGTTACCCACCGTAACGTATGCGTCTGTCAGACGAAAGTAAATTTGCTAATTCAGATCTAATTCCCATACAAATACGGCTACGGTGCTTTGACGGCTGCGTCTGTCAAGTCATTGGACAGACGCATCCGTTACGGTGCTTAAAAAAAAAAAAAAATAGGGCGTATGATATGATTGTTATGCCAAATGGTTTATTATACGAATTCCGCATTTTATATTTGCTAAAACCTAAAGTTCTAAGTTGAATTGTATAATTGCGTCCCAGTAGGTAGAATAAGCGTACCTTTCCCTGAAATTAATATAGTACAGTGTAGCAATTTTAAAAAGGTCGCACGTTCCTTGTTTCAGGTCTTTTAATTTAATTAAGTATTCGTTTGTACTTTTACTAACAAAATTTTAGTCACATCTTATAACATTCTGTGTAATGCAGACTTAATTTTCTGAAGCAGTGAATTTTATTTTTCTTCGTTATGAAATCAACTTTTAATTTCAGAGTTGTCTTAAGAGCTTTCATCTTGTTAAAGTTTTGTCAAGTACAGCCTCAGACAGCTGTTCAGACAAGACTTAGCCTGTAGGTACCACAGTTAATAAAATACGACTAACCCTACCTAGATAGTGTAAAGGGTAATTATAATTAATAAAAAAAGAAAATCTTTAATGCCATTTTACCCGACCAAAATTTCGTAGCTCTTAAATAAAATAATAGAAAACTTACATTATCCACATACATACATACACATATCACGCCTAGAATCCCTTGCGGGGTAGGCAGAGCGTAAACGGACGCAAAAAACGGATATTTACGCCACATCTGACAAATATTTGAGAGTCATTCGGAAAATTGCGTATCGCCACAGTGACAGGTTGTCAGTCCATCTTCTAAGCCGATATCACACGGCAAACTTACGTTATATGTTTATAAAAGTTTTCTTCTATCAAAAATAACACCTCGCCTCTTCCCTTTTCCCGAATAACCCACCCTTGTTTGAAGCTAATTAAGCCATTTTTCGTCATGTCCAACTGCCTCTAGTTTAAGTAAGTACCTTTTTGCCATCAACAAACCATCGGTGGCTGTTCGCAGGCCGATAATTGAATCCAGCCCTAATGACCCGTTAGCCAATCGCAAACGGCCAGCTGTGAAATGGAATTCCGTTTTTTATGTTTATTTTTGGGGTTCCGCACCAAAAGAGGACCCTAATTATGTAACATCGCTGTCTGTCTGTCCGTTCATCTGTCGGCCTGTCACTAGGTTGTTTCTTGTGAGCCGTTATAGACTATTCAAATTTTCACAAATAATGATTTTTTGTTTCCGCTATAATAAAAAATACAATGAACTCCAACATACATGATAATTTCGCTATTTTTATAAATAATGGGCACGGAACCCTCCCGTGCACGGGTTTAACTTTTATTTGTCCGTTTTTTATGTTCATTTTTTACTGACAATAACTGGCTTACTGGGTTCGCGTCGTCAGCAAATCTTTTCAGAAATGGAAATCGGGTGACGGACAAAAATAAAATACAGCTGTGGATGTAGGTATGATTGATGTTCATGGTGTACTGCCGAAATCGTTCATTTATTTTTTAACTAATTTGAAAAAAGAAGCGGTTCTCGGTTCTACTCGTGTGTATTTTTCGTTACTTCTCTATTTCATACATTTTGGTTCGTTATATCTCGACCCTTAAAATTTTAAAGGCATGGTTGACTTGACATTTTGCAAAAATTATATTGTAAAAGTCAGAGTTCTCATAAAAATTTACAAAAAAACATCCTATTTCTTGTTTGTCATTGGCTAAACACAAAAACTTGAATATCAACTAGATACTTGGCTTGGATAATTATTAATTATGATAATTATCGGTAAAATAGCCGACGTAATGTTAAAACGCCCAAACACATAATACATAATATGCAAGGGTTTCAGAGTTGTAACACCTAATAGGTAGTGTTAAATACTATAGAATATTTATTGGATATTGATTAGCGTAAATGGTGTTTTTAAAGATTAAGGCGGCTCTCTAACTTGTCGTACGTCGCTACGTATTATTTACATACCACAACGCATGCGTCTGTCAGACGACCAGAAATTGCCATCAAGTCGATTGACAGATGCATCCGTGAAGCACAGTAGCCGCATTTAAATGGAATAAGAACGAATTTCGCAGTTTCCTTTAATTTGACAGACGCATGCGTTACGATGCATTAAAAATACGCAATATGAAGTGGAAAGTACCTAGGTACTTCATTTAATACAGACAACTCCAATACTGATTGCATTGTTAGATCAATGTAAATAAACTGATAAGCAAACACTTACTAGCCGGAGTTTTATGGTAAAACCGTGATACCATAAAAGTATATTTGCGTTTAACATTGCACAGGAAAATGTAAAACCTGTAAATTGAATTGAATACAATCAAAAATCTGCCTCGTTGTAAAAACATACACGCTGCCAGGCTAGTCAGATGGATCTGCGAGTAATGGGGCACCGCAGATAACATTTTCAATATATTACCAAGGATCGTAAATTAGTTCATTTTCATCAATTACCTACACATTACGATGCAAACCTTGCGCTTGTCTTGACCACAGTTTGGTAAGTTACGAAGTTATGTGTTTCATTTCAGAACAGAGCGTTAACGGCCGTAAAACGGATATTTACATCACGTCTGACAAAAGTTTGAGGGTCAATCAGATAACTGTGTATCACTATAGTGACAGTGATAAACAGACTGATATAAAACAATTGTGATAAATGTTCACAATCTTTATTTTTACTATAAACGTATTACAGACCTTGCACTTGCTACGCTCGTAGCGTTTTTGTAGCTATTTTAAACTGCTCCCGCTTCTCGTAGCCAATAGCCGTCAGATAGCCGTAGCTATTCTTAGCGGCATGTAAATACTGCTATTTATCTAGCTATTCTTCTTCTTCATCGAGTCGAATAGTAATTTTTTAGATAGCCTTGGACCAATATATGGCTACGGCGATGTGTAGCTATTATTCGCGAATTATCCTGTTTGTGTTTTAATGTTTGTATTATTATTTTGAATATTTCTTTTTTTCAAATAAGCATAAAAACCGACTTACTTCGCTAAAATAAATAGAAATTAAAATTGCATAACCGCATACGCTAGTAAAAACACAATAATCACATTAAATTCGATCGGGTAAAATCGAAAATGAAATAAGGAATGTAAACTATATTTTAATCTCCAGCCAGTAAATACCAACAATATAAAACGAAATCCTCTAATATTGTAAATACAAACAAATTTATTACATTGATTTTCAACCAACAGCACCAACTGCCGAAGGTTTCGCATAACCTTATTTTCGCGTCACACGCTTACCCTATTACAAGAAAACTTACCTTATTAGAATCGCGTCCAAATAATCTTCTTACATTATCTTCTCAATTCACAAGTTGTCGTTTTAAATACAAAAGTTCAAAAAGAAAACAATGTCCGAACTGGCAGTCCGGAGAAAAATAAATCAGATTTGAAAGTGTTCTATTTTCTTGCTGGCTGGTTGTGTTGTGTCGACGCAGGCGAGTCGGCTCGCGGCGCGCGGGGCACTGCCCGCCAGCAGCCGCCAGCCTGCGCCGCGCCGGTGCCACACGTACAGAACACGCGAAACCTGTAAGATGTAGAAGTTCCAGATGGTAAGACTAGGTATTACATTGCGCGTCTATGTTTTATTATCTAGTTTGAAAGTACGTGTATATTTTCGAACTAAAAACACTAGTTTATCCAATTATTTTTAAACTTAAAGTAAGCTACAACCAATACAAACAGGACTTTATTCAATCCAATATTTTTAAAATTTAACGACTAGTTAGCGTCAATATATATACAGGTTGTAAGGGACAGTTCTCCGAATACTGATAGGGTACATGCAGACCATGATACTGAATGTTTCTTTCCCTAGGAATATATTTTAGGAAACGTTAAAAAAATTACTTCCTATAGATAAAATCGTGTTCTTGAAAAAGTAAGTAGTGGTAGTTTAACTAGGAAGGGAATTAAGTCGTGGAGGGATTAAAAGTGTCATTATAGAGCACAACGTTTGGCGTGTTGAATTTATAGATTCCCTATATTTTTAAATGAAACAAATTATTAAAACCATGAGTCGAATAATTTTTTCTGTTTTCTGACATTTATGTTCCAAGGGGAAACTTTTATGGTCTGCAATTCTGCATGCAGTATTCAAAGATCTGTCCTACCATCTCCAACTTGTATATTTTTGTATTATTGTTAAAACAAATTATGATCGGAATTAATGGCAAACAGCTGTAATTTAATAGAAATAAAACTTTTACCGATTTGATCTCATGTTGTGTATTTTGAGAGTTATTTATTAACCACCATCTGTATTTCCCTATTCTTTGCCCGCCACCGTCGGTAGGGCGGGCGGTGTATTCAATACGTGGCGGCACATCCGGAAGACTACTATCGCGACCCTTTGTTTTGTACACTTTGTACACTCATCCCTTTAAACCGGCCCTTACGGCCGTACGGGTAAAAACCTCACTTATCCCTTCAAACCACTCCTCTCGGTCGTACGGCTGAAAAACCCCACGTTACAGTAATATAAGACGAACCCTGTTTTTAGATCAAACCGACGGGATGAAAAGTCAACATCATCAATTTAATCCCTTTTTTGTTGTGGATGATACTGATTTTGTTATGTTTCACTTAGTAGATTTTTGGTTGGTGTATCCGCATGGCACTGCTCGAATTGGCGAAACTTTGCGCCATAATCTCAGTTGCGACGAGAAATAAAATCAGTACCCAACATTCGGTCATCCAATATCTTTCAGATGAATTTTTATTCGATGAGTAACATCCATTGAGTCGGTTCAAAATATCTCATCTGAATCTTTAATATAACCAATATATTGTAGGAAATATCCCCATCTTACAGAAGCCTTTCAATTTCTGGACCAATCAGACTTTGAAGGTATTCCCTCAGGGTACTTTTAGCTCACAGTTCTTACATAGAACAAAATAATGGTTCATACCTATATAATTTCCCTAAAGTATGGTTTGTTTCATTTGCAATGTTGTGACTTGTAAGCAAGGTTAGCGAAATTATAACTTAAAACAAAATGTGATGCTGGAATAGCCAAATATAACTTGGGTTAGGTTAGGTATACTTACAAAAAAAAGCAATCATTTTAAGACAAGTATTCACTTGTTTTTTGATAAACAACATTATGGTTACAAAAGTTGTGGCCGCAAGTGTGTGTGTAGCATCATCATCATCATCATTGGCCTCACACGTCTGTGACAGACGATTTAATCAGTGTCTGAGGCAAGACTTTTCATGGCTGTATAAGCCGATACGGGAGCGGCATAGTTTTCCGCACGCTCTACAAGTGAAGGTGGAATTTGAGACTGGCACATGCATGTTTAGATGACGTTTTTGCCTTTTGTTAGCGAGACCAGAAAACCAGGCATTATCGTGTGTTTTACGCCCATCAAACACACGCTTACGCCATTCGTCCCTATCCTCAGCAAGCTTCTCCCAGCTTTGATGGTCAATGTTAAACGCAGCCATGTCCCGCTTGGTGCAATCTTTGAAACGCAGCATAGGTCTTCCAACCCCTCTTTTAGCGTTTGCTACAGCGCCAAGCATAGCATAAACATTAAAAAAATGTGCCAATTTCCAGACTTAAGCAACTAGCCGTACCTGTAGGTAATATACTTAATCAAAATACTTATACCAAGCAGGTACCAAACATTTCAATTAGTTTGTGCCGAATCATCGTTCACTAAATACAACCCCGCAGTTGAATCATTGTTCGTCGACAGTTATTGTGTAACTTCCCGTCGAGCTTTCAATTTCGGAGGGATTTGTAATGAAAGAGAAATGTTTTATAAGTGAACATGGAGAAAAGTTTCAGTTAAATTTTACTATGATAGCAACCGAAATAATCAAACTCCCGATGTTGGCTATATCCTATTTTTTGACGATACAAGTTTACATATCCCATACAAAAGCTGAGCATCGTGATTCACGTCGCCGTATCAAATTATGACAGCCACATTACACATTTGTATGGTAAACGCAATATTTAAATCTGACAGCTATATTTATATCTTATCCTACTGAGAAATAAATGCTACTCCTACTGACAGAACCAACGAATTACTTTTATATTTTTGATAATATTACCAATGACATAAAAATTATTGGATGGCACAGAATAATTTTGAAGTGTTAATTTGAAAGTGGCGTGTTGAGTTACAGAGTTAATGGATTCGTGGGTTATTAATGAGATTGAGTTATAATTTAGTAATTATATAATATGCTTCGTTTGTTTCATTATAAAATGAAATTAAGTTATTTTTGTCTAATACTGTCAATACCCCGCACAGCTCTCGCCATGTTGGCCACAATGTGTCAAAAATCCACAAATATTTTAAATAAAATAAATAGTTATTATACTAAGTTGTACCTTGCATTATAAAAAAAACATTACAATAAAATCTTAAAACTACAAATTAAAAACCTCTTCTAACGCACCACACTGAGGCAACGCAGTTATAATAAGTCTATGTACCTCTATTATTTATTAGTATTGGTATTAGTATTTGTATAAGTATATTTTTAATATAATAATGTATATTAGAACAATAATGATGTATAGGTAGGTATTTATTTTCATAGTAGTAAGTACGACATGTTGTTTTACTTTTGTATTTTCACTTTCTAGTGCACCCGCTTCATTTTCTCTCGCTTTACCCTCTGGTTGGCTGGTAGAAAATCTTTTTATCTATTTATATATCAATCTGTCTACCTATCTATCTAATTAGCCCACTGCTGCTGGCTTTAGAGAATGCCGCGTGGCATTAGGCCCGCATTTTGTACAATGGACAATAAAGTTTAAAATAAACAAATAAATAGAATTTTTGAATCTAGGCTTGCTTTAAGAGAAGAGAAGAGAAGGACTATTTAGTCAAGGTTTGGCAGCTGACAGACGTTGCATTTAGGAGCAGTGAGCCGCTGAAGTAGCAAAAAAGCAGGTAGAAAGAAGGTGATTTTTCAACTTCATTGCAGTCTGCCAAGATTTTAGTTACAAGATAAGAGTCTGGCAACATGTCTACGTGTTTCTTTATATTTAAAATAAACACCTACCGTGTTATAACAATAAAGTTAGACGCGTTCTTAGGCAGGGTTTAAAATATTTTTCTATTCGATTTGACGCCGCCAAAAGGCCTTAGCCACATCATATCTTTTAATAAGACCGTTATTATCTGGCACATAATCTAGTTCGGAGAGCAACCACAGAGCAGCGGCCAGACTTTCACCTTAATATTTATGCTCAGATTCTAAAACTATTATTCATTTTCTTTACAAAATTACTTTGGTTTTATGTAGTTACCTACCTTCTTGACCTTAAACTGCCTGCCAAATCGTGGTGAATACTGTAGACACTCCTTAATAATAAGCTGAGGACTGAATGTGGCCGTTCATAATATGTAACCCTCTCAACTTACGCCATTTGGTTTTGTTTTTGTAACCTGCTGATTCCTAAAACTTGGTGTTGCATTCATATCTCACATACCTAGTCAGACAAACACAAAACCGAATCACAGTTGCAACCAACATTTTACCATATCTGCAAAAACTTCTGAAGTGTACCTTAATCAAATGTTGCGAAAGTTTGGAACAGTTGCAAACTGAATCAGCAGAGTTTCACGATGTTACATGGCAAAGTTTCATATCGCAGTAATATTGGGACAACCTATTAGAGTTCGGCGTTGAATTCGAATCAATTCAGTAATAATAAGACCCTACCACGACATTACTCATTCGACTATGTTGAATAGTCCGATATTTCAGCCCAGTTGCATGGGCCATGATCATGGAACAACTGAAACCTGCTTACTACGAATCTTGTTATAGATTAATTATACTTAATTTTATTAAAATAACATAATGTTTTATCTTGGAACGCTAAATGGACAATGGAGAAAAAAACAGAAGATTTAGATATGATGGAGATCAAAACCGTTTTTCTGGTTGTTCTCTTCAAACATAAGACTAGAGTCTTACTTTTATCGGTACAGTAATTGCAACGTTTCTTTTCCCCATACTTATTGACCTCATTATACGAGACGAAATACACGCCAAATAAAGGAAAAAATAATGTCAGAAGGTCCAACTCATTATACCTCTACAATGTAGTTTTTCAATTTAAAAAATCATGATTACTTATTATGAAAGTATAGTATAATAGCTTCTTCTACCCCGGTTCAGTATGAGTACTAACTAACCTCACTTATAGTTCAAAACCTATTACAAACATACCATTGCTGTGTGATGCCGACTTAGAAGAGCATCACCCCATTGCCGTGTAAAGCTGGCTTAGAATAGCATCACCCCATTTATTTCCTGCGGGTGTTGTAAGAATCAACTAGGGGACTTGAGGGTTTCATGTGTTATAATTTAATGGCGACAGGCTGACAACCTGTCACTATACAATTATACACAATTTTTCTGAAACGGCCCCAGAATTTTTGTCAGACTACGCGATAGCTATCGTATTTTTACGCTCTTTCTACCCCGCAAGGGAGAAAGACGTGATATGTGTGTGTACTCGTATGTATGTGTCGTAGTGAGTATTTTAGGGATTAACGGTAACATTTACTGTAAGTCCAAGTTAGCTAAATCTCAAATCGTAATTAAACCATTTTCGCTTTTCATGTCTTTCGAGAACAAGTAGTAGTCAGTACACATGTATAACAATTTTTTAACAAAGCTTAAGCTACAAATTTTCAGTTTTTATGATAATGTAACTCGAAATGTTAATTAGCTTGCACGCTTACATTCCACTCAAAAACATTTTAATTCCACTTTAAAGAAGTTTTCTGGTGTGTCGTTCTAACTACATGTAAATCGTATGAATAAATATGCGATGCCTTGAAATTGACTACGAATATTTACATTTATTATGTAAAAACTACATTTATTATACTTCCTATTAAGTAATATGAAATGAAACTATTTTCAATCAACAGAGACCTGTCTCCTTGGTATTTTGATAAAAGATGTTCAGTTCATTTCATGCCTGTTCATTATACCATGAAATAATGGACTTGCACCCTTCCACATACTCTTGAAGCCATTATTGTGCACGTATTAAATGCGAAAGTCAGGTGGAGAACACTCGATTTTAACGAGCTGGTGGGGAGGTGAGGACTCTTGGTTTTGTGCGGCACTAAAGCCGTCCCGTGCCACTGCCGGGATTTTGTGCGGCACTCCAGCCTGGTCCCGGCGCTGGCACTTCACGGCAAATGCCACGATAAGACGCTAGATTTAGTGGTTCCTTTTTAGATCCAAACTATTCTTGGGGGATCTTAGGAATCACATTTGAGGTCCGTTGCTACGTATTGTTAGCGCATCCGTAACGCAGACAAAAGAAAATAACGAATTCACATCTTATTTCCATAGAAATACGGCGACGTTGCGTTGACAGATGCGTTTGTCAAAACACAAACGACTCATCCGAATTTCCTTTCGTTGTTCCGGATGCGCTAAAAATATGCAGCAACGGACGTCAAGTAGCAGAACCGCCTTATAGTCTAAAATTATCCAGATTGAAATGGCTGATTGATATAATGAGACCCAAAATGACGGTCTACTATTGTAGAATTTGAGGCGACAGGCTGACAACCTGTCACGAAAGTGATGCATGATTTTTATAAATGTTTGTCAGACGAAGGGTAAATTTCTGTTTTTTACGGCCGTTCACACTCTGCCTACCCCGCAAGGGATAAAAGCATGATATGTGTATGTCTGTATGGATGCGTTTTTTCAATTAGCTTCTGGTTTCACTAGCTAACGGCGTGTTGTGTAACTTTTTTCTACGAGGCTTTTAGTCTAATAAGATCTAGTGACAAATAGTCGCACTACTTGCCGTTAGACATAGTTCAAATGAACTTTTTACAACAGTCTATTTCCATGAATATTAATTATTCAAAACTGCCACAATACCTACGTTTGTATTATACATTTTATATGATTACATGTCAATTGCATATCAATATTATAGTGGACCTACATTACATTCGAACCTGTTACCGATAGCTTAACGATCATGATTAATATCGCCAGATATCCATACGGCTCACAAAGGGTTTAATATATGTGCAATGCAATACAGTAATATATGCATTACATATTCAGCGGCTAGGTGTATGCAATCAGGCTATGCATTGCAAGGTTGTGCACTCGTCTGGTGTGTGGTTTGTGAATTTGTGATTGTAATGTAAAACATCTGATCCATCTGATTGTACAGTTGTTCATATACATTTTTCAAATAGGAAACTTACTAGGACTACCTACTGTTAGTGATTTTTTATTTATATAATGATAGGTACATGTGAGAAAACTGAACTAAACAACATATGGCAAAAGAACAAGTCTTAATCACGTCTTGTGACAAATATTTTCAAATAATTTTAGAATGCTGTCATGAACTCAATTACTTCTCACGCTTTATTTCATTTCATTTTTTAAACTCTGATTCAAACTAAAGTTTCAAAAATGTTATAAGTAATAGTAAAACTCTCACCTTTCAAAGAAATGCTTGAATGAACACACCTGGAGCAACGCCGGTAACTTTGTGGCGATTCCTCCTGTTTTCGCGAATAAATCTTCAAGTCCCACAATGGCAGCTGAAGTGAAAAAACAAGGGAGTGCTGAGCTGAAGAAATTGGACTTTAATCAAACTGTTTGACTGTAAAAGTTTCATAAAGAAACCATGTTTTTTCTTCATTTTCAGCAAAACCCTACTGGCTTCGGTCACATGAGCATTTAAAACGGTAATTCAATACTTTTTATTTAAAAGAATTGACTAGACATACTCACTCATTTATAATATAATATTCGGTTTTATTGTTTATCACGATTCTTGAAACAACTCTGAATTATTATTTTTCGGCAGGACACAACAAACGATGTCTGTGACCTGTGTTTTTGTAAACCTATTATGAATTGGTGTATTTTACATTAAGATACCTAGCGCTTTTTATATAAAAGAAGGGCATAATATGGAACGTCATGTTATTTAAACTTTGAGCCAGATGCACACTTCTAACTGTGGATAAATCAGGTTTATTGTGAGTTGCTTGCAGCGCCAGTGTGGTGGTGAAATTGGATGGACTGGACCTTGATTGAGTCAAGTCGTTCGAGTCTCTAGCACAAGTATTATGTACTATAGAGCAGCTACAAGAGATAAAACAAAGTGGTTCTGCTATAAGATATAATGTACAATCTTAACGTTCATAAAATAAGAGTAAATCAGATATGGGGGTTGATAGGGATAGAAAATAAACCGGCTTGAATCGTAAAAGTACATAATTTTTCTAAAATTGTATACCTAACAGGGGAAGTGTTTTAAAATTTGATATTCAATACATATAATTTCACTTTAGAGATTCAGTTTTTGATACACAAAGCGAGGAGGTGGGTTTCAAAGCTCCCAAAATGCTAGTGTATATAATGTTGTCAAAAACTTATAAGAGTCATATTATGAATAAATAATTTTGAGCATTTTTAGTAGATAGTAAAGCGAGTAAGTTGAGATCCCGTCCAACGTGTTTAAAACATTCTTCTTTGACATACACTAGACGGAACATCTCCTATGCACTGAGAGAATAAATGGGATATGTTTGAGACGTAGAGGAAATCGGAATAAGGGAATCACTGAATAAATAGCGTAGGATCTTAGCTAGTAGATATTGGTGGCTGAAATTTTATGTTAGTTACATGCATACATATATCACGCCTATATCTCTTGCGGGGTACGTAAAAAGGACATTTACACCACATCTGATAAATATTTGAGGGTCAATTAGAAAATTGTAAATCGCGATAGTGACAGGTTGTAAGACCTTCGCCCAGTATTGTAACCTTCGAGTCCGCTAATCGGTTAATTATTTAAACGCTAATTATTTTTAGAAAGAAGTAAACCTGTTGTGTCTTGTCTCATTATAAATTGTAACTGCGTATGTTATTGTGTTCAATAAATGGTTAAATAAAAATAAAATGGTTTAACATTAATTTGGAAAGCTGATACAGATATGTCTTCTCTGGCATCCTAGTAGGAACTGGTGAAACAATATGAATAAATAGGTGTTAGGTAGGTATGAAAGAGCGGGTTTTTTATTTTATTTTCAACAAAGAAAGTAAGTAAGTAAAAACACTTTATTACACAAAATAACAAATAAAAATATCAGGAAAATTCAAAGCTAACATGCGCAAAGGCGGCCTTATCGATACAAGCGATCTCTTCCAGACAACCTTTGGGTGGAGGAGAAAATATTGAAAACAGAGCAGTGCGAGAGTAATCACAAAAGAAAAGGTAATTTGAATAAACGCAATAAATACAGAATACAAAACCATTATAAATATAAACCTACATGTAAATACACGTATATTTATTGATTAACATATATTAATAAAGAAGAATAAACATATATTATAAAGAAAGTTTTTAAATAGATGTACTATCTAAACGTTATATGATCTGTGCCCAAGCTGAGGACCTAGCGTGGATTTCTAGGAGGAATCACATTAACCGCTCTTTGTACGGAGAAGGAAATCTCCAAAGTAAACGGTTTTAGCTTTTTATAAATTGACTTTCGAATGCAAACGGAAGCTTAAGTGCTTCACTTTGAAAAGAATTAACTACCTATTTATCTTGTGTGTTATATGATTTATACACCTGTACCAAATTGTAGTGTATATAACCTCTATATACGGATTTAAACTGATGCTTAGGTAAACTTAAGTAAGCCTTAATCATGACTGGATTTTAGAAATTAAGATTTTCATCTTTTTTTCGTGTGGGACACCTAGTCGTCCATCGACCCGATGAAAATTAAGATTTATTTATCTATTTATGTTGTACGTAAGTAAACAATGTATAGATAGCTTCTTTTGACTGGTTTTGACAGTATTATAAAGAAAGATAAAATATTCAGAAGAAAATCTAAGTAATTAAGAAGAATAGGTAATTATTCCTATTTAATACGTGATGATGGACATCATTAAATCACTTCTTGTTGGGTTACACGCGTATTTTTCCGTGGAGTTATATTGAAATTTTAGTCGGTGGGCTGATAACATGTCGCTACGGTGATACAGAATTTTCTGAATGGCCATCAAATGTATTTCACGACCGTTTTTGCGCTGCCTACCGCGCAAGAGATATAGGCGTGATAAATATATATGTCACACATTTTTATCTCTTCAAATCGTTTTACGCTCAGAAAAGCTACCAATACACCACCAATTTTAAAAAAGGAATACGAGAATCGAAGCGTTCGTAAACCTAAACCTTCGGCTAAACTTACACCCACCGCCTGCAAGTTTTTCGTTCCCGGGACAACTTACAGTGCAATGGTGCGAAAACTACTTCCCCGACGAATTGGAAGGATTGGAATAGCTTTAGATACTTTTACGTGGACTTCTGAGTTTATTACTGAGTTCAATTTATTTCTGACTCAAGAAACTTTCATGCAATTTTATAAAAACATTTCCTTATAATTAACACCTACTATGAAAGTTCTAGTAAAAAGCAAATTTGTCTGAAAACTATTTTTTTCGGGTGGCAGTAGATATTTAATTAGCGATAGAACCGTTAACATTATCCACCGGTTGATGAAAATGCTATATATAATAATAATCGATTCAAGGACGTTGCTTTAGACATCTGCTAATGTCTGCTACGTCGTAGCAAAGTGCTACGGTGTTTTTACAAAGAGCAGTTTCTATGTGGAAATTCCGAAAGTCTCCAAGAAAAGCTCGGATGAGAAATCTATCTCTTTTCTATACCGTCGAGATATAGAATAGTAGGAGATACTTGGCTAACAACATGTAACGTCCTCGGTTACAAATTGTTTGCGGAGAAAGAAACTAGCTTCTAGTGGTCATGCTTTTAAAGTCTATATAATAGTTTACTTATCTTGTTTTTTCATAAATAATCCGAATAACATGATCAACTTCATAGAATCCAGAACTCAAATGTTCCAACTCAATTTAATATTATATTGAGGGGTTAATGGAGCGTATTTTATAAAGCGTTAAATGTAAAACACATGTTCACAAAGAATAAGCCTAATATGATAATATACAACACAATTCATTGTGGTATGGTATCAAAACAGTAAAAACATACCCGCCATATTATATTCCCAGACTCTTTTTACAAAAACCCTTTCTGTAATGCAAAGCCCTCATTAAAATGAGTGTAGTAGAGCAACAAATCGGTCCTTACAATCGGAACACAGAGCACGCCGCCCACGACCGCTCGAAACCGGTTTTTACTGAACTCCGGTTTTATTTTACTTTTAGGGTTCCGTCATTCAAATAAAAACTAGTACATTTATTTTTAATTTTACATACCTATCTTTTACTCATCCCAGCTCTGTGTTATTTAATTCAAATCGAGATTATAACAAATATATCTTACGTTTCCTTTAGACACTTTACATAGCTATGTGGGCACGGATAATAAAAAATATACTATTTTCCGCTCACGTTCTCAAATCTCACATCCAAAATTCCGCAAATTGAACTATACCGCAAGATTCAAGTGAGTTTCGACCCCTACTTACTACCTCTACCTTCTTCTACTTACTACTTGGTTCACTAATGAGTAGTTGAACCTCATACACTAATATTTGACAGCGCTTTACCTGTAACCACAGGATTTTATTCTTTCTGCGAATGGTAATGACTGTTTTGTTCAGTGAATAGAAATGAAGGCAATGTAGAACATTGTTGTCGACTGTACCTCGAGTCCTTTGTTCTCAGGAAGCACAGGTTCTCAAGCTGTATAACATTTATCTGTTTATTATAGAAGTTTATGTAGAAGCAACAATATTCGAGCGCTTTATGGTAAAACGTCAGCGAAACTATCACCTCTCATTGAAAATATTCTCTAACTGAATGCAGTCACCACTGTACTTTAAATAATCTTTGCAGTTATAACCGCCAATTCATACTTTAGTTTTCTGGATGACTCGTGTTTAACGAGAAATTTTTCATTGTTTGGATGCACTTGCAACAGAGTTCTTCTTTATTTTTCAGATTCCATAATATAATTTTATTATTCTAAATGGCTTTCAAAAATATATCAGTATGGAATTTAATAGTTGAAAAGCAGTGGTATACTGAATAAACTGGCTTAACAGCCGTGGCAGGTTCCAGCTCTTTTGTTTGACCGGGGCGGCGCAGATACAGTAAAGAAATTAAAAATGGCGTTTTTGTGAACTATTCAGGAGCCTACTAAAGCTGTTTCACAAATTTGTATTGTTGTTTTTGTTTCTTTTTATTAATTTAAGTATATTAAATAATACATGGTTAAATTAAACTGACTCAACTATTTTATGTAAAAATTCGTCTCCATTTTAAAGGTTGTAGACACTAGCGTTTATCACAAGATAACTGTGAGAGTACCTAGACATTCTGCAACAAAAAATTTCATTAGTGTGATTCAAGCGATTCAAACCCACAACTTTCGATGAACTACCGTGACGTTGTATCGTCCGCAGTAGTGAACATAGAGGTATTATGCTCTTTCTTACTTTTACTAGAGAATATGCTGTTTGCGGAATTACTTCACAAACCGTGCGCTTCTGGGATATTTAGGTTATAGACTGGAGAATTAAGCTAACACGAATAATACCAGCTCAAAACAGCTCATAGTTATTTGAAGTCCTTTATTAAACTGGTTCGTTTCATTTTAATTTACACAGTTTGACTTCATGTAATGTTTTACTGTTCTTTTCTTTTTTTGAAAGTTACAAAATTTTCAAGCGCAGGCAGGATAAAAACCTGACTTTCGCATTACTGTGGCGACGCCTATTCCATCTGGGCTACCGCAACTCGTTCCTTGCCCGCCAATTTTGCAAATGTACTTTAATGCCAGTAACGCGTGGCACGGCTCCATCTACCGGGTTAGTTTTACAACTAATACCCGGCGACTAATTCTATCTTTATCTTTATCCTGCCCGCGCTTGAAAATTTTGTAAGTTTTTAAAAATTGTATACCTAACACGGGAAGTGTTTTATCATTTGGTATTCAATTATACTGTTCTGCTGTTTCTTTCATATTTCAACACGGCAACAGACATAGCCTGCCCCTATCGGGGGATATTTCCATATGAACTGACCATGCATAGTCTGTGGTTTGGCGAGCACAGTGAAAGATGATGAATTCACATAGAACGCTACTTACTATTCCCTGAATAAATGTATCGCTAGGTAGATTTTTACGACACCCCGGATAGAATAAGGATGATGCTAAGCCGGCATCACTGGATCAAATAATATCTTTATAAATTAAATAATACTTTACGCATCGTAGCTACCAGATAGTTACTCTACATTGCAAAGGTAATCTATTGAAAACCAACCTAAACCTTTTAGAACCCCTGCTTTTTTTCTTGTTCCTTTGTTTTCAAGTTCACCTCACGACCCTGACCGAGCTGGAGTCACGCAATGACTCAACTACCATGAACCACTATTCCACACAACTATGAGTCAATGTCATGACCTTCCAAGGTCATCTGAAGTCATCGAGGGAAAAGCTGCTCGGTAATAGATTATTTACTTCATGACTGTTATCGAAGTAAGTCAGCGATACATCATTGTGAATGATGAGTCGACAAGATTACCTAATATGAAAGCTTTTGGAATTGTTTTAAGAAATTGAATACTAAAGTGAATGTGTATATTACTTATTTATTCTAAATTTAGACTGGCTACGGCGTGGCGTAGCAAAAGGTTCACTTGATCAACTTCAAGTTGATTATAACATTTAAAACTGGCTGAAAGTATATTGGAGACGCTAAAATTCAGGGCTTCCTTCGTATTTAATACATTAAGCTAGCTTGCTGAAGGACATATGACAAACTAACAAAGTAAATAGAGTTGGCTAAGCAAGAGTTTTTATAGTCAACTATGAAACCACCAATACCAATAATGCTTATAATTATCTATATTGATGAAATTTAGTACAAAATTTGAGTGAAGGTAGAGTAAAGAAGTATAGGTTTCAGAGCTAGGTGAATAGGAAATTGACAACGTAACGTTTTCTTGGCATTTATTCAATCCCCTTACTCCGCGTCAATAACCCTAACTCGATCGACCCGCAGTAAAAGATACGCTGTGATTTAATTTCCTCACAATTTTGCTCAAGAATTTCAGCCGCCGCCTTCGAAGAGGAATTTAATTTGGGGTTTTTAAGCCTGTGATCTTGCTGTATTTTGTATAAATTTGCGCCAAAAACCTATTACTAAGTAAAAATATTTATTGCTTAAAAAAACACAAAATAAATTATACATTAAGAATACTTACTTACTTAAAACATGGACGTAACAAAGTGACCTGATGAAAGAACTTACCTACTTAGGTAGAATATGTTTTAACTATAACTGGCAATTGGTCCAGTATTTTCTCGTGGAAGATAATTAATTGCATGTTTTTCAGCAGTAAAACGTAGGTAGATTTACTAACTATCCGAATGCACGTTTTCCGTAAATGTCACATCTTAAACTAGAATTTTAAATATTCACTAGCGCCTTTTGATGCAATAAAAACGCAATAATGTTACGGATTTTGTACCTGTGCAGATATTGACATTTGCCGTGTCGTGGTGCAGTTGCCTCTAATGTGTTCGGACCTTTACGAAAACCTCACATTTTGATAATGGAATTTCACGTCCTACCTTCGTTACATGTTATTCTCCGTCGATAAATTGTTAGGAAGCTCTCCACCACACAAATAGGGTCAACATTTTCAAACGCGAGGAAAGTTTGAAACATTCTAAGCGGAAAATCGAAGGTACAGGGAGCCTGGCATACTCACGCAATGTAGCTGCACATACGATCGAAGACAAAAATTGCAAATATTCTGTACAAGACCTCAAAGTACTTTGTATTTGTTTAATAGTTTTATCGGCTACTCCCTGATATAGTGTTTCTTTCTGAATCACTTTGCTGTTTGGCTCCCTCTATCTACTTCTTTACCTACTCTAGGTTAGGTATATCCTTTGTGAGCGTTTACTGAGATTCCTCACTCGCCAACTATTCAGATTTACTGTAGCCAAAAGGTTTAGGGGGACTATTCTATCTATTCTGTGCGAAACTTTGCATGAATTGTGTGTGTGTGTGCTGTGTCGTTCATGACCGATATTAGCATTGGATGGATTAGAGTGGACCACAGAGCAGCGAAACGTAATGCGCTGTGACCACTAACGCAAATTATTTGGTCTGTGGCGTGGAAATCGGTGATAAGATAGATAGATAGCTAGATGAACACTTTATTGCTTACAACAGAAACAAAACAATACAGAAAACTTAAGACTAAAAGTAACCAAAGGCGGCCTTATCGCTTGCATCGATCTCTTCCAGACAACCTTTACATTCCATTAATGAATTTTTTTTACATTGAAATAGAAACAAAAAAGAATGTGCTGTGTGATGCCGGCTTAGAATAGCATCACCCCATTTCTTACCCTTGGGAGTCGTAAGAGGCGACTAAGGGACTCGAGGGTGTGTATTGCAATTTTAGGCGATGGGCTGACAACCTGTCACTATGGCGATGCACATGTCAAATATGGTATGGTATGGTAGTTCCGTTTTGCGGCCGTTTGCGCTCTGCCTACCCCGCAAGGGATATAGGCGTGATGCGTGTATGTATGCAAAAAATAAATTTTGATTTGCAAGTAGTTGCATAAGCACATTAACAGTAAAATTAAGCCTTTTTAACAAGTACGCTTATCATGCCGTGTGATACTGGCTTAGAATAGCATCACCCCATTTCTTTCCCGCAGTTGTCGTAAGTGGCGACCACGGGACTTGAGGGATTCATGTGTATTACAATTTGAAGTGACAGGCTGACAACCTGTCACAGTGGTGATACACGTTTTTTGAAAACCGCCCTCAAATATTTGTCAGACGTGGCAATAGCGACCGTATTTTTACGGCCTTTAACGCTCTGCCTACCCCGCAAGAGATGAAAGCGAATTGTATGTACGCATTTCTTTA
The DNA here is from genome assembly GCA_027580185.1 of Tuta absoluta. NCBI lineage: Eukaryota > Metazoa > Arthropoda > Insecta > Lepidoptera > Gelechiidae > Tuta > Tuta absoluta. Next base: position 9,169,703 of record JAQAHW010000016.1, on the reverse strand, counting down.
CAGTAAAATTTTCTTACGTGACTCTATATACCTACTAGAATAAGAATGATTTATCCATTGATCTTGGAATATTTGTTTATTAACACAGACATGACCTAACGAGACGATTTTTTTAATGAATGGAGTATATTAAATATTTATAGTTATTTTACCGCTAATATTATTCATTCCAAAACATTTTTATTGTTTTCATTCCAATTATCTTTCATGCTTAGAGAAATATTTTATTATTGTTCAAGTGCAGCTATAAATAACAAGTTTTATGTCCGGCTTAATAAATTATTCAAAAGATTCGTAGCAGAGGAGAAAAGAAAAGGCTATTCTCACACGCGCCGAATGATTTTCCGATGTTTTACCGTGTCCGGTTTTTTGAAGGAAATAGTTAATTAAATCCCATACAAAAGCTGTTGCAGCTGTCATGTCACATATTCTCGTTTAACACGTTCGTTGCGTTATGAGGTAGAAAAAGCCACATGCGTGTCTTCTTCCTGTTGCGGCGCACAAAATCGCGCGATCTCACTCTGTGCGGGGAGCTGCTCCATTGGTATTTCTTTAGGTGTGACAGAGACAAATATACATTTTTGCTTGTCTCGTGAAGTCTATGTTAGTGGCACATTTATTTGTTAATGAGGTTGAAAAGGTCTCATACGCACTGAAGGTAAATTATTCACGTTCAGTGCGGATTGAGGTTTTAATTGCCTCATGAATTGTAGGCCTCACAGACGCACGGAGCGGGGCGCGGGCAGCGCGGGCGCCGGTCGTCTTCTTTTAGTGACGCGCTAACTTTCGATAAGGGAGCACGCCGCGTTTCGCTACCACTAGCCCGCTCGTATCACATTTATTTTTAAGTGCAAATCAAGCTGCAAAAAAGACTAAAAAAATAAAAACTTTTTGCGGCCAGTGTGAAAAAGCTCTGTGTTTGCCCTGTTTCAATGAAAAACATTTTGATTAAGCATATAAATTTTCTTAACTTTTCTCATTTTGAATTTTTTAATTATTCTTATATTAAAAAAAATATTACTTTTGCGGCCAGTGTGAAAAATCTCTTTGTTTGCCCTGTTTCAACGAAAAACATTTTGATTAAGCATTTAATTTTTCTTCAAATAAAAATATTATGATTATCGTAACTTGCAACTTTCTTTTGTTCCCATCACTAGTCGATATACAAACCAAACTTTCTTTCAGTGCGTTATGAGGCAGAATAGATGACATATTTTATTTATTTATTTATTCAAAAACGAAATGTCGTAAACGCTGGCGAAGCTAGAATTCAACGAGGTATATATCTAAGTTTACACATCTCAAAAATCAATAACATAGAATCATTGTTGACCTGTATAAGAGTTTTTTTTTAAAAACCAACTTTCTTAGGCCGAAAAGGTCTCATACGCACTGAAAAGAAGTTCAACGTTGGCCCAGAAAGGCCTCATCCGCACTGTCTGAAAGTCCTTACAAAATAGCGCCGCTTGGAACGTGTTAAATGGTGGCTTTCATAATTAACGAACCCCAATATAGTCCGATGCGTCTGCAATTCAGCGTAAGAAAAGTTTCAGTATTTTAGCTTAGGTTCATTTGTCAACCCCATTCTCAGCATAGTGGCAAAGTGTCCGCTAATCTCAACTCAGTGTTTGTATAATTAAATAGACCGAGGGTCCTAACTGAATTATTTATTTGGTAATATCATAATGTCATGTTTGTTTTAATTTCCACATATTTATAATATGGGAAGCTGTGCACAATTTATTTGTAGGTACAGGGATTGATATCTACGAATAATAAGATACAACAGGATACATTACCAGTGCTACGCCGTAGTAAATGACTACGAAAAAAAAAACCAAACAAAAGCGTGTCAAAATGTATGTTCTTGCAGCAGAGTGCCCCAGGTGTTATTCTACTACAAGGCGTCTGAGGCTGCGTCTACCTACTAAGTGGTAAGGTAAGGCTTTATGAAAATACACTGAACTTTCTGTTTCCTTGGATAAACCAGACATTATAATTTAAGGTACAAAGTAGTTTCGTAGACGAGTATAGAAAAGATGCCTCAGTATTTTCTAAATTAGTAGACAAAGCGGTTCGCCCAGCGATTTTACTTTCTTTTAACTGTTTTACCGTGGGAATAAGACCTTTCACTAATAAACATTGGTATAAAATAATTTGCCTTGATATAACGTTTAACGCAAAACGCTCAAAACTACCAATCAGATTTCCATTTCCTTATTAACCTACTTATTTTCCTTTTGTCTTTGATTAAAATATACTTTTCGCAGTTTCTATCCCTCCCATATTTCAAAATCTTTTTATCTTTTTCTCACACCACTACGCTCTAATGCCTCTTTAGAAGCCTCAGGCGGATAGGGAGGGATACGATGTTACCGTATATGGAAGAGAGGTGTTTATTATTAGCCCCGTATTGCAAGTGCAAGATGCGCCGCCGGCAATCGATGCGGTTACCATGGTGACGGAAGCCAGACGAAGCTTTTATACCGTGCGACACGATATAGCTCATCATGATTACAATTAATGTTCTTGCTTACATGCAACTACTTCAACCAGCGAACCACACAATGGCTTTACCCGTTTTTTCATGGGAATAAGACGATTGCCCGAGGTTAAAAGTAGTCATAAAACTCTGAAATAATGTAGCTTTCTCACAATGTTTTTTTTTCAAGGTTTCGTTTCTTACTTTCATATTTATTTAACTAAAATTATTTCTTACTTTGATGTTTTAATAACTAATTTTTAATACTTATGACTCATATTTATGTGGCCCCCGGTACCTACTTAAAATATTGCTAAATATATATTAAAGCAAGCATAGCAAGAAAAAGTATAATTTAGTAGAAAGTTGTAAATGCAACCAGCAGGCATACTCACAGCATAACATGCAAACATCCATTCGCTACCACCACCGGCTAGATTGAATTTGTAATCTGATTCGTTGTAGGAAGTTTTTGCATCAAACAATTTTTTTACCTGATTTTAGGGATCCGTACCTGAAGGGGAAAAAGCGGAGCCCTTTTAGGATTACTTTGTTGTCTGTTTGTCCGCCCGTCCGTCTGCCAAGACCCTTTATTTCGGACCCGCTTAAAGATATCGAATTAAAATATAAACTGTATACTCAGGTCTACGGCCGCTTGTACAAAGCAGTTGTTGTTAAAAAAACAAGCACCTAAATTAATTTTAAAAAATACGACCGTTTATGTTGTTTTATGCTGTTTAGACCCTCAATGTAGCAGTATACGCTTTAATACTAAATAAATAGATACACTTTATATTAATGTACTTTAAGTTGCTTTTAAACACACTGATACTTCAAATGAATGTATGTAAATAGTTTGCAAAAGCTCTATGAATAAATTCAAAATTCAGTTATAAATTCAGCTCTCTTTGAATAAAACTTGCCAACCTTTATTTTTTTTATCGTTTTGTTCCTTTCGTAATTGTTTTAATCGAATTTTAAATCAAGGCTCTTTTCCATAAATGAAAAAATCTCTCCCTTGTTGTCTTATAACAGGGCATTGTGAAGTCAAGCTAGGTAAGTTGTTAATATCCCCGATCTTCGGTGCAAATGCGGGGTTGACCCACAAACCACGGTCCACCTTATATCGTGCTCTGCGTGTCCTACCACCTGTACGCAGGAGCAGCTGATGACAGCCAATGATAATGCTGTGAGAGTGGCAAAATACTGGTCGAACGAAATTTGAGGCGATCGGCTTTCCATCGACACGATAGAAGAAGAAGAAGTTGTAAATAGTTGTACTTAGGTGGAAATCACGTAGATATAAGTAGGTGCCTGCTCTGAAAATGACAAATTGAGATGATTCGATGCCTATAATATAACAAGCGTGGTGAGTAGGCAAGGCAATACACCCCAATATAGGGAAAGGCCCGTGTCCAGCAGTGAACTGTTCGGACTGCTATCACATCACAAAGTGTATCTTTATGGGTTTACCAACTCGTAAAGCGGCAAATTATTCGTGAAACTCATGAACTTTAAGGAACTTAAGGGCGGGGCAGACCGGCTCCGTATGCGTTCCGTATCCAGCTCTCGTCCGTAGTCACGCACGAACTGATGACGTTGTAATGTATAGGATTGTATGAGATACGGCACACCGCTTGCGTTGCGTATCCGTTCCGTGCTGCACGCAAGCGGTGTGCCGTATCTCATACAGTCCCATACATTACAACGTCATCAGTTCGTGCGTGACTACGGACGAGAGCTGGATACGGAGCCGGTGTGCCCCGCCCTTTATTGTATAACTAGATCTCCGCCCAGCGGTTTCACCCGCTGCCACTCATTTTCTCGTAAAGTGGCAAATTATTCGTGAAACCTGATAAATTGCTGTGTGATGCCGGCTTAGAATAGCATCACCCCATTTCTTTCCCGTGGGTGTCGTAAGAAGCGACTAAGGGACTTGAGGGTGCGTGTGTATTGCAAATTTAGGCGATGGGCTGACAACCTGTCACACCATAATACACAATATTTCAAATGACCCTCAAATATTTGTCAGACGTGACGTGAACGTTCGTTTTTTACAGCTGTTCTGCTCTGCCTACCCCGTAATTGATAATAAGCGTGATATATGTATGTATGTTAACTGATAAACTTTAAGGAACTTATTGTAAAATTATGGTCCTCCCATACAAAATGGCTCGATTTTGTACTACCTAGTTTGGATTTTGATTGCTATATCAACAACATCAACATTCGCACTCTCCTATCACGACTGCTAGATATGCCCCCCCAAGGGGTTTTAGGTATGCTGCGTCATAATTTCCATCATCTGTTGCAGCTGCTAAAATCACACCAACCTTTGAGGGTCGACAAAATAATTAACATACTAATGTTTTGAGTCAATAATATCCATGAGCAATCTTCGTTCTTGTTGTTGTGGCAAATTTTTTGAGATTGATTTTTAATTCTATCTAAAAACCAATATTTGTGAATTTACCAAAAAAGTAGACGGAAATCCAAGATAAACATTACACCAAAAAATTATTACTGTAATTAAGATATAGGTAAGTACTGAATTATTATTGTAAAAATGACTTAATTTACACCAAATTTTGTTTACTTTGGTAGTAATCCAAAAACGGCCGTGTGATGCCGGCTTAGAATAGCATCTCCCCATTTCTTTTCCGTGGGTGTCGTAAGAAGCGACTTAGGGACTCGAGTGCATACATACATACATATAATCACGCCTCTTTCCCATAGGGGTAGGCAGAGACTACCTCTTTCCACTTGCTACGATCCTGACACACCTCTTTCGCTTCTTCAACATGCATCAATCTTTTCATACATGCTCGTCGGTTTAGGGTACTCTTGACCTGACCTTTTTTTAGAACGTCCCCGATCTGATCCAAGTACGTGCGTCTTGGTCCTCCCCTTCCAACATTCCCATCCACACTCGCCACATACACCTGTTTCTTTAATCTTCTTTCATTCATTCTCTCAATGTGACTCGAGTGTGTATTGCAAATTTAGGCGATGGGCTGACAACCTGTCACTATGGTGATACACTATATTCCAAATTGCCCTCAAATGTTTGTCAGACGTGGTGTAAATGTCTGTTTTTATAGCCGTTTACGCTATGCCTACCCCGTAAGGGATTATAGGCGTGATATATGTATGTATGTAATCCAAAAAATGAAATTGGAACATAAATATGGACGAGAAGCATAGTGGAGACGAAATGCTGTAGAGATGTAATGAGTAAGTACCTATTGGTAAAATTTTTGAGTTAGTGGCCACCCCACACTAGCCAAAAACTGGCACATGTGCCAGTTCGCAATATTTTTGGGGTAATTTAAAAGAATTCTTATTATTATTATTACACTATTCTGTTCTGTGCCGTGTAATGCCGGCTTAGAATAGCACCACCTCATTTTTTTCCATGGGAGTCGTAAGAGGCGACTAAGAGACTCGAGGGTGTGTATTGCAATTTTAGGCGATGGGCTGACAACATGTCACTGGCAATACATAATTTTCCGAATGACCCTCAAATATTTGTCTGACGTGGCGATAATGTCTGTTTTTTGTAGCCGTTTACGCTCTGCCTACTCCGCAAGGGATTGTAGACGTGATATGTGTACGTTTGTACGTAGGTACTATTCTGTTGGATGCATTTTTATTTTACCCGCCAACGCTAAATTAACTAATAAAACACAAATTATTACTGATTTCAGGAAATTGATCAATTCCCATACAAAATGATACAACTGTTCGGGATTATTTTTACTTTTCGCTGTCGGTTTTCTGTAGCTATTTATTATATATTCAGGTTAATGAGTTGTGTTATCCACTGTTGTTTGTCTGCCTTCAAGGTCTAAAATAAGCGGTGGTTGACTTATATATACTTGCGTATTTTTCCTAAGAGTACGGAATAATAAACACGGGTTAGCAATTTATGAAACTGAACAACTACCAACTTACTTTTTTAGTCTATTCAAGCCAACGGACGACTTTCATTTTATATTCGTCCGTTGGCTGAAAATTTTTCTATAATTTTCTTAAATATTAAAAATTCACTTCCACACCATCAATAATAATTTTACCGCCCCTTCCATTGCTTAGAGGCATGGCATGATAAAGGTCCATTAAGGTTTCTCATGCAGATGTACTACACGCGCCAACACTTTTCCAAAACAATAATGTTAAGCCGCCATCTCCTGTGCAGTGGATAAACTAATAAAACACGGTACGAAGCTTTGGTTTATTTCCGGTTTTAAGTTTTGCTACTTAACGGTAGATGACAGTACAAGTGTTTAAGTAGTACATTATTTTCCTGTAGAGGGCGTGCTGTAGAGTTCGGCCAAAAAGACTTATATCAAGACCTAAAAACAGATTCATTTGATTGACAGTGTCTGACTGACATGTCATTTTCAGCTGTGCGTTGCGTTTGCCGTGCCGGGAATCAAATCCTATAATTGATTTGAAGCTCTCTATTTTGGATATTTATTACAAGAGAACCACCGATTGATGTTACAACAAGTGTCTTCGCTGCTTCGCTGGTCGCATAAACTAACAGAGCAAAATGTGTGTTATCACAATAATAGTGGGATTGTTTGTTGTCCTATTAGCAGCACTTCTTCTCAGGGCAATGCACTTGCTATATCAAATATTTACAGGAAACTGTAAACTAGAAAGTACCGAAAACTTGCGCACAATCTTATGTATTGGGTCAGGCGGTCACACTACAGAACTGCTGAGGATAGTGAAGAATTTTGATTGCAACAAGTACGTGCCTCGTCTCTACATTGTCGCCGACAACGATGTCAGCAGTGAGGTCAAGATACACACATCCGAGCAAGGAAAAACCAAGTATGCATTGAGCAGAATCCCAAGAAGCAGAAATGTGAACCAGTCCTACTTATCTTCCATTTTCAGTACTCTGTATGCCACTCTTCATTCCATTCCAGTTGTATTCAATTTCAAACCTGATGTTATACTGTGCAATGGGCCCGGAACTTGTATACCTATCTGTGTAGTTGCTTTTATATTGAGATGTCTATTTGTTTTAGATTGTAGAATAATATTTGTTGAAAGTATATGTAGGGTAAGGACAATGTCTTTATCAGGAAAGATATTACAGTATTTTGCTGATATAATTGTAGTTCAGTGGCCGCAGTTAAGGGATGCATGTTTTAGATCTAAGTATTTTGGAAGGCTAACATAAAATGCTGTGTGTATTTTTTTACTTTAAAGTATTTTATGTCACCATAAAATAAAACTAAATGTTTAACTGTGAAAAAGTGTATAACTTTAATAGTTCTAGGGAGATCTAACATAAATTTTCTTAAAGTTAAGACAGTAACACTAAACCAAATGCTGCTTGCTTAAATAGAACACCTAGTAGGTAGTCCATAGTATCACAGTGAAATAATTTGCTCCTAAGAATAATAAAAATTACTAATTAAAGTGACAACTTTTCTTGCTTTTTCAGCAATAATAACTCATTTTCAATTCTTAAAGCTTAGGCACTTGATAAGCAACATTTGGAGTAATGCATAGCACTAAGATGTTTATTGACTAGACAATTTGAACATAGTAATACAAGCAAGCTTTATGTCAAGAATTAAGCCAGCGGTCAGGCGTTTTCCTATAGTCTCTATGTAGAGTGTTAGTCTTGTTTGTATTACTAGTTTTCAATGTCAAATGTAAACCCCTTTCATCTAAAAATTACAATAAATGTTTAGGCACATTGCATGTTTCTTAAGCTAAATAAGACCCTTGTGTTACTGCTATTGTTATTTAGTTTAGTTACAATACAACACACAGGAAACTGGCAACAAAACTCTTGACTTTATACCTAATTTTAAATTCTAATTAAATTCCCAGCCAAATTAACAAATGGGCACAAAACTTGAGAAAAAAAGGTCATAATGCAATCATTTCAAAGACAGACATCTTAACCAATAATGCTATGAACAAAAGCATCCAATCCAATGATAATTTTTCTTATTACCACAAAAAATATATTTTAATTCAGGTCATTAACTGTCTTGTTCAAGTACTTTGAACAGACTTGCATTTCAAGTTTATTAAGTGTTGATAATATATGTACACTCAGTCTTGACATAATTTCATAAAATTTAAATAATATAAAATAAGGTGATAACATAACATAGGTATGCAATAAAACTCAATTCACAGTATATGACAGGACAAATCAAATTAGATAAGTGGAGGAGGATTAATCCTGTTTTAAAACTTCCTATGATTTAATGCATTTCTTATTTTATGTTTGGTTTGGACTTGAGTAAGAGATAGCAAAATGGTAAATCATATTTGCCTATCCATTTTTTTCTTGAACCTGAAATGACAGAGCTAATAATTAATAATAATATCCAGCAATATTAGGCAGTTCTGTGGAAATAGTGGAGTTAATAATAAGATGACAGATTCTCCCTAGCTAACAAATCAATTACACTGGATAAAAGCATGTTCTTAATTTGATCTAACAGTAAGTAGTTGGTATTCCAAAATATAAATGTTTTAAGATTCAAAATGCCTCTAATATTAATGTTACAAAATCTGCATGAAAGCAAAAAATATCACTGAGCAATGAAAATTGTAAACAGGATAAACTATATTTGAATTAATATTTGAAAACAATGATTTAATATTCAGGCAGTGAAACAGGTTATGCTTACTAAATCTAATGTAAAATAAATGCTATTTTGTGCATTAATAATAAACTACATGTGTATAGATATTGAATGAAAATTGCTATTTTAAATTATGTACTTATGTTCTTATAAATTACACATAATGGTATTTTAAATAAGTCTTACTGAGATATTTTTTGGGTGAATTTATTTAATTTACCTGTATCCTGATGTTTTTCGTTTAAATAACCATAATGTGTAAAATAAATGGTGAGTGCTTAAAAAGGTTATAGAATATACTTTGGTATTACAAAATGTTAGCCTCATCATTCAAGCATAATAATCATAATAATAATAAAAGAAAAAGATAAATATTCAAATTAAGTAGAATATAAAATATAGCCTCCACTTACTTGTCTTTGTAGGGCAATAAGGCATGACTACATTGACTTTGTTTAGTGTTTTAACCTGATATTTTCTGCTCTAATAGTGATAGATATCTGCTTTCAAACAGAGCTATCTAACAAGTTTTCAAACCAGCTAAGGCTGTCAACACATAATTTGATGTCGTCAGATCTTTATTTAAAAAATCTCATATATTTGAAAAGAATTATACATTTTAAATGTATGAGTTTTTTGACATTAGAATGCAATGCAATATTGCATCGCATGCCCACACATCTTTTTTTATGTAGGCAGCCTTACTCATACTATAACATTGTTAACCTACAATACACTATATCCCTTTTTGAGATAATACAACAATATTGCCAACAAGTCAATATTTAGGCACATTTGTAAAATTACCTAACATTAGAAATGACTAAGTAGGTATGTTATAAGTACAAAACAGAAGAATTAAGTGTTCTTACAAATCTAACTTAATACACAAATTAATAAGCAGATATTTCAAGGTTTACCAGCAATGTCTATGTCAAGATTTTGGTCACTTGTTTCTTGTTTGGCACTTTCTTCACTTTTTATTTCAATTTGGAATTTGTCATCACCAATGAGATGCATAGCTTCGTCATATGTTGGTGGTGGAGGGTCAGAGCCAGATGGTTGTGGTTTGCTGGTGGTGGCACTAGCTAATAAGGCATCATAAGATGGAGGAAGGGTCGCACTGGAGGCTGTTCGAGGCACTTGCCCTCCGTAAGCTTGCTCCTGTACAGCAGCCATATCCTGAAATATAAGGAATTATATTAGCATCTTTATTTCCAACAACAACTACTTAGGGAAATCATTAAATCTGAGCAATGAATATGTAAATAGTTTAATGCATTTGTATTTCATGTCTATAATCATAACTTTTTAAACACTTGCGATTACTGCCACACAATTTGTTATTTTTGCTAAGTATCATGTTAGGGACCCAAGTAAATAGATAAATATTTACCTAAACTTTAGTAATAAACCAGGCAAAATTATTAAAATATGTGTATTATATAAAGATCTTTATAAAGTTATAGTTAACTAAGGCAAACTTTATAAAGTTATAGTTGTTTCATAAATTGTGATAAATTAACCCAGTAAATATAGTTTGGGTCAGAGTGTCGAGTTGTTTAAGATGGATATGCCTCATTATCATAATTACAAATCTTGTCAATCATAGCACAGTATTAAAACACTTACTCTTATTATTGCACGCTGATGAAGCAGCATTTGTATCACACTTTTCCTTCGCAAGTAAAGCATGCTCTTGACTGCGACCATCATGCCAGAGCATATAAATATCGGTCCCACGAGCCACATGTGGCCCAAGTTGCTCAGAATGTAACCATCAGCATCACCCAAAGCCAAGACGGTTATCACTGTCCCCACGGAAAATAGCACCATAGAAAGCACAAAGTAGGAGTAGCTAGTACAGTCGCAACGACCAAATCTCTGGTCCTCGTCGAAGTCGTAGTCACGATGCCGCAGACGATGTAAACGTTGTCTAATGAAAGGACTATCAAACACGGTAGCCATTTTACAACACCAACCAAAAATTTGTAAAAATGTAAATGTCACTACTATAGATTTTCCATAACTAACGTAAACAGTTTAATACGCGAATGTATTAGTTATCTAATCACTGAATTGAATAAAAAATACGAAAGTTCAAGCACAATAAAAAAACAAGATAATTTGTCAGTTCTGTGACACAACAGACGTAGACGACGTGACGTGAAACGGGACGGGAAAACAAACAAATGAATGAATCTGGTTATCTCTCTCGCACCGTTCACTCACTCGGTCGCTCGGTCATAGTTTCATTCGTGCTTTTTTGACTTACAGGCAGGACTTACAGATGCATATGCCATATATTGGCCGGCAATGATTCTAAAAAACAAAAAACGCTTGCTTTTTACAACACCGCACAACCATAACACGGAACAAGTGACATTCACGTGTACAACAAACATGCATGTTCACACCCACCAAGTCACCGAGTGCCGATACACCCAAATGTCAAATATGAAAACATTCATTCATTTCTTTCTATTGCACAAAAAACATATTTTTTTGTGCGACGTAAATGTTTTGATAAATATCTTACAAACAGCGATATTTTTGTAATAAACGGCATCGAGTTCTTACAAATGATTCTAAGATTATTTTCTGTCCTAACATTGGATTAAATTGTTATGTTGTAGTGTGCAGTATTTGCTTTCTCGTGAAAAATATGTCGCGGCTTATCTTACTTATTTCTTTGGCTTTGGTGCTTGAAACGGGTAAGTTCTACGATGAGGGTGCAATAGATGTAAAGCCTAGGACTTAGTGAATATTTGGGTTTTTCGTTTGTGAACCCACCTTGCAACCATTATCACCACTCGACATTTTGTAGGTAGATTAACACATATTTTCTTTTATCTCCGAAACCTCCGTTCATTGTTAGGTCGTGGTAAATCGGGTAAAATGGACATGTGTGTAATTGCTTGGTACGACTAATTAAAATGAAACGCCTATCTTTCCTGCATGCCTAGCCCATTTTGAGTTGTACAACTACCTGTTATTACTATAAAAAATTAAACAAAATATCACATCACACATGTGAGGTGTTCTTCTTTCTCATGATGATTGGGGTTTTCTCATTATAAGGGGTTGTAGGTAGAAGGTACTCACTAACCCTTGGGTTACAGTGCACTTATGGGGGCTGCCATACAAATGATTCTTTGCCAGCCCTTTTATGTGCACCCCAACCAACCCTTTAAAATTAATTTAAAATATTCTGTTTCAGTTCTGAGCATGAAAGTGACATTGAGCAAAGTTGGCCCGGTGGTGCGAGGGTCCAACGTCACATTCACAGCTACCATTAGAGACTATGACAACAGTGTACTTGAGTATGATTTTCGGGATAACGCCGAGCCGCAGCATTCTGATTGGGTTTGTACCTTACATGTCATTTCATAGAATTATAAGGTCAGGGTATACTTCTTGCTAAGAAACTGTTACCAATTTGAATTAAGTCTGCTAGTATAGAAACTGTTCTGTGTGAAGTACAAAGTGTAAAAACTGAACCTAAAACCTAAAATCTTCAACCATTAGACTATATTTGTAGTGTTGGTAATAAAATACTATGATCAATTGTATTGTAACAATTATAACAATACCTATATTACATTAATACTACTATCTAGATAGCAATATTGTGTCGTGTGATACTGGCCTAAAATAGCATCACCCCATTTATTTCCCATGGGAGTCATAAGAGGCGACTAATGGACTTGAGGGCGTGTATTGCAATTTTAGGCGATGGGCTGACAACCTGGCACTATGGCAATACACAATTTTCCAAATGTCCCTCAAATATATGTCAGACGTGGAGTAAATGTCCGTTATTGCGGCCTTTTACGCTCTGCCTACCCTGCAAGTGCAAGGGATAATTGACATGATATGTGTATGTATGTGAATGTAGCTAGCTATAGTAAAATTGTGTTAGCTTGGCAATAGCCACTGTACTTATATTTATGATAGTGATATGATTTTACAAAGTAAGTGTATGCAATATAAATATCGCTAAAGTACAGGAATATCATGCCAATATATTATGATATCCTAGCAATATGATTTATGTCCACAGTTTGTACAAAACTTCATAATTACTGTTTAAAAATCACAGTTTTTGGAACCAGTTGTGTTGAGTTTCATTATCAAGCTAACTAGATTTTACTCTAGTAGGTATTTTCCTTTCTTAATGTTTAATGTTCAAATCTTACTTTTGTAGCGCAGAATAAGTGCAAATGCTTCAACATGGGTAGTGGAGTATGACAGAAATTTGTATGAAGCTGGGGAGTACACTGTTACAGTTGTTATCAAGAAGAACTATTTTGGTATTTTTATTTTTGAAGATTCAGACAGAGTTACTTTTAATTTAACAGGTGAGTGTATCTGATCAGAATCTGTAATATTTCTGTCATCTCTTTACGATTCAACATCCAAGGCATAAACTGAATATTGAACATTCCATTTTTAAAATACCTATCTCAAATTTAATTTGAGGGTGTGTATTGCAATTTTAGGCGATTGGCTGACAACCTGTCACTATGGCGATACACAATTTTCCGAATGACCCTCAAATATAAGTCAAACGTGGCGTAAATGTCCGTTTTTTCGGCCGTTTACGCTCTTCCTACCCCGCAAGGGACAATAGGCGTGATATGTGTGTGTATGTGTGTATCTCAAATTTAATAAAGGGTTTAAAGGAATTTAATTTAATTATTTTAATTTTTTAGATTCACTGAATGGGAATCTGGTACTACTACAGAACAACACTGAAAGACCAAACAGTTTTGTGGCAGTTAACAAATCAGTGTCCCACTACATAAAGCTGCCAGAAAATGAAATGGAATTTCTCATCCAAAAGTCCTCCCAGATAATCACATATTGGTTCATAGACTGCAACTTCTATGATAAGACTACAGATTTTGCATTCAACTATACATATAACGATGCTATGATAAGTCATACTATTGATGCTTTAGTTGTGGCCAATCATGATCCTTTACCACCATTGCCTACTACAACTACAACTACGACGTCAACAACAACCACAACTACTACTACAACAACTACAACGACCACCACAACAACGCCTAAACCTTCAACAACAACACCAAAACACAATGTTACAACTGTTCAAACAACCACTTTACCGACAAATGCTACTAGTGTAACAGATGCACCTCATAAAGTAGCAAAACGGGCTGTATCAAATAAAACCAAATACAAGGCCTCGGCAGTGCTGGAAAAATTCATCTGCAAAAATGCTAATGTGCCGATTGGACCAGATTACACATATGGTCATTATCGAATGAACATTGGTGTTAGAGGTAAGAATATCCATGTTTAATTTTGATCTTTAGTAGTTTGGATATTAAATTTATTGTAATTTCGAAACATTGTATAGCCATTCTTATGTGTACAGTCGGTTGTAGCACATAAGGTACCAGGGGTACTCCAAAAGAACTGAATTATTTTTGTCCCCAGTAATACTTTTTTCTTGACATGGATATGTATATGTAGAAAATGACTTCTTTAATGAGAATAAGTTTAAATTTTTACTATGTATTGACTGGGAATATAAATAATTCAGTTCTTTTGGAGTACCTTATGTGCTATAACCGACTGTTCCTAACAGTTTTGTTCCTACTTTTAAATTAGTTATGTCATGATGACTAATATCATGGATAGGTACCTACATTAAAATGGCTTGAGTGTTTTATCTGTTGCATCATATGCAGTTATTGCAATGTTTGCATATGCCTGCTGCTACAGCTATCCATTTTCTGAAATGAAATTAAATGTTACTTTATTTGCTATGATTTTGGGTACAAATATAAGATGGTTCTTAATATTATAACGCTCCTTACAAAATCTACTTATTTCTAAATGTGTAAATGTAAAAATTTACGAAGGATTATTACTATATAAATAACGATGTTTAACTTAAATAACCTTTAAATAAATAAATATTCCGCAAAAAAATTAATCTCGTGGAATCGAGACATTTTCCCGTTGTTAAGTAGCATATGACACTGATAAGATTCAAAGAAATACTCCTACTAGAAAGTCACAAACTTTAGCTCAATAAATAGATTTCAGTTTTGCCTAACTGTTCACTGTAACTTTTCAGAGCCAATAGCAACAGTGAACATCACGGGCCTAAACTGGTTACAACACGGCGACCTAATGAACCTGCAAGTAAAATACGCCGGTTCGCCTCCCTTCGACTACTGCGCCGAGTATAGACCCGGCCAGTACAATATCACTGGCAACGAAACTTGCCGGTTCAAGACCAGTACGGTCTCCAATGTGTTCCCACTGATACACTACTTCTCCGACAGTGATCAGCATACAGTGGTGGTGGTCATAGAGAATGATATCGGAAAGGTTGTGTCGAGAGCAACTATTAATATTTACAAAGGTAATAAGGTTTTTGATTTCTCTTAAAATATTTTTCCTTTTATCTTACTATGAACTGAAAGACGAATACTTACGTACCTACTACTACACAATGTTTGAGTTAATTTGCATGTTGTCCCATGCCTTATTTCTACAGAATTAGTTCGGCCGTCTAAGCCGTCAAGCATCAAAAAAGGTTGCCTTCTACGTCAATTACTACAATGTAAAGTTTCTCGGAAACTACAAAATGTACTAATTTAAAAACCATGATGAGAAAAACATCATTTATAAATTACCCAAGTGTATGATGGCCAGATAAAAGCCACGCAAAACATTCATGTATTTACAATGTCGTGCAATGTCATGCATGTCCTCTGAAAACAATAAAGTAATTTTCTTTTGTGTAAGCTGTTGACCACATAATTGTGTTTTAACAATAACTTGAACTCTTTGTTCTTTAAATGAATATTCTTTGTACACTTTAAAATGTCCGAAATATGAAGATATCCGGCAAACCAGCTTATAGGTAAAAACAAAGGTTACTGGGTTCAGCTCTGCATGATACCTCAAATACTTTTAACCCTGTGCCACTTTTAACCCTTACCAAACAAGATCTTTTACATTTAAGGCGAGTGTACCCGTCAACGACCTCGACAGTGGCGCCACTTCACACACAACAATCTATCAGAGTATCCGTTGCCCAAGTTTTTAGTATTATCCTTAAGTAAAATTAGAACCTGCAACCTCAATGATATATTCGCTGCAATTAAAGTTATGACAATAAACACGAAAATTGGTTGTTTTTAGGTACTTCTACACTAATATTATAAAGAGGAAAGATTTGATTGTTTGTTTGTTTGTTTGTTTGCATCGAATAGGCTCCGAAACTACTTGCCCGATTTTAAAAATTCTTTTACCTTTAGAATCCTACATTATTCCTGATGAACATAGGCTATATTTTATATGAGAAAAAAATAGGGATCCGCGTGAAAATTTCGATAATGTAACCCAACGTGTGAAAAATGTACCAAAAAAATATCTTATATCGCGTACGCTGTGGAAATTATTGACAATTGAGCAAAGTGATGTACTACAGTTTTATAAAGGACATCAATATATATAATAATGTCCACGATACCATATGTCTAGCTATTACAGTTATGCCACAATAACTACGTTTTCATTTAAAAATGTACAAACTACGCCACATTATTCGTACCAGTGTAATGATTACATTTAATCATTACTGTATTAAAGGGTGTCAGGGATAGCCCTCCGAATACTGATAGGGTACATGCAGACCAATTTGTATCACACAATTTTCTTTTTTTTATTACAATTTTGTTATGACCTAATAAAAAACTATCAGGCGGGATAAAAAAATAAAAATAAAGGCACTGCCATGGGGCTGGCCAGGTTAATCACACGGCATGTAACTTTACGCCACCACCATCTGAAAATTGGGGAAATTGGTAGCGGCGGGTGAAACCGCTGGGCGGCCTGCTAGTCTTTCCATAAGTTTAATTGCAGCGAATATTTCATTGAGTTTGCATATTCTAATTTTACTTAAATATAATACTAAAAACTCGGGCAACGGATATTCTGATAGATTGTTTGTATAAAGAGAAAACGTTTTTTATGAAGTAGCGCTACTGTCGAGGTCGTTGATGGCTATACTCGCCTTAAACCAAAATGCTTTTTCCAATCTTGTGTCCGTAATCTTGAGCATTTCATTTTATGATTTTATTTTGAATTGCAGCATCCGTCCACGCGCAGCTGTCAGTTATAGTGGTACCAGTGGTGTCGTGTCTGCTGGCTGTCATCCTTATCGTATTCGGCATAGCATACTACCAGCATCGCTCTAGGTGAGTATATCGGTGGACATTTAGCGCGAGCCATATTCAGTAGAAAATGCAGTCGCCATGCGACTTCAGAGATATTTAAATTACACATACATACATATATCACGCCTATAATCCCTTGCTGGGTAGGTAGAGCGTAAACGGCCGCATAGAACGGACATTTACGCCACGTCTGACAAACTTTTAAAGGTCATCCGGAAAATTGTGTATCGCCATAGTGACAGGTTGTCAGCCCATCGCCTAAAATTGCAACACCCTCGAGTCCCTTAGACGCTTCTTACGACTCCCACGGGCAAGAAATGGGGTGATGCTATTCTAAGCCGGCATCACACGGCACATCATTTTTAATATATAATAACAAACACTGCCTGATAACTTGCTAAATAAACTATCGTTTTCCTTCCTAATTTGATGTCACTTATTGGTGCGAAGCCCAAAAGAATGTAGCAATGTAGCTAAACCAGAACGGTCTTAAATCCACAGCTAAAATGGCGCGGCTGTTAAATTGTACTAAATTAGAAAAATTTAATATACAAGTGTAGTGTAGATTAAATATTCATCCTCAATTTTATATCTCAATTTCAGGTACAACATAGAAGTGGCCGACTTCGACTTCGGCCAGCAGTCGCACTTCGACTACAAGACGTTCACAGAGCGGCTCCGCGACAGTTTCCGGAACGCGTTTCACTTCGCCCGGTCCGAGGACACCGACCCCCTTACCAACAATACTAGGTAGGTGTTTCTGCAACTCTAGCTATCAGGTGTAACACTAGCTATCAGGTGTAACCCTAGCTATCAGGTGCAACCCTAGCTATCAGGTGTAACCCTAGCTATCAGGTGTAACACTAGCTATCAGGTGTAACACTAGCTATCAGGCGTGACACTAGCTATCAGGTATAACACTAGCTATCAAGTGTAACTCTAGCTATCAGGTGTAACTCTAGCTATCAGGTGTAACACTAGCTATCAGGTGTAACCCTAGCTATCAGGTGTAACCCTAGCTATCAGGTGTAACCCTAGCTATCAGGTGTAACACTAGCTATCAGGTGAAACCCTAGCTATCAGGTGTAACACTAGCTATCAGGTGTAACACTAGCTATCAGGTGAAACCCTAGCTATCAGGTGTAACACTAGCTATCATGTATAACACTAGCTATCAGGTGTAACCCTAGCTATCAGGTGTAACCCTAGCTATCAGATGTAACCCTAGCTATCAGGTGTAACACTAGCTATCAGGTGTAACCCTAGCTATCAGGTGTAACACTAGCTATCAGGTGTAACCCTAGCTATCAGGTGCAACCCTAGCTATCAGGTGTAACCCTAGCTATCAGGTGTAACACTAGCTATCAGGTGTAACCCTAGCTATCAGGTGCAACCCTAGCTATCAGGTGTAACCCTAGCTATCAGGTGTAACCCAAGCTATCAGGTGAAACCCTAGCTATCAGGTGCAACCCTAGCTATCAGGTGTAACACTAGCTATCATGTATAACACTAGCTATCAGGTGTAACCCTAGCTACCAGTTGTAACCCTAGCTATCAGATTTAACCCTAGCTATCAGGTGTAACACCAGCTATCAGGTGTAACCCTAGCTATCAGGTGTAACACTAGCTATCAGGTGTAACCCTAGCTATCAGGTGCAACCCTAGCTATCAGGTGTAACCCTAGCTATCAGGTGTAACACTAGCTATCAGGTGTAACACTAGCTATCAGGTGTAACCCTAGCTATCAGGTGTAACACTTGCTATCAGGTGAAACCCTCGCTATCAGGTGTAACACTAGCTATCAGGTGAAACCCTAGCTATCAGGTGTAACACTAGCTATCAGGTGTAACCCTAGCTATCAGGTGTAACCCTAGCTATCAGGTGTAACCCTAGCTATCAGGTGCAACCCTAGCTATCAGGTGTAACACTAGCTATCAGGTGTAACACTAGCTATCAGGTGTAACCCTAGCTATCAGGTGTAACACTAGCTATCAGGTGAAACCCTCGCTATCAGGTGTAACACTAGCTATCAGGTGTAACACTAGCTATCAGGTGAAACCCTAGCTATCAGGTGTAACACTAGCTATCAGGTGTAACCCTAGCTATCAGGTGTAACCCTAGCTATCAGGTGTAACCCTAGCTATCAGGTGCAACCCTAGCTATCAGGTGTAACCCAAGCTATCAGGTGTAACACTAGCTATCAGGTGCAACCCTAGCTATCAGGTGCAACCCTAGCTATCAGGTGTAACGCTAGCTATCAGGTGTTACTCTAGCTATCAGGTGCAACCCTAGCTATCAGGTGCAACACTAGCTATCAGGTGTAACCCAAGCTATCAGGTGTAACACTAGCTATCAGGTGCAACCCTAGCTATCAGGTGTAACCCAAGCTATCAGGTGTAACACTAGCTATCAGGTGCAACCCTAGCTATCAGGTGCAACAGTAGCTAATAGATCAGCTGGTAGTAGCTACTCTACGTAGAAAAAGGTACTGTTTAAGTTGCAGCAAATAATTATGCAGCTTGTTTTTTTTATTGTCTCACAGCAGTCCAGCTTTTTTAATTGTTTTTCTCATTCTTTCTCATTTCAGGTACGATTCTATGACGTAAACCACATACGCACTGTTTATCAAAAGAATGGAATCTGAAAAGAAAATGATGGTGTTTTCGTTGCTTGATGGAGCTGTACGTTGAAAATGATTCAGGTATTGTTTTTAATAAATATTTTAGTGGCATTCCAATAAAAGCAGCACACTGTATATTACTTAACAGAGCATAAATGGAGTAACGCCGTTTCTGCCATGTCTGGGATATCCAATTTCAATTCAGGCTTATTACTCAAAGCTGGTATTAAGCGCGTTTTACAACACATCTAGTAAAGATACGGCGATGTAATATGATACGTGTTACACATTATCATTTAAATATGTACATAAATGTTCACTTCAACGTACAGCATCTAATCTACAAGAAAACAGAATTATTGAGGCGCAGACTGTACAAGCCAAATATTATATCAATAAAAGAAAATAACCACTTATACAGTTATTAAAACACGTAAGAATTTTTTTCGGTTCCTTATGAATGCAATTGTCATCATTAAATTAATTTTGCATTTATCAAAACGAATGTATCGGAATGAATGTAGTATATTTGCCATACATATCTCTTTCTTATAGATTTTAGCAGAGAAATTGCAAGTAAATGTAAATTTTTGTTAGTATTCAGTAGATTTGTTTATATTGATAGATAACCTTTTAGTCTCTGAAGTAGTAAATGTAGGCTGGACCTTACTAAACGATATTTCTGAGCAATTGTGTGCTAGCAACATCGTATTTTTACTATAACTTACATGACTAAAGTTTAACATACGAGAAACAAAAAGTACTAAATACGTAACATTAGTTTCTACAAAATATATCTGCATAGTTGATTATATGTATCTGCATAGCTGGAAATCCCTGATACTTCGCACCTTTGCGTTTTCATTCGGCAATTATCTTGTAGGATAAAAAAAAAACTTGACTTTTTTAACTAACAACTGTAGTGTAGATTATTATAACTGACTCTTTATTTTTTATAATATTCTAACTTAGCGACCACTACGCGATGTTTCTAGCATACAATAAATAATCCACTTTTAATTTAACTTGAATACTTGAATGAGGTTAACTAAAATTGTTTGCTGTTGATGGCACGTATTTGTTTGTTATACAGGGTGTTAAATTCACTTATATTCATCAAGCCAAACGAAAATAGGTTATAAGAGAAACTTTTTTAAAATCTTATACTTTTCCTTCATAAACCAATTCCTGTGATCGCTGTGTAAGACCCTGTATGTAGATAGGTAGGTACTTAGAGACTGATATTTTCTGCTATTGTATTGATTTATATGTTTTGGATATATAGAATTGTCCTTCGATATAGTTTCACTTTATGTATATGTTTGTATTTGTATTGTAAATTGTCCGATTGTTAATATTAGGTCACATTGTAATTTCAGTTTATTTTTATATATGTACAGTAAGACATATTTATTAAAAACTCATTTATTATGTCCTGTAAGAGGGTGAAAGTAGGTAGGTAGGTAGCATGTTGTGTTACCTACTTACCTACTGTGTAACACATTTTTCCATTAGCAACTAGCTACTAAGGGCGCTCGATTCTGGAATGACATTTTCTTAGCTAATTCTTATCTACTCCTGTCAATATCATGAAAGTAAAAGTAAAGAGATCGCTATCTCAAAAATTTATTTGCCTGCTAATGAGTTGTTTGATTCTTTAAAGCAAAATAAGAGAGCAATATCGTTTTAAAATGCGGACTCACATAATTGCTTTCCTGACACTTTTTATTTGATTATCCAGGAATAGTTAAGAATGAGATAATAATTGCGTTACTTTATAAGCCAATTTTGGCAGCTGTCAAACCCATACTAAAAGATATATCAACAAGGACAAATAGACCTCATATTTTAGCATCAGCTTGATTTTGACAGCCGCCAAAATCGGCATATTGGAGTGACGCGAATATAAGGAAGTTTTTCAGAATCAATGCCCATGTTTAGTCAAGTCAGTCAATGACCTCAATGATTCATAATTAAATTCAGTATGCAATGAAACAGACTTCATAAATATTGACTTACTGAGTAAATTATTTAAGTTTTTTGCAATGAGCCCAAAAATAGATTTAATTTTAATATCTTATATCAAAATTCTCTTTCACGATGTTACGGAGGTGTTCTGGATGAAGGGAATGTGCGATTAAGATTATTTTATTTAAAGTTGTATGTGGAGTATCCGTAATCGACATAAAGTTTCGTTCATGCAGAAAACGTTCTTATTTTCATTCTATATTTAGTTTACTATATGCTGGACGTCTGGAATGAAATTGAAGTGATCAGTCATGTTTTGTGATATATTAGATGTAATCAAATTGTCTACTTATAATAATTATTAGTGAAGTTAAGTATTAAATCGTATTTCTGTATATTAGAGATTAAATGAACGGACACGGAGTTACAATAATAACGTAACAATTTTTTTTCTCAAGTATTAATTGTTAGTAATATTAGTTTTCCTTCCTACAAGTTAATTTAACAGCATAACTTAGTTCAGTAAATGCTCTAGATACCGAGATACAATTTATTATTTATAGTAATTTTATTCTACTAAATCATAGTTAGAAATTGAAATAAAATGTTGTTTAAATTTGAAACCGTGCAGGTAGTTTTATTCAAAATCATTATGTAATAGCTAATGTAGACAGATGCTAGGCTTTTTACTATCTATCCCACAAAGCAACCAAACGCCACGTGATGTCACCCCTACGTGCGAGTTCTGTGATCTATTCTTATCATGTTAGGCTGTGACCTATTGCTTTTAAGAACACAGTTATTCTGCATCGAAGTATATTTGAATTGGTAGAAATTACACTCGGACAGATCTAACCCAATGATATCGATTCAGCTGTGTGAGTGAAAGATTAAAAATAAACAAACACAACATTTTCCTCGGAACCGAAAGACACTACGGTTAAAAAATTACGCTTCCACCTTTGATGTGCTCTCCGAAGCACGGTAGCAGTTCACAGTTAGATTATAAGGTCATTCAACTTTCATAGCGTAGTTCACAGCTTAACCAAGCTCGGAAACAAACAATCCTGCTAATGAAACACACTGTTTTGTTTTGATTAAAAGTTCAAATCATTAGATTACCAACGCAGATGCTTTGTATAGTACTTGGTTTGGCGTAAACAAGAACCATACATACACATTTTTTAGTTGATAAACCGGGACTGTCGCGATCGTTTTGAGACTAAAATCTATGAAAGTAATCGCGAGTGCTTAAATAGTTACACATACGTACATCACGCTTGTATCCCTTGCGAGGTAGACAGAAGCGAGGGGTTAAGAACGGACATTTACGCCACGTCTGGCAAACCATTGAGGGTCATTCTAAAAATTGTGCATCGCCATAGTGACAGATTATCAGCCTGTCGCCTAAAATTATAATACACATGAAACCACTGAGTCGCCTCTTGCGACACCCACAGGAAATAAATGGTGATGCTATTCAAAAAGCAAGCATCACACGGCCAATTTCGAGCTATTGGGATGATAATGAACTGATACTTTTTTATACAGTTAGTGCTCAACCATAGTATTTTTGGTATTTTTAGACACGGTTGTCGATTAGTCGAATATCCTCTTCATGCTCATATGTGGCGAAACTAAAACTAAGCCACATAATTAGCTACGCATGCCAGTATGCCGCACATACATAATTTTATGCTATTGACGTGATGGATGATTTTGCTAACCACTGATTGTACACGCACGTAGGTAGGCCGTTTCGCAGGTCGTGGTTTTGATAACCAGCGTCCGATAAAACTTATCGTATATTTTTATTTTGGATAATAATTAGGACATTGAACGCTAATCTGTAATCATAACTTAATGCCCGTTAAGAAAGAAAGACGATTAAAAAATAACCTTAGGGAGATGAATAAACGCGAGAATCTTCTATATCTTTCTGTGTGATATTTCAGCTACAAAATCTTCTAGATCTTTCTGCGTAAAATTTCAGCTACGTACGAGATCTTCTAGATCTTTCTGCATGATATTTCAGCTACGAGATCTTCTAGAACTTTCTGCGTGATATTTCACCTATGAATATCTCATGGAAGACATGGATCCTGGGAATCAGTAGGTATTACTGCATCCGTGGTCAAAGCGTTCGGTTGGTTTCACGATCCGGTAACGAAAGTGAACTTATAATCATATACCTACATATTTATTGGTAAGTATCTTTTAAATACAGGTCAGATAACAAGGATTTTTTTAAATAAAATAAAAATATGGGGTAATTTCAGTAAGATCTAATAATTAGGTAGATATGTACATACATATACAAAATTAATAAAATACTTCCCGTGTTAGGTATTATTTCATTCTTATTTCAGCTACCTATTTGTCTATTAATCACTTTGTGAGATAATTCCTCACTTTGTTCGAGGAGTACACGATAGTTCAAAAACCCCCTTAACGTCATTGGGTTCACATGACACGGGAAATGAAGTAGAAAACGGGCAGCAGCGTTCCCCATGAACTTGATAACTTGTTGTATGTAAGTACTTTGCACTACTGCGCTGTGGTGAATTTGTCAACTCGGGGAGTCCTTCCTAGTGACTTTTATAGAATGAATGAATTAATTAATTTTTTAATCAATAAAATATTCTTAAAAGTAACACATAGCCCCACAAAACCACTATTTGAGGTTACGTATAGGTTTTGACTGTCCCGATGGCGTAGCGGATAGTACCCCTGCCTGCTACGCCGAGGGTCGTGGGTTCGATCCCCACATGACACAAATATTTGTTCAGTTATTTTCAGAGATTTATGTTAGTCTGGGTGTGTTCTATGTATAATATGTATTAATGAAAAAAAGTATATAAGTATTAATATCAGCTATTTAGTTCCCATAGTACAAGCTTTGCTTAGTTTGGGGCTAAATGACGATATTTATTTAATACTAGCTTTTACCCGCGACTTCCTCCGCGTTAGATAGTTTTTTTAGGCAGAAGTTCTAAAGTAGGTATGTATGTTCATAGTAAGTGTGACAGTGAAATTAGAACAGTTCTTATCTCTACTGTTTAAAGATGACTTGCTAAAGTTGACTTGTTAAAGGGACAATTCAAAATTTGCTATCCGGTGCACTGGACTGAGAGATCAATATTTATAACCATTGAATACAAAAGTGAGAAGATAACAGAGTACTTACTCCAGAGGTGCCGATTTAAGCACACTATAAATTGGTCAGCGTAATAGATAAGACAGATAAAAAGGTAATTTAAGTTATTGTAATACATTTTTATGTACCTACCAAATTTTTTGTTTTTCTGTCCTTTGCGCAAACATAAAGATTTTGTGGGTTTGACATTCGTGAGTCTGCCCTCACGTGTATGCCCGTTCGGGTAGCCGCACCTTGTCGCGCCCTCCCCCTCCGCCCAGCATCGCCGCCAAAGCGCGCGCGCCTAATCGGCCGGTGCGCGCGGCCGTGGTCTTAAGACCGCGCATTATTTATTTAGTTGCTGTGTATTTTAAATGCATATCCATAACGCATGCGTATGTCAGACAAAAGGAAATCGCGAATTTCTATTTTACTCCCTTACACTTACAAAAAACGCCGCATCGGACGTCAAATTTGATCCCCGCATTAACGTGTCATGTGGATGATACTTTTTAGTTTAGAACATAGTAACGTATCACCTAAGTAGATATGCCTAAGTACAATGAAGGAAGCGCATAAGTACGAAGAAAACGGCGGCGGCACAGCGGTATTATTCATATAATTTGCTTAGTTTTTCGAAGTAATGAAAAAAAAAATCCTCGGTAAAAAGTAGCCAATGTCCTTTTTCAACTTATTCCCATCATACTGAACAATTTTTGTTTTGGAACCATTTCTGTATCTCTAATAGCTTAGGTAGGCTCCTGATGGTACACCTGGTTTTCTACATAAGGTACTCCAGATCCTCAATGTCCTTGTGAAAAGAAGCGGCCCATTATACTGAACAACTTTTGTTTTAGAATCATTTCTGTGTCTCTAATAGTTTAGGTGGGCTTCTGATGGTACACCTGGTGGTCTACATAAGGTACTCCAGATCCCCAATGTCCTTGTGAAAAGAAGCGGCCCATCATACTGAACAACTTTTGTTTTGGAACCAAACCTGTATCTCTAATAGTTTAGCTGGGCTCCTGATTTTACACCTAGTGGTCTACATAAGGTACTTCAGATCCTCAAAGTCCTTGTGAAAAGAAGCGGCCCATCATACTGCACAACTTTTGTTTTAGAACCATGCCTGTATCTCTAACAGTTTAGCTGGGCTCCTGATGGTACACCTGGTGGTCTACATCTGTACTCCAGACCCTCGAATGGTGATAAAAAGTAGCCTATGTCCGTTCTCGGTATGCTAGCAAGTGCCAAGTTTCATCAAGATTGGTACAGCGGTTTGGCCGTGAAAGCGTAGCAGACAGACAGACAGACTGACAGACAGACAGAGTTACTTTCGCATTTATAATATTAGTGTGGATGTGGATTTATTTTCAATTTCTTAGTGGAATAGGTAAGTATCCTTAGACATTAACACCTGTGGGAAGATTGACTTCTGTCGTGCATAGCCGCATACGAAAAAATAATTAGGTACAATTTAGAGACCGAGTCAGTTTGACCAATTTTTTAAATACTTAGGCCTATGTTTCATGGGGAAAGTTGTACAGTTTAATTTCACCCCGTGAAATATGTGCCCCTGTTGTGGGCCACAAATTGTACCTCTGCTTACCTTCGGACGGCACCGCGTTGACATTAGCGTCGACACAGCAGAGTCCCAACTTATGAAACTTGTATACTAGACTAGGTGACCACGCGAATATCTGCGGCTAGTGACGTCGGAGCTCCGTAAAATATTCATAACTAGATTTCCTCCCAGCAGCGGTTTCACCCGCTGCCACCCATTTTCCCGTGGTAAAAAGTGGCTTATGTGTTCTTCCGGGTTATACTCTAAATGTGTTCCAAATCGGTCAAGCCGTTTGAGCGTGAAGAGATAACAAACATACATACACACATACAAACTCTCAGATTTATAATATTAAAGGATTTCGCGCGTTTCTATATTTTAACGTTGCGCCTCTGTTGCTGTCAGTCTGCGCTATTAGAATCACCTAGGATTTATATTTATCTGAATATGGTGTGCCATGGTTCAATTCAATTAATGCCACCTAATCGAAATGTATGAAACATGGGAATTTAATGGGTGCGTCAAACTCTTAAACGTTCGCGGTCACATAAAAAAAATTTCACGGAATATATATTTCGGGATTTCTGCCAACGTTAGATATTTTTTG
This sequence comes from Tuta absoluta, assembly GCA_027580185.1. Classification (NCBI taxonomy): domain Eukaryota; kingdom Metazoa; phylum Arthropoda; class Insecta; order Lepidoptera; family Gelechiidae; genus Tuta; species Tuta absoluta. The sequence goes on along the minus strand of JAQAHW010000016.1, from coordinate 9,142,469 downwards.
TGAATTGTTAATAGTTTTTGCGAGTTTCAAAATTAGATTTTGCATGAACCATAACAAGTAAGGTCCCTATAAGTCTTAGATAACCTTTTAATTCAAAATAAACTATCAGAAGAATGAAGGAATCATGTACTAACCCTGCAAATTTGCTCATGGCACTACCGGTAGTACCGGTAGCGTCAAAGAAAAGAAAAATCTCCCATGACACTACCGGTAGTGCCAATTAGTAGTGCCTGCTACGGTACGAAAGGTGTTATCACCGATTCAATTAGTGCTACGACATATTTAATTTAAACCACCCCTGGTTCATTTAGTGCACCCTCCGGTTCAATTGGTGCACTCCCCCGGTTAATCAAGTACTACTTAATGAGCCAATTCCCATTTCTTATAAAAAACGTAAATTCACTAAAACTGAACACAATAAGACAGATTGAGTAATGAATTTATAAAGTCATTATAGCACTATTTCATTACTTACTTTTCTATTTGAGCCGACTACTTCCACTCTACCACCGATTGTGAACTATTTTTTTATTGCAACCTTGCATTGAACATTATTTCCAAAGCCTAGGGTTCGGATCTACTTTCTATAAACAAACCGTTTAACGTGAGAGGGTTCGAAATTATATCATTTAGTAAGTGATATTACAATATTCGATGACGTTACATTACATTACAACAATAGATTGAGCCGCCTTTTAAGGTAAGTTTATTCTTGCGGAAAAGTCAAAACTTATGAAATCATCATGATAGGAATAATTAATGTACTTGAAACAAACAACATTGAATCAGGTGATGATTATTACTCATGTTCTCAATTCTTAGGTACCTATCTATTCTTATTGCATTTAAATACATCTGCCAACTAAGTAGGTTAAACTTAAATACTAACAGGACAAAGGTAGATACTATAGGTAATTAATGGACGCATTTTGGAATCAAAATATTTTATTCTAATGTAAGTTAGTAGGTATGTTTGTATTTATGCATGTTCTTTTGTCATCGCATGTCTCTAAAACTATGTATACTCTAAGCTCTAAAACGACTAGGTACTTAGATCGACCTCATTTTTTTGGAATAGTCCAACTTAGAAGCTGCAATAACCATTATCATAATCAAAATATAATTTTCAAGATGTTAGAAAGAGAAAAATGTTTATTTGTTACCAAATATTGATATTACATGTCACATGTTACAATCAATGTTGCACTGTGAAGCATTTCTTTCTCTAAATTGCAACTTTTATCATAAATCAGAACACAAACTTCCACTGTGATAGGTTTCAATGTGGAGATAACTGAGAAACAAAACGATTTTTGTAGTTTTGGGTTTTTCTACCTATTCTATTTCTTCTCGTGTGGAGTTTGTTTCATGAATTATTATTTTTAAAGTAAAGGTACACCGGCCACTATAGAATTTTCAATGCCGCAATGATCCACACCGCGGAGTATCTTAAAGAATCCCTTGTCTCCCCAGTCAGTGTTCCATGAGTTTGCAACCAGCCAGTACTTCAAGCCGTTTTCCAAACCCCATCCAATGATCTTAACTGCATGACTACCAATTTTTTCACCATGCGTGTGCTGATAAACACCACTCTTGTACGTCAGAAAGTCGTCATAAACCATAAAAGCACCTTCAACAGGACCGTTCTGATAAATCTCAGCTCGGATATGATCGTCACCACCCTTCACTGTGTACGCATCTTTACCGTATTGTTTGTCTACTTCGTACATCACATCATAGCCTGTATTACAGCTCCTAAGACATGTAGGTGTATGTGTATCTTCGTAACATGGCAATCTATTTCCAATGACGTCGTGCTCGCAGGGCGCGATAGAGTAGGGTAGACAGCCCTGACCGGAATTGTAAGCTCCGCCGGACACAATGCCCGAGTTGATCCAGTGCTGCCAAGCTTTAGCGATGAAGCCCCCACCGCAGCCCTGACCACAATCTGAACAGCAACTTAACAAATCTTCAGCAGAAAAATGGAAGATCTCTGTTCCTCCGGAGTAGATGCAAACTCTGTCGGTCATAGCTCCGACGGCACTGACAGCCCAGCAACTCGCGCACGAACCTTGATCCCTGATCTCGTTTAAAGATGGGCAGTTTGGCCACTTGCTCCTGGCGTCAAAGTATTCCGGTAGATCGGCAATCACCGCGTCAGAGTGTGATTGGTCCGATAATTTTGAATCGTAGCCGTCATCCAGGTCCAGCGCTCCCATAAGGTTTTCGATATGATCGAAAGGCGTATCCTCGAGAAAGTTTCTTCCTGCCTTCCACGTCGTATTTATCATGTTGATCATGTCGATAAATTCATCGGAGAGTGGATGGGGAAGCTCGGCGGCTGCGAGCGTGCATAATAGCGCAACATAAGTTACCCGTATGACCATATTTAGAGGAGGTAAATTTGTTTAGTGCGCGGTGTGCGCATGAATTGGGCGCGCCGACTGAGCAGAGCAAAGCAAACACCGGCGGCTGACGAATAGATGACAGTTTATGGTTTTTGCGAGCACGTTATTATGTTCCTTATATAGGAAGGTTACCAAGGGTGGACGTACCAATCCGAAACCAGGTAAGTATACTGCCTATCACTAAACGGGCTACTGACTATGCTATGACTACCTATCACTACAGAGTACAAAAATACAGTCGATCAGTCTGTCTATACGTTTGCTTAGATTTTAAACTGAAACTGATTTTGATGCGAGAGGGTTTATATAACGTAATATGCCTGGCTAGCCTGGTGGGATTTAGGAGGAAAACGGATAGCAGCGGGTGATACCGCTGCCGCTGGGCAAGTAGGTACATTATTATTCTTATTTTTAATCAGTATACCTACTCATAATTGTTTTTATTTAAATTTTTATTTAGAAAAGGTCCGGTTACAATCAATTTCTTTTGCCTTTTACAGACAGTCAGAATATGTAAGTATATATTATCTCTTTATTGTGCATTTTTAAAACCAATACAGAAAACACATATTAAATCAAAAACAAGAAATGGCATTAAGGCGGACTTATCCCCTTAAGGGATCTCTTCCAGTCAACCTTTGAGAAACTCTGAGGATACGATATGAGCAGGTAAACTAGAAAGGAAAGGTGAACGAAAAGCTATTTTTATACATACTTGAGACCAAACTGAATACAATAATAGTGTTTGTCATACTAGTTTATTATTGCATTTATTTTGCACATGCCTCGCCCATTTCCCCATGCCCTAAGGTAGACTGGTAGATAATGCCCTCGGCATTAAGTCCGCCCATGTAAATTTATTGCATAAAGTTAAATAAATAAATAAAAATAAATAATATTATACTTAATATTGATCATTCCATACGGTCTATTTTTTTTATAAAATATTAAAAAGAAAACACCAAGTGCGAATCGAACTCGCGCAAAAATTCCGTTCCGTCATGTATGAAAATGGTATAAAAACACGTTTTTGCATGGGAGCCTCCTTAAATATAAAATTTATTGTTTTTTTGTTCTTACTTATTTGTTGTTATTGCGACAACAGTAATAAAAGTTATGTAAAAAATTTACCTGTCTATTTGTTACCGTTCATGCGATAGACTACACTAGATATTGTAGTTAGGTAATAATCGTCATACAAATGAAATTTAGGAGTAACCAGCTATGTTAAAGTTTCACCGTATGCAGGTTACTATTCTATGTGCTGTTCTTTAGCTATGCCCACGGAGGCCCAGTTGTTCCACAATACAAAAAAAATGCGACCAATTCAAACTTATTTTTTGCTGAAAATTTAGTATTTTTGTCAAAACTTATTTTTGTCAACAGATATGTTCTTTATATATTTATATAAAACTTTGCTATGATAACTTTATTCATAATCTTATACTTTACGAGTAAACAGTTTTACAACATGATAGTTTCTGCTAAAAACAAAAAAAATATATATTTTGTAGTTACTTTGGTGATTTAGAAGCACTCACTGGTACATTATGTAACAAGCTTTCCGTCCAGTGGTTCCACCCGCTGATATGTATTTTTTTATCTTCGATAAATTGTTTTGTTGCAGAATTAACCATTTTTGAAAGACAAAAATACTAAATTTGGAATCCGGCAATTTTTATAGACTTCCTATAAAAACAGGTGTCGACCAAGTCACTTTGTATGGTAGGCTGGTACTATATTATTTACTTTGTGTGGTAGGTTCAGTTTTTTTTCTTATTTCGACCTATGTTCCTTGGGATAACTTGTTCTTTATCACCAGGCCGTTCTAAGTTTTTGGTATCGGTCCATTATGTCAATGTATCGGTCACTAATAAAATTTACTTTATAAGTAGGACGGTGTAAGACGGTGTACCGGAAATTTGTTTGCATGATCTAACCATGAAACTGCTTCTTCTATGGAGGTTTTGTTTATAAACGAGAAAAAAACAATCACCCATACAAACAACTCGATCACCTGACTAATTTTCTAAAAAATCTTGTATAAACGGTTTCCCAACATAGGTACATAAGTATGGTCCATAGTAAAAGTTGTTCAGTTTCATAATCTGATTATGCTTGTAAAGTTTTCGGTACACCGCCCCTTTCACCCGGTATGCCCTACCTTTTGCAATGTAGGAAGCCATGTAAGCACTATTGAGATTAAATATTTTTAACTTTAATTGACCTACACACACAGAGATGATCTAACTTGCAACCAGCGCCTGATAATTTGTTGACATACGAGTAGGTACCTATGTACTGGTCTAGATAATCACTCGTCTGTCGCTTCATACTATAACAATTTCATTGGTTTTGAATTTTATTGTGGGTAGTTAAGGTTCAAAATAAATCATTTTAGTATTTAAAGAAATAGCGATTTACAATATTAAGCTCGCCTATGGAGTTTGTTGAAGGAGATACGATACCCTCATACAGTCTGGTTTTCCAATTCATACAATTCACCATTAATATCCATCTATACAGGATGTAAAAATATAAGCTGCAAACATTTTAAAGGATGAACCAGCCCATGAACGAAAACTTTCCTAAACGAAAAAGAAATTTGGACCTCCCATACAAAATGTTATAGCCACGTTATAGCCAACCGGGTAAAATTGTATGGGAGGTAAAAAAAAAACTTGGTACCGTTGTTTTCATGTTGTGTTGGTGCAGATGTTACAGCTATGTTACTCTTTATTATATTAAATTACTCACAGTCTGGTTTTAACAATTCATACAATTCACAATGAATATTTATCTATACAGGATGTAAAAATATAAGCTGCAAACATTTAAGGTGGTGAACCAGCCCATGAATGAAAACTTTCCTAAACGAAAAATAAATGTGGACCTCCCATACAGAATGTTTCAGCCGACCGGGTCAAATTGTACCTATGGGAGGTAAAAAAAATATCTTGGCCCCATTGTTTTCATATTGTGTTGGTGCTGATGTCACAGCTATGTTACTCTTTATTATATTAAATTATTGTCATCCTTTTAGGTCGCGAGTAGTCAACGACCTTTGTTGCTATCTGTTACAAATTAAGTTACTATAGTCAATCTGTCTGTAGTGTAGGTAGGGCGGTATACTGTAAATAATACATTTTTATACAGATATTTGAGAACATACTGAAATAAAAAGTACTCAAATATAATATTTTTATAGATTTATTTCATGTTCTACAAATGAGCCTAGTACAAAATTAGTAATACAAAAAACAAGTCATTAATTAAATTGTTTTTAAAACAATAAACATAATAAGGAAATGAGTATCACATAAACATTTGGTCTAATGCGGTGGTTACCTACAAAATTCTACCTAAAATTTAAAATAAAGGTTCACCAGCTACTATAGAGCTTTCAATGCCACAGTGATCTTCGCCTCTGAGGATCTTGAAAAAGCCATTGTCTCCCCAGTCGGAGTTCCACGAGTTAGCAATCAGCCAGTACTTGGTACCGTTGTCCACACCCCATCCCATAATCTTGATAGCGTGTCCACCAAGAGCCTCTCCTTGTGTGTGTTGGTAAACACCACTCTTGTATGCCAGCAGATCAGCATACACAGTGAAAGCACCTTCAACTGGACCATTCTGGTAAAGCTCAGCTCTGATGTGATCCTCACCTCCTCTCACAGAAAACATGTGCTTAGCGTAGTGCTTGTCCTTCTTATATTCAACGTTGTAACCAGACTCACAACTCTTTTGACATTTCGGTGTTTTTTCATCTCCATTGCATGGCAACCTGTTGCCGGGGACGTGATGCTCACAAGGTGGGATCTCGTATGGACGACAACCTTGGCTAGAGTTGTACGAACCACCAGACACAATACCGAAGTGCTTGTAGTATTCCCAGGCAAGGGAAGGCATACCACCATTGCAGCCGAGACCACATATCGGACAGCAACTCAGCAGATCTTCAGCGGAGAAGTGGAAGTGCTTAGTCCCATTGGAATAAGTGCAGACTCTGTCGCTCATAGCTTCGACAGCGCCAAAAGCCCAGCAGCTTCCACAAGACCCTTGGTCTCGAATCTCATTTAAAGTGGGGCAGTTAGGCCACTTGTCTCTGGGGTCAAAGTTTTCTGGTAAACTCGCGATAAGGTCGTCCGAATGACGCTGGTCCGGTAATTTTGCCAGGAACTCATCCTTAAGAGCTCCCATAAGCTTCTTGATGTGGTTGAAATTGGTTTCTTCTGGGAAATTCCTTCCAGCTGTCCACGTAGTCGTTTTCTTGTTGATCAAATTGATGAAGTCATCGGACAGTGGATGAGGCAATTCCGCTGCAACAAGTGCACATAACAGCGCAATACACGTTGCGCGTAATAGAAACATTTTCACTCCTTTGTTCGAGTAACTGATTTAATGGAACGAGTAGTGCGAATGAATGTGGCGCGACGACTGCGCGGGCAGAGCGGGCGGTGCTCAGGCGCGTGTAATTAGATAGGTACGTCGTGTCGGTTCGATCGCTCTCCAACGTACAATAACAGACGATAGTCAGGCGTCCAGGCGAGGTATCAGCGTGAAACAGCGTCGACCGCGTGTCGAAGGTTACCCGATAAACCGCCCGGACACGCATAACATAACAAACAATTAGATTACACCCGAACGCAGCACAATTATGAGCAAATAACATTTGCCTGTTTGTCAGACAGAAATAATTAGTCAGGGACTCATATTGTTGTTTACATTCAGTCACACAAATCAAGCTTCTAGATTAAGTTAATTTATTCGACTAACTCACTTATTGTTAATGGTAAGTATTCTAAGTAATAAAACCCACATACACACACATAATATTATACCTTAGTTCCTTGCGTTGCGGGGCTGGCAGATCCCTTAAAGTATTTGTCAGACGTGGCGGTAGATACCGTATTTTTACGGCTCTGCCTACCCCGCAAGACAAAAAGTCCTGATATGTGTATGTATTCTAATAATTTCCGTTGTGCTATGGCCTGAGCAAGGCCCAACGCTGCGATAAGCAGGCAGCGGGTGAAGGTAGGTCTTAACAATATAATCCATCCGAATTTAGAAGGCGCATCGTGCAAAGTAGCGCCGTAGCAGGTGTGGTCGTGCGTGTCGCACGAGTTGTACTACCCCCTCGCGCGGGCAGACCCGCGGTGGCGCTGGTATAACGCCTCACAGCACTGCTCTTGTATTTTGCCAAATCGAGCACGACACATCGTTGGGCCTTGCTCAGGCCACTGACTGTTGAATCTTGAAATAAACTTAGCGTATAGGACAACAATTTGTTCGTCTTAAATTTTTGATATTTGTTTTAGATTTCAAGAAATTAATTAAAAACATGTGGGCGCCACTGGACGGTCAGCGCCGCCACAATAAAAATTATAACAACTTTCGCAAGATCGTAGGTAGGTGAGCCAATTTTTGACACATTCGAACACTAGGGCGAGTTGGACTTAATATGCTTTAGGTAGGCCGTTCGGTTTTGATGGTCCTTGGTCTGTGCAAGCTTTTGCAGTCATCTTCCGTGAACTTTAATGAAATCCTCATGATCTTTAATAAAAATACGAATGCGATTGTCGACTCTCGCAGTCGGGTTGTAGTTAACACAGTGAAACAGGATATTGCCCTCAATTCGGGATATAAATTCTCTTAACTTACCTTAAATACGTGCTGTCACTTTCCTTCAAATAGGTTCAGAAAAGGATAGGAGATATCTAAGTCTTGTCATGTCATGTTAATTTTTTTTATGGGTTCTTCGCATTTCAATTTAGTCGCCATTGTTTTCATCGTCGCCTTATTTTGACATTTGTGTCAAATTATAAGACATGACATGACCAAAATATCTGTTGTCATTTTATAAGCCTATTTGACGGAAAGTGACAGCACAAATTTAAGGTAAGTTATGAGAATTCTTATCCCGAATTGAGGCTATTGAATACTTACCTAAGCTCTTACTCGCTCAATCACTAATTCTATAAATCCTAAAATCAGATTCACCTGCGACTCCTCAGTTATGTTAAATAAATATTTTTGTACTGTATAAGGTACGATACAGTTTCGGTAAGTGTTATACTTAATAAGTGGACTGTCAGCGAACGGGTCAAAAAACATATCGCATCTGTGAAAATCCGACAGATGCATGAATCGGCAATTGCAGAACACCTATTTTACATTCATACATATATCACGCCTGTAATCCCTTACGGGTAGAGCGTTTTTTACAGGAGTTTCGGACATTTACGCCACGTCTGACAAATATGTGAGGGTCATTTTTTATTAATTTATTTATTATTTGGAATATTGTGTAGGTATCACCAGCGTGACCGGTTGTCAGCCATCGCCTAAATTTGCAATACACACCCTTGAGTCCCTTAGTCGCTTCTTACGACAAATGGGGTGATGCTATTCTAAGCCGGCATCACACGGCCAATTATCATCCAGTTCAAATCATTAGTGAAACGGCTCTAAAAGAAACGAGGAATTTTATAATTAACAACTTTTTATTTTTTATTCAATATTGATTATTAATTAACACTTTAAGTAGATAATTGGGCATAGGTTCCCCTTATCAAGTAATCGTAACGAAAAGACGGAGTAGAATGGGCTTGCAGGGCTTTATAAATCTTCATCCCCTCCGGCTGGCTGGCTTGGCGGAGGAGTAGGATGACGTAGGCTCGGCTAGGCGGCTAGGCATTGGCTGGCATGGCCGGCGGGCTCTCATTGGCTGGCTGGTTGGCGGGCAGGCTGTCATTGGCTAGGGCTTGGCGTAACATTCGGCCGTCCTGAAACAATGATTGCTCCCGCAATGGGGAGAGGCTGGTTAACTCTCTAATAAATCTATTAAATCTTCTGTTTCGAGCTGTTCATCTGAACTACTGCCACTATCAGACTCGGGGAATGTGCTGTGGTAAGGCCTCAAGGAATCCACTGCAACTAGGCCAGTAAAAGCTTTGTACCCTCTTAGACCCTTGATACTTCGAATCCTGTATCTATCGTTACCTATCACCTCTTGAATGATATATGGCCCTGAATAAATGTCATCAAGTTTTGTGTTTACTTTGGAGGCGCTGCTAGTAGGGGCCTCTTTCCAAAGTACTAAATCCCCCTTCTTATATATACGACTAGGTTTTCGCTTTCTATCAAAGTTTCGCTTCATCCTATCACTCGCTTCCTTCAGCCGTTCACTAGCTTTCTCGCGTCTAACCTCAACAGTTTCGCTAACCTCCGTACTAGCCTCTTTGTCAGCAATATCACAACGCGATCTTGAACCCCGAGCAAACATTAGATCATAAGGTTTGAAGGCGGTACTTTCGTTCGGGGAATTATTAATTCCCCAAATGACGTCAGGTAAGCAATTAGCCCAGTTATTAGAGGCTTCACTGGGATCAGTGGCACGCAAAGCATTGAGAATGGTTCGGTTAGTCCGTTCAACTTGTCCGTTGGCACGCGGACATGCAATAGCTGTCAAAGTGTGCCTGAACTGCTTGTCGCAAGAAAACTTTTTAAAATACCTACTAGTGAAAGCCTTCCCGTGATCAGTCACAACCCTCCTTGGATACCCAAATAAGCTGAATATTCGTGTCTTGGAATAGTAGAGGGAGCAGAAATGATAAGCTGGAACAAGATTAAAGTTCAATATATTTGGTACGTCTGTACGGCGCGGTGGCTCTGACAAGAAGGGGAGATTGTATGGAGCTATTCGATATTAAAGGGAAGGCTTTACCAACGCCATCTGCAGGCACAAGCACTTTTAAAACCCTGATAGTTTCTACAGAATTTACTGTTCGTGTTGGTTCCGCGATAACAAATTTTGTAAACGCATCTGTTAATACAAGCATATACTGATAACCCTTGTTTGTCCTAGCAAAAGGCCCTAAATGGTCGACGTGAACAACGTTCATCGGTTCAGTAGGTTTAGGGATAGGAAACAATTTCCCTTCCTTTTTTCCGAAATCTCCTTTGCCATACGCACAATAAAGGCACGCGCTAACATACTTCCGGATGAATCGACTGATTTTCGGAAACCAGTAGTCTTTTTTTATCAAGTCCATACACTTCTGCAACCCTATATGGCCTATCTCGTCGTGGTGCATCTGCACAAATTTCCACCTAGCGGATGCGGGAACTACCAGACGATTTCCGTTTATTGTCTTTCGATACAACCTATCATTTTGAAAGTCAAAGTTATTTGTAATATCACTAGTTGCTGATCCATCTTTGAGCTGTTCAATAATCATCATTGGCCACAGCATCTATCTAGATGATTGTTGCAGCGCTCGTGGGTTACGATGATCTACGACGGCCGCACCGTCGTTGATGGCTGTACAGTCCTATAGCAGCACGACATTTTTTGCCACAACAGCTGCAGACGAAACGCGAATCCGACGGAGGAGGCAGAGCACGGCGAATTCTTTTCTGCTTAAGACTTTCAAGCAAGTCTTCGTCATGCTTCGCCATTCCTGCTCGGATATCACGGCGCCATTCAGGTCTCATTTCGGCACGATTTTCCCAGTTACTAGTCTGCAATCCGAAACTATGCATGTCACGCTTGCAGCAGTCCTTAAAGCGTAAGATTGGTCTTCCGACTGGTCGTTTGGCATCAGCAATCTGTCCTAGCATCACCTGGCGTGGCAGCCTTTCTGGATTCATTCGGTGGACATGACCGAGCCAGCGTAGACGACGTTGCTTTAGCATGGCTGTCATACTGCAGCATCGCGTTTTTTCGAGAACGTTCTGATTTGTTGATCTGGGGTGGTATGGGATCTACCTCCTAGCGGTCCACCCCGGGCAACGGCAACACAGGCTTGCCTGTGGATAAGTCCGGCTGAACGATCCCACCAAGCGGTGGAAGGCTCCGTAAGGGGCCGCCTGGCTCGCGACCACCATCCCACCGAAGTCTGGCGCCAAGTAGCTTGCTGCGTTCCGTCAGTGTGTGGGAGTTCCAGTGCCTTTGGGGGAATTGGAGGATGTCAGTTGCGCTATTCAGAACCGGTCTTGGACTCTGGGCGATACTGTACCGGGTAACTCATTCTGGAGGGTAGCGGGATCCGAAGCACGGTGCCAGCCGTTGGCCGACCGCAGTCAGTAGGGGGCCCAAGTAGCACGCCAGCCACGTGCCAAAGGCTGCCCCGCCAACTCGCGAAAAATCCCGATATGCTCCACCGTGCCAGCTGGCGACTGGATGGGAGGACCCGGTGGCCATATTCGGGGGGGTTCGGGCGTCCCCGCAGTCTCCAAATGAGTTTCCCATAGGTCGGTTAAGCTCTAGTGTTCCAGTGGTTAACTGAAATGCGCCTCGACAATTCAACTTTTTCCCCACAAACTCTAAAATTATGAAAAAAGTAAAAAAGAAGAATAGGTTTATACAACGGCTGCACTTCCTCCCAAAAAAAGTGCACCTCACTAACATCCGAGGGTTGCACTCCAATCTCGATCCGGTCCATCACCACCTTGAGACCGAGAAGCCGCACCTGTTCTTCCTAACGGAGACGAAGATAACAACACCGTCGGACGTGGCGTACCTCAACTACCCGGGTTACTCTCTTGAGCATAAGTTCAAGAAGCAAGCTGGGGTCTGTGTGTATGTCCGCGATGACATTTGTTGTCGTCGTCTCCGTTGCTTTGAGAAATCGGGTTTTTCTGCCATTTGGCTACTGGAGGACTCTGGCGTGGAGAAAACTCTATATGTCGGCGTCTACCGATCGCACAGCGGTGACCAGGAGACGACAGCGCTTTTCAATTACCTCGTTGAAACGACAGACGTAGCACAGCAAAGATACCCGACAGCGAAGCTAACTTTTCTGGGGGACTTTAATGCCCACCATAAGGAGTGGTTGTTCCCGTTCCAGAAAACTGACCATGCTGGGCTAGAGGCGCGCAAGTTTGCATTATCGCTAGATCTGACCCAGCTGGTGAATGTAGCTACGCGGATACCGGATATCGACGGCCATACACCCAATTGCTTGGACTTGCTGCTGACAACTGATCCAGACAGTCATTCAGTTTCGGTCTCAGCTCCGCTGGGAACGTCCGACCACTGTCTGGTGAAATCCGTATCGACCTGCTCTCCTCTCGATGACAGCCCCAGGGGCACGAGGCGAGTTTGGAGATACGAGTCAGCAGATTGGGAAGAGATGCGGCACTTCTTTGCATCTTACCCGTGGCGTCAAGTGTGCTTCTCTTCGCGTGACCCCTCATGTTGTGCAGATGCGGTTGCGGACGTGATTCGGCAGGGGATGGAATATTTTATTCCATTCTCCGACATCCCGCTCGGTCACAAAGCCCAGCCTTGGTTTAACGCAGAATGCGCCCAAGCTGAGGCGCGTAAAGAATCGGCATACCAAGCTTGGGTCAAGGCTCGCGACTGCAAATTAAGAGCACGTAGGGTTCGCGCGAAGAAAAGAACCTTCAACTCTGCCACTAAGTCCTGCAAACGGGTTTTACGTAAGGCACGTTTTGACCATGTCGGACGAATAGGGGCCAAACTAGCATCACACCCTCCGGGTAGTAAAAAGTTTTGGTCCCTGTCCAAAGCGGTTGAAACTAATTTCTGTCGTCCAACCTTACCTCCAATGCTGAAACCTGATGGATCGCTGGCTCACTCTGCAAGTGAGAAAGCAAATTTGTTTGCTTCCTTGTTTGCAAGCAACTCACGTCTGGACGCTGGCTCCAAACAACCACCTACTGTACCTCGTTGCGATTCTTCGATGTCGGAGATCGCAGTACACATTAAAGAGGTTCGAAGAGTATTGTGCAGTCTAGACGTGAACAAGGCCAGCGGACCTGATGGCATACCAGCGAGAGTATTAAGACTATGTGCGCCTGAACTGTCTCCTGTGCTGACACGCTTGTTCCGCCTCTCTCTTAAAGAAAGAACGGTGCCGGGGGCCTGGAAGCTTGCTAATGTGCAACCAGTTCCCAAAAAGGGCGACCGTGCCGACCCTGCCCATTACCGTCCAATTGCCATTACCTCCATCCTATGCAAGGTCATGGAGAGGGTACTTAACAGTAAGTTGCTGACCTACCTTGAAGACAATGATCTTCTCAGTGACCGTCAATATGGCTTTCGCCGGGGGCGGTCTACTGGTGATCTTCTTGTGTATGTCACGCACTGCTGGGGCAAAGCCATCGAGAAAAACGGCGAAGCACTTGCCGTTTCACTCGATATCTCGAAGGCCTTTGACAGGGTCTGGCATGCAAGTCTGCTCAGCAAGCTTCCTGCTTATGGCATCCCAGCTGATTTTTGTACTTGGATTTCAGACTTCCTTAGTGAACGGTCCATCAGAGTAGTCGTTGACGGCTGCTCCTCTGACCTAATGGCCATTGATGCCGGAGTTCCTCAGGGGTCTGTTCTCTCTGCAACTCTTTTCCTGCTGCACATCAATGACCTCCTTCGGCATGGTATTGTTGGATACGCAGATGATAGTACCGTTTCAGAGAGATACTTGACAGGTGCAGGGACCAGTGGGGATGAAATACGTTCGTTAAGAAAGGCCATGGTAGAGCGAACAGATCTGACCTTAAGTCTTGTCTCCCAATGGGGCGACGACAATCTGGTCTCATTCAATGCCACCAAAACACAGGCGTGTCTTTTCACTGCAAAAAGGAGTCCTTTCGACTGGACACCTACTTTTCGGGGTACATCTGTCCCAGTCACTGACAGGCTTGAGCTTCTAGGCATGGAGTTGACATCAAATCTAAACTTCGGCGCGACCATCGAGTACAAGGCTCAGACGGCGGCTAAAAAGCTGGGCGTCCTGAATAGAGTGAAGCGATACTTTACGCCTGGACAGCTTTTAACTCTTTACAAAGCACAAGTCCGATCCTGCATGGAGTATTGCAGTCACCTTTGGGATGGCTCAGCCAAATACCAACTTGCCGCTCTTGACTCGGTGGAACGCAGGGCCAAGAGGCTCATAGGCGACATAAAACTGGTGGACACCAAGCTACATAGCCTGGCACATCGCCGCAAGGTTGCCTGCTTGTCGGTATTTTATAGATTGTACTTCGGAGAGTGTGCTCAAGAGCTTCACGACCTTGTTCCACCAGCTCCCTTCTACCATCGGACATCCAGACGCACCGCCGGATACCATCCGTACCTGGTAGCCATTCCACCAATTCGGACTAAGCGCTTCCAGTCATAATTTATAATGCGCACAGCTAAAGAGTGGAACTCACTTCCTGCGTCTGTGTTTCCAAAAGCATACAACCCTAATCTCTTCAAAGTAAGAGTGAACAGGCTTCTTCTGGGTGAGCTCGCTCCATCTTAGACTCTGTCTCTGTCCTATGACCTAGACTAGAGTCAAGAGCAAACCCATCATTAATAAAAAAAAAAAAAAAAAAGATTTGTCATTTTGTCTTCCCACGTGACTCCAAGGATAGTTCTCAGGCAACGCATATGAAAAGCGTTAAGTTTGCGCTCTTGTTTAGCGTAAGTAGTCCACGTTTCCGAGGCGTACAGTAATATACTAAGGACGCAGGTCTGGTATACGAGGACTTTTGTGTGAATGGTGAGTTTCGAATTTCTCCATACGCGTGCAAAAAGCTTTCCAAATGAAGTCGATGCTTTGCCAATCCGAGAGTCTATTTCCTTGTCAGCCGTCAGAGATGAGGTGGTAATGGAACCCAGGTAACAGAAGTGATCCACGACATCAAGCACGACACCATCAAGCGTAATTTTAGGCGGCCGATCTACACTTTGCACCATGACCACAGTCTTCTTGGTGTTGACACTCATCGAAAATAAGTGGCATGCCCTGCCAAACCTCGTCACCAGCTCCTGAAGCTCGTTTTCTGAGTTTGCAACAAGTGCAGCCTTATCAGCATATAGCAGTTCTCTAGCAATTAAGTCTAGGCGTAGTCGTTTTGACTTTAGGAGACCGATGTTGAATAATCTCCCATCTGTTCTCGTATGCAGATGCACCCCAACATCACAATTCTCAAAGGCAGACAAGAGAAGTGCCGATAGATAGATCCCAAAAAGGGTAGGAGCAAGCACGCAGCCTTGTCTGACCCCCCGGTTAACGCCAAACGATGTGGACCGCTCACCGTCAAACATAACAGAGCCGTTCATGTTGTCATGAAAAGAACGGACAAGATTAAAAAGTTTAGGAGGACATCCAACTCTGCGCAGCACTTCGTACAGCCCCTCTCTACTCACAGTGTCAAATGCCTTGTTTAGGTCGACAAAGGCCATGTATAGCGGAGTGCGATGTTCACGGCATTTATCTTGCAACTGACGAAGGGTGAAAATCATGTCAGTTGTCGAGCGACCGGCTCTAAAACCACACTGCGATTCAGGGTATATTCTAGCGGCCAAGGTTTCCAGTCTACTTAAAATGACCTTCGCAAATGCCTTACCGGCTATACTTAGCAATGAGATGCCCCTGTAGTTATTGCAGTCTCCTCTGTCACCTTTGCCTTTGTATAAGGTGATTATATCAGCGTCTCTCATGTCTTGAGGTATTGTTTCTTCATCCCAACAACGCAATAGAAGTGCATACAGGGGAGATGAAACGCAGCCAAGCCGTACGAGTTCTGCAGGCAAGTTATCAAGGTCTGTACTTTTCCCCAGTTTTAGACCACGAATGGCTTTGTAAAATTCGTCAGCTGTGGGGGGGCTGTCAAGTTCGGTTACTTCAGAACGAGTAGCAAAGTTAGCCAGTGCATCCGGGTGTATTGCAATTTCCTGAGAATATAGATTTGAGTAGTGTTGTGCCCACCGTGTAAGTTCTTTATTCTTGTCAGCAATCGGATTTCCATCTAGATCTTTAATTGCGGCACGTTTCCTTTTAGTGGGGCCGATTGCACGTTTTATTCCCTGGTACATACCCCTAAAGTCACCGGGGTCACGACATTGCTGTATCGACTGGCACAATCTGGCCCAGTATTCATTAGCACAGTTACGACTGATTCTCTGTACTTCCGATTTTGCTGCTTTGTAAGTGGATTGCTTTGCTAGATCGTTGTGAGAGTTAAGGAGATCAATATGAGCTGCTCTTTTTACCTCAATGAGTGGTAGCAGAACATGTGCATACTTAGCAAACCAGTCGCTAGCATCTTTTTCTTTTCTCCCGAAAATATTTTCCGCCGCGGACATTATTTTTTGCTTTATCATGTGCCACATATCTTCCACACTTGAACATTTTTCCAGACATTCAGCACTAAGTTGGTGTTTAATCAACTCCTCCAGTTGTTTGCAGCGATCTTGATCCAACATAGCAGCGGTGTTCAGTACAACCTTACGAGTAGCGCTCTTAGCTGAGTGAATCCTTTTCGGGTTGTGGCGGGTCTTGGCCATGACCAGGGAATGGTCGGTATTACAGTCAGCACTGTGGTAGGTACGCGAATTCAGAATGTCACGGAGGTCTTTTCTTCTAGTAATGATAAAATCTATTTGGTGCCAGTGGCCGGAGCGCGGATGTTTCCATGACACTTTGTGCATTCCTTTGTTCTTAAAGTAAGTGTTAGTTACGCAAAGAGAGTTTAGAGCGCAGAGTTCCAGCAATCGTTGACCGTTTTCATTCATGTTACCAAGTCCATGTGAGCCAATACACTCCGGCCAGTTATCTGTGTTCCGACCTATCCTAGCGTTAAAATCACCAAGCAGAAGAAGTTTGTCAGAGGCTTGGACTTTCTCTAGTATTCTTTGTAGGTCTTCATAGAACTTGTCTTTTACATCAGCTGGAGCATTTAGAGTAGGGGAATAGGCCGAAATGAGTGTAATAGGCGCAGCAGTTGACATGAGTCTAACGGTCATTAATCGCTCAGACAGATATTCAGGTGTTTGAATACAGCCTAGTAAACCGTTTCGAACTGCAAAACCAACACCATGCTCTCGCCGTTCGCCGCTATTTTTTCCTTTCCAGAAAAAGGTGTAATTATCTTCGCGCAAACTGCCCTCTTCCAAAAGTCTAGTCTCCTGGAGTGCAGCTATGTCAATGCGAAGGCGGAGCAGCTCTCTGTCTATAATTGCAGTTTTTCTAATTTCAGGCATACTGTCGGCCGTTGACAAATCATCGTTTCCGGGAAGCATTGTTCGAACATTCCATGTAGCAAATCTAGTTGTTGGTAGAAGATCGTTTCCGTTTTTTCCTTGTTTTCTGCTAGGTGCATTAAAACTCATCCTGTTGCAGACACTATGACATGCCTGTTGCTCCACACACCTATAGAAGCGCAGAATGAGGGGCGGACCAGTACCTTATTGGCCGGGGGCTGCCCAGCTTAGGCAGGCGGTAACTGGTCAGTTAGCCGCGATGGACTATCCTACCGACAGGAGCCACCCCTGGCGCCCGCGCACACGCCCATCAGCGCCGGGCTTATAACCGGTGACTGCGACTCCCCGTGTTGTGATCCGCACCTGTTCAGGTACGAGTGGAGTATCCTCTCCACAGGCGCTGCATGCCTGGGACATGTTATAAAGACCACGAACTTGCCCAGCGTCCGTGACCTTCTATCGACCTCCACGACTGTGTCCTCAGGAATGACGAGTCATTACGTGAGGAGCCGCATTGGTTGCAGGAGCTGCCGACTTGTTCGGGTTAGACCTTAATGTCGCCTGCGGTGCTCCGAATCCGTCGCCCCATTCGCCAGCATGTGCCGTACCGAAGCCCACCTTCTCCGCCACATCTGCCGTTAGGGTCTTCACCCGTAACCCTGGGCACGGGATCCACGATATACCCCGCAGAACTGGGTCCCTGTCCGAACTTTGCCACCCGCACACTCCGGCCTACTGAAGTGTGGGGTGCCCACCCCCGCGACAAGGACGCGCCGGACAGGACTTACCTAGGTGGAGAGCAGGGGAGGTGACCCTGTCCTCCCCTAGGCCGGGTTAATGGCTCGTATGATTCCGAGACCAAATGGCTGTTCAATAATACGCTTTATCTTTTCATCCTGGCATTGAACTGTATAAAACCAGTCTACTACATCCAAACGTTTGACGTTCATTGTATCTACGGGGTTCCTACTTAGCGCGTCCACGTGCTGCATGCGATTCCCTGGCCTATACTCGATACTGATGTCGTAATCTTGGATAGACAACCACCAGCGAGCAATGCGTGGAATTATGTCTCGTTTTGTAAGTGTTGCACGGACCGCAGTGCAATCGGTACCTAACTACCAAAACACGTTTACCTACTATATATACCCTAAACCTCCGTAACGATTCGACAACAGCTAATGTTTCCAGCTCGTAGCTGCTTTGCTTTATGCTTTCTTCCTTACTTGTAACCCTACTGAAATACATAACCGGTCGCAATGTGTTGTCTGCTTGTTTTTGTAATAAAATCCCGGCAATGCCGGATTTACACGCGTCCGTGTGGATTTCTGTAGGCAAAGCTGGGTCGTACAGGGCTAATAAAGGCTTTGTGCACAAATACCTTTTTAAATCATCAAAACTTTCACCTTGATTTGATCACTGCCCCAAGTCCATGACGCGTTTTTCTTTGTTAAATTAGTCAACGGGCGTGCGATCAATGCGAAATTCTTGATGAACTTCCTAAAATAACTACATAAGCCGATAAACTGACGAACTTCGTGTACGTTAGTAGGGGTGGGGAATTGGGATACCGCTATCAACTTGAGTCACTCGGTTGAATACCCTCGGCAGAAATGTCATGGCCCAAGTAGGTAATTTTATTTTGTAAAAATGAACATTTGCTCATATTAAGTTTTAAATTTTCGGATCTGAATTTATGCAAAACTTTTTCTATAATGTCAAAACCCGATTGTATGTCAAATGAGGGTAGTAGCAAATCGTCTAGAAATGCCAAAACTTCATGTTGTTCGTTCGTGAACTTGTGTACGCTATGTGTCGCGTTATCGGAACTTGCAGCACTACTTTGACCGAATTTCGATGTTTGTATTGAATCGACAATTTTATTCATCAAACGCATGAAAACTGATGGCGCGTTCGCAAGACCGAAAGGAACTCGTGTGTATTCAAAGTGACCTTGTGGTGTGATAAAAGCCGTTTTGTATCATCCGGACAAATCCGAACCTGGTGATATCCTTGAGCTAAGTCAAGGCTCGTGAAATATCTTTTACCTGCTAATTTCGAGAGGTGGTCGTCGATGTGAGGCAACGGATACCTATCTTTTACAGTGATCGCGTTAAGCGCTCGATAATCGACACAAAGCCTACTATCACCGTTCTTCTTCTTCACGAGTACGACCGGGGAAGCATAGCATGATTCTGACTCGCGAATAATACCTGCTTCCAGAAGTTCCGAAACCTTGGATTTAACGATCTCCTGCTCGCAGTGGGACAGACGGTAAGGCTGGCGGTATACTGGTTGATCGCTTGTTAAATTTATTTTCATTTGTAATAAATCTGTACAACCTAACTCTTGAGTTTTATTTGCAAAGCAATCACTATACTTAGACAGTAATTTTATCAATATTTCATGATCGTATTTATTTAGAGGGCCTGTTTTGATGTCACTAATATGTACACCCCCAATTACGCTCACGTTACTGCAAGAATTAGCTAGGCTCGTATGCAAAACAGAAGTTATGTGTGACATAGGCTGGCTAATGGCATTGGCTTTTGCAACACAAGGGCTTATGGCATTGGCTTTGGCTACACAAGTAAACAATGGCATAGTAATATTGGCTTTTTGGCTAACCTGAATATTCTCCGACGTCGACGGTGCTGCACGGTCCTCAGATATCGGCGGGGCGGTGCAGCTGTCAGCCCTGGTCAGCACTGCGCCTTGTTGCCAGGTGACGTCCTTGCTCCCAGTATTGACGACCTTGATGAACCCAGATTCGCCACGCAGCAGCGTAGCAGGAATGGTGTAGGCGACGCCCTGTAACTCGAAATGTTGTGGCGTAGACACAACATTATTTTTTGGGTTATTACCAAGTATGTTGACCTTGATTATTGAAATACCAGGTGGTAAACACTCTTTTTCCGCCGTAACTACTTTGAACCTAGTGCGTTCCTCAGTGACATTGATTTCCTCTGTAAAATCTGGTTCCGGTTCTAACGACAAAACTGCTCTTCCGTTTCTTACATTCAGTCCCATACCATCGCTGTTAATTATGGGCTGACCGATCAAAAGATTAATATGACCCATATCAGCATCGGTCAGTTCTGCCTCGCAATGTGTAAGTATTCCATCAATTCCTAGTTTAAATGACACTTTTCCAAGACTAGGTAGGAGTTCCCCTGAAAATCCTTTGAAAACAACGTTTGTCGGGCTCGCTTCGAAATTAAGGAGGTTAGAGACGTGAATAGACAGTACATTTACTTGACTCCCGGTATCCAAATATGATTTAACATGTATGCCGTTTATCTTTGCTGTTTTCATATAGACCTCATTATAATTTTGTAAAAGTTTAATTTCTTTGATCGTACCCGGAAGCGCCGATACTGGAGTAGGAGGATTACCGCACCGGGTAGCGATGTGTCCTGTCTTCCCGCATCTAAAACAGGTCCTGGTATCTGGATGGGGGCACTCTCGTAATACATGACCTGTCTTCTTGCATCGCGGGCATGGGTCTGTTTCAGGATTAATAACTGAATTTTTACTAACCTGTCGAGTGGTTTCCTTAATCGGTCCTCGTGACGCAACGGCTGCTGGTTGTTGATAGTCATCTAATGCACAGAGAAATCCCTCATAGAGTTCCTCTGGACGTTCACACTGGTACGCTCTGGCATTCGCTTGTAAAGAATATGGTAAACCACGAATTATGCAAGAGAGGGTTGCATCATCTGATAGTTTGCAACGAAAACACAATGCGACTTTATCTTGGTAGTATTTTGTCATAGATTCTGTAGGTAATTTTCGCCTTCGCATCATTTCATCAAGTATATTCCCATAATCACGGTGCCTGGGGAAAGCACGTAGCAACATGTGCTTCCACTGTTCCCATGTATAATCGTAGTCATTTAAACGGTTGTACCACTTCCGGGCTTGACCACGCAACTTGTCTTGCAGATAGTATGCTTTCGTATTGTCAGTCCATCCATGGATTTCGCCAAGCTGCTCAATCTTCTTAAGCCACGATGTCACCGTTGTACATTCTTCACTATCAGGATCAAATTCCGGAATTAATGAGGCGCCACGATGTTGTTTTGTTTTAGTTAGTGTAGGTACCTCCTCGTTCAAATCCTGCATAGCCTTAGACACCTCATTTTCAAGTAATCTTCTTAGAATTTTTCTAGCAGGTGGAGACGTATCTTTTTCTTCATTTTCCAATGATTTTGGTTCATCCTCTGGAACTTCACTCCATCCTGGCGGTCGAACAAGGCGTCCATCTTCGTCAGGACTATGGCGTTTCATAGTTGCCAATTATGCCACTTCTGAGTTGAAACGGCTCTAAAAGAAACGAGGAATTTTATAATTAACGACTTTTTATTTTTTATTCAATATTGATTATTAATTAACACTTCAAGTAGATAATTGGGCATAGGTTCCCCTTATCAAGTAATCGTAACGAAAAGACGGAGTAGAATCAATCAATCCGGGTTTTCTTCTCGACGGCCGTGAGGCCGTCGGGGAGACGCCATCGAGGCAGAGCCTCCTGGGCGTAGTTTCTGCCGCCGCCCGCGAAAGCGGGCGGGTCACGGGGTTGGGGGCCGTGGTGAGTGTGGGAACACTTCACCATGGCCCGAAGAGTCAATTTTGGTCAAAGCGCGGCCGGACAGAACCGGCCGCAGTCTTGTCCGGTGCACCGCCGGCGAGTCACCCACCGGGTGGGACCCTGTTCAGGGAGGCCCAGTGAGTGCCTTCCAGCCTGGCGGCGAAATGTTACATCTGGTTTGGCCGGCGAGCTTGGCCCGGAACGGACCCGCTCAGCCGGCTAGAGTCAAAGTTGGGTCGGGGTCAGTCTAGTGGGGGGCCGCCGACTGGTGAGCGCTATCAAGATGACAGCGCACCACCAGCCGGCGACCAAGGTCAGTCCGGTATGTAAGTATCCTCCGCGAGCTCCTCCACCACAGCGAGCTCGCGAGGATACGGTTTCCAGTCAGGGGGGCGCGCGTGGTACGGGGCCAGATTTCGAAGGTGCTCGAAATCTGACCGGTCAGCGCGCGCGAACATCCCGGTCGAGAGCTTGGAGACGAACTCATCCAAGGTCTCGACTTTCAGGTCCCTCCGAATGACTTCGTTGCGGACGAATCTCGGCGCGTCGGCGATGGCTCGCAACGCCTTGGACTGCTGGGCCCGCAGTCTTTGGCGGTTGGTCTCAGAGACCAACGCGTACCATGCCGGAGCGGCGTACGTCAGGCGAGTTCTGATGTACGCCTTGAACACGCCTAGTTTCATGCGCAACGGGAGTCTCGAGCGCAGAATGGGTCGGAGCAAAGCAGTGGCAGCCCCCGCTTGCCCGATCACATTCTTCACGTGCTGGACCATGGACAGGTTTCGGTCTATGGTCACGCCTAGGTATTTAGCCTGTGCGGACCACCCGATCTCTTGTCCATGGAGCTTCAGCTTCGGGGGATCTCTTCGACCACGCCCCACAATGTGGCCACTTTTTGCTCTTATGTATTTGTGATGTGAGCTAAGGTAACGCTAGTTACTAGTTATTATTCTGTGGCTAAGGTGATGAGGGCACTTGTTACGTTCCGAAAACCCCTTACTAAAGGTACTTTTTTATTCAAAAGTATTAATGGTTTAAGATACTTTATTTCTCAAAAGAATACAAAGTGATTCACTTACTGAGAAACATTAACAAAATATAAGGTATAAACAAAAATATCACAACAACGGATATGAAATGAACGCCGTTCTTTTTTGGTTATCTCAATGATTTATCTAAACTATGAGACTTAACTGCCGAGAAAATCAATAAAAATGTTTTAATGTGTAATTTTTAAGAGTCTTTTTAAAAGTTTGTAATGTTTTCGAGTTTTTAACATCTGTGGGTAATCGATTATAAAGCTGCACTCCCTCGTATAATACGCACCTTTTGCCTACATTAGTTCTTGGCGGTCTAACACACAGCCAACTAGCTCGCCTCAACACACGCTTTTGAACGGTTACTTTTTTCGTAAATGTGAGTTGAGAGTGGAGGTCATTATTTATAATTTTCCGAATTAGTATGCAAGTATTGTAGACGTAGGTTTGTGTGACATTCATAATATGAGTTGACTTGTACAGTTTTTTTGTGGGCGTTAAGCGCTTGTAATTGAAAAGTACTTTAATTAGTTTATTTTGAGTCCTTTGCAACTTAGCCAGGTCAGTTTTAGACGCCGATCCCCATAGTTCTATCAAGTAGTCAAGATGTGGTTTGACGAGCGAATTGTAGATTGTGTATTTGACTGGTCTGGGTAGGCAACGTGTCGCTCCGTATAGGACTCCTGTAAGAGATGACAATTTTGACCTCAAATTTTCTAAGTGCGGTTTCCAAGTAATTTTATTGTCTAAAATTAGACCAAGGTATTTTTCGTGATTTTTCTCTTGAATAGCGGTGCCATTTATAGTTAAGGGTTACTGTTTACTGTTTTTAAACACATATAAGTATACAAAAATGTACCAACTCGGTTATAAATCATAATCTTTATTTGTGATGGCACTTTCTTTTGATTATCTAGTATATTAGGTACCTACTTAATTATATCAAATGTTTCATTATAAGAAAATTTAGAAAAATGGACAAAGCAAAATTTACACATTAGGATTCTCTGTCGGTCAGGCCCGGTTCATACTGGTATAAAATTTCAGGTTACTATATTTTCATTTAAGTACATAGAGTAAAAAAAATAACAACAAATATTTCAAGGGGAGATCCAGTCCATAAAAATGAACTAAATACTTCCCTACGGAACGTAAAACAAAGGTTAATATATGAAATAATAAATATTAGGTTTCCCAATACAAAATGAAACGGTGGGTTACATCTTGTACGTACGTGACATGAAATTACAGCATATACCTATCATCTTCTTAGCCGAGGGTAATTCAATAGCCGCTACCAACCCTTAGGTATAGAGATTACCTACTATGTACCTAAATACCTACTTACTTAATTTTATTATTTACCTATTGTCCTTAATCACCACGAGTAGGTAACAATGTATTGTATTATATATAGTACTGGTGTTGAGAACAATACCCTCGTTATACAGTTGGTGCAAACCCGGAATTACTCCCTACTGCCTACTCAGCAATTGATTTAACTACAATTACTACAGGAGTACCTACCCTACATACCTACATAATTGACTAGCCCGATGGCGTACTGGATGGTAACCCTGTCTGCCCCGCCGAGGGTCGTGTGTTCGAACCCCACAAGACACGAACGAGTATTTTCAATTTTCAAACAGTATTTGTATTTCGTCTGCGTGCTTTTAAATAAATAAAATAAATAAATAAATTTCATTTATTTTCTCACAAATAAGTACAAAAGTTATATTAACACAATAAAATAATAATTATACACTATGAATTCTTAACTTGCTAATACAATGTAAACAGACTTGTGAGACTGGCGCCTAAACTAGGTTTCGGGACGAAACCTGTATCATAGGTCACCAGGCCCCCATTCTAACGTGGTTATAACTATATGCAAAAAATATTTTGTATTGAATACTAATAACATTGTTCTTAATAGAGAGATTATGTAAATGTTTTATCTTAGAATTAGATTGCTATTATAAATAGTAATTGGTAAGAATAAGAAGTACTGAAGTTATTGCGCAGTGATAGAAAGGCTAAAGGACTTCAATTACACGGTTACTTGCAACAACTCTTCTGTCTCATCATAATTGAGCTGCAAAAGCCAAGACGTATTTTTTTTCTTACATTCGAACACAATAAGTGAGTACAGGTCAAAATTTCTACTCACCTGATTGTATAGTCTGGGGCCTAGGACCCAACACTGGCGGGATGCAAAGGTTGTTCTATGACGAACCCGAACACATACTAGGTCTATCCTGCGGGATTTAGTAAGATGGCACAGGGAGTATTCGAGATTTTTATGGCAATGAAGGATAGCCTGAAGTGCGAAAAGCTGCCGGACTGTAAGGACTCGGTACTCAGCATAAAGCTGATGTGTCGGGTGAAGGAAATGCTTTCTGTTGATCACTTTGATTACCGCTCTTTGCGCTCTCTCAAGCGGAAGTTACGTTGTTTTGGCGGCTCCTCCCCACGCGGAAATGCAATATGATAGCAATGACTGTACAAGAGCAAAATAAACCATTTTCATAATGGAGGCGTCCGCCGAGGTACGCAGTTACTTGAAAACGTACATTAATTTACGAGTACGGCTCTTGACAGACCCCACTTGGTGCTGCCATGATAGATTTTCCTCTACTAAGACTCCCAAATATTTGACATATGGTGAACGCGTGAGCAGAGAACATGTGCACGGTTCAGTATCGTTTCTACAAACATGCACCTTGATTGAGAAAGAGGGCGGCGGCTGAGTGGTAAAAGTAATAGAGAAGACAACGTAAGTAGTCTTAAGGATGTTCAATGTGAGGAGATTATGATCAAGCTTTAGCAGTAAATATTTATATACAGGGGGTCCGGTTAATTATACGCATGTAAATATCACGATTTGGAAATCTTGACAAAAATTTGAAACAAATGTCGTTTACAAATGGTGGTGGCGTATAGTTACGTGCTGTGTAGTTAACCTGGCCAGCCCCGAGGCAGTGCCTTTATTTTTATCCCGCCCGAGCCGGTTTTCTATTAGGACAATACAAAATTGTTATAAAAAAAAGAAAATTGCGTTATTCAAAATTCTTTTTTTTTACTATGACCGATCATGACGTCAATAAGTGATAATGCTATCCTACATTGAATAAAGTTATTTCATTTTCATTAACAAAAATAAAAGTATAAGTATTTATATTAGCTGTGTATTTCCCATAGTACAAGCTTTGCTTAGTTTGGGGCTAGATGGGGCTGTGTGTCTTGTCCAAGGATATTTATATGACGAAATCTAGTATAAGACTAGCTGAGTCAAAGATTATTGTACTTTAAGAACCTCTGTAAGCTTTGATCTAGTAGTTGACATTGTGGCAACCTTTGGAGTCTCAATGCGGGGTTCGTAGATACGAATTCCATTGACCCGTCGACTGCAGTAGCTGTATTAACTTCTAATAGCGCCTGCTTCATTAATATGCGAATAGTCACTGGGTAGCGTATTTGCTGAGGAAACAGTTGCATACAATCGTGCTAGCCAAGTTGTCGTAGCTTGCAATTGCACTAGTAGATCATGTGATGCGGTCTAATGGTAATTTACATAAAATAACAATAACAGAGGTAGTAGGTACTTATAAGGGTTGTTCTCATCGACCGCGTTTTTCGTACGTTCCGCTTAAAAAGTGCTGCTTCCTCTGGGACGAGCGTTATAAAATTTTACTTCATAATACTTCAGCACTTCTCACATATGGTCAAACATTTAATTCATCAAATATGTGGTCAGTTTTTTGTAAATTTCCTGTCAAACATGCATTCTCTCACATCCATGGCATGGTTCTTTGCTACCTTGCGCTAAATAGACTGTTATAGATCCTAAAATTACAAGTCTATGTCGTATTAAGCTTTTTTATCTTTTAAACAATTCTATTTTCTATCTTTTAGCATGTTTTTAGTTTCCACAACGGCAGAAACTTTTTTGTAAACACGGATTTTTGCGTTGAAGCCTTGAATCACCCCACAATTACCTCGCGCTACTCTCTCACTCATATATTCAAAACGGTAAAAGCTATCTGTCGATTTTACTCACGAATTCGTAGCAGCTAGTACCGCCGACAACTTCGTGGGGGACGCAGGCTCCACTCGCCGCTATATCTTCGATGGCGAGGGTACGTTTCTCACATTTACGACTTTGTCCAGTACCAACCTCATTTCCATGCTAGTCGATTACCAATTATTCAGTTATTAGGTATTATCGATATTTTTTCTGAGGAATATCTTTGATATGCTTAAAATAAGAGGCGGTACTGTATTAAATTTTAACGAATAGGTTTTAATTAAACTGCAAAATAAGCTTTTGTTCTCATTTCCATGTTCTCATTTCCATGTCTTTCCATGGTTCGAGATGGCATGGAAATGAGAAAGTGACATGGAAATGAGAGAATGATAAAATTTTGTAGTCCACAGTTGGACAAAGTTTTTAAATTATGAATATTTATTCTTAAATTAATCCAATGCCTGTTTTAATCGTAAATATGTGGAAGTACGGGTATTTTTCATTATTACATATTTTTATGAAATGAAAGCTTTTGTAGTTAATTTTATATGTCTTTTTACCGAATGTAGTAAGTTTTTCGGGAGTCTGTCTGAATGTATGTATGTATTATATATGTGTTTATGTGTTATGTATGTATGTATGTGGACATGCAATTTCTTTTTCGTGGGTTGCAGCCCAAACGGCTAGATGGATATTGACATGTGGGGTGTCATGTGATTCGCAGCGCATCAGCGCGAGTGACATTTGCTACATTTTAAACAAGATACCTCTAAGACGCGGCACTCCCACCCGCTCTCTGATATTTCACCGCCCCGCGCTCGCCCGACTTAGAAGCAGTCTGAAGTGGTCATCTACTGGTTACGCGCGCTTTATTAGAGTGCGTTGCGGTTTCGGTAGCTCTAGTTTTGGCACGCACATATATACATGTAGGAGTTTTGCTTCTAAGCGGTAGCCATTATTATGTGTTCTTTTCTATAAGAGATATTCTATAGAAAAAGTGGTTCTATACCAGGTACTGCAAACCCGCGATATCTGTACGCCAATAAAAGTAGTCCATGCTAACCACTTTTTTCTATAGAATGTCTCTTATAGAAAAGAATACATAATAATGGCTACCGCTTAGAAGCAAAACTCCTACATGTATATATGTGCGTGCCAAGACTAGGGCTACCGAAACCGCAACGCACTTTAAACTAGTATAAAGCGCGCGTAACCAGTTGATGACCACTTCAAACTGCTTCCCAGTCGGGCGAGCCTATATTAATATTATGTTGGTACTCTTTTCTATCTTGGCCACAAGTTACTTTAATACAAAGTGTTATAAAACCGTTTGTTGCATTCTGCAGTCCATCACTATGTAAATTTATCAGTATCCACACCCTCATGTTCGTGGGATGCTAAATAAATATTTATCTAAGTAAATAAAGCTTATTTGCTTTATATTTCCTACAAATCAAGTAGTGGACATCTCATTTCCATGACAAAAAATAGTGGCCTTCCTTTTTTTATATTTATAATTGTAAAATATTAATTATTTTTACTAAAATACGTTCTTTAAGCTCTAGCAAACATTACTGACTACTTATATATTAAAAAACATTTTTAATTATTTTAATATCAAATAAAAGAAAAATTGCCACGGAATTCTCTCATTTCCATGTCCGCAAATAGTGGACATCAAATAACTCTGAAACTAGTGGTCCAAGAACCGGGCAATTTCAA
Source organism: Tuta absoluta (assembly GCA_027580185.1). NCBI lineage: Eukaryota > Metazoa > Arthropoda > Insecta > Lepidoptera > Gelechiidae > Tuta > Tuta absoluta. Next base: position 9,113,686 of record JAQAHW010000016.1, on the reverse strand, counting down.
TCTAGTGTTTTTAATGACGAAAACTTTGATAACGTATATTCAATTATCCAAAAAAACTAAATTTGAAAAATGACATGGAAGTGAGAAAATTCCGTGTCATTATGAGAATGACCCATAAAGAAACTTTAAAACGAGCTGGTGACAAGGGGCAACTTTCCCCAAGTAACATAGGTCGACATACCAAAAAAAGGACACCCAACATAAAATTTCCGATTAACTATAGAAAAATTTAAATAACTTTGTCATATTTCAACTTATACTCTTGAAGAGATATGTTTCTTATTACCAGCCCTGTTTAGATTTCGCTATCAGTGACTAGTCAATTATAAAAAATAAAACAATAAATTTACTCAAAGGGTAAACCAGCCTGTGAAACTGAATAACTTTTCACAAGGAAATATTTGGGGTGGTATGGGATCTACCTCCTAGCGGTCCACCCCGGGCAACGGCAACACAGGCTTGCCTGTGGATAAGTCCGGCTGAACGATCCCACGTGCGCGGTGGAAGGCTCCGTAAGGGGCCGCCTGGCTCGCGACCACCATCCCACCGAAGTCTGGCGCCAAGTAGCTTGCTGCGTTCCGTCAGTGTGTGGGAGTGCCAGTGCCTTAACAGGCGTCTTCTGGGTGAGCTCGCTCCATCTTAGACTCTGTCTCTGTCCTATGACCCAGACTAGAGTCAAGAGCAAACCCAGCATTAATAAAAAAAAATATGAAAAAATTTTGGACCTCCCATACAAAATGTTACAGCCGAGCGGGTCAATTTGTATGAGAGGTACAATTTTCTTTTTCATATTTCGACCTATATATTCATTGGGGAAAGTTTTTCCATTTCATGGACTGGTTCACCCCTTAAAAATTTCCATCCAACATGCGGGGTAGGTAGAGCATAAACCTCTATAAAAATAAGTATGGCGACATAATTCGGTTGTTTCCTGGTATACTCTCAATTAAAAATAGGTATGAATATCGAAAGATTACCCTATAAGTGTAACGAAAACATTATAATATTATTGTTCACAAATATCACTATATTTATTATTCATAAACTTATGATAAACTTGTATTACGTCACGCCATTTTAAACACCTGCTCGTATGTTGAAATGATCGTGTTCAAAAACTCATTATAAACAATAGTTCAAGAGGGGTGGTGCGTTTCTAAGCCAGCATCTGAGGGCAATCATTAATATCATGTAAAGTGGCACAATTATTTGTAACTAGCTGGTCTGGTGCCCGCGAACTTCGTTTCGCTGACTGAATGTTATGGTTAGCATACCACCACCTCCAGTGTTTCTTACACACACACACACACACATATCACGTCTATAATCCCTTGCCACGTCTATAATCCCTTGCGGGGTGGGCAGAGCGCAAACAGCCGCCAGAAACGGACATTTACGCCACGTCTGACAAATATTTTAGGGTCCTTTGGAAAATTGTATGACAGGTTGTCAGCCAATCGCCTAAAATTGCAATACGCACCCTCAAGTCCCTAAGTTGACTTTAACGACTCCCAAGGGAGAGAAATAGGGTGGTGCTATTCTTAGCCGGCATCACACGGCTAGCGGGCATCACATGGCACAGTGTTTCTTGAATTTGACACTGAACTCCAACCTAGACACCTAAGTTAACATGCAACATTTCTATTTCCGCGTCATACATACATACATACATACATACATAAATCACGCCTATTTCCGCGTCATCGTCCTTCAATTTATTTGCTCTGAGAGGAAGAAAATGTCCATCACGCTGATAAGCTTTTGCTGAAGCTTAAGTTTTAAGCCACAGTATCTCCATTCTACATTGGGTGGTTCATTGACCTAATGAACAGAAAGGAAAGCACTCCTGCATATACAGGGTGGCCCGAACAGTGACGTCCAAAGACAAAATTTGGATGCCTAGTGGTGGGGGGTGTCCGAATCACCCCCATGTATGTTCCGCGATTTTTTGTAGTTTCCGAGTTATTCCAAATTTTTTTTTTTTTTTTAGGAAAATCGACTACCTTTTTTTTTTTTTTTTTTTTTTTATTAATGATGGGTTTGCTCTTGACTCTAGTCTAGGTCATAGGACAGAGACAGAGTCTAAGATGGAGCGAGCTCACCCAGAAGAAGCCTGTTCACTCTTACTTTGAAGAGATTAGGGTTGTATGCTTTTGGAAACACAGACGCAGGAAGTGAGTTCCACTCTTTAGCAGTGCGCATTATAAATGATGACTGGAAGCGCTTAGTCCGAATTGGTGGAATGGCTACCAGGTACGGATGGTATCCGGCGGTGCGTCTGGATGTCCGATGGTAGAAGGGAGCTGGTGGAACAAGGTCGTGAAGCTCTTGAGCACACTCTCCGAAGTACAATCTATAAAATACCGACAAGCAGGCAACCTTGCGGCGATGTGCCAGGCTATGTAGCTTGGTGTCCACCAGTTTTATGTCGCCTATGAGCCTCTATCTTTGCCATTTTAATTATTTTTTCTTCTGTAGTGGAGTTTTTCGATTATCTTTTTCTTGTGGCATAATGTCCATGAACTGTACTTTCTATTAATAAATAAATCAGCCATCTAGTATCAATGGAACTTATTAAATTTTCGCTCGAAAGTGAAAACATTACCAAGTAGCATGACTGACTTGAGTTTTCTTTCAAAGTTTAAACGTGTGAAAAGGCTTTTCCATGGTATTTTTTTAATTTTAAAAACTGAAGATGGTTCCAAGCTTTCAGATAAGTACAAAAAAAGTTGTACTCAATAGGCTATTTTCCGCTGAAAAAGACCTTCGAATGTACTCGCATGGAAAATCCCTTTCTTTGGAATTACACAATGTAGCTATCCTCAAAGCTAAATAAAATAGGATTTAAAAAAAAAAACATACTCGGTAACTTTTCCATAATTATCCATGTAAATTAAATTAATTTAAATGTTGTGGTGATAAAATCGAAAGACTTTAATTAGTTATTGAGGTTTTTTTTGCAGTAAACTTCATGGCATAAACTTCATGGTAAACTTCATGGTATAAACTTCATGGTCGTTTTTACCTTTTAGCACAAAGATGACAGTCAATGTCATGTCAAGCAAATATGCTTTTGTTTTACATTTTCAATTGAAAGTGGAAAAAATTCTGCTCGATTTCACCAATTTCTTTCTCACTGCTACGATTGGACATTGTTTTGCACATCGTTTTCGGTTTGTTTACCGGGAACAACTCGTGATGAGTTACACATTGAGTGAATATGCAGAAATGCATTACTTTTATGGGGTTGCACAAGGCAATGGCCATGAAGCGGCAAGACTGTACCGGGACCAACTTCAACGTCGAGGAGGACCGCAACCCGATCGATACCCAGATCATCGTGTTTTTATTAACACTCACACGACATTGATGGCAGGCCGTATTCCAGGTCAAGGAGGCAATCGTGAACCTGTTCCTAGAGTTGATCCAGATCGAAGAGATGCAGTGATAGAGGAAATAACTCGGGATTAAACTACATTAAAAGTTATGTAGATAAAATTTTCCATATTAAAAAAATAACTGTCAATTGCTTTTTATTAATATTTTAAGAATTTAATTACATGCTCCACAATCGGTACCAACTTAATTAAATTTTCATTAAGCACTGGCCAGACCTATTGCTTTCACGCATTTTGACCACTCACAAGCTGTTGCGATTCACGGGCTGATTGTCAAAATTTCATCAGCATCGTCATCGGTTTCAACCTGATACCGTTGACAAATTTAGAGAGATGACAATCCATCTAATAAGCCCTTAAGAGACTAGCAAAGTAGGCATTGCCTTTTTTTTGTTTAGCTCCTAAGGGATTTCCTACGCCTTTTTCCGGAACTACACAAAAATAAATTGATTTTATCACGACGGTCAACACTGAAAAGAATTAAATTAACGTACTCAACTGTCAAAAAGTTGCTGAGCCTCTTCTTTTTTTATTTTAGAAATCCTTTTTTATTTGGCTTTGATATACCTAGTGTAATTCCTAAGGGATTTTCCATGCGAGTACATTCGAAGGTCTTTTTCAGCGGAAAATAGCCTATTGAGTACAACTTTTTTGTACTTATCTGAAAGCTTGGAACCTTCTTCAGTTTTTAAAATTAAAAAAATACCATGGAGTAGCCTTTTCACATGTTTAAATTTGAAAGAAAACTCAAGTCAGTCATGCTACTTGGTAATGTTTTCACTTTCGAGCGAAAATTCAATAAGTTTCATTGATACTAGATGGCTGATTTATTTATTAATAGAAAGTACAGTTCATGGACATTATGCCACAAGAAAAAAAAATCGAAAAAACCCACTACAGAAGAAAAAATAATGAAAATGGCAAAGCTAGTCGATTATCTCAAAAAAATAATTAAATTTGGAATAACTCGGAAACTACAAAAAATAGCGGAACATACATGGGGGTGATTCGGATACCCCCCACCACAAGGCATCCAAATTTTGTCTTTGGACGTCACTGTTCGGGCCACCCTGTATGTATACATATAGTTTATCTTTTTTAATCATTATTATTAAGTAAGTATTTAGTGTTGTACCGTGCGCCGCGCCGTGTGATGCTGGCTGGGAGTAACGTTACCCGTATTCTAAAAGGTGACTATTGAATAAATCCCAGAAATAGGCAGCAGTGTTCTCTATGAATACTAAATCTTGCACTGCACTCTCTAATCTGACAGCCAATCGTAGTGAGTAGGTATTGTAATACTCCACTTAGGGGGAGTCTCATGTCCAGAGGTAGACCAGAGATTTTTAGCTGCTGATATTAAAAGGTTAGCTGGGCTTTATGAGTTAGTTCCAATGTACAAATTGAAGCAATTTATTTTGTAATGGACTCATTTCCATCTCTCGTACGGTATAACCAGGATCCTGATGTTCCACTAAATTAACTTCAGACCTTTAATACCTGTGTGCCAGCAGAAACGGCATATCCTGCTAAACAAAATTTTATTACTTTGACAAATATACTACTTTTCTTAAAATATCTACTTTCCCAAAATGTCTACTTTACGAAACTGGATTGATAGCGAAAGTTATTTAGCATGATGAGCCTCTACTGCTGGCACATGGACATCTAGAATATCTTTGATCTGGAGTAGATGGCTTGGAACACATAGTAATCGATTTTACTACATCCAGAGAAACGATTCTCACGGGCAAACGAGTAAGTAGCATCGGGTGAAACCGCTGGGCGGGCCACTAGTTCCTAAGTATATTAAAATTCACATACCAGCACGTGTAACATATAAATAAAATCGTACAAATGTTCTTGATTCCAAGTTTTAGTACTTACCTATACAACGTTTAAATTTTTTAGATACATCTATCATACCTAATAAATTACAAACTTATCTTCAGGCCAAGTAAAGATATTAATGTAAGTATTTAGGTCCACGTGCATGTATTTATGTGTACGAGTCCTATATATACTCAATTGTTCATACTACTCCTTACATATTCTTGATCCAAGACACAAAAGAAAAAATGATATTTCTACATACAATTTGCGTTGTGTTGTTTTGTTCCTTTGTTGGAGCTAAACTACCCCATCCGCTCTCTGATGAATTTATCGACATGGTCAACAAGGAAGACACAACTTGGCAAGCAGGAAGGAACTTCCCTGAAGATACACCGCTCAGTTATATCAAACAGCTCATGGGAGCTAGGAGAAGCAACTCCAGATCGAGTCTACCAGTGCAACGTCATCCTGCAGACTTACTTGAGAATCTGCCAGAAAATTTTGACCCCAAGACAAAGTGGCCGAGTTGTGCTACTTTAAATGTGATCAGAGACCAAGGATCCTGCGGGAGCTGCTGGGCTTTCGGTGCTGTCTCTGCGATGACAGATAGAGTCTGTATTTACTCTAATCAGACAAAGAATTTCTACTTTTCTGCAGAAGACTTACTGAGTTGTTGCGGTTCAAAATGCGGATATGGCTGTGGAGGCGGTTATTCAGAGATGGCTTGGAATTACTGGAAGGAATCCGGTATCGTTTCTGGTGGACCGTTTGAGTCTGGCCAAGGATGTTATCCTTACGAGATCGAACCTTGCGAGCACCACGTAAATGGCACCAGGAAGAAGTGTCACGCCCCAAGACAAGACGAAACACCGGCTTGTCGTGAAACTTGTATAAAGTCTTATAAAATTGGATATAAACAAGATAAACACTTTGGTAAAACCGTTTTTTCAGTAGATAATAATGAAGATCAGATAAGGGCTGAACTGTACCAAAATGGTCCTGTAGAAGCAGTTTTTGCGGTTTTTGAAGATTTTTTGTCTTACAAAACCGGTGTTTATAAACATACCCGTGGAGATTACGTTGGGAACCACGCTGTCAAAATTATGGGTTGGGGAATTGAGGCAGGCACCAAGTACTGGCTGGTTGCTAACTCGTGGAACACTGATTGGGGTGACCATGGATTTTTCAAATTTCTCCGAGGAGAAAATCACTGCGGTATTGAAGCTGAGATTGTGGCCGGTGAACCATTACTTTAGAATTTATAATCTACTGCGTCATCCCAAATGTAATTTAGGGAATTCTGGAGCGTAACTAGCACCCTCAAAAGTTCATAACTCGGTGAAAATATATTTTATCGAAATTCCACTTTTGTCAGAAGTAGATGCTTACTTATTTACAGATGTTGTAGGGTAATTTAGGGGGTTATCGGCCAATCTTGCGAATTTTTGACTTGAAGATAATATATTTGTATCAAATATTTAGACGAGGCTAAAGCATAAAATGATTTTGAAATCAGTAGATATTGTAGTTTTAGTTTGAAAACCGCCTATTATACAAAAATGCTTTAAAAATAAATAAAACGATAAAATATCTGAAATGAGCGAATTAGGGGGTTATCGGACAGAACATTCAGTTTTCGCCCGCTAAAACAACTACTTTTCGGCCACCATGTAATGCGTTGAAAAATAAGTCTTAGTGCTATCAAGTAAGGATGGGTTTTCAATAAAAAATCAAATGTAAATGTCATGATCATTTTCTTATTCAATATTTATGTTTTTGCCATAGTTCAATACATGATAAGCCATTATTAATAATCAAAACTAAGTAGAAAATAATAATCTGCTTCGTAAAATCTTCTTAAAACAAAACTTACTAATAAATTTTAATAGTAAAACTAATAAATATATGGCCGGAAACCAAAAAAAAGCTTTTTGGTTCCCGGCCACATTAGTAAACTCTATGCCGATAACTAAAATGTACAAATTCAGCTGTCGGCCGTCAATTTCAAAATATTTTAAAGTTTATTTATTTTAAATTATTGTATGAAGGTGCATGGCCGCCTGTTAACTAAACCGTTGCCTTTGGATATTAGAACGCTTGAAATTATATAATACGTCTGAAGATTTTCAAAATGTAATGAAAAATAGGATGTAAATTGAATGTTTATCAGCTAGCTATCGACCAGTAGGCCGATAGCTAAATTTCCCCGAAAATTGCTTCTAGTTATCCGGACATCTAATTTTAATGCTAAATATTGAAAATTTCAAACTTTTTAATGAAATTAACGTAAATTAGAATCACAAATAGTCACACTATGTCAATATTTATATCCAATAAATTATAAACAACGCTGTATCTTACCTCGAAAAATGCTTAGCTCCAAGATTTTTTCACTGTATGTGCACACAACCGAACTCGCAAATTTTAAGAGGTCAATTGACGAGACACTGGAGCAGTTATAATGCTAACTAATTAAAATGTGATGGGAATAGTCGAAAAGTTTTGAAAGACATTGACTTTTCTAATAATTTACTTAAAGTTTTCATCTTCGGCGCAAATAACTGGGCTGTGTCCGATAGCTACTGGTGTCCGGTCAACCAGCTAAATTACCCTATTAATAAAATTAATATTGTTTACAGTGCAGATAGCAAAAGTGCTCAAAGTGGCCACTTTTTGCTCTTATGTATTTGTGATGTGAGCTTAGGTGATGAGGGCGCTAGTTACGTTCCGAAAACCCCTTACTAAAGGTACTTTTTTATTCAAAAGTATTACTGTTTTTGAACACATATTACAATACAAAAATGTATCAATTCGGTGATAAATTATAATCTTTTTTTGTGATGGCACTTTCTTTTCATTATCTACTATATTAGGTACCTACTTAATTATATAAAATTTTACATTATTAGATAGTGTAAAAAAAACGGACAAAGGAAAATTTTCACATTAGGATTCTCTGTTGGTCAGGCCCGGTTCATACTGGTATTAAAAATCAGGTTACTATATTTTCATTTAAGTACATTGAGTAAAAAAAAATAACAACAAATATTGCAAGGGGAGACCCAGTCCATGAAACTGAACTAAATACTTTACTTACGGAACGTAATACTAAGGTTGATATATGAAATAATAAATACTTATTAGATTCCTCGTACAAAATGGTGGGCTACATCTTGTACGTACCATGCGATTACAGCATACAAATATTATCTTCTTAGCCGAGGGTGATTCAATAGCTGCTACCAACCCTTAGGTATAGATATTACTGGGTACCTACCTACTTAATTTTATTATTTACCTTATTCTTTCCTCCTCTTAATCACCACGAGTAGGTAATAATGTATTGTATTCTACATAGTACTGGTGTTGAGAACAATGCCCTCGTTATACAGTTGGTGCAAACCCGGAATAATTACTCCCTACTGCCTACTCAGCGATTGATTTAACTACAATTACTACAGGAGTACCTACCCTACATACCTACATAATTGACTAGCCCGATGGCGTACCGGATAGTAACCCTGTCTGCACCGCTGAGGGTCGTGTGTTCGAGCCCCACAAGATAAGATTGTCAATTTTCAAACAGTATTTGTATTTCGTCTGCGTGCTTTTCTATGTATAATAATGTATTTATAAAAATAAAAGTATTAGTATTCATATCAGATGTGTATTTCCCATAGTACGAGCTTTGCTTAGTTTGGGGCTAGATGGGGCTGTGTGTATTTATAATTAGTAGTATAAGACTAGCTGAGTCAAAGATTATTGCACTTTAAGAACCTTTGTAGGCTTTGATCTAGTAGTTGACATTGTGGCAACCTTTGGGGTCTCAATGCGGGGGTCGTAGATACGATTTCCATAGACTGTCGCTTCCGAAACTTTTTTAGTTGTTGGCTAATTTAAATTAAGCTTTTTTTTTTAAATCTTTTTAAGAGGTGAATGTTTGTTACGATTTTGCTTACAGAAGTCTGCCACGCATTCATTTACCGTTCCTCTCTTTTCTCGTTCTGCTAAGTACACATATCCATTCTCACATACCATAAACATGAAGAAATTCCAGTTAAGTAAGTATAGTACAAGTGGTTGCAGATTTTCTTATGATAAATTATTTCAAAAATTAGACCCTTATTTCTGATGTTTTCGACTACCTGACACTTTACCACCTTGTTTTAATTAGAATAATAATACAGGGTAATACTCTCCATGGAATATTTCAGTAAACGTAAAAAAAATGACTTCCCACAGTAATTGCTGTCAGCTGATCGTGATTTTGTATGGGAGGTAATTTTTTTGTCGTTTCCTTGCATATGTTCCTAGGGGAGATTTGATCAGTTTTATGGTCTACATGACCCCGGAGGGTCCGTTACACCCTGTATTATAATTCTTAGTATAGTGTGATACGGTGTTCTTTCAAGGTAAAGTATAGGTTTCTTTACACCTTGTATAATATCGCTCCGCTAGTTAGCTCCTACGATTCAGTTGCCCGTCGACTGCAGTAGCTGTATTTACTTCTAATAGCGCCTGCTACATTAATATGCGAATAGTCACTGCGTAGCGTGTTTGCTGAGGAAACAGTTCCATACAATCGTGCTAGCCAAGTTGTCGTAGTATGCAATTGCACTAGTAGATCATGTGATGCGGTCTAATGGTGATTTACATAAGATAACAATAACAGAGGTAGTACTAATATAATAAAGAAATCTTTAAACGGGCTGCTGATAAAGAACAACTTCCCCAAGGAGCTTAGGTCGACATACAAAAAAAGGACCCCCAATATAAAATTGCCGATCAGCTGATTTGAGTTACTATGGTTAGTAGAGGGTCAGCAAATAGATTTTTAAAAGTTAAAATTGTCACAATAAAATAATTTTAAACGGATTAAGTTGTGTTTATTTTAGATGGTGCTCGGGCTCGTCACGGAAGACCACAAGCTCTGTAAAGAACCCGAAACGTAGGAATTATGAACGTCAAAATTAACACAATTTAAATCCTTTTAAAATTATTTCATTTTGATGAATAGTAGTTAGTAGTGCAAACTCAAGTTAAAATGGCATTAATGGTGACTATAAAAAGTGATACAGTACAGTGTCTCCTTGATTTCTCAAAGATCCTACTTATAGTAAGGTATAATATTCTTTATAGCACAAAAATACACAGAAAAAATATACAATTTTGTCGCAAAGGCGAGTTTATCTCTAAAGAAGAGATCTCTTCCAGCCAACCCATGTCTTGTGAGAGAAATTTAACTTTTGGGGCAAATAGGCAATACGAAATGAATTTAACAAAATAAATGAATAACTTACTCTGTAAAAGATAACATGCATACAAATAATATATATAAACTTACATGAATAGATAAACAAACTTATATAAATACTATAAAAAACATAAACATACATAAATATTTCAAGGTTGTATGTTACTATCACCTAATAACTTTAGAAGTAAACCGGAGTATTCGCTTTTTAAACAAAAACATTAATAAAGAAGCTTCAGGTCCTCCCTTTTTATGTTGATTAAAGAGATAAATTACACCCTAATGCAGAAAGGTTTAGGGTATAAATGAATACTATGGCGTTAATTTCCCCACTCTCGTTCATATGTTCTGACGTGTCCTTTTATCTTGGACAATATTTCATTGTCCACGTGCGCGTGTTATTAGAATAGAAACAGCGTGTTCCATTCCATTAGCGCGGATAGGCCAGAGGCGTAATCAGGTGTTTGTTACCTTAAAAAGTAAATAAATTAAACTACCTACCTAGTTGTAATTAGTTGGTTTGGCTTTGTCGAATTTGCGTAGGTATCTGTATTTTTGAAGGCGGAAGAGAAATTTATATCCAGTGACCATAAATGTCTTGACCGTGAATTGACTTTCACTGCAAATGAGGGGGAGGGGTTAGGACATTGCAGGCTGAACTTCGGAGGGCACGTTAAGCTGTCGGTCCCGGTTACAGTCTATGATAACTAAGACGGCGGTCGTTACACAACCATGTTAGAGGCCTACTCTCAGAAAATCTTTGACACCAGGGTTCATCGGGTCATTGGACGATTCGGTGTCCCACATGAAAAGAGAGATAGAGAGAGAGAATTGCAGTTGAGAATTGGCTTTTAAAAGCATGCAAACGGTGCACTACCTGTCACTTAAAACTTACCTACGCCATCGAAAAAAATAATCTTCCACCAACATAAAGCTATATCCCCAATATAGGCGACGCGACAAAGTTTCACATGACGACACGGTTAATCCGTCGAATCCATACACGTGGCGCTCGCCCGGCCGCAGTCGAGAGCCCGGAGTTTACAGGCTTAGTGCAATGTGGAGCAGACATTTTAAGTGTCAAGTATGGCGTGAAGCCGCTGAAGTGCTTCGTTTTGCTTATGCGACATTCAGAGCCTCGTTATGTTTACTGTTGCCGTATTTTTAACTTCGACTTAATTCTGTGTAGGTAACAGTCATGGTGTTTAAGTAATTTATTTACAAAAGAGGCCATAATACCTACTGCCTTTTAGATATGAAGTATTTTACGGTTAAGATTGATTTGTATAAACAGTATGTGACAAACATACGAACATACATTGGACGACCACCGGCCAGATGGATCGATGACTTAAAAAAGGCGGCTGGTAGCGACTGGATGCCGAAACGAGAGATCGTGCCCTATGGCGTACCCTGGGAGAGGCCTACGTCCAGCAGTGGACTGCAATAGGCTGATGTATGTACGTATAGATACATACATATATCACGCTTATACGCCTTGCGGGGTAGGCAGAGCGTAATTGGTCGTAAAAACGGACATTACGCCTCGTCTGACAAACAGTATGTGACAAAAGTGTGAAATAATAGAAGTTTACGTTTGACGCTCCAAAAATTTTAGTGAGTCAACAAAACGATGAAAATGAGACTTCTCCTACTTATTCTTTGAACTTTTTGTAGGTAGTTCATAAAAACAATGGTTGTAATGTACTTTTATTGTCCCTGAATTCGGGCCCAGGTGGAATGTGAGAGATGATTCATTAGGACAAGTGTAGCGAGCCCGCTGTCTCCTGCTATCTGCTGCTGGGTGCTCGCTTAATTACGCGAAAAATTCACTATCATTGCGAACGAATACAATATTTCTGTTGTACAATAACATATTGTAAAGGTTTGGCAAAAATGTGCAAGCGAATGTTTTGTTTCTGTTTGTGCTAAGAAACAAATATTATAAGTACCTTGGTACGTAAAATAAATCACAAGTCAAAAAAAATTGTGAAGCTTGTAATTATTTTTGTGTTAACGAAGTCTTTACGTAAAAAATAACGAAGCATTTGCTACGGTACGGTACGGTATTGGAACAAAATTTGAAGTGGTTTTCGATATTTCAAACGAAGTCCTTACTATGTATTTTAGGGTAAGTACGTAGAAGATAGGTACCGTCTGCATCACATCAACCTACCGATTTGAGGGATCATGTTATACTGGTTTTCAAACAGTTACTAACAGTGACTAGTATTCGATCTTTTAAATAGGTTAAAAATAAAGCTTTTAAAAAAAATCTTTCTAACGAAAAATAGGATAATAGAGGTATTATACGGAAATATGCTAAAATACTAAGTAAATTGATAAGTTTATCACATGTTTTATACCTAACATACAGACAAGGTTTTAAATTGATTTTATTGACACAATTACAGCCATAAAAACATGAAAAAATATTTGTTATTGTCGAGGATCTAACAAATACGCAATTTGACAAACTCTTCTTGATCAAAAAAATTCAAAGTAAACTGCATTCAAATCATTTTTCAATAGGTATTAAGTCTGCAGTTGTAAAATTATTACCAAATTTTTATGCTACAATTTTGATACAGGTATACATTTTCTAGTAAAAATGGCTGAATTGGATATTGTGACGGTATTTCTATAGTTTCTATGCCAAAAAAGCAGTAAAATCACGCAAATGATTGGCTGTCTCTCTGGTGCAGCGAAAATTAAAGGGACCAACTTTTCAGGAAAAACAGGACCTTTACAAGGAATGTCCCTATTATATCCGCAAGTGAAGTCATAAATAAAGCTGTTCGTTGTCAAACTGCAATCGCTCAAGTATATTCATTATTAATGAGACTTGATCAAAGTCATACAAAGGAAGTTCACATCCTTTATAAAGCACTATGACGTGTCTTTGTAAGTCGATCTTTTGTACTGCCTTCAGCCGCAATAGCAAACCAAGACTTCTTACTTTGCAAGCTTTCATTGAATGAAACTTGAAGAAGGCTATACATAATTTAAAGAAAGCTATCAATAGTTGAACCTGGTAATTTAATTTGTTATTCCGTGGAAAGATGACTCTTTTTTCTTGCAACAATAACATTCTTAGTTTGGATAAAAATATGCTCACTAACACACTCATTACAGATCATTGTTTAAAATATTACTTTTATAATGAGTATACAAAGGTACACTACACGTATTGTAATATAATTGGTACTTACGTGTTAAATGATACGATTCACGACATAATTTCTTGCAAAAATACGTTTCTAGGCTCTGAAAAAATACAAAAAGCTCTTTGTTTTTTGTCTATTTATAAGAACAATAAATAATTAGATTAGGAAGTTGCTTTTACAACTAATCTGGAATAATTGCTTGTGAACAGGAATATTCAAGAAATAGTCGAGGGTGTTTCCATGGATACCATGATGAGAATGATCTTCCTTTTTTATAAAAGCAACCAACAACGGTACCTTTTAATATGTAGGTATGTCGCAGTAAATGGCAGAATCAGGAATTTCTCCTAATTTATAAGAGTTTGACCTAAATAAGGCAAAATCGTGACTTAATTTTGCTATCGTCCTAAACAAATCTACGTATTCATTCAAATTGCTAAGATTTTATTCAAATTCCTGAAGTTGTTTAGGAAGATGGCAAAACGAGGTTCATAATATACTTTTTTACAATTAAGTATCGCCATGACTAGAGTCTGTGCGAAAATAGAATAGGCGTAAGTAAAAAGTGAACCAATCTTTTTTCCATAGATAATGATTCATTATGCTATGACATTTCTCATACTGAGGCACAGAGGCCCCTCCAAATCTCATACTGGTTCTTTTTCCGCACAGACTCTATTTGAGTGTTATCTTAAATAAAAAAATAAGAATGAATTGCAGTGGAAAAAAGTATTAACTAACATTTTACAAAGATCGTCACGTATGTCTATATGTCATTAACAAATTTTTCAGTAAAAAAAAGAGAACTTGCAAAATTGCACCGCAGTAGGCAGGCTTCGAACCACCTCTCAAAATTTTATACCCCTGTACGTTGAAGTGATTTAAAATTTAGTAAACGATTTTTCAGTAATATGGCAAATGATATGAACGTACCTGGAACATTTTATTGCAACTATTGCGCCAATAATTTACTATAAACTTTAATTTAGGATTAATACGTAGGATATATCTCATTAAAAGTTAATTTAATAATTTATTTTCTTCGTAAGTTTCTTTGCTACAAAATAAGAAATAAATATAAAAGTGAACTCAAAAATTGCCAAGGCGACATTTTATGAGAAAAAAGTTTATCATATAAAAGTTAATATCATATGAATATGATTATGACATATTCCAGCAGCAGATATAAGGTACCTGGGTCGAATATGGTCACCTTAAGGTTGACGTCCTATATCTTCTTTGTTTCTATATTCTGAAGTAGCTATTATTTATTTTCTGTTAAGTATTTTAACCATGTATCATATGGCTATAGCAAATATTTCAAAGTATAAATGAAATTGCGTATTTGCTGGTTTTAAAAATATTCATGAATTGGGCATATTTCCGACCATGTTGGTTAATATGCCCATAGTGTGGGCATATTAACTGTATTAGTATTTATCAATATTAGAAAGGTACAAAATAAAACTTGTTAAGTAGAATTAAACAGTATTTAATCACTTTATAATTTTAAAAACTATTTGTACTGTTTCTTTTTAATTACGGTGTATTTAGGTACTTCAAAAAAAACTAAAATACCCATTTGATATAAATATGGGTATTTTAGTTCTTGAGATAAAATTATTTAAGCACTTCTGAGATTGTTTCAACATTATCACAATAAGCTAACAGTTAAAAAATTACAATCGAAAAGAAAGATACTTAATACACATACGTAAAAAAAACATTCAGTAAACAAAATACTCATCTTCTGAGATCGAAAAACTAAAATACCCATCTTCTGAAATTAACAAATAAAATGTTTGGTGGAATTTCTGAAATTAGTTTAAAATTATTACAATTCTTTACATTAACATAAATTAAAAAACAAAAAAAACACCTTACATTAAAAAAAAATGATTGTGTACGAACCGGAAATATGGTCACAACGTGCAGGTAAATATGGTCACATAGTGACCATATTTACCTGCAACACGTTTTTTCATAACCTTCAAATAATGAACACAGATATTTAAATAAGTTCAATTTACACTTACCCATGAGTAAAATATTAACCAAAGCTTGCGACACGATATGAATTTCACAGTAAATACTTTTAATTATAAGGATTTGCAGCAAATTTTGATGTAATTTTTTAATAAGATTGACATGACCTTTGTGCACTGTGTATTCTAGCCGACTGAACAGCGCGCGAGCGGCGCGGTTGGCATGCCGTTCAAGGCCATTTGTTAACAGGTATACGGAGTGAAGTTGTCGACTTTCGCGCACTGTTAGTTTTGGAAATAGTATGCACTGACCATATTTACCGACTGCGCATATTTGACCCAGGTACCTTACCTAGGATTTTGGCTGAAATGAAAAAAAAAAAATGAAAAATTAGTTTATTAGACTTTAAAAAACCTTACAGACTATAGTTACATCTGCCAAACTTTTAGTAAAGTTTGTCGGCAGTAAGTAGGTGCTCCTATTAAACTAGGTTTTTCATAGTTTATGGTACAATGCAATACGTGAGTACAACCATATAGTTAAACATATTGAGGAATTCCTAATAGTGCCAAATTACTGCAACATATACAAGACACCGTAAAAGATATATTTTTAAAGGTTTCCGGTATTTTTGGGTCAAAAATAAAATGAGAGTAAATACACCCACTGTTTTTTAGGTTCAAGTGGAGGCGAGCTAGCAAGATAAGGTAATTAAAGTGCCTTAGTGATAATGTAGCTTATTTATTAATTAAATTACCTATGATACTTTACTGACATCTACAACCATGATTTTGAGAAAATTCGCAAAATATTTATGAATTACCCACATAGTGTGGATCTGGTATTACAGTGAACTTGAAAGATGTTTTCTGTGACGTTCACAGGTAGATAGTGCCTTCGTTTAGCAATATTTTTAACGAAATCCCCTTTTTTCTGCCCAAGCGAAGGATAAACATGGCATTGTGTTGGCAACAAAAGATTTTGGTAGGGGACGACGGTGTCCCTTCCTTGCGCAGTGCACCGACAAGGAACCGACAGTTTTCGTGTCGTCAGCTTGTCTCCGGCTGGGGCACAGATCACCCCTCTGAAGAGCAGAACTAGGAAATAAATGGTGACACTTGCAACTGGTAATTTGACGAATATATGTGTCAATGTCAAAGTTGAGAGACTTCTTATTCGTGCCTTTTGACACAGCTGCGTCCGGCGCCCTTTGCAATAAGCTTAGCAGTCTGAACTGCTAAGCTTTATAGCTATTGTCAACACCTAGCTGATTTCATTTCTATATTGCTATATCCTACATGAAACCCGCGGTATGCATATTTCCGCACATGCTTTCCTTCTTCCTTTATATTGCGCAATTGTCTTTTCTTTCTACGATATGCCGCCTTGAGAACATCTAAAGTCCAAATTATGAAAATCCAAAGTCAATCTCCTAAAATTAAACTGGCTCTGACATCTGTCAAAATATTGTTTGTGTAAAGCCCAACTGAAAAGGAGAGTTAGTTAGTAACATGAATTGGTTGACATCCTAATATATTTCTAGCTATTTTTAACGTACACACACATATATCACGTCTTTATTCCTTACGGGGTAGCCGAGCGTAAACGGCGTAAAATACAGTTGCTTTCGCCACGTTTGTCAAATATTTAAGGGCTGTTTCAAAAATGTGTATTACTATAGTGACAGGTTGTCAGCCTGTCGCGTATAATTGTAATACACATGAAACCCGTAGGTCCCTTAGTCACCTCATACGGCACCCACGGGATATAAATGGGGTGATGCTATTCTAAGTCGGCATCACACGACAATTCTAAGCCGGCATCGCACGGCAGATCTAATAAGACTGTGTCTAGGGGCTAGGGTAGGTCTGTGGATGTCAACAACACTCAGATCGATGAGAAACAGCACAAGTCGCATTTAACAACTTCCTAACAAATTAAGTATTTGTTAAGAAGTTTGTAGATTGATCTATAGTTCTATGGTATTTATTCACGAACATAGTTAGTATTGTCACTATTATTTTGATTTCGTGGTGCTTGTCAAAGCGGAAAAATAACTACACACTTTTTGTTTCGATTTCTTATTTATGTATTTGAAACTTATAAATAAACGCTTGTTGTATTGTCGATATAGTAAGTAAGAACAAATAATTAACTGTTCTGATGAGTAATCGGATATTAGTTGTCTTGTCGATTGATTATTAGTTTATAAACTTTACTTTTGTCCGGAGAATGAATTTCCTTACTTATTTCAATGAATAAAACTGAAATTGGCGGGTTATTTCATTTAAGACACTTCTAGAAGCCCTGCAGAATAGGAACTAATAAATTATTTGTAACGAACGTCAAAAGCAACAGATAGATACTTTAGAACAATCTTGCTTAAACTCCCACACAGCCCGATTACCTACTTTAAATTAAGTTACGTGAAAGGCCAATTGTTTGACTGTAACCTTAGTAATGGCTGACTCATTTAGTTTCAATTCTATTACGTAATGGTGTCTGTCTATGAAGTGGAATCATATGAACAAGGTGTTGGGGAAGTAACGTTTATTTATTTTTTAATTTATTTAACCGTTTATTGTACACAATATAACACAAAGGACATACCATATAGATCAATACACAACAGGTCAGCTTATTTCTAAAAATAAATCTCTTCCAGCAGACCTAGGGCAGTGAGAAGGCATAAAGTAAGGCAGTTGGCGTGTACAACTTACTTAGTATGATAAAAATAAATTAAGGCTAATAAAACAAGAATACTTAGTACAATAAATAAAATAACAATGTATCCTAAAGTATACTTAATTATATGAACTATAAGATAATCTTACATATTATACAATACTTTTAATAATAACGTTCGTGGATTAACTGAATCCTTTTTGGGAAATCGCAAAAATAGATAACTATTAGAACATATTTTTTTTTCAATATAACTGTGGAATGAAAAACCACGTGAACGTTTGTTATTGCAGCATAGACTTTTGTTAAAAACAGTATCTTGTTTATATAAATAAATAAATATCCTGGACCATTCACACAGCACCATCTAGCCCCAAACTAAACAAAGCTTACAAGCTTTGTTTGTACTATTGGAATTTGGTAAAAAAGTATTACCTACTTCCATAAAAAAAGTATGTAAGTAATACTTTTTTTGTAAATAAGGTATTAATATCAATAAATACATATTATACCTACATAGCAAACACCCAGACTGAACACAAATACTTGAAAATAGACGTAACAAATATTTGTGTCTAATTAGAATCGAACCCAAGACCTTCGGCATAGCAGGCAGGGGTACTGTCTGCTACGCCAACGGGCCAGTATTTATTTTATATAAGATTTGTTACAGTCGTCTCTTAGTACTTGCAAGTAAACAAGAGTCCAATTAGTCAATGAATACTTCCATTCCCATTTGCAATTAATAAGTAAATAAGTATACCTCCTGATGCCGTGTGGTGCCGGCTTAGAATAGCATCACCCCATTTCTTTCCCATGGGAGTCGTAAGAGGCGACTAAGGGACTTGAGGGTGTATATTGCAATTTTAGGCGATGGGTTGACAACCTGTCACTATGGCGATACACAATTTTCCGAATAACCCTCAAATATTTGTCAGACCTGGCGTAAATATCCGTTTTTTGTGGCCGTTCGCAACGCTTATCTTTGCCTACCCCGCAAGGGATTATAGGCGTGATATGTGTATGCACGTATATGTGTAGTATATACCTGCTATTAATATATGTATAAGTCGTCCATATAAGAACTCCTCAGACAGCTATACGTTTCAGTTGAAAATTTTATTTAAAGAAGCCATAGTGAATAAGCTTCTTATCAAAATAACATTAGGTACGCTCTGAATGGTACAGGAAATCAATAAAATTAATTTAATTTGTGCCAAAAATATATAATATCATTGATTTGAGTGCTACGGCTAGCTTTATGTTTTTAAATATTTCACAGTAACGTACTAGTGCATCGTTTTATTAATATGTAAGTTTGAGGTTAAATAATTTATTATTTAATATAAACAAAAACACGACATATCAAAATAATTGTAAATATATAAAAAATGACAATTATATTATAAAGATATTGATGAGATTACATAATCACAATACGAGACGTTACGATAGATACAATTTTTAGCAGCGCCTATTTAGATAAATTTTGGTTTTTAATACATTTTCTACTACTCAGATATTCACAAAATCAGTACTTAAAATTCAAATTATTCCATGAAAACCTTGACCGCCTTTCGGCTTGTTTTACCCTTTTGTTACTCCCTGTATAGTTCTAGCCAGAGAATTTCACTGCAAGCTCCCCAAGGCTCGCTGCGAAGTCAAGTCTGTTAGGATTCTGATAGTAATATCTTCATTTGGATTGTGATAAGCAAACTTTTTATTACGTAGTACGTCTAGCTATGAATGGTGATGATGATGACTCTTCCGACCGTTTTCGAAATCCTAGTCAGAGCATTGTTGTTGCACTCGGAGATGGCTACTACAGCCAATTTTTGCTGAGAATTCTCGTGCGCAATGTGGGCAGGTATGAATGGCAATACAGTTCTAGCTAGAACTTTTCACTGCAAGCTCCTAAGGCTCGCTGCCAAGTCAATGAATTATAATATCAGGCTGTTAGGATTCTGCAAGTAATCTATTCATTTAGCTAATGATAGGCAATTTATTTAGCACTAGATTTCCGCCCAGCGGTTTCACCCGCTGCCACTCATTTTCCCGTGATAATAATTGTTTACCCGCGGTAATAAGTGGCCTATGTGTTATACCGGGTTATACTCTACCTGTGTTCCAAATTTCATACAAATCAGTCAAGCCGTTTGAGCGTGAAGGGGTAACAAACATACATATATACATACAAACACACACACAAACTCTCAGATTTATTAATATGGATTACAAGCTCATTATATTTTTTTAAATATCGGAAATAAGACAAGCTCAAGAAGAAGCTACGATGGGAAAGGAAATAAGTAAAAATTATTGAAAGAAATGTACAATTTTGAAGACAAGAAAGGTCACAAGCCTAGCCTATCTCCCTTTTAAGTTCAGCTATATAATTTACCACTTTTTATTATCTCCCACACCTTAACCAGTATCTAGAACTGAAAAACATCTGCTTTGCGACATGAACCCGCTAATACTATACTTACTTCCTAAATTCAAACCTTGTAATCCATGTGAAATAACGCTGAAGAGATTTTTCTGAAAAGCACCGCGTTCTTGTAGCCATGAATAATTCATTGGGCATCGTCTCTGTTGAGCGCTAAGCGAGCAGAACGAGCAGACCTGCCTATTGTAACGATGCATAGGTACAGAACAATCAGCCAGCAGCACATTAACCCATACCATTAAGGTAACAATTTATACTGGTTTTACCTATAAACTGTATGAAACACCCGTTTCAGTTAGTCTCTTAAAGGGGTAGGAGATATATGCTGCTGACAGTACATTATAGTACTATATTGTACGTGATGCTGTAGCTGATTTACTTTCGAGGATTTTGGCCCACCATATGCACCCTGCTTTAAAGAAAATTGGGCACGTTGTTTAGGGCATCGTACTGAACAATTTTCTTTATTGGACCAATGCCGGATCATTACAAGCAAGCATATTGACATAAAGTTCAGTACGATGTGTCCAATTTAATATTTTTTCTCCGAAAGGACGTCGAGAAACCGGAAACTGGATTATATTCGTTAATTCATTCTGCCATCATCCTCAAACAGATCAAATTCGTAGGAATTTAACCGAATACCTAAAGTTATTTAAGCAATGATGATGGAAAACGAGGTGGTTGAATTAAAAGACCATGCCCACGAAAGTATGGATGCTCGTACTATTTTGCATCAATCCTGCAACACCACCTGCAAGCCACGCATCAAAACTAAAGTTAAATAAGAATAGATTCTGATTATTGCTTAACTTTTTTAAAGATGCTTATTTAATAAGACGTCAATTGTGGAGTTATTGAATATTAAAGTTGGGCATTGAACGAGATAATAATGCAGATATTTGAGTCTATTTCGTTGTTAATTCATTCCCTTCAATAAGCAGTGTAAAAAGGGTCACATCTCACATATTAGTTTATTCTTTGGTGAAAATAGTTCACAGTTAATGAAATTTGAAAAATAAACTAGTGTCCCTGTTTTGTGCCAGAATAGGAAGTTTTCTTTTTCAGAATTAAAAAAAGTTTAGCTGTGCAATGCAAGAATTCTGTAGACGGAGTTGAACTGACAACGTTACCAAAGATGATGATTAGATGCCAAAGCCAAAATGCATTAAATTAAAATAATTGTTTTTCCCAATCCTTCGTAAATTTAAGCGCTTTGTTATTATTAATTAATATTATGTTTTGTTAGTACGTAGTTTTCGTTGATGTATTCAGGGAAACCCATGAATTTGTGGTATGGGATCTACCTCCTAGCGGTCCACCCCGGGCAACGGCAATACAGGCTTGCCTGTGGATAAGTCCGGCTGAACGATCCCACTAAGCGGTGGAAGGCTCGGCAAGGGGCCGCCTGGCTCGCGACCACCATCCCACCGAAGTCTGGCGCCAAGTAGATTGCTGCGTTCCGTCAGTGTGTGGGAGCGCCAGTGCCTTAACAGGCTTCTTCTGGGTGAGCTCGCTCCATCTTAGACTCTGTCTCTGTCCTATGACCTAGACTAGAGTCAAGAGCAAACCCATCATTAATAAAAAAAAAAAAATAATTTAAATATTTTGTGATGATGTAACAATGATTACTTACGTTTCGTTTTACGATTTTCTACATACAATAAAACAATTATGTGACGTTCCGTTCCTTACGTTAACGTACCAAGTACAGCACCATCTATCTGGCGGCTAGGAAAGAGTATAAAAAGGACAACTACCTTTTTAAAAAAAATTACGATATATATATATATGTTACGGGCAACATGATTAATCGGGCACTATTAATACTGACCGGCCCTTATTAATAGTGCCCAAAAACATCGGGCAAAGTGATTAATTAATCACTTAGACCGGCCATTATTAATAATGCCCGAGTGCCCGTGGTCCATGTAATAAATCAGTCTTTAGAGTAAGCTTGAATTTATCACTTGGACCGGGCAAAGTGAGAAACGTAGCAGAGCGCTCTGCTAGCGCCACAGTGCGCAACGTGAATTTTCCGCGGGGCGTTGACGGTGCCGCGCCGCGGAGATGTGGACGAGCCCTTACCTACTGATTTTATTACATTTATAACTATTTGTTTATTAAATTCCCATGTTCAAATTTATCGATAACCTTAATGAAAATTATGTTAGTTTAATTTCATTTGAATAATGTAAGTTTAACTTCATTTGAAAATAGTAGGTAACTGCTGATTTTATTACATTTATAACTATTTGTTTATTAAATTCCCATGTTCAAATTTATCGATAACTTTGATGAATATATGAAGTTTAATTTCATTTAAATAATGTAAGTAATAATGTAAAATACATTACAGTTCCTATATTTATTACTTTGCCCAAGGAAGGTTGGGATAATAGTTCCCATATACTGACCGGGAAAAGTAATTAATCGTGCTGTTTTAATCACATTGCCCAATTAGTTCGGGCACTATTAATACTGACCGGTCAGTGTTAATAGTGCCCTGTAAGTGAGT
This sequence comes from Tuta absoluta, assembly GCA_027580185.1. Classification (NCBI taxonomy): domain Eukaryota; kingdom Metazoa; phylum Arthropoda; class Insecta; order Lepidoptera; family Gelechiidae; genus Tuta; species Tuta absoluta. The sequence continues at coordinate 9,090,396 of JAQAHW010000016.1, read as the reverse complement.
GAGTGAATGAAGATAATACGAATTTCCTATATTCCGGATTCAGGCCAGAGTCCTTGAAATTCGAAAAAAATACCTTTTCCCGGCAAAAATATACGTCAAACCTTTTTCTTGAATCACTCTATCTATGTATTAGAAAACTGCACAAAAATCTGTTGCGAACTTTTAAAGATCTAAGCATACATACATAGGGACATAGGGACACGAGAAGCGACTTTATTTTATACTATTCATTAATTAGGGATTAGTGACTATGTGTTAACGAATACCTAATATGATTACTTATGAACATAGATTAATGCGTGTGAATAGGACTTAATAGGATTGATGCGTGGAGCATGTGCTTGATTACCTGCAGATATTATAACGCAACTTAAATACAATAGAGATTAATATAATTATACTAATGTTATTGTTTATACCTAGGTAGTTTTAACAGATAGTCTAAAACTACCCACATAATATAATGGCCCTGCATATGATGGCCCTGTTTTAAATAATAAACCGTATTTTCTCTGTTGTTTCAAACACATGAAAACCTCTGCACGCCGCCGCCGTACTTAATTTGGGCTTCTAGTAATATAATCATTTTTAGCAATGGTCATATAAATTTTTTTCTTCTTGAAACCTCAGTATTACTTGGATTTTTTGCTAGTAAAATGAGTTTTATTTTAAATGAAACCTATCGTACCTATTTAAATCGATAACATACAAAATATCATAAAATCGTTGTAGCCGTTCCGAGATCTTGATTATAAATTAATATACAAGAATAGCTCGTTTAAGGGTACGTTTAAGTATCTACCCCAGTACAACGTGTGTAGGTACCAGTAAATTTTAACCTTACTTCCCTCACTTAAAGTTTAAAACATATCAAGAAACATTACAGTGTTGGGTAAACTAAGGTTTCATACCTTCTACTAGAGAGGTAGGCTTTCTTCAATCAAGCGATTTGAGCTCCAAAGACGCAGACCACTAGCTCACAGAAGCAGTTAGAGACTTTTGTTGCCTAGCATTTAATTGAAAACCATACAAGATTGATTCGAAGCCTAATTGCTATCCTTCGGCAGCTAACGACCTACCTTGTATCACCATTTATAAGTCTGGTGCAATAGCAGTGGAGTACGAGCAAGTCGTAGCTAGAGAAAGTCGCCATTAAAGTCTTGTTTTACAAGTGTCTGTTGCAGGTAAAGTTGAGGTGTAGAGGATTGCAGGATTCATCGTGAAAATGTTTGGTTTCTAGATCCTTTTGTCTTACCTATCTGAAAAAGTACCATGCGTAGTAGTACGCTGTCTAAGGTGTTTGAATTCGCAAACCACTTTAGATTATCTATTTTTAGGTTTTCTTGTTAGTTCTGAGTATCTATATTTTGAGTCTCGAACGATACGAATTTTAGTTTTTTTCATAATATTATGTTCTATCATAATCATAACATCTGTGTTAATTGTATGTCGCAGGGTTTTTGTCGAAGACGCTATTTCAAACATTTTAAAAATAGAATTTTATATTTCAACTCTATAAAATGTTTGTACCTTACCTACTCACTTTGCCTGTGACATATCGACGTATCCAGCTTTAGGTTTTCCGGCGCTGGTCTCGGTTTCCTGCCAAACAGGAAATTTTCCGATCGGGCAAATCAAACGACCATGTTTTCAGCTTCCAACCAGCTCATTTCGTATCGATTACAACACTCGGATAAGATTTCCCTTATAATAAGTAATAAATTGGAGTTTTTAGATAATTTATATTTTTGTGTGGTAGGTAATGTAGGTTTCTCAATACATGGATACTACATTCATGTATTTTTTTTAGAAAACTTGTAAAAGCAAAGAAAAATGTATACCCAACAAGGGAAGTGTTCTAAAAATTTGGTACCTATTCAAAACGTTCATGTAGGTAAGTATTTCAAATTCCACTTGATTGAATTGATTGTAATTATTATTATTTATTTATGTTTTTTTTTTTCATTTACGTGTTCCATAAATCAATTAACACAGCAAACATGATTTCATTGAACAAGTTTTTATTGTAAGTATGTATGGTTACTATGTTACAAGCAGACCATCGGAGCCACCCATTTTGGCTACGCTACGACTCGGCATTGGGTTTCATTAAGTGTCACCGATCGTCCCCGGAGTGCAAACCGCTGACAACATAAAAAATAACAGGCTCATAAAAGTCTGCTCCCTCCGGCGGCCAGCCACGCAGCTCATTACATGCCGTCGCGACGTTAGCCACCTCATCTGTCAAACATGTCTGTGGAGAGAAGTCTCGTACACAGGAACGTCAACTCGGTCATTGCCATCAGTCGCTAAAACTCTGACACCAGGGTTCGTCGTGTCGTTAGACGACTCGGTATCCCACACGAAAAGAAAAGAAGATCAGTCGTTTTGATTGCCATTTCTATGAAAAATCTAAGTACCATTATCTTTTTTAATCTTCACGGCAGTTTAACCTCATGGCGCGGCGCAGTTGCAGCCGTTAATCAGGCCATCTCATCAGTATAACATGTCTCAGATCTCTATGTTTTTATATGAAGGGCCGATTTTGGTATCATACCGACATGGCATTAACATTGGCATCAGCTGTTTTGAATGTAATGACCTCATCAGCGTAAGGTGTATGAAAAATAGAAATACTTAGCTTAAGATCTTGGCGGGTGAATAATAAAGGAGGGTGCATCAACAACATGAACTTTTTAGAAAATATGATAGCAAATTCACCCTCTAGTTTGAGGGCATTGCTGCATTAATAGGATGGCCGTCTGTCCGTACTGCCAATAATAATATAGACTAGTTGTTCTACAGGCTGTGCTTGAAAAGATAGCAAGTAGTATACCTAAACAAAACTCTGCCAAGGGAACATGGTTCAAAATTAATGTCAAAAATGTACATACATACATACATACATATATCACGCCTATAATCCCTTGCGGGGTAGGCAGAGCATAAACAGCCGCATAAAACGGACATTTACGCCACGTCTGACAAATATTTGAGGGTTATTTAGAAAATTGTGTATCGCTATAGTGACAGGTTGTCAGCCCATCGCCTAAAATTGCAATACACACCCTCAAGTCCCTAAGTCGCCTCTTACGACTCCCACGGGCAAGAAATGGGGTGATGCTATTCTCAGCCGGCAACACACGGCAATGTCAAAAATGTAGCCATTAGAAAACCGAACAGCTAGTGGAAAATTTTGCGCGGGGATTAAAATATTTTTAATATTCGTAGTTGTGTTTCTAAACTCCTTAAATACAGCGAATATGCTTTAATGAAATGGAAAAACTGTAACTGGCAAAAATATCTCAAAAGATCTATTTATAGTCTCAGCCCTGCGCGTAGATAATAACTGAACAGAAAAAATATTCTGAAGGAAAACTCTTGTGTTATCAATGGAAATACATTGGTGTTAGTGTTTAGCTTAGATGAAAGATTGGTCCTCGCTATCGCTCAATCATTTATCTAAGGTGATTAGTATCAATGCATGTACACCCTGTGTATAGACTGTTTGTCTTATACATGTAGTTGGCCGATGGCACGATGCGCCCGCCACTGTGTTATTACGAGAAATTTATTATTATTGTTGTCATCCACTGACTTGTTGTGGCTGGTCTCGCAAGATACATCGCCGCACAACCAAATGATATTAGGGGAAGATGAAACGTGCACTAAATTATGTCAAACTACTGATACCGATACTTCATCGTGTTTGTCCATACAATTTGATGTATGAATTCTCAATATAATATTAAGTAAAGAGTCTTACTTAAAATAACCGAGCACTTTGATTCAAACAGAAGCGCTGTAACAGGAAAAATCCATTTATATTTTACTCTTTTTATCAGACACCCTCTAATGCAAAATAGTGGCGTATGAAAACAAGCACTGGAATTGACTCCATTATTTTATTTTGGTTTGTAATATCACTCATAAACTTTGTGTAGCTCAATAACACGATAAGTTACCTACCTACATCAAGAACGATTTGAAACTAGCTTACATGGAATAGTACAAATAAGTTAGATAACTTATTCAATATTTGTAGGTTGTTTGTAGGTAATATATTTATGGAAACATGGCTATTGCAGTGTCCCCATTTTGTCGAGTCGAGTTTGCCCCATCTCAGTTTGGATGTAAGTATGTGAGCCCGCCTTCGCTTTATCGAGTTTCCCGAGTACCACTCTGCCATTACCGTCAGTCATGTGAGAGCGTCTCGGAGTCATACGGTTAGATATGACAAGTCCCGAACGTATTTTTGTAAGGGACTGTTTATAATATCTAGGTATGTATAATTTTTTTTAACCAAATCCGCCATTGAAAAATATACTACCTACCATAAAAGATGGCATAATGTGCAATGAATGAATTAACTCTAGCTAGCGTACTTTATGTAACGACCGTGTGATTGTGAAAAACACATAATGTACTCGAAAATTTAACATGAATATAAAAAGTCGTTGCAAACGTGTTAAAAGTTATCATAATTTGTTGCGTGGATAAACGACAGAAGTAAAAAGAAATGTAATTTCTTTGCCAAAGAGTCAGTATGTAATGATTGCGATTCACAAAGCTAAATACCTACTTAGGAATCACTTTAGAAAGAATAGAACATTAAGTACTGCACGTAAAACATGCACTCTCTGAGTTAGTTTACTCCTAAGTGAAGAAACAATGGCTGGAAAGAAAACGTCTGCGTCGCCATGCAATAATCTTTTTGCACTCGATTTTCTAGTGAGCGAGCGCTCAGCCAGCTCTCCAGTAAATCGCTTGAATTTATAGATATTGTCACTGCGTGTGGATGCGCCCTTATTACGCGCATTGTTGACCCAGTTCGAGCCGGGATCGTCGTGGGATCCCCAAACGGTTTATGGTTTCAATATTTGGATCCTATACATATATATGCGCTTCCGATCCAATGCCATCACACTGTGCAGATAGCCCAATTTTCATCCATTTTGTAATATTCAACCACATTATAGTCATGGATACCTGCAACGCACTAACTCGACCTTTTTTTAAATGATTAGGTAAGGACGGTAAGCTTGTAAACTTGCACAACCTTCTCGAGGTTATGTAGTTAAGCTGATTCTAAAGCCTGACATCCAATTTACGTCGTATCTGTAGGGTTTCTACCGCAGCCCCTGTAATTGACACCACAGAGGTACCACAACTTGTTATCATGGAAAACTGAGATCAAAACCGCACATTCCAAAGGTTACGCAAAAACCCTTCGTTGAATTCCTAAATCAAACAAGCTGCAAGCAAACAAAATTGCTGCATTGACCAATCTCCTAAATGGTTTATTATTATTGTCCAGATAGAGTAAGTTCCAATAAAAATAACGTAATTCACTGACCGAATAGTGCGGTCTTATAGGTTTAGTTTAGAAAGTTGGCATCTTGTCCGTAGCGGTTATTCCGCGTTCCCTACATAGGCTACCAGGCGGCAGCAGCGGCAGGCTTGACAAAAGGAAGGCTCTATTTAACGGGAAGCGATTTGGAAAAAAGTACTCTGCGAGCAAAGAACGAAGTACCGGAATGGTATGGCGTGGCTGCAAAACAAATCTACTACGATTTACGTACCGTAAACTCGTTACGCGTTCGGGTGCGGGTGGCGCGGTTGGAGATTGTTGCTTGCGGATCAGCAGCGAGGGTCGAGAATGGAGCGCCCCAGGGAGGGCGCGAGTGCGTCGACGGCTGTGAGAGAGAACCTCGCTGCGCTGTCTATGAGAGGTTCGCAGGTTCATTCGGAGGAAGTGTCGTTATCACAGTCGCTGTTCGGCGGTCGGGCGGCGAGCTCGCAGTGCGCCTCGCTCCACGGAACTCGCTTCGGCAGAAGTTTTACGGACATCGCGATTTGATGCTTTACCGGCTTTGACCTTTCTTTCGTGACTGATCGTGTGATCATTGATGTACTTTAGAAAGTGAAGTTGCACTTTGAGTCGTGATAACAGAATAGTGTTAGGACTTTTACTTATCACGGTGTTAAGTGACTTAAAGTGGGACAAGCGGCATTGAGAGTGAAAACAAACTTATTTTCCATTTACTGGGACTCGTTTCGATATCAGCGCAGTTTTGAATAGAAAACTGTGTCTCGACTATTGAAGCGCGGCACAACTTTCCAAATACGGTAAGAAACTTCCACTTTCTACGTAGTTGCTTCATCAGAATTAATCGCTATTGCAACTTGCAGTGGTTTGATTTTTATGGCAGCTGTTAAGAAAGATACCTGACACTCATTGGTGCAAATTTGTTCCACCATTTTAGTACGTTTTTGTTGAAAACAAAACAAAGCGTGCTGAAAGCCCGGAAATCTCCTTCCATTAAAATAGATGAGCTAATTCTTCATCCACAATAAATTTACAGGATAAAAAGATTGCTGTTTAAAGTGATGAATGCAAATTGCTTTTTCAGCTACCTATACAACTTATAATGGGGGAGCACCACCTCAAGTATTCATAAGGAGGGTAGTAAAAAATGTAATATCATTAGGCCTGTGTTGCACCCTACTGAAAGCTCATTCGCAACGGGAAAACAATTTCACAAGACAAATTTTGTTTAAATGTACCTGCTGCTTTTAGCATTTGTTTGTTTGATGGTAGGTACTTCCGTATTCTGAGTAACTGATTCCAAATTCTCGCTAAAAGTCTTAAGTAAACGAAGTTCAGTGTTCGGGTTAATCAATGGCCCCTCGATCGCTTGGAAATGTTACGGGTAATTAATCACTTATTTGAAAGGTTTAGGTAAACTTGTTGAGATTTTGTTAAGCGTTGCCAATTTCACGAAACAAGAGATAGAATTTTTTGAATCAATGTAAAGTTTGATTGTATTTTGGTTTTACTTAAATAATACGTGTAATAAACAACTTTATACACATGTGTTAGTTTGGTGTAATATAGGTATTGAATTAATTATCTATAGACAACTTACTAACACATTAAACTGTGGTGTGTATTGTTTGTTGCCACGATGTTGCGACATGAAAAAGCACCCCTAGGTATCTAAAATGAATTACGTCAAAAAGCATTACTCAAAAGCTCATTTTCAGATATTTGAACAGACAGGAAGATTTCGGTCGAAAATCACCTCCCATGAGTATGATAAATGGTAAAGGATAGAGATGAGATCTCCATCTGTGACTTATTACACCCACTTTTCAGTAAAGCGAGACCTTCCGATCCAATATGGCGTAAATGGGGCAGATAGAGGGCCGGCTGACCAAAAAGTCAAAAAGGTTATCATATCCTATGTATTTTAGAGCTCATCAGTTCAACAGTAGGAAGGGAGGTAGGTAAGATACTGAATTTGGTTCTGGCGTAATGGCTACATATCTGCTTTTCAAAACCATAACCAGCTGTTTTCAAGCGCAACATCATTGTATAAATTTGAATAAAAGTAAGTTACTCTGTAGACCAGCCAGAACCATGTGGGAATTTAAGGTTGATGTTCAAATTATTGATGTGTGTTACGTGATATCGATACGTAATGCAGATAATATCTAAATCATGTCTATTGATAGGCTGATTTGTATGCACCGTGGGTTCATTGTGTTATTCTATGACCATTTGAACATTTTTTATTTGAAGTTCTTTTAATACCCATAGCTGTTTATCATGTAGATAGCAATGTTGTAAAAACAACAATTAATTTGGGAGATCGTTGGCTGTCAAACTGAAGCAATTATTGAAGGTGCACCGCTCATTAACCACACAAGAGTAGGCACACTCTATATAACTAGATTAAGGATTGCTGTATCATTTAACTTACTAAGTAATACAGGTACTTACTAACTATCTAATATTACCTACTTAGTAGTTCAAACACAGGTACATAATTTCAAATGAATTATTGGAATAGGTTACTTGAGTTGGTAATAAATTATAATTAAAACTAGCATTTCTTGTTGGTAGGTAAGTACTTGCAAAGTAAGGTAATAATAATACGGCAATATACCTATTTACTATGTACGGATCGAATGTGTATTATTTTGTATGTATGAATTTGAAGCGAACTTTTTGTTCTCGACTCATGTTTGATAGCCTGACTCTAATGAAACTAATTTCCAAATTAATCGACGATACTCTTATAACCAACTGGGTATCTAAAGCAATTTGAAACGCATGTAGATGGCCTGAATTGATTAAATCAAGTCTATCTAATATCCTATTCATATCTATAAGAGAGCGACGAAACTTTTTGCTCATTTGGTTTTTGCTAGACTTTTCATTTTGCAAAAGAAATCTGTTAGAGATACCTACCTATTGTCGGTAAATTAATTTGGAAAAGGTACGGAAGTGCTGCAAAGGATAATCGACTTTAGCTTCATAGGACATGGCATCGTATCTTGTCTTGGGCATTTTATATACAGGTGTTATAGAGGTGTTACTGAGACTCATAAATTTATTAGGGGATCTCTATATTTGTACTACAAATATAGAGATCCCCTAGAATTTATGAGTCTATGATGCACCGAGGAACAGTGCCTATTACAAATATTGTTTTATACTTAGTATAAGACATCGAGTCAAAGAACAAATTAATACTTATGTTAGTAGGTATACGTTCTGTGCATCAGATTTGTTGTCTATATACAATGCAATCACAATATAATATCTAGGACAACTTTGACAGAAAATCTTTTATATCTTTTAACTTATTTTTCAAAATATTTGACGCTATTGAGTTACTGTAATCATTGAGCAGGTAGCTTTAGTTATTTTGTTTGATACCTACTATTTAAAAAAAAAATATAGTAATTAGTGTGACGCCGGTTAGAAGGCGACAAAGGGATAAATTGACCCAGGGGACGGGCAGCAGCATTCCCTGTGAATGTAACATCTTTAACTGCGCTCGCCAATCCAAACGTGGTGATTATGACAATACCCCCCCCCCCATTAGGGGAGGCCCATGTCCAGCAGTGGACTGTTGTGGCTATTAATGTATAACAATTGAAAACATACAACATAAATTCTCATTCTCTGCTCTAACAAACATTAATAACGGTCCATCCGTATATTATTTTCGTAGAACACCGTCAGAATACCATTACACTCATAAGGAAATAATCTCTCTTTTTAATTAAAAGTACGCACAAGATGGCCGAGCGAAATGAAACGCAAGAAAATAACTAAGTACCTACTTACCTAGACAATTTTTACTTCCTAACATAAATCCCGACATTAAAAAATATATTTTTGCTGTGGTTGATTTTAGTATAATATTGGGCCCATTCTCTTCGTTCATAAAAGTTTTATTTCTAAGTTCGCTGTAAGAACTGGTCAGAACTCTCCAAATCGTTTTGGCGTCGCATCCCTACCGTGCGCCGTGACTTGGCTAGCGAAAGAGATGAGATTAATGACAGGGGGTGGCCTTTGACTTGTCCGTCTTCACACCGTAGCGAGCGCAATGGCATGTATTTGCTTTGTGTTAGGTAATGTCTTTGGGTAAAGAGAGCCTAACACATAACTTCCCTCAAATTAGGTAGCTAGCCCACGTCCTCCCACTGCTGGACAGAGTACTCCCTCTTCTCCTTCCATCCATTTCTATATTGGGCTTCCACAAAGAGTGGCATCGCCTTTATTTTGTTATACATTAAGTAGATATAACAAAATAAGGGCGATGCCACTCACACAGTAACACTGTTTAGATCATCTGTCAAAATGTTTAAGGCCTAATGATGATGATGATGAACAAAATAAAAAATTCAATTTTAGTATCCTTTTTTGGAATCGGTCAAACTTCAACAAAGGGTTGTAAGGTGCTCTCACTCTCATCTTTGAATAAGTTTACAAACGGAAACGTAGCATTCATTTTCAAATTCATTCAAAGCATTTCTAAGAGGTACTACGTCTAAGTAGCTATCTTTCAATTCCACTTCCTATCTTTACTTACTTCTTATTCTCCTTCTTTGTGCGATACAGTTTAAGTATAACTTTTAACAAATTTTTACGTGCCAAATTATCTTAATAATTTGTTAAACGTACGAAAAGGGTACATACATTTTTTTTCCTGAAGTTTTCAAAACTACCTACTACGGGCTATTGAAAGCAACACTGGTAAACTTACCAGACAACATTCCAAAACAGACATAGTATAATATCGGACATGACATGATATTTTGGTCCATTGATTGATAAAAACGATCGCTCTACATTTTGATGATACATGATCGACGGCTCTACATGTACTGTATCATTTTCTGGTCGGATTTTAATTTGAAGATGATGAATGAGATATATATTTGTAGTCTTGCTACTTAAGAAAAAAATGGATGGTAATAATTCTTACTAGCTGTTACCCGCGTCTTTGCTCGCATAAAATAAAAACTATCCTATGTGTTAATCGATATTACCTTATATATGTGTGCCAAATTTCATTACAATCGGGTTTGTAGTTTTTGCATGAATAAGTATCAAACAAACAAACATATAAACAAATATCAAACTAATATTATAAACTTTCGCATTTATAATATTAGTATGATTTCGGTATTGAATTTGAAACTCACCTGATATACTGGTTAAATAAAGTGTAAAGTTTATTGCAAGTCAAAATGCATTGCTAAATCACTAGCTTATAAGGAACATCTTCTAATTTGTTACCACTCTGGAGCCTGCTTGTGACCAAAAATACAAAATGTTATGCGCTAGCCTCACACACAAAGTATAAAAGATGTAGCTCTTTACAATGTCCCTATTATGCAACTGTACTCAAGTTCAGTTGTTGTAAGGAAATAAATAATTTTTATCTATTTATTTAACTCGAAGAAGATTTGAATAAGTTTTTTCGCGCAATTTTTTAATTGTATGTGATATTCTGATATTACAACTCCGGGTTCAATACTTTATTGCTGACTTCTCTAGCAGCAATAATTGTCTGTATGAACAGTATAGAAATGACAGGATAATATTATCCTGTGAAACTTGGCATTTTATCTAAATCATATATCTGCAAGTTACGAGTGGGTGTAACGGTCGCCGACATTTATCAGCTGCAGGATCGGACTTCCGATGGCTGCGATTGTTCGACGGACTCCGGCTCGAATACATTACTGCTGACTGCTGACCTCTCCGACTGCTATCTATTGTCGATCGTGAGCAGTCCATGCGAAATTCACCTAGTGATCAATGTTTTGCATACACTGAGTGATAAAAACTGAGCGCTAGAAACCACATAGAAACTTCAATATTTATATCTTCTAGATCCTCGGTAAAATTGACGCATTGTTATTAGTGTAACGTGTGTCGACTTTCATTTCTTAATTTTTAAGCTTATTTTACTTTGACACACATAAGAGAATTCAAATTGTAAGCTACGCATAAATTGCGACCAGTTCTCACACGCCAATTCCGAAAACACGATCTTTTCAACCAATCTTCTGCATCTTAAGAACTTTGTCATTACACGACTAATTAAAGGGTGCATATTTTACTCGGAATAACGGTTGGGATACACGCAAGGCGCTCGCTGTAATGTAATATAATGAATGCTCTACCTTCTGCTCGCGGTTACCGCGGAATGAGATTTTGGTGCGACGAGTTATACTGTAATTAACATTCTAACAGCTTCATTCATACGAATATCTGGCATCTAAGAACAAGATTTAGAGGAAAATAGTGGAGTCGAAGAATAAGTTCAAGATCAATGGAGTGGACAGGTTTGTTACAAGTAATTCGTGAAACATGATTATCGGTTTTGTGAACGGTAAAAAGTGTACAAACAGATTACGTGAAGAGTTGCGACAACCGGCCGGCGACCGTCGTCACGCTGAACCCTAAAACTTTCAATTTTTACGCCACCATTCAGATTTATTACCTCATCTAGACCAGCCTTTACAAAACCAACTATAAGCAACATCGCAGCCAGCTAAGTAGCTACTACAGTTACTCGGTCTTTATGAAAGACATAAACGGGCGCACACAATATCTCGTAACATGACTGTCGGCAAAATAAAGGTAATTAAAAATATTAAAACATGTATTGGGAAACGCTTCACGGTCTGTGCGAGCAGTGATTGCTGATTACCAACCACTAAGTTGGTCGTAACTGTTGTTTGGCGCTGGAACAAAGTGTTAATTTAACACTGTTATGTTATGGAATTAAGTAAGGCACGTGCGCTGATAAAGTAAGCTATCTTTTCATCGCTGGTTGAATTGCTATTGCGGCTTCTCAGATAAAATAAAATGTGTTATGTTAGGGACATATTGAGGCAGTCAATCGTCTATTATGTATCACATCAAAAATTCTATAGTTTGAGCTTCTAGAGGAGTAGTCTTTATTGTTATCATTAGAAGGACACATTAGCTTGTAAAGCGCGTCATGATTTGTTTATTAGTTTTTATTTCATGCAGATTAGGTTTTAAAATCGTACACGAAAATTTTCAGTGAAAGATACGGTGTGACAGTTTTTTTAAATTCTTAGATTTTTTCTCCGTTTATTTTGTAGGTAGAGTAAGTTTATTTGTTTGAGTATTGACCTTTGAAAACAGTTTTCTCACCCTATGATATAGTTATGTGGAAGCTCGAAAAAACCACCATTAAAATTACCTAAATATCGAACGAAAACTGTGATTGTTCAATCGGGAATCCAAACTAATAACTGTGCTGGAGATGTTATATTCGACACTCGGACAATGTTTTTTATGATAAATACATTTAAATTTTATCTTGAATCTTTACTCACCATTGTTGAGCATTGTTTCATAATACAAGCGCTTAAAAAGTGCACCAAGTCTTTTAGTACACCCTGTTTTATTATATAAATTTGGAGACAAAAATTATCTTGGTGAGCTCTTCAGTGAGCTCGTATAGTAACTGATTCACTTGGGTTTAATTTTAAAGACCGTAAAAATATATGGCTACAAACTACACAAACACGTACTTGCTCTATATAAAACCATCCTCAAATTACTGTTAGCAGAATTCTGTCGCAACATATACTTGGTCTGGTCTGCAATTCTAACGTGTCATTAGGTTGTATTGATGCGTTTAAGATGAACGGACGTCGACGGGTGTTGCCAGCTCGCAGAGACGCGGACCGTTAGTGGACATGTTGGAATCTGGCATCCCGTTATTGCGCCGCCTCGATCAAACCAGCTTTTGTACAACAATCAAATGTTAAGTGAATTTTTATACCTATGAGATTTAATATGAATAACCTCCTGACCGCAGTCAATTTGCGAATTTAAACACGGTGGTGTTTTGTCTTTGTTGGTGTCGATTCTCACGAGCGCATCACAGTTTCTTGTTTTTACGAGGAAGTTTCCTTAAATTACGATAACTTAGAAAACAAGACCATCTACCTCTCCATCCATCTATCATCATCTATCATCTATGTCCTCTAGGAGAGATGTGCTTAATTTGGGTTCAAAGTTAAAAACGTTACACGATTTCCTGTCTGTTTGGTTTACCATAGTGAAATTGTGTAATGACAGTAATAAATAAGTGGACTATTGAAATTAAAAACAATCGAGCAGTTTGCGGTCAGGCAGGATAAATAAAAACACATAGAATTTTGTTAATGACGTATATTTTGCCAAACATTTAGGTATACGATTGTTTATTTTTTATATATAATAATTTATTCAGGAAACAACAATACATAAAAAAGACAATTGTAATGACAAATAATTATTCTTCCAAGCTTTTGTTACCACGTCTTATTTATAACAAATAGCTTGGAAGAATCGAGTCGTTTAGTACCCCACACACAACACGTGAAAATTGACATTTGAGATGAGGTTTGTATACCCTATTGCCGCAAACTTTTGCGAATTCAATCCGCAGATTCGCGTATCGACGTTCATGACATGTATTCGCATGTTTTATTAGCGGTATTCCACCGATCCCAGTACTTTGCGAAGATCATAAATTGTGGCGTGCAGTCAAACATTACAGTTAATTGGTTGTACCACAGTTATTTCGTTCATTTGTTATTTAATTTTCATTTAAACTACCTTAAAAACTCAATTAATTGGACCGCAAATATTTTAACGTACGAGTAGGTACTTAGGTATTATAAAACGCTATTTATTTTCAACACCTATCTTCCAATCAATATGCCTAAGTCATTAGTAGATAGCTAGCCTTACTAGCATTTGAGAATGAGCTGAAACGTAGGTTGACATCATTATGAGAAGAGGTTTAGCAATCGTAATTGCCGATGAGTTGATTTTTCTATTGGAACAACTCAAAATATTTTTTGCTTTACCTACATCTATGTTTCTTGAAAATCCTCCTGATTGCCATACCATCCCTTTTTTTTGGGACCTCAGCCCATGTGCCTACAAGTACGTAGGTGTCTAGTTTAAAAGGTTTTTTGTAAGCCAAATATTATTAAATATTTGGTTTACAAAATTAAAGATTCTGTTTGTTGGCAAACTTTGGTTATTAGTTATTAGCTAACTATCATCTAGCCTGGAGCACTGTTTTAAATTTGTTTCCAATAGCTATTGCTGAAATTGTTGCCCAGTACGGTTTCTGTTAGTCACGTTCAATTTTAAACGATTTGTTTTGCGCAAGGGATTGCTATACTCACGTTTCGCTAGAAGTGAGCGAAATGCAGACATGTTTGACGAATGGATACTCGTAGACAATGGGGTCATACAACATACTGTGAAAATCTAAAAAAGTCGTAATTTTCATACAAAATGTTTCATTAAAATAAAAGCTTTACCTTAATATCGTGTATTTGGAAACATAAGTAGGTAGGTACCTACGTCAAAGCTGAACGCTGATAATGAAGCGGCGGTAGCCTCACTTATTCTGATAATGAACTGCAGCATGATAAAATGCATCGCTCGGTATGCTAGGCTGTTAAATAGCTGAACAGGGAACCAGCGTAGGTATGTTGAGGGACCAAACTCACCTGGGTATACCAAATGCAGTCGTGCCATTTCACATTATTCGAATTTGACAGTTAAAAAAATCCTTTATGTTGTAATATTTCATGCAGTCCTTATGCAGTCTAAATTTCTGCGACTAGATCATTGATACGCAATAATTTACGACTCTTACCCTTACTTAAGTATATTCAAGTTACTTTATTGATTATGCATTTAAAAAATATATGTTAACTATTCTTAATAATTGAATAAAAAACCAAGATTACCATTTTGTTACATAAGAGCAACTGGAAGTGCTGCCGATGTTCGTAAAACGTCTTGTCTAGCATTGGCAGGTTTTACATTGAATGCAACATTAGTCGTCTAAAGTAAGAGAGTTGTTCAAGCCACTACCTACATGGTTCTAGTCTTTGTATGGACATGCGTGAAAGCCAAGCCATAGATGTTACTGTTTTCCGTGACTGCACATGTTTAGCTGCATACAGATGAGACGCGCATATAATAACGAGGTTTGCGGAAGGCTTACTCTGGCTATTTTAGTACGTAACTACCTAAAGTTGCTACTGCATTTTAAGTGTCAAATTTTTAAATGTAGTTGATATATAGGTACTTAAGGTTATATTACAAACACAGGCGTAAAATGGGACTTAACGAGAAAAAAAACAACGCTTAGGAATAAGTATTAGAAACAGTATGGTTTCAAAACACTATCTGCTGGCTTCAAAACACTAGCTGGTTTTTCTTTTGAAAACCAGCATAGACGAAGCGAATTTGTGTGCATAAGTAAAATAGTAAACTAGTGAAGTGGACCATTTGTATAGACGCCGCTCGTTGTACTTAGTCTTTGTGCTACGCGGATGCCATCAGTTGACCGTGAAAAGTAGTTTTCTCCGCGAGTAGACGTAATCGAGATGTTTGTGCTTTCTTTCCGGACGAGCCAGCCGTGATAAATAACAAGTGGTGCTGTGGTGACAGAAGTACGAGTACAATCATTTATCACGACTGAAGTGAAATGAACCCTGGTGTCAGAGTTTTTAAACCGTTCACTTACTTCCTAGTTAATGATAATATTAACTATTGACACCGACTGACGGCTGCACGTGTCCGTAATAGCAAATCATCCCTCTCACGGACTCAAGAGTCAGGTTCAGCCTGCAGTGTCTTAGCCAAAATGGGAACAAACCAACAAATACCTAAGTGTCAAATTTCAAATGCGTGTGTTTCTGCTTAAGTTAGCGCCACTGGTAAGCAGTTGCATTAAATTATGAACAAAACGGGCGTGTCCACTCGAAAAACTACAGTTTTAAATTATAAAAGTCCGTTTAAGCTTTCTTATAAGTGCCGCAACGTAATTGTCATTACGAAATACAAATTATTATAATAATTTGGTAGCTACCTAGAAGCATGTGACTTTCTCACCTTTGTATTCCTGTACATAATGTAAAGCTTATCTACTTAAATGGGATTTATTCGTTCCTCAGTAAATGGTGCGCCCGTTTTTGTCGAATGTAATGTAAATTGGTGACGATATTTCTTTCGCCGGCTTGCTAGACTGCACCTGCGCCGATATTTCAACGACTAGTATTGGAAATGTTTTGTTTTAAGATCTACTTGTAATGTAATGTTTTTTAATGACTGTATAAAGTAACTAAAATTCACAAATTTAATGTGAAGTGTGATAATTAAAGACCGTTTTTTTGAGTTATCGTTCATTGGAATTGCTGCCCTCTGATTTGGCATGTCCTAAATTGCGGAAACTCTCTCTACAGTGAGCTAAAAAGTTGTCAATAGGTAAATACCTGCGTTTAAGCAAATAAGTAGTTGGTAGGTAGTTTACTTAAAGAACTTTGGATTGTTTGAATCTGACATCAAAGATTAATTTAATTCTTGTATATTTATTTATTTATATATAATTGGGATCCCGGAAACGGCTTCGACGATTTACTTGCATTTATATATTTTGAGATAGGCTTAATAAAATAATACTCTTGACTTGCCGTAGGAGCCTTCTCTTGCGCCAAGGTGTTTCGTCCTGTTGAAATAGGTAAGGTTAGGAGAATGACTAGGCGTGTAATGTCCAGTGCCTTACCAGTCGCTTCATTTTTCATCTTCATCCTTAGGTCCCATAGGTTAACTCAACAGAATCATTTAACCATCTATCGTACACCTAAATGAATCAGTGAATAGCAGTAATCAGCTGTCCGTCTCTATTTCTGTAGATACCAGTCATATTTACGGTGTAGGTGTCAAGAATGTGACCCCTGCGGTTTTGTCCGATGTCCGTTATATTAGTATAACAACGGACAACGGTTAATCAATATATTTAACCTACATCGTATTAATCTGCAAATACCTCTAAATCGCATATTTTCTATTTAAACGTTAGGTATTTTAGAACTAGTTTCAGAATCAATTATGATTTCTAAAAGCTTTTGGATAACGTTAAAACAAACGTTATTCAAATAAATCAATAATAATTTAAATGAAATTATAGTACTTAACTATCTCTGTAAAGTCAGCTTGTCTCCATAAGGATAGTAATTGATTTATCTATAAGAAGACATCTTTTGTCATTTGCAAATAACTATCTCATTTCCATTAAAACGATTGGCAGCAGTAATTATGCATCTAAAGGCATAACCTTGACGTTCGCTCTTGGATCAGAGCCAGGCTTCAGATCACGATCTTCCTTTATCATAATGTTGCCTTCAAGTTCCTTTGTGAGTGTCTACGTACTTCGTGACTGGGATTATATACCTACATAATGATTTTTGTAACCTCATACTACATTAACGATAAAAATATTGACTCGGAAGAAGGCACCTTCTATGTATACCTTTCTTTATTTTAAGAATAAGCAAAGCGAATAACAGTAAAAAAAAATTAGAAGTGTTCAGTCGAGGCGCCGGTACCTCTATGGTAGAGCGGTGGGATGTTACTCCACAGTTCCTGGGTTAAATTCCCGATTTACGCTAAAAAAACATTTTCTCAAATAAACCATAGTACATTACATTACAGTACATTATTTAACATAACAGCATTATTAACATCTACTAAGCACGATCGTTCTATCATCGTTTGTTCCTTTCTTCTGTATCACCCATCAACAGATTACTAAGAACAACATCATGTCTTGTGTTCATGCCCGTAGCCCATAAAAGGTAATCGCACACCTGTCCTGCACAAACTACAAACGGGCACGAAAGGCCACGGTCGTGTCACGCATACATGCCCATGCACGCAGTCTGACATGACTTTTGGTCATAATAATTCAGAAAGAAAATTGCTTTAACCAAATACTTGATATGTCTTCAAGGTTCGCTGAAATAAGTCCAGCTTTATTATAGTAACGTATTTTTACGGCGAACAAATTAATAAGTATGCCGGTAATAAACAAAATTAACTCCTAATCTTAAAGCACGTGTAGAGCTAAAAAGGATTTACTACTAAAGGAAGTATGAGTGTCATCGGGCTATCATTTCTACAAAGTATTTTGAAGCCCTACAGATACGAAGTATTTATGGATCTCAAAAAAAAAAAACCGGCAGTAAATTGTCTGAAAGAATATCTATACATATAATAAACTGTAACGGGTTTCTGTCGAATAAATGCAAAAAACTATAATGTGGGCCCTGTATAAACGCAATAGAACTCAAAACCACGATTTTTGAATTGTTGCTCTTATCTGAAACTTGAAGCTCATATCTGAAACTATTGGATGTGTCTGTCTGTGTGTATGTATGTATGTTTGTTTTTGCATGCATTATCCAAAAACGCAGCGATGGGTTTTGACACAATTTAGTATGGTGATAGCTGAATGTCCTGGTCAACATCTATGATATTTTTTTGTCAGTATTCGACTCGAGGGTCTGGCGTACCTGACGTGGAACACCAGGAGCACGGCTTAACTATAAGAGATACGAGAATGGCTGATAAAAGTTGTTGCTGCTGGCACATATGGATCCCATTGCGAGAAAAGGTTTGCGAACACCAGGTAGTATAGAAAAAATTATGATCATTTTAATAAAATGAATATGATAAATCTGTATAGTAAATGGATACAAAATAACTTATCTATTAGTCAAATAGAAGGTAACCTATTGCGTTATTTGAGTTGCGTAGGCAAATGAGGATATCCAAAAATGGTGGTGATGGATATTAATTATATTTTGACCTTTGTTGAGTGTGGCTTAACTTATTAACGTGACGTGTCATGCCAACACGCTCCATTTCAAGTCCATCTCTGTTTGAAACATTGGCTGCTTGCGCAAGCGACCCTATTGACTGGTTACGCTCGAAGTTTGTAAATAAGTCCACTTTGCAATACCAAGTTCTGTAACAAAGAAGCGTGCGATTTGCAGTAAATCTTGTAAACAAACACTTTTGAAACTCTGAAAACATGCACATGTTAAGTCTTAATGGGGCAACATCCTCCAACTTGCCAATATAACTTGAATAAACAAAATTTGTACATCTGTAGAAAGTGTAAGTTATGTTACGACACGACCAAATTTGTCCCTTGTACATTTTTGGCGTGGATAGCGTTGAAAATTAATGGAATTTTCTCTTCAGAAGATTGCTCAATTAAAATGTTATTGGAGTTATTGGTTTCCTGTTTATTGATTTGTGGAATTGCGGAGAAAGTGGAGACCTTGCCTTTGAGGTAAATTATCCAGTTGAGTCAAGTGCTAACTGATAACATGCTTCTCAGCTCCGCCCACGACTCCTTTCACTCACAGATTGATGGATAGATTATACCTTATATGGAAATTTACGGTATTACGTTTGTCTTTGATATAAAATCTACAGATATACTCATGTCGTATAATATACAGAGTAAAATGTTGAGGTCGAGTAAAACCATCTGTTGTATGACCTAGAGCATTATTACCAAGGACGGCACTGGTTGCACTAGACAGAAACTGATAAAAACAGCAACATTTAGGTCCGATTCGACCGCAACGCTGCAAAGTTCATTCTTTACCGCATTTCTTAGCTCAAATAGCTAGAATTATACGAAGAAAAACTTCAAAAGAGAATTCATATTTTTGGATTGGCAAACCCTTTCACCTTTTACATTACATTGAGTTTCTGTTTATCTATTTTATAGCATTTAATTTCATGTTACTTTCATAATATTTTATTGCAATAGGCTAAATGTAAAAGTATCTACCCACCTAAGTACTTTGACTTACCTATTTTACATAAGTAGGTAGCAGATGATGTAACAGTATTAAGTATCTATGGAGCAGCAAGCTTTTATCAAACTAAAGAAAATATATAAAAATTTTGATTGTTTAGAAATAACAAAGTATGGCTAGCATGAAATCTATTTCAGAAATGTATTACAAACATTTCTATACAATTTCTGTGGTCCTATCCTATCTATCAGCTGTCGAATTTACGTCCGAACGCGAAATTCTAGACTAAAATCGGCAGGCACCGGTAAATTCGTGGTCGTTAATGGAATTTCCGCATCAGAGGCTAGTTGCCGGCTGCGTCCGGTGGGAAGCGGGAACATGAGACCTCGCGGGTGACCCGCCGCCGACCCGGCAACCTGCCGGCTAGCCGACGGCACGGCAACTGCACGGCATCCACACTCAGCACCCTCACTCCAACCCCTCGTATTAATCCGATTACTCCTAAAGGCACCTCGCGCCTGAAAGGATTAACCCGTGTATTTAAATGATTTTTGCATGTGGCATTTTGACGTCAGATCCCCTTAACCCAACACCTTTAATGTTCGAATAGAATAATTAGGGCCGTGCATTTTGTTTTACAATGAGCAATGAATATTAATAAAAGGAATCGAAGTCGACACCGGCGTCGGAGGGGAGCTCAGTAATTCGGAATAAATTCAAACGGCAATTAATCTTAATCGTTTGTAGGAAGATAAATAATTTTTTCATCAGACAAATGATTAAGTAAGAAACAGAGTATCGAACCCTCTCGGTCGTTGTTTTTCACGAGATCAGTTCCTACGAATATTTTACATGATTAGAATAAAAGGTTGTGCGCTATACTACTATATAGGTGCCAGTTGTTTATTTAGCTGTTGTCGGTGATCCTTTGTAACAAAGCTCACTTGATCGAAACAGTGTAAAGCAAATATCACCGGTCATCCCCTGTGATCCGGCTGATCGATTGCTCAAACACCGACACCCAATCGCAGTTCCCCAATCGGAACATAACATACGGAGCTTAAATAAAGATATCCGCATTCGACTCGAATCAGTGCACTGCACAGCGCTCTCAGGGTTTGCTTGATTTTAATCAAAAGTTTCGATTGGACTGCCAGGCACTCGCGTGGCTGCAGTGTGTTCACCCTCGTCGTATGATCGGACTTTAATGGTTGCACCCGAAATGTGTGTTCAATCTAATACGTATTTGCAGTTCCATAATTGTGGAAAGTTTTAGCGGCGCTTGGCGCTACAGCTGCTGATTTCCATCCGCGTCCTGAGACTGAGACACATGTAACTCGTTATATGTTTGACGGGCGAAGGGTGTAGGCATGTCCCGGAGAGTTCCACCGAGCATAGTCAGAACTCATGCTGCCAAATTATTACTAATTAAGTATCACTCACGCCACACTAGATCCTCCGCAGGCAACGAATTCCAGCTTCTTTTATGAGTCATTTCGTACAAAGAATCGGTCCCTTGAGATGAAAATTTTAAAAAGAAATCATTTAATGAAGAGAGAAAATATCTCTCTTTCGAGTCTACATTTAAGTAAAATAAAAATAAATTGTACAGAAAGTGGGATAGGCGCTCAAATTAAGCACCTGAATAAATTGTGTGATAATCCATAGCAGTCTTTATTGCTTTATTTTGGGGGCGGGTGGTGACTGGGACTGCGCTGGACGGACAAACGAACAACATAATGATTACTCTCTTTTCATTACCTCCCCTTGATCCCAGTAATTGAGGAAATTGGGTCGAAGTGTGATGGAGTATTGGGTGTTATTGGGGTGGTGCCATTAGGGACCTCTTAATCGCATTTAGCGCCTTTATCACCTGGGAGTGCGCAATGGTCTGAAACAAGCGGCCATAAGGTGCTGGATTTCTCCCTGAAATGTATTATTAAGAACTTTCACCATGGCCCTCCATTTCTGATTATTAAGTTAAACCAAAGTGGAACTCTGAACAGACAATATTGCAACGTTAAGGAAGATATAAAGCTCATTTTCATATGACCTCATTTTGCTGAAGACGATAGAGATTTCAGACGAGATAGAAGCAGTGCTGCCAGTTGTATTTTAATTTATATTTTTTCCTAAATTCGCGGGCTGGGAGTTCATAATGGACACAACATTAGCCGGGCCGACTTTGGGCAAAAGCTTTTAAGGCTTTTCGACTCATTTTCTGGCATAACTCCTCGCAGATAGGTGGCATTTTTGTAGAAACGACTTCTAAATTAGGCGATTAGCATTCTGGTCCTTCTTAAAAATAAGAATTACGTCTATCGTAGTTGGACTGAAGCCAGTTTCTTGAAGAAAATGCTTAAAGTAGTTAGTAAAAGGTGCCGCGGATGGTAAAGTGTGTACTGTATAGAATTTTCAAGTTTAGATATCTATCCTCAAGTAAAGTACTTAATAGCGTTATATACTTTTAAGACATTATGAATTATTTTGATCGCAGAGATTTCTAATGCGTAATTCCCGACAATAAAACGTTTCTAAACCTATGCTTTATGGATACTTACACTTTGACCTTTAATGCTTAACACACGCGGAGTAGGTGTATGCAACCCGCTCAGTGAAAGCAATCGAGAGTGAAAACCACAAAAATGCAACCAGTCTACTTTCCTACTAGCAACCGGAGTTTACCACATGTGATAGACTGGTCCACACTGCAGCTGTGGAACTAACGCCATTACACACAGGAAATCACTTTCTATTATGCTACGAATTTATTGACACACGTGGGCACATTCGCTTTCATGCATTAGGACCAGTTTCATTATAAGTATAGGTACCTACTTGCTGAGACGGTGATCTAGTACTTTCCTTCCTAACATGTGCACTGTATAAACCTTGCTTAGGCGAGATCTGTCCTTTTCTGATTTAGCCTATACGAAGATTTAATTATTTAAAACTTTCATGTCAAATCTCAGTTTTCGGCACTAACCGGGGATGATGGAATCGCCTCTTAAATAATCAAAATTCAGGACTAGATTCCCAAACTTTAATGCAAACAAGTGGTTATCGGTTGGTTTGGACTATGATAAACAAACTTGTCTAACTTTGAGACCAAGTTATTGATTCTGAAACTTGAATTAGTTCAATTTGCAATAGAGCTGTTACAATGTCAAAGCTTCGTAACTGCAAGACTTGTTCTATGGAAACTCCTGACATTCACTAGAAATCCTTGGCTCGTGTGAAACTGCTTAAGGGTCTTTATAACTTTCCGCTCGTCCTTTCAGTTATGGGTCATTTATAGTAAGAGTTCCGCAATTTTGTTAGGCAAATCTGTAAACTTGTCCCACGGCTCTATGGCTGTTCTCACACCTACCGCACATTTTTCCGGTGTATTGCCAGCTCCGGTTGCAAAAGTCGGATATCATGGCACACGTAGCCGCATCAAAATTGCGGATATTATTCGTATGGTGGCTGTCTCTATCCGTAATAAGGGCCAGTAAGTGTGCGATTCGTGTATGATCTACACTAATAATAATAATAATTAACATAGCAAATTTACAGAAAGAACACATAGATTACACGGCATCAAACACATGGCTAAAGAAAGGCAACATTTACGCAGAAACCGAAGGATTCATGATAGCCATCCAGGACCAGATAATAAAAACTAAAACCTACCAGAAACGAATAATAAAAGACCCTACGGTAACTTCAGATAGATGTAGGCTTTGCAATCAGCAACAAGAAACAATTGACCATATAACTGGAGGATGTAATTACCTAGCCAACAAACAGTACACAGACAGACACAACAATGTGGCAAAACAGATCCACGCCCGAATAGCCAAAAAATATAATTTGATTAAAAACATAGACCCTTACTATAAATATAAACCTCAAAATGTTCTTGAAAATGAAACAGCTAAACTTTACTGGGATCGCGACATTATCACAGACAGAACCACACAAAACAATAGACCAGACATAACTCTTACAATAAAATTAGCTAAAATAACTTACTTGATAGATATCTCTGTACCTAACACAGACAACCTACAAAAGAAACATACAGAAAAAATACAAAAATATATACCCCTAGCGGAAGAAATACAGGCTATGTGGCACCAAGATCAAGTCCGCATAGTCCCCATAATAATCTCTTCCACCGGCATCGTCCCTAAAACACTTCACAAGGCAATAGGAGAATTAAAGCTTCCAAAATCAACTTACGTAAACATACAAAAATCTGTTATCCTTGACACATGTTCTATAGTCCGACGATTCCTCACCAATGCGACCATCTTCCAAACAGAAAACGATAGAGCATCGGAACCAAGTCACTTGGCTTAGCCCGTACTTGGTTTTGTAGACACCGACAAAATGTCGAGATAAGTAGATCAGACTACATGAAAAAATAATAATAATATTATAAAGAGGAAAGATTTGATTGTTTGTTTGTATGTTTGTTTGTTTGTTTGTTTGTTTGCATCGAATAGGCTCCGAAACTACTGGCCCGATTTTAAAAATTCTTTCACCATTAGAATCCTACATTATTCCTGATGAACATAGGCTATATTTTATACGAGAAAAGAATAGGGATCCGCGTAAATTTTCGATAATGCAACCCAACGTGTGAAAAATGTACCAAAAAATATCTTATACCGCGTACGCTGTGGAAATTATTGACAATAGAGCAAAGTGATGTACTACAGTTTTATAGAGGACATCAATATCTATAATAATGTCCGCGATACCATATGTCTAACTATTACAGTTATGCCACAATAACTACTTTTTCATTTAAAAATGTACCAACTACGCCACATTATTCGTACCAATGTAATGATTACATTTGATCATTACTGTATTAAAGGGTGTCAGGGATAGCCCTCAGAATACTAATAGGGTACATGCAGACCATGAAACTGAACAACTTTCCCCCAGGAACATATTTCAGGAAACATATAAAAACTGACTTCCCATAGTGAATGCAGTCAGCTGATTGTGATTTTGTATGGAAGGTCATTTTTTTGGCGTTTCCTGACACATGTTTCTAGGGGAAAGTTGTCCAGTTTTATGGTCTGCATGTACCCTATTAGTATTCTGAGGGCTGTCCCTTACTCGGTATAAAAAGACGACAATAAACATTAAATAATGCATTTAAAAAATCTACACTAAAATAATACATACATACACAGTATATTTATTAATGTACTTACACTGTCTGATCTTACCTTTATTTATGCACTACTCTCTTCTTCCCTTTGATTTCTCCTCCACCCAAAGGTTGTCTGGTAGAGATCGCTTTCAGCGATAAGGCCGCCTTTGCGCATTTTTTTAGTTTAAGTTTTCCTGTCTTTTATTTGTGTTTTGAATGTGCAATAAAGTGTTTTTACTTACTTACTTACTTACATATCACGCCTATTATCCCTTGCGGGGTAGGCAGAGCGTAAACGGCCGCAAAAAAGGACATTTACGCCACGTCTGGCATATGTTTGAGGATTTTTCGGAAAATTGTGTATCGCCATAGTGACAGGTTGTCGGCCCATCGCCTAAAATTGCAATACACACCCTCAAGTCCCTTAGTCGCCTCCTACGACTCCCACGGAAAAGAAATTGGGTGATGCTATTCAAAGCCGGCATCACACTAAAATAATAATAATATAATCTACACTAATATTAGAAACAGGATTTTATTTATTGTTTGTTTGAATAGGCTTCGAAACTACTGGACCGATTTAAAAAGTTCTTTTACCGTTAATTGAAATTGAAATTCTTTATTTAATGTAGGATAGTATTATCACTTATCGACGTCATGAACAGTCATTTAAAAAAAAAAAGAAATTTGTATCACACAATTTTCTTTTTCTTTATTACCATTTTGTTATGACCTAATAGAAAACCGGCTCGGGCGGGATAAAAAAAATATAAATATAGGCACTGCCATGGGGCTGGCCAGGTTAATCACAGGCATGTAACTTTACGCCACCACCATCTGAAAACGATATTTGTTTCAAATTGAAGTCAAGATTTTTAGAATCCTACATTATCCCTGATGAACATAGGCTATATTAAACTGTCTTATTCCCGGGGGGAAATTATTAGCGGCGGGTGAAACCGCTGGGCGGGCTGCTAGTATAATATATAGTGGTACTTTTTCTATCTTAACAGATTGAATGTGGTTTATTCGATGAAAACCGGCGATAAATCGAATACCAAATTTTTAAAACACTTCCCGTGTTAGGTATAAATTTTTTGAAAACATGTAAAATTTTCAAGTGCGGGCAGGACTTGAATGTGCGACTGTCGTCATTAATAGTGACGACGCCTCTTCCATCTGGGCTACCGGAGCTCGTTCCTTGTGGTACTACTTATGGTGCAAATTAAGCGAAGTCACACTCGAAGCCGTAAACTTTATCAAAGCAATTAGTCAAAGTTTAAGCATTGCATAAAAACCAGCCAAGTGTGAGTCTCACTCACCCATCGAGGGTTCCGTAACATACCTACACATTCCCTTTTATACGGATACCCCACTTGAACTACTAGCATCAATTTGTCAATATTGTTCTTTATACCATATTATGTTAGGTATATTTAGTTAAGAAAAAGCCATAAAAAACCTTAACTTCATAATAGATCTAATTTAAATGGGTTCTTACCGACAAATAATAAATGAACTAGCAAGCACCCGTTTAAATTATAACCATGAATAGTGTAAACAACCGAAGTGTTTAACATTTAGTAAACCTTAACTTGTACTTCAAAACGAAGCTACTTGCCAAATTGCATAGTTCTAGGCCCACGGGAAGTACCCTGTGAATTTTGATTTTCTTGAGAGGGTTAAAAGACGCTTTTTTTACAGCATAATACTTTAATGGCTATATCGCCCATATCTGTTTTTAACGAGCATGATTTTTTTACAAATATTAGCTTAGCGGCCATAGCCTTGAGTTTTATATTCCAACTCGATATCTCTCCGCGTTCCCGAGATAATGGATCGTAACAGACGGAAAGACGGACAGACGGATAGATGGACAGACGGACAGACGGACAGCCGGACAGACGGACAGACGGACAGACGGACAGACGGACAGACGGACAGACGGACAGACGGACAGACGGACAGACGGACAGACGGACAGACGGACAGACGGACAGACGGACAGACGGACAGACGGACAGACGGACAGACGGACAGACGGACAGACGGACAGACGGACAGACGGACAGACGGACAGACGGACAGAAGGATGGACGGAAGGACAACGAAGTGATCAATAAAGGTTCAGTGTTTCCTTTTGAGGTACGGAACCCTAAAAACAATCCATCTTACTTATGCAATCATATGCTAATGGCTTTATCTGCCGACTTGATTGAATATAAACAGTAAACACATATTAATTAGTATTGTAAATACATTCTCATTTAACTCCGGCCCGAATTAATTACATGATTTTTTTGTGCCGGTTCGTCATAGCTTTAATATTTGCATAGTACGATAAAATGATATGTCAAATTTTACTTTAGGTAGGTATAGCATCCGCCTGCCAAGCCCCTATTACTGGTGAGTATGGCTAAAATATCCCATGTCCAGCGGTCGACTTTTGTAGCTGTATGTACTATGTACGTATTGTAGAAAATAATCATAATGCATTGTGCTGTAGTTAAGAAGCCTTGAGCAGACTGTTACAAATCGGGGTACGTTTTTTATGTGTGGCGAACCGACACTGCGGCAAACCGGGCCTAACCTAAAGCTTGCAAGACTGCAATCAGTCGATCGTGATAGATAATGTCTAATGAATGGTTAGTTCACAGTAATTTCTGGTTTTAGTTCACCGACTTGTCTCGCTAAATTACGGCTTGCGAGTTGGGAAATGAAATGAACTAATTTTAATTCTTACTTAATTTCGTTGGTTTCTCGGCGCTGCTGATCGTGACTACCATATTTTGCTGGATACTTGAGATGTTGTTTACTTTGAATACATATATATATATATATATTTATTAATCATGGGTTTGCTCTTGACTCTAGTCTGGGTCATAGGACAGAGACAGAGTCTAAGACGAAGCGAACTCACAAAGAAGAAGCCTGTTAAGGCACTGGCACTCCCACACACTGACGGAACGCAGCAAGCTACTTGGCGCCAGACTTCGGTGGGATGGTGGTCGCGAGCCAGGCGGCTCCTGGAGCCTTCCACCGCGCACGTGGGATCGTTCAGCCGGACTTATTCACAGGCAAGCCTGTGTTGCCGTTGCCCGGGGTGGACCGCTAGGAGGTAGATCCCATACCACCCCTAATTGTACTGAAAGAGTATCATCATTTTGTTTTATTCTTCTACTACCTAACATTAGTATCGAAATGAATCGCTTTCCACTGATTTGTTGTTTTAACTTCGTTTAAGTATTCATTGAACACGAATTTAAAATAATTACATTTGCAATTGCTAAATTAAACTGCACTAGAGCCAGTTACCTACTTTCAGTTGTCAATTTAAATGCAATTCAACGCATATTGAGTTGTGTTTAACCAACGTAGGACCTACTAAACAAACTGATGAACATACCTGATTCTAGTAAAATTATAGTTAATTTTTAATTTTATTTGCTCTCTCTCATAATCAGAGAGATTTCTGTATGATTTTATTTATTTTATATATCTACCTAGGTATGGAAAACTATGCCTATATCTTGTGGAGCTGGAGGCTGATGTGATAATTATCCGAAGTATTCAGAACTGTCGTTACTGTCAACTCATATCATATATTACTATATATACTGATATCATATATTGCTGTAGTGACAGGTGTGCAGCCGATCGCTTAAGAAGCCCATGTGTAATATACTTTCGTACACATTCAATCTTTAATATTCAACAATGGGTTGTATTTAGAAAAAGCCTTAATTCTTATGACATGTTTTGTTTAAGTTAAAAATACAAATACATCAGCCTATTGCTGTGCAGTGCTGAACGTAGGCCTACCCCAGGGTACGCCATAGGGCACGAATCTCTCGTTTTCGCCATGTCCATCTGGCCGGAGGTCGTCAAACGCCACGCTTGCCCTGGCGTGTCTCCACTCGAGAACCCTCTTAATCCACCGTCCTTCGGTTCTACAACCGATGCGCCCAGCCCACTGCCACTTTAGTTTGCTACACTTCCAGACTATGTAAATCAAGTTATAAATAACTCAAATCAAAAGATAGCCTCACTCATTCATAGATTCAAAATATACAATTCAATTAATTCAACATTATTAACTTCGTTATTTCATTTTATTTGTTACCTATATATCTAGTTGTTTTTAGCTGTGTTGCAGCAGAGTTCACCGCGTTTCAACACTTGCATTGAAAGTGCGAGTGCAGTGTTATGTGGGGCACAGTACCTACACACAAACTGCATTAGGTAAGCTGTTTAATGGTTAAACATTTCAACTCATGTTCGTCTAGGACACACGTTAAGTAGCGAAACAAACGACTCGAAACTATAATAAATAATAAAAATAATAAATCTTTATTTCCAATAATAAGTAATTACATTTTACACTTGACCTACGGACCCCGCACTAGGAATTAACCTGTATCGCGGGAGACCAAATTGAAAGTTACCAAAAATATAACATTACAGTTAAGGTGTAGCTTCGGGTGTATCTTACATAATTTACTAAGTACAGGACAAAAGTAAGGTTGGTTGCATGCAATAGTTTGGTATATAAAATATAAAATTAATATTAGTAATTTGAATTAATTGAAAGGCAAAAGTGTGTGTGTGTTTGTGATGTGTATAATATGTATGTGATAAGAGAGCGAAAACGAGCACAGGTACAAGTTAAAAGAGAGTTTTTTTTAGCGAGAGGCCCAGAATTTATTATAAATAAGATTTTCTGTTTCATCATACGATAGAGATAGCAGCACCTGACGAATCTTGACTTTTGCTTGACTTGTATTGCACAGTTTAATGTCACATAGTCGGACAATACGATTATAGATGTAAGGTTGATTGAAATTTGGGAAGCGGCGGCTAAAAGCAGATTTTACTCTTAGTTGAGGGATTGCGTACACTCTCTTTTTGACAAGTTCTGCGTGAGTGGGTGAGGCTAGGATATTCCGATGCGTTGCTACAGCAATATTATAAATATATAAATGTCGCTTATTGAGCACTCGAACTTCGGAATACAAAGCCTGAGTTGAGTGCCAGATTGGTTTTCTCAGCATCACTTTCAATACAGAGCGCTGAGCTCTTTCCAGTTTTAGCATAGCTGTTTTGCAAGCACAGCCCCAGACACTGACGCAGTAAGTAATGAGAGACTCACAGAGGGACGTGTAAACCATTTTTAGGATTGTGATGTCAGCCGCCACTCGGAGAAGTTTCATAACATGAATAAGTTTACGGACTCTCTTTACCGTCAGGTTAATGTGCTGAATAAAACTCAAGTTCTGATCAATGACTATGCCGAGATATTTAATAGTTTCAGAATTTTCTATTGCTGTGCAAGAACAAGTCGTTGGATTGCAATCGTTCATAGAATGAATTTTGATGGTTGGCGTAGGGACAGCGCGGGAGGCAAAACTCTTGTGGAAGCAAAGAAACTTTGTTTTTTGAGCGTTCAGAGTAAGGAGGTTCATGTCAAACCATTTTGATATTTTAACGAGACTGTCTTCTGCCGCTCTCACAGCTGAGGCCCAGGAAGTGCCTTTGAATATGAGGACTGTGTCGTCAGCATAGGAGATGACGTCAGCTGTTTTTGGAACGGTAGAGCTTATATCGTTTATATATATATTGAATAAAGTTGGCCCAAGGACACTTCCTTGTGGAACGCCGAAATCAATTACTTCCACATCACTTATCACATTCCCGACCCTGAGGCTACACTGAAACTGAACTATTGCCACACTGAAAAATATTGTTAGAAAACTAAATTATTATTTGGTTACAAAACTAGCCATAAAGATTATTTTGAACCTACAAAACTTTGCGAATGTTACCTAATTGCTGAAATTAGGTATTCCCAAGGTTATTCCTCAAAACTCAAGGGTTACATTTTCCAGTTAATTTATTAGTTCATTCAGAAACTCATCCGGTACATCTAGATATCAGTAGTTTATTTTATATATTAGTTGCTATATTTATTATTTAGCAACTTTTGTTTGTTTTATATATTAGTTGACGACCGATGTGGCGCAGTGGTAGTGCGACTGCCTGCGACGCAAAGGTTCCGGGTTCGATTCTCGGTGGGACACTCACAAAGTTGATATTTATCACTTTGTGAATTTGTTCCCGGTCTGGTTAGGACAATGCAGATTGAACCACCTGATTGTCCGTAAAGAAATGGTTCCGTGCTTTGGAGGGCACGCTAAGCCGTCGGTCCTTTTTCATTCTCATTTTCCATGTCAGAGGCCTACTATTAGTAGAAGGCGGTTGAAAAACTCTGACACCAGGGTTCATTCTGTCGTTGGAAGACTCGGTGTCCCACACGAAAAGAAGAAAGAAGAGGAGCTATATTATTAATCCCTTGTTATTTATACCTTGGATTCCATATGTGGGGTTCATCCAGATTTTTTTCCATTTGGAAGCGCCACTGGTCTGACGTTCCCTTAAACATTTCAATTACCTTTCGTCTAGGTATAAAGGACACTCGTTAAGTGTCTTCCGTTACGCAAGGGAACTGAAGTAACTATTAGCTCAGATGCAGTCGAAGTATTCTTACGTAGGTAGGAAGAGCAATGCACTTAGTCAGAATTGCATTCCGATGTGATTTAGCATGTAGGTACTTGAATAGATAATTTACGTACCGATTAATATTTCTATATATACAGGCCGGCGGGGATTAAGAAACTTCTCCATAGAAACATAAATTAGGAAACGACAAAAAAAAACAACCTGTCATACAAAATCACAATCAGCTGCATTTACTATGGAAAGTAAAAAAGAAATTGGCATGCCAGTTTTTTATGGGAAGTTGTTGCATGATCGGCAATTTTGTATCAGTATTCGGAAGGCTGTCCCTTACACCCTGTACAGAGTGAAATTTGAGTAGTGACCGACAGTGATAAATCAAGTCGGGCTGATGATAAGGAACAACTTTCCCCAAATAACATAGGTTGTTAAGACAAAAATATTTTTAGTTCCCATAATAACTCAAATCAGCTGATCGGCAATTTTGTATCGGAGGTCTACTTTTTTGTTATATTTCGACGTATGTTCCTTTGAGAAAGTTGTTCTTTATCACCAGCCCGTCTTCAGTTTCGTTATCAGTCACTAGTAAAATTTCAACATTTATAAAATTATTACCATTGAGTTTAAGAAAATAGTAAAACTGGAGTAGTAGGTATATGAAGTCGGACATCGGACGCTTTTGCGGTTCGTGACAGCCATCTTGCAAATTCATACAAATGCCAACCTGTAACAGCAGCAATTTGGGCGATGATTTGATGCCATGTCGTGCATGATAATATATATCTGGTTTTCGATTAAAGGGATTTTGAAAACTGCTTTCTTCAAAAACCCGGATCCGGCAAAACACCAAAAATCGAAAAAGTGTGTGTAAAAACTGCGTTAGTTCGTCATCCTGTAGATATGAAACTAGATGAAATATAAATATGAACAGTAAAATATTTTGTTCCAGCTTAACTAAGCCTGTTCGTCAGCTCCTTAATTAAAGTATGCAAACGGTAGACGAATTTAAATAATCCAATTGTCAATTTCCTTTTTCTTTGATCTGTATTTTATTTTGAATCGCTTAGAAGATAAGTGTTTAATCAAAGAAGAAGAGGCTGAATGGAAAAAGCGAGTCTTGAAAAATACTAAAGGGCGTCCAGACGGAGAAGATACTATAATATTTTATCTTAAGATGAAAATATCACTTGCTTAAGAACTATCGGCGAGGATATTGTATATTTTCTTTTTACGATTAGTATGAAGATATACAACGACATGGGATTTATGTCAAGATGCGCTGTGACTCAAGTCTCAAAATCAAAATACAGTTTAGTTTAGTCAAGGTTTAGTACAGTTTAGTTCATGGTCTCGGTGCACACTATCAGTATTCGGAGGGCTGTTTCTTGTACCCTGTATAGTTACGTGCGACTTCTAGAGTCTAGAGGCAGTCTATCGACATTTTATAAATTCAATGGTATCTTAACCGATACTATTATAATATTTTATATCCAGGTATCTTACGTTAAAAAAAAACGTGTCTTCACCGTCTGTGACGTTCTTAAATTAAATTCCTTAGGCGTACTCGTGACACATCGCCGCGCCTCAAAAGGAGAAATTCTTTGCATATCGTCGAAAAAAGATTGAGAGAAACATTTCCACTCTCGTTCGACACCTTTCCAATCTTAACAATGTCTTTCTTTTACCCCTGATTTTGCTTTTCTATTCTGATTCCGGGAATTGTGTTTCTCTGCTTGATATCGCTTCACATAAAAGGGCAATGTTTTTTTTTTCTGTTACGCGGGAACCTACATCAAATTATAAACTTACACGTCTACAATTGAATATAGGTAGACGTTCCTATTTAGATTTTAGCTTTTTTATCCAGATTTAGGTAGGATAAATAATATTTTATGTTTGGTGTAGCTATAGTAGGTAGGTTATGAGTTTTCATCATCCATCCCCGAAGAAAATATCTTGAATACTACATGTAATGGAATCTAAGGTTAAATTGAACAAAATTGCTTTATTTTTGTTGTTTAAACACATTCGTCTAAGTGTGGCTAGTTTTAATTCCAGGAGAACGGTACGATTAGTTAGAAAGCCTGTTAATTTACTGAAAGACCTTAATGGCTCCACGTTGGTGATCTTAACGGTACGTAAGTTCGTTAATTGGTTCATGTAACTTCCCCACAAAGACGATTAACTTTAAAAGAATTAAAACGTCACAAAATAGGCGCTGAACCTATCCAGTTTTAATGAAATTAATCGTGTTGAGTTTTGAAATACTGCTTCCATGATATTTTCTAAATACATGCAAGAATCATCTCAAACAATTTAAAATGGGAAGGTCTCCTTTTTAACCCATAAAGTAGACGCAATTTCCTCGTAAGCAAAACTTAAAAACGCGGAATAAAAGTTTGCGCAGTCATAACTTTCACATGATGTAGGCAGGGTCTCGCATAAAATCCAACGAGTGGTCAAAAGTGGTGGTTGTTGGGAGGCCTCGTTTTGTACAATCCACCCTACAACGTCACAGTTGTTTGTTGTTTATTTTTGCTCCTGGTCTGCATTACGTGTAGCTTCATTTTCTGGTTCGGTGGTCATTAAAATTATCATTACAATTATACTATGAGAATGTTCAATATTATAAAAATTGGCGCATGCTTCGATGTAGAGTGCTTTTTATTTTAAATACAAAGTTAATTTAAAATGAAGCAACTGGTAGGGCAAATAAATGAAAATGGTGAATTTATAAGTCATTTATAATTTTTTATAAAATCATTAAAGCAAATAATCAACATTTGGCTACCCAGCTAAAACTCTACCCGCAAGAGGTAGCTATCAATCGACATGGGTCTAAAATTATTAGGCACGCCTACGTACGAATAGAGAATAGAGATCGCGAATAGATCAGCCTGGGCTAGCCTCGGCCAATTTAGAGACCCGTTGTTCGCTTATTACTTGCCCTAATGTGCCCTTTAACTTTTATGGGGAGAAGTTGGGAATGAGCTGGTTTGCCTCACCGGGGATTAATATAGGGCAAGAGTTTTATCAGCTAACGTTCTCCTTCGAATTTGTATTTCGCCCAGCGGATGTAAGAGTTGGGTCTAGGGGTACTAATGCAGGCTTGATTTATAATTTAATTTTAAAATTACGGTTTTTTCATCAAACGTATGTGTTTATTAAAGCTTTTATTTTTTCTGTTTCAGGTAATTGTCTTCTGTTTCAATTAATAATACGGTCATCAAAACTTATTTCCATATTGTACTATTTATTGGTAAGCTCTTGACCTCTCATTAAACCTCAATTGCCCTCAAACGCCTATTAAATTGTTTTTGTACGTGCTCGAGTAATTAAACAGATATAATCACGTGTTATAGTACATGGTAGATTAGAGTTGCCAACTTGAGCTATAAATCTACCACCCTTTACACCTCATCGAATAATAGAGGAGGGCTCCAATAATTACGTGAAATATATTAAGGAGAAAGGGGCCGCGAGATTCCGCGATATTAACTTATCTCAGGTAGAGACGGTAAATATTCCCGTGCGTAAAGTGCCGGGATCAGAAGTAATGTCGCTAGGTGTGGCATTACACCCCTTTGCTATGTAAAGCGGAAGAGGGGATTTCATTATTATTAGCGATGTACGTCAACAAGGTTACAAATTGGTGTCTCACCGAGAATTGATTGCTTTCTCTTTCGAAACTATTCCCCATTCACCAGGTATTTATTTTTTTGAAAAAGTCGCAATTCCACTTTACATGCAATAGGTACAGTTTCTAATGAACAGCGTCATAATTATGGTCACCCTTAATGAGCAAAAGCTTTATCAAGCTTATGGAGTTGTCGGCAAACTACTAACAAGCTAATAAATATTAGTGCGTGTAGATGAGTGTGTGACCGATGCGATAGATGTGGTCATCCATCTTATTGAGAGCGCCTGTTTTGTTTACAGCGAGTTTACGAATGTAACATTTATAATTACTTAACATAATATAAGGCACCAAATTTTTGATCGTCCAGAATGGAATGGAATGAAAAGCTACACATAAAGTTGTCGGCAAACTATTATTAGTTTATTAGCAAGTTAGCTGGCTTATAAATATTAGTGCGTGAGTGTACATGAGTGTGTGCCGTGTGGTCGATGCGGCCATCCATCTAGTTGAGAGCGCCTGCCTTGTTTACAGCGATGGAGGTGTCGGAACACGGCGGCGGCCATTCCGCGATTTATGCCACTCGTAACCGATTGCCTGTATACGCATTTACTACTGCGCGTTCGCTTTTTCGAACACAGAAATTGCTTCTAAATTTGTTGCCCGGGTTAACGATTCCATACGCTTGAGCTTTGACGTTTTATATCATCTTCCCTGTCGTTGAACTTCCACACAAAGAAACACCTAGTCACGTCGATATCATTGCCTTTCTCTAGCCTTTGGAAATATACCGCACGCTCCAGACAATAATAAATGTCAAAGGAGTTGGACGTTTCTGTCTTCCTTGAGAATTTTATGTTCATGAACGCTTGGTTGGCAGTGTCGCTGTTTCTTAACGCCCAAAATACGTTCTATCTTAAACGAATGACAAGTATGGACAAATAACGAAGTCGATTACTTGTTTCGTAAAGCCAATGAAGCTTGCGCGTCGTAGCAGAATAGCAATGTAAGCTGACGTTGAGGTCCCGTTCCCGTGTTATCAGTCTTGAGAAGAAAGGGCCCAGGACGCGGTTGCGCGAGTTATTGCAAATGTATGCGGCGCAAGGAAGACATTGTACGGCAAGAATTTCGCTCATAAACTTAACCAATTACTCGCAATTTTATCTTGAAAGGCCCCCGGTTTTCATTTTCATTTCCGCTATTCTAAATTATTTTCATGGCGAAGATGGATTTTTATTAAAACAATCACTTTTACTACACATTTTTTTTTAATTCAAGGACACTGCAATGCCACCATGTTCTTGTTTAGAAAACAAAAACTGCAGCCAGTTTTTTATTAGCACAAATAGTAAATTACGTTATATTATCAGCAATGCATACCTACATTTATAAAAAACAAAAGTATATTTTATGCATCTAATGCATCCGCTCTGTTTATCATCAACTCTGTTTTGATATGAAATTGTATACAATATATTTGACAATTGAATAGTAAACCAGTTACTTTTCACCCGTTTCTTTCATTGGGTTATGAATTGATGAAAGATAAGGATCGGATTTCTGCAATAAAATAAGACTAGGTACTTTCTTTTTCTCGTGCAGCAAAAATAATGAGATTATACTCACAATTTGCCATACAATATACACCTAACATTGATATTAACAGCCAAAACATGCTAACATGGGCACCCCTTATTGGGGGTACGAGTTTCACCATACCACAACGCTTGTCAGGTGAATTGGCGAGCGCAGTGCAAGATTTCTCATTCACAGGGAATGCTTCTGTCCAATCCCCTGAGTCAAATTTAGGTGATGCTATTCTGAACCGGCACCACTCGGCACGGCATTTATACTTAAGTATGTATTATGAGTAGGTATTATGTATTAAATTATTATATTATCTCCTGTAGTATGGTATGATTTGATTATACATATTTATTAACGTAAACTAAATAATCTTACCTTTATTTATGCACCTCTTCAATTTCTCTTCCACCCAAAGACTGTCTGGTAGAGATCGCTTTAGCAATAAATGTGTTGGTGATTGAAATGTGCAGTAGGTAAAGTGTTTTTACTTACTTACTACCTTCTCGTGACGCAAGCAACCAGAATAAAAGCTCACCATTTGCCATAAAACGTCCAGTGATCATATTATGAAAAACAAGTCTATAGATATCTAACGCAAACAAACTTCGCCTTATCATCGAGATTTTTTGTGTTCCTAGGACCCAGGCTTTACAATCGACTAAACGCAATTTTTACGATTTACCCTTTATGTTACAATGAATGTAAAAGGGTACTAAAAGAAGCCTTACAGTTGTTGTCGTATGAGGAAACAGAGAAATTATTGACGGTCTTTTCTTAGACCCTGTAACAGCAGCTATTAGTAAAAAATTCACACACCTAGTTGATAAGTATTAATATTTTAACTGTACTCATCTAGATAATGTAAATATTTTAGGTATTTCATATAATTTATAAAAAAGACGTATTATGTAGGTAAGTAATAAATATGACCTTGTTTGCCTGAGATACAGGGTAATCCTAGTTCAGGCTAAATTGTAATATTTAAGTACTTCTAAGTATATTTACTTTATATGTAAATACTGACATTAAGCTTATAAATAAATTATTCTTATTCTTATTCTTAAATTATTCTTAGATGAAATTCTTAGTTCATTGCGTAGCCGGTTGAAATTCCTGGTATCATAAGGGCTAACCGACTACGCAATGAACATCGGATTTCACCTGCACAAATTTTTGCCTGTAGTTTGTTAACATCGGGCACAGATAGAGCTGTAGATCACAGCTCTGCTCCGTATTTTCTTTAAAGCGGTGACTTGTCAAGTGGGATCGCTATCTCTTATTGCTAAACTTTGAGGGTGCTCTTTGATATGTGGCTTTCGAAAATCCGTTGGATCTAACAGCCGAAGATTAGGTATGGGTATTCCAAGGTTGCTTCCTAGTTCTGAGATTTCCTTCGTATGGATTTTAAGAAACTTTAAAAAAAACGTGTATTGTACACGGATTTAAATAGAAACTCCATACAAAAAAAAAATTAGAGAAGAAAAGATCCTCATTTATTATAAGAATTTATTTAGCTGCTACGCATGAGTAATAGTGCCCTAGTTATTATTAGTTTTTTTTTCAATTCTTATGCGTTTTTGAAATATTGACTTCGATTATAAAAAAAACATTGCTACACTGAATTTATGCCTAAATAAAACACCTCCAAGGCAGCATACCGAAGCATGGAGCCTAACAGGCTGGCAGCGTTGTCTCCCTGGATTGTTAGACTTTATGAGATAAACAATAAAGTATTGTTAAATGTAGCTCGTGTTTCAGTAAAAAATATTTTTTAACAATTCACCACACAAAATACCGCAACTAAATCCTATAAACGCTGTTTAACTCCTCGTAACAATAACACGCGCGTGTAATTCTTACAAGTGTTAACCCCGGGCTTAGTGCTGCTCTCCGCGGTTCCGATTTAATACTAATTATGCTTTTGCAGGGACGTATTACGATCGTAAGTAAACGGATTGCAAAAAAGTCTTCAAAAATTTCAAGGGGTCATAGGAGTATATACTGCCGACATGTAAAAATAATAATTGGATAGATACCTACTATCAACAACTGCCATAACCATTTGGGGTAGGTATTAGCATAAGAATAGATAATAATACTAGCGTATAGAACCGAAACTCCTTTGTCTGGGCCCCAAAAGCCGCGCTTTAAATACCTACTTCCCCCCGCAGCCCGTAACGCCCCGCACTCTCCCGCGCTTTAAGTCGGGGCTGTCACGTGCCAATAATTTTATTCCAGACTAGCGGCCAGTCAAGCGGTTGCGACCGCTGCTAACAGTTTTCCCCTGGGAACAAAATATTTACCCGTTTTAAAGTCTTACCTTGCCATTTTATTGTTAATAGGTAGGTACAGAACTTTAAAATAGGTGCAAAAATGGCGCCGTGTGGTGCCAGATTAGAATAGCATTTTTATTGTAAAACGCGTTCTCCCTTTGAATACAACACCTTGCACTCTGCTCGCTAATCCATTCGCCAAGCGTGGTGAGTAGGTAGGTACTTATGGCAAATAGGTACCACCCGAGTAGAAGGAGGCCCATGTCCAGTAATGGAATTTGTGGCTCTTATTACGTGGCTGTTATATTAGTTATAGTTGGTGCAATATTTAAAGTCATTGAGGCGGGTGGCGTGGCAAACACGATATAACTTACCGAAATTATGAGGTTACCAGGTATCCTACTTGCTAGTTGACTGTAACAGATTAATTACGGAACCCTATAAAAAGCATTTAACTAAAAAACAATATGCATCTAAAGCCTGATTGTCGAAACAGACCTAGGTACTTATTGTACCTATTATATTGTACTTATTCAAATGAACTTTTTGTTGCAGTCGAGCAGTGATAAGTAGGTCCCTACTTACCTACGTTAAAAAACATACCTACGATACGAATGTGCTTATTTATCATTATCAGCTAAAAATGACTTAGGCACCTAGGTACTTTAAATTAAAAAATGGAAACTAGGTACCTACGTAAGTAAAAATAGGAGTACACACAACAATTACGTATAATAACGAATGGCAGGTACCTAGGTATTTACTGTAAAATCATCACTTACCTTGGCTCATCTTTAGGCAAATTAAAAAAACTTAGATGCGGAGTCTTCCTCGCATCACTTTTGCAGCCATACACACCACAAAAATTCGGCATTGCAAAATTTTTTACAAATTCGACCCGCACGACGAACGTTTCCGCGGCGAAGCGCACTCCCGACTGAATTATTCGCTAAGAGACAGCCAGACGGATTGACCTTGAGCGCGTCTGGAGCGGGAGTGTCATCTCTATGTGATTTCTACTCTATGGTATTAGCCACAATAAATAAGTGTTGCATTCACTAGATACACTGATCCATATTACCTTGTTGCTTTTACGACGCCCAGTAGAAATGGGCTGATGCTATACTAATCCAGCACCACACGTTTAATGCGTATAAGGCTATCGTCGGGGAGCACGGTCGTACCCCGCCAAGACTACCAAGCGCAGCGCGAGGGCACCACCTTCCTTACCTACCTATTCTCGAAGTGCTACGTAGATTTTTTGAACCCGCCGCATTACTTTGGTTTTTGATGTACCATATAAATCAAATTTTCGGGATATGTTGTCAATAATAATTTAATTAAACATACGAAGTTTCAGTTTTATTTATGTCTAAAATACGCTGCTATTCTCACTCACTATCTCACTCGCTGACGATTATCAAAATGGTAGGGTACTACCTGCAGTGCTAGAAACTGAAATTTTGTATGTAAGACCAAGATACAAACTATAACGCAAATTCAAAAAACTACTAAGTACATTTTACTTCCAACTCCCAAATTGGGGGCTGGAAATTTGTATGGAACTTTTCCAAATTATTATGATAGAGGTCCGATATTTGTTAAACGGACACGTTAAAAACGAAATATACATAAAGGGTCATTTTTTCACTCTCTTAATCTTTAGAAACAGGTGTGGAAGTTTAAAGGAATTTTCTTTCTCTTTACAAGTACAAAAGAAATACCACCAAAATCATTTTTATGCAAAACGAAGCCAAGACATTTGAGGGTCATTCAGAAAATTGTGTATCGCTGTAGTGACAGGACGTACCAGTTGTACCTTGTTCTATTTTTCATTGTTGTGATATATTTATTTTCCTTTTCTCAAGCATACTTTAATCGTATTATAATGTAGGATTCTAAATGCGCTCCTGTGCATCGCTACATAACCAGGTCTGTG
Organism: Tuta absoluta; assembly: GCA_027580185.1. NCBI lineage: Eukaryota > Metazoa > Arthropoda > Insecta > Lepidoptera > Gelechiidae > Tuta > Tuta absoluta. Next base: position 9,049,309 of record JAQAHW010000016.1, on the reverse strand, counting down.
CGCTTCGCTTGCGTTTCCCTGCAGCTTGCACTTGCCAACATTTACTTGCATTTACCTGTACTTAGCTCGCTTTTAGTTTGTGAGTGTATGTTAAGCGGTTAGGACTTATTGCACGGTATATCTCGTTTAAATGGTTAAGGTTTTTACTGTTTTTCACTGCGATTACTCGGCAAAGCTGGTGATTCAAAAGTTTGTGATTTTTAACCTGGTTAAGTAATTTATTGGCTGCTGAGTTGCTAAATATTAGGGTGTACCTACCTGTCGCCAAACCGCTGCTCTAAACACTTCATTATTTTATTGAGATTTCAATGCTCTATTAGAGCTGCTTTTGTTAAATGATTGATAACATTTTGAGCTAAATCTTTGCGTTAGCTGGCTAAACTAAAAACCGTAGGAAGGTCTTTTAATCCTACCAATACACAACTATAGAAATAACTATAGATACTACTTTATCTATAATTAAGGCTCCACAATCAAGACAGTGCTCTACACAAGTGTATATCTGGGTATGTTTATGTGGAGGCCTGTCATAAGCCCAATGAGGCCATTTCCCGGCCGATACCGCCGCAATCAGCTAGATAAGCCTCCGACGGGGTTGCCAGTTCTGACAAACAGGAAATAGTGGTAAATAAAAGATAGAAATAAATAGAGCGGGGGAACAAAATAACACCGCAACAAGGGTAAACCGTATCGTATATATGTAGTCTTAAAAATCTAGCGTAGGTACCAAAATTTTGCTCTGTCATATCAAATATACTTCAAAGACTACTATTCTAAATATAATAAAATAATGAATAAATATAATAAATTCTGTCCTATGACCTAGACTAGAGTCAAGAGCAAACCCATCACTAATAAAAAAAAAAAAAAAAAAATACAAACTCCGAAACTAAAGGACTGATTTTAATTGTGCGTTTAGGCCTTATAATTGTGCGTATAAGTGTGCATTCTGAGGTAAGACGTTGTGCGTTTAGGTACTTTTCTAGGCTTTAGGACATAATGCGTCATAAGGAAAATCAGATATGAAATTGATTTGTATCTTCATTTTAACAACTACAGCTTGTAAGTGCGAGCGAAGATAAAGTAAACACTGTTTGTTAGTTTTTGAATTGGCATTATTAAGTTTTAGTATAGTATTACAACCACAATAATTCAACAAATCATTGAATACATTTTTTTATTATGAGAATATCCCACAACAAAAAATCACGGTCTTTTGAAATCACAGTTCTGGCAACACTGTTTACGTTAAAATCACCCCCCGTTCCATGGCTCTCCCTTTAAACCATTACTTTTCTTGCTTTTACCCCACAAAATTAACTCATAAGCCTGCCACTTGAACTGGATTGGAGTATCTATAGACACTCTACTCTGTGGATGTAGAGTATACTGAGATTTTATATACCTAGTTAGATGTTATATTGTAATTTGTACTTTTTTAATTTTGCAATTTCCTTCATTATATAAAACAACACAGCCACAGTAGATAACGCAAGTGAGGGTCTTAAGTAGAGCTATTTTATGTAGATTCTTAAAAACTATCATTCCCTACAGTAGGTTAAAAACCTTGCTGCAACGAAAAAAAAAACGATCTTTTATACCACTGCATTAGTTTGTTTTAAATGCTCAAATATTTCAGTTCTAAAAGCATACCCAAGTAAGTTCTTGTTATTATCTTAGTTTATTCCATTTCTCTTGAATCCTCATCGCTAAGTGTATTCCGCATTAGCTCAACATAGTTGTACAAGCTTTATAAAGCTTAGCCTTAAGCTCAAACCACGCAGTTCAGTCGGTCTTACAAAATAATATTTTCCTCTGCATATTATTTCGAAGAATCGTTGAGTTTCCCAATACAATACAGAAAATGTGTGCAAGGAATCACGTTAAGCTTTCTATTAGAGTAATCATAGCTTCAAAGGCCTTTAAAAACCTAAAACGGTTACGAAGGTTTACATTTGTAAGACAATTCATAATGTGTCCTTTTTTATGTGTTTCTTCTAATTAGAGTTTTGTTTCTTGGGTAAATAAAAATATCCAGTCCTCCTATCTTATTTCTAAGTATTTTAGCCTCAGACTTAAATATTTAGATATGATTTTGCTCATCGGTGAATTTTAGTAGTTGCACAGGTAGCTTCTTATTTTATTACCTCTAAGAATTTTGCTACGCACAAAATATTTCTTCCCGTATAATAAATTCTTTTGATAGTGGCCAAGTTAGGAGTTTTATCTAGATTGAAGGACGAGACTAGATGATTTATACTCTTTAGATAAGAATTCTGTGAATTCGGTGTTTTGGTAAGAGGCAGTTCTTGAAAAGCGGCTGGAGTGGCTGTGGCTACCTATGAGATAAAGATAAGAGAAAAGTTAGGGTCGGAACTCATCTGCGTATAATTGAGCCGCAGAATTTTACATTGAATGAGATATGACCACTTATATAGGAGTAAAAGCTTTGATGTCATATTCAAACAATCAGATATTTTGCGAATAGTACAGGTGTATTTCGATATTACGACACCTAGAATAATTTTGTTTTATTCGCAAACCTTCGTGCGGTATTACGAGTATAGTTAATAAGTACCTATTTATCATGTATGAGATAACCTTAAAAAAAACAGAAAGTAGCGCCGCCGCCAATACTCACTTTGTGGCTACTCTCCATCACGCCGTTATTTGTGATTCCGTGGTGTAATTAGACTAATAAATATTTATTGGAAATTACAGTAATAATATCTAAAAATGATTGAATATTTATGAGACCATTAAGTTTATTAGGTACTACTTATTGTCTGGAAGTGGATCCAATTCCCATTTATACGGAAATTTCTAAAATAACTGATTTTACAGCTAGGCAATACAATCTATTGATAATAGGTTTATTTTATGTAAACATTTGCATTTGAGAGAAGTTAAATGATCGTTTGAAAGCAATCAAAACGTTTATGTAAATAAAGGTAAACGGAAATTATTTTCAAACGGGAACATGATATTTTAAGTACAACGAAATAATAACCTAGTTATAGTTGATATAAAATAAAGAAAATTCTTTCAGCAGACCTAAAGAAGTGTGAGTTGATTGAGGATAAACGGATAAAACGTGTACAATATTACAGAAAAACGTTACTTATCGAAAAGCCGCTGGAGTGGATTGAGGTACAGATACTGAAGCTCATTTACAGAATGTAGTTTAAATATAAACGGGTCACTGTCTTTTTAAAGAAAGCAAAAGTGCAAAAAGTAGCCACCGACAAGAGCAATGTAAAGTATCAATCTAAAAATATCATTACGTACATCATCATCTAAATTTATTAAAATACGTAATTATTATATAAAATACCATACGTGACAAGCCTTTTAATTAATCTTACTTTCGTGTGTCGTTGGCAGTCTTTATAATGACAATCGGTGCTTGTTTGTACCTATCCATTTCAGGTCGAGAAATATGATAGACGAAGCAAATTAAATAAAGTGAAACAATAAAAATACTCGAACAAGTATCACTCATGATGAGGGTTTACACGACTTACTTGTTGTATGGTTACTACTACTACTACTACTAATTAGCCTATATTAGCCCACTGCTGGACATAGGCCTCTTCTTTAATGCGCCACTCTCTTCGGTCCTGTGCCACACGCATCCAACCTTTCCCTATAGCCGATATTATATCATCTGACCATCGGGCCGATGGTCTGCCCACTGGCCGCTTTCTGTCCCTCGGCCACCACTCTGTCACTGCTTTGGTCCACCTTACATCTTCCCGCCTTACCAAGTGTCCTGCCCACGCCCACTTGAGCTTAGTTATTCTTTTACCTACATCTTCCACCTTTGTACGGCGTCGGATTTCAGTATTTCGTATACGGTCTTGAAGTTTTATACCGAGCATGGCACGCTCCATGGCTCTCTGCGCGACTTTGATTTTGTGCACAGTTCCCTTTGTCAGCGTCCATGTCTCAGCACAGTAGGTGAGCGTAGGGAGCACACATTGGTTAAATACCCTGGTCTTAAGGCATTGTGGAATTGTACGTGATTTCAGGACGTCTTCCAGCTTTCCAAATACAGCCCAGCCCAACTGAACCCTCCTTGCAATTTTTTTCGTCTGAGGTTGGCCAAAGGATAAACAATGTCCAAGATAGACGTAGTCTGTTACCACCTCAACAGGGGAGTTGCCAACAATTATGTTTGGTTCCGAAGAGCGACTAGTCATAATTTTGGTATTGGACATGTTCATCCTGAGGCCAACTCGCAGCGAAGCACTGTGAAGCTCTTCGAGCATCTGCTGAAGATCAGTTGTGTTTTTAGCAAGTAAGATCAAGTCATCGGCGAACCGCAGGTGTGATAATTGGGCTCCGTTTATTTTAAAACCCCTTTCGTCCCAGTTGAGAGTCTTCATCATATCCTCTAAAACGTTAGTGAAGAGCTTGGGAGAGAAGGTATCACCTTGACGTACGCCCCTGTTTAAGATCACTGGTCCTGTCAGTTCGTGCATCCTAACTTGCATAGTGGCTGATGTATATAGCTCCCGAAAAGTGTCCACATATCTCTTGTCGATCCCACAACGACAGAGAGACTGAAACACAGCCCAGTGTTCTACGCTATCGAAAGCTTTTTCGTAATCTACGAAAGCGAAACACATGGGCTGATTGTACTCTCTACCTTTCTATAACAGTTGTTTTACGTTGTGTATGTGGTCTATAGTTGAGAATCCTCTTCGAAAGCCGGCTTGTTCTACTGGTTGATACTCGTCAAATGTTATAGTTAGTCGGTTGCACAGAACCTTTGCAAATAATTTGTATACTTGTGAATTTGTATAGTTGTATGGTTAGAGGGATAAAACTCTCTACTAACCATACAACAAGTAAGTCGTGTAAACCCCCATCAATAAAAATACTGCGATAGGTTGGCTCTTGATTTAAATCTAAGCTAGAATAGGGGTAACCAAGAGGTATAATAGAGGCACTAGATGGCACTAGTATTTTCACACTTTGACAGCACACATCAAAGCTACATACAAGGTACAGTTAAACTCCCGTCCGGTCAGACATTCTACCGCCAATGTAAGTCTTATGAGCGCGGCATAAGAACGGTCCAAAGGCCGAACTGTCTTATCGGCCTCAGTTTGTTTGTACGAACATTCTACGGCTTGGAACATACGACGGTTGCTTTTGAGTTTTCTTACTGCCGTAGTTATTAGTCAAGTAAAGTGGAATCGTTCAACCACACTTATGAAACCAATAAAAGGCAGATTTATTACTAAAATTTTACCTATCGTTGCTTCTTACCACGGCGCAAAAAAAAGCAAAACGCAAAAGGCGCTTTGGTTAATTTTTATTTTTACACGACTGCCCAACCAAAAAAGTAAGTAGTGTAATATTTTTAAAGTTCATGTATTTATATAGGTATGTGCGTTTTTTTGAAGGACTATACCTATTATAATGGGAATTGTATCGGAAGAACCCTTACATTATCCCGAGTGTCATAGGACTTAGGCTTTATCTTAGAAAGCAGTCGTATTTTTTATTTTATTTATTATGCTTGTTATTATTTAATTGCTCATTGCAAGGGTGCGTCGACTTAATTTAAGGTCTGATGACCAATGTAAGCCGATTTTCATTTCGGTTTGGTAATAATAATGTAAGTAAATGTAATAAAGCGAACTTAATTAATGAACCTGTCAAAGCTACGAATTGGTTAGTAGGTTCTACAACGCCACAGGCAATAATTTGGTTTTCGTGTACAGTGCAATATTATCTTAGTTCCGTTTAATATACGCATCGTATGTGTTATAATATTATTATTTATTTTTGTTGTGTACCATTAATGTGTAGATAATCTCTTTATTTATTTGTTATCTCTTTTTGTAGATAATGGAAATAATGGTTGTAGGTTGGTATGCTTTAAGGAGGTTGTTGAAATATTTATAATTTTGTGGCTTTGTAATTATAACTAAGCTTAAATCATGTTTGTAACCCAAATTTTAATATATTATTTTTAATAAAATAATAAACGCATACGCGTACTTATACTACTTGGGATATCAAAGCTATCAAGGCAAACGGAATCAACTCTCAAACAATCACTCATATACCTCGTTGTAGGTTGGTACGTACTGTAGAGTTTAGCAGCAAAATATTTTCCTACATGAGTCCCACATACACATAAATAAACAGGTAGGTTGGGTAAGCTAAACTGAGGTATTAATGTGATTGATATATTCAACTCCCTTAAAAATTTGCTCTTTTGATAAGCTTCTCAAATACGACACGAGACGCGTTCTGTCAGTTCAAACAACGTTGTTAAATTCGCTGATATTCGTCCGTTGAGGAGAAAAGCGGCCAAAAAGATCTCCCAGGGAGAGTTCGTTGTTGCTTTAATTAACATTTCCTTGAATGTCACCATTAAGTGCGCGTTGTTTGGTGGCAACTTACACAATGGGAGCGATGGACCTTTGTTTCCTGCGTTGTTTACTTACTGAGCAATACCTATAGACAGGGTCCGAGTGAACAATTTCTTATCCCACAGGAAACGCGCTTGGCTACCAACTCGTAAAACTGGTTGCCCAGATTTCAGTTAGGTAAGTATGTTTCTGAGAGTCAAATTATTTGTTGCGCCTTTACATAGTTTTACATGCAATTATTTTTATTTGATAAAAGTGGAATTGTATCTTCTATCTACAATTTATTTTATCCATCTACCTATAATTTATATTTATCTGCATTAGTTAAATAAACAAAGAAGATTCATCTCGTTATATTGTGATGGACTGTCACGGATCCGGTCTTCCAATTATTTTAGTTTTTTCATGAAGAAAACAATAAGCAAAGCAATAACAGGCATTTGGCACAGGTCTGGCAATTCGGGAGCCGGGCCGGATGGACGATGAATTGGCAAATATTTGCCCTACTTACATCTTATTTCTGCTTACTCTACAATACGCTAGGTTGCTGAGGCCGCAAATATAAAATAATCATTGTTTATCCTATTATGTAAATATTTGTACGTTATACGTACTTTGTAAAATATTGTATATAATTCTCTGGAGAAACCTATTGGTTGAATGCCGAAGGCTTTTCTAAAGAAACGTGGGCATAATAATGTTGTCCGTCGGCACTCGGCCATCCATCATTCCCTCTCACTTCATTAGGCATAACGCTCAAAATAGAAACATGTTGTCCGTTAACTACGTGCGGGAATTTCTCGGCCTTCGCATGAAAGCCTTCAAGAAATCGTAGGCACGTCCCTCGCGTCTGCACCACAATATAATGCAAATGTGCGAAACTTCCAATATTTACACGGGTTTTCTCCAAGAAAGACGTGTGTGTAAGATAAAATAAAATTCACCAGTAAAGTTATGCCTGATATCCAATTCACAGTAACCACGGAAGTGGAGAGTTTTCGTCGTCGATGTCTAATAAAAATTCATTGGATACGGTACCTTTGTTTAACTTATGAGTCCGATCCGATAGTGGAGGACCAGGGACATGAGCTTCAGCTCAATTTATTCGGTATCTTTATCTACTTTCAGCCGTCTTTCACTACTGTGCATTCGGCGTTATCTATTGCAGTATTTCTTGTGTTCAATATCGAACGAGTATTGAATATCTTGTATTCATTTATGGATATTAGTTTCACCGGAAAGTTCTAGACGCAAACTGCGTCGCGGTCGCGGGTATAACGTCCAAAGTTTCGCTTGTGTTTTCTTTCGAGTCAGTGGCTTGTCTAATTTGCTTTCGTTGTATTTTTGGGGAGTTTAATGCAATCAGAAGTTTGCTCCCCATTTGATGAATACGGTAAACAAGCATCAGTCACAAGTGTGTGTTCCCACGGTCAAAGTTCGGAGCAGTGTTTGTTTGGAGCGTATCCGTATAAGTTGCGTGAAATTGATATCAGCTCTGTACACAGGAGCCGATGTTTGCTTGTATAGTGAATCGTTATTACAATCGTGATGGGATCTCCTTTCGGGAGAATGGTTTACTTCTTACACGCGAACACTTCACACGAGAAAGGGATGTTTAGTTTATGTCTGCTCCATTGGATTCTTTGCCAATATTTGTACTCTATCTCTTTAGAAAATACCAAAGCTTTCTTGAATTTCCAGGGCAATTAAACTACTTTCAGATTGATCATCTTGCATAATTGAAATAATTATTTATTTTTTAGACTCAAAAAAGTAACTGAATGTAAAAAATACAACCATTTACGTTTTATCGGCCAAGCATAAAAATAACTACTTACATGAAAGAAAATGATGCGATATAGGTGAAACCCAGGAGGTGCGCAAAGATGTAAGCGAAGATAGGCCTGCCTTTCCTTCCGGCCCATATACGGTCTATTCAACGCGAGGGGTTGCAAAATTTTATTTCAAGTTAAATTGTGTTCCGAAGTCAGCCACTTGTTATTTATTGGGGTGAGAGATGGGCTAAAATCTTTCCTAAAGGACATTGTGAAGATTCTTCTGGAAGTTATGCAGGTAAAACAAGAGAAGACGATTTTGTCTTTACTATTTAAGTACCTTTTTGTAATTTTGGTATGGGTTCCCGCAATTCAAACTGCCTGTAACAGCAATGTGTAATTTATGCCAATTGAACGGAAAATTGCTCTACTCGAATTTATGTATGTGTTTGTGAATGTAATTGCTAAAGAGTGCTTAAACAAATCATCATAGACTGGTACAAGGAAATATAATTTCTACTGACTCAAAATACGCCTATTGATCCTTAGAAAGCCCATGTCTTTTTTTAGGAGAGGCTATAACTTACCTTTTCACTTTCACCTACTCTTTTCTTCTTTTATTCATAACCTCCAATAATCTTTCTTTCTAAATTAACTAAGTCTTATATCGCTTTCTTATCTCCATCACCGGCGTATCGAGACGCTGGGGTTTCGTACGCGTGTACTTACTACAATGCGACCTAATAACAAAGTCAATGGCCTCTTTGTCATAGCTACTGCCAATTCTCAAATGCAATTTGCCAGGAGTGCCTCTATTACTGCACTTCAACTGGAAATAAAATATTTTCCCCCCGAATTTGGGGACTCAGATTTCTTTTGCAACCAAAACAAGGCTTTTCGGAAATATATGGGGTGAACGGGACGTTTTTGTATTCTGTGTTTAGAACACGTTCGTTGGCGATGAATGGGCTGATTTTGCGATTCAAATCACATGCTCTATGTGGACGATTTCTTGCCTTTTTTCATCGTGGCGAAAAGGATGCGTTAGGATATTTTTCTTCAGTTAGACAGAATCTGTTCGTGTTAAAATTTATTTAATTAAATTGTTTTTAACATTACTACGGCGACGGCGTTGGTGGCTGTAAGTTTGTTCTTCACCTCCTCATAGGAGTGCAAAAACCAATCAGAAAATTGTTTTGAGGCTGATATTCACAGGGTACCTATATGAATAATTTTACAAGGAATTTTGGTGTATTTATTTATTTTGTTGCACAGTTTATAGCACGTTCACACTATGCACATGCTCCTGCTCCTGCCTGTCCAGAATATTGCTCGAAATACTTCTGCGGTATCAACGCGAGATAGTGTTCACACACTGCCGTTATACTCTTCTCGCACTAATATGAGTGAGCGACATAGCAATACATTTCACACGCGTTCGTGCTGCCGTTCCTTTGACTCGCGCACTAAAAGCCGACATTCGAGGGAGCACGGGAAGGTTCAGCGGCATGACGAGTTGCAGCACTAGTAGCCTGTTCACATATTCGCGCTGCCCACTTCCATTACTATTACCCTGCCCATATTAGCATTGTATGAACGTGCTATTAACAACTAAGAAACTTGTACAATAATGTAAAGGTATAGAAAATAAAACCTGATGCAGGCTCGCAATGTACTTTAAAATCAAAGCTGTTTTGCACAATTATTGCTCTCGGTGTAACCAACCTTTACATCAGACGCTATAAAGAGGGCTAAATATTTTCTCAACGCTTTAAAACTGTCCCCAGGGTCCCCACTAGCGTTCAAGAGGCCGTCAGAGCCTCTATATTTTAATTTACTTTAACAAAATGAATAAAGTTGTGAAACATCTTGCGACGGGCCCTCACAAGTGCGTTGTTCTGTTTTATTCATAGGCTGTTTGAATAAAGATGAAAATATTAAAGCAGAGAACAGAAAACGGCGGCTCGGGCTAATGTGGTCGGGGGTTAATAGTCATACATATTAATGGAAATATGTTGACCGGTTCCTTTTTGCTCTTGTAAACAATATAAATTATGTTTTTATTACACCCCTCAAGCTTTTTTGTATAATGGCTTATCTAGGTATGAAAACTACTTGTTCTTTGATAATTACTTGTTCCCCTTTGTATCGGTACTGAAAACAAGACCGATTTGATAGTATTCATTATGTTGTACCCTTATCTAGAGTGCTTTAAGCAGTAATATCAGCAGCACATCAACCTAACTTTTTAAGTATTATACAGTTAATAAAAAGAACAAGTATGAACCTGATGAAAAGTTCTGGAAGGTATGCTCTTTAGCAAATAAAGACTATCCGCTAAAATCAAACAGACTAAACAAAAGTCGGGATACTACCTTATATTTTATTATTATTTATTACCAAAAATACAAGCCAAATAAATAAAGTACGCAATTTTCTGTCTATGTAACAAACGACGGACAATAGAAGTTTGTATAATAAGTGTGACCATCTCCCCAAAATATTTTTTCCAAGTTCTTTTAGCTCAATACTCAATGAGGTGGTTACTCTACTACTTACTTGCTTACTAGGAGTACTGTGTCTGAACCTTGTATAATGCTTTTTTATGAAATCTACCATACCTACATACAATGCAGATAATCAGATATATCTGTGCAAGTCCTAATTACAGATGTGATATAAATACCTTTAGATTCTATTAACATTAGACTTAAATTTTCTACAAATATAATATAATAACACAAAGGTATGATAGGTAATAGTTACTGAATAGACTGCTGCATGATTAATACAGTTAGTCTCGCAGGATTCTTCAAAATTCTGCTATATTTTATTAAATGTCCATAAGAAACCTGAAACTGCCCAAATTGTAGGCTTCAGTGACACAAGGCCACACTGGTTGGTAAGCAGAACACTAATTACGAGGCAGGATTGTATGAGAGCTGTTGTCAGTAATAGGATTGGGGAGAAACTTTTGTCGCGTCTGTTGTGAATTGTGAATATTGTTCGTATTTACGAACGAAATGAACATTGCTCATTATGAGCTAAAGCTAGGCTGTGTGGACAGCCAGGTACGTTTTATACACGTTTAATAAAATAGTTGACTGCACAGTTCATTATCAAATTCTATTCGCTGACCAACGAAGTACCTACTCTGTTTTTTTCAAGCGTCATCAACATGAAATCATAAAGGTAGGTAACATTCACATTTAGCGACTACTTTTTCCCACTCGGAGTAACACACGGGCCCTTTTACAGCTGCTTATGCTTCTCATCTCCCGTGATAAATGAGAGTTGGCAGTTTCAGCGAGCGCCGCGTGCCCGCTACGGCGCTTTTAGGAGACCAGGCCGAGTTTAGGAGTGCGTGGAACGCATTAGGCTCCTTTACCTCATTTCACTGGGATGTAGGGTAAATTGAATTCATAAGTTGAGATATTAATATCACGCGAAATTTTGAAGTTAGGTATTGCCTAAACGTTTCTGCGTTTACTTAATTCAGATGCATTTTCCGACTGTATGGAATTACATCATGAAATTTCAGCGCTTTTCTTAATATGTATTTAAATTTGAAATTTTAGAAATTTTCGTGCCCATAAAATTATGGATACCTACATAGCAATCTAAAATGGGTTTTGTGACGTACACGTATATAACATACCGTCGCCTTTTATCACCTAATGCCATGACCTCAATTGCTACATTTTCTGGTTCTCAAGTAAAGGAGCACTTTGCTATTCTTGTTTCGTCATATTTATTGCACAACAGCTGCTGAAAATGTAAAAGGCCGTTTTTAAGTGAAATTTTGTATCTATTTTTGCAAGGGATTATTTTATTTTCACATATCACGCCTATAATCCCTTGCGGATCGCAACCACTATTTGAGGACCATTCGGAAAATTGTGTATCGCCATAGTGACAGGTTGTCAGGTGATCGCCTAAAATTGCAATACACACCCTTGAGTCCCTTAGTCGCTTCTTACGACTCCCACGGAAAGAAATGGGGTGATGCTATTCTAAGCCGGCATTACACGGCGATTATATATTTTACGAGTACTCGTATATAAGTAAAATAATAGGATAAATCATCCTCGACCCATTTGACATTCGATTCGGTAAACACAATACACGATAATATTTGCCGAGTGGAATTGACTAACGAATCGTGCACGCATAAAACAAGGGTGTTTTTCCGTTTCGTTTTCCGCATTTCAAAGCCAACAGAGGCGGGCGTTCTCGCCTTAATGACGTCATCTTTATTCGAAACCTCGTGAATATTACTCGTACCAACCCCGTCGGCCATTGCTCCCGACCCGCAACCATCCCAGTCATTCAACATAATCTCTACCAGATGAACTTTATAAGTTTCTGAGATAAATTTCTTAACTTGAAAATACAAAGTTGAAAATGTTTCAGAGTAAAAACTCCCGAGCGATACAGGTGGGCCAAAAGGGGTTTTGTTTTTCCCCGTTTTCCTTAAAATTCTACAGGGTGCAATAATTTTCCGCTTAGTACCCCCTTAAGGGTCATTGTGCTCTCACGTGCTCTCGTATTTGTTGGGGGCTACAAAGTTGTTTTTTCCTCTATAAACTTCGAATCTGTGCTTATTGTATCGGTTAATAATGTTTATTTGCCACTACAATACGTTGTGTCTGATTGGGTCTTTGTTGCGCTAGATTCTAATTTATCGAGGTGGAAATAAATGGAACAATTTTAAAATGAGACGTCGTGCGTTGATCTTTCATCTCTATTCAAAGAGAGTTCATGAATAACGCAGGGAGTGTAAATACAGTTCCCTGGAGGATGAACTAGTGATAACAGCGGCGCAAGTAAAGCAAGGGAACGCGTTAAGGGTAATTCTGCTTGGGATCTTTACGGCTCCGCGCCAAGTTTGGTCCTTAAGTGGCGGATAAGATACGCATGATACGAGCTGAAACTGGTTGAAACCAGTTCCAACGCTCGTTGGGAACACATGGAGCCTTAACGGTTTTAACTGGCTGACGATATCGGGGATGAGTTTAGTATTAGGAATGAGTTTCTAATCTCCAGTGCTAAACCACTTTAGTTTATTCAGTAATGTGTCTCGAATTACTGATTCATGTCCACTCTACGTTGTAACATTAATATTAACAGCCACAACAGTCCACTGCTGGACATGGGCCTCCCCCTATTGAAGGAGTTTTGCCATACTTACACGCTTGGCAGGCAAATTAACGAGCGCAGTCCAAGATGTTACATTCACAGGGAATGCTATTGCCCATTCTCTGGATGATTATCCCATAGCCGCTTTTTACGACACCCATGAGTAATATCGGGGTGACCGGCACCACACGACACTGTTATTTTCTTAAAAATACAACGTAAAAGTGTCGATTAAGCACGTATATGCACTAAAGTCTGTTTGTCATAAAAGTGAATATGTAACTTCTTTCTCTAGTATTTATTGGATTCAAAGGTCTTCAATGAGATATTCATATTCAAACAATCCAAAATTCCGTACCCGAACAATACGCAGGTGTGTATCAACCCTTACTTTTAGGCCTGAGAGGCAGTTTATTAAATCTCTGAACACATGTGAAGGACGTTTCATTTGGCGCGATGAATCATGTCATGGCGAAAAGCGAGCTTTTATTATATCAACGAAAGAAAGAAAAGATCGCTGAATGGTGTTCTGATCTCAATCTTACTAAGTAAAAGCCTAGTTTATCTTGGTTCTTGAAAAATCTATACTTATTTCTTGTATATAATTTTATTGTGAAAATATATGACCCTGTTAAGTACAAAAATAACTCAGGCTTAAAAGGTGGCTTAGGTCATTTATCAAATCTAAAGCAGTTTGAGGATGTTTCTAAACGTAGGTATTTCAATAGAAGATTTTTCGCATTTGCCAAGTTTCTTGTTTACCCGGTATACGGCCATTCAGGATTTCCTATTTATATTTACGGTAAATTGGATGAGAGCTATTAAAATTCATGGCAAACATTGCGATTGCTGTAGTTCAAATCTACTACCTACACCTACAGGATGTTTAAATCCTTCCTGCAAACATTTTACGGGATGAACCTGTCCTTGATACTGAACAACTTTCCCCAATGAACGTAGGTCAAAATATGAAAAACGAATTTGATCCTCCGATACAAATTGACCCGATCGGCCGGAATATTTGTATGGGAGGTCCAATTTCTTTTTTGATTTTGACCTTTGTTCCTTAATGAAAGTTGTTAAGTTTCATGGGATGGTTCACCCTATAAATATTTGCAGCTAATACTTCTACATCCTGTATAATAGGTATAGTTATAGCTAACTCCTTCTGGTATAAGCCGATAGATTAGCATATTGAGCAGGACTATTCTATTCAGCATACAAACAAAGTTGGGGGTAGCTTTAATCCAATCTTCCGAGTAAAAGATGTATTAGGAATAGGTAGTGTTCTTTATGATAGGTGAAGTTATTCGGAACCTCATGTTTCATGAGTACATTTCAATTGGTTATAGTTTTCTTATAGAATTGTTTTGCTGAGTGAAAAAACTTTACATATATTTTTAAAGGTAAATTAAAATCCTAATCTTGCACGGTTGACGACCGCTATTTTGTAGGAAAACATAGCGTTATATACTTTCAATTATAGAGCGTATTCCGATCAACTTTCTATCTAAAGACTTGTTCGCAATAAATAGATTATCTTCCGTCTTATTAACTTTACGAGCAGTGATACCAATAAAGCGGGCATGGCTGGTTGGCTGGACAAACGAAATACATAATAAATAACTTTCACGCTTTCGCCACCACTTGCCCTAATGGCTATAAGCTCGTAAATAGATAATTATTGTTTCTTCTTGCTAACTTACGATGCTACTTATTTATGGGTAGGTATAGGTACACACGCAGGCACTTAACATAAAAACCAAACAAATAAAAGCCCACAAAGAATGTTTTGTTGTGGAGGAAGCTGATTCATCATACTATATTTATCGCTCATTTTTTAAATAAATATTATAAATATATAGTTCTTTTCTTCTATCGAGTGAGCTAAAAACTAGGCCTACTGCGATTGTTGCAAAGTGTCCGTAGTTCTAATGCTTGTCTACTTGCCTATGGACTTTCTCTGTATGTGGATAATAGATACCTGCTTCACCAGTATTCCATTCTATGCAACTTAGTAGTGATTTTGACCGGGTTTGGAAAAACTGAAACATTTTCATCGGATCCAAACTCTACACGACTGAAGCCGCGGCTGATTGGAAGCTCTCTATTTGCTGGAGCTAGGGTAATATTATACAATGCAGCTATACAGGGTGCGAATATCGGTAAAATTAAATACAGCAGAAACATGGTTTGAATATCTTCATAGTAAAGAACGGAAAAATCTCGGGCGAAGAACTAAACTGAACGTTTAGTGGGAGTCAGTCACAAATTAGGGAGACAGCGCGCAATAAGCGTAGGTATAGTCGCCATCATTCTTCAATACATATTTTCACGTTTGTTACACTCGTGCTGCACATTCGTGTCATATATGGTGACGTTTTCCTAGTGACCAAAAGCAAAAACTCAAGACTGACTGGTGATAAGGAACAACTTTCCCCAAGTAACATACCTCTAGGTCAAAAAACGATAAAAATAATTGGACTTCAACGAAAAGAGAAATTGCCGCTCAGGTGAATATTTCTTCGTCTTCTGCGTCGTTTCCTCAAGGCTGAGGGTCGTGAGTGTGAATACTAAGGTAACTCAAATTTTTTTTTTCATATTTCAACCTATGTTCCTTGAGGAAAGGTGATCCTTATTAACATCAGCCCATCTTGAGTTCTCTCTATTGATCACTAGTAAAATTTCACCCCGTATTTTCAGTCCTAGCGCCCCCAATTTGCAGTCCTGGGGTCATCTTGTCACAATTCAATCCATGCTCATGTTCATTGAGAAAGTTTGCTTTTATTATGAAGACCATGGTCCAAGGCACTGCCACATTGCAGTTTCACCCTGTATGATACAGGCGTGCATTTGCTTGAGCTAGTGAAGCGTGGCGGACTGGAAGCCTCGCCGCAAACTTGGAAACACTTAGTAACTTTCCCTGCCTCTTGCATAGAGAAAGCGTCGGTTTTGTCTAACTTCTTTTGTGCATTTTAACTGGTATTTATTTACTGGTAGCTATTAATTATTGAGCGGGATATAACACGAAAATAAGGAGCTTTTTTCGGTAATTAAAATTTATTTTTGAAGACCCAGTCAACAAACAACCCAATAAATCCCGGTGTCAGAATGTTTAAACCCTCTAATACTAGTAGCAGGCCTCTGATATGATTGTGTCATGACTATCGTCTCAGTAAAACAATAAGTTAAGTATATTTTTCTAATATAATGAGCGATTGTAAAGACCAGATTGTGTGTAAGTAAATACTTATTTTACGCATCACTGAGTTTGCGAAAAAGCCTTCTCTTGGAATTTAATAAAGCCATGATGAAATTAATGTAAGCGCTCCACTTGCCTCCCAAGTAACGTATCATAAGGAAAGTGGCACGCACGAGGTGTTTCACCTCCAGAAGACTCTGACACCAGTGTTTCATTTCCGCTCACCTCTTCACGTCACTAATTAAACGTTCCAAAATAGGTACCTACTTACTTAAGATAGGAGATAGTGCTTAAATTTCAAAGTTATTTTGTAAGAAAAATGAATAATTATTTTAAAACCTGGGCTAAACACGGAATACTTAGGTCAAAGCCTGGAAGCCGTTGCGTTTCGGAGCAGTGAGCCGCTGAAGTTGTGAAAATATTGGCGAAAAGAAAGTGATTTTCCAACCTCATCGCAGTCTGGCAAGGGTTAAGCAAGAAGATACGAGTCTGACATTCATTCTACTCGGCTGCCAGACTTTCAACTAAGCAATCCGGTAGGTTATGAAAATGTTCTTCATTGTATTTACAGAATGACCTTTGAATATGGGCAAAAACTCCTAGTTTAATCAGCAGGTACTGTTTCGCGAACTTGCCAGTTTCCATTTATATCTCGTAAAGGGCAACTCGAGACGGAAATTAAAAATGCCGGTCGTTTTTATTACGAAAGTTTCTAGTTTTGTTCAAAGACAAGTTCAAGTTGCTCCAATTTCGGGAGGAAGGATTCGAGGAAGTGCGGCTTCGTAAATTACACTTAAACAGAATTGAGTAAATTTGCATTTTCGAAATAAATTGAAATCACATCTCTGTCGACACAGAAATACCTATTAATTTATGCATTATAATATAATGTTAAAAAAATGGGAAATCGCAAGACACAGTTTTTTTTCAAATATGAAATGTTACAATGAAGGTTTCATTCGCTGTTAGTTCATTTACCCGATAAAAATGTTGCTTGCATCTTAAAAGTACTTAGTGTTAAATTTAAACATTTATCGTTCTAAAAATAACTTGTTCACGCGGGACAAACATTTCTTTATAGGCTATTTCTCTAGGTCTCTAGTAGCTACTTGATACGGTGAAAGAGGAAAGTCTGTGGTCAGTGCCCATTGCTCTCGCACTCGTAAACATTGCGTACTACAACCGATTTAATGCTCGAATAAATATGCTAATAGCCAGTCAGTAACAAAAACATAACGGTTTGGAACCAAACCTTTTTGCTAGGGTTGATTTCTTTTACATTTTCGCACACAATGAATTTTCTTTTATCATTTTGTGACAAAAAATATCTGGTATCAGTGAAAGCGTGTTATCATTATCATTTCGTTTGAATTTTTTCTGGGTCTACGTTTTCTAATTAAAGCTTTTTTTATTTTCAGGTAAGGTATCAGCTGTAAGGCAAATAATGAAGTTTATTCGAAATAAAAAAATAATGTTCTCTGCGGCCGGGATCATGGACTTTAGATTACCATTGGGCTCCTAAGTTGTATTTCTGTGAGTGCAAAAAACCTGCTCAAATGTATTATTTTGTAATCCTAATTGACTTGATTTTATTGCAATTTGTAATAAAACGGCCTCCATAGTACAGAAGGTGCGAGTACCAATATGTTAATAAGCATTTTTTTAAAGTAAAGCTAGCAAGCCATTTCACAAACTTTTCGCAAATTGAATGCTATATACTGTGAGGTTTCGCGTGATGTTCCTACCACCCTGTGTAAACAATACTCGGTGGAGCCTAGAGATTTCTCGCTCTGATCACAAACGATGAATTCACGCTCCGATAAATATGTAAATTTCCCGAAGGATACCAAATTAATGCTTAATTTCTCTATTCTGTTTCGCATAAATTTGGAAAATATATTCCCAAAACCCCTTTTGATGCGTCAAGTTTGTGGAAAACAGAATGTTAAATAAATGTTTCGAATAACTTATTCAAAGGAAACAATTCCTCTATTTATGATTAATTTGATAATGGTAAATAAATTTTAGGCGAATATTCAAATTTCAAGTTTGATTTACTCGTACCAGTTTGATGGCCTTGGTTAACTGTTGGGGGTCTTGCTCATCTTAAATTTGCTCTCTCATTTTCTCATACTCTTTCTTTCTCATTTGATGATGATTATTTAAAAATTTAATTGTTGCTATACTAAGAGGACATTATTTTATTAGTATTTAGGTGCAGTCGGTTGTATTACGTAAGGTACCATGGATACTCGAAAAGAACTGAATTATTTTTGTCCTTAGCAATATTTATTTCTAGACATGAATATGTATTTGTAGAAAATAACTTCTTTTCTTATTCATCAGTTTGAATTTTTGAATTTTATTAACTGGGGACAAAAATAATTCAGTTCTTTTGGAGTGCCCCTGGTACTTTATGTGCTACAACCAACCGTACATTATATTATGTAGGTTTGTTTGTGTGTTATGTATCATTATTTAAAAGTACAACAGTTTTTTTGACAATTTCTTTCGTCAATAATACCGGACCAGCAAAACACCCTAAAAATCGTGCGGTAAATGTGAGAAGAATGTAACTCTTGAAACACTGAAGTAGCAAAATCTGATTATTCATCGTGTACAACTACCCTAATCAATTAAAAAGCTCTTTACTCGAACTAAGTATGGCGTGTGATTAATGAATGCCACTAAAAACTACATTCCGAACCCTAAAGTTTGACCTCGCGATCTCGCCAACTGCGCAGACTAGGTAAATGGCAAAACTTTTGAAATTGTTGATGGAAAGTCGTCATAAATGCTAAAATTTTCTCACATAATAGCAATCATCTACAAAGAAAAAAAATAACTAAGTAAAAAGTAAATTAGAGTACAATTTTATGGTTCAATGATCTTTCAGACAAGTCTGAAGTCTTGGGGTTCTTATGATGTCTATGTTAAGTAGCTCAGCATCACACTCATAAATTCTTTAACAAATCGTTTTCAAAATGAGGGACTCATCTTGTATGTTTTAAACCTTAATCGTAGCATAGGCGCAAGCGTGCATAATATTTTGTTAGACATGGATTGTTTCAGCGTTAAGTCTGACCAAAATCTTATCACTACAGGTACACATTTAGATAAAACAGTTGCAAATATTTTTCAGAACAACGAGGGTTTCAAATTATATATCTCCCGAAAGCATTGCACCCTTTATCGCGTAAATAAACAAACACACAAACATGACTTTTGAACTATAATCACCACCAGTGGATAATTTTGTTTGCCTTCATGACCGGATTTCGGTGGCGGGGGACCGTAGTTTGTTAATAAACGGATTAACCTAATAGGAGGTGTCATTGTAGAGTTGCATTCACAACATACACAAGGTATGTTAAAGGAAGCAGCCCTGCTTATTTCCATAAAGGCAATAAAACAGTATTGTTTGATCTATTTGGAAATAGAATTCTTGAAATGGTTTATCATTATTAACGAACAAACAAGGATTACTCATCTTGAATATTACCAAACAAACTATACACATTGTCAAATAACTTTACCCAAGGAATATGTCCTATGAAATGAACAAGCATTTCAAAAGGAAAGAGTATGGATGGTCTCCGGCTAACTATTATTATTTATTTATTCATAAACAGTTACACTGTGTTCGAATGTCTTAAAACTAATTACACAAATAACAAATTATTTAAAAATATACAAAATTTTCTAAATATATTAATTAAGTAATAGCGTAAAAATATAAAATACAGTATAATTATAAAAGTCCCAAATAAAATCAATAATTACGTGTCACCTACAATTTAATTAAATACAATTCCAATTAATATATGCCCAATTAAATGTCAATAACTAATTTAAAATCTAAAAATCATCAACCGAATAGCATAATTTTTCAAGCAACAACATTTTAAGTTTCCTTTTAAATACATTAATACTACCTATGTTTTTCATTTCTATTGGCAACCTATTGAAGAGTGACACGGCTTGGTACCTAGGGGAGTGTTTAATGACATTAAGTAGAGGAACAATATTACATTTTAAGTCCTTCCTTCTAGTCTTCAGACGTTCGTACATTTCTTCTTCTGATTCATATAGAGACCTATTTTTAATTATGTTAACCAACAATACCATTATATACAAACTAGGGACGGTCAATATTTTATATTCCTGGAAAAACTCTTTACATGATACCCAAGGGGGTATACGCGCAATCGTTCTTATTGCCCTCTTCTGGATCGTAAACGCTTTTTTCATATTGTATACATAACTCTTACCCCAGAATTTAACACTATATCTTATTTTCGACTCTATTAATGCGCAATAGACAGACTTTAATTGATCTATTTTTAGAATATCTCTCAAAGCTCTTAAAGCATAACAAGACTGACTTACTGAAGCCTCAACCGCACTCAACTCAGGTTTCCAACTAAGAAGTGAGTCCAGATATACCCCCAAGAATTTGATCTCCTGTACAACTTCAATAGTTTGCCCATTTAAATTTAAATTTAGTGTTTCATATTTTCGTGCTGTGGCTTTAAAAATCATGCCCTTTGTTTTCTTTACATTAATCAATAAGTCATTAATAGTAAGCCACTTATCAAATGCCGCTAATACAGCATTTAAATTGTCATTTAATCCGTCAATTGTATTGTTTGTCATTACTGCATTCGTATCATCTGCAAATAGTATTAACTTCGTGTCTGGTAGAGCTGTAGTGACAAAATTGATCATGTCATTGATGTAAATTACAAAGAAAATTGGCCCTAAAACAGAACCTTGTGGCACTCCTCTTACTATATTGACAAAATCAGACGTTTCACAAATATCACTACCATTACAATCTATATATCTCACCTCTACAAATTGCTTCCTGTTGTATAAATATGATTGTAACAATTTTAAAGCCTTTCCTCTGACGCCATAGTGTTCTAATTTATCTATTAAGATGTCATGTTTTACCATATCAAAAGCGGACGACAAATCCAAAAACAAACCTGCAACTTTTTGTCTATTGTTTAGCCCCACAACAACATGATCCAACATAGCATCTATGGCATCAGAAGTTCCTACCCCAATTCGGTAACCATGTTGAGCTGTGTTTAACACATTGTTATCTTTTAAATGACCTAGTAACTTAGATTTAATGACTTTTTCGAATATTTTTGATAGTGTCGGTAGTAATGAAATTGGTCTATAGTTTTTGGCCTCCAATTTAGAACCCTTTTTATACACCGGCAAAATCTTGGCTATTTTTAGCTGATCAGGAAATTTTCCCGTATCGAGACATTTATTGAAAAACACAGATAAGGGAGCTGCCAGGATATCTATATTCTCCTTTATGATGGAGATGGGGATGCCCTCATAGCCTGCTGAATGTTTGTTCGCCATACTACTAACTATTTTGCTTATGTCATTTGGAGTTGTTGTCCACGTTTCAAGAGTCTGTGAAACCCTCTTTGTATTTACTTTTAATAATCTTAACGCTAATTCACTACTTCCATGAGTGGGAATACGACCATGGTCAAACTGTCGAGAGAAACTTCGTGCTACATCTGACGCCTTACTAAGTATATTGTTATTGTCTTTCAAAATTACATTTTCTTTTATATCCTTAACATTTTTATCATTTTGCTCATTTACTACTTTCCAAACACCCTTTGCCTTGTACCTTTCTTTATTTATTTCTGATACACTCATAGGTGCACGTGCATTCATGTATGCCGCTGGTGACCCAAGTTTCAAGGAGTATTTGTTACTCGTCTAAAGCAGTACCTACACGGGGTGTAAGGCATAGCCCTTCGAATACTGATTGAGTGCATGCAGACCATGAAACGGACCACCTTTCCCCAAGAAACATATATCAGGAAACAAAAAAAAACGACCTCTCACACAAGATCACGAGCAGCTGACTGCATTTACTATGGAAAGTCAATTTATTTTGACGTTACAATAAAACAATTTTAAACGGATTTAAGTTGTGTTTATTTTAGATTTTACAATTCCTACGTTTCGAGCTTTTTTTGACGTTTTCTGAAATATTTTCTTATGGGAAGTTCTTTATTTACATGGTCTCAATGCACCCTAGCAGTATTCGGAGGGCTGTCCTTTACACCCTGTATACCTATATACTGGGTATATTTTATATCCTTTATTATAACTAGCGTGTAAAGTCCAAAGTTTAATGGCAATAGACCAACACCTGTGCCTGACGTCTGCAAAGGGTCGAGTATTAAAATTCGTAGTGATTCACGCGGGGCTTGGTGCTGGGGACCGCAGAATTGAGTTTCGGGCTCTATTGTCACTGACCCGCCCTGTGGCCCCGTCTTCGGGTTGTTCTAATGGTAGCACTTTATTTTTCATATTTATCTTTAGTTACAAGGATATTTCAGCGCGTCTCCGTGAGGCGTCAGGTGACCCCAGTTCTGGTAGCTACCTCGCTCAAAGGTTGAGTTTAGCTATTCAAAGAGGGAATGCGGCCAGCTTATAGGGCACTTTGCCTCATGGAGATGCGTTGGAGGGAATATATTATTTATAATTTTTAGATTTAAGATGACTTTATATTGTAATTGCATTTTTTTGTTTGAATAAAGATAATTCAAAGTTTTAGTTATGTTGTGAATAGCATCACCCCATTTCTTTCCCTTGGGAGTCATAAGAGGCGATTTAGGGACTCGAGGATGTGTATTGAAATTTTAGGTCAATATTTTTTTTCACTAAGCGGCGCTAGTGTCGCTGACGTTGCCCTTCAAATAGATTTTTTTTCACATTGCTGTTTTTGTACTTAAATAGATATTTATAAGATTCTTTTTTGTACAATTTTTATTAGTTTATTGTATTAGAAGTTGAAATAAAAACCCACGCGTGTTATGGTTTGGTTTGTGATGAATGAATTTGTATTTAGTTGCGAAAAAATGCTCTTATTTTATTAATGTAGGAAATCAAGATCAACCGGTTTTTCAAATCAAGATCTACATGTGTTTTTTTGTGTAAGTTAGTCAGAAAAGTGTTTATTAGGGAACAGCCCCGATTCATAGGTAGCCGGGTAGCCCAATCTGGTGATGCGGACGGAGAGAAAGTTCCCGACTTTGTTCCCGACGAAGTTTGCTTCCAACGAAATGGTCGCAAAACTCCTTTAAACAAACAGACTTCTGCATCCTCGGGTTAGTTTATCCAACTGTTTTTACAGGGTTTTTTGTCAGGTTGATTATTCTTCTTACTAAAATCATCAACTTTTAGTAAGTATGGGCCCATTAGAGAACTCGAAAAATAAAAACACACATACACACACATATCACGCCTTTATGTCTTGCGAAAAGTACGGACGTTATAGCTACGTCTGACAAATTTTAGAGAGCCGTTTGAAAAATATCGTGTATCAGTATTGCGACAGGTGGTCAACCTGTCCTCTGAATCTGTAATAAACATAAAACCCTCAAGTGCCTAATGATAATGATAACTTGTTCATATTGATGGTGTGTTGAGGGTGTCGCTGTATGTAATACTCTACTCATTTTGCGTACTTAGTGTTTGAAACATATCTATCGAGATGCAGTAAATATAATGGGTGTTCCACGAGTTTAACGTAAACGATCATTTGCATGCTTGTCAGTAACCTGCCTATTACTGAAGTTAGTTAAAGACGGTTCATGTCGTAAGTTGGATGTCTATTATTTATTAACTAACTAGATTTCCGACCAGCGGTTTCACCCGTTGCCATTCATTTTCCCGAGGTAATAGTTGTTTTCCTGCTTTTTACTGAGTTCCAAATTTCATCCAAATCGGTCAAGCTGTTTGAGCGTGAAGAGGTAATAAACTTACATACACACACACAAACTCTCAGATTTATAATATTAGTACGGTTTGTGCTAACACTCTACAAGGTACTATCAGATACAATAAGACTCTTTAGTATAGTACTTACTTTGTACAGAATAAGTAAATATATTCACAGTTATCTGCTGTATTAATAATTGTTTTTTAGTCACAAATTGCATGTAAAGATTAAGTACTTACTTGTGTATATTTTATCTTCTTTACTTACCTTGCAAAATAGGAAGAAAAAGTACCAATGTAGGCTTTCTTAAAACTTTAGGAACTACTTAATCTTAGAATACTCTAATTTTATAACACATAAAATAAATAGGACATGTTAATTACTTTATGATCTTTAATCAAACTTTAATGAAAACCGGATTTAAGAATTGGTATCATTATATTATTCATATATTTTCATGTCATACGACTAGACTTCAGATGCTCAAATACTTGTCTTTATTTCACAGATGCGACATCATCGAAGCATTGAACTAGAATTCTACATACATAGGGGTAGGCAGAGCGTAAACAGCCGCCTAAAACGGACATTTACGCCAAGTCTGACAAATGTTTGAGGGTCATTCGGAAAATTGTGTATCGCCATATTAGTGACAGGTTGTGAGCCCATCGCCTAAAATTTTAATTCACACCCTCGAGTCCCTAAGTCGCCTCTTACGACTCCCACAGGCAAGAAATGGGGTGATGCTATTCTAAGCCGGCAACGCACAGCTAGAAATTCTAATGCAATAATACACACTCAGTTTCTTATGCAAGTTATGAAAGTGGCGGGCGGCGGGTGAGATCATGTCAAAGGAACGTGATGAGAAGATGGGCTCTTTAATTCCGATAACAACTTGCAATTTCAAAGACTTGCCATCGGCGCAAGTAAAATCAGCAATTTGCGAAATTGCAGCAGCGTGAGGGTAGCTGTAATTGTGCCCTCTTGCCAATAACTCGAAAGCGATAAATAAATATGGATGGATTTCTCTCGATGTAGCGCTGCAGCAGCTAATGGGCCCCGATCCATCGTCGGCTCCCTGCCACGACTACTGCACCGACTTCACGATGTGGTACTTACTACAACTGTACTCGTATTGATTGCAGAAAACATTAGTGCAAACACACATGCAGGGGGTACATAGTATTTATTTATTAAATATGTCACGGTACCCTAAACCATCCAGAGTATTAGTTATTCTTTGAGCTCAGTAACTGGTATAACAACTCTTAGGTACATATTTAAGTAGGTAGAAGGTTGCCTTGCCTTTGTATGTAAATAATTATTAACTTTACAATTAAAAAAAAACTTCTTCAGGAAAATATGTGACAAGTCTGTAAAAAGATGATTTGGCATACTCAATCCATTAGAATGTATAACTCACGCGCCCAATTTGTTGACAATATAGTTCCGGCATCTTCAATAAGTATGCAAATAATTTTGCTTGTCCATTAAGTTAACTGTAGCATATTGAAAAGTCCATTTATCTGTGTCGTTCGACGCTTAATCATTTAAATTTTGCAGCTTTTAATCCTGGCAAAGTTTTGATTGAATCAATCAAAACCCGTGGCCGATCAATTTGCTGTATGCAGAAACAAAATGTTTATTTATAATGTCATGAAATATTAATGCCCGTTTATAAATCTTATAAAATCAGTGCCCAATATAATAAAACTACAGACTACAGGTATACCTACAGCTACGCAGGTAAACTTGATGACCTACATAGCGTAGGTAGCTGGTACGCCACCTATTATGACACTAGTAAAAATAATCGGCTACGCAATGTCTATGAATTTTTTGTGTAGACTTTAGTAATAATATAATAAAACTGGAACGGGTCGCTGTCTGTAAATGGCAATTAACTGCATAACACTTAAGGCGGACTTTATAAACGCGAAAGAACTCAAAACAATATTTTTTCCTGTTTGTCTGCCTGTTTTCGGGTTTGTGCACGTTCATTTCCGAGACTAAAAGACGGATTTGAATTAAACTTTTATGGTATACAGCTATTTTGACAACATAACATATAGTTTACCGTTTACCGCGGGAAAATGACGGGATGCCATGGCACACTTAACGCATGCGATTTGATTAAGGTGATTGACAGACGCATGTCTCGGTCCGTCAGTGTAGGAGTCGCTTGTTAGGTCCCAGCTTTAAAACTGTAAAAATAAGCTGGTGTCTGTATCTATATTGAACACATTTCCAAAGCTTGAATGGAAGGGTAATAAAATAAGTACCTAATCGATACCATACGACCAATTGTATGAAATTTTGTCTGTTTGTATGTATTTATGTTTGTGTATGCATCACCCAATGACGATAGCTGAATGTGCGGATCAACATCTATAATAATTTCTAGAGGGTCCGGAGTTACTGACGTGGAACACCAGGAGCACGGATAAACTATAAGACGTACAAAAATAGCTGGCAAAAGTTGTTTAAAAGCATGCTGCTGTCACAACGCATCCCCTTGCGAATCGAAGATTGCGGGCACCAGCTAGTTTTATAATTTGGGGCACTGGCGGTTCTTATCACCACTTTAACACCTGAATTGAAAGCGGCTTCAAGGTGCTTCATAAATAAAATAAAAGCATCAAGCGAAGTGGTTATTATGATGAATTGTCGGTTGTCGAGTCCATTAACGAACGAGTTGCCAGCACGCGATCTACTACTCGTACATTTTTCATAACTAAGTCGGCAGCAAAGCTTAATTTTGAAAGAGTTTATGAGTAGAACTGGTTTTGATTCAAAAGTGTATATTTTTGATAATAACTGTAAGACACTGCACAAAAACGGCAGCAGTGGAAATCTTTTCTGCTAGCCCATTTCCCAGATAAGGTATCAGAGAAATTATTATTACAGTGCTGTGTGATTCCAGCTTAGAATAGCATCAACCCATTTCTTTCCCGCGGGTATCGTAAGAGGTGACTATGGGCCTCAAGGGTTTCATTTTCATTACATTTTTAGGTGACAGGCTGACAACCTGCCGCTACAGTGATACTCAAATATTTGTCAAACCTGGCGACAGCGACAGCATTTCACAGCCGTTAACGCTTTGCCAACCCTGCAAAGGAGGGACAAAGGCGTGATATGTGCTTATATGAATTTGTATAGGTATTATAATCCATCACTTGATGGAAAGCCTTTAAAGAAAATCATCAAATTATTATATTCCAAAGATAAACTACTTAGGTAGGTAGACTTATGTCGAGCCAAATAAGTACTTTACCTGTTCAATATGTATTATAATTTCGGAACTTGCTATGAAGGAAATGGCTGGACGATAGTAGGTTAAGCAAGTTAAAATAAATTTAAGAATAAATTTCATGCATCTGGCACAAACAAGAAAAGACCCCGTATAAAGTAGTCCTTATTCTGTAGTGTAACCACTTTGAATAACATAACTTAGCTCGCTCGGCTATTGGCGGAGCGCCGCGCTTATATGTCAAGGCCGCCGAGTGCAAGTTTCTTGCACCGTGTTCATTTCAATTGAATAACCAGCCGCATCATAGTAACGAGATGTTCCGCCGTGATACCAATATTAGACATGGTGGCACAATACAATGTTAGATACCAAATTGTTCACTTGTTCAATTTACAACGATAATGAATGTAATAATAGCTTACAATAAGTGTTGGTAGTAAATTGTCTGTTCGCAAAAGAAAAGTAAAAGCATTTATTTAAATCAAGTTGCGTAAGTGCTATGCGCCCGCGCCCCTGCCTATTACCATAGCAAAACTGTAACCAATAGTTACAAAACCGGCAATTAATAATAAAAACAAGACTTTGTAATGATATCTAGTTCTGTTACGAGGTAATGCTGAGACTGAGAGTAAGCTTGTTAACTACCTCAGCAATGAGCATAATAAGGCAGAAATGATGCGGGAGAAGTACGACTGACTTGTCGAATAGGTTCCGATTCCCAAGCACTTAAAATTTGCATAATGTTTTGTTTCAATGCTGGTAAATGAAAATGAAATAAAAGGTCGGTTGGTATGTGTATACGAATGCCATTATCTCGACCTCACTTTCCGTTTCCGCCTTGTCTCGGGCAAATCCCCAATCCCGCTCTAAGTCCGTACACCATTAACCACAAGCGGCAGTTGGTAAAAATATCCAAGAGACGTGGTTTTCTTACCAGTCTGATCTACCATAGATTTACTATAGATACATACTATAACTTGACTACCTGCCTGGTACCTGGATGGCGCCTTATGCTAGAACATACATGGTTTCTAG
This sequence comes from Tuta absoluta, assembly GCA_027580185.1. Taxonomy (NCBI): domain Eukaryota; kingdom Metazoa; phylum Arthropoda; class Insecta; order Lepidoptera; family Gelechiidae; genus Tuta; species Tuta absoluta. The sequence goes on along the minus strand of JAQAHW010000016.1, from coordinate 9,020,745 downwards.
ATGAGTTTAAATTATTTGGTGCTTTTGATTTAATCTCGTGAAAAAAAAAAAGATAAAGAACTGATGATAATAATGAAAAAACAGTTTGGTTGAAGTCAGTTTGTATGAGAGTCAATGCCCTTTTAAACTATATGAAAAAAAAAACGTTACGTTTGTAGGCAGGATTATGGACGGTTTTTCCTTATCAGTGGCATTTAAAATAAAAAGATTTTTTACACTGACAGTGGTTGTTCATTAATAATTATTGTATAGTACCAAGAGTAGGCTCCACTGATATCATATTTTTAGTCGAGTAGGTGGTTTGACTGGATGATACTTCTGAAAGCGATACCAACCGGAATTGGAAGGTTCTATCTACGCTCAATAGTGGCTAATTCAGAGTAGGTATCAAATGACGACTTTGTTAAGTCATAGTCTATTCCGATGTTTTCCTACAAAAAGCTTTTTTCCAATTAGATTTTTATTACTTACTTATATTTCAAGTTCTTTAACCAGTTGGTTGCCGTCAACTTAATCACTTTTTCGTCGAATCGGAGCCAACTCCATTATTTTTAAACCTACGCAGTTGTGAAAAACAATTCCATACGGCCGCTTTTTCCGAGGACCGGTGGATTAGTTGTGTAAAGATTTATTACGCCTCCGCTATCTCTACCTTCAGGCTTTGGCTATAATAACAGTGGGAGCGGGAGTCTGTTTCGTCTAAATCCTAATTTATCTTATCCTAGAACTATGTTGGTATTACAGCAGAGATACACCTACATACAGATATCACGCCTTTATCCCCTGCGAGGCAGGCAGAGCGTAAACTACGGCCGCTATCACCACGTCTGAGATATATTTGAGGTCCGATTCACAAAAAACATGTTTCATTATAGTTACAGGTTGTCAGTTTGTCATCTTAAATTGTAATATACATGAACCCCCGAGAGTCTTTTAGTCACCTCTTACGACACCCGCAGGAAAGACATGGGGTGATGCTATTTTTTAGCTGGCATCACACGGTACCAGAGATATTGTAACAGGTTACGGACTGCCGTAGGTAAGGGCTAAAACATTAAGAGGGTTTGTTCTGACTACAAGGTACAACTGTCGAAAAATAAGAATCAATAGAATTATCGAAAAGCTATTGATAATGAATTTACGTCCAGCAATGTGGCATTGAACATTACACATATATTTATTTACATAAATACATATATCCTTTGCGGAGTAGGCAGAGCGTGCACTAGCATTTACGCCATGTCTAACAAACATTTGTTTCCTATTTATTTACCTATTTTTTTATCCCGCTTCCGCTCTCACAGAAGATCGTTTCCATGCCAGGTATAGAAACATCTGTCTTAGAGGTGGCTTTAGAGTGTTATGAGGGGTATTTAAGGGGTTCAACTCGGGGCACTGTTACACAAATAGCTCAATTTACATCGGATCGCTTTCTAATGAAGCCCGTTGATTAGCTCCAGGCACAGCGCGTTGTACCTATCGCGCGGGGAGCTTTGACAGTCGCCTTGAGGGGGCGATACGGATCACTGACACACAATATAATTGAAATTAGATTGTTTTCAGTGCGAAGATAGGATAAACAGTGATAGGGGTTAATTAAGTATTTTAACACGATCGCTGAAGGCTGAGTAAAGGAAAATAGATATCAACGGGTGAAAAGCTAGATAACGGCCCTTAGCAGCTTATATGCTACAAGAACCAGCACCACTTTTTCAGTTGGAAATTTGCATACGATCGATCCTAGGTAAAGTTGTGTTAAATAGAACAGATAGCTGGTGGTGCATTTTGGGTGTGTTGGACTGTACCTTCAAATCCATGCCACAGTAAAACTAAAAGAAGTATAGTATCTCGTTATTATATTTATAGTTATAACCTATCTACCTCATAGGACACGTCAGTACAGCTGTGTTAAAATAGTTTCAGCGGCTAATGTGTAGGTACAGTGAGTGGTGCAAGTTAGTCAATGCAGGGAATAAAATAATGCAAAGGTTTTTCTTTCGTTTAGAGCTGTATAGTCCGATATGGCTGGCATTATTTGCAGGCATAACCTATAAAAAATCTAAAGTAGCTTATTTTTTTACTATTACGTTTTGTGTCTATAAAGCACGTATTACATATTGTGTCATATGTGGCGCTTGTAAAAATTTTCAATTGAATGTATGGTAGCTCATTTATAAAATTACATTTTAAGTATCTTTCATACAATTAATATCATAAAATATACCAGTAAAATGTATGTGACAGTTTACACAATGTTAAAACCCATTTTGAGTAGCAAATGCAAACGAAGTATGTTGGCATACTCCTAAAATGGCACAAAAGAATAAAGTGGGTTCGGCCATGGTTCAGACACTTTAACCCAAAAATAAACGACTTTATTTTGAAACATGAAAACCTAGTCAAGCTGGGCTAGTTGTCCGCGTGAAAATAGAAGAGAATCCGTTGACCTCGTATGATGACCTGTGAGAAGAGAAGTTACGCTGTTTTTTGCTGACTGTTGCTCGTACGTTATTTGCCAACTCGCGGATGCATTTTATATACCTTTGTTTATGGAGATGTCATACTGCTCTTTGTTGACTGTGAGCAGGCCGTGCGTTGAGTTTCCAACTCGCGGCCGCCGGGTTGGTTCGATTTCCCTCGGGAGCGCGATCCTTGCGCTTTGTGTTTGTAATAATTCCCGCTCCCTCCACGGCGACGTACAAACTTGAATAACTTCCACTTTGGAAACGTTCCGTTCGTTGTCTCTGTTTCGTTCACATGCTCTTGGGAGGATTGTTTTATTTGTTTGTTGTATTATAGTTGAGAATGCATGTCGTTATAATCAGAACATTTAAGCTAGAAATTCTGTTTTACAAGCTGAGTCGCTGCATCCGTTTTACTATCGGAATAATGTGGTTTTCCGTGGTAATGGTAGTCTATGTTATTAAGCTTTCTAAAGGTGACAATACAATATTAGTGTCGTTATCGACTACCAACGAACAAAAATTGTCATTGTGATTTCATCGTGTGATATGTATACGGTAGAGTCATGCCACTGCCTGCTCCGCAGCGCGCCTGACCTCCATCTTTAGTATAGTTGAAATTGCGTTTAACTAGAACTAAAGAAAGTTGTGCCAATTCCTTGACGAGATAACATCAATAGTAAAATAGGTCAACAGTAAAATTCTTTAAGAAGTATTTACAATATCTTTATTCGCTTGCATTTTTCCTCAAAGCAAACAACGAGAGTCTTAATAAAATTCTTAGTTTGTCGGTATAGCAAAAAGTGCGGGATTTTCCTTGGCATTTTATCCGCAAAGCCATCGAAAGCCAGACATAAAAGCCAGAGAGCAGGGGTTTGTTTACGATGCCCCTTGGCTGGTTGTTGGCAGCCGGGCAGGATCGCAGGCGTCGCTAAAACGTATTATCATTCCATTAATATGCTGCAAGCCTGCCAAACATGCCTCAATACGCGCCGCATAGAACTGTTCCTGGCTATTACTGGCTACTAGACTTTTAAATTACTGCTGCTGCTGAACTAAAGTTATTTTAGGGAACATATTGTTAGTTTTCCATTGGTCTGAATGTGCCAAATATTTCTTTCAATGGAAACTTAAATTAAAATATTAAGATTGTATGTATTCATTGTATGTATTCATTGCCATGTGATGCCGGCTTAGAATAGCATCACCCCATTTCTTTCCCGTAGGTGTCGTAAGAAGCGACTTAGGCGTAAATGCCCGTTTTTTATAGCCGTTTACGCTCTGTCTAGCCCGTAAGGGTTTATGCGCGTGATATATGAATGTATTCATAAAGCAGCTATTTAGTCTGCAATTTAATTTATTTTTCTTTAAGTTTACTCTGTAAACGATCTTCAATTTCGATTGAGAATGAATATTTCAACTTCCATTCAAATATTTGGGTACCTAAACAATTTCAAAATTATTGATCTCGTATGGTTCATACATTAATTTATCAAACGCACTCTAAAATAAAGAGTCAATCACAAACTAAATTCTAAAGATGCTGGCTGTAATTGACTGAAATAGCAAAAATTATGTAAGATTCAATAATAGTAGCTTTGATACAGAATTATTTAAATATTATAGACGGGTAATAAAACTAATAGAATCCCTTTGTCAGTGCGCAAACCTCAGGTCATTCAGGTTGGTCTAATTGATAAGTTGGGTCTAGACCGACTCCCGGCTGAATAACTCGGAAGCCGGTGAACTTTGAGTCTGATAACTCTGTCCTCTATTGATACTGACTAATTAAATAGATTCAGCAAACCATTTTAGTGAACAGACTTGGTTCATCTTGTGCATTTTTAACTACGTGAATTTTGAACGATTGGGTTCTTCCATATCTTTCATGAAACAAGGTGACTTCTTGGTAACATTAAATCATAAAACTTAAACAAAATTTTACTACTGAAATATTTACTACTTTACTGACTGTATAAAATAGTCATTTTAGTGGTATTTTTCAAAGTGCAAACAAAATGTCATCATTAAATCATTTATGTAATAAGGAACTTGCCTTTTTATATCATACAGTACCATTCCATTACTTAACTACCTACTAAGTACATATAGCAATAGTAATAATAATAATAAATAAATAATAAATATCCTGGACAATTCACACAGAGCCAGCTACCCCTGCCTAAGGAAACGTTGTACTATGGAAACTAGATAGCTGGTATTAATAGTTATAATACTTTTTTTAAGAAAAACATATTATACATGGAAATTCCAAGACCAAACACGTTTTTTTTAAAATGACTCACCGCATATTATTGTGTCTTGTGGGAATCAAACCCAAGACGACTAGACTTAAGACTTAATTTAAAACAATTTTTAAATTAAGTCTTACTCTTCTTATAGTTAATACTTGCGATTGTTGGCGCTTGGTGAAACTCCATGTTTAATAAATTTTGACAAAAAACACTTGTACTCGTTTCACAGTTTTATTGCGGGGTAGCCCGACCGGTTTCGCTCACATGAGCATTTTCAAGGATTTTACAAAACACAAATCATTATTCAAGAAAGAACATCACATCCACTAAATTATAATTATTTACATACTTATTTGTTGTATCTGTGTGATAAATGGTAAACCGTTAACTATTGTAGGTAGGACAAATAAAAATATTCGGGTTGCCTACCCAGGAAAATTTACCCCAAAGTGGGGAGATTTATAAAATTCAAAAATTGTGTACCTAAATTAAATATGTCATTAAAAATAAAATGTCTGTAAAAATTATTAATTAATTATGAATGTCAACTTAGTTTTATAAATGTCAATAATAATAATAAATAAACAAAATAATTTTATCATAATCAAATGTCTGGAATAAAACTGAGTACCTATAATATCCACTTGTTGCCAATCTAGATATTAAATTTAGTTACAAAAAACATGACATTTCGCAAACGTAATTATTTAAAATACATTAGTAGTGGCGATCTACTAAGTTCTACCTGCTCATTAAGTAGTCTGTCATTATTTTGACATGCAATTTTATTGATTTCAAGTGCTTCAAGCTTATTTAACTTGTGTCCTTTTTCACATAATTGCAAAATTTTAAAATTATTTGTGGGGTCAAAACTATGGTTTTCTGTAATAAGGTGTTGGGCAAATGTGGAGTCGTTCTTTTTCAACCTCCAGCTTCTGAGGTGCTCTTTGATCCTTGTGTCAAATGATCTCCCCGTCTGACCTATGTAGTTTTTATTGCAATCATGACATGTCAACTCATACACTCCACTCCTTTTACCCAATGGGACGGTATTAGCTTTATGAGCTAGACATTTTTGAAGGTTGGTTGGTGTGTAAAAAGCGGGTATTTTATTCTGAACCAACCTACCGCATTTATAAGAAATATTTCCAATAAAAGGTATTTTAGCCCATTTTTTGTTCTGTTTATCACTAATATCTGCTTTATACAATAATTTAGAAACAATTGACTTTTCTTTCAGTTTAAAAATTTTTTCAATGAGGTTTGTAGTGTAGCCGTTATTTTTAGCTATGGCTTTAATAGTCTGTAATTCTTTGTCAAAGTTTTCATTTTTCATGGGTATTGTCAGGAGTCTGTGTATCATAGAATGAAAAGCTGCGTGTTTGTGGTTTATGGGGTGTTTTGATTCTGCGTGAATAACTATATCGCTATAAGTGGGTTTTCTGTATATCTGGAAGTCATGCTTAGAGTTTATTATTGAGATTGTCAGATCTAGAAAAATTATTTTATTCCCGCCTATCTCCACGGTGAATTGAATTTTTGGGTTGATTGAATTTAAGTATGTCAAAAAAGTTTGAATGTCATTTTCTGGTCCAGTCCAAAGACAAAGTATGTCATCTACATATCGGTACCAATATGCTATGGATTTTTTAAACTCTTTGTTTGCTAGTACGTCTTTTTCAAAAATATGCATGAAAATGTCTGCACAAATAGGGGATAGTGGACTTCCCATTGCAAGACCGTTTTTTTGGGTGTATATTTTATTGTTAAAAACAAAATAGTTTTGAGCTAGGCAAACCGAGATTGTGTGTTCGAGGTCAATTATTTGTTGTGGATCTATTTTTGACTCAGTTAATACCTCATTGATCGCACATTTACATTCATCTACTGGGATACTGGGATACAGGTTTTTAACATCAAAGGAAACCATAATAGCGTCCTTTGGGATCGTAACAGCCTTGATATTTTTGATGAGATCGGTGCTGTTTTTGATGGTATGTTGTAATTCAACTGTAACAGCATTTTTCAGAATTCTGTTGGCCTTTTTGGCTAGGTTATAAGCTGGGGCTCCTGTGTAACTGACTACGGGTCTAATAGGTATGTCTTTTTTATGTATTTTATAATATCCATGGAGTCGTGGTATAGCTGGGTTCATAGGTTTCAATACACGATCTTTTTCCGAAAATATGCTATTTGCTGTTTGTAGTGTCTCATTTACTATTTGATTGTATATCACTGTGGGGTCTTTTTTCAGTACTTGGAAATCGTCCCCTGAAAGAAATTAATGTATTGGTGTCATTGTTTGATGTTTGCTTACTTTCTGGTTTTATGATTTCTTCTTTGATTACTCCTGTACATAAATACTTCATTGCTACGTCTGATATAGCTATGTCCAGTTCTACTGCCAAATTGTCTATGTCTTTCTTTGTGTTCGGTATATTGGGGGCATGTTTTAGTCCCTTTTCAAGTAGTTTTATTTCATTTGCATTGAACAAAACATTCGATTTATTCATGAGTCTAGGATAAAAAGCATCTGTATCTGAGTTGTTATTAGGTATCACTTTCTTTGTTTTATTCGCTTTAATAAGGTTATACAATTTCTTGATATGAATATTGTGCATTATCGCTGTCATTTCTTTCATTTTTTCGTATATGTCGTTAACAATAATGTCTAGTTCAATGTTGTGTAATTTATGAGATAGCTCCATGTGAATCATCTTTATGTGGGAAGCTAAATTATCGCGCCGGCAATACAGACCTTTTATCTCTGAGTTAAGTAAATTAATCTTTGTTTTTTCAATGACATTTTTATCGTTTCTCTTGAGGATATTACATTTAATGCTGTTTTCAATATATTTAGGAATGATCTTGTTCTTTTTACATCTTGTGTTAAACCAAAGGTGTTCATTGGTTTTTTCAAACTTTTCTTTTAACCTCTTGTATTTGACAATCAAATCAGCCGTATTTGCTGTAGTAATATAGTTAATACTTACTCTTCTTACTTACGACATTTTTGTATTGACATATTGAAATACCAACTTCACATTGGTTGTAACAATAAACTACAAAACATTTCCATTAATTCCTGTTGTTTTTTTTTGCATATGACACTTCTGATCGTAGCACTTAATTTGAACATCCATCTGTTAATTACTTTGTTCCCTCAGATCAAAGAAAAAAGCAGACGAAGTGCTGGAGACATCGCCAGTAAATGAATAAAACAAGCATAATAAAATAAAAATTTAAAAACGCGACTGCGTTCTGAGATTAAGCCATGCCAATGACACTCAAGATAATGTAAGAATTCTTCCGATACAATTCCCATATATACATACATGAACTGTAAAACATTGCAATCCTTTTTAATTCGGCAGTCGTGTAAAAAGGGCTGTAACGGTTATCTGTATACTTTGTCTGTACCTGTGTGTAAGCCTCATTTTGTTCGTTCACAATACTCCGTCTATCATGCGATGGGTGGAAAAAAATTCCAAGCTATTTCCCAAACCATAATTTTAGTTGAACACGACATGTGAAGATTAAAACTCCATAACTTCCAAATGTCCCACGAATTAGATGTCAAAGTACTTTTTAGGGTTCCGTACCTCAATAGAAAAAAAAACGAAGCTTTTATAGGATCACTTTGTTGTCCGTCCGTCCGATCCTCAATCTGTCACGCCTCTTTATCTCGGGAATGCGTAAATATATCACGTAGATTTTAAAACCATTACTCATATGATCGTTTGTAGTTGTAAGAAAATCAAGCTACTAACATTTAATAAATGATACTGACGTTTATGCTGTAAAAATACCGTGTTTTTTACCCTCGGGAATCAAAATTCATAGGGTACTTCCTGTAGATCTAGAACTATGAAAATAGGCAAGTAGCTTTGTTTTGAAGCACAAGTTAAGGATTTTAAAAATCTTTGTTCTTAGGAAGCCGATAAAAAATTTAATTTTAAAATTGAGGCTAGGAGTTCAAGTAGGGTAGGTAGTTATCTATAAAAAGGCTTGATGTGCATGTTACGGAACCGGTGAAAGATTCCGATGTGTTACAGTTTCCTTGTCGCGTGAATCAGATTGTTAAAAAAACAACCTTTGTCTAAGCATGAAAAGGGTCCGTTATTTTTTAGAATGTACTCTTATAGTAATCATCAGCTAATTTAGATTTCCGTGAATTTCTTAGGTACATACTTGCCATTAAACTTTATCAAAGTAAATTACCGGGAAAACTATTAATTCCCTTGAAAAATATGAAGAAGAACCTGAAAAGATATTATGAAAATTACATAACAAAAGGAAAATACTCGTACCTACCGGGAAAACTTTTCCCTCTCCCATAGAAAGAGAACCTAGTGAAACGCTTGTTTGTAGCAGTTCAGAAAAAATACCTAACATGTTCACTTCAACCGAGAACTATTCGTGTACAACGAAGAATCAAATTGACTTGCAGCAATTCAATTAAGCTAGCAGTTAAGTGGAAGTTTGCCGACAAGTGTGTGAGCACGGTGAGTTTCTCAAAGAGATTGCTGAACAAGTTAGCCTTCGTCAAGCGCGCCGCCGCCGCCGCCGCCGCCGCCCGCCGTTTGCTCAAAACGATTATACAAAGCTGTTTTGATTGGCCCTATTTAATGTCATTTTTTTCTTGGTATTAAGTAAAGAACAACTAGAAATTTTAAATACTTATACAATTTAAACAAACACCTTAGTTGGACAATAAGTATAAGTGTGTGAGCGCTTGGCGAGTATATCAAAGGATTTCTGAGCAAGTTAGTCTTCATCAAGCGCACCACCGCCTGCTGTTTGCCCAGAACGAGCTCATGCAAAGCTGTTTTGATTGGCCCTATTTGATGGTATTTTTTCTTGGTACTTAAGTACAGCAAGAAGTTTTAAATACATACATACATACACATATCACGCCTATAATCCCTTGCGGGGTAGGCAGAGCGTAAACGGCCGCATAGAACGGACATTTACGCCACGTCTGACAAACATTTGAGGGTCATCCGGAAAATTGTGTATCAGCCCGGTGTTGTGTGTTGTCAGCCCATCGCCTAAAATTGCAATACACACCCTCGAGTCCCTTAGACGCTTCTTACGACTCCCACGGGCAAGAAATGGGGTGATGCTATTCTAAGCCGGCATCACACGGCATAGAAGTTTTAAATACTAATATAATTTAAACCTTGGCGAGTATATCAAAGGATTTCTGAACAAATTAGCCTTCGTCAAGCGCGCCACCGCCGCCGCCCGCTTTTTGCGCAGAACGAACTCATGCAAAGCTTTAATGTCCCTTATTGACGACAATGCCTATAAATACTTATTTTGAGAAAATCTTAAGAAGTTTCAGTTTAAAAAGTTGGTAAATTCATGCTTTCTCGAAGCTTAACACGATATCTTAAAATAACTTTTTAATGATACCTATACCTAAATCCCTTCTAAGAATAAAAATAATCTTTTTTTTTACTTCAACTTCTTCGCAGATTTAAGATAGGTAGCTAGATTAGATGATACAGACTGCGTGTAATCTTATAAAGCCATTAAGGAGGTTGAGTTCGTTGGTAGCACATATTCATTGCCTAACTTTGTTGGTTTGCCGCTAGTGAAGTAGAAGAAAGCCCAAAAAGCTCTTTCAAGTCCTCACAATATTAGACCAGATATTCTGCAGATAAACAATGGGTACTTATTATTATTTATTTATTAAAACATTTATAAAAAATAAAAACAACAATTACAATTGAACGCAACAAAAACCTGTCAAGGTTTGTCCGTGCGTGCGGTCTGATATCGCCACTTGTGCCTTTTCTTTATGACATATCTTATTCTTCTTTAATAAACTTTTATGGTATACAAAATATAGGTTAAGTACATTAACTGTCAGCACTTAAAAGTTGAATAGTCCGAATTAGTTTTATATAAATCATCCGTTTTGTTACATTCTACGCTGAATTACTAAAATCACTAGCTATGTTAATTCATGTCACCAAACATGATTCATCGCATGATAGTGATATTATATATGCGTAGTAACAAACATTAAAGCTGTCATCAATCTAAATCCAGTTAGAGCCATAATTTGTGTAAACAGACTACTCCCATTTGGAATCCATTTTGAAATTGGGAGGGGAAACTATGTTATTCAAGAGATTGAACTCTGAAAGCTAACAACAGGATCGAATACAGCCACGTCCATTCCTTAGTCTAATCTAAACCCACTAAAATATCACGGTTTCGCTTCGGAACACCCTGTGATGTCGATGTGATGACGGCTTAGAATAGTATCACCCATTTCTTTCCCATGGGCATCGTAAGAGGCGACTAAGGGAATCAAGAGTTACATGTTTATGGCAATTTTAGGCGATGGGCTGACTACCTGTAAATATGGCGATACGCAATTTTCTGAATGCGCTCAGACGTGGCGTAAATGCCCGGTTTTTTACGGCCGTTTAAACTCTTCTTAGTGATATAGGCGTCGGAATAATAATTTAGTGAAATCAAATCATAAAATGGATATCTCGCTCGGTTCGTTCAAGTCATACAAATGTGCTGACTTAACAGTCAGCACATTGATAACTCACCAGAAAAAAGTTTTCGCAAGGAACATAATAATTAAAAATAAATTTAGAAACTCACGTATAGTAGTAATCTGTAGCTTAAGTTGTTAAGTAGGTGAATCTGTATGTCTAGACTTTACTCCAACTCGTGGGAGTCAAAAGTTATATTATTTCAGATTGTTCTTGAATACTTTTCCCAACTTCGTAACTGAATCAAACCGGGAGCTGCGGCCGGCCTTCACATTTTAAACATGGCAAGCATTTTTACTGGCACTGTCTTTTGAGTATTGTTATCACAGCGAGAGCTCTCAGACCCTTCTAAATAAATTGAGCATTCCTCCAAATGCCCGTGTCCCTCAAGCTGTAATCCTCACCTATGAAAACTAAACGAAAAGCAATTTTGGTTTTGTCAAAAAATAGTGCTGAAATAGTGACAAATAGTGACATATGCAAGAAAATTAGTGACTTCATATTTCCCAAGATATGGCTATCGTTTGGTGAGGATTACAGATCGAGGCTCACGCTGTAATCCCAACTCTCGTGTGAGCAAACGGTGGGGTATTTTCACTTGGTCTACATTCCAAAAAATAGTGCCTAATTAGTGACTAATAGTGACAAAAGATGAGAAATTGTCGCTTTATAATTCCGAAGTTATAAAGGCATCTTGGTGAGGATTATACCTATAGCAATTTTTGCTGTAATCCTCATCTCATTTCTGCTAAACACTTAGGTCTTTTGACTCAAATTTAGTATCAAAAAATAGTGCTGAAATAGTGTTCTTAAACTGCATTGATATTTATTTAGTTTATGTAGTAGAAGCAATTAAAAAAACCGTAAGAACTTCTTCATACAAAATGGTCAGGTACAGTCGCGAACAATACTTCGTATTGTCGTACTCTTCTCTTTTCGTGTGGGACACCGAGTCGTCCAACGACCCGATGAACCCTGGTGTCAGAGTTTTTCAACCGCCTACTACCACTAATAGGCCTCTGACATGGTTGTGTTACGACCGCCGTCTAAGTAATCATAGACGGCAACCGGGACCGACGGCTTAACGTGCCCTCCGAAGCACGGAACCATTTCTTTTCGGACAATCAGTTGGTTCACCCTGCAATGTCCTAACCAGACCGGGAACAAATTCACAAAGAGATAAATATCAACTTTTGTGAGTGTCCCACCGAGAATCGAACCCGGAACCTTTGCGTCGCAGGCAGTCGCACTACCACTGCGCCACATCGGTCGTCATTGTCGTACTTGAAGCTCAATACTGGTTTGTTATGTCGGTAGGAACGTAATCAAACAAATTTATTTCCTTCAAGTATTTTGTTTATATCTGACAGTACACAATATTTCTCAATCAGTCAGACGTGGCGATGATAACGACCGTATTTTTTGCGGCTGTTAACGCTCTGCCTAACCCGTAAGGGATAAAAGTGTGATATATGTTTGTATCTATGTAGTACATAAATAAATACAGGTACCTAACTTGTTTGGCAAAAATGGAACAAAAAACATATATATGTGGTAAAATTCATTTAACTCATAAATAAATGAAAGTAGGTAGGTGAAATCTAATCAGTGACCGATAGCGAAAACCCAAGACGGGCTGGTGATAAGGAACAACTTTCCCCAAGGAACATAGGTCGAAACATGAAAAAAAATTAGACCTCCCGTACAAATTGCCGATCAGCTGATTTGGGTTATTCATATTAAAAGTTGTTCCTTATCACCAGCCCGTCCTGGGTTTTCGCTATCGGTCACTAAATAGATTTAACCCTATATAGTTAACGACGTTCGAGGCGAGGACTAATACTTTAAATACCTAATTATACCTAAATAATAATTTTTGTTATTTTCAAAACGTGCATTTTAATTTTAATTTTTCATAATAATCGTAAGTGGCGTATTTGTTATTTAAGAAATTTTATATTTGAGTTGTCATAATACTCAATAACGCGTAACGTGATGAAACCAAAAAATACCACGCAGGCGAAGTGCATGCAATAATTTCACTATTGTCTACCCTCACACGCGCGGCGGTCAGTTTTCGAGGCTCGGCCAAACCGGTTTTGTTTAGCGGTGGCTTTCAGAGTTAAGAGAATACGATGTGATAAATTAATGCGATGTGTTGATCTGAAAGATATTAGCATAAGTACATATAAATACTTTATTGTTATAAAACCGTTAAAAAGTTCAAGGCGTTGAAAAATATTCAACCAAAATACCTACTCATAAAATATACCAAAATAATGTCAGTGGCTCAACTTATGTTATAGTTAACACCTACATATATTGGCAGAAATGACATTACCTAAATTAAAGCAAAAATCAAGTCTGTATTCTACGAAGTATTGTTCGCGACTGTACCTGTACCATTTTGTATGGAGAAGTTCTTACGGTTTTTTTAATTGCTTCTACTACATAAACTAAATAAATATCAATGCAGTTTAAGAACACTATTTCAGCACTATTTTTTGATACTAAATTTGAGTCAAAAGACCTAAGCGTTTAGCAGAAATGAGATGAGGATTACAGCAAAAATTGCTATAGGTATAATCCTCACCAAGATGCCTTTATAACTTCGGAATTATAAAGCGACAATTTCTCATCTTTTGTCACTACTAGTCACTAATTAGGCACTATTTTTTGGAATGTAGACCAAGTGAAAATACCCCACCGTTTGCTCACACGAGAGTTGGGATTACAGCGTGAACCTCGATCTGTAATCCTCACCAAACGATAGCCATATCTTGGAAAATATGAAGTCACTAATTTTCTTGCATATGTCACTATTTGTCACTATTTCAGTACTATTTTTTGACAAAACCAAAATTGCTTTTCGGTAAGTTTTCATAGGTGAGGATTACAGCTTGAGGGACACAAATGCCCCGGTAATTTCGGGCTCAACTGTGAATTTAGTACTTAAGCTGCCAAGAAATTTAATCTTGAAATTATTTCCTCCTTTTTGTTGATGATTCCAGGGATTCATCTATTATAAATCAGGGAAGTTACACTTAATTGCCTTTGTGATGTTTAAAACGCTTTTACTAGGTATTTCGTTGTGGGCATTCAGCAGAATGAAGTAAATTGTGTTGGTTCTCCAATTACCTATTACAATTTAATTATAACAAACCGCGTTTTCAGAAGGTACAAAAGATTGGTTTAAAATTATGCTATCAAAATATTTTGTAAACTTATTCATTACATGATTCTATCAATTTCAGCGTTTCATTTTAGAGAAGTAGATAATGCTGATGGTCAGGGATCGAAATTTTGAACGTATTTGAAATTAATTAATTTCTGTAACGCAGTGTAGAGTACACAACGATTCGCGAACAACGATCAATCTAAATCAGGTTGTATTTGATCGGGCGATGCATGCCTGCCTGCCCGCGCGCCCGCGCCCGCTCCACCGCCGCCGCCCGCGCCGCTAATCTAGGGTTGTGTCGTCGAAAAGTAATCAACCAGTCAATGAAAACTCTCTCAATATATAGTTTTTTAAAAACTTCCAATACGTGTACTTCGGGTACGATCTCAGCGGCAGGTTTGAGTGTAATACTGGCAGGTTTTATTACAATAAGTTTTGAACCACAAAGAAAAAGACATACTTTTTATCAATTGGTTCAATGAAAGTAGTTGAAAAAAACACTGAAATGTGTATAAGCTGAATCCAGAAAAATCGGAAAGCTGCCTCTTCTCTCATTATATTCTGTGAACAATAAAAGTTCACAGACGAAAAGATCATCATAGAATCTTAATTGAAGCCTTGTCCCGACCCGTCCCTTCACCCGAATACCTGACAACCCTACACGAGCATTCGCCCATAATGGTTTGAAAATTAATTAGGAATGCGGTTATCATCGCGCATTTCCAAATATCCGCGTATGCCGATGGGTATGTGTATGGTCCATTTCACAAACTGATGCTTATGTAAACTTGTTCAAGCTTCGTGTGAGACACTGAGTCGACGAACGACTCAATAAACCTAGTGTCAGATCAAGTTTATTGTTTGCTACTAGATAACGTCCTTTACCACCACCGTGACAAGGGTTTGGCAGACGATTCACCGAACGCACAACAAGAAATTCATTTATTCAAATACATTATTTGTAATACGAAGATGAAAAAGCATTCCTATGGCACACCTCGGACTCTCGCATACAACGGGCTCATTTAAGACATCATCATCATCATTGGCCTCACACGTCTGTGACAGACGATTTAATCAGTGTCTGAGGCAAGACTTTTCATGGCTGTATAAGCCGATACGGGAGCGGCATAATTTTCCGCACGCTCTACAAGTGAATTTAAGACTTGCTGCAAGTCAATTTGATTCTTCGTTGTACACGAATAGTTCTCAGTTGAAGTGAACATGTTAGGTATTTTTTCAGAACAAACAAGCGTTTCACTAGGTTGAGGTTCTCTTTCTATGGGAGAGGGAATTTGAAGTTTTCCCGGTAGGTATTTTCCTTTTGTTATGTAATTTTCATTATATCTTTTCAGGTTCTTCTTCATATTTTTCAAGGGAATTAATAGTTTTCCCGGTAATTTACTTCGATAAAGTTTAATGGCAAGTATGTACCTAAGAAATTCACGGAAATCTAAATTAGCTGATGATTACTATAAGAGTACATTCTAAAAAATAACGAACCCTTTTAATGCTTAGACAAAGGTTGTTTTTTTAACAATCTGATTCACGCGACAAGGAAACTAAAACACATTGGAATCTTTCACCGGTTCCGCAACATGCACATCAAGCCTTTTTATAGATAACTACCTACCCTACTTGAACTCCTAGCCACAATTTTAAAATTAAATTTTTTATCGGCTTCCTAAGAACAAACATTTTTAAAATCCTTAACTTGTGCTTCAAAACAAAGCTACTTGACTATTTTCATAGTTCTAGATCTACAGGAAGTACCCTATGATTTTTGATTCCCGAGGGTAAAAAACACGGTATTTTAACAGCATAAACGTCAGTATCATTTGTTAAATGTTGGTAGCTTGATTTTATTCCAACTACAAGCGGCCATAATTCTGAGTCATCATTGGCCTCACACGTCTGTGACAGACGATTTAATCAGTGTCTGAGGCAAGACTTTTCATGGCTGTATAAGCCGATACGGGAGCGGCATAATTTTCCGCACGCTCTACAAGTGAATTTAAGACAACTGTCATTTTTATTTGCAAAAATACGTGCGTGTGTTTAGAGATGAGCTATGGTTCACAATTGAATATATTGTGAGTTCATGACATGACTCAAAATTTCGAGTGGGTTATATTATAACCCAAAGATTTGACTTAGGGTTCCAATCTATAGATTTGACTTAGGGTCCCATATTAATCGAACTTTCAAGTAAATAGAATCAATATACACAAGTAAATACACAAACTATTAAGTGGATCTTCATCGTGCACGTTAAAGACAAATAAAAGACCATATATGACCCACAGGTCATTTTTATTCCTGTGTCGTGCCTCACGTGTAAGGTGAGTGCCCGTTCCATTTGTAGCAATAATAATACTAAATACCTACAATTGGTCATTCATTGCCTACGGTCCGACTGATAGAAACACGTCACAGTAGCCTTTAGTTCCTCTTGAGTATTATTGTTGTCGATCCTGAAGAAAATCGTGACGTCATCTTCATCATAGTTCTTTGAAAGACTTCGCTATTTAGTTAAGTGGGGCCTATTTCCTATAGGTTTTTCTTCGTTTTTAACACATCTGTGTATTGTATATATAATGGATACGATACAAAACTCTGTGTATCATTCGTATTATTATGCGAAAAAATTAAATTTAAATCACTGTTGTACACAATTACAATATTTCAGTCAAAAATTAATGCTTGGTTTATTTCATAGCCCATAATCATAAGTAAGTATTCACGCAACAAACGAAATGATCAAACTAAATGCAGTTCGTTCCACTGAGAGTTGTGGCCGCTCGTATTTATGAACCAACATACTAGTTAATAAACACAACATTCCTTTCATAAATGAAAATAAGAAATTGAAAAAATGTCAGCGCCCGCCGGGACTTGAACCCGG
Source organism: Tuta absoluta (assembly GCA_027580185.1). NCBI lineage: Eukaryota > Metazoa > Arthropoda > Insecta > Lepidoptera > Gelechiidae > Tuta > Tuta absoluta. The sequence continues at coordinate 9,003,424 of JAQAHW010000016.1, read as the reverse complement.
GACCGTGGAGTACCGTTCCACTGCTCTGCCAACTGAGCTACCGGCGCCCCGACGTAAGCCGACGAAATCTTCAACCTCTTGGTACTCGTCTCGAAGCGACGAAAAGCGACATCTAGTATAAGTTATTTGAAACGAATACTATGGTCAGTCCACTTAAGAGTGAAATTCGAACCATGCGATGAAGCTTTGCTTAATTAAATGTACTATGGTTTTATTTTGCACTCACAGTGCTATATTACTTTCATAAATGAAAATAAGAAATTGAAAAAATGTCAGCGCCCGCCGGGACTTGAACCCGGGACCGTGGAGTACCGTTCCACTGCTCTGCCAACTGAGCTACCGGCGCCCCGACGTAAGCCGACGAAATCTTCAACCTCTTGGTACTCGTCTCGAAGCGACGACAAGCGACATCTAGTATAAGTTATTTGAAACGAATACTATGGTCAGTCCACTTAAGAGTGAAATTCGAACCATGCGATGAAGCTTTGCTTAATTAAATGTACTATGGTTTTAGTTTGCACTCACAGTGCTATATTACTTTCATAAATGAAAATAAGAAATTGAAAAAATGTCAGCGCCCGCCGGGACTTGAACCCGGGACCGTGGAGTACCGTTCCACTGCTCTGCCAACTGAGCTACCGGCGCCCCGACGTAAGCCGACGAAATCTTCAACCTCTTGGTACTCGTCTCGAAGCGACGACAAGCGACATCTAGTATAAGTTATTTGAAACGAATACTATGGTCAGTCCACTTAAGAGTGAAATTCGAACCATGCGATGAAGCTTTGCTTAATTAAATGTACTATGGTTTTATTTTGCACTCACAGTGCTATATTACTTTCATAAATGAAAATAAGAAATTGAAAAAATGTCAGCGCCCGCCGGGACTTGAACCCGGGACCGTGGAGTACCGTTCCACTGCTCTGCCAACTGAGCTACCGGCGCCCCGACGTAAGCCGACGAAATCTTCAACCTCTTGGTACTCGTCTCGAAGCGACGACAAGCGACATCTAGTATAAGTTATTTGAAACGAATACTATGGTCAGTCCACTTAAGAGTGAAATTCGAACCATGCGATGAAGCTTTGCTTAATTAAATGTACTATGGTTTTATTTTGCACTCACAGTGCTATATTACTTTCATAAATGAAAATAAGAAATTGAAAAAATGTCAGCGCTCGAATCGAAAAAATAACTTATACTAGATGTCGCTTGTCGTCGCTTCGAGACGAGTACCAAGAGGTTGAAGATTTCGTCGGCTTACGTCGGGGCGCCGGTAGCTCAGTTGGCAGAGCAGTGGAACGGTACTCCACGGTCCCGGGTTCAAGTCCCGGCGGGCGCTGACATTTTTTCAATTTCTTATTTTCATTTATGAAAGTAATATAGCACTGTGAGTGCAAAATAAAACCATAGTACATTTAATTAAGCAAAGCTTCATCGCATGGTTCGAATTTCACTCTTAAGTGGACTGACCATAGTATTCGTTTCAAATAACTTATACTAGATGTCGCTTTTCGTCGCTTCGAGACGAGTACCAAGAGGTTGAAGATTTCGTCGGCTTACGTCGGGGCGCCGGTAGCTCAGTTGGCAGAGCAGTGGAACGGTACTCCACGGTCCCGGGTTCAAGTCCCGGCGGGCGCTGACATTTTTTCAATTTCTTATTTTCATTTATGAAAGTAATATAGCACTGTGAGTGCAAAATAAAACCATAGTACATTTAATTAAGCAAAGCTTCATCGCATGGTTCGAATTTCACTCTTAAGTGGACTGACCATAGTATTCGTTTCAAATAACTTATACTAGATGTCGCTTGTCGTCGCTTCGAGACGAGTACCAAGAGGTTGAAGATTTCGTCGGCTTACGTCGGGGCGCCGGTAGCTCAGTTGGCAGAGCAGTGGAACGGTACTCCACGGTCCCGGGTTCAAGTCCCGGCGGGCGCTGACATTTTTTCAATTTCTTATTTTCATTTATGAAAGTAATATAGCACTGTGAGTGCAAAATAAAACCATAGTACATTTAATTAAGCAAAGCTTCATCGCATGGTTCGAATTTCACTCTTAAGTGGACTGACCATAGTATTCGTTTCAAATAACTTATACTAGATGTCGCTTGTCGTCGCTTCGAGACGAGTACCAAGAGGTTGAAGATTTCGTCGGCTTACGTCGGGGCGCCGGTAGCTCAGTTGGCAGAGCAGTGGAACGGTACTCCACGGTCCCGGGTTCAAGTCCCGGCGGGCGCTGACATTTTTTCAATTTCTTATTTTCATTTATGAAAGTAATATAGCACTGTGAGTGCAAAATAAAACCATAGTACAACATTCCTTACATAATTGCTAAACATTTCACGAGTACAATACTGAATGCTGATATTTATTTGGTATAACTACATAGAGTGACGTCCACAGACAAAACTTGAATGCCTTATGCTGAGGGGTGGTATCCGAATTATTCGACAAAAGTATTTTCAATCGAATTTGTGGTAAAAATGAAACTGGCAGGCTTTCTTCTTCCTTTTTTCACTTACGTTGAATTTTTCCCATTGATACCCCTCAGTAAAAGGCAATAAAATTTTGTCTTTAGACGTCAAATTTAGGCCACTCTGTATCTTTAATTTTGCTAAATCATTTTTTACAAATATTTATGGCAAGTGCGTGAAAAATGGCATAAAGGAATGCAGTCTCAAAACTACTTAGTGATTTTATTGTATGAAATATGAGTACTAGGTCAGAAAATTTTTGACGTCATATTCAACAACTGCATTGCATCACCTACGCGGATAAGTTCCTATAATTTTAAATGTAATCATCGTCTTTAGATCTACTTATTTGCAAAAAAAAATAGCAGTATATATAAAACTTAATGTTGTATTTGGAGAGGACACTGCTCCCCGATTACTGGATAAATGTATCCCTTAATCGGTTTGTACGACAAGATAGTTAGAATTGAGGCGACGCACACAGCAAAACCAGCATCACACAGCAATTAATACAAATCGTTCAGAAAATAACTTGTCAAGTAAAGTTTATACCCAATCAGAAGTTTGTTGGCTCCGACTTCAAGGATGTTTACAAAAGTTAAGGAGTGATCAAAAAGTCAGGTTCTTCGTATCGAACATAATCCAATCGAGGAAGATGTCAGAAACACAAGCGAAAGACGCTTTATGTTGACTAAGTTTTTTAATATCATCGCAAACGAGTTTTATTACGAACACAGAATAGGGAATACGATATTGCTGCAATATTTTGACTTCCTTCGACCGCGATAGGTTTAACATACAAGTAAGTCATAAAAAGCATGAAGGTTCAAAACAGACTGTGGTATTCAAATTCCCCGTTTTAAATACACTTGTATGTACCATAATAAGCACTACCTATATTCTATCTGGTAAAGCTATATCATTGAATAGAACCGTGGGGGCTGTTAAAAATGTTCTGCATAATAGAGGATGTAGGGAGTTAAATTAAAAGTCAACTCGCCGGTCTCCACGAACAATAGCACTCATTCGAACTGAACGGTAGTTGTTTTTTTCGTTCATTAGAGTCCACTTAGATTAGATCTGTCTATACTTGTTCTGTTGTATGAATCCTACGTGATTTATACTCGACCATTGTAGGATAAATGTGTATCTAGTTGAGTGTCGGACACTGGAGAATCAATCAAAATATCTATTGAGGACAAGAAAACTAATCAGGAAAATTGGAGCCAGGGCAAAAACACAAAAAGGGACATTTAGTTGTCATACGATAAAACTCGTTGAACCCTTATATTATTTGTGGACATTGCATAGAACAGGCCGTATAAAATAGGTTTTCTTATCCATAAGGTGACCCACGATGATTTAAGAAGTGGTTGGGCATTCCAATAAATATTCAGATTTAATCGTATTATTAGACATAATGGGTGGAACTTCCACGCAACCAAGTATAATCCGGTCATATTTCACAAGGACCGAAGCTCCGATGAAACAGGGAATTTCCCGACCTATCTCTTTGATTTATGGACTGTCTAAGTACCCTTTAAAACTATAGAGAAAGTAAGCCAATTTCCTGTTACGGAAAAACATTTCGAAAGCCGCAGGATGAAGTTTACGAGGCTTTATAAATTTAATTTCAGGTGGAAAATAAAACTGAAGAACTTGTATCCAAATATATATTTTTTAGTTAAGATCAAATTTTTAACTTCCTTGGATTTAATAAATTATCTTACATCAAATAATACTAGCATAGATGTCAAAACTGAAAATAGTAGTTTATGCAACTCTCATACAATGCCCAATTATATGAGAACAATATGGCTTGATGAGAATTTCTGAAAATTTTATACAACAGCTGTTGTTCAGATATTGAATCGACAACTGAACAACAACTTAACAAAACAATTGAACGAGACCTCAACAAATGCTGGATAACAACTGAACAAAATATTTACAACATCTGAACAAGAACTGAACAACACCTAAATTAAAACTAAACAAAATCGGATCAATTGCTGAGAAACAGCTGAACAACAACTTAACAAAACAACCGAATAATAACCGCACAACAATCATACAACATCATCTGACAGGTGCGGTGAAAGATGGCGGCAAATTTGAATTAAAAACACTCCGTTTCATTTCTCCATTTTACCGAAATGCGATTAGAAGTAATACTTTTTGAGAAGAAACTGTAATTTCTATGAGTAAAATGCATTCAGCAGGTCTTATTACAACTGTTTTCAAGTTTGTAATCCGAACATTATGAGGAGAGTGTAGATAACAGATTATAGATAGTTACCAAATCTAAGAGAAATAGAGTTCTTGACGCCAACCAACACGCGTCAACCCCCATACCGCGACAGCTGTGACAAATCACCTCTCATTGCGAACTGATTAAAAGCGGAACAAGTGAGAAAAGTTTCATTTAGTCGAATCGGCTGACACATACGAATGTGTGGCGCAATACCGAACCGAATACGTTACGGACGGGGCCATTTGTCCCGAGCCCTACAATTTATGTCTGCTACCCTTTTATGCAAAGAAACTGGCGAAAAAAAGAGTACAACTTTTTTGTCTCAGTGAATGAATAAACTTAGAAAAAAATACAATTCGGTAATGTAATCTCGTTTCGCATAACGGTAATGTGACTTTTATGAAAATGTCTACGCCTTAAAGTTGTCTGCAAAAGACTAAAGCTAAGGACAATGAAACGAAAACTCCTCGTACCCAAAACTCGTTAAAATTTTAAGTAATTTCCGTATAATATTGAAACATTTTAATACTCTGGTTAAGCTAAGAGCATTATAATTATCAATCAAGTTTATTTAGTGTTTCAAATAAGTACCTACGCATTTGAGTCGACCACAAACCAAAACCAATTTTGAACAGCGTAATCTGCTGAACTATTTCATTTGGTAGCAGAGAGATAATTACATTCGTTTATTAGATTAATGTCTATTTCCAACTAATATGAACTGAATCACATTGCTTAATTCGCTTTGAAAATGATACTAAGCCGTTAGGCAAATAATACGTCGATTCGTATTAAATTTTGATTATAATCTACTTAAATAGTTCTATTATTTTGTCGAACTGACGATAGCAAATATTTCATTGTAATTAAAAGCTGTGTGTTCAGTGTTTTGGTTTGTTTTGATGTAGGTTTGATTTCAAAACGTTCTAGTGATTTTCATTTTGATATTAATATTTAATGAATACTTTAAATCTGGTATAGACTAAATGGATTGGACAAACGTATAGGTTTGGGGTTGTAAGCAAGAAATCATAATTTTTCTGCTTGTCTATTCAATGGCAATCTTGTAAATTTTCACTGTCCAGAATTCGGCCACTCGTACTGCTATTATCCTAAAAGTACTCAAGTTTAAGACTCTTGCTCCAGGAGTAATCACTCCTGATAAGCAAAAATATTTTTTCTTTTTAAATTTAACTCGAAAACGATAGATAATTAGAGAAAGTATGTCTAAGGCAACGTAAAAACTTAAAAAATACTGCATATTTCACTGAGAAAAAAATTTAAAAATTAACATAAAGCGCTTGTTATGAATTATTTTTTTCAAAACAAGCGCTTATTTCAAAATATATTAAGAAGCACGTCAGTAAGTAATAACAATCAGTAAAAAAGAGTCTGGGGTTATTATGTTTTTTTTTTCAGTTTGTTTAGGCGTGCTTCGGAGAGCACTTTAAGCTATATAGGTTTCGGCTGCTGGTAACACTAAAAGCCATGAACTGGTAGTTGGTAGAGCTTGATTCGGCGTTATAAAGACTGAAGAGTAGTTGATAAAATTACTAAGCATATAATATTAGAACTTTTTTATTATTAAACGAACAAGTATCACTCATGATGTGGGTTTACACGACTTACTTGTTGTATAGTTGGTAGAGAGTTTTATCCCTCTACGTTTCGGCTGCTTACGGCAGCCTTCTTCACGGAGGTCGACAGAACACTGTTTGGCAATCACAGCTGGCGTATGTGATCTGTCGACCTCCGTAAATAGGCTGCCGTAAGCAGCCGAAACGTAGAGGGATAAAACTCTCTACCAACTATACAACAAGTAAGTCATGTAAACCCACATCATGAATATAAGAACTCTTCTCGTGACACCCAGTCAGCAAACGACCCAATGAACCTTGTCGGAAGTTATGTATCGCCTGCGTTATGTGATTGTATTAAGAGCATGTCGTTTATAAGTATTCGTAGACAGCAACCGAGACCGATAGTTTAACGTGCTCTCTGAAGCATGACATCATAATTTTATGCCCTATTCAGACTGGAATACTTTTATACTATCCTCAGAACCTTTTTTTTTACTTTTAGTTATTAATGCCGTGCTAATATAATTTATTCCGAAATAAGCAAAAGCATTAAGTACTCAAGAAAGATAATGGGTTTTGGTCTTTTTAAAACATATTGTACTTAGTAAATTTCATAAGCTTTCATGTTGCCTTAGATATTTTTCTCTCATCATCACCAACATCGAGTTCAGAAAATAGCTCAAAATAAATGAGTTTTTAGATTTCCTGAAGTATGACAAATAACTTCTCGTGCAAGAGTCCAAAGGTCGGGTATTTTCAGCATGATTGTTTATTAGATTAATCCTCCTAGCAACCTTTAACCTATTTCTGAACTAAAAAAGTTTGTCCCTTCCATGTCGTCTATGATCATTTATTAACTGGAATATTCGTTAAATACTGCCTACCCCGCAAGGGATTATAGGCGTGATGTATGTATGTATGTATATACGTTATTTTATAATGATAACAAATGATATGTCAAACAACCTCAACACAACCACGCTAACTTAATTTATTCCACGAGAATGCCCCTAAACGTAATCAGGGTATGTTATCGCACAGACTGTGACCCCCAAGATAAACAGGGGTGCACTATTCGGCCAAACGTCCAAATGACCAAACGGCGAGCTCCCATAAATAACAGGAAACGATTAACAAACCGATGGCTAGTGCACGACCGTAATATATTCACTGGCTGATCCCAATTTGTCTGACCTAACGCAATATTGGGGATAGCCTTGTCGTTTTGCATATCTACGGGGTGTGACAAGGGCTGTTTTTGCAAGTTTACATTTTGTTTAGAGCGGGTGCGTATTTGAATATCTAAAATTAAAATACTTTACGTAAAAATACCTACGTCCAGAATCCCTAAAATCTATATACCTACTGGTTTATAATACCTTAGCTTATAACGTCGACTTATAAAATAACTAAGTTTTAAAAAACTAATGGACTAAATGTCTAATGTAATAAAATATCTACAGTTATAACACCAACGTTTAAAATACCCAGTGGTCAAAATACCTAAAATGATGCATCACTCGTGAGCGTTCTTTTTAAATAGTAGTTCGGGCGCCGCGAGCAAAAAAGAACTTTCTTGTTGGAACCATGTAATAAGACATCGTTGGCTGTTCTTGATTATCGTACTTTAGTGTACTGTATTATTTCTGTACCTTTGATTTACTAAGTAAAAAAAAATAATACTTTTAATTTTGATAACCATTATGTTGATTAAAATTTAATACTGTGATAGGTCATGTTTCTTTTTGCTTATACCTTTTGATCTTCACATACTTATACTGACAGTATTTTGAATTTAGGTCAATCAACTTTGAGGTACATCAATTTTAGGGACTTTAAACGTAGATATTTCAAGTTTTATCTTTATGAACTTTGGTAACATAATCCATTTGACATTTCATACTTGCGGTATTTTGAATTTAGGTAGAAAAACCACTAGGTATATAGATTTTAGGGATTCTGAACGTAGGTATTTTTACGTAAAGTATTTTAATTTTAGATATTCAAATACGCACCCGTTTAGAGCAGATACAAATCAAATTTTCAAAAAGGAGTATGAAGTCGAGTGTATATTCTACTCAAGCGTTTCAGAAAATATTTTAAAACCGTAATTCTAGGTATTTATTAAAGAAGCAGCAACTCTTGTCGTTGGCAAAATATTGCCCCAGAGCTAACTCGTAAGAGTAGCTTGATATACTTATGGAATTTTGTTATATTTAGCGTTTTACACTTTTATAATTGCAGATTTTCATGTTTGTGTCCGCCTACTTAAAGGTGTGTACCATTTTTTTTCCAAGCTTTTGATTTTCTCAAGTTTGTTTGACAAATAAAAGACAAGTTTCTTGTCTGGAAACTGCGTTTAATTTTTTATAGAAAATCAAAAGCAAATTTTAACCCCGATCCCCAGTTCAAAAGACTTAGCAAAAACTTGCTGAATTCAGCGTCAGCAAATGATTGAAAAAGAAACTTCTAAGTCTCATTTTTCACAGGGTCTATTTAATTAACGGATGGAAACAAAGGCTTGGGATTCACTGAGAATAAAAATGGAAAAGTTAGTCTATTGCGTTGCGATTCACAAGTGGTTTCTGCAATGTTGAAACTTCGTTTAATTGTTTTCCCATTCGGAAAGCCAGCATGCAGCCTCCTAACGTTTGTCTGGATAATTAAATTAAAACTTGCTTATAGGATTGCTTTAACGTGTTTCTACTCTTTACGGACTCGTCTAGGAATTTAGTCTGTTGTAAACACTGCTTTACTTTTCCAATTTTGCTGGAATTTTGCTTTCGGTTTCCTAATCTATTTGTAGGTTTTAATTATTGCATTTGGAGATGATATGCTTTTACAATGTAAACATACATTACGTTTTCACGTTCAACTGCAATTTCAACACAAACAAATGATAATATAAACAGTATTAAGTAAACGTTTATAGATAAGTATTTGATCAAGAGACTTAATCTTAGTAACTTAATCTTTCGCAATATTTTTTGCAGTATTTTGATAACTCTCACTCTCCTTTCGTGTGTGACGCCGATTCGTCTAACGACACGATGAACCCTGGTATCGTGAGTTTTTCAACCGCCTACTACTACTAGTAGTAGTAGGCCTCTGACATGGTTGTGTGACTAAGTAATCATAGAAGACTTAGACAGCAACCGGGACCGACGGCTTAATGTGGCCTCCGAAGCAAGGAATCATTTCTCTTCGGACAATAAGGTGGTTCACCTTACAATGTTCTAATCGGACCGGAAGGAAATTCACAAAGAGATAAATATCAACTTTGAAAGTGTCCTACCGAGAATCGAACCCGGAACCTTTGCGTCGCAAGCAGCACTACCACTGAGCCACAACGGCCATCAAACTTTTTTGTAACTGACACCAACACATATTTTTCGTCAAAAGACAGGAAAGAATGTTCCTATTAACAAAATAGAAAGGTAGGCTGAAATTGGATAAAAGGCATTGAAAAGACTGTTCATAACTGACGTCGCTCGGTAAACAGTTCCCAAAGGTGAAAGGTTTTTTAATACTTCAAGGCAACTTTTCAGTGTCCGTTATCTTAAATCGGCCATCTATCTCTTTCAGTTTTTTACACCACTCTTTTCGCTACCAATTCCAATATTTCTCGGAATGCGTCATTGGCAGATTTAAAATATTTTTCGTTGTAAATAAAACAGGAATATTTATGTAGATTCTTCCTTTTATTTTTTTGGGGAAAACTGTTAGCGTATGCCTGTTATCGTTGTTTGTTTTAGTTTAAAAAAATGTAGTATTTTTATATTTTATTAAATTTACAACTATATACTTTTTTTTTCTTTTCCGTGGGAATCGTAACAGGGCGACTAAGGATACTCGAGGGTGTGTATTGCAATTTTAGTCAATGGGCTGACAACCTGTCACTATGGCGATACACTATTTTCCGAATGACCCTCAAAAATTTGCCAGACGTGGCTTAAATGTCCATTTTTTGCAGTCGTTTACGCTCTGCCTACTCCGCAAGGGAATATAGGCGTGATATGTGTATGTATATATGTATGGTACCACAATGTTTTTCAGTGGGTTGCTTTTTCCAACTATTGTCAGAAATGTACTAAGTACGTCTAATTATACTTAGTGTTCTTTACAAATACTGAAGGTATACTTACTACCGCAAAACCACAAAAAAGAATGCCCCGCGTTTAACTTTAAAAAAACAATGTACCTTTGACAAGTGACATTTCTACCAATGCTAACGCACAAAACTTATCTAGAAAAATTAGCAGGAGTGGGTTTAAACAAAAACTTTGCTTTCAGTGTTAAAAGCAGCAAGTAAAACAAACGTTTCCAAATTCTATAAGTTTAGTTGTTTATTATACTATACGGAATAATAAAACTAAAGCAGATAGTGGGTTCTACGAAAGTTACTTTTGCAGTGGGATGAGCAGAGCTTTTAAACTTACAATACCCTATAAAAGCACCTGGGAGTTACGGGCTTAAGATACGTGCTGTAAAACTAGTGTAAAGGTCTGAAATTTTACACACAAATTACGTAAAGAACCGGTAAAGTGTGAGTTGAACTCGCCCACTAAGGTGTCCGTAACATGCACTTCAAGCCCTTTTATATGACATCCTACTTAAACTTCTTGCCTTGTCTTTAAAATTTTGTCTTTTCCTGCTCCTAAAAAAAAACAATAAAAAGAAGGGTTTTTGCCTAGTACTTCAAAATGAAGAATTATAGTAAAATTTAATTGTTCTAGGTCCACGAAAAGTACTCTATTAATTTTGATTCCTTTGAGAGAGTCAAAAACTTGCGCTTCAGCATAAACAGCCGCATCTTTTTAACGTGAAGTAAGAAGCTTGATTTTTTGACAACTTCAAGTCGATATCTCTACGTGATCTCGAGATGAAGGATTGTGACGGACGGACAGACAAAAAACCGATACTCTACATACATACATAAATCACGCCTATATCCTTTACGGGGTAGGCAGAGCGTTAACGGCCGTAAAACGGATATTAACACTGACAAAAGTTTGAGGGTCTAACATATAAATGTGTATCACTATAGTGACAGGTTGTCAGCCCATCGCCTAAAATTGCAATACACATCTAACCATCGAGTCCCGTAGTCGTCTCTCACGACACCCATGGGTAAGATATGGGGTGATGCTATTCTAAGCCAGCATCACACGACATTTTTTTCATCACACACGCGATTCTATAAGTTTTCAGTATTTGCCTTTTGAGGGACGGAACCCTAAAAATTTAATCAAGGGAGTAAAACTGGTTAACATCAGTTTACTTACGTAATAGATAATGAATGACGACAGATTTACATAAAAATATAAAGTCACAATTTTTACCTACTCTGTTTCAGTAGCTTATCTTCTGCCTACGTGCAGGAAAATAATTACAAAGACATTTTTTTAAACTAGGACACATCAACATATTACACACGCTTCGCCGTTCACTGGGGTCGATAGAAATCCCGAATCATCGGGGACCACAATGAGATCTCGCTTTTACCGGAATTAAAACGTTCGTCCGCGGTCACCGAACACATGTTTTATTGATGACCCCTACCTGTGACAGCGCCAGTGCGCTGTAGGCTCAAAAACTTACCTATAATTGCTCCAAAAGGTATACCAACTAGTATACTACTAGTGAGTATAACAGATATAGTGATAGTGCTGTTTGTACGTTCTGGAATGTGTTGCGTACAGTCCATTAAGTAATAAAGTGCACACTTTTGATGAAATTCATATAAACGGATTGTTTACTTTTATTTTAATTAAAATAATATTAGTCTCTCAAATGATTACCAAGTAGTAGGTACTGAAAATTATATACATTGAGGTTAGTAATATTCATAAATTTAATTGGTAAAATAATTTACATGTCATTTGAGTTCAGACAATACAATGTATTCTTAATTCTAAGAAAAAAACATGTATTCTAAAACGTTTGTAGTAAACATAGCTAAATATAATATCTACTGTATCTATTTATGAAAATAATAGAGTGTGGCGACGATCAGGTAAGAATGTTTCCTTGGATTGCTAGCTGTTTTGGTATTCCGTAACTTCATAGAGTGCCCTCTTACACGTGTAGTTATTCTTTGTTTATGTCGTAATGTTTATAAATAAGCGTGAAATTACTTGTTTTATATACAATCTTTGCTTAGATTCTCTCTAAAAATAGCACTCCTTCTGAATTTTTAATCTAAGGGACTCGAGGGTGTGTATTGCAATTTAAGGAGATAGGCTGACAACCTGTCACTATGGCTAATTATACTGTGCTATGGCGATACACAATTTTCGGAATGACTTTTATATGTATGTCAGACGTGGGTAAATGTCCGTTTATGCGGCCGTTTAAGCTCTGCCTACCGCGCAAAGTATTATAGGCGTGATATGTGTATGTGTGTGTGAAACAAACTGTCACATAAACGACTCAGTATTGTAATGCAAGTATTTAAACACAGTCCTTTTCGAGAGAAAATAGCCATCATCAATGCAAATAATCCAGGTTATTAAACATTTTGACTCTTTGAATGTTACCACACGATATTCATTTAAACAATTTCGAAAAATTTGTTGTTTACCTACAGTTTAACAGTATCTTCTGACACGTTACAAGTAAAAACCTACAAACATTAATAAATCTGAATATTTCACATGTGCATGCACACGAGTAACGGGCGCCGTGGTCAGTCTGTAATTCGAGCTTTAATCTCATTATCAGTTCGATTCCCGACTCGCTGATTTACACTTCAACTCACTAGGTAGATACTTTATTTCATATTTTCCAGTTCGACGGGGTTACTAACAATGCTACGAATTTATCATATGTTTTCGTTGTTTAATATTATTGGATTATGTTCGTATTTTAAATTGTGTTTTATTTTCGTAGCTGTCCAGTTATTCTGAATATCGATCGATCAGTTTTTCATATTGTCGGACGTGTAAAATAACTGCTTTAATTGAAGTTTGTGTCTTTCCTACATATTATTTATAGTTTGATAATTGTGGACTGCAGTTGTGTTAGGTAAGGTACACCTACTTACTTATTGGATTAAGAAAACAATAAACATCAGGTAGCAATAGTTGAATAAAGACAAGTTATTATTATAACTATAATCTAGCCTATAATACCTTGCTTATCTGTCTACAATCTGTCTACATATACAAGCCCTAATCAAATGTTTATTTCCAATTTCATTACAGCATTCTTGTTTTTAAATAGCAATAGTTAATACTCTTTTTTTTCAATTTATATTAATGTCTCGATCAGTGCAAGAGCACGAATGGGAACCACAGAACACCAGCGCTGTAATACTCAGTATTACAGCATATTGCTGAGTGGTTACCTTTTTCAATGTACCTACTAATTATCTAGTATTTAAGTTTTAAATGTATTCTAATTTCTAAGTTGTAAATTGAAATAAACTTTTTCTATTCTATTCTATTCTATTCTATTCTATAGTAAAGTAATGATTACATTTTCTCTTGCAGGTATCTCACATCTTGTTGGAGTAGCAAAAAGTTATTATCGAAACATTAACTGTCGTAAGTATTATTGTGTTTATTATTAGTGTTTTTTTATTTTTACTAGTCCTTTTACTATTTTTTTCATATGACTATCCAAGAACCTCCTTTTTTACGTTTAGGTATACACAAGCGAGATAAATATAGGTACACATTATGATGGTAACGATCATAAGTTCATTGTCGGATCATACTTAATAAACTCCATAATATTGTACGGACTTTCTACTTAGAAAATTGGATTCGAGCAACAGAAAATTTAATTCATAAATTCAAAGGCATGTTACGCTCCGAAAAGCTTGATTATATCCGAGCAAGAAATAATTTATAAAGAACATGTGATACCGTGTTTCTATCTTCTTGTGAAGTTGATCAAAATGTATTATGTAAACGAGGTATCTGTACTTTGTTTAGTCTAATTACATTTCATTGTAATTGGTAGCGCAAGTTAGGTACTACTTTACCATCTACCTTCAGCGCTGGAGAACAGAGATACTTCTCCATTTGAGAAATTCAGAGAATTAATGCGTAGTAGGAAATAATTTGTACTTACCTAAATAAACCTGTTCGGATGTCTAGGCAAAGCAGATTGAAAAACACTGGCGTTACAAACAATTTAAATCCAAAAATCTGCTTTCACAGTTGTGCAGAGTTTAACATGTGATTTTGTCATTTGAAAGCGAGCAATATTTGGTACAATGAGTGCAAAAAGTTGTCGCATTGCGTGGTAGACTGTCCCGCCCATGCCATTCATGCACCCCACGATGCACCCTATGCCCGCTAGACCGTGACGGCTGCCACTACATTTTAAACTGTTTTAGTAAAAACTAGCTATTCTATTAAAAAACGTAGTGCGTTTTTTGTAGGAATAAAATTAAATGCTTTACTTTACTTGTGGAATAGAGTTCAGTTCAGTATAATATTTTGTATGGTAAACTTATTATGAAGAAATTATTTTATTCTGCTTTATTTGACGATGAAAAAAAAACCTTATTAAGTTACGTCTTTTTAATTATCTGTTGATATAGAAGTAAGTAGGTACGCAGCTACCTATTCAAAAATTTATCGCTTTCGTTGAGAATTTGTAAAGAATTTCGCCTTTCTTTTAAAAGTTGTCGATGAGAAGATTTTGAATACCGTGCCTTTATAAATGCAAAGTATTCCCTTTTTATGAAAATCGGACGTTTGCTTTGAAAATAAGTTTAATGGATGTTAAAATGGGCGTGAGGACAAAAATTTGTGAAACAAAAAAAGTATTTTGGGCACGTTCGGGCAGGACCGCGGTGACTTTTAATTAATTTTCGAAAAACTCTAATAATACCCTAACTGCTACAAACTTTTTAGGTACCGATTATTTATATATGCTTATTTTTGTTTCACGTGAGAGGAAAATAATGTTTTCAATTTTAATTAATTTTTGACCAAACACATAATAAAAACTTGTTATTTTAAGGAACAGGGAATAGTATCTTGTTGCGGATCTTACCTTCCTACACACAAAACATTAAAAGGTTTCAAATGTAGAAAATTCACGACCCCAGTTGTATGATGTTAATTAGAAAACGGATCGGATTGCCCTGCTCTCATTAAGTTAATTAAATAAGATAGCCTTCGTCAGAAGTTGAATAAACGAAGGAAATGTCGCCAAGCATGGAAATACGTTTCGTTTACAATCCAAATTCATAATAAGTATATATTTTACATACAGTATTTAGAAAATTGAGTTGCTCTTTCAAAACAACTTTATTAGCTAACAATTATTACAGAGAAATATAAATAAAAACAAGTTGTGTTTACTTGTAGCAACGGGCACGAATAAATTTATTGTGTCTGTATTTCGGCTTATTCCATTTATAAGAGATTTGTCACCCTCACACCCGCTAAATATAGCGAGTCGGCCAGAGCGCCGAGTAGCAAATAAATGAGTCCGTTCGGTTTGATTCATGTGAATGGGGATCCGAATGCCGGCAGCAAATAAAACAAATCAAACTATTGACTACCGCTACCGCTACAGCAGCGGGTATAGTGTACCGTGCAGCCCGCCAGTGAATTCACCCACTTTTACCAAATACGACATCTACTTTTTGCAAATCCGGACTGATTCGGAAAGCATTGTTTCGAAACTGCATCAGGTAATCAAAAGCTTTACCGAGCTACTTTCCACGCTCTATTTCACTGCTGATTGTAACCACAAATTCATAATTAGTTTTGTGGTTTCATTTTAACGGAGAAACAAGAGTTTTCGATGAGGGGATTATTTTAGCGATCAAATTTTGGGCGGTTTATCAAATTGTAAATTCTGGGAACACAAATTGATGACAGTGTTGGATGGCGATAAAATACGTAGCTTGTTTGGAAAGGTTCAAGTGACAGGAACAAAGATGAAACACATTGTAGCAAGAACGGTGCGAGTTTGGTGTAACAATTGAGCTAGACGCAGGATATTGCGCGCACATCGCCGCACCTGCAGCTGACTCCAAAAGGACTGTCTGACTTCACATTATTGCGTTTTATTGCGAGACACTTACTGAGCAGACTACGAAATGAAAACGATTTAGCTACGGTCGAGTTCGGAAACAGAGTGTTAATTTCTAGTTTGTAGGTAAATTTTTCGTGAAACTGAATCGTTTAATATAGTTTCGTCACAATATGAAAAAATGGATAGAATCTGATACTATACTTAAATTTTGTAAAGTACGTTCAAAAATTTCTCCATAATTTGACCAATGTTTCTTGGAGAAAGTTTTTCAGTTTAGTGCATTTGGACACCCCCCGAAATACTTCCAGTTTTTTTTAAGTCTAGTTTAGCTTAGTATTAATTGTCATTTGTCCCTTTATATTACCCTTGTTTACATTAAAGAACACTTTTATGTTTCCAACTTTCATCATCATTTTTTGATGTCTCATTCTAAACATTCAAACATTTAACTTGATGCATGTACAATGGCCAAATTTTTAACAAGTATTTGTATATATGCCATTAGTGATAAATTTTATCATATTTCATAGGTATACAGAGTAATTAAGAGCATTAAATCGTTCCCTTGTGCGGTCGGAAATATCACTGTACAATCAACACGGAAACGATGATAAATGAAAGCATTAATGTAGATACAGTGCTGAAAACTACCCCCAATGCAGCCATCACTTATCATTAACAGCACGATGTAGTGGCTTTGAAAAGATGAACGGATGACCCAACAAACTAAATCAGCGGTAAAAAGAAGTCGTATTCATATCTGGACTTAGGATAGAGATATCAATACAGTGTGTTGTGTCAAATAAAATTTAATATTTGGGAAGAATACACAAGCGAAACAAAACAATTACTGGCGCGTGATGAGACTAACAATTATGCAATAGCAGGAAATGAAGAAGAAGGCGGATATTCAATTAGAGGATCTCTCGTCGAGACAGAATCGGTGGTGGACCCAATAATATCTCGCTGAGTGGACATTATTGGCAGCTTTTTTTACTCCAAGGGTTTATCGCTGAAATACACGCTGAATTCTAAACAAGCTGTAACATTATCGTTTACAAACATAGCGAAGGCGCTACAAATTGCCTGCTTCAAAAGGCTAATATTAAACGATCCTAAAAATTAATCGATCTGAAATTTGCCAATCAAGCGTATAATATTTTTTTTTACGTACATACATACATATATCACGGCTATATCCTTTGCGAGGTAGGTGGAGCGTAAACGACCGAGGAAAACTAACATTTGCGCCACGTCTGACAAACATTTCAGGTTAATTTAGAAAGTTGTGTATCGCCATAGTGGCAGGTTGTCAGCCCATCGCCTAAAATTGCAATACACATGAAACCCTCGTGTCCTTAATTCGCCTCTTACGACACCCACGGGAAAGGAATGGGGCGATGCTATTCTAAGCCGAAATCTCACAGAAAAGCCGACATCATACGGAAACCATATTTTACGTAATTCTCTCACAAATGTACCTACTAAATTTTATTGAAATCGTATAAAAATGTTGGGACGCATAGATAATATGATTAACTTTCGATATCAATAGATGTCGAGACGAAACACAAGTCGAGAGTTTTCATTTCAGTGTAATGAAATTAGCTTCCTTTGATCTTGGGATTGAAATTACAAATTTAATCTGTCCTGGGATCAGTCTCGCGCCTTGATTATTTACCATTGGTATTTAAAATGGGAACGCCGTACGCTCCATATTCAACTGGTGAAATGTGCCAGGATTTTTCATGTTTTAATTGGCTCTTTTCCAGGGAGAGTTTCAGTGATTGCTTTTGTGTCAGATAATCTCAAAGGAGGGGAGGGATAGACGTTGTTATTCGACTCAATATTGCTTGTTCACTGCAACGTTACACCAAAGAGGGATGACGCTCTTTTCTCAGTCGCTTAAAGAATTACTTTCGAACGTGTCGTCTATTTATTTTTCTGTTTAATTAACCTTCCTATTGTTCGTGGCCCTTTTGTTTTTTTTATTGCATACCCGGTTGGAGATCACTTGGCCAAAGATAAGTTTAAGAGAAATGCCTTCTTTAATGTCATTGTTGTGCAAATACTTTGGAACAGCGTCCCGGTTCAAATTAGGACGTTTTTTTTATTATTATTGGAAGATTACTACCAAAGGCGGTCGTTAAATAAAAGAAAATGGTTTCTGACCTTGACAAGTAATTACTGTTATGATAACGGCTACCAACACTTGGGACAAATTTTCGTGTCCTTAGAAATTGAATTGGCAAATTCCAAGATGCAATCGCCTAGGTCAGAAATTGAGTGAGTAGATCAATAGAATGAATAATCGCAACATTTTAACCTAACTGCCTCAGAAAGAAGGACCAAGAAATGATGGAAGTTTTCTAGTTTCTTTTATTATTTTAATAAAATAATAGTCCTTCCATTTTACCGACTAAAATCTTTAGGTAAAAATAGTTCTGTTAAATAGGCTTAGACAAGGATAGAAGAAAATAATTGTATCAGGCGTTACTTTGCGGAAGTCCATCTTGATTGAATTAGATAGCAAGGTATTTAGCTTCTTCCGCACTTATAATGGCTAGTAATGTGTAAAACGGTGGAAGTAGTGCGAGCAAAGTGCATCGCTTGTGCATTTGCATTAACTTGCGGTCGTACGCGTGGTGCATTCAACTAGCTGCATTACTAGCCATCATAAGTGCGGAAGAAGCTAAATACCTTGCTATCTAATTCAATCAAGGATAGAAGATGATCGCCTCATAAATTTTCTATGATTTTACGCATTTTACGCGGTGTCTGTCAAAATTTAGCAGCGATTAATAATATCTCTTCTCTTTTCGTGTAGGACACCGAGTCATCCAACGACCCGATGAACCCTGGTGTCAGAGTTTTTCAACCGCCTACTATCACTAGTAGGCCTCTGACATGGTTGTGTTACGACCGCCGTCTAAGTAATCATAGACAGCAACCGGGACCGACGGCTTAACGTGCCCTCCGAAGCACGGAACCATTTCTTTTTCGGACAATCAGTTGGTTCACCCTGCAATGTCCTAACCAGACCCGGAACAAATTCACAAAGAGATAAATATCAACTTTGTGAGTGTCCCACCGAGAATCGAACCCGGAACCTTTGCGTCGCAGGCAGTCGCACTACCACTGCGCCACATCGGTCGTCATTAATAATATGACGGTTACACATGCAAGGAAATCTGCGAAATGGTGTGGAAATCATAGACTATTATGACATGACATGACTAAAAATATAGTATATGGCATCTTATATCCTCCTCCAAACTTATTGAACGTAAAATGTCTATGCTATTTTTAATAAGCTGTAAGTCAGTAACGTGGAATCGATACAATTTTATTAATTATGCCTTTCATTTGTAACTTGGAGAGCTGCCGATTCTACCATGGTAGTATAAATAAGGATGAACGAAGAATAAAAAAATTTAAAGTTCCAATTGTGGAGAAACGCAAATTTATACATCCCGATAAAACATCTCGTTATTTAGATCGCCTTATTGATTTGTCCTCGTTTATTCTTGTTACGTCTCTGTTTGACATGAAAATCATTGCTGATCCTACAACAAACATGGTAGATACTTGCGTTTACCTTACTTAGGTTTAGTGCGTGAGAAGTTTGTGTATAGAAGGTACCTATGCTATTGATACTATGACAATCACAATTTAATCTCAAACCATATTTAGTAAGTATGCGCAACATATCTTTATATTTTCATAACTGCCCATCTCGAACCGGTCTTTCTATGAAATCCAATTTCGAAGTATAAATTTATTATCGCAATCTTCATACCCTTGTTGCAGATTCAATAATCTCCGTCTATCTTGTCTTGTCGAAGTGCAGGCGTACATTCAATCTATTCATACTGAATCTTCGATGACGTTCGATCTTGATACAGAGTGGAATCATGTCTCTGGAACACGTTTGGATACGAAGCTGACTCGGGCTTTGATTAAAGGATGTTCATACATTCGATTCGGATCTATGAATGAACAAAGATCTGCACAGAATCCAGCCGCACGTTCGTGATTTAAACATAGTTATTTGGATAGTAGGATACTACCAGCCATGATGCAAGGATGCAAGGGTTTTTTTTTGGATTGTATGCTTGGAAAAATGTTACTGCTATATAAATTCAAACAATAAAATGTTCAGAGGTTAGGGTCCGAAACTACTTGTTTAGGTATATTTCAGTCGAGGCATTCCGGTTAATCTTATCCAAATGAACTTTATTGTCAATAAGAAACAAAAATTCTGTGACTGAAGGGTAGGTACATAGGTGTTTCAAAAGTATTACTACTAACAGTGTACGTACATATGCAGTGTATTTGAAAAATATCACTACTTACGTATATAAATACTTACATTCAATTGGATAAAATAAGCTCAGCATAATTGAACAACAGAGAATCTTCACATATCTCACTTATAATTTAATTTAATGAATTCCAGTTACGAAACACGACATCCGACATCCTAATGTATCGGCGACGTCTTACAAAAGCAAGTTAATGAGGAAATGGTGTATAAGCCTCTCAATTGGATTGAATGTGCTGATTGAGTGAAAGTAAGCATCGTATTGTTGCCGGGTGCCGGCTCCGTACCGCACGCCAAAAATACCGGTTGATAACCTGGAGAAAACTGGATAGCCTCATGAATTTAGTTTATGCTTATTTATGCCCCCGCTTGAGTTTATAATTGGGTTTTCATTCAAATTGATTCAACAGATGTAGTAATTTTTGACATTATGGAACAAAGAGCTTGGGATACGCCGAAAAATAGGATCTTCTAAATCATTTCACTGAGCCGCAATTTAAGTCTTACTTAACTGAGTTTGTTAAATGTGTATAGGTAATTATAGTAGTTGGTAACAAAATGAACTAAAACTTTATTTTATCATTGACAGCCATGTTAACCTTTTCAGTATTAAACCAGCGTTTATGTTCAGGAAACGATCTGCAAAGCCATTCGATTTCGTCATCTCGTAAATAGAAGAGCCTCTTGGACGCAATCGATGAATGCTGGCTCTCGATACGATTGCGATACAGTCGTAAACTTCACCAGTTTATTGTCCCATGCAAATGGCGAGCTTATCGCCTTGCGAGATAGTCCGTCCTTACAAACTTCGTTTGCAAGCAGATGCTCATGCATAAAATTAAACTTCAATGGTTTTTGCTGTTAAGAGCATGAAATGTGGTACTTTTTAACTTGTAGACAGTAGTTTTTAATCACTGCAGGCCCAGCAAGTTTACCTACCACTTCGTTGCAACGAGTTCTTCATGAGGGTAAGACATTGTGTGTGGTGGTAAAACGTAGGTTTAGTACTGCAACTTTTGGACTACACCCCCCTTCTAAGGGCCTATCTGTCAGCGCTACTTCACAACTAAAAAAACAATTCTTAAGCTTGGTTAACCCTGATAGAAAATCAGCAACCTGTCCCACTATAATGGACTTACAGACGTATTTTTGACGCATCTGTCTGCCAGACGAAAGGAAATTAATTTAGAATTCTTACACAAAAACGGATACCATGGCACACAGTACCGTATGCGATTTGACCAAGGTGTTTGATAGACGCATCCGTCAGTCCGTCATAATGTAGGATTCACCTAAGCAGTCGGTTGAATTGGCTAATTGAATCGTTTGGACAATCTGAATTCCACAACATGCACGTTTTTATTTGCCAAAATGGATTGGCACTCAAATATATAGTTCCAGAAATGACAAGGAAACGAGATCAGTGAAAATAAAAGCCTTTTATATTGCGAATAATGTTACCTTTTCGTTAGCACACAAAACAGAAAGGAGTACGGAGTAGAACCCAATATCACAAATTCACTTAACAGAGAAAAGTTCCGTTCATTTTCTCAATTTCCGATGTCAAAATTTACCTATTCCATTATAAACATAACTGTATATATTAAAAAAATACAATAATATTTCCTTGTATAAATTCACAACATAAACAACAAAACAAGCCGGTTCGATAGTTAACTTTTTGCCAATAGCAGAACTATTGAAACCAGAAACTAATTTTAAATGCTGAAATTAAATTTTTGCTTTGAATATTTTCGGTTAACCGTTGTGAAAGTGTATTTGTCCGTTAAAAGAGTGGATCAAACTGAGATGGAGGAAAGCTAATAAGCCGGCGGTAGCGCGACGGCTCAAAGGGATAGAAGGCACCGGATAGGGCGAATTGCCGATATCCATACCCAAGCAGAATAATGAAAAGTATGCTGAATTGCGGAATCGTGAAAGGGTTCCCAATAAAAGGATGGGTTATTAGGATTCATTAATCTTTTTGTACTGCCTTCACTTTGCAAATTATGATCGGATTGCGCTGAAAATTGCTGGCGTGATTTAAATTTGCAAGACATGCTATGATAATTTTATTTTAAAATAGCATTCTCTTAAATTATATTCTGTATCAACCAATCTACATTGTATTTAGTATAAAAGGTGGCTTCAAAAGCCATAAATCAGTCGAGCGTGAGAAAACTCGTTAAAAATCCGCAAAAAAGTTCAAGCGAGCAACAAAAATTAAACTGCTCCCATTTCATATTTCATGCCTTCGAGCAATAGATAAGCATGGAAAGTTCTTTGTGGTACAAACGAGTTAAATCAACCATAAAGAGCTCAATGGGCGACGAGAATAAGTTATCATCGGTTGTTAGGAGCGCGTGAACCCACGAGCTTTGAGATAAGGCGATTTTTTCCTTTTCAAACATGGAAAATTTTTGTTGCGTCATGTGTATCGTTATTAAATCCCCCTACATCCATACAGGGGTGTCTTGTTCGACCATATTCATAAATTGGAATGTTTTTCTTTACGACAGCAAATACGACACGAATTACTCTTTTAGTGCTTCTCCTTGATAGAGCTTTGTCAAATAAGAACATATAGCATACAAATAAAAAATGGTTCTAGGTACGTTAAAATGGTATCGCTAAACGTAAAATGTCAGTGGAAAGAGATGCTTCATCCTTAAATAATGCAAAAATAGGCTGAGAATCAGTATTCCGTGATTCAAGACACCCACCACCTAATAGGCTTTAACTGTGAAATCACTTAGTAATCAGTTAGTGGGTTGTCACTCACGACGCATGATACCACCAAACTAATTAAACAATCGGTGACGTAATCTGGCCACGCCGCAGAATTAATGCCAGTCGTGGGAAACGGGTGCAAATGAAGACAATCACTCTTGCACATTGCGCCGCCGTCGTATACTATTGTCGGTGTCACATGCTCACCAATTTTGCCTCGGTTTTATGGGATTGTTGATTGTTACTAAGTAAATACGTGCCCGTTTGCCCACGTACCTACACTTGTTTGTGCACATGGTTCATAAATTAATAGAATAAAAATAAATATTACTTCTATACCTACTTTGTAGAAATAAACCGCAGGAGATCGTAGGGAAAGGCCTAGTTTTTATAGCGCCAGTGGGCTTCTTTATGTTTTGATTCTTTCATTGCACGCTGATCAATCATCGTGTACAGGCAAATCCAAAGGAAACTGTCGCAGTAACATACACGTGTCGATAATTGATTTGGCGTTGATAAAGATAATGTATTGAGAGCAGCACCCCTCCGGACTCTACGTGACTTGAATGTCGCCTGTTTTCTCTATAAGCTCCGGGAGTACACAAGTTGGATCGATACTCAAACTCGGGTTTCGGATACTTACTTCGATAAGCAGATGAGTAAACTGAATAAAGTAGAAGTCTTTTTTCTAATACTTTTCTAAAACTCTGATAAAGAATGAATACTTCGCTATCATTGTTCACTTTGGAGTTATTTACGTACCTAAAGGAAAAGTAACTTACTATCGGAATATATTTTACTGTCGAAAGATTCATTAACAGGAAAATATCATCTAGATTTGCAATGCTCAAAGCTCGCTCAGAGAACACAAATGAAAACTTTAAATATCTATTCCAGTTTACCAATCATACTCCCAACTAATATCATGAATCGGCTACCATGCATTATGCAACCAGTTGGAGTTAGACGTAGCAAAGCTGGTGCTTAATTGCAAAGAGCATAGTCAGCTAAGATTTACCAATTAGGGGGCTGGAAGCGGAACCGGCGCAGCGTCAGCTCGCTCCACCCGACCAGAACCTTTAGTGGATGCAAGGTCTAAACCGAATGCTGGCTGAAAATATGGGTTTTTAAAACTTATTTCACCTATTTTAAGTACTAAGGCGCGGCAGTGTAGTGTCCTCTGTCGCCACGCTAAGAAGATTGCGTCCTTTTGTGATAGTCAGACATCACGTCATAGCATTAATAGTCCTACGTAGCATCAAAACAATGACACAGATTGCGAAAACCCTAAAATTCTCATAAAATAAAACTAAGTGCCATGTTTGCTGGTGGATCACATCAACAAAAATGTCCATGTCGAATAGAGACGTAACAAGAATATGCGAGGACAGAATAACGCGATCAGAATAACAAGATGTTTTATAGGGAAACATAACTTTGCGTTTCTCAGCGTTTGCAACTTGGAAATTTGCCATTCCTTCGTTATACAACCATGGTAGAATCGGAAAGTCTTCCGGTTACCTATTAAAGTGACCAAAAGTTACTAGACATCTATACAGACATTATAAAAAACCAGTATAGGTTGACCTCAAGTGCAATCGCAAGCAAGTTGCTGATTAAACCAGCTGGTAGGTACTAAGGAGTTATTATTTTGCAATCTATCATCCGGCTGCATGAACGGGCGGCAATGTGGTAATGTGCTACATGAAACCTGACTAAGCTTCCTGATCTGCGGCCTTCGCGTGTCTCGAATTCATTAATCGATATATTTGAATGTCATAATTCACGTTTGAAATGTTATCCGGTAGTTTGATCTGTTCCTCATTGTTTTAGCAAAATATTGGCGTTTGGTAGTGACAGGCTGGAATTCTTAGAGGATTGTTACGTTAATGTTCCCCACGAGCTGCTGTAGCTGGTGGTATGCCGAACATGCAGATCCCGTTATCAGAGGCTGTTTCGTTCACTTGATTAAGTTGTTAAATTCTTGCTTGATTGTAATATGAAATCATCGAAGAACACTTTAGTTTCATATTACACGAACTATCTACATAGAAATAATGAACTCTTGAGAAAGCACACCAGGTAGTTAAATGAAATTTCTTTTATAGAAGTATAAAAGATTTACTCTTAGCAACGAAGCTCGGAAACAAATGCTTGAATGATCTATAATAGGTACTTAAATAAAGAACAAATACGAGTAATTACTTCTTCTTTATTATTTTTCGTGTGGAATACCGAGTTGTCCAACGACCCAATGTAGAAGGCCTTTGACATGATTGTGTTACGACCGCTGTCATAATCATATACAGCAACCGGGACCGACCGCTTAACGTACCGTCCAAAGCACGGAACTATCACTTTTTTCGGGCAATCAGGAGGTTCAGCCTGCAATGTATTTATAAATTATGTAAACACTGTGTAGTTATAAAATTATGAATAGCATAATTTCTACGTATCCAAGCATTATTTATTTTAGCAAGAGGTGAAGAAGCATGTTTCAGTTCCATTTAAAATGGCTTCTTAAACAATTCACGTTTCTCTTGTTATGAATTGTCAGCGACAAAGCGTACAGAAAAGAAATAAAAATAAAGATAATGTTCCATCTGCTTTGTTTAAGAACACTTCCTACGGATTTCATTAGTCGCCGGCATCAGTCTTCATTACAAGGAAAATGCATCTCATCTCTTTTTCATTTCGTCGGGGGACACCATTTTGTTATTCGAGCATTTGATTTTCCAGCAACGAGATTTGCGCTGGTATCTGTTTAAATATTTTGTTTAATTTGCATTAATTATACAATAATCTTTATTTTAAAAGTTGTTTACAAAGGTGAGCTTATTTCTATAACGAGATCTTTTCCAGCCAACCTGTAAAACTAAGTAATAAAATAAATATACAAGATTACACACGAAGTAAACGAAAAATTACAAATAATTATTTGATAATAGTAAATAAATACACATACATAAACTAAAATAACTATAAATTTGTACATATGTTGTACATAATATACAAATAAAATACAAACAAATAAGTTAATTAACAATTTATATAATTAACAATTTAGCCATTTGAAGCGACATTTTAGCCAGATCACACGACTTTGAGAGATACTTTACCAAGCTAATTAAACTAGGTAGTTGCTTGCAGATTTTTTATCGATATTAATCTAGTTTGAACAGTTTTAGGTATCTCGTCGAGCTGTTGATGACGATAGTGGAATCTGGCAGACGCCACAACAAGATATCCAGAGGACTTAGACACAAGAACAAAAAAATATATAATTATTGAAGTTGACCTTCCCTTGGCTAATGAAATAAGCTGCAAAACCGCAATTTTTTATTTTAAATTTTATTTTTAACCGACTTTAAAAAAGAAGGAAACTCTCAATTTGTCGTTTGTCGTCGCCAATACCCTTTCTCAGCATATAACATTCCAATTCATAATTAGACGATTTGCTTTAGAGCATAAGTTAGTTGTATTTTTGATCGACATTGTTAACTCTTGCCGAGGTTGTAGGTTCTCGATTAGTTTCAGAGAGTACTGCTTTTATGAGATAACTAAAATGGAAACCTACCTTACATCGAGTTCATTTATGGTTTTAATACTCCTACAGTGATTTGATTTAAATTAACCTTTTAGGTTAATAGAGGTTATGAAAATATCGAGTTTTATAATAGGTATATTCCAAAAGCAAGCCGTGGTGAAACAGCTGTGATATTCTCAAGTACACATGCATATTCAGAGCCTAGCTGCTTAGCAATTCTTATCATATGCAAAAATTCTGCCATAAAAGCTGAATGGAGCAATGGCCGCGCCTTATTTGAACTTAAGCAGAAATGAGCACTAGGCCAGCAACAATCTAGATACTAGATTTTATACTAAACTTGGAAAATTACTTTAAGGGCCTGCCTCGAACTTTTAAACGTCCCTTTCGCACTAATGGCAAATCCTGTGTGTGAGAACAGAGCGGAATCGCCATATTTAGACGATTATTCACTGTTTTGGAAATTTTTCGCTAAATAAACAAGTAATCAAAAAACTATACGACAAGAATCTAGTAATTTACAAGACGTATCGTATTCGCAAAAAATAATGTGTTATGTTCATAAGATTGCAATACGCAAAAAAGTGTAAAAATAGACCAAACTTTGAAAAATAAATCTATCGAGCAAACTTTCTTGTATCGTGTTTTCCTGCGACAAAAATCTAGTTATTATAATGAAAAATAATTATACGTTAAAAAAAGGTTTTTATCGTATTTACCAACGAAATTCGTGCATCCAAAAATACCCATTTTTCTCACGACCCGCAAATGAGGGTCGGAATCGGAACGCAACTGCGACTTTTTGTTTTAAGTGTAATAGCGGAATATTAGGTTGTATGACATATTATTATGAATATGACAACTCGCGTGAAAAATCTTTCATGTCACATTCAAACAATCTAAACTTTCATAATTCAGCAGAATAATTGGCTGTTTCTTTCTGGCGCAGCGCGAATGAAATGGACTTATTTCTCAGAAGAATAGAATCTTAACCCACGGGTTGTTCTCTGTTTACATTTGTAATTGAGCCGTGATACTTTTGAGTCTCATCGTCTCGATTTGACCTCATATTAAATTGCACTGCGAATAATCCGAATTAACCAGCACGCAGCTTCCTTATTTCTTATGATCACACTTAAATGCGTTGTTTTTAGATAATTCAAACATTTTATAAACCAATAGTCCATACCTAAAAGGTTATATTTGTATATTTTTCATTCTTTCCAGAAATTTATATCTACCAAAGAGAAGGGCATTTGGTATAAAACAATCAACTCAGAACCGCCGAAAGTACCTTGGTTTTCAGAAGTTCGTATAAACCGACAGTTGGTAGTTATGAGTATGCGCCTGCGCTCCGGGCACATACCATTGAAGGCGTACGCATACATGATGAGGGTGGTAGATTCACCAAACTGTGCCGTATGTAATGTTAGAGAAGACACATACCACGCTTTAGTGGAGTGTGCTCGGATCAGGTTAGAAAGAGAAAATTTGGAGATAGAAGCATGTTGTAAACTGCACGAAGTGGGCAATTTCAACATCATTTTGTCGAATCCTTCTTCTGCAGTTGCTATTAAATTGTACTGCATGTTACTGAAATTAATTAAGATTAGATAAGGATCTTTTTGTCATACCTAACGGGGCTGACATAGTCGCTCAGCGACTAAGGCCTTCTTTTTAAATAAAGATTAAAAAAAAAAAAAAATCTACCTAAAGTAACGCCATCCCAATGAGCCATATCTGACAGTTCGATGCCGGCCTACAATAGCGTCACCCCATTTCTTTCCCGTGGGAATTGTAAGAAGCGACTAACGGACTTAATGGTGTGTATTGCAATTTTAGGCAATGGGCTGACAACCTGTCACTATGGCGACACACAATTTTCCGTATGACCCTCAAATATTAGTAAATGTCTGTTTTTGCGGATGTTTTGCGCTCTACCTACCCCGCAAGGGATTATAGGCGTGGTATGTGTATGTATGACAGTTGTCAGTTTAATACTAAGTAAAAAAGATGTCAACAAAGGAAAATGGATCCCCATGTCATAGCATGAATCTGTCAGCTGTCAAATATAGCTTATTGAAAATGGCTCTGTGAAAATGTCAAAAAGAGCATTAAGGCTTGTACTTCGACGGAAGGAACGAAATTCAAATGAAATTCGGAAGTCATGTCAAAGAGTATATTATAGAGGTGTCACCATTTCATATAATGTTAGTCTAACTGGTACTGATACAATACTTGACGACTAATGGTAGTGCGACTGCCTGCGGCGCTAAGGTTCCGGGTTCGATTCTCGGTGGACTACTCACAAAGTTGATATTATAACTTGGAAGGAATATTAACCTACATTATATTATAAGGACCATATTTTGGAATAAGCTGAACCATTCGCCAAGAACGCATAGTATCCATATTAATTATGAACTGTATAAACTGTACTGTATGTTTGTTTGTTATTCTTCCACTTTCAGTACATGAAAAGAATTGGTCTAAAAATAAGGGCTTAATCAGTTCACAAAACACTTATCTTCATAACATCTCAAATCATATTTACAACTTTTTAGTTTTACGTTATTTCAGAAGAAGCAAAGTCATTAAACTAAATAAAGCCAACTTATTAGTTCAGGTTTAAAAATGCAAGTGGTCAGTATCATGTTACGCACTTTGCGCGAACATATTTTTGTTTCGTTTTTGTCCATCCTGGTATTGTAAATTTTTTTGCGAACTTCGACATTAAGAAACTTTTTTTGGATATTTCTTTGTCATTTTCGTCATTGCGTGCACCTTAAGCGCAACTAATACTGTTAAATTCCAATTTCAATTTTAAACGTTTATTGCATAAATCAGTATACATAGACGTAAGTTCAAAATATAAATAGCAATAACCAATTAGCGACGGCCATTATATATTCGAGTATGATATTATGATATGATAATATATAAAATAGCGCTCGCATTCTCGCACCGTTCATTAGTTTTTGAACAATATTTGTTGACCATCAGACAAACACAGAGCCGCATGCCTTAAAAATTTCATACCTTCGAACACCTTTTACAATCTTTTTCCTTTAATCACCGACACCAGTTGAATTGCTTCATAGTTAAAAATTATCATACATTTTGGTGGTATCTATTAAAGTAACTAAGAAAATTTTAAAATCGAAGGTGCTTCTAATTGTTTTTTTGACTAAGGTTTTTAATCCATTCCTATCTGGATAATCCTGTAATTTTTGGTCTTGAAATTGGTATTTTTAGAAAAGGGATTTATAGCCCTATACAATGTTTGGTATATTTCGGTGTTACCAACGAACCAGGGTGACCACAACCTTTAATATAATGATACCCTCGACCTTCCCGAAATGATAAGTACCTACCTGGAAATTAATTTTAACATTAGTATTGGCATTTTGTTCGGTGACACTCTAGGACTTTCCAGCTAGGTATAAGTCTAGAACCTTTCAACCCAGTGTTACCCTAGCATGAACATCTTGACCCAGTGCCACTCTAGAACCTTTCTACCCCATAACACTAAAAACCTTCCGAATCAATTGATCCCACTCTTGAACTGAAATCTGACAAAAATCTTTTACTACATAAATAATACTTTTGTATACTAGGTACGCAAGTTTCAAGAGATATGGGCGTGATATGTGTATGTATGTATGTACATGTACATAATTATTTTTCTCATACATGCTAGGAAATGTGTTCATTTCTTTCAAAAAAAGAAACCGCGAAGTTTTACATTGTTTGTCACGTCTCAGATCACGCCAGCAAAGTTGTATGGAAATCCTTTGCTGGTGTCCATTAAGATAAATTCGTTATACGCTAAACCCACATAATTTGATTTCAAAATTATCTCGATGACTCTCATAGAAACGGAACGTAATTTTGTATGAAACAGGTAACTAAAGACGAGGCTGCATGATGTGAAGACCCTTGCCTGTCCAGAATTAAAAAAGAAAAGAATGAACTAAACATTTAGTATGGCAGAATATTACGTAATACTGTGCCTTACAGGCGAATTTATTTTAAAAAATTACAATTGGTGGGAAAATTGTAAATTTTTATTTGTTTCGTTGTGTTGTGGTCGCTAGCTAACTTTTATAAGAAGTAGGTACAATCTTTCATTTCCTAGCCTTTTTTTGAGAAAAGCACTATGTAAGCCTCGGGGAAAATTACTTTGCTTGACTTGTAACTAAACTATACTAAACTATACTCGTCCAGCAAAGTCTTATGTGTATATTTTAATCTAGGGTCCACAGCATATTTCAAGATTCTGCGTTCACAAACCTTTTGTACCTTTGATAAGATTGCTTATTTTGGCAATGAGAAGATTTGTACCGCAAGGATTTTAGAAATATCGCCATTTTACAGTGTCACAGGGACCAAATGTTTTTATAACCTCAAAATTGGAAAAGCTTCAATATCTCTGCAAAGGATTGATCTAGAAACAAAATGATCGCATGGATGCCGTTACAAATCGCAAATCTTTATTTGTACCGCTTTTTTATACCTTGTAAATACCAGATAGAGGAGTAAAAGGCGATTAACGCTCATATGGCATTTGGTTGTTGGGCTTTCGTATATCTCCGTAAATATAGCGGTACAAATGTTCTGAAAGAAATCCCAGTAACAATACAAGCGGTACACTACATAGCTACAACCAAAAAAGCCGTATCTGCTCTAATTTACGAGAAAACAACACTGTAAAATTTGCAAGAAAATGATATGTACATGACCAAAGCTCGGCCATGGCACAGTATAATTAATAGTACTAGCGTACAATATGGTCACGCCCTGCCTCCCCCTAAAAGCGCCGCCCACCCGCGCTCGGAGGACGCTCAGACACCGGCTAGTAAGGACGTGACGACGACTTGGTGCAGCGAGCGAAGGCAGCGTAAATTATACTAAACTAATTAATATTAGAAATAATTTTGTGATTGGTGTGTATGTACGGTTGTTTGAGCACTGCAATCGACAAATCTAAAACCTGTCTTTACAAATCTCAGTATTTTTAAAGCGGTTTATGTTTGAGTAGCAAAGAATAGACGCTTATGTTTTATATTTCTTTGACATTATCCGTTTAAGACCTTATCCTATCAGTTCACGCTGAAAACAAAACAAATTCTATAAGAACAAAAAATCATGTTTTCAACTTACGTAATATTTTGGTGACCGTCATTTATTTACAAAAAATTATTCCGTTTATACTATTTGAAATAGGAAACTATTGTAAAAATTGAGCATAGACATCCACCTTACAGCATAAGTACATTATGATTCCTATTTATTCCTAATCCGCGCGCAATAAGTTTCGAGTAATTGGGGTCATCGAACTTGAACTGGCCGGGCAATGGCGGTGGCCGGCCATCCATTCTTTTACAAGCCCGCAAATCAAATTCAAACCCGCTATTACAAGGTCATTTCATATTTATTGCCGCACATTGTGTTCCCGATTCGCGAACGCACCGCGAACAAATTAACCTTAAACGTTTTACACACATATTGCCTTCGGTAATCGTTCCTGTAGTGTCGGAGATTAGCCCGGTGAAACAGACAAACAGACAGACAAAAATATTGAAAAATATAAATTATGAAATTTGTTCTAATCATATTTTAACATCATCTACGATTAGTTTTTCATAAATTTGTTCAATAAACGGGTTTTATTGTTTAATTATATTATATGTATAGATTGGTCCCCTTATTTTTTATTAATTATGGTCACCCTACGAATTGACCATAATGACAAGTTGCCGAAGGTAATATGAGTGTTAAACGCTTCTCGTTGGTAAACTGACGCAGCATAATGTAAATAGACGAATAATACTATATTAGGCCTGCGTCATACAAACTTTATTCCTTTGACGGTCAACCAATTTATTAGGTACTTGCTTGAAGAAAATGAAATATATTTCGGTCAGTATGAAGTGCAAATCGAAGTCCAGAATCCGAAATTCGCATTAATCCGCTGCTAAAAGTCTAAAAGTAGAACACCGTGGCCGAGCTTTGGTCATGTACATATCATTTTCTTGCAAATTTTACAGTGTTGTTTTCTCGTAAATTAGAGCAGATACGGCTTTTTTGGTTGTAGCTATGTAGTGTACCGCTTGTATTGTTACTGGGATTTCTTTCAGAACATTTGTACCGCTATATTTACGGAGATATACGAAAGCCCAACAACCAAATGCCATATGAGCGTTAATCGCCTTTTACTCCTCTATCTGGTATTTGCAAGGTGTAAAAAAGCGGTACAAATAAAGATTTGCGATTTGTAACGGCATCCATGCGATCATTTTGTTTCTAGATCAATCCTTTGCAGAGATATTGAAGCTTTTCCAATTTTGAGGTTATAAAAACATTTGGTCCCTGTGACACTGTAAAATGGCGATATTTCTAAAATCCTTGCGGTACAAATCTTCTCATTACCAAAATAAGCAATCTTATCAAAGGTACAAAAGGTTTGTGAAGGCAGAATCTTGAAATATGCTGTGGACCCTAGAATAAAATAGACACAGTCTTATTTTCCATACCTCGACAACAATGTACTAATACTTGCTTTCTTATAATTTGTCCTAAAACTGTGGTTGGTGATGACCGTATGCGCAGCGCTCCATATATACATTTAAACATTTCCGCCGCGGTTAAAAAACTGCTTTTGTGCCGCCGTGTCGCCGTCTAGTGTTGCATATAAATCGAACCTTACTACTTCATACTAATCTGCACTAACAACCACGTCATCCTATTATTTGATCGTAAAAATATTTTTAATACCTACGTCTAATCGGTTCATATTTTGCGTTTCGTTCGATGTACCAATCAACGTAGTATTGACATTGGCAAAATTATCCATAGCGGATAGAATGCCGTTGTTGTAGATAGTTGATATATTTTACGGCAAAATTCTAGCTACAATAATTTTTCACGGTCAAAATATCGAACAAATGTACAGTGTGTCGCGTCTGCATCATATTCCGTTTATCTATGATCAATTCTACGTCAGTTTTGACAGCAGAGGAAACACATCAAAACAAAAACCTTTTACTCCCAAGGAAAGCAGCCGGAAACAGTAAGTGTTTTGCTAAATTTCTTAATAACTAAGTTGTTTTGTCAAAAAATAGCCGCCCGGGCGGGTTCAACGTGAAATTGCCATTAATAATCATACTTAGATCAATACAGTTCGATTAGCACTGGCGGAAGAAATCTCTTACGCCACGCTTCATCACTGAAAAATAGAGGTAACTTTAAATTTTAATTTCTCCGTTATTAAATATAAAACGAGATTTTGCGCTGCCCTGGCTTATGCCTCATATCTTGAAGAATAAAAAACAAAATTTTGTTGACAGTGATGTTCTTTAGAATATGTATAAAATGCATTCTCGTAGCTCGTTTTCACCTCACTTCATGGAAGTAGGCCCGTTAATGCTCACAATTACTAGAGCCTGTTGCAAAACTTGATAATAATGCTGAAGGTTCTTCTCGTTTCCGTACACGGCTCTAAAATGCGTTACACATTGAAAGCTAATGGCTTCAGCCTTGATGCGTTAGTACCAGGAGATTACGCGTTACATGTGAACCGCAAAGGCATCTCTTACCCCGCCGGTACTGTCAGCGGCAACTCCAATAACGTCAACGTAAACTGGTTTTCCATACAGTTGTTTAGAACGCATACACACACACACTGGCATACACACACATTTTAGTCCACTGATGAATGTAGGCCTACCCCAGGGTACACCCTCCATAAGGCACGATCTCCCGTTTTTGCCATTCTGTCACTACCATTATACGAGAAATCTTCGAAACGGATAACTGGAAGTGCTGCTGATAGTGAACACTGTCATGTTACAGAGCGTACCTAAGACTTGTATTAAAATGGTAATACGCTGTTGACACAGAAAGCAGTGGTGATGAGCGTGGAGAAAGCTCGGGATAGTACGTGACCAAGGTAAAGACTAACGTAGTGCCAAGGAACAACTGTCAGTGTGGATAAGTTAAAAAAATATTTTTTATAAGAAATCTACAAAAGTTTTGTAAAAGCTCATAGAGGTTAGACCGTTTCCAAGTTTTATTTAACTACTAGCGACCCTCTTCGCAGTATCACCCGCTGCTACCCATTTTCCTGAAGGAACAAAGCTTTTCACGGGAAAAGGTTCCTAAAAACCTGCCTCTCGGATCACTCTATCTATTTAATTAAATCGTATCAAAATCCGTAGCGTAGTTTTAAAGATCTAAGCATACAAAGGGAAACGGAAAGCGACTTTATGTTATACTATGAAATGAAGTGATCGGCTTCGACTGCCGTGTGATGCCGGCTTAAAATAGCATCATCCCATTTCTTTCCCATGGTAGTCGTAAGAAGGGACATAGGGACTCGAGGGTGTGTATATCAATTTTATGCGATGAGGTGACAACCTGTCACTATGGCGATCCACAATCTTCCGAATGACTCTCAAATATTTGTCAGACGTGGCGTAAATGTCCGATTTTGGGGCCGTTTGCGCTCTGCCTACCTGCAAGGGATTATAGGCGTGATATTTATATGTTTGTGTATATGTATGTGACCATATTAAGAATATTTTACGGGTATGTATGTATACCCAGTTAAGTGCATTTTTTTCCTTACTTTTATAACTACCTACGTCGTACCTGCTAAAAATGTGTAGTTAGTAATATTACTAGAGTTGTTAAGTTTCATGAGATTAATAAAGTCACCCAAAAAGTTTCGTCAAGGTCTGTATGGGGACTTCTAACTGAAAATAAACAGGCAAAATAGAGTCCGCATTTTCATCCCATGTATATTGGTGTGCAGCGAATAGCCGTAAATGGCAGGAAGAAGGGACAAATTCTTTCCCCTGTTTTTATCAACTAATAAAATGTTAGCCGGTGCTTCAAGCTCGCCCATTTGGCTCCTATACAAAATTCCACGCGTGGATACTTATGCCATTACAAACGTCCACCTACTACTGCCGCAGGCAAGTCGCCTCGAAAATTTGATGCGGAAAATACCAAAGTCATTAGAAGTTATTGCTACTCAGATCATATTTCTTTATACTGGACTTTATAAAAGATAACGAAGAAGAAAATATTAGAAATGAAGTAGATTAAATAAGTAAAGGTTTTATTGATTGATTAGAATGTAAAAGAAAGAAGGCAGTAAATTTCGCATTTAGAAATGCAGCAAAAGTTGCCGAGTTTTACATTGAGCAATAAATTTAGGGGAAAGACAAAAAAATCGGCGACACCACCCGAACCCCGGGTTGTTTGTCGCTCGGCTATTGATTTATTTTGTCAATAAATCTAACACAGGATTAATCAGGCTAAGTTTTGTCAGCCAAAGCAATATGTCGATCGGATTCTGGTCCCAATTTTTGTGAGATGAAAAATTGCTCACCGATTAAAATACTTTCACACATACACATATACATACATATATTACGTCTATATCCCGTGCAGGGTAGGCAGAGCGTAACCTTAAAGGTTCCCATAGTCGAGTCTTAAGACACCCAAGGGAAAGAAATAGGGTGATGCTATTCAAAGCCGACATCACACGGCAAAATAAACTTTCATAACGGCTATTTAGTTAGTGGTAGTTGCATTCGGGTCCGCAGGTACTGTGATAGCAATGCTGTAAATATGAATTTTCTGAAACGCGGGACTGCTGTTTACTTTGAGCTTCAACCAAAACGTTGGTGTATGTCAAAAGTCATGAAAACGAACCAGTAATAGTAGTTCAAAATGAAATTAGAAAGTATTTTAAGTAGAAAGATACTTTGAAAACAGAATTCAGCCCACTGTAAAAATAAAATAAAGGAAGTTCGAACCGGCAATAAAAAATCGGGCATGTGCAATATCTCCCATTGTAAATTTGGAATGAACGTTCAAAAGTGGGTTCTGATCGCTGAGCCTGAGGTTTCTTCTCCGATAAAATCTAAGTTTGGCAACTCATCTTTTTAACTGCTTCGCCGTCAATTATCATTAGAATCTGGGGACGCGGCACACGAAACGCGACCGTAACTCAATATTACTGCCTATAAAGGTGAGTGATAACCGCGTATCCGCTCCGAGCCCTTCTTTATAGTCTGATTGTACTCCGCGATATAAAGGGCGTAATTTATTGGGCGGTCTATGCCTATGAATACGAGCTGATTATTATGTTTTGTTTGGTATGCGGCGCTGTGAGTTGTGATGTCACAGTGGCGGCGTTTTGGAGAGAGTGCTTTCCTTGGTATGTGGTCTTGGCCTAAATATAATAAGGACAAAATGCCATAGCGTGTGAGACGGATGGCGGGCGTCGGGCGCGTCAGGCGGAAAGCGGTTGGGTCGACGAAATTACGATGAAGTCCATGTGAACGGACCTGTTCGGAATTTCAGATGCGGACTTATCTGTGCTTCTAACACGATTAAACATCGTCTTTATTTGACCACAATGTTCCGTTTAGAGTCAAAACACGTAGTACAACAACTGTATGACACATATTGTACAAATTAGAAAACGGCGCGCGGGGCGCCTTTATATTATTATGTACTTAAAAATGTTTGGCTACTAAATAAACCCTTATATCCGTAACCGCCTTAGGTACGATTTAATTTGCACATGACACCTTCGGTTTGTATTTTAATGTTAAATCGATTGTAATGTGCATCAAATCATGTTTTAATTTTTGCTGTGAAACAACGGTTCTTATTTTGTTTTGTTACACGGTCACAGGTGTGCTAGGCTCCGTACTAAAATGTTCGATGCTCTTTGTTCAATGTACAATCATAGCTTATTTTCGGATTAAGTATTATGTACTTTTAGATGACGTTGCCTTACAACGATAAATTGTAGGTAACGTAAATATCTACGTATGTCCTTAAAATTTCATTTAACTGGCCCAATTGCGTAGCAGATACTACCCTTGCTTGCTTCTACGTCGAGGATCGCGGGTTCGATCTTCACAAGACACATATTTTTGTTAAGCCAATTTTCAACCTACACACAGCGACCGTATGTACAGTTTAATTATAGGTACGTAGTTATATGGATTTTATATAAAGTGACACGCAAAGAGATTTATTTCTAGTGAATCCGATTTGCCTTGAAATACCTAACATTTAAAAAAGTTAAACTGGTTTTATTATTGATTGACCGTTAATTAAATGGATTATAATATAAGATATTATTATGTTTGTGATAACATAGCACTTTCAGTATTTAAAAGCAACAAAAAAAAAACAGCTAGATCAAAACTAGATTTTTTCAAATCCGCCTCGAGTAACGCAGCCATGCACCAACAGCTGGAGTTTAGGCATCGCACGTCGCATCGCGGCCTCCTAAACCGATTACAGGCGCCTGCAGCGAAAACACAGCTCCGAACGGGAATTACCGGTACTGATTGTCGACGAATCCGATTCCGGACCGCACCGCCGATATCGGTATTTACTTATGTCTGACGCGCTGGAACTACGAATCATACAGTGCTAGAGATCAATAAATGCTTGATTGAATAGGTACCTTCCCAATTATTAAAACATTTTGCGAGTTAGGTAGATATACAATTTTTAGAAAATTTTGCAAGTTTTCTTAAAACTGTACACTAAACACGGGAAATGTTTTTAAAATGTATGCGGGTTTTCATCGCTTAGACTACATTCAATCTATAAAGAATGGATTAGTAGCTGGGTGTTAGTTGCGAAGCTAACCTGGTAGATGGAGCGGGCAAGGGATGAGCCGCGGTAGCGTAGCCCTGATGGAAGAGGCGTCGCCACTAGTGACGGCGAAAGTCGCAGGTTAAATTTTTGCCCGCGGTAGAAAATTTTGCAAGTTAAAAAAAAAACTTAATTCATAAACTTTATTGCACACTCTTTGTTACAGGGTTAAAAAAACACCATACAACCGAGCTGACTTTTGAATAGAATTATTCATTCAATTCATAAGTGATTAAATTTAGTTATTAAAATAACTATGCTGTTGCACACGTCTTTTCTGCCTTGCTTTGTAATGTCTCACTTACGAGGGTAAGCTGGAAGAAATTTCTACTTAGAAATAAGCTGTACCTGTTGTGTAGTATTTCTTTATGTTTTGTGTCTTTCCTGTAATGTTTTTGTGTGCAATAAACTGTAAATAAATAAATAATGATTGTATTTAGTTCATCCTTCTGTATACGTTGCAGCTGAATAAAATTATTGAAAATCAGCTTACTCGTCTCACCGTCCTTTGTCATAAAAGTTATCATAAAGTTATCAAACTCGGTCTAAAAGTTTGGTTTAACTCTGGTTTACGGTTTTAAGGCGAGTGTAGCCGTCAATGACCTCGACAGTGGCGCCACTTCACAAGTTTTCAGTTTATACAAACAATCTATCAGAATGTCCGATGTCCAAGTTTTTAGTATTATCCTTAAGTAAAATTAGAACATACAAACTCAATGAAATATTCGCTGCAATAAAGTTATGGAAAAAAGTGCCTACAAACGGCGCCACTGTTGAGATCGTTCACGAGTACACTCGCCTTGATATGGTAGAGATCTTACTAGATAAGTAGGTAAAATATCACTTGCATATAGATTTACGGTATTTATAACACACAAAAACACGTAAAGCATTTCAAATTGACCTTCAAAAATTGCTCACGCAGAAGTAACTATATTATATACCTACTAAAGCTATTTGAACTTAATTGTTACGAGTTACTTAACTACCTAAGCAATTGTCCCGTCTACCCTAGTCTGGCCTAGCCTTAATTAAGGAAGGGTAAAATTACGACAAAATATATATTTAGATTAACTACATAGTTTGTTAGGGAAACTATAGTTCTGAAATGCCTACTAAGCCTAAAAAAATGGTTCTCCTATACAAAATCACTCAAGTTGCAACTAAATTTTGTATGGGAGGACTGATATTTTTTCAATATAACAAAAAATATAAAATCAAAAGTTGTTCAGTTTCACTTCTAGAACACGCCCAGAAAATATTTACTTTTCTCCACGAAACACCCTTCAGTGGTAGGTGTCTAATTAGTTTACAAAATAGATGGATTACTCGTACTAATAGTGCTATTATGAATTCCGTTTAGGTGTAGAAGAATTTACAACACCTTCGAATGCTATAGAGGTGATGCTAATGTAATCGAGCACCACCCATATTTTTACTTTATACAAACTTGTGACTACTCCGAATTACCAGCAATTTCAAAAACGTGTCAAACAATAGTATTGCACTCTGTAGAGGACATTAAATAAAACGTGTTAATAAACAAATTGTATTACAACAAAGACAGTACCAATTATCCAATCAAGATAGGTACAATATAGGTATTGAGCAGAAGCGGCACTGCGTTGAGTTGAGTATTGTCTGTACTCTCGGTGTCTTGCCAGAGAGCTGACAACGTCAAGAGGTGGGCGATTTGACGATCAAAACTTTATAGGAAAGAAAAGAAAAGCTAGGAAACCTTGCTTATTTATTATGTTGGGTTGGGTTGCGTACTTACTTGCAGTGTGCAAATAGTGGTACCAAAATTTAACGCCAGATTTATCTGTGTTGGATACTAGGATATGGTCTAATAAAATTAAATTTTTGCTTATCGACTCGATAAAAAAGACTGCGATGGTGGCCCTGGGTCCATAAAATCAACGTCGGTCGGTGGGGAGCACGGGCTCATCCGGACTTGTAGTAGGTATGTTTGTTCAAATAGCCAGCTCAATTACAACCTCAGGGCAAGACTGGCCTTAGGAGTTGTTCTGAGAAGAACGGATCGAACTGAATCTACCCGGTATATGCCAGTGATTTGCAAAAGAGGGTACAAATAAAGGACCTCCCCGCTCAAGGCCTGCGCTGAAATTTTGCAAGTTCTCCAAAATTGTCGTAAGAAATTTCATCGCTTATCAAATCGTTGCAACCCCAGACGCAACCAGCTCTCCGGCTAGCGGAGTATTGTAGTAATTGCGTCAGCTAATGGCATTAATGTTTGTGCGCGCGCGCCGGAGCGTGCTCGCTATCGCCGCTTCCACTGCTGCTCCCATAGATCCGATTAGTCGCTGCAACGCCCTTCGGCGCTCCAATGTAAATGCAAAATACCTGGTAAATAAGGCTTTTAGGTAAATAAGCGATAACGCCCGGGATCCTGCTTAGGCTATGTGAGGCACTGGTTTATGCAAATAAGTCTCCTAGGGGTTTTGGCAGCAAGCAGCTAAGTAGGCATACAAATTGGAAAGCTTGGTACACTGCAACAACTCCTAGTAAATATAAAACACTTGAAAAGTACAGTGCCTTTCTATCAATAGGGGAATGTATTGTAAGAATATTGATCAATATAACAGTGTGATCAAGTATGCAGGTTCCGCCAGCCAATACTAGCTCTACTGCCGCGCATTAAAAAAAACTGTTTACTTATGTCATATTATACTTCAATATGAGTTTAACGATTCGTCATTACAGTTCGCAAACTTGTAAATAATCGCTACATACAATTACTCGGTTGAAAAGTTCTGACACCAGTGTTCATCGGGTTGATCGTCAACTCGGTGTCCCTTTCGCAAGAAGAAGACTATTACTTAGGTCAGCCACAATAGATCTGCACAGGTCGCAGTGGCTATTGGTCTTTTAGTACCAATGTGATCTAAATGTAGTAAAAGTATTCCTTTCGAAAATTCTTGTAAACTAGTCTGAGCCGGAAACTGGATCGGCGTCTACCGCCAACATTTACCCTGAAAGTCTCATTCTATTCAAGCCGAAAGGCTGCTTATTAAGGAGAAAAATAAAAACACTTACCTAAGTAATAAGAAGAATGAAATAAGAAGTCATCGATGCTTTCTATACAGACACATATTAGTTTAGCCTTTGCCACATCGCAAAATATTTCTTGATAATTTCAGAAAAATATATATCACTACTACAGTGATAGATTGTCAGCCATAGCATAAGTATGAAAACAAGTTCATCGTCGTTAACTATAGTACACCCTAGGTGATTTAAACCATTACAGGAATTCTACTGTCATTTTTTAATTCCTTACAAATCCTGTTATTCGTACTAATTATAATTATTCATGCATTTTCAAAGTTTCGAGTATGAATGATTAAATAAGACGAGAAATAATTAGTTTTTAGGATTGAAAGGATAAAACCGAGGTTTTGAATTTGTTATTTTCAGCATGTTTGTGTTTTAATGACTCGAGTCAACACGAGGAATCTTTTATGGCACTTATCTCTTTTAACGTCTGTTCCTTACACGCATTAACCCAGTTTTGAAAGATTTTATATTCGTGAAAAATACCATTGAGCTCCTCAGTTCAGCGCTTGCCAATGTTGCTTTAGGCGGCTCTCCCACTGCACCGCACTCTGTCGCGTAGCGCGGGATAGCAGATTTTAAAGTTGTATGCAAGTACATCAGTACGTATCGAAAAACCGCCTAGTGCAACACACCGACAAAGCTTCAACGCGCAGTGGCGGGATCTGCCGCTCCGCGCTACGCGTCGAGGCGCGTTCCCAGTGTGTGAGGCGCCTTAGAGCTACATGCGTACTGAAATCACTCCTATTACTGTTTGAACATAAAATATCCCCAGGCTTAAAAAGTTGATTCGCTCCAATAACAAAATATTATTGAGTCTTCTTCTTTTGTGTGGGAGACCGAGTCGTCCAACGACCCGATAAACCCTGATTATGACATGTGAACGGTGTTGAAAACGAGCTGTTGTCGTTTTATCATATTGATTGCAATACACCGAGGCCATCGACTTGTCACACATTGTCCGAGTAGAGAAACGTAATATACACTACACTACACATATCACACCTATAATCCCTTGCGGGGTAGGCAGGCGATCAACTAGCCCAAGAAATTGAACAACTTTACCCAAGGAACATAGGTCGAAATACGACAAAAATTATAAGACCTTCCATACGAAATGTTCCAGCCAATTGTGTCAATTTGTACGGGGAGACATTATTTTTAATTTTTCGACCTATTTTTCATAGGAAATGTATTCAGTTCCATGAGCTGGTTAAAAAAATATATCTATCCTGTATACTTTATTGCTAGAGCTACAGTTCAAAGTTATTGAGTCTCGAGAAAATAATTTCACAAGTATTTCAAGTCCTTACTGTCCAGAGTAAGCATTTTAGTCTGACCATTACGGCCGTTCGTTGGCGAGACAGCGTGGTAAGCTGCGACTGAATGAACGAAATACCTATTCAGGAAGGGTTACCATTCATTCGAATACTGCCGGACATAGTATTTTATTTGTATAACCAACTGAGCATGGGTTTCTGCAGTAATCGTGTGTGCTCTTATTCGGTCTCAAGGATATATTTATGCAATTGCATTTTTAGTTTCTGTATTAATGTACAATTTATTTTATTTTAATTTTTTTTTTTTTACTATGAAAGGTCAAAATATTTTTATTGAATAAAACATTAAATTTACAATAACAAAATATGTCCGCGACATGGATCATATACAAATTATATTCAGTAAGATACGTAGATGTGCGGGTGATTTCTATCAAGTGGCTCGTCTTCCTCTGCTTACATATGGGTACCTACATAGCATAAAAATATGACTAGAATTTTCGGTTTTCAGATAGTAAAAGTCCTAAATATTATATTTTAAAATATTATTTGTTTCAGGAAATTAACCTAGGTAACCGAAACGCTTGACGTAACTTAGTATTTTGTCCGTCTTTTACGTTAAACATCTGGCTACCGTAACTTACTCGAGAAATATTTTTCCGTTTCCAGATTCCGCCAGTTAGCGTTGAACAAAGTTTGTTTTCAGTAAGCGGTTTAGCTCCGGTAAGAGGACAGGTGAAGTGTCGTTGCTCTTCAGTGCTCGCGATATCGACATACATACACCACCTATAGCTGCTGGTACCAAACTATAAGCACCACATAAAATATTATGCTGGTACTCCAAACTCGGGCTGCTGTTGATAATACTTAAGGCGAGTGTAGCCGTCAACGACCTCGATGGTGGCGCCACTTCACAAAAAAGTTTTCTCTTTATACAAACAATCTATCAGAATGTCCGATGCCCAAGTTTTTAGTATTATACCTCTACTTATGTAAAATTTGTGTGTCAAACGACATGACAGACCGTGCGTGACGCACCCTAAACCCACCGTAGCCGTATTTGTATTGGAATAAGATTAAAATGTGCAATCCCTAAAATCTTCGTCTGACAGACGCATGCGTTAAAAAACGGAACGGCGGACGACAAGTGAGAGAACCGCCTTAAGTTTACCTTCTTGAAAATATTTAAAGTAATGTGATTGTTTCTTCCCTTTCAGTACTTTCTTGGAAGTGCTTTGTCATGGTCCTACAATTTTACCATTTCTGAACTTTTTAGCGGCAAATTCTCTTCAGAAGCTACTTTAGCCACAGTTTAAACAGCGTTTATTTTCAGTAAGCGGTTTAACAGAGAAAGAGGACAGGTGAAAAGTTCGCGGCCTTTAGAATCAACATTTGCCCGCGCGCAAAATAATAATACTTGTTTATTTAGGCGTAAAATGAAACATTTTCCATTTTATCAATATTTTACTGGTTGTTAAAAAGCCTTTGTATTATTTTTAACGTACAAATTGAATTTTAAATAAGTGCAAAATAGTTTCAATATTTTTGTGAGCTTCAGTTTTCCTATCACTAATGAAGTTACTATTCGTTACGTAAAATAAACAAAAAAGGCAACGAGTGAGTCTAGAATTTGTGAACATGTAGTAGAAATGTTATTACAATTTTGATAAAATGTGTTAAATTGTTCCTATACATCTGCATCTATATCATCTGAACAAAATAAAAAGGTTGAGTAAGTCAACATTTTGTGAGAAATAGAATTGTAAGTATTATCAGTATTTTCAACAGTTTCTGGTCTACATCTGCAGCCATATTGTAAGTCAGGGAGGTAGCTCCTACCGGCGCAAGAACGTGATGTTAGCTTTCATCCCTGTTACGATGCTCTCAAACTCCCCCTCTAATATTCTTTCCCAAGTACCTTATAAGTTCTC
Source organism: Tuta absoluta (assembly GCA_027580185.1). Lineage (NCBI taxonomy): Eukaryota > Metazoa > Arthropoda > Insecta > Lepidoptera > Gelechiidae > Tuta > Tuta absoluta. The sequence continues at coordinate 8,958,531 of JAQAHW010000016.1, read as the reverse complement.
TTGGCTACGCTCAGTTGCTACATATTTCAGAACTTCCCAGGAGATGTGTCAAAAATTTCAAAGCTATCAGACGGCACTTATTTACCTCGTACGTTACCTACTTTTCTGAAATCTTTGTGAGATGCATCAAAGTTGGTCTTGAAGATTTCGTGCTTTGTGATGTTCGAGAATATACGGGGTGTAAGGGACAGCCCTCCGAATACTGATAGGTTGCATGCAGACCATGAAACTGAACAACGTTCCATAAAAAATATTTCAGGAAACGTCATAATTATTATTATAAATGTAGTCCGTATTAAAACTACAAATTTAAAAATGAAACTTTTTAACTAATACCAAAACCTACACAGAGAAAAATATTTATTTAAAATAAGGTTCTACAATCTCATTCCATATTCCCATCATGAACTACGTTTTATTTGTAGCGAGCAAACAGCAAACAAAAGCGTTTAGGGTACATCCCAATTTTCCTGTTTAGGGTAAAAGCCCAATTTCAATAACTAACACTAGTACAGTAAACAAACGTAATAGGGCTACAATCTACATCAGATAGGGGTTGCAATAAAGTGAATGTTGAAACCTACAATAAAGTTTGGTTAGGGCGCCGCGGGTTGTACGGCGCGGGCTACGTAGGTCCGACACCGCGATGTTGTTTTTTGCCCCCGGCTATATCCTCTCATGATTTATGCTGTGCCTGCTCGGAATATGATTACCAGTTACGTGTCGGAAGTGCCCTTAATGGATATAAACGTCGTATTTAACTGGCCGGCAAATAAAGGCTCAGTTTTTGTACCGCCTTGTATTCCTCAATTGGTAGGATATTACCCCTCAATGATTGGTCGGCGGAATGTTTTAGATGAGCTGTTTGTTACAGTTTATTCGATCATTGTTTGTACATACACGCATTTGAATATCACACCTTTATCTCTTGGGGGGTAGGTAGAGCGTACACGGCCGAAAAAAAAGATTCCCTTCACCACATCTTTCAAATATTAGAGTGCCGTGTCAGAAAAATCACGTACACAAAAGTGGCAGGTTGTCTACCTGTTGCCTAAAATTGTAAAACAAATGAAACCCTCGATTGCCTTAGTCGCCTCTTACAACACCCGCGGGAAAGGAGGGGGTTGATGCACTTCTAAGCCGGCATCAAACGGCATTATTGTTTGTATCTAGATAAATTTATGTTTTTTATTTTATTGCAATATTTTCTGAAGTTTCTTCGTTAGATAAGAATATAAACTTCATTCAAAAGCAAACGACAACATTATTACGACTTAACTTATCTGATTTTCGTTCAAAGCTAATAATATTTCGCTCTTTTAGATTTTAGTGAGCATAAAATAGCATATTCATATAAAAAAGTTACCTCGTTACAACACTTTTGCGACTGTCAGAAGTTTGTCGGATACGATTTTTGTTGGCTTGTGTTCGTTAGGGCTGTTATCGGTAGACTGCTAATGAGGAAAAACGTTTCTTCCACAGTGATACAGTACAAAAAAGGATCAGTATAACAAAACTTGTTCCTTCAGCCCGAAAACCCATTCACTTGAAAATCTAGCTATTTATACGTTGACCAGTTCAACCAGCATGGCGTTAGTTAATTAAAGTCTGTGGCTGATGCAATCAATTCTTCTACTAATGCTCACATTTGGCTATAGGAAAATTACTGTATGGAAAAGTTTTAGTAGTTACCTACAGACAAAAACCGTGTAATGCCGGCTTAGAATAGCATCACCCCATTTCTTACCCATGGGTGTCGTAAAAGGCGACTAAGGGACTTGAGGGTTAGATGTGTATTGCAATTTTAGGCAATGCAATGACAACCTGTCACTATAGTGATACACAGTTATATAACCCTTAAACTTTTGTCAGACGTGGTGTTCCGTTTTACGGCCGTTAACGCTCTGCCTACCCCTTAAGGGATATAAGGCGTGGTTTATGTATGTATGTAGACAAAAACAGGAAAATGCAGTCAAGTGGGAAGGATCCACATCACTTTGGCTGAAAGCGTTGCTGAAAGCTGTAACGGTTTTCTTTTACCTACTGTGACAATGACACTTGAGTACGAACTTTTGCTCCCTTCTTCAAAGAAACTTTTGCGGGCAATTAACTAGCTTGATACTCTAGATTTTTTTCGTAATTCATGACCCTTTGTTGTTGCTCAACATTAATATTTATTGCTCCAATTTGGTTGCTTTATCCCAATAACAAGATACTCTAATTGCGATTCGAGAAACGGCCTCCTTATTTAATGCGAAGCCATGGAATATTCTGTAACAAAGAATAATTTTTAAGAAGGTGTAACATGATAATCGCATGTATTTTTTAATGTTCATAAAATCATCCAAATAAAGGTATAGGTTTGTTTACAGAGCACCCGAGTCTATTTCTTGCGAACTCACTGAGGCGCACATAATGTCAGTCAGCAATAAACATTCGTTACAGGAGTTACGAGGTAAGACACAAATAAATATAAATATGAAAAATAACAATGTGATGCCGGCTGAGAATAGCATACCCGCGGGTGGCGTTAGAGGCCACTAGGGAACTCGAGGGCTTCATGTGTATTGCGATTTTGGGCGACATGCTGACAACCTGTCACTATAGTGATACACGATTTTTCTGAAACGGCCCACAATTATTTGTCAGCCAGTACTAAGGACTGTATTTTACGGCCGTTAACGCTCTGCCTACCCCGCAAGGGATAGAGGCGCGATGTGCGTATGTATATGTATGAAACATTTTTTTATACAACTAGGCGTGTTTTATCTACAGTATACGACTAAACGATGGAAACACAAACAACGCAATCCGGATAAATATTTACTCTTGTCAATTTGTTTGCCGATGCTCGTGCTTTTTTTTCTGTATGTAACCATGCAGAACCTAATCGTACCCCCATTTATGGATCTTGTGAAAAATTTGAAAAACGTAGGGCGAAATTTTTGTCGAGTCAGGAATTAATCGGTGCGCTTGCAAGCGGTCATCCCCCGATTTATGCACGGTTTGCCGGGATTCGATTATCCGGCTAGTCTGACTCCCCTCGGCTGAAACAACTTCGCAAAAAAGTGATATCATGTTAGATCGCCACTTAGAAAATATGTCAGGAAAACCATCCATACCTACCTACAACTTAGAAGTTACATAAATGCATACATCAGCCTATTGCAGTCCACTGCTGGATGTAGGCCTGTTGGGAATTGGAAGTTGGGAAGTTTCAAAGCAACGTGTCCGAAACCATAAACGTATGCCTCACTCGAGACGCCTCGCACGCACGCAGCTGCATCTATTGACATAAAATTTGAGAGTTCGGCAATTTTCGTTCCTATAAAAACTTAGTAGCGCACAACGAACCATCTTAAGAAACAAGCCGTGTCAGAGCGGGGAAATTTTCTTGTATTTTTCGGGCTCGCTAACAAGGGGCCCTACATGACCGGAATATTTTTGTCACCAATTTCCTCGCAAACGGCTTAACGTTCCAGGGAAAGTTACTTAGACTTACCTGAGCCTCCTGCGAGCTTGTCAAGATATCGTATACTTTATGGACTCTGCACATGTCTGCTATATTTCTCTCAGACGGCGGCGGTGCTGAAATGGCATTTCGATTATATTACAGCTTTATTACCCACGTCAGTTTCGGTGAAATACTGGAAATGTATTTCCGGTTTCATTTTCCGTTCTATTTAGAAAATGTACCTTTGAAGTTCCGTTTACAAACACTTCATTCTCTTATTTTAATTTATAACAAGAAGAACCGTAGCCATGGAGACTCCTTAGACTTCGACAAGCAGCAGTGGCGGTGGGTTGAGGCGTATATATCACTTAAAACGACAGAGCATAAATCTATGGGGGCTGTCGGCTCGTTATTTGTAGTCGCCACGTGAACCGACGGTTTAAGGTGAATATTAACGATATCGCCAATTTTCCGGCAGCTTAGTCCCGTCGCAATTTGTCGCCAATTGAGCAATCGTATCACATCGAGGGCTCGCGGTGCCTACAAACGGTGCTAACCGTCGCCTCCACTAAAAACTTTACACAGAGTGCGCACGCATCGTACAGCTTAGCTTTCCCGGCTGGATTGTTACTGCTGAATTTAATTCGAGCATATTGGATCGAGATCAGACATCGAATGAAAGCCTTAAAGGTCGGTATATTGTCCGCTTCCGTTTTGCGTGAAACACGCGCCGGCCATTCGCTCCACATGCTGCGGTGCAGTGAACACGCCGTGCTAAAGGTGAATATTCGGTACATTTCTCCAGACACACCACATTGTCTGGCGGGCGCAGCAAGACCGCACGTTCTGAAACGGCTATACCTTACCTCACTAACAAATTGAGCTATTCCATTCTGGAATGGAAGACTTATTTCCAGATATTAAAGAGGTTTATAGCACAAAGTAGTAAAGAATTGTTTTTAATATATTTGATTAATATAATTTAACATAACATTACAATGAACAGCCACAATAGTCCACTGCTAGGCATGGGCCTCCCCCTTTGGTGGGGTATTGCCATACTCACAATGCTTGCCAGGCGGATTGGCGAGCGCAGGGCAAAATGTTACATTCACAAAGAACGCTGCTGCCCGTTCCCTGGACAAATATAACTCTTAGTCGCTTTTTAATATACCCACGGATAGGATTAAGGTGATGCTATTTAAGCCGGCATCACACACAGGGATCCTTTATTCCGCGTCTATTCCTTTTAAAAATGCAATTGTATTGAAATGTACGGTATAGCTTAGGGCTTTCGTACAATGTTATGCTTTGTTGTCAAGGCAATAATAGCCTGGAAGATTACCGATACAGTAGCAGGCCACAATAGGACCCTCCCTGCTGAATACACACAAACGAAACGCTATTCAGAGATGTTACTCTTTCTATTTAATATCGGGGGGAATAAAATTTGTTACATACCGTGTAAATACTTTCTAGGACTACACATTCAGAGGTAAACACATAGGGTGGATCAAAAAGATCAAAAGGCTCAACACACACATCGCTATGTGTTGCATAGACATTTAGATCTGTCACATTCATACAATTTTATTTCAAAGTTAAACCTTATTTCAATCGAGTGTAAATCGATTTGAAAAACGTAAGTAATTTTTTTTATGCAACGATAATATGCTCGTATACCTACTTTCCCTATTTCGACCTCGATCGCTGAAACCAATTTGCAGATCGACAGCTAAATAAATAATTAGGTGGAAATAGCTGACGCTTTACCTGAAAATCCCCATGCAGTTTGTGGTAAACGCGCTGTCTATACAGGGACGGAGTTAGGCTTTAGGACATATCTGTTTTAATTCACAGTTCTATATATTTTTTCAAAATTGAAACCGGTTCGAGGCGAACATCAAGAGGTCGAAAATTATATGATATCAGTTGATTCTCTGGTAGCTAGTAGCTTAGATAAGGTCTGTGGCATAGTTTGATAGGCATAATACAATGTGTGGCTACAAGTCAATTTTAGAGAGACTAACTTTTATGTTATTAACTCATTCGATGATATTAAAAGAAATGGATAAAAGAAGGATGAGCTATACAAATTTAAATAATTTCTTATCAAAATTAACAGCAATGAACTCAATAGTGTCCCACACGAAAAGAAAAAGAAGAAGAATTGTATTTACGTATATTGACTGTGTTTTTAGCCACCAGTCATTATGAACTTTAACAGAAAAATTCTCTGAATACGTCCCAGTGCAAACAGGTACCTATCCAATTTTGCAAGTTGTCAAGTACAGGCACGCATACACGCAGTATGCCTAGTCAGACGGTGGGCACGGACTGCAACAATCAGGGGGTAATGATTTGTCGCTTCTGCGGGGATTACCCCTGGATACACTTCCCACTTCCCCCAGTTTGACAGCCACAGTCCTTTGTAACCGAAGGGCACTAACCTACTGGTTTGAATAAATTTCCATCTGTGAGGGAAATCTGTGCGCCTAGACAAACGTAGTTAGGAGAGCTGCAGTGTTGAATCCGCTTCGTTTCTCACTCTGCACGTTCGCTATCTCTTGTTTAACACATTATATGCCAACCTCCATTATGATGTTGCAGGTGTGGCATCGTTTGAGATGAAAATCTTGTGACTCTGTGTAAATTTGAGAAACTGAAACATTGAAGTGTCCAAAATGTAGTTATACGAATCACTTTTTGTTTTGTATGTACCATCAACTGACCGACTAACATTCTTTTTATTGAAAAAAAATACTTGACAAGATACAAGAAACATAAGAAATAAATTGGTCTCTGGTCAGTCAGAAATCATTTATTCTTCTTCTTCTTTTCGTGTGGGACACCGAGTCGTCCAACGACTCGGTGACCCTGGTGTCAGGGATTTTCAACCGCCTACTACCACTAGTAGGCCTCTGACATGGTTGTGTTACGACCGCCGCCTAAGTAATCATTTATAAAAACCGCAGACTCAGAATTATTCTGCTAATACTTCAGTCTTTCATTACATATCAGGTCCTATTTAAATTCATTGCCAATATTTTTAGGGTGAGTTCTACTCGTGAAACTGAACAACTCATGGAACATAGGTCTGAAAATGAAAAAGTTGCATTTCATCAATATCAGGAAATTGGATAGGAAATATTAATCACCTGAATATTTGGAGGCAGCGTCCATACGCGGCGGCGTATGCTTGCCATGTCACTGTGACGTCACTCCGACCTCAGATTATGCACCCACATTATGGAATTTCCCTGGAGCTATGGGGATCTCATTACTGTAAGTCCACGTAGAACAGGGTTGCCAGACATAGGTGTTAGCTAAAGGTTTAATTTAAAGGTACTCGCAATTAACTAATAGGTATAGAATGTGATTATTTTCCTTTTAATATCCCTGAAGATGCAAAATCCCTGAAGAAGCCAAATAGGTTACGAAAAATAAAAAGAACATAAAACAAGTACAAGTAAAGATTATTTAAATATCCTACGTTATCAAGCTGTATGACTTGGTCTTTGATGATAATGTTAATGTTAACAGTATTTTATACAGATGTTTTAAACTATACAAACTTTCAGGGTGCGTTCTAGATGTGAAACTGCGTTTCTTAATATAGGTAAAAATAAATACTTTTTTCACCACTATAATGATATTTCGTTGACTTAAAGTTAGGTACAAAAAACACCTTAATTATAAGTTTCACACTAGCGTTGAAACTAGGCCGAGTTTGTATCATAAACGCTAGTTTCCTCCCAGTACATTGTGTTACTCTACTCTACTCTACTCTGTCCATAACATTGTGTTTTTTAACTTAATTAGATAACTGCAATAATACTATAGTGATAAGCGAGATATCTGCGTAAAGGTGAAAAAAGATCTGAGTGCGCTGACTTCTATTGGAGATATAGAAAAAGTAACTGCTCTGATTCCAATTTTCAAAATTTTTTCAAGCTCTAGTGCAACGGATACTGTGTCAAAGGCTACACTAGTTACAAGTATGAATTAGAAGTTTTACAAAATAGCGTATTTTGTGTTACTATGTCAATATTTTATCCTTTCATAATATTGGCTGGTCAATCTGTAGGTATATTTATTTTAGGAGCTGGCAGCTCCAGCGCAGGTCAATGATTCCACTTAGAGGATTTAAACGCTTATGTATGGAGTATTTAGGATGCAGGCCGCGTTCGCAGGCAATTTAATCACGAGATATGCGTTTTACTAACATTACCAACCATTCGAGATTCAGTGTGCGCTGACCTGAATATTTCAATGGAGTGACTATAAATGATAATATCATATATATTATGTAATTAGGCTATGCATGTGAATGATATGCCTGCATCATGAAATTCGTTTGACGGGGTGATGTATAGAATACCATCGCTATCTATAGACTTTCGTGTGCCAATATTTCCACTAAACTAGATTTTGTGGCAAGATCTTTTCATTAATTTACAAACAAAAATACTATTTTTATTCCTGCCCAAAAATATAATTGGAAAGTGGATAAGGAAAATCCCTTACCATAACAAGTTTGGATGGATGATATGGGAACGACGAGACGAGACAAAAATCGAGTTATGCCACGGACTGGCGCATAGAAATATCAGCATAAATTCGATTTATCTAAGCAGTATTGCAGCTGCAATATGAATAATATGAATATTCAACCGCAGTATGCAGTCACATTATTATGTTCACGATAACAAGGTTCGTCAGCAGAACGCTCGTCGCTCGGCTCGGGTGCGACCGCTTTATGCCGACTCATGCTAAAAGCGCACCGTATGGCACTCCAAGCCAGCAAATTTCAGACTAAGCTGTCTGAACTATGCTCAAACTTACCCACTTTATGTGGCGATCATCTTACCCCACTCACACATTACTCAGAAAGAACTAAAGCCCGAGAAAACTTTATACAAATACAGAAAGTTTTAAGACGACTTTCAGTTTACTTAAGCTTAGTGAGAATTCTTCACTGAAATCCGATACTTGGCCGAACACTGGTGAATCTCACTTTGTTGCCAGTCGTGTGTTTACTTACGAGGCCGCCAACTCCCAAATCCGGATCCAACAAGTTCAATCCGAGCTAAACAAGTTTCAAGTGAAATAAGCAGCCGTCGCACACTTGTTTCCTCTTGCCTCAGGGAAAAAGAATGGAGGAAAGAGTGTATAGTGCATGCATACGTAGGGGTAACGCGGGGCAGGCGAAGGCGCGGGGGTCACGGCGCAAATCTCTCTTGTTCAAAATGAAGTTACGGAGAGCCGCTGGAATTGTGTTTTATATTTTCTGCAGCATATGACGCGCGAAAAAACTTGGAGATAGTTTCAGCTTCCTTTTTCGACGACACTCTCTCCGCTTGCAGTATTACGGAATAAAAGTCCTTCTTTTAACATCACAACCATTTGCCAAGTTAAAGCTGGTATAACTCAGGCAAAAAGTTTTCGGGCTTGTATAAATATTAAAACAATGTTTTATTCAAGGTTTGTCTTTGTTGAGTGTTGGTAGAGATAAATCTGATGTACGTTTTGACATGATTATTAAGGCCCATTTAACTTGCCTGACTCGACTACGGGCTTTGCATACGATTAACGAGATGTACTTCGGGAGAGTGCATAAGACACTTAAGAGACAATTATGCAGATACGTACAACGGAAGCTCTTTTTAGTGATAAAGTACCTATAGAGAATCTTTACTGAGTGTGTGAAGAACAGTGTGTATCGACAGAATAAAAAATTATAGAATTAGAAAGTAACAATTTGCTGACAAGAGGCAAGTTGTAAGGCATCCGTCTATTTGTCGCCTTCGGCTTTGGCATATGTGACGAAACCACTTTCATAATTCACTTTTGCCTGTTGTATAACTTAGCACCTCAAGTCGATAATATCTTCAATGGAAAAAGCTTACATTTATTATTAAATTGCTTACTTTCGAATAGAAGCTAAGCCTGCTTGTTCTAGTAGTTATGTTATGTTACATAGAAGTGGTTAAATCGTACTTGAAAGCACCTCGAAAGAAGATTAAACTATCGAGCGAACTCGGACCGGAGGCGGCAGTGGGTGTGAGCGAAAATGAAAGTGTATAATATTAAAACTTTTGTATGCGTGCCTCTAACACCTGCCAGGCAAATTGAATGTATATCTATAGCTACAGTTATAAACGCATTTATATAAATTGCTGTCGTGACATTGACTCAAATTGCTCTATGAAGTATTAAAATATGCTTTTGTAATGCTTTTAGCATTAAATGACAGGTTGTTATTACTTTTTCTTCGTCTCTCTTGTTAGATTGGTATTCAGGTTAATCGAAAACATAATTGTAATGTATTTTGACGTTAATGGTAGTTGACCCGACAAATTTATTAATACCTATTGGTTTAGTAATAAATTACATATTCATACATATAAGTAAGCTTTTACATGCCTTTGCTTATCTATACGGCGACTGATTTTCATAACACGGCTATATTTTGAAAGTACATGCCCAGTTACTAATATCAATTTCATTGATGGAAAAATAGAAAACGTAAATTGAATATTACAAAAATTACATAGTAGAGTTTAATCAATCCCTTTCACGATGAAAAAATCTGAATGTTTTTTACGTAACAATGGAATAGTAATTTAGATGCTCTACGCTGCTAGTTAGGTAAGTAGACAATATTACGGAGAAGAGTCACTGACCCAAAGCCATTTTGAAGTGACCACACCTAATTCCAGCTTAGATAAAATAAGAAGTTACCTAACAGTAAACTCGGTGGCTAAGCCATCAACAAGTTACCGCGGACGTATTCTGTATGGAAGGTTAATATTGTTATTTATTTCCAAGTCAAATAAATTTGAATAATATGTGACAATACTACAAATAAGGGAGTTGAGGGTGTGTATTGCAATTTTAGGTGATGGGCTGGCAGCCTGTCACTATGGCGATACACAATTTTCCGATTAAGGCGTAATATGTATATGGGTACTACAAGTACATGAATGTCACCATTAATTTCCAAACAATATAGCCAGCCTTAATGTCTAACAAATGAAAGGAGTATTTTCGTCTTACTGTGATTATTTATTTTATTTTATAATTAAATGTTCACAATGACAAGCAAACAGTCACAGCGTCGCCTACAAGAATGCTTGCGTAGGCTGCACAGAATACGGCTCTTGTTCGTTTGCATGGTATTACTAAACTTCGACATTTGTGAGATACCAGCGAAGGCGATAGGCGACGTTAACTCGGCGCGCGAGCCTCGCTCAGAACGCACGCCTCCTACTCAAAACAGGTGTTTATCCAAACAAAACTTTTTCTTTAAACTTTTATATCCGAACTGGCCGGATAGAAACGCCTCAGGGACTACAGACTTTTAAAAGAAAAACTCCGCTTTCGATTTTTAAATTCTCGACTAATTTAGTTTTTCTTTTGTTTCAGATGTCTTCGAAAGTGAGTTGGTTTGTCTGAGTGATTTGACTGCCGAAACGACGGGATTGTGATGTGAATTTTGTGTGTTCAGTGCCAAAGTTTAACTTTGTGTAAACCGATGAAGTTTCAAGTGTGACTGTCTATTTGGAGATTTTGTGAAAACCAATCGCCATGGAGACCGAAGAGCTTACGAAACTCGTCGACGGGATATACAAGGTAAGTTTTCTGTCATTCATATAATTTTAAAATTTCTTGCTAATCTTCAAGTGTATATAAATGGCGCTGAGCTAAACAGAAAAAAGTTTATTTCCAAGGAAATGCAAGTACATAGATGAAATGTATTTATGACTGAAATGTCGAATTTTCAGCTTAAAATCACGCCATCTGGTTTAAATTTATAAATAAGGTCGAAAATTATCAGATACAAAAGTTCTCGTTAAATTTCAAAGACCCTAAATACACCCTGTAGTTAACTTCCCTAAAGTTCATAATTAAATAATAAGTTAAATAGAGATTGCTTCATGCAAAGTGTAGAGTATGGCAACATTAATTACCGTAAGTGTGCATGAAGCAATTAAAAAGCAATTCGTATGTAATTTACGAAAAGTATAACCTAAAAAAATTACAAAACTCGTGTCGTTAGCATAGGCACTTTAGTAAGAAGTAAATATTTTTATATAAGTAAAATTAATTAAATTGAAACTAAAAACAGAATATTAGGTTTGAATTAAAATTGTAGGCCTCCGTATCAAATATCTTTTAAGTTCATTTCAATTTAACTTTGGTTGTTCCATTTTCTACGAAATATCTTTAGTTATTGAATTCGGTTTACTTAAGCAAGAATATTCCTGAGATCTAATTTTGAAGGAAAACTTAATTATGTAGGTACATTTATTTCATTTTATTTTTTTATGTCAAGTCATGCGAATAAGCCAAGCAAATCATTGTAGACATTCCTTAATTAAATACCTACGCTAACGGATATTGCTGACTTCATGATGCGACGAAATCTACTGCCCTTACAAAATATATATGTCGCAGTAATATGTCAGAATTAGGGATTCGGCTGAATTTATAGGATTTTGTCCAAAAGCCGGAATATGACCTAGTTGCAAACTTTATTCCACCATCTTTCTAAAACTGTCACGAAATTCGGATTTATTCCTAGGATTTTGCGGAATTTCGAAACTGGTTTTTGACTAAGACCAAAACACTAGGAATTTGTCCGAATTCCTACACTTGTTTAGGATGATAGTAGAATGAAGTCACAATTTTGCCAAATACCGGCTTTTGGACAAGTTCCTAGGAATCCACCGCATTCCTGATTCTGCGACTTTACTGCGACATATACAATCTTTGGATTTTAAACATGCTCGGTCGTCATATAGATGCATTATCATACCTATTTAACAAAATAAATATTTATGCCAACTGGTGCTTTGCAAATTTTCAAAAAAACATATCAACAACCACAACCGTAAGACGTCCCCTGCATGACATAGGCATAGTAGAGTCCCTCAGGCGCCTCCATAGATAGACCACTAGAAAATATTTTAAAAAACATTTAAAATCCAACACAAAATATTAAACTGTAAAGGGGATCCTCGTGCACCTGCCGTGTAAATGTCAAGGTCAAACGGTCAAGTTAAATGTCGACAAGAACATTCCACTCGATTTCTCCAAAACGATTATCTATACGAAATAAATATGTATGTTTATCGCATTCCAACGGGGCATCCGAGTTAAGGACTTGTTTAGGTTTTTTATGGGCACGATTTTTAACAATATTTATGTGTAATGGGTTTATTAACCTCAGTTTATAAATTTTCAAGTCACGTTTAACTGTTCTTTTACATTCCTCTATTATTGAGAAAATCGTCCCGTCGTTGATGACTTAGCACTTCAATGCTAAAAAATTAAAAGTATATTCTAGAATTCGGATATGATCTTTCTAAGCTTTTCTCGTTTTAAATACACATAGAACGTCTAAATGTCAAATAGAAAACGAATTTTGATTTGATTAAATTTAAATAATGCGAATGGAATTTTCGAGTGAAAGTTTGATATCCGCATTTTTACTACTCTGATTTCAAAAATGCTTAACAAACTGGAAATGAAGTAAGGAAGCTGTTTAACTTAATAGCATTCTTTTCATGAATAATTATGGAATTTACATCAGTGTTTACAAATAATCAAGACTTACACCTCACGTTTACGAAATAAGGAATCCATTAAGGCTCTACGTAGGTAAATCACTTTAAAGTATTATTATTGCAAATGGAAAACCTTATCATTGAAATATTATACTATTTATAGCAAAATATACTTAATAAGAACATTTTGTTAAATTATCTTCGTCGTCTTGATACTTAAGCTTACTTTCATTAACTGTGTCCAGTCATAAAAGTACCTAAAACAAGTTTTAAAAAACAAGTTTTTGTAAAATTTCGTACTGCGGGCAGGATTTGACCTTGCGACTTTCGCCATCACTAGTGGCGACGCTTCTTCTATCTGGGATACCGCGGCTCATTCGTCGTCCACATATTGTAAAAGCGTATTTTAACTATCATCAATCGCGGGCGATGAATGAGCCGCGATAGCCCAGATGGAAGACACGTCGCCACTACTGATGGCGATAGTCGCTTGTTTAAATCCTTCCCGCGATAGAAATTATTGCAAGTTTTTTAAAATTATATACTCAACAAAGGAAGTGTTTTAAAATCTGGTATTCTACAAACGTGTTTTCTAGCGTTTAATTTGTAATATTTCGCATATTTGGACAAAGTTTCATATTAAAATTGTCACAGTGAAAATGAAATAAAGTTTCGTCATACATTTTCTCCCAAGCTAGAACTGTTTTGAACAATACATAACGAAACATATTGTGCTTAAAGAGGATGCAGTGTGAAGAGAAATATGGGGCGATTATTTTATTTTACTGCATTTTTCATGACCAAAAAATGCTAAACGTTCGTCTGCAACAGTCATTTTCGGGCGTAGAGTCGCATTGTTTGTAACATGCATGAGATTTATGAATAAATATTATTTTATAATGCAGAGTCAAATAAACTTCATAAATTAAAAAATTACCGCACACGACTGATGGGTTAAATCAAAAGAAAAAGTCGTCACTCAAATTATTATCAAGGATTTTTAACAGGTGTGTAGATAAGTTTTTAGCTTAAATTAATTTAGCCAAATCAGTGCCAAGTAATACATGATACCTACTTCAATAATGTAGCAGGAGATTCCTGCCGCTTGCCGTACAAAACGAGGAATCAAGCATCTCATTTTAAAATTAATTATTAAATAATATTATAACAGAGTACGTGCCTGTTGTAACTTTTATCACTTTTTTACTTATCTGTCTATCACTGTAATGAAATGAGGAGAGTGACGTTACAATTATAACGGACAATTGTAAATGCGAACGATTGCTTAATAAGCGCAGACTGGGTTTTAAGAAAAAAGATTACTCAACCTTAAAATAAACGGCATAACATTTTATTATTTTTCGCTATTTTCATTCTGTCTTTTATGACCGTTATATTTACGGGGCAGCTGATTAATTTTACTCTATGTAGTGATCAATTTTCCAAACTACTTAGAGTTTCTTCATAAAGTTAAATCTAGCTTTCATATTTAGGTAAATAGCCAACCTGTTCATTTCAAAACCCTGCATGCGTGAACTTCACACGTAATGAATTCCAGGTTTAGCTGACACCACGTTCTATTGTTTTTGCATTCATTATCATTGAATCGTGTGCGACTTCTGACATGTTGTGAATTACCCAACTTATAAGACTGTTTCTGCCAGACGCACTCACCCCCTCTTAAGGAAATAAGAAAGTCAAGGTTGTAGATGACAAACGCCTGGAGATATGCGACACATTTGTCTTAGTAGGGTATCATCTCGCATCGTAACTGATGTAACCAACCACGATGCTACGACCCCTCTCACTTCTTTCTAGTTCACGGAAATACAACCTCTTTAGGGGTCAACCGTATCTGGTATCGTGTTACTCGGTTTCCTTCCCAGAATGAAATTGCTTCGCGACATTAAACCAACCTAATGTAAATTTTCTTCATTGCTCTGTCTGTTTGCTTGTCTGTGTGTCGTGTATTACGTGATTTCCTGTAGCTCGGGTCAACGCGAAGAATTGTGCTGGGTTCCCCCCGTAACCCTCACCCGCCTCAAGGGATAATGTAATAGGAAATTATAGCGTTCGCTCAATTTGCTTCTGTTTAAGGATATCATCGTAAGGAGGGGGTGAAATTCGTCCTCTAACAAAGTGTATGTATTTACTTCTAGTTCATTTGAATAAGATATCATTGACATTGGAAACACGCAGGGCAGGAACTGCTTGAGTCGGTCGGATATCTGACACGTTCCTTTTAGCGAAACGAGAACGTGTACCCTGTACGTGTACACATACTTCTTTTACACAAAATAAATGCTGACCCATTTTAAGTAATTTTAGCAAAGTAACATGGAGAAAGTCCCTATATATTATATTTTTCCTTTGAACTCGATGCTGCAATATTTTAAGAAATTCGTATAAAACGTCTACCTTATTTTGGACACTCACCTCTATCAGGCGTGCGGCGTCATAGCTCCCTGGGGTAAATCGGTGCCCGCACTTATTTGAATAAGAATGGCCAAGTTCCCAGTCCCCCGGGCACTCGAGTTCACTTCACTTGACATGTCCATTTTGTAATTTAGGAGATATTCAGTACAGTTCACCGGCCAAGCTGAAACAAAACACTCCAGAGAATCAAACTCAGGTAGCCTCGTCAGATAGTTTGCAACTCGAACCCATTTTGCATGTTTGGTATTTTTTAAAGAACTTTTCGTCCTCTGGGTGAGCAAAAGAGCTTGTTTAGTTTTGAAACTAGGCAAATGACATAAAATAAAAGTTTCAGATTAAAAAATGGTTTTAAGCATCATTTAGGTGCAATAAGCCGGTACCTCAACCTAACTTATTGTGAGATTTTAGAAAACTTGCAATTTTCGCTATCAATAGTAGCGACGCCTCTTCCATTTTATTTTGAAATTTATTCGTACTTGTTATTGTGAATAACTAGAATGGAAAAATTTTACTCCTAAATTGGGTATCTAGACATGCTGCTGATAACTAGTTACATTAAAATAACATGAAAAATCATATGTTATTATATATTTATAGGAAAGTCGTTATCGGGTCGGGTAGTTGATGCTTTAAAGAAAATTATGATAGATTCTTTTTTAGAATTCCCTAAATAAAATTATTTTTATTTATTTTAATGTTTTGTTGTTTTGCATTTTGATAGATTTTTGTACAAAATACTACTATCTTAGGCTGCCCAAAAATAAATTCTTAATTAAAAATGACATACGAAATGGAAGTTTAAAAACGAAAACCCAACTACTGAGAAATCACGCTCTAAAAAGTAAGAAACAAGAAATCTGATTCCCTAACTCAGTTCAAGACAATGTATCCATAACAATATATTTTCATGTTTATTTAATATAAAGGCATAGAGATTTTCAGATGATAGCTGTAGTTGTCTGCCATCTATTCTACTAAGCACTTTGTAGGTATCTAAAAGCACGTTCACACAATGTCAATACAGGCAGGGAAATGTGAAGGAAAGTGGGCAGCGCGAGTGTGTGAACAGTTTAATCGCGCTGCTACTCGACATGCCGCTGCCACTTCCCGTGCTCCTTCGACTGTCGGCTTTTATTGCGCGAGTCAAAGGAAAGGCAGCACGAACGCGTGTGGAATGTATCGCTATCTCGCTTACTCGTATTGGTGCGAGAAAAGTATAACGCGGTTTGTGAATACTCACTCGCGTTGATACTTCCGCGGAAGTATTTCGAGCAATATTCGCGACCGCAGCAGGAGCAGGAGCATGTGCAAAGTGTAAAGGCAAAGTGGCAGAAAGAGGCAATATAAAGTGCTTTTTAAATAAAGTTTTGCAGCGATGATCATACCATGAATAACAAATTCTCGCAAAAAAAATCTATAATTTAAATGCCAGTTCAATGTCCACGGTGGTGTTCCCCAGATCACCAACCCATAATTCCGCCGTAACTCGTAAAGCGCTTATATTCATGGTATGCTGTAAGTGCTGCTTCAAAAGAAAATGTCACAATCGTATTCTTTCTTTTTTCTTTTTCGTGTGGGACACCGAATTCTGAACGACCCGATGAACCCTGGTGTACGGGTCTATATGACTTTCGAGGGTGTAGTGGGATGATGCTGTTCACTAGTAAAACAACCGTTCATCTGTTCCACCAGTGGTATTTTATTAACCGTACCATTGTGAGTGGTAAGGCTCCAAAGCAGGATAACAACAATATGCAAATCTAAACACTTATACATTTGATATCAACATTCCGTTACCGCGTTTCAGAAACATACAGCGACATCTGTTTTGGTAATACTAAAACTAGGTTCAAGTCAACAAGTGTTTACATTTTGGTGTTACAAATTGGTTCCATAGATTTCTGATATAAATGTGAATTAAATAGTACATTATGTACTCGCAAAGATAGTACATAAGGAGGTTATACACCTGGTGTCAGAGTTTTTCAACCGCCGAATACTAGTATTGACGCAAAGACTAAATGGAGTAACCTGTCGCACACTGATTCAACATGGTCCTTTTAATTTAAATTTTGATCAATGTTAAGTCAAAGAAATATATTTTTGTAAACAATTTTTTCATTGTAATTTTCATAATTAATTTTTAGTGATAGACGATTACAGGACTTACGCAAAAAATTATAACTTTTCTGCTTTCTGTGAGGAGAGCCTACTCGAGTCGCTGGTCGGTGCTGGTTTCACTTCAAAGATGTTCACGTTTCTTTTTCTGTGAGAGATGCAAGCCTCCTGCTGATTTCACTTCTAAAACCATCGCAGTACCAGAAATAGATATACAATACGACAAGTGCTCTAGCATCGTACGGTCTACAGCAGCCACGAGTGTCGACACATTGCTTGCAGCCTGGTCTACCACTGCTGCATGCTAAGCTAAGCTTCGGCTGAACAGCGTCTTCAACACTTCAAAATAGGGTAGTGAGTGATGTGGCTGGCGCATGCGCTACACAAAGAAGTACAAAAGTGTTTTTGCCGATTGATATAAATACACCTTCCAAATATGTCTGGATGGAACAGTTGATCTCCTGGTCACAGCATCCGGCCAGGCGGGTAACAATTTTCCCTCACAGTCGTCACACGGCCAATTGGCCTGATCATCACTCCACCTTAACATATGTACAGGTCAAAATTATAACCCTCTTTTTTGCTTTGTTGCAGTCAGGTCAAAATGTATGCCATACATATTATCACATTGTGATTTTTGACATTAGGTTGCGATGCGACGTCGCATCTCTCATGTGATGTCTCATCAATCTTTATGTGTATGTAGCTTATGGGATAAAGGTAGGTATTAAAAGTCTGAAATGTCATAAATCTTCAAACAAATTCGTTGAGCGTGAAAAAGAAAATTGGGGTTTAATACAAAATATGTTATCAAGCTAACCATGCATGTTCATCATGTTTTATGTGGGATGGGGTTTTATGCGATCCCACCGAAAAACTGGGACATAAAGCCATCAATATAAAAGCTCGTCGTAAAACATGAGTACATCCAAACAGCTATGTCGAAGAGAAAATATAAATAAAATTTGTCTTTCGGTTCGCATACGTATATAGTTTACGCGTATTTGTACAAATACAATTTTAGGAAGGAAATTGGCTCTCGGTTGTATACGTACCGCTACTGAGTCCCGGTTTGTCACAGTACCGATTGGAAATAAAAATTTATATTGATAATTTAATATTTTATTTATTTTGATAATTTATAATTCCGGTTCGTCGCAGCTTTAAAATTTGCTTAATAGTATTTATCTACACTCGTCTCATAATGTTTGGATCACTTATCCAAAATTGGCTTTGGCTGGCTTTATGAATTTATTTAAAGAAGTTGAAAGTGATGATAAGGACTTTTCCCCACTACCTGACATCTTGGACGCTGCGTTGGATTGTGCGATGGTTTGAAGAAGTGTACCACGTTGAATTTCACATAAAATTGTGTATGCAATTGAATATAATTAGGTATTATATGACAGTTGCAAAAACTAGTAATACTCCTAAAGTACTATGTGACTGTACTTTAGGAGCCTTAGGTAGATTGTGATAAACCAATACGTATTTTTTATGTGTGAACTGGTATTGTGGCAAACTGGGTCTTACTCCATAACGTAACCATACGAAATGGAAGATGTGATATTAAATCTGGATGACAGTTATTAGGACACTCCGGAGGACACGCTGCGAGCCTTGCAAAAAAATCAGAAAAAAGAATCTGAAATGATATTTTGCTGACAAAATTCTTTAATCAGGAAGGGAATGAGATTTGCTCGTCCGCTCTTTATTTAAGTGTTGGTTCAGTGTGAATTTTGTAAATAAATGTGCGTATTCCTAAATGAGAAAAACCTCCCTACTCTAGGTAGAAAGTTTGGAACTTAATCATTTCAAAGCAAGTACCTCAAAAACACGGAAAAGAAATATTTCTGAACTGTCTCCAAGAATTTGCCGAAATACTTTACCTCAATCCTTTGAATTCTATTGCTTACAAGCCTATCAAACGAGAAAATATATAAAATCCATCCTATTCATAAAGAAACGTCGACGACAAAGATGAAAAATAACAGATGTGCTTGGATCAGCAGCCGTTCTTTTGTGAGATTAAACAGGATTTGAAAGAAATACTCCCTTTGCCCCGCCGCGGGCTGTACAAAGATTTTTTATTTTATTTTATAAACGCCTGCCTAAGTTGCGTCGGTCCCTTTTGTTACCTCTGTATAATAAACATTGTATTATTTCTTTTAAGTCTCACCTTAATGCTATTCTGGTCCTCTGTTTTCCACTCGGAAAAGTGGTTTTTGTGAAAAACTGTGCGTGTGGAGTTAAGAGTTCTAATTACTTATACTTTGAGGATGAAAGCTGGTCATCGCAGTATATATTTTTTTTGCCATACTGAAAAACAAATTTTTACTAACATTATTATTTTCCTGAAACTCTCTAAACCCTTGCTTGCAATCATTACACCTATCGAGTGCTGGATATGGGCCTCCCTCTATCAGGGGGTATTCGCAATACTCATCACGTTTGGTAGGAGGCGGAAAACGGTTGCAGTGCAAGGCGTTGTATTGGCAAGGAACTCTGCAGTTCATTTCCTGGATCCAATTCTTCCCCTTTCCACCCTTCACGCTAGTCCCCTTTTACGACACCCGCGGGTGAAAGTGGGGTGATGCTAGTCGAAGTCGGCATCATACGGAAACTATACTTACTCCGTCTGTTCGCCAGCAAGATTCGTCTATTCCGGGAATGTGTTGCTACGTCTCTGCTACGGCGTAGCAATAAACAGGGATCTACGAATATTCACTCAGTCATTGTTTCTTGTCTTATAATAAGTCATTCACTGACAGTCCGTTTCTATAATGTTTAAATTTTATCGCCCTCCTGGCAGGCCTACAAACAATCGGAAATACATTTCACAACCCGCTTAACATTTATATTGACTCTTGAACTTTTGTATAATATTCATGAAATAATTGGAAAGACTACAAAACATACTTTCAGATACTTAATGAATTTGAGCTTTAATATCAATTAAAAAATAACCTAGTAACTGCCTAGTTTGAGTATTTAATGAAAAATAAAATTAAGAATTTTCCCAGTGATCCTCCCAATATAATAGGAAATTCTATATTACAAGTAAACACGTCGGCTGCTACAAAATCCAATTATGTCTTTATGTATTCAGGGCTTAAGTGATAAATTTTTGACTGTCGCTGACTCTTTTTGACCAATTTATTGCGTGTAGCAAAAAAACAGCCACCTATTTAAGTCACTACTACGTAATTTTTAATAAAGTTACTAAAAGCCCCTACACCCTGGACATGCATTTGCTAGTTGTTTAAACTACTTGAAAGGAACACCGGCAATCTGACATCATAAACTTCAATAAACGCCTCAATCAAAACAACCGAATATCATGATATTTGTAAACCATAATTTACAAGAATTAAGTCATATACGCAAACCACTCAGCATTAACCAGGAAACCCTTAGCCTAGCAGCCGTCATCTAAACTAATAAGGGCAATCTCAGCCGTTTTCATATTTGCACAAATTACATAAATGCTTATTGCTCTACTGCGATTCACACATTGTCGAGTGTAGCTACAATTTGAGACGGTGATACAAATAATATAATTATAATCAACATGCTGTTCAGTCACAAACATGATATCTGCTTTCTATGTGTTTGTGAAATCTAATATGGGACTCGTAAATCATAATGTGCTTTAAAAATCAAATAAATATTTGCAACTGTACCAAATGGAGTTTAGACTAAACATTTTTTTTACTGCTATAATTGCAGAAATTTCTGCAGTAAATGATTTATTTGATCATCCTTAACAATATTATAAATCTGAGAGTTTGTGTGTGTGTGTGTGTGTGTGTGTGTATGTATGTTTGTTACCTCTTCACGCTCAAACGGCTCGACCGATTTGGATGAAATTTGGAACACTGGTAGAGTAAAATCTGGAATAACACATAGGCCACGCTTTACCGCAGGAAAAAATCGATTACCACGGGAAAATGAGTTTCAGCGGGTGAAACCGCTGGGCGGAAATCTAGTAAAACATAAAAGCTATTATATAACGCTGAATCAAATTACTTGTGATTTTGTTGCGAAAATTTACGATCGTATAAAATTGTAAATGATCTTTTATATTCCTTGGCAACTGCAATTAAATATACCATTAAGGCGGGACGTTTTTCATACATAAGTTAAATAGACTTATGCATTTAAAGGACACAAAAGTCCAATAAAAAACTCGATAGGAAGTCCCTTGTTGATATAACATTTTTGCAATTTATTAAAAATAAATTGAAAACCATAAGACGTCTTTGTCAAAACCGATTCGCCTCATCATCACGGCAATTGATAGAGCTACTGCTCCAAAAAATAATTTTAATTTTATTGCGGACAAATTACTCTTTATCTTTTGAGGCCGTGATTCACCTGAAAAGTTTGTCCACGTTTCATTCACGCTGCGCTGGAGAGAAACAGACAATTATTTTTCGCTCAAATTTTTGCGAAATTTTACAGTTTTTCGACATAAAAATAAGAAAAATAACGTTGTAATGTCTTATTTAGGTATTCGGACTGGAATAGATATGTATCTATTTTAGAAAATAGTTTTTTTGTAATAACTTTAAAACTGTAGACATAATATTGAATAAAGATATTCAAATATAGGTTACTTTGGATTTTTTTTCAATCGAGGAAAGTTTGTTTCAAGTTCTGTAATTGCGATAAATATATTTTATTTAATTAGATTCTTGACAACAACATTTTTTTTTCAGAGTTTTATGGCTGTAATTGTTTTGATAAAACTGGTTTAAAGATCCTGCTCGTGCTATATCCTCCGCCTTAACGCCTGAACCAAAAGTAGTTTTGCGCCAAATCTACGTGGGTCTTCATCATTTCGCATAAGCATTTGTTAACAAATTGCTCTTCATCGAATGTTTAAGTCCATTTAATTACAGTTTTAGTTTAGTATGAAAAAAGACCCACCATAAGTTGATGTTACAAATTATGACTTTGTATTCTTTATGCATACTTATTAAGATTGTGGAAAGGGGGTCATAAATTTATAAACTGCTTGATTTTACTGTATCAAAGTGCCTACTAGTTATATTCAAAGTTGCTGCTTCTTTAAAATGGATTCATAGTAAAAATAGTAAGTGAATATTAAACTTGAATAATTATAGAATCGGTCACTCACTTTTTTATATTCGGTCGACTAAGAATCTAGTTTCACGATAGTCGGTGCCGCTATCTCAAATGATAAGTAACTAATCGAGGTTAGTCAAGTTTAATGATGTAACTTATGTCGGGTAGTAGAAAAATTTGGTGTCCCAAACGAAAAAGAAAAAAAATATCGGTAACCTACTTAATTATGATTTCATTTACGCTACACAGAATGTGTGAAAGAGATGTTTCTATTATCTCCTTGCTTTACTTATGGCTGTCAGCTGTCAGAACTGTAATATGACTCATAAAGTAGTCCTACATGTAAGAACATGTCAAAGAGGTATAGCAATAAGTAATATGGGACTAAAACTCAGGGATACAATCAAATACTCGGGAATAAGAAAGGCGAGAAATGCCAGAGATGTTATGAAACAAATCTGCAAGCTGAAATGGCTACGGGCAGGATATCTGCAGAGAACAACATATACCTACAAGTGGTACCCTATTTACAAATAACGCACATAAGGTGAACCATACAAACACTGGAGCGACGGCCGATGTGGCGCAGTGGTAGTGCGACTGCCTGCGACGCAAAGGTTCCGGGTTCGATTCTCGGTGGGCACTCACAAAATTGATATTTATCACTTTGTGAATTTGTTCCCGGTCTGGTTAGGACATTGCAGGGTGAACCACCTGATTGTCCGAAAAGAAATGGTTCCGTGCTTCGAAGGGCACGTTAAGTCGTCGGTCCCGGTCTATGATTACTTAGACGGCGGTCGTTACACAACCATGTCAGAGGCCTTCTACTAGTAGTAGGCGGTTGTAAAACTCTGACACCAGGGTTCATCGAGTCGTTGGACGACTCGGTGTCCCACACGAAAAGAGAGAAGAGACTGGAGCGACGATATTATGAAAATAGCGGGAAGAACCTGGAGCCGTCTAGCAAGAGACAGAGAAAAATGAAGTAGGAAGGAAATGCATGGAGAAAGCTTATACCGCATTAGCCGGTCCTTATAATTAAGAACCTAAAATTCAAGAAAAAAACGCGTGAAAATTAATAAATTATATTCCTTTTTTATTAACGCTTAATATCAAATAACTATAATATGTCAGAATTGTATTTGAGATCATTTTATAAAACGATAATAATTTTATTGCAATGATAATTTTCAACAAATTAATGTTAATTAGAATTTAGTAACGAATTACTGAAAACTAATTTATTATTTACTGATTACCTAGAATAAATTAGCATTTTAACATCTCCTATTCCCGTGGGCGTTTAATCGTTACAACATGTCTCAAGTCATATCTGGATAATTCATTTTTCTTAAACTCCTTTGCAACCACCACCGACTGTCGTTTATGTAATTGCTAACATTTAGTGCCAGCAAGACTACGCAGCCCCACCGCCGCGCCTCGCCTTGCCTCGTCTTAAATGAACAGAAATTTGTTGCTTTAAGCGAAATATTTTCTTAATTACAAGCAGAGACCAAAAACAGAATCGCGTTTACAGAAAAGCTGAAGCGCTTGAGATTAATTCACTAATGCTCTATTTTTAAAAGAAAAGCTTTAAATTATCCAAATTTATTTTTTATAGTAACCTGGAAACTATCGCTTAAAAGCAAATTTGGTTCAAAGTAAATTTACGTGGACGACAAGTATTGATGGGCTACTTGTGTAACAATTAGAGGTCTTCCTTTGTGTCTTGCAACTTTCTAAGTGAAATAACGAGTAGCACTCGCACTAAACACCGCGAAATTGCTATTTCACAGTACACCTTCACGACACGCTGACTTACTTCGTTTTGGCGTAAATATATTCTTGACAAAACATTTCTGACCAGCCAATGCGGCCCCCCGCGGCTTCCGTGACCAATGCATGAATACAGCAACATTCCAATCCACTTTTGCCCCACAGAAAATATTTCACAAAAGAATATCTGTGGCGATAACAAAATGGTAAAGTTGCAAACAAAACAACTTCAAACGGCAAAAACCGTGTAACTTACTAATCAAATTACTGGTTCACTTTATACTTTTTGCTTAGGCGATAAAAGTTAACAAAAACAAAAGCTTTCACCGCATAGTTAATGTGACCGATGTTTTTATTTTGGTCAGTAACACGGATTCATTGTGTGACTGGAATGGAAATATGGAGGACATTGGGACAACACGACAACAGTAGGCATCTGTGTCGACGAGGCCAGTTTGTGCCGAGGGTTTCAGTAGCAACACGGCGCCGATGTCCCCAATCAGAGCTGATTACCATTCCGGCCGGTTAACACGTAAATCCGATGTGGATAAATATTTGCACGACAGGTTGTAAAGCGGACGTGCCCCGCCGGCTAATAGTCCGGGACACAGTTACTCGACCGTACACCCGGCTACTATGTTTGAAATTTCAATAAACCTTTTCTTATCATGAATAAGGAAATTTAATCTATCTTTCTCTTTAAGCAGGTATTAATGTTACTTGCTTCACAAATATCTACATAAACCTCACCTAGTCGAAGGAGCAGAAAACATTATTCTACACAACCTAGGTTACTAACTCCCTCGACGTTTTCAACATTTC
The DNA here is from genome assembly GCA_027580185.1 of Tuta absoluta. Taxonomy (NCBI): domain Eukaryota; kingdom Metazoa; phylum Arthropoda; class Insecta; order Lepidoptera; family Gelechiidae; genus Tuta; species Tuta absoluta. Next base: position 8,933,262 of record JAQAHW010000016.1, on the reverse strand, counting down.
TCTATGTCTGTTAAACAGCTATACTGACAGGTTATCCTGCACTCTGCACCTAGAAACTGTCTGATTTTCAACTCGATTTAAAAGGACATACTGCAAATTGTTAGACTCTACCTAGAGCAAGTTGCCTTAAAATGAAATTCTCGATATTTATAAGCCGCTTTTATGTAGCTTGGTGTTATGACGCCGAATGCTTCAAATGGTTTGCACGGCGCGCACAAACCGCATGCTGCACGAATTTAACCCTCATAAGCAACGGTGATATTTGAAGAATTTCATTATGGTAAAACTCTTCAGAACACCGCTTCATTCCGTCTGGCTGCTGACTGCGGATTATATTGAAGTTTCTGTAAAAGAAAACTTTCGTTATTATTTCCTGTTTTAGATTGCAAAGCGAGTTATGACAGTCTCTCCGAAGCTGGTTTAATTCTGATTATTCAGTAATATATTTGTTTGTTAAAGTCTGGTTGTACCAATTTAAGGTACTTACTGATTTTGAAGTGGGAATGTCAAGTATGAGAATTTGATTTACTCAGTAACTGATTAATAGATGATAAATTACATTATCTGCCTTTGGGTAGTCAGACAAGTTCAAACAACTCACACGGCAGCTGATACACGAACACCTAAAAGGGGCTTGAAGTAAAACGTCACAGGCTTTAATATTGGATTACTCGCACAATCCTTTTGCGTAACGAACCGTGTCTGATTAGATCACGACACATGTACACATTTTGTGCAAGATTGGAACACTGTAAAAATATTGCTAATTGATTGAATGAACTGAAAAGAGGAAACAACACAAGTTCGCCAACTAAACTCCTGTGGGAGTTTAGCGCCTGGGAGATGCGGCTTCGCTTGAACGGCTCCGTCTGCGACTCCGATGATTCTATGATGCTGGATAATAACTAGAATAGGATAGTTGATACAGCTTTATTTAAGAATATTTTTGAAGTAAATAATAGAATTCAATAATATAATTGCTGAGGAGGCTATTTACTATGGCTGTCCGGTTTTAATGTGTATTGATTGAATTTCGCAGTATTGTAAAGTTTTGGTTTCTTTTAATAAATGCAGGTATTCATTTTTGGGTTTCGATTTTTTTTTTATTTTACGTGTAATGTCTACAGCTGGGCGTTGGCCTTGTCTAGCCGCTTTGATAGACCGTAATTTTGGACCGACTGCACTCGTTTCTCACAATGCAACCCTTACAAGGTAGTACCATGAGCTTTACTTGTATTGCCGAACGAAACGCCTGTTTATTTAATGTAACAACGGTGTATAAAAAAAGCGGGTGAGAATTCACAGGTCGTGACTTGTGCCTCGTGACTATGGTGTTGTCTTACCTCCGTCATGCCATTTATTTATTCAGTTGCATTTAATACTAAGTTTCCGGTGCAATAATCAATTAAGCTCTTGATTTTTCTTTACAACCAGTTCTACTGGAAGTAAATTGTCATAGTATACGGAGGGTTTCCTTTAAGAAAGCCCTCTGAATACTGATAGGGTGCATGCAGACCATGAAACTGAACATTTCCCTAGAAACATTTGTCAGGAAAAGACAAAAAAAATAACCTCCTCCCATACAAATCGAGATCAGCTGACTGCAATTACTATGGGGAGTAACTTTTAGCCTTTCCTGAAATGTTTTTTCATTGGTAGTTTTCAGTTCCATGGTCTGAATGCACTCTATAAGTATTCGGAGGGCTGTCTCTTACATCCTGTACATAAAAACTTTTTTTTAAATATAAGTAAGTATGTAATTTAAAGTCAAAATTTAAACTATAAGTTTTACCTTTTTGGGATCTCTTAGATAAATTTTATTTTCGTTGGTACTTAACGTAATATAAGTTATTTTAGGTAGATAAATATCAAGTTAATCAAAAGTTTATCTGTTATCTTTACTTATTGGGAATAAGAATGAGCTCCCAAGGCAGTCAAACTTGGTAAAGTAAAGTTCTCGAACTAATTTTCTACTCACCTTAATAATAAAGTATTAATGACTGATCAAAAGTCTTCATCTCTTTATGATGATCTAATCATAGATTATGAATCTTGATCATGACCTTGGAAGGATCGCAGTCAGCCTTTGGATGCAGTCGGCAAAAATCGCCGGCTATGGGGGCACCTGGGATAACCCTATGTCTTACAGAGGACGTCTCTATAGACTTTTATCTCGTCATCATCGGGTGACGAGATTGTGATTAGAACAGCTCAACTCAACTACAGTTTGAAAATCAAGCTGTTGCAAAGATAGGCGTTTGAAGAATGCGGCTGCGATACCGGCGCAGGTTGCGCTACGTAATAACAACCTTCTATTAACCGCTGCTTGCGTCTGATGAAACAACACGCCCTTGCTATTACTTGTATGCCTACCTACAAAGGTAGTACAAGTATGTTACATGCTTGCGAACTATTGATTGGATTCTAAATATTACTGTAGGAAGGTAAAAAGGGTAAGAGGTAAAGATAAATACCGTAAGTAATAACGACGTTCCACATCCTTCTATTCTCAACATAAAGAATATGCAAGATCTATTTTGGAACTTTTGTCATACCTACAATGTTTTAAGAAAACGTTGAATTAGAAGAAGCAAAGTTAAATATACGCCAACGCAGCCACTACAGAAAGGTAAATACGCGAAGCTCCCATTGTGTGCCTAAGATTTATTTAGACTGCAGGGAAATGTGACTAACTTTGTATGTACATTCTCAGAACACAGTCTTCGCGAAGCTGAATAAAGTTTAACTTCCTACAAACGCACCTTATACCCGAAACCAGGTCATGTTACTCGTAGACAACTCTGCAACTTAACAGAACTAAACATTTTGCTATCTGTTATTTGTTTTAAAATTTATTCTCGAACAATCTCGACAAAACAGCAAACACTGATACGAGACCGCAAATTAAAGTGGTCACAATAAAATTTACTGTAACCGTTATTTGTGTACCTAGGTATCTATTACGAACCTCAAAAGTGAGAGTCAGTTTGCGAAAATTCATTTTCACGTGTTATTTGTATTTGAGAAAACATAAAGCTAATATGCTTCGTATGGATTAGTACAATTTGTATTTACAACTTTGCTCCACATCTTGCTTAACAAAACTGACCGATGATAAAGTTCTGACTGAACAGCTAGGCATACGCAGGGCGCATACATTAAATTGTAACTATGCGTATAGTGTTCTACTTAGCGTAAAGTACGATTTATATTGACAAGCAAAATAAATCTAGAAGTATGTTACTTAGAAAGTGCACTACTTTTCATATTTCAATTTATATCAACTTTAATTGGCAGTTTGTTGATCATGATAGCTATAAAACGTGAATAATACTGAACAGGAAACACATTCCTGTACATCTTGTAGTAGGAAGCGGATAATTTATCTACGTGAAATAGGGCTTAAATATAACTTTGCACTCGTTAGCGGTAAATGGTACATCGATGCTCCGGTATGCGGTAGTTTGCACTCATTGCCAACTAATCACGACATGAATGATGAATAGCAGATAAAAGATATAAACTAGATAAAACTTACGTCGAATGAGACCTATTTGGCACAGTTCCAGTTTGCCACACATAAAAAACGAGTCCCCATTCGTCACAATCTACCTAAAGCTTCTAAAGTACAATCAACCAAATTATTTTAACGTACTCAACAATTAATGAAGCTGTATCAAATCGGGAAATAAAACTTAAATCAAAAATGTATTTATCAAACATATATATCAATTTTTTTGCAAAATTTTCAAGCGCTATTATGTATTATTATTATTGAATGTAACAAATTGGGACTCTTAATATGGATAATAATATTTGTTACGAATTGGGACTGTGACAAACCGGGACTTAGTCGTCAAGATAAACTTGATAAAGCTTACATGATTAAACGGTGGCCAAGCAACGCGAATGAGTAATAGTGTTGAGGCTTATGACCCTCTTTACTTAAGATGCAATCATTTACAGCTTTATCTGGAATTATTATCTAAACAGTTTATTACAGGTTAACCTTGACATATAAAGTTTTAAGGAGTACTATAAGATTGATCACATTATCTATCCGTACAATTTATAATGGTTTTTAACGTTTACAATGCTTATTAAGAATAAGATTAAGGTCTAGAAATACGCACTCTACCTACCTGAAACCTACTTTAATAAGGTACTTACGCTTACCTAGGTCAGTAAGTAGGTCTCATTTGCTATTACATCATCAATGTTTTTTCTCCAACACAACCAGTGACTAAATTAAGATACCTACTCTCAGTAACTAACATCAGAGTTTCAGTCATAACTTGGTAAATCAGCTTTATCGAAATAGATTTATCTTACCTGTCTTATTTTAAAAGTTTAAAATGGCGTTCAGCCGTTTATCTTCTCCAATGACACGGATTGAGTAACCCCAGCTGCGGGCGCAAATAGCAAAACACTGTATTTTGCGTTTTCTTATTATTTATTCTATGCACCTACTCGGTTACAACCTTCCTCGCTTCAATGGCGATAATTAATCAAGATTTGTATGATCACAGATTTTGATCGGTGACCTCAAGTTTAAGGCTTAAAAAATTTAAGTTACACAACCAGAATATTAAAAATATTTTTTCACAGCTTTACAAAAAACATAACACGGGTTAGTATAACAAATAAGTTTAGTCCTAACTTAAAGTAAGGCCTCAATAACAAATTCTAACAGACCACATTAACCTGTCAGTATTTCGACCTTCAGTTTGTTCTAATTGTCATAGTTAAGCGACAGTGAACGGCAAACATCTACATAGGTAATAATGCCGTTAAACAATACTCTGAACATACCTTGTACACGATATAGGCAATATTGAACCAATAATATAACTAAGCCGGCGGCCTTGTTACAAGACTCTCGTTACACGATCTCGTAAGAATTCATTCAACAGATCTCAGCCAATATCAGGATATTTGTCGAAATGTCGCAAATATTTGTAGATACGTTTCTGTGAAAGTTCTCCGAAATGTCAGTTTGAAAGAAAATTGCAAATAAATAAAAATATGTTCTCTGGTCTTGTCAAGTTTACTTGCGACCAAAGAGCAATCATATAACCGGAATGGTGCACAAAGGTTAAAGTTGAATATGAATCAATTTTTTTATGTACGTCGAATTAGCAAAAGAGAAAATAAAAGCCAAGTGCGAATGGGTGATTGGGTACTGAGAGTGCATAGATTTAAACTCAAATTTATAGATTAAACTTTTCCTCTAAAGGGTTTCCGCATTGGCAAAGTTTCGAGACTGAACATTTTGCAAAAATTAAAGTTTTCAAAGTACAAAATCGAAGCCAAGAGCGGTCGGCGTTCATTTGAATTACTGGCTCGCTCCGCCTTTTGTAGTCAACTTCATTTAGCGAACTTGAGGGAGACTCTTTATACTGCACCAGCAAAGAACTTAAGAGATGCATTGTTGAATCTGTAACAAATTGCACGCCGTGATTACGTTAAGAACTCGCCCCCGCGAAGGTGGGGCTTAGATTGCAATTTAACTGTTACCTCCCGCCTCGATCGCAATGAATTTTAAAACTGTTGAAGATAAATGGAATCGACTTATCCCAGATATCCTTTCATTAAGTTTTTCTCAACTCCTTTGACTAAGTTCTTTGTTCGATACGGTACGAATTAGATAATTAGTTCAGTGTTGGAGCTTGAAGGTATTACTAATTGTGAAAGAAAATTAATTGTGTATCGTAGATTTTTTCATGAGTGCTCGAAGCTTTTTATGTTTTTGTTTCGCTGCTGGGGTTCACTTGCAGTCTTGTAAACAACGAGCCGGGTTCCTGTGTCGTGCAACAAGTGCTCGGGTAAACATCTCCTCGTCCTGCATTCTATTTACTTTTATGAACGCAAAAGATGCTAGGAAAATACATGACTGAACCATCGGTCATATTCCCTTGAGTAGCGAAAAATTATTGTTTCGAAACAAGCGTAATGCGCTTAATTAGTTATGGAGTGATGGATTTGCGAAAATCACGAACGATTTATGATGTCAACAATCAATTAGGCTGTAAATAAAATAAATAGTAAGCATTTGTTACGCATCAATAAACTCGTACGTTCACAATATTCTGTGTAACATTTTATTATTAAACGAACAAGAGCCACTCATGACAACTCACACTCTGTGAAATACAATTATTTTTCCAATAGGTACACAATTTTCCACAGTACCTATGCACAATCATGCTCACACCAGACAGCCTCCACATACACAACTAAAGCAAATAGTCAACTTGCCACATGTAAACACGGTATATTCTCAAAGCAATTTTAAGCAAACGTGTCGTCGTATGCTTAGCTTAGCGCATACTTATTTTTGTTACACTTTAGAAATTGCCTTCTCGTGCGAAGCAAAACTTGAATACATGTCTGCTATTTTTATAACACGTTGCAACGTGCATAATAAAATGGATTAATTGTTATATAAAGGTTGTCTCGAGTTATTAAAATATATATATTTTCATATAATTGCTCTTGAAAAAACGTAGCCTTGCCTTTAAGACCGGATGATTCAAAGCAGAAAAGTCACGTCTTATTCATATGAATTTCAATGTCACAGATAGAAAAAGATGTTGGGACGTGCGTAGGACATTAGGCGCGAAAGGGTGCGAGCGGGTAGTCAGGGAGCTGGAGTGCGGGATTGGGAGCGTCACGAAGTCTGCCCAAGGCAATTTGGTACCAAATGTCGCTTGCTACGTGCCCCACAAATAAAGAGATGGGATAAAGCCACCCATATTACATTAGGAACTGTTAGGTTAGAACAGCGGTGCTCTGTTTATACGGAGTCTCGAGGGAGAGGTGTAGATTTAGTTGTGTGGCGAAGTGAGTTTAGCTTGAACGAAACTTGTTTTTATTGTGACTGATTACATAACACTCACAATAGAATATTTTTATAAGATCGTTGAGATAAGTAGGTAGGCGCTTGTGATTTTTATACTGCCAAGAAAATTTTATTGCAATATTTTTGTTTGGAACAATTTTAAGTTTTACTAGTGGCCTGCCCAGAGCGGTTTCACCTGCTGCTAACCATTTTCCCGCGGGAATAAGACATTTTAATATAGCCTATGTTCATCAGGGATAATAAAGGATTCTAAAGGCATAAGATTTTCTTAAATCGGTCCAGTGGTTTCGGCACCTATTCAATTTAAACAGACAATCTAATTCTTCCTCTTTATAATATTACTGTAGATGTAGATAGTTTAGATTAAAATTTACACTCATTAAAAATCTATGGCTGTGTGTAACCTAAAAGAGATTCTTCAATTTTGTCCCATTTGCAGCCAAATTAAGAATATAGAAAATAAACATTTCTATGTCTTGGCAACCCCCTGCTGTCCTTTTCGCCTGCCTACTTAATTTTTGTAAGTGCGCATCTATTTTTCACCCCTGCCCCCGGCCTATATCTACCCCTAGAAGATTTACGCTTTCGACGCGTGCAATAAGAATCAGCCTATGCGATATAGGCTTTTGAATTCTGTAAGGGAGGATTTCGAGGAGGCCGTACAGAAATAAATGAAATGGTTTAAATTAGATATTGAAAAAGGAGGTGTAAAAATTGAAATTATTAACTCTTAATGTAACTAACGACTCGGCTTCATTACTTATTACATTTTTAAGATATATGGAAATAAGTTCGATAACACATAGATGAGTTTCGCTATGATTATTGACGATGATGATAAATAAATGTAGAACTCATCTATATTTCCTAATTTAGGTTATTGTTGGTATATAACTTTCTACAAAGGCAAATGAATAAATTCCTCAATATTGACGGCAAATTGAAGCAACAATTTTATTTGAATCTAGTAAGGAGAGTAGAGAAGAGACAAAGCGCTCCTGTACAGCATTTTTAGCTTCAAAATGTTTTAAAATGTACGCTAGAGATCCGGTGAGAAATTGCGTTCCGCCCATCTCAGGAAGCGTCGTATTTTCTATTTCTACAGCTATGGGTATTGAAAGAAAATGTATGAACGATGGCACTAGTTCAATAACTTCTTGCTGCTTAAAGTTATGTGAATTGGCTGCTGTAAAAATTTGTTATTTTTTAGAATAGGGTTAAATTTGTAACACGTTTTTGTTATCGGTAAGTACCTACTACCTAGTAAAGGCCTTACTTTTGTACATACGTGAAAAAACACACCTGAGTAACAGTGAAGCGGAATTTCAAGTTTTGATATTAGATCAATGATTGACATGACATAAAAGGTGATATTAAAGGTTTTGACAAGCGCTCAAATTTCATAATATGCACTTTTTCTATGACCATTTCGGAGATTTCTGATTGCAGATTCATAGTGAAAAAGTTTCAAATTTTTCTGTTGAAAATCTAGGAAAAAATAATCAATTTTCTGAAATCGTGCTTGTGACGTCACAATACGATGATTATCCTGCAAAAAAAACACATCCGTTTGTAGACGTAAATTTACAAAAAAAAGCGCATCATGAGCGCCAAAACTGTCAATAACGTCAAAGTACATAGTTGGCTGGGTTGCCAACTGGGATTTTTTTTTCGTACTGAAGCACTTAAGGCAAGGCTAGCGCAGACTGTGGCTTGTACGTCTACGCAAATGAAGCACGCGCGTCGACGCACCGGTTGTAATCTATGGAACCAATATGGAACTGGAAGCTTAAGAAACATGCCATGAACATGCCACACCAGATGCGGGCCGTGTTGACATGTCACACGCCAACAAGTAGGTAACTACCGAAGAGTACCAACTGACTAAGTTACTAGATTAGATGCCAAAGGCAAAACAAAATTCTTATCAATATCATTATCTACCCGGGTGTCGTAAAAGCCGACTAAGGGATGACTCCAGTAAATGGGCAGCAGCGTTGTCAGTGAATACAACACCTTACACTGCGCTCGCCATTCCACCTGCTAAGCGTGGTGAGTATGGCAAATAACCCCTTATAGGGGGAGGCCCATGTCCAGCAGTGTGGTATTCCCACACTTGTGTCTTTCCTGCTGGGGTTTTGACCTCTTAGTACTACACGACTCTACTAAAGTTACGTTAGTCACGACTCGTAGACTCTCCGTTTCTTAATTTGAGTAAAGTTTGTGCGTCTTCGTCTTTCTCTTTTCCCTTCCACCCTCCCATTCTGCAACGTTTTTTACTTCTTAATTAAGGCGAAACTATACTATCTGACGCGTCCATCAGCCGCGTCCGTCAGCCGCGACTTATTTGAATCTGTGTAGTAATTTATGTGAAAGTGTAAACTATCTAAGTCGCGCACAGTCTGAGAGAGATATCTAGCCGGTCGGATGCCATAGACAATGTGCACTGGCCTTTAGACTCTGGAGTCGCTTTTAATTTATTTCGTGGACGTAAACACGTAAACTTGGTAGACAATACAATGTGGCCACAGTTAATTAAAAAATTTCGTCCTACTCGTTGCTCGACGTCATCATCGCGACCGCGACCATAGACGAATTTCGTCCGCGGACACTCCGTGCACACTGTCTTAAGCAGCGGCAGATGGATGCTTCAGATAGTATGTTTCCGCCTTTAGACTTCTTTAACATCCAATATAATCAAAAAATTTCAATACGTAAAATTGTTTGCAATCAGCATTTGCAAGCAAAATTATGAAAAATTCCAAAACCTCGTACAGAAGTGAATACTTGTCCTCGCGTGTCGTACGGGAGACCATAGTTTCGTATTCGTGCGAGGAACCTTGTATTGTACGGTTGGCAACCCTGGAAATGTATGGTAATGTCGCTGTCAATCATCTTTCAATCATCAGTATTGCCATTATATTTTATTATTTTCAAGAATTGTAGTGATACCATTTTAATAATCGTATTCTGACGTCATCATGCACTTAAGACCTTTTAGAATGAGCAGTTTTAAATTATTTAAATAAAAAGGGATAAAAGTGTTGTTTTTTCTAAAATGTTACTCGGGGGCTCCACTTGTTCACTAAAGTTTAATTTAAGCTAATAATATCGGTAGGTTTACGAAATGAGCGGTCATCAAAGATCGGCAAATACTAGTTAAATTATTATTAATACAAAAAAATGTTGTCAGAATAGTTACATAGACTTCTTCTGTCATGATGATAGCCATGCCATTACCTCAAATATTGCTCGAACAGTATTTGTATTTATTATGTATTAGATTTCTAGCAGCCCACCCAGTGGTTTCACCCGCTGCTTACCGTTTTCCCGCGGAAAAAAGACCTTTTCCCGGATGAACTACACATAAAACATTTCTCTTGAATCACTCTATCTAATAAAGAAAATCGCATCAAAATCCGTTGCGTACTTTTCAAGATTTTAGCATACATTAGACACATAAGCGAATTCATTTTATACTATTTAATGATCAGCAAAGCAACGTATCCATCCGTTTATTCAAAAAACCTACAGCGAAAGCTGGAGGGAAGTGCAAAGCATAATTTTGTTTATTTCACTGGGTGAAATGATCCCTCGAAATGTTGTTAAGTAATAAAGTAGGGCCTGTATGTTTATTCATCGGTTGTCAACACTCAAGAAGGCTTGTTAAGCTTGTTAGGAAATCGAATCTTCCCGGATTTTCTGTCGTAAAGAGAAATGGAGTTATCCAAGTTTGAGCATATATTAAACAGGAATAGAACCTAATTATACTTTTGAAGAAGACCGTGCATTTTAATTTATTTTGACAACATTACAGCACTAAACAGTGGTAATCTGTTTAAATGGAAAACAACGGAATGAGAGATACATATTCTGGAAAACAGACTCGTTTACATTTTTCAAACGCAATTCCGGCAAGGACATTATGAATTATATCGGGGTTACACTTACAAGCCCGTCTTGAGTTTTCGCTATCGGTCACTAGTTACATTTCACCCTACGAGTATACAAGAAGTATCATAAGGGTATAACAAACCTAAAGGACGTCAATGTTCTTATGAAACTGAACAAATTTGCTCATGGAATTTAGATCGAAATATAAAAAGAAATAGAAATAGGACCGCCCATACTAAATTGCCGATTACCTGGTTAATTTACTATGGGAAGTCCAAAATATTTTTTCATATTCGGCATATGTTCCATGGGGAAAGTGGTTCAGTTTTATGAGTACATTGACCTCGTTTCGGCTTGTTATACCCTATTTGTTACTCCTTGTATATCTGTGCTTGACGGCACAAACCCGGGGTAAAAATTTGAGTTGGCCAGCTCATAAAACGCATTAGCACGTAGTTGGGCCCAGAGACCAGTGATATTTGGGTAAAAGGGAAAATGGCCGTGTTCACACTTTGCTCCACATGTCGGCGGCATGCAGCTTTGATATTCATTGCGGCTTCCGTTTTATGAAAGCTGTTTTATGCCACCGGAAGCTGATCCTATCTATTCTAGCAATCTACAAAATTAACACACCGCAATGGACAGCGAGAAAGTACTTGTTTAACAGCTTTTGGTCGCTGCTACGTATCAGAGTAAAGAACCAAATGCATTGGCTTTTTGTAATGTGGCAATAACCTTAGGATTAGGACGATCGGCTGCTTTCCCCAACTACTTCCTTACAGTTAACCCTAACATGCTTACGATGGAAAATCTTATCGGCAGGGTCTGGTACCGACATTTATACAAGTAGGTATAATATAGATAGAGTGTGCTGTCTATATGCTGTGAATTGCCTCATTGGAATTGCTTGGTTTGTACCTTTACCACATCGCAAAAATCATGTTTGTCGATAGAATAGAAACGATTAGTGAGAAATTCTGCTAGCGTGATGTCCAACTTAAAATATATACTTGACTGCGATTGCCATTTTGATGCAATTAATGAGGAGTACTGAGTACTGTACAAACTGATGATCCTACCGTTTATGTTTCCTTTGCATGATGACCCTTAGGACTTTTTGCAATTATAATTGTATAAGTTGCTTACCTACCTACTTTTTTCAGATGTGTCCAAAAGGAAAGTAGCGAGTCATTCCCGACACAAGTATGTCTCATGTATTAGATAACCCATCTGAAAATAAACTTCTTTTATTTATTAGATGAAAAATGAAATTGGAAGGTACAATAAATTCGTAAATAATAAAATTATACTGATTAATAATTGATCAGATAGTTTTAGAAAACAACAAAGGATTGAAATAGCAACTGCGTTCTTGCACGCGCGAATAGCGAAAAAATTTTTTGTAAGCCAGGTCGCTGATTAAAAACGGAATTTTGCCTTCAAAATGCAGACGCGTCCAATTATGCAGTAATTTAGGTGCTTACCTATTTTGTAGATTTAATTATCTTGTTATTTGAAGAACTTGTGGTAATGTCTCGGAATGTGGTCGAGAGCCGCGCCTCGACGCCGCTGCAGCCCTGCAGCATCCTTGAAAGGCCGCATTCCACCTTCCAAAGCCGCTGCGCTGCGGCTGTATACGGCCTAAGTCCTCATTTCTGTGATTGCATATGAATGGAATTACGAATAGATACCTCGTGTCTATACATTCTGCAATCACCTGCTGCGAGCAAATTGAAATTTATGTAATGGTAGTTCGATTATCGGGTCTTAGTATCGTTGTTTATTTTATGATTGTAATTATTGTATATTTTCATATTGTTAACATAAAACACTTGTTTCTTGCGGTGTTTATATCATTTTCGTTAAAAGAAAAGTTTGTTTTATTATTCTTCTCAGCGAAATTATTTAAGACTTATAATTTGCGCAAATAGGAAACTGCTTTTAAACGACCCTATTTGTCATGTCATCATGTGTATAACCATCTAGGTTGAAACACTCACAAGGTGCAGTCAAAATGTATTAGTAAATTGAACATAATTATTAAAATGCCTCGTTATTTCAATGACTTTACATAAGTGTCACGATTTCCAAGAAAGGGGTTTTCCATAAAATAGCGTTGTGCCCTTTTATATTTCTTAACGAAACTTTGCATTCCAAAACAAGCCAGTATTTAAATTTAAAATGTTATTTGATGTATCACAGCCAGTGTCCAAAGCGGGTGCGGTCGCGACAGTATCTACAAAAATACAAACATTATTTTTACAGAATATTTTTATTTTGTTACAGAATATCCTGGACAAATTTAACCCGGGCGCCCGGCAGATGATAACGGCCGGTAAAGCCTATTTGAAGGCTTTGCATGGTAAGTACCATTTAATGGTCATCTTGTTACAAAAGGGTAATGTAAAAAGATTTACCCTAGTTCAAAAAACTTTTCAAACTTTTGGGTAAAGGTTCAACCGCCATAATTTCTAGTTGGTAGTTCTGTCTACTGAAACAATTCCTACAGGTAAATGTAACTTACACTTATCATATCCAGAACGTCTTTCTTTTCACAATACAATCAATCTGCTTTTAAATTAATTTGTTAGGATATCCTAATATAACCTAGCTAAATTGCATTGACAAAGCTCTTCTATACCAACGAAGGACTAAAAAATGGTTTTCGTACATAAATAGATACAATATATATTTAAAAATACATTTTAAGAAACTTTGCACTACTATAGTTTCAACATAGACAAAGCTCATTCATGCCTGTCCCTATTAAAGCGTAACAAATTAGCTCGCAGCGCCTCAAATAACAGCAGAACAAGCTACAAGAGCCATACATCCACGGAATGCGCAAGTTTATTGTTGCGGGATAATGCTGTAGATAAGCCGAGGAGACAATTTGGCACAAACTGCGCCCCGTACCGCGCCTCCCGCAGCCCTAGCACACTAGGGTTACCATTTCTTAAAGCTGTTATAATTATGGTATGACAAGCTACAAGAGCTATACATCCACAAAATGCGTAAGTTTATTAATGCGGGTAAAAACTGCCCCTCATGCCACGCCGCCTGCAAGCCCTTGCCTACTAGTGTTACCAAGACTGCTTAGGGTGACCAAACCACCCTAACCTCTTCAAATAATAATAGGCTTCTTCTTAGTGAGCTTACTCCATCTTTAGGTTTCTGTCGTGTGACTCAAGTCTATAGCTATACCCATTCTATTTTTTTTAATTCTTTTACATTTTATTGCTTTTATCTACATTCGTATCATAATGTTCGGATTACAAATTCAAAATCAGTTGTTTAAAGACCTGTTATATACATTATTCATTTATTTATTATATTATTAACTTTTTAAAAAAAAATTACACGGGTGGACTTAACGCTAAAGGCGTTATCTTACAATCTACCTTAGGGCATGCATTCTGCCTATAGAAATTATTTTTCTTAAATCGGCTGCGAACACAAGTTGGCCGCTGCAGGTTTAATCTAAATAAGTGGGGATATAGCTCTAACCTATCTTGCGACTGTGGTGCCTAACAGACTATGCCACACTTGATGTCTTGCAGTCAGTGCCCTAATACCTGCATCTTGTCAGACTTGTATGACGCCACCGACAGCGCCGTAGCCGTGGCTGTTTCTGGTCGAAATACATTTGAGTCATCGACACGAAAGAAGAAGAAGAATCGTTTTCAAAACAGGCTGAAACAAGAATGTTTTTACCTTTCGGTAGTGAAAGTGTACCTACTACCTAGTTTTATTTTATGTTTATTACAGCAAAAGTTACCCTCTATGTTGTCATATTTCATTCAAATTGAGAATTCTGTGACTGAATTTCCAAGGGAGAAGTTCCTTACTCAATTAAGTAAGGTGACGCAGGTTACGTGACACAAAGTGATACCCGTAATCCTCCGCCTTAGCCTAGTAGGCTTAACTCGTAAGCCGTGGTCTCTATATTACAATTTTACGGAAACTTTACCAACAATTAAGATAAGATCTTTAGCCTATTAATGTAAATTGTAAGATGGTAACCCTAACTATATCCCAATGCGCCCTACTTCTGCACAACAAGCCAGAGCACGAGGTTTTGCATATAGATGCATCCATTTGGCTTACACAATGTAAATTAATTGCCTACGTTTCACCCAATAAGCGACGTTTAGATTTATTTCAAATGTTGACTTGACATTTATATGAGTAATATTTTCAAAACCTCTGTTAGGCAGATTAGTTGAATTGAAAGTCGCGCCGTCCAGAGGTTCTTTTTGGTATTTCGATAAAAAAAACTGAATTAGGAAGTAAAATTGTAAAATTTCCATAGCAGGTTGAAAATTACTAAATTGTTATTAATTAATATACCACTGAATGATAATTTCGTCATCGAATAAGTAGGTGTGAAGTAATGTCTAACGCCCACCTTTTATGAATAAATTGTTTTTGAAATATGCATTACATACCGTATCTGTTATTAATATTGTAATTATAATGAATGCTTTATTAGCAAGCCCGTCGGGAGTTCCATGACCCACTAATATTATCATAAAATGCGGATTATTTGCAACCATGATATTATAATTTTATAGCAATAAAGATTTTTGTATGCGCTTTATCTGCTGACTGCTAATGCTCATAATGCATCATAATTTTCTGCATTAAATGCTTCACTCAGAGTAGCTGTTAACTAATTTGAAAATATTAAAAAAGGGTTCGGCTCTGCTTATTAAATTTACTTTATCTGGATAACTGTAAAATATCTAATAATCTGGGAAACTCTTGCAACATCCCTTGACACAACTAATACAAAATTACAAACTAAGGAAAATATCAAGAATATGAACGGTGGTAAATTATGTAATGACTTATTCATTTTAATTTATTTTATTTGGAGATTTTCTTCCAGCTCAAATCGGTTCACTTCATCGGTAATGAGGGCTTTGCAAAAATGAATCATTAGTAATTTTTTTCTCATAACATAACGTATTAGGTATGTCATATTTTCAAATTCGAATTAGAAAACTGAAAAACTAAAACTTCATTAGACATAACTAGGTGCTCTTGAAACTATTTGCACATATTTCGAAGTAATTTTATTGAATGAAGAATTATTTTATCATATTATTTTTGCAGGTGCTGCCGCAGCCTCAAGGTTGTACGTGGATGCAGTTGGTAAACTGGGTCGGCAGGCCCAGCAGGGCACTTGGGGAGGATGCGCCGACATTGGTAAGGTTCTCGTGCAACATACAAACTAGCATTTATTTTTGTACTGGGTATATGACAAGACAAGAGGCGACTGAGGGACTCGAGGGTGTGTAGTGCAATTTTAGGCGATGGGCTGACAACCTGTCACTATGGCGATACATAATTTTTAAATGACCCTCAATTATTTGTCAGATGTGGCATAAAATGTCCGTTTGTAGCGGCCGTTTACGCTCTGCCTACCCCGCAAGGGATTAAAGGCGTGATATGTGTATGTATGAATGTATATGACAAGTAGGTAAACAGACCATCACGTGCCATCACAATTTGAATGACGCAAAGAGCATTATAAGTACTTTACTAGCAAAGATACAATAAGTAGGATCAACCAGAAATATGACTCACATTCAAACTAAAAGAGAAGTCATTCACCGTTTACATTGACGTTTCGGTAATGACGAAACCATAAATAAAAAATTAAATAAAGAATGTTTACTTGCACTGCTTGAATTGAGTATAGAAGTGTAGAAAGGTACCTAGATAATAGATACTGCAATAATATAACGCAAGCATGATTGAAACATGTTGATAGTAGGTATGTACGAATCACGATTCTTATTACATCATCCAACATGTTGCAATAAGCATTCGATGCGTACACGAAGGTGAAGCTTCAAGTCAGAGGTCAATACAAACATGTATTTGTATGTACTTTCCTGTGATTACTGTACAGCTAAAACGGAAATGCGCTAGTGAAAACAAAAATATATTATTATTAGGTACATGGTGAAAATATTTCCAGCGCATTAACTATAACAACGTTCCCCAAGCAAGGTACATACATATCACGCCGTTATCCCTTGAAGGTTGGGTAGTGCGGTAACGGCCATATAATGTACTCGCTGTCGCCAAGTCTGACAAATTGTTGAGGGCCGTTTCAGAAAAGTCGTCAGTCCGTCGATACATGAAACCCTCTAGTCGCTCAATCGCATCTAACGACATTCTATTCTATTGATGTGATGGTGATGCTATTCTAAGCTAGCATCATACGGCAAATCCAAGGAACAGAAATAAAATAATAATTAAAATTTGCTTACAAAATACAATGGCCAGTCATCTTTTCATAAGAGTATCCAAAATATTTGTTTATTACTAAGTAATTCCGACATTTCCTGTAAAATTGTTTAGTTTTGCCCGCTGACTCAGCTTTGAAATTGAAATTGAAATTGATAAATTTTTCGTTTATTTTACTACACTACTTTTAGGTAGTTGGTACACTAGATGGAACTGGAATTTTATTATAGCCTTACTGTATATGTTTGTTTGCAGGCACCGCTCTCATGAAGGTCGTCGAAGTCTACCGGGAGATACAAGACCAACAAATGAATATTGTAAGATTGATTTGTGTTTTTGTTTTTTCTTCAGATCTATAAGTATTTTCATAAAGAATCATTATAAATACCATTTTTTGTTTCAGCTAAAAGCATTTTACGTTGATCTGCTGGTCCCCTTGGAAACTAATCTGGAGAAAGATACGAAAGTAGTACAGGTCAGTTGGTAAAGCACTTTCCTTCATAATCTTTTATGGGACAGAGAGATTTCCCTCCAGGGATTGACTGAGTCCCGGTTTGCTACAGTTCCGGCTCGTCACGAAATCACTATATAGTATAAAGTTAAGTCGCTACCCGTCCCTATGTCTGTTTGTTTGAACGTAAGCTTAATTTTTCAAAACCACCCAACGGATCTGGATGGGGCTTTTTTTAAAAGATAGAGTGATTCAAGTGGAAGGTTTTAATGTATGATTTATGTCAAAGGTCTGTTTCCCGTTGGAAATCGGTTAGCAGGGGGTGAAACCGCTGGGTAGGCCACTAGTAGATACTTACCGCAAAAAGTTAGACAAGTGTTGAACGCATGTTTAAAGTTTTTTGTATGGAGTTTTATTTTGAACACGCGTTTTAGCATGTTTTATTTTTTGTGGTAAAGTCAGCATAATATAATTTCTATGTTCGGGTCTGTTACAGCTAGCTATCATATTTGTATAGTGATTTGACTGACTGTACTTTAAAACGCCTAGGTAGATTATAACGATCCGAAACTAACATTTTAATAATAATAACTCTGTTACGAATCAGGTAAAGATTTTAAGTGTGACAAAGCGGATCGGTGACAAACCGGGATTGATTCCTCAGAGGATTGTTTACTGGACACGGGAACAGGGCACGGGTCAACAAGGTTAAGTGTCTCGTTTGCCCGTGAGATGGGAATTTCTATTAAAAAACTTTTCTGAGGGGTATCACGTTAATGTTGAAAGTAGAATGCTTTTTGGTGCTCTAGTAAGTTCTAAAAACTAATGCTTGATGTCACGGAATGTCTCCTTCAATCTTAGTAGAAAATAGGCAAAGAGAAAATAACTAGGTACTACTTAGATGTATGTTCGATTCTACACATTTTATTACTTACTGCTCTTTTTATACTGTGTGAAGTGAAATGGTCGATTCAGAAGTAAACTTTTATTGTAATAGAATAAAGCATTCTGAGATAATGTTTACAGTCGGAGCAGAAGAGATTCTTGCAACAACACAAACTGCGGTCGGAGAGCTACAGCAAAGCTGCGGCTACCATCAAGAAGCAACGGAAGAAGAAGACCAATGTTACCAAAGTTGGATCGGCCATGGACAAGGAAATGAAGGTAAAAAAACACTTTGTACATCCTAACTACAATAAAATAAGTACCTACTTAATAGGTTCGAAGTAGAACGAATATTATTTAAAATTAAAATCTCTAATAATAACCGAAACTTTTGGTTTCAGAACATGCAAATACTTGAGGAAGAGAAAACAAAGTTAGATGCGTTCTGTGAGCAAAGCTTGAAGAACGCAATGACCCAAGAACGACGACGATATGGATTTGTTTTGGAACGTCAGTGCTCGTTGGCTAAACACTGGCTGGCTTATCACGCCGCCGGCGCCACCGCTTACAACGCAGGCTTGGAAGAGTGGCTCGAAGTGTCAAAGACCCGTGAATACCTCCCGCCTAACGTGGAAGCTATGTTTGTCAGCAGAATGAGGGTACGTCATAGCATTTGTCAACAAAAATAAGGAACCGTGACGTCAGCAAACGTCAATAACACGAAAGTTCACAACTGACAACGCGTTCTCCGTGCATAGCTTTTAGATAGCTCCAACCGGAGAGAATTCAATTTGAGGCTGCTGTCGTTTTACGACATGTGCGAATGGGGAAAAATGCTAAAAAGAAAATTTGTAGAAAACTACAAAAATAGTGGCAAAACCGAAAGTGTTGCGATATCTCATAAAATTGTTTTCTCTCACCAAGGCGCGACGTTTCACCGATGTTAAAATAGCGGAAATATTTCTAAATTTTATGTTTGACGCTTTGCAATCTCATAAAAAATATGTCTTCAGTCGCCACTAACGTGAAATTGTTTTACGATGGCTTTATATGGCTGAAGAGGGACATTTAATTTGTGGAACACAAGTCGAATTCATTCAGCAGTAAATCTCCTTGAAAGGGTTATAAATTGTATTTTATTATTAAATTTCTTAACAGTTAAGGTTTTAATGGTTTTACCTATTGAATAAACGTAAAATACAGCTGTAATTTTACAAAATGTTCGGCAATATCTCATATATGGTGTAGAAGTGTAAGCATATTTCCACATGTGAAAAAATAAATAATCCAAAATATACAGTAGGTAAATATTTTCAGCCCGATGTCTTTACATCCTGTATTATATGGCAGTATTTCTATAAACATTTATGTTTCTTACAGCAAGTCTCATTCTGGGCTGACGAAGAGGTGTACGCGAGCCCCCGTATTGGAGACGACGACGACCGAGCATCGGTCGGATCAGCTTTACGAAAGACAAGATCCGTTGACGCCTCGTGTCTGGACGTGAGGTCCATTGGAGAGCTTGGCTCCCCTACACAGGGACTGTCCAGGGCCAAGTCTGACTTCAACTTGCATTCTGGTGAGCCAGGTATGATAGTCATTCATTTATTTATTACTTTACACTAAAAATATTAGGATTGTTTGAAGGAATCTATATGAGTGTACTAACTACAACAAAACAAATTCAGGAATTTGCTACTGTCGTTGATAATAGAAAATTATTAGTCGTACTTATAGTTGAAGTCGTAATAACTACAGTTGCACTTATTGGGTATGTATTGTAACACTTATATGATAATAAACCCTATCGGTCAGTTTTATCCGCAGAATATTTTTACGACAATAATAATATTTTATTTGAAGCTCTATAAAAGGAGGAAAAGCTAGGCAAATCACTTTATAATATAAGAAGACGACTGCTAATTTATCATCATCGTAAAATTTACAACTTTTCAGAGAATAAAAGAATCACTGGTCCATTCCATTTAATTAAATAGATTTAAAATCATTAAAATTCAGAGTGCTTTTAAATTATTTACCTGTATTTCCTGTTAAACGTAATTATGTTTAATTTATTAAACTGGAAACAATAAAAGATAAAACGTTTTGGTTGAATGCAAATAACGCTGATATACCTACCTACGTGGTATTATTTAGAAATCCTTATTTTCTAGCTGTACCGAAACATTGTTCAGCCTTGATCAGAGAATATCGGAGAATAGATTACTCTTCAAAGTTCTGATAATTAGTATTCAATAGCATTATGCTTGTTTTAGGAATTCCTTTATGTTATTACGAATCGAAACGTTTCAGTACAGAGTCCTTTGTATCTTCTCTAACCGCACAATAACAGAATACAATATTTAAACAGATCGAAGTAAACTTAATAAGAAGTAATCGCTAGAATACCAATCACCTGTAGGTATAACTTGTTACTCAAAAACATGTAGTGTTCCTATTATACCTCAAGACAGACTAGACGCAAACAGCTTTTGAATACCTCAAAGTATAATAAGAATTACATACTTAATAATAATAATAATAATATATTCTTTATTGCACACAAAAATAACATCGAGAAAAAGTAAAACAAAGACAAAACACAGTACAATAAGGCGTCCTTAATGCTAAAGCAGCATTCTCTTCCAGGCAACCTTTAAGTGATATGGAAAGTGCAAACATGTAAGCGGGATAGTGCAAACACCTACATATCCTACTTATACTATAATACACTCTAATACATACATAGACAATGTAATAAACTTAAAAGATACCTAATAAACTAATACATAATAATACTTAAACTATACTATGGAAGTGTGGATAATGCAAAATATTCCGAAGGGAAAAATAGATGACAGTATAAATGGCTTAATGAATTTATATTTTTTAATCACGCTATACCAATACTATACTTTTCCAGAATCTGACGCGCGCCCTGCAACTCGTCCATCTTCTCTAGCCCCACCCACGAGCACAGCCCGCGAGCCACCATTAGCTCGAGCTCTGTACGCCTATGCAGCAGCTGGCGACAACCAGCTCAGCTTCCAACAAGGAGACGTACTGGCTCTGCTAGGGGAGAGGACCAAGGGCTGGCAATATGGGGAGAACTTGAGGTCACATCATGCAGGCTGGTTCCCTCTGGCGTATACAGAGCCGATCCCCAGCAAAGACGATGCGAGGTTAGTTGATTATTTAGATCAGTTCAGCTTCCAACAAGGAGACGTACTGGCTCTCCTAGGGGAGAGGACCAAGGGCTGGCAATATGGAGAGAACTTGAGGTCACATCATGCTGGCTGGTTCCCTCTGGCGTATACAGAGCCGATCCCCAGCAAAGATGATGCAAGGTCAGTTGAATATTCAGATCAGTTTAGGTTGCAACAAGGAGACGTACTGGCTCTCCTAGGGGAGAGGACCAAAGGCTGGCAATATGGAGAGAACTTGAGGTCACATCATGCAGGCTGGTTCCCTCTGGCGTATACAGAGCCGATCCCCAGCAAAGATGATGCAAGGTCAGTTGAATATTCAGATCAGTTTAGGTTTCAACAAGGAGACGTACTGGCTCTCCTAGGGGAGAGGACCAAAGGCTGGCAATATGGAGAGAACTTGAGGTCACATCATGCTGGCTGGTTCCCTCTGGCGTATACAGAGCCGATCCCCAGCAAAGATGATGCGAGGTTAGTTGAATATTTAGATCAGTTCAGCTTCCAACAAGGAGACGTACTGGCTCTCCTAGGGGAGAGGACCAAGGGCTGGCAATATGGGGAGAACTTGAGGTCACATCATGCAGGCTGGTTCCCTCTGGCGTATACAGAGCCGATCCCCAGCAAAGATGATGCAAGGTCAGTTGAATATTCAGATCAGTTTAGGTTTCAACAAGGAGACGTACTGGCTCTCCTAGGGGAGAGGACCAAAGGCTGGCAATATGGAGAGAACTTGAGGTCACATCATGCTGGTTGGTTCCCTCTGGCGTATACAGAGCCGATCCCCAGCAAAGATGATGCAAGGTCAGTTGAATATTCAGATCAGTTTAGGTTTCAACAAGGAGACGTACTGGCTCTCCTAGGGGAGAGGACCAAAGGCTGGCAATATGGAGAGAACTTGAGGTCACATTATGCAGGCTGGTTCCCTCTGGCGTATACAGAGCCGATCCCCAGCAAAGATGATGCAAGGTCAGTTGAATATTCAGATCAGTTTAGGTTTCAACAAGGAGACGTACTGGCTCTCCTAGGGGAGAGGACCAAAGGCTGGCAATATGGAGAGAACTTGAGGTCACATCATGCTGGCTGGTTCCCTCTGGCGTATACAGAGCCGATCCCCAGCAAAGATGATGCGAGGTTAGTTGATTATTTAGATCAGATCATAAGAGAACCTAAGGCTGGCATTAAAGTTTTCTTTGTTTTCTACATTATGCCAGATTTAAATGATTTTTTTAGATTTGCGGGATGTTGTGTTTGGACGAGTTGGGTCTATGGGAGAAGAGTAACCGAAGATTGACTCTAGCAAGGAAAATTTGTGCATAATGCCATTACTATTAGGCGTAGGCAACAGAGCCGAAGCCCAGCAAGAACGTTGCAAATTAATTCGATAAACGTTTGTCTGATGTCATCTTTGCATTTGCAATAAACGCGGTGACCTCATGTCAAACTAAACGTGACTGCGATCAACAATCAGTATGCTAATATTTAAGTAGTATTAAAATCATTCTTCAAACTTAATTCTCTATCATTGCTTGTGTAGAATGTCATGCCTTGCAAGTATATTAATAGATAAGTTGTTGAACATCCTAATTCTAATACCTATATTATTTTTAACTCAAACAAAACCTGTTATTAGTGTTGTCGTTTGATAATATCACAGAGGATTTTTTTGAAGAGATCATTTAGAAATTCTAGAAATTTTAAAGCCAATGATTTTTTCCTAGTGGCACATCACCTGCCCGCTGGAGCGTGGCGCAGACGCCAAGCGAGGCCCCGCCTCCTGCGCCGATGACGCACGCGCAGGCCACAGGGACACCCACGACCCATGGCCACGCCCACCCACCAACCAGGATCTTCGGGGATACTATCACTGCTCATCATATAAACAAGGTAAAGCTTTTTTTTAACCATGGGAAAACGGGAGTACAAGAAGAGAGTGAAAAGAAACTTGATAGTCCCGATTCTAAGTTTTAATTATTTAAAGCTTCTAAAGCAAAATTCTTTAAACTTAAGAGGTTTTAAGTGTAGCTATTCCATTAAAAACATTTTTTTGTGAAGTTTTTGACTGAAATATAATTTGATTTTGACGGGAATATAGTTTAATTTTGACAAGGCTATTTTTACTTTATTTTATGTTGAAAATAAAAAATATATAAATGTGTTGCATGGAAAGAAATAATATTTCATTCACCACGAAAAAACATTTCTAGCATAAAGTAATTCTTATAAATACGTAATATTTTTTTAGAAACAGGCCTGTCCCTGGTGGGACTTAGGGAGTATTTGCTAAACACGCCATGCTTGTTAGGTGGATTGGCGAGCGTAGTACGTAATAACGATTTATTGTTTATTTGGTGCATTTTTATTTGAAATCGCTAATAAAAACATGAAATTGATAGAGAAACATTCGATCAGTACCACTCTAGAACTTACTGACCCGGTGACACTTTAAAAACTTTCAACCCGGTGCCAGCCTAGAACATTCTGAACCGGTGCCACTCCATCACCTTCCGATCCGGTGCCACTTTAGATCTTTCCTACCCGGTGACACTCTAGGACCTCCCAGCTCAATTAATCCCACTTTAGAACTCTCCTATCTGATTGAAAATCACACAGTTCACTCCAACATTGGAACCATTTTGATTTGTTTTGATTGTACTATTTTTAAGCGGGACCTTTAGTGGCCGCTAAAATTAGGCAATTTAATCGTTTTAAATATTTAAATTGCCTAATTTTGCACTTCCCAGAATTGCACGAATTGGCATAAGCTAAGTTTAACTTGTCAGCTATTTTTAAAGATTATAAACCCGTTTTTTGAATTTGACAATAGGAAACGGCTTAAGAAACGTGAAATGAAAAGCGCGCCTGGAATAGGGTCTGTTAGCAGCAGAAATGTAATACCCCAAAATACTAACAGCACTGCCATCATCCCGAAATATCTATTTAGTAATTTTAAATATATTTTTACAAAATAATTAATGTGACTAATGAAAATTCATTTTCTTCAGGGTCGCTTGGGAAATGGATCCCCAGGTTTGCCCCCAACCCTGCCGGCTCCGTCGCCCAGTGCTCTGAGCACCTCTGCCAGTGCCAACTTCCACTCGTCCACTCCGGCGCCCCCAACCAACACCGCCATCAAGAACTCTACATCGGCAGCAAGCTTCACCACCCACGCGGTCATCGAGACGAGAACCTTCGGCCCACAGACTTTACCTTTGCGTTCCACGGTAAGTCTGCTTGATATCAGCTTAGCATCAGTGATTTACGCTTGAGCACGAGGATAATTTTTCTTTTAATTTTTAAATTAGTACTTTCTAGGCCACAGCTCTACCTCCCCTCGATTATCAATGAAGTAAAGTTTTGTGTCTTATCCTATCAATACCTTTCTTTTTTTGAGTTCAGTGATACTTCAGTAGGTTATATTTTCCTTTGTTGTTTAGGTGGCGCAGAACAAAACAGGGCCAGCTAAAACAGCAGTAACAGCAGTTGCTGGAAACGTGTCTCTTCACAGCTCCAACGATTCTGGTTTCTCAAACGAGCCCCCGCCGCAACCTGATGTAGACTACAGCGATGAAGAAGCTCAGAGACTCCGTGTACCCATCAGGTATTCTACATTTCAATCATAAGCTTTGAACATTTTTTAGCTTTTTAAAATTTCTTTTCATTTGCCATATTCATTCATATATTTTATTTTTTATTTGGGGCTAGTTTTATTTATTTTCTTTTATGTTTCTTTTTTGTAGTAAATCTGCTCAGCTAGCCAACGATCACAAAGCATACTTGCTCAAAACGCAAAGCCTAAAACGACCTCAAAAGTCCGCAAACACAAACGGTTACTTGACCGATGACCAACAGCTGATGTTACGCAATATACTCGATATGGACAAAGACTCTCAAAAAGTAAAGAGGACTAAGTCGTTCTGGAAATTTGGTCGAACAACTTCTGAAGAAATAATGGAAGGCATGTCGCTTTGGCAACATCGTGACATAGTTGACACCGTGCCAGAATATAAGAAAAAGTTGTTTGTTAAATTGAAAAAGGAACTGAGACCGGCTCCAGAGGTGCCCGAACCTAGAAAACAAGCCAGCCCTGAAAAATTGGCACCGGTCGAGAACGGAGTCGCGCGTCCAAAAGAAACAATCGATCGACGTGAAGTAAAAGTTACCAACGGTATACGCCAAGCTAGAAGCTTAGGATCTATACAGAGTGAAGAACTTATGGAAAAAGCGAGAAAAAATGGAGAAATATATCAACCACCAATACACAAAAAAAGCATGTCTGAAAAGTCGATAGCCGAAGAAAAGCACGAAGATTATGTTCAGCGTAACGAGTCAAGACATTCCGACTTAACAAATTCGAGTACAATAAAGACAAACTTTGAAAACAGTTTTTATAATGATGAAAATGGCGAAGGATTTGTCATGAAAACTGTTAAACGAAGGGAAATTTTGCAGAGATATGACAACGATAGCAGCTCTGAAGTGAACTCTGTTGCTTCAAGCACAGATCCTTATGACTGCATTATTGTAGATGATCACATGACTTCTAAAAAGCAACAAGAACTTGACAGGCGCCGGCAAGCGCAAATGCGAGAGGATGAAATGAAAAAACGAAAAGAAAACGCCTATATGCCTGAATTTGAAGAAATTGAAATTACGCCCATCAAACCGCACGTTCGAGCAACGATGAATTCTGAAAAATCCAAGTCAGGTTCACACGAGCATTCTCCATCTAAAACAATGGAGTTTAAAACATTCAAAGATAATTCTAAGGATATCAAAACTTTTTCTGCGTCGTCTGAAACATTAAAATATAAGGACAACGAACACCATAATACTGATCGATATGGGATTCCCACAGAAAGAAATAACAACGTCAGGAATGAGGACCCTTACAACGGGCATGATGAGGGAACACTCAAATATAAAAAGAGGTCAAGTAAGGAAGAAAAGAGTCGTACTCAAAATACTGTTGAAAACGGGAGAAACCATAAAAAGGACTACCCACAAACTGAAACCAGAAACCAGAAAAAGGAAAGCAGACCGTATGATAACAGGGAATCGAGGGAGCCAAGAATCGATTATTCCCTTGATCGACGTGAGATGAGAAAAGATTACACGAATCCAAAGACAAGAGATCCGAGAAATAAAAACCGTACAAACAGAAGCTATGATGATAGCTCATTACCCCACAATGGCCGTAGAGATGAAAGATATTACGAATCCAACATATCGTACTTCAGTGATCAAGAAAGGCGTGTTTCGAGATACGACTATGAAACAGACTCAAAGAAAGCAGAAAAATCTAAAATGCGTCAAGAAGAAGCTAGGTTAGAGGGTAGGCGCCTCATGGACCGCCGCAGTGAAGGTCCTTACAGTGAGTCTGATGATCAAAAATTTAATGAAGCGCTAAAACAGCAGAGACCTCAGTTATTACCACGCACTAAGTTGCTAAAGAGAAATGTTGACGGTAGTGAGTTGACGGAAGATGGCCATACTTTCGGTCCATGGTACGATTTGTGGGGCCGTGAAAACGGAGTGTACAAGTAAACTTAAGACCAAGTTCATTTATTTTTAGTTTACAGCTAGTTATTATCATGTAAGATTTTTGTTTATACTATTTACAAATTATTTTACTTATATTCAAACCTATTCACTCTAAATTGGTTGTGTACCTAGGATCCAGCATAAAATGTTTACGAATTATACATACGTAAGTCATAAAATTTTATCTAAGATGTATATTATTTGTTGCGCAGGGCACAACAATTTGCAACAGTGAAGTTAAGGAAAACACTGACAAACGATAGATCGTCGCCTGCTATTGAGTAAAATTTTATATTAATATTAATTATTATTTTGTTATGTAATATTAATTGTAAATTTAGAACACCATGTATTTTGTACAGTTAAATATTCATAGTCTAACAAAGAATATATCACAATTTTTTACAATAATCCAATGGTTCGTTTCATTTCATTTTCTTTCTTCATAATACATTTTTCCTGTTATTTGTTGTTTGAACATTAATAATATTGGAAAAACGTAAATTGGTTCTTTTCAGCATAACAAGAAATGGATTTGATTTTCTTAATGGCATCTTTGTGAGAGAAATGAAATAGCAAGTGCATAAGCGAATGTAAGTGGCAGTTGCCGTGAACGGAAGAAATATCAAAGTCAATTGGCGAGGGGCGACGATGGCCGATGATATATTGTATTTCCGTAGCGGACGGAACTTGTCTCCAGGAGAAATATTCGCAACAATACGTCATGTGTTCCGCAGGGATCACCGCCCCAACGTCAATATCGTACACACTTTTTTCTCCGAAATCTTTTCACCGCATATTTTTATATTTCACGGTGACACGCAGATATGAATATCTAGAGCACTCTGCAGACAAATTGGGCCGTAAATAAGATAGTTTGCAAATAAGGTTGCTAGCAAAAATTGTTTTCAATGAAACAGAATTCTTTTTTGTTCTTTTCATTCCTTCGCCAGTTTCAGAGAAAAATTTGAAAACGTATTAATTTGTAGCGTAGCGTAGGTACCTGCTTCATGTCAAATGCTAATAAAAACTTTATGCTTTATTTAAGTGCTGAGTAATGTATGACATAATGAACGATTTCGCATTTGTCTGCCTAGCTAGGAGCACTTCGTTGCCTGCGCCAAGATACTAAAGGCGTCTACCTAGTACCTACCCTAATTTACCCTCGTACAAACCGGGTCATTACGCTCTATACGTAGAGTCAAGAGTCGTTATCCAACGTATAGCAGCAAAACTCAACCGTGTAACATGTTACTTTGAGTCTTACACTAAACACTTCGTAAAAAATCTTAAAATTCTGTTACTAAATCAAGTTTATTGTAGCAGAAAGTTCCGCTTACTTTTGATAGCATTAGAAAGCGTATCACTAAAGTATTGGAACTAGTATGAGAGAAAATATTTTCATTCCGTTAAGAGTATAATACCAAGTTTCGAAACTTGTCTACCAACCAATTAATAATTTAGTTTTCTAATAGAAATAAGTTTCAAGCGTGAAATAGCGAGCAGTCTATTATAACTAGGTACGATGAAGTCTAAGTGCCTGCTGCGTATTATAAGGCAACGAAAAACGCTCACGTAAACGCCTTCTCATTTTAATATAGCAAAGAGCTGTACAGCGTTTTACTTGTAAAGCGAGTGGGTAGCAGTAGCAGACGCGAAAAGAGCTGCGATTATGAGTCATTTTCAACAACTGCATATTTTTGTCAATTTCGGTGGATTTTTTAATTTTCTGCTTTTTTGATGTTTTTTGTAGCTGTATAGTAAAAGATACTCATTTTGAATATAATATATTAACAGGGAAATATGTAACAATAGTATTTAGTGAGTTATTTGCGTCACCGAAATTGCCTTGTCACCGAAATTGAATTCATGCCACCGAAATTGGGTTTGTGCCACCGAAGTTGCAATTGTGCCTCAGATCCTCCAATGCTGAAACCTGATGGATCGCTGGCTCACTCTGCAAGTGAGAAAGCCCTGTTTGCAAGCAACTCACGTCTGGACGCTGGCATCAAGCAACCACCTACTGTACCTCGTTGCGATTCTTCGATGTCGGAGATCGCAGTACACACTAAATAGGTTCGAAGAGTATTGTGCAGTCTAGACGTGAACCCTGATGGCATACCAGCGAGAGTGTTAAGACTTTGTGCGCCTGAACTGTCTCCTGTGCTCACACGCTTGTTCCGCCTCTCTCTTAAAGAAAGAACGGTGCCGGGGGCCTGGAAGCTTGCTAATGTGCAACCAGTTCCCAAAAAGGGCGACCGTGCTGACTCTGCTCATTACCGTCCAATTGCCATTACCTCCATCCTATGCAAGGTCAAAGTTAAGGGTACTTAACTAGCGGTCTACTGGTGATCTTCTTATGTATGTCACGCACTGCTGGGGCGAAGCCGTCGAGAAGAACGGCGAAGCACTTGCCGTTCCACTCGATATCTCGAAGGCCTTTGACAGGGTCTGGCAAGCAAGTCTGCTCAGTAAGCTTCCTGCTTATGGCATCCCAGCTGATTTTTGTACTTGGATTGCAGACTTCTATAATGAACGGTTCATCAGAGTAGTCGTTGATGGCTGCGCTCCGACCTTATTTCCTCAGGGGTCTGTTCTCTCTGCAACTTGCTTCCTGCTGCACATCAATGACCTCCTTCAGCACGGTATTGTTGGATACGCAGATGATAGTACCGTTTCAGAGAGATACTTGACAGGTGCAAGAATCAGTGGGGATGAAATACGTTCGTTAAGAAAGGCCATGTTAGAGCGAACAGATCTGACCTTAAGTCTAGTCTCCCAATAGGGCGACGACAATCTGGTCTCATTCAACGCCACCAAAACACAGGCGTGTCTCTTCACTGCAAAAAGGAGTCCTTTCGACTGGACACCTACTTTTCGGGGTACATCTGTCTCTGTCACTGACAGGTTGAGCTTCTAGGTATGGAGTTGACATCAAATCTAAACTTCGGCGCGACCATCGAGTACAAAGCTCAAACGACGGCTAAGAAGCTGGGCATTCTGAATAGACTGAAGCGATACTTTACGCCTGGACAGCTTTTAACTCTTTACAAAGCACAAGTCTGATCCAGCATGGAGTATCGCAGTCTCTTTAGTATGGTTCAGCCAAATACCAACTTGCCGCTCTTGACTCGGTGGAACGCAGGGCCAAGAGGCTCATAGGCGACAAAAAACTGGTGGACTCCAAGCTACATAGCCTGGCACATCGTCGCAAGGTTGCCTGTTTGTCGGTTTTTTACAGATTGTACTTCGGAGAGTGTGCTCAAGAGCTTCACGACCTTGTTTCACCAGCTCCCTTCTACCATCGGACATCCCACCAATTCGGACTAAGCGCTTCCAGTCATCATTAATAATGCGCTAAAGAGTGGAACTCACTACCTGCGTCTGTGTTTCCAAACGCATACAATCCTAATCTCTTCAAAGTAAGAGTGAACAGGCATCTTCTGGGTGAGCTCGCTCCATCTTAGACTCTGTCTCTGTTCTATGACCTAGACATGAGTCAAGAGCAAACCCATCCTTAATAAAAAAATGCCTCGTTTGGCTGCTTACAAATGGATGGCATTGTGTTGAAGATAGCCGTAGACCCCGCTGTTATCGGCATCCGTCCACACCTGTTAGCACCTGCCAGCACAAATCAACTGATACCTGCGACTACAAATAGAAGCCACGTCTTCGGCTATCGCTGACGGGTGTCAATGACTGAGCAGGAGGACTTTACGGGAGCGCCGGGCTGGAGGGCCACGAGGGATCGCCGTGCAGTAGGACCTCGCGGGAGCGCCGGGCTGGAGGGCCACGACGGATCGCCGGGCTGGAGGGCCATGAGGGATCGCCGTGCAGTAGGACCTCGCGGGAGCGCCGGGTTGGAGGGCCACGAGGGATGGCCGGGCTGGAGGGCCATGAGGGATCGCCGTGCGGTAGGACCTCGCGGGAGCGCCAGGCTGGAGGGCCACGAGGGATCGCCGGGCTAGTTCAAAAATTAATTGCTGGACATGGGCCTCCCCTTATCAGGAGTATTGCCATCCTCTACACGCTCGGCTGGCGGATAGGCGAGCGAAGTACAAAATTTTGCATTCAAAGGGAACGTTGTTGTCCATTCCCCTAAATAAATTTATCCCTTAGTCTTCTTTTACGACGCAGATTTTAGTTTTTCTGAAATAACCGCAATTTTTTGTTCAACAAACGACCTAAAGCGACCGCATTTTACAGGCTTTTTCGATCTTTATACCCCGCAAGGAGTGAAAGCGTGATATTTCTAAATATGTTTGTAATTTGTATTAATTGAGCAAATTCGGTGGAGCTTTGCAATTTCGGTGGGCTTCTAGCAGCCATAAAAGTCACCGAAATGTGCCCACCGAAATTGAAAACTAGTCATTTATTTAAAAAATATACAAAAGTATCAAGGTTATTCCAGTTTTCAACTTAAATCTCAAAAGTGTACCTAAAGGCTATTTAGAATGCATTACTGTAATATTTTTAAACTTTGAGGAAACATTTTAATCCCGAGCACCGAAATTGCAAAATTTTGATTCCGAGTAAACGGAAATAGTTTACTAACATTTTTGTCGGGAAGACGCAATGAGGTAGTGCACAACCGTTCACACTGCGCGTGAGTGCTCGGCTGATCCTAGCGGGGGAGGGGTTTTAGGTCTGGATATAATCAACAGTGTGAGCAGGGAGCGTCGAAACAAAATTGCCACCGATATTGCTATTTTTGCTGGGACAAATCTAGTTTTGACATAGTTCATAAACATTTCGTCTAAAAATTCAATTTTTTATAATTTCTCGTAGGGTCACTTATCCTTAACATAATCAAAATTAATTTTCCATAATATGTTGGACATAATTTTCCTGAGAGATGAATATGTTGTGAAAAACGGATTGGGGACAAGCCACCGAACATTGAAATTCGACACTTACTATTTTTTTTCTAAAAACATAATAACTGTCGAAACATTATTTATATGGCTTCATATCAGAACAAGTGTCTTATATTTTGAAAAAAAATATCATAGTCATATCTGCAAAGCATCACCTCGTTTTCAGCGAGGACATGAAAAATTTTCGCTTGAGAAATCCACTCTTATATGGCACCCGACAGGAAGCGAACTTACCCTTTCAAAAGAACAGGATCCAGTCTAAAGGGACCTTTGTTAACCTACCTTACTATAGGTGAGTATAATATACAAGCAGCTAAAGGAGCATTTCAGTTCGCACAGCCCCTTTAGACTTCAGACTTCAGCGTAAGTAAATTAGGCGAATAATCCATGGAAGTCTGTAGGTAATAGCTTCTTGGAAATGCAATGGTTTTTAGTTTAAGGTGGATTCAATATTATGGATGTGGATTAGAAAGACAAAAAAATATCCGTGTTATAACAAAAAGTTTGATATGTTTTAAGCTGTTTTGACAACGTCAAATCATGCGCATGAAAAATTATTTAAACACTGTCTAAAAGCTCGTCTTACTTTTTTGTAAAAACACCATGATGGTTTTAAAATTATTAGGCTAACCTTAGATAGTCTATTTATATTATCAAATGTCTGTTATCCTATGTGGTAATCATAAGGTGCCTAAGTACATTTTGCATAGCGTAATTAGGAAATATAATCTATGTAGTTACCTACCTAGTTACCTACCATTACGAGCGAAGTAGTTAAAATTAGAAAAAAATATTCCAGTAAATATTATTAAAAACATTTAATAATAAATATACGTCGTAATTATGTCACAGAAAAAATTATAGTTCACGGGGTGGGAATTGACGGGAAAAACGTGAATTTATCACCACATCCCGAAACTTTGACGAACAAAATAAAAAGAACACCCCCGATATAAAAATCAATTTGCAGTGCAAATCGAGCGAGGGACCAATGCTTTCCAAGTCATCGGGCCCCTAAAGCGCCCTGGCCTGGAAACAACCACAATTTAAAAAAAATTTATACCACGCCAACATGGCGGCAACTTTTTAAATGCATCCGTTCTGCGTATCGCAGATGCAGACCGGAATTTCGTTTTGTTCGCTGGAAATAGGAAAATCGCATATGAAAAGGGTAAAACGGTTAAAACTCTTTGAACGGCACAGTTGTTAATAATAAACTAGAATTAAATTGTGTGAAGTGGAGTTTTCGATTGATTTTGTCGATGGCAATATTGTAGAAATATGAAATAAAACATCTAACTATGGAGAGCTCGCATCGCGACCGCTTGTTGATGTCGTTTGAACAAAATTATTGTAATTTTTTAAGAACTGGTACAGATTCCATTAATTTGCTTACTTAAGCGTATACCTTATTATGCTAACTTAAGTTAAAATAAACTAGGCATTAGAATGAAGGCATTATGATTTTTTTTAATGGTATTGTGAAAATGTAATATTTAAAAAACTTTATTGAATAGTTACTTGTTATTATAATCAAATACAATGATTATTTATTACAAATTGATAAATTGGAACTTTGATAATTTTACACTTATTGATGAAAAAAAACTTAAAGCATTTGTATTCGATATCCATATTCAACATCATATATCCGATTTTAAATTACCGCAATGAATACACAATTGTTACCCTGTTACTGGCATAAAATATGGAGCCGAATTTAAAACTAGGTTATTCCAAACATTGTAGCGTACCCGCTTCGCTGTACGTAATCTAAATGATAAGCGAACGGGGCAATTTGGCACCGAACACTCTCTATCACAGTTCGATGCCAAACCAGACCTGCGCTTCCATTTTAGCTCAGCTATAATTTATTTTAAATGGTCGTGTCATAAAAGCCGCATTGTACGCCACATCTCGGCCTCACTTACTGTTGTATGAACTACTCATGGAAGTGAATAATCGCCTTAGACTTTAGAACTGGGGAGCCGCAAAACTGCCGGTTTCAATGACGCTCTTTCTTCATCAAAAATAAGGTACTTTTCATATTATGTAAAAAAGTAGGACTTTCCATTACTACTTGCACTTTGTGACTTATCTTCAATTCAAGCTAGTAGGCATAGCGAAAGGTACTTATTATTCGAGTTTAACTAAATAAAGGTACTTATGATTAATCGCCGAAAACTCAGTACACCGTGCACGGATTTTGTTTAAGGTTGGAACTCATCTGCTGGTCATTCCATTGCGGAATTTAAGATTTTGTAAAATATGGCAACTTTTGCAACAATTTTTTTATTTCATATATAAACAACTCAAAATTCCGTGGCGCAATCATTATATACGCAAGTGTGTTTCGACACTAGCTTTGCTACGCTCGCTCCGGCGTAGCGTAACGCTATAGCTATTTATCCTCAAGCAATTTAGGTATATCAGAGTCAGAACCATTTCTCTGGCACAGTACATAACACAAATATCCACTCATCTACAACTGTCTGTATCCATAATACTTTTATTGTGTCCTCTTGTTTTATCGTATTTTAAATGTAAATGTCTTGTTTGTATTAGTCCGTGTTGTGTACTGTAAATGAGAATAAATTGATTTCAATTTCAATTTCAAAAAAATATAGTTAGATATATACGGGTTGTAAGGGACAGCACTCCGAATACTGATAAGGTGCATTTATACTATGAAACTGAAGAACTTTCCCCTAGAAACTTATGTTAGGAAGCGATCAAAAAATCGACCTTACATACAAAATCGCAATCAGCTGGCTGCATTTACTATGAGAATAAAATAAATATATATGTTTCGTGAAATATTTTTCTATGGGAAGTTGTTCAGTTTCATGGTCTAAATGCACCCTATTCGGAGGGCTGTCCCTTACACCCTGTATATATATATAGTTAGGTACTTAACTATTATTTCACATACATACATATATATCACGCCTATAATGCCTTGTGGGGTAGGCAGAGCGTAAACGGCCACATAACGGTAATTTACGCCACGTCTGACAAATATTTGAGGGTCATTCGGAAAATTGGGAAAACTATTATTTCAATTCTTCAAAAAAACCACGAAACCATAAAAATTCAGTCGTCAAAATGTTGTTTAGTTTCATAGATCGAGTATTTTTCCAATTGTTGAGATTACCTGGTACCAAAAAGTCTTTGTTCACGTTATGCGATTCAGCGAAGAGTTTTGTTTCAGTTTCAATGTGATTTCAGTAGCTATTTTCAGTTACATATTCTGATACACTAATTATCAGGTAATAAATGCAAGCGGACAGATACAACAACGCAATCAGAATAATAGTACAATGCAATCTGGACGATGGGCGGCGTAAATCCTTTGCTAATTATTACAGGCATGTAACGAGCTGTTTGGGCGGAAACTGTGTGGGTGGGAAAATACACGGCTCTAGTCAGGGTCACAACCAGTCGAATTTTGGGTTTGTATGAAACTTGAAATTATTATTATGACAATCATTGATGTCAATTTAAAATGGGAAATAATAATGGTTCCGACAAATTAATGAATCTCCAGCTATCTGTGTCCGACTATTATTCTAATGTACCAGCGTTATAATAAATTACCGACAAAAAAATCCAAAGCATACCGAATAAAATAAATGAATTTCACTTACACCTATGAACACAATCAAATTACATTTTTACTTAAAAATATATTAAACTCCGAATAACAAAACTAAACTTTCGACTAAAATACTGAACCTCCGACAAGATTACTAGGTTACTGACAACAGAGGTCATGTCAGAATAATAATATTTTTATGACTTTTATGAGTTATTGGTTACCAAATATATTTATTGCTTTCTGGAAAGTCAAAGTGCCAAAAAACGGAACCGAAAATGTAGATTGGAGAAAAGGATCCTGCACTTGCCCGCAGTTTTATAAAAAATATATTTTTAGTAAACACCTTTTTGGGCTTGCTATCAGATTGGAACTCGCGACTCGGCCTTTGGAAGCAAAAGCACTACCTACAAAAAAGAAAACGGGGTCGTCCTACAAAATCCAGACCTGCTCTTACAATTCAGTGAACACCTATAACGCGAAAATATCATTAAGATTAGGTACTACTTACCTCTTTATTTGAGTAAGAACAAATGATGTATGTCATTTTATACTGCTGATTAAACAATATTTTAGCTATAATAAACTGAATTTCATTTTATTCTTTGCTCCCTGTAGTAGCCAAAATTCATGATTATAGTAAGTACATTTTAATATTTTAATAACTTTCTGGATAAGCGCCAACAATAGTAACGTAAGTATAAAGTTGTAGTAAAAATAGCACAGAGTTTATGAAAAATGAAATATAATTGGTGAATTACTAATTGGCAAGTAAAGATAAAAATTACAAAGCATTGGTGTCAGTAGAATATAATTTTATATGGTAAAAAAGTATTTTAAGCTATAAACAGTCATATTATTTTTCGGATTTTTAAGTATATTATTCGGTCGTTTTGTCTTTTTTAATCGGACAAAAGTAGTCGGAAAGTTAGTATTTTAGGCAGTAAATATAATATTTTTATTAAGGACATTTCTTAATTTATTATCGGAGCTTTTATTACTACCCATTTAAAATTCCGTTCCGGAATTCTTTCCTACATGTAGTGAGTGGACCAACCTTAACTGTATTAAAAATGACCTGTAATACATACCACACACACGTTACATACACACATATCACGCCTATAATCCCTTGCGGGGTAGGCACAGCGAAAACAGCCGCGAAAAACAGGCATTAACACCACGTCTGACAAATATGAGAGGGTGATCCGGAAAATTGTGTATGACCTGTAATATAAGTACTAGTTAGGTCAGTAATCAAATAATATAGGTTTATAAGCATACCAGTCCATAAAATAAAACCTGTAGTATTACCATTATAATAGTTGTGTCGCCTATCCATTTACCTAAGATACAGGTATTCTCATTCTTAGTTTAGGAAATGGTCAAGCCCCATAACTTTTTTATATAAGTGTACATATTTGAAATTAAGTTTATTAATATAGAATTATCTTATCTTAACTTAGTATCTTATCTTAGTAAATTATTGACACCGACCTAGTTTTTTCTATTCCGTGACACCGACTATACAGAAACAATTTTCCATTGTTAGGGGGTATCGCCATACTCACCATGCTTGGCAGGCAAGATGCTGCCAGCAGGGAACGCTGCTGCCGATTTTTGGGATGAATTTATCCCATAGTCGCTTTTTTGCGACACCCATGAGGATAATTCTGAGCCAATCGCCAACACCAACTACAATTTAACCTATAAATTAAAAATATAACACCTTTACTCATATACCTATTTGCCGTGTGATGCCGGCTTATAATAGCATCACCCCATTTGTTTCCCGTGGGAGTCGTAAGAGGCAACTAAGGGATTCGAGGGTGTGTATTGCAATTTTGGGCGATGGGCTGACAACCTGTCAATATGGCGATACAAAATTTTTCGAATGACTCTCAATATTTGTCAGACGCGGCGTAAATGTCCGTTTTTGCAGCCGTTTACGCTCTGCCTACCCCGCAAGGGTTTCGTGCTTCGGAGGGCACGTTAAGCCGTCGGTCCCGGTTGCTGTCTATGTTTACTTAGACGGCGGTCGTTACACAACCGTGTCAGAGGTCTACTACTAGTAGTTGGCGGTTGTAAAACTCTGACAATAGGGTTCATCGGGTCGTTGACGATTCGGTACCCCACAAAAAAAAACCTCGCAAGGGATTAAAGGTGTGATTTGTATGTATGTATGTATTGCTCATATAAAATCTGATATATGATTTTATGTCGGTACTCGAAATGTCATTGATCTTTTCAAATAAGGCCAATCTAATTACATTTGGAGGATATAATCAAACAAAGCTGTCTTTATTATGTTTGTGAAAGCTTTTTTCATTACACTTGCGTTTTTTTTTTCTTAGAATCTCTTTGTCAAAAGATAAGGATAAAATTAATTTGTGACTTAAATACCTCACCAATAATTAATGTTATAGAAAAGTTTCATAGCTATTTTTACATTGATATCTTAGAATTATTAGCACAGGATAAAATGTTTGTTAAGTAATACTTATTTGTCTCAGACTAGAAAAGGAAATTAAAAAACGGTGTTTGGAATCGATATTAATGGATAATCTTCTTCTAATATCGTGTGGGACACTGAATTGACCAACGACCTATACAGGATGTGAGGGATGGTTTACCAAAAACTTAGCAGGCATGCTTAGTCCATGTAACTGTTTTTTTTATGGAGGCTATGATGGTAAACTAGAAAAATAACTTTCACACAAAATTCAGACTGGCTATCCTATCCTATATGTAAC
This sequence comes from Tuta absoluta, assembly GCA_027580185.1. NCBI lineage: Eukaryota > Metazoa > Arthropoda > Insecta > Lepidoptera > Gelechiidae > Tuta > Tuta absoluta. The sequence continues at coordinate 8,894,937 of JAQAHW010000016.1, read as the reverse complement.
CTCGAAAGAGAATCGTAGGCTCCATAGTAAGAGTTGTTTACTTTCAAGGTCTGATCATGCCTGCAAAGATGTCGGTACACCGTCCGTTACACCCTGTATGAATAAAGTATTTGTCATCGCGATGTTGCATCGTGAAAAATAAATAAAAGCAAAGCTCAGCTACAGTTGTCACCAATCTACGGAAATATATCATTGGTTTTGGTATCCCCACCCCTAGAACAATAGGGTCGGGGATAGGAAACCACGAACACTTTTCCCTGGAGGGCGCTCTGTAGTTTATTGACATTTACTTTTCAAAGGCAAACATTGCGACAGTGGCTGTCTCGGCTTGACTCTCGTATTATGCATTCCAGCCATCCATTAGATTGTTTTATGCAGAATCCAATGTGTTTTATTTAAGGAGACAAGCTTTGCTCCTTGCTTTACTATGGATAAACGTGTGGCCTGGAGCTGATGGCATACTGTGAAATATCTTATATGAAAGATCTTCTTGACACTTTTGTGTATTAACTATTTTGAACTTTCGCGGTTATTCACATTAATAATGAAAAAAGTATTTTAACACTGGCCTCAATGTTGAGCCGATACAATATTTATATTAAAAAATAATAAAAATGTATTTTATAAATAAAATATTAATTGTTTAGATACCAATGGGTAAGCTCTGTTGTGGAGCTTAAAATTTCTCACTAGTTCTAAGTAGAGTTAAACGAAGAATTTATTAATAAAGCTGTAGTAGTAATACCTAAATGAAAACAAGAAATTGAAAAAAAAAAACTAGTGCCCGCCAGGACTTGAACTCGGGACCGTGATTTTTTATTTAGTTTCTTATTTTCATTACCAAATTATATAGCACTGTGAGTGCATAATAAAATCATAGTAATACCTAAGTAAACCTTTCCCTTAATATTATAGCTAGTGCAATCTTTAGCAAGTAGTTTAACCAGACGTGGCCACAGCACTCTCAGGACAGAGGTGAAGTTCTGTTTAACTTGTGAACAAGCTAACTGTTTGATATGCAGAAATCAAAGAGGGCTCCAAACTTGCTCGAATGTTCGGCGGCAGGTTTTTGCGAGCGGATGCAGCAGCTGCTAATGAGCTTGGCTACCGGCCAGAGATGTTAGTCTTGCAATCCTTACAAATTCATTTGAATTGAACACAAACGTAATATAACTTATTAAGCACACGCGATCACTTTCACTCATTTAAGTATTAGACCGGATCACAGGTTGAAACGTCGGGACACAGGTAAATTACTAATATTTACCTAAATACTATCGCGATAGACCCGGTCTAATACTTAAAATAAACGTAATACTTGAGAAATGAAAATATCTTTGAACAAGTGCACATATTCATATCTCGCCTCTATCCCTTGCAGTGTAGGCAGGGCGGTGATACGGTCACTATACTACATCTGACAAATATGTGAGGACCATTTCAGAAAAACGTTAATCACTATAGTAATACAAATGAAGCCCTCGAGTCCCTTATACGCCTCTTACGACACCCGCGGTAAATAAATGGGGTGATGCTATTCTATGCCGGCATCACACAGTTATAATCTTTGAAATAATGTCAAATATATGCATGCTTTTACACTCTGCTTGTAGTATGTATAAGTATGTCAATTAAATTATAAGTTTTAGTTCCGTAATTTCACTGTCTAAAAATTACACTCGATAAAGTGCAGCAAACTTTCCATCGAGAGCACGTCAAGATTTCCTCGTTTCCTCGAAAAGGTGGATTGCACACGCACCGGACGACATTGCGGTACGTGATAACCACCATACTAATCACCTATAACAGGCGCAATCCGATGCGGCGACTCAGCCGTGATATCCGGTTAAGGCCAAAAAACTGAATTCAGTAAAACTCCGGAAAATCATGCGCTTCGTGTGAGGACTGCCTAAAGATGAAATCTTTCAACTCGGCTGAGACAATGTGTCGCGGCTCACTCCAGCCAGACCGAGCTGATGTAATATGTATTAGCAGCGGGGAACCGACAGCCGACTGTATGAACAAATTTTATACAGGGCGTTAGGAAGAGTATTTTTTTTATTAAGGATGGGTTTGCTCTTGACTCTAGTCTAGGTCATAGGACAGAGACAGAGTCTAAGATGGATTGAGCTTACCCAGAAGAAGTTCACTCTTACTTTGAAGAGATTAGGGTTGTATGCGTTTGGAAACTCGAGTATTGCGGTTGTTTTAAAAGGTGAATGAACTGTGTAATTTAATGTTCCCCAAAGAACATAGATCGAACACGGTTTACCATTTATCACACAGATACAACAAATAAATATGTAAATAATTATAATTTAGTGGATGTGATGTTCTCTCTTGAATAATGATTTGTGTTTTGTAAAATCCATGAAAATGCTCATGTGAGCGAAACCGGTCGGGTTACCCCGCAATAAAACTGTGAAACGAGTACAAGTGTTTTTTGTCAAAATTAATTAAACATGGAGTTTCACCAAGCGCCAACAATCGCAAGTATTAACTATAACATAGATCGACTTTAGAAAAAAGTTTTAGTGCTCCCGTAAAATTTGTGGTGGCAAAATAAGTGACTTATTTACTGAGGAAGGTTTGTCACATAATTTTATTTCTAAAATTGCAATATCCATCCCTCGAGTCCCTAAGTCAGCTCTAACGACACCCATAGGTAAGAAATGGGGTGATGCTATTCTACGCCGGCATCACACGGCAAATACTTACTTTGTGCTAATATATTCTGCTAGTCGTTCATTGTCATATATCTGATTCAGTTCCTGTTTTCTCATATTTATTGGTAGAGACGTGACTTTTGATGATTGATGTACATCTCTGTTATTTACCTACTTTTCTTATTTTGGGAATATTTAATTTATTTCAAATGCTTCCCAGAACTTTTTGAAGGAAAATATACAGAATTTTAGGCATAAAATCCATAGAAAAACTCTATCTAATCCAAAATCAATTGTCTTAAAAGCGCCGCGTGCTGGGCACCTTTCCTCCAGGTACGACTAGGGTTTGGATCTTTATTGACTATTTATATGTAAATAAGTACTGTAAATAGTGTCAAATATAACAATTAGTACTTTCAAAAATATATATCATTTAAATTTGAATGAAATACTGTACCTACTTTTAAAATGCTACACAAATCACTATACAAAACATAAAAATATTCCCATTAATCGAAGTTAAAAAGGTCAACATTCGCAAAGGAAACAGCTGTCGCTAAATTATGAAAACGTCTGCTTCTATAAATGGATAAGGAAAGTCTCTTCTACTTCCGAACGCAATCCGTTCAATTCAAATGAAATAAAATAGACTACGACTAGAGACTAGTAAAATTATATGCCTAGCCTAAGTTTGTAATCAGAGCATCGAAAGTGCTTTTGAAATCTATTTGTGTAAATCAAACAGGTTATGTTTGTTACACTTTGTGTTGTGATTTCTTGATGGAACTCGATATTCTAGGTAAATTAAAAACTTTTAACTTAGTTCCACAAATATATTATTAAATTTATATAAAATGCGACCGGTTTCGTTACAATTTTTTTATATTACTGGCTGAAGATGTGGCAACGGATCGAGTCAGTTACTTTAAAAAATATTTTAGTGTAAAACGTTTTTAATTTACCTTAAAATTTGTTATGAAACGAACTCATCAAAATGCGAAATCCGAAATTTCACCGTGGCCGCACAGCATTCACAGAATCGGAATAAGTCCGGAAAGTTTTAAAATTTCTCCGGATTCATAAACGGAACGTTTTAATGAAATCAAATTGGATCCCTTTATGCGCATATTTATACGATGAATTTAAAAAATAAATTGTGGAGGACTGCGCCGGCTGTATGCAGACACGTCGACAACACACTGTGCGGCCAATGCCGTATTGAAAGTTATTATACGGCTTTTTTAAGCAGCGATCACGTAGTAAAAATATTGAAAAATCTCCGACAGCGACACTCCACTGTCATTGTAATGACAATGATTCAAATTGTTTTCTACACTTTAAAACACACAACTGAAACTATTTATTTATTTAGCAGACTTGGGACCCTGGGCATAGAGTAGAAATCACATAGAGATGACACTCCCGCTCCAGACGCGCTCAAGGTCAATCCGTCTGGCTGTCTCTTAGCGAACAATTCAGTCGGGAGTGCGCTTCGCCGCGGAAACGTTCGTCGTGCGGGTCCAATTTTAATTTTTTGTGTAAAATTTAGCAATGCAAGGTGTTGTATTCATAGGGAGAACGCGTTTTACAACAAGAATGCTATTCTAATCTGGCACCACACGGCGCCATTTTTGCACCTATTTTAAAATTCTGTACCTACCTATTAACAATAAAATGGTAAGGTAAGACTTTAAAACGGGTAAATATTTTGTTCCCACGGGAAAACTGTTAGCAGCGGTCGCAACTGCTTGACTGGCCGCTAGTCTGGAATAAAATTATTGGCACGTGACAGCCCCGACTTAAAGCGCGGGAGAGTGCGGGGCGTTACGGGCTGCGGGGGGAAGTAGGTATTTAAAGCGCGGCTTTTGGGGCCCAGACAAAGGAGTTTCGTTTCTATACGCCAGTATTATTATCTATTCTTATGCCCTGGGTTAATCGGGTCGCTCGTCACTTTGGTATCCCATACGAAAGCAGCCGAAGAAAAAAGAAGTTAAATTTTCAATAGGGAATCTATTAGCCGCAGAGTCTGTTGGAAAATCGTTTCGGTTGCTTTATCAATTTCGAGGACCACAATTTCGGCGGATTTACAACTTAATTGTACTTTACAATTGAAGTAAAAAAACTGCACCGGCGCGAATAGACTGAGTTTCTGTTCGGAAATCGAAGGCAATCTTTCATATTGTTTGTACTCCAGGTCTGTTGAAGCGGAAAACTAAGTGTTCTATGCAGGTAAAATTTTCACATGTCATAAAGTGCAGGTCATATAATACGAAGCACTGAAACACTTCACTTGACGCCATTTTATGTGCAATAGGGTTGTTTATGTTATAGGAACAACAATGTTGCATCTCATAATACTGAAATTGGACATCAGATTAATGTAGATATTTTTGGTTCGGGGGGCTATCATAATGAAAACTGAAGATTTTCTTTCACAGGAAATTTATTGAAATGGTACTTACTTACTTACATTTAAATTATAGTTACCTACCTACATAATCTACAATATATTAAAGCCTTTGTTTAGAATATATGTCTAAGCCCGAGGGTGTACAGAAGGTCCTAGTCTTCTCAAGATTTATGTTTTGACCCCGTCGATAAAACAACGCCCCCACTAGGCCTCTCTATTTTAGGCAGAGATTTTAGAAGGTACGTGCCCCAAAAGCACATAAGTTAGATCTATTAAATTGTAGCCAGGCGTTCATATTTTAGTATTATCAACAACAAGTTCCAATTTTAGGGACAATAATTAAAAATTGTTTAGCACACTTTGAAGAGCACAGTATACATTAATTACCTACCTAAACTTCTAGACTCTGTGTCTGCCGGAAACTGGCCTAGGCTACTATACCTTTGGCTGTGTCATGCTATATTGTCAATTCTACCTCTAGCAAAAATAAATGTAGACAAGCGTATCTACTTATACAACTGAAGGGTCTCAAAAGATTTCGTTCCACTTGATATGCGACGAATATCTCCCTGCTATATCTTTAAAATAAGACAGTGACTGAACCGCTCCTTCCTATTCATGACTTGAACCTTCATACGAATGGGAGACGATCTTAACCCTATTGTATTTTAAGATTATAATATAAATGAACGATAACATATTCATACTTTTTTATTATTATACTGCTAAACTACGTTATGATCGAAAGAGGATAAGTAATAAGTACATAATCCGAGCCCATCAACCATAACCGTGTATAGAGTTTAATTACTATGAAAATGCACTCAAGTGTTCTTGTTAATAAGATTAATTTCTTTCTATTTTACTTTGTTCTCTTTTAATTGCAACTTTCTTATGTAGCAGCTCTAGACAGTTATAATAAAACGGTTAATTTAACGCTCAAAGACCAGCATAATCTACTGTCTCGAAGGACAATATTTTCTGTAAAGTGCAGCGCACAGTGGATCCTTTACAAACTGGCAAAGGGAAAAAAAAAACAACAAATAGCTTGTAAGACAGCGCGAGCAAAGGAAAAAGACGTAAGTTGTTAAATAAGTAAATGTACTAAAGACTTTCGTAAATGGCACGTGACACAAATTTTTACCTCAATGTTTAGTGATTGAACAACTTACTGAAATTTAGTAGTTTGTGAAGCCACAAAACAAAAGTTATTACCGCACTGTGTAGAAATGCATTGCAATGGGGTCCGGAATCGAAGTTCGAATTACATACATTCGAAAATCTTCCTTGCGACAGTAGTGTTTTCGAAATAAAAACACCCGAACCTACGTTCTATCGATTTCATTTTATTGCGAACTGTTATGCATCGATGGTACGTTCCTCCGAAAGTACCTTTTGCCGCCCTGAAACTATGCGAATGTTCTTATAAATAAAAAAAAAAAACATCGCGAAGAAAACCTCCTCCGGTTTTTGTTTTCTGTCGGTTAAAAGTAACTAAACTAAGTAAATAAACATTAAGTATATTAAGTTAACAAAAAGAAAACGCGAATAGCGCCACAACAAGCGAGTCCGGTGTTCAGACTGATTTTATATGCAATTGAGAAATTATTGTATTAATAGTAATAAGAATCAAGGCCAATATTTTCATAATTTCTGACAGATTTAGTCGTATTGCATCTTCATACATTTAGATCGATTATAAGAACATTCGCATAGTTGGGTGGCAATAGGTACTTTCGGAGGAACTTACCATCGATGCATAACAGTTCGCAATAAAATGAAATCGATAGAACGTGTGTTCGGGTGTTTTTATTTCTAAAATACTACTTTCGCAAAGAAGATTTTTGAATGTTTGTAATTCGAACTTCGATTCCGGACCCATTGCAATGTGTATCATATACAACTCGGAAGAAGCAAGTGTAGAGGGTGTAACGAGCAGATTGACTCGGCTCGCGACTCCGCGCAATCCCTAGGGAAAATACTTGAACACTCATCGCTTTGCCCCCGCCTCGACTCGTAGAGCGCGCTGCTTATGCCTTTAGAGACGATTCATTATACGGGATGGCTGAAGTACCAAAAATATTGCAGGCGTAATCGGACTATGAAACTGAATAACTTTCCCCAAGGAGCATGTTGGTAAAGGATATTAATATCTGGACTCCTCGTGGTTAAATCTTTTTTTTAATTCTACGATTTTAGCCTCGGAGCTTTTGAATCTACGCCGGACTATTTAGTGGGGAGCAAGGGCTCACTCGAAGGAGTTTTTGTGATTGTTCAAAAGGCCTTGGGGCGTGACTGGGCGTAGGAGTTGTTCTGGGAAGAACTGATTGGACTCCGGTACATGCTGGCAGTTCCCAAATTGGGGTACGAATGAGGGACCTCTGCGCCCTCGCCAGCGAGGGTGTTGGTTGCATGAAGAACTTGCGAAGTGAAGGCGCTTAAAACTCGAGGTTGGATAGAAGAAGAAGTTGCACGCGGCAAATATTAAGGGGTTTCTATGATAAGGAGCGTTGTCAAAGAAAAGACGAGACGCTTTCATCATATAAACTTTAATGTTAGTTGAACTTTAATGCTTGATATGGAAGTTGGCGTCAAGTACAACGGCGCCCAAGTAGCCTTGCGTATGAAACGGTTTTGGATGACCAAAAGCATTTTCAGATGTGAATCGACAGCGTGAGCAAAGGTTAAGCTGGCGTAGGTCATGATAGGCCTAACTATATGATGTAGTTAAGAAGCTGAGTCTGGAGTCGATGGTGACTCCAAAGTGTTTGGGCTCTTTAACTCATGGGATGGGTCGGTTGAAAAGCTTTACAGCGGAGATGTTCAGCCGGTTTGAGCCCCAACAAAAGTGCACAGCTGCACTTTTTTCGGAATTGACCCAGATTCTCCATGTGCGGAATCTAGTACGCTCTGTAAAGTCATAAATAGTTTGTAATGGGTACAGTTGGCACGTTAATGGCAGTTTCATCAGCGATCATAGCCAGCTAAGACCTGGGCGTTTTGGGAATGTCGCTATTGTATAGCGTGAGTAGTAGCGGAGGCAGGATGGAGCCCTTGGGGACACCTGCCTGTATGAAGTGAGGTGTGCCTTCAACTCTGTAGTGTCTTCAACTCCGTAGACAGTCTGTGGTAAAAGTCCGTCTGGTGATTTTGATTTTATATAGGGGATCAGTAATTTGGTCGTTATTTTATGTTCTTTGGATATTTTTGGTAAGTTTCATGGAGTGATTGCGCAATTTACATGCTAAAATTTAGTTCTCACAGAGTAATTCTCCCTATCTATTTATTTTCAAAAGTTTATCTGTTTATTTTTACAAAATTAATATATTACATCTACAGATTTTTGCAGACTTTTATCTGCAAGCTCCTAAATAAATTTTCTTGTTTTTCCCAATAATTCTTAAGGTGCTTTGCCTGGCAAAAAAAAACCTATTAAAATTTTAAAAACTGAAATTTAAAAGTTGCTAGGTACAATAAACATGAGACAGAAAGATAAAAAAAAATCTCCTGTCGTGACGACTTGTCATATCAGAGTTTTAAATCTACGTGTATATATATTACATTAACAGCCAGCTACGAGTTTTGTGGGTTTGCGTACTAATTTCATACTATCATAATTTCATAGATCGTATGGAATATAAAATGTATGAAATGATGAATGAAATGAATAAAAGAAGAAATGTTTAGTTTGGTGTCTGGTTCGGTTCGTAACTGTTTGCTTTGAGTAAAAAGCGGAATAGATAAATTTATTACTTTGCAACTTCTACACACAACCCTTTGAATGTGTAGTTTCGTGCGTTCCTTTATTTATATCACTTTGACATCGTACCGAATATATGCATTTCCTACAGATTACTATTCAGTGTGGTACGCATTTTAAGAATACTAATAAATATAGTCAAATATTTTCAAATTGTGACAAGCATTTAAATAGCGGAAGGCCCATATCCAGCTGTTGATGATGACATTATTATGATAAGAATTAAGATGGTGTACGTTACGTTACTAGGTACTACAGATTTTGTGTACGCTAAAAAAGAACTTATGTATTGGAGAGAAGAATAAACAATGTTCATAGTTTGCATTAATTTGTGCCTTTTAATTGAATTCGGGCTTAATTAGGTAGGCAAACTACTGTAACTAAAATCTCCCTAAGCCTATAGTAAATAATAAATGAAGCTATAATGTATGGCCAAAGAACATATTTTGTGATCGTCTAGATTTTTGTCTACGTTGTGTATTTTTAATCGTATTAGATGATTGTACGCTCCAATTAATTAATAATTGCTGAAATAAAATAAAATATTAGAGAACACAATAATTAAATTAAATAAGATACCACTTAGCTGTAAATATCCCAGGTATCCGGCAATCCATACAAGTCAGGAACTTCCATTGAATCTAGCTCTGTCCTGAGCCAAATTTCTCCATAAATAGCATTTCACTACACTTCACTTATATATGGTTTAATAGTCTTTAATTTATTGTTTATTTAACGCGCGGTTATGAATTAATTTAAAATTGTCGTTTATTTTAGTTTAGTTTTAGCTTATCACTTGTTTATCCTGAAAGATCAAAGACTCAATAACCACGAAGTTAGAAGGGAAAACTGGATTTGAAAGAGACTTTTTAAGTCTAGAAGGGACCTAGCAACTAGGGACGCTGGTCTCCCTGCACACCAATAACCAGCCCAACACGCAAAACCTTGGAAGTTTAACCCTATACAACTACACCTACTCTTTCTAACTTCCAAAACTTCACGCTAACATCCCGATCACCTCAGAACACAAAAACCTTTCACAAGCTTCTCATTCACACTTTCACACACCTCTCACGCTTAAATTACCTATGGTTTGCAAACCTTAGATTTCCACCTGTGACGGCGGCTACGTTTGGGCTCCTTAATAACATATAAAAATTCAAGTATGCACTTAAGTGATACCTATAATAACATACTGCACTACACTTTCAGTTTGTCCAGGAACGCTAAGTCCTAGGTCCGTTAGCCGTGACTGTGTAGCTACATAGGCCACATGCATAGGTCAGTAATCATATGTCACTAAGTCACCCAGATGTGTTCCTATTCGCTTGTTTCTGTATAGCTCCATAACCAACGGCTACTTCGTCCTGATTATGACAATTATACATTTGTAATGAGTGTTTGTAAGTGTAACGCGGACGAATGATTTTAAAATTATAAAATAAAATATTTAGAAAAGAAAACCTCTTTAATGTTCCGTGCATTTTTATTGTGTAAGCACCAAACATGAAAGAGTTAAGTATATTTATAACGAACGTCCTAATAAAACAAACTCTTACATACTTCATACACACTCCTATTATACACTCCACAATTTATTTGCCTAATCCCTAGTCTACAAATTAAATAAATAAAATGCGTCCTAGCCCCTATCAATTTACCCTATGCTGCTGCAGTCTGCGCTCCATCTCTGCTAGATATAACAAAAGAAACCCGTCAAAACTAAATTACTCTAGCAATTCTAAGTCCGCGGCGCAGGTCAACGCAGGAGAACTATCCTAGAAAGAGAGAAAGAAAGAAAAGGAAAAGGGACTTACGATATTCACTAGCACTCGCGATAGGTTCACTAATTCAAGCACTGTTTTTAATTTAGACGGTCAAACGTCATCCCTATTCTTACGTAATCCGCGCGCGTTCCGAGTTAGACTTCCCCCCATCCCGCTTGTGTCTCTCTTTTATCACTTCTGCAAAAAATTGCAAGACCCGCCCAAAATGTTCGTAATCCCTACTATGTTCCCACCTTATTTCTCTGCTGTCAATTTGACTAATTGGGTAATTAACGCAAAATTTATAGTGTTATGCGTAAATTGCACAAAAACGTCTTAATAGCTTGCGGCTGTTGGTCCCACACATTTTTTCTTCGGTACGGGTAAGGCCACACTTGTCAGGATAAGAACCAAACTGATTTGATAACTTATTAGGTTTGCATTTCCAAATAACAGATATAATATACAGATTAAAACTAGTAGAAGGATAACCCCCCATCATAATTTAATTTATTAATAGGTTATAGTACAAAAATTTAAGATTAAGCAATTTGAGACCTAATCCCCATAATAAGTCTACAATTGAGCAAAAATAAGACTTCTCGTGTTTTGTATGTTACAAACACAGATTTTACAATTAAAGTTAACATAAGAAGTTTTGAAATTGTATTTCCAAGAGAATGCGATATTTCCAAACAAAACTAAAGAATTTAATCCTCAAACAAATGTGACTCTAACCTTAGGATTCACACATGTTTGCACTTGTCCTGCACTTGTATTATCGCATTCGGACTTCTCGCTATAGCTCTGCACTCGGTAGGGATGTCATCTTAATGAATATCAATTATATAGTATTTTGAATAATTAGCATCTCATATTTTAATCAAAGCAGAATTTGTTATTCCTTTTGTAAACTACCACCAACATAATAATTCATTATGAAACTTTTTAAGAATTTTTCTTACATTTATTTTACTTATCATAAGTGAGTCCTTTAATTTAGTTAATTCCTGAGCTAGTGTTATATCTATCATAAATTGCGTAAATTTTAATCCACGTTTTTACTAATGAAGCAGCCCTAAGCAAGAATGCATAGCACATAAATATGCACGCTTTGACAGCCACCGATTAGTAGTGACGCATGACGACACACTTAGCACATACGGTTGAAAAGGGTGTGCGACACTTTTATGCATCTTGTAACAAAGGTCACATTATTTTACATTTACAGTATTCTTTAATTTGCTCGCGTCATAGAAAAATTTATGGAAAGATCATGCTGTGATTGTGAGAATTTTGCATCTACGCAGTACAGGGAGAAGCAGACTCGAAGCTCCTCCTCTAACGAAAAGGACACAAGATATGTATGGCTTGCTGAAATTGAGATAGCTATAGTTTGATGTTTTTGTGTCTAATTAGTTCATTTAGGCCTACAAGTTGTCGTACCTCCGAAATATTCAGTATAGGAAATAATACTTTAGTTACAGTCGCCCCGATGATTCTAAGCCATTTGGTTATTTTTTTCAAGAAATGACATAAATTGCGAAGGATCAAATTTAGGTAACTTTTCTATAATCACTTGTGAAATCCTTTTACGACGCCCCGAATTCTGTTGATACTTTTTTACGAATTATAAAATGAAACACAGTATTTATAAATATGTTCTATTAGTTGTGATTGGAACAGCAATATAAAATTGCTTAATAATATCCCCTACCAGAATGACCGGTTAAAACAAAATCTAACTGCTCATTTATTTCTTTATTTTCTGTAATTGATTACTGAGAGTTCGTTTTAATTCTGCTTAACCTTTTTTATAAAAAAAAATGGCAATTGAACTTTGCTCTGGATGGGAATGGTCACGCTTACACAAAAGTTTTTTTTTTGTCTTATTTTATTATACAAGATTCAACTCACAAAAATCTTATGAATACAATCTTATTTCAAATTTTACTTACTATAATACAAAATGCAATGATATAAATTAATAATACAAAGTGCAATCACTTTATCCTATTCGAATCATAATCATCTTGTGAACGCCTTGGAATTGATATAATATCGTTCCATATTAAATGCGTTATAATTTCCTATTATTTTACGTTTATTACAAATCTCCTCAGGTATACGTATTTCAGTATGGTTTTGCTGCGATTTGATAAGGTCCCTCAAATTTCAAGAATAGTTTCACCATTTCATGCTTCATAGCATTCAACTAAGGGTGTGTTTTTATCTTTACAAATTGTCCAATTGTGTACTTCACAATCCGATGGGTTTGGTCAAAGTATTTACTTCGTATTTGCGCACTAATTTTAAGATATTCAGCAGCCCTTTTTCGCGCTTCCAGTAATGTTTCTAGGTTTTCCACTATATGCAAATTTTTCCTTTTACGCTGGAGACGTAGGGTTTTCCATCCATTAGGAATTTTAGGCTATAGCCATGGCTAAAGTGTATCGTATTATTGTGACATTCTTTTATATCTTTTAATACATTTGTCCACTTAGAATGAGATGGTTGACAATTTATTCTCAACATGTTTCCCATTTCCCTATGAAAACGTTCTGTAGAATTAGGTCTTGGATTATAAGGAGAGGTAAACGTCACCTTAATACCTAGATCAGTCATTCCTTTTATCCAGATTTTTGATCTAAATTGTGTTCCTTACGCCCTCGCATAGATGTTTCGTTTAGGCTCATGATAGTTTTTTTTTTCACTGATAAACACATTGCAAAAGTATCTCACACTCTTATAATATAATGAGCATTTAAATGTCGATTGTAAAATTTATTCCAAGTTTATTTTACACATTTACTTACAAAGGTTCTATTTTTTTTGTGTTTCCACTTTGGTTATAATTTATTATCTGAAAAAAAATATTTACATTTTAATCAATTAAACCGAAAGTCGCCTAATTTATACTTTATATTTGAAAATGAAGTTATGGAAATATTATATTTTATTCTGCCTTCCCGTCCTAAAGCAACTACTAATAAAACAAGAACTAAACTTGCCTTACGCCCCGACAAGCAAGAAATAATAAAGTAAATTACAATATGGTAAATAACTCATGTATAAATTCAAAAATATAACAAACTGGCAAAATATCACTCGAATCAACTTTTATTTTTAACTCTTCGCTCCGGCTATCAGTGGGTACATTTATATGTAATTATTTTTCGTTATATTTACCCATGACATTTTATTTGTGAAGTATAAAATCAAACTAAATTACAACAAATAAAGAATATTATGAATATTAGAATATTGCTCAACTAACTAACCTACTTAATTTCTAACTTGATTTTCTATTTTCCTAAAAATTGTAACCCAAATTCATTAAATCCGTGTTCAAATCAAAATGATTTGCCCTTTAATGACGTTTTAATCCTGGTCACGGCACCAATGTAACTAAAATCTCCCTAAGCCTATAGTAAATAATAAATGAAGCTATAATGTATGGCCAAAGAACATATTTTGTGATCGTCTAGATTTTTGTCTACGTTGTGTATTTTTAATCGTATTAGATGATTGTACGCTCCAATTAATTAATAATTGCTGAAATAAAATAAAATATTAGAGAACACAATAATTAAATTAAATAAGATACCACTTAGCTGTAAATATCCCAGGTATCCGGCAATCCATACAAGTCAGGAACTTCCATTGAATCTAGCTCTGTCCTGAGCCAAATTTCTCCATAAATAGCATTTCACTACACTTCACTTATATATGGTTTAATAGTCTTTAATTTATTGTTTATTTAACGCGCGGTTATGAATTAATTTAAAATTGTCGTTTATTTTAGTTTAGTTTTAGCTTATCACTTGTTTATCCTGAAAGATCAAAGACTCAATAACCACGAAGTTAGAAGGGAAAACTGGATTTGAAAGAGACTTTTTAAGTCTAGAAGGGACCTAGCAACTAGGGACGCTGGTCTCCCTGCACACCAATAACCAGCCCAACACGCAAAACCTTGGAAGTTTAACCCTATACAACTACACCTACTCTTTCTAACTTCCAAAACTTCACGCTAACATCCCGATCACCTCAGAACACAAAAACCTTTCACAAGCTTCTCATTCACACTTTCACACACCTCTCACGCTTAAATTACCTATGGTTTGCAAACCTTAGATTTCCACCTGTGACGGCGGCTACGTTTGGGCTCCTTAATAACATATAAAAATTCAAGTATGCACTTAAGTGATACCTATAATAACATACTGCACTACACTTTCAGTTTGTCCAGGAACGCTAAGTCCTAGGTCCGTTAGCCGTGACTGTGTAGCTACATAGGCCACATGCATAGGTCAGTAATCATATGTCACTAAGTCACCCAGATGTGTTCCTATTCGCTTGTTTCTGTATAGCTCCATAACCAACGGCTACTTCGTCCTGATTATGACAATTATACATTTGTAATGAGTGTTTGTAAGTGTAACGCGGACGAATGATTTTAAAATTATAAAATAAAATATTTAGAAAAGAAAACCTCTTTAATGTTCCGTGCATTTTTATTGTGTAAGCACCAAACATGAAAGAGTTAAGTATATTTATAACGAACGTCCTAATAAAACAAACTCTTACATACTTCATACACACTCCTATTATACACTCCACAATTTATTTGCCTAATCCCTAGTCTACAAATTAAATAAATAAAATGCGTCCTAGCCCCTATCAATTTACCCTATGCTGCTGCAGTCTGCGCTCCATCTCTGCTAGATATAACAAAAGAAACCCGTCAAAACTAAATTACTCTAGCAATTCTAAGTCCGCGGCGCAGGTCAACGCAGGAGAACTATCCTAGAAAGAGAGAAAGAAAGAAAAGGAAAAGGGACTTACGATATTCACTAGCACTCGCGATAGGTTCACTAATTCAAGCACTGTTTTTAATTTAGACGGTCAAACGTCATCCCTATTCTTACGTAATCCGCGCGCGTTCCGAGTTAGACTTCCCCCCATCCCGCTTGTGTCTCTCTTTTATCACTTCTGCAAAAAATTGCAAGACCCGCCCAAAATGTTCGTAATCCCTACTATGTTCCCACCTTATTTCTCTGCTGTCAATTTGACTAATTGGGTAATTAACGCAAAATTTATAGTGTTATGCGTAAATTGCACAAAAACGTCTTAATAGCTTGCGGCTGTTGGTCCCACACATTTTTTCTTCGGTACGGGTAAGGCCACACTTGTCAGGATAAGAACCAAACTGATTTGATAACTTATTAGGTTTGCATTTCCAAATAACAGATATAATATACAGATTAAAACTAGTAGAAGGATAACCCCCCATCATAATTTAATTTATTAATAGGTTATAGTACAAAAATTTAAGATTAAGCAATTTGAGACCTAATCCCCATAATAAGTCTACAATTGAGCAAAAATAAGACTTCTCGTGTTTTGTATGTTACAAACACAGATTTTACAATTAAAGTTAACATAAGAAGTTTTGAAATTGTATTTCCAAGAGAATGCGATATTTCCAAACAAAACTAAAGAATTTAATCCTCAAACAAATGTGACTCTAACCTTAGGATTCACACATGTTTGCACTTGTCCTGCACTTGTATTATCGCATTCGGACTTCTCGCTATAGCTCTGCACTCGGTAGGGATGTCATCTTAATGAATATCAATTATATAGTATTTTGAATAATTAGCATCTCATATTTTAATCAAAGCAGAATTTGTTATTCCTTTTGTAAACTACCACCAACATAATAATTCATTATGAAACTTTTTAAGAATTTTTCTTACATTTATTTTACTTATCATAAGTGAGTCCTTTAATTTAGTTAATTCCTGAGCTAGTGTTATATCTATCATAAATTGCGTAAATTTTAATCCACGTTTTTACTAATGAAGCAGCCCTAAGCAAGAATGCATAGCACATAAATATGCACGCTTTGACAGCCACCGATTAGTAGTGACGCATGACGACACACTTAGCACATACGGTTGAAAAGGGTGTGCGACACTTTTATGCATCTTGTAACAAAGGTCACATTATTTTACATTTACAGTATTCTTTAATTTGCTCGCGTCATAGAAAAATTTATGGAAAGATCATGCTGTGATTGTGAGAATTTTGCATCTACGCAGTACAGGGAGAAGCAGACTCGAAGCTCCTCCTCTAACGAAAAGGACACAAGATATGTATGGCTTGCTGAAATTGAGATAGCTATAGTTTGATGTTTTTGTGTCTAATTAGTTCATTTAGGCCTACAAGTTGTCGTACCTCCGAAATATTCAGTATAGGAAATAATACTTTAGTTACACTACGTTCAAAAGAACACTGTGTGTATAATGAAAATCCCCTTCTCAACCCTTATCCTATACAGACAAACCTCGAGTAGTGGTTTTATGGGGCTATGTATTAGTTACAAGAATACTGTACTGATAAGTAAATAAATTCATTCAAAATTTAATTATTATCTTTCTATTTCGTGGGATTCTGTAGGTAGTAGGTAGCTATAATTTTACATTGTAAAATATTTAATTTGCAAACGTTGTCGTTTTTTTACACTCCAGTAGGGTTTCGTTCCCGGGACCCGGGAATCGGGAATTCCCGGGAAACGCTTCGTTCCCGGCGACGGGAAATTTTGATTCATTTCCCGGGAATTCCCGGAAAGTTTAAATTGTGGTTTAATGCTCTAAAAACCTACATATTGATAATTATTTACAGACAGATACCACAAATTTCTGAATATAAAATTAAACAATCATAAACCTTTACTGCTGCCATGATCTAGTGACCTGATCGTTTGTTTTAGGAGGTCTTTGGTTTGAATCTCAAAGGAAACACATTAAGTTGATATTTGTCAATTTATCACTTTGTGAGATCGTACCCATTTTAGTTGGGTTAGGGCATTGCAAGTTGATTCACCTAGTTGTCTGTAAGAAAAACAGATCGGTGCTTCGGAGGGCACATTAAGCCATCGTCCCGGCTGATACCTATGAATACTTAGGCAGTTTGCCCACTTGTCGTCCGTCGCTGCGTATTTTATACGCACCGTAAAGCATGACTGTCAGACAAAAGGAAATTGCAAATTTCGATCTTATTCCCGAACAAATACGGCTACAGTGCGTAACGTATGCGTCTGTCTAGTCGTTTGATAGACGCATCTGTCAACGCACGAATGATAAATAAGAAAACCACCATAGATGAGGTTATTAACCATGTTAGTTACGAATACCTACTAAGGTTCTGACCCCAAGGTTCATTGGGTCGTTTTGCGATTTGTTGTCCTTCACGATATGATGATGAAGATTATGAAAATGGATCATGAACATTCCTAATTGATTTCTTTTTTATTTATTATTGTATATCAATATCTAACCGCATAACTTAACGTCTGTATAAGCATTTTCTGTGAAAAACAACAGTTTGCCCTGCACTTGCCAATCTGCCGGCCTAGCGTAGTGAGTATGGCAAAAACAATACTTATGGGGATGGCCCATATCCAGCAGTGGACTTTTCTGGCCGTTAATGCTAATGTTGTGCTATAAATGTCAGACCCATGGTCTCTCAATCCGAAGATCTTGGAATTCGATTCCCATGGTGTATAGAGATATATTTGACAGTTCAGGCTGATTGACCAGTTTATTTTTGTTTATAAAATTATTTATTTCGTAGAGCACGTTAAGCCGTCGATTCCGGTCGCTGTTTTGAATTTGTTACACTGATCATTAATAAAATTGTTTAGACGGTTTAAAAACTCAGAGACCTGAATAGGCTCGTTCAGTACTCGTATGACAGTGTTAACTTTTTAAGTATGTAATTTAAACAATTTAATAAAGTGTTTAACTCCATTTTTTATTAAAACACAATCAAACAAAAAAGCTTTAAACTTTTCCCGGTTCCCGGGAATTCCCGGGAAAAGTGAAAATAAATTCCCGTTTCCCGGGAACTGAAAAAGGCCGGGAAAAACGAAACCCTACACTCCAGTCAACACTTGCGAAAATTGCCGGCCCACGTAGCACTCATCCTCTTTAGAAGCTGCTTATCACTGCCTTAACTAGTATATCCTATGAGACCGCCGCCCCACCCGGCTGTTAACCAACGAGGTCTACATGTGCGTCGACAACCTCAACCTCATGTTGGGTGACATTTTCAATGTAGACCTCAACGAGGGTCAGTGGCTACAAGCCTCCCTGCCCGTGCGTCACGGCGGTTTAGGCATCAGGAAAATAGCTGATGTGGGCGTTCCAGCCTTTTTGGCTTCGTCTTACGAAGTAATCAGGCTTGTTGCTAGTATTCTGAACAACCAAGGTGGCAGCCTTATTACTTTTACGGACGAGGCTCTCACGGCCTCGACCCAGAGATGCGCTAACGCCGCCCACCCTGATGACCCAACCGTGCAGTGCCTTTGGGACGAGTTCGTAAGCAAAGCTGCGCTGCCTTTGACAGTCTGATGGAAGCAGCATCAGGTGTTAACGTAAGTAGAACCCTTAAAAGGCGCCTCTTGCCGCGAGTCAGGTGCTTGGGTCTGCGGCACCACATCCTAAGCGAATTTCGAATTCGCTGAGCTCAAGAGTACGCCGAGGTGCCGAGGTGCACCCTCGATCCTCCCGGACAGAAAGCAACCTAACGGGTTCACGCTGGTGCTATGGGAAAAAGGTCATTGTCTCGTTTGGGATGCAACCTGTGTAAGAACCTTTGTCGCATCACACCTACCGCAATCCATCCGTGAGGCACGATTGGAATCCGAATATTCCAACCTGCTAGGGCAATACACCTTTCTACCTTTCTCGGTGGGGTGCTGTGGCGTGGGTGTTCGAAGGTGCTTCAGAAAATGACGACTTGAACCCCGCACCGAATCGCAGGTACCTGGCGTAGCACATATTACAGGTGATCCAACGCGGAAACATCACCACCGTGTTCGGCACCTTTTGGGCGGGCTCTTTATTGACTAGTATTTATTTATATTCAATTAGTATCTATTTTATATGTAAGTAGGTGCTGCAAATAGTGTTAAATATTTAATATGTACTTCTACTTACCCTAATATACCACTATCAAGTTAAAATTAATATACTTTATAGTATTTTTCAAACTTGTTTCACGTAGGCGTTCAAGCAGCAAAGGAAATCGCTTTTCGAGCGAACTGCGAAGGCGAGCGTAGGGGCGAAGTAGACGCGAGGAAATGATATTCTGAACAGATTATCTAGCTAATTTCCCGGCAGCTACTTTGCCTCCTACAGAGTGGAAATATTTTGTTTACCGCTGTAGATTGGATTTTATGCCAACAAGTTTTTGTTTCATTGGTTGAAATAAATTGTTGTTATAAGAAAATGGATGGATGCAGAAGGAGAGGAAGGCCTAAAAAAGTTTGGATGGATTGTATAAAAGATGATATGAAGCTAAAGGGTGTAAACGAAGATTTGACAGCTGATAGAGACAGGCAGATGATGGTTGAAATAAATCGTTGAAATATTTATTTTCGCATTACAGATTTTTGTGATATTAGGCATCAATTTACAACAAACCTGTTTTGCACAATTTGACTGTTGAATATTTTTAAGTTATTTATTCAGTTGATATTGTCTTTCTGCCTTTCGTGGATCAATCTGAAGAAAGGAGAATGGGCAAAAATGTATGGAACGTGGTACCCGCCCCAATGGACGTAATTTATGTGTCACTGGAAAGGTACAAATACGTAGAATGATAACAACCAGGTCGCCAGTCTCTATTTTTTGTCCCAACAGTTTTTTTTTATTTGTTTTTTTTGTCTAAGTTGTGTTTGGTTTGTGTTATTTGTTAATCTATGGGTCTATTGTTATAGTACTCTTTATCTGATAATTACTCGCATTTAAGGTTGTAAAAATAATTCTTATTAGATAAATCCGTAGGACGCCCTCCGGCCAGATGGACCGACGACTTGAAAAAAGTGGCCGACAGTGACTGGATGGCAAAAACGGGAGATCGGGCCTTGTGGCGCACCTTGCTCCCCCAAAGTGCGCCATAAGGCCCGATCTCCCGTTTTTGTCCAGCAGTGGACTGCAATAGGCTGAAATGATGATGATGATGAGATAAATCTATTCTTACGAACCATTTGATGTGGATCAATCGTAAGATCGATTACCGACTTTCTCAGTCCTCGTGTCAGAGTTATTGAATAATCTATAACTGATATGCCTCTTCTAACGACTACTATTCTAGCAAGGACTAACGGCTTAATGTGGCTTCCGCCGAATGGAATTATCTTGTCGTTGAAAAATCCAAAGAATATACTTTAAAATCAGATGATTACAGCCTACAATGTCCTCACTAATAAATCTAGTAACAACAACACTAAGTTGTCCCCTGGAAGAATTGAACCCCTAGATTCCGGTTCAAGACCATGAATAAGTTATAACTTCTTTCAACTGACTAAAGTTAAGTTAAATGAAGTAAATGTGTACTTACTTCTAAAAAAGCATTTTCTTGAATATATCTTTTAAATGTCCCCTGACCTGCTAAAGATGACTTATTTGATATAATATAATGTTGCTTTATAGAATTAAAATCGGATAACTTCTCGTGAATAATGATATATTTTTAAAACGAAAAAGAAAAGAAAAAACTAAAAAGAGAGGAAATGAATAATGATATATTGTTAAAACGAAAAAGAAAAGAAAAAACTAAAAAAAAAGTAAATGAGTTTTTATAAAATCTGCATTGTGTTTATCATAATATCACGAAAGGGACTAGGATTTGGGACAAGTCGCCATAGTAAATATTATTGGTCATAATAATAACTATTAATCGCCACCACAATTATTGCTATTGCAAGGGGTACCAAATCGCCCATTCTCCTTTAATACGCTGAATGTGCTGCTGTGTTGTAATTTATGTACTTATAGTCAAACTATTTCGTTTTATCAATACCTATTTAATTTTTCGTAGTGAGTAATCTATATTTTCGTATGTCTGTGCAAATGTTGCAGATATTAGCTGACTAAAAACCAAACATAAAGGTAAAAGGGGATTAAAATGCTATTTGTTAGCCAGGCTAGGATCCCCTGCGGGTTTATCTACTTAGCTCCTAAGAACTTTTTCATTGCAACAGACAATATTCAAAGAAGAGCTCAAGTATCGTAACTTTCTTATTCTTTATTCTTAATCTATTTGTTAACAATAAAATAATCAATTGTCAATTATCTACTAAAGTACTAGACCAATTAAAAAAAACTCATACATACATACATATATCACGCCTTTATACCATGCAGGGTAGGTAAAAACTCTTTAACCGTTATGTAGCTACTTTATCCATGACTACCTTAAACCGCGGGAAAACACCTTATTCTCATCATGAGAAACGGGGGAAAAACGCTGACGCTAAGTTTTTTATGGTTCCCTACACAGGAAACCCCTATCACTGGGACTTTGCTAATTATCAGTTCGTCTGTACGTTTGTCACCAGCCTGTATCTCATAAACCGTGATAGCTAGATAGTTGAAATATTCACAACTGCCGTATTTTTGTTGCCGCTATAACAACAAATACAAAAAAAAAATAATAAAATCAATCTTAAGAGGCTACCATGCAAAAAACTTATTTTTTTGCTCGGTTATATCTATAATGGTTCGTAGGCTGTATCTCATGAACAGTAATTAGAGAGTTGAAATGTTTCACAAAACTTGTATTAAATGTTTCCGCTATAACAAAAGTAACTTAAAACCAGAAAAATAAAAATATTGACAGGAGCACCTTTACCTACAACAGACTAGATATGCATTTTTTTTATATTATGGCACGAAACCCTTCGTGCGCGACTCTGACTCACACTTGGCCGATTTTAGGTATTAGTTTTGTAGTGACGCGGCGTGGAATAACCCGCCCGTGTTGGATGGAGTTCGCCCAGCACCCGTCAAACTCAATGCGTTTTAAACAACTTTTTGTATCGTTTTTCAAAGGATTTCTAGTGAATATTTTCTCATGCTTGTTTTCTCTTTGAACGTAAACTGAGAGTTTATCTCGGTTGAATTTTATTCCTTGTACGAGTAAATTTAAATCGCGCTAGGTGGCCCGTTAAAACGATTTTTATTTACTCAGATTTAACTGGAAATACGTATTATTATTTTTTCAATGGTGCAAAGTAGGTAGGTATATCACTTTTGAATCAATAGGATTCTACCAGCGTGTCATAAAAGGGTTTGATTATTTATTCAAATTGAACCGCAAACCGCTGCCAATACGACAGGAGGTTCCAACTACCCACAATCCCACACGAGCTATCTATAGCTTCATTAGTGCAATTGACGTTTGAATTGCATGTGAGCGGGTATTACAGGGATCTAACTAAATTTATTTAGACAATGAATATGTGCAGCTATTTTGAGGAAGACGTTATTACCTGTGTTTGGGAGATACGGCATGATAGATCATACCTTATTTTGTAATAAGAAGAAAAATATCGCTTTTCCATAAAATAACCATAACCTAGAACTAACGTTGTTGAGTTCCATGGGTTAAGTATATGAGTAAACCCATGAGAGGTACTATTGTTTATTTTTAACTCTTATATTATTTTCAAAAATGAAAATAAGAATTTGGGAACATGTAAGCGACGGTCGGGGATTGAACCCGGGACCTATGGAGTACCGTCTCACTTTCATAGTGCTAACACCTCTCAGAGATCAATCCTAGACCATCGACATCAACACCTGTTCGGTTTCTCATCGATATTCAGCAGATAGTCTCTATTTCTAAAGATCTGTCTAGACAGGTATAACAGCATAAGAGGATGTTGCCTGGCTTAACCTAAGCCCACGCGCCATCTTCTCGCCTACATCGTAACAACCTGCCAACGTACTACATAAATATTGCAGATTTTATACAGGGTAATTTTTTATTCACCCCGTAAATTTTACATGGTGATTCTTCTCATGATTCTGAACAACTTTTATGTTAGGGTCACCTGCGAAATCACGAAAAAAAATCCAGCTGCTCCATAGAAAAGTTCATACCTACTCGACCAAAATGTATGGAACAGCTGGTTTTTTTTCACGATTTCGCAGGTGACCCCATATTGAAAGTTGTTCAGAATCATGAGGAGAATCACCCTGTAAAATTTCCGGGGTGAATAAAAATAACCCTGTAAAGGGTGAAATTTTACTACTTCGTAACCAAAAGCGAAATGTCGAGACAGGTTGGTTGGCAATAAGGAACAACTTTCCCTAAAGAACAAACGTTGAATTATGTCAAAAACATTTTGAGTTTCCATAGTAGGTAACTCAAATCAGCTGATCGGTAATTTTGTATAGAAAGTCCAAATTTATTATCGTATTTCGATCAATAATCCTTGGGAAAGGTTGATTCTTGATCATCACCAGCCTTTCGTGAGTTTTTGCTACAGGTCACAAGTAAAATTCATCCTATATAGGCTAGATAGAAACATATGAGTACATACCCATGCTCACACTAAAAGAAGAATATAATGTGTTGTACCTTTAAGAGATAAGATGCTTACTATTATAAACTTCGAAAATTAACAATAAGAGACAGACTGCTTGTAAAAGTAATATGTTCCTATTGAGGAACTAGTACTCTCTCTCTTCGTGTGGGACACCGAGTCGTCCAACGACCCGATGAACCCTGGTGTCAGAGTTTTCAACCGCCTACTACCACTAGTAGGTCTCTGACATGGTTGTGTTACGACCGCCGTCTAAGTAATCATAGACAGCAACTGGGTCCGACGGCTTAACGTGCCCTCTGAAGCACGGAACCATTTATTTTCGGACAATCAGTTGGTTCACCCGGCAATGTCCTAACCAGACCGGGGACAAATTCACAAAGTGATTAATATCAACTTTGTGAGTGTCCCACCGAGAATCGAACCCGGAACCTTTGCTTCGCAGGCAGTGGCACTACCACTGCGCTACATCGGCCGACGACGAGGAACTAGTAATAAGCCGTGAACATGGATTTGCCAATGCGTTCCAATGCCAAGACTTTCTATCTTAAATTTGTGTATTTTTTAACACTTTTCTAAGAAAGAAAGTCGTCAAGTTAAAACCTGTTGACAACAGTCGCCGGGGGCCTTTTTTGTTATTTCCCCCCTCGCCTCCCCCCTCACCTGTCTACCCATCAGGTGCCGCTGACGGTGATTTATATCTCAAATGAAATGGGAGAATTTAATGATTTCCAAAAATATATTTTATTCACCCTCTTTAATTTATGCTGAAATATCAACTTCAGCATGTAAAAATCATTTTACGCATCAGATATTTATAAAATTTGTTGTCATTAACCTGCCTCGAAATAGTACAGTCAAAAGATCAGGCTGGGATAAACAGTTTGGATCGTTCTTATGTCGCTCGCATATGCTTTAGTCTAACTCCACGTGAGCTTGACTGTACAGTGATCTTGCTTGTAAACAATGGCTTCTAAAGCTATATAAATATACCGCTGTTGTATTATTAACAAAGAAAAGGTCTCGTGTGTAAAAGGGATACTCCTAAACAAACGCACATAGCCTTCCCTTTATTGCTTACATCTCAAATCAGATGAGTGCGGATTCGATTTCCGTGTTGGTGTGTTTCCTGGTTGCCTCCCCAACGTTTGCTTACCTTTTCACGTATATCCTATTGTGGAGGATGTGATTACTGAAATTTGATTCGAAAAATACAGTTAACTTACCTACTATCAGCAGCACGTAAACCTACATAGGATCAATATTATATAGTGTACTCTTTTTCTTAATAATTATACGAACAACCAGAACTATATTGATCCCTTAGTAGGTAGGTTGATTGATGATTAACATACATGACGTGATTGAACATTATGATATCAGAATATCGTGTATTACTTACTGTTGTGACGGGTTGTCAACCTGTCTTCTAAAATATACGCATTGAGTGCCATAATCGCCTCCTACAACAAACGCGGTAAAGAAGTAAGGTGACGCTTACATAAAAATTTCATGGACATGTTAAAATTACGAAATCTTTGATGTCATCGTTATCCAACAATTTGAAATTCTGCAATTATGGTAGTGAAAACTGACCAACACGTAGTACAAATAGTAAGTAAGTAAGTAAAAACACTTTATTGCGAATTCAAAACACAAATAAAATAACAGGAAAACTTAAACTAAAAATAGAAATAGCTAATGTTATGGTTACTGAGTGAAACTACAAAGTTACAAAATAAAAAAACAAAGATGAGTAGGTAGAACGAAAAGCCAAGATACTAACTTGAATTAATCTTGGAGTTTATCGGGCTTCTAGCTAGAAGATACTTGGCGTGAATAGGCAACTGTTTACCTGTCTATGTTTGCGTCTGTAAAACTTTGTAAATGTTAACAAAGTATCATACCTCGAGCAAAATACCTGAGTTTTCATCCGTTGAAAGCTGAAGCAAAAAGTTGTTCGTTCTTTGCCTTGTAAATCCGCTTGGCAGAAAAAGTTTGACGTCGGTATGGAGTGAAATAAATGTTTCCCTTGTTCACGATTCATCACTCACAGGATTGACAAACACATCCTCTGGTATTACAAATAATAATAAACAACGTGTGATAGACAATCTTACTTTTGTTTATAGATAAATTGGATTATCTCTTTTATTTTCTGGAACATTCCACAATTTTGAAGAATCGCTATTTTACGTACAGTAGCAGTAATGTAACTATACTTATACAAAATTAACGTCAAACGATCTTCTACCATCAACCACAGTCCTTACACAAATGGTGGAATCAAAGAACAATGACGTAATAAAGGCGTCTAGACTTATGAAAAAGCTGGGGGCTTGGAATTGACAGGCCCACTTAACTGGGCCCGTTTGTTATTGTCCCACTTGTATGAGAGCCAACTGCGAGCGCGAAGCCAAATTTGGATTGGCACGGATGCCGGCCGAGATGTGCATCCAGCGTAACATTGCACAGATTGTGGACTGTTTCTACATTGCATGAACCTAGGTCAGTACCTTTCTTCAGTGCTCATATCGCTGTAATTTCCAAGGAATTTTAAATTTTTTCGTGAGAAGCTATCTGAGCCTCATATAAGAAATACAATCAAATAACCACACACACCAGAGGGCACAAAGGTAGATAAATGCATTGGGGTATTTTCAACCGAAATTTCTAGACGTCTAAGGGGTCTATCTTTCGGCTAAATATTCAAAGATATTTTATATTTACTGTCATTGTTGTTAACCTCTATGTACGTACTTAATATAATTATGTATTACTAATATATAAGGAGTAATAAAAAGAGTATAACAAGCCGAAAGGAGGTCAAGATACTCATAAAAACAACTTTCCCCATGGAATTGAGCGGTGTTATACATAATATGTATGACACCGCTCAGATTGGTAGATTTTTATGAATTTCGGCATATAGGTACCCGTTTTCGAAATGACCCCTATGCACATTACAATCTTTGCCTGTTCCATACGAACAAAGGGTAAACTAGACGTACGGTAGGTACTTTCTTTTTTCAAATTTGTAGAAAATAGTTCCCCTCAAAGCCACAGCCGCACTTTCGCGCTAATACATATTACATTAGCTCGGTCCTGGTACTTGGTGTGAGCCGCGACACATTGTTCTAACCAAGCTCTGAAAGATTTCGGTTTCAGTCTGAAAATTGAAAGCTCTTTTGAGAGACAACGGAATCGTAAATTAATTGATTCCTGTAGTTCAGCAGATAAAGAAGGTTTCAGTGTTTGTGCAACACTATAATAACAGTCATTTTGCTTCATTTACTATCTCCTTAATAGGATTTATTACACAAGTGCAACAATTACCTGAGCTGTTTAAATTAAACTAGAAGAGAAAAAGCACATCCAAAGAAGGTTTCATAATTATAATACAGAAATTTATTTCATCAATTTTACAACAGATATTGCTAGACTCGACTTCTGGTTAACTCACATTATTTTTGTTTAACTAAAATCAATAAGACTAATTAATAATTGATCGAACGATTGTTTATTGGATATTATGACCATGCATGACATGCCAAATGGACGACTCATATCAATTTTACGTACCGCTCTAAGAATCGATAGCTTTCTTATTCTTATTCAAATTATGCTCAACTGCTTTCGTGGTCTAGCGGTCTGAGTGCTGGTTTTAGGATACGGACTTCCCTGGTTCGATTCTTCGAAATATATTTTATTTATTTGTAGGTACTTAGAATATTTACAGACAAACTTGAATTTTTTGATAATTTATCGGTTTGTTCATTCATTCTTGGTTTCGTTAGGTCATTGCAGGCTGAATTAATTATCTTAGATAGAAGATAGATGGTTTCGTGCTTTGCATGGTACTGCATTGATATTCGAAATGGAGGTAGTTCCTAGATACATTTTATCCATTCTCCAATCCTATAAAGCAATCTCAATAATTTAAATCTAAAGCCTATGTTCAAGAACCATGCGTGACTACCGTGGACACAGCCGTGGCCTGTGAAATGCCGGACCCAACTTAGGGCATGTAACATTGATATTGCTCCACCTATAAATCCTCATATTCTAATTAAGAGTGTATTCGTATAAGTATTATTTTAGTATATATAAATGTGATAAAAATCTACATCAATATTTAATACTTATATGTCTTAAAATATTACCCAGATCAACGGTACGAAAATTATGTGTTATTGCGTGCAACGATATGTTACTTAAAAGTAGTCGAGTTTAAGTTTATGCATATCGTTCATTAGATAAAACAAAATTCTGTGAAACGACCTTTATTTTCCTCCTAACCTTAAGTCTATTGGATGTAAATTGTATTTCAAAAATAGTTGATATTTTCTGTATTATAATATGTAACCGACATAAAACAAGGAGCACAATGAATAGGAAGATTCCATAAGACTGTAAACTGGAAAGGTTGCAAGTGTGCCGACTAACATCTCTGGCCGGTAGCCAAGCTCATTAGCAGTTGGTGCGTCGGTCGCTTAAACCTGCCTCCAAACACTTGGACAAGTTTCGAGTCCTTTTTGATAGATGCGTTCTTTTTTTTTTATTAATGATGTGTTTGCTTATGACTCTAGTCTAGGTCATAGGACAGAGACAGAGTCTAAGATGGTGCGAGCTCACCCAGAAGAAGCCTGTTCCCTCTTACTTTGAAGAGATTAGGGTTGTATTAAGCGACGTATCCGTCCACTCACCGTCGTCGTATTTATATGGAAACAAGATGGGAATTCGCAATTACGTTTTATCTGACAGACGCATGCGTTACGGATACGCAAAAATACGCAGCAACGGACGTCAAGTGTGATCCCCGCCGTAAAGTTTTAGGAAATCAAAATATTCTTGCTTGTTAGAAAATAAACAGTTTGCTGTCAACGTGATTCAAGATCATAATATATTATTATTTTTAAATGTATTTTATATACAGTACGAGTATTGTCCAGCAAAAATTAGATAGCAGGTGGGATGCCTGTCTTCTTGCTTGTATGGCTCTCCACTAGACATTTTTTATTCAATTAGAGGCATTGCTTTTAAATACGTATCGTATTGCTACTCTGAAATAAATAAGATAAAATACAGTGTTTTAATCAATTACGTACAAAACAGGATGCAAGCAACGCATTATGCGGGTAGTGAAGCCGAGACAGCTACTGTCTCAATGTTTGCTCTCGGAAAGTAAATGTCAATAAACTGCAGGAGCGCCCTCAAGGGATAAGTGTTCGCACTTTCCTCTTCCCGACCCTATTGTTTTTAGGTACGGTGACAAAAAATACATGTCTTATATAAATAGAAATATGTAAGCAGTTATACTTATTTTAATATACAATACAGTCTTCATCAAACTCTTTTGATCTTATTTCAAAAAAGTAAGACGAGTTAGAACTTTTTGGCAGCCTCAAACGGTTTTAAAAATATTGCCTTAAATCGCGTCTAACTTTTTTCAATCAAACGGTATTAGTCTACTTATAATTTGAGTAGGCGCTTAGCTCAGGTTGGAGCATTATACTTGTGAAGAGGTATCTCGTATCTGTGCCCCAGTATTTTGATAGAGTTTGTACGGGCATTATGTTCAACATACATATATCACGTCTATCATCCTTTGCGAGGTAGGCCGCAAAAACGGACATTTACGCAACGTCTGACAAATATTTAAGGGGCATTTGGAAAATTGTGTATCGCCATAGTGATAGGTAGTCAGCCCATCGCCTAAAATTGCAATACACACACTTAAGTCCCTCAGTCGCCTCTTACAACACCCACGGGAGAGAAATGGGGTGATTCTATTCTAAGCCAGCATCACACGGCACATGCATTATGTTCAAACACGTAGAAAATTAAATAAGTAATGCTTATTATTAAAACATGCAACAATTTAACTAAAAAGATAAACAGTTTCTCGTTAAACACATAAAAGACGGCAGTAGTAGCGCAAGATAATCTCACATTCACGAGAACGTTTGTTTGCCCTTTTTGCTGCCATTGTCTTTCATATAAAAGGAGATGATAATAATAATGGTATAAAAGATTATCATAGCACCCATTAAGGCACAGCAGACGCGTTGAAAGGGTTGGCAACACGCACTGACTGCCCCTTAAACTTTACGCGAGCTTCCACTCCCAACTAATGACTTCCGAAATGATATTGTAGAGAGTTCTGAAAAACAAAGTAGACACAAAGGCGGATTAAGAAATAAATTAAAGAATAATCTGGGTTTATGGGTTAAAACGTCCCTTAATGTTATAAGGAAAACTTTTACCACCACAATGATACCGTTAAAAAGAAAATTTCGCACCAAAATTTTTACAGTGGCGGAGCATAATTGGATTGGTTTGTTCTGTTTCTTTTATTCAACACCCACTTATAATTTACGACAGTCACAAATATTTACGATTCATCTTAGTTTATATGGCGAATTGTGACTGAAGCGTGAAAGACGGTATTGTAGTATGAGGAACAAGACATTTGCTGTTCGGGTCGTGAAACAGGGATTTGGTCTAATTGGCGTCGTCCAATCAAAGGGACCTCACCTGTGCGCTGAATCGTTGATGTGTGAAATAGGTTGCGGGGGTCCGTGTTACCTGGCCGTGTGGATAGGGTGTGAAATGTCGTGGAAAACTAGGAAATGTATAACAATGTTTACACGAGAACAACAATGCGATGATGTTGTTGATTAACGCGTGATATTTGTCATACAAAATTATTATATTTTAGCATAAATTAATATTGATATCTTCTACTCCAAAAAACCACAACTACATCCAACAGTTTCGGTACTAGGTATCTTAAATAGCAAGCCGTGAGAATAAGTGATTAATTATTAATAACTATTATTAATAACTAAGAAAACTAATTTAAAATATGAGTCGAATCTTTCTTTTTCAAGTACAAAAATTATTTATGATTTATTTAATCGTTGTAACTGGCTTTTGTATGAAATATTTCGCTCAGCGCTCATTTAAATTCTAAGTAGGCATGATTGAAGTTAAAATGGCGCCAGTGTTAAAAAGTTTAAGCTGTCTGCGGCTGGATTTTTCTCGACGTAATTAGCTAGTTTAACTCCTTTATAACGAGACTCTTTTATCTCCCATAACACAAAGGAATACTTTAAAATTCAATTTTCTTCTTCAATCTGAATCACGTTGTTGCTATAGCTAGGTATTAACTACGTAAACAGAACAGACAATCTTAACGTAACTCAACCTTAATCACTTTAAAAAAAGTTACTTAAAATTTTGGGTAAAGAAACTATTTATATCAGAATAAACAGTTTATTTACTAACACGATAAGTAAATAAGCTAATGCTGTTTGATGCCGGCTTCATATATATGATGTGTGATTCCGGCTTAGAATAGCATCACCCCATTTCTTTCGCGTGGTACCGAGTCGTAAGATGCGACTAAGGGACTCGAGGGATTACATTGATTAAATATTGATTTAAAATATTGACATCAAAGATTTTCCTCGAAGGCTGTCATATCCCATACTATCTTAATAAAAAAAAAAAAAATTGCACATGAATTTTACGTAGGTAACATGATCTCGAATGAAGATATACCGACAGGTGTCTAAAAATAATATTTCTTCCTTTATTTCTGCAGTTCTCCCATGAAAAGAAATTGCGAATTCCGATCTTATTCGCATACAAGTACGGCTACGACTGTTAAGTCATAGACAGACACGTTCGTAAACGCAACGTAAACGTATTTGTATGAAAATTATATCGGAATTCGCATTAACCTTTCGCGTAACGGTGCGTTTAAAATACGCAGCGAAGGACGACAAGTGAGAGATCAGCCTCACACATTCCCAATCAAATATGTGTGATGTAGTATAGTATAATACCATTTCCCTTGTTTGTGTGTACCGTTAGCAGTTTCAACCACTTTTTCTCCTCGAGTTGTGACACCTTCCCAAGATTCCTATTAGTTTATGGTAATATTGGAAGAATAGTGGAAGTTATATGTATAATGCCTTTGGCAGGTAAGGTTTATATAATTCTGTTTATCTTTCGAATTAGCCCCTGAAACAATATGAATATTATCTTAGTTTACTTTAACTTTAGGTGAAGGACTGTTTTTTTTTATATAATACTTTTGGAATCGGAAATAAGAAAATGAACACATATACAGCCCATGGGGAAGCTTATAGATTTTTCCCATTTCGTCCGACATATAAATCATAGTCAGACACACCTGGCGGCGGGGACACGGTGCAAAATATCAAATCAAATCCTCAGCTTTTTTGGAAAATTGAAAGGTGTACATAAATTTCAGTTTTACTAACTTAAAAATATAAATATTGGAGCACCAATTTAGCGACAAAATAAGGCCAATTTGTCATTCATTAAGAATGGTTGGCTCGTCACTTGAAAATTCATTACTCTATGAAAAAAATATTAATCGAAATCCGTTGTGGCTTTGAAGCTTATTTCTAGCATGTTGTAATGTTTATTAAATAGTACGACGTAGATTCGCTCAGGATTCTGAATGACACTACATTTACTTACATATTTATATCACGTCTTTATCCTTTGCGGGGTAGAAAAAGCATGAACGACCGTAAAAAACTGTCATTTACACCATGTCTTACAAACATTTGAAGGTCATTCAGAAAATTGAGTATAACCAGAGCGATTGTTTGTCAGCCCATCTTCTGAAATTGCAATACACAGGTCGCCTCTTACGACACTCATGGGAAAGAAATGAGGTGATGCTATTCCAAGCCGGCATCACAGGGCAGATCTTTTAGTTTCATCGCTTTAAAGCTCACATCGTAAGTAGAGAATTTTCCAACAAGTTTCCAAGTCTCACGTGTTATCTGCCCCATAAAGAACTTACGCTACAATATTTACTGCGCGTTGGCGTGAAGTAACAATGTAGACGGGATAATGGCCAAGACAGGTACTTGGAACATCCCCTTATGATTTTCACACTCGGCTAGTCTAGACAGACTTTTAGGAAAGTCTTAACATAACATTTACAAGATAAAAATTTGTTTCGCGGTGTGCGTAGGTGTCTAATCCTCTTATTACAAAAAAGTAAGACGTGGTTTAAGCGTCAAATTGCTGCTTAAAAGTCCGTATTTTTATAATAACACGGAATGTGTCCCTAGTTGTTCTCATAGTAATGAAAAACTTTCTCTAAGGAAAATGGGTGCAAGTGTGTAAATTTTTACTTTACTTTTTAGTTCAGTTCGGGGTTTATGTTGAGCGTTATTTGTGTTTATGTGAAAATATTTGATATAGTATCAGTACTTGTATTCTCGCAAACTCACAAGTATTTGCCGAGATATTCGGTGAAATGTCAAAGTGGTTCAACTAAAGGAACGCAACTACTCAGTCAAAGCGCTTAAGCTTCACATCACAGACTTTGGAATCCTTATGATGTTAATAGTAGAGAGAAATTATATAACACCCGAAATGTAGCCTTATTTGCACCAAATTGTTAATAAGTAATCTGTCTGTGTCTAAATTATACAGAAAATCTTTTTAGTTATCTTTATAAATTACGAATCATTTCATTATCTGACGGTTGTTATTACTCAAGGCCATTACCTTAAAGTTCTTGAGAGAAAAGTTGTAGGTATTATTTTAATGGCTGTATTTTTGCTTCAAATAGCACTTTATGTCAGTGTAAAAGTGGAAAGAGAGTTGGACTCTAAATAGTTCTATTTTACATGAATAGACACTAACGACATCCACGAACTGTTGGAAATTACAAGCTTGTTGAATGCTTTCATGCACACCGAAGCACATGAAAATTATTAGGGACAATTTGTAAAAACGGTACATCTAAGTAGTATACCCTAATTACAAAGCGATGGTGTGCTTGGGAGACGTTAGAATATAAGCAAAAAAATTATTTCAAGTTGACAAGGGTAAAAAAAAAAAACAAACTATCTTACTTGCTCAAATGTTCGTACATTTGCTTCATGCCAGAATTACCTATTATCATAAATATCCATGTCATAATAAACATTGTACAGGTAAACATGACTTTAAAAACTATAGAGGTATGTAGGTACATTGTATTTGCAACAGCAAGACGTAAATTAATTAACTCTAGTAAAGCTGCCTACCTCTTTCAAAATATCTCTGCGAGAATCGTGTTTCGCAAGTGAAAAGGCTTTTCAGCAGTTTGAACAAAGAAAATTTCTAGTTTCTCTTTATAAAGTGTAGAGACACGTGCTATGTTTCTAAATGAGCTTCCGTGAGGTGAGTATTGTATTTAACAGAAATTGTTATTCTTGTTATTGTATAAATTTGTTATCTGAAAAGTGGTTGTCAATTTTAAGGGACATTTTAAATAAATACATAGATTGATAGTGTTATCCGTCTTATTGCAAAAAAGTTAGACGCGCGTTTAGACAGTGATAAAAATGATTTTCCATACGATTTGACGTTGTCAAAAAGCTTATTTTTTATAACAAAAGAGAGTAATATTTCAATTGTTAGCACAAATATATCAGAAATGTTGCAGTAAACAAACTACCAATTGAGTTACAGACGTCACAATTTGACTCAACTGACAGAAAATAGAAACATTGGTGAGCAAGCACTATATTGCTCTATCAATTGACGACACAACAATGTAGCTCAAGGGCTAATTAGTTCAAAAAGTGCACAATGTTTCGTACACAAGCCCCGGGGCGAGTGCAGGCAGCGTAACGAGCAGATTGACTGGGCTCGTGGGAATGCGAGAATACTCGTCGCACTGGCTCTAACTATTCGTAGAGAGCTACTGCGTTAGTTACTGGCATATGACATTGAATTGTTTTTAACAAATCTACTTAATAATAACAAAAGCAAACAAACTTTTACTTGAAATTACTACGACTACTACAAATTAGAATGGAGTACCTCGATCAAATCCCGGACGTGCTAAATAAAGTTCAGGTTAAGAGTACACTAAATCGACGAGTGTGAATGAAGAGATTGTTGAAAACTAGCAAAATTTTCAAGCGCGGGCGGGATTTTAAAAAATTGCAAGTTTTTAAAAATTGTATACTTAACACGGAAAGTGTTTTAAAATTTGGTATCCCATGAAGATGTTGATTAATGTAGAGGCGGCAGAAAAAGCATCATAGTAAGTAGAAGGATGTAGTCTCTGCCTACCCCTCCGGGAGAGAGGCGTATATAGAATAGAGTTTAGAAAGCAAATCAAGTGGCACGAGTTATGCACCCTAAAATGCACATCAGCAGCGTAGACGTGGAGTGTGACGTGAAAGTTGGAGTCGGCGGGTGTGAAGCCGACAAGTTGGATCGTCACGCCATCTGTTGCGATAGTTCGGCACTATTCGCGCGATGCCATACCGAATATTTGCGATATAACCTACCACGCTGAATAATGTCTAGCTTGAATAGGGAATTTGATTGTTCTGAGGAATTTGAACGAGATAGGTTTACCCTTAGTAGATAAGTTTCACTTTACTTATTAAATAGGGGCTTGGACTTGTTTTGCCTTAGCTAATAATTGTAAGGCCTAACGCTGCGTTAAGCACGTAGCACGCGCGTGTTGACATTATAATTCGTCCGAATACTACTACCCCAGCATGCACCACGTGTTGTCGGTCGCGGTGTGTAATGGCATAACCGCGTCACACAGCGCTGTTCTTGTATTATGCCAAATCCCACATTACCCGCGCAAAATAGCGTTAGGCGTCAACTGAACGAATCTTTTTTGAGTTGCCAAAAAGTATACCAAACGCACGCATTCAATATTTTCGTAGCACCCAGCTACAATATCTACGTCGTAGCTCGTAGCAAGATGCATGGACTAAGTTTAATTCCTCTTTTATCTCTCGATTTCGAGCGTTTTCACGTAACGCACTAAAACTGGGGCCCTTTCCAGGGGCGTTGTTTTATCGACAAGGTCAGGACATAAATCTTGAAGAGACCCACTAGGACCACCAGACCCTTGGGCTTGAACATGTTTCCGAAACAGGCGCTCCTAGAGATGTATGTGCGACAAAAACTTGACTAAAGAGACACTATTTACGAGTTATGTTGATTTATGGACGCATTTTCTATTATATTTGGGGCCGCTGTGAGATATAACTGCGATTGTTTGGGGTGATAACGAGGTCTTTATGTCTTCCATCTGTAAGGCACACTAGTTGTAGGCTGTACAAATGCTTAGTTTTTATGACCAAATAATTTTTTGCCACTAGAAAACTTATTTATTATTATGAATAGTAAACATTTAGGTTTTGACTGTTCTCAAGCCAATAACTAGGTAGATCTAGCGATTCATCTCTACGAGGACTTATAGGTAACCCATTTCTGGACTTTCAAACAGATCATCCTTGTAACCAAACAGTCGAGTGGGTTCAAAACTTATGCAATAATCCTACGAAATCTATTACGCCCTTATGAAAATGTTCCAATTATATCCCCATCGAAATTATTGCTATCAATCTCGGTAACTTAGTTTGGGCAATTCTAAGTTTCTTGTTCAGATGCGGCTCATACTAGCTCTCACCGCTCACCCTCCCATTATCCAATCTACAGGGTAAAATATAGCAGTAGGTAAATAATTTTTCTAGAACATTTTGTTTCAAGGCGATTTCTCATCATGTATTAAAACAAAAAGATGAACTTGAATACCAAATTTTAAAACACTTCTCGTGTAGGGTACTCTACTGCAAAGGATTACATAGTTTCGCAGGCAACGATTGAGCTGCGGTAGTCCAGATGGAAAAGTCATTGCTTGTACTTATAGCGAAAGTCACTCTGCCTGCGGTAGAAAATTTTGCAAGTATTCTAAAATATAAACCTGTAGGGCCATACTTGGACCTTACTACAAATAAGTTACACGCGCGTTGAACGCGTGTTTAAAAAATATCCCTGTACAAAGAAACGCGCGACAGGCGTTCAAAACGCGTTTATTTTTTGTGATAAAGCCCCTGATGTTTGCCACATTTTTAACACCGCCAAGGAAGCGTGGCTACCTCCGTATACGTTACGATGTGATGTCTTCATAAATATTCGCATCCTCTACCTCAAAAGAAATATACTTACGGTATTATTACAAAAAAAGTGAGACGTGTAGACATTTTACGAAGAATATTTTAAACACTGCTTAAAAAGCGAGTAATATTTTTGTTATAACACGGTACCAATAGGTTTTCGAGACTGTAAAACTTTCATGTAATATAAATTTTTGAATATTCGCTAAGTAAATAACTCCAGAATGTTCAGAATATGCCATACTGCATCTTTTATTTATACTGTGACTAGGGCCCTCAAAACTTACAATTAGGCGTGTACTACCAAATGGATCCATCCGTCTACCGTAAACTTACTAGTAAAAACGTTTTGGGATCCAACATATAGATTATAACTAGATGTGGTTTAAAACTTATTTTACAATGCAATTTTTTGACAAGGTAGTTCCTAGAAGTTACAACATTTTTGTTTTGAAATACCTAGCGTTATTTCGATACTACCTATCTTTAAAGGGTGACCGATAGCGAAATCTCAAGATGGGCTGGTGATAAGGAACAACATTCCCCAAAGAACATATTACGAGATAAGACAAAAATATTTTGAGCTTCCATAGTAACTCAAATCGGCTGATCGGCGATTTGTATGGAAGGTCCATTTTTTTTCTTATTTCAACCTATGTTCCTTGGGGAAAGTTGTTCCTTATCACTTGTCTACCTTGAGATTTCGCTATTGGTCACTAGTTAAATCTAACTCTATATTTTCGGGGGATGAATTTTTCACGTTTAACTTGTTTTAGTATAATAAATTCACAAAGATGGCCACAAAATCGTCAAGTATGGAAGAAAAGAGAGGAAGGTTATTTCCATGGAAAAACCGGCCGTGATGATGATGAGACCAATTACTTTATTACACGACTGCCCAACGAAAAAGGAGTGTAATGTTTTTAAAGTTTATGTATGTATGTACCTCTATAATATGTGTGATTCTTTAAAGTGCTGCAACTCGTTAACCACCGGACAGATTCGAATGGGAATTGTTTCGGAAGAATCCTTACATTATCGCGAGTGTCATAAGGTAGGTTTTATCTCAGAAAGCAGTCGTGCTTTTAGTTTTTTTTTTAATATATTATGCTTGTTGTTGTTGCATCCTGTTTAACAAGCGCTTGATTGCGGGCTGCGGTGAACTAAGGGTGCTCATAAACTCAACTTTCACAATGTAGTTGTTACTGCTAAATGTAATTACGGTTTTCCAAGTACAACCATACCCCTCCAAGCGTTACAGTGACCTACAAAGTATAAAGTGTAGCTTTTGGTGTCTTCATTTATATAACAACATTAGACTTTTTTGTACCTGTATAAATTAAGACTCTGCTAGATTTTCTAGGAGAATAAGAAGAGTCTTTGATACTTTAGTCTTTATGTACATTACTTCTTCTTTTTCGTGTGGGACATTGAGTCGTCCAATGACACGATGAACCCCGGTATCAGAGTTCTTCAACTGCCTACTGCAGTGGCCTACTGCCTACTCTGACATGGTTGTGCAACGACCGTCGTCTAAGTCAAGGCCGGCCAACCCCAGACCCGCGGTCCGCCAAGGCATTTGAATTGGCCCGCCAGTTGCCGGCCGCCGCGCCGATCGCCGCTTGGGCGTTGGTGCGACCAGTTTGGACGGTGTAAAAATAAAACGTTTGTTTTGACTGCCTCAAGAGAATCAAAATTTAGAGTTATTTCTCTAGTCCAGCAACCAGGTAGGTCCACCTCCGTTTATACAAAATTACATTATTCACCTCGGGCATCGATGAGACGCCTCTAAAAATCGTGGCCCGGCGACCTAGAAAACTTAAGAATTTGTGAGTTACCGAGAATCGCACCACTCAAGAAGTGGAATGAAAGGCAGACTTATGGTTTCTTCAGCTTTATTGTACTCGGAGATCGTCCGGCAGATAAGAACTCCTTATTCTAGGTTTACATTAGCTTAAATACGAATTAATTCCTAAGTAAAATGCAAATTCGGCACCTCCCACTACTGAGATTATTTGCTTAGTAAGATTGCACTTTGATTATCCTACTAAGCAAATCTTATAATTCTAATTTAGGCTACAGAGTGGGTGATGCTGACACTGCTATCTTAACTCTTCCCTCCTTAAGGTCGGTGTTTATTGAAGTCAGGAAGGGAACAGATTTCAGAAAACATCGAGTAGGAAGGAAAATATAAAAGAACCTAAGTATTTTAATATGTATAACACTAATTATCAGAGAGTAAAACGCTACAAACTACACACCAACTTTAGAATCAGGAAATGGAAGATTTACCTAAATCTAAACTTAACTAAATGAGCCAATACTTACACTAATTACTTATTATTACTTTTACTTAAAGAATGGTACTCTAAAAGACTAATATCAAAATTTAACACCAATGTCCACAAAACAACACAAAGTTGCTGCTATTCTCCACATCTGTCTCTCCGATGATGTTTATAGCCCTTGTACGTCTATCGTTTTTAAGCTTATCTGAAGAGTTCTTCCTCGGTAATATCACATAGGTCCGAAGTTAACACTTGTCACCATAAGGTTGGGGTATTTTGGAAGTAATAAGTGGGTTTCCTTAGATTAGAAATCATTAAATTGGAATGGGAATAATTTTATATACCTACGATCACATACCATCGCAATCATATAGGTAGGTACCTATCTATAGGTACAACAAAAACACTACATTTTATGCAGTTTTGCCTATGTGCAAAATTTAATATTTTAATCAGCTGCTTCAACCAAGTCAGCATAATACTTCGATTAGTATGAGTATTTATGCAATAAATTCAATTTTATCGTATACTGGGTCAAATATACCGAGTGTTAATTTAATTATACCGTCAAGGTTTCAATAAAAATGCCCCAAAAATACTGTCTATTAAATTACCAATCCCGCGATTTTAACGGGATAATGATAAGGAAATAGTTATAATTTGTGTAAAATATTTTAGCCTTCGAACATATATGTTGGGTCAGCCAAATATAATACGTCCCTATGCAAAATAATGCCCCACTACTCTATTAAGTTACCAACCCTGCGATTTTAACAGGATGATGATAAAGTAATAGTTTTATTTGTGTGAGGTATTTTAGCCTTCGAACATAAGTGTTGGGTCAGCCAAATACCGAACGTCCCTATATACCCACAAAATAAACTCCATGTTTCATTAATATAATCCTCAAAAATAAGTTATCTATTAAATTACCAATCCTGCGATTTTAACAGAATGTGGTAAGGAAATAGTTTTATTTGTGTAAGGTATTTTAGCCTTCGAACATAAGTGTTGGGTCAGCCAAATACCGAACGTCCCTATATACCCACAAAATAAACTCCATGTTTCATTAATATAATCCTCAAAAATAAGTTATCTATTAAATTACCAATCCTGCGATTTTAACAGAATGTGGTAAGGAAATAGTTTTATTTGTGTAAGGTATTTTAGCCTTCGAACATAAGTGTTGGGTCAGCCAAATACCGAACGTCCCTATATACCCACAAAATAAACTCAGTGTTTCATTAATATAATCCCCAAAAATACGTTGTCTATTAAATTACCAATCCTGCGATTTTAACAGAATGTGGTAAGGAAATAGTTTTATTTGTGTAAGGTATTTTAGCCTTCGAACATAAGTGTTGGGTCAGCCAAATACCGAACGTCCCTATATACCCACGAAAATGTCTCAATATTCAATTAATATAATCCCCTTGTTAAAAAATAAGACCCAGTATACAAAATCAACAACTATAAAGTGATTCGAAATAAAGTAAATATACTAAATAAAACGGACGGGAACAAATAGATGGGATAGTGACAAGGTATTACTCACATGACCGTCGTACTCGTTGTTCCCATACCGTGGATCTTCTACCGGAATCTCTCGAACAATGAAGTCCCTCTGTCTGCTCTCTTCCACGCTTCTTCAGAAATTTATAGGTTCGGTTCCCCTTTAAAGTGTTGATACACACGTCGAGCAGCGGTTGTCCTGGGATGATCCTCGAGCAGCAGGTCATCAAATGGGTCTCCTCCAGGCAGCATTACGGTGAAAGGCAGCGAATGTCCTGGGGGTGGTCCTCAATCGGCAGGGCAGCGATCAGCAAGACTGTTGAGTCTCCTCCAGGCAGCATTACGATGGCAGCGATTGTCCTGGGATGATCCTCGAGCAGCAGGTCATCGATTGGGTATCATCCAGGCAGCATTAAGGTAAAAGGCAGCGAATGTCCTGGGGGCAATCCTCAAGCAGCAGACCAGCGATCAGTAGGACTGTTGAATCTCCTCCAGGCAGCATTACGATGGCAGCGATTGTCCTGGGGTAGTCCTCAATCAGCAGGGCAGCAATCCGCTGCCTGGATAAGACTGTTGAGTCGATTATCCAGGCAGCGTCACGACGAAGGGGAGGTACCGGCTGCGCCACTCAAGAAGTGGAATGAAAGGCAGACTTATGGTTTCTTCAGCTTTATTGTACTCGGAGATCGTCCGGCAGATAAGAACTCCTTATTCTAGGTTTACATTAGCTTAAATACGAATTAATTCCTAAGTAAAATGCAAATTCGGCACCTCCCACTACTGAGATTATTTGCTTAGTAAGATTGCACTTTGATTATCCTACTAAGCAAATCTTATAATTCTAATTTAGGCTACAGAGTGGGTGATGCTGACACTGCTATCTTAACTCACCCGGAAAAATTTGGGTCTTAGGCATTCGCACTACCATTGCGCCACATGGGCCGTTAAATCACACTAATCGGTCTAGATAGAGAGAAAGAGAATCCATTTAAGATTTCGAAATTCTTAAATGGCATAGAAATCCACTTTTATGTCGTGAAACAATAGGTTCGTTGTATCACAGAATTATCGTATAGAATGTTAAAATATACAATAATTCATTAAACCTCACCTGTAAATTGAATCATAATAGCTCAGTATAATTTTGAACTGCGATACAAGCGCACAACCCTGTTTCATGTGCAGCGAAACGACCAATTTACAATATCACCCCCGTTAAAAAATTCATCAGTCGTTGCCGCCCCAGCTAGCAAATACAGTACAGGTGGTACGGCCTGCGTACTGCAGATAACAAAATTACAAAATATTACCTCTGTGTCCCCTACGTTGCGCATTTATTATTGAAGATTTGCAAATATCATGGGCAAATAACGTTGACGCATGTACTAGCCCTCCCTTAAAAGCTAGGGCGCTCGAATATTTGAGCCATTTCCTGCGACGAAGACTCTCATTTCAGGCTGCACAGTTTATACGAAGCCCCGCAGTAACCACGGGCGTAAAGTATCTGTGACGTCGTAACCTTTGGCAGCGTTATTGCGAGCTGAGTGTGTACCACCCTTATTGCTTTACCACAACACTGCGTAGGTACGGACAGATGAAGCAATTCGCTTGCGGCTTTAACACCCACTCTGAATATCACACGAGAGAAACAAAATAAAGGCAGGAAATCGGTAATGGATTTTGCAAATAAAGTAAAAACACATGAACACTGAGCCAAACTCGCCTGCTCGAATACCAGCAATAGCAACAGCAAAAATAACGCTTACTTACGGACAGGGACGCATAATGTTTTATTATGACCGTTTTACAACCGCGAGAAGAAAGTAATCTCCCTTATTTACTGAAGAAGCGAAAGTAAAATGGATTGCTTAAGGAAAAACAAAAATATTAATGTGAATTTTTTGACTCATAAAATCTGTGTTTTGAGATAAAAATAAGTTATGCTGAAAAGAATTTAAGGTAGACCTTCAGCAGGCAAGGCGGAGATAAAGACTAAAACATTACTCTATTTTTATATTCGTGACTGAAAATGAAACTGACAAAATCTGTTTTTTCTCAGCGTCTTTTAATTTTGTATCGCAAAATAATGTTCTCTTTTAAAATTTATAGCGCTATTCTGATCCAAAACGAAAAAACTGTTTCTCTAAGCTGGGTAAATTAAAAAGCGTACAGCATAATAAACGCGCTCACTTGCACCTAATAGAGTATATTTTGCATAGCACGTTTTCATAAGCATCGTTGCAACCCAGACGTGTTATTTTCACCTACGGCAGTAT
This sequence comes from Tuta absoluta, assembly GCA_027580185.1. NCBI lineage: Eukaryota > Metazoa > Arthropoda > Insecta > Lepidoptera > Gelechiidae > Tuta > Tuta absoluta. Next base: position 8,851,880 of record JAQAHW010000016.1, on the reverse strand, counting down.
AAGGGTAGCTGCTTTCAAAAAACACTTTTTTGCTCTGAGCAACTCGCATAGTTCCCAGCGCGTTTTCAAGTGATGTCGCCAGTCAAAAGATCATTGTTGTCGTTCGTAGGGCGCGACAAAACGCTCTCAAAACGAGAACTAAAGCTGCAACTGGTAGTATGAGAACAGAAAAGGTTAGGGCGGTCACCCACTTGTCCTCCGTCGCTGCGTATTTTTAACGCACCGTAACGCATGCATCCGTCAGTCGAAAGAAAATTGCGAATTCCCATGTTATTCCCACATATATACCGCTACGGTGCGGTGCCAAACGACTTGACAAACGCATTCAATACGCACCGTGGCCGTATCTATATGGTAATTAGATTGAAATCGCAGTCTGATAGACGCATGCGTTACTGTGCGTGCGAGTGCAAGTGAGAGAACCGCCATAAAGCCGAAAAAGGGAGATTTTGAATGTTTCTTGACTGTTTTTTTTAAAGGTGTGATGATTTGTTAGGTACGTGATTCGGCAGGGGATGGAATATTTTATTCCATTCTCCGACATCCCGCTCGGTCACAAAGCCCAGCCTTGGTTTAACGCAGAATGCGCCCAAGCTGAGGCGCGTAAAGAATCGGCATACCAAGCTTGGGTCAAGGCTCGCGACTGCAAATTAAGAGCACGTAGGGTTCGCGCGAAGAAAAGAACCTTCAACTCTGCCACTAAGTCCTGCAAACGGGTTTTACGTAAGGCACGTTTTGACCATGCCGGACGAATAGGGGCCAAACTAGCATCACACCCTCCGGGTAGTAAAAAGTTTTGGTCCCTGTCCAAAGCGGTTGAAACTAATTTCTGTCGTCCAACCTTACCTCCAATGCTGAAACCTGATGGATCGCTGGCTCACTCTGCAAGTGAGAAAGCAAATTTGTTTGCTTCCTTGTTTGCAAGCAACTCACGTCTGGACGCTGGCTCCAAACAACCACCTACTGTACCTCGTTGCGATTCTACGATGTCGGAGATCGCAGTACACATTAAAGAGGTTCGAAGAGTATTGTGCAGTCTAGACGTGAACAAGGCCAGCGGACCTGATGGCATACCAGCGAGAGTATTAAGACTATGTGCGCCTGAACTGTCTCCTGTGCTGACACGCTTGTTCCGCCTCTCTCTTAAAGAAAGAACGGTGCCGGGGGCCTGGAAGCTTGCTAATGTGCAACCAGTTCCCAAAAAGGGCGACCGTGCCGACCCTGCCCATTACCGTCCAATTGACATCACCTCCATCCTATGCAAGGTCATGGAGAGGGTACTTAACAGTAAGTTGCTGACCTACCTTGAAGACAATGATCTTCTCAGTGACCGTCAATATGGCTTTCGCCGGGGGCGGTCTACTGGTGATCTTCTTGTGTATGTCACGCACTGCTGGGGCGAAGCCATCGAGAAAAACGGCGAAGCACTTGCCGTTTCACTCGATATCTCGAAGGCCTTTGACAGGGTCTGGCATGCAAGTCTGCTCAGCAAGCTTCCTGCTTATGGCATCCCAGCTGATTTTTGTACTTGGATTTCAGACTTCCTTAGTGAACGGTCCATCAGAGTAGTCGTTGACGGCTGCTCCTCTGACCTAATGGCCATTGATGCCGGAGTTCCTCAGGGGTCTGTTCTCTCTGCAACTCTTTTCCTGCTGCACATCAATGACCTCCTTCGGCATGGTATTGTTGGATACGCAGATGATAGTACCGTTTCAGAGAGATACTTGACAGGTGCAGGGACCAGTGGGGATGAAATACGTTCGTTAAGAAAGGCCATGGTAGAGCGAACAGATCTGACCTTAAGTCTTGTCTCCCAATGGGGCGACGACAATCTGGTCTCATTCAATGCCACCAAAACACAGGCGTGTCTTTTCACTGCAAAAAGGAGTCCTTTCGACTGGACACCTACTTTTCGGGGTACATCTGTCCCAGTCACTGACAGGCTTGAGCTTCTAGGCATGGAGTTGACATCAAATCTAAACTTCGGCGCGACCATCGAGTACAAGGCTCAGACGGCGGCTAAAAAGCTGGGCGTCCTGAATAGAGTGAAGCGATACTTTTTTTTTTTTTTTTTATTAATGATGGGTTTGCTCTTGACTCTAGTCTAGGTCATAGGACAGAGACAGAGTCTAAGATGGAGCGAGCTCACCCAGAAGAAGCCTGTTAAGGCACTGGCACTCCCACACACTGACGGAACGCAGCAAGCTACTTGGCGCCAGACTTCGGTGGGATGGTGGTCGCGAGCCAGGCGGCCCCATACGGAGCCTTCCACCGCTTGGTGGGATCATTCAGCCGGACTTATCCACAGGCAAGCCTGTGTTGCCGTTGCCCGGGGTGGACCGCTAGGAGGTAGATCCCATACCACCCCAATACTTATACTTTACGCCTGGACAGCTTTTAACTCTTTACAAAGCACAAGTCCGATCCTGCATGGAGTATTGCAGTCACCTTTGGGATGGCTCAGCCAAATACCAACTTGCCGCTCTTGACTCGGTGGATCGCAGGGCCAAGAGGCTCATAGGCGACATAAAACTGGTGGACACCAAGCTACATAGCCTGGCACATCGCCGCAAGGTAGGCTTGTCGGTATTTTATAGATTGTACTTCGGAGAGTGTGCTCAAGAGCTTCACGACCTTGTTCCACCAGCTCCCTTCTACCATCGGACATCCAGACGCACCGCCGGATACCATCCGTACCTTGTAGCCATTCCACCAATTCGGACTAAGCGCTTCCAGTCATCATTTATAATGCGCACTGCTAAAGAGTGGAACTCACTTCCTGCGTCTGTGTTTCCAAAAGCATACAACCCTAATCTCTTCAAAGTAAGAGTGAACAGGCTTCTTCTGGGTGAGCTCGCTCCATCTTAGACTCTGTCTCTGTCCTATGACCTAGACTAGAGTCAAGAGCAAACCCATCATTAATAAAAAAAAAAAAAAAAAACTTATACGTACATGGGTTCCTTATAAACTTTTTAACACTTCGTTTAAATAGGTTACTTAAACTAGGTATAACCACAGTAATATCTTATGTCTTAAAATAATATGTAGACAGATCCGTTTATTTTCAAAAGCCTCATAACAAGTTAAACAAACGAATATTTCCCCCTTTTTCCCCTGACTCTAGCATACACATTTTCCAGCACTAAAGTGCTCTGTGCCGGTTGAATGGCAAGGAGTGTTTCAAATTACTACCTGTGCCTGTGCCTAAAGGCACGTGAAAACTCACTAACAACAATTTTGTTTCGCCTACAACTGACTGAGATTCTTAATGTTTTTTTTTTAGTAATGCTCATGTATTAACTTTATTGTACCACAAAACAAATTTACAAAAACAGTAAAGGATGAAATAAAACAAGAGGCACAAAGGCGGACTTATTCTACAAAGGGTCTGTTCCAGTCAACTTTTGAGAGACTCAGAGAATATGTAATTTGCAGGTAAACTACGGTACTTTAGAATGGTAATAAATCATATGAAAGCTTACTCTATACCTTAATAGACATAAATAATTTAATATTAAGTAATAAATAAATGCACCCTAGTTAATATAAGATAATAAGAAAATATGCCTATGAATGTATGTATATACTTAAATAAATATCCTACCCTACACTACACTACAAATTGTAATTGTAAATGTTTATTTTGTAAAAGCCTTCTTGTCAGATCTTCAATAAGCTGCAGGTACGACGTACGATTGATCATGATAGAATGATGATGATTGATGACTGTTGTAGGTATGACATTACCAACTTGTAATGTTATAATGAGGTAGGTAGGTAAAAATTCGATTCGCAGTAGATATAGTTGAATACCAAATTTTGAAACACTTGCCGTGTTTTTTTTTTTTTTTTTTTTTTTTTATTATTTGTTTCACATTTTATTTCTTACAAATTATGATTACAAACATTTTTTTATGGGTGTCGTTATTTCTTTAAAACTAAAGCGCAGCTATTTGATACTGGCTTTGTTATTCTTATTAACACAGCAAGGGCATAGATATTATACATACTATAATATAAGTACATATTTATATATACTATTACAATTATTACTTGCTATAGTGTACATCTAGATTATTACTTAAGCTACGTATTGTTAAAAGATTTTAGGTTATTTACTATTGACTCTATATAAGACACATATGATTTATAGACTGGCAGCTTCGTGCTTACCGCTTCTTCATTGGTTGCGGTGAGGCGGGGGGAGGGTTGCACGTCACTAGCACGCGTATGCTACACACGTAGAGATTTCAACTGAATATATCTCGAGATTAATACTTATAGGTAATTATGGTTCTCAATGATTTCATATGGTTTTATTTTTGGTGGGATATTTTTTATGTTTGCCGCGAATGATTCCACGAGTAAATCTACACACACACATAAGGCCTTTATACCTTGCAGCGTAAGGCAAAGTGTTAACAGCCGTAAAATACGGTTGTTATCGCCACATCTGACCATCTGACAAATATTTGAGAGCCGTTTCAGACGTCGCTGATAGTTTCAGTAGTCGCTGATTACGACATCTGCGCGAAGAAAATGGGTCGATCCTATACATAACACGGTAACATGTGAAATTGCTATTGTGTTGTTAATTAATAAATAATAAAGTATAATAATATATGAAAAAAAATTAATATGTAGGTAAAAATAATTAAAATGGAAACTTATTATTTTTATTATAATAATCATGAATCAATCATTATCATCACAATTGCTAAATTGACATCATTCTGGTGTTCCTGCGTAGAAGTATCTTTCACAACCATGTCAGAGGCCTACTAGTGGTAGTAGGCGGTTGAAAAACTCTGACACCAGGGTTCATCGGGTCGTTGGACGACTCGATGTCCCACACGAAAAGAGAAGAGAGTATCTTTCTTGCGTTCTTCAAAGAATTTGTGTATGTTATACACAACTTTCTTTGTTTGTTTTCTTATTGAAGGACTCATCTTGGGGTCGTAAGCTCATGTGCGTCTTGTAAAAAGTTTCGAGTTCCTAAGTACACAACTGACCGCGGCGAGTGACCGCCGGCAAATGACAATCAGTGACACGCGTCGTGCTCGCGCCCTTTCCCCGCACACTTTCCGCACCCCCGCAGAGATCATAATTACCCTGCCCCCCGAACGTCTGTAACGCCGCAGGGAGCGGCATGCACGACGTTGCCAGACTATAACTGTGGATTCTTTTTTACACAACTCTTGAATTTCGTAAGGGGACACTCGAAGGTTTGTACACAGAGTCTCATGTGAGTGACGGAGACTGCCAAACCTCGGGCATTGTTCAAGCAGATGATCGATATTTTGGACGGATGTACCATCGCAGGGGCACTTATCATCTGGGGTTATTTTAAAACGATGGGATAAGCTTTATGGAATCCGTGGCCAGAGAGGATCTGTGTTAGCTGAAAACTGGTTTTTACTATCTTAAAGAACTGTTTTATGTCATCTAAATGTGGGAAGTATTTTTTGGTGTGGGCTCCTTGCTCAGCATTGGTATAGCGTTCTTGCCAGGCGTTTCGGTTTTCCTTGTTAATTTGTTGTTTAACAAAGGAAATAGGAAACTGTGAGTAGTCGTTTTCTCTACACAGTTTGGAAGCGTCGTTAGCTTCTTTATCAGCAGCTTCGTTACCTACTATGCCCACATGACTCTGCACCCAATTGATTTCTAAAATGTCTTTATCCTTATAATCGTACAATAATCTATGAATTTGGGTTACTAGTGGGTGTGTATTACTTCGGTTTTGGATAGCTTTTATTGATGCTAGTGAATCGGTAAAAATCAATATGTGTGGATATTTATTATTTGTTGCCCATCTACAAGCTTCTTGTATTGCCAGCAACTCAGCTTGAAATACAGAGCAGGAGTGGTGTAATTTAAATTTGCGTGTGACAACAGGGGTTTCTCTTTTAGGATCACATCCTACGAATGCTGCGCCTACCGAGCCGTCTTCTTGTTTACTTCCATCGGTAAACACCTGTACAGAGTCTATTCTGCACAAACTATCCACTTCATTTTGATTCCGTGTCTCGCAGAACTTTATTGTAACCCTATCAGCTGGGTGAAGTAGTTCATGTATAGGTGTTGGCCTCTCGTATTCGGTGTTATCCGGTAAGTAATGAGTGTGTCCGGATAGACGAGCTCTTTCGACGAGATGAACTTCACGGATTTTAAGATCCAATGGCATAAACCGAGCTAATGCTAGTGACGCTGTTGTAGATAATGTCCGAAATCCCTTGATTGCCTTGATTGCAAAGCCGCGTTGCATGCTCATCAATTTTTTCTTTACATATTCTTTGCTGACAATGTGACCCCAAATGCCTGCAGCGTAAGTGACGATGGGTTGGATAACCTGAAGATAAATAGTGCGGATATTCTCAGGGTGCGCTCCCCAAGTAGGTCTGGTGAAAATACATAACTTATTGAAAATACGTGTTGCTTTATTGATGACAAGACTCAGGTGTTGCCGAAACAGCAATTTCTCATCCAAAGTCACCCCTAGCACTTAAATTTCACTCTGAAACGCAAGATTATGGCCGTCCATGCTAATTTTGGCTGTTTTGGCTTTAGGGGTAAAAGCTATAATTTGTGTTTTGGTAGGACCAAAAGTTAATTTGACACTATTACCCCATTCAACTATTCTCGTAAGTGTCAAATTTGCCTTATTTTGCAGATCATGTACGTCCTTTGCTGTGACAATTAGAAGGACATCATCAGCAAAAGCCTGCAAATGGCAACCTGGAGAAAGCTGCATGTCTAACAACTCATCGAGAATGATGTTCCAAAGCACAGGACCGCAAGTAGAGCCTTGAATGCATCCTTTGGACATCTAAGTGTTAGGTATACAATTTTTGATTTGAACCTGCGACTAAACATCTGGGCTACCGCGATTCGTCTCTTGGCCGCGAATTTTGCAAGTGTATATAGATGCCAAAAACGAGTGGCACAGCTCCATATTCCAGTTTAGTTTTGCAACTAATACCTATTAATTATTTGCAAATTAAATGTAGTCTAAACGATGAAGACCCGCGAATAATTGTATACCAAATTTTAAAACACTTTCCGAGATAGGTACTTATATATTTTTTTAAACATGCAAAACTTTCAAGCACTGACAGGATTTGAAACTTCGACTTTCGCCATCACTAGTGGCGAAGTCTCTTTCATCTGAGCTATCGCAGATATATAGTTCAGTCCAAATTGTATTAATTTGACATCAAAGATTTTTTCACGGAAGTTGTCATCTCATCCATTATAAGGTAAGTCATGCATTACATAAATCAGCCTATTTTATTAAATCGCTTGCAGACTGCCACTTCAGTTTGCTACACTTCCAGACTATGTCCGTCACTTAGGTATTTTTGCGGATAGTCTCATTCCAGATTTTATCCATTATAGAAATACCGAGTATAGACCTTTCCACAGCTCTCTGAGTGACATGTAGCCGGTAGGCCAGTTTTACTGACAGATTTCACGTCTGGCCTCCATAGGTCATAACTAGTAGGACCTAATCTTACGTAAATTAATTTATTACATAATAATCGATATTCCAGTACCTATGTTACATAGCCAAACAAACTCTATAATTTATTTTAGCATAAATATGCGCATAAAGGGATCCAATTTGATTTCATTTAAACGTTCCGTTTACGAATCCAGACTGAAACGTAAAACTTCTCTAGAGTCGTCGAATTAGTGAATGTTATTTTTTACATGGCGAAGTTTGGGATCTCGTATAATTTTATGAATTTATAAGTTATAGTGTAAGTAAGCAGATGCCTACCTGCCTACACTAGAGGTATATGTGTATTAGTTTCAATACACGAATGAGAGACAATTAATTGTATCTTCATGAAGCTGTTACCTGCTTACTAGTACTAAACTGAGTACAATTTCTGAAGATTTTTGTATTACAAAAAAACTACCAATAGCATACCTCTTCCAGCTTCCCACGTACGTACCTATTAATGGAACACACCTGTATTTTTCAGTTCAGACGCAAAGGATATAATTTTTCGAGATGAAAATTCAGGCCACTCACAAATCGTAGAGTTTGGTAGAGTTTGCTCTAGTTAGCAGTAATACTAAAACCATATGAAACCTTTTAGGCGGTTTAAGGCGTGAGGTTATGTTTTCTAGTTGCTATAGAATGCATTCCACTTTATTAATCGATCAGCCTAAGCAGCACAAGTATACCTTACACAAAATACATTCGATCAAATGTTTTAAATACTGTCAATATCCATGACTATTATCATAAATCCGAGAGTTTGTGTGTAATTGTTACCTCATCCCGCTCAAAAGGCTTGACGGATTTGGGTTATATTTGGAATATAGATATAATTTCACTTTAAATGATATAAAGGCTACTTTTTACCGCGTGAAAACATATCATTTTCAAGACCGAAAAAAAACGGTTAAGGTTAAAGTAGTCTTTCCAATATTTTAATCCATATTATTAAAATTAAGTTGATTCTCAGAAATAACCATTTTGGTGGCCTAGGATTGGGGGTTCACCTTTCGGAGTAATTGTATATTATATCAAAGATTTTTCTAGCAACTGGTCATACCTCCTACAATTTAAAATTCATACAGGGTGTAAGGGACAACCCTCCAAATACTTATAGGATGTATTCAGACCATGAAACTGAACAACTTCCCATAAAAAAATATTTTGGGAAACGTCAATTGTTTTTTGATTTTTTATGGTAATGCGGTCAGCTGATTGTGATTTCGTATGGTAGTTCGATTTTTTTGTCGTTTCCTGACATATCGTCCCTCGCATTACAAACTGCCTTAACTGACATAAAGGGCGTAACTGAGTTAAGAATACCTACGTATATGATTTTTTATGCTTTATAATGTCACAAAGTGTCGCACCTCTCAGTATTACCGTTCTTGAGATATACCATATTTAGAAATGTCGCATCTACAAAATCATTTATTATTATTTTTACTAAATGACGTAAATATCATACGACTATTAGTAACGATAAAAAATATTTTTTCATTCTCTTTTATCAGAGACGTATGTAACTTAAGTCATTTAGTGGTGTAATATTATTTCAGTTTCAAGCATTTGAGACTATTTAAAATAAGTTAACTATGAAAAACTAGTTGTTATGTACTAATTCATAAGAATCATTACGGCCTGAATTTGATACAGCAGCTGGGAAAGCCACTACTGAGCGCCGCGAAGTAGTCAGTTACATCTACATCAGCCGATTGCAGTCCACTGTTGGACGTAGGCCTCCCCCAGGGTACGCCATAGGGCACGATCCCCGTTTTCGCCATCCAGTCGCTACCAGCCGCCTTTTTTAAGTCATCGTCCACCTGCCACCCGTTGACTCCACCGTCCGTCGATTCTATGACAGATGTGCCCAGCCCACTGCCACTTCTGTGTGCTACATTCCCAGACCATGTCCGTTACTTGGTCTTTTTGTGGATGGTCTCATTCCGGATTTTATCCATTACAGAGATACCGAGCATAGACCTTTCCATAGCTCTCTGAGTGACATTTGTAACCGGTGGGCCAGTTTAACTATCAGGTTCCACGTCTCGGCTCCATAGGTCATGACTGGTAAGACGCACTGATCGAACACCTTGGTCTTGAGGCATTGTGGCAAGGGTGATTCCAAAATATGATTCCCAAATGCTGCCCAGCCCAGCTGTTCAGCTGTGCACTCTCCTCAAGTAATTTATTTTTAAGTTTTGTTTTAAGGAGAGGCTTACTTATACTTTCATTAAGTATATCAATGGTATTACATAACCTAGGTGCAACAAAGCGAAGGGTTCTTTTTCCGTAATAATTACAGCTCTTTGGTTCAATATACTCCCGTCTCTTATCGGCCCTAAGTGACCTACTAGTGGTTTCAATATTTTATAGTAATCGCAGTTGCATTGTTTTAAAGCTATCAGATATTTAACTTTCTCATACACCGGCAGTATCCCACACACCTGGTACAGCTGTTCGTAGTAATCCTTGCATTTGTGTTTAGTTTCACTACTAACTAGCATCTTTAAAAATCTTATCTGAATTGATTTAACTTGATCCAAAATATGAAGTAAATGTTCTACCATACACACTCAAGCTGCAACTTATGTACGATTCTGCCAGGGCATGGTACACAGTGGTGGTTTTGTACTTAAACGGATACTGTTGCCATTTGATAGAGGCTTCTTAGCACCTCCACATATCGCCAATCTACTTGGTACCGCTGCAAGGACTCCAAAACAGCCCAGGTTGCGATGGAGTCAAAGGCTTTTTCGTAGTCCACAAAGGCCATACACAGCGCTTTGTTATACTCTTCTGACTTCTGCATAACCTACCGTTCAGTATGGATGTGGTCCAAGGTGCTGAAGCCTTGACGAAACCCGGTTTGTTCCGGTGTATGGAAGGCGTCAAATCTTAATGCCAAACGATTCGTAACGACTCTCGAGAACAGCTTATAGACGTGGCTCAGAAGTGTGATCGGCCTATAGTTTATGAGGAGCGTTTTGTCTCCTTTCTTGAAAAACAATACCACAACAACTCTGCTCCATGCCTTCGGGGTTGTCCCATTGGCTATAACAGAGTTGAATAAATAGCCTTTTCAGCTCCTCCAGGACAGGTTTTCCACCAGCCTTAAGTAACTCAGAGGCCACTCCGTCTTCACCGGGAGCCTTTTCATTCTTAAGCTGTTTAAGAGCCGCCCCAATTTCATCCGTCCGGGAGATCGTCTGTAAAGTGGTGAGAGTGGAGCTCTGGGGTCTGTGGTCGCGTCAAGTGGAGGTTTCTGCGCATGCGGCGAGGCATACAGATTTCCGTAGAAGTCCTCAACTTCAGCGAGAATCTCTGGAACCTATGTGACAGTTACACCATTCGAGGTAGTTAGCTTTGCTAGATGTCTCCTTCCCAGTGTCTTGGTAAAGACTTTCGACCCCCGATTTTTCTCAATCGCCTCTCTTATGAGGCGAGTGTTCCAGCTTTGGAGGTCACGTCTCACCATACTTCGGATCTTTTTGTTAAGTGACTGGGGATCTGGCAAAGCATCCTCTAGTGTTTGCCATCTAATTCGCATCAGTTCCAAGGTCTCGCTTGAAAGTTAAAACTTCTTATCTGTTCGCCTTTTCCGAAAGTGCCTCCTGAAGTAGTCAGTTACAGGTTTAAAATTTTTAAGATTTACTAGCACCCAGAAGTTTTTACTGATGTTGAGACCGATAAATAGTACTTAGTAGTTTTTATTTATCTTGACACTGTTACATTGTACTTAAAAGTTTTTACAAATTTGAGATTGTAGGTAACATTTTTCTTGGTAGTTTTCATAAATTTTGAGACTGTTAGATAATACTCAGTAATTTTTACTAATTTTGTGGCTGTTACATGGTACTTAATAGTTTTCATTGATGTTAAGACTATTACATAGTTCTTATTTCTTTTTAATAATTGAAAAGTAAGCCGTTCTTATCTGAAAATATGAAGTGATTAGTTTTGTTTGTAAGAAGAAAAAGTTTTTGGTTGTTTTATAGGGACTACCAACAAAAGTGATAAGGTACCTATACTGAGTTATCATTGAACTACCTTCAAATTATAATTAAACTAGTTTCGATATTCCTATTTGAAAGAAAAGCTATAGGAGTTCAGAAAGGAATATGTCTCAATGAAATTAGTGAATAATAAAGATAAACGTAAAAAAAGAAACCATAAACAATCAGGAAATTCTGAAAACTCTAAGTATTTATTTTATTTTAGTTTCACTTTCAGTTATCCCTAAAAAATCAGTTAATCTACTAGAAAAGATCGACTCAACTACAAATTGTATCAGTACTAAGAAAAACAAAGTTATCACGAAGTGTCACATCTGTTTCGGTCATAAAAATCATTAAGATATGTAAATATTTAATAATAGCGGTTGATACATTAAAAAACTAGATTTTTTTTACAACTTAAATATACTTTTAATTTTTTGATAGCACGCGCTAATCAAAAGTAATGGAGTGGAATTTGAAACCCAAAACCGCAAAAGGGTTGCCCTGAACATTTTAGTGAATGCTAGTTGAGTCAGTTTGTGATGGGAGGGACGATATGTTTCTAGAAGAAAGTTGTTCAGTGTCATGGTCTGCATGCACCCTATCAGTATCCGGAGGACTGTCCCTTACACCGTGTATAGGTTACCTACTGCATTTTAGTTACTTTTGTATCTTTACAGCACACAGCCAGCGTTTTCATACATACATACACATACATATATCACGCCTAAAATCCCTTGCGGAGTAGGCAGAGCGCAAACGGCCGCAAAAAACGGATTTGCACGCCACGTCTGACATCGTCTGAGGATCATACCGAAAATTGTGTATCGCCATAGTGACAGGTTGTCAGCCCATCGCCTAAATTGCAATACACACCCTCGAGTCCCTTAGTCGCCTCTTACGAATCCCACGGAAATGAAATGGGTGATGCTATTCTAGGCCCGCATCACACGCCAGCATTCACCTAGAAATAATTGGATAATTAAACGAAAGCAAAGGGAGCTGTAACATTACTAGCGTACTAAACGTGGTGGCAGACGATTTCAATTAGATTTACTTAGAGAATTAACTCGGAGATGAAATTTTGCTTCCTCTGAATTAAGACAAATCAGTTTATGGTTGTACTCCGCGCCGACGGTTCTGAAGTGAGGGAGACTCCGCCCAATCCACTTAAAGAAGCAGACGAGTTTCAAGTAAGTAGCTACAGTACGTAGTATGTATTTAGGTATCTATACCTAGTTAATTTTGTTTAGACTAGGCACGAGTCAGTACATTATGTCCGGTTGTAGCACATACGGTACTTCATAATATTTTTTGTATTCAGCAGTTTTTTCTTGATATAAACATGTAAAGGTCGAAAGTGACTTCTTTTTGGCTTATGTTTAACTAATCACCTGATTTAGTGAAATATAACAGGCAAAAATAGTAAATGATCACCAGAATTAAAACCGCATTTTAATTTAAAACTGTAACCAAAGTTTGTACATCTTGCTATCCTATTAAAGCAAATGACTCCAAACAAGTCATAGTTGACCCAAAAATAGTAACTGATCACCAAAATTTAAACCGCAATTTAATATGAAATTATATCCAAAGTTTATACATCGTGGTATCCTATTACAGCAAATAACTCCAAACAAATAATTGGCGAAACTTAACTCCAAACGAATAACATCAAACTATTATTCACATTTTAATTTAAAATGACATGCAAAAAATTTAAACTCTCGTTTTCCAATTTAAGTTGTAGCATTCTGCTACAATTACTACCATTTTTCTAAATATTTCCTGAAATCCATTTTATTTTATCAATTTGTTTGTTTACTTTCTTGATGTTATGTCAACCTCTCAAAGTTGACGGCTGTCTATACATCATAGAGCCGCGTAGCTTTCTACTAAAATGTTATTATACATTGATCTACCTCTTCGTATTTTCTGACCTCCTGGTACTTGTATCTAAATTTACTACGCCTGGCACTCTCCCTCTCCCTCTCCCTCCGGAGGAACTGAGGTCCCGAGCCCTCCAGCGTGCCTCGGAGCCATCCTCATAACCACCTCATCATCAAGCTAACATGAGATGCCAACAGATCTCCATGGACAGCGACGACTGGCCACTGACAAGTTCCATGATCTCAAAATGACGGCTGACGAGGTCGACGATCGTCGAAGATTCTAGAACCGAAGAGGATGACGATCGAAATGAAGAGCGCGATCGTCATCGAAGCTTCTGGAAATGAACATGACTATCGAAATGAAGACTGTGACAGTCAGCGTCAGACGAGGGTATAAAAGCCACGTCAAGCAGCTAGGGGATCAGTTTTGGTCTGGAATCTAAGTGTGATCTCGAGGACTCCCAGTATAGTCTCTCACTGAGTAACCACTGTAACAGTCTATTTTAGTCCTAAAAGTCTCCCCTCAAGTGACGGAAGCTTAAAAGTCTCCCCTCAAGCGCCTACGCCTCGTGCGGATTGTGACACGTAAAATAAGCCTACACTACTACACTCTACACGTGCGGCTAGTGACACGCTAAATAAGCCTTAACACTACCATGTGGGTTTTAAGCTGGAGCGGATGACAACTCCTAAAACAAGCCTTGCGTCATTAACTGAGGTATACTCAGAGAGCAGCATACCTTGGAGTAGGAGCCATTGAATGTGAGCCCTACCCCAAACTTTGGATGTATGAATGAATGGTGAAGCCTGAAAGTAAATTTATGCTAGGTAAGGTAGCTGCTCATAACCTCAAAATTTTTGTTACAGCAAAAATTTTCTCGGGGTCGCGGGGGAAATGTAGCATTCTGCTACAATTACTACCATTTTTCTAAATATTTCCTGAAATCCATTTTATTTTATCAATTTGTTTGTTTACTTTCTTGATGTTATGTCAACCTCTCAAAGTTTACGGCTGTCTATACATCATAGAGCCGCGTAGCTTTCTACTAAAAAGTTATTATACATTGATCTACCTCTTCGTATTTTCTGACCTCCTGGTACTTGTATCTAAATTTACTACGCCTGGCACTCTCCCTCTCCCTCTCCCTCCGGAGGAACTGAGGTCCCGAGCCCTCCAGCGTGCCTCGGAGCCATCCTCATAACCACCTCATCATCAAGCTAACATGAGATGCCAACAGATCTCCATGGACAGCGACGACTGGCCACTGACAAGTTCCATGATCTCAAAATGACGGCTGACGAGGTCGACGATCGTCGAAGATTCTAGAACCGAAGAGGATGACGATCGAAATGAAGAGCGCGATCGTCATCGAAGCTTCTGGAAATGAACATGACTATCGAAATGAAGACTGTGACAGTCAGCGTCAGACGAGGGTATAAAAGCCACGTCAAGCAGCTAGGGGATCAGTTTTGGTCTGGACTCTAAGTGTGATCTCGAGGACTCCCAGTATAGTCTCTCACTGAGTAACCACTGTAACAGTCTATTTTAGTCCTAAAAGTCTCCCCTCAAGTGACGGAAGCTTAAAAGTCTCCCCTCAAGCGCCTACGCCTCGTCGGATTGAAGATACAGCTGCTGCGAGGACGCTCCTCGCGCTGGACGCGCCGCCGTTACCTTCTGTGTGAGTGGCCAGGTTATAATTTTGGTTTTCGTATCAGGAGGTGGTTATCTGTTAATTCTTTAATAAAGCCTTATCGTTTACGTTCCCTCTTTTACTCCCTCGGCCCCTCACTTAGCGTGCGGGCGCGAGGCTTGCTAGGGTGCCTACACACAGGACACTCTACCCACACTTACTCACTCACGCCCTCCGGGGTCACAGGCACTCGTGTTCGCGAGACCACTCTACAAATACTTAGCTATAAGTATTCACCTGCGGTTACCTTGGCTCCCTGAGCGCCGGTGCCTCTCGGAGCCTAGATAACACGACAAAGTAAATTACGCTTTATAATTTTTTTTTTACCCAAACATAGTAAATGAACTCCTAGTTTGACCCTTGACTATTGCAAAATGTTTACTAAGCTCTGATGTATCTAAACTGATTAATCACTGCAATAAATATGATTTTCTTGGGTTTTTGTCTACCAAATCTATATACCTCTTAAACAAATAAGAGTCATACAATTTCAATAAATCTTTTATTAAAATTATAAGGAACAAAATCAGTCCTCCTAAAACTATTAATTAAACCATTAAAAAAATCTTAAGAAGAATCAGTCTTCTGTAATAATTTATTGCACAATTAGTGCTTTTTTAGCTTTGGCTGGTCGTCCTCTTTTACGTTTCATGCCAATCGGAATAGCTCTTGCCTCTGGAGGTGGCTGGACATGCTTAAGCCGAATTGCCAATCCAACGAGATGTTTACAAATATAATCTTTGAGAAATTTTGGATCTTAATATGGCATCATTATACATTATTTGGTAATGCGCCAACATTTTATGGCAATCATAGTGGTTTAACTGGGCAAAAATAGCGCATTAATTTGCTCGCAAAAATTTGGTGATCATTTACTACTTTTGGTCTTTAAATACAATTTTAAGTACAGTCGTGAGTAAAACAGCTAGAACTATTGTTATTTTAGACTTCATTTTTTTGGTGTTAAGTATATATTTTTGGTAAAAGAGCTTAGGGTATCGAAGTATTATCTGGTGGTCATAATATTTTATCCCCTTCTTTTTTGAGATATAGTATTTTTTTTAATTATGTACCTGAGGATAAAAAAAAACAGTTTTTTAGAGTAGCCTTGTCACCTTATGTGCTAGTAGTACGTATCTAGGTATCAAAACCTAGTTAATTTTGTTTAGACTAGGCACTAGGCAGGATGTACATTCTATACAGTCGGTTGTAGCACATAAGGTACCAGGGGTACTTCAAAAGATTTTAATTATTTTTGTACCCAACAATTTTTTTTTCTTGACATGAATATGTAAAGGTAGAAAATGACTTCTTTTATGAGAAATTGATAATTTTTTTACTATTTATACAACCCTGCACACTAAGAGAAAACATTGGAAAAACACACTATAAACAGCAGCGGCAACACATAAAAGACATAAAAATCATTAATATAACTAAATTAACAAATCTAACTAATTTAACAAAACTATATATTAATACCTACCAAATAATTTTAAATATACATACATACTAAAATACAAAATATTATATGTATAATACATTTATATTATATAGACATACATATTATACCAACAACAATACTTTTTAAAACTTTGAGCTCGCATTCATGATACGTCCATTTACCTAATAGAAACATTAAGGCGAGTGTTACTGTAGCCGTCAACGACCTCGACAGTGGCGCCACATTACAAAAAAAATATCTCATTATACAAACAATCTATTAGAATATCCGTTTCCCAAGTTTTTAGTATTATTGTTAAGTAAAATTAGGACCTGCAAACTCAATGAAATATTCGCTTCAATAAAAGTTATGAAAAAAGATGCCTAAAATAACCACTCTTGGTAAGTACTAATTGCCATTTTTTTTTGTGCAGTGGCGCCACGGTCGAGGTCGTTCACGAGTAGTTCGTTCGTTTGTTCGTTCACCTTAAGTAGTCGTCCAGTAGGGTAGGACGGGGGACCCCAGTTCTGATACACTAAGACCTATGATTGATGTTTAGATTTTACACGTGCACGCTGCAGCTCGTTTATTAACTTGGTGGCATGTGCGTGACTATCGATGGAAGTAAGTACAGAAGAGCGCAGATCAACCTTCCCCTTTGAGATATTTCGTGGGCTAACAATTTTGAAGTCTCTATCATATTTTCAGACAAAAGGAATCGTTTAAGGCGAGTGTCTCCGTGAACGACCTCGACAGTGGCGCCACTTCACGAAAAAAATATTTTCTCTTTATACAAACAATCTATCAGAATATCCATTACCCAAGTTTTTAATATTATCTTAAGTAAAATTAGAACCTGCAAACTCTATGAAATATTCGCTGTAAAAAAAATATGGGAATTAATACCAAAGTGCCCATTTTTAGGCACTTTTTGCCATTACTTCAATAACAGCGAATATTCATTTAAGTTTGCAGGTTCTAATATCTTAAGAGAAAATATTTTTAATGTAGAGTGGCGCCACTGTCGAGGTCGTTCACGGTTACACTCGCCTTAAGTGATGCGATTCTTTCATCACAAGGCAAGTACACATAGACGGTTCTCACACACACCGGATGATTTTGTGGTGTTTTGCCGGACCCGATTTCTTGACGTTATGTAATTTACGAAAACCCATACAATAACTGGATACTATGGTTTTCGGTGCCGCATTAAATTGCGGCTGTCACACGTTGCATTTGTATACTGGGTGTCACGTACAATATCATCCGGTGCGTGTATGTGTGTGTATTCATAACTTTACCTGAAGAATAGGATTTGAAAGTGGCATCATGCTGCTTATCATGCTGCTTTAAGTACGAAAGCGATTTACCGAAGATTAGCGCTTGATGCAGTGATTCTAGTGATTGCTTTCGCCGGGTGATGGAGTAAGGGGGAACGGTAATGTAAGAATAATTTATAGTAAACAATGTTTGTGTTTGTATTTCCATGTGGTGAATAAAAATAGCATCAATTGGATAGCAAAAAGGAGTGTTAGTTCCAACACTTATGTATGGGAGTGAAAGTTGGGTATGGCAGAAAAAGCATAAAAGTAGAATAATTAATGCGGTAGAAATGACAGCGCTAAGAAGTATGATTGGAGTGAAATTGAGTGACAGGATAAGAAATGGCGTGATTAGAGAACGTTGCGGTATAAAAGAAGACGTCGAGAGAATGAATGAAAGAAGATTAACGAAACAGGTGTATATGGCGAGTGTGGATGGGAACGTTGGAAGGGGAAGACCAAGACACACGTACTTGGATCAGATTGGGGACGTTCAAAAGAAAGGTCAGGTCAACAGTACCCTAAACCGACGAGCATGTATGAAAAGATTGATGCATGATCAAGAAGCGAAAGAGGTGTGTCAGGATCGTAGCAAGTGGAAAGATGTAGTCTCTGCCTACCCCTGTGGGAAAGAGGCGTGATTATATGTATGTATGTATGTTACCGACGAGCAGGTATAAAAAGATTGATGCATGTCGAAGAAGCGAAAGAGGTGTGTCAGGATCGTAGCAAGTGGAAAGATGTAGTCTCTGCCTACCCCTATGGAAAAGAGGCGTGATTATACGTATGTATGTATGTAAAATAGCATTAATCTATTTCCAACATCTATTTCCACCCGTGTAAGAGCTATAAGGGATAAAATCAATCCAGGGAATGGGCAGCAGCGTTCCCTGTGCATGCAACATCTTCCAATGGGTTCGCCAACCTACCTACCGAGCGTGGTGAGTATGTTGACCGTGGTGAGCATGTGGCACCCCACTAGAGGACACCCATGTCTAGCAGTGGATATTTGGTAAAAAAGAGTTAAGTACGCCATGATAATACGGTGGTCCTAATAGTGACAAAGACAAAATTTGAATGCCTTAACTGGGGGGTATCTAAATCACCTAAGTATCGCGATTTTTTGTTATTTCGAGTTATATACCAGATATACCTTATCGCAAAAAATGAATATTGTATATACAGTGTAAGTAATAAAAACAAATGAAAATTGTACATACAGTGTAAGCGAAGACGAGCTTATCTCTAAGAAGAGATCTCTTCCAGCCAACTCGTCGGTAGTGCGAGAATTAATACACAAATATTATATACATTATTAAAATATATTTCTAAATAAATATATCTCAAAAAAACTCAGCTCTTAAAAAAAAGAGAAAAATAGAATGTGTTTTATTTTGCAAATCTTTACGGACTCATTAACGGGATTTCTCAGAAAATAGTCAGAAGGAACTTGTGATGGGAAGCCCCGCTCTTGTACCAACTCTATACAGTACGATTTGCATTAAGTTCTAGTTTATTTATCTTAAATACTCTTGAAGTTGAATTGGAAAAATCGACTACAAGGTATTTTTCTTTTTTATACTTCCGGAATAATGTTCTTCGAATGTTTTTTTGTAGCATACCTTATCTACATGATTGGTTTTCTAGCATACAATAAAATAAAAAAGATTTCCCCAAACAAATTTTAAAGTTAAATAACTCGAAAACTACAAAAAAACGCAGGGCACACAGGGTGGTGATTCGAATAACCCTCAGTATGAGGCACTAACATTTTGTATTTGGACGTTACCATACCGGCCAACCTGTATACTAGCTCAATTACTAGCTACAGGCTAACTTTCGGCACATTTCAGTTTGATAGGCAAACTATCAAAGTTCTGACGGCTGCCATATCCAAACTCAATGCAAAATGCAAAATCAATATAACGTGTCGGTTTTTTAGCAGATAAACAACTCGACAGCACAAAAGCAAACAAAACATATTTTTTTACGTTTTGGCTGTACCTACGAACTAGTTATACTTATAGTTCAAACATAGTAGATTGACACATTTAGGACAATTCTTCTGTGTAAACTTCATTTTAAATACGTTTTCGCTATTTTATTAAAGTTTTATTTTTAGTCACCACATTCAGACTTTTCTGATGACTAGTTATCAAATACTACGTTCGTCTGGCAGACAACCGCAAACATCACTTCCGTCTTTCACTTGCCCCGTATTCAATAGCCAAGCGAGGCTTTTCAATACATCTGTGAGACACCCCTCCGGAGCTCCCCACTAAACCATTAGAGATAAGTGCCACTAGCCTGAACCAACCTCAAGTTAATTGAGAGAAAATTGAAACCAGATATTTGATTCTGTAGTTCCGGCGTAGTAGGTGTAAGTACACTTGCGTACATAGGGTTGAAAAACTACACCTGTAACGTGAAATTACCTTATCTTGATTTATTAATCAACACAAAATCCTTCAAAGACACAAAAACGTACTTACCTGCAAATACTTTTTTTTTTATATAAGAATGTTTTAGTCGTAAAATGCCAGATTATTTAGATTTTCCGCGTGCCGCATCTCATAAAATTTTAAATTTCTGACCCTAAAGTAGTAGGGTAGATCTTAAATCTTAACTGCTATTATTGTTTGTTGCCCATATGAAACTAAATGGTAATCCCACAATACTACCGCAATGGAAATTGCCATCAGACAGATCAGAATTGAGTATTTATTTAATTAATACAGAAGTGAAGGTACGGTCTTTCCATTAATTGGATCATGTTTCATAATAGACTAGTTTTGGATCTCGGCCAGGACAAGCTAGGCTGGGCCAAGAGATCAATTTTCAACATTCATCTAGTGTTTTTTACAATAATACAAACGGTTTTTAACTAGTTGACGAAATAACCTATGAACACTCCAAACGAAAACTTAGATGGTTTTGAAAATAATTCATATGAAACCAGGTTATCATTTATTAATGTGATTCTAAAATTGTACACCTAAAATAAATGGCTTCGCACTGCCTTCCAAACAATGGTTAATATAGACCCTTCCGGACTCCAATAGGTAAGTAAGCACTATAAATGGTGTTCATTAAACTACTGTATGCGTAGGGACTGTGTTATACAAGGTGAACCAAAAGAAATCACCCTATTGGAAAGATGCTATTGTTTCTGCAAATGGCGGTCAATGTCAAATCTGTTTTGATGTTTAAGGACTAAATAGATGTAGAACACAAGTAAACTAGACATAAAGCGATACTCTTTCCAAGATTATTGCAAACACTGCGCAGTTGGGCCACCAACCTTGAAGAATATGACACCACACAAGACGTTGCAAAGTGTGGCCAGCACCGGAGCGCTGTTCTGCCGAGAATATCGCTGCTGTGGCTGAGGATATCGAGCTTTAACTGGAAACATGTATCAGATGCCGTGCTTTGCAACTAGCCATCAGCTGGTCGTCCCTTAGGCGAATTTTGGCCAAAGACCTGCGCATGTTTCCATACAAAGTCCAGTTCGTGCATTAACTGCTGCTGTCGACTCCCTAAACACGCGTAACGTACACCCAAGCCACCTTCAATTTTGAAGATTTGTCCGTGATTACAACAGGACGGAGCATTGGCACACACTGCGCGAGCCACAACCGATATTCTGAAGGCGGTGCTCCCGGGACGCCACATCTCTCGTTTTGGCGATTTGCATCGGCCCGCACTACAGAAATTTTGTGGGGTTTTTCGAAGTTCCGTGAGTAATCCTCAGACCCTAGAAACCCTCAAGAACAAGATCCAACACGAGTGCGGGAATCTGTCACCCGAAGTTCTCGGCGCCCATTAGGCTAATATCATCTTCTCGACTTGACCAATAAAATTCCAAAAGTTCAAATAAACATAATCATAAAAAGAATCGAAGATTTTTATTTATAAAAATGAGAGCCAAACCACATCGGATGACTCCTTTTGGCCCATACACTCTGTATAGGTAGTAAGTATATAAGCAAAACATAATCCTCTGAAAGGCTATGCTATTCTGTAATCTCCAAACTCGATACAACGATGTATAGATACACGTTTACGCGATCTGATGGACGCTAGGTTTTTGAAACATCCGTTAGCCCGCTGACAAATAATGTACAGCTATACATAGTACAACAATGACAGATGGTAGCGACTAGATGGCGAAAACAAGGGATCCTGCCCTATGGCGTACCCTGGGGGAGGCCTACGTCCAGCAGTGGACTGCAATAGGCTGATGTATGTATAGATTAGGTAGGTTATCTATGCCGCGTGATGATGGCTTTGAAAGCATCGCCCCATTTCTGTCCCGTGGGTGCCGTAAGAGGCGACCAAAAGACTAGACTGTATTGCAATTTTATGCGATGGGCGGACAACCTGTCTCTATGGTGAAACATAATCTCTGAATGACCCCCAAATGTTAGTCAGACGTGGCGTAAATGTTCGTTTGTGCTCTGCTTACCTCACAGGGGATATAGGCCTGGGCCCAGATGTATTATTCTTTTTTATTGTTCTCTTGTATGTATGTATGTATATATCTTACTAACTAACATGTTAAATATAAACTGATTTGGCATGTGTATTTTTGACGTAAAAGATGTAAGTATACTAGCCTTAAAATAGGTTTTCTGAGTCTCCTCGAAAGAAGACAACGTGGAGCCCATGATTACAGACGAAACTGACGAATTGAAACTATAGCATGACCCTTCCTACAAATAAAACATCCTGTACATATTTAGGGCTCTCGAGAGTAAGCAATATAAAGTCCCTCGTGTTTGCGTAACAATGCCACAACGTAAAACAAAACTTAACGAGGTAGATAATGGGTGGCGAGTAAACGAGTGATAATAAACTCTTTTTAGGTCCGGTGGTAGTGGGAATGGGGTTTTCGAGATGGAGTTTCGATTTCTGCAAACATGATATTGGCTAAACCTGGTTTTTCGTTTAGTGTGTTCCCTAAACTATATGCATGATACTGAACGGAACAACATTAATAAATACAGGAGATCAATTTCGAACCTTGGGAGATCAATTTCGATTTTCTTATTTCGACGGTACGACAAAAAGTTAAAAACCACAACCTACAGTAGGTATACGGTATACTTAATACACAAAACTAGAAGAGGTCGTTTCTTTAATATTAAACGAAATATATAATGATTGGCCATTGATTGTCAATTAAATGTATGATAGCACAGACGTAGTACGATGACCCCTGCATAAGGCTCAGTCTTCATTTGCAGCCAATTCAGTAGCGGAATTTTTGAAAAGTATCCATATAAGACATGTTCAGTGTTTCTTTTTGGTTTTTTATTTATGACTTACATAAATATAAAAAAACCGCAACTGCGTTATAAGCAGATGGAATCCGACCCTTAAACCATATTCATCACTGGGGTAGTCGAGAAAACTTACAAGAAAATAATATATAATTATATATAATATAATTTTACCCAAATATATTGGATGATTCACCTTCGTTCGACACGTATTTGTCGCATGAAAAGGTTTTACATCATTTAAACAATACATGGACCCGTTTTAAATACATAAAATCGTTACACTCAATTTAAAAACATCGGCTCACTTTTGGTAATCACAGGTATCTAAATCAAAATGACCTTTGCTCAGCAATTAATTCGGTCTGCCTGGATTCGAAGCCGTTGTTTCCCAGCTAGGGTGACCAAGCAAGCGTCAACACTAAGACGGTCTCCCACTTGACACACCGTTAGGCATGCGTCAGACAGACTAAAGAAAATTGCGATTTTTGATCTTATCCCCATACTGTCAAAACGTTTTACAAGACCACAAACGCATCTGTTACGCACAGTGACGCACCGTAAACGAACTGTAGTTTAAACTGACAGATGCATGCGTTACTTACGGTGCAAAAAAATACGCAGCGACGGACGACAAGAGGAAGAACTGCCTAAGCTAGACGAGTTTATCTTGTTTGCGGCGATAAGTTTGCTTATAATTTGTTTTAGGAAATTAAATTTCCAATAAAGCCATTTCATTTTGGTACGCCTACGCTTGATGATACAAATTCCAGGAAACTTTCGTATCCTGCCTACAACGACGTATGAATTTGGAATTTGGCAAGTTTCCTATAATTCTACCTACATCCGGTAAGTTTTTGAATTTAATACCTGGCTACCCTATTTCCAGGTAATTGCATTTTGAGCAGTTAATGCCTATGGACTTCCGGTTCTGCTCCAGAATCCGATTGACCAATTAGTTAACTAGGCACGGACTTTAAATTCCCTCCCTTTTTGGAAAATCCGATACCTATTTTGACAATACTTTTAAGTTAAAATCGTTAGGGTTTTACCGATCGTTAAGTAAAATAAAAGTTTCTAAACGTATGTTTAATATTCGTATTTCAAACTAGTGTCGAAATGCACCTGCGCCGCGTAGATAGAGGTAGGTATACTTAGTTAGTTGACAAAAGATCATATTGTTTAAAGACATCAAAGATTGTACACGCAAGTTGTCATATCCCACACTATTTCTAACGCACGGTAACGCATGCGTCTGTATGACAAAAGAAAGTTGCAAATTCCAATCTTATTCCCATACAAATACGGTTTCGTTGCATTTACGTAGCCCTATCTTACCTACATGTTACCAACCCGAAAAATACTTGATCACCTTTTTAAACCCCTATTACACTGTATTGAATTCCGTACACGGACCGATATACATTGCTGGTTATCTTGAGTTTATTGAAATGATACTCATATAATAACCAGCAATGCATGCCAGACCGTGCACTGTATTCAGACTAGTGCAATACCTAGCAGATTTAGAAATAGGAAAATTAGATAAAGTATTTTAAATGGAACTGCGTCTATATGACTACTGGTGCGAATCTACGAGGCATCGGTCTCAACGAGTGTCTTACGACAACTCGTTTATGATGTCTCAGTAGTTCATATTGATGCAGTTTTATTCCAACTGAGGAAAGGTAATCTGCCTTACACCTTCCCTGAAGAGCTGATCTTACTTATTTTGCAAATATGCTTTTCGTCTTTCGTACTTCAGAACACGTTTACCAGTTCAGCGTAAAAACTGAACTAAACGTCATATTCAGGTTTTATTCCATCGCGAAATATTGATAAAAAATTGATATTCTGTAGTCTTTTTACCTATACTGATGACATCCTCTCTATTTCAATGATTGAACGACTACTTCTTTCCTCATATTATATGTCAACAAAAACTCTCACGCATGTCATTGTTATCATGATCAGCAATCAACCTAATTCCTATCTAATAGATAATAACAATTCTCAAAATAATTATCCTAATGACTGATGCATACATATGTATTGTAGATATAGACAGACACGTCACTCCATTAGACCTACCCACAACCAGATTTCCTACATAACAGATTACCAGATCAATTAACTAAGCATTTGCGTTATAATAACCTCTGACTTTGTGTTGACAGCCATTATAACATGTTCTTTAGAGAGGACAACTAGAATAGAATTATGAAGAGTTTACTTGTGTATTTTGTGATAGCAGTGAACGTGTTGGATGTCTATAGTGAAAGAGGTACTAAGATATATATTAATATTTGCATGAGTTTACACAACTGTGTACGTGTGTGTGTGCGCGTGTTGTGAAGATATAATTTTTAAAGATTAATAAGGTCTACTCCGAGGATAACCGCGAAAGACCACCGCTATTATGTTTTGTCGTTGTTCTCTAATTAAACCATGTAACTTTGTACTTAGGTTTCTGTAATGAAATGAGACAAAATAGTCGTCTGATAAAATGATGATGTCTTTTTTTTAAATTTTAATTGACTAAGGGTGGGCTTAAAATCAGCACTGCGCTGTGCCCATACCTTTTTTCCATGCTGTACTTACTTTCATCTACCTAAGTTTAATATTGGAATGTTGTCTTTATATTTTTATTTGTATTTCTGTATGTATTTTTAATGGAAAATAAATGATTTGTATTTGTATTTATTTGTATTTGTATTTGATAGATCAGTTTAAGTTAGGCATATTACCTCTATAAGTACATATAAACGCATGAAATTTTCCTCGACTAGATGTTTTGGAATATGTGCATCATGGCGATATTTCATTTGATTTTGGCTTGCCCATAGGACTCCAGTTTAATGGTCATCATAAGTGTCTTGCCTAGAGGAAAAAACCGTTATAATTTGAAACATTCCAGAAAAATGTACGAAATGCGTGCCGAAGGAAAAGTGCCAAATGTACGGAGACATGAGCAAGCGCGAGCAGGACGAGTGGATGGAGACGCATCCTTGCCAAGCGCTTGAAGAGGAGGATGTCGGACCACTGTTCGGATTCGCGCCCATGGCTAAAGGGGATTTGGTATGTACCTTATGTCTAGGTTCTTATGTTGTAAGTACATATGTGTTGCCAAGTGTGTTTAGAAAGTCAGGCTGCCCTTTTACTGTCACGGGCCCTCAATGCAATAAGCTGCCTGACGAACCCAAGCATAAAAAAATCTGCAGAGTTTTTGAGTGCATACCGTTTTGTGCCGACCCATAATAAATTGAAATTAGAGCAGGAAAATGTTGAAGATACGAGAAAGACGAATTTGTGTCATGAATACCGATTTTTCCTCTTAAAACAGTCTGTTCATTTTGGGTGCAATTTGCCACCGATAGAGTGATTAACGAGGAAATAAACGTGTCACTATGCCCTGTTTCGAACAAAACTCGACATGATGTATGGGCCCGATAAATAACCATGCAATTACATAGTAGCCAGCCACCTTCGGAAATTGAGTTGAGGTCGGCGGGGCATACTTTATTACTAGGAAAGAGAGTCCATTTAGTTAATCACCTAAAATGCTCCTCATGTAATGAACCAGTTCTCGAGACGAAGCTTATAGTATTGATTTGTTACAAATTGATTCAGTATTTTTTATTCCTAGGTAGGTAGGTAGGTAGGCTGCCTATTTATTAAAATGCCTTAAGTTGAATGATATTATGAGATTTCTGATCACCAGTAAAATCAATGTACATCAACTCATCAACAATCAATTAGTATTCAATAGTATTCATCGTCAAATCAATTTATTAATTAAAGCATCCATTTTTATTTCAGGTATGTTGTCCTAATTCAAATATTTGGGGAGTTGAAAACCCAACCACGCCTAAGGCCAATCTCGGTAGCAGATTCGGTGATGAAGCATACGACGATGGAACATACAAACCTGACTCACGGTATGATGACGGGACATACAAACCGGACTCGCAAGACGACGATGGCACATACAGACCAAATTCACGAGATGGTTACAATCAGGACAATCTACACAAAAAACAAAATACAAATATGAATGGAGAAGACAAAGGAGATGGAAACGATGATACTGAAGATGTAGAATACGAGAAACAGAGATATCGTTGGCCTAATGGACGAAGAACACCTCGTAGACCAAACAACAACAATGGACGACGACAAGGTGGTAATGCCAATTACCAATTACCTGTATTCGGTGCAGATGGAATGCCAATACTCAACAACCGTCCTAACTATAATGGAAACATGTACAGCCAACCAAACGCAGGATCAAATTCAAATGACTACAATCGACCTGGTAATAACTTCAATGATAATGGAAACAACTTCGACAGTCGCAATGATGGCTTTGACCCGAACCCAATACCAAACAGAAAACAATGCAGTGAATCAGTTTTTCCACCGGACAGAGAATCAGGTTGCTGTGGAATGGACTTGGCTAGTGAGAGAATGTACGGTGAGTATCCCTATAATAATAAATAAATAAAAAATATCGTGAACAATTCACACAGCGCCGTCTAGCCCCAAACTAAGCAAAGCTTGTACTATGGGAACTAAATAGCTGATATTAATACTTTTATACTTTTTTTGTAGGTATATAAATACATATTATACATAGACAACACCTAGACTGAACACAAACACCTGAAAATGACTTAACAAATATTTGTGTCTAGTGGGGATCGAACCCACGACCCTCGGCGTAGCAGGCAGGGGCACTATCCGCTACGCCATCGGGCCAGTCACTATCATAGGGCGGGATGTCTTTTTCTTGCTTTTGTATATTTTATTTGGAGAATATTGAATTCTTTGAACATCAAATATATTCTGCTTATATTTTCAAATTTATATAAAAAATTAAAATTTTGTTGAGATAATGCCCCGCAAGGGATAATAGCGTGAAATGTGTGTTTGTGTGAAAAAAAAGGAAAAGAATATACATATATCATACACGGGATCTAGTTTTACAAAATTTTTTTTTACTGCAGGTGGCGTATCAAACTACATGGCTCGTCCTGCAAATTCAAACTATCGTCGGCCAAATACACAAGATTCCTGGTGGAACCCTAGCAGACGGTTCACTCGGGAAACTCCGGAAGAACTTGGCATCAGCTTGGACAACAGAATTGCAGGTGAGTACCTCTGCAGAAGCAAATAATTTTGGATTTTCTAACTGATCGCATGCTAATATAATACTCCGCTGATCCGCAATCAGACGTTTTTAAGAAAATCCAAATTTTCATATTATCACATCTTCAAGGTGGAAAAAGAACAGATCTGTACCAGTTCCCATGGACGGTTCTTCTGAAGGCTACCTTCGACTACGGCACCAAGCAAAGCACCTTCAACTGCGGGGGCTCCCTCATCAGCTCGCGCTATGTCCTGACTGCAGCTCACTGCGTCTCGGATCCCACTGGCAGGATTACCAAGTATGTCCAAGGTTTTATTTGTTTGGCGATCAGGATTGTGATCCTGATGAAACCAACTGTTTACTTTAAAAAATCAAGCCTTTAGCGAGTTCCTTCAGGACACAAGTTTCAAGGCAACTGTTTCAAGGCAAAAAAAAACTCAATTTTTGGTTTATATATTAAGAAATGAATATACTTAGGAACTAAAATTGAAGTGACTCACAAAAATTTTTTCATTATTTCTTTCTGCATGATACAGTCACTAAATGACGCACTAGGGAAATACTGGCGCCTTCTTTAATTGTGAAGCTATTAAACCTTTTATTTGTCTTTTCTTTATGCATCGATTGCAAAAGAAATAATAATGAACGACCTGCCATGTGTTCTTACTTAACCGTTGAGATTAGCGGCTTATATTTTCGTTTTTTCTTTCATTTCATTCACATTCAAGTGCAATATAAAAAGTACCAAAAATTACAAATTCAATGTTTCGAATTCTTTTTCAGTATCGATGTCTACCTAGCGGAGTACGACAAACGTACATACCCAAGGGACTGTGTGAACTCGCCGGAAGGCCGCAAATGTATAGACAACATCTTAGTTAAAGCTGAAGAAGTGTACGCTCATCCGAACTACGATGACGAGCGTTTACAAGGCGACGTGGCGCTGATACGGCTTCGGGAAAACATACCTTACACCGGTGAGTAGATAAGACAGAAATATTTGCCGTGTGATGCCGGCTTTGCATAGCATCTCCTTATTTCTCTCCTGTGGGTGTCGTAAGAGGCGACTAAGGGACTTGAGGGTTACATGTGTATTGAAATTTTAGGCTGTAGGCCGACAAACTGTCACAATGATGACACACAATTTTCTGAATAACCCTCAAAGGTTTGTCGAGGTTTGCAGATTATGCTCTGCCTGCCTCGCAAGGGATATAGGCATGTATGTAATAAAAATAATACAAATCACACCCAAGGTAGCTTTTGGATTTACTAATAACTAAAACAATAACAGAAGATTGGTTAGTCAGAGATAGTCAGCGACTTTTGCTAACATGTAGTGTGGAAGAACATATTATAAATAATAAAGTAGGTGCAGATGTGTCACCCTAGAGTACTCTTATTTATTCTGTGACTCTTGTTAGTAAGCAAGGAACAAGATCTATTTCCTTACAATAATAATCTTGTAGTATGCATCAATTAGCCTATACTAAGCACCATTAGTTACTCAGTTTAAACGGCTCATTAAAAGACTACAAATCATCACAGATCATTATAATCAATTCTGCATAATTGCATATATTTATAATTAAAGATTACTTGCTTATAATTAGCATTAATGGTTCTCCTAGTTGATAAGGTAGCAATATTAATTCAGCATGAGAATTAAAAGAGCAATGGTTTGAGCATTTTTCATATCCGAAATTCACCAGGGTATAAGTAGTTCAATATCTTTTCTACTTCTTCTTCTTTGTTACTGACAGTTCTTGAGATGTTTTGTAATGTCATACCAGATGGCGCTGTACCTAGTTGACGTATGAATATTTGAGTATTTTTTTATATATTTACATACATTACTATTACAAAAAAAACTTTTTCAGTTCACCTCAACGCCATCTAATGACACTTGAAGATTGGCTAGAAAATTACGCATACGTTAGATTGTTTAAATATGACATCAAAGATTTTCTGCGCTAAGTTTCATTCATAGCTCATAAAATTCTGTGACTGACCTATATGCAATGCATGTTGGAACGGGCCCCAGTTTGGTACATTTTAGTAACCTGACCGACAAATCAAGTAAAACTTGACTATTTGTGCTTATTCAATGACGCCTATTGCCCTAATTAAATTCTGCTAAGGTAGACTTTACTGTGGCGTCTGCTTGAGTAAAGCCAATTATTGTAAGGGGCTTACGAAAACCGCGTAACAGGATTGTGACCAGTGGAACGATTTCTGCTGTACGTTGCAATCCAATAATAGCTCTCTAAATAACCTTTTCCATCCCTTTGTTTACTTTGCAATAGTGTAAATAAATAAGGTGGTTTTCACATTTGCCGCATGATTTTTTGGTATTTTGCCGGATCCAGTTTATTAGCGAAGAAATTTACGAAGTCCTATACAAAAACTGAATACTACGGTACATGTTATCATTTACTTAAACAAATTTTTTAAGTGCCCCACAGAAAAAATCTAGATTCTGGATATTCTATACTATCAAGTTGGCAAAAATAAGTTTTTTATTAGAAGAAAAAGAATTGATCCTCGAATACTAATTATACTGGCTGATAGATTATTTTGTATGGAATCTCCAATTATTTTGCTTTTTAGTATTTTTTTTTTTTTGCTTGATTAGAATGACCAGAAATCTGATTGTTTTCTTTGGACCACTTAAAGATGGACGCCTAATAATAGAGAATATTGTTTGGTGTGCGTAAGTTTTACCTAAGGAATGCTTTTAATCGAGAGTGCGATTCGGGTGCAACACAAGAAAAGACTTCCTCCTGACCTATCTATCTGCATCCACCTACTGATTCGTCAAACATTGAAAGAACCTATTTTGTTCCCAGAATTCACTCGCCCTATCTGCCTGCCGCCAATCAACATCGACGAACCTCAGTACTCCAACCTCCGGCTAGCCGTGGCCGGCTGGGGCCGCAACGGCAGCGTGCCTTCTGACATCAAGCAATCCACCGTCGTCAACCTTGTGCCCCAAAGGGAGTGCGCCCGGTCTTACCCCAGCCTGACCAAACAACACGTGTGCGCAGCCGGAAAAACGGGCGAAGACACTTGCAAAGGGGATTCGGGAGGACCCCTCATGATGCTGTATGAAGGGAAGTATTACGTGTCCGGAGTCGTGAGTGGGAAGCGTGCCGATGCGCCGTGCGGGACCTCCGTGCCCTCTCTTTACACGAATGTGTTCCAGTTCCTACCGTGGATACAACAGACTATACGGAACTGATAAGTTGTTACCAGAATAGTTGTATAAGTTAGACTTACAAAATGTAGGTTAATATTGACACGATAATAAACCAATTGTATTTGTATTATAAAGTGACTTTGATTTATTTGCTAAAATTTCAACACAAAACTGTACGAACAAGAACAGACGTCTAAAACCGAGTATATTCCAGCAGTTTTTTTTAACAAAACGTAAAAATCGATATATATTGCGGCGTGGACATTTCTGTTTTCCACGACCGATGGAAAGCAAAGTTTTTGTGTTTTGTCTGGAGAAAAATATTCGCAAAAGTCTCGCCTTTATGCCGCCAAAGACTCGACAATATCTACCAGTCCGTCATAATTAAAGTAGCTTTAGAACAATGAAAACAAAATTGACTCGTACCTATATTTCACGCTGCTGCTGGAGAGTAAGTTAAAAACAATTATTTTTTGTAAATGTGACCTGCCTTTACTAATACATTCAAAAACATTCAGGCGTTAATATTTTTTGCCGGGCACACCATTGGCGCTGGCAGGCCTGCTTTGTAGCGCATAAATTGCCCGCACACGTCGCGCCATCTGCAGCTAGTGTGGAAAACAATATCGAATACACTTTTCATCGAGTTTTTTTGCAGGATAACACCCGTAATATGTAGAAGCGAAAATAAGCCTTTGACTAGACGGTTATTAGCTCTCTTTTCCTTGAGCGCGAAAAATTATAACGGTTTCTTCGATTTGTCATGAAATGTGAAAACTTGGGTAAAACATTTTGATGTCACATTTATACAATATGAAATTGATAGGACCTTTTGGGTTGGGCTAACATAGGCAACATGTTTACCCAACTCCAAGAACATAAGGATAATCGAAAATCGAACCCGGGACTCTGCTACCACTGCGAAATGAATGAGTCTTACCTAATAAGATGTGCGTTGTCCTCGAGCCTTGTATAGATAAGAGACTCTTCATTAAAATAAATAAGTAATATAGTTACTTACAAAGTTTCGGTTCCCCAAATAAATTACGTATTTTCTCGCTAAATGCTCAATCAAGAGGAAAAGCAAACTTGGCGGTAGTGAATGATGAATAATGACAGATGGTGGGAAAATTTGTGTTTGAGGAAATAAGGGGTATGAGGGACGGTGTACCGAAAACTTTGTAGGCATAATCAGACCATGAATGTGAACAATCATTTTTATGAAGGCTATTTTGGTAAACGAGAAAAAAAAGACTTTTCATACAAAATTTCCGATGAGCTGACTGAATTGCTATGGAAACACGAAAATTTCCATCATAGGCTCCATAGTAAAAGTTGTTTAGTTTCATGGTCTGAACATGCCTGCAAAGTTTTCGGTACACTGCCCTTTACGTATAAACCTTAGAATTCTTCTTTCGTGTGGGACTCCGAGTCGACGTGATACCGTGATACGTGCATACCTAGTTGAATAAATTATGTTGCAAAGTAATTGAAGGCACATTCTTACAAATTATAACAAGCATAATAAATTTAAATATTTTAAAACACGACTGCTTTTGCCTAGCTTTTGACACTCGGGATAATGTAAGGATTCTTCCGATACGAATCTGCTCAGTGGTTATCGAGTTTCAGTCATTTTGAAGAATCGCACATATAGGTACATACATACATGAGCTCTTTAAACATTACCCTCCTTTTTGGTTCGACAGTCTTGTAATAAAATACTTGCATCCAATATCAATTAATTCCATTATAAAAATCTTTAGATATGACATGCAGTGTACGAGTACAAGGAGTTACAAAAGGGAATAGCCAGCCGAAAGGTGGTCAAGCCACTCCTGAAACAGAACAACTTTCCCCATGGATATACACATAGGTCGAAATATAAAAAAATAATTTGGACGTCCCATAGTGAATTAGCTACAAAAGGTTATGTTTTATATAATGTACCTACCTATCTACCAACATAGGGTGTGTGACACGCATGACCTTCTTTGGCCAATTAACAGACAACCAGATCACAGAAACTGGTAAATACCGGTTTCCCCAACCGCAAAGCAATCTAGAAATCCCAAAGACGATACGAGCGACATGATGTATGTATTTATTTATTTTATTAATGATGGGTTTGCTCTTGACTCTAGTCTAGGTCATAGGACAGAGACAGAGTCTAAGATGGAGCGAGCTCACCCATAAGAAGCCTGTCGAGCCTCATAGCGAACGTTTCCTCATTGTTGACTCACTCGGCGGCAATCTGAGGAGCTCTTAAACGCAGGCTTCAGTTCCCTACGCCATTAACCAGCAGAACACAATCCCGGAGAAGAGAGGACACTCAAATGAGCAAACACTATTATCAGGACGCGAGCGAGGGTGTGCAGATTTCCCTAGAGGACACTTCGCCTTAAAAGTGTCGGCCGGATGACCGCTATTCAACACAAACCATCCGTGGTATAGTTGGTCTCAGGATTTGAAGGTCCCTGGTTCGATTCTCGGGGGCAACACGCAATGTTGATATTGGTCAATTTAATTCGGTTATACATAAGAAGAACGGTCTGAGCCTCGCAGGGCACGTTAAGCCATTGGTCCCGGTCGGTGTCTATGATTATTTCGTTAGATGCGGTCATTACACAGTGTCTGGTTGCATCATAAATGATCTTGCAGAAACAAAGACATTCCTTTCTCGTAATAGGTATGTGATAACAATTAGCTTTATACGTTGATGATTACTTACTAAGTACTTAGTTAGATAAGTATCTGTGGAAGTTACAATTTACAAAATAGCTTTGAACGAAAACATCTGCTGAACCCAATTTGTATCATAACAATAGATCAATTTCCCACACGGGCGATTGTTTATCAAAGGGCAAGGATATAAATCAAAGCAGCAATATTCAGAATAATAAATAAACTCGATGCACAACAGAAAATTTAGTGCCCACGTACACCGCACGGTAGAATATATTTTTCAATTATTGAGGACTTGTGAAATTGCAAGACTGGCAGGGTTTGAACCTGCGAATTTCGGTATCAGTAGATACTACCGACGTCTCTACCGACTAGGCTACCGCGGCTTGCCTGCCGTTGGTGAAATTATGCAAGTATAATTTAATGCCATAACGCATGACATGGCTCCATCTACCGGGATAGAAACTAATTACCAGTGACTCATCCATTCTTTACAGATTTAATGTAGTCGAACGTTGAAAACCCGTGACAGATTGTGTAGTACTAAATTTTTAAACATTTCAACGCGTTGGGTAGGTATTTAATTTTACAAGATCTCAAAAATTTAATATACAATACGTTGAAAATTGTTTAAATACAGGGTGTAAGGTACAGCCCTCCGAATACTGATTAAGTGCATTCAGACCATGTGACTGAAAAAACTTTCCATAAAAATATACTATTTCAGGAAACGTCAAAAAATTATAGACTTTCCATAGGAAATGCAGTCAGCTGTAAGTACGTGATTTTGTATGGGCAATCGAATATTTTTTGTCGTTTCCTGACATACTTTATTATGTTACTAAGGGAAAAAAAACAGTTTCATGGTCTGCATGCATCCTACCAGTATTTGGAGGGCAAATACACCGGGTGTATATATTATATTTAATTTGTCTGTTGATAAAATTAATTATGATTCGGCACAATCTAGCAATTTTTTTACTAAAATGTAGATACTTACATGCAAAACCGTCTTTGTTTACTTTCGCATGGTCATGTTCATGATTTCTATTATTATTTAACTTCTTCAGTCACACACAAACATAATAAATATAAAAAATTAAAAACCGGAAACACTCGGGATAATTTAAGTATTCTTCCAATACAATTCCCATTCGAATCTGTTCAGTGGTTAACGATTTGCAGGACTTTAAAGAATCGCACATATACATAAAAACATTACACTCCTTTTTTGGTTGGACAATCGTGTAATAAAATGGTTGTTCCGGTATTTACGTTGCATTTACAGAATTATTTTTACCCTGACAGATCCGGCCCTAGGCTAAGTCAGACGGAAATACAAGATTGTTTCCATTCAATAGGTTTAATCGTTCAGATGGGTATTCGTGCCGAAACGGGGCTCCTTTTATTGGTATCCTCTTTATCGTTATCGACATTTTCATCGGTCCCTACAAGGCCATATTTTGAACTGGATGGATTACTTTATATTGAGCTTTACATATTGAATGTTCTTCCTCAAAAACATATATAACCAGTATAGAGTATAGTGTCTTAATTTAAAACTAGCGGAATGCTCAACGGTTTCACCCGCAGCTAACCATTTTCCCGCGGGAATAAGACAGTTTGATATAGCCTATGTTCATGATGATAATGTAGGATTCTAATGCTAAACGATTTTCTTAAATCAGACCAGTAGTTTTGGAACCTCTAAACTCTAAACAATAACAAACTGAGCGCACTGGTAGTGCGACTGCCTGCGACGCAAAAGTTCCGGGTTCGATTCTCGGTGGGACACTCACAAAGTTGATATTTATCACTTTGTGAATATGTTCTAAGACATTACAGGGTAATCCACCTGATTGTCCAAAAAGAAATGGTTCCGTGCTTCGGAGGGCACGCTAAGCCGTCGGTCCCGGTTGCGGTCGTACCACACCAATATACTACTCCTAGTAGTAGGCGGTTGAAAAACTGTGACTCCAGGGATCGTCGTGTCGTTGGACGACTCGGCGTCCCACACGAAAATAGAAAAAAGAACAAACTGAGATACCTACAATAAAACTCATTCGACCTTACAACACGGTTTTAGAATTCTTATTTTAAAAACATGATATTCGTTGTAAATATGCATCGAAATCCGAGACCGCTTGCTATCACATCACTTGCAACGGTCGCCTCCCCTCGGGTCAGTCTCCTCCAGGCAGTGACCTTGGACACAGCTCTTATAAAGTTACAAGACAAATTATAAAACAAGTAAAATTTAAGTGAGCACATTCTTTATAATTTAATAATCGGATAGGTCTTTGAAGCGAAAGGTCAGTATAAAAATTTATTTATTTATTTGTTTTCTTAAGTTTGCACAACTATTACTCATCACAATAAAACAATTTTAAACGGATTTGAGTTGTGTTTACTTTGGATTTTGAAAATAACTTATACCTATTCTGAAATAATGCCGTCTAACACCTTAGTCATCCTCTGTAAAGAGATCGAAACGTTGGAATTGTAAAATCCAAAATAAACACAATTTAAATCAGTTTAAAATTGTTTTATTGTGATTTATTTATTTATTGAACTTCGTGCACAAAACAGTGAACATAGGCGAACTTAATGCCAGTGGCATTATCTACCAGTCTACCTTAGCGCATGTGGGAAGTACAGGCAGGTGCAAAAATAAAAATACCAGTGTAGGTGTAGGTAGGGTCAGGGCGGCAACAGTGACTCGGATTTTTTCGGAGAGTAAAATTTTATAGATAACGTTAAAGTAGCAAACTGAAATTTATACCTTATATGCTTTAATTATTTGCCTTTCTCCTCGCATTGTCACTTGTTTGATTTACACTGCAGTAAAGTTTTCAGGCACGGTTTTTAAAAAAATGGGAAATGAGCCACTCTGTACCGGTACCAGACTACTATGACTCAACCCTGTAGTACACAATGACTCTAACATTTTTTTGCAGTACACACTGGCTCAACAATGACATGAGCCAGTGTGTACCAGTACCAGTCTTATTTCATTTCAGTAGTACACACTGGCTCGTTAATAAAACAACAATTTTCTAATCAGTCAAATAATGTTTATTATCACAACTTATGCCTTAGGTACATTAATCACATGTTCATGTACCTATCAAGTCATTTATTTAACTTTTATGTTGAAAAAAAAAGGTCCTGATTGTTTTTGTTCTCAAAGTAGGAGTAGATGACGGTAGATTGACAGCACATAATCACGACACACAGTATTTCGACAGATTTCGACAAACGCTATCTCAACAGCACGGTAGTTTGACATCCTCATTGCGGTTTCCAACTTTCCGTCCGGTGTCGCTTTTGCGACGCGGTATTCTAAAATAAAATAAAAACAAATATTAAGTAAATGATTGGATATTATAAATTGGCTATCACAAACAATTCGTGTAATCTATCGTATTAATAACACTAATAACACTTTTTAAGAATTCAAACTTCCACATAATCTGTTAGAATTGAAAACTTTTGTCTTGGAATGCCTTTAAAGATACCCTCTGAACATATGGTCATGGTCATACCTATATTTTTTATTCTAGCGATATTGAAACATGACAGTAAAACAAAGAATAAGTAAGCATTTTTAGGTTACAAATGTGTTAAAAAAGATTTGTTTCTCGTTTTGATATCCTACGCATTGTATGTAATCAACATATACTTCGTATAACTATATTTTTCTAATTAATTGTATTAACCATCTAAACTTAACACTGACTCACAAAAGTACACACTGACTCGCGAGTCATTGTGTACTTCCTAAAATTGAGTCAGTGAGGCTTCGTCGCCATTTTGAATTTAATAGGTGACACATCTTACAATTCTTCCCGTACGGCCAGCAAATCTATCGCATTGCCTAGCATATTAACACCACTATCCAACAAAACAATGACAATTGTACGAATCTTTAATTATCAATGAATAAAACGAAGTGTAACTTACCTCGTAATTTTGTTTTGAGGGCACAAAAACTATCACACACTTTTTTCACTACTGAACGGCGCCGGAGCAGGCGGGTGACTGGTTTGTGCGCGTTCGGCTGTCGCGAACTACCAATGAGTGAGGGAGACAGGTAGATATTTTTGTCCATTCGGGAGATACAGCCGTGAGTCAGAGTACCCGCCTGAGTCACTGTTTCCTACCCTACCCTACTCGTAACGTAAACTATTCGTTAAGTACCAACCTTCCTTCCTTTGCTATCTTTGGCTTTTTATGATCTGATGAATGAAACAGTATAAAAGTAATATTATTATGTAGGTATGTGCTGCAACGCGCAATCTAAGTTGGTCCCTTCAATGGATAACGTGAAGTGTTAAAATTTGGTATTTGAATCAGATGAACTTTGGTGTTATGTTATGTTTATGAACAAGTAGGCATTATGGCGTATTGCTAACATTTATGACTTACAAAATATCTATGTTATTTACAGCCAAAAACAACAGCTATGTCATTCACCAAAGTAGTGGCCATAACTGGCTGCGACACTGGTTTAGGCTGGGCTCTAGCAGCCAGGTCCGCTCGCGAAGGCCTAGTTACTGTAGCTGGAATGTACCAGGGTACGGAAACTAAGGCTGCTGTAGCACTGAAGAAGCTATGCGCACACCCCTGCGAGCTGGATGTTACGAAGCAGGAAAGTGTGGAGGGGTTTAGGAAGTTCGTTCAAAATGTGTTGGAAAGTAATCCTAATTACAGTAAGTACTCCTGTGTAATCCCGTGTGATGCCTTAGAATAGCATCACCCCATGTCTTTCCCGTGGGTGTCGTAAGAAGCGACTAAGGGACTCGAGGGTGTGTATTGCAATTTTAGGCGATGGGCTGACAACCTGTCACTATGTGTGCGTATGTTGCGAGCTGGACTTCACTAAGCAGGACAACGTGGAAGGGTTTAAGAACTTCGTGTTTTGGAAAGTTTTCCTTATTTCAGTATAGTATATACCCTAGTTTCAACTACCTACTATTCAGTCGCAAATCCCTTCCCTTCAAAGAGTAGCTGGGATGTAATACCTGAACAAGGAAATACTATTTATAAAATATAGGCACTCTCTTACGAGGACGTCAAAGAAAGAACCTATCCTTGAAGAATGAAGAATACCATATTATGACGGACTGACGGATGCGTCTTGCGTCAAATCGCCATGGTATCCGCTTTTTGTATGGGAATCATGGGAATTCGAAATTTTCTTTCGTCTGACAGACGGATGCGTCAAAAATGCGTTGGTCAGTGCGTCATATTGGGAGAACCGCCTTAAACAAACAAAATATAATCAAAGCCTGATGACTGGCGATAATTTACAAAACGGGTCTACTCTGTATTTATCTTGTCTTCGATGTTGTTATAAATAAGATATCTACCTATTAAGGGCAATTTGATAATGATTGTTTTGTTTTGTCATAATAGAGTTACATGCTGTCGTCAACAATGCTGGAGTCATGACAATCGGGGACTACGAATGGCAAACATCCTCTATCATAGAGAATACAATCAATATAAACTTGATAGGGGCTATGAGGGTAGCTTCAGCTTTTCTTCCTGAGCTGAGGAGGAATGCTTTAAACGTAAGTTCTTTAACATTTATAAAACTTGAAGTAGGCTGGTCTGGTAGGTATAGTACCTTTTATTTGTAGGCAGTGCCTAGTAAGCCGCTCACGCTCGGTCTACAACGTGTAGTGTAACAATACTAGCGTGACTATTGAACTACATACATACATATATCACGCCTTTACCCCTTGCGGGGTAGGCAGAGCGTAAACGGTTGCAAAAAACGGACATTTACGCCACGTCTGACACATTTGAGGGTCATTCGGAAAATTGTGTATCGCCATAGTGACAGGTTGTCAGCCCATCGCCTTAAATTGCAATACACACCTTCGAGTTATTGAACTAAATAGGCAGATATTTACTCTAAATACCTAACCTATTTCATCTATTTACCAATATGTTGCTTTACATACTTTTGAAAGCTAACTGTTTACCTATTTATTATATACAGGTACCTATTCCGAATTACCTACTTAAAATTAATTTATACAAACTTGATCCCGTAGCAACAGGGCAATAAGGAAACCTTTTTAATTGATTTCCACAAGAGCAGAACCCAATCAAATTCTCTTCTTTCAATATTGAGCGACTCGAAATGAAAATAATGTATTATATGTATAGGCAAATAGATAAGCATATTTACCATACTGGAAAGGTACTTAGATTAAATATTGGCCTTAATACGTGAAATGAATTCTAGTAACTTATATTAGCGCTGTCACTTTCCGCCATATAAGTTTAGAAAAGTATAGGAGTTCTCTAAGTTCTGTCATATTTAATAATGTCAACGGGTTCTTCGCTATTTCTTGTCCATTTAGTCGACATTCATCGTTACCTTATTTTGACCGATACCGCGTTTTTTGCATCAAATTAAATTACATGACATGACTTAGAGGTATCTTCTATGGTATTGTTGAACTTTTTTGTGAGGGCAATAATTTATCGATAAGATAATATGTATCCTGTATGTATGAGTTGGGGCCATTGTAATACATACTATAACTATTTTTTTCTATTGTTAAAGTCCTAAAATTTTAGTTTTATAAATCCAGTTAACTTTTCTTCTGTTTCACCGTTCACACTCTGCATAACACGCAAGGGAAAATGAAGTGATGTGTGTCTAAAAACATTACACGCTAAAAACGTATCACGTAGTAGGTCAATTATTCGCTCAAACAGTATAAATGCTTAGGTAGCGGTACTACGGCCAGTAAATGCACCGATGTGTTAACCGTAGAGTTTTGCTACGAGAAACCGTAGTAATTTTTCTAAAAAATAATACATCCCTTGCGGGGTAAGCAGAGCGTAAACGGCTGTAAAGAAAAGGATATTTACGCCACGTTTGACAAACAATTAAGGGTCATGCAGACATTTTTATCACCATAGTGACAGGCTGTCAGCTCATCACCTAAAACTGCAATACACTTGCAACCCTTGAGGCCCTTAGTCGCATCAACAAGAAGAGCATGAAACGGGGTTATGCTATTCTAAGCCGGCATCACACGGCATAAAACCATCTACTATAAATTGAGTTTTATTCAACCCGTTTTCAGGGCATCGGCAAACCACGATTGATCAACATCGCCAGTCATTGTGGTCTTCAGCCTCTGCCAGGATTTGCGCCGTACAGTGCCAGTAAGGCAGGTGTCTTAGCGTGGACCAAGGCACTGAGACTCGAACAAAGGACTCATGGACTGGCTGCTGTGGCTTTTTTACCAGGTAGGTTTTACCTTCTTCCTGTTTTGTTGGCCACTGAATCGATCAATGACCCGTGTCAGTTTTTAAACCGTCTACTGCTAACTGCTACTTAGTAGACTTTGGTGTGACTGAGTCGAGACGAGACCGCCATCTAAGTAATCATCTAGACAGCAACCGTGCCCGACGGCGTTACATGCATGCCCTTCGAAGACGATACTATCTTTCTTGCGAACATATTAATGTTACTTGCGGTTTATTCCAGGTGGTTTCGTCACATCGAGTAACTTGCTCTGCTATCAAGAAAATTACGGAAAAACAATGCTGGATAATCTCAATGAAGAACAGAAACGAATTTACGAGAGAAGACTAGTTGCTCTAACAAATTATCTTCGAGCTGCAAGTAATCAAAATACTAGCTACGATTCTTTGAAAGATGAAAATATTACAGAATCGTTTGTGAAAGCATTGTTGGATGATAATCCTAAGAGTTTGTATAAAGTTGAATCATGGCGATACAAGTTTTACTACAATTTGATGCGAATGCCTTTGCCTGAATCAGTTCATCATTGGATTGTCAAAAAATTCATAGCTTTCCCTGAATAAAAAGATTACCTACATTTTCCTTGTTCTTTTATTGGCATAATACATTTATGTTACCTGGCCTTGTTAGCACTGAATTTAAAAAGCAATGTGATAGTGTTGTTTAGTAACCTAGTATCGACAATTTTATCCACCCCGCGCCGCGCCGCGGCTTTCCTTGTAAATCCGTACTTACCTAAAAAGTTCCCTTAAATCATATAGATCGATAGTGCCTTTAATAACGGTTGAAAAAACAGACAAGTTTCTATGCCATAAGCAGGGA
Organism: Tuta absoluta; assembly: GCA_027580185.1. NCBI lineage: Eukaryota > Metazoa > Arthropoda > Insecta > Lepidoptera > Gelechiidae > Tuta > Tuta absoluta. Next base: position 8,809,592 of record JAQAHW010000016.1, on the reverse strand, counting down.
TCGGAACCGGTTTTCATTAACCACCTAATATCGTTTAGGGTTCCTAATTCCTGTTTTAATTTCATTTTTAAGTAACCAGTAACAATGAAAATGAAATCTGAACGTAACTAAACGGTTCAGTCGTTTTTGCATGAGGAAGTAACAAACAAACATACAAACTTTTGTATTTAAAATATAATTAGGATTATGGTTATCCTAATAAGCCATATTTGACAGCTGTCAACTCCATACAAAAAGAGATTTCAACAAAAGGAAAATGGACCCTCTAACATTGCAATAGCACGAATCTGACAGCAGGCATATGGCTGATTGGGATGGCCGTACTGTCAATATTTTAGTATTGTAGACAAGTTTTTTTATAAGAATGTGAAAGGAGGAGACAAGCATATTTCTTTACGCTGAGATGACATTCATTTAGTACTCTTAATAAGATTCCTTATTTCAGCAGTTAAAATATTTGTACCGCTAGGATTTCAGAGATATTGCCTTTCAAGATGGTCCTTTCCAACCACTTGATTTTATAACCTCAAAATTGTAAATGCTTAGATATCTTGGCAGAGGAACTATCTACACACAAAATGATTACAGCGTTGCCCTTACAAATCACAAATCTCAATTCGTACCGTTTCGTTTTGTTTGATGAACCAATTTATGATTTGTAACGGCAACGCTGTAACCATTTTGTGTGTAGATAGTTCCTCTGCCAAGATATGTAAGCATTTACAATTTTGAGGTTATAAAATCGAGTGGTTGGAAAGGACCATCTGGAAAGGCAATATCTCTGAAATCCTAGCGGTACAAATATTTTACCTGCTGAAATAAGGAATCTTATTAAGAGTACTAAATGAATGTCATCTCAGCGTAAAGAAATATGCTTGTCTCCTCCTTTCACATTCTTATGTTTTTTTAATGTACCATGCTTTAATCCTCGGCATTCGTTATATTTTTTCGACAAGTTCGATGCGTTATTTTACGTGAGGCATGAAATCTTAATTTACGTAATAAATCAATGATCTTAAAAGGCTATATCGATATGTCAAACTATCGATAATTTCCAGACTCTGTTCTGTTCACTTCACTATCACTATAACTGTCAAATCCTAAATCAAAATGTCAGAAAGTGGTACGTACTAGCGGTGCGATACAATTGGTAAAAAATACTTGTAGCCGTGATATTTGAGTGAAGAAAGTATCTAAAACAATTGTGATTTAAATTGACTTACGATATTACCAAATCGTGCGCCAAAAACTACAAAATGGAGGTCCAATACGGACCAAATCCAGTTGACGAACCGGTATGTATTTTTAATGTAAAGATCCACTTTTAGTTTAGATACTGCTTAAATTTTAATTAGTAATCCTTTAGTGAAGATCCTTACTGCATACGAATGGGATACCCATGTTAATAGGATAATTTGGTACGACCAAAACTTTGATCAAGAAGTTTGTAGGTTATGTTTTCAAATTTATTTGTTTTCAGAACTTGCTGTACAAATTACAACGCAAAATCAAAGTGTTTAACACTGATAATGGTTTGCCAAATCGTGGCTACAATTTAGTGACCAGCAGCAGTAAATATGGGCTTGTTTTTGTTGGTGTACCTGATGGAACATTATCAGGTAACAATACTTTAAACGGCTATTTATTACACTTACCCTGCCCTGCCACCCGATTTGGCCCTTTACGTTTTACACTTTATAATCACAAATTACTTCCTGTAGTTTAGTTCTTAGATATATTTATAACCAAGCTACATAAAATGCTTTATTTACTTTCTTTCCCCTGGAAATTATATTACATGAGTTGCCACCTCATCTACCCCTGTAGAGCATGTGTACCAGTGATTTTGAACCTCATTATTACCTCACTTGAAGTTAAAAAGTTATTAAAAAAATTATATCAATAGTGGGTATTGTGGGGGTTAAATACTACACTTTCATTTATTGTAGGAACTAGGGCTACCATACCAACTATTATGATTATCATTAATACTAAACTACAAATCTGTTTCAGTATACCACCTGAAAGATTTGGTGGACAAGGAATGTGAGCCGAAGCACTTTTCGCTGAAACTCCAGGAGAAACCAACGCACATTGCTGTCAGTTGTGACCAGGAGCTACTTGCTACTACTGGGGGACAGCTGCTCTGTATTTATAAAGTTGCAGCATTCAATAATATGGTAAGACATTTGGAACAATTTATTATATTCAAGAGAAGTAAATATATTATGTAGTAGATTGTACATACTGTGACCTATCTACCCTGGTACAACATGTACGTACCAGTTATTTGAACCTTACTACCCTCACTTAAAGTTCGAAACCTGTGATAAAACATTACAATAGTGGGTATACTAGTAGTCAGTTTTTTGTTGGCACTTTTGTATGGAAGATATTGGAAACATATGTTTTTTTATGTAGAGCAAAACCAGTATAGTATGGGGAATCTGTAAGTTCACCTGAGCCTATATCACCCGGTAGACACTGGCTACCCCGCGCCAGGTGGGGGGGAGGGGGGGTCAAAGTGCAGCGCGTCCGGCGCTCAGAAAAAAAATTCTATGGGATTGGTTTGGACCTTTGAGATAAGTTTGGTGTCGTTTTCAGGTAAATAAATGATGCTGAATTCATTCCCCATACCAGTTTTTTAGGGTTCCCTAGCAAAATAAGTCGCAATCCTTAAAATAATAATATTTTAGTCGAAACGAAATGTAAACAAACCCACATATTTTAATAATTTTGTATGAAACTTTGTTTAAAAAAAATACTTTTCAAAAGCTCATTAAATGCATATTATAAAAACATTAACATTGCATATACATAATACTACTTTTCAACTAAAATAAAATAAAATTGCACGTACCTTTCTCATTCGTGTGGACGGCCTGCGGACGTCACTCGGTTTTCTATTCAGAGTTGGAACGAGATTTTGTAGTAAAAACATTGCCATTTAAGTACTAATGATATACACGCCCATTTAAATCCATATCGGCCGGTAGGAAGTTTCTAGTGGTGAGACAGATATCCGGTAACTAGCCGGTATCCGCCCTTACTTTTACTATCCGGCCGGATACCGGATAGCACATTACTATGTATACCGGAACGTAAAAAAGAGAGATAATCGCATTATTTTACAGAAGGAAAATCATATACCAATAATTTATGGACACTTTTAAATTTTTCTCCGTCATGAATTATTATTTTACATTTATATTTAGTATTCATAGTTCACAAAAGGGCAAATTGTGGCGAAAATGAATTACTTTTCCGCTTTTGTTGGTAAAAATAACAGATCACTTTAGGCCGAATATCGCCATCATTCAGATATCACTTCCGAAAAAAAATAGGTTTGTGTCTGGGATAAAATCTCTTATTTTGACTATTTTTTTTTATTATTAATGATGGGTTTGCTCTTGACTCTAGTCTAGGTCATAGGACAGAGACAGAGTCTAAGATGGAGCGAGCTCACTCAGAAGAAGCCTGTTCACTCTTACTTTTAAAAGATTAGGAAACCATGACGCAGGTAGTGAGTTCCACTCTTTAGCAGTACGCATTATGAATGATGACTGGAAGCTTTTAGTCCGAATTGGTGAAATGGCAACCAGGTATGGATGGTATCCGGCGGTGCGTCTGGATGTCCGATGGTAGAAGGCAGCTGGTGGAACAAGGTCGTGAAGCTCTTGAGCACACTCTCCGAAGTACAATCCGTAAAAAACCGACAAGCAGGCAACCTTGCGGCGATGTGCTAGGCTATGTATCTTGGTGTCCACCAGTTTTATGTCGCCTTTGAGCCTCATGGCCCTGCGTTCCACCGAGTCAAGAGCGGCAAGTTGGTATTTGGCTGAGCCATCCCAAAGGTGACTGCAATACTCCATGCAGGATCGGACTTGTGCTTTGTAAAGAGTTAAAAGCTGTCCAGGCGTAAAGTATCGCTTCACTCTATTCAGGTTGCCCAGCTTCTTAGCCGCCGGTTGAGCCTTGTACTCGATGGTCGCGCCGATGTTTAGATTTAATGTCAACTCCATGCCTAGAAGCTCAACCCTGTCAGTGACAGACTGTCGTCGCCCCAATAGGAGACAAGACTTAAGGTCGGATCTATTCGCTCTTCCATTGCCTTTCTTAACGAACATATTTCATCCTCACTGGTTTTTTGCACCTGTCAAGTATTTCTCTGAAACGGTAAAGAGTTGCAGAGAGAACAGTCCCCTGAGGAACTCCGGCATCAATGGCCATAAGGTTAGAGGAGCAGCCGTCAATGACTACTCTGATGGACCATTCACTAAGAAAGTCTGAAATCCAAGTACAAAAATCAGCTGGGATGCAATAAGCAGGAAGCTTGCTGAGCAGACTTGCATGCCAGACACGGCAAATGTTTCGCCGTTTTTCTCAATGGCTTCGCCCCAGCAGTGCGTGACATAAGAAGATCACCAATAGACCGCCCCCGGCGAGGGCCATATTGACGGTCACTGAGAAGATCATTGTCTTCAAGGTAGATCAGCAACTTAGTGTTCAGTACCCTCTCCATGACCTTGCATAGGATGGAGGTAATGGCAATTGAACGGTAATGGGCAGGGTCAGCACGATTGAGACAGCGGGAAATCCTTTTCTCGAAAACTCTTCTGAATTGTACAACATTAATACGAAAATGGTGGCGCCTATTGAAGTGGTTCAGACAGTAAAACAAATTGAAAGCAAAGGAAAATAATTTTATAAAATTTTTTGCAAAGAATGATTTATTGAAGCCAAAAGTATACACGACCCATTACCTCTGAACATATTCCCTCTTTTACATAATATAAATAAAAAACGAGAATCTAAAGCCAAATCTAAAATATGTTCCCTTAAAAACGACTCAGTTTAGTAAACTTTATATTGCAACCTGAGAACATAGAGCAAGAGACGTTGATACATTATTTTCGCATGAAAATCAAAGCAGTCCTCCTGCTCTATCAGCTTTAGGTTTGATGAGATCTAGTGTGAAATCTGACATGCTGAATGTCAGATTTCACACTAGATGAAGAGTTGGATAATGTTGAAAGACTGGACGTGGTTTGTGATACATACAAGAAAGACAGTTTCAAAAATTCAACCCGAAAAAAACGAGGTACTGGCACACGTGTGTTAGTTGGTGAACAAACAAGAATTCCAAAAGGCTGGTGAAACTTCCTTCGCGAAACATCAAATAAAGGAGAGCTTTACAACCTTTTGTCATCTCATTGGCACTCAGAGATAGACTTACAAATGGGTAAAGAGTTCATCATAACCGATGGCGAAGAAGCTCTAAGTAAAACCACTCCAATTGAAAATTTGGCACCGTGCAACCACGAGGAAGCCGACACACGGATAATGCTTCATCTTGCTGATTCCGTGCTGAAAGGACACGACAAAATCATAGTACGAACAATCGACACGGACGTTGTAGGTACTAGCCATATCTTGCGTTCCAAAGTTAGAAGGCCGAAAGGAACTATGGGTACACATTGGCCCAACAAAAGCGGAAAGTAATTCATATTCGCCACAATTTGCCACTTGTGAACTATAAGTACTAAATATAAATGTAAAATAATAATGTATGACGAGGGAAAAATTTAACAAGTGTCCATAAATTATTGGTATATGATTTTCCTTCTGTAAAATAATGCGATTATACCTCTTTTTTACGTTCCGGTATACGTAGTAATATGCTATCCGGTATCCGGCCGGATAGTAAAAGTAAGGGCGGATACCGGCTAGTTACCGGGTATCTGTCTCACCACTAGAAACTTCCTACCGGCCGATATGGATTTAAATGGGCGTGTATGTAATTAGTACTTAAATGGCGATGTTTTACTACAAAATCTCGTTCCAACTCTGAATAGAAAACCGAGTGACGTCCGCAGGCCGTCCGCAAGAATGAGAAAGGTACGTGCAATTTTATTTTATTTTAGTTGAAAAGTAGTATTATGTATATTCAATGTTAATGTTTTTATAATGTGCATTAAATGAGCTTTTGAAAAATATTTTTTTTAAACAAAGTTTCATACAAAATTATTAAAATATGTGGGTTTGTTTACATTTTGTTTCGACAAAAATTTTATTATTTCAAGGATTGCGACTTATTATGCTAGGGAACCCTAAAAAACTGGTATGGGGAATGAATTCAGCATCATTTATTTACCTGAAAACGATACCAAACTTATCTTGAAGGTCCAAACTAATCCGGTAGATTTTTTTTTCTGAGCGCCGGACGCGCTGCACTTTGAGCCCCCCCTCCCCCCACCTGGCGCGGGGTAGCCAGTGTCTACCGGGTGATCTGGGTTCATGTAGGCGTATATTACATTTGTTCCAAATGGCATTGCTCTACATAAAAAAAACAATGTTTCTCTACATAGAAAACCAGCTATAGTAGTTAAGTGTACATAAAGAAGTAGAAGAAGAAAGTTTTAAAAAAATTGTATATCATGCATGAAAATTTTTTGCTCATTCACTTGGTGTCCCACACAATATGACTAAATCCTTGATCAACAATTATCGTTATATCATGAAATACATGATATAATGTTCAAATTCCCGAATTTTTACTAGTCTTTCCCTTAGAACAGGGCAAAGAGTTAAATGACCCAATAAACCAAGTTGTCCAGGATTTTAAATCTACTTTTGACTTGTAAGCAGTAAAAATTGTCATTGTAAACTTTCAGAATGTTTCTCCAGCAATAACCATCAAACTTGATGTGAATCCTTCAACTTTTGTCTCAGCTCTGCAATGGAACCCATGCATTTCTGATAATATTGCCATTGCTTTCTTTGATGGCACTCTACTTGTCAGCAGTGTTGCCAGTGGGCAAGTCAAGAAAGTTCAGTCCAAAGCAAGGTATGTTTTATTGTATTTTTGAAGTTTATAGCCTAATTTACAACCAAATTGAATACCAAATTTTTAAACACGACCTATGTTAGGTATAAAATTTTTCGTCGCCGGGTATTAGTTGCAAAAGTAACCCGGTAGATGGAGCCGTGCCACGCGTTACTGGAATTAAAAGATACTTGCAAAATTTTCAAGCGGGGGCAGGATTTGAACCTGAACGCATTACTAGTAAAATTCAATTTATCGCGGGTTTTAATCGCTTAGACTACATTCAATCTGTAAAGATAGAATTAGTCGCCGGGTATTAGTTGCAAAACTAACCCGGTAGATCGAGCCGTGCCACGCGTTACTGGCATTAAAATACACTTGCAAAATTGGCGGGCAAGGAACGGGCTGCTTTAGCGTAGATGGAAGAGGCGTCGCCTCTAGTAATGCGAAAGTCGCAGGTCCAAATCCAGCCCGCTCTTAAAAACTTTGCAACTAAATTATTTAAATTAGCAAGAAGATAACAGTTACGAGCTACCACAGTTTTAAATATTCTTCATTTTGTATGTCCTATGCTTAATATTATTGGCTGGCTTTGCTTTTTTGACAGGCAACAACTAGTGTAATTTTTGCAATCCATTTTAATACTTTAATACTTTTTGCCGTGTGATGTCGGCTAAGAATAGCATCACCCTATTTCTTTCCTGTGGGTGTCGTAAGATGCGACTAAGGGACTCGAGGGTGTGTATTGCAATTTAGGCGATATGCTGACAACCCGTCACTACGGCGATTCACATTTTCCGCATGACCTTCAAATGTTTGTCAGACGTGGCGTAAATGGCCGTTTACGCTCTGCCTACCCCGCAAGGGATTATAGGCGTGATATGTGTATGTATTTTAATACTAAAAAGAAAACTGTTTATAGATTTAATTACTCAAATGAGTATTAATTTTAATTATTACAGATGTATTTGCTGGTCTCCAAAAGGCAAACAGCTAGTGACAGGCAACAGCGATGGCTCTCTCTGCCAATTCAAGCCGGATTTGACCTTGGCCAAGACTGTGCCTCCTCCAAACCTGTTTGAGGGTGCCCCTGCTGAAGCCCTGGCCATCCACTGGATATCCACCTTCCAGTTCGCTGTGGTGTTTAGGAATGCTACTGATAATAGTAGACCAGGTAAGTGGTATTATTTCTCACATACAATATAATGGAATTTTTTTACATTGTTTCTGTTACGATATAAAGTTGATTAGTGTGCATAAATAAAAATAAATTAAAAAATATGCCGCCGCCGAATTAGAACCCGGTAAATAAGGAAACCGTTCTATGCTCTACTAACTAATCAAACGCTAGTAGCACAAACCAACTTATTCGTAAATCCAAATTTAATTTACAAGAATATAAAATTTTAATTCCTGCCATTATATTGGCCTCAATTCAGGGTATAAATTGTTACTTTAAGTAAGGGTTTTCAGTTTCCGACAAATAGGTTTAGAAGATGATAGGAGATATCGAGGTCATGTCATGTCTTATAATTTGACGGAGAATAGGCGTTATCTGTCAAAATAAGGTGACTATGAAAACAATGGCAGCTAAATTAACTAGAAATTGCAAAGAACCCAGTAACTTTTAATTGATATTTGACAGAAAGAGACAGTCCTTATTTAAGGGTTTAAGGTAAGTTCAAATATATTTTTTCCCGGATTGAGGCCACCATTTGGATCCAACCAACGGATCGAACTATTCTTATCTTAGTCCCTGTTGATTAATATTAAAAAATGATCTAAAATTGTGCAATTCCTTTCCACAGTTGTAACAATAGTAAACACACCTAAAGCCGGGCAACCATCTTGCTTCAATTACGAAGATATTTGCTACAGTATGAGCTCCAACAGGCCCTGGTACTATTATCTTCAAAGCATAGTGCAATGGTAAGGTCAATTCATTTTTATTTTTCATTTTATAAGTACCTACACAAAATTATGAACACAAATAAGAGATTTCACTTTGAATGACTTTACCGTGTGTCTTTCAAAAGCAATACCCCATCCGTTGCTGCACTGCGCTCGCCTATCTGCCTACCAAGCGTAATGAATTTGGAAATCTCCACCCAATAGTGGCAGGCAAATGCCCTGCAGGGGATTGTTGTGGGTGTTAAAGAGTGATTTGATTTCACACTTTTTTGCTTCTATTTGCCAAATGATGATATTTTATTTTATTTCTTGTAGGAATGTGATTTTGGCGTCATCGTCCAACAGCATGGAAATCGCGACCCTCGGATCTGCAGACGGATCAAATTGGATACAGTGGTGTCAAGTAAGTGATATTTCAGCTATGCACTAAATAGTAATAAAATTATTATCTTTCACAACCAAGAATACCGCTAATCTACCTATTAATCGATTGTGGAACCCTTTACTATGCTGTTTTTTTACTACGGACGTTTATACGTAGTTTTAATCGTAAAGTATGTTATACATGTCACAGACTTTGATTGCCAAAAATAATGTGTTAAACACATTGCTTAAAAAATTAACGCCGTGGCAAATGGCGTCCATCACCAAACCTATCTACGCTAATTATATGGGCATAATTAGCGTAGATAGGTATATTTCGGTGGTCGGACTGCCTAAAAGAAGAAAAAATAGAAAAAGAAAAAAATTTTATACAAGCATATTTATGTTAGAGTAAGTCTGAAATATCCCTTTGATTATACAGAGCGACGAAGCGAGGCCGGAGCTGCCACTAACAGACAAGAAAATAGAAAACTACCCTGTCGGCGTTTGTATTGACACCTGCGGCATACACCAGCTACCTTGGGGTAAGTCATTTATTTATCCCTCAGTAATGTTTATATGACTATTGGTAATCTGTTATTTTTTATTTGTTTAACCTTTTATTGTACACAATATAACACAAAGGACATAACATATAGAACAATACACAATAGGTCAGCTTATTTTCTAAAAATAAATCTCTTAAACTAGACCTAGGGTAGTGAGAAGGCATAAAGTGAGGCAGTTGACGTGTACAACTTACTTTTTTTTTTTTTTTTTTTTTCATTATTAAAAATCTAACAATATATCGAAAATAAATTAAAATTAGAATAAAAAGTCAAGAATAAAAAGTAACAAATACAAGAATTTAACTACATTAACAACTACATACAAGAATTTAAAACAATTTCAATTTTCAATTTCAATTTATTCAAGCTAAAATTACAAATACATTGTCATACAGGCGTACCCAAGGCGACAATGCACCTAAAACCTTAGTCTAATTTATAAAATAACATTTACTATTACCGTTATTATAAATATAAGCAATTAAGGTCATTATTTTTACAAATTATTAATTATTTATACGAACTCCAAGTCATTATAAAGTCAAACACTCTATTACCGCTTCCGTGAACTCTGCCAACGAGCATTGAAATATGTCCAATTTAATCGACACCTTATTCATAATTTGTAACGCTATCGTTAATGGTGCGTGTTTTAGTACATTGGTCCGGGACCTCGGCACCGCAAAGACTTCACTCCGTGGACCACGTCGTAGTCTTGTATTTGGCACTAGCAACCCAATCTCTTTTAAAATCGACGGATTTGTTATCATCCCGCGGAAAACCTTGAAAATAAACGAAGCTAAGGATAGATTTCTGCGAACTTCTAGCTTATAGTAACCGACCATACCTAGCAAAAATAGAGTGGGGTATATAATTGGATAAGAGGGGTAAACTCCATATTGTTTTTTATACATGTGTCTCAAAAACTTGTTTTGCATCTTTTCAATCATTTGGTTGTATTTCGTTTCTTGAGGGTTCCAAACAATTGAACAAGTCTCTAGTTGGCTTCTTACCAGTGCGTTATATAATGTTTTTATAGCCTTTATATTCTGAAGTTCCTTTGTTTCCCTCAGAACGAATCCTAAATTTCTGTATGCCTTCTTACATATCTTGGTAATGTGTTCGTGAAAAGTTAAATCATTAGTTATGTGAACTCCTAAGTCTCGAACCGAGGTGACTCTTTCTAGCAGCGTTCCGTCGATTTGGTAGTCGTAATGATACGGTTGGTGTGCACGAGTGACAGACATCAAACTACATTTTGATGCATTGAAATCCAATTTATTTTCTTGGCTCCATTTCAACACTCTATCAATGTCCTTTTGTAAAAATTCACAGTTACTTATAATGATAGAAATAAACTTGGACTAATAAAACAAGAATACTTATTACAATAAATAAAATAATAATGTATCCTACCTAAAGTATACCTAAACGTATAACAACTAGGGAAAGGGCTTGAGGCAGGCGTTGGAAGCAACGGCCCATCGCGTTTTAAAAAGAATCTTTCGAATAATTACAATAAAACTAAGGTAAACTTGTTGCAGTAATACTTGGCACTTGGCGAGATCCATATCACATACTTCATTTTTAATCAAAAAGAACAAAAATCACAATGGTCGTATCACCGATGGATGGTGGGGCAAGCGAGTTCGCGAGTGGAAGCCAAACCTCGGCAAGCGAAGCCAGTCAGCCTGCTCCATCCGGCCAGATGGACCGACGACTTAAAGAGGGGGCTGGTAGCGACTGGATAGTGGAAAACGGGATATCGTGCCTTATAGCGTACCCTGGAGGCCTACGTCCAACAGTGGTCTGCTATTCGCTGAAGTATTGTGATGAATCAAAAAGCACTTAACTTGACTAAATTAGCATTTTGAAGATGTGCACCCTAGTTTTTTAGTTTCACGAAATATTCCGACAGTGAATAAATTTTATGGAAGATAATTATTTTTGCCGTGTGACGCCGGTTTAGAATATTATCACCCCATTTCTTTCCCGTGGGAGTCGTAAGAGGCGACTAAGGGACTCGAGGGTGTGTATTGCAATTTTGGGCGATGGGCTGTCACTAAGGCGGTACACAATTTTCCGAATGACCCTCTAATATATGTCTGACGTGGCGTAAATGTCCGTTTCTCTGCCTACCCCGCACGGCGTAACAGGCGTGATATTTGTATGTGTTTATAATTATTTCACACTTTTATATTTCCAACGTGTTACAGGCGAAAATGAGACGCTGCCCCATATGCCAATGCTGCACGTAGTGTCGCAATCTGGTCTTCTTACAATATTCAACATAATCAACATGAAATTTGAAGGCGCTAATGTGTGCACCCCGCCGCAACAGCTGACGCTACTTACGTTACCCAGTAACGGGATGACGAGGTAAGATACACGCCTAAATCCCTTGCGGGGTAGGCACAGCGTATCACTTACGCCACGTCTGACTAGTATTTGAGGGTCATTCAGAAAATCGTGTATTGTCGTAGTGATTGTCGGTCCATCGCCTAAAATTGCAATACAAATATAACCTTTGAGTCCCTTAGTCGCCTCTCGCGACACCCAAGGGAAAGAAATGGGCTGATGCTATTCTAAGCCCACAGCAAAGAGAGGTAAGATAACATTAGAAAAACTGAAGATCTCCTGTCTCTTTCCCTTTGCTTATTTAAATTAAACTATATGCATTTTGAAAGGGAACCTCATTTATGTTTTTGTTGTAGTGATATACCTGGAGAGGCCCCAGTGCAAGTTACATTGCCACCACCCCCGTCAGCTGTTGCGAAGGTAAACATTAACATAACTAGGTTAATCTTTACGTATATTATAAATCTAAGAGTTTGTGTGTGTGTATGTATGTTTGTTACCTCTTCACGCACAAACGGCTTGACCGACGAATTTGGAACACAGGTAGAGTATAACCCGGAATAACACATAGGCCACTTTTTACCGCGGACAAATAACTATTACCACGGGAAAATACGGGAAAATTAGTGGAACCGCTGGGCGGAAATCTAGTAAATAATAAAGCACGATTATATCCTATCGCTGACTGCCAGCGGACAAATGGCCAAGAGAATGCTACGAATTATAGTACTAATACTTAATACGTATTTTATATGCTCCAGCCTCAGCCTATACCAGCTCAACCCGCGCCACCGCCGCAAGCGGCACAACCGCCACCGCAAGCGGCACAACCGCCTCCGCAAGCGGTTCAACCGCCACCGCAGGCGGTACAACCACCTCAATCGGCTTTCTCAAGCGGAGGGCTCTCGTCTATGTTCGGACAGGCCAACAACAGGCCACAGTTTGGCACACAATCGCAGTTCGCACAGGCATTCGCAGGTAACATTACAACTGCAAAGTCATGATTTAACAGTACACCGGATTAAAATAGTAGTTTATGCAACTGTCGTATAATGGGGGTCCATAGAATGCGAGTGATCATAGTTTGACACGAGCAATGCCTAATTAAATGCAGTTGCATACACTATTTTATCTATACTCTCCAAAAAAAACTCAGTTTTACACTTTTCCAAACGTCCGCACCGGCGATTGCAAGGCCCTTTACAAGGTCAAATTCAATACGAGAACGTAATATGGTTTAATATTAATTTTCAAAAATTCTATACTTCAGCAGTTGTTCAGATGTCGAGTCAGCAACTGAACAACAACTTAACTAAACAACTGAACAATATCTGAACAAAATCTCAACAACAACTGAACAACAATCTAATAAGTCCAAACAACAACCGAACAATTACTGTACAACAACAACTGACAGCCGCGGCGGAAGATAGCGATGAGTATTGGCAAAAAAAACTTCGTTTCATTTCTGAACTTTACTGAAGTAAGAACCTTCTCATTATGTCATTACGCTTCTGTAATTTCTATAAAACTGTAATTCCTTTATGCAGAATGCATAAAGTAGGTCTTTATGCATCTGTTTTCGAGTTCGTAATTTGAACATTATGAGACGAGTGTAGATAATAGTAGTTTATCTACACTCGTCTCATAATGTTCGGAAAACAAATTCGAAATCAGTTGTATAAAGACCTGCTTTATGCATTCTTATGCATACTTATCTGCTATAGAAATATCAGTTTTTTCTCAAGCGCACGACCCAAGGATGCCTTTCGATAAAATGGAGAAATAAAAGTGTTCTGTGCCAATACTCAAATATGCCGACACCTTCCGCCACATGTTGTTGTTTAGTTGATGTACAATTGCCGTTTAGATGGTATTCAGTTCTTGTAATCACGTACAACAACAGAACAATAGCTGAACAACAACAGCTGGACAACAGTTGAGAGGAGTGTAGATAATAGTAGTTTATGCAACTGTCGTATAATGGGGGTCATTAGAATGCAAGTGTCTGTTTATCACACGAGGCGCAGCCGAGTGTGATAATAGTTTGACACGAGCATTCTAATGCCTAATTATAGCAGTTGCATACACTATTTTATCTACACTCTCCAAAAAAATTTCAGAAACACTTTTCTAAACGTACGCACCGGCCATTGCAAGGCCCGATACAAGGACAAATTCAATACGAGAACGTAATATGGCTTGATATGAATTTTTGAAAATTCTATACTTTAGCAGTTGTTTAGATGTAGAGTCCTAACAATAACTTAACTTAACAACTGAACTACATCTGAACAACATCTGAACAACATCTGAACAACAACTGAACAACATCTGAACAACTTCGAAACAACAACTTAACATTATCTGTACAACAACTGAACAACATCTGTACAACAACTGAACAACATCTGAACAACAACTGAACAACATCTGAACAACAACTGAACAACATCTGAACAACATCGGTACAACAACTAAACAACATCTGAACAACAACTGAACAACATCTGAACAACATCTCAACAACAACAGAATAAAAACCTATTAAAACAACTGAACAACATCCGAAAAATTACCGTATAGCAACAACTGTCAGGTGCGGCGGAAGATAGCGATTTGAGTATTGGCAAAAAAAACTTCGTTTCATTTCTCAACTTTATCGTATTTAGAGTTTTCTCATTAAGTCATTACGCTTCTGTAATTTATAGTAAACCCTAGTTTTTATAGGCAGAATGCATAAAGTAGGTCATTATGCATCTGTTTTCGAATTCATAATTCGAACATTATGAGACGAGCGTAGATAAACATATATTTTTAATTTATACAAATAGCGGATCGAACACACTGTTATTATGGCCATGTCTTAAGTATAAACAGTACAAAATAGCTTTATTTTTCATTTTTTATTGTAAACCCGACGATAAATATCAGTAGTGTGTGTGGTAAACTATAAAATCTTGTTTGTTTGAATAGCTGCATCCCAAGCCAGTGAACCGCCTAAACCAGTAGAAGTGAAGCCTGCTCCCGTCCAGCAACCAAAACCGCAACCGCAGCCCGTTGCGGTAAGTACCTGCTATATCTTCAATATTCAATTTTTATACGATTTCGTCAATCGTCATTTTTCTCTATGAATGGCAAACACTCCCCACCCTATAGGGGGAGGCCCATGACCAGCAGTGGTCTGTTGCTCCTGTTGATGATTATAATGACAGCTCTATCAGTCGCTGTCCCAATGGCATACAAGTGTTTGGTGGGCACCATGTCACGAACACACTTTATAGTTGAACCATTCTTACAGATTCTAATTAATGTTTATTGAATACCAAATTTTAAAACGCTTCCCGTGTGAGGTATACAATTTTTTCAAGTGCGGACAGGATTTGAACCTGCGACTTTCGCCATTACTAGTGGCGAAGCCTCTTCCTTCGAGAAAATTTGGTAATCAATTTATCGCCGGTTTTCATCTCTTAGACTGCATTCAATCTGAAAAGATAGAATTAGACGTCGCCACTAGTAATGGCGAAAGGCGCAAGTTCAAATCCTGTCCGCGCTTGAAAATTTTGCTAGTTTTCAAAAAGAAATATCTTCATATTTTGTGACAGTAAATGGGGCGAAAACTCAAAGCTTATTGCAGATGGCAGCAGGTGCGACTGTGCCTAACCGCACCAATCAGAAGTAATTGAACTTTGACACATTTTTTGACCAATCACAGAAAAAAGGCACAGCCGAGAGTGGCGCCATTAGTTTCCCAGTTTGCTACCACATGGTTTTTTAAATTTATTCGTTGTGTAAACCTAACCTAAATAATAATATACTCAAAACATACATCCCCAGGGCCAACCCAAGCCACAACAACCACCAAAACCGCAACCCTCACAGGCCACGGAAGTGAACGCGGCATTGAAAGCGGAACAAGAGAAGATGACCAAGTTGAGAGCTGACCAGGAATTGAAGAGTATGCTCGTCAAGGAGGTCAATGACTTCCAAATGGAGCTCCACAAGTTCGTCGTCAGAACTAAGGAGGTGCAGAATAAAGTAAGTTAACCTGTTTTCTAATGGCTATTGCTCAGGCTGTATTTATACTTTGAAGTAGGATTTTATTTTATCATTTTTGAATATATTTTAGTTCTTTTATTGTATGCTCAATAGCAGAACATAGTGATCCTAAATACTGTGAAAACATATTTTTAAGCTACTTATGATTCGCAATAAATGACATTTGTATTTGAATCTGTCTCGTTCAAGTCCGGCCTAGACTAAATGACGACGATTTGCCTCATTTGAATCACATATGAATATCAATAATGTACATTTTTGTTTGCAGTCACATAAGTTTGTAAACGTGATTTTTCATTAATTTTCAGTTGCAACAAGACCTAAACGCGATCGAGCCTAACTTCGTCATACAATCGTTGGACACAGAGAGCCTGAAGAAGGAGTGCGATCTGGAGGATCTTCGCAACGCCATCGTTCAGTTAAAACTAGAACTAGTGCGTGCATGCGCTGTGGTCGCTGAGGCTAGGACGCATGCTGAGTAAGTCGTTTTGGATTGAAGATCGAAAAATTAGACTAAATAATTATTCTATCTAATTTATCGCTGCTGTGTCGCGAAGACACAGTTTAATTGTTCAACGAAAATGTAGAAAGTTCCTTAAAATAAGGGATTGATAATCTAAGATTCCTTTTTTCACATTTTCAGAGCCAAAGATCAACAGTGGACACAAGTAGATCCGCTTACCTCGAAGCGCGTTGCCTCTGTCAAGGTAAGTACTTTTCTAAGGGACCTTTACGCGTAATTTTACTCTACAAATGATAAATATTTAGTAATGTCTATTTTGTAAACATAACTTTTTATTTTACCCTTCTTCTTGTTCATATATAAGGTCCTATTTTAGGGTCATTTCTACTCGTAAAACTGAACAACTTTTCCCAATAAACATAGGTCGAAAAGGGGAAAAAAATGGACTACAAACACATATAAAGTGACACATTTTATTTAAAAAAAAAACATATTTCGACCTATGTTTAATAGGCAAAGTTGATTAGTTTTGCGAGTAGAACTCACTCTAGCATATCTGTACTGAATCAAATATCACCTTATATACGGTTTTTCTATTCAGAATCTGGCGTACTACGTGCAATCTGAATTGGAGAAGGCTCACAAGGCGCTCGACTACAAATGGAACGAGATGTTGGCTCGCGACCCGCAATATAACAAGTTAGTGCAGAATGTTGGTGATTCTAAAGTTTAAACTTTCGCGGTTTTTTACACTATTCATAGTTATAATTCAAACGAGTTCTTACTGAATAACTACTATTATGAGTTCTCAGTATTTTAATCGTCATGATCACGGATAAACTAGTGGAACTGCAAGTGGCTGCTAAGGGTAATCATATCTGTCTACCCTCACTCTTCTTTGTTTGTATGGAACGCAATCGTCACTACCGGAACTCACTCGAAAGTCGTCCTGACAACACACACTCAGCGCATCACATGATTTTGATGACTGTTTAGACAAATTATTCGTCGGTAAGAACCCGTTTAAATTATAACTATGAATACGTTGGTGATTGTTGGTATAAAGTACGATATTTTATGTCAGATATTCCAATGATTCCACTTCATGAATCCAACACCTCACACAACGCTTAAAAACCTGTTTTATCTAATAATTGTCAAAAAAGATGTGTTTTATATATGTACCTATTATGCTATTGTCATCGTGCCTGATCTGAAGAACGATACTTCTTCTTGTAAGAGACAGCTCTAAAATCTCGTGGAATCGTATTACCTGCAAATACTTGTTAAGCAGAATAACTATAGTATTTCATAGATTAAACCTAAAGCAATAAACCTACGAAGGTTTTACACTATTTTACTAACACCCATATAAAAACCTCTTCATGTGATTTGCAGGCCAGGGCAACGCATGATCCGTCCGATACTAGACGATGTGTACCAACCTTTAGTCAAGCAACAGGAAATCTTGAGCAGACAACAAGCGGTATTGAGGCAGCTACGGAACACTCTAAAAGAGGTTGATACAGGGCCTATGTTCAAGTCAACATCTTTGCTTAGGAGCACGCCCTTTAAGAATAAGTAAGTAATAAAATAATACTACGAAAAAAGATTCATCTGTACGATTTACAAAGAAAAGTCTTATTGTTTTTCCGTTTGTCGACCATGAAATAGTAGATGTTCGTTGTCGTGATGCACGGCGCGTGCAATGCATTTTTGATCCCCGTAATATTTGTACAACAGCTAAAATCATCCATCAGCGAATATCATTAGCCTGCCGGCCCGTATCCCAATTTATTTGGAACCGGCTCAACATGTATTTTCATCTCTAT
The DNA here is from genome assembly GCA_027580185.1 of Tuta absoluta. Classification (NCBI taxonomy): domain Eukaryota; kingdom Metazoa; phylum Arthropoda; class Insecta; order Lepidoptera; family Gelechiidae; genus Tuta; species Tuta absoluta. The sequence goes on along the minus strand of JAQAHW010000016.1, from coordinate 8,791,211 downwards.
CAGCTGTCAAATCTTTATTTAGATTATTTTGATTCATATCAATGCAGCGAAGAAAATACTTAGTTATACATTTAACGTTACGTTCAGTATTAATTATTAATACCTAAATCTTTCTGTTATAGGGATCCCCTCACAAAACTAACAAAGAACATTCTCAACATGAGCATCGAGCCTCAAAACAACAAGCCGAAAGACGCCTTATTCACTCCCCAAAAACTCGACGCACTTAGAGACATGCTATCCAACCACAAACCTACAAAAATCAAGCCTGTAAACGTGGAACTTCGGCAACATTTGGCACAAATGAGGATTAACTACGAGAACAGTGTGAAAAAAGCCCAACAGGAGTCCGCGAAGCAAATTGTGAAACCTGAGCCAGTGGTACCACCGCAGCCTGTGCAGGTGAAACAAGTGCAACCGACTAAACCTGCCGTGCAACCTTTTGCACAGCCCTGTAAGTACCTACTTAACTTACATACTTATTTTATAAACATATCTTTAAAACAATAGGTTTTTGCAACCTTTTTAATAAATCGAGTTTTAAAATATTTTGAGACCCTGTCGGAATCAAAAATGTAAAGGTTCTAAAACATGTAAGGGTCTTGTTCTGTAATATTCCCAACTCTTAATTCTAGAAAAATATTCTGATTCTGAGGGTAGCCCATGACCCTTTACAGTTTATTTCAGCTTTGGCTGTGGACCATAGCTGATTACTGGTTATCAAAACCTTACGAGCATTTGCATTTATCGTAAGTTCGTATACAGTTACTAACATTGAAATATTCAAAATTCGTAGACTTGATTTGTCACCAAATTGTATTTTAAAATGCTTATGAAATGTCCATAATCTGCGTGTTTTACAACTTAAACTCTTGTATCATTTTAGCCATGTCAAACATCGCTAAACCCGACCTGATATCGAAGCCAGCACCTGCGATCAACATCCCGTCTTTCACTCCAGTCAACCAAAACGCCAAGCCTGGACTGAACAACGTTGCTAGGACTTTGTTTACTGATGGTAATGTCAAGTTTTTGTGCAGTTTGAAGCTGGGTAAAATGTACTTATGATGTTACACAAGAATTTGTTTCGTCAATTTTGAAGTCATTAAAGAGTGCCTGTCTCTAGCGTGAGAAATTTATGAGGGAAGATGAGCTTTTTAACTGTAAAATTTTTCTGTGCTTGAAATATAAGCTTTGTAAGAAAAGCATTCGATCTGAATTAAATTATAAGTATTTGTATGTACCTGACAAGATTGCGTAACCTTAAACGAGATCGAATGTTCGGACAAACTAGCTTTATTTGATTTATTGCCTTTTTTATTTACCAATAGCAGCTTCTACGCCGCAGCAGCCCCAAGCCCCACAACCTCAAATGAAGCCCCCCACTCAAACCCAGCCCTTACCCTTCGCGCCTCCCGCCTCTATCACAGCATCAGCTAATACCAGGAGCATTCTCAAGGACATGCTGCAGAACAAACAAGCCAATAGCGAGGCCAAGACCGAGGCTAACTTGTTCATGGGACAGAAGATTTGTTCGCCCAGTGCTTTTGCTTGTAAGTATGATTTGTTCTATGAAACCAACCCACATATTGAAGCAGACTTAACTTGACTGTGGCCTTAAAGCACCCGCAAAGCGACTCTATCGATTTGAACTTCACTAACTACCACCAATAGATTTGAAAATCTATGAAAAAAATTACGTACGCTTTATTGTATTCTTTTTTGCAGTTTCTTCCGTTCCATCGTCAACTACCCAACCTACTCAGCCGTTCCCATCAAAACCTATAGCTGATATTAGCAACATGTTCAGCAAATTCACTCCGCAATCCTTCGCACCGGAATCTAAACCTCAATTTGCTGCTCCTAAGACTCAAGCTGAAGAAACTAGCAAGCCGAAAATCCCTGACCCAAAACCGATTGAAATAAAGAAAGAGGAAAAACCTGAAGGTCTATTCCAAATTAAAACACCGGCGCCTTTCACCGCTAGTACTCCAAACGTACCTGACGTATTAAAAACGAATACTCAAGTAGATAAAATTGTACCAAAAGCTGAAAAGGTAGCTGAGTTTTCTAAAGAAAATATTCCCGAAAAGGCTGCTGAGAATATAACTACTCAAAAGAAAGTTGACGCTGACAAAAAAGAAAATGTGCCAAAACCTTTTAGTTTCGCTTCTGGAAAAGCAGCCAGTGCCGGTTCTCTATTTGGTTTATCTACTCCTTTTGGAACGAGCGCCAATGTTGCCAGTAAGTAAAATGACTTGAGCAGTACCTTATCTTACTAAAACATAACCATAATGTATTTCAACAATGAAACTAGACAACCCGAATGACCCTTAAATGTTTGTCACACGTGGCTTAAATGACTGTTTTTACGGGCGTTTATACTCTGCCTACCCCGCAAGGGATTATAGGCGTGATATATGTATGTATGTAACTAGACAACGGTTTTTTAGAATTTTATATCAAATGAATCATTAAAAAAAACTGTACGACCAAAGCCAAAGCAAAGTTCGTAAGGGAAGTCGTAGAAAAAAAATATGTTCAAATAGGCGATATTACGTCTATTTGGCAACCCGTATTTTAAGTAACATTTCTGTGTTTTTTAGCAGACCTAACTAAGCCCACTGAAACAAAATTTGAAAGTAAACCTGAGGCTAAGACTGATGCAAAACCTGATACGAAAGCTGATGAGAAACCTGAAGCGAAGACTGACGCAAAACCCGAAGCACCTAAAGTGGAGAAATCAGAACAAGCGTCAGTGCCATCTTCTAATGCTTCTTCGCTATTTGCTGCGGCTAACGCTGCCTCACCGCCTGGTAAGTATACAATAATACCTGGACCTACTTCTTATTAACTGACTGTAAATTATCATAAATAGTTTAGGATAATTGTATACATAGGACTTTATTTGAAATTGCTATGTTCGTCAAGTTATCCCATAGCAAATTCAAAAGTTTTCTTATATATATTGTTTCTCTGCGAATTTACGGGAAAACAATTTTCTTGATTTATTACGACGATGTTGACAAACAGTTTGGATTGAAACCATACATAACATTTAATCAAACAATAACTGTTAATAATTTTTCAGCGTCCAAACCTCAATCAGGATTTGGAACACCAACTTCGACACCGCAATCGCCACTATTCGGTTCACCAACGCCACCAGTATCCACTACAGAAACGAAGACTGACAAAGAATCTACACCTACCGCTACTACAGCAGCCTCTTCACTATTCGCAAGCGCTGCAGCATCACAAACGTTTGCTAAAACTACACAAGCCGGGTCATTGTTTTCGTCCTCTTCAACAGCTTCAACTGCCTTTGGATCGACGCAAGGATCGATTTTTGGGACAACGCCTACGACTACCCAAAGTTCACCGTCAGTTTTTGGTACAGCTACAGCGCAGTCTGTGTTTAGCGGTGCTGAAACTAAACCAACAGCCTTTAGTGTACCTACGCCGGCGTCTCCGGCAGCTGTGTTCGCATCGGCTAATGCTACTACTCCTACTACAACACCAGCACAACCTGCTTTCGGTTCACCTTCAGGATCCATTTTTGGCTCATCATCACCAACTTCAACCCCAGCATCCGTTTTTGGATCAGCTTTTGGAACGGCCGCTTCAACTGCATCAGCATTCGCTACGAGCACTACAACACAAAGCGTGTTTGGTACTGCTACGACTACCACACCGTCAGTTTTTGGATCGACAGCAACTTCAAGTATATTTGGATCGGGATCTGCTTCACCGTCAGCTGTTTTCGGTGGCGCAGCAACGACTGCTCAAAGCGTGTTTGGATCAACGGCAACTACGCAAGCAGCTTCAATATTCGGCGGTGCTGCTACGACTCAGGCTTCAATATTTGGGGCAACGACACCGGCTACCCAAGCGTCTGTATTTGGCGCGACAACTCAAGCTTCCGTCTTCGGTTCTGCAGCTCCTTCCACGCAGGCTTCCGTATTTGGAAATCCTCAAACCACGCAAGCGTCAGTGTTTGGCAGTCAGCCAGCGACTACTGCTAGTTCGCTGTTTGGAGGAGGGGAGAATCTGTTCGCGGCTGCCAGTATATCGACTACTAGTGCGGGCTCCCCAACCAGTGGAGGAAGCATCTTTGGAGGCGGTGGAGGGTGAGAATTGTCTTATGTAATGCTGGCACTTCCCCTGTTTATTTTCCTCTATCTCTTACAGTCTTAACGTTACCATGGTTTTAACAAAAGAGATAGAGAAACACAAATAAGCCAAGTGAAGTGCCAGCATAAAAACATTAATTTCTCGCTTCTATGTGAGTCAGTTTTGAAAAATCATCGGGTATAATAAAAGATAAACAGCGATCGCTTATGTATTAAATGGCTTGTACTCCGCTTGCCAATCCGTCGTGAGGTATGGTAATAGCAAACAAAACAAAGCCTAGTCCAACAGCGGACTGTTTTCCAGAAGTTTAAGTTGGTATTACCAACTTAAACTTTTAATACATATAAACAATCGCTGTTTATCTTTTATTATTGAAAATTTATTTAACATTCGATTATTTTAATATAAAATACTAAGAATAAGTATCGATGTTGGATGTATCCGCGGATGTATCTTATAAACTTTTTTTCAGATTTTTCACTACATTCAAATCCTTAGTTATCTGTTTTGGTATTTATTTGTTTTCCAGCTACTTATAATTTTTCAAGAACCTAGACTAACCGTTTGAAATTCGTAAATTCAACTTACATTTAAGTACATCTTTTATTATTATACAGATCATCAGGATCCGTATTCGGTAGCGGTGGCAGCAGCCCCAATGTGTTCGGCAGTAAAACATCGTTCAGCCAATCGAATCCCCAAGCGACGGCCATATTCGGAGGTGGCGCGGCCTTTGCACAGAAACCTGCCACTCCTGCTACGAACTTCTGGTCAGGCGGTGGGGCTACTTCTGGCGGGAGTGCGTTTGGCTCTTCTGGATTTGGTAAGATCATTTTACATACTTCGATCTTCTCTCGCTCACCCTTAGTGCTGCTTGCACTACACCAGAATGTTATAACTCGTACATTGCGTGGTAAGTGAGCCAATTCGATACTTAGAACTAAGTTATCCTTACAAGCTGTGCAATGTAAGACGAATTGTCATTGTAAAATACACGATCCCCACTTTTAACATGAAAATTCGATGTCGCTTCGCTCGCAATACGTTTTCTGTTTGTGACTTTGTGTGGTGCCTCTCGCTCTTACTTAGCAAAACACCAGTTTTAACGTGAATTTTCGAGCTCGATACGCTTGCAATACGTAAGGATTTTATTTCGTAGTTAACGCTGTTGCTGATTTCTCTGGTCAAGTAGGAAATAAAACTAAGTATCATTCAATTTTAATTCCGTCTTCGAAGCAGCACCACATTGTGTTTTGTTTAGTTGTTCGTTTGCACGTTTGATGAAAAGAATCCAAGTTTTTGCTTGAGGATATGATCCCGAAAAGATTTATTCAGTAGGTAAGTAACTGAATTTAGATATTTTAAATTGTTGTTTGAAAATGTTTGTTCCTTTATTTTTGTGGTTCTTTGTAACTACATACATATATCACGCCTATAATCCCTTACGGGGTAGGCAGAGCGTAAACGGTTGTAAATATCGGACATTTACGCCACGTCAGACAAACATTTAAGGGTCATTTAGCATATTGTGTATCACCATAGTGACAGGTTGTCAGCCCATCGCCTAAATTTGCAATACATACCTTCGAGTCCCTTAGTTGCTTCTCACGACACCCACGAAAGAAATGGGGTGATACTATTCTAAGCCGGCATCACACGGCCTCGGATCTTTGTAACTACTTAGATTGATTTATGTGTTTTGTTACAATGCTTATGTGTTAATAAATAAATAAACCATTTTCATAACATAACGTATTCGCGTAGCGTATTCGCAGTGATTCGTACCTAAAAGTCATCCTATCTTTGACGCAAAATGTAACTAATAATGTAATTTTTTATCCTCTGACAGGTCAACAAGCTACAACCCAGGCATCTTCTATATTCGGGGGAGGCACCGGGGGCAGTTTCAGTTCGCCTTCAACTGGCACGGCTTTTGGCAGCCCTGCGCAACAAACTTCAGTGTTTGGCTCTCCACAGCAGCAAGCTGGTAAGAACCTAACTCCTCGATAATTGTCATGGTTTTAAACTCTTAATTTTGGAAAGACACACTTTAATTTAATAGATATAATAATATGAATTACTTTTTTAAATTTCGGATACCACATTCTTAAAGCGCGTTTGATCCTTACTCCTACTTATACTCTTCATTGAAAAATATGTTTCGATAATCGTAATGATATTCATCTCTATTTTTGGAAAGACATACTTTAATATAATAGAGATAATAATATAAATTACTTTTTTAAATTTCGGATACCACATTCTTAAAGCGCGTTTGATTTCGAGTTTGGGACCGCTTCTACTACTGGTATTTCTTACCGTATATCATACATAACAGTACGTTAAAGAAAAACATTATCTTAGTGACGTCATTAAATTTATTTATTTTTTTAACCGTTTATTGTACACAATATAACATTAAGGACATAACATATAGAACAATACACAACAGGTCAGCTTATCTCTTACAGCAGACCTAGGGTAGTGAGAAGGCATAAAGTGAGGCAGTTGACGTGTTCAACTTACTTAGTATGATAAAAATAAATAAATGTTTTTGTAGTTATTATTATTTAGTGAGAGCTAAAAACTTCTAATGCGTTTCATTCTAACAGCTCCAGCTTTTGGTGGATCTCCAGTTTTTGGTTCAAAACCAGCTTTCGGTCAACCAGCAGCGTAAGTCATTTTCATAATATTTTTTTAGAAATATTCTTTATTTTTGGACTATTGCGATATTTTGTGTTTCCTACGAGTATAAGTAAAGATAAACATAGGTTAGCCGTGTCATGCCGGCTTCTATTCTAATAGCACCACCCCATTTCTTCCCCTTGGGAGTCGTAAGAGGCGACTTAGGGACTTGAGGGTGTGTTTTCTAATTTTAGGCGATCTCTCTCTCTTTTCGTGTGGGACACCGAGTCTTCCAATGACGGCGATGTCATCCTGTCACTATGGCGATACACAATTTTCTGATGGACCCTCAAATATTTGTCAGACGTGGCGTAAATGTCCGTTTTTTGCGGCTGTTTGCGCTCTGCCTACCCCGCAAGGGATTATAGGCGTGATGTGTGTGTGTGTGTGTGTGTGTGTGTGTGTGTGTGTGTAAACATAGGTGCAGAGAGTAAGAAATATAGCAAAAATCTTCTCTTTTGGTAATGGAGCTGAAGAACTTATTTCCCATAAAATATGTTTAATCTGATATTTCTTTCTTTCTATGTTGTAATACTGAAATTCAATTTGCAACTTGATTTGCTTGAATCACTAAATTGACTAATTTTCATAAATATTTTTATTGTTATTAGCTTCGGCTCACCTCCTAGCGGCGGCACTAGTTTTGGCTCATTCAGCGGCGGCTTCAACAAGAGTCCTAGCAGTGGGTTTGGGGCCCCGGCCGCTTTCGGGGGACCCCCTGCCTTTGGGGCCCCCGCCTTTGGAAGTACTTCCCCTGGGAAAATGTTCGGCGGATCTTCGCCTCCTCCAAGTAAGTAATTACTACAGTGAAATATTGTTTCGTGGAAAATCGTTCCTTAGGATTATTTTATCTTGTAATATAATTGCGCATTTCTACATAAGCTGAATTGAGCAATGTAGCATCAAATAAAACATTATTTTGATTTTTCTGCTTTGGTTGGTAACCACAGAGTATTATTTTTTCTATGTTGGAAGTACACTCGAACGAAAATATTATGCTAGCTTAGAATAGCATAATCACGTAATTCTTTCTAGTGGGTATCGTAAGAGGCGGCGCCCATATCTCATTCTCAAATATTTGTAAGACGTGGCAAATTTTATATAGGGTGAAATTTAACTAGTGACCGATGACAAAATCTCAAGACGGGCTGGTAATAAGGAACAACTTTCTCAAAGGAAATTAGGTGGAAGTATGACAAAAATATTTTTAGTTTCCATAGTAACTCAAATCAGCTGATTGGCAATTTTGTATGGGACTTTTGAATGGGATTTTTTTTTGTATTTCACCAGCCCGTACTGAGTTTTTACTATTAGTAAAATTTCACCCTATGTAGGCAGGCATTGTGCATCTAGTATTTTTTCGCAGGTTTTGCGTCGACCCAATCCAATGCTACGTTTGAACAACTAGCGACACAGAACACCCTTACATTCGGCAACTTGGCGCAGCAAACCCCTCAGCAACCCACCCCTGCTCCTAGTTTCAATGCGTAAGTTTACTTTATTTGAAACGCTCGCTCATTAGTTCCAGCTTTTTTTTAGTTCTGGACCCTGTAATTTTGAGTGTATGGTGGGGAGCAGGAGCTCATCCGGAGAAGTTTTGTGGTTGTTCAAACAACCAGCTCAATCGAACCCTTGGGAAGAACGTACTGGACTGAATCTACCCGGCACGTGCCGGTAGTTCCCAAAATGGGGAACAAATGAGGGACCTCCGCGCCGTCGGCCGGCGGGGGCGTCGGCTGCTTGAGGAACTTGTGGAGTGTGATCTACTCGCAATGGCTGCAGCAGTGGCTACTGTGATTTCATCATCTTCTTCCGAAAGGACGTGGATTGGTTCCAGCTCTTACTGCCACTGCCATATACCCTTTTTACCGTTCTCCCCAAAAACGTTCACTGCAACTGTCGTCCCCATCAGTCACCTTCTAACTTTGCCTAACCTATCTGGCGGCCATTTGTCCCCCATCTTTTCCTCTTCAACTCATCCTCCTAACTAACCACTCCTCTCATCCGTCCCCACTCACTGCACACCATAACCGCTTTTTTTTCAGCTTTAAAATGTCCCTTTACTCCTCTTTCTCTAACTGCCCCCGCTAATTTACATCCCATTTTCTAACTTAGCTCCGAAATGAAGCTGCGTCTGATGAACACTAGTATGTTGTCTGGCCAAAAACTTATCATTTGTTTCTTTCCACAGGTCTCCATCATTCACTGGCTGGCGCGGCTGATGTCAATATTACAAGAATCGTAGCAGCGGTGCCATCAGGAAGAAATAGTGACGAATATTTACACTTTGTGATTGTGACCCATTTGTGAGCACCGGGAAATTACTGGCATTGGCATATGACACTTTAGAACAAACTGCGCGATCGTTCAACTTTCCTAACAACTAACCATTTACACTCGGTTTATTTAAACCGACTGTAAAACGAATCTTAAAAGAGTTAATCAAGATAATAATATTGTATTCTTAGACGTAATTAATAAATTAATAATTATTTACGAATGCTTAACAATTTTTATTCATGTTTTAAATACGTAAATTATGCTAAGGTTCCGGAAAAAATTCAATCTACTTTTGAAGTGGATTCGTTAGTCGACCGAAGCTATAAGAAATCTGTTTGTTAGTAAGTTATCGGAATATATAATGAGTTCATCCCGAGTTTAAAAGTTGGACCATTGAAAAGTTTCGTCTGGTACTAATGAGCGAACGATGGAATATTGAATAGAGAGTTCGTCTGCTTGCGCACTTGGAACGGGAGACGTATTTTTGAATTAGTAGAAATTAGATTTCGAAGGGCCGCCGCACAGTAATTGCCGTTTATCGCGAGCGACAGCCCGAACCCTTTTCACTAGAACCTGAAAGAAACTCTTTTGTAATTTAAATAACGGTGACATTAGCTTGAACGAAAAACGGCCCTCACGGTTGCAGGGCGACAATCGATGTTTGTCATTCTATGCACAATCACCTTTATTTCAATTATGGACGGTTCAATTTCGGATTTCTATGAAAAGTGTTTTTGGCAAAAACGTATGTTTAGTCTGCGGATACACCAGTTGCGGCAATACGCACACATATTCTACTATTCGAATCCATCCAGGAATATCTGCGACATCAATGAATTCGTGTAGTTAAATATTTTAGCGAGTGGTTAGAACAATCGTCTAGACATATACATACTTAACTCAATAAAACAAAGTATAGAATTTTGTAAGTACCATAATTACGTTTTTCACTGCCTGCAAAAGGCAAAAATTTTACCATAGATAGAAATCGAAAAAGGGACAATAAAAAAGCATCGAATAGGTAGTTAAAATCGGTTAAAGTGCTCTCACTCAATCAAGTTAAGGGTCCAGCAACCTGCAGTTTTGCGAGTGCCATTCGATTTCAAACTAACAAAGCACTTGCAAGTAAGTGCATACGCGTGACTATATTTAAGAGAAATACCTACTTTTTTATTTGCTTTTGCAGTGTAGGTATTTAAAGTGCTATTAGCTCCTAGGTAGGTAGCCCGTATCTTAACGTGCCATCGAAATAAAGAAATCTCTATGAGATTTTTGCCAGGTTGATTATGGATATTGCAGGCAAGGTACATGGTTGTCCGTTGTCCGTAGCGGAATCTTTAAAGCCAGATTTTTTCGAAACAAAGCCCTAACATCGATATAGGTACATCGTGTTGTGCATTATATACTTTCCGCAACCGATGGACAGCAAACTTCTTGTGTTTTGTTTGAGAATTGTTGGGGAACAACACTAGCATTATACAGAGTTTTTGTGTTGTTTGTCGACAGTGTCCTATCCCGCCCTAGAAGATAGAGACACAGAGTAAATACCGGGTATGCATAAGAGATACGAAAGTTATAATTATTCCGTTCCATGTTTCGGAAGGCACACGCACGGTCATCTTCACTGCAAAAAAGGCCTAATCCTCTATCCTGAACGAGCGTCGCATCATCCAGGAAGCCGTTCAACGCCGTCGCATTTGATAATTTATCTGCGATGACACAATTTAACGCGGCCATTGTCTACGTCAAAGCAAAAAATTGGACCTAAAAAACACTTTGAACCATCAAAATATTGACAGCAGGTCAAGTGAGGTCAGGAACCGCTGGTGCGCTATTTTTGGTTGGTTTGTTGTAATCTTCATAATCATAAGGTTCTGTCCAGGGGGCAGTTGCTCTAAAAGTGAGGCTATGGTTTCTGTAGGGTATTTCTCCCGCCAGAGAGTAAGTCGGTTTTGAGAGGCTACACCATCTAAGGGAGGCACTTCTTTGATGAATCTGTGCCGACTTTTAAGTTTTTGAGACACCGGGGCGTAGTCATACATTGGGTGCCTCAAATCCGCCTCTTTTTTTGATCTCTCGCTTCGGCTCACCACTTCTCTGCGAATGTCCGAGGGGGCTATACCAGCTAAGAAATACAGCATTCCAACGGGGGTTGGTTTAAGACAACCAGTAATAATGCGGCATGTGTAATGCTGTGTCCACCAGCTGAGTATGTGCGGAACGGCTCCATACCGGGCTAGCGTACTCACCTGCAGAGAAGGATAGTGCCATTCCAGTAGTCCGCAAGACGTGTGGCGAAGCTCCTCACTTTGTAGATGTGAGGCGATGCAAGATATTGTTACGCGTGCCCTCATTCTGTTTGGTGTTTGCACAGTGTTGCTTGTAAGTAAGTGCTCTGTCCAATGTAATACCGAGGTATTTCGGATGAGGGCAATGAGCGATGGGCACGCTTTCCCATGTTATGTTTAGAGTTGACCTAACTTCTTTATTACGAAGGTGAAAGACAAATGACTGGGTTTTCGACGTTAGGTAATTCTGCTCATAGTAGTTGCTTAGGTGGTCAAGTGCTGCAGTCAGATTCCTTTCAACCTCATCGAATGACGTTGCCTGAGACGCTAGTGCCAGATCATCGGCATATAGAATACTGGTTGTATGTGGTGGTCTGGGCTGGTCATTTGTATAAATGTTAAATAACATTGGCGCCAGCACACTACCCTGGGGTAAGCCGTTTTTCTGTACTCGCCATCTACTTTTTTCGTCCAGAAGGTGAACTTGGAAGCGGCGATTGCGAAGTAGTTCACTAAGAATCCTCGTGAAGTTGTGGTTGCCCGTTTTCTCAGTTACCTTCCACAACAACCGCTTTATATTTACTGTGTCATACGCAGCCGACAAGTCAACGAAGACAACGCCTGTTACTACCAACTCAAACCCATCCTCAAGATGTTGCGTGAGGTTTAAGGTTTGGTTACAGCAGGATTTCCCTGGTCTAAAGCCGGCTTGTTCAGGAGTGAGCTTATAGCGCTCCAAAACGCGGTTTTACCTTAGACTAGGGAAAAAAGAGTGGACTTGAAATACCTACGAAAAAAACGTGCATACCTACACTCGATCTGTCACAAATATGGCGGCATGCCATAGTGCTGCACTCATTATTACCTATGGATCTTGGATAAAAACTTATCGATAGTTGTATGTGCGGTGCTTACAGCAGTCGGAACTTATTAAACTCGATCATCTAAAATTCTGCAATATTTACATCTACACATAATAAACATTAAAGATTTGTCTTTTTGTGTGTACCTATGTAATCGATAAACACTGAAACTGCTACACCAATTATTAATTTTATATGAGAGTTACAACATTCCAGATTAACATGGCTACTTTTTACCATAGGAAAATATCTTATTCCCACGGGAAAACAGTTAACAGCATGGAAACCGAGAGGTCGCAAAAAAATAGCAGGTATTACCCAAATTAGCCGAACCACATCTTTGCCACATTTCTAGCATAAATTAAAATGAGAGAGTAAAAAAAATTCGTTGCCTGCCGGGGCTTGAACCCGGGACATGTGGATAACCAACCCACTAATTCTAGCATATTAGATACGTACATGGACAAATTTATGTCGGCAATTGAGGATCTGGAATTCCTGACAGAGGTGACACCAGGTGCACAGCTAAACTTTACAGGGCTATTTTTTATTCACCCAGGAAAATTTGCAGGGTGATTCTACTCATGATTCTGAACAACTTTTACTATGGGGCCATTTGCGAAATCACTTCAAAAAAATCAGCTGTTCCATACATTTTGATCGTGTAGGTATTCATTTTTGTATGGAACAGCTGCTTTTTTTCGCTATTTCGCAGGCGGTCCTTTAGTAACAGTTGTTCAGAATCATGAGTAGATTCACCCTGCAAATTTTCCTGGGTGAATAAAAAACAACCCTGTACTTATAAGATGAGATACGATTTAAGGTATTTTAGAAAAAAATGTTCAGCACGACAGGCTGCTCCTGCTGGTCAATGAGGGTCTGGCGATCCGCTATATACATATGCATATCACGCCTAGTATCTTGTGGGGTAGGCAGACGTAGGCTTGATATCAATAAAACAAGAAATCCATATTTTATGATAGATTTATTAGAATCAGTACCTATATACAAATAATAGCAAAATTTATACAACTAATACAATTGTTCTAATTGTAATTAAGATCTAAATATATATTTTTTTAAATATATAATAAAAATATTTATTTTTCATATATCATAATAGCCTACTTATTGATACATACATACATCACGCCCATAGTCCCTTGCGGGGTAGGCAGAGCATAAACGGCCGTGAAAAATGGTAATTTACGCCACGTCTGACAAAAGATCGAGGATCAATCAGATAACTGTGTATCACTATAGTGATAGGTTGTCAGCCCATCGCCTAAAATTACAATACACACCCTCGAGTCCCTTAGTCGCTTCTTACGACACCCACGGGCAAGAAATGGGGTGATGCTATTCTAAGCCGGCATCACACGGCAAATTATTTACTTATTGATAAATGTTAATTAATACCAATTGTAATATCATTATATTGGTAATCTATTGGTTATTTACTTAACCCTAGAGTGGGCGCGCTATGAATGAATGAATTTTAAAAGCAATACTTACCAACAACTCACTTGAAGGCAAAGCATCGTCTTGTTACATTTAATGTTCGGTTAAACCATTTATCTTTGAAATGCAGGGAACAAATGAAAATATCTTTGGTCATAGTAATTAAATTTTCGACCCCAAGTATATCTTCTTTCTTTCGGCCACTGCTTTCTTTGTTCTTGACGCCTTGGCAATCTATAATCATAAAACAATTCGGCTTTAAGTGTGCCCGCATTTATGACACTAAACTTCATACGAAAAACTTCGAATGTATGCGTGGGCACGATTCAAAAGTAAAGCAATAAAGGGGATCACAATTGTTTCACTTATTTAAATATGATATCGATAAATTGAAAATGCCGTACCCCAACTCTATATACTATGATGAATGATTTTCGCAAAAAATCTCGGAATATCTTTTGTATAGCAGCAGATGATTATAAAAACGTAAGCGTTTCTTTAAAAAGTTTCTCACAGCTACCACAATCTTACAAAATAACAGGAAATACAACATATTTTAAATCAAATCGGTTACTTACCTGTGCAACGTTATCTTTTGATGTTTATTGTTGCTTTTCATGCGGCATCCCAGCACACTGCACCTACCCATATTAATATTATATTCTTCCAAGTTTTATCACTTTGAATAAGCTCAAATTTCACATAAAACACAAATATTCTTAAAAATTCCTCGATATTTACACGCGGGATGACAACTGACGTACTTTCATCTGACAGAGACTAAACATGGCGGCCGGCCGCAGTGTTGCTATTTATGGTAATGATAAAACATTAGTTGTCCTTTTTTTCATACTGTAATACCCATAAGTTAAAAAGAGACGCAGATATGTCTAAGTTGTACTCTTTTAATGCCGAGTCCACTCTTTTTTCCCTAGTCTAAGGGTTTTACGAACTGTCAAAGTATAAAAGAGCGACGAAAGATATATTATCCGTGGTCCATTGAACGCGCCCCTGCTCTATAAATTATACTTTATTAATAAACTTAACGAAAATAAGACCAAGACAAAGCGGCACATCTTTAGAAATCGCAAATATGATGACACTGTCTTTCGTTCATTCACTTCGCCAAACCGTCGCGGCCGAGGTGTGTTAGTTTAAATTTTAATACAAAGTTATCTTATCCGGAGCACGTTGAACGTACACTTTCAGCGGATCGGATGCAAGCGAATGAATGAAATTCGATTTTTGAACGAAAATGAAGCTGTCACTGGCATGTCATAGTGGGGCGCAATCCATTCGTTCACTCACCATATTATCTGTGTGTGCTGTGTTGCGAATTTGTGATTGCATAGAAGCAAATTTTCTAATTTTTCTACTGCTCTTATTGTGAAAAACTGATGTTATGCGAGTCATGGTTACATCGCTTTAGTTCCTTTCTCAATAAGAGGCCCACGTGCACTTCTGGCAATATTAAGCAAGGAATCAGTGTTACATTATGCTACGAACTTTGCTTGTATTAATTTGTTTGTTTTCCTTGTTTTATCGAGTCAGTGCCAATGACGATGCAGTGCTAGTGGACTGCAGTACCTTACGACTTGGCCAGTACCTCTGTCCAGACCCCAGTATCAATCCAATAGACCCTGATACTCAACAGTTCAAAGGATGTATGAAAGGAAAAGATATCCCGTCAGAAGGCGAAGCAGAAGGTACAAATTGAGTGTGATAATGCGTGTGTTGTAAATTCTACATAAAATTTGACATTATTTACCTTGTTACAGTGCAATGCATTGCTGCAGAGAGGTTACTATGCAATGAAACAAAGTCCCGTACTTTTAAAAAGAAAATGCCTTGCAAGTGGACGTAAGTATTCCAAATTATTTGTGAATTCGCCTGCTGAATAATGTTTGACTTAAGTGTAGCGACCAACAGGTAATGCTGCCAAGCCACTGCATATCCTGCCTCAGGTTGTTGGATTGGAAGATGTGTTTAGTCTAAAGTAAATTCTTTAGATGCATATTTATTCCAAAACATTTGTCTAGCAACATTGTCCCTATAAAAAAGTGTTCCAACAAATTTAATGTAATTGAAATGTGCCTCAAAATAGTTTAGACACAAAATATTCCCAAATGATTATGCACCTTTTTCACACAACATTAGGGATTGTCCAAAAATTTCACAATACATTTTATCTACACTCGTCTCATAATGTTCGAATTATGAATTCAAAAACAGATGCATAATGACCTACTTTATGCATTCTGCCTATAAAAACTAGGGTTTACTATAAATTACAGAAGCATAATGACTTAATGAGAAAACGCTTAATACGATAAAGTTGAGAAATGAAACGAAGTTTTTTTTTCCCAATACTCAAATCGCTATCTTCCGCCGCACCTGACAGTTGTTGTTGTACGGTAATTTTTCGGATGTTGTTCAGTTTTTTAAATAGGTTTTTGTTCTGTTGTTGTTGAGATGTTGTTCAGTTGTTGTTCAGATGTTGATTAGTTGTTGTTCAGTGTTGTTCAGTTGTTGTTCAATTGTTTAGTTATTTGCTGTTGAGACTCGACATCTAACCAACTGTTAGTAAAGAATCTTCAAAAATTCATATCAAGCCATATTACGTTCTCGTATTGAATTTGACCATGTATCGGGCCTTGCAATCGCCGGTGCGGACGTTTGGAAAAGTGTTCAACTGAGTAAATTTTTTAGAGTGTAGATAAAATAGTGTATGCAACTGCATATAATTAGGCATTAGAATGCTCGTGTCAATCTATTATCACACTCGGCTACGCCTCGTGTGATAAACAGACACTCGCATTCTAATGACCCCCATTATATGACAGTTGCATAAACTACTATTGTGATTTGTGTTATGTACCTAACTTTTTTTCAATTTTAAGTTTTGTTTTCCACCGAACAAGTACAATACTCGCAAGTTCATGACCATCCTGAAAATATGACGGATGCTCATGAATTCGCGTGCAATGTAAATTTTGGTTGCATCATTTGTGGACGACCCTTCTTCCACAAAATGTTTAACCTATCCTTTATTTTTTCAGGAATGGCTACTCACTGAAAGTTGCACTCCTACTCTCTGTGTTTCTTGGCATGTTTGGGTTAGACAGATTCTATCTGGGCTATCCTGGTATAGGATTAGCCAAGCTATGCACATTAGGGTTCATGTTCCTTGGCCAACTTCTGGATATTATTCTCATAGCTGCACAGGTTTGTAAATAAAATTCAATTTTTATAGATGAAGCTATTGATCCTATAACCAGACATTATAAAAAACCAAAGTGGTCATTCATGCTAAAATCACAAAAGAAGATGACTTTTGTGGTGCAATGACAAGACTTTTTCTTTGGAATAGGGTTCAATGTCAATCTGAATCTAATTTTTTTTTCTTTGTCAGGTTGTGGGACCTTCTGATGGCTCAGCATATGTCATACCATATTATGGAGCTGGTGTTTCAGTTGTACGGAGTGACAACGAGACATACCTGTTACCACAAGCAGACTGGCATAACATCACTTGACAGTGGGGTACCATCTCTTTTGAAGTTGTTGATGAGGACTATGAATGGACATAACATTATGTGGATTGTTTTATATTGTTGTGTTGGTTGTGTACCATTTTGATCTTATTATGATAGTATTGAAATGATAATCAAAGAAAAGGCTGCATTGTCACTACCAAAGTATGCTTGGAGTTTGTACACAGTAGATTTGAAACCCTTTTTGGACTTTACTTTGATTGTGACAACACAATTCAACTTTGATCAATGTAACTTTGTCCAAGCATACCTTGATATGATAGTGTCAGTCAATGCAGCTTTAGTTGCCTTTAATAGGTGAAGTGCTCTTCTGAATTTATAATTTTTGAAGAGATAAGCATAATACCATGTAAATATAAACAGGCTAACTTATAAGAAATAAATTATAAACTATATCAAATTGTATTATTAAAATGAACATTTACCTTAAAATGCTCCCATAGGCTAGGTGCTGCCCTCATCACCTAAAAATTCAGGTTTTTTACATACTTCAATCTCCTATAGCAGATTTTGGATTAATTATGTTTTCATGCCGTGTGATGCCGGCTTAGAATAGCATCACCCCATTTTTGACCCACGGGTGTCGTAAGAGGCGACTAAGGGACTCGAGGGTGTGCATTGCAATTTTAGGCGACGGGCTGACAACCTATCACTATAGTGATACACAGTTATCTGATTGACCCTCAAACTTTTGTCAGAAGTGGTGTTAATATCCGTTGAACGGCCGTTAACGCTCTGCCTACCCCGTAAGGGATATAGGCGTGATTTATGTATGTATGTATGTTTTCATTGACTTATAAATTTTTGTGATGAGGTCAGCACCTAGCGTATCGGAGCATAAAACAAATAAGTATGCATTGGATAAAACTTAGCTAGATTCTATAGACTTTTTCTTTTCTTCTATAGCTTCCATTTCTGGCATAGGAGTATCAGCTGTAGGTGAAACAAGTGTGAATATTACTGGTATGCTTGATAGAACAGGGTTGTCATGTTTCTCCAGTAATCTTATCCATGATAGTAATGAATCTCTTGAAGATGTACCTGGAAAGGAATACATAAAAATAATGGTATAAAATATATTCCATGGCAAACTTAGCAAAGCAAAAATCTAACACCTGTGTATAAAATAGTTATAAAACTACAGGCTACAAGCTTACAGGTGAAATTCTTGGTACATTGTGTAGCCAGTTTAAATTCGTAGCATGTAGTTTGATAATATTGGGCACTGCTGGAACTAACTTTCATTTGGGAACTATAATTATTTTTATCTACACTCGTCTCATAATGTTCGAATTATGAATTCGAAAACAGATGCATAATGACCTATTTTATGCGTTCTGCCTATAAAAAGTAGGGTTGACTATAAATTACAGAAGCGTAATGACTTAATGAGAAAACTCTTAATACGATAAAGTTGAGAAATGAAACGAAGTTTTTTTTTCCAATACTCAAATCGCTATCTTCCGCCGCACCTGACAGTTGTTGTTGTACGGTAACTTTTCGGATGTTGTTCAGTTGTTTTAATAGGTTTTTGTTCTATTGTTGTTGAGATGTTGTTCAGATGTTGATTAGTTGTTGTTCAGATGTTGATTAGTTGTTGTTCAGTGTTGTTCAGTTGTTGTTCAGTTGTTTAGTTATTTGCTGTTGAGACTCGACATCTAAACAACTGTTAGTAAAGAATCTTCAAAAATTCATATCAAGCCATATTACATTCTCGTATTGAATTTAACCATGTATCGGGCCTTGCAATCGCCGGTGCGGACGTTTGGAAAAGTGTTCAACTGAGTAAATTTTTTAGAGTGTAGATAAAATAGTGTATGCAACTGCATA
The DNA here is from genome assembly GCA_027580185.1 of Tuta absoluta. Taxonomy (NCBI): domain Eukaryota; kingdom Metazoa; phylum Arthropoda; class Insecta; order Lepidoptera; family Gelechiidae; genus Tuta; species Tuta absoluta. The sequence continues at coordinate 8,772,117 of JAQAHW010000016.1, read as the reverse complement.
TAATTATGCATTAGAATGCTCGTGTCAGTCTATTATCACACTCGGATACGCCTCGTGTGATAAACAGACACTCGCATTCTAATGACCCCTATTATATGACAGTTGCATAAACTACTATTTTGCACTTACCCGTAGCACATACAGCTACTATGGTTCCATCATCTTGTTCATGCACAGTGCATTTCACTGAAGGCAGTTTTGTGCTGCCAATGTACCCTGGTATTCCTGGAGGTTTCTTTATGTTTGATACATCTGGAAAGAAAATTGTTGAATATACAAAAGGAAAATCTCTTCCAGGCAACTTAGGTACAGGAAATTATTAGGCACACACACATACATAGTATATTGCACTGTAGGTACCCACATGGAAAAGGGAATCTATGCAAAAAACTAGAAGCTTAATAGAAGATTGGTGATGGGATACATTAGTTTCCCTATATAGTTTGCAGTAAAAGGCTTACATAAATGAAAGAAAAAGCTGTAGACAAGTATTGTAAATCATACCATCGGGATCTGAGTCATCTTTGGGCTCTGGCCGTGTCTTGCCGAGTAGTAGAAAATATGTAACAATTTGATCTTTTAAGTAAACTGTGAATGGTCCTCTGACCACCAACGGTTCATTGGGAGGTTGTTCAGCTAGTAATACTCTCTGGGCTTGGCTTTGAGCACTGACTACCCAGGTCTTATCGAGTGAGGCCTCTATTTCTTCTGTCTGTAAACAAATGATATAAAAAATTATAGATAGGTTCTAAGCTGGTAAAGAAAGAAGTAACAGAAGTTAATCATACAATAATAGAAAAAAATACAAAAATAAGTGCTCACTTGCCAAACATCCACTTTAGTCTCTGGATCAACTGAAGTTATTCTGTGTATAGCGAGTTTTGCCAGTTCCAATGTATCGTTTGGTAGCTGGTCTGGTAAGTACCAAGGACTCAGGTTTTTAAACTTCGGCATCCAGTACATCATACGCCAGAACTTTCTTAGTGGGATACCTCGACGACCAAATACGTTTAACAGTTGTTGCTCCATTTCTGAGTCTGGCATTACACCTAGAAGTAGGAAACAGAAATAAATATAAATTACGTTCCATGTCTTATTTAATAAGAAAGTAAAGAACACAAATATTACCATTGTCTTCCATTTGTTCTAATAAGTCTACAGCGCATTGCTGTTGTTTTGGATAGTGCATGAACTCTGCTTGAAAAATATTCGTAGGAATAAACTTTCCTTTGGGCAGCACATCCACGAGAGCCTTGTAAGCTTCCAAGTCCTTATTCACACCGAACTCTTTCATTCTGTTCATCGCTGCATAGATAAATTCAACATGACCTCTCCGCCTGTTGTCCGTTCTGTCTTCATATATTTTGATTGCATCTAAATATGCTTTTTTGTCCTTAATTGGTTTACTATAAAATGGGTCGTACACTGTTACACCTTTTTCTGTGTTTTTCCACCTTCTGAAAACTATACTTGCAGATCTACTCCTCAAAATGCTTGCTAAAATATTGGATGCCATTTGAGGTTATGTTAAGGCAGCAGTTATATTATATTAGTTTGCCCCCAGACACTACATGCGACAAGAATACGGACTTGTTAAATAAATAAGCCACTTCTGAAACAAAACATGTTGAATTTTCTAGTTTGTCTTGGGTTTAGTATTGTTATGTTTGACGATCAGCTGTTTTCATAACCTATGAAATAAACGTTTTTTTTATTATTATTTTGTCCATTGGACAGGCAAAAAACAATACAGCCTCGTCTTCAGTCAGTAAGTCATAACCACCGCTCACGTTCCAATAATGCTCACTGGAACACGGGAATATCAATGGTGCAAACTAAGATTTGACAGCTGATGGAGATGAATAGAAAAAAAAAACATGTTGCGCCGACCTCAAATAAATTAGGATAAGGGCAGGTAAATGATGATGATGACTTTATAGTTCTTCACTGCCGCCAGATTATAAAGTAATATCACCTCACTCACACAATAATAAAATAACGACGAAAAACCAATTTAGAAAAATAAGAAATAAAAGTGTTACGTCTGAAACCTCTTGTTTCCCGCCATGAACGGTCTCTCTCTATCAAAATGAGTGAATGGTTTATGGGTTGTGTTGAAACATTATATACAACTTTTTATTATTAAGACTGTATTTGTTGTCAATAAACTGTTGCGTTTGAAACAATAAAAAAAATTAAAAATGTAAGTACGTTTATTTGTAATGTAAAGTTTCTGTCTTTGGGAATACAAAGCTCCACACCATTCGTTTCATTTTCCGTTCGATCTCACTCATCCAACCAACTCCAACTCACTCACTTACTCTATTCACTCAATCTCAACTCAACTCAATCTCAATCAGCAAACAAAACAAAGTAAGTTAGTTTAAATTTTTCTTGGGTGAGGAGTGGACGTCTTGCCACCATTGCACTTTGCTCGCGTATTTGAATACGTAATGTAATATAACTAGTTGCATGCGTTTATAATTTAACAAGTGAACTTAATGGATATTATGTGTGAGTAATAACAGTATTTGGACGTTTAGTAAAGTTTTTGAAATTAGTGACAAGATAAGTTTAGAGTAAACATTTAAAGAAATAAGAAAGTGTGTTGGTTCTTATTGCTCAGAATGTATAAACAAATTTTATTTTGCTGTTTTGTTCTTCTCGCCATGCTGACATCTAGTGGTAAGTTATATTCATATTTAAAATAAATATTTTCAGTTGTTTTAATCTGGTTTTAAAATCAAGGACACTTTTATTTACCTTTCTACTTACAAGTTTTTTATTAATGTAAGAATTTGTTAATTCTATCGTGTCTACCTACTTCTTCTTCAATCGAATTAATTAATTTTATAATTTAATTGTACCGAATGTAGATAAACAAAGTTTAGAAGGTTAGGTACCTATAGGTAGTTTAAAAAAAATACACCTACGGCTTCGGCCTTACCCCTAAAAAGAGAAGTTAATTGCAGAACTTCTGAAGTGATTAATTACTTTTACTACCTAATTTACCCACATTTTTTTATCTCAAATATCAACAAAGTTATGTAATATTTGTAAACAATCATATGAAACTGCAAGTTTCCAAATTTTCCAATATTCTGTGCAAATCAGCACCACAGAGCTTCTGCGCATCAGCATTATTTTACTGTGTTCGAAAGGTTCATCGGGTCGTTTTTCGTTTCAGTGTCCCACACGAAAAAAAAAACGAAAGATTAATTTCGGCTGGGTAGGTAGATAGGTACCTACTATGGATTTATGTAGGTGTGGCTCATTTATCATAATCCCCAAAACTAAAACAGTTGTCTCAAAATGCAACGCAAAAAAAAATTGCAACGCAAATATTTGTCTCACCGAATCGCAAGAACGTCATTTGAGTTGTTTATCCAAAGTTCATTGCAGCGAGAAGACCGGCCCACTGTGATGCTGCGGGCTATTTCCTCCACTTGTTCACGCAGAGTAAGGAAAAGTTACGAAGGAACTCTACGATTAATCAATAGTGAAGCCATGGCGTAGTCGCCAACGGACTTGTTGAAAAAAAAAACACCAAATGTGAAACCAAATATTTTTGGGCGCGTTAGATTTTAACAAGTTTTTTCATAGCGTCATTCTGGCTGTTGAATGGGTTCCTTTTAAATGTTTCCTTGCTCTGAAGTTGTTTATAAGCTGAGCCGACTGAGGTGTGGCATCTCAGGGCACCTCGCCAAACGCCCACGTTGTTGCGCTGTCGTGACGATGACGGTCGACGGTCTGGCTGACCCTCGTTGATACCTACGAATTGAAAATGTTCGTTGATAAGTGTGTTTCTTTTTTCATATAAGAACGCAACTGATTTGCGTGTGGTTCAGTTGCTAAGTTCCTTGTAGATAGGCAAGTAGAAGTTTAAGAACTCGTACAAATATAACTACGTACCTAGATATACAACTCGTAGGAAAAATTTCACGTAAAAAAAGCAAGAGTGTGCTTCCTGCACACTGCGCTACAGCAACACTACACGATGGAAGACGTGATGATGTGACATTAGCTTTAGTAACAGTATAATTCTTGCTTCATGTAGGTGTAGGTATACGCCACTGGGTATAACGAAATTAATATAATACTCCTCTCAATATTTTGAAATGTAAAAATGTTGTTTATAAATTCTGTTTTACCGAATACAACCGGGAAGGTCAGTTGTCTAGATTCGTACGGGGCCGAAGAAGTATGAGTAGGTATACTTTATCACGATATTTATTTTCTTTTCAACAGCGATCTTTGTTTTTATCGTATTTAAGAAGGTAAAGTTCCAGGATTCCAAATCGATGCCTGTAAGTAGGTACATACATACGTGTAGTTTAAAAGCGCGTAAAATAGTGTGACAATATACAAGTCAACTTTCCGTGCAGTATTGTAGCACTGCACAATTATTCCCTGATTGATTCAATGGCTCCCCGATGAGTACCGACGATGACCCGTTCGAATGATGCATATTCAACCGCTGGAATTTACTGCACACTGAGTTATTATATCACAGTATATTTGCTAAAGCATTGACGCAGTTCGACCAGTTACTAGTTAAACGGTTAGGTTTTTTACCCACTACGCCGATAATTGTCTGATCAGAAAACGTTTATGCGCACCCCGCATTAATGACACGTTTTGCACACGCACGCCTTCCTGATAAGATAATTTACCGGCTGTGTGGATATGTCATAGAGGTTTCCATTTTCAGTTATTAGAAAACTTATTTCTCCATCCTTTTTCCCTTATAGAACTTATGAGGAAGCATTTTCAAAACAACAATGTTTATCTATCATATCCAGAGGTTTTCTTTGCACAGCTCGTTCGACTGATGCACAGAGAGAATAGCTGAGATACAACAGCCGTGTGAGTGATTTTCGGGGAGTGTGTCATTACTGGATCGGCTATTTACCTGTTTACTGTGTCAGTGCTCAGTGCTTACTCGTTCACTTTGCGATAATCAGGATCGATTGATTATAAGCGCTACACTGAGCTAGTATAGCGAGCTGTGCAGTAAATTGAAGGATAACTGTTTAGCTGTGCATCAGGAATGTTAGGTAATTATGTATGACTGACTCATTAATGATTATGCATTTTAGTTTCTTCTGTAGGTTGTATAATAAATGCGTGAGCGCACTAAGTAGGTAGTCATTTATTTCATTTTATGAAAATTCATTGCACAAAAGTAAAAATGGTGGGACGTACACTGTACAGTTATCGTAGGAAGATTCTTCTTTTCGTGTGGGACACAGAGTTGTGCAACGACCCGATGTACCCTGCCTGGTGTCAGATAATCCGTACTATATATCATATTATAAATCTGAGAGTTTGTGTATGTGTATGTTTGTTTGTTACCTCTTCACGCTTACCTCAAACTGCTTGACCGATTTAGATGAAATTTAGAACACAGGTAGAGTATAAACTGGAGTAACACATAGGCTTTTTACTGCGGGAAAACAACTATTACCACGGGAAAATGAGTGGCAGCGGGTGAAACCGCTGGGCGGAAATCTAGTTATACATATAGGATCATCATACGAATGAAAAATAATTTGATCTTGATTTTCTTTTTTGCTCTTACCGTTCTTATCATAAGTTGGTATTATGACATTTATGTCATCAAGATGGCACTGGATAGTATATGATAGTGCAGTATTTTAATTACCTAAATTCATCTAAAATACCTATATACGAGCAGGTACCTACCATGACTTCACTTTACTAGTAAGTAGGTATATTATTTATTCTGTACTTCTGCTGCTTAGTGCCAATGCCAACTTTAAAAGTGTTGACATCGATTGCTACATTATATACTGCCCAATACGTTAAAGGACTTGGAAAGTAAATATCACGTAAAGTTTCAAGTTTAAATTATAAGTTGATTGAGGATACACTCAATTTGGTAACCGTTTCTTTTAAAGATAGGTCCTTGACCAAAGCTATAACTATTTATCTAACGAATTGACGGAAGTACATGAAAGGTACTATATATATTATCTTATTTAGCTATCAGGCAGGATTTCACTGCACTGCTGGGCAAAGGCCTCTCTCTTCTTCTTCCTCTGATCTCGATCCTGTGCTTCCGCATGCAAATCTTTGCCGAACCCAATATTATACTATTATTATTATTATTTAATGGTGGCAGAGCCACTGGCGCCACAACTCTATTGTAGAGTCGTATTTTGCCATCTAAGTAAGGTTAGTTTTGTGGGTTAAAAGTCGTAGTCGTAAGTCAGTAAGGTATGTGGCATTACGCCGAGGGAGAGTCCACAACACAGAGAACCTAGTCTTAAGACTAGGGGCTGTGTTGCGCAGTTTGTGTAGCAACAGAAAACTGATAGTAAAATTTTCTGCTCCACGTGGTGATCCGCTCGTCACTATTACACAATGTCAGATATATGCCTTAATTACAATTTCCTATTTAATGTTCAGTTTAAGAATAGTTTGTTGCTTAAAACACTATCAGATTTATTCACCAAACACTCAAATAAACAAGAAAAACTAAATTATAACCAAATCACATCCGCCATTACGGAAAAGCAACGAACGACCATATTATACTATTTTTATTTACTAATTTTGACATGTAAAATGTATATTTCATGAATAAAGAAACTGAACTAACCAACTCGTATTAACTTTTTTATTTTGTAACTCATAACATAATATAAAATCTAAATATCACTTAAATATTTACACAGAGCCTCTGTTACTGCGTCAGACAAAGTGAGGACATTCCGCCCCATAACACTTAAGTAAACAACAGGCAATCTACATTTCGTCCCAAGTTTTTACTCGACTCGAAATCCCACGGCCTAACTTTTAGCTATTCATTGCTGTATTCAATTGTATTGCGAGAGAGAATTTTGCTCTCACAAAAGAAATTGTATCTTTTTATAGGCGCACAAATATGTTTACGATATACGATTCTCATATACTTACTACGTTGATATTGGGAACAACCTAATAATGTTACCTAATGGAAGTTAATTTTGAAATGTATCTAAGAATTGCAGGTTTTTTTTATATTTTTTATTAATAATGGGTTTGCTCTTGACTCTAGTCTACGTCATAGGACAGAGACAGAGTCTAAGATGGAGCGAGCTCACCCAGAAGAAGCCTGTTCACTCTTATTTTGAAGAGATTATGGTTGTATGCGTTTGGAAACACAGACGCAGGTAGTGAGGTTCTGAAAGAAATCTTGAGATTGAAATAAAATACTTACCAACGTAGACCCTAACATTATTAAGAGATTTAAGTTTATCTACTTAAGTAAATTACCTACTTACTACATATTAAGTAGTGGTATGTACGCAATTTTTTTCCAAAGTTTAGGCACTGAAGTATCTTAAAATTTGCAAAAATTCTCTACTTGTTTGCTTCTACAATATACAAGGAGTAACAAATAATGTATAGGAGGTAAAGGTACTCGTAAAGTTGAACAACTTTCCCAATAGAACATGCACGAATATGTCGAAATATATAAAAATGGAATTCCCATGGGTACCTAATTAACGTCGTAACGATCGTCAATTTAGAATAGAAGCTTGATTTTTTTTTCGACCCATGTTTCATGGAGAAAGTTGTCCAGTTTTAATAAGTGCCTTGACTCCTCAGTATGTTGTACCTTTTTTGTTACTCCCTGTATAACAATCTTCGTTCCTAAAAACCTCTCGATAGGCTGTTTAGCGAAAGATCGGTATCGCGTAGCCATAATCTATAATTCTTTTGGGGAACAAGCTAATCTGGATTTATGATCCAGGCCGCATAGTTTCGGGCGCGAATCCAGTCAAACGAAATTGTTTTATCCGAATTTATTGCCCACAGGAGGTCGGCTTAAACATTTTTGCTGTTAAATCCGAAATCTATGCATAAATAATATGATATTTGATATCGTAGTACAGTAACGTTGTTGGTTATCTATCATATCTAAGTTGACGCAAAAAATAATTTACCTGAATGTTATAATAGGAACACCGCATTATGACTTCAGATTTTGAAAACTTACAAAATTTTCAAGCGCGGGCAGGATTTGCGGGCGCGACTAAACCTGCGACTTTCGCCATTACTAGTGGCGTGGCGACGCCTCTTCCATCTGGGCTACCGTAGCTCGTTCCTTGCCCGCCAATTTTGCAAGTGTATCTTAATGCCAGTAACGCGCGGCCGGCTCCATCTACCGAGTTAGTTTTGCAACTAATACCCGGCGACTAATTCTATCTTTATCTTTACAGATTGAATGTAGTCTAAGCAATGAAAACCCGCAATAAATTGAATACCAAATTTTTAAACCACGTCTCAAGTGTGAAGTTGTTAATAACTCAAAATCAATTCTTAATGACATGCCAACGGTGTATCTTGATACACGCACAACAATTATTACTAAGATATAAATATATATAAATAAAAGTAAAAACGGCCATCTTTGAGTCGGAATCACCCACAGGAGGTTCCGTAACATGCACATCAAGCCCTTTTATTATGATACCCCATTCAAACTACCAGCCCACAATTACAAAAATAATTCAAATTATTTGGTTTTCTTATAAACTTGCACTTCAAAACGAAGCTACTTGCCAAATTTAGGTCCTCGGAAAGTACTTTATGAACTTTAGTAGTAACTATTAGGTAATCTGTGCTTTAGTCCCCTTATGAGGGTCAAAAACAAGCATTTTTACAGCATAAACGGCCGTACCGCTTTTAATGGTAAACTTGGAGCTTGAGTTTTTTGCAACTACAAGCGGCCGTGGATTTAAGTAAATGGTTTTAATTTGAATCTCGACATAGGTATCGACGCGTGTTCGAGATAAGGGATTGTGACAGACGGACGGATAGACGAATGGAGGGACGGACAACAAAGTGATCGTATAAGGGTTCCGTTTCGAAGTACGGAACCCTATAAACCACTAAATTGCCACTAAACAGTTTTTATTTGTAGACCAATAGCATAGTCTAATCAACGATGATTAATTGTGGGGATTAGCGCTAAACACCTGCCGATTGCGTTGTAATCGGATCATTATTGATCTCAGCTTAAATCTGTATAATCATCTTGATTTATGATTATCACGTCGTCTCGGTGTCCCACGCGAAAAAAAAGATGGAGACTGCGCAATCGGACTAAAATCTTCACCTGAGGAAAAAACTGAGAATAATACTTGGCACATTAGTCGTCGACAATATGTTGTTGAACCTACCCAATAGGGAGCTTTCTTTTCATTAATTTTAAACTGTTCCCTAGCCGCTGGATATATGGCGCACTCTTCTCTCTTTTCGGGTGGGCACCGAGTCGTCCAACGACCCGATGGCGATGTATTTAGTACATTAACGTAAAGGGTGAAACGTCACAATTTTTCGATTTTTTCACTTGGATGTATAAGATCGTTAAACGAAACGTAATTAATCATTGTTATATCACTCGCATCAAAAAAATAATTACTTTTATGTGTTTTCCTGCATATTAACGAAAACCACAATGAAATTACGTACAAAGAAACAAGAGTATTAATTAATAACAAAGCTCGAAAAACTAGGATAGGTTCAGAAATAACAATCACTTTTTTTCCTGCCTTTTGACTTGGACATCTTTTAGTATCCTAGTAAGTTCAACGCCATCTACAGAGTTCTTAGAATATTCAACATTTTTATAATTCTCAAAAAGAAAACTCCCTATTCAGACGGATTTATGATTAAACTGAACTAAACGTCGAAATTTTTGAAAACTTCGAAAAATTTCAAGCGCGGGCAGGATAGGTACCTAACGCGGGAATTGTTTTAAAATTTGATATTAAACGTAAACTAAATGAAAACTTAAGTCCTTAGTAATTTTAACGCGACAAAAGATTGTTACTTGTATCTCAAGGAAGCTCCTAGGAATTACATTGAACTACCTATCTAATGTTTTACTGTGCTTACCTCCTGTTCTGACCTCAATCAACAAAACACATCCTCAGCCCGAACAAAGCCAACAATACCCAAACAAACAACAAGCTTACACCAAGTTTTATCAAATGACACAATAAAGTGTCGGCCCCCCTAATGAGCCCATGAATCCTCGCAAAATCGCTGCCTGAAGATACATAAAGCTGGAATGATTGTGAAGAAAATCGGCCATTTTCCCCGCAGTAGGGATTGTAAAATCGGTGAAACCGGATTTACTTCTTAGATCATTTTTATCAAGCTAAGCATATAATGATGCTGAATCAATGCTAGCATAGACTTTAGCATAGACTTTAGCATAGATTATTAGGTAGGTAATTGGTATCTACTTTTTATTAATATTAGAAAAAGAAAAGAAACACCAATAAGGTTAGGTTAGTAAATGCCACGCTTTATTGGCATTAGGATACGCTTGCAAAATTCGCGAGCAAGGGATGAGCCGCGGTAGCCCAGATGGAAGAAGCCTCGCCACAAGTGATGGCGAAAATAGCTGGTTCAAATTCTGCACCCGGTAGAAAAATTTGCAAGTATTAAAAAAAAGGCAATCAAGTGCCTTCCTTTCTACTAAATTATGATAAGGAAACTGTAAATGTCATGCCATTTATTTCATTGCCTTTTTCATAGCTAAGATTGTTAAGAAAGTGACAGGAGCAGGCTAGAATAAAATCAGAAGCAATCCAGCGTTGACCTGACACCATTCTAATTTGAATATGTTAGGTGTGCCAGTGCCAATTTAACATTGCAGTAAATTAGGACGTATATATCTACAGAATCATGTTGTTTAGTTTTCATCATTTAGTGAGAAATAAATCAGAATGTGAAGGGATATTATTCATCTGCACATATTTTGGCGTCTGACATTCCTCTTGTAAGACGTTTATTTTTGTGAGTCCACTCCACATCAGCAATCAGCAATAAGTCGCACCCTGCTGCGCATCTCATTCTTGTACGGTCAAATAAAAATATAACCCGATGATATATTTGAAGATGATATAGTCTAACATCCATACGCAGATCACGCCTTTATCTTTTACGGAGTAGGCTGAGTTTGATTTTCCGTAATAGCGGCCGGCCGTTATCGCCATCGCCACGTCTGACAAATATTAGAGTGACATAGTGATTAGGTTGTCTACCACCAATCACTCTCCAGTCCCGTAATGGCACCTAACGACCATCACGTGAATCACAAAGTGTTTTAAAAACTCTTGACACCAGGGTTCATCAGGTCTTTTAACGACTCGGTGTTCCACACGAAAAGAAGAACACACGGGAAGAATTCTTCAAGATTTAAAGAAAAACCGGTAAGAATTCTTGTTTCCTGTGACTGTAACGGTTTAGCCGGTGATTTGTCATCTCGCTCGGATGGGACAACTTTTTGTGCGCTGACACCATCCCAACTTTTCTAAGGAGATCGCCTCATTACTGCGGCTACCACTAATGTGCCGTTGATGGACGAGTGAAAAATGTGACGAGCGAAGAATTAGGTCTCTATTGTGGAAACTGGTAACTGTTGCAGGTGAATTATGTAAATAGAAGAACTTAAGATTTTAAGACATTATTGGAATACAGACTATGATAAATAATATAGTTAGTCTGTGGCTGAATGAGAATGTTTGAATATGACATTAAAATTTTTCCGTGCAAGGGGAATTTTCTACTGACAGATGGCGTTGTGATAAGTCAAAATATTGACATTAAGGTTAATCATCATTTGAGAAATTATATTTCTTGATTTATAAGTTTCTATGGAAAGAAACTTGTTTAGTATAGCTCAGCGCCATCTTAGTACGACACCTACATATACTTGCGAATCTGGCTAGAAAATTTCCCATTTGATCACAATCCGAATCTAAATTATTCAAGTGAACTATACTTAAGCACGTATCTTCTATTACTTGACGTGATTATGCATTGTAAGATTTTATATTATGATACAGCACGATCTTGGTTTAAATAGGTTATTACCTACCTACCTAAGAACTCCCAGTTATTTGACTTATATAGTAGTGACACTTTCACTAAAGGTACGTAAGTTGAAATATGGTTGAGATGTTCTAAGTTTAGGCGACCTTATTTAAATTTTAGGATTGAACTAATTTGCCATTTCATTGCCTTGGGAGTCGTAAGATGCGACTAAGGGACGAGGTGTGTATTGTATTGCAATTTTAGGCGATGGGCTAACAACCTGTTACTATGGCGATACTCTATTTACCGAATGACCCTAAAATATTCATCAGACGTGGCGTAAACGTCCGTTTTTGGGGCTGTTTTGCGCTCTGCCTACCCCGCAAAGGATTATAGGCGTGATATGTCTATTGAACTAATCAAATACGCGATTCAGCATTTTCTAAATTTTAACCCTTAAAAAGAAGATGAAAAGTTTGTGTGAAAATTATTGGTTATTAAACGTAATCTGTTTAAAACATGGATTAAACTAAGGAGATAAAATCATTAAGTACACATTTGAAAGTTTTTAGTAGGTTTGTCAGTTTGTTCGTGGGCTCGATGTTCCGTACGAAAAAGAATGCGCGAGTGAAACCGCGGGCGGAAACGCTAATAATGAGATAAATGTCATAGTACCATGGTATCTTCCGACACAATTACGACTATTAACAAATTGGCAGTGAAAAGTATAACTACCTACCTATACCTAGATACCTACTGGCAGATAAGATTGTAGAACTACGCGTGTTCGATTATGAGGTGTTTACGTTTAGTTTTAATTTCGATTAGACAAGAAATTAGTAAAATCTGTGAAATCCTTATCAAATATATCTATTAAAGGACTTTTGATTGGAATCGAAAGATAGCAAATTGTGTTATTAATAGGGAAATTAATTCAACGCGCTTTAGGTTTTGTCAACGGCAAAATCCTTATCTAGAGGTAAACAGTTGGTTATTTTTGTCAGATTTTTCCTTTGCAGGTTAGTAAATCAACTACCTAATAATCGAACTGACTGTGATTACTGTGATATCATTAATTTAATGCTATATTCGAAGTAGAAGACCGCCGTTGCAAAAAGATATGTAACCAATTATTTTAATTTATTGTAACATTAGCGGAGTTTAAAACATTTTTAGTAACTTAATTAGAAAGATTTAATTAAATCATGGGTACTCTTAGTAGTTAGTTACATAATATTTTACTGAGTATTGGTGTAACTGAAATAGGTATATAGTATTTAAATTGTTTGCAAATTTTTTATATCTAGAGCTAAAAAAAACTGAAAATTGAAAACGTAGCCTAAATTTTATGTAACTAAAATAGCTAATAATATAGTTCTCAATTGTTTGCAAAACTCTTATTTCTAGAGCTAAAAAAACGAAAATAGAAAACGTAGCCTAAACTTTTGTTACTCTTCGGAAATCCAAAGCCTCACCGTAACGAGGGCAGTCAGAATAATCCACTGCTCTATCCTCTGGTTTGCGGACTTTAGCAGCTAATTCGCGTGTCCGAATTCCGACGGAAATGTTTGCAGAACTTCTCACTCTATTTAACGAGGGATAGAAGTTGTATTCTGCCCATACAAGCATGAATATGTAGAAATCGATGAAGGATTTACATATTCTCGGTAACAACTCTTTGATTATGCGTAACGATATGCATTTATAATAATTATACTACATATTAGTCGTGTGTAGGTAGTTAAATCTTGTAAAATAGAATAAATTTATAAAGTTATTTACAGTAAAAGAAAAGACTAAATAAACTAATATCTACCTATATATACATAGGTACCTACCTTGTAAAATGATAGAATATTGTTCACGCTTCAAAAAAAAAAGTTCTTTTGACCCCGCTGAGTTACACGTTACCTTATCCTAAAACCGTGTTTTGTTTTTAGAATCGTTTCGTCGTTCTTATTGTAAAGAGAACCAGTCAAACAAATACCAAACCAAAACTTCGTTTTTTCACGAATTTACTCCTAAAATACATATCTGACAAACATGTAATTTTCAGCTACAAAACGGGCTTTGACGTACTGGTGGTCAATAGCATTGGGTATGAGAAATTTCAATCTATCTTCACATCCGTACTAATATTATAAATATGAGAGTTTGTGTGTGTGTTTGTTACCTCTTCACGCTCAAAAGGATTGACCGATTTGGATGACATTTGGAACACAGGTAGAATATAACCTGGTTTAACACATAGGTCCCTTTTTACCGCGAGAAAACAACTATTACCACCGGAAAATGAGTGGCAGCGGGTGAAACCGCTGGGTGGAAATCTAGTAACATATAAACTTGACATAACATATTATTTGAGATACTGGTCACTTGATCACGCTGTTTATCAAGCGTGCTAGCTGACAAAACTGCTGCATATCACACATTAAGATAGCAGTATCTTATTAAATGGTGCCTATTTGTGATACAATTTTGTTGATACAGCAGCAGATAATGAACTGCAGTGCTATGAGTGCATTGTTTTATCCTCATTTTATCTTTCTCACTAGATATTTACATTTCGTTAAATCTGCCTGCTCTTCTTTTAAAAATATCTAGATAAATAATATAAATTAATTGTTATTTTATTATATAATCTATAGCAAAACGCCTTATTTTATAATCATATTTTCATGATGTTTAAAGGATGTGAAATTAAGTTGCTGAGTTTTGTCCAATGCAAAAAATGATAAATTTCGGTGTTCTACGAGTATGTATTTAAACAGTCATTGAATTGTGTTTCATGTTGTCCATATTCATTAGAGAATTTTGATGCTTAAGTAAATAATTTGTGACATTGCCTTTGTCATACATTTAAGGGATCAACCTATGGAGGTTATTCTCCTTAAAGTAACTCGAACTGCTACTGTATCTATATGAGCCTATAATTTATAAGATTTAAATCGTAGCTGAGATTTTGGAGAAACTGGTTCATAGGACTAGGTAAGATGCTTGTGACTTTGGAAGATAGTATAAGTGGTATGCAGTATTGGAGAAATGGTGCATAACCGGCCCATAAGGCGGAAAAACCTTAGTTCTACCATTTGTAGAAATTCCCCAAAAATACTGTTATCCTTTGTATGTAATATCAAAATCTCGATTTTACTAGTGTGAAAGAACAAAAAATAAACATTTTAACGAGCTGCGTCACCCCATGTGAAGATTAGCGGTATTTACACCTAGCACATGTTCTCTCGTGCGTTAACTCAGCCTATGAACCTAAATAAGTTACTGTTATAATATTAAAATAATAAAACCAAACGTTGTAAAAGAAAAAAAATATGCAGAACCTATCGTTGGCGAAGTAAAGCTACGAGAAACACCATTTCCCTAATACCTATAAATAAATAATAATATCTCGTAGGTATATCTTAAGGGTTACTCTCGAGGGTTACAGGAATAGATTGTTTACTAATCCCACTTGAAACTGAGATATTGGCAGGATCGCTGGTGCTGATTTGCGGAAATAAAGAAGTCTTACAACTATACGCCAGCTACTTGGCTATATTACCTATTTGGATCTTAGCCAAGTGGACAGATAGGTGAATGATTTTTGACGACAAAGTAGAAACATACTTCTACATTATATCTTGATGTCATTTTTTCTCACGGTGTACTTATATTTCAATACAATAGTGGTGTCAAGTTCAACAAATTTGTTGATGTTTCATGAATTACCATTGCTAGGTAACGTTTTATGTTTGACTTTGTGGCTCCTTGACTCTTTAAATCTGATAGGTACCTACGTAATTCTTAGATTTTTGCTATTCATGCATCAGTCAGGTGATGTTTTAAAAGACCTTTATAACGCGCATAATTTAGTCGTTGAAAACCTACGTAATGTAAATTTTCCAAGGTAATAATGTATATTTGCATCTTCAAAGAAAAACTGTTCAATCAAGAAAACCTAGTAGTTGTAGGACGTCAAAGAAAAACATACAAGCGAAAACATCTAAAAATAAACTTGTAATAGGAAGTAGACTGGCGCTGAGGAAAGTAAACAACCTACGACAACGACTAATATTTCTTACCAAGAATAACCTAGATATTTTATTTCTGAACCAACACGTGCCTATTTGGCGAATAAAGCTAAGTTTTAAGACGTCGTCAGATTCGCCTAAGGCCCAGCTGATGCGATTTCTACGATCGTCAGTTGTCAGCAATAGAAACAAACAAAACAATGCTTACGCCGCATCGTGGGGTTAATAGTCAATCAAAACAAATGAAATACGTACGAGCAACGTCATTGTGTCAAGGCGAAGCTTGACTTCGTAAGGCATCAGAGCAATTCAATCAGTCAATTGGCGCTGCTCCACCGATCTTCATGCTCCGATTGAATGTGCATGTGGTGAATCTGTAGCGCATGTTGATACAAAACCCACACATTTATGAAACATCATACGATGTTCGCCAGCCAATAGCAGCGGCCCGCGACGTGGGCTCGGCTCCCCACCAAACCGCCGGAATGTATGATTCTTAGAACGGCACTGTTAAAAATAACTACCTGTTTAACAGGACTCACACGACGACAGATAGATATGGGGGGACAAATCTGATACAATTTCAACGCATAATACATTTTAATTGAAAATGTAGCGTACGTCATATCGTATACATAGTAAGTCTTAAATGATGCACACAAGGAAGCGCCTGTATTCTAGAAAAGCCTAAGGAATGTTCCTCATAGTATTCTGTCCATTTTAAACACAGACGCGTGATCAAGAAACCTTAGGAGTCGCCCTATTTAGCAGCGGAATAGTAGAGCGGATAAGATTGTACGAGGGAGTTGAATTTTTCCAATCACATGTGTGGCGCGTAAACAGCTGTTACATGCGCGGCTGCGCGTGCGCCTCGTGTTACGAGCGCGGTGACGAATGTCTATGTGTGCGCATATACCTATACAATTACACATGTGTGATGGATGATAGTGTATTCTACACTTAGGTGGTGTTTAGCTTCAGGTAAAATGTTATCAACGTGTAAGAAAACAGCGCACATTTTCCTACTATATTACAGTCTTGCAATGCAGGTCAACTCAAAGTGATTGATTAAAATCACGGCTTAAACACAAACATTTATTACTAGGTACCTTCTCAAATAAATTACCTATTTTTGGTTATAAATTTGAAAAAGCTTTCAAAGCCACCTTTAACCCTATTAAGGGTTTCTTAGATGAGTAAAAATCTCACAAATTATCATGCACTAATAAATTAAATAATTTGGTGTGACGTAAAGTCGGCTTCGTCAACTCTACACATTAGGGCCCGGCAGGTGGGTTCAAAAGGAATACAAGATTTCCTGACGCCAGAGCTGCTTAAACCTTTCCAAGCCCTTTATAAAAAGATTGTTTCAATCCAATTATAACCTAACGCGAATTGAATAAAGCTGTGGAAATGAAAATGGGAATGGGAAGTGATACCGAACCTGTTGAAAAACCAGTAGATCTACCGACATTGATCCTCTAACACAGAGTATTATTTATTGTATGCCTCTTCTACTACCAATCTACCGAATAAAGCGCAAATTCTTACTTTAGCCTTATGAAGCGCATCGTTTTCATACTTAGCAAATAAAGCTAAGAATCCTACTAATATTATGAATGCGAAAGTTTGTATGTTTGTTTGTTTGATACTTCTTTACGCAAAAACTATTGAACTGATTGTAATGAAATTTGGCACTTATATAGGAGGTAACATGGATTAACACATAAGATAGTTTTTATTACCTCTTATGTGGGTAACGCCGCGGGTAGTCTATTTTAATTAATTCTTTTAATATTTATGTGTTGTTTTTTTTTTAAAGTATTTTTTAGACCGACCAATTATTAAATAAAAGGAATCAAATCCGTAATTTAGAACAAAATAGCAATCTACCGATTTTTTTATCACTCTACGGCTACCGATATATTTTAATATTTTGTTCGGTTAATGGGAAATGGGAATAAACAGTATCCCTCTGTCGAGAGCACGTACAAGTGCTTATCATCAAAACACTCCCGTGGGTAAATATTTGCGATGGACTTTACTTTTTCGTTTCTATCTACCGAAATCGTATTTAAATCATAAAGATGATTACTACATATTTACTATCATTTAGTAAGTTTCTTTTAATATTTCTTTGATATTGATTGAAGCTTGCAAAAATAAGAATAAGTAGGTTATCAGATTCATCCTAGGTATCGCGAATCTGCAATTGCAAAGAAATGTGAGAATATGTATAATAGTGACTAACTATTTGGTATATTTCTTTCCCAACAATGTGATAAAACATTGTAGCGTCAACTAGTTTGGCACAACATAATATAAAAGTAGTAGTGGAAAAGGCATGCATGACCTACTTAAACAGATTATGAGAATAAAGGTAGATAATTTTTTTTTTCCTGGTAGCAAAGTTTTGCAACTGCCTACCACCACGAGTATGCCTTTGACATGGTTGTGTAACGACTACTGTCTAAGTAATCATTGACATAGAATCAATGCCTTAACGTGCTCTTTAAACCAAAGAACCAGTGCCAACTGTAGCGGAAGCTACAACTTAGCATATTTTCACGTAGGGGAATTTAATCATATCTCAATTCCCTACGTGATTTGCGTGATACTTTTACTTAGGTTTAGTTACTATATAAGCTGAATTACATGTTAATATATTGTGCATTAACTACGGAGACGTCGAGTATAATTTACCGTCACCTATAATCATCAGTTGGTATAGCTGGTGACCCCGCGTTGAACATGGAAGCCTTCAGCGACGGCCGCGTTGTAGCGCTGTCCACCGCCATCTGGAGTAAAGAATCACAGCTTCGCGAGCAGCTACCTAAGTCTGCGGTTATTCATCGCAAGTCCCATCGTCAAGACCACGGAATGAACCTGCCCGCTTCCTGGTCACACTTCGGCGGCAACTGCTCATCTCCATAACTCCCGACGCACCGAGGACCTGGAGACAGCATCGGCTCGGCTGTCAGAATTCGCCCGCTCCAGCCAGAATGTCTGCCGCATCGGACTTTAAGATGACACCGCACCGCAAGACTACACGAACAACTGCTCACATCACGACCCCACACGACGCCAAGCCCTGTCTGATTTCATAACATCTCTCGACGTAACTCCAATGCACCACTTCAGACAGGAATCCATCCACCCTCCCGTGAAGTAACAAGGAAGAATCATCGCCTACCTGCAGGACGCCGCACACAGCCACAGAAACCGCAAAACGCCAACTACGCCGCAACGCCGCACCGCGCGGCAACTCGCCGCACCGCATCACAACTCGCGTACAGCGTCGCGCGGAGCGGACGGCAATATTCCGCGCCACACCGTAACATGCCGCACCGCAGCCCGACAAAATAAATGTATAAGCACTACGGCCGCATTGCTGCATACACAGCAAGCCTAGAAAAGGAATAAGGAATATCTACGGGACCTACATAATCGTCGCAAGATGTCATGAAAATGTTTATCGTTGCACACGCACTGCACTTTCCTGACACAGTGCCCCATCCATTCGGATTTGCGTAGTCGGTCGTAATTTGTACGTACCTGCTAAGCTACAGCAAAAGGCGGCCAGTCAGTTGAAACTAAACTCGCCCGATCAGGAGCTTGAGTAATTTACGCTCGTCCATGGCCCAGGACTGGAGCAGCCAGCAAGAAACTACGAGGATGCAGCTTTCTCTCAGTTTTGTTTAAAATAATTTGAAGCAACGCGACGCAAGGCAATGATAACAAAAGATATCATATGATTGAACATGGTCAATGTCACCACAACAAGCGAAAATACAAGTCGGCGAAACACGGAGTTACAGCAATCTGCCCGTCAGCACATTTATACCAACCAACCAATCAGGTGGTTCAGCCTGCAATTTCCTAACCAGACTAGAAACAAATTTGCAAAGTGATAATATCAACTTAGTGAGTGCCCCACCGGGATCGATCCTGTTACCTTTGCGCCGCAGGTACTCGCACTACCACTGCGCCACATAGGCCGTCGAAATGAAAATGTACTTACTAATTATGTAAGTTGCGCGTAGACTAGAAAGATAAAAACACAAATAATCGTCATCGTCAAACGTCATCGTAGTGTGGTAGCGGAATTTTAGAGATATGACGACTTTCAACAACTTCAGCAAAAATCTTTTATGACAAGGTATTCAACGAATTCCAAATTCAGCGACTAAATTACACGGTAGTTAAAACAGACTTAAAACTACTTACTATATACAATAGATCAACAGCTTACGAAACCTTGGTTTCGCATTGTGTTATGATTTTCCTCTTGAGTAGGCACTATGTAAGTAGGTAAACAAACAACTAACTAAAGGAATTAACACTTATTACTAGCTATGTTATAGCTTACCTACATTTAAGTTGATACTTCGTTTTACGAAGGTATTTCATAAAACTAAAAGACTCGCAACCAATATACTCGTAATCTGAATTAAAGGTATAAATGTATATAATATAATTAAAAAACATTTATTGCCTTGAAAAAATTAACTTAAACTAACTAGGATGTGTCTCAGCTTGTGCTGACGAGAACTGAATTCCTCCAGCGCTGTTTTTCAGCACAACCTCCTCCCTAAGATAAAATGCGGGAAATGTGCTAGGGCTAAATAACATAGAATACTAGTGCGAGCAAATCTTACAAACAATGAAATCATATCTTATACTAAAAAGCGTAACTTTTTTGTCAACAGATGCTCTGAAAAACCAATGCAACAAGGAGCAGGATCTTCTTCAGCGGTGTTCAATGGCGCTGCCAGTGCTAAGTTCACCAGACATCAACTTCGCACTCACTCGAGACGAGCTGGACAAGAGTTGCATGTAAGTATACTATAGTACAGCCGCCGAGAGAAGTCGTATTTGACAGCTGTCAGATTCGTGATAATACTATGGCAGAGGGTCCATTTTCCTTTGTTGACATTTTAGTATGGAGATGACAGTTGTCAAAACCGACTCCTCTCGGCGGCGGTACTATACTAAAAGAGCATATTCATAATAATAAACAGCCGTGAGACGGAGGCCTGGTAGTGTAGCAACTGAAGTGGCAGTGGGCTGGGCACATCTGGCGTAGAACCGACGGACGGTGGAGTAAGCGGTTTACGAGTGCAGGTCGCGCCTCGGCAAGCGTAGCGTTGGACGACCTCCAGCCAGGTGGACGGATGACATAAAATGGCGGCTGGTAGCGACTGGATGGCGAAAACGCTAGATCGTGCCCTATGCGTACCCTCGGGGAGACCTACGTCCAGCAGTGGACTGCAATAGGCTGATCTATGTATCTGTGTGAGACGGCCTACGCTTGACGTAGACCAACAAGTTGTCTCCGCACTCTATACTTACATTCTTCATCATGATAATATCAGGCGTAAGATCACTACCACTGCTCCACATAGGCCGTGGAAATGAAAATGCGTAGACTAGAAAGGACGGACTGGAAGGAGGAGACTGAACATATTCCCCCCTTAGACCTCGGTGGAATAATTACAAACTTTTGAAGTGCTGTTCAATGACAATACGAACAAAATATTGAAAGCAAGAGATTATAGCCGTGATATGTGTGTGTGTGATTGATTAGGGAATTTGTCGTTGCATGTAACATTGTTTTTGAAAGGCATGGTTTCTTCTGGATCTGATAACAATAACAAAACGACAACCATTACGCAAACTAATATCTTTAAAAATCTTTCAGTTTTGCTAAAGCGAGTTCAGACAGTTCTGAGGAGTAATTAAAATAAACGATTGGGGATAGTTGGCGGTTGAGTATCGTGGCGGGCGATCTGCAACTTGCCGACAACTCCCCAATAACTTGCCAACTTTTGCTAAATAGTCCCGCGGGAGTTGGTGAAGAATGTTGCTTCCATCTCTTTTGTATTTCAGCGCTAGTTTGGAAACTTATGAAAAGTTATATGAATAGAAATACTGAAAACTAGAAGGCTAAAAAGGTTGTCTTAAATTCTAACCAACTCGTTTAATCTAAACTTGGACAGTAAAAATGGTCATGGCAATGCTTTTGGTTCTATAAAACGCATTCAATTGATAAAAGTTCTCAAATTAAGATTTTATTTCTGACCTGTATGTACCTACCGCTTTCAGACCTTTTTATTTGGAAATACATACTAACAAGCCGTATATGCAATGCAAGCATGGACTGCTATGCAATAAGAACCTAAGTACTGAAGGTCCGTAAAATAGCAAGCAACTTATTTATTTTGGAGTCAGTTTACGTACTGGCAGATATCATAAAAACAGAAAAAGTAATCGTCATAATTTTCGTTTATGACGCCAAATGGCTTTTAAAATATTTTTTCGGCAATAGTGGCCAGCAGCAATTTTTTTTAATGCATTCTTTTTGCTATATATTATACTTTTTCTAAAAGCTACGTATTTATACTACAAAAACTGGCTGTTGCCATAAAACGTCAAAAAGAACAAACGTCAAATTTGCATGGAAAGAGGTTAGGTATAAGCTGTGGTTAAATGGAAAAAACACTAGCAAACCAAAACAGCGAAAATTTATTAGTGATAAAATTCAATTAAAAACCTTGTTTATTTACTTATTACTAATTATCGACGCTGTGGTGTCTTTTCAATATTTTTACACGCATATTACACGTTATTTATATACTTTTTATCCAAGATACTTACGACTGCAAGATTATCATTCTCTTTTTATATATGTTACCAATAAAATGAAATTAGTCAGACCTAGTTTTGACTTGAAGGTATAATGTTGTGACCGTAACATCTCCGAATTCAAAAGTAGAGCAGTAAGCTCATCTTACTCGTGATTCGCTCTAGTTTGCGGTAAATAGCAATTTAGTGTATTTATCCGGCGTGTTACTTCAGCTCCATGACTCGGGTTCCAGTTTCAAATGAGGTCGAATAAGTTTGAAGAACGATTCAGGCGTATCAAAATAATCCTTATAAAATCGTATCATGTCTTGTGCGGTACGTGATTAGAACGTGCATCACTGATAGGCGCATGCAAAAGCTAATTTCTACTGATTCTAAAATGCATCATCAATACCTACATCCGTGTCAAGTTCTTAGCTTTGACAAAACTTATTCAAAAGCACTAGTTGATTCAGCACTAGAACTTTGAAAAGTTGAAAGGACTATCAGAAAGTTGAAATTAGTTCAAAAAGTGCGAAGTAAGTTTTTCTATAGTAAAAAGCAAGTAAAGACGTAATTTTTAGCAATGAAGAAATTTAGTCAAGCGTGCCTTAGAAAAAATAATGTTTTAACCATAGAGCTATCAAAGATCTTATTAGTTCAAGTGTTAATTTTTTTTTTAATTGATAGAAGCATTCTACATTCAGAAACATGAAATCATAATTCTAGCTGTAGATATAACATTCTAGGGATTCAGCTGCCATTTAGAATTCCAAACATATCGATGTAAAAGTTCAGCTTTCTTTGCCTTTGGCAAACCTAATACCATTGACAGTAGTGTTTCGAATAACACTCTGTAGTAGGTACTCCACTTGTTGACGGCCGATGTGGCGCAGTGGTAGTGCGTCAGCCTGCGACGCAAAGGTCCCGAGTTCGATTCTCCGTGGGGCACTCAAGTTTATATTTATCACTTTGTGAATTTGTTACTAGTCTGGTTAGGGCATTGCAGGGTGAACCACCTGATTGTAAGAAAAGTAAGATGGTTCCGAGCATCGGAGGGCACGTTAAGCCGTCGGTCCCGGTTGCTGTCTGTGATTACTTAGACGGCGGTTGTTAAACAACCTTTTCAGAGGCCTACTACTAGTAGTAGGCGGTTGAAAAACTCTGTGACGCCAGGGTTCATCGGGTCGGACGACTTGGTGTCCGACAAAAAAAAGAACTCCGCTTGGGCGGTTCTCACACTGTTACGGACTTACGGACGTATTTTTGACGCACCCCGTCTCTCAAAAGAAGGGAAATTTCAAATTTCCATACAAACAGATACCATGGTACACTGTAACGCGCGTTATGCATGCGATTTGTCCAAGGTGTTTGACAGACGCATCCGTCAGTCTGTCATAGTGTGAGATTCGCCTTGAGGGGCGAGACAACAATTACTAGCAAGTTCATAGAAGAAGTTAGATTAAATTGTAAAACACGTCTTCGAGTCCCTTAGTTGCTTCTAAGATTTGACACATGCGGGAAAGAAATGGGGTGATGCTATTCTAAGCCGGCATCACACGGCAGAAATAAAATAAATATTTCGTGTCAAAAAGTATTTTCTTGGTAAATCAGTATAAATATTTCGAGTCATATTGCTGGATTAATAAATCAGTAGCACGACCATCTATCTAATCTACTCAATGTTTTTCCTTTTTTTTTCTGTTCAATCCGATTCATCTCATTCGCGTTTGTACGGTTAAATTCGTTCTCTTTTCTATTCATAGAAATAGATTTAGAACAGACGAATGAAAGTACCGAATGCAAAGTGAAAATCTCCGCAGTAAGAATCTTTTTCCTGTAAATTAAAAAGCAGCGCTGTTTCGCTTTTCATTCAGCCCGACGTAGATAGGATTTTCAAGAATTCCTTCCACGGCATAATTAACTAGATTTTTTCTTGTTTCAGCGAACTGAACTCTGGGATAAGATGCATAGACAACTACACAAACCACTGTATGGAGCAACAGGAGAGGATCGTGTTCAAGAGCATATACGCGGGTATCATAGACGTGGTGCGAGACTTGTGCAAGCGCGGCGACTACCAGGACCGATACCTGCAGCACGCCAGCTGCGTGAAGAACGTGCGGCCGGAGTACGAGCACTGCAGCAAGAAGTACGAACACCAGTTGATGACGTTGAACAACCACCAGAGGAACGACCAGTACCAGACGGATCAGCACCTGGCGAGCAGCCACGAAGAAAATCTAAAGACTGTTTGTTGGTGAGTTTCGCCCTGCCTATACATACGCCATTACTATTCGAAAGCCCAGTCCCGCCCCCACATAGGAAAATGATCCCTGGCTGGACACGCTACTCATCTGGAAACAAAATTATAAATTCACGGCAATAAATACCTACAAAAAGAGTTGTGTAGAATCAATAAGACCTTGTAAAAACTAAGCCATTTAGTTATGTATTGTAAATTTGCTAAAAGTGGCCACTTTTAGCACTTTTGGAATAAATGAAAAAATCGCACAGTTTTTACAAGGTTATGCTGTTTCTAAACAATCTGTGTAGTTATCTATAGCCGGGAATTAATACTTTGGTTTCCAGATGACCAGCGTGTCCAGCCAGGGTTTTTTTCCTGTTTCGGGGCGCCACTACTGGGCTGACGAACCGCCTTAAGACTAAAGTGACGTTCTACAACATTTGGAAACCGAAAAGTTTAGTTTTTTATTCGATATTAAATTCGCATTAGCCCGGGCTGAATAAATAATAAGAATTACTACAGACTGTGATATAAAAAGAAATGTATTTTTTGTGACAGTAAGAAAGCGTCATCTAAAATATCTAGGTAAGGTACATATCAGGGCTGGTTGTTTGAACCGGGTTAAGTCTATAAAAAGTGCTGACAACCCCGCTTATACTAAGAAAGGGGTAAATTGTCCATATAGTAAACTTATCACCTCATAGATCACTAATCCCCTTGCTTTTATACGTATTTTTTGCTTCTAACCATTTGCGCCATTTTCAAAAGTTTGGCTAAAGTGCATGCGCCAATAAGTCTGCTGGCAAGCCAGTAACAACAATAGATTCTTTAGTAGGTATCATTTATCTTTACTTGATTCATGTACCTACTATGTCATCTTATTAGATTGATGAGAACTTAAGTAATACGAATACTATGTACCTAATTAGTTTTCTAAGCAAGTTTCATTGTAGGTTAGGTTGGTACTTCACAGTACCTTCAACTAAAGTAGGCAAATAGGATTCCATGAGCTTCTATTACCTAATGGAATCCTAGTACCAACAATGACCTCATCAAGTGCTAGCCTCGTTCCAGCTGCAAATTAATCTGTCATGGAAGTTATCAAGAGAAGTTCAGGACACTCCAGCCGATGAGGGCGTTGAATATTGAATAGTCTCGTTAATAAAATATTCAACTTATTGAAGGAGACGTCCTTCTCGACTAATTACTCTGAGACGTGATTTCAAGTTAGGTGCCTATTTATCTAGTGTTTCTAGACTAGGTGTTAATTTGCTTCTCTAGTCTAATAATTCGGCAGGTAAATATTTTCACGATCGGTCGGTTTCATAGAAGGAAGTCTCTAAGTTATTTGAAATTCAGGAGGTTATAGCTACGATACAATTTGTTGTCTGTCTGCCGTTTTATGACTTAGTACTTTCTAAATAAATTAAATTTAAGTTATTGAATTACTAAATACGAAGAAACAATACACGTTCTTTTAATTTATTTTTAACTAGATTTCCGCCCAGCGGTTTGATCCGCCACCACTCATTTTCCCTGGTAATAGTTGTTTTCCCGCGGTAAAAAGTAGCCGATGTTGTATTCCGTGTTTTACTCTACCTGTGTTACTAATTTCATCCAAATCGGTCAAGTCGTTTGAGCGTGAAGAGGTAACAAACATACATACATACACACACACAAACTCTCAGATTTATAATATTAGTACGGATTAAGTTCCTGCTTAAGTTTTTAGCGCTTAAATACCATGTATCCAAACTCCAACAGTTTTTGCAAGTCCCTGAAGAACATATCTAGTGCCTTAATAAAGTCACTTAGCTATGTATAATTTATCTCTCCGGGCAAAATTTACTCATTTTCCAATTTACATGTAAATTACTCCAGGATTGAGCGTTAAAAGTTGTGTAACTTTTTTACCCTTTCAGTATCTTTTTGTGTTTGGAGTTTGTTGTTAAACTCACAAAAAACAGCCAGTAGGAAACCTTAACGACTTATCACTGTTTTATAAATATTTACTTATTTAAAGATGGGGTGTTGTTTTTTAAGAAAGACTGTCCATAGCACTCTTTGGGGTGCAATTCATGCGTAACTCTACCGCGTATACCCGGCACATAATATCCGTAGATATCTAATTGCTGTGTGATGCCGGCTTAGAATAGCATCACCCCATTTCTTTCCCTTAGGAGTCGTAAGAGGCGACTAAGGGACTCGCATTGCAATTTTACGCCCTGGGCTGACAACTTGTCACTATGGTGATACACAAATTAACTGAATGACCCTCAAATATAATATGTCAGAAGTGGCGTAAATTACCGTTTTTGCGGCCATTTAAGCTCCGCCTACCCCGCAAGGGATAAATGCTTGATATATGTATGTAATGTGTGTATAAATACTTAGTCTAAAATTCAAACGTATTTTTTTTGGGGCCTCAAACCCACGTTACGGGAATAACAAAAAACGGTTTTTCGGTGGAACGAAAACAAATGATAACAATCCACAACGATCATCAATTCGTCGTAGATCTTCTTCATTTGCTACTAAAGCTAATCTCTCACATTTTAACAAGTATTTTTTGCTTCCTTCGTTTGCCTTTAGATTAAGCAGCTGCTTAAAATTCAGCTTTAATGTTATCGATGCAAGATAATTAGGATTTTATTTCTACGCGGCTTTCATAATGACTTCTATTTTTATATGGAGATTCCGAAGTATTATTGCTAATTTGATGTCCTTTCGGTTTTTATAATGCTTTATAGGTTTTGTTATAACAATCTGGTTAATATTAAAATAATGCAATTAATTTTGTCGAGAATAGCAGTTTGTTTAAGTTTTCGATTCCAAATGTTTTGAAAACTTGTTCTGCGTAGTGTGCAATACTGATACGATGAAAACGATAATTCGTATATATTGCATAGTAAAAGAGAATGAACCTATTAAATCGATAGCTTTTTAGCTAAATGTTCATACGAAAATGTTTCGAGATTGTTAGAATTTCAGCACAAAATAACAACGCTAGTTTTCGCTTCACGCGCTTGCTAGTTTTTAACTAGTATTT
The DNA here is from genome assembly GCA_027580185.1 of Tuta absoluta. Lineage (NCBI taxonomy): Eukaryota > Metazoa > Arthropoda > Insecta > Lepidoptera > Gelechiidae > Tuta > Tuta absoluta. The sequence continues at coordinate 8,744,330 of JAQAHW010000016.1, read as the reverse complement.
CTATTGTAGTAGCAGTTTCAAAAAGTTCGCCTCTCTAAATGGCTGATAGCTTTTGTTTTTTGTCACACAATGTTACAAGTATAGTGATATTTTAGTGCACAGTCAGTTTTTCTATTAAAAATATTCGTCTGGCTGGTATCACAGGATTCACACATCGCCGCGCGCGATGCACAATGGCCTGATAAACAAAAACACTGTTTGCTTTTCGAAAACAATGAATGCGAACAAAATAAGCTTGAAATTGCAATGTTACCAGGAACAGGAAAAACTTTGGCGTGCTTTCGTGAAAAATAATAGTGTAATACCTAACTATTAGTTGGATGAGTTTTAAAATACATCTCTCTATCTCTTTTGTGTTTAATCAAATGTTTACTTTGAACTGTATGTAACCTTTCCATTAGACTCTCTACGTAAATATTGAGTTTACGTAACTCCTACTACGAATTAAAAGTCGTGGGCTGGATAACTTTCACGTTCGCTGAGCTTATTTTCTAGAAATAAATTCGTATTAAGGCGAGTGTACCCGTGAACGACCTCGGTGGCGACACTCAATAAAAAAACAACTCTTTATACCAACAATCTATTTGAATGTCCGTTGCGCAAGTTTTGAGTATTATACTTAAGTAAAATTATCACAACAACAGACCACAGCTGGTCAGCCTTCCCCGGCGGAAGTATTGCAAGTGTTAGTATTTAAGGATAGACAGGAAACGCAGCTAGCGATTATCTGGTTTCGTCCCTTAGTCTTACGACACGTTTATTTGTTTCCCTAAATTGGGTATATTTTTGTTCCAGTTCATTCCAAGAGTACCTGTCCTGCTCGGAGAGGACGGTGCAGGCTTCCTGCGGCGAGGCCGCGGCTTCCTTCACCAGCAGCTTCTTGAAGCGAATGGCTTCTGCCATTATAAAGGTGAGTCCACTTCTGATGTTCGAAGACGCAGGGATTAAGTAGCTAGCTCCGATGCCATTCAAATAAGAACCTTACTTATAACTACCTTCTTCAAAAATGTTTGACCAATCTGTTGGCATAATGTATTTAGAATTCTAACAAAGTAATTATTATTTTTGACCTCCTTTTTTTTAACACGTACTAAGTATTCCATTCTAAATTCTGAGAATTTCGTAATTAAATAAATTAAAAGGTCTATTAAAAAGTCTCAAATACTTTTGCCATTGACAATGCTTTCATAACGTGTAATCACGGCGTGTAATAATGGAAAGGAAAATAAAATTATGGAGAACTTGCAACATTGCACCGCGGGCAGAATTGCAATTTAGCAAGTTCCCAATATTTTATACCCATCACGTTAGTGTTTTAAAAATTAAGTAGGTCCTGAAAATAAAATTAATTTATAAAGTTGTGTCTCTCCGTTAATTAAACGGGCTTTAATTTAAACATCGTTGTCAGTTAATTTATATGAAGTTAAAACGTATTCAACGGCCGCAATTTCACTAATTAGTTATTTCATGGTGTTCGTTTGTTTCATGATATTATATTTAAATTATTTGGTTTCAGTATACCAAGTTATTTTACAATAAACCAAACCAGTTGGCTTAGGTACATGAAAAAGGTAATACAAAAGTATATTACCTATTTATCTTAGGTAGGTAAATCTACTATATGAGAAGTAAAAAAGTAACTGCAAATTTTCAAATGGGTGAAACAGCCCATTGAACTGAACAACATTCCCCAAGGAACATAGGTAGAAAAAATAAACTCCGCTAAGTGCGAGTCGGATTCGCCCAGCGAGGGTTCCGTAACATGTACATTAAGCCCTTTCATATGATACCCCACTAAAGAGTGCACGGTTAAGAGGCATTATTTCACGGTAAAAAGTACTTGTTATTACAGAAACTTTTCCATCTTCGTACAAAATGTTATTTGAATCAAACAGCCGTTTTTGCACCAATTCCGAACAAACATACACTCAATTTTTTGCCATGACGGACGAGGGACGGGACGCGACGCAACGGGACCGGATATTATATTACGACTGTACAAAACAGGCAGCACATTCTACTCTACTTCCTTAGTTTGAGGCTAGGTGGCGCTGTGTGAATTTACCAGGATATTTTTTTGTTAATATTTACATTCTACGTTCAGCCAGATCTATAAGCATTTTTATAGAAGTTCCTATTTATAGGGTCCCGTGTGTCAAAAAGAAAAAAAAACAGACCCCTTAATCACTTGTTATCCGTCTATCTGTCACAACCCTATAACTCAGAAACGCGTAGAGATATCGAGTTGAAATTCAAATTATAATACACACCTTCGAGTCCCTTAGTTGCCTCTTACGACTCCCACGGGAAAGAAATGGGGTGATGCTATTCTAAGCCAGCATCACACGGCGTTAATATATTTATAATATCCACATTATTTTATTTCGTTTGCAGAACTTCTGCCTGGAGTACAATGAAGAAGAGTGCCGGCCGCACAACTCAGCAGCGGTCACCCATCAAAGCTTTTTCTTGCCGACTGTCCTTGCAATTGCACACTTAATACTATATTTAGTGCCTGCGTAAACTTCAGACATAATATTAGGACTATAAAAAATTTAAAAGAGTCTTTTGAAATCATTACGGAAAATAATAATATATGCCATAGGTTACAGTTTTCTAAATGATTTCAAAAGTCCTGCCGTATTGAGTAGACTCGTGAATGAACGGTTGAATTTTCGGCATAATGTTATGTAAATAGGTAGTAAAGCCAGCTGGCCAGTTTTCCGGCAGCTAAAGTTTGTAAATATAAGTGAAAATGCTAGTGAATCAATCTCATAAGTTCATTACTGGTAATAGTCATTTCATTCATAGAAAAGTGCTTTTTGTAGAGATAATTGGATTAAGGCGAGTGTACTCGTAAACGGCCTCGACAGTGGCGCCACTTCACAAAATGATATTTTATCTCTATACAAACAATCTATCAGAATGTCCGTTGCTCAACTTTTTAGTATTATCCTTGAGTAAAATTAGAAACTACAAACTGTGGTAGTGGCAATTAACACCAAAAGTGTCAGTTTGTAGGCACTTTTTGCCATGGCTTTAATTACAGCGGATATTTCATTGAGTTTGCAGGTTCTAATTTTACTTAAGGATAATACAAAAAAACTTGAGCAACGGACATTCTGATAGATTTATTTCATTTATTTTTGTATAAAAAGTAAATATTTTTTGCGGAGTGGCGTCACTGTCGAGGTCGGTTACGTGTGCACTCGCCTTAAACTTAAACATTTTAGTTCATTAAAAGACACATTCGTACGTACCTGCTACGAAATATGATCTTGCCGTCTAGATAATTCTTACCCAAAAATCATTATTGATGTTATAAAATTAAGATATAATAAATTATGTTGCTACGTTTTATAGTTTGTGATAATATGATAGATACCTATTCTATACCCGCAGCTGTACTTTAGGTAGCTATTTTAGGTACACATTACTTGAATCCCAAATGAAAGTATTTATAGGTACCAATTACATACCAAATAGGTACTATAACTAACTTTGACAGCCGCAAAAGTCCATTGCAGGACACGGGACACCACTAACAGGGTGTACCACGCTTGGCAGGCGGATTGGTAAGCGCAGCGCAAGGTGTTGTATTCACAGAGAATGCTGCTGCCCATTCCTGATTCATCCCTTAGTCGGTCTTTACGACACCCTCGGGTAGATATGGGGTGATGCAATTCTAAGCCGACAACACACGGCATACCATATACTTCAGCCAAATATTTATTTAGTTATTATATTATTGTGATTAAACTTTGCTCAACATACTTATTTGGGAATAATATTGGATTATTTGATAGGCATAAATAAAAAATCACGCCCTTGACCCTTGAAGGGTAAGTTGAGCGTCAAAGGCCGCTAATTAAATCGTGTATCTATCACACTTACACCAGTGGCAAGTTGTCAGTTATCTTATCATTATCACCTGACATTGGAAAACTTGGTACACGCCCTCGAGACCCTTAGTAGCCTCTTTAGGACACCCACGGGAAAGAAATGGGGAAATGCTATTGTAATTTGGCATCACACGATAATATTGTGTATATTGTGTTTATGTAAAAAGTACATTGGGCAAATGTGTGGTAGAATAAAATGCGAGAAAAAATATTTTTTTGCGTATTAATATTGTTGTAATATGTTTAAGTTTAAGTAGATACAGGCATTTGCATCATTGATTTTAATTGTTTATGTGAAAATTATAATATGTTTCTAGATAAGTAGGTACCGTTTTGATACAAAAAGTTAGACGCGTTTTGACACCATTTTAATTCTTTTTCCATAGGATTTTACACTGTTTAGCTTGTTTTGTAACTTAGCACGAATAGTGTTATTTGCGTCTACCTATGTTTTCATAAAATATTAACTACCTATACATATGTAGGTAAATTAAATTTTTTACACTAGTTCCACTTATACGCCTCAGGCAGTTGTAACGAAACCGGTAGCTTTATAGTTTAATCCGTACTAATATTATAAATCTGAGTTTGTGTGTGTATGTATGTATGTGTGTTTGCCGCTTTTTACCGAGGGAAAACAACTATTACCACGGGAAAATGAGTGTCAGCGGGTAAATAATATATTAGTGGAAGTAAAAAGTTTTTAAAGTGTAACATACCTATACATACATCAACAAGCTCTAGTTTCAACTTCAATTTCACAGAGTTAAGTGCAAATCAGTCGAATGGTTGTCAGTTCTCATAGCTCAGTACATCCTGTGATAGCTTGTAGTAGCTAAAGTTATTAATTAATTATACTAATTTATTAACCATTTAAATTTTCAAATGTCTAAAGCTCTTCTTGGCAGTAAGATACTACCACAGAGCACGGTAGTTATCCTCTCAAAGACTCGTTGTTCTGTGGATACTACGGTAATTTTAGTTATAATTTTATTTGTTGTGAAATTTTTATTTTTAATCAAAACTTTTTGGTAACTACGGTAAATTCTGAAATTAAATTTCAAAGTGAGTTAATTTTTAGTTAAAAATATTTTCGTTGTGAAATTTTTCTAAACTTTATAGTAGTATTTTTATTGTAAATAAAAAAAAAGCTTTGGTTGAAAGTGTTTACCTACTGGTTTGGTATATATTGTCTTGTTTTAGTACTACCAGTAGCACCTATCTAGAGTTACTTATGTAAAGGTACCTATTATATTTATTGTTATTACAGTATGAAGAATAAACAGAAGATACATCTTTATATGGTAACTCAAGGTGCTGCCAATAATACCTATTTTTTTAATCATGCATAATTTTCAAGCGCGGGCAGGATTCGAACCTGCGACTTTCGCCATCACAAGTTCCGCCTCTTCCATCTGTGCTACCGCATCTCGTCCAATGCAAATCTTGCAAATGTATCTTGATGCCAATAACTAGTTAAAAACTGTATACCTAATAAGTGTTCTAAATTTGGTATTTAATATATAAATGTTTACAATCATAGTGATGTTCACGCCCAAAATTAACTAGAATATACTGGTTATTATACGCAGATATGCTTAAGTACTTTGAAATTGAAACGCATCATCATATTACAGGCTACCGGCACTATGGGTTCAAAGGTGAACCATTGTAAGTCCTCTTAACCCTATATCATCTTTCATCCCGTGTCAACATATCATTACCATTAATATAAGCCTAGTACTGTGCTATAAGCACAAAATAAGACGTGTAAATATAATATAGTTATACTTATTAATTATATTTTCGTGTGGGACACCGAGACGACCCGATGAACCTTGGTGTCAGTTTTCAACCGCCTGCTTCTACTAATATGCCTCTGACATGATTGTGACTAAGGTTGCACAACCGCCGTCTGTGTAATCATAGACAGCAACCGGGAACGAGGGTCGTTAACGTGTCCTCCGAAGCACTTATTAATTATTGTTAAAGTTATTTGTATGAAATTCCTATAATTTAGTCAAATCCGTATCCATTAATAATTGATGAAGACTTAGTCTTTTTTAGAGATTATTTTGGTTATTAATTAAAGAATTTGCTTTTTACATACATTTATTTTAACTTATTTTCCACAACTGTCCTCCTGGCTGGCGATACTAAGGTTAAATCTTTTGTGTCTGTTATCATATGTTACTATAAATAAATTACTGCTGTCTACTTGCAACGTAATTTTCATACAGCATGCCACTTACGATCATAAAAGTAGCAAGAAAAACTTTTATTCTTTTACCAGTAAGGACAAACTAAGTATTGTCAGTCTCAAAATTATGTATTTAGTAGGCACGCGGTAGTACAAAGGTCCGAAAATGCGGTATCTTTCGCTTTTTGCTATCTTCCCCTTTTCGTGTGGGGCACCGAGTTTACGAACGATTCGATGAACCCTGGTATCAGAGTTTATCAACCGCCTACTACTAGTCCTCTGACATGGTTGCGTACCGACCACCGTCGAAGTCATCATAGACAGCAACCGGGACCGACGGATTAACGTGCCCTCCGAAGCACGGAACCATCTCACGTCTTTTATTGTACTCGTATGAATCTTACTATGACAATTATTATGAAGAAGCTCATTTAGTAATAGCTTCTTTAAAAATTATATTATCACGGGTGAAATCCGTGGGCGGAAAGCCTATTATTAGGCGAGAGTTTGTGTGTGTGTCTCTAAATTAAAATTCTGAACCCCATATACTATTACCGTGAACACAACGATAGCGCGTTTTAAAAGTAAGCTAGCGACATCTGTGTATGGTCTCAGAACCAATACTGGCAGCAGGAATTGACTGAACGCAGTGTAAATAAGTCGTTGCATTTTGGATTCATCCCTTAGTCACCTTTTGCAACAACCTTGGGTGGGAGATTATGTGAATAAATTATTCGTTGCAATTTGGATTTATCCCTTAATAAAAATTTTAAAATTACGGATATTGTTTTGTAAATAGTACTACCTACTTATAAGGTGAATTATTAGTGACCGATAATAAAATTTCAGATCGAGCTGGTGATAAGGAACCAGTTTCCCTAAGGATCATAGGTCGAAATATGAAAAAAGTGGACCTCCCATATACAAAATTACCAATCAGCTGTTTTGATTTTGAGTTAAGTAAGTAAGTACACTTTATTGCACAATAAGAAAAAAAAACAGAATAAAGGATATATTAAAATAAAAATGCGCAAGGGCGGCCTGATTGCTAAGAGCGATCTCTTACAGACAACAGAGTTAATATGGAAACTACAAATACTTTTGCCTTATTTCGACCTCTTTTCCTTGGGGAAGTTGTTCCTTATCACCAGCCCATAGGGACTCTGTTTTTAGTGTCGGTCACTAGTAAAATTTTACCCAATACATGTACTTATAGTTTTAAATAACAAAAAAGAATTAGGACCCTTATAATGAGTAACTCGAATTGCTGCAGATACTTACTATCTCTACCTCCTACACAAAGAAAAAGAAACCAAATGATGTCCTCCGTTACATTAGCAAAGTGCAATTTAGGCGAGTTTATCGTCGTGTAGATCACAAGTTACCGTAAATCAGGACAATGAGTTGTAAGTAATTCGTGGACTTCTAAATTGCTATCCATAGAATAATAGCCACTGACAAAAGGTAATTTCTACAGGAATAGCACAAGTAACGTAAATGAGTAGGTACCTACTTGCTAATTCATACATACATATATCACGCCTTTATCCCTTGCGGGGTAGGCAGAGCGTAAACGGCCGCAAAAAAGGACACTTATACGCCACGTCTGACAAACATTCGACAGTCATTCGGAAAATTGTGTATCGCCATAGCGACAGGTTGTCAGCCCATCGCCTAAATTTGCAATACACACCCTTCAGTCTCTTCTTCGCTTCTTACTACACCCACGGGAAAGAAATGGGGTGATGCTATTCTAAGCCGTCATCACACAGCTCTATTCTCTCTATTATCTACATATACACACACATACATTTACCACGACTATATCCCTTGTGAAGTAGACAGAGCGTAAACGGCCGTAAAGAACTGATATTTACGCCACGTCTGATAAACATTTGAGGGATAGCAAATTGTTTATCGCAGGTTGTCAGTCCATCGCCTGAAATAACAATACACACATGTGCAACTACATAAATAACCCTCGAGTTCTTTAGTCACCTCTTACGACACCCACGGAAAAGAAATGGGATGATGCTATTCTAATCCGATATCACGTTTAAATGTGAAACTGAAGATATTGCGCACTATTAGCTAAGGGTTCATAAAAGTAAAACAAAGTGACAAACATAAGCACAGGGTTATAACTAACAAGCTCGAGAATGGGTCCGAAACGCAGTAGTAAATATCAAAAATATTTTTGAAAATGTCACTTGAATATATAATTCATGGCAAAATAAAAACAAAACATTTTCTTGTGCTTTTCATACTAAGTAGGTATAACAACTTTGTCTGAAAACCAATTCATAAAAGTCAAGTGAAAAATTTCCACAGTTTAAGTTAGGATAAGTATTTCGTTTTGCCGATATAGAACGTAAAATAAGACCTTTTGTGAGACATGGGTAGACGTTTCTTTCAGTAAACGGTTGAATGATTCAGACATTACTATTTCAAGCCGTGTTTAAGTCGTGAGGTGATAACATTAATGAATTTACCCACCATGAATGAACGAGGTAGTACTTCAACAAAGCCTTCCGTGGGATAGAACATATTTAAATTTGAAAAAATATATTTACTTACAATATTTATACTAAAAATTTGTAAATATTGTATTTAATCACCTGAAATTCATCTTGCTGTTTCCGCCTTTACTGCATACTTTTTAGTGCATTCTTAGTCATGTTAACGGTTACGCTACCCACACAAATTAACTAGAGGTATATATATATGCAGACTAGCTGCCCACCTTGAAGTTGGGGGTGGTTTGGGCAATGTTTTACGGAGTCACTTTTCTAGCTTAGATACGGAATCTGCGTCACAAAGTAAGTATTGGTGTCTACGTCTAGTTTCCATATACTAAAGAAGGTCTGCTTGTAAATCTCAAATTGTTTTTAAAATATAAATTAAATTGGTTATAAATAAACCTTTTTTCAGACGGCCGAGAAATTTAAATGAATCCGTTAAAATGAGGTGAAAAGTACAAAGCGGGATTGCGAGTGTATTTCATAAAACTTAATTTTAATTAAACAGCTCCAGCGAGGAGCTTAAGTAGATACATTTCGTGCCAGTAAATGTCTCTGTATGAATCACATTTTACTTACTTCTCTGAAATTAAATAAAATAAAACAGGATCTCCATCAGCTGCATTTTTTTTTTGGAACCGGCTAGTAATAAAACCTCTAATATCTCTCCATGTTGCTCAAATGCTGACCAAATTATAACTGTCAATTTGCTAAAAAATAGAAAAGAAAAGCAAATGGCAGGAAGTAAATTTTAATTGTATTTGGGGATTAAGCGGGACGTTTATTAGTCTGTGTTATTATCTATTGCTGATCTAAGGTTGCTATCAATTAAATTATCGCTGTTTGATCACACTTGTCGTCCGTCGTTCTGTTTTTTAACGCAACGTAACGCATCCGTCTGTCAGACGAAATAGAATTGCGAATTCCAATCGTATTACCATACAAATACGGCTACGGTGGAATTACGGTGCGTAACAGAGGCGTCTATCAAGTCGTTTGACGCATGCGTTACTATGCGTAAAAAAAAAGGAACAACGGACAGCATGAGAGTGAACCGCCTTTGTCAACAATCTCTTTGCTAGTAAGCCGATGTCGATAGTTTCCTTGGACAATCAGTAAAATTATATACTTGATGATGCAATGCATCGCACACGCACTGGACCATATTGCGGTGGGTGACAGCCACCACACAAATGATCACACCTGACAGACGCAATTTTATGCGGCGATATGTGCTATTCTTCTTTTTCTTCTAAGTAGTCAATAAACGTGTGCCATGTCCAGTTTTTATAGGATTTCCCGGTTGTGTTGTGTTTGTGTCCAATTAAATTTGAATATCTTCTTACAACATAAGTACAAGCAGAAATAAAGAATTGAGTTGTATGTGATTTTGTAAACAACTTTTGTCAGAAACCCGGATTCAGAAAAACACCGGTTAACCCTACGTTGCGTAAGCAAACCGCCTAAAAAACCTGGCTGTTTATCCGGTTAGTGAAACTGAAAAGCTGTGATTGACGACAATCTCCTCGCTAGTAAGCTGGCGTCGATGGCTTCCTTGGAGAATCAGTCGAATCTACTCCTAATGAAAGCCGATTATTTCTCCGTCGAGGACTTGGCGACTGCTTAGTGTGCACGCCAGGGGTGGATTCAGACCCCCCATTGGTAAGGTAATTGAAACTGTCATCAACGTAAGTAGTAAGAAATGTGCCAATGTTTGCAAATAAAGTTCAATTTTTAATTCAACAAATATACATAAAATATGTACAGTTTTGCCGCAATTTCGAAAACGTTTATCGTGCTGTATAGGGCTGTGATGCTTTTATCTCAATCTTTGTTCAACTATATAATAAGCATTACAATGTTTTCTCACGCTTGCTCCAATCTTATTTCTGATAAAAAAATTGCTACCATAGAGTAGAAATCACATAGAGATGACACTCCCGCTCCAGACGCGCTCAAGGTCAATCCGTCTGGCTGTCTCTTAGAGAACAATTCAGTCGGGAGTGCGCTTCGCCGCGGAAACGTTCGTCGTGCGGGTCGAATTTTCATTTTTTGTGAAAAATTTAGCAATGCCGAATTATTGTGGTGTGTATGGCTGCAAAAGTGATGCGTTTACAAAAAGAATGCTATTCTAATCTGGCACCACACGGCGCCATTTTTGCACCTATTTTAAAATTCTGTACCTACCTATTAACAATAAAATGGTAAGGTAAGACTTTAAAACGGGTAAATATTTTGTTCCCATGGGAAAACTGTTAGCAGCGGTCGCAACCGCTTGACTGGCCGCTAGTCTGGAATAAAATTATTGGCACGTGACAGCCCCGACTTAAAGCGCGGGAGAGTGCGGGGCGTTACGGGCTGCGGGGGGAAGTAGGTATTTAAAGCGCGGCTTTTGGGGCCCAGACAAAGGAGTTTCGTTTCTATACGCTAGTATTATTATCTATTCTTATGTTGCTACTTAAATAAATTATCGCCGCAGATATTTATTTGATATTTTTTTGCCATTAAAATAAAACACGACCTCAGATCAAGCTTCAGAACTCAATCCGGCCCTGCTTGATTTTCGCCTGAGCGGCGGGAGCTCGCGGGATCCTTGTGACTGGATTAAACCAATAAAAGGTTTGATCGGAAATTACGAGTGCTTTGTGAAACTCACGGCCATTTTGTTGCGGTAATGGATTTCTTTCACTTTTTGTGTTGTACATGGAAGTGTTCTTTTTCAGGTGAGAAGTGATAATAAAATCTGCTGTTATGAAAGTAATAGTAACAGATAAGACCTACCTAAAGTGCTTCTAGATTGCGTGTGGGAACAGTCATCGATTTATTTGTGTCTCAGTCATAGTACCTGCTTACTTAATTATTGTATTTTCTTTTTCGTATGGGATACCGAGTCATCCAACGACTCGATGAACCTGGTGCCAGAGTTTTTCAACCAGCAGTGGCCTACTACTAGAAGTAAGCGGTTGAAAAACTCTGACATGGTTGTGTAACTTCTTACTACTTAATAACCGTAAACCGTTTTTAATATTTGATATTAAGTCAACCATAATTAGTAGCAAGAATATAACCAGCATTGTTTTACAAACTAGATATCTTTTTGTTCGACGCCTCAATAAATAAAAAGTCCCTGGTGTAAATATCCACTTCGCTAAGAGCCAGTGTGGTTCTTTATTCTGAAATTAATGACGGAGGTTGCACCCGGGTCCACCGAGCCAATCAATTACTACATCCTGGGACATTCCAATCAGATAAAGCGTTACATGCTTTTTGTAAAAGTAGAGTATGGTAGACGAAAAGTATTTATTTAGTTCTGTTCTATAAGTTTCAATATGTGCACCCTTCAAATTTTTCATCAGTATTACAAAAAAACCTAGCGAAGTATGATGTTCATTATTATCGGAACTCAGACGGTTTTTTAGTTCAGTCACAGAACTTGGGATTTGTGGATTCATTATCAAAAATTTCTGGACAGGTTATCATTTCCCAATCTAAAACTTCATGATAGAACTAATATTATACGGGGTGTAAGATGACGGTGTACCGAAAACTTTGTAGGCTGATAAGAACATGAAACTAAAAAAAAATTTTATGTAGGATATGTTGGTAAACGAGAAAAAAATCGACCTGCCATACAAAATGCCCGATTTGCAGACTGACTTTCTATGGAAACTCGAAAAAAATATATTCGTTTCCCTACATAGGCTCCACAGTAAAAGTTGTTCAGTTTCATGGTCTGATCATGCCTGCAAAGTTTTCGGTATAACGTCCCTTACACCCTGTATATAGTTGCGTAAGTTGCGTTTCGGCTCTTGTGGCAAATTAAGTCACAACCTTTCAATTAACTTGGAAAAGCCTTTAGGAATATAATTACTTTATTCGAGTAAACAATTAGCACCGCGACTTCATAAATACAAACAAACTCGGAAAGGATTTAAAATATGCTGAAGTTGCTGAATGTTACAATAGGATGAATACTTTGGAGCTCAGAAAGTATCAAAAAGGGCCAATATCTTTTACCGTCTCAGTTAACCTACGAAAAATGTAATTGAAATAGAAAATTATCAATACTTAATTCGATGTTTCGGTAGATAAATATTTATGTCTTGTATATGACCATGCCAAATCGTCCATAATAAACTCCTAAAATGAGAACGCATGTTATTTACGTAATTTTATTTAATTTATTTAAGAGCCTGTCCCTCTCAGCTGGGCACGTCAAAATATACGATGTTAAAATATAATTTTGTAGATCTAAACTACGTTTTAATTCTCATACTGCTGAGAATCTTGGATAAAAATAATAAGAACATATAAAAGTAGGTAAATAATAAAAAAAGCTATTACTATATTCAGTATGCTTTAACCCTCTAACGGGCAGAGCATGTCATTTTTTTCTATTGGTTTTGAAATCTATTGGGTAGTTAAGGTTCAATTTGGGTGGAAGGTGGAAACATTCTTCCCATCGCTTTATAAAGGTTTAACGCTTTCCTAAGTGGACATTATTTACTTCCTACTGTTGAAAATCGAAGTCGACTTTTACTTCAAAATCAACAAAGTCTGTTCCTTTGTGTCGAGGTAATCAAGATCTAAAGGCTTGGTTGTCATGGAGGTGCTTATCAAAAGACTGTTCTAATTTCTGTTACCAGGTAGAAGTTCTGGCGAAGCTTTTAAAGTTTTTCTGAAAGGATTCTATAGAAGTTAAAAAGAAATTACTAAACTGCAGAACAGTCAAATATTTTACCACCTACTGAGATACTTAATTCAAATTATTTTATAAGATATTCTCATTTTGAATTTCGCTTATTGAGGCGTGGAAGCAGGATATTAAATTTCTTGTATGTTAATTACTCGTTAAATTTGTGTGAAGACCGTTAATTAGTCGTGGATGACGTGGCTCCAAAATTATAAATAAGTTAAAGATTTTCAATTTTGCAATGTTTATTGGTAGAGGTATATATCGATAATTAAATTGTTGTGGCTTTTATTTCATAATAAAATTTAATTAGGTATGATTTTACAGTTTATTAGGCACAATTTATGATTGAAAAGAGTCTTATTTTTTCGTAAGCCTTTATCGCGAATCGCCTATATGAAAAGAGAGAGAGTAAGCCTAATTTTCGCTTTTATGGGCTAAGTTCACCCACACTTGCCTGTCTGGACTCGGCAGACATTGCTGGTTGCCTGGTATATTTTGTGCATCAATACAGTACAGCTGAATTCTGTAGTCTTTTTTCAAATGAATGAAAATCGCCAAAACGGTTACATTTCGCTCTATACTAGGTCGTGCATTTCACCGTTCATTAGAAAGCTAGGAATAGTTGTTTTGGGCTTTTTTTGACATGTGGGACACTGAGGCGACAAACAACCAATGAGCCTTGGTGTGAAGAGTCTTCAACCACCTACTAGGTAACTAGTAGACACAATTATGTAGCGACCGCCGTTTAAGTAACCATAGATAGTAACCGGGACCGACGGCTTAACGTGCCCTCTAAAGCACGTCTATTTCAGGTTCTAATGTACTTTAACTTGTCATGTAGCCTAATGATTGTAGCAATCGAGTTACAGAACCGCTGGGCCCAGTAAAGGCGCAACTTGGAGAATTAGCAGGCCGGCGAAGTTAAGTCATTTCCTTGAAAAACTCCCTTTGTTACTGCGCGTCACGTTCAACCTTCCTCAGGAAAAGGGCTTTTCTCAACACCATTCCTGGAAACAATTTGATAGATTTTAGGAGACAGGAATAAAAAAACTGCTACATTTTGACATACATACTATACCTACAGGATGTAAGGGACGTGTACTGATAACTTTGCAGGCTTGATCAGACCATGACACTGAACCACTTTTTCTATGGAGGCTCAGTTGGTAAACAAAATAAAAAATTTACTTCCCATAAAAAAATCCGAGTAGCTGGCTGACTTTTTATGGAAACAAACTCGAAAAAAAAGACTTCGTTCCTAAAAATGGGCTCCATACTAAAAGTTGTTCAGTTTCATGGTCTTATCATGCCTGCAAAGTTTTCGGTACACCGTCCCTGGTTTAAAAAATACTGCTGTGGAACTACAGGCTAGGTAATCAAATATCAACGTTTGTTTTCAATTCATGATAAAGCACATACTTTCACCAACAAGCGAAGCTGAAACCGAGTACAAACCTTCCAACTTACCCCGAATATTAGCTACATTTCCTCCTAGTAATTGTGTTTATAAATATTTTTGTTTGTGCCACTGTATAATATATCTTTCATGCCTGTCCGGTGGACCCTTGTTGCGTGCTTTGACGACGTTACTTCGTTGTTTATTGTCCAACTTAGAATACACATTCGTATTTTAATGATATAAAGGTGTTCTACGACGACGTTTTGTTTGATTTATAAAAATGTTTTGTCGTTTTATTTACCTACTTGTATAACCTGCAATTGTCTGTATTTTTATAGTGTTTTGCCCTCACAGTTTTATTTGTTACAGCGAGATTTACAGGTTTGCTAAGGTATGTACAATCTGAACGTCTGAATATGAATTTTGGTTGGCTTCATTTTGTCCGTTTCCTGTTGCATATGGTCATCATCATTGGCCTCACACGTCTGTGACAGACGATTTAATCAGTGTCTGAGGCAAGACTTTTCAAGACTGTATAAGCCGATACGGGAGCGATATTTTCTGCACGCTCTACAAGTGAAGGTGGAATTTGAGATTGGCACATGCATGTTTAGATGACGTTTTTGCCTTTTGTTAGCGAGACCAGAAAACCAGGCATCCATATGGTAAAGCTAGTATAACTGGCGACTAGAGATTATGACAGCTAAATTAGTAATAGTTTCGATACCAAACATTTCGATTTGTGAGTAGCCTTAATTTTCCCCGCCAAAATGATTGTCCTTTTGATTTGCTCTTTGACACCGATAATGAAAGCAACAAAATGAGCCAAACGTAATTTGAAAATAACGAAGTGGTCTGGTCATGTGGTAGTCATAAGTGGTGACGATAATTTCATGTTCAAATAATTAAAATCTAGTACGTAGGTACTGAAATATAAAACTGACTTTCGTATGAGAATAAAGAAGCGAGGAATGAATGAAGTCATTTTAATTTCATAATGAATTTAATAAATGCATCTCTTCCTGGAGATTTTTAATTTACTTATCACATTCTTTTGAATAAAACCATGGCCCGAAGTCTGCTTAATTAAAATTGTTTCTGTTGTATATCGAAAGCGTGTCAGTCGCATGGTGTTGGTCGCTTAATTTTCTGCTATCAGTTTGAAGACAGTATAGAATGTCACTGTGATGATAGAATGACAGTTGAGTGTCGCTGGCATTACAATGGTAAAAAAAGAATCTGAGCCCAGTTTTATAATAAAAATCCCGATATGAATCTATTTAACGTAAAGCTACGGCGTAAAAACCTCCGACTGCAAGCAGGCTTACGTCCATTTGTTTGTGTTAATGGCCGCGTATTTTACAGTTTTACTTAGCAGCTGGAATGTCGTATTTCCGCAGATTTACGGCGGCTGCATTTATTGCATTCTGTATTTTAACAAAATAAACCATGCCGCATTTCATATTATCATTACGCAATGTCAAATATGTCTTTTTGCAAGTAGTCTCTACATGATTATGTTAGATTATATTGATTTTGTATGGATAGTAGAATTCATCATATCCACACTCACTAGAAAATTCTATTTTAGACAAATTTCTACGAACAATCCATTCTGCCTCCAAATTTAATTGAATAGCATAATGACACTCTTTAAATTCCCATAAAGTAAAATCAACGCAGAGCAGAGCCACACAGAGTACCAAGTGCAGACAGTGTAACGACTATTTCAACGAAGCCTAACTGCTAAGATATACCAATTCCATTACAAAAAGAACCCTGTATTAATAATAAAGACTGCAGTAGAGAGCCCTCAACGATACTAGAAGTAACATTGTCTCTAAACGATCGTACGTGAGTAGCGATTCTACATTCAAAATTTGACGTCTAAATGTTATACCACATACACTTCCTCGTATGAACGGTCGTATTTGAAGTTTTCTTAGGAAAACCGACAATGTAAATTCAACTGTTGGTTCTTGTTTCAAGATACCATGGTGTTATGAGATGAGGCTACCGTTCTTATTGAACCCCTAGTGCAGACGGCAATAATCGGCTTCCACTGAATGAAACTAGTTGCAGCTATTACCTTAGTAGTTTAGTTTGTAGTACAATATATATGACTTAGCGGAGCAATAGCAACTCAGATAAACTGAGAGTATAAACGCTTTTGCATAAAGTTCTGTTGCGGAGTTTTCGACTGTTTGAATATGAAATCAATCATTTCCCGCGCTAGGTGTCGTTACTAAATGTCCGCAACAAGCTACGCGGCCTACGCCGTAGTAAAAGCTACGCGTATTCGTAGCTGTAACTGTATTGTTAAGTGGTAAAATCATCATAAATCGTGAAATAAGTTTTTAAAACGCTTAGTATAGGCTTAGTATAGTACGTGAAAAAACATTTCAAAATTTCGATGAACAATGCTAAAGAAAGTTCTGTTTTGCTCTCCGTAGTAATCAACAGGTTCTCATTTTAGCCTTCAACTTGTGTCTTAGAGTTTTCTTATAAGACCTTTACCTGTGTAGTATTGTGGATCTTTCCCTGGAACGTCCTAGCGGTTCTTGATACCATCCATCAACATGTATGATACTATTGCCAATAAATACAAGTGATATGATCCAACAAAAAGTGCCCATGTGAGTGTACTGATTGTATATGTTAAAGGTTTTTGATAAAATCAGGGTTTTTGGTCAAACGCAGATGACAAAGTTTGAACTCAATTTTATCATAAACCTGAAACGATTCATCCAGGTCATGGGCAGCAGCGTTCCCTGTGATAGCAATAGCGAGCACGGCGCTCGCTAATCCGCTTGCCAAGCGTGGTGAGTATGGCAATAACCCCTAATTTGGGGAGGCTTATGTCCAGTACTGGAAAGTTGCTGTTAATTTATGTATGTTATATTTTATTAGTGTAACAAAAAACTTCGTATGTTTATTCTGCACAAGTATATATATCCTACTAATTAAAGGTTTCGAAATGCTGATCTTTTTTTTAAGACTGAACTCTGCGATTTTAACCCTGGGGCTTTGAAACCTACACCTGTCTGGTTGGTGGGGAGCAAGGGCTCACCCGGAGACTGGTTTTTGGGAAGCGAGGACGATCTACTGGATATTTCCAATGACTGTGTGTAGACAAAATTTTCTTAATCCTTACATTAAGATGCTGCTTGTTCAAAAACAGAGTTTTATTGAGGCTATTTTAAAATGACTTGTTTTCTTTAAATACAGGATTATTTTTTATTCAGCACGGAAATTTTACAGGGTGATTCTACTCATTATTCTGAACAACTTTTATTATGGGGTCACCTGCGAAATTGCGAAAAAGAAAACAGCTGCTCCATAGAACATTTCCGTGCTGAATAAAAAATAACCCTGTATTTCCCGTATTTCCCTTGTCCAAATATCATAGTTACCGGTTTCCCTTGTGATCTAGTTTTCCTTGTACTCCCATTATGCTAACGTCTCATTAGCTGTGAAATCAGCCGACCGAGGAGTTTTCTCGGTGATGGTACGATTATTGCTATTATAAGTACCTCTCTAACTGTGGTCGAGATTATTATTAAAGTCCTAATGGTAAGCACATTGGAGTAAAATTGTCGTGATAAGCTTTCAGAAAAACAACACAGGAGACAATAGATTAGCATCACCCCATTTCTTTTTGCGAGTGTCGTAAGAGACTGCTGAGAGGTGAATCCAGCACTATGATCGTATTTTGAGAAACGCCCACGAACCGCCAGATCACAAAGTAAGTGTGGCCAGATGCTCAAAGATTTCAAGTCGGGAGTTGAACCGGTGAAAATCGTAAAAATGTACCCTTTTTTGTCGTCAATCTAGAGGATCAATATAAAAGAATCATTTTTTTGCAAAAACATCTATTATCGCAAAATGTATAGAAAACAGTAGAATTCAGAACCAGTTGAAACGCATACATAACCACCGTATATTTTTTAAAAATATCCATTATACAACGTCATAAAACTCATCAAACGTATCAATACAATGACGCTCTCATACGGGTAAGAGGGTGATCAATTCGGTTTTTATGGAGTCTACTTGAAGTCAAATTTCTTTGTAAAACAGAAATCTTTTTTTTCAACATGCATACTCTCTACAAGCATACAAAAAATCTGCTCATACATCACTTGCCTCTATCTCGACTCTGTCTAGGTGAAATAGGACAATGAAAAGAAAAGATTGATTGCGTAGTTAGTTATTACAATTCGACTTGCGTTTTTACTCTTATCGTTTAATATAGTCTATTCTGAGTAAATTAGTATGAATATTCAGTAAAAAAAATGTCGTCTACAATCTTTCATCAATCTCAGAAATTTGTCTTTAGAAATTTTGAAAATAATCTTATCGCATAATATTTACTCTAACTAACTAACAAAGTTTTTCGCCATAGAGGAGGGAGGTTCGCGATCTGTCATATATAGAAATGTAGTACAATGGATACTAAAATTGAAATACACGTGTAATATAAGCTTCATATGTTACTGTTACATTACTATAACCTTTGTGGTCATAGGAATAAAGATTTATTCTATTTTATTATTTGAAAACATTCGGAGTATTGAAAATTGCGGTCATTTTTCAATAATCTTTTTGAGCTAGAGTACATTGTATAGGTTAAGTATGTTATGTATTTAAAACGTACTCAAAAAGCCTTTTAATTACATACCCAACTTTGTCCTTTTATAGTTTTTTTTTGTATGGACACCTTCATGACGTCACAGATTCTACATGTTTCGCATCATGCATCTCAAATGTATGTGTTCAGGAGGCCTTTCCAATTAGTTGATACGAGTACCAAAATTTTGCATTTGCAAATTAAAATGTACGATCAAAACTCCAAAAACAGTCAATCATGAGTAGGTATGACAATTTTCGGCAGAAGGCTGAGAAATTGTCACTTTAGTGTACAATAAGCAATTATCTAAAATATTCTACAATAATGGCCGGAGCAAAAACGACAGTGTTTTACGACCATTTACGCTCTGCAAGTGTTAATGTGCTGATAAATGTATGTTGGTAATAATAATTAAAAAAA
The DNA here is from genome assembly GCA_027580185.1 of Tuta absoluta. Classification (NCBI taxonomy): domain Eukaryota; kingdom Metazoa; phylum Arthropoda; class Insecta; order Lepidoptera; family Gelechiidae; genus Tuta; species Tuta absoluta. Next base: position 8,724,564 of record JAQAHW010000016.1, on the reverse strand, counting down.
CCATATAAAGAAGCAATACAATAATATTTAAAAACTACAAATTAAAAATTCTTCCAACGCACCACACTGAGGCAACGTACCCAAAAGACTGGTAGCATTCCCCCGCTGAATCGCGAGACCAACGCGCTGAGCAAAATAACTGCCAGCCCTCGGATCACTAGTTGCCTCAATGAGCCGCGTTGTGAATGTTGTGATGTCAGTTAAAGATAGTTTGGCTTCAAGGCCCCAAGGGCCAAACGTCTCCACAGCAAAGGGTAGAAAAATATACGTACCAATAATAATAATTTGACATTTGACTCATAAAAAATGTTTATTTTTTATTTATCGATAGTGGTACTGTACAAATGTGTATATCGCATGTTTAGTATTCCACCCCGAATCACTCCCCCGCCCACGTTAGGTTAACAATCATTCTCTTCACCTACACAAATACTTCATTAGCCTACTTCTGCTCTGTGACCTGTGTGCATAGCGGTAAAGCTGAAAAATATCTCGCTCATTTTTGAAAGTCCTCTATATAAAACCCTTTTTTTGTCCATATTTTATAGAAAATTAAATAAGTAATATAAGTGCATTCAATTATATTTTTGCCAACCAATCAATGGACAAAGAAATAGTGTTATGACAAATATATATCACTAACGATAGAAAACGTATACAAATCATCACTGCAAAGTATACAATAAAGTTACACGGTAAAACCATAGAGTAGAATTATCTATTCTTATGGTAAAACTACTTAGAGCAGCCCCGAACTTACGTAGATATTTATGTCCTCTAGAACTTTTGTTGTATGAGACATGAAAAAAGATAAAAGAAATTTTATCTGTAATTGACATCAAATTATCTCAAATCGAAATTACGCCGTGCGAATGAAGACGAGGGCAGCTGTAAAAAATGCATGCAATACCCAAAAACTAATCGATGGATTTTGATGACATTTAGTATGGTAATAGCTGTATGTCATGATAAATATCTATGATAACTTAGGTATGACAGCATTCGAAGGTCTGGAGTACCTTGCGTGGAACTTGTATAAGGGATACGATAAAAAGCTCTATGACAAAAGTTGTGCAGCACGATGTGCAGCTTTTGGTTGCACATAGGGACCCCGTAGCGAAACAAAGTTTGCGGGCACCTCGCTGCCGCTAGTTGAATAATACATGTCATAAAATAACTTAAAATAATGGAAAATGATATTTTGGTTGACTCAAAAAAATTGTATGTGTGCAAGCAATATTAATTAAAATATGCATCAGCTGTAGAGTGAGTGAGTTGATTAATGGTACACCACTAATGAGGCCATTGCCCAGCTTGCGGCTTAGTGTGTGTGATTTTTTTGTATTTTATCATACAAAACTGTGCTAAGTAATTTATTTATTTACGAAGGTAAATATGTGTACTTTATAATAGTAGATGCGTTAATTAAATATTTTGCAACTTTAAGACACACACTTAAAACTTTTAAAACCCAACCCATTGCAGTACACGTGTCAAAATGCGTACTTACAATTTTAGTCATGAAAAAATAATGATTCATCATTCGATATGATTTTCCTCGCAAATTGTCACCTCATACAATGCGATTATGTAGGTGTGTTTCGCGAACCCCTATTACCTAAAAAAACAAGCATTTATGATATGAATACTTACATAAGTTTCGACGGACATAAGTTCATTGGTTTTTTTCCAACAAAAAACAAAACTACAAAAGGAAATGAGAACCCCATTGCTATTCCCCTTTGGCATAAGATCCTTATATTTAACCAGGCACGCGACCATAAAACCAAGTCTTAGCATAAATTTCTAAATACGAGTAATTCGCTCTAATTAAAGCTCCGATGAAGTTAATTCGGCGTAAAAACGACCGTCTGTTAATTGAAAACGCGCTTTATTTGTTCGAAAAATATGCCTTTGTTATGCGTTATCGTGAAATATCGGACATTATACGTAATTATACGATAACTGATTTCCACCTATTAAAACAAAGTAATTATCGAGAACGCAGGTTTGGCTGTTTGTTGGTTTTGTATACAGTACAATGTATTAAAATTTATCGAATACATAAGCTGAAAATATTTTTTTTTGTTTTAAAATTTGGTATTTATTGTTAATTTTATGTATTGAAGCGCAAGATCGAGATGGATCTGACGGGTGGCGTGAAAGAGGGGAGGCCATTGCCCGGCAGTGGGACGCTGAACAGGCTACATTAAGAAAAAATATATATGTAGATATCTACACATCCTTGGTAAGCAAGTATCATATAGTAGAGCCGCAATTGTATAAAATGGTTCTAAAATATTTGACGTCGTAATATAGGTACTTTCAAAACTCCTTAAATAAAGATTAAAAAAAAAAAAAAAAAATCCCGCTTAATTTTACGCATGATGCAGACCGACCCAAGATGATATGTATATGATTGAACTACCAGCCTAATACTGCGATACAGGCTATGCTTAGTGCAGGGTCCGCTGTTAAATTATCTGCATGCCTCACCTCGGACACAGTCTTATGTATTATTATTTTCAATTGTATTTTCCAGACATTATTGTTAATTGTTTAAGTGAATAAAGATTTATAATTTATTATTATTTCTTTTTGCAACTAAAACCAAAAAGTATTATTACAAAATAAAGTACTTTACATCGGAATATTTTGCATCCTGTTTGCTTTCAGCAGCCTTACGCAATAAACAAAAGCACCCGCGGTGCATTATTTCACAAATTTAACCCTAAATTATTTTCTCGGACATAATTTAACCCTAAATGAGCCAATTTGACGTCAACATGTTCCTATAATTGAAAACCCGCTTTATTTGTTCGGAAGTTGTCGCAGTAACGGCGGCAGAGAACGTGTTAAGCCTCGGAACTGGTCGTAAATATCGGCGGCGAAGAGTTATGGGTCTAGTTCAGCGCCCGAGGATTTGTTCAGCTTTGTACCACAATAAACCTGGTTAGTGCACTAATAGGAACAACGGGATAAGTATTTTTGCACAAAAAGTAAATCAGAATTTTGTTTTGCATATTTAAAGGTTTTGGGCAGCCTTTACAGATACATTTAGATCAAAATCTTTCTATTGTTATGTCAGCTTAAATGAATGTTGGCTCTGTTGAAACACATGTGTGTGAAAATCTCTCTGCAATAATAATGATATTATTTCTTGCTAATAATGGCCAGGTTTTTTAGGGTAAAGTTTAACAAGTGACCGATAGCAAAATCTCAAGCCGGGTTGGTGATAATGAACAACTTTTCCTAAGCAACTTATGTTAAAATAAGATAAAAAATACTTTGAGTTCACATAGTAACTCAAACCAGCTGATTGGCAATTTTGTATGGGGGGTCCCATATTTTTTCGTATTTCGGCCTATGTTCCTTGGAGAAAGTTGTTTCTTATCGCCAGCCCGTCTTGAGTTTCTGCTATCGGTCACTAGTAAAATTTCACTCAATATAAGGCACTATCAAGTATGATCAGTAATTCAGTGTCTACATAGACTGAGTAAGGATTATGGGCGACGGCATCATCTATTAACAACATGCATCTATGAACACGGTTTTGCACTATTAGAACGGAACTAGCATATCAAATTAGGTGCAGTCAGTCACTGTTGTTACCAAAATAATATTTTACAATAACAAATGTAATATTGCTATTTTTCATGGTTGGGTTTTGGTTGGTATATTCTCCCGGTGAGAGGCTAGTAGGAAATTGTTCTACTTAGAGGAAGATGGGGTCATAATGACCCGGAATTATTACATCCTACATATAAGTTGATAAATAGCGCAATGTATGAAAATAATATAATTAATAAAACATACTTAATACTCACATTAAACATAAATAGTGCCCACCTTGTACGACTATCAATAAATTTATTATGATTTTTCGGTTTGTCATATATACATATATGATCTATGGTCTCTGCAGAACTAGCTGGCCAAATTTAAGCTAAATCTGGCTATGCTGTGGCTGCTTCCTATCAAACGTTCATCTGCCGGCTGGGTATACATACATACATCAGCCTATTGCAGTCCACTGCTGGACGTAGGCACGATCTCTCGTTTTCGCCATCCAGTCGCTACCAGCCGCCTTTTTTAAGTCATCGGTCCATCTGGCCGGAGGTCGTGCAACGCTACGCCTGCCGAGGCAGGCTACGACAGATGTGCCCGCTCGATGTGCAAGCCAGCGCCCCGATGGCCACGGTTTATTACCTACCGGCTAGTTTTGCGAATGCCTCAGCTAGCAGTGCACTTACGATTCTTCTTAATTAAATAAAGTTGATGCCTCCCCTATTTTTCGCGAATATCACATTTCACGAAGACGTGTAAAGTGTTCCTACAAATTAAAATTAATTACATTTTTCCAATGTTGCACGAAATTGTTGTATTTAGTGTCAGACTGTCAGTTTGGGTCAAATTTACCCTTTTTCTTACATTCTTGGAAGTATCTCCGAGCACACTGACGTACACACTGTGGTTGAGCGTAATATTTATAGCTCCGGCTACTGAAGCCTTTGTAACTATTGCGTTCAATAATACTGAACTTTCTGCAAATCAAAATAGTCATTGTCCATATGACCCAACCTGTTTCTCGCTGAGTTAAGAAATCTCTTACAATTACGCAATGCCGTGTTACTTTATTATTTGGTTTACTTTACAAATAAATTGCCCTCACCTACATAGTACGTACGTAAGATTATCATCCCTTTTACAAACCATACCTTACGTCGATTCCTGTAAATGCAGTTCTGTAACTGGAAGTGTGTCTGCTTGCCTCAGGAGATACATTGCATGAAACTGACGTAGCATGGTAACTACTTCACCAACTCGCCCACTTACAACGCTCATGTGGATTAGCTAAAAGGCGGAGATCGCACTTGACGTCCATAGCAGCGTATTTTAGCGTATGTGTCTCAATCTTATTTCTATACGTCGTTCGAGAGACGCATCCGTCATTGAATAGTATACGCACCATAGCCGTATTTTCGTCGGACAGACGCATGCGTTACGGATGCGCTTAAAATACGTCGAGTGGGAGAACCGCCACGGACAGACATAGCACATTTATTTAGTAGTTCCCTAAGAACTAAAAATAATATTGGGTGAATTTTTACTAGTGATCCATACCAAAAACTCAGGAAGGGGTGGTGATAAGAAACAACTTTCCCTAGGATCATAGGTCGAAATATGAAGCATAAAAGTTGGACCTCCCATACAAAATGTACCAGTCGACCAAGTATATTTGTATGGCAGGTCCATTTTTATTTGCCATATTCCTGTATTGAAGTTCCATAACTTGCTCCTTAACATTAAATACAAGACATAAAAACTACTCGCGGTTAATTCGTCATTACGGCAGGACCATTTTCGAAGAACTAAAAAAGAAAATATTCAAACGCTGTCGAAATGTTGCGTCGAAATGTTCCTAGTTGTTATTAATATGATATTTATTTATTTCAGATCATGTTCAACTGTACATTATTCGCGGACTTAACGCCAAAGACGTTACCTCCCAGTCTACCTTAAGGCATGTGGAAATAAACTGGGTCGGTGAAAAAAAAAAAACATTAAAATCATGGTACAAAACTAAACGAATACAATCGCAAATATTTAAACACGGTAAAAGCGTTTTGTTTAGCGTTCATTTGATTAATTTAACACACTGGTACAATATTTGTTTCATTATATTTATATAGCGCTTGAGCAAATACATTTGCGAACTAAGACTCAAAACAAACAAGTTCATATTGTTATTATACTGAATATTACTTATTTTATTACTAATATTATAGTATAAAAAACAGAGACTCTTATTATGATTATAGAGAACTTATTTTTCTATTCAAGCAGGCTTTTATCCTGGTTCGTCCATTAGAAACAACTTGTTAATTTTCCATTTCACCTTTTATCCAAAATTATGGCGGAATGGCGAATTCCCAGAGGTGCAACGGTGGAATTCTGCAAGCTTTTTTAATAATTGACTCTTGACTCTACCTTAACACCAAATAATTATGCCTAGGTATTTTCTGTTTGAAAGGATATTTTAACACTGATTAACTTCATACATATTATACCGAAATATTTCTTTCTCATTAAGGCACTGTCTTTCCTGAAAAGTTGGTCCGTTTGATTCGCGTTGCGCCATAGAGAAACAGCCAATCATCAAATTTTCGCGAGATTTTGCTGTTTTTTCCACATAAACACAAGAGGAATATCATTAAAATGACTAATTTAGCTATTTTTACTAAAATAGATATGTGTCCTAATTATAGCATAAAAAATTTGTCAAGAAATAATTTTAAAAACCGTAAACATAGTAGTAAAAATGATTCATGTAGATGTAAAGTTGTTTTATTTTCTACTAGCTTTTACCCGCGACTTCGTCCGCGTTAGATAGTTTTTTAGGCACAGGTTCTGAAGTAGATATGTATATTCATAGTAAGTATGACAGAGATATTAGAACAGTTCTTATCTCTACTGTTTAAGGGTGACTTGCTTGCTTCTGTTGTTAAAGGGACAATTCAAAATTTGCTGTCCGGTGTACTGCCCTGAGAGATCAATATTTATAACCATTGAATACAAAAGTCAGTAGATAACAAAAAAATCCTCGGTACAAAGTTGCCAATATCCTTTCTTATTTACATCATACTGAACAACTTTTGTTTTGGAACCATTTCTGTATCTTTAATAGTTTAGGTGGGCTCCTGATGGTACACCTGGTGGTCTACATAAGGTACTCCAGATCCTCAATGTCCTTGTAAAAAGAAGCAGCCCATCATACTGAACAACTTTTGTTTTAGAACCATGCCTGTATCTCTTATAGTTTAGCTGGGCTCCTGATGGTACACCTGGTGGTCAACATAAGGTACTCCAGGTCCCCAATGTCCTTGTGTAACGAAGCGGCGCATCATAATGAACATCTTTTGTTTTAGAACCATGCCTGTATCTCTAATAGTTTAGCTGGGCTCCTGATGGTACACCTGGTGGTCTACATAAGGTACTCCAGATCCTCAATGTCCTTGTGAAAAGAAGCGGCCCATCATACTGAACAATTTTTGTTTCGGAACTATGCCTGTATCTCTAATAGTTTAGCTGGGCTTCTCGTGGAACACCTGGTGGTCTACATCTGTACTCCAGACCCTCGAATGGTGATAAAAAGTAGCCTATGTCCGTTCTCGGTATGCTAGCAATCTCTGTGCCAAGTTTCATGAAGATCGGTTCAGCGGTTTGGCCGTGAAAGCGTAGCAGACAGACAGACAGACAGACAGAGTTACTTTCGCATTTATAATATTAGTGTGGATCAAGGTAAAGTTCATCAAATTGTGTAAGTAATAGTATTTGTTATGTATTAGATCCTCGATGATAAAATATATATATATTTTTTTCAATATTTTACGACAATAATTGTTTATTTCGGTTTAAAAATCTTGCCCATGCGCTATCTACGCCTTAAATCGTCGGTTCATCCTACGGCGTAGCTATTCGTAGCCACCGCTTACAAGCTACGACAAACAAGGATGCGTGCAGTCGTGAATGCTTTTAACTACTGCCTGTACCTCTTTCATTATCTACGTACAATGATAAATCAGGAAATATTCTTCTAAGTATTCTACACTACGGAAAGACGGGCGCAACAACAAATCTAGCGGTCACTCGCTACCTGAATCATAGTCACAGTTGTAACTGTTACACGTATATTAGCCAGTGGGAGTCCGGACCTGTTATAAATTAGGCCAAATAGAGACAGCCACTGTGTCCACGTGACATAATTCAATTAGATTGCAAGCCATTACTCTTGGTTGACTGTTGTGTAGCTGGTCGTCACACTTCTGATTATTATTCACGAAATTTGTTTACCTCCAAAAACCTTTGTAAACCAAGAAGCGGTACACTTATTTCAATATTAAGGTAGTTCTATATGTTATTTAATCTTATAATTTATAATATATCCATTTTTGAAATAAATACAGTAAAAATAAATCTTACCTAGAACAACAAACCACATTGTGAGTTTGAAATATTGAAAATAATACACTACAATGGATACTCTGAAATAAGCTTACAATAACAATGTTGATGAAATATTTTCAGTGAATTCTTGAATAAAACATTTAACGAGCATTAACGTGTTTTGATTAAAATGAACCAAAATGGTGGGCCGGATTTCCATTGCTATTAGAGTGGTGCTTAAAAATGTTTTTAAAGCAGCCTTGAAGCCCAAGGAACGTTCTGGCATAATTTATTACTAAGAGACCTCCTGATAAAAATGATTTTATTCATTCCTATTCAATTTTCAATAAGAAGGAAATATTTTCTTAAATTTTACTCTATTAAGGCGAATTTTAAACTTCATTGACCATTAGAAAGCTACATGATGACAAAGTAGATAAGACTTTTTACCACAGAAAAATGGTTTACTTTTACGGGAAAACGGGTAGCAGCGGATAAAACCACTGGGCATGCCGCAAGTTTGAAAGAAAAAAAACATATTTTACCAAGTGATGAATTCTAGGATCTAGATTTGTTGAAAGCAAAGGCTAACAACAGAGCATTCTCATATATTCGTAGGTATATAATATAAGTATATAAGTAGGTATTTCATTTGAGGTATAGTTTATTTAATTGTAGGTATATTTTTGATTGTAAGTTTATTTAGGTATATTTAATCTATTCGTGTGTAGGTTTATTTTTATATTATTATATTCTTTTGTACGCCTAATCCGCCTGTCTAATAAATTCTCACTTTACGTAGGTCAGCTGGAAGAAATTTCTTAGTAGAAATAAGTTGTCCTGTTGTGTCGTGATTCTTTGTATGTGTTTCTTTTGTAATGGTTTGTGTACAATAAACGGTAAATAAATATAATCCTAAAATCAAATTGATATGGTTCATCGTTAATATCGGAATTTACCCTACACATAAATATTTATGACGCGTTTAGTGAGGAAGCAATAGGTTGGCGCCGGTATATTCAATCTTATTCCAAAGAATCGTTATTTTATTCCAGCCGCGGGGCGCTTCAAGAATAGGCAGGTAAATGTTGAGTTTGCAAACTGAATCATCTGCATGACTATTCGTAGGTACCTAATAAAATATCGTCGTTAGGACGGGCTGATAATGGTGACAAGTAGAACCTTTCGATGCCGTGTGATGCCGGCTTAGAATGGCATCACCCGATTTCTTACCCATGGGTGTCGTAAGAGGCGACTAAGGGACTCGAGGGTTAGATGTGTATTGCAATTTTAGGCGATAGACTGACAACCTGTCACTATAGTGATACACAGTTATCTGATTGACCCTCAAACTTTTGTCAGTCGTGCTGTTAATATCCGTTTTACGGCCGTTAACGCTCTGCCTACCCCGTAATAGCGATATAGGCGTGATTCATGTATGTAGAACCTTTCTGAATGTTTGTACAGTAAAATAATTCAGAGTAGGCAGCCAGGCTAGGAGTCTATTCGTCTCTTCTGAGAAATACTTTTTTAAGAAAACTAGGTAGTTGCAAAAAGTCTCTTCTGAGAACTACCAAGAAATTATTTTCTAAAGAACACTTTTTGCATTGAATATTCAATTTTGTGATGTATTCCACTACTTTTGTGGCTGTAAATGTTAATGTGACGTATTTATTTTTTGTTTCCTGCCAGTCACTAAGTTAGAAAGTAAGTAAAGTAAAAACACTTTATTGCACAATATATACACACACACACACACATATCACGCCTACAATCCCTTGCGGGGTAGGCAGAGCATAAATGGCCGCATAAAATGGACATTTACGCCACGTCTGACGAACATTTGAGGGTCATCCGGAAAATCGTGTGTCGCCATAGTGACAGGTTGTCAGCCCATCGCCTAAAACTGCAATACACACCCTCGAGTCCCTTAGTCGCCTCTTACGACTCCCACGGGCAAGAAATGGGGTGATGCTATTCTAAGCCGGCATCACACGGTATATAACAAACAAAAATATCAGGAAAATTTATTGCTAACATGCTCAAAGGCGGCCTTATCGCTACAAGCGATGTCTTCCAGACAACCTTTGGGTGGAGGAGAGATTATTGAAAAACAGAGCAGTGCGAGAGTAATCACAAAAGAAAAGGTAACTAATAAAACATTTTGTTTTTATTATTTTGAATTAAACACTTTTAGCTATTTCAGTATTTGGTTCTGAAATGGACCGTGGCTGGTGAATGATCGGATTGCGCTGGAGTCCAGTCGAAAGCTTTGCATTTAAATCAGGATCAGAGCAACTGCATTCTCCATATTTTTCCAAAATTTTCATACAAAGAATGTTGTTCGACAGAATTATTTTCATTTTGAACGATTTTTGCGGTTTTCAGCAAACATTTCTTACTTAAGTGTTTACAAAGATAAGTCGTAAGCTTGATGGTTCATCAAAATTGCTCAGCACATTTCCACAGAAAAGAAAAAGGTGACATTTTCCTCGAAGGAAATCAGGATAAGCGGGTTTTATGGAATGGCGTAATCTAAGTGGAGACCTTTAATGAGGTGGAGAAACCGATCAATCAATAAGCTGGCAACACCGGGCGTGATTAATGAGAATATTACAGTTTTCAACATCGAAAATAGGCAGGCACTTGCGAATGTAAACAAGGTGCTGTGATACAGGATGTTTGATTTGAAAATAAATATCGTTTAAACACAGTCAAAACATGAGTAACTAACATAATAATTTCTAACGGTACTTAAAAATTACACATATTAGAGAAACGACTATCTATACCTCATTCCTCGTACTTTACCTGCGTAAAGTAGCAGAATTAAAAATTGAATATGAAACCATTCGCTTTATTTGATGTCATATTAATATGCTCAATTCCAATTTCCGTGATAAACACGCGGGTTTGTCATTTTACTAAATATTATAAAAAAGAGGCTTCCTGTGTACCAATGTTCCTAGGTATGCTTAGATCTTTAAAAGTATGCAACAGATTTTGATGCGGTTTTCTTAAGTAGGTGGAGTGATTGAAGAGGACACAAGTAAAAAACACTTTATTACACAAAAATAACACATAAACGAACAGGAAAATGATAACTTATATGCGCAAAGGCGGCCTTATCACGACAAGCGATCTCTTCCAGACATTCTTTTGGTGGATAAGAAAGTATAGAAAAACAGAGAGATATCATTAAATAAATGGTAACTTGAATAAACGTAATAAATACAGAATACAAAACCATAATATAAATATGAACTTACATATTAATACACATATATTTTATACACACACACACACATATCCTTTGCGGGGTAGGCAGAGCATTACTGGCCGTAAAAATACGGTCGCTATCGCCACGTTTGACAAATATTTGAGGGCTGTTTCTGGAAAATCGTGTATCACTATAGTGACAGGTTGTCAGCCTGTCGCCAAAAATTAGCTGACACCTGAAACCCTCAAGTTCCTAAGTCGCCTCCTACGACACCCGCGGGAATGAGATGGGGTGATGCTATTCTAAGCCAGCATCACACGGCACATCACTACATAGTATAAAGTAAAGTCACTTCCCGCGTCTGTCCCTGTCTGTTTGTTTGTATGTATGCTTAAATCTTCTAAACCACCCAACGGATCTGGATGAAATTTTGCTTAAATGATAGAGTGATTCAAGAGGAAGGTTTATATGTATAAAAACATGCAATATATATTAAAATTAAATAAATTTAAATTTAAATTATGTTTTTAAAACGTAATACCCTGTTCACCGTAGTTCGTTTGCCAAAGACTCGTAAAACAGAGTACCTAATTAAAGTACCGCCGTTCCAGTAAGTCGTATTTGACTGCTGTCACATTCGTGATAGTACTATGGCAAAGGGTCCATTTTCTTTTGTTAACATCTCTTTTAGTTTTAGTATGGAGATGACAGCTGTCAAATATGGCTTATTGGAACGGCGGTACTATAATGTTTACCACCTCAGCGTGAGTATGCCAGCAGCGGGCAATCTCTCTACGAGCTTGTACAAGTTCCTAAGTATCTACTTTAAAAGTTTCGAAAATATATTGCAACATAAAAATTTAATTTTTCATGATATAGTGTAGCCACTTGCCCAAGCAGTGGACGGATGGCGAGTCCAAGTCCCTTTTATAAAGCATGGCAAGTTATTTTTGTCCTACTAGGTACCTACCTATTTTTTATCTTTCAGGTGATTGTGGGTGGTATGGGATCTACCTCCTAGCGGTCCACCGCGGGCAACGGCAACACAGGCTTGCCTGTGGATAAGTCCGGCTGAACGATCCCACACTATGCGGTGGAAGGATCCGCCTGGTTTGCGACCACCATCCCACCAAAGTCTGTCGCCAAGTAGCATTCTGCGTTCCGTCAGTGTGTGGGAGTGCCAGTGCCTTACCAAGCTTCTTCTGGGTGAGCTCGCTCCATCTTCGACTCTGTCTCTCTCCTATGACCAAGACTAGAGTCAAGAACAAACCCATCATTGATAAAAAAAAATTGTGAAGAAGAGGTTGGTAGAGGTACCTACCGAACTATCGACTTTTTAACTATTTACAATCACACAAACAGATGTGGGACGAATAACAATCGGTCAAGTGCGAGTCGGGCTCTGTGGGTTCCGTACCATTATGTATAAAAACCTGTTTGTTGTATGGCAGGCCCCACAAACTATTTATGTAATTACAGATTTTTAGTATTTGTATAAATACATCCACATATCACGCCTATTATTCTTTGCGGGGTAGGCAAAGCCAAAACGGCAGCAAAAACGGACATTTACGCCACGTCTGACAAATATTTGAGTTTCATTCGGAAAATTGAATATATAGTGACATGACAGAATTGTATAGAGACAGGTTGTCAGCTCATCGCCTAAAATTGCATTACACACTCACTCTCGAGTCCCTTAGTCGCCTCTTACGGCTTCTAAGGGAAATAAATGGAGTGATGCTATTCTAATCCGGCATCACACGGCAAATTTGTAGATATAGCGAAAACATAAATACATTTAAAAAAAAATCTAACTATCACGATTCATGAGATATAGTCTCCAAATCATTAAAGATAAAAATGATCAAAAAGAGTGATCTGTTTAGGAGACCCATTTGATTTTTATAACATTAATTTCATAACAACAATTACTATAAATAAGACCAAAAAATTATACTATTTAAACTTAACTTACTTTATTTAACTTAACAAAAGAACTATTTGTTGTTATAACAGCAACAGAAATAAGTCATGTGTAAAAAATTGCGGTGTTTTTACAAAAGAGGTTAAACAGTGTCTAAGTCGTTTGAAAGGTCAATTCAAAAAGCATTAAAACAATGTCTAAATGCGCGTCTAACTTTTTTGTAATAACGCGGCAAATCTTTAACTATCACGGTTTATAATTATAGGATATAGCCTGGTGATAGACAGACGAAGGGACGGACGACGAGTCTCAGTAATATGGTCTCGTTTAGGTACGGAACCCTAAAAAAATAAACTGTCTACCCAGTGTAGTGGGATATTTTTATTTTACGTGGTAATTTATTCTTAGTAAAAGATTTTTCTATTTTAGGGCCAAAGATAAAACAGTTTAGTTAGGCCTTTGGGGAGCACAATCCGTTTAAGTCCCGTTTACAAAAACATTTTACCCACATTCATATTTTATTAAAAATAAACGACAGTTTCTGCTAGAAGTGAGTTCTTTGCATATTCATAGAAATTGCCAGAACTAAACTTTTGTTGGTGACTGCCGTTTACCCTCAAGGGCCATATTATTCCGTTTTATACTTGGCGTGGGTTTTACTACGAAGTTTTTGCTATGAAAGGCAACATAAACGGTCGAATTCACATTACTCAAATGACCCCCGGCTCATATTAAGTAACTCGACAAGTTATAGCTGTAAAACAGATATGAAATAAAGTTCAGGAGATCGTTGGAGCACAAGTTTATAACTAAAAGGGTCTTGATGGTACAGAAAAAGGTTTTGCACTGTGCGTGCGTGTACTAAAAGACCTTTTCACCTCTCCAGCTTAAAAATAACAGTTTTGCCGCGTAAATTCAGTGGGCAAAACTAGTTTTTATCCACTCGATTGAGAAAAGTTATTTGAATTTCGAACATCCTTTTTGATCAGAACTAATGCGGCGGCGCGTTCTGAAAACTATTTCAGACAGTTATTTTTTTCTTTTTGTAAGCGGTTTTTCTATTAAATATTTCTGACATATCTGAATATTGGTACTGTATTATGTAATATTTCTGAACGAATCTTGAAAATAATAATTTGACGGGAATTTTTTTTACTCGCTACGCTCGTGATTCAATTTTAGTGTCCTTCGCTACCTCGGGATTCAAAATAAGCACTCGAAGCAAAAATTACCTTTGCCCTCTTGTTGTACAAATAACTATTGACTGATAACATATAATCGATCTGTGTAAGATGATTATTTTAGTGTCTCGGGTAAGAAATATTATTCTCGACTACACACACCAAATACCGGAAACCGCTTGTTTTAAAAAATCTAATTAGCGACTTAAACATGCATGTTTGAAATTGTAATTATTAGCTTGTGTTTGTGAGTTGATATTTATCACTTTGAGAAGTTGTTCAGTCTGGTAAGAAAATTGAAAATAAAAATAAAAATCAAATAACTTTATTCAATGTAGGATAGAGAATTATCACTTATTGACGTCATGGTCCGTATTTGTAAAAAAAAGTTGGATCTTGCCCATTTTTGGGCCTGCTTTGTCGCATGCGTCAAGATGATACTAATATTAAAATTAATATTATAATTAATCTACGTCCTCTTGCTACTTGAAAGTATGTTTTAAACCCGGGATTTTATTTATTACATAATTAGATCTTGCTTTGATTGGCCATGAAACACAGCATGTTTTTTCCCTTAGTTTTTTCCTGTCAGAGGCTAAACTCTTTTTTCTACATGTATAGTTCCTTTTTGTTCTTTTCCTTTGACTTGTGTCTAAGAGGGGTATATATGTTCCTTGCTTGTGTCTTTGACGTTGATTGACTTTTGGTGTTTTTCTTTCTTTAGTTTTGCTTTAGTTTCTTGGATTGTATTTTGTCTTTTCCTGAAATAATTTTCATTGAAATTACTGACGAAAACGGCTAATAAACAATACGTGGGCCAATATGGCCTTGCCAATAACATTTGATTGGCGAAATCGGTGTATTCCTTCCGAATTCCCCTAAATCAGCAACCACATATCGTGAAGTGTCTTCTCCTCGAATGGTTGACCTATTGCGGTCTTGGATATCTCCAACTCAGGTATTTATTTAGACAATATGAAAGACTACATGATTTTACTTTAATTCAATCACCCTTGATAGTTATGCCCCTATACCTAGTATACAACCTAAGCGGCTGGTATCTACTAGATGGCAAAAACTGGATTATTATAGACCACGGAGACAGTTTAATAAAAAATTCCTTTAAGGTGATTGATAGCAACATAATTTATTGTTTATGCATTTCAGGTCTCAAGAATGGAACATGTCTGTGCCTCCTGTTATAGGGCTGCGACAAGGCAAATGGAACGAGGACAACAACACGACTTGAATCGCCCCAATATGGCAGACGCTAATATTCCAGAGCCACCTCCACTCCCACCACCGGTTCACCAAGCAGTTCCTCAAGCAGTTGTACCAAAAATTACATATCCTGTGTATAGGTGTGCTGCTAACAAATCTGGCCACTGCGTATTCGTCAATTGTTTCGAACCTGAACGTGCCCTCCGAAGCACAGAACATGCTTTCTTACGGATATTCAGGTGCAGCATGCACTGTTCTGTGTGTGTGTGTGTGTGTGTGTGCTCTGGGGGCTAGGAATGATTAACTTTTTATTTAAGGTAAAATAATATTATTATGTGTGCCTCGGCAAGCATAGCGTTGGACGCTCTCCAGCCAAATGAACCAATGTCGACTGGGTAGTGACTAGATAATTAAAATTATATTTTTGCATTATTTGTTGTATTTTATTTCCTCTTCTTTCAATTTATACCTACTTACAACTGAGGAGGTTAGGAACAAAAGCTGTCATTTTATTTTTTTGCAACATAGTAAGTAACATGTAGCTTGTGTTAGGCACAAAAGGTGACTTTTTACTAGGTGCACCACATAGCAGAATTTGGTAACTAGCTACGAAAAAACACTTTTTAGTCACTGTTTAGTAACCGGTTACGAATGAACACTATTTTTTTCCACGTTCGTAACTTTTCGTAACTAGCTACCAAATGACACTATTAAATCACTATTTCGTAACTACTAACCGTGGATGCTAGACTATTTGCTTGTTTGGGAAAGTTGCATGGCTTGACGAGCCCTACATTTTAGATGACAGCTGTCAAACTAAAAAACCGTTTATCTCGTAAACCTTGCATGCTAGACTATTAGTTTGTTTGGTAAAGTTGCATGGCTTGACGAGCCCTACATTTTAGATGACAGCTGTCAACTTCCCCAAAGAAACTAGTAGTCTAGCATGCATAGTTTCCGAGATAAACAGGTATTGAGTTTGACAGCTGTCACTAAAAATGTGGCAAGATCTGGACCTACAACTTCCCCAAAGAAACAAATTGTCTAGCATGCGTAGCTTCCGAGATAAACGACTTTTTAGTTTGACAGCTGTCATCTGTCATGTAGATTTCGTTGAGGCCTACAACTTCCGGACCATAAAGTTGAATTTTAGTTTACGAGGTAAACGAGCTACACGTTTGACAGCTGTCACTTAGTCAAAGTGGTGACAAATGGAAACACAAGTTCTATTGGAACATAGCTGAGCAATTTTTTTTAAGATAAAATTGTGAAAAATAGTGTTTATTCGTAACCAGTTACGAAACAGTGACTAAAAAGTGTTTTTTCGTAGCTAGTTACCAAATTCTGGTTACGAAAGTGCACGAAGGGCAGAGGTGCACCAAAAATGACACTCCATCCCGCCCAATATGAATTAGTAAGTGGTAGTAAAAATAGTAGTCTTCGTCACTGGGGGGCTCGGGAGGGATTTCAGTGAGTGCTGTGTTTTGGAATGGTCTACCTCTAGAGGTAGAATCTACAGTGTGTCCAGACCAGACGAGTTTCCCTGCCGTGATCTTTAAGGAACTCACTAGTTCACAAGAATTCAATCTAATGATTCTTGTTTACCTTCCGAATTATTAGGGTCAGTAATATAAACCTTAGGTAAGAATAAATACCATAGAAATCTCACCAGCTAGACGAATGGCCTAGACGCCTTCATGTCGATTATAAATACTCGTGTAAAATGACAGCAAATATGGGGACCTACATTTCTAGGTTATGTTACAATTTGATGAATTACTTTAAACTCCGGGTTTTTAACATAAAAATAATAACAGGAGGTAAATAAGAAGTTAATCATAAACCGTTTGAAACTACTTCTGCCTTGACGCAAATCTGGCCTGGAGTCCCTTACTCGGTGGGCATGATCCTTTAATTTTCTCCTTTTTATAACAATTTTGTATTGTCTTTATAGAAAACCGGCTGGGGTGGGATAAAAAAATAAAAATAAAGGCACTGCCTCGGGGCTGGCCAGGTTAATTAACTAAGTTGATACTTATCACTTTGAGAATTTGTTTTAAGTCTGGTTATGACATTTGCAGGCTGAACCACCTGATTGTCCGGAAAGAAATATGGTTCCGTGCTTCGGAGGGCACGTTAAGCCGTCAGTCCCGGTTGCTGTCTATGGTTACTTAGACGTAGGTCGTTACACAACCATGTCAGAGGCCTACTACTAGTAGTTGGCGGTTAAAAATCTCTTGACACCAGGGTTCATCGGGTAGTTGGACAACTCGGTGTTCCACACGAAATGAAGAAGAAGAAAATCTTGTGTTTAATCGCACTAATAATAAATAACCCATGGTATTTAGAAACCAATAACGGGAAAGAAATTAGAGTGTTGTACATTTTTCTTTATTGTGTTTATGTTGGTCTTTGCAGAGGAGTCACAAGATATATTAAATTATTTTAGACACAAAATGCTATTCGTCGGCGTACTGTTGAATAAGTTAACTCGTCGGAGACTTGCAAAGTGACCGTTATCAGATAAAGTACGTGTTTTACTGCAGTTGGTTTTGAACGACAACTTTTCATTTCGTAGAAGTTTAGCCTTACAAGAAAGTTGACGAGTTTGTTAATGAATTAGGTGTCTAGGATGTGTAACAATTCGTTTAGATTAATGTAAAAAACAAAAGGTATCTAACTCAAAATATAGCTTGCTCAACGCTGAGTACCTAAATTCCCGAGTTCAACAGCGTTTGACGGCCGATGAGGCGCAGTGTCACAATGATTCCGGGTTCGATTCTCGGTAGAGCACTCACAAAGAATTTCTTCCCAGTCTGGTTATGACATTGCAGGCTTAACCACGTGATTGTACGGAAAGATAGATTGTTCCGTGCTTCAGAGGGCAGGTTAAGCTGCCAGTCTCGGTTGCTATCTATGATTACTTAGACGGCGGTCATTACACAAACATGTCAGAGGCCTTATACTAGCAGGGGGTTGCAAAACTCAGACACCAGGGTTCATCAGTTCGTTGGACGACTCGGTGTTCCGCACGAAAAGAAAAAGAAAAAAAACCACGTTTGATTTATGCATACCTTTGTATGATAAGGCCTGCTCAGAGCTGGCTCCAGGTGTTGCTGTCTCGGCATTTTATAGAACGAAGGGCAGACAAACTGATAGCCAAACAACTGCTGAGTCGACTGAATACCTAACACAAACGCTTACTCTGGGATTTATGATTAAAAGAAACGCCAAAGGGTTGAATGAAAAGGAATACCCTTGAGATAGATAAAGAACCTATACACTAAGGGTACTTTAAATGAATCTGTAATAAGAGGATTTAAATTACTCCGTCCTCTAACCCTTTTTTGGATGAAGAAAAACCTTCGAATAGAATGATTTAGTTTTCTACATACATATAAAGATACCTCGCCAATATCCTTTGTGGGGTAGGCAGAGCGTAATCGGCCGTAAAAACGCAAAATATAATATAAAAATATTTGTGTGAAAATAATGCTTAATAGTAATAAGTGTGAATGACAAGCTTGAAATAACCCATTTCCGTTGAGACCCACCATCGACCAACAAAGAAAGTGCCGAGACTCAAACTCACTGAATCTCATTTTAAATCAGATCAAAGTTGAAATTAGCATTTTCAAAGAGATTGATTGCACAGACCAGTGAAATGAACTAATCAGACGACCCAAAGGCAAGGTAGACTCATCAAGTCATCAAAGATTTTAAATCTGTTGCTGACGAATGAGGTATTATAATTTACTCTATCAAACACATTTTGACTTGGAGGCAAAAAACTTTCCAGACCGCACTATTCTTGACCCATACGATACGAAAGAATAAATGCTTCAAAAAGCGTATTTATCAAGATTTATACAATCGATTTTATTCCTGAATCCGTCAATAATTCAAACATTATATTAAACTAGCTGTTGCCCGCGACTTCGTACGCATGGTGTAGTGACTTGTGAGTTAGTGAAGTTGACGTATGCATATTGTTTAATATTAATATCATGTTTGTATAAAGTTTTTTCTCTTTAAGATGTGCAATGAATAGGTACTGGTTAACTTGTTTTTCGGTTAGGTACTTGGTTTTGATACTATGGACATCAGCTACAAAACATCATTACAAACTACTTTGGTAGTTTTACCATCGGTGCTAAAACGTACAAATTTTCAGGAGAACTGACTCGAGAGCGAGCGACATATAGCTGCCCGTGTGATAAACAGGGAATCGTAAGACCTTTCAGCGTCTGTCCTTGCGATTTGTTTACAGTCATTGCAAAGAAAACGCTGACGGGAAACTGAATGCCCTGAAATTGAAATAAAAAGTTGTTGGGAATGAGTGGTATACGCGCCACAACCAGTGAAAATATCCGCCTCGAATACATTCATCTTTAAGCTTAAGATCTTCAGTCTGGTTCCATTGCACAGCTTTGGCGGAGTGAGATTGCAAAGAAGCATGATAGGAACACCAAGTTTAAGTAATATTTGGTGTGCAGAAAGACCATTCGCACTCAAGGAGTTTAGGAATTCTATTAGGTAGTTCGTGGCTTTGTCTTGATTCATAACAGTGGTAATTGACGCGTATACCACCATATCCCCAGTGATTTGTGACATAATGGTATGGTTTATTGAAGCAGTCTGATCATTTTTGGGTGCAAAAATAGCTCTTCCACGTAGCTACGAATCTTTCTTTTGAAGGAAGGAAGGTTCGCCATACACAGAAGAAATGATTCTCTTTAGACCAGAAACTATTTGGCAAAGCGTTTCAGGCAGACTTACTTGACCGTTATCCTCTGGTAAAGTACCTCTGCCGAGTTTTAATAAAGCTTGTGAAAACTCTTCAGCCCGTGGATTACCTCCGAGACGGGTTCGCATGATCACCGTCATGGTCAGCTTGTGAATTTGTGGCCAAAGAGCCGATGATTTTAGTGATGCATTCACCTCATCAGCCCTGGTACTTCGAGTAACAACTGGAAGTGTTTGGCGAAAGTCACTGGAAAAAAAATCAGTGATATGGTCCATGGCCCTATTATCTCTGCGTATGTCTTTCAAAGTCCTATCCATAGCTTCTACTGTTTTTTTGTTGGCCATCGTACACTCGTCACATAACTACCAGACAAGAATATCAGAAAACCTTTGCCTTGTAACTATTACGTGATACAGCACATATTGGAGTATCGTTTGTGTCCAAATCGATTGGTATTTTGAAAGTTGTATGCGCCGTTTTCTCTCCTGGAAGCAGTGTGGCAGCGATACTTGAAGATACTACAGCAAGTGCAATCCTTCCTTGCCTTCTGATCTCTGCAAAAATGTTTAAGGCTAGTGTAACCGTGAACGACCTCGATAGTGGCGCCACTTCACAAATAAAGATTTATCTTTAAAGAAACAATCTATCAGAATATCCGTTGCCCAAGTTTATACTTACATACGTATATCACGCCTATTATCTCTTGCAGGGTAGGCAGAGCGTAAATGTCCGTTTTTTCGGCCGTCTGACATATATTTGATGGTCATTCGGAAAATTGTGTATCGCCATGGTGACAGGTTGTCAGCCCATCGCCCATGTGAAAGTCCCTTAGTCGCCACTTACGACTCCCACGGAAAAGAAATGGGGTGATGTTATTGCAAGCCGGCATCACACGGCATAGTTTACAATACTATATTATTATTTTTTTAGAAAACCTGCCGCCTGTCAGTGGCTTTGTTATATAATTTTGGAGAAAACATTTCATTAGCGGGTTTCACAAAACTAACAGCGACATCTATGAAGTAATTTTAAACAAATTTTACTCTAACATTTTTGATTCTATCTAATGAAGGTTAGTTATATTTTTTAGGTTCCGTACATCAAAAAGAAACGTACAAAAAAACAGAACCCTTATACGATCAGTTTGTTGTCCGTCCGTCCGTCCATCCGTCTCGTAAGACGCTTTATTTCGCGAATGCGCAGAGATATCGAGTTAAAATAAAAACTATATTGGTAATTATAGGTTTTAGGCTGCAATATGGAACCCTTATAGGTTCACTCACTTTGTTGTCCATTTGTCTGTCTTTCAAGACTCACTATCTCGGTTACACGTAGAGATGTCGAGTTAAAATTAAAAGTATTATAACCTTTAACTCAGGCCAACGGCCTCTTGTAGTGGTTAAAAAAATTAACTAATTTTACCCAAATCATAATTTGTCTTCGCAATAAAACAATTTTCAACGGATTTAAGTTGAGTTTATTTTGGATTTCACAATTCCTACGTTTCCACAATAAACACAACTTAAATCCGTTTAAAATTGTTTTATTGTGATGAGTAATAGTTGTGCAAACTCAAGAAAATATCACAATTCATCTGTCTTCCATCACATACATTGACCGTGACCAAAGGTCAAAGTAAAATCCGAAACATTTCTGTAATAGTTAGAACGGCCCGCATATATGTCAGACGTGGCGATAGCGATAAAATACTTACGGCCGTTGACGCTCAACCTACCCCGCAAGGATTAAATGTGTGCTTGTTTGTTTTTTGTTTGGTTAGGTCGTTTCACGGGGTCGTTTAGAAGTTCAGATCGTATGTCAGTCAATACGTGGTCAATACCGCGTTTTACAAAACTAACAGCGACATCTATATTATTTTTTAGGAAAAAAAATCGGAACTCGCTTTGCGGAACCAGTTACTGTGTTTTACCATGGGAATGAAAGATTTTTTCGAGGTAAAAAGTATCCTAGATGTTGACCCGGGTAATAAGCTACCACAGTATAAAATTTTGTAGAAATCTGTGCAGTAGTTTTTACGTGAAAGAATAACAAACATACCGACAGACAAACAGACAAAAATCAATTTTACTTCTGTTTTGATGTCTGTATCTTGAACACAATTAGAAGCAAAAACCCTTTTTTGAATCTATTTCATGTACAGAATTGGTTTCGTTTCTGTTTTATTATATGTATAATAATATAATAGATGTTCAATCCAAAATAAAACACCTTAAAGTCACGTATTTAAGCGTATGCAAATTGAGTGTCGTTGGAGATAAGTATAATGAAAAATGCAAAGACAACGTCCCTGAAAAGGTAGCCTAATTAAAATGTTAATGAGAGTCTGTCCTGACGAACGTATAAAGATGTAAGTACTTACTACATGAATCTATGAGTAATGTAACATTATAGCTATCTCGTTTATATCTATAAATGATAGTTACTCAGTGAACCTAACTGTTATATGAAATAAATAGACTTGAACTATCTCCTTTCGAGTATAATCATCAGGAAATAATTTGTGACTAATACGTTTGCGCCACAGCTTGAATTTGTGACGTATGAGAGCATTCTTTCATTCCTTGAATTTCATTCCAGCGTAGAAGTAGAATGAAACGGCGGTAAGTTTGGCAATAATAACAGGAACGTAAATCTCGAAGGTTTCTTCAACAATCCCGAGTAGTGGTTGGTCGGAGTTATGAGGAGTTGAGTCGTAAAAAGTTTCTTGAGAATGTAGAAAGTACTATGGTTTGTGCTATGGTTGGTATGCAAAGTAACTTAAAGACGCAGAAAATTGCGAAGAGCCATAAGCATAAAAGGGTGACAAGTGTCCCTCTTTATAATTCTAACTGAATTAATTACATTTTGCAAAATGGAAGTGTTGCCGTACACATGAAATGTTTAAATATTTTATATGACAGCTGAGTGGATAAGGTAAATTGAAGGAAACGCTGTCAAAGATCATAAAAAAATGACCTTCTTTGAAACATACTTACCTAGTTTGGTGCATCGACTCAACTCTTATTTTAAAGAGCCGAATGCCACAAAATATAGATAAATGCCACAAAATATAGATATGACGGAGAAAGGACATACATTTTTCGGTAAAGAAGTGCAGCTCACCTACAAATCGTAATGATCGGTGGCGAAACTTTTATTAGTTTAGGTCTCATTAACTCGTAGTTCGCAGTACCTATACTAGCTCGTGCTGGATTTACTATATGAAATGGTTAAGGCGGTCTAGAGCGTGAGCTTGTGTTTACTAGTACCTTAGATCTTTGCTAGTCGATCAGTCTAAACAGCACGAGTTCATACCTTGGATAAAATAACTTCGATCATGTTTTAAATACTGTCCCTATACTATTCTCATAAATCCGAGAGTTTGTGTGATTTCGATCAAATTTGGTATACAGATAAAATATCACTTCAAATATGATAAGACAAGATGATTCTTCAGTAATAAACTTAATAACAAACGTACAAGGTACAAAAAGACAAAATAATTACTAGGCTTCTGTTTCCTAAACTAACAACGTTCCGTTCCCATTTAAAACCCGAAAAAATGTAAGTAGTTTCTCAGACATTTACCGTTTAGGTGCCCTAAGACTGAGGTTCACCTTTCAGAAGTTGTGTAGTACCTAGTTAGTGGTGTGAGGAAGTCTGTCAGAGATCTGTGTGTCGGGATAACTGTGTTACGTTCTGAGCTTTGTTACGAGCATTTGGCATCGGAACGTGAACCGCCGTCCCACTGCGCCCGGGATATTCAATCTTCCAAACAAAAGTACCTACCTTAGTATACAGGGTGTTAGGGAGAGCCCTCCAAATACTGATGGGGTGCATTCAGACCATGAAACTGAACAACTTCCTATAATATTACTCTGTAGAACTCGATAAGTAGTTTACCGTGTAATTACAAAACACTTTAAACAGTGTCTAATTCAGAAAAAATATTTAGGCAATCGCTACAGGCCCGTCTAACTTTTCTGGTTTTGCAATAATAGTTAGGATTTTTTCATGTATATAAGGTAGGCTAGCTATTAAATTTAGTGCCAATATTTTAGGGTGAGTTCTACTCGTAAAACTGAACAACATTTCTTAATAAACATAGATTGAAGTATGAAAAAAAAGGTTTAAATTTGTATGGGACGTCCAATTTTTTATATTTGTCAGATTGACGAGAAGAACTCATCCTGATACTATTTGCACTTCATAAATACATTACTAAACACCGTCAAAGCTCTACACCTAGCCAACATTATAAAAAACGATGGCAAATTTTGGAGATAGACCGTTTTAAGTCCTCTTTATATTCAAGTTGGTGTTAAGCATAAGGATTTTGTTGATAAATATTCAGCTTGTTCAAGTGTTAAAAGTCTAATCAAAAAATTTACGCTGGAGTTGAGAACATTAGGTTTTTAAAAGAAGACAAAGGTCTCAGGACTGCAGATAAAAAGTACGTCAAATACAGGCAAAAATGAACGTCTTCAGAGATAGTGATGCGACAATCGTTCCGGCGGCCGCGCGAGGCTTTTTCGCTAACAGTCAACCGCTCATTTTCAATTTGCTTCTAAAAACGATGCACGTCAATTTGCGCTAGACATTCGCCGGCGCTTACTACTCGTACAGTCAAAATAACGTGCGGATAGACACTCAAACTGCCATATAAATGCGACACGATGGAGGTGCTATGCTTCGTGAATGCACAAATCCTAAGCAACCCGATTGTATAAAACTGCATAGAATAAGTTGCTCCATGGACCCATTTAAGTTAACAGAATGGAGAACAGTGCCGTGATAAATGCGTCGACTTTTATCTTTTGCACCTAGTTGAATAAATGGACTGAACTGCAGCCAGGCAAAGTTATATTTATGGTAGGTACCTAAAATGTAAATAAAAAAATATACTTGTAAAAGACAAGAAACAGAAAAAAGTTAATCACTATCAAAATTGTTTTATTGTGATGAGTGACAGTAGTGGAAACTCAAGAAAAATGTCAAATTAATTACCTAAATACGAAAAATTTAATACCTGAAACCGTTAAAAAAGTATATTTTTAAAATAAAATAGGCAGTAGAAAAACTTTAATAGGTCCTACGGTACTAGGGTTCATGGGGTCGATCTTTCCGATCTCCGACTCTATAATATAATGATTCTTTTTATCTCTACGTATATATCTATCTATATATCTATTACGATGTTGCCTAGGATTCTTCGTCCAAGTTGTCATATTTCGATCTAAAACAAGTGCTCATTATAATTAGCACATAGGTTTTTCGTAATTCTGGAAAATTGACACAGCAAGTAACAAAAAGGGTAAAACAAGTCGAAAAGAACTCGAGGTATTCATGAAACTGAACATCTTTCCCCGTGACACATGGGTCGTAATATTTTAAAATTATGAGATTATTTTAAAATCAGCTGGTTAATTTATTATGGGAGGTCCAATTTTATTTCCTTATATTGACATATGGTCTATGGGGAAAGATGATCTGAGTACCTTGACGTCCTTTTGGCTTGTTGGTATATTAATTTGATGAAAAGTCAATAAAATTAACTATTCATATTACAGTACTTTTATGTAAGTAGTTTCATTGCGTAGTAAATTCGGTAGATGTTGAAGTTAATACATACGGTCTTAGTAGATATTATAGTATCAGGTTCACTAATCTGTTGAGCTGCCTAACCTAACCGAACTAATTTGTTGGTGTAAGTTTGAGGAGGTCTTAGAAGCTTAGTTCCTCCGGGACAACTTGATGGAAACAGTATCCATTTCAATGTTATATTTCAAAATTATATAGTATACATATATGTGTGATACCGGCTTAGAATAGTCCCATTATCACCCCATTTTTTACCCATGGGTGTCTTAAGAAGCAACTAAGGGACTCGAGGATTAGATGTGTATTGCAATTTTAGGCGATGGGCTGACAACCTGTCACTATAGTGATAAACAGTTATCTGATTGATTTACGGCCGTTAACGCTTTGCCTACCCGATAAGGGATAAAGGCGTGATTTTTGTATCATCACTACATAGTATAAAATAAAGTCGCTTCCCGTTTGGTGTCTCCTTATATCTTTAGAATTACCCAACGGATTTTGATGCAGTTTTTTTTATTTGATAGAGTAACTTGAGAGGAAGGTTTATAGGTATAATTTATTCCTTGAAATTGTAACATTCCCATGGGAAAACGGGTAGCCCAACTTGTAGTAAACTTTTGACCCCCTTTTGACACCTTTAAAGATTAAAATTTCAAAAATGCTGAAACACGTATTTCATTATTTTAAGTTATGAGTCTAATCAGAAATTTTGAAACAGATCACATTTAAGATAAAAAACTTTCATACAAACTTTTAACCACCTTTTCACCCATTTAAGGGTTAAAATTTCAAAAATTCTGAAACACATGTTTAATTATTTTAAGTTATTAGTCTCATCACAAATTTTTAAAACAGATCACATTCATTAAAAAAAACGAACTTTCATACAAACTTTTAACCCCCTTTAAACTTTTGACCCTATTAAGGGTTAAAATTTCAAAAATGCTGAAACACGTGTTTAATTATTTTGAGTCATAAGTCTAATAACTAATTTTGAAACAGATCACACTTAAGACAACGAACTTTCATACAAACTTTTAACCCTCTTTTCATCCCTTGGGGTATTTAAAAAAAACGGAATTTTAGCAGCTTATGAACGGGATTTTCATCTTCACCGAATTTCGCATACAACTCTCCATTGTTGGAAACTTCAGAGACGCGAGGATTTTTTTTTTGTTTATTTGTTTCAGCATTTTTGAAATTTTAATCCTTAACGGTGTCAAAAGTTTACTACCAGTTAAGCTACCCATTTTCCCATGGGAATGTGACCATTTCCCGGAATAAATTTTACTTATAAACCTTGCTCTCAAGTTACTCTATCTAATAAAAAAAATGCATCAAAATCCGTTGGGTAATTCTAAACATTAAGGAGACACCAAACGGGAAGAGACTTTATTTTATACTATGTAGTGAGTGATACAATTCTAGCGTCCACCTCCGTCAATGCATCTTGCCAATATAAAGTCTTTAAATTACCTCTTATCTGGGCTTCATACAAAATTTTATCTACATCCTAGCCTAATGCGTTAATGAAGCGAGACGGATTATAACTACATAGGATAAAGTAAAGTCGCTTCCCACGTCTGTCCCTGTCTGTTTGTTTGTTTGTATGCTTAAATCATCAAAACCACTTAACGGATCTGGATGAAGTTTTTTTAAAGATAGAGTGATTCAAGAGGAAGGTTTTTATGTATGATTTATGTCGGGAGAAGGTCTGTTTCCCGTGGGAAATCAGTTAGCAGCGGGTGAAACCGCTGGGCGGGCCGCTAGTTATGTATACATATATCACGTATCTTCAATACTAAATAATAACACGATACTCACTGCATTAACTTTAGTTATTTCATTTTATATCTTTGCAATTTTATAATCTAGAACTTCAAATAAATCTAAAAATATCTAGTTGAGGGCCAAGTTTGTTTAAGCAAGATCCAAAATATTTTCACCGTAATAAAGGTACTTAGTAGTTATGATACGGATCGGAGTATATTCAAGAGACAGTCGATTAATGATTCACTTATTATTTAAATAGTACACTATATTCGTGAATTTAACATAAACAGCCACAACATTCTACTATTACTGCTGAGCTGCTGGACATGAGCCTCCCTATTAGTGGGTATTGCCATACTCACCACGCTTGGCAAGTGGATTAACGAGCGCAGTGCAAGATGTTGCATTCACACTAAACGCTACTGCTCATTCCCTAGATGAATTTATCTCTTAGTCGCTTTTTACGTCACCCACGAGTAGAATTACGGTAATGCTAGCCGGCACCACACGGCACGCATCGCTTGGATTTGAGATTCGTGAAACGTCTATACCTGTACCTGTACCTGTTGTATCGTATTTCTTTATGTTTTGTGTCTTTCCTGTAATGTTTATGTGTGCAATATACTTACTGTACAATAAATAAATAAATAAATCTATCAAAAACCATCAACGAGCTCGTTAATATACTACATACATATACATATAACGCATATTATCCCCTGCGGGGTAGGCAGAGAGTAAACGGCCGCAAAACGGACATTTACGCCACGTCTGACATATTCAAATATATGTTATTCGGAAAACTGTGTATCGCCATAGCGACAGGTTGTCAGTCCATCGCCTATAATTGTGATACACACCCTCGTGTCCCTTAGTCGCGTCTAACGACTCCCACGGAAAAGAAATGGAGTGATGCTATTCAAGGCCGGTATCACACGAGCTTGTTAACATTTTATAATATAACGATTCGTTGGCGTGGTTGAGTGATCTTTGTGAGCACAATGTGCACTTTATCTCTTTGTTGCTTTGTCCGATGATATAACGGGCGCTTTAACGTTGCGATTCTTCAAAAGACAGCGGACGGAGCGCGGTACGTGCATTGATTTGATTTGTGAACCAATAAAATGACAATGTCGCAGTTTTGTGAATTTCGTAGCAATAAAAACCTTTCAACTCGAATTTTTAGTAGCATTTTGTGAGCGAATTTAAACGGTGCACCTGAAAACATACATAATACGACCCACTTTAGTTTTAATTAATGAACTCACACACTTCATTGTCACACTTTTTAGTTGATGGAGCTGCGGACAAGAATTAACCCGATTAGCTTTTCGGTCACTTCGATTCTGTAACTTCGTGAGTAACCGTAGAGAGAACTATTCGCTGATTATTTCGCTAACGCTATGTTTGGTTTTGATTGTTAAAACATAGGGAGAATTTCATTTAGGATAAACATTCAACCGAAACATAAAATGTATTGTTTACCAACATCGAGGATATACCTACGCCAAATCAATACTTTTTAGGGACTAACAATTAAGAAAACGTAAACTTCAGGTTTGGTTTAAACATGAATGTAAATTTCGCCCTTGACAGATCGTTTGAAAATCCGGTAATCCGGAAATTTGAAACCCCCATCTAGTTCAGACATGTATAGCTGTTAGTTCAATAAGTCCCCATTGTATTGTTTTGAAATTTTGATAAATAATAAAGTGGCAAATGTACAAATTATTGAAAAGTCAAAAGAAACAATACACAAGATTTCAAATATAAGAATCTTGTTCAAAGAATAAACATGGGATTTTAATAAAAATCTTTGCGTATTAATAGTGAGTTACTTTTCAGTTTTCAGTTTTCATGCTCTCGCTAGCTCAGGCATTTCTCTCTACCCAGTTTAATTAGCGCTCACTTTTGAACATAAATTTCAGTTGATTAAATACTAGAGTTTTGGTACTAAAATAACGGTTTAAACTAATGTTACGTTATCCAAACGGGTGACTACAATAAAGTGGAAAGAAATTCAAAGCGTGACCTACTTTTAGTTTTTTCTTATGAGCATTATCTCTATTAATTACATAATCAAAGATCTTGATTACGTAGTCATATGATTTTGATATGATATGAAATCACTAGTCGTCCTTGTAACTAGCCTTTACGGTTACAACTTATTTGCGGATAGTCCAGTCGTAGGATTTTAGGTTGCATGAGATATGACAACTTATGCAGAAATTATTTAATGTCATTTTCCAACAATCGTGCGATCGAACTTTGGGCCAGATACATCACTCCTATCTTCTTCTTTTCGTGTAGGACACTGAGTCATTCAACGACCCGTTGACCCCATATAAATGTGAGAATTCCCACATTCCTTCCAAATTCGAAAACACCAAAAAACATAACCTATCTCGCAGCAGTAACCCCATGATTGCACTTTCGGAAGCGCAGTCTTCAGTAGGCATTAAGTGGGGTCAAACTCATGTCCTTGATGGAATGATGTAGGCTTTAGGGAGAAGTCAGCCAAATATTATATTTCGATACCAATTTATTACATTTTGGAAGAACCACAAATACCTGTTATTCAGTAATATCAGTATGTGTGTACCATACTCGAAGGATTCTTCGTTGATTTGATTTCAAATTAAAGAATTTCCATTCATCGGTTTCCAGACAGGTGTGTGTGGACAACGTGTAACAGAAACATACCAATATCACTAAAGATGTACATGTAGACAGTAAATTTGGATAAAATATATGTCAGAGAGTACGTATACAGATACAAAATCACGTCTTTCTCTTTTGCAGGGTAAGAAGAGCAACGACGGTCGATTCACCACAATTTATCAAGCAATCATTTTAGGTTAATTTCAGAAAGTGTAAGTCGCAGGTTGCGCGTCGCCTGAAATGGTTACTTAGTTCTATTATTATGGTCATACACTTTTATTAAAAACATATTACTAATCTCAGAGAGTCTGTACGGAAAGAAAATAGGCGTGGGCAAAGAGTGAACTATTTTTTTTCATAGGTTTTTTTGTGGCACTAGTTAAACTTTGTGCCAATGTCATGTTGTGTAGGTAAGCAAACGAAACGCGTTTATAATTATAATAAAAATTAAAATTTCGTAAGGATAGTCAGATTTGTTGTAGAATACAAACACATATTATAATTCTATATTATTTGTAGATGACAATACATTAAAATATAAAATCAGATACATTATAAGACAAGAGACACGGGAAGGAAAAGGAACTTTGAGAGCTAGTAGGTTGCGGAGAAAAGAAGACCGGCCATGAAGTGGGCATGCAAAAAATATATGATTCAGATCACCTACATCGCTCCCACACTCACATATCACTATTAACAATATTTAGTTTCGCCAAGTGGAAAGGAGTACAGACATGGCCCAAAAGCATTGCGAAATGATCGAAATAACAGTTTGCTATGACATTTCTCATACTGAGGCACAGAGGCGCCCTCAATTTCCACGCCTATTTTCTTTCCCCACAGAGCATACGAACTCATTTCCAAAGAAGTGTTATAAGATAGTGTAGTTGGAGGTATTCAATTAGGCCTCTTGCGTCTGTGCAACTTTTTATTTACTTGCTTCCGAGTACATGAAGCTTCAAGTAGGCAGCTCAGCTATATAAAGTTATAAGGACCCACACTTTGGCTTAGTTCGCGTTGGTACATGGAAGTAGCAGAACGCAATAGGTATTAAATAAAAGCATAATAATGACAAAAAGTTTTACAGTAAATGTTACAAAGGCTAGCTTATCTCTGAAGAAACAATATAAATATCTTGTCCAATTGTGTGAGTCACAGCACCATCTAGCCCCCAAACTCAGAGAAGCTTGTACTATGGAAACTAGTTGCGTGATATTAATGTTACTTTTTTTGTAAATAAATAAGTACATATTGTGTTATAACTGACTAAACACAAATATCCGAAAATGTATTGATGAAACAAATATTTGGTAACCACTTCCAGCAAAAGCTGTAGCTTTGTCTTCGTTAAGTCTAGTCAATCTTTAGAGCTCTGGAACGCGTTTCTAATTAACTGCAATGTCCTTGCAGCCTGCAGGTGTCTGTGAGATTGCGTTTCTACCTCCTGGTAGGCTAAACGAAGTCTACATAGCGGGTAGGCATTTTATTACCTGTTCGTGGGCAAAATCGTAGTTCCTGTGTGAAATAATGCGGATAATTTGTGATGCATTTCAGTAGAAGCTCGAACTATTTTAAATAATAACTTTAAAGATTCGAGTAAACGATAAAATGATAATACCACAAATAACTGAGGCGAATACGGCATATATGTACTACCTACTTATTAACCAGGTTCATATAAAAAAAAATTACAATGTTCAAGTCGTTTGACAACGTTAAATTAAATAAGATAAAAATTTAGACACTCGCTAAACGCGCGTCTAGGGGTGCATATATACGTCTTATCCCATACCACGTACATGACGTGATGCCCGTAAGAAGACTCAAGCTTTGATAGAAATACTTAGAGTCATAATTATTTAGAAGCACATCTAACTTACATAACGTCGCTGACGGGATCGAATCCCAGTGGTGAGATAGCACATAAGTGTTTCTTTACCATAATAACACCGTAAGATTTTAATAACAGTATACCATCACAACAAAACAAAACCGTAACACACGAACCGAATGAAACGTACAGTCGGTTGTACCACATAATAAGGTACCAGGGGTACTCCAAAATAACTAAATTATTTTTGCCCCAATATTTTCTTGAGATGAACATGCTATAGTAGAAAATGACTTATTTTATGACTATATGTTTAAATTTTTATTATGTAACTGGGGATAAAAATAATTTAGTTCCCTTGGAGTACCCCTGGTACCCCATGTGCTACAACCGACGTACACAAAATAAACATAAGCAGAAGAGATAATATTGAACACGAAGTAAAGAAAACACGGAAACTTAAACATCAGGACTACGTGCTACCACTTTATATCAAATGTAAACTCTTGATAGTTCACATCTTCTATAGACGGCTTATACGTGGTTCTAGAGAAATCATCACTTATCGAAAGTACCTTGTTTTAATATAATTTGAGTGGGTGTTGAACAAATATGAACTCAATTAAAGGTAGTTCAGAAATGTAATTCTAAATGTTAACCTCTACGTATTACATTGTAGTCAAACCAATGACGTACTCATAAAAAAAAAGTAAATATGTTGAATAATATTATTGATTTGTTTCTTTTTATGTTTGGAATTTGAAGTGGACTGTTTTCATCGTGTGCCCTATAAAGCAATAAAAACTCGAATATCTGTCGAAAGTCTATTAATTTTCAAGTCAGACGCTTATACAAATCTTACATCTCGTTACAAGAAAATGTCTCAGCTGAAATTAACTGCAGCGGTGGCCCCACCAACAATAAAAAGAGGTACGATAAACAATAGTATGATATCGGTTGGTGATGACGGCCAATGTGGCGCAGTGGTAGTGCGACTGCCTGAGACGCAAAGGTTCCGGGTTCGATTCTCGGTGGGGCACTCACAATAGATGATGTTAATCACTTTATGAATTTGTTCCCAAAGAGAATGTAATAGAACTTTTGTTCCCAGTCATGTTAGGACATTGCAGGCTGAACCACCTGATTGTCCGAAAAGAAAGAAGGTTCCATGCTTCGGAGGGCACGTTCAGCCGTCGGTCCCGGTTGCTGTCTATGATTATTTAGACGGCGGTTCTTACACAACCATGACAGAGGCCTACCACTAGTAGTAGGCGGTTGAAAAACTCTGACACCAGGGTTCATCGGGTCGTTGGACGACTCGGTGTCCCACACGAAAAGAAGGAGAAGAAGGTTGGTGATAGAATTGGTATTACAGTTTCAGATTTTCAAAGTTTTTTACCGCATCGGATGAATATATCATCATCAGTCACAGTTCCCAAATCAAGCTCATAAAGTAGGAAATATTATGCACGGATCTATTATTTGGGGAATAGGCACTGTACCACAGAATATATAATAGTACTAACGACTGTACTGCTATAATTATCGGACCGGACGGCATCACACAATCAACCTGGGATTTGTTGAAAGCTAGAGAATTTTAGAATTTAAACTGAAACTATATTTTGCACAATGTGGATTTTAAAGCTAAAGTCGAAATTAAGTCCTCAGTCAGTATAAAGTTAGTCAGTTAAAACGCTTTATTGCATAAAACAACACACAGGGTGGCCCGTGTAGTGATATCCAAAACTAGAATTTGAATATAATACTTTATACTAAGGAGTTGTTTTGCCTTTTTTCGATACCGTTTTTATTTTTGGCCTGAGATGCCGGCTTAGAAAAGCATCACCCCATTTCTTTACCGTGGGTACCGTAAGAGGTGATTAAGGGGCTCGGGGGTTACATGTGTATTGCAATTTTAGGCGATGGGCTGACAACCTGTCATTATGTTGATACACAATTATCTGAATGACCCTCAAATGTTTGGCATACGTGGCATAATTGTCCGTATTTTACGGCCGTTTTCGCTCTGCTTACCCCGCAAGGGATATAGGAGTGTTGTGTGTATGTATGTGCATGTAAGGAGTATACCAATCACCCGCCTGAATACTGCGCGTTTTTAGTTGTTTCTGAGTTAATCAAATTTTAAAGTTGTATTGGAAAATTTTGATTGACAGTCTTTTCCTTTCATTTTTAAATTTAGTTAAGGGCTTCGCGGATCATACATGGGGAAAGTTCAGTTAATTTCAGTTTTTTATCTTTAGACGTCACTATTCGGGCCACCCGGTATACAGACAACAAAAATAACACGAACAGGCAAAGCCTATATGCGCAAAAGCGCCCTTTTCGCCTAAAGTGATCACTTCAAGACAACCTTTGACAACCTTTTACAAAAATAATAATTAGAAGGTACCTATCATCATCATCATCATTATCATTGGCCTCACACGTCTGAGACAGGTGAAGGTACCTATATACTACCTCTATATACGCTTTATTTACTATACAATACAAATGAAAGGAAATTCAATACATTTCCGTCCCGGCTATGATTCGACCGGGCTACTTCCATTTTCTTTACAGCAAATACAATTATTTTGCAAGCTTTTTTTTGAAAACTTGCAAAATTTTCAAGCGCGGGCAGGATTTGAACCTGCGACTTTCGCATTACTAGTGGCGACGCCTCTTCCATCTAGGCTACCGCAGCTGCGGTTTTCAAAAATTGTATACCTAACACGGGAAGTGTTTTTTATAGTATGTGTTGCACAATGGAGTGGCATTGTCATATTTTGACAAAACTCCTTAAATAAAGAAAAAAAAATTGTTATTCTATTTTGCAAGCATTCTAAATTTGTATACTTATCACGGGCAATGTTTTTAAAGATTTGGTATTTAATAAATCTCAGTGTTAAACAAGTCGTTTCAAATTTTACGATAAATATCAACTTTGTGAGTGCCCACCGAAAATCGAACCCGGAACCTTTGCGTCGCAGGTAGTCGCACTACCACTGCGCCACATCGGCCGTAATCGGATTTTTAGATTGTACGAGTATGAGAAATGACAACTCGCGTCGATAATCTGTGATGACATAGTTAAACAATCAAAAAATTTAGAACGACTCAAATGCACTTTGTTTTTAGGATATACCCTTTTAGTGCCGTGAGCGGTCTGAAACCTGTATAATTTAATGAACCAGCAATGTTGAGACACAACGTATTTATTTAAGCGTAAACGCGCGCTCGTAAGCGTCAGGGCTAGAGCACTGAGCGCTTTATTATTTCATGACATACTAAACACAAGCTCTTTGGCCTCCAAGGGGCTGTTTGGAGGATTCCATGTTTAAGTGTTTCCTTTTTTATGAGCCTTTCAACTGTAATCCGTTTGTACTATTCACTTAGTTGACTTAAGTTCTTGAGTAGGGCAAGTCGCACTTGCACCACATGATATCGCCGTCTGTAACAGCCGCCATACGAATGCCAGTCAATGATAGCCGCAATTTGACATAACGTGTTACTAATACCGGAACTTTGTCATGCAGTGCCTGAAAGAACCGCATAAAGCCATAAACTCACTCCCAAGGACGGACACCCTTAATAATTTCAAAATAAAATAAAAAGTTTCCGTCTGTGATTGGTAAAATAAACGCAAACTGGAAAAAAGTTTACAAAGCCCGATCCATTCAAAACTGGCAAACAATGTTTATATTTCTGCTGAATATTTTAGCCTTTAACAGAGTCAGAGAGTGCTATTTGATTATAGCTGTTATTCAGTTATGTCCTGTTATTTTTGAGTGTTACAGTAAATGGGTAAAACTATAGAAATATTTTATTGTTGTTTTTGGTACAACTCTAGAATGACAAAAGCTTTTTGAAACATTTTGTTTCAGTGTCGTGTGATTCGGGATTTCAGTGTTGAAAGTTTGTATGAAACTTTTATTTTGTCGAGGAAATATTATTTATGCCGCATCGGGTGGACCCATAGAGGCAGAATTCTGTTATTAAATATTTCGGACTGTAAAATGTTCGTATAAAAGACCAGCAACAAGAAAGTTCGTTTAAAAAGCATAATTTCTGAGAGATTGAACAATAGAAAAATAACATCTCGCTTTAAGTAGAGCGGAAACAGGTTGCGGCCACGTGAAACGTGCCGGCCATCTTTAATCCATTATTTTCCATGACTTCTATATATATAGGTACCTTTCAGAATACTTCTACAAAAAATACTTGTTTTTTACAATATGTAAGTATTTAGAAGGCTACGTGTAATTCATCAAGCAATTATTCTGTACTAGCTGTTACCCGCGGCTTCGCCCGCGTACTCATAGAGTTTTATTAATTAGTTGTGTATTCTAAACGACACATCGTAAGGCGAACAACTGTGTAAACTGGGAGGGCACTAAAATCACTATTCACCGATACACAGACGACACTACACTGGAATGGTTCACTTCCTTGAAAAAGTATATAATTTGTGGTACCTGGGCGCTACCATCACTAATACAGGCTATTGTAAAATCAAGTAATGAGGCGCAAGAATGATCCTTGAGTTCTTTTGCCACTTTGCACTCATGATCACTGGAAAAGTCGATGGCAAACGACCAAGAGGTTTCAGTACAATTAGGTGGTCTCATTAAATACACTCAGCGCTCTATGTCGCCAAAGATACGCAGCGATGGAAAAGA
The DNA here is from genome assembly GCA_027580185.1 of Tuta absoluta. Lineage (NCBI taxonomy): Eukaryota > Metazoa > Arthropoda > Insecta > Lepidoptera > Gelechiidae > Tuta > Tuta absoluta. Next base: position 8,687,773 of record JAQAHW010000016.1, on the reverse strand, counting down.
ATCCTGAATGAGAAAAATATTTCCCATCAGGGGAATTACGACCTTCAATAATGAAGATATTACGACGCTAGAAAGAAGATTATGACACATTTATAGTGTAAGGAAAAACAGGCATTTAATGTTAAAAGTAAAGATAACGTAATTTTAATAGAGACGCAGTCACTAAACCGGAAAAATTATCGTGAGTAATATGGAAGACATATCTTGATGGAGAGCGCGTATACAAAAATTGTCTTTCAAAGGGGAGGGATTTATGCTTTTACAGTGTTTCGGAGCGTTTGTTTCCAGAAGAGTGTTAAAGACATAGTACACAGCTTAATGGACACAGAACAGAGCACTATTTTAATACGCTATTGTAAACGATATTGTAAGTTTTACCATCTGGGGATAAAATGAAGAGGTTCTGAGCATTGGACACACGCGAACATGCTACATATAGCTGGCCATGAGAGAAGCACGGTTTTTCTAAGTGGACCCCCGCTACCTTTAAAGTTTGTCCCTGCGATAAGTAATTAAGAAGTATCTCAAGTACATACCCACATCACCCTTAAAGCCACATTCATATCCCAAAACTCATATTCAAGAGACATTCTCATAGTAGTGCTATACAGGGTGTAAGTGACAGCCCTTCGAATACTGATTGGGTGTATTCAAACCATGAAACTGAACAACCTGCCATAGATTAAATTCTTTTTTTCTATATCCCATACAAAATCACAATCAGCTCACTGCATTTACTATGGGAATATCAGTATTCGGAGGGCTGTCCCTTACATCCTGTATATACATCTTTTTTATGTGGTATGGATGTATTCTATGCTACACAATAATCAGTTTTCCGATGGGAAAAATATGTTTTTCCGAGATAAAAAGTAACCTATGACACTCACCAGCTTTTCATCTAACTGCTTTCCAAAAAAAAAATGCTTTACATCGCTGCATGATACTCATTTATGTATGTAGTATGGATGTATTCTATTGCTAAACATTAATCGGTTTTCCGAAGGGAAAAATATGTTTTTCCGGGATAAAAAATAACCTATGTCACTCACCAGCTTTTCATTTAGCTGCTCTCAAAAAAAAAAATGCTTTACATCGCTGCATGATACTCATCTATGTTCGTAGTATGGGTGTATTCTATTGCTTAACATTAATCGCTTTTCCGATGGGAAAAATATGTTTTTCCGGGATAAAAAGTAGCCTATGTCACTCTCCAGCCTCTCACCTAACTGCACACCTAAAAAACACTGCATGATATCGCTCTGTTGTAACGTGAAAGAAAGACAAACAAACAAACAAACAAACAAACACACTTTCGCATTTATAATATTAGTATGGATAACTTAGTGAAAAACCACAATTTAAATTGTAGATGATTTAACTTGAATTCGTAAGATGGTGAGATGTGGCAGATAGGGTCTACGAATGCGTGGGATTCCGCAGTCTAGGTAATAAGCGCATTCGTCACTTAAAAACTGACCATAGTACTCACTGTAAAACTTGGTCAAGGTAGTTACAGTAACAAGTACTTCTAACTCTAACTACATGAAGTAAAAATGCTTAATTAATAATACATCGGCAATAGAATTATTAATACAGCATCTTTACTTCAATCTGACACAAGAAAATTTTTGGTAAATTGCATTTCCATTGAGTTTTAATTTTTAAGTGATAAGGGCGCTGGTTGCGCTCCGGAATACCCTTAAACAGAAAATTGCATCTGGCAGGGTCAGTTTAAACTTAACTGATGCATAATTAAAAAAAGTTGGTTGTCTTTTTTATAATTCTTAAATGAGATATAATGGCATCAATTGTACTTATAATATCTGTGGAAGGTATCCATAAGCCATAAGTATAAATTATTTGTGTTTAATGATAATGATATTTTTGAGCTTATGCCTCATTTTCTGCGGCCTTAATGATGTCTCGTTATGATAAATTGGTATCAAATTAATGATATCTCAAAATATTTTATTACCGGAATATTGACTTGGTCTGACTCATTATTTCTGAAGATACATAAGTAGGTATTATTGGAGAGAGAAAAAAAAAATAACGAAAGATTATCACTTTTACATATAAGATTATCTACACGTTTTTGTTCATTAACAATCGAAAAGAAAAAAATTGGTATGTAAACAAATGGCAAAAAATTAGGTAAGTGCTCAACAAAACGGGAAAGAAAGCCAGACTTTAGGTAGAAGATCGATCTAATGCCAAGAAGTATAATTCCTTTTAGTTTCAGAGGATGTTTTTAGTTCTGAATGGTACAAAAGCCGTGCACAGTGAGTCCATGACACAAAATGTATGTAATTATATAATTTTTGGTAGTGCTTCCTAAAAACTTTCTGTTAAAAAAGAATGAATAGAACTCTTTTTTTTTAGATTGTACCTACCATTTCTGTTGTTCTGCGCTCTGTGATTATTGTACTCGACTGTTGTGAGAGCAGATGTAATGGAAAGGTAAAATAAAAGTAAATACAAGAATACATTCGTTGTTCATTGAAACTCGGCGTCAGTTCTTATATTATGTCTACAAACATTTTCGAAGAAGGTTCTGAGAATGTTTCTTTCTATAAAAATTTAAAAGATGATACTTACGCAGCCTGCTCGACCATATAACGTTAGTTTATAACCTCATTTTAAATCCATTCATTACCTGCTGCTATCCGCAACCAGAACTTGCAAACGTTTCAAACTCTAAACGTGCGTAAAATCCACTCACCCGCTTCGCACCAATTCTTTTTCATTCTACATGGACGTAATTATTTGAGGCGGGTTTCTCACTTGTCATCCGTTGCTGCCTAACAAAAGGAACTTGCGTATTCCGATCTTTTTCCCATATGCTTCTGTAAAGTCATTTTCATCGTTTGACAGACGCATCCATAGATGCACCGTAGCCGTATTTGTATGAGAATAAGATCTGAATATGCAATTTACTTTCGTCTGATAGACTGCGTGCGTTACGGTGCGTCAAATATACCTACGCAGCGACGGAAGACAAGTTGGAGAACCGAATGAAGTCCAATCTAGACATGTTTCAATGTGCTCTAGAGCTGGAATCGTACAAACTACCACCTATTCACTAAGCTAATAGGTACTCGTGTGGCTCGCCTTCCCAAAATTAATGGTTGAGGTTGCACTCGAGTCCACACATCTAATCATTTACGAAAACCTGGAATTCTCCTCTTTCAATGGTTGAAATTTATTAGAGATTACTCGGTGCAGAATCTACGTGAAATTAAATTTCAATATGGCTGGATAAGTGAGTATTTTTAGAAGCTTGTAAATATTTGTACAAAAGTTTAATATTGCTCAAATCAAATAATCTATGTTTATGATATAAAAGGTATTAACTAATCATAATAATACATTTCTGTCCTAATAAGCTGACCTGCAAAATGGAATGTCTTTTATAAAACGCAAATTTGTGTATTTTCCAAGAGAAGCTTACGAACGCTACAATAGTGTACTAATTACAAAATATCTAATAGTTCGTAGAAAACTTGCAAGTGTTACTACCGCGGGCAGGATTTGAACCTGTGACTTTCACCATTACTATTGGTGACGCCCTGACGCCTTTACCAAGCACTGCTGGGCTATCGCGCGCCTATAATGGAATGGTTCGTTGAACGCTGTACTTTTGATATTGTAGTCATTATTTTTATATTTGTTTGATACTGTAAAATTTCCGTGCTGAATAAAAAATAACCGTGTATATTGCGTTTATGAGAAAGTATATTTGAGTCGTTTATTGAGTTAATCATTATATTTTAAAGCTTACTACAATTAAGATAATTACATTAATGACAAACAGGGATGGACATTTGAATTGCAGCCCAGCACAAGAACACGCACATTTTTATCAAAACCAAATTGGGGCGTGAGTGGAGTTTCCCACTAACATAATTTAAATATATCTCTATATTTGTTTTAACATTTAACATTTCAAGAATATTCATTGTGGATCTACCTGGAAATAAAAAATCTGAAGTTTAAGTTTACGCCAAGAAATTTTTGAGATTGTCTAAAATAAAAATAAGTTATTAGGGTGAAATATTTGAGTCAGTCAAGTTTTAGTTTATTTGTTAGTTTATATTCTAGCTAAGAACTGATTTAAGATCCTTGCCTGGTTTGCTGTGATTGTCGACAATCGAGCGGTACCTAGCCTTGAACCCCAAAAATAACAGGTATTTTAACACGACGGTGGAGTCATAGAAAACAGGTAGCCATTTGGCGTTGGACTCCAGAAACGGCCAAAGCTTGAACCCTTGAGCTGAATTATCTAATGGGCAAAACTGTGGTGCAGTTGCCAGTGGTGGACCGCTGGAAGGCAGGTGTGATAAATTTTATCAATTTTATCGAGCATGAAATAAAATAAAATGATTTTTTATAATTTTATCCATATATCGAGCATAAATGAAAATATAAAAATTACTATTCAGCATTCTCTCATTTTCTTTACCAACGTTTTTGCTCGGCACTAGCTACCTATTCATTTCGTTTGTTCTCACTACTCGTATAAAAACAGAAATAAACAAAAAGTTTCCAGTTGGACTCGTAAAACATGAATAGTCAGGTACGCGGTTGTATCCGAAAACTTTCCTTTCTTTTATTTCTTTTTTGGCAGGTTGTATACATTTGAATATTGTTTATGTTATTTATTGTTTTGTTTATTGCGTGAAGTTATTTACAATGGGTAGTAATCACCAGGTACAGACGGTGTTGTACTTGTAGTCGTAATCGTACAAAATTTGTGGTTGGGTTGATTCCTACTGGCAGCATTTCGCGTCGTATTTTTTCATGCAGGTGAGTTCCGACCTTGACCTGCGGCTGTTAATATTGTGTGGCTTTCGTTTTTAGTAATGAGCGGTACGGCTGGCATTATTTCAGGGCACAACTTCCAAAAATCTAAAGTCGCTTTTTTTTGTACGTTTGTGTTGTGAAAGCACATATCACATTTTTAGCTATATTTTAAGCTGGCGTAAATCGGCAGTTAAATTATAGGTCAATAATTTTTTTTAGTGTCCAATTATAATTAAATTAATGTTAGAAAATATTCCGTAAGGTGCACCAAGGTATTTCCGACAAAAAAATCTAGGAGATGACTTGAGGGGGCTATGTTTCAGTTTATTTTTCAAGGTATTTTATATTGTCGTGTAATGCCGGCTTAGAATAGCATCACGGTCAAAGGTAAGCACTCGAGGGACTTGTATTGCAATTTTAGGCGATGGGCTGACAACCTATAACTATAGTGATACACAGTTATCTGATTGACCCTCAACCTTTTTTCAGGCGTGGTGTTAATATCCGTTTTACGGCCGTTAACGCTCTGCCTACCCCGTAAGGGACATAGGCGTGATTTATGTATGTATGTATGTATTTTATGTTGTGGACCTTGTGGCTGTTACTGTATGTATATTTATGTATTTTATATCTACACTAATCTACACTAATATTATAAAGAGGAATGATTTGATTGTTTGTTTGTTTGTTTGTTTGTTTGTTTGTTTGTTTGCATCGAATAGGCTCCGAAACTACTGGCCCGATTTTAAAAATTCTTTCACCATTAGAATCCTACATTAATCCTGATGAACATAGGCTATATTTTAAACGAGAAAAAAATAGGGATCCGCGTGAAAATTTCGATAATGTAAACCAACGTGTGAAAAATGTACCAAAAAAATATCTTATATCGCGTACGCTGTGGAAATTATTGACAATAGAGCAAAAAAATGTACTACAGTTTCATAGAGGACATCAATATCTACAATAATGTCCGCGATACCATATGTCTAACTATTACAGTTATGCCACAATAACTACTTTTTCATTTAAAAATGTACCAACTACGCCACATTATTCGTACCAGTGTAATGATTACATTTAATCATTACTGTATTAAAGGGTGTAAGGGATAGCCCTCCGAATACTTATAGGGTACATGCAGACCATGAAACTGAACAACTTTCCCCTTGGAACATATTTCAGGAAACGTAATAAAACTGACTTCCCATAGTGAATGCAGTCAGCTGATTGTGATTTTGTACGGAAGGTCATTTTCTTGGCGATTCCTGACATATGTTTCTAGGGGAAAGTTGTCGTGTGATGCCGGCTTAGAATAGCATCACCCCATATCTATGCCGTGTGATGCCGGCTTAGAATAGCATCACCCCATATCTTTCCCGTGGGAGTCGTAAGGGGCGACTAAGGGACTCGAGGGTTTGTATTGCAATTTTAGGCGATGGGCAGACAACCTGTCACTATGGCGATACACATTTTTCCGAATTACCCTCAAATGTTTGTCAGACGTGGCGTAAATGTCCGTTTTTGCGGCTGTTTACGCTCTGCCTACCCCGCAGGGGATTATAGGCGTGATATGTGTATGTATGTATGGAAAGTTGTCCAGTTTTATGTTTCATGTACCCTATCAGTATTCCAAGGGCTGTCCCTTACTCGGTATAAAAAAAGACGACAAAAAACATAAAATAATGCATTAAAAAAATCTACACTAAAATAATACATACATACAAATATCACGCCTATTATCCCTTGCGGGGTAGGCAGAGCGTAAACGGCCGCAAAAACGGAAATTTACGCCACGTCTGACATAATGTTTGAGGGTCATTCGGAAAATTGTGTATCGCCATAGTGACAGGTTGTCAGCCCATCGCCTAAAATTGCAATACACACCCTAAAGTCCCTTAGTCACCTCCTACGACTCCCACGGGAAAGAAATCGGGTGATGCTATTCTAAGCCGGCATTACACTAAAATAATAATAATATAATCTACACTAATATTAGAAACAGGATTTTTTTAATTGTTTGTTTGAATTGGATAGGCTCCGAAACTATTGACGTCATGACCGTCATTCTAAAAAAAGAAATTTGTATCACACAATTTTCTTTTTTTATTACAATTTTGTTATGACTCGGGCGGGATAAAAAAAATAAAAATTTAGGCACTGCCATGGGGCTGGCCAGGTTAATCACACGGCATGTAACTTTACGCCACCACCATCTGAACACGATATTTGTTTCAAATTGAAGTCAAGATTTTTAGAATCCTACATTATCCCTGATGAACATAGGCTATATTAAACTGTCTTATAACCGGGGGGAAATTGTTAGCAGCGGGTGAAACCGCTGGGCGGGCTGCTAGTCTACTATATTATTAGTACATATAACAAATTTAATTAGGTTATTTAGGTAAATCAAGCATTTCAAATTTGCAATCATAGTTTTAAAAGATGATATTTTAAAGGGGAAGCCGTGGGATGCCGGCTTAGAGTTGCATTACCCCATTTCATTACCGTGAGTGTTGTAAGAGAAGACTAAGGGACTCGAGGGTTACACGTGTAATACAGTTTTAGGCGACAGGCGGACAGACAACCTGTCACAAGAGTGATAAACGACTTTTCTGAAACGGCCCTAAAATAATTGTCGAAAGTGGCGATAGTGAAAGTATTTTACGGCCGTTAACGCTCTGCCTACCCCGCAAGGGATAAACGCGTAATATATATATGTGTGTGTGTGTGCGTGTGTGTGTATGTAGGATGATGCTGCTGTACTTGCGGCTAGTAAAAGGTACCATTTATATTAATATAAAAGAAATCTTTCATAAAGTGACGTGTTATTTGGGAACTATACCACGCTTATCATAATTTCATTTGATCCCGTGAGAATGAATTTTCTGCTATTGTCAGCTGTAGGTAAGAAAGGGTACACTGGGATAATGTGATGCGCAAAGGTTTGCCCAAACTTCTACAACCAGTTTGGTATGTTTTGGCAGAGGGTAAAAACTTTGTATGCTCGCGAGAATATATTTGCTCAGGAAAGAGCGGATGAAGGGAAAATATAAGTTTGTAATATCGTTGCAATTTTTAAGCAAGGACTTTTATCTTTAACAGTTCTGGAGCTCTTTTCATAATGTCACAACAGATGGCGGTGTGCTTAGTTGAAGTTTTGACATTTCATGAGTCATAAACGTAAAACATAAAACCACTTACGTTCTGTCATAAATACATTACATCTATTTACCAACGTTTCTATGGAAAAAACGTTTTAGATTAGTTCAGCGCCATTAAAGTACACTTGAAAATTGACTAGAAAATTTCCCATTGCTACCCTACCTACCTACTACAGGGTAGGATTTGTGGGATAGTATTGGTAATCAATAATCAGAAGCAGCTAATTCAGTTTCGTGATCCAAAATAAGAGTGTCCAAAATTACTGACTCAGATCAATGTAGGCTAAAATTTTACAAGGGACCAGTAGCGAAATCTCAAGACGAACTGGTTATAAGGAACAACTTTACCCAAGGACCTCTCATGCAAAATTGCTGATCAGCTGATATGAGTTACTATGGAAGCTTAAAATATTTTTGCCTTATTTCGACCTATGTTCCTTGGGGAAAGTTGTTCCTGATCACCAGCCCGTATTTTGTTTTCAGTATCGATCACTAGTAAAATTTCACCCGGTGTATACATACATTGATATACATTAACAGCCACAACAATCCGGTGCTGGACATGGCCCTCCCCCAATTTGTTTATGAAAAACTGGACAGTGTGTGTTGGTCTGAATTAGAAACACTCGACTCCCCTTTGGAGATTTATAGGAGATTATGTGGTATTTTTGACAGTATCTATGAGTCATGTAAAGTTACGAAAATAATTAAAAATAAAAGAATAACACAACCTTGGATAACATATGAGCTTAAGACTATGATAAATAGAAGGTATAAATTATTTAAAAAATGGAAATCTAACCCAAATAACTTCAACAATAGATTAGAGTACACCAAAATGAGGAATAAAGTTAATAGACTCATAAATTCTGCCAAAAATAAATACAGACAGGAGCAGTTAAAAAAGTGTAAAAATGATTTAAGAAAGGTTTGGTCGCATGTCAATAGTTGGTTAGGTAGGACTAAGCCCAACTTGGATCAGGTTATTATTAAGTACCTCGGAAAAACAGACAGTCTAATTAATATATCTAATAATTTTTCTAAAACTTTCACAACGGAAATCGTCAATATTAAAAATAATCACCTATGCAATGAGTCATTCTTGGATAGATCCCATTATGTAAACCAATGTACAGTGTCAAAGCGGTTTGTTAAGGCAAGTGCACATGATATAATAAAAATTATAAATAATATGAGTGAAGATAAATCGCCAGGCCGTGATGGAATAAGAATAAAGGACATTAAATATGTAAAAGAAAAATTAAGTGCAATACTAGCAAAATTTATTAACCAGTGTGTAAAAAAAGGGGAATATCCCACTGAGCTCAAAATTGCTAATATTAGACCATTGTATAAACAGGGCCGGCATACTGATTTTACTAACTATAGACCAATAGCAATATTATCAATAATTAACAAAATAGTGGAAAAATTTATAGTGAATCAGATTAGTAACTTTCTAGAGAAATGTAATGTTATCTCTGATGCGCAACACGGGTTCCGCAGTGGCCGGAGCACGGCAACTGCATTGTCGTGTTTTACTGATGAAATTAACAGCAGATTAAATGAGCGGAAGCAGCTGATGGTTATCTTTATAGACTTCAAAAAAGCATTTGAAACTTTAGAACACCATCAGCTGCTTCTTGCTATGGAAGAATGTGGAGTCCGGGGGCCCCTAAATGCGTGGTTTAAGGCTTACTTAAGTGGAAGATCGCTTCAAACAGTAGTTGGTGGTGAAGTTGGTGAATGGGGTACCTACTGGGTCGGTCTACGGCCCGGTAGGCTATATCATGCATGTAAATTCAATGCCTAATGTTGTAAAACACTCCAAAATCTTTATGTATGCTGATGATACTTGTTTGGTGTATGCTGATTACGATATACAAGTTATACAACATAAAATGCAACAAGATTTTGATAATATTGTGAAATGGGCCCACGATAATGGGATAATTATCAACATCAGTAAAACCAAAGGTATGCACATCTATTCCCCCTATAGCAAAAAAGTAGGTGCAAAACCGGTTTTGATTGGTCATTCCTATGAGTGCCTTCATGCGGGGGGAGTAGGTTGTCAGTGTGGCGCATTAGAGCTAGTTCATAGCTATAAGTATCTTGGCCTAATAGTGGATTATAATTTCTCATGGAAATTACAAGTCGAAAATGTCTGCTCAAAACTAAGACTTACTTTGGATAAATTCAATCACTTAAAGTTTGTTGCTAATAAGGCTTCTATGTATACTGTATATCACACTCTAGTCGAATCTATTCTTTCATATGGTTTGAGCACGTACGGCCGTACTTTTGATTCGTATCTCGAAGACATAAAACAACTTCAAATTAGATTTCTCAAATCACTAGTTGATATTAAAGTAAAAGAAAAGTGTAACAAAAACTATATACAATTGTTTCCTATCTGCAAAGTATTACCAGTACATGAAAAAGTAAAGCTGCTGATTGCTCTAGAAGAATATAGAAGATCAGAGTTTAAGACTACTGCCACACATTCATATTCTACTAGAGCGGTCAGTAATAATAAATATAGTCTTATTAGGGCCATTAATTACTTTGGTGAAAGAACAAAACTATATCTCGTACCAAAAATATTTAATGAAATAACAGTAAATGAAAATGATGTGTCAAAATTTACATTTAAACGTAAATTTACAGAATGGTTATTGTCAAGCATTGAAAACAGTTAAATATGTAACTTAAAATATATAAAAAATATGTCATGCATGTTTTTCTTTCTTTTTTTTATATAAATTCAATTTAAGTAGATTCTAATATAAGTGTTGGCAAACTAATATGTAAATGAGAGTAGTGTCTCCGCCAACAAACTGTTCTTACAGTTTGGCGGGCTCAATATTGTAAATCGCCAAAAAAATTATGATATAATAAACGATTTAATTATTATTATTATTATTATTATTAATTGGGGGGTATTGCCATACTCACCACGCTTGGCAAGCGGATTGGCGAGCGTAGTGCAAGATATTGCTTTCACAGGGAATGCTGCTGCCTATTCCCTGGATGAATTTGTAGCGACCTCTGGGAGCCAATACAAGAAGCTGACTTAAAGTGGTTCATAAACAAGCAAGACGCAACAGAATGTATAACATATCTGCGAGATGGCGCCACGCGACTGATTGTCAGAGAACAAAGAGCCTGAAACGCGGTATCGAGTGCTTCACCACGCAACATATATATACAACTTCCAATTCTATCCAGATGGACCAGTTGGTCCCTTGGTCACAACACCCGGCCAGGCGGGTGCTTTCCTTTTCCGACACCACCTGTGACTGCATTCTGCTTACTGGCATACCTTCCTGTCACCCGCCATATTGTTGACCCCGACGAATTATGAACACGCAACTTTCTACATTTTATCCCTCACGTCGCTTTTAACGAAATCCTCGATTTCTCGATCAATATCTATTGGGGTATAATTAACAAAATATTTATCTTCAATAAGCCACAAATTAAATTCTTACATTAGGTTTACTTTACCTACCTAGATGCTGTGTCTATTCATCATATAAAAGAAACACTTTACATTTGCAGAATACGCTAGAAAATCATACGTACAGGAGTGTGCCACCGTTCATTAAAGGGATTCCTGGGAGTAACTAGCGCCCTCGTCACAAAAATTCATAACTCCATAAATACATATTTTCTCTACTGTACTACAATTTGACAGAAACGGATTTAAGATAAATTACGTTTTGATCGAGTTATGTTTTTTTGTGACGAGAGCGCTGGTTACGCTCCGGAATTGCCTTAATTTCCTACTGTGGAGAAGAAATTAAACCTTGAAAATTCGCGCTTGAAAATTTTGCAAGTTTTCAAAATGTTGAAATAAGCTTCAGTATCTTTACTGCTATCTGACAGAAACGGAATTTAGATAAATTACGTTTAAATCAAGTTATGTTTTTTTTTTGTAACGAGAGCGCTAGTTACGCTCCGGAATCTCCTTAATTACCTACTGTGGAGAGGAAATTAAACCGGGGAGCGGACGCTACGTTATCACTGCCAGCAAAAACAGATAAATCGACAAGAGGGGTAGTTCTACACCTAATTATGCTATTTGCGCTGTTCTTGAAAACAAAAGTGAATTTTATATTAAAAAAAACATTTGGTACGTGACTCGTTTTTTATCTTTTTACGCGGTGCCGAAGCTCTCCTTTAATTGTAGCAATGTTATATTTAAAGCGCTCGTATTTTGTTATGGGTGTAAATATGTGCTCTATAATAAAAATGACGCAGCAAATTAATTAGGATGGTTTTAGGAATTTATATTACTTTCACCCCTTCAGCTTTAAAATAACTGTTGCCGCGTAGAACCAGTAGGTAAAAGTAGTTTTTATCTATTGAGTGAAGAAAAGTAATCTGAATTTCAAACATCACATTTTATACGAAAAAAAAAAGAGATAGTTATTTCAGTACATTTGTGTGTAATGGTTTTGTTATATTAAATATTGCCATTTTTCAATATTTAAGACAATTGTGACATTTATGAAAGCACCTTTGAAAGATGCTTGCCGGGTATATTTTTCTACTTGAAGCATTCAAGTTAATCTTCTAATATTGTAAAACTTGTAAAAATTAACAAAAGTATTGATAGTGGTGAATGATTGACGTCTACTGAATGAATTTCTAATAACACATTTGATTAAAGATAATTTTTTATTTGTTTTTGTACTGTCACCTCACTGTGTTTGGGTCGGGACTATATTTTAAAGACTCCTTCGCTAACTCGGGATTCAATTGCAGAACTTGCAGCAAAAATGTACTTTCTTCTCTTGTTGTACAAATAACTATGCTATCAATTTGCAGATGTTGATCGGATGACCATGCGTCAATAATTTTCCACACACAAATATAGAAACTCCTCCTCAATTTCTTTACCTTGGTCTCAAACTTTTAAAAAGTTCGTTTACAAAGCTACGACATTTTAAAAAAATACTTAGTCACTAAAACGAAATTTATTGCCTCGAAGAATATTAGTGAATTGGATTTACAGATTTCGATCACGGCCTGGCTTAATTCACATAAAACGGGGAATCATTGTCATAAATCATTGAAATTGGGCTACTTGCTCAATTTTTTGCTTCAATAAGTATTAAATTAAAGATTAAGTTTTAAAAGGAATATTAACTCCTTATAATCAGTTCATATTTATCTTGCTCATAGACTACTAACTAAGTAACTTAAAATTATTTTCAGTGGATTGTGTTTTTTTAGCTTTTTGAAGCATGTAAAATTATATAAATCAATTCAGTATCAGTTAATCTTCGACCTTTTATCGTTTCAAGGTCGATGCACACATACAGCATAAACGGCCGTATAATACGGACACTTACGCCACGTCTGACAATCATTTGAGGGTCATTCAGATAATTGTGTATCACCATAGTGACAGGTTGTCAGCCCATCGCCTAAAAGTTCGATGCACATTACAAACAATCCTTCGCTTGTTTTTTTTTTGTTGTTTATTACCCAAAGTTATTTTTTTAAATAAAACTTTAGCTAGTCAACCCACAAACCGACGTTCGGCACCCGTCAACGGATTCACCTCGCGTGCGCCCTGTTAGTCTCACTAATGTTTGTTCACAACATTTTTATTGCCGTTAAAAGCGATAAATACATCTGAAACGTTCGTACGTTCCGCGAACGCCGGCACAACTTAATAACGTGATCTATTACCAACTGTTGCCCATAAAGCAAAGTTACGGACGCAATACGGATCGAGGTGCCCGTGTGGATGGATTTTATGTCTCTTGGAAATTTTGTTCTTCATAAGATAATTAAATATTGTCACGAATATAATACCTCTAGTAAAGTTTCGTCCTTAAGAGGCCGTACATATTTTTGAGTCATTTTGTCTTGTTTCTTTAATTCTGTAGGACCTAGTTTAAAAAAACAGAATAACTAACAATGTGTTATGATATGTTTTATTGAAGATTAATTCAATATCTAAAAATTGGCCCAGACAAATTATTGATTTTGATTGTTCAGTTTGTTTTATAGTTAATAACTTGAGACGTGTTTTAAATTGTTTCCTTGCGGACGTTCGTATCATTATTGTTTACATGAATTTTAAAATATGGAGTGGTTTATAAAGTATACAGCAATAAAGACAATGAAAAGTGCTAAAAATTGGCCGAGGAGTTTTTAGTAATTTTATTCAAAAATTCAAAGAAAAACTACGGTAAAATGGCCCTATTTTGAAGAAATTTTAAACGTATACAGCGTCGGATTTCTCGTACAATACAACATGTTTTAAAAAAAATCAATTTACACATTGACAAATAGATTCATGCTAACACATTTGCTATAAAAAAAATTGCAAATATGTATTTTATGAAATTCATCGAATATTTTAAAGTTCTTCGGAATTATCAATTATATACGGGAGCGCAAATGCTGTTTCGGCAGACCGCGCGCCGCGCTCTTGGGAGAAGGACGTGTAGCCTGCTGCGTCACACTCACGCACACATACAAAATTACGAATGTGTGTCGTTCGCGCGCGTAGAGGACAGTAGATCACGCGTCACAGGCGGAATTATAGTGCGACCATTTAGAAGCTCATAACATAACAATATAAAAATAAAATAAAAGCGCTAAAAAGACGACTAATAAAAATGATAAAGAAGAATGTAAAATAGTCTCGAATTAAAACCACAATTGGTATTACCAAGTACAGGGTCAGTTATACATAACCAAAAAAAAAAATACTGCCTGTTTGGTGTCTGGACTGGCCCTGATTATGAAATTAAAACTGCATTCATTGAAAGGGATGATGATTTCTTTACACTTGCTTACTTCCAGAAATCGTCGACTCGCGAAAAAATCGATCAATGGTGCTAAGAGACACAAGTTTTTAAAATAAATATGTAATAGTGAATAAATAAGATTTTTTATTTATGCCAAAAAACAAATTTGAAAACTACTATAGTATAATTACAATGGATAACCATGGTGCGTTTTCCTTTTATGTCTAATAAATCTACAAAAAAATTACGAGAAAAACTTTGTTTTTACTTTTTCATATCTTAAAAAATGGCCGAGATATTAAAGTTCAAAGTGTGTAGTTTCGGGCGAAAGTTTTTAAAAACGCGGGCGGGCGCAGACTAGCCGATGACGTCACGGCTCGAGTCATTCGGCAGTCGCGCTTATGCTCGCACGTCGTCGCGCAGTGAAATTAAATATTATAAAATAAAAACCCAGGGAAATACTGTAGGTATTGTGCCGCAATGTTTAAACTTCACGGTTAAAACACCAAATAAACTCTTTTTTTATGTGAAAAGAGTTGTATCAATAGGCCCTAAAACTGTAGCGCACTACTGCTGTGAAGACTACCAAGATTACCAAGCAGAACTTCGACGGCCGCCGGTGGCAGAAACTAATGTTAAAGTATACCTACCTACATATGGACGTACTCACGTACTTAGATTACTTGGGCATCCTGATTGCTGAAGTACCTACCTATGTAGGTACCACCTTGTCGTACCTACTCTACTTGCAATGGTACAGGCGAGTGTGTGTAGGTGAATAAAAGGGGTACCTTTAGGTAGATGCGTGGAGTAGACATACGCCTCCTTGACCCACACTGTAGGTATAACAGTTGGCTAGAGTAGGTATGCGTGTGCGCCTCCTTGTCAAGGAGGCCGCCGCCGTGGTACCTACTTCAGGATGGACGCACATGCACCCGCCAGTTCCACGGCGAGTAGGTAGAAACGCATGGAAACCCATAGGTAGGTTTTAACGAGCGCAAACTGTAGGTACCTAGGTTCCTTATCTAGTATTTTTAATCACACACATTTTGATTGAGTTGAGGGAGTAGGTACAACTAGGAACCTTACGGGTAGGTACTTCAGGCAGGATGGTAATGAACACGCGAGTGAAAGTACTTTTATTAGTAGGTTTGTAGGTACTAAAAAAAAACCACTATGATTCAGTTGAGGTAATGCTTACATATTACATACCTTTTCATTGTTAGTCCACGAATTTCGGCATCATGAAATATTGGGCCACCATCAAACTATCAATTTTGGCAGATTGTCCGACTGACCTTTCACAAATCCTGCTTCCATTTTACTCATTACGCTTATATAACATACACATAAACACCATATAAAGTATTTCTTTGAAAGAACGAAGAAAATCGAAACAAAATCACCGAAACGTGCAGCGCGCTGTGTTGTGGTCGCGAGTTGTCCCAAGCCGAGCCGTGACGTCACAGTTTTAGCGCGCTATAAATAGGATCAAAACTGATTGATCGAACTATACGCTGCCGTCCGCCGCTGGGTCTGCATATCGCCGCCGCTCGGCTGCACGATGACGCGTTCTAATACTAATTACCTACTTTCGCCCGGCGCAATTTCATGTACGGCCTCTTAAAGTTGTCTGTGTTTTAATATGAATCCGTGTGTAGGCCGTAGACGCACGCGTAGCGATGTGCTACGGCGTAGCTTTGTTGCTTAGCATTAGGAAGATAAAATGCAGTTCAATATACATCTGAGATCCAATATTTACAATGATTATGTTTATGTATGTTTTAAAATGTTCAATAAGCTACGCTGTGTTAAAATGTAAGTGAACGGTAATATACCGGATGTACGTACGGTCCAAATAAAACTGCCGCCCGAATAGATACCTAATAAGCTCTCTCTCTCTATCTCTCTAAAGTGGATAAAATCCGGAATGAGACTATCCGCAAAAAGACCAAAGTAACGGAAATAGTTTGGAAGTGTAGCAAACTGAGGTGGCAGTGGGCTGGGCACATCTGTCGTAGAACCTACGGACGGTGGAGTAAGCGGGTTGTCGAGTGGAGGCCACGCATCGGAAAGCGTAGCGTTGGAAGACCTCCGGCCAGATGAACCGGTCACTTTAAAAAGACAGCTGGTAGCGACTGGATGGCAAAAACGAGAGATCATGCACCCTGGCCTACGTCTAGCAGTGGACTGTTATAGGCTGATGTAAATAATGGATATAGATACCTACTACAAGCGCTCCCGCTAATACTTAATTTGAGCTAAAACTACTTTCTTACGTTATTATTACTATCTACACAATATTACGTAGTTACAGAACTCTTTTACGTAGTTACAGAACTTAATTTTCAATTGCAAATTCAAAAGCAACTGTAATGAAATTCAAGCGAGAAAAGTTCTAGAAGGATACTGTAAAATGATTATTCAGAAGATTTTTAGGAAGTTCTCTATCGGAACTCATTAATGTGATCGAACAGAGTTTCAGCCAGTCTTGATGTGAGGGGAGCATAATTAAAAAAGTTAGACTGCGATGTTTGATTGAAAGCTGCTATTTTGATCTTTCACGAAAACCATTTTGTGAAAACCGAATTAGGCTTCCGTTTAGTTAAAACCTTTTTGATTGAAACGTTTCAGGATATATACGTAGACAAAAAAAATAATGTTTAACGGGAGTATGTGCACATATTATTATTACGTAATGGAAGAGAAATCTCAAATAACCTATTTAGTCTATCTTCTCTAGTCAGAGTTGTTCATCGACCTCCAGTCCAACCCACTCGAACAAATTGCTGATAGGACTTATTGATTAAAATATAAGTAGTATTTAGATATTTCGTAGGGTTTCTTTGGTATTAGTTTAGCACGTACAATTCAATAGGCAAGACCCGATAAAACTTTTCGATCTTAGTATGTTCTTGAGGTCAAATCTCTTGGCTAGATTCATGAGATTGAAAAGTCGACATTAAAAGTATTTTGAATTCTATTTCAATAGTTAAGATCGAAAATTTGGAGGGGTCGTTGATGCCTTTATTATCAGCCTATCCTTGGATCGGACACTTGTAAAATTTTACCTTATACCTACAGGAAAAAATGGTGTGGCTCCTTTTTCATTTGTACACTTCTGCGTACGGATGTTACAAAGAATCAGTAACGCGTTTATCCCAACGTGAGACTGTTTTATAGCTACCCGCGTTTCATGCTTTCATCCTAGCCGATCCTTGATCTCCGCAAATTGAGTTTAGTACGTTACTGGCCTGTGTTAGTATGAATATACTGAGAAGGAAGGTTAAAGTAGCGCCCTTTAATACAATACATCAGGATTCCAAAATTATGAATGCTTTTTATTGTGTTTTCAAAAATATAGGTCAATAAAATTGTGTGCATATGATATAAATGGAAATGTTTCCATAAAATTTTATCAAGGTTTTACTTAGGTTGCCTCAAAGTCACTAACCTTATTATATGGGGATGTAAAAACTCATAAAGCGTTATCATCAGTTAAGAAACCCATTGTAGAATTATAAAATATAGACTCGTAAATTAAAAAATAACTACATATTAGTTTGATATAATAATTATAACTTCTTCATTTCGTGTGGGACACCGAATCGTCAACGTCTCGATGAACCCTGGTGTCAGAGTTTCACAACCGCCGACTACTAGTAGTAGGTCTCTTACGTGGTTGTGTAACGACCGCCGTCTAAGTAATCATAGACAACAACCGGGACCGACGGCTTAACGTGCCCTCCGAAGTACGGAACCATCTCTTTTTTCGGACAATCAGGTGGTTCAGCCTGCAATGTCCTAACCAGACCGGGAACAGATTCACAAAGTGATAAATATCAACTTGACGAGTGTCCCGCCGAGATTCGAACCCGGAACCTTTGTGTCGCAGGCAGTCGCACTACCACTGCACCACATCGGCTGTCATAATTATAACATCTAATGTACTTTAGTCCGAGGACCCTGCTCACGGTGGCCGCGACTTGTTTCCGCTCCACAAAAAGGAAATGTTATTCTTTCATTGCCTCATGTTTCGAAATATATATTTTTTAAATTAATCTACGTAGAAAACGAGCTTTATTTTAAGTTAGTTTTTTGTTAAAGCCCTTGTTTTGTTAAAATTTAATGTGACGGTCTGAAATATTTTTCTTCTTCTACTTTTAAATGGTCCACCCACTCACACCCGGCACTCTCACCAAGGGTTATTTGTGGAAGTCTAGCTTCACCATACCACGTAGGTCTCTCAGGCTCCGTAAGAGGCTACCAAGCATGACTCTTTCACAGTCTCTGTCTCAGCTCCCTTGTATAGAAATAGGAAGCTTGTTCCACAATTGAGTAGCGCGCACAGTGAAGGAATTAAAGAAGAATTTTGTGCTCGATCTAGGACACTCAAGCATAGTCAGGAGATAGCAGACGGAAACGGGAACAGAGATATTCAGGAGAGGACTGATCATTCGGGATTTTGAAAAGGACAGTAAGGATGTGCACATCGCGACGAATTCGGATTGAAAGCCATTTTAACTGAGATAACTAACTCTGAGATATGCTCATATTTGCGAAGGCCGAAGATGAACCGAATAGCTAAGTTTTGTAAGCGCTCGAGATTGTTTAGCAGCTCCTCAGTCGCATCCAAAAGCAAACAATAGCATAGTCAAGAATTATATGAGAGATTATATGGGTGTGTAAAACCTAATAAAGCTTTATCATCAGTTAAGAAACTCAAGTCATAAAATTAGACTAAAAATAAAAAATACCTACATGTTTGTTTGATATAATAATTATAACATCTAATGTACTTTAGTCCGAGGACCCTCACGTTCACGGTGGCCGCGACTTGTTTCCGCTCCACAAAAAAGGAAATGTTATTCTTTCATTGCCTCATGTTACGGAAATTATATTTTTTAAATTAATCTACGTGGAGTAGAAAACGAGCTTTATTTAAAGAATTTTATTTTTGTTAAAGCTCTTGTTGAGTGTAGATTTATTGTGACTGTTTGAAATATTATTCTTCTTCACTTTTAAACGGTCCACCCACACCCAGCACTCGCATCCCAGGGTTATTTGTGGAAGTCTAGCTCCACCATACCACATAGGTCCCTCAGGCTCCGTAAGAGGCTACCTAGCATGATTCTGTCTCAGCCTTAGCCCATACTAGGCTCAAAAGCAAATCCAACATCAATTTTAAAAATAACAAACGGTCTTGCACAGGAGTTCAGTGAGACATTGATGCATTATGGAACAATACACAATTATATCGATAATACACGTAACTATATTGGTACTCGTAACCTGCCAGCTTGTGCAATATAAGTTGTTATTGCACTTCTTTTCAATTGGATTGGAGTTAAGTTCGTAAGTGGAATACAACACGTTATAATGATAAAAGAGTATATAATAGAACTAGCGTTTTAATAATGATCGTCTAAAATTTAGTTTTGTTCAGAACAAGGTTCTTATAAAAAAGTGGTTTTCATAGATTTTTTCCAGTGAAATTATGTCCTAAATATTTGCGAGATATACCTACTTGGGGTATAAAAATTTGCATACAGGCAATAAGAAAAATAAATCATAAATTATTTTTATAAACGCTTATCAAATGGGCCCATAACTTATTCATATATTCAAATAAAAACGCAAAAGTTAACAAAAAGTTAGCAAATAATGACTGGATAACAGTCGACTGGAAAAATACTGAATAACTGAACTGATCAAATAACTCTGGTACAGTTAAAGGTTTAACTGAAATATGAATAGAGTTGTTTGTCAGGTATGCATAACTTCGTACCTACCAAAAGTGTTTTATTCATATTTTGTGCTTTGTTAACTTCTAATTGTTATCCACAGCCTGCTGAATTTAAAAGATTCATTGGATAAGTATCACTTACTTTTTTATATTTCAAAACCATGGACTGCAGCCATAAAAAATCGAATTGTCTTTGCCTTGGGGATGGTTAAATTAAATATATCGATGACTGCCCGAATCAAAAACTGGCGTTTGATGGTTTGGCATCCTTTAAGGCGCTTCTCCCACTTTTTGTCTGTCGCTGAATGTTATCAACGCATGCTTCTGTCGGACGAAAAGAAACTGCAAATTCCAATTTTATTCTCATACAAATTACGCGCCGTAGCCGAATTTGTATGGGAATAAGATCGGTATCCGCAATTTCCTTTCGTCTGACAGACTCATGCGTTACCACCGTAAGTTTAAAATATGCAGCGTCGGACGACAAGTGAAAAACCGCCTTATTTAGGAAAAACGATCTAACGGAAAAACGGTCTTTTAAGTATCAAGATCCTCGAATATTTGTCAAGTATTATCTTAAGGCCATTTGCGCTCTGCCTTCTCTCCAAGGGCTTAAAGCGTGAAGTGTGTGTGCCTCTATGTAACTTTGCATATAACTTCATTAAAGTTGTTAGACACCTTGAGCTTCACACACTCGGCAGCGAAGTAAGTAAACAGAAAGTTTTATTCACGGAGCAGACCTAATTGAATATCTACAGCTACTCCGCTTCAGAACTTTTAAACTGCCTCCAATGGCCTCAATGCGGAAAATAAATAATCTTAAATTAGCGCTGTCACTCTTCGTCAAATACGTTTAGAATAGGATAGTAGTTATCTAAGTCTTGTTTAATAATATCAATGGGTTTTCGTGATTTCTAGCTAATATAGTCCCTATTGTTTTTATCGTCGCCTTATTTTGACAGATAACGCGTATTTTGCGTCAATTTATAAGACAAGACATGACTTAGATCCTTATCTAAACCTATTTGATGAAAAATGACAGCACTAATTTAAGGTAAATTAAGATAACTTATTTCCCGAATTGAGGCCAATATCCAACAAGTTCCTTTTTTTTACTTTACGTTCTGAGTGTCAGAGCTTGTTCTATTAAGTTGATTTAATGGTTTGAAGGATAAAAGAGTACCGTGAATAAGGAGTTTAGTAAGCCAATGCCTCTTAATTCGGAATATTAATTCTCTTAATTTACCATAAAATAGTGCCGTCACTGTCCGTCAAATAGGTTAAGAAAAGAATAGGACATATTTAAGTCATGGCATATTTGAAAATGTCAATGTCAATAGAAATTTCTATTCAATTGTTTTCATCGTCATCTTATTTTGATAGAGATGCTAGCTATTGTAGAAGTAATATGCCTTCTAAAACTTTAGTACGTTTAAAATCAAAGTTTAATTGTGTTATTATAAAGTTTAATGCTGACTTTAAAAATGCCTGATTTCAAAAAACTATAATTAAAATTTTAATATTTTATGCAGCAAGAAAAGTTATGGCGTAAACCTGTAATTTACGTCCGAAAAAGGTTTAATTAATCCCGGCAGTAAAGGCACTGAGTGCGCAAGTAGTACTTTAATAATGTCTACACTTATATTGTAAAGACCAAAGACTTTATTATTTGTTTGAATTGAATGGGCTCCGAAAATATTGGATAGAATTATAAAGTCTTTTTAAAATTACATCTCCATATATATCGAGGCTATATTAAAATGGGGAAAACGGTTCAGTATGAGTGTAACCGCAGCAGGACGCTAGTTCGAAATAAGGTGTTCCAAAACTGCATACACAGCTGACTTACTTGAAACTCATTGTATTTAAATCATTGTTCAACCGCTGCCAAACATCCGTGTTTGAAACCATCGGCGACTATTGCCACTCAGAGCACCTACATACATTTTTAATTTTTGTCTCAGTTTCATCTGATGGTTTAAAAACTACTCGAAGAGAGTAAGTAGCTTACTGGTAATAATTACGACCCGATAAAACTCTTTTTAGCTGAATTGCCGATAAAAAATAAGAAATTCAGAGCTTGTTTAGTTTAATCTTGTAACATTTTTCGAAACATAACTTTTAAACTCAACGAACATATTATCCTAACAAATAGTAACTGATTTTAATTATTTAGATTGTTTACAATTATATACGTCCTACAACTTAAAAAAATAATTTTCCAATTATTAACTTGCTCGTTTTACCGTTTCACCACCTGGCTTGCAGAATAAATCAGTTCTTGGAAAAGCAGGAAATATTGAAAACTTTTTGAAATGTACTTGATTCAGCTTCGTAGTCATTACCAGCGCCAAGAACGAGGTCAGTGTTCTTCAATACACAGATTTTAAATTAGTTTTTTTTATGGTAAATGGCTTTGCGGTGCATTTCGTAGTCAACTAGAAACCCCTATCATTTAGTTAAATCTGTCTGTCTGTCTGTATGCACCACATCGATAACTTTGTCGTTTTTTAGCTTTTTGATATGTCTTAATTTTCAATGATCATTATATACATACATTAATAGTCACAACAATCCACTGGTGGACATAGGCCTCCCTCTTTTCGGGGGTGTATGGCATGAACATATTCACGCCAAATTCAAAAATTATAACCAATTTGTATTTTGGCCCGACAAGTGAAGAGGGCAATTTTTATGTGGTCTACTATTTGCCGTGTGATGCCGGCTTGCCGTGTGATGCCAGCTTAGAATAGCATCACCCCATTTCTTTCCCGCGGGAGTCGTAAGAGGCGACTAAGGGACTTGAGGGTGTAAAACAGATTCACGTCGTCGTCTTTGACGATACGGCGTCCCACACGAAAAGAAAGAAGCAGATACCTATATTCTAAGGCAGATAGTGCGTTTTTCCACAAAATAAACGCCACCTCTTTTGTATAATAACGAGCAGTGATAACACGATGCACTGTAATGAGCTACCTAACTAACTAGCGCTGTTGCCGCTTTTTACCTCGGCTTTTTCACGTTTCCACAGGAAATGGACCCTGAATTAAATAGTCGAGGGCTGTGAAAGCAAAATGCGGCTGATGCATAATTAGGCATCGTTATGGTGCAAAATATTCATAATCTTCTTAGTTTTTTGCGTGTTGCATGAACAAGTAGGTAATAATAATATCATCATTTTTAATATACTCGTCAATAATATTTTGCCTTATTAATCGTATCAGTAAGTACATGTACTACAAACCTGACCAATTAAAGGGATCAAAGCATACTGGATTTTCATATATTTACTAAGTAAGTAAGTATAACCAATATCAGTTGATCCCATAATAGGTAAGTTGATGTGCTGCTTCTAATAATTTTATATTAGGTACTTGTAGACTAGAACCTTTATGGGAAAAAAGAGAGCATTATGTCACGTAAAAATTCAATATTTCTATAGGTTTTGTCTGAAAAATTACTATTAATTGTTGGTAATTTCATAGTTTAATGTAATTTCTTGTTATAATACTTACATCTTTTTGCTATAGGTAACAATTGCAAAATTATTTAAAAAGGACATAGCGCTGATTATGGTAAAATCTAAATTTATATTGATAAGTTTAATTTACTCATAATCTGTCCATAACTTAAATAGGTGTTGTTTGTCAATTCGCTTCTATCGGGCAGCATAGCAAGTAATGATTAAGCAATTTAATTTGGAAGTGGTGGAGTGGTAGCGTAGTTGGAAGCCTTGAGTGCTCTTCGGAGTCAAACTAAGCTTCTTACAGCGCTCCTAACTTGCAATAGTACTTAGACAGCCGCTCAACACCCGGTCAACTTGTCTGATCTTCCTCGTATTTACTGTTGTTTGATATTATTAGGTGAACCCCAGTGATATGGCCCTCGTAACTTCATATCGAAAGTAAATCTCAATTTAATTACCCGTACGTAAAACAGAGTTTTTAATTATTAGTACATTTGAATAATCATTGATATAAATGTAGTTTTTGAGATTTTGACATATAAATGATATTCTTTTGATCATTTAAAAAACATTGCTTTTAGGCCTTACTAAAATTGGTATGTTTAACAATGCACATGCCATTTTTACCTCATTTGTAGTTTAAGAAAGCATTAAAGACAAAAACAAATTTACTAGGGTGATTTTTCGAAAACTATGGGTCACATCACCCCAAAGTACGTATGTACCTTATGTAGTAGGTACTGTGTACTATAAAAGCTCTATAAATTTCGATTAAAAAGCTTTTTCTTTATTTTACAAATCTCTAGAAACAAGACGGTTCACTAACGCACAGCATGATTTTGCGAAACTTTGCCGGATCCAGTTTTTGACGAAAGGATTAAATGGAATTCCCTACAAAATCTCATATCCCCGGATATCATAGCACACGTCACTCTATTATTTGCGGCTGTCACAGGTTATCATTTGTATGGTGGCTAAATAGAAATCGTTTCAGCTCGCAATATCGTCTGGTGCTTGTGTTATCCACTTAAGTGAATGATTCAGTATAAACTTGGCGTCTTCTACAGTTTTCACCATTTATTCAACTAGGTGCAAACGATAAAACTTTAGCGCATTTATCACGACACGGTGTTCCGTTTGGTACACCTAAATGGGTCTATTTAAGGAGTTTTCCGGGAACTCGCTTCCCCCTGAAAGAACTAAATTTTCTCTAGTCCAACGAGAACGTTCGAGTGTACTTTACACTTCAACAAGTCAGGAAGGTGTATCAATACAGCACCCGCGTTTGCTGCTGCAACGAGAAATTCCTTTTCCTTTCCTTGAAAAGAAGCTTGGAATTTAAGTGAAATTTCTCTGTCAGCGCCTCAACAGATTTTCAATATTGAGCTAGCATTATAGTGAAAGAATTTAACGACTACATTTTTTATTTTACTAAAAAGTATTTTGTAGAAAATATATGAAATAATGATTTCGCAGGTAAGTAGATAAATCGAAATCCCATCTAGTATGTTTGATTACTGAATAAGATTAATAAAACACTACAAGCCACAAAGTAAGCCCCAGAGCGAACGGGGACGTTGCAAAACTTCAATAGATATTCCACCTTTATTTTATAAACTTCTTGTGTGTGTGTCATATCTTGGTCGCATTGGGACTATGGTCCGCGTTACAGAGCTGGGAGCGATACACAGTTACCTTCGACTTTCTTCTGACAAAGTGTGACCTCCCCTGTATACTAAACTCTAAACTTTACCACCCCTATTGCTTAAAAGCTATTTTCAACAGATATTCTGTTTTTTCATAACTTGTAGGTAATAAGAGTGTGAACGACCGAGGCGTAGTTCTGAATCCATCTGCGACGACTAGTAAAACGTGTGAGACGAGTGATTAGACCACTCGTCGTGCTCGTGCATTGGTGCATTCTATCTTCGATAAACAACTTTCAAAGTAGTGTAGGAATATACTCCCTAGGAAGGCTATTCTCCCACTTGTCGTCCACCGCTGCGTTCTTTTAACGCACCGAACACAAGTAGTACTATAGCGAACCGTAGCTGTATTTTTTATGGATAAGATCGGAATTCGCAACTTCCATTCATCTGACAGACGCATGTGTTACGGTGTTACGTTGCGTTTCAAATACTCAGCAATGGACGACAAGTGGGTGAACCGCCTAAAACCCGCTGCGTGTGACACTGAACCACATCATTTATTATTTGAAGTTACTTTTTGACCGAAGCAATAATCTTATTACGATGATCAACTTATCGAGTTCGATATGAAATTGCTGCAGTCTACTTTCAGAGTGCCGTCAACATTTTGACTAAATGCATTAACCTTTGGAACGCAAAACTAGATTATTTTGGTTGAACATTTTAAATCGAAAAATTTGAATCTCTTCGATATATTTAGAGAGTTTGAATTTCTCGCTACCCGTAATATTACAAACTTTTATACCTATTAAGCCATTTTATTACACAAATAAAAAAAAATCTCTTATTTACCAAGTTTCATAGATTAATGTATATGTCCTGACTTTGTACATAATTTGAGCCACGCGTTACTAAATGTTATATACCCAGATCAATTAATAGTGGACAGAAAAAATGAAAATGAAAAGTCAGAACAGCCGTCAAGAGCAGTAGTGGTGTGTCGTATTTTTGGAAGTCGTCTTCCAAACTTCCAAATGCTGCAGACTTAAATACTTCATTTGCGTTTGCGTGGTCTCGTTTTTTCAAACTTTTTGCTAGAGATGCTCGCCGATCTCATTTCGAAGAGAGACAATACGTTCAGAGATAAAAATGAGGTGAAAATGAAAATGAAATAACTTTATTCAATGTAGGATAGTATTATCACTTATTGAAGTCATGATCCGTCATTGTAAAAAAACGAAATTTGTATAACGCAAATAACGCAATTTTCTTTATTGTAACAATTTTGTATTGTCCTAATAGAAAACCGCTCGGGTGGGATAAAAAAATTAAAAATAATAATAAAAGCACTGCCTCGGGGCTGGCCAGGTTAATTACACAGCACGTAACTTTACGCCACCACCATTTGTAAACGACATTTGTTACAAATTTTAGTCAAGATTTTCAAAGCGTGTTATTTACATGCGTATAATTAACCGGACCCCCTGAACAGGAAAATCCCCCCAAAAAACCTGCTCAGAAGTGCTCTTACTCTAAATTAACAATCTTTCTAGGCCCTTAGCTGCCCTAGCTAATTTTGGAAATAACAAATAATATATATGTATAGCCCTAAAAATTACTACATAAAAAAATATATATATGATTTATTATTATATATATATAATAATAACAAAAAATTGCAGGTCATCCACAAGTCTCATATGTTACGTATGCACCTAATTCGTTGATATTGAATTATCTCATTGATGTCTGCACAATGTCTTCTAGTACGTTAGTAAATAAATCAGGGGTTCTCCGGTATTTAGACACAGGGCGGTGTATCTGAGTGGATTTCTCAAGCGGAAATTTTTCATGTCCTCGCTGAAAACGAGGTGACGCTTTGCAGATATGACTATGATATTTTTTTTCAAAATATAAGACACTTGTTCTGATATGAAGCCATATAAATAATGTTTGGAGAGTTATTATTTTATTAAAAAAAAAATAGTAAGTGTCGAATTTCAATGTTCGGTGGCTTGTCCCCAATCCGTTTTTCACAACATATTCATCTCTCAGGAAAATTATGTCCAACATATTTAGGAAAATTAATTTTGATTATGTTAAGGATAAGTGACCCTACGAGAAATGATTAAAAATTGAATTTTTAGATGAAAAGTTTATGAACTATGTCAAAACTAGATTTGTCCCAGCAAAAATAGCAATATCGGTGGCAATTTTGTTTCGACGCTCCCTGCTCACACTGTTGAGTATATCCAGACCTAAAATCCCTTCCCCGCTAGGATCAGCCGAGCACTCACGCCACAGAATAGATAGTAGTAGTACCTACAGAAGCGACACTCCTTTGATGTTGAAGAAAGCCGCCGTTTTAATAGCCTACACTTTTTTTTGTAACATCCAAGACACCGTGCGCTATCTAAATTAAACTCAAATGCATGCGCATAAGAGCACAAATCCTTTGCGTTCTCTGGCTACCTACACGGGAGCTCAAACGCCAGGGCCGGATTCAGGATATAACTATGAAAAATAAAATCCTAAACTGATTTGGTAGGTATATTAGCTACTAGCTTTTACCCGCGACTTCGCCCGCGTTAGATAGTTTTTTTAGGCACAGGTTCTAAAGTAGATATGTATATTCATAGTAAGTATGACAGTGATAGTTATTAGAACAGTTCTTATCTCTACTGTTTAAGGATGACTTGCTTGCTTCTGTTGTTAAAGGGACAATTCAAAATTTGCTATCCGGTATACTGCCCTGAGAGATCTATATTTATAACCATTGAATACAAAAGTCAGTAGAGAACAAAAAATCCTCGGTAAAAAGTTGCCAACATCCTTTCTCAACTTATTCCCATCATACTGAACAACTTTTCTTTAGGAACCATTTCTGTATCTCTAATAGTTTAGGTGGGCTCCTGATGGTACACCTGGTGGTCTTCATAAGGTACTCCAGATCCTCAATGTCCTTGGGAAAAGAAGCAGCCCATCATACTGAACAACTTTTGTTTCAGAACCATGCCTGTATCTCTAATAGTTTAGCTGGGCTTCTGATGGCACACCTGGTGGTCTACATAAGGTACTCCAGATCCTTAATGTCCTTGTGACAAAAAGCGGCCCATCATAATCAACAACTTTTGTTTTAGAACCATGAATGTATCTCTAATGGTTTAGCTGGGCTCCTGATGGTACACCACCAGGTCTACATAAGGTACTCCAGATCCTCAATGTCCTTGTGAAAAGAAGCGGCTCGTCATACTGAACAATTTTTGTTTTAGAACCATGAATGTATCTCTAATGGTTTAGGTGGGCTTCTGATGGTACACCTGGTGGTCTACATAAGGTACTCCAGATCCTCAATGTCCTTGTGAAAAGAAGCGGCCCATCATACTGAACAACTTTTGTTCTAGAACTATGCTTGTATCTCTAATGGTTTAGCTGGGCTTCTGGTGGTACACCTGGTGGTCTACATCTGTACTCCAGACCCTCGAATGGTGATAAAAAGTAGCCTATGTCCGTTCTCGGTATGCTAGCAATCTTTGTGCCAAGTTTCATGAAGATCGGTTCAGCGGTTTGGCCGTGAAAGCGTAGCAGACAGACAGACAGAGTTACTTTCGCATTTATAATATTAGTGTGGAAGTGTGGATTTACACAGAATATATAATAGTGTTTATTGCAAGTATTTACAATATTTTTCAAAAAGTCGTGAATATTCTTAGTCATAATAAAAAATTACAAATAAAAATATAACTTACAATTACAATTGTCTTACTTTAATATAATGTTGTATGTATTTCTTGCCGTCTCGAAAGTATACATTATTAAACTTAATTGTCGCGAAAATACGAAATCTTACAAAGAATACCAAAAGGTATTGTGCCGGAAAACATGAGCACGGTGTATGAAATGGAACTTTTTCCAGCAGCGATAATAACGAGTTAGCTGGATTTCTCATCATAATTCCTTCAAAATTATTTAAAAAAATTGTTTCCATTCCAGGATTATTTTTCTTACCTTGCACAATACTTTGGTAATGTAAAAAAGGACAACTTGGAATCACTCTTTTTATTAAGACATCCGTCCACAGAACACCTAGTCCTATTTTGTCCCATCATCATAATAAATTGATTGGTTTTAAATTTCGTAAAGAAGCACAGCACAAACAATTTATTCCACTACTTGCACGACTTTCTCGTTATAGAACGCGTCACAAGTGAAATGACGTCACCGCATCGATGCGCGCGCGCTCCACTAGCGAGCGTGATCCGGCTCTGGCCGAGTGTACCGTCGCGGTACACGACGGCGTAGGTACTTAACTCCGTAGGTATAGGCGAGTGTCGCAGGCCTGCTCACGCGCAGTGTGCACGGTTGTGCACTACCTCCTTGCGTCTTCCCGCCAAAAATGTTAGTAAACAATTTCCGTTTACTCGGAACAAAATTTTGCAATTTCGGTGCTCGGGATTAAAATGTTTCCTCAAGGTTTAAAAATATTACAGAAATGCTTTCTAAATAGCCTTTAGGTACACTTTTGAAATATCAGTTGCAAACTGGAATAACCTTGATACTTTTGTATATTTTTTAAATAAATGACTAGTTTGCAATTTCGGTGGGCACATTTCGGTGGCTTTTAGGGCTGCTAGAAGCCCACCGAAATTGCAAAGCTCCACCGAATTTGCTCAATTGATACAAATTACAAACATATTTAGAAATATCACGCTTTGACTCCTTGCGGGGTATACAGATCGAAAAAGCACGTAAAATGCGGTCGCTTTAGGTAGTTTGTTTGACAAAAAAATTGTGGTTATTTCAGAAAAAATTAAATCTGCGTCGTAAAAGAATATGGCGATCCCTCGTGGCCCTCCAGCACGGCGATCCCTCGTGGCCCTCCAGCCGCAGGTCCTCCTGCTCAGTCATTGACACCCGTCAGCGATAGCCGAAGACGTGGCTACTATTTGTAGTCCCAGGTATCAGTTGATTTGTCTACCGGGAGATGCTAACAGGTGTAGACGGCTGCCGCTAACAGGGGTCTACGGATATCTTCAACACAATGCCATCCATATGTAAGCAGCCGCAGCCAAACAAGGCATTTTTTTATTAATGATGGGTTTGCTCTTGACTCTAGTCTAGGTCATAGAACAGAGACAGAGTCTAAGATGGAGCAAGCTCACCCAGAAGAAGCCTGTTCACTCTTACTTTGCAAGGGTTGTATGCTTAGGGTTGTATGCGTTTGGAAGCATAGACGCAGGTAGTGAGTTCCACTCTTTAGCAGTGCACATTATAAATGATGACTGGAAGCGCTTAGTCCGAATTGGTGGAATGGCAACCAGGTATGGATGGTATCCGGCGGTGCGTCTGGATGTCCGGTGGTAGAAGGGAGCTGGTGAAACAAGGTCGTGAAGCTTTTGAGCACACTCTTCGAAGTACAATCTGTAAAAACCGACAAGCAGGCAACCTTGCGGCGATGTGCCAGGCTATGTAGCTTGGTGTCCACCAGTTTTATGTCGCCTATGAGCCTCTTGGCCCTGCGTTCCACCGATTCAAGAGCGGCAAGTTGGTATTTGGCTGAGCCATCCCAAAGGTGACTGCAACACTCCATGCAGGATCGGACTTGTGCTTTGTAAAGAGTTAAAAGCTGTCCAGGCGTAAAGTATCGCTTCACTCTATTCAGGATGCCCAGCTTCTTAGCCGTCGTTTGAGCTTTGTACTCGATGGTTGCGCCTAAGTTTAGATTTGATGTCAACTCCTTGCCTAGAAGCTCAAGCCAGTGTTAAAGTAGGTGTCCAGTCGAAAGGACACCCTGTGTTTTGGTGGCGTTGAATGGGACCAGATTGTTGTCGCTCCATTGGGAGAAAAGACTTAAGGTCAGATCTGTTCGCTCTACCATGGCCTTACTTAACGAACGTATTTCATCCCCACTGATTCTTGAACCTGTCAAGTATCTCTCTGAAACGGTACTATCATCTGCGTATCCAACAATACCATTCTGAAGGAGGTCATTGATGTGCAGCAGGAAAAGAATTGCAGAGAGAACGAACCCCTGAGGAACTCCGGCATCAATGGCCATAAGGTCAGAGGAGCAGCCGTCAACGACTACTTTGATGGACCGTTCACTAAGGAAGTCTGAAATCCAAGTACAAAAATCTGCTGGGATGCCATAAGCAGGAGGCTTACTGAGCAGACTTGCATGCCAGACCCTGTCAAAGGCCTTCGAGATATCGAGTGAAACAGCAAGTGCTTCGCCGTTTTTCTCGATGGCTTCGCCCCAGCAGTGCGTGACGTCACTGACAAGATCATTGTCTTCAAGGTAGGTCAGCAACTTACTGTTAAGTACCCTCTTCATGACCTTGCATAGAATGGAGGTAATGGCAATTGGACGGTAATGGGCAGGGTCAGCACGGTCGCCCTTTTTGGGAACTGGTTGCACATTAGTAAGCTTCCAGGCCCCCGGCACCGTTCTTTTTTTAAGAGAGAGGCGGAACAGGCGCACAAAGTCTTAACACTCTCGCTGGTATGCCATCAGGTCCGCTGGCTTTGTTCACGTCTTGACTGCACAATACTCTTCGAACCTACAGTAGGTGGTTGCTTGGTGCCAGCGTCCAGACGTAAGTTGCTTGCAAACAGGGATGCAAACAAATTTGCCCTCTCACTTGCAGAGTGAGCCAGTGATCCATCAGGTT
This sequence comes from Tuta absoluta, assembly GCA_027580185.1. Classification (NCBI taxonomy): domain Eukaryota; kingdom Metazoa; phylum Arthropoda; class Insecta; order Lepidoptera; family Gelechiidae; genus Tuta; species Tuta absoluta. The sequence goes on along the minus strand of JAQAHW010000016.1, from coordinate 8,655,495 downwards.
TCAGCATTGGAGGATCTGAGGCACAATTGCAACTTCGGTGGCACAAACCCAATTTCGGTGCCATGAATTCAATTTCGGTGACAAGGCAATTTCGGTGACCCAAATAACTCACCAAATACTATTGTTACATATTTCCCTGTTATAAATTATATTCAAAATGAGTATCTTTTGCTATACAGCTACAAAAAATATCAAAAAAGCAGAAAATTAAAAAATCCACCGAAATTGACAAAAATATGCAGTTGTTGAAAATGACTCATCTATACTAGCGCAGCAACATCTTCGTGGTCCCGCTCAGAAGAGGATACCCACATACTGTATGGTACATTATACGCAGTGGACTGTAACTGGGAGATAGCTTTGGTGTGTGCGAAACTAAGAACGAAAGAATATTTTGAATAACTATGTATTTATTGACTCTTTGCATTATTTCAATTTACAGCTATCACTCGCGTGCAACATGGCTGCCGGTCGGGAAGAGAAGACGGAGAAAAGTCTGAAATTGGAACATTTTACATTCAAAATCTAAAATCAACTTTTTTCTTGTTTTGCTTAAAGCAAAAAGGTTTTATGGTCTGAACACATATCAATAACGCAGCGATGGAGAGAATGGAACACAGCCTGTTGTTTGACACTATTGAATCACTTCTCGTACGACGACGTCGACGGCGTCGAGGTAAAATTTAAAGTGCTCATAATTTAAAATCTGATTGGTGGATATTAATATTCTAATTTATTTGGCATAAAAAAGCGTGACATAGGCAGAGAATGCCTTGCCGTGAGAATGGCCGATAAATTAATAGCCTGCTGATGATATTTCGATGATTATTCATAAAACAATCTTTATATTAGCCTAGAATATGGTGTCAGATTATATGATTCTCTATTTAGACTATTTATCATAATATGAAACTTTCAAGTAATAATACCTTTTCTGATAAATCGCATTGCTCCTTCCTATATTTATATTCCAGAAGCTGGTTTCGTGTGAGATTCTGAGTAAAAGTTTACGTTATTATAAAAATCATTAACTAAGTTTTCCAAAGCAATTTCCTACCAGCTAGCACTAGGTACTTGTAATGTGGTTAGTAGAAGAAAGATCTGCAAGATTTACGGTCCTGTTATTATTGCCAAACTTACAGCCGCGCGCCGCTCCGTTCTAGCTCCACCTTCTACTCTCAACGACCACACAACCTACTAGACGCCTAATGTCCCACCAACTCCTGCAAGCAAACAATTCAATTGATAAACTGAGGGATGCGATTCGGGGGCAGGGAAATACGTGCGGACTGATTGAGGAGGGTCGCATAAACACGTAAATCACCACTGTCCATTGCGCGTTATCTTACGTCAGGATTCAGGAATATAATATATTACTGATGTAAGATAACATATATTATACGAGTATTCTCTCTCTCTTCTTCAACCCATTGCCACCCAATGCTGAGTGTAGGTCTCCTCCAATGTTCCACTTCTGACGGTCAAGGGCCTGTCCCATCCAGTTCTTCCCAACAACTTTGACTATGTCGTCTGTCCATTTAGCCGGCTGTCGTCCCATGTTTCGTCTTCCCTCTCTCGGTATCCACTTCAACTCCTTCCTCCCCCATTTGCCATCCATTCTTCGGCATATGTGACCCGCCCACTTCCACTTTCTTGTCGTTATCACTTTGGCTATGTCGGTAAGCCTAGTCCTTTTGCGTATTTCGGTGTTTCTTATCATAACACGTAGAGAAATTCCCAACAAATATCTCATGTATTGCTAGAAACTATTTGCTTTTAAAGTTAAGCTATCTGAATGACCAGCTATCAGTTCCATACTATAAGAGATATCATCAAAGGAAAATAGTCCCTCTGCCATAGCATTAGCACAAATCAGACAGCTGTTAAATATAGCTTATTGAGATGGCCGTACTGTAGCGTGCCGTCATGAAGGCTATGTAGTCTTTGAGCTCTACCTTCTACTCCGGAATGGAATTCACGGAATGAATGAATGCAATTTCCTTATTTATTCCAGTAATCTGTTACGTTGCAGGTGCAGTCCAAGTTTCGTAATAATTTAGCTCCAAATGTAGTTGAATCGAAAAGTTGGGGCTTGCAGTTGCGAATTTCGGTATGTATCCACAATTCCTAAAATCAGTCCTTGATAGCACTAATGTGTGATAGACAACTAATGATATTAACGAAAAAACTAAAAAAAGTAAAACGTAGTAACGAAGCCATGGAGACGAAGCAATTTGTGAAAAGTATCTGCAGACTTCTATAATATTTCTGAACAGTTTTTTTTGTTGATATTGGTTATTACATGAAGCTTTCTTGTAAATATTTAATATAAATTCCCAAGGAGCTTCCTGGAAAAATGAAATAGAGCTGCTAACTTGAAAGGTGGTCGGCTGAATTTCCTGTTCAAAATATTTCAAAACTTTGTTTCCGGTTGTTTTGGTTTTGTGATGCTTCTTGGGCAATGGGCATGGTTCACTTTGTTAGGTCAATAGATAGCTATATGTTTTTGCAATCTGTATTTTGTTGGCTAGTTATCTGAGTTTGGGCTCTTTGGTTTGGGCAAATCCGCAGGTTTCGCGCTTTGTACACATTATTATGGTATAGACCCGATTAAACCATAATAAATATTAAGGTGTTCTTTGCTTATAGTTTCTCGACCATTGGCCAAACTGAATTTATTATTTTGTGTCATTTTAGGATTATGCTAACATACTTTTGTTTGCTATGGATAAAAACTACTCAAACTGGGTTATTACACTATGTAAACTGTCATGTAGACAATATTGTTATATTTTCTAATATAAATTATTTTAATTAAAGAAATTGAAAAAATTATAATAAATTATACATTTAGGCCAAAATTTACGCAGGCGTTAAAATTACACAAAATGTAGTATAGGCTGTACAGACACCCATAACGCAATCGTATAAAAAGTAAGAGACTTTATAATTGTTGTAAGTTATGCCCTCAAATAATGCCAGCCGTACCGGACTGTAGCGTAACTGACCTGTCCGTGTCTGCAAGCTAGAGTGATCTTCTGCTTGTTGCTAGCGATGATAGTGAACGAGGTAATTACCCTATCAGCTGTACTGTAAATTTCAGTCGCCTTATTTTGAATACTAATAATATGACGTTAATAAGCAGGGCTAGGTGATAGATCGACATATAGACAGGTGGTCGTCGAGGTCCGGAATGACTTCAAAGATTTCTGCTCAAGTTGTCATATTTTATATCATAAGAGTACAAACCAATCTTTTGCTTAAACGCTCGACCGATTGCCAACTCTTTGTCATAACAGCATTAGTATAGATATATCCTTTAAATCCCTTTTTTTTAAAAGATGTATCTTGTATCTGTCAGTCTCTATTTACATACATAAATCACACCTGAATCTCTTGCACAAATCTTGGTAGACAAAGCGTAAACGGCCGCAGAATGGAACACTTACGCCACGTCTGACAAACAATTGAGGCTCATTTAGAAAATTTGTGTATCGCCATGGTCACAGGTTGTCAGCCCATCGTCTAAAAATGCAATACGTATGTAAACCTCAAGTCCCTTTGTCGCCTCTTGCTAGACCCACGGAAAATAAACGGGTGATGCTATTAAACCGACATCACGCGGCATCTATTTATTTTGTCTATATCCTGTGAGCTTAAGTCGGCTAGCATATTAATTGACCTACTTCTCAGGGACGCCCGCCTTTTTGATTACAGTTTTCCTCTATGATGTTCAATATGCATATATTACCCTCGTAGACATATAGTTGATTTTATAATACTAAGTACGGCATACAAATATGTTTAATTGTATTTCAAATTAATGATCAAAGACATTTAAAAATTACATTAACGATTAATTGTACACAGGAACAGTAAAGAGACAAATACATAAAGAATACAGACACAACAAGTACTGCTTATCTCTAATAAAAAATATATATATATATATATGTATTATTAGTGTTAGGTATATATAATATAGATATATATTAGTATATTGAGTAAACTTTTATTTAACTATATTCATTAATTTAATTGTGCACGATTTATCAGCCTTACCTTATGCTATCTCTCTACCGTAGGACTGCTGGAAGAGATTTCTTTTTAGAAATAAGTAGTACCTGTTGTGTTGTTTTTCTTTAATGTAATTGTTCTGTGTTTTATCTTGTGTGCAATAAACAGTTAAATAAATAAATAATAAATAAATAAAAAATTTCTTACAACAGACCTAGGGAATTATGTACGTCACGCCTTTATCCATTTCGGGGTAGGCAGAGCGTAAACGGGCGCAAAAAAACAAACAAAATCAATTTCGCTCAAAATCTATAATCAAGTTACTCTGTAAAAAAACATTACACAGCCGCAACAGTCCACTGCGAGACATGGACCTTCTCCATTCGGAAGGTTATTTGCCATACTCGCCACGCTTGGCAGGCGGATTGGCGAGCGCAGAGCAAGATGTTGCATTCACAGGGAATGCTGCTGTCCGTTCCCTGGACGATTATTCTTTAGTCGCTTTTTATGACACCCGGGGATAGAATTGGGGTGACGCTACAAAATCTAAATATACGGGGTGTAAGGTTCAGCTCTCCGAATACTGATAGGGTGCATACAGACCATGAAACTGAACAACAAAAAATATCGACCTCCCATTTAAAATCACGATCACCTGAGTGCATTTACTATGGGAAATCAATGTTTTTGTTGTTTCTTGAAATATTTATTTATGGTAAGTTGTTCAGTTTCATGATCTGAATGCTTCCTATCAGTATTCGGGGGTGTCCCTTACACCCTGTATATACTGGATAAATATTAAGACAGCGTTAGAGATAAATGTGGCTATCTAAGTACGTAATGTTGGCTATATTTGGCTAGTTCTCATTGATGAGGGAACTGATGAGTGGCACCAGAAAACACATTGATCTGATGATAATATATTTTTCTCGATTTTTTATTTGGAAGTAAAGACCTTTAATTCCTTAAGCAAACTCACGAAATGGTTGTAATTATTATAGATATTTTTAAATAATTATTTAAAACGTCGTTCTCTAGATTCCGTAGGTGGTGTCCAACCCTACTTTGCAAAGTGAAACTGAATTAAATCTTGTGTTTTGGTCATACGTACATAGGTTTACTTACATTTTGTTGGATAGTGATGGAGAGCATCATATGGTGACATTTGATAGTAATTGAAAAGTAATTTTGCCATAGATAATCTCGTTTAATCATTGGTGTCAAGAACTCGTCTCATATCCAAACGCACCCTTTATGGCGCTTGTCATTCGTTAACAGTTAGATTGAGACGTATGATAACCCTGCCTGCACGTTACCTTAGTCACCTCCCAGGATCTGAACGAGGCAGACACGTTGCAAATTAATGGAAATCCGCACAAGAAGCTAAGACATTTCAGATCTGTCATTTTGTTTCATGATTTTGTCATACCTTTCATTGCGATTTTCTCTAATTCTATGTAAATGTGAGTTTTTCTTTCAATGGAATATGATGTACCACTGCTAATTGAAGGTCATTGTGTGTAATATTCGTACTTGCTTGCTATCAGTTTGCCACAAAGCCAAAAAATATGCTTTGGTTATCAGATCCCTCATATCAGATCCATCACTTTCCGTCATCAGTGCAATGACGGATCTGATAAGGTGATGATGGAATTAAGAGATTCGGTAAAAGTGGGACTAAATCGGTGCCCACGGTTGGGTCTTTTGTTTATATTTTACTAATATATCCTTCCTTCTAATATTATAATTGCGATATGTTTGTTACTTCTTCACGCAAAAACTACTGAACCGATTTGCAGGAAATTTCGCATATATATCGAGGTAACATGGATTGACACATAGGCTACCTTTTGTCATCACTTGAGGGTCTGGAGAACCTGATGTATACCACCAGGTGCACCACCAGGAGCCCACCAAACTATAGGAGATACAGATATGACACCAAAGCAACAGTTGTTCAGCTTGATGGGTCGCTTCTGCTGGCATATCGAGTTTGAAGGTTTGGAGTACCTGATGTAGACGACCAGGTGCACCACCAGGAGCCGTCTTAAAGTATAGGAGATACATATATGGCACCAAAGCAAAAGTTGTTTAGCTTGATGGGTCGCTTCTGCTGGCTTATAGAGTTTGAAGGTTTGGAGTACCTGATGTATACCACCAGGTGCACCACCAGGAGCCCACCTAAACTATAGGAGATACAAATATGGCACCAAAGCAAAAGTTGTTTAGGTTGATGGGTCGTTTCTGCAAGCATATAGAGTTCTAAGGTTTGGAGTACCTGATAAAGACCACCAGGTGCACCACCAGGAGCCCACCTAAACTATAGGAGATACAGATATGGCATCAAAGCAAAAGTTGTTTATCCTGATGGGTAGCTTCTGCTAGCAAATAGACATGGAAGGTTTGGAGTATTTGATTTAAACAACCAGAAGCACAACCATGAGCCCAAAAAAATAATTCAAAATAAATATTCAGATTTAATCATATCCTTTTATCTCATTTATTTACTTTCTCTCATTTTTTTACTACTATATATTCCTTTTTATTATAAAATAAACAAACTAAAACTATGCTTAACAAAAACACTATTACATTTTATCAGATCCGTCACCCAAATCGTGGGCATTTTTTTCAGATCCGTCACCTAAATAGTGGGACTCAATTTTCTTCATGAAAATCTAATTCAAATTCAAAATGGATTTTAAATTTTTCATTATACCACAATTATTAATGTGTATATATATATGTTACTCGTGTTAATACTAATGAACAAGGCCAATTGAACCATATTTGTTAGATCCGTCATACACCGAATACAGTTCTCTTGATTCCATCACAGCTAATAGTGGGCTAGCTATAACTTTGTAATTACTCGACCAAAAAGCGGGCCTTTCACATAATTTTATCTGTATTCCTCTAAAGTATGACGCAATGCCCCCAAAATACCAAAAAACATCATTTGAAAAATGATGACGGAATTATCAGGAGAACGCGTTTCGAAGAGAACTAGCCATTTCAGGTGCTCAGGTGGATCAACAACTTCAGTTTATGGGGACATTATTATTCCCTGACAAACTCTTGAAAACTTACACTGTGTAAACAAAGTAGCTTCTTAGAAACAACATTTTAATCATAGGTAATGAACAACAGATAAAAAGTTTTATGTTTGTCAGAGACAGTGTGGCAAAAATTTGCAGTTATGAGAGCATACTACGAAACTGAACAACTTTCCTTTCCCTATGGAGCTATAATGAAATAGGCGCATCTAATAGAATTTCCATACAAAATACAGCCGACGCTTGCAAAGTCTTTACAATTAGTTAGTCACATATGAATGAAAACGCAATGGGAAATTTTCTAGGGATTCTCGAGTCTCATGTAGAGGGCGCTGAGCTTAATTGAAATAACGTTTCTTTACAATTTTGATTCTTTTTGTATTTATTGAATTTATTGAATTGTTCTTAATTTCTTATAATTTTTTTGTTAACATGAATTACACTCAATATAATGCAAGACGACAAATTTATCTTGTGGCAAATTAAACTAACAGAAGTAATGAACACAACGTGAAACGGAACCTGTGACAAAACTATGGCTGCCACCCAGCCATATTGAAACGTCAAATTTTCAGTTTAGCACATCGCCCTCTGGTTTGAATATCAGAACTATCAACAGAAATGTCATCAGAAAAACTCCCATTAAACAAGCAGATATTTCTAAAAATAAAAAGTAAGCTGCACATAAAATACCCCATAAGCTGACCAAACAACCTACTATTTGCTTTCAATCGGAACGCGCGGCCGCAATATTCATTTATCGTATTATTTTTGAAAAATATGGAAAGTGCAGCTGCTCTGATCCTGATTTAAATGCAAAGCTTTGAAATGGACGCCGGCGCAATCCGATCACTCACCGGCCACGTCCCGTTGTCCTGAATCAAATAGGAACATAGCATTGAATAAGTTTGAAAATTCAGAGCTCCTCTGGACTTTCGAGAGAAAATTTTCCTCAACGCAGCGCTATATAACTTTTGTATGAAAATACTGTGTTTCTATACCTACATGCTATCTAAAAGTAGACTAGATTTAAGATTTATCGCTTTCGCTCTTAGCGTTAAGGCGGGGATATAGCGCAACCAAGATTTTTAAACCAGTTTTATTTGGAACTACAGCACTAAAATTCTGAAAATAATATAATTGTTACTGTCGAGGATATAACAAATAACACATCAGTTACACAATTTGACCAACTTTACCGGATATAAAAAAAGGTAACCTCTATAATTAAATCATAAAGTCTTTACGAAAAAAAATGTACCTGAATTCAGATATACCATTTCTAGTGTGGATACCTAATTAACACATTGTGTATTTCTCTATTTTCTATGTCGGAAAAACCGTGAAATTTCGAGAAAATTTGGGCGCGAAATGATTGTCTGTTTCTCTCTGATGCAGCGTGAATGAAAGGGACAAACATTTCTGGGGAATCAGGGCCTTAACTGCAGGAATGTGACAGGTACTGATATACGTGAGTTCATTTCACAGGTAGTCATGAAAATTTACTACCCTAAACAGTATGATGACGTTCCTGACTCCATTCATTAGCACTCTCGCCAGAATAGTATTATTGTTGAACATAATTATAAAAGCCAACAGGAAGACAACTATACAGACTATTTTAAATTAAAATGTAAGGGCTGCTGTCATGAACATACAGAGTGTGAGGGACGGTGTACCGAAAACTTTGCAGGCATGATCAGACCATACATTATACCTCTATTCATCTTATTTTGAATAGTATTTAGTTTATGCAACTGTCACATTTAGGGGGGCACTAGAAATTTATCACGAGTTGCAGTTGCATACACTATTTTTTCTACACTCTCAAAAAACTCTGATAAATCAACTACGTACACTTTTCCAAACCTTCGCAAAGGTGGATCACCACCAACGCCGCGGTCAAGATGTCAAGTGGCGCAGAAATGTCCAACTCACTTTCAATTATATAATAAAATATGGAAAAAGTTCTATAAACGAGAAAATAACAATATCCTGACAAGAACAAACAAAGCTAACCACACAACATAACACGGCACATGACAGGTGTGGAGGAAGATGGCGGCAAATTTGAGATAGGCACAGAACACTTCGTTAAATTCCTCTATTTCATCGAAAGGCTTACTTCTTCTTCTTTCTATCTATATGTATCTTTTTAATACGTAATGTTTAGCGTTTGAGAAGGAACTGTAATTTCTATAGGCAGAATGCATAAAACACTGTTTTAGAATTTAATGTAATCCGAACATTATGTGACGAGTGTAGAAAAAAATATTTACGTTAAGATAAGCAATATCCCAAATTGTGTGTGAAACAAAAACGTAAAAGCCACAGTCCTTCGAAGCAGGGGTTTTCCATTACAAATGAAGATCACGTTTTAACACGCCCACTTCAGCTATTTAAATGTTAATCGGAGCAAATTAACGCGATATAATTATATTATTCATCCCATGTTATTCAAAAACTTTAAAATTGGCTAATATATTACGACAGTTAGCAAATTGATAGAATGGTCTCAATATATGAAAAAATATATATGAACCTTATTCTTTTTATTTATTGGACGGAAAGTGATAGCATTAATTTAAGCTTAGCTAAAGAGATTTTAAAATTGAATTGAATTTTGTTTCAAATGTATTTAAAGAAATTACATTTGATGAATAATCGTATAAGCATGTTTTGTCATTTATGAGTCAAAGAATGTCTCGCTTCTGTACCTTGATCTAAGCAAACCTAAGGTAGAGTGCGGACGGCTAATCGTGGAAGTTTGAAGAAGTTATGATATGTCGCACATAGCTAGCCCATCCTGCAAACTAACTTCGTTATGACATCGCAATACCCAGTTATGTGATAACTGGTTTGAATTATATAATATGAGACCGTAGGTAGTGCGACGACGATTTACGTAAATAGGAGTTTGTTTGGGGAAGTTTTAGTAAGGGTTAGATGAGGAGGCTGAAACTTTAGCTTTTGACCTTTCAAAGATATTATTATATTGCTCCCAAACAGTAATCAGCAGCACATCAAGTTCCCTTTAAGGGATGAACTTTAACTAGTTTTTATATTGTTTATAAGAATAACCAATACAAGTTGACCCCTTAAATGAGATTGACTACAGCCACAGTTACCGTGGTACTTTGTCAGCAGTTTTCAAAAACAATATGAGCACTTTTATAGTAACACAGCATCATTTAGAAGTATTTACTTTTATAATATCCGTGTGATGTCGGCTCAGAATAGCTTCACCCCATTTCTTTGGAGGCGACTAAGGGACTTGACTTGCAATACACACCGTATTGCAATTTTAGGCGATAGGCTGACAACCTGTCACTACAGCGATACACAAATTTCCGAATGTCCCTCAAATGTTTGTCAGACGTGGCGTAAATGCCCGTTTTTGCGGTCGTTTACGCTCTGCCCACCCCGCAATGGATTATGGGCGTGATATGTTTATGTGTATGTATGTATGTACTTTTATAATCCTTAGCACACTATACTACTATTTTCATAAATTAATGTACTAAAATTCCTAAAGAACCGCAAAAGGAATGGTTCCAATAAAAATTAAATTTCCGTATAAATGTTTTACCGAGATATTTGTGAGAGTGTTATCGTATAATGATAATCTTCTCTCAAGATAGCAGATCTCCTTTCACCTTCCAAAAATCGTTTAAAGAAATTTGTCTTATTTGAATAAGTACCTATTTGTATACTTTGATAAAAATGAAAAATACATAGTTATATTTTATAGGAAATATATAGATCTTAAAGTTTATAAATCCGTGTAAAAAGTGTGAAGTAGCCTTTATACTATCGCTATAGGCTACTTTTTACTGCGGGAAAATTTCTCATTCTTTCGGGATTCAAAGTAAATCAGTTGAAAGTTACCACTGTGTCGCTGTTTTTCGAGTAGGTGATTTGTTGATACCATGTTATAAATAATAAATATTGATTTTACGTTAAAATTGGACAAAGGATACTTTTTGTAGGCCCTCGAGAGCCTAATGTACCTAATGTAGACCATGAGGGGCTTCGGAATTATATTATAAGAGATTCGGAAATGACTCTATAGGTGGTTAACATCATGGGTATCTTGTGCTGAACCATTAACATCGAGGATCTGGAGAATCAGATGTAGACCACCAGGAGTTAAGCTAAACTATATGAAATACGGAAATGACTCAAAACAAAAAGTGGTCCACCATTATGGGCCGCTTCTGCAGTTACATAAACATCAAGGATCTGAAATAGGTACCTGAAATAGGAAAATGTCTCCAAACGAAAATTAGTCCAGCTTTATATGGTGGCAAGTAGATCTCGAGGATTCTAGTAGGTACCTTAAGCCCCGATAAACTATATACGGAAATAGCTCTAAAGCAAAAAGTTTTCAGTATGATAGGTGGCTTCTGCTAGCATTTAGATACAGGGTCTGGAGTAGGTACCTGATGCAGACCAACACGAGCTCCACTGAACTATAAGAGATACAGAAATGGGCCAATAGCAAAATTTGTTTAGCATAATGGATCGCTACTGCTAGCGCATAGATATCAAGAGTTATACCAGGACCCCAGCTATAGAAGATTCAGAAACAGCTCTGTAGCAAAAAAGGCCATGTGTTGGGCCGCTTCTGCTTACATATAGACATCGAGGGTCTGTAGCATTTGCAGCAGAAATAGAACATTAGGAGCCCAAATAAACAACATGAGGTATGGGACGCCTCTGTTAGTAGGTATACATAGGAATCGAGAATCAATATGCGGAATTCACATGACTTAGCTAATTTATTGGAATGCAGAAATGTATTTTTTTATGGAAGGAGTCCACGAACGATCTTTATACTAAAATAAAAATCTAAGTCATTTATTATCATTTAACATAATCTTAAAATGTGAACTCATAAAATAAATATTTATAAAAAAAATGCAAAATGATCCTGCGACTTTCACCATCATTAGTGGCAATGCCTCTTCCATCTAGGCACAGACATGGCCATGAAAAAAAAACGTATATAAATGTGCGTTTTTTATGTATCATATCATAATTTCCTCATTTAGTGACGTAGACCAAAATAATGTTACAAAATGACTGTCCAATATTGTTCTACAAACAGTAGCTTCTGTTAACAATGGTAATAGAAATTAATTTAAACTGGCAGCATGGTGAGCATTATTCCCGTGATTTATGGATTACAGATTATTTAAATAACATCAATTCAACTGGTTATGATTATTGCAGGTTTTATTGGCACGTATTGTGCGTTTAAATGACCAATAAGAATTTCGTCATGAACACAGGAAAAGGAACAAAAAAGTACACATCCCCCAGACACGAGTATTTTCTCCGTTTCAAAACTTCCGCCGAGGAAGCTGCAGCACCCGCTTGAGCAGAAGTAGAAGTGCGAGGGGGCCATTGTGTCAACGCACGTCGCATCCCACACCAAACTTTTGCCAAACCTCCAGGGCACCAAAGACATGCCATCCGGTCTTTTGCCGTCGGAACGTGAAACACCAGACGGCTCCAGAATCGCTGGAACATTGGCTGACATCAATGCTGTCAGATAGCTGTGTGAAAATTGTGTGTTGCCATAGTGACAGGTTGTCAACCTGTCTCCTAAAATTGCAATACACACCCTCGAGTCTCTTAGTCGCCTCTTACGACACCCATGGGTAAGAAATGGGGTGGTGCTATTCTAAGCCGGCATCACACGGCGAATTATTTAATATGATAATTTCTTATTATCATACTTGAACATAATATAGCATCCATTTTACCCACATGGTAATGTTTCGTTTCACTGAGTCGTAATTTCAGTACCAAGAAGAGCTAGTTTTAAGCTCTGCGTTTAATTAAAACCGCCGAGGCGCAACGTCACATGAGCAACTTGATTAAATTACAATACCGCTTGTAAAAATATTAGCTGCATAATCTTTACGAAGTGAAACAGTACATGAAACTGAACATTTCTCCTTAGAATCATAGGTAGACATTTATGGAAAAATTGGTCCTATACATATTGAGATCGTCGACTGGAACATTTTGCATGGGTGGTCCAATATTTTTTGCATAATTCGACTTATGTTCCCTTGAATTTTGATCAGTTTCATCGGCTGGTTCATTCCTTAAAATATTTGCAGGAGATTTTTTAAACCTAACCTATAGTATGTAAGGCAGTGTGCCCTGCTGGGTTGCTCACGAAATGCAGTTCTCATCACAGATACTCCCGAAGTCTATATTAAAAAACGAAACATATTGAAAATAATAATTATTTTCAAATCATAGTATTATCATGGACCAATGTATTATTATAGGGAATAATGGTCAGTGTACCTGTTCACTTATACACATATATATTTTGTGCTGTGTGTAGTCACAGAATTTGAAACTATTGTGATGGATGTGACAATTAATTAGTGCAGAAACATTGATGTCATTTTCTAACGGTCCAAAATTACATTTCTGAATTCGTTTAGTATTTTTTTGATAATAACTGTAAAATGACACAGCAGGTGTCTTTCGATAGTAACAGTTACGATTATGCTACAAAATGAAATCAATTTAAAATCAATGCCGCAGAAAAAGAAGGTAATCCATGATACATAATTCAGCGTATGAACTGTAACTGAAAACTTTTTGTTATTTCAATCTTTCCCTTTTGCATTTTGGGCTGGACGGGGCACGGACGTAATAATTGATTGGATTATCCTTTCCCCGTACGTGATCCCGGTACATGATTGCTCGACGCGACACTCTTTATTTAGTAACCGTTACAACAAAATGCGTTACCTTCATACAAATTCATGTATCGGAACGCACACGCCTCGCGATGAATAAAATATGTTCCATGTTTGAAATTTGCAGTTGCAGGGCACGATTTTAAATTTTTGAGTTAATCCGTTTTGAGCTGTCGAATTGTTTTTGGTGATTATTGATGCTGAACAATTAAAATTATAATTGAGTTTTATTTTTATATAGTCACTAGTTAGCAAAGGTTTTTAAATTCGATATACCTAGTACATACTCGTACTTACACTCCTTTTCATATAACGAAAACGGTAAATGGTAAGAACGTAGTACAATATCGGAGGTATACAGAGGTTTGACGCGGGTAGACGTGCAGACAACCCGTCTAGTAGATTTCATCTTAAGTGCTATTCTTCCGTTGTTTATCGTATAATATAAGATGAAAGGTGCCCAAAACAAATTGATATTTACATAAAAACTCCATTCATGAAAGCGTCTGAAAATGTTAGTAATATAAACTTCAGTAAACTATCGCTATACATACACGCGTAGACCTACGATACGATATTTCTTCCTCTAAGGAAAACTGATAATGGACGAAAAGCATGTTTGCAGCTGGAGTTCTCATACATTTCTTAATATTTATTTTTTGCTACTAAATAAAAAAGGTATATTTTTTATCACTAAACCAGATCTATCGCGATAAACATTGAGTTCCAGGTAAATCGATTATATTTAGTACTTACCTCAACCTACCGCGATAGACCCATTAATTAATCTAAATAGTTTGGGGACGCCTAAGTAAGTAGGTAAAACTAGACTGAATTTTGATGAAAGCGTTTACAACGATGTTAAAAACATGCGTTTAAGACCAATACTTCGAAAGAAATATAATATGACAACCAACAAATATCGACGTCAAATGTTAAGCCACGTGTAGTAAACATCTGAAAATAATTTTAGCTCTTTGCCATTGAAAATGGAACAGGTTGTAGAAAATATCAGTAACTTATCAAGGTACGCTGTATGTAGCGTGGACAGTCAAAGATTAAGCAAAGAACTGGCGGTACTGTGTGTAATAAATAATAATAAGTATTACACAGATAACAGGAACCACTTTTCAGCCCTTCATAACTCAAAATCTATTTATGGTAGGCACACCAATATTGGTGTGTTTGTGTGTGTGTGTGTGTTCTGAGGTCCCAAACTTTGAGGTGCTTTATTTTTTCAGAGCTTTGTTTTATTTTGTTAAATTATGTTTGGCATACATTTACATAACGAAACTTTGGCCAGTTAAACATAGAACTTTGACTACCAATTTTAACTCACTTACTTGGCTACTGGAAGTCAAAAGTTGCAACAGGAATCCAAGCATTTCTAGAAAAATAAGGCGTTGCAGCGGTCTGTAAGAGTAATATGTATGTAATATTTCCATCCGCTTCTTTGCATTTTTCCAGAACTTTGTGCAATCCGTCACATTTAAATGCAGATTGCATCAGGACCAGACTCAAGTATGGTAATCATATTCTTTATTCCAATCCAACACAGCAAAGTAAAAAACCAAGTGGAATATATCTATCTATCTACTAAATACGAGAATTCAGAGTTATGCAATCTCCACTAAGAGTATAGAACCACGTATTTTAGTAAAATTATGCAGCTTAAAAATTGTAGTAATCCCTTGTCAATTTTCCAATGAATGACATTTTGTCGGTCTATCCACCAATTAAGCTTTTTTTTTTAATTAGGATAGTCCACAGGCTCACTTCAAAACTGCCACGTCATATGACAGCCAGCATTCTGACACACTTACCATGCATTATTACGTACACAATTTCAGCTTAGTTATTTGAAGATATATATATCTGGAACACTCTCCTAGAGACGGTAATCAGTGCACCAAGTGTGAACAGTTTCAAAAATAGACTTGACAATCATTTAAAAACTATACAATCAAAAAATTAAGACACAAGTGCAGTGATATACACGCATCAGCTCAATGAGCTGCTAGTGTATTAAAAATATAATAATAATAATATCTGATTTAAAATTGAGTTGCAAAACCAAACATGTTCGGGAGCATCTGCCAAGTACTTACGGCTATTTTAGAACATAGGCAGGCTTATATTTATTTGCTTTACTAATGAAGCGCTAATTGTAGCCATAAGTTTTGTTATGATATCATATCATGACGTAAATAGTACCTAAAAATGGGGAACCGGAAGTAAATGATTTTTTCCAACTTTTGGCCAATTTCAGGTGCTGTTTTTTTTAGTTCTTGCTAAGCACAACTTTTCTGACCTGTTGCCATGCGCCTTCTAATGCTATCATGTGACGTAGGCAGTTTTGAAGTGGGAAGCCATGTAAATTAATTTAGCCGCAATAAAATAGACGTACCACAAAGTGATCCCAAATCTGTTTTTGTCCTTTTGAGGTACGGAACTCTAAAAAGGGTACACAATTCCCAGAGCCATCAAAATAACCACATAATAACTTTACATTGTACGGAAGATGCCAAAAAAAGAAGAAAAGCTTTAGGAAGCAACCACACTGTACCTATTCATGTTTTACGAGTCTGTGGAAAGTTTTTGTTTATTTACGTTGTTATACTAGTTCGAAATAAGGTGAACAAGCAAAAACAGTGAGTGCTTTATTTATTTGAACGGTTAAAATACCAGGAAATATCGTAGGACTATTATTAGAACCTACAATATTGTAAATTCATACTCAACTTTTTTCTGTTATATGGTGTATAGGTCACTGAACGACCCGATGAACCCTTGTGTCTGAGTTTTTACTCTTATTATAACTACAGAGGCCTACTACTAGTAGTAGGCGGTTGAAAAAGTCTGACAGCAGGGTTCATCGGGTCGTAGACCGACTCGGCGTCCCACACCAATAGAATAAAACCAAGCGCAAACAACTCAGAGATGAACAAGTACGCTACACTTATTATAAGCCGGGTATTGTCGATCAAATTGATGATTGCAGTGACAGTTAAGGTGCTGTTCCAAACCGAGCGGCCTACGGCCGACGGCCGATGGCACATGCCGCGGCTATCGGCCGTCGGCCGTCGGCCGCCGCGGCAGATGTCATTCCGAAGGCAGCGGCCGACGGCCGACAGCACATGTCAGAGTATAGTTTTCAGGACTTAGTTATTATGTTTATTAGGTTATTATGGTTCATCGGGTTATCATGGTTCATCGGGTTATCATGGTTCATAGGGTTATTATTTTTCATCGGGTTACTATGGTTCGTCGGGTCGTTGGGTTCATCTTGTCGTTAGGGTTCATCATGTGGCCAAAGTTCATCGGTTCACTAGGTTCATCGGGTTATCATCGTTCATCGGTTTATCATGGTTCATCGGGTCGTTGGGTTCATCTTGTCGTTAGGGTTCATCATGTGGCCAGAGTTCAACGGTTCGCTAGGTTCATCGGGTTATTACGGTTCATCGGGTCGTTAGGTTCATGTTATCGTTAGGGTTCATCATGTGGCCAGAGTTCATCGTTTCGCTAGGTTCATCGGGTTATCATGGTTTATCGGGTTATTATGGTTCATCGGGTCGTTGGATAAAGCCTAACGACAAGATGAACCGTAATAACCCGATGAACCATGATAAACCGATAAACCATGATAAACCGATGAACCATGATAACCCGATGAACCTAGCGAATCCATGAACTATGGCCACATGATGAACCCGAACGACAAGATGAACCCAATGACCCGATGAACCATAGTAACCCGATGAACCATGATAACCCGATGAACCTAGTGAACCGATAAACTTTGGCCACATGATGAACCCTAACGACAAGATGAACCTAACGACCCGATGAACCATAATAAACCGATGAACCATGATAACCCAATGAATCTAGCGAACCGATAAAGTCTGGCAACATGATGAACCCTAACGACAAGATGAACCCAACGTCCCGATGAACCATAATAACCCGATGAACCTAGTGAACCGATGAACTTTGGCCACATGATGAACCCTAACGTCAAAATGAACCCAACGACCCGATGAACCGTAATAACCCGATGAACCATGATAAACCGATGAACCATGATAACCCGATGAACCTAGCGAACCCATGAACTCTGGCCACATGATGAATCCTAACGACAAAATGAATCCAACGACCCGATGAACCATAATAACCCGATGAACCATGATAACCCGATGAATCAAGCGAACCGATGAAGTCTGGCCACATGATGAACCCTAACGACAAGATGAACTCAACGACCCGATGAACCATAATAACCCGATGAACCATGATAACCCGATGAATCTAGCGAACCGATGAAGTCTGGCCACATGATGAACCCTAAAGACAAGATGAACTCAACGACCCGATGAACCATGATAAACCGATGAACGATGATAACCCGATGAACCTAGTGAACCGATGAACTTTGGCCACATGATGAATCCTAACGACAAAATGAATCCAACGACCCGATGAACCATAATAACCCGATGAACCATGATAACCCGATGAATCTAGCGAACCGATGAACTCTGGCCACATGATGAACCCTAACGACTAAATTAATCCAAAGACCCGATGAACCATAATAACCCGATGAACCATGATAACCCGATGAATCTAGCAAACCGATGAAGTCTGGCCACATGATGAACCCTAACGACAAGATGAACTCAACGACCCGATGAACCATAATAACCCGATGAACCATGATAACTCGATGAACCTAGTGAACCGATGAACTTTGGCCACATGATGAACCCTAACGTCAAAATGAACCCAACGACCCGATGAACCGTAATAACCCGATGAATCATGATAACCCGATGAACCTAGCGAACCCATGAACTCTGGCCACATGATGAACCCTAACGACAAAATTAATCCAAAGACCCGATGAACCATAATAACCCGATGAACCATAATAACCCGATGAACCATGATAACCCGATGAACCATGATAACCCGATGAATCTAGCGAACCGATGAACTCTGGCCACATGATGAACCCTAACGACAAAATTAATCCAAAGACCCGATGAACCATAATAACCCGATGAACCATGATAACCCGATGAACCTAGCGAACCGATGAACTCTGGCCACATGATGAACCCTAACGACAAGATAAACTCAACGACCTGATGATCCATAATAACCCGATGAACCTAGCGAACCGATGAACTATGGCCACATGATGAACCCTAACGACAAGATGAACCCAACGACCCGATGAACCATAATAACCCGATGAACCATAATAACCTATATATAATAACTAGTCCTGAAAACTTTATTCCAACCCAACCAACGTAAAGCCGCCGCGGCTATACTGGTCTGCAGTTATGTGCCGTCGGCCGTCGGCCGTCGGCCGCCGCGGCAGATTCGCGGCGGCCGATAGCATGTGCAGTCGCCGCTCGGTTCGGATAGTATCCCATACAAGTCCATACGAACCAGTAGTGCCGCGGCGGCCAAGGACGGCCGCCGCGGCATATGCTGTCGGCCGTCGGCCGTAGGCCGCTCGGTTCGGAACAGCACCTTAACGACAAAATTAATCCAAAGACCCGATGAACCATAATAACCCGATGAACCATAATAACCCGATGAACCATGATAACCCGATGAACCATGATAACCCGATGAATCTAGCGAACCGATGAACTCTGGCCACATGATGAACCCTAACGACAAAATGAATCCAAAGACCCGATGAACCATAATAACCCGATGAACCATGATAACCCGATGAACCTAGCGAACCGATGAACTCTGGCCACATGATGAACCCTAACGACAAGATAAACTCAACGACCTGATGAACCATAATAACCCGATGAACCTAGCGAACCGATGAACTATGGCCACATGATGAACCCTAACGACAAGATGAACCCAACGACCCGATGAACCATAATAACCCGATGAACCATAATAACCTATATATAATAACTAGTCCTGAAAACTTTATTCCAACCCAACCAACGTAAAGCCGCCGCGGCTATACTGGTCTGCAGTTATGTGCCGTCGGCCGTCGGCCGTCGGCCGCCGCGGCAGATGCGCGGCGGCCGATAGCATGTGCAGTCGCCGCTCAGTTCGGATAGTATCCCATACAAGTCCATACGAACCAGTAGTGCCGCGGCGGCCAAGGACGGCCGCCGCGGCATATGCTGTCGGCCGTCGGCCGTAGGCCGCTCGGTTCGGAACAGCACCTTTATTAGAACTAATAATAATGGGACAGTGAGATAAAAAGTAATATCGGAAAGTTCTATTCTAGAGTACCACGGGTTGGTTTATAATAATAATAATAAAAACATTTATTATTCAACGGACACCACAACACAGATACATGACAGTTACAAAGTTAAATGTTACCACGGAAACAAAAAAAAGCAAACAAAAACAAAAACTAACTAAAATGAACAGTGATTGTTGCAGCATCCGCCAACAATAGGACCACACTCAGCATTATGCTACACCAACCAGGGGCGCAGCGCTGGTTTTCAGTAGGCCCTTGCTGAGTGAGGTACGGACGTACAGCGTTTCCATAATGGCGAATGTGATTTTGTTATAAACTTATAAACAATATCCAATACAATAGAATATAATTTGTTGTTCTCGTTTATTTGAGAGTTTGGTTAATAAATCTGATAATGCTTTAAGTATTCTTAACCAAAAATTAATTAGTTGATTATAATTAAGGCATTATTATGACATTGTGTAAAAGTGGCGAATCACCACGTGGTGAAGACATTTAACATCACGTTTCTCTTGCTACACAAACTACGCAACATTAGACTAGGTTCTTCGGGCTGTGGACTATTTCTCGGCGTCATGCCACATACCTTACTGACTTACGACTTTTGACTACAAAACTGACCTTAGATGGCAAAATACGACTCTGTATTTTGCCATCAAATAAATCATAAAAGAGTTGTGACGCCAGTGGCTCTGCCACTACTAAAATAGTAAATAATTGAGTACCAGTGAATGAATGTCAATAAAATTTGAAGTTGTTTTTAAGTGGTCATTTAAGAAAAGTGGAATAGGTTAGCAATGTCATTATTCAATGGGAGCTGTGGTAATTCAAGTTCCTCGGTAACACCGAAATAATACGATACGTTGTATAGAGCCACTAGAGCAATGAATCCCCCTTCTGAGGGAGGATGATGTTAATAATAAAGACCTGTCGACAGTCATTCAGTTCTATAATAATATTTATAACTTTACCAGGAACATCATCGGCATGGTTTTGACAGATTTATTTCCTTTTCCGAACGATAGAGAGCGCTTCAAATAGGCCTTATAAAAAGCTGTCATAATGAATGGTATACTCCAGCGCACTTGTATATATGGAGGCCAGTACAACAACTTCTTCTGCCGTTGATCTCGGTTGCTGTCTACGATTGCTTAGATGGCGGTTGTTACATAACCATATCAGACTCCTATTGAACTAAGGAATGCGCGGCATGAGGTCTGAGTTCAGGTTTCATCGGGTCGTTCGCCGTCTTAGTGACCCACTTGGCAAGCAAGTACGTAAGTAAGTTTTTGAGGGATTCTTCTTTATTATTCTCCGCAGAAAATATTAACAAAGGCGAAAATAAAAATAAAAATATGTATCACTTAAACCCGTGTTACCGGCTGACTGGATCAAAAAGAAGCTCTGTCACTTGTC
This sequence comes from Tuta absoluta, assembly GCA_027580185.1. Lineage (NCBI taxonomy): Eukaryota > Metazoa > Arthropoda > Insecta > Lepidoptera > Gelechiidae > Tuta > Tuta absoluta. Next base: position 8,634,010 of record JAQAHW010000016.1, on the reverse strand, counting down.
AGTTATTTCGGTTGTTTGCGTTTTGCATTTCTCTTCAGCTCTTCTTTACATTCAAACACACATGTGTATATGTATGTAGTAATATATATGTATTAGTTTATTGTAATATAAGGTATGTAGAAGTATACTCATATTGTTATTTATGTGAAACATGTAGGTGTTCTTGTAAATGTATTGTATATAAACGTAAAAGCAATATCCCGCATCTCAAATTTACTCTCCTTTAGGTTGTCTGGTAGAAATAGCTACCTAGCTATAAAGCCGCCTACATTGTACTCTTTCTTTTCTATCTGCATGTCCATTTCTTGTTTTTGTGCAATAAAGTATATTTATGTTTTGTTATGCTATGTTTATATGTAATTACAGTCAAAAATTTGGTTTTCTGACACATCATGTTATCTTTTTAAAGAGTGATTCGCATTCAAAGACGAGTAGTCAAAGAAATTGAGTAAATGAGTAACCAAGTTTTATACACTAGATTTCCGCCCACGCGTTTACACCCGCTGCCACTGATTTTCCCGTGGTAATAGATGTTTTCCCGTAGTAAAAAGTGGCCTATGCGTTATTCCGGGTTATACTTTACCTTTGTTTCAAATTTCATTCCAATCGGTCAAGCCGATTGAGCGTGAAGAAGTAACAAACATACATACACACACAAACTCTCAGATTTATAATATTAGTACGGATAGCACGGATTGCGATAGATCTGTTTTAATAATAAGGATGTGAAAGCAAGCAACTAACTGAAATACACATTCTTCACACAAAATTATTTAAAAATCTACCAACTTGCCTCCCTTTTGTCAGTTAGTTCCGTTATGCTTAAGACCCGCTATGCATACATTTTAAAATAGACTGTCGAAATAAAAAAAATATGCGTATTTTAATTCGTTTAATTGATAATATCACACGATATCTGGCTCACAGTGCCGTGTGATGCTGGCTTAGAATAGCATCACCCCCTTTCTTGCCCGTGCGAGTCGTAAGAGGCGACTAAGGGACTCGAGGGTGTGTATTTTAATTTCCAACCACCTGTCACTACGGCTATACACAATTTTCCGGATGACCCTCAAATGTTCGTCAGACGTGGCGTTGTATGCGGCCGTTTATGTTCTGCCTGCCCCGCAAGGGATAATAGGCGTGATATGTGTATGTATGTATATCTGGCTCACTAATAGTATCCATGTACGACCATGTGAATTTCTCTATTACGCTGTGGTACAAGTGAGATTTAGTAGGGTCAGCCTGAACTGTGAAACTAATTTCACTAATCGGCTTACAACTATTATCGACGGGGCCGCTTGATAGCTCTCTACTCGCCCCGCTAAACTAAATTGATGTATTACACACAGCCGACCGCAGTTGGCAGGTAACACTTGTTTTGCAAAATAAAGCACGTAAGTAGATTCAATTATTATTTTGCTTCGTAGTAGATTCATGTGCTATTTAAATTCCCTCCAAAATTAGTAAGTAACTAAATATACAATAAATAAATTCCTTAGACATTTAGCCCCAAACCACAGAATAATAACTAGTAACTAGCGTTACAGAAGCTTTACTTCGCAATGGTTTTCAAAGAAATATGTACTCAATCTGATAGACAATATGATTTAATTTAGCTCGCGTTCCAGTCAACCACGTGTTCATTTGCATACCTGCCAACCCAAACTAAGCAAAGCTTGTACTATGGGAACTAGACAGCTGATGAAATACATACTACAACTTTTTTTTGTAAGTAAATACATATAATACATAGAAAATACCCAGACTCAACACAAATATTTGAAAAGTATCTTACATATATTTGTGCTGTGTGGGGAGATCGAACCCACGACCGTCGGCGTAACAGGCAGGGGTACTATCCACTACGCCATCGGGCCAGTCAAAGTGCTTATAGTGTTCTTAGAAAAAACGTTATACAGTGTCTAAGACGTTTCACAAAGTCAAATTGCATGGAAAAGCCAGCCAGGTGCCAGGCGGACTTGCCCACTGATTGTTCCGTAACATACTCATCAATCTCTTTCATATGAAACCCCACTTGAACGACTAGCCTGAATTTTATTTATCGTCAACTAAAATAAAAACATATTTACAAAAAAGAAATATTATTCCTGAACTTGAACTTCAAAACAAAGCTACCTGCCAAATTTCACAGTTCTACATCCACGGCAAGTGCCCTATTATTATATGAATTTTGGTTCCCTTGAGAGAGCCAAGAACAACATGAGCAGAGCGGTATCATAAAAAATAAATACAATTTCAAGCGGCCGTAAGCTGGAGTTAGTATATTGTTTTCGACTCGATATCTGTACGCGTTCCGGAGATAATGGGCGGTGCACACCGAGTCCGTATGCGTTTCAAAAATATTATGAAAACAAAGTTGGACCTCCCATGCAAATTTACTTGGTCGATTGGTACCACAGAGTACTTTTTAGGGTTCCGTACCCAAAGGGTAATAACGGAAACCCTATTACTGAGGCTCGGCTGTCCATCTGTCTGTCCGTCCGTCCGAACCGTTATACCTGGACAGTTGAAATTTTCACAGATGATATATTTCTATTGCCGCTATAACAACAAATACTAAAAATCAGTGATGCCGGCCTAGAATAGCATCACCCCATTTCTTACTCATGGGTGTCGTAAGAGGCGACTAAGGGACTCGAGGGCGTGTATTGCAATTTTAGGCGATGGGCTGACAACCTGTCACTATAGTGATACACAGCTATCTGATTGACCCTCAAACTTTTGTCAGACGTGGTGTTAATATCCGTTTTACGGCCATTAACGCTCTGCCTACCCCGTAAGGGATAAAGGCGTGATTTATGTATGTATGTATGTATGTACTAAAAATCAGAAAGTTTTTTGTATGGAGACTGTATCTCATGAACCGCGAAAGTTAGACAGTTGAAATTTTTACAGATGTGTGTATGTTGCTGCTATAAAAACTAAAAATATAAAAAATGGGGGCTGCCATACAAAACACGTGTTTTTCTGCGCATTTTTATCGAGAATTGTTTGGTAAAGGTATAATGGTACGGAACCTTTCGTGCGCGAGTCCGACTCGCACTTGGCCGGTTTTTAATATTTTGTATGGGAGGTCCATTTTTTTCTTATATTTCGACCAAGTTCCTTGAGGAAAGTTGTTCCTTATCGCCGATATTATTCAGCGTTATAGTGCCAACGCGGAATAATGTTGAAGGCGCCTCGCGCGCCGTCTCCCTAACTTGTTATTGATAAGGTTTCTATATTCCTTGCATTGCAAACCTAGTGCATTTAAAAAACGCAACAGAATGATCACAGTGATAGAATCGGCGCCTACATTAGATACTGTTTGTTTGAGGTGATTTCAATAAAAATATGTCATCCACATACACCTTCTAGCACTTAATGACCACCAAAGACTTAATGACCAAATACCTCTTCTAGCACTTGAAGACATGACGTTCAAAGTTTTCCAACCACAAGTTAGCAACCACAGGTGCCTCTGGACTTTTCATGGCCACATTATCGATTTGCAGATAGAAATCGCCCTGATACACAAAGTTACACAAAGTAACTGGAGGTAAGAACCCCGTTTGAGTATTTTGAGCTATTATTGTGTGACCACGAAAGTTTTATTATTTTGGCTCTTAATAAACTTATCAACCAATCTGTTTAGTTTTCATTAAATAAAATTCCAACTCTAAAACTTAATCTTCGTCAAAACACGTTGAAACTCTTGGTCTTGGCATACGGAAACACAAATAAAAGATCCTTACGCGAAACAGTAAGCTCGCTCAACTCGAGCTAAGACTAGACTTGGGAACTAGGCGTCAACTTATTAGACCCACTGCCGATTAAACCCAGTGTGTCTAATTTGTGACTTTATAATATCCCGTGCGATGCCGACTTAGAATAGTATCACCCCATTTTTATCCCGTCGGTGTCATAAGAAGTGACCAAGGGAGTAGAGGGTGTGTATTGCCATTTTAGGCGCTGTGCTGACAACCTTCACTATGGCGATACACAATTTTCCGAAATGTTTGTATGACGTGGCGTAATTTATCGTTTTTTACGGTTGTTTATGCTCTACCTACCCCGAAAGGGGTTATAGGCGTAATATATGTATGTATGTAATTCACCTACTGAACCTGTCTCTTTTAGACACACTGACAAAATCGGGTGACAGCTTGGTAAAATAAGCACGTAGGTAAATTTTTAAATAGTTAAATCTTAGTTTTATCATAGAATAAATAATAACACTGCCATGTAGAAATGAATCTCTTTTGTCGGTGCGTACTTTCCTACTCAGCCCGTTACCCCTCGTGGACTCCAGCGATAAAAGCCAGGGCTGTCATATGCTGATAATTTTATTGCACAAGGAGGCATCACTATAACTATTTTTAGATATTTTCGAGTAATATTTTAAGGTACTTTTACATACAAATATTTTTAGAAATCTTTCAGGAATTATTTTAGGTTTAATAAGCTAAAAAAGATTTAACATTTTTTCTATTTTCTTTTATTTACGAGCACCAAAGTATGACATGACCATAGAAATCGATTGGAAATATATACATTTTGGCTTGCGCACGACAAGCGTTCACGCAGAGAGGCGCGCGAGCGTCCAGCTTAATTGCTCGCTTAGCGTCAACCAGACTGTAGGCCAATATAATTACCTTAAATGTGTCTTGGGCGGGAGCGGGGAGTGTCGTCACTAGGCGTGCATACTCTGTTGTATTATTTCAACTTATGATACTTTTAGTTGGTCGCTTTTAAAAATCATTACTTAATTTGTTTTAATCTGTTGAAATGCAGACTGTAATGACAGGTTTGGAAATGGAAATTTCACCTAATTGGACCCACTGGGTCTAATCGGCAGTGGGTCTTATAAATAAACGACTCTTGTGAACTAGCCGGGTGAGAGCAGTTAGCTCATCTTAATTTACGGTACTTGTTTGTGGCAAATAGCTATTTGGTGCTGAATGTCCGACGAACAACTTCATCTGGGAAATAGGTACATTCAACGAACAAGTTTTTTTGTTGGTCAATCAGAATTCATGGTACAGTCAAGCTCACGTCCGGTTAGACACTCGAACCGCCAATGTTAGGCCTATGCGCGCGGCATAAGAACGGTCCAAAATCTGTCAAACCCAGCCTGATCTTTCTTTTTATACTGCATATTTATTCGTGATCTAACTTTCTTTACTATACTTCTTTGACTATAAAATGCAGGATTTCTTTTAGTAGGTAGGTACCTACTATGATGATCAATAACAATACAGTTCTTTTTTAAACTACGCAACAATTTTAATATGTTGATTGATTCAAGAAGAAGATAAATAATGTATACTACATCTCAGGAAAACTTCTTATTTTCATGACTTGGAGTTGACATAAAATCTAAAATTCGACGCGACCATCGAGTACAAGGCTCAAACGGCGGCTAAGAAGCTGGGCATCCTGAATAGAGTGAAGATATACTTCACGCCTGGACAGCTTTTAACTCTTTACAGAGCACAAGTCCGATCCTGCATGGAGTATTGCAGTCACCTTTAGGATGGCTCAGACAAATACCAACTTGCCGCTCTTGACTAGACATAGGCGACATAAAACTGATTGACACCAAACTACATAGCCTGGCACATCGCCACAATGCTTGTCGGTTTTTTCAGATTGTACTTCGGAGAGTGTGCTCAAGAGCTTCACGACCTTGTTCCACCAGCTCCCTTCTACCATCGGAGATCCAGACGCACCGCCGGATACCATCCATACCTGGTTGCCATTCCACCAATTCGGACTAAGCGCTTCCAGTCATCATTTATAATGCGCACTGCTAAAGAGTGGAACTCACTACCTACGTCTGTGTTCCCAAACGCATACAACCCTAATCTCTTCAAAGTAAGAGTAAACAGGCTTCTTCTGGGTGAGCTCGCTCCATTTTAGACTCTGTCTCTGTCCTATGGCCTAGACTAGAGTCAAGAGCAAACCCATGCATAATAAAAAAAAATGTTTGCAGTGGATGAAATGAAATCGCAGGGCTGGACGCTAGCTCTTTTTATTTCAAGCCAAACCTAATTTTTGTCTTCGAAACTTAATTCAATTTTATATCAGATACCTATTCGAAAGTTTTACTAAGATTAGGGTCTAATGGGTTAACTTTGTTTTAGCTCTCTCAGCAGTGATCGACACACTTAAGTATACAGAGTGTAAGTGACAGCTTTCCGAATATTTATAGGGTACATTCAGACTATGAAACTGTACAGATTCTCAAGAAAAAATATTTTCAAGAAACGCCAAAAAAAGTTTGATTTCCCGTAGTTATTGCAGTCAGCTGATCTTGATTCTGCATGGGAGGTCAAATTGTTTTTGTAGTTTTCTGAAATATTTTTTCTTGGGAAGTTATTCATTTTCATGGTCTAAACGCACCATATTCGTGGACGGCTGTCCCTTACACACTGTATATAGGGTGCCCAAACTCATATCTTATGTATAAAATAGCATAAATCACTCATATCTTATGTATAAAATAGCACAAATTTAATTCTGACGGAACCCTTATAGGATCACTTTGTTATCCGTCCATCCATCCGTTCGTCTGCCACGTGACTCTTTGTCTCGGGTATGCGTAAAGATATCGAGTTGAAATTGAAACCATATAGTTTTAGAAAACTTGCAAAATTTTAGACCGCAGGATTTGAACCTGCAACTTTTGGTATCAGTACTACCGACGCCGTGTGGTGAAATTTTCTTAGATTCCAAAAACGTTGAAGTATTTGAAATGATGTACGTACAAAATAGTTAGGTATATATATTCTGTGAAAATTTGGCAATTGTCTAACTATTACCGTTCACCTCCGAAACATTAAGTATAATATTAGGCCCATAGTGCCAGCAGAAATACGACATTTGTGAAAAATTCAACTCACTTACTATCACGGTGTAAAAGATACGCCCTGATGACAGACGGACAGACAAACGGACCGACAGCTGTGAGTATGGAAAACTAAAATAGATGTCTCTGTCTCAAAATATCTACTGTGTATATTAGCATAATGCCTTGCTGGTCGATGTATTTTTATAGCTTTTCAGTTTTTGACTGACTACATCACATAATTTTTCAGTCCAACTTTAAAATTTGAGTATATGTATCAATCCTTTTTGGCGTATAAAATAAATGTGATTTCCATATAAAAATATTTGTCTGTTATCATTGAGTTCACAATTCATCGTCCAGTCGTGCAATGGAAAGATAAAAAAATACTATCCCCGTAAAATTGAAACGATGAACGAAACGTAAAAATAAATCCATAAGCATCTTTATATGTAAATTGCCTGTGTGAAAGACTATCGGCCAAAGATTTATAAAGGTCATTATGGTTGTGTGAAAAGTTTCATGACTGTGTAAAGCAAATTTCTTAAAATAAACAGCACTGTATGCCTTGCCGTATGACGCCGGCTTACAGTGGCATCAACCCAATTCTATCCGTGGGTGTTGAAAATAGCAACTAAAGAAAAATTCGGCTAGGGAATGGGCGGTAGCGTTTCCTGTGAATGCAACATCTAGCACTGCGCTCACCAATCTGCCTGCCAAGCGTGGTGAGTATGGCATTACCCCCCCAATAGGGCCATGTCTAGCAGTGGACTGTTGGAGTTGTAAATATAAAATGTAAAAAACCTAAACCTATCTAGCAACACTCATCTTAGTAGACACAATAAGAAGAACGCTAGCGAACAATGCAAGCTTTCCAGTTAAAAGTGCAGATGTTACTCTACAAGCAAAACAAACATTTCAGAAATCGAGACGACAAGTTAAAATGTTGTAGAAAAAGTACACGTTGCAGTACAATGTTTCCAATCCGCTTACAGAACTCGCTCAGACCGTGTTTTTAGAGGAATAAAATACAAAAAATAGAGGAACAAAGTTGGATAAAGTATCTACTCAACAAAATAAAACGCGCGTGCAGAGTGTTTGGATAAAAGAGAATCAATAGACCACGAAAAGTAAAATCGCTTTTGAGCTCGTATTTAAAGTTCTAAATGATACAAAAGCGGCCTCCGCGGTTACGAAAAATCTCTTGTTGAAAAAAGTTGTGAAGAGTGAATGGGACGCTCTTTTCTAGATTGTCCCTACCAAGGCTTTTGTTCTGCGATCTGTAATGTTTGCACTATGGTTTCAGTAAATGAAATGGAAAGGTAAAAGAAAATCAAAAACCAAGCGAAAATGATTGAAAAGCGGCATTTTATTTTTGAGTAGGTAAGTTTCGTTTTCCAAGAAAACTGATAAGAGTTCCATTTAAAACTTAGCATTAATGATATTGCAATGGTGAAAGAGCATAAAAGCATAGAGCATTTAAAAACATAAAAGTAATGTTGAAATAAACGTTTTTATTTTAATATCACTTTGATGAATTATGCTCAGAATTTTGCGAATTTCAACGACATAGTCAGTTTATTGGTTCTCAAATCAAATCAATGCACGTACCGCGCTCCGCCCGCTGTCTTTTGTAGAATCGCAACGTTAAAGCGCCCGTTATATAATCGGACTCGGCAACAAAGAGATAAAGTGCACATTGTGCGCACAAAGATCACTCAACGAACCGTGGAAACATCTAGCTACCCCTCATCGTGTTTGGAAACTGAGCGACAATGTTGGACTCATGGTCGAAACTCGGTTGTCTTAACTCAAGACAGCATAGGAAAAATGGGAGAAAAAGAACCGATGACATGATGAGATTTTATAACTCAAAACTCTATTTGACATTTCGTCAGAGCGCAGCAGCTTATTATCTATAAGCTTCGAGCAACGACGGCCTTCGGGTCGGAACGAGACGGATGACCGTGTTGCTCGAAGTCTATACGTATTGGCGGCGGCGTTGTACGAGATTTGATATTCCCATACAATATAAATACAAAACGGGTTTTTAGTCGAGTCCTAACTTAGATCTACCAATCCATCATAACGCCTTGCCTGTGCGACAAACGTTTGATTCTACATGTTCTGTAATTTTTCGTGCAATAAATAACAGGCGACCACTAGGCGTACCCATCCGTGCCAAAGATAATTTAAGTGTAGTTAATTATAATTGGAAGATAATCTTCAATCTTACATATTTTGAAATGGATTAAGTTTCCATCAAGTTATCTCAGAGGTACTAAGCTGCTTAGAACACTTCAAACTTACTCTGGTAAATTAGCTAAGCAGCTCAACGGTAGGTGCATTGGGGTTATTTCGACAGAAGTTTCTAGAAAATGACTAGAGGTCTATCTTTAGGTTAAATATTCAAAGTTATATTATACTAGCTGCGAACTTGATTTCGCTGACTTAAAGTAACTGATAAGAAACAATTTCCCTACCAGTATTCTTTAATGTTACATGCTCTTGTAGCAAGATAATGTTCATTTCGGTAATAAGCTGTTGCTGAAGCAGCATTTCTTAACCACAATTCATTAGATCGTTCGTCGACCCATTCCAAAGAAAAAAAAACATTATTGCATCTTTGTAAATTTACTGAGTCCTCTGAATACTGCATAACAAACCTCGGTCCATACCTATCAACGAAGCGGCCCATCATGTTGAACTTTAGCTTCTAGAATTATTTTCATATCTTTTATTTTTAACTGGGCCTCCTGGTATTCCACATGCCAGAAGTATGCATTAGTATGGATTAACTGTCTTTATAGTTTTATATCTATTTACTCAATAAAATGATGTGTTTACTAATATAATTAAATAAGAATCTTTAACATGTTTTGTCCCTCATTTTTGGCTTGTTGTCTCCCTCTAAAGGCTAGATCCAAAACCATCACCCATACTCGTATGCCGTTTATTTTCGACGCGAAGTCTTTTGCAATAATGAATGTTTGCAATAATGATTGTCAAACCAGGTGCGTGTTGTGAGGAAAATGGGCTGCATCAATGGAGGGCTACAATATTTCTCGTGTGTTGCTTTTTCCCTGTTGTTCAGAAAAACTTGTTTTACTTAGCATCTTGACAGGAGTGGTATAAGTAGCGCGTGCAGTCATCTCTGGCTTAGTTGAAACTTCTGGTGTTGATGTTATGGTCGTTTGTATATATGTTGGGAGTAAGTAGCTCCTTTGTTGCTGGCGCTTCTGATTTCAAAAATTACTGATCGTGTATAATATTGTGATTCTATAAATTATGTTTTGTCGTTATGGATGACATTGTTGATGTCTTGGCTGGTGCCATTAGTGGGCGGTTGTTATGGCTTAATCGATACCTCCTTCATCCGGAAATACCTTCACCGTCGTTTTGTCGACATGTCATGCTGACGCAGTGTTCGTCAGACTGTTGCTCGACAATTGTGTCTATGTATCAAGAGCATAAATTGTCTGCACCAAAAATTTCAATTGATTCAGTACTTCTGTATTTCCCTATTAAAGGCTACAAACTTTATACCTCTAAATAGCTCCTTGGTAATTTTAAATAACAAAAAATTAAGTAATGTATTATAGCGACAAGACTGACATAATCATTGAAGCGGCTTTACGAACGTGATTGAGGTTTCTACAATTAGTTAAGTACATTTTTGTATATGGGTAATTAGGAAATACCTTCGGGTTCTTCCGAAGTTATTCAAAAGAGAACATTTCTGCTTTGACTTAGAGTTTGGGTTATGGTTAGAGTTATTACCAATCAACAAAAATGATTTAAACGTCGTACAAAAGCCCTTACTTCATAAAACTTGACGCTACGCACGTATTTTCGACAATACTGGCTCTCGACAACTGCCGTGCTCAGGAGAAATATGATGGCGGCTATAGTACCTAATATTGTCAAGAAGAAAATACAACTCTAATTGGTACATATTTTTGATTTCAGAATATACCTGTTTTCAAAATTACCCCAATGCTCCTTACGCCGCCACGCCGCTTAAAACACGCATTTCATATAAATTAAAACATTGTTTTGTTAGAAAACTTTCTTAATTTTCTTCCGCAAGCAGGATCTTATGCGACTTATCTAGTACAAAATTTTTCACTTAACCAAAAAAAGTTACTCGTCACGTCCAAGCGTTTTAAAATGTGGTAGTCATCTACTGTTATTCCACTATACGGCTGGGTTACAATGGTAATGATAATAAAGCATTAGTAGAGCCGAGTTAGGAGCACCTACTTAATATTGTCCCTATTTTGTGCGAATGTATGGAGAAAACTCTAGATTGATATGAGGATTATGGGTAATCCAATCGTAAATAGAGCAAAATTTTGTTTCATTGATGTACCTTATTAAAATTTACAATATGTACTTGGAGGTTTACCTTAAAACATTTCATGAAAGCCAGCTAGTGTGCAAAATAAGGTTATTCACAAATTAAGGGTCAATAACCGCTTGGATGGTTGAATCACCGGCAATTCACAATTGTTCCTAATTCTAATAAGACAGACACCAGTTTCTTGATTTATCATACTTCTGTTATGACATTCGAATAAATTATGCGAGCATATTCAAGAGGACTGCAGAGTATAATATTCATGGACTCGGACCGAGAATATTATACGCCCCGGCGGGCCGACTATTGTGCTAACTCTGTCCGTCTGGGTGCAAATTCACATTACAGAATTACGGGGAACTATGGGCCCTATCCTCACTACTGGAGCGTTTTCAATTTGCGCTCACGACTAGACTAGGTTTGTAATCGATCCATTACTGCTCGATATCCAAACCTGTGACGTAAATACTTTTACAATATGAGCAATGAAGTATTAAGGGTCGCTCGAGTCCGACTTTTGAATCATAGGTTGTCATCATCGCAGTTCCTCAAATCTGTGTGCATCTATTCTTTGTTCATTCTTCGCCATATGCTTCTCTTTAGTACCACTCCCGGCGATTATGGGTAGATTATATTTCTTCGTATCGTAGGATACGTGACAATGTTATGTAGAAGTTCGCTAAAGCAAACAAAGCATTGTCAAAGGATTTACACTCGGACCAACCGAGGGTTTACAAATATCTGTGATAGAAAAAGGACATCGCCGGGGCCGCACCGCTAGCGGTGAGCCACCAGCTCAGCAGTGTGTGTGAAAGTAGCCATATACCCCTTGCAAACGGAGCAGTGGATATTGCACAGTGCTCAAACCACATCAGTGTGGATATGGCCGGAGTTGCCCCACGAAGTTGACCGCTCTAAACTGTCTCAGAGCACATTTGAACGCGGAACCGTTGTTTGTAAAGACCTCAACAGGGGTAGTGAGTAATAATAATGAAATGACTAGCAGCCGTTTAGTTAAACAATCGTAATTGGAGACGCAATGCCGATGCCGTATAAGATTTTTTCATAATGTTTTCCCAACTATTTTTATGTCTTAGTTTGTTCTGTAGTAAAAGAATTAAGTATCTACACTAATATTATAAAGAGGAAAGATTTGATTGTTTGTTTGTTTGTTTGTTTGTTTGCATCGAATAGACTCCGAAACTACTGGCCCGATTTGAAAAATTCTTTCACCATTAGAATCCTACATAATCCCTAATGAACATAGGCTATATTTTATACGAGAAAAAAAATAGGGATCCGCGTGAAAATTTCGATAATGTAACCCAACGTGTGAAAAATGTACCAAAAAAATATCTTATATCGCGTACGCTGTGGAATTTATTGACAGTAGAGCAAAGTGATGTACTACAGTTTTATAGAGGACATCAATATCTATAATAATGTCCGCGATACCATATGTCTAACTATTACAGTTATGCCACAATAACTACTTTTTCATTTAAAAATGTACCAACTACGCCACATTATTCGTACCAGTGTAATGATTACATTATTAATCATTACTGTATTAAAGGGTGTCAGGGATAGCCCTCAGAATACTAATAGGGTACATGCAGACCATGAAACTGAACAACTATCCCCTAGGAACATATTTCAGGAAACGTAAAAAAACTGACTTCCCATAGTGAATGCAGTCAGCTGATTGTGTTTTTGTATGGAAGGTCATTTTTATGGCGTTTCCTGACATATGTTTCTAGGAGAAAGTTGTCCAGTTTTATGTTTCATGCAACCTATCAGTATTCGAAGGGCTGTCCCTTACTCGGCATAAAAAGACGACAAAAAACATTAAATAATGCATTTTAAAAAATCTACACTAAAATAATACATACATACACATAACACGCCTATTATCCCTTGCGGGGTAGGCAGAGAGTAAACGGCCGCAAAAACGGACATTTACGCCACGTCTGACATATGTTTGAGGGTCATTCGGAAAATTGTGTATCGCCATAGTGACAGGTTGTCAGCCCATCGCCTAAAAGTGCAATACACACCCTCAAGTCCCTTAGTCGCCTCCTACGACTCCCACGGGAAAGAAATCGGGTGATGCTATTCTAAGCCGGCATCACACTAAAATAATACTTATATAATCTACACTAATATTAGAAACAGGATTTTATTTATTGTTTGTTTGAATTGAATAGGCTCCGAAACTACTGGACCGATTTAAAAAATTCTTTTACCGTTAATTGAAATTCTTTATTCAATGTAGGATAGTATTATCACTTATTGACGTCATGAACCGTCATTCTAAAAAAAGAAATTTGTATCAAACATTTTTTTAATTACAATTTTGTTATGTGTTGCCGGCTAAGAATAGCATCACCCCATTTCTTGCCCGTGGGAGTCGTAAGAGGCGACTTAGGGACTTGAGGGTGTGTATTGCAATTTTAGGCGATGGGCTGACAACCTGTCACTATAGCGATACACAATTTTCCGACTGACCCTCAAATATTTGTCAGACGTGGTGTAAATGTCCGTTTTATGAGGCAGTTTACGCTCTGCCTACCCCGCAAGGGATTATAGGCGTGATATATGTATGTATGTATGTAATTTTGTTATGACCAAATAGAAAACCGAACCGGCTCGGGCGGGATGAAAAAAAATAAAATAAAGGCACTGCCTTGGGGCTGGCCAGGTTAATCACAGGCATGTAACTTTACGCCACCACCATCAGATTTTTAGAATCCTACATTATCCCTGATGAACATAGGCTATATTAAACTGTCTTATTCCCGGGGAAAATTGTTAGCAGCGGGTGAAACCGCTGGGCGGGCTGCTAGTCTTATATAAAAATATGGACACGTGGGCACTTGAGCCACAAATTAGGGAGACGGTGCGCGGGCCTTATGTTAGGTAAATTACATACAACACAGATTACAGATAAAAGTTGTTTTGCTTCTCCATGAATTGTTCTGTAAAGTGTCGCTGTCTGTGTATGACAAATAATTGAATACTAAAAACTACTCTTATATGGGGCTTATAAACACGATAAAACTAACTACTCTTATAAACACGATAAAACTGACAGTAACGTTTTATTTACTGTTGTCTGTTTGAGTGCCGTGTGATGCCGGCCTAGAATAGCATCACCCCATTTCTTACCCATGGGTGTCGTAAGAGCCGACTAAGGGACTCGAGGGATGTGTATTACAATTTTAGGCGATGGGCTGACAACCTGTCACTATAGTGATACACAGTTATCTGATTGACCCTCAAGCTTTTGTCAGACGTGTTGTTAATATCTGTTTTACGGCCGTTAACGCTCTGCCTACCCCGTAAGGGATATATGCGTGATTTATGTATGTATGCATGTATGTCTGTTTGTCTGTTTGGCGGGTTTGAGCACGCTGATCTCCATAGCAAATAGTAATCTTGAAGTAAGTGTTACGAGTCGTGTAAGTCTAGCGCCACATCTGCGGAACGTACGGCGCCGAACCTTCCGCTAAATACGCTCGTAGTGTATTTCAAGTTATCTATGACACATTAGTCAAAATTACGCCGCGTTCTGCGTAGTGAGTAACCTTCCTTCGGGCTGTTTTTTCAGCTAAAACGCATTTAATGTATTTCGCATAGCAAGCGACACATCACAGCAGCAGGGCAGCGGGCATAGCTGAACGTGCGTGTTGCCACCAGGGACCGCCAGCGATGGTTGTATTGTAGGTTAAGGTGGTATGGTAGGTTGTATGGTAGATTGTATGGAAGGTTGTTTGGTAGGTTAGATAGGTTGTATGGTCATTTGTATGGTAGGTAGGTTGTATGATAGTTTGAATGGTAGGTTGTATGGAAGGTTGTAAGGTAGTTTGTATGGTAGATTAGGTAGATTGTATGGAAGGTTCATTCAATCTACCATTTAACCTACCATACAACCTACTTAACCTACCATACAAACAACCTTACAACCTTAAGTCTATATCGACGACGCCACGTAACTTTCCTTCGCGTAGCCCACTGAACAAGACGCCGCATTTAGCCGAACGTGCGGCGCGGTACGTTCCGCAGATGTGTCGCGAAACTAAAGCCGAACGTACGGCGCCGAACCTTCCGCTAAATACGCTCGTAGTGTATTTCAAGTTATCTATGACACATTAGTCAAAATTATGCCGCGTTCTGCGTAGTGAGTAACCTTCCTTCGGGCTGTTTTTTCAGCTAAAACGCATTTAATGTATTTTGCATAGCAAGCGACACATCACGCGACGCGTTGCGCGACCGAAAGCTCGGCGGGCAGCGGGGGTAGCTGAACGTGCGTGTTGCCACCAGGGACCGCCAGCGGGGGTTGTATTGTAGGGTAGGTGGTAAGGTAGGTTGTATGGTAGGTTGTATGGAAGGTTAGGTAGATTGTATGGTAGGTTGTATGGAAGGTTGTAAGGTAGTTTGTATGGTAGATTAGGTAGATTGTATGGAAGGTTCATTCAATCTACCATTCAACCTACCGTACAACCTATTTAACCTACCATACAACCCACCATTCAATCTACCATACAACCTACTTAACCTACCATACAACCTACCTTAGTGTCGACACAAACTAGTCTATATCGACGACGCCACGTAACTTTCCGTCGCGTAGCGCACTGAACAAGACGCCGTATTTAGCCAAACGTGCTTCGCCGTACGTTCCGCAGATGTGTCGCGAAACTAAAGCCGAACGTGCGGCGCCGTACGTTCCGCAGATGTGGCGCTAGCCTTAAAGTTTAGCCGCACAGTGGCAACTAATCTTTAGGCTGTTTTCTAGCTATGCCGAGCCGGGGCCTGGTTTGACTCAGAAAGAAAAAAATGGCAGCTAAGTAAGCTTTGATGAAAATTAGTATAGTGATAGCTAATTATGCCGATCAACATCTATGCAACGATATCTTTTGTTGGCACTCGAGGATTGTAGTACTACCGACGTTCAACACAAGTAATACGGCTGAACTATAGGATATACGAAAATCGAAAATGGCTTTATGGCAAAAGTTATTTTGCACGATGTGACGCTTCTGTTGGCACAGAGGCATCCCTAGGCGGGATGAAGTTCGCGGGCACTAACTAGTCATAATAATAAATGTGACAGAACGTGAACACTGGTACTAAGTATCTAACCGATATTTAATCCGAGTTGGTAAGCACTATACTTACCTTTTGGGATTAAAATTATAACTTTAGCTAAACGGATCAGTTCTATTTAGTTTTAGGCTGGACAGATACGACGCAAAGTGGGGCTTTGTCGATAACAGCTATAAGCCGATTATCGAAATTAGTTTCCAAGTTCAAAGCAACCATGGCGTTGCACAACCACTTATACGTACTAAGATTGAGAACTAATTATACTGCCAAGTACCTAAGTATAGACATGACTTTGCCTACTCGACTGCACCGGTGGCAATTTAAAACCTACCTACATAAACCTACGCACAAAAACCAATCAAAATATAACTGAAATGTTTGCATGAAACATTATTTGATAAATGGAGATTCCTATCTATCAAAAAGTTTGAAAATAATCTTCAATAACGAACCAAAATAAGACGAAAGCATGTTTGAAATTAGTCATGAGTGAACAGATGGAGGGAATCAGAGAGTGTAAAGGAACGATGAAAGGGATGTAAATCACGAGCTCCCCCTGGTGGCAGAAGGAAGAACGTTTCAACCAAAGTTTCAACTTCTTTTTGATCCGCCCGCTCAGTCGGCGAGGGCGCTTTCAAATGATATTCTAATTTTGTCATGCCTCCTTTCTTCCTTTGAAAGGCTGATACCTTGCTCAACAAATCGCGACTGCGTAGAATTATTTCAAAAGTTCGCTGTGATGAACAGAAAAAGTAACGAGACGGACTACATTAATTAAATTGTTGTTTTTCTTATTTGTATAAATGTATTAATTATAAAAAAGGGACCTAGTTTACGGCTAAATTAATTTATAGTAGGAATAGGTTTCTATTTATTCTGAGTGCGTAGGTACAAATTTCCCAATAAGTAATTTTTAGGCGATTCCCTTATAGGATCATTTTGTTGTCCGTCCGTCAGACACTACCCATTATAACTCAAGTACGCATTGATATATCAACTTGAAATTAAAACCATATACTGATTTCTTTGGTCGCTTGTAGTTGCATACAAATAGCTTATGTAATAGCTTTGTTTTGAAGTACACATTCAGTATTTATAATAACGGTTACTGTAGGGTGTCGCATATGAAAAGACATTGATACTTTTTGTCATAAGAGGGTATCATAATGACAGGGCTTGATGTGCATGTTATGGAACCCTCGGTAGGTGAGTAGGACTCACAATTGGTCGTTTTTTTTTAATATTTTTGTGTACACTACAAGTACAAAGACCATGAAATATTTATTTACCTATTTTTACGTAAGTTATCTCAATCACTAAAATAAGTCTGAACCAGCAAAAATCTAAAAAGACCTTTTTTATTTAAAAAAAGGTAACTTTATTGTTACATGGGAGATGTCGCAAGCTGTAAAACTAAAGCGGTATCCATTTGCTGAGGCTGTACACAAATTGTCTATTTGCCTACACAAAGCAATCTCGTTATTATATTAATTGGTATAACAATCAAGAGAGCGATTATAATCAATTTAGTGGTGTGGTAAGTGATTACTAAAGCTAGGCCTACTCAGCTAGTGCTACTGCTACATCATCAGTAGGTACTAGAATTAATCTTATAAGGGGTAAACATAATTTCCACATAGTTCTATTATTATTCATTTACACATATGTCTGAAATGGGAAGGTCGAGGATGAAATGCTAAAGTTGCTTTAAATAAAATGTTCAACAGTGTCTAAGTCGTTTGACAACGTCAAATGTCATGGGAAATTATTTAAACAGCGTTTAAATGCGCGTCTAACTTTACCTATACCTTCAGTTGACTGAAATATTAACCCAGTAACGCTAGCTTCTCATGTTTCAAAAATATTAAAGTCGTTTATTTTTTGCTTATAGTTTCTGACTATGGCCGTACCCAATTTCTGCCTTTAAATGTATGAACTTACATACTTTCGTTTGTAGTAAAAAAAACAACTTAAACTGGGTATTTACACTGTGTAAACTGTCACAGACAATACTAGTATACCTACATACATACTACATATATACATACACAGCCTATTGCAGTCCACTGCTGAACATGCTCTCAAATAATACCAGAAGTACTGGACTATAAGCACATTACTCTATACTTCGGGTTCTTCAATATTTGTAAATATTTGGATATTACCTACCAGGTAAAAGCAAACATATTTTTTCTGTTACTAACTTCTGTAGTCACCCCAAAAAAATAAGTTACGATAGTTTGCTTAAGTTTTGGTAACATCTGCGTGCTTTTAATAAACGCATTGGGGATTTTTTTAAACTGCAGCCGCTGTAGGTTTAATTACTTGCAGCAAAGAGGAAATTGAACGGAAAATAGAAAACAGTGAAGAAAAACTGATACATGTATGAAAAGGTTGATGCATGTTGAAGAAGCGAAAGAGGTGTGTCAGGATCGTAGCAAATGGAAAGATGTAGTCTCTGCCTACCCATATGGGAAAGAGGCGTGATTATATGTATGTATGTAAAACTGATAAATTGATAAGAAAAAATGATTTCATTTCTGCTGATATTTATTAACAGTAAACCACTTATTCAATTAATCACAAAGCTAACGTGAAACTAATGACACTTACTTATTAATCGTAGAATGCGAAACGTAGCAGGGATAGGTATATTCGATTTTTTAGAAAGGAAATAGTACAATATGTCACGTAGATAATAGATTCAAGAATGATATAAATGTAGAATAAGGCTCAGACGGCGGCTAAAAAGCTGGGCGTCCTGAATAGAGTGAAGCGATACTTTACGCCTGGACAGCTTTTAACTCTTTACAAAGCACAAGTCCGATCCTGCATGGAGTATTGCAGTCACCTTTGGGATGGCTCAGCCAAATACCAACTTGCCGCTCTTGACTCGGTGGAACGCAGGGCCAAGAGGCTCATAGGCGACATAAAACTGGTGGACACCAAGCTACATAGCCTGGCACATCGCCGTAAGGTTGCCTGCTTGTCGGTATTTTATAGATTGTACTTCGGAGAGTGTGCTCAAGAGCTTCACGACCTTGTTCCACCAGCTCCCTTCTACCATCGGACATCCAGACGCACCGCCGAATACCATCCGTACCTGGTAGCCATTCCACCAATTCGGACTAAGCGCTTTCAGTCATCATTTATAATGCGCACTGCTAAAGAGTGGAACTCACTTCCTGCGTCTGTGTTTCCAAAAGCATACAACCCTAATCTCTTCAAAGTAAGAGTGAACAGGCTTCTTCTGGGTGAGCTCGCTCCATCTTAGACTCTGTCTCTGTCCTATGACCTAGACTAGAGTCAAGAGCAAACCCATCATTAATAAAAAATAAAAAAATAAAAAAAAAAGAATTTGTAGACGTTGAGTAGAGTATACGACTGTTTGTACCTAAACTCGAATCACTTTTGTAAATTGCTGCTATTTGCATACCACAAAAAAGAAAATAAGGACTCACACAAAGACCGATCAATAACATGAAAAAACCTATAATATAAAAAAGCAACTCTCATTACATTAACAACCTTCTTTTATGCCAGTGACAATAAGCAGTTTGCTATTCCATGGGGCTTTCCATCCGCTGCCATTATCAGCCCCATAAGGCGGCTTGGCTTCTCTTGGTTTAAATTGGCACAAAAATACTATAGAGTGAACACTTTAAACAAGCGAAGGAAAAAATCTAAGCATATAATTGTTCTTCCGGATGTGACGTACGAAATTGCAAATGTCCTTCTTCATCATCATCGAGTCGAATGGTAACGTTTTAGATAGCCTTAGACCAGAATTTGGCTATGGCGATAGCTGTAGAGTTATCCTCTTTTAGTTCCTGAAGTGTGCAAGACTTTGGACATCCTTAAGGGACACTGTAATGGAATCGGTAAACATCTACCAACATCTGACATGGATTTGTAACGGTACGGTCACTATGTACGTAAACATATTTCTTTTTTATGTAAAACGAAACTAGAATTAAATACTAAATAAGTCCTTAAACGGTTAAAAACTGTTCCAACTGACTACAATTTTAAAACAACTAGAAAAATATAACAAAGAGAGTGCAAAACAAATTAAAATGTATGTCATCAAATAAAGATAAGTTGCATTTCACAATCACAGATAGATAACACTGTAAATTTTTCCAAGAGTCATTTTAGCGTAGATAGTTTAAGACGGGAGGGCTTCTGACCACACAGCAACATGCGATCCGCAGGCTATGCGGTCTCCAAGGCAGGCTATTCAAGTCGGGGAGACCACCGCACAAACCTTTCCCCAAAAAAGGAGTAATTAAAGTTACTTTATCAACAATAGTTCGACTCTTAAACTTACAGAAAAGTTTGACAAGACTCCGTCTGATACATTATTTTCTCTGATCTTACCGTTATGTTTTAGGAGTCCCTTTCTCCGGATAAGCATCTGGAAACTGAAAATTACACCTCATTCGTACGTAAATGGCGCAAGTTGTCGGAATACGACGGAGCAACTTGCGCTCTACATAATAACGCCTCCGGGCCCCCCTTTGAGATTATGTCTGTTAGTGTTTAGTGCCCTTGTGATCTTCAGCCTACATATTCAGCAGGCGTTTGAGTTTGGGTTACTCTCTTCCGCGAAGACGTGTTCCCTCAAAAGTCAGAAGCAATACCGTGCTCAAGAAATCAGTAGGTATATGCTATTTAGCATTTTTTGTTATGGGAGTAATTATTCCTTAATTGTTTAATAACAAATATTTTTGGCATAGTTATGAAAGAGTTGATGTAGACGGACAATTTGTTTTTAATTTTTCCTGTTTGCAACTTATCTTAAAATAATATATATGTTATAAAAGAAGAAAGTTCAAATTAAATGTGATAGCTAATAAAAAAAATTAAGAACATTTTATATATTTTGACAAACTTTCAGCAAACATGTACGAATTCGAGTATCATTGTGCTTCCCAGAAGTGTTATTGCAAACTTCCAACACAACACGTATACCGTCCCCTATTTGTTCCGGTTGCGAAGCTCTTGTTTGTGTTGTGTGTGCACCACTAAAGCCAAGGATTCCTTGCTATTAGCACAGATAATAATAGTCGAAATTATACCTATATTACAAAAAGTAGAGCGGATTTTAAACGATGACAAACTTGTGGCACTTACTGTCCCTGTATTTAAGTTTTCAAAAACAATTATTGTCACATACAGCACAATTACTAAGGTATTAATAATAAGCTAAGTACCTAAAATAATCCAGTCGTAGTAAAAGCTACGCCGCCTTGTAGCAAGTTGCTACAAGCTACAAGAACGTAGCGAAGCCTAATTACTAGCAGTTTATAACTGAACAAAGTTTAGCTGCTCGTACAAAATGGTTAAAATTACAAAAACCTGGTTTTCAACTAGACAACCTTACGCATAAAGCCAATTTTATATGCCATTGGCTCGTTGTTTGTGTTATGCTGAAATAATCACAGCTAACGCTGTCCAAATAATACTTCATTAGCACTTCACATCACGCCACTCCCATGTATGTGTGAGTGTGTGTGATTTAACAACTTTCTATCAGTATTACTACACCTATTCATTTTTTGTTTGTCGTTATACTTGCAATTCGGAAATCTACTAATTTTATTTGCTTCAAAGAAGTTTGTAATCTTTTGGCAGTTGGGAATAAGCCAATCAGTGGCGTGTTTAGTATTCCATCGCCAATCAGGGCGCGAGCTCACCAAATACTTCATTAGCGCTTTTCATGTCTCCCTCGGAAGCAAGAACCGACGGGCCACAGCTCGACTTCAACTTAACACAAAATGCTGTCGTGTCTGCCATGATCTGTGGTCGACCTCATCATGTTACGACTTTTGTAAAGATTATTATCGTATCGTCACCGCCTGTGACGGCCTTTATACTTTTTAATTAAATGGACCTCGTACTTTAGCATAGAATTGGAAGGGTAGTTACCCATTTACACTGGTTGTTCTTCTGAACTGTAATTTTTTTATGGGAGGTGGTTAGTATTCATTTTGACTTATGTATATCCGTGAAATTCGGTATGTAAAGCATAGCTGGAAGACATAAAATAAGAAATCCATTTGGAGATATTTTAGTCTAAATTAAAACATTCTTATTATTAGAAAGAAAAAGTTAAAGATTACTCTTATTTATGAAAAAAACTAAACAACCTTCATTTGACCTGTGAGACGTCGTACTGACCAAGAATGAAACGAATCTCTTTCATGATCTTCTTCAAGATAACCATTGGTATTAGAAACTATAAATCCTAGTACGTCAGTCACCGCCAGTGTCACATTTATGAAAACAAAGTCTGATTTATTGGATTTTTTACGAATGGAGTTGTTCGCTGCAATGATTGTGCGCAACAATGACGTCATCAAACAATATATTTTAGAAATTCATTATAAATTCACGGATGATCCAATAAACAAAAAAACCAAATTAGTTTCTTAAAATGGTTTATTCATTCAGAAAAAAATATAAAATATTTCAAGCTTACATACCAAATTGTTCAGTTTAACGGAATGAGCTTAGCGTTTTCAGGAGAGTCGGTCGTTTTTTTATTTTATATTTTATTTAAACATAGAAAACATATAAGTTTCAAACCATCTCGTATGATAATGCTGATCAATTAAATTTATAACTTGAACTGTCGTTGCAATAAATGCAGTTAGTTGGGATGTTATTCAGTTAGAACTGTATCAATTGCAGCAAATTAATACTTATATGGCTCTGATCTTTTCAAACATACATGCATATATCACACCTATATCCCTTGCGGGATAGGCAGAACGTAAAAGCCCGTTAAAAACTAACATTTAAGCCAAGTCTGACAAACATTTTGGTGTCATTCAGAAAATTATGTACCGCCATAGAGACGGGTGAAGCAATCGCCTAAAATTACAGTTGTAACCCTCGAGTACCTTAGTCGTGTTTTATAACAACCACGGGAAATAAATTCGGTGATGCTATTCTAAGCCAGCATCACACGGCATATTACAACACTCACGGAAAATAAACGGGGATCTCTAGATGTCTGATCTTTTAGTTACAAAACACAAAATCTTCTGCGAAATTTTTAGCTCTAATGAAGCATGTCACCGAAAATTGGTAAGAAATGTTCATTACCTAGAGAATTAATTTTGCACTTTTCTACTAGAGTCAATTGTTTCATATTATTCTATCACCGATCACAACACTGGCTTGTCAAATTCATTAGTGTATCTTACTCCAATTTCTTTTCACGGTTCAAAACTATTAAAACCAATTTTATGCTAGCAGTTAATTAAGGCTTCATTAGCAGTTAACTAAACTTAAAGCAATTTTACCTGACTTAAAAAGGAGATTACCAATTCAATACATAATATTCTTCGAAACAAAAAAAAAATATGCTGCTCCATAAAGAAATAAAAAAAAATAGTTATAAATTATTATAAGTAAACAAAAAATAATAAATAAAATAATTTATTTATAACTTATGTTTTAACCAAATAATCTTTCTACTTAATAAAAAAACATACAGCTAAGTAACAGCATAAGCCTAAACTAGGCTATGTGTCCAAGTTAAATTAACTTTACTGAAAGTCTCTCCACAGTTAAGTCGGTTTGTAATTTACTAAATACATAGCAAAATAACTTTTTAAGCACTCGCGATCAATAGCAAAAGCTTAAAACACTAAAATTTAACCAATGGCCTCAATTCGGAAAATAAGGTATCTTAACTTACCTTAAATTTGCGCTGTCACTTTCCGTCAAATTGGTTAAGAAAATAATATGAGATATTCAAGAAAAGTCAACGGGTTTTTCGCCATTTCTAGTCAATTTAGTAACCGCCTGTTCTCATCGTCGTCTTATTTTGACAAATTATTAAACGTGAGATTACTTAGATTTCTTCTATACTTTTGCAAAACTATTTGACGGAATAATTGAAGGTAAGTTATTAGAATTTGAAAACCCGAATTGAGGCCAAATATGCTTTGATTTAGATATCACTAATGGTCAACCTCTGCTAACCCATTAGCAGGCGAATTTAAATTGTGCGTCCCTAAATAATGGCACAAATAATTTGGGTATGGACCAGATAAACAAATTTATTCAAAGCCTTTAAATTGTTGGTTGGATAGTATTTTGATAACTATTTTAAACTTAGTATTTAGTTAGTAATATTTGCGTTTTGAGTCGTTTTTTTATATAAAAGCCACGACAAAACACACAAACTTTCCATTTATATAGTCGATATAATGGCGCCCGGTGATTGGTCGGTAGAACGAGATAGTCAACTGAAACATAACTGTCACAAGATGTCCGGCTTTATTACAATACCTTAATTCCAATATCTAATTTGAATAAGAAACGAATAAAAACTCTTTCAACTTTTTACCAAAAACACGAGATAGCTGCTTGATATTAGTCGACTCGCAAATGAACGGCTTTGACGATATCTGTTTGAAAAACATTTTTAGGTCTTTCGGTGAGCTCTATCTATCGCAGAATCTCTCCAATGCTCTCTCTTTATGAGCTATTCAAACATTCTTTAATATTATGCTGTTGGTGAACTGTAACTAATTGTATAAGACAATCTTGCTTTGTACACATTAATATGGTTTAATCTGATCTATGCGCGGGATTATTAGTAGGTAAACATGCAAGATATTTACCTCTAAGTTTCGAGCTACTTGCATTGCACCGCTCGTGGTCGCAAGAGCAACGTAGCAGCGTAGAGGTTAATCATGCAAGATTACCTACTAATAATCCCGCGCACAGATCCTATTAAACCATAATAATGTAACCTATTGGTTGGTGACACTGTAAAAAACTGCTATTTATTTCAATCTTCCACCAAGCGGAGCCATTATAATGAAAATAGTTTGTCAACTGCAATACCCATCATAACCCTAACAAAGTTAGTATCTAAGACGCTATCCGCTACAAAGTATAATATAAAAGCTGGTTTATTTGTTGTGAAGTTGCCACAATAGTGGCACAGAACGTGTTAAGACTCGGAACGGGTCGTAAATATCGGAAAGAAAGAGTTATGGCTTTAGTTCACCAGTCGAATTTGTACAGCTTATTTCTGGTACACCTAGGCACCTATTTTAGAGGCCCAGTAAATTGATTCTTATTTAACCTAGCTAAAATTGTAAATAAATTAAAAAAAAAACTAGCAAGTAAATAAATTAAAAAATTTATACTTAAAACATCGTAACGCAACGTATGCAATTTAAGAGAAATTTAAAAATTTGCGCTGCAGTCAGGGTTTGAACCTGCGAATTTCGCTATCCGCCAGTACCGAAAATACCGATTATAGCTTTTGTTTAAAGTTAGGTAGGTAAGTATAAAAGTATTATACCTATTAATGCAGTAACCGTAAAATAAACGGTTAGCTTTTCTAGATAATGTTAATTTATCATCATTTAAACATTTCCAAATAGATGCCAATAAAACGTGCAATAATCATAACGCCAGGTTGAATTGCTGTTTCCCAAATTGTCTGTAAACCACAAATCACCGGAATAATCCTAACAATGTTGCCAGCACAAATTAATTATTATCACCATCGTTAGCGGCATATTCGCCTGAACAATAGGACTTAGAACGAAGGGATTTTGGTTCAATAATTTGTTGAAATTAAATTGCTGGCTGAAAATAAACTTTAGATGATATTGCCGTGCGATGCCGGCTTAGAATAGCATCACCCCAATACCATTGGGTGTCGTTAAAAGCACCTGAGGGATACATTCTCCCAGGGAATGGCCAGCAGCGTTTCCTGTGTAATTAATGTCTTGCACTGTGCTCGCTTATCCGCTTGCCAAACGTGGTGAGTATGGTTATACCAGAGAATATATATAATAGTACTAACGATATACCTTCCGATGGGGGGAGGCCCATGTCCAGTAGTGGACTTTTGTGGATGCTTATGTAATATTTCAAATTCTTACCTTTTGGGTAGATATTTGTCATACTCGCCTCGCTCGGCAGGCAGATTGGCGTGTGCAGTGCAAGATGTTACATTCACAGTGAATGTTTCGATCCTTGGGCTTATTACTTGTTCGCCTTTCACGGCACCCAGTTGAAATAAACTGGTGATATCCTAACTCAGCGACACATCGGTTCCTTACCCAGCATTTTAAATTAAAATCGCGTGAAGATACGTCCCGTAAGCTGAAACCACGGCGCGGCGGTCTTGTCTGTGGTAGCACTGGTGACGTCACCACACATCTTGTGCACTCATGTCGCCATTTAGATTCCACTCACGGATAATACACAATTTCAAAAGTTTGACTACTTTCCTATAAAAAAATTAAAACACTTTTTGGTGAATTGCATTATTCACCGCAGGTAGTGTATGATTTAAATACGATAAATATGTACCCATATGTTTTTAAATTGTAAGTACTTATGTTCTCTTGTGAGTGACAAAATTTACTTTTAAGGCGAATGATTTGATCTTTAAACCTTTTCTAAATAAACCACAGAAGTGTTCAGTCCAAATGTGAAAAAATTATGAACTCCCTAGAAAGAACAAGAATATACACAATCCCTAAACTCCTTTTCACTCATACCACAGATGATATAATACTACAATGTAGTTTCACACATAGTTGTTCATCTGGGGTAATCTGAACTAGTTAGCATATATCTGGGTGTTATGCCCTCACATGATGTTAGTTCAGACGGTCGGCTGGCTTTGTCGTATATTGAGGGACTTCTTCAAACTTGTGCGATTAATCTTTGGGTGTTGGATGAAGACGTTGTCTTGTAGTTGTGTAAAATGTTGGTGCTATAAACAGAAGTTCAACCTACAAAATTTAAGAAGAATTTAATTTGATTTCGACCTATGTTCCTTGTATTAGGTGTAATTTTACTGCGACCGATAGCGAAAACTCAAGACGGGCTGGTGATAAGGAACAACCTTCCAACATAAGTGAGTACTATTGACGGCCGATGTGGCGCAGTGGTAGTGCGACTGACTGCTGCGCAAAAGTTCCGAGTTCTCGATACCCGGTCAGGTAATCACAGAGTTGATTTTATTGCTTTGTGAATTTGTTTCCAGTCTGGTTGGGACATTGCAGACTGAACCACCTGACTGTCCGTAAGAGAGATGGTTTGGAGGGCTCGTTAAGCCGTTGGTCCCGGTTGCTGTCTAAGCTCGACGGTGGTCGTAACACAACCATATCAGAGGCCTAATAGTAGTAGTAGGTGGTTTAAAAACTCTGACACTAGGATTTATCGGGTTGTTCGTCGAATCGGTGTCCCATATAAAAACAAAACTCACCACCAATATAAGAGAGGTTGATAATTTTTTTTCTCTAAATATATTTAAAACAGCATAATTGTATGTATTTATATTCAATTTTTAAGTTTGTTTACAACTTTCAAGACTTAGGTAATCTAATTCTATAAATTAATTGCTAACTAATTCAAAAGTATTTCACCGATCGCGGAAGTCATGAATACTAAGTACAATACCGTGCTGCGTGCAATTAACATTACAATTTAAACTTGGGGTATTAAGTCGTGATCGCCATTATTATTTAAAAAACTCGCTTTCCGTATCAGAACAAAACAAAATTCCTATTGATGTTTCAAGTGTTGCTTGAGAGGGCACACAGAATAAGATACAAAGTTCCTTCACGAACAAGGTCCTAAAGGAAGTACTCGGTTTTATATAAGTAGTCTGTGGAGGTTATCTTCCGGTTTGGGGTGTCTGTGAAAAGACTTATGACATGACAAGATCAGTCACGATATTTACGATTATGGAATATGACACCTGAGCAGCAAATGTTTGACGTCCAAACATATCGTTGTAGCTTTAAAGTAGCTAGTAATTTGATTAGCGTAGGCGTAGGTCCTATTGCTATTGAGCATCGTCCATAGAACATGCTGAAATCTGAGCTAGCCAAAAACCGCTGAAGTGTAGTTATTGTACATACCAAAGATAATGTAAATAGATATAGAATATGTACATACAGAGCTCATACAGCCTCGCGCTCACCCGCGATAGGATAACCTTTACACTGTATGAAGCATTATTTTGGTTAGGATTTTTTTAAAGAAGTTATTTTCTTATGTTTTTTCGGTAAAACCTAGGATTTTCCGTAGTTCACGCTTTCACTGTTAGGTGCACCACCTTATATGGTATGACTTATTAGTATGGTATATATACAACGTAGAAGCGTTTAATGTAGAAAATCCCCATGTCTACCTGTGAAATGAGCTCACGTACCCATTTGACGTGCTAAGTGCATAAATCTACTGTAATATGCGGTAGAACATTAATAAGTAGATAGGTAAGTTGGGTAGGTACCTACTCTTAATTACTTGGATTTAATTAGCGCACTCGGTGTTCTCTTTTCGTGTGGGACAAGAGTCGATGAATGACCCGATGAGCTCTGGTGGCAGAGTTTTTAAACTGCCTACTACTAGTAGTAGGCCTGTAACATGGTTTTTGTAACGACCACCGTCTAAGTAATCATAGTCAACAACCAGGACCGACGCCTTAATGTGCCCACCGAAGCACGGAAACGTCTTTCTTACGGACAATCACTTGGTTCAGCCTGCAAAATTCACAAAGTGATTAAAATAAAATTTATGAGTGCCACCCCTGTAATCGAACCTGGTACCTCCGGATCAGACACCAACGGTGAGACCATTAGACCACGGAGGCAGTCAGCGCACTCGATATATTTTACGTTGTTTATTGCACATATTCTTTTCTTACTGATGGATTGTATGACTAAATGACGAATATGTTTTAATAGGCCTAGGTGAGCCGAGGATAGGCCACGTAACTTCGGGTTTCTCGGTTTCTCTCCCCATTAGGTATGTCAAAAGTCTTCAGTTGTCAGTTTTGAGCGAGATAATCAGTGTTGGCATAATCACTAAATTTCAATCGACTGACGATTAAAACTAAAAATTGAATCATTAAATTAGTGAGGATCGAAAATTTCGTTTAAGTAGTGATTAAATTATTTTTAGTTTTTTGTTAAATCTAAAAATAATTCCAATGAATAAGAGAGAAAAACTAAAAATAATTCCAAGTAGGACCAAGTACCATGAATCAATACTTAGAAATCAATTGTAACGGTTTAGGTTTTTATTAGTAGGGTTTGAGCAATGTTGTGTGATTCATCGTGTCATTAGGGTTCATTGGGTCTGAAGGGTCCGTCGGACGCAGTGGTGTCTATCTTGCAAATTCTAGCCCGGCAAGAAATCTTTTCACGGTGGTGTATGTACTTACAGTGTAATGTACTTAACTTCATTCATGTCCAAGAAACATGAGAAAGCCCGGAAACAAAGTTATGAATTTCTTTGAAAAGGAAATTCCACCCCCTTTCAAACTTACTTCGCTATTTCATACCTCGTCCGGACAGCTCCTCAGGGAATTAATTTTATTTAGAAGAAAGCTTCTTATACATGCCTCAGTGAAAAGTATTAAGTATGCGTAGGTAGGTACTTACCAGCCTACATAAAAAAGTATTTGTTTGATAAAATTGGCTTAAGTCGTGTGACAAAGTTACAAATGTCAACATTTTCTAATAGCACATTCACACAATGCCAATATAAGCAAGGAAATATTAAGGGAAGCGGGCAGCGCGAGTATGCTCTCGCTGCTACTTCTCATGCCGCTGCCACTTCCTGTGCTCCCTCGAATGTCTGCTTTTCGTGCACGATTCAAAACAGCAGCACGAACGGGAATAGAATAAAGTGCTATCTCACTGACTCGTATTGGCACGAGGAGAGTATGACGACAGTGTGTGAACACTCAATTGCATTTATTCTTCTAGCACGTTCACACCATGCACCTGCTCCTGCTCCTGCCGCTGTTGCGAATATTGGTCGAAATACTTCCGCCGAAGTATCAACGCGAGTGAGTGTTCACACACTGCCGTCATACTCTTCTCGCGCCAAAACGAGTGAGTGAGATCGCAATACATTCCATTTAAGTTCGTGCTGCTGTTCCTTTGACCCGCGCACGAAAAGCCAACACTCGTGGGAGCACGGGAAGGTCGGCAAGTGGCAGCGGCATGACAAATTGGCAGCGAGAGTAACCAGTTTACATACTCGCACTGCCCACTTCCTTTACTATTTCCCTGTCCAAATTGACATTGTGTGAACGTGCTATTCCGTGCAAATATTTTGAGCAATATTCGCGACAGCGGCAGGAGCAGGAGCAGATTCATAGTGTGAACGTGCTACAAGAATCAACGCAAGAGAGTGTTCACACACTGATGTTATACTTTCCCTGTGTGTTTGTACCTAGTCCATTCCAGATAGCATATCAAAATTTTCCATTCAGACTAGATATATACAGTCAAATCTTAGTATGTATTACGAAGCTTGGACTACACCAGCAATTTAATAAATTAATGGAATGGAATACATAGAAATTGCATTAATTAACGTCGTGAATGGCGTTCCCGTGTAGATGTTGTAGATACCGAGCTACAACTTAAATCACGTAAATTACGCAGAATTTTGTCCTATTACAGGTAAAACTATTATGTAATTATAATTTAGTGGATGTGATGTTCTTGCTTGTGCAAATTAATTCTTGAAAATGCTTATACTTGGCATTAGACCCGCCATTTGTACTTAATGTGCAATAAAGTTAAATAAATAAAATGGGAGTGAAACCGGTCGGGCTACCCCGCAATAAATCTGTGGAACGAGTACAAGTGATTATTATCAAAGTTAAAAAAACATGGAGTTTCACCAAGCACCGTCATTCGCAAGTTTTTACAATATTTTGTCTTATTAGTTAACATTACAACAATTACCTACTCTTATTCCTCCTACCTTTCTTGATTTTCTATTTACGAGTAGTAATATCTCGTCCAAAATTACTTTTAACCGAAATATAATAAAATTGCTGCACTTTTGAGAGCAAAGTGGGCTGATGCAGCGTAGGTAATTGGTAATTGACGTTCATTGACGCTCGAGCTCGACTCAAGTGGATCTTCATAACGTAATTAGTGCATCGGGCAATATTTCTATAGGCAGATATTTTCAATGGTAGCGTAGTAGCCTTCCTACCAATTCAACAAAACTTTATTCTAAATGGGTAGTAAGTAGGTACTCTATCTGATTATTAAACAGCTCAAAAGAATTGTTTCGCCGTTCGCTCGAAGTGGAATACCAGCCTCTTTTTCAAGGAAAGGAAAATGAATTTCCCGATCAAGATTCAAGCATTTATTGGTAAAAATAAATTTTGCAAGACAAATGTTCAACTTCATTTTAAAGTTATACGATACTTATTATTTTTATTCTTTTAATATTTCAGTCTGTTATTATTAATTTTAATGATACAATATGTTGCTTTTTAAAAGAATAATTCATTGAGATATCACGCCATATTTTCTAGTTTTCTTTTAAGTTGTAACATGAATACCTAGTCATATACCGTGTGATGCCGGCCTAGAATAGCATCACCCCATTTCTTACTCATGGGTGTCGTAAGAGGCGACTAAGGGACTCGAGGGTGTGTATTGCAATTTTAGGCGATGGGCTGACAACCTGTCACTATAGTGATACACAGCTATCTGATTGACCCTCAAACTTTTGTCAGACGTGGTGTTAATATCCGTTTTACGGCCGTTAACGCTCTGCCTACCCCGTAAGGGATATGGGCGTGATTTATGTATGTATGTATGTATGAATACCTAGTCAATTTCACGTTTTTTATTTTATCAGAAATTTTTCAACAGCAAACGCGGGTGCCGTATGATACACCTTCCTGACTTGTTGAAGTGTACACTCCAACATTCTCGCTGAACTTGAGAAGATTTAGCACTTTCAGGGGGAAGCCAGGTCTTGGAGAAAACTCCTTAAATAATTCAATTTAGGTGTACCGAACGGAACACCGTGTCATGATAAATACGGTAAAGTTTTATCTTTTGCACCTAGTTGAATAAATGGTGTGAACTCGAGAAGCCAAAGTAAGTTGAAGACTTGAATACATTACTTAAAAGGATCGAGTTGGTAACTTAGTTTAAAATTACTTGATTAGTCCTTAATTAATTTAAAAAGGTACTTACTTGCCTACAAACAAACGAACAGACTTATCTTATCTAGCCATCAGGATCCCACTGCTGGGCAAATGCCTCCCTCCCCTTCTTCCACAGATCTCGACCCTGTGCCTCCGCATGCAAATATTTTTCAAGAACCCGTCTAGTTCATCTGTCCATCTTATTCTGGGCCTCCCGCGATGACGACTTCCAACTCTTGGTTTCCAATTGGTAGTAGTCTTAGCCCATAGACCGTTAGGCATGTGGTGACGAAAAATTTCTCATTATAATATTTTGCACCATAATCACGGCTACTTCACCCGATTACCTATTCAACTCAGGGTCCATTTCCTGCTAAAACGTGGAAAAGCCGAAGTAAAAAGGCAGTCAACTGCGCTATTTAGTTAGGCAGCTCATTACAGTGCATCACGCTTATCTCTGCTCGTTAATAGCGAGGCTTATTGTGTGGAAACCGGTGAAACACACTCTGTTCAGTCATTTTTGGTTAAGCGTAGGTAAATAGAATGCCTTCAATAAATTTTCAGTTTATACCAGTGATGCAGTGAGCTGTTTATGTAGGTACTAAGGTAGAGTCAAAGTCTATGTAAATAAAAGTACGTAATCCACAACATTTCAAATACAAGACTCTATTATATTTTTAATAGATAGTTTATCGCATCATTAAATAAAGGGCAATTTCTTTTTATTTTATAATCAGAGATTTAAATTTTAAAAAGTGATAGTTAAGTTCCAACAACTAGGCTGCTGAAAGCAAAACTCGTTTGCCTACCACTTATATATGACCTTTATTAAAAAAAAACTGATTGACATTGACATATTATGAATGAATAAAGTTTTCTCCACTGTTTTTTTTTTCTACTATAAGCAAAGGTTTTTTTCATGGTAATCCTAACTTTGGAAGTTTTTACAACTTTTCAAAATATTTCAGAAACGATTGCATAAAAAGTTATGAAAATATGTGTATCTTAATAAGCATCCCAAACACTCCAAACGATATATATAATATATATATATCTTTTGTATCTAACGTAAAATGAAATGTTGTGGATTCTCAACGTTATATACAGGCTGTAAAAGACAACTCTCCGAATACCGATAGGTCACATTTAGATTGTAAACTGAACATGTTCCACTATGAAAATATTTCAGGAAACGTCTATGTCAATTTGACTTCCCATAGTAAACGCAGTCAGCTGATCGTTATATTGTATGGGAGGTCGAACATTTTTTAACGTTTCCCGACAATAATGTTTCTAGGGGAAAGTTTTGTGACAGAACTTTTGTGGTCTGCAAGCACCGTCTGCCCCTTACACCCCGTTTATGGTTTTGTTTACTCTTGACTCTAGAAGAGGCAAAATTTGGGGTCCAGGGGCGTACCTTAGATAGTGTCAAAAATGGAGCGATAACTATACACGATGCAAAAATATTTGCTGCTATTGTAAAAGGTTAACCAGCTCGTGAAAGCGTTGAAACATTATTTAAGTAATTAGGTAGATATACCGACTCTAAAACGGGTGAGGTAGAGATTAAACGTGTTTTCATTGTGCATGTACATTATAAAGCAGCGGGGAATAGCGGGCAGTGAGTAATGCATAATACATGGAGCTCATGAGCATGCTTACCTATACCGGGTCTTAGGGACGGTGTACAGAAAACTTTGCAGGCATAATCAGTCCAAATCAAATACAGTTTATTCGTAACTCTAGGTTATAAACAAAGATCTTGAAACTAGTTAGTATCACTACCGTTTACCTTTTGGCGTACGAAATATTTTTTAATTGAGTACTTTTTACGAGATTAAAATAAATATTGCAGAAAACCAGCAAACAAAGTAACAAGAAATAATTTAAGGTAATTAGTAATAAACAAACTTAAAATTTAGAGAAATAGAACTTTGACAAACTTAAATACTAAACGTTTAAATTTATACTTAAATTTGGATGGAGCTTCAATAGTTTTTATATTTTCCGGAAGTTTATTGTAGAGTTTAGGTGCAATTTTAGCACATATTTGTTTCTATCATCGTATTTCTAGTAAGGTCTCAAGTAGAAGTTCTAAGTAACGGGTCTTATATATCTTACTAGCAGCCCGCCCAGCGGTTTCACCCGCTGCTAACAATTTCCCCCCGGGAATAAGACAGTTTAATATAGCCTATGTTCATCAGGGATAATGTAGGATTCTAAAAATCTTGACTTCAATTTGAAACAAATATCGTTTTCAGATGGTGGTGGTGTAAAGTTACATGCCGTGTGATTAACCTGGCCAGCCCCATGGCAGTGCCTTTATTTTTATTTTTTTATCCCGCCCGAGCCGGTTTTCTATTAGGTCATAACAAAATTGTAATCAAAAAATAAAATTGTGTGATACAAATTTCTTTTTTTAGAATGAGGGTTCATGACGTCAATAGTTTTGGAGCCTACTCAATTCAAACAAACAATAAAAAAAATCCTGTTTCTAATATTAGTGTAGATTATATTATTATTATTTTAGTGTAATGCCGGCTTAGAATAGCATCACCCGAATTCTTTCCCGTGTGAGTCGTAGGAAGCGACTAAGGGACTTGAGGGTGTGTATTGCAATTTTAAGCTATGGGCTGACCACCTGTCACTATGGCGATACACAATTTTCCGCCTGCCCCTTAAACATATGTCAGACGTGGCGTAAATGTCCGTTATTGCGGCCGTTTACGCTCTGCCTACCCCGCAAGGGATAATAGGCGTGATATGTGTATGTATGTATTATTTTAGTGTAGATTTTTTTAATGCATTATTTAATGTTTTTTGTCGTCTTTTTAAACGGAGTAAGGGACAGCCCTTCGAATACTGATAGGGTGCATGAAACATAAAACTGGACAACTTTCCATACATACATACATACACATATCACGCCTATAATCCCCTTCGGGATAGGCAGAGTGTAAACAGCCGCAAAAACGGACATTTACGCTACGTCTGACAAACATTTGAGGGTAATTCGGAAAATTGTGTATCGCCATAGTGACATGTTGTCAGCCCATCATCGCCTAAAATTGCAATACACACCCTCGACTCCCTTAGTCGCCTCTTACGACTTCCACGGGAAAGATATGGGGTGATGCTTTTCTTAGCCGGCATCACACGGCATAGATATGGGGTGATGCTATTCTAAGCCGGCATCACACGCCACCTTTTCCCTAGAAACAAATGTCAGGAAACTCCAAAAAAATGACTTTCCATACAAAATCACAATCAGCTGACTGCATTCACTATGGGAAGTCAGTTTTTTTACGTTTCCTGAAATATGTTCCTAGGGGAAAGTTGTTCAGTTTCATGGTCTGCATGTACCCTATCAGTATTCGGAGGGCTATCCCTTACACCATTTAATACAGTAATGATTAAATGTAATCATTACACTGGTACGAATAATGTGGCGTAGATTGTACATTTTTAAATGAAAAAGTAGTTATTGTGGCATAACTGTAATAGTTAGACATATGGTATCGCGGACATTATTATAGATATTGATGTCCTCTATAAAACTGTAGTACATCACTTTGCTCTATTGTCAATAATTTCCACAGCGTACGCGATATAAGATATTTATTTGGTACATTTTTCACATGTTGGGTTACATTATCGAAATTTTCACGCGGATCCCTATTTTTTTCGCGTATAAAATATAGCCTATGTTCATCAGGAATAATGTAGGATTCTAATGGTAAAAGAATTTTTAAAATCGGGCCAGTAGTTTCGGAGCCTATTCGATGCAAACAAACAAACAAACAAACAAACAAACAAACAAACAAACAAACAAACAATCAAATCTTTCCTCTTTATAATATTAGTGTAGATATTAAATACATTTAGGTGGAATTTTACATAGTAGCGCATTCTAAAATATACCTCTATAAAGATGACGAAACTAAACAACTTTTGTTGAGGAACATGTGACGGAAAACGATTATTTTCACTTTTCCATGGAAAATGAGGGTATTCACAGAGACAGAATAAAAAGTTAAAGTTAGTTAAAGTCCATCAGTTCCATGGGCTGATCATGCCTGCAAAGTTTTCTGTACACCATCCCTAGCACCCTGTATATGTATCTCTCTCGGATTCCTTGAGCAATGCTTTCATAGAAGTTTTACTTACTTACAGAGAAAAAAGTTTAAAATAGAGTTACTTCTGAAAGTTTGAACACTGGCAACAAGTATTCGTCTGTCAGCGACTTTTTTGTATGGAAAGTTTATATGACTCTGAAAGACTCAACATTTGTGAAGTTTTTTTTATTATAGTGGGTAAATTTTGTAAGTAGTTTGTAAGTTTTAGAAAATATTATTTTGTATTGTTTCAATTAATTTTATTACTGTAAATTTTAGTAGGATGGCTAACTTATTTATACCTTCAGTCACTCAAGAAATTACGCAGAAATTTAGTAATCGTATTTAAATCTCACGTGACAGGTTTATTCCTAGTGTGAGATTTACAGGAAAATATATTTAAAAAGGCAGAATTATTGTTAATTGTGTAAATGGTTAGCATTATCAAAAGTGAATTATTATATGCACCTATTCTGTTGTTTTTCTTTGATAATAAACATTTTGTATTTGTATTGTATATAAAGCTTTCTATTCTATATAAAGCTACAGTTTTCTAAACATAGTACTACTTTTTCTACTTACTTCTAGGCACTATGTTTACTTATTGGGAACATAATAACAATTACAGTAAGTATTTATAATGTTAAAATACAAGGTTAAACCATGTAAGACCAATAACAAAAAACTCAAGTTAACTTCATTTATCTTCGTTTAATTAAGTAAGCTAACTAATTAAAACTGTGTGTTGGCGCAGAGCACTGACCTCGCTCTTTACTCGGGTAATGACTACAATATTTGTTCTATGAAATAATTTTCAAAATTTTCTTTTAGTTTAATCGTTATTTTGTCGAAGTAGCCCGTTGGCGTAGGGGGTAGTGCCCCTGCCTGCTAAGCTAAGGGACGTAGGTTGGCTTCCCACACAGCACAAAGATTTGTAGGTTCGTTTTCAATTATTTGTGTTGAGTTTGGCTGTTTTTATTTACAAGTTAAAGTATAAATATCAGCTTTCTAGTTCCCATAGTACAAGCTTTGCTTAGTTTGGGATTAGATGTCCAGGATATTTTTATGTGTGAAATGTCCAGGATATTTTTTTCGCTTTTATAAGCTAAGTAATACATAAAAGGTTCATAGGTAGGTTGTTCGTGTAATAAGTAGGTACTTTTCTACTTTTATGACCAGAAAACAATACAATTTCGGAATTGTTTACGAGAACATCAGCTTCCTTGTGTGTGTGTGTGTTTTCTTTCTTTCTTTCTCTTCCTAGTCCTAGTTCAATTACATACCTACGATTTTATTGGCAACGAAGCAAAACGTTACTTTAGAAATTGGTATATAGTTAGGTATATGTAGGTACAACAGTCAACGTTTTAGTCTCGTTGAATCTGTATAAAACACTCTTCACCTACCTACCAACCCTACTCTACTATCTTCAACAAAAATTGTGTGCGCACAAACCCCCACTGTTCGTGTAAGTAGCTAGTTGCTGGCTCAGCAACTCCTTTACCAGGTTTAATTAGCCAGGGATTCAGACACAAAATTTCAGGTTGAGGTGTTGGTGCCTTACTACGGATATTTTTCTTGCCAAATAAAATGTTAGAAAAATATCCGCGTCTTAGGTATGTTTAAGCGCGCACGTTCCTAGAAGCACAGATAATGTACCTAATACAATATGATACTACAATACTAGGCAGATACTCTTCTACTAACTACTACCTACTTATATCGATAAAATTTATTTTGGTTCTTGCACTCCACTCTACCTCAATCTATACAATATTATCAAATCAATAGAATAAGCTCCAAACCTCTTAAAATAACGTTAAAACATGCAAGAAGAAGCTGCAGGCTAAGAATATTGGGAGCGGTTTTGCGAAGTCTATTAGCGAAGTAGTTAGTAGTTTGGTAGATATTCCAAATTTATAATATGTCTGCTTCGTCTAAAACTCTACTGGGTGTGCGGCTAAGCAATTGCATCAGATTAGGTATCTTATCTCATCTCCTTGAAATATATAACTAGAAGCGAAAGATAATTTGAATTTTAACGAGTCCTGTCGCCTAGGTAATAAAAAATATATAAATAAAATTATATCTATGTAACTTACCTACTCACCTCGAACAGAATGGAGATTATTTTTAACTACTTAGTAAGTAAGTAAGTACTTATGTTTCCTACCTATTTTTAGGTAGGTTCTTGGGAACCGGATTTTATTGAAAAGTTAATCAAATTCATAATAATACAAAATACAATATTCTATTTAGAACGTACCGTTTTGAATAATAAAACATTTCATTTAACTTCAAATACAGTAGAAATCCCGAACGAAGGTTCCAAACATTAAATAAGTAAATATTAGCAACCCTAGAAGAGTCGGTATCAATAATCGAAATGGGGCCGAGCTGTCCTTTTGTAAATTTTCTATGTTGTGGTGAAAGGTAATTCGATACATTCCTTAGAGGGGATTTATAAGATATTCTTCCATAGAACTATGAAATCATTTGGTTTAAAATTATAAAGTTACCTTTGATTTTGCGAAATGTATGCTACTATAGTCAGTTGCATTAAATTAATGGCACCTACTCTGTTGTAAAAAATCATTACATCCAAATACGTACAAAAACACATTAATTTCTGGTCGGTTTCATCGGCTAACTGAAAATGTACAAGTCTACCATAAACTTTACAGGTTTTTATATTATTTATTATAAAAATATTTAGCTCAAAGCAACTGACTACTTAGGCCCGTCGTACATTTTGCAAAAAATCAAATGTCATAAAAAAAAATATTTTAGACCCATAGTTTTATAAAAGATGAAGTAATGTTGGAAATGGCCTCTCCTCTTTCCCTCCCTCCAGGGAATGTATCAAAAAGGCAACAGTTTCATTTCGCAGCACAATGTGTGTTCTAAATGAACTAAAGTTTTAGCTAAAAAGCTGAAGAAGATTTGCATTTAATTAAGTGCAGTTAATTTTTTCCTGTACTTACCTTTACCTACTTATTTTTTCGTTGTGGAGGGAGGTTTATAAGGGAAAGGAAGAGAGAACCATGTTACACACAGTTTTCAGTAGCCAATAGGAAATTACTCTTGGTCTATTCGTGAAATGGCACAAACCTTTCTGTGACGCTGGCCTCTGAGGACGCTGGCAAAAAGCTGCAGCATCCAAAGAAGAAAATAAATAAAAAGGCATCGTAAAAAGCATGGTAAAAGTTTCTAATATTGTTTGAAAACATTTAATTTTGCCGCCTTCCGCTCGATAAAGCTTTTTAAATGATCAACTTTGGATTCTCGGTTTTTAGCACTGAACGAGTCGATTCGATCTGAGTTAACTGAGTTATGGATGAGTTTGGCTCAGCTCTAGTAGCTGTCATTACATGTGTCATTTTTGAAACATTCACTCACTCAATTCAGTCATTTCATTCATTCATTAATTATTTTTTGTGTCAACAAGCGAAAACTGAAGCCACTGCTTTATGGATATTTATGCAAAATCGCTAAAGTTTTACGTGAAAATTACACAATCCCTGACTTATGCCGATAAATGAACCTTGATGCGACTGTGACAAGTAAATTTCGTTGAAAATGTGCGACAGTGACGATCCTGGCGACCATAGTCGGTCGGGCATGGACCTGACCGGGTTTCTTTTCGGGAATATCGATGAGAGAGGCCAACTGGAGGATGACGGGCTGCTAGATGACGAATCCAAGCGTATGCTGGCATCGCTGAACCGCCTTGGACTTGGCTCCATGCTGGATGAAGTACTGGACAAGGAAGAAATTTCAAAAGAAGATGAAGAGAAAGG
Source organism: Tuta absoluta (assembly GCA_027580185.1). Taxonomy (NCBI): domain Eukaryota; kingdom Metazoa; phylum Arthropoda; class Insecta; order Lepidoptera; family Gelechiidae; genus Tuta; species Tuta absoluta. The sequence goes on along the minus strand of JAQAHW010000016.1, from coordinate 8,593,800 downwards.
TCGGTCAGAGTATACTTTTTGGGCCTGTTTTTGCTACATAGGCTCGTCGTAGTATCGATTCTATTCGTTTGATTGTTTTGAAAATCATTATATGTGGGTTACTACAATAGTTTTAATAGGACATACATTTAGAAACTGAACATAATTTGTAGACAAGCATAGTAACTTAATGAGTCAAGCCTTACCAAGCAGTCTTGTATGGCCGCTTGTGGTACATGCACACTTGCTTTGTATTTAAAAATACTAAGAGACTTGCAGTTTCAGCTTCCTCTGTGTCTGTTTGGTTAATCCAGACTCACCTAGTGATCAGGAATGATTGTAGTCCAATGTTTGTTAAATCATATGATCCTTTTCATTTTCTTTTTACAGATTATAATCAAAAAAGTCCATCTGCTGTTGACTTCTTTGATATTGATGATGATGATGCTGCGGAGGACATAAAAGTAAGATTAGTGTTTTGGTAGCTTTTTACAATATTGATGTATGATATTTGGGTATCTATTTCTTTGTAGGCACTGCTAATGCTAAAATGATATAGAAAAAAACTATTTATTGAAATAAATAAATATCTTGGACAATTCACACAGCGCCATCTAGCCCCAAACTAAGCAAAGCTTGTACTATGGGGACTAGATAGCTGATAATAATACTTATATACTTTTGTTTTATCATATATATTATGTGTGGCTGGTTTTATTTGTGTGTGTTGCTACTAAATTGTTTTAATGGGACTTAAAATCATGTTTTTGTAATTCATGTTTGTTACTAATCTGTTTTGTTATGTGTGACCTTAGAGCAAGATAATGTATAATTTTTAACACCCATGAACAACTTGATTGAAGCCATTAAAAACTCATTGCAATCACATTAGCATGTCTGTGTATTCATCAGCTCTCACCAAGTCTCATTTTAAGTATTAGACTGGGTCTATCGTGATAGTATTTAGGTAAATATTAGTAATTTCAACCAGCGACCACAATACATGAAACTGTATTGAAACATCGGGACACAGGTAAATTACCAATATTTACCTAAAGACTATCGCAATAGACCCGGTCTAATACTTAAAATGAGTGAAAGTGATTGCAAGTGCTTAAAAAGTTCTCTCACCAAGTCTGATTGTGATGCATAATTTAACACTACATTTTGGTGATTCATTTAGTATTCTCATAATCATTCTCTTGCTCTGATGTGTTTAACTACATGTCTATAATCATTGTTATGCTGTTTGTCCATGCACTTGTTATTAACAAAATATAATTGTGTTAACACTAGGAGATAGAAACTTGCACAAATGGGGACGCTCAAGTACACAAAGTTGAACCAAACACTGACAAAGAAACAGACTCAGCGGAGACGGACAAAACTGAGACACAAGAACAGGAAAGTACTGATGTTAATACTAAAGTTGAAACAAAAGATACTGAAAGTGATTTTCCACAGAGTGAGACAGAAATAAAGGGGGAGGAAAAGAATTGGAATCAAAATGAAGATGAACAGGAGCAGAATCAGATGCGAACTGATGAAGGATATGAAGGGGACATGGAAGGAGACGGAGAACTCATGCCACCACCATCTGTACCGTAAGTTATTTTTATTTATCATTTCTTTTTAACCACAGTTTATTACAAAAAACAGTATTAAAAATTGTTTTACATGATAAAGTTTGTATCTTAGGAAGAATGGTCACAATGGAAACTTTAAGTCTAAAAGTGTTGGATAATACTTAAGTGTTGAATTTAAACAGTTTATGCTTTTGCTTACTTTTTGTATAAAGTAATATTCAGTTCTTAACTCAGTTTCATTCATACATTTTGTGAGATCCACAAACAATGTAGCTTATGCATATATTTTAGCTTTATCTCAATGAATTTTATGTACAAACAGGGGTCCAAAAGCAGATAAAGGAAAAGACAAAAGACTGGAAACACCGTTAGCTGCTATGCTTCCATCAAAATATGCCAATGTTGATGTCACAGAACTGTTTCCAGACTTCAGACCAGATAAGGTAAATCACATGTAGAATAGATGTTTGCAATATAGTTCTTTTATGAATATGTTTTTTCCGTTTCACAAATCATTGATCAGTCTTACCATGTCTTACTGCCTATATTTGTACCTGATCTGTCTCTTTAACAGCTCTATAGCTCCTCAGTGGTACGGCACTGTTCGCTATAGATCTTAGGTTCAAACCCCACTCTTTTGAAATATTTATTTCCGTCTGTGTGTGGGAGTGCCAGTGCCTTAACAGGCTTCTTTTGGGTGAGCTCGCTCCATCTTAGACTCTGTCTCTGTCCTATGACCCAGACTAGAGTCAAGAGCAAACCCATCATTAATAAAAAAAATATATATATATATTTTCCAATGATTATTTTCATCTATCCAGGTGCTCCTATTTTCTCGGCTATTCGGCCCGGGCAAACTATCCAGTTTACCTCAAATATGGCGCGGGGTGAAGAAGCGGCGTCGTCGCAAGCGCAGCGGCAGCACCAGCAGCGACACCCCGCCTCAGGCGCCTGATCAGCAAGAAGTGCAGTACGCCAGTGACGATGAAGACAAGTTCCTTAGGTAAATATATCTTTTATGTAAAGTAAACTGACTCAAATATAGCGCGGGGAATGGGGATATAAAGCGGCGTCGTCGTAAGAGCAGTGGTACAGTCAACTTCACGTACGGTTGGACACCAAACTGCCAATGTAAGTCATATGCGCGCGGCTAAGAACGGTTCCAAGTCCGAACTGTCTAAGCTTGACTGTACCAGCAGGGACACCCAGCTGCAGCCACCTGAACAGCAGGAGCTGCAATACGCTAGCGAGGGTGAAGGCAAGATCCTTTGGTAGATATATCAATACGTAATCTGACTCATTTATCTAAGTTCCTTAAGCTTTTCGTTTTGGTGCCACATACTTTACATATTTTACGAATTTTCATAACATTGCGGCAAAAACGGGTAAAAACTAGATAACGGGTATAAACTAGTTACTATTGTTGATCCTTATCACCAATATCATCTTATTTATTTTATTCTTTTCTCCACAGACCAATGGAAGAGAACCAGCAGTCGTCCCAGGACAATAATAACGGCGGCAACTCAGGCGACAAGTCAAACAGGCCGACGCCGGCGCACTGGCGGTTCGGCCCCGCGCAAGTCTGGTACGACATGCTCAACGTGCCCGACACTGGAGATGGATTTGACTACGGGTTCAAACTGAAGGTATGGGACCATCACCGTCGTTGTCTTGGTTCATAATGCCCTCAATTCGGAATATATAGCCCTCAATTCGGGATATATAGCCCTCAATTCGGGATATAAAGCCCTCAATTCGGGATGTAAATTCTCCTTACTTGCCTTAAATAAGTGCTGTCACTTTCCGTCAAATAGGTTTAGAAAAGGATAGGAGATATTTCAGTCGTGTCATGTATGCAAAATACGTGTTATCTGTCAAAATAAGGCGACGATCAAAACAATGGCGTCTAAATTGACTAGAAAAAGCGAAAAAACCATTGACGTTTTTAAAAATGACAGAACTTAGATATCTCCTATCCTTTTCTAAACCTATTTAACAGAAAGTGACAGCACTAATTTAAGGCAAGTAAGGAGAATTAATATCCCGTATTGAGGGCAAATTCTGTTAACTTACCTTGAATTAGTGCTGTCACAAAATATTACCTTGAATTAGTGCTGTCACAAAATAAAGGTAAAGGGCAAATTCTGTTAAATTACCTTGAATTAGTGCTGTCACAAAATATTACCTTGAATTAGTGCTGTCACAAAATAAAGGTAGAGGGCAAATTCTGTTAACTTACCTTGAATTAGTGCTGTCACAAAATATTACCTTGAATTAGTGCTGTCACAAAATAAAGGTAGAGGGCAAATTCTGTTAACTTACCTTGAATTAGTGCTGTCACAAAATAAAGGTAGATTAACAGGTCCGTCAAATAGGTTTAGAAAAGAATAGGAGATATCTAAGTCCAGTCATGTTTATAAATGTCAGTGGGTTCTTCGCAATTTCTAGGCGACTAAGCCATGGTTTTCATCGTCGCTATATTTTGACAGTAAACACGTACTTTGCGTCAAATTATAGGACATGACAGTCATGATAAACAAATCTCCTTCTCTACACCTATTTGACGGAAAGTGACAGCACTAGTTTAAGGTAAGTCAAGATAATTTATATGCCCCCCTTTCTGTGAAAATGCCTGTTTCTCAATATGACCATATATGTGTATGAGGCAGCCTACTCAGCCTATGCCGCAAAGGTTAACCTTTCAACTGCTGAAGACGCGAAGTCGCGTCATCGAAAAATACCCCGTTGACTGCGGTGACGCGGTACCGCGTCATTTTTACACAAGTAATTTATATAATTTTGATCCGTGTTTGGGCTGTTTATCCCATCCAAATTATTTTTGCCTCCAAGCTATTGAAATTACCAATCAGATAAGGCTGAACTCAAGCCACTTCATTGGTCAGCGACTCCATTATTTACATTTGTAAAACCGGTTTGGGCGAAGGAACATGTGAAAAGTTTTGTGTGTCTTTATCAGTGATTTTACGGAATTCAGCGCACAATCGGTTAAAAGTAGTTTTATGTGTATATTTTTTAGAAAATTAATTTATTTGAAATAATATTTTAATGAAAGGCCACTTTGAAAAGGGATATTTTGACAAAATCACATCAGGCAACTAATAAACCTCCACGTTACGACTGCCATATAAGTCATTGTAGCTATCAACTGGGACCGAAGGCTCTATGTGTGCTTCGAAGCACGGAACTTTGCTATACTATTTTTTCTGTTAATTCACAGGCGCCTTCACCCGAGCGCGAACAAGAGCCGAAACCGAAACCAGCGGAACCGGAAGAGGAGCAAGTGAGGGAAGAGAGAGATCAGGACAGTCCTGACAGCGGGTTCCCTGACGACGCATTCCTCATGGTGTCGCAGCTGCAGTGGGAGGATGACGTCATCTGGGACGGCAGCGAGATCAAACATAAGGTACTGTTAAAAGATCCTATTTAGTTTTTTTTTTGTATGGGCGCTCTGACTCTTTCTGTGTATCCTTTGGTTGGCCTGTAGAGAATGCCGCGTGGCATTAGGCCCGCCCTTTGAAGTGTGCAATAAAATAAAGTTTCATAAATAAAAAGACGTTCTTTTGCACTTGCGCCTTTTGCTTGTTGCAGGTAATTATATCATAAAATTCTTGTTCATGATTTCGTAAAGTATCATATTATTTTAGCCACAGCAAGTTCGCTGCTAGACATTTACAACAGGCGAAATGGCGAGAAACTTGGCTATGTAGTAACAGAAATTAAAAAAAATTATGATGCATTGTACGTCCTACGCTGTAAGAAGTGATGCCATTATCATATAATGTTTACATTTCTATGTTTGCAGGTTCTAGCTCGTTTGAACAGCAAAAGCAATGCTGCAGGCTGGGTGCCAACCTCAGTGAGTAGGACGGCACAACAGTTCTCTCATCCAAGACCACAACCGACTACTCCGCTACAAGCGAAACCAGCTACGTAAGCATGTTACATACACAAAAAAATCTACACTAAAATAATACATACACATTTCACGCATATAATCCCTTGCGGGGAAGGCAAAGCGCAAATAGCCGCAAAAACCGGACATTTACGCAACGTCTGACAAAAATTTGAGGGTCATTCGGAAAACTGTATATCGCCATAGTGACAGGTTGTCAGCCCATCGCCTTAAATTGCAATACACACGCTCGAGTCCCTTAGTCGACTCTTACGACTCCCAATGGAAAGAAATGGGGTGATGCTATTCTATGTCGACATCACACGGCATTCTAAAACGGCATCACATGGCGTGGCACAATATGTTTCTTTTACCACAAACAGAATTTAGGGTTCCCACATAAATTTAACTATGAATTCAGCATCGAGTTTCAACGGCCGATGTGGCGTAGTGGTAGTGCGACTGTGCTATGCAAAGGTCTCGGGTTAGATGCTCGGTGGGGCGCTCACAAAGTGGATATTTATAATTTTGTGATTTTGTTCCCAGAGTGAACCACCTGATTGTCCTAAAAGAAAGTTGGTTCCGTGCTTCGGAGAGCACGTTGAGCATAAAAATCCATATAAAGCATATTTTGTTTTATGACGTGTTTGGTATTATTTCAGGTCTACAACCAACGCAACTTCATCAACCCCAGGTGGACCCACAAACGATGGAGAAGACAACACCTGGTACAGCATATTTCCCGTTGAAAACGAGGAGTTGGTCTACGGGACCTGGGAGGACGAAGTTATATGGGACGCGGAAAATATGAAACAGATTCCGAAACCGAAAATATTGACACTGGATCCTAATGATGAAAACATCATACTCGGGGTTCCTGATGATGTTGATCCTTCAAAGATTACTAGAGGTAAGGTCCTGAAATCTAGTTATTCTTGGGAATTTTGTATGATAAATCGGACTTTCATACCGGGTTCTCTTCTTGGAAATTTTAGACCCGTTCTAAAATTTAATCTATACAAATAATACGAACCAGCGCAATGGAGTACAAGATAAATGTAACGTCCATTCCTTACTTCATTTTTTTTTTCCTAATTAAATGAAATTTTTAGAATGCTTGTGTCAAACTATTATCAGTGATAAACAGACACTCTCATTCTAATGACCCCAATTATACAACAGTTGCATACACTTATACTATTACAGAATGCATAAAGCAGTTCTTGGTACAACTGTTTTCTAATTCATAATTCGAATATTATGAGACGAGTGTAGATAAAAGCTTAAAATAGTAGTTTATGCAACTGTCATATAATGGGGGTCATTAGAATGCGAGTGTCTGTTTATCACACGAGGCGTAGCCGAGTGTGATAATAGATTGACACGAGCATTCTAATGCCTAATTATATGCAGTTGCATACACTATTTTATCTACACTCTAAAAAATTTACTCAGTTGAACACTTTTCCAAACGTCCGCACCGGCGATTGCAAGGCCCGATACATGGTCAAATTCAATACGAGAACGTAATATGGCTTGATATGAATTTTTGAAGATTCTTTACTAACAGTTGTTTAGATGTCGAGTCTCAACAGCAAATAACTAAACAACTGAACAACAACTGAACAACACTGAACAACGTTGGAATAACATCTGAACAACAACTAAACAACAACTGAACAACATCTGAACAACATCTGAACAACATCTCAACAACAACACAACAAAAACCTATTAAAACAACTGAACAACATCCGAAAAATTACCGTACAACAACAACTGTCAGGTGCGGCGGAAGATAGCGATTTGAGTATTGGAAAAAAAAACTTCGTTTCATTACTCAACTTTATCGTATTAAGAATTTTCTCATTAAGACATTACGCTTCTGTAATTTATAGAAAACCCTAGTTTTTATAGGCAGAATGCATAAAGTAGGTCATTATGCATCTGTTTTCGAATTCATAATTCGAACATTATGAGACGAGTTTAGATAAAAGCTTAAAAAAATAATAATAAGAAGTTTCGTCAAGGTTGGTTTATTGATTCCATTCTTTCTCAGAGCGAGGGCCAGCACCAAAAGTGAAGATCCCGCATCCTCACGTGAAGAAATCAAAGATCCTGCTCGGCAAGGCCGGCGTCATTAACGTGCTGCAGGAAGACGCGCCGCCGCCGCCGCCCAAGTCGCCCGATAGAGATCCCTTCAATATATCTAACGATGTGTAAGTAAATGAAAATAAGGAATTGAATAAATAGTTATATATAAGGTGTAAAAAAATTAGCTAAGAATATTTTAAGGGGTGAACCAGTACGTGAAACTGAACAACTTTCCCCAAGGAACATAGGTCGAAATATGAAACAAATATTTGACCCTCCCATACTTAGTGTGTTACCCGGCCGGGATAATTTGTATGGGAGGGTCAATTTTTTTTTTCATATTTCGACCTATGTTCCTTGGGGAAAGTTGTTCAGTTTCACGTACTGGTTCACCCCTTAAAATATTCTCAGCTAATTTTTTTACACCATGTATATATGTGTATTTTTATTTTTAGTCATATATTTATCTGATTTGTGTTTTGATCATGATAAAATTATATGTAAACTGTTATATGTGCACGTATTATCCGTATATCCTTAATCTACTCACGCTTCTTTAGGTCTGCTGGAAGAAATTTCTTTAGAAATAAACAGTACCTGTTGTACCATTTTTCCATATGTTCTATGTTTTTGTATTTTCTTGTGTCCAATAAATTGTTAAATAAATAAATAATAAAATGTCATCGTCCGCCGGTACTTGAACCCGGGACCGTGGGATACCGTCCCACTGCTCTGCCAACTGAGCTACCGGCGCCCCGACTGACCCTTGCCAATTTTTCAATTTCTTGGTACTCGTCTCGAAGCGATGTACAAGCGACATCTAGTATAAGTTATTGTAACGATTCATTCATTTCATTCATTTATGAAAATAATATAGCACTGTGAGTGCATAATAAAATCGATGTGTAAGTAGTGTGATGCCGGCTAAGAATAGCATGGCCCCATTTCTTACCCATGGGTATCGTAAAAGGCGACTAAGGGACTCGCGGGTTAGATGTGTATTGCAGTCTTAGGCGATGGGCTGACAACCTGTCACTATAGTGATACACAGTTGTCTGATTGACCCTCAAACTTTTGTCGGACGTGGTGATAATATCCGTTTTACGGCCGTTAACGCTCTGTCTACCCCGCAAAGGATTATATGTGTGATATGTGTATGTATGTGTAAGTAGCAATTTCATTGAGATGTAGGTTTACGCGACTTACTTGCTAATTAGTTTCGGCTGCTTAAACCGCGTAAACCTACATCATGAGTGATACTTGTTCGTTCATTAATAAAATAGCAATTTAATCTATATAGGCAAAATGGAGGGTTTCAGGTGGTGTCGGGAAAAGCGTAGCTACCCCGCCTGGCCGGGTGTTGTGGCCAGGGGACCGACTGGTCCACCTGGATAGATTTCGAAGTTGTATATATGCGTTGGGCGGTGAAACACTTCGATACCGCGATTCAGGCTCTTTGTTCTGTTACGTGGCGCCATCTTGCAGATATGTTGGAACTTCTGTTGCGTCTTGCTTGCTCGTGAACCACTTTGAGTGAGCTTCATGTCGTAGCTCCCAGAGGTCGCTACAAACTCGTGAGAATGATGATGATTATCTCATCACATTTTTTTGTGGTGCAATAAAGAAATTAGTCTTGAAATTATAATACACAAATGATTGCCATTGAAGTTGAACGATTTTGTACAAATTAGTTAAAAAATGTTTGGAATATTGTCACGTAGTAAACAGCAAGATATTATTGTCATCATGTTATAAATTTATTGTGCACGCATATCGGTTTACATAAACTTCCACCTTATTTTACCTGATGGTAATAGAATAAGCATAACGTTACATAGAAATCATCATATGAAATGTTCACCCTCTTTCCCAGTTACTACCAACCAAAATCCCAAAACCCGCGTCTGAAAGTGGGCGGTGGCCAGCTGATTCAACACAGCACTCCAGTCGTAGAACTAAGGGCTCCGTTCATACAAACACATATGGGCCCTGCGAGGCTTAGGGCCTTCCACAGGCCCGCTATGAGGAAACTGTCCTACGGGCCCTTGGCGGCCGCTGGGCCGCATCCGGTGCAGCCGTTGATCAAGCACATTAGAAAGAAGGCTAAGGTCAGTGAGAATAACATCAATATTTCAGTGATACATGTCAGTTTGTTTTTAGGATTACATAAGCTAGGTGTTGCCCCCATTACTTAAAAATGCATAACTCGATGTGAACCGTCATTTATCGAAAATTCTCTTCTGATAGATTAGAGTATAGGTACTTAAGTACTTAAGTATGTGTGATGTGTATTGCAATTTTAGGCGATGAGCTGACACTATAGTGATACACAGTTATCTGATTGATCCTCAAACTTTTGTCAGACGTGGTGTGAATATCCGTTTTACGGCCGTTAACGCTCTGCCTTATACGTAAGGGATAAAGGTGTGATTTATGTATGTACTTAAGTTTATTTACAGAACGTCTTATTTGTAAAAAATATCAAGGAGGTAGTTACAGGTAGCGAAAGTGCTAAAGTCGCCACTATTATATAGCAATTTCTCTATCTCTCTAAAGCGACACTGCTATTATTTATACATATATACACATACACATATCACGCCTATAATCCCTTGCGGGGTAGGCAGAGCGTAAACAGCCGCAAAAAACGGCCATTTACACCACGTCTGACAAATGTTTGAGGGTAATTTGGAATATTGTGTATCGCTATAGTGACAAGTTGTCAGCCCATCGCCTTAAAATTGCAATTCACACCCTCGAGTCCCTTCGATTATTTATACAACATTTTGTAAATAAGCTTCAGCATCTGTACTTCAATTTGACAGAAGCGTATTATCGATAAATTAAGCTTTCATTGGTTTATAAATTTTTAAGTGACGGCATAACTTAGCCTATGCAATGTAATCTCCATAATAAAAACACTAAAAAAAGACCAAATAAAACGCAATAAACCATACCATCTTCTTCTTCTCTTTCTTCGAAAAAGAATAAACCATACCATACCGCAGTTCAATACTTACATAGCTATACATTTGTCTTCACAGCAACGCGAAGCCGAGCGTCTCGCGTCCGGTGGTGGAGACGTGTTCTTCATGAGATCCCCTGAAGACCTGAGCGGAAGGGACGGTGAGCTGATCCTAGTGGAGTTCTGTGAGGAACATCCGCCGCTCATCAGCCAGGTCGGCATGTGCACCAAGATCAAGAATTACTACAAACGTACCGCTGCCAAGGTTCGTATTCATATTGAGAACGGCCTTTGAAACGATTATATATTTATTTAACTTGCAATAAATTGACATAGGCGGACTTAATGCCGAGAGCATTATATTCCAGTCCACCTTAGGGCATGTGCATAATTCTATTGTGTAAAACGTAATTTCGCCTTTACAACCATTGTGATGTGGTTTAAAATTTCAGCAGTGTATTTTGTTTTCCCACACTAATATTGAATGAATAAAGAAACAATGCTTGATTAATAGGCGTCCGCAGTTTAGGACTGTTTAATAGGTATATGGCGGCCGATGTGGCGCAGTGGTAGTGCAACTGCCTGCGACGCAAAGGTTCCGGGTTCGATTCTCGGTGGGACACTCACAAAGTTGATATTTATCACTTTGTGAATTTGTTCCCAGTCTGATTGTCACCTGATTGTCCGAAAAGAAAGATGGTTCCGTCGGTCCCGGTTGCTGTCTATGATTACTTAGACGGCGGTCGTTACACAACCACGTCAGAGGCCTACTACTAGTAGTAGGCGGTTGATAAACTCTGGCACCAGGGTTCATCGAGTCGCTGGGCGACTCGGTGTCCCACACGAAGAGAGGGAATAGGTATTTTTTCTTGTACTAATAAAGCGTAGTGTTAGACCCCAGATGTTAGACGTTAGATGCCGAGGATGTGCCGTATGATGTCGGCTCACAATAGCATCACCCCATATCTTTCCCGTGGGTGTCGTTAGAATCGACTAAGGAACTCGAGGTTTTCATGTGAATTGCAATTTTAGGCGATGGGCTGACCTGATTTTCTAAATGAGGGCGTTTTCGCTTTGCCTACCCCGAAAGGGTTAAAAGCGTGATATATGTATGTAAGTAAGCATCGATGAGATGGACCGATGACTTAAACTTAAAGAGGGCAGCTGGTAGCGACTGGATGGATGGATCTGCTATGATGATGATTTGAATTAAATTACTGTCTTTTCCCAGGACGAAGGACCGAAGCCATTGAAATACGGTGAAATAGCGTATGCGCATACATCGCCGTTCCTCGGCATACTGCCGCCCGGCGCCACGCAGCCCGTACTGGAGAACAACATGTACCGCGCGCCCATCTACGAGCACACCATACAACCGACCGACTTCCTTATTATTAGAACTAGGTAAGTCACCATAGCGTAGATTGTATGCTCATAATAGCACGTCCACGCTATGCTCCTGCTGCTGTCGTGATTATTGCGCGGATCTACCGCGGAAGTGTCAACGTGAGCACAGTATAATTAATAGTACTAGCGTACAGTATGGTCACTCCCTGCCTCCCCCTACAAGCGCCGCCCACCCGCGCTCGGAGGACGCTCAGACACCGGCTAGCAAGGACGCGACAACGAAGGTCATTTCATACTGCCGCACATTGCATTCCCGATTCGCGAACGCAAAATGGCGGCAACCCTGACATGTTGTCTCACACACACAAGCATGGTCCGCGTTCACCTACGCGAGCTTAGACTGTGTGCGTAGCAACGCGTTTGATTCATACATTTGAGCACCAGTGTCCGAGGTGTGACGTGAGTGAGTGTTCACACACTGCCTTCATACTCTTCTCGCAGTCATACGCTTAGGCGAGATAGCAATACAATCTATTCACGTTCGTGCTGCCGGTGCCGCACTTAACGGGCCTACTTCCATGAAGTGAGGTGAAAACGAGCTACGAGAATGCATTTTATGCATAATCTAAGGCACATCACTGTCAACAAAATTTTGTTTTTTAATCTTCAAGATATGAGGAATACGCCAGGGCAGCGCAAAATCTCATTTTATATTTAATTACGGAGAAATTAAAATTTGAAGTTACCTCTATTTTTCGGTGATGAAGCGTGGCGTAAGAGATTTCCTCCGCCAGTGCTAATCGAACTGTATTGATCTTAGTATGATTATTAATGGCAATTTCACGTTGAACCCGCCCGGGCGGTTATTTTTTGACAAAACGTCTTAGTTATTATGAAATTTAGCAAAACACTTACTGTTTCCGGCTGATTTCCTTGGGAATAAAAGGTTTTTGTTTTGATGTGTGTCCTCTGCTGTCAAAACTGACGTGGAATTGATCATAGATAAACGGAATATGATGCAGACGCGACACACACTACATTTGTTCGATATTTTGACCGTGAAAAATTATTGTAGCTAGAATTTTGCCGTAAAATATATCAACTATCTACAACAACGGCATTCTATCCGCTATGGATAATTTTGCCAATGTCAATACTACGTTGATTGATACATCGAACGAAACGCAAAATATGAACCGATTAGACGTAGGTATTAAAAAAAAAATTACGATCAAATAATAGGATGACGTGGTTGTTAGTGCAGATTAGTATGAAGTAGTAAGGTTCGATTTATATGCAACACTAGACGGCGGCACAAAAGCAGTTTTTTAACCGCGGCGGAAATTTTTAATTGTAAATATGGAGCGCTGCGCATACGGTCACCACCAACCACAGTTTTAGGATACATACATACATACATATATCACGCCCATAATCCCCTGCGGGGTAGGCAGAGCGTAAACAGCCGCATAAAACGGACATTTACGCCACGTCTGACAAATATTTGAGGGTTATTCGGAAAATTATGTTTGTTTGTTTTAGGATAAACAGTTTTAGGATAAATTATAAGAAAGCAAGGATAATAATTATGTACATGTACTTACGTACATACATACATACATACACATATCACGCCCATATCTCTTGCAACTAGTGCGTACCTAGTATACAAAAGTATTATTTATGTTGTAAAAGATTTTTGTCAGATTTCAGTTCAAGAGTGGGATCAATTGATTCGGGAGGTTTTTAGTGTTATGGGGTAGAAGGGTTCTAGAGTGGCACTGGGTCAAGATGTTCATGCTAGGGTAACACTGGGTTGAAAGGTTCTAGACTTATACCTAGCTGGAAAGTCCTAGAGTGTCACAGAACAAAATGCCAATACTAATGTTAAAATTTCGGGAAGGTCGAGAGTATCATTATATTAAAGGTTGTGGTCACCCTGGTTCGTTGGTAACACCGAAATATACCAAACATTGTATAGGGCTAATTGGTTTTTGCTATTTATATTTTGAACTATCTATGTATACTGATTTATGCAATAAACGTTTAAAATTTAAATTTAAATTTAACAGTATTAGTTGCGCTTAAGGTGCACGCAATGACGAAAATGACAAAGAAATATCCAAAAAAAGTTTTTTAATGTCGAAGTTCGCAATAAAATGTACAATACCAGGATGGACAAAAACGAAACAAAAATATGTTCGCGCAAAGTGCGTAACATGATACTGGCCACTTGCATTTTTAAACCTGAACTAATAAGTTGGCTTTATTTAGTTTAATGACTTTGCTTCTTCTGTAATAACGTTAAACTAAAAAGTTGTAAATATGATTTGAGATGTTATGAAGATAAGTGTTTTGTGAACTGATTAAGCCCTTATTTTTAGATGAATTCTTTTCATGTACTGAAAGTGTAAGAATAACAAACAAACAGACAGTACAGTTTATAGAGTTCATAATTAATATGGATACTATGCGTTCAGCTAAGTCTTGGCGAATGGTTCAGCTTATTTCAATATATGGTCCTTATAATATAATGTAGGTTAATATTCCTTCCAAGTTATAATATCAACTTTGTGAGTAGTCCACCGAGAATCGAACCCGGAACCTTTGCGCCGCAGGCAGTCGCACTACCATTGGTCGTCAAGTATTGTATCAGTACCAGTTAGACTAACATTATATGAAATGGTGACACCTCTATAATATACTCTTTGACATGACTTCCGAATTTCATTTGAATTTCGTTCCTTCCGGCGAAGTAGGACTCTTAAAGCCGACATTCGAGTGAGCACGGGAAGTGGCAGCGGCATGACGAGTAGCAGTGCGAGTAACCTGTTTACATATTCACGCTGCCCAATTCCTTTACTATTTCCCCCGCCCATATTGGCATTGTGTGAACGTGACATAACACATTTAAACAATTCGACGGCGGCCGCACTTGAACCAGAAATCGAAGAATACTGCTGAGCTACCCGACTCTAGGCCATATTCTCAGTCTCAGGCTCATCTCAAAGTTACGATAGCTTGTACCACCAAAAACACGATTGCTATTTTTATTTATTTAAATACTATGGCACGGGAAAACAAAAAGCCAATACAACACTTTTCCTTACATAATTCTTGCTTAATGCAGCAGCTCAATACACATCATCATATTTTAACCGTCTCTGCTAAGTTGTAATAGTACATTGTTGTCGAGGTATGGAAAATAAGACTTTGCTGGACGAGTATAGTTTGAGTACAAGGCTCAGACGGCGGCTAAAAAGCTGGGCGTCCTGAATAGAGTGAAGCGATACTTTACGCCTGGACAGCTTTTAACTCTTTACAAAGCACAAGTCCGATCCTGCATGGAGTATTGCAGTCACCTTTGGGATGGCTCAGCCAAATACCAACTTGCCGCTCTTGACTCGGTGGAACGCAGGGCCAAGAGGCTCATAGGCGACATAAAACTGGTGGACACCAAGCTACATAGCCTGGCTCATCGCCGCAAGGTTGCCTGCTTGTCGGTATTTTATAGATTGTACTTCGGAGAGTGTGCTCAAGAGCTTCACGACCTTGTTCCACCAGCTCCCTTCTACCATCGGACATCCAGACGCACCGCCGGATACCATCCGTACCTGGTAGCCATTCCACCAATTCGGACTAAGCGCTTCCAGTCATCATTTATAATGCGCACTGCTAAAGAGTGGAATTTACTACCTGCGTCTGTGTTTCCAAAAGCATGCAACCCTAATCTCTTCAAAGTAAGAGTGAACAGGCTTCTTCTGGGTGAGCTCGCTCCATCTTAGACTCTGTCTCTGTCCTATGACCTAGACTAGAGTCAAGAGCAAACCCATCATTAATAAAAAAAAAAAAATTACAATTTTCCCACCAATTGTAATTTTTTAAAATAAATTCGCCTGTAAGGCACAGTATTACGTAATATTCAGCCATACTAAATGTTTAGTTCATTCTTTTCTTTTTTAAATCTGGACAGGCAAGGGTCTTCACATCATACAGCCTCGTCTTTAGTTACCTGTTTCATACAAAATTACGTTCCGTTTCTATGAGAGTCATCGAGATAATTTTGAAATCAAATTATGTGGGTTTAGCGTATAACGAATTTATCTTAATGGACACCAGCAAAGGATTTCCATACAACTTTGCTGGCGTGATCTGAGACGTGACAAACAATGTGAAACTTCGCGGTTTCTTTTTTTGAAAGAAATGAACACATTTCCTAGCATGTTTGAGAAAACTATTATTATTTTGTTTCAGACAAGCATATTACATTCGCGAGGTGGATGCGTTATTTGTCGCTGGTCAAGAGTGTCCGTTGTATGAGGTGCCTGGTCCTAACTCCAAAAGAGCCAATAATTTTGTCAGAGATTTCCTGCAGGTGATTATTTTATGTCATTTTCTATTTATTCTGCAATTATTCAATCTTTTGAACTGTGAAACGTCAACCGCTGGACATAGGCTTACAAGCTCGTTTGTTAATACTTACAAGGTCGATGGTTCACCACCCGGTAAGAGGCCGTCCCACCCTTCGCTTTCCGTTGAGTAGTCGCAACTCCAAAAACTGTAAATAGTAACAGTTTAAAATCCTAAAAACGTGACTGTCCACTCGTTTATCCCTTTACACCAGTAATACAGAAAAAAATGCAGAATCACTCAGCTGAGTACTTAATATAATATTTATGAAAATTGCAATTCCTTTTGACCCTCTACTATATCCGTTAGTTTGTTGACCAATTGTTTATTTTTCAGGTATACATCTACAGATTGTTCTGGAGATCTCGCGACAACCCGCGTCGAATAAAGATGGACGACATAAAGAGGGCTTTCCCATCGCATTCTGAGAGTTCTATTAGAAAGCGATTGAAGCTCTGCGCCGATTTCAAACGAACTGGATTGGATTCTAATTGGTAAGTGGACGTGTTTGTTGGAAATGTAACTGGGAATATAAAATGACACTGCCATAAGTATTAACTTGTCATAAGTCAATCCTAAATGTTTCGTGCAGTATTTCTACAGCATAAATATCACATGAAAGTTAATAAAAATTTTACTTCAGATTTACAGTACATTTATGCCTGACTTTCAACATTCAAGTTTATTTATTGAAACATAATTCAGACTTTGTAATGAATGTTGGCTTCCTTTGTGAAATATCAACAGTAGAATTGTTTTGTCACACCATTTTTAATACAATGTCGGCAATTATGTCAGAGTCTATGCGGAAAATAAACAGTGTGAGATTTAGGAGCACCTCTGTGCCTCAGTATGAAAAATGCCATAGCAACCTATTCAAAAATGTTTAGTTCACTTTTTGCCCACGCCTATTCTCTTTCCGCATAAACTTTACTTCAACTGTTTTAACCCCTCGTATGGTCTGTCCCGTATCCGCGCCGCCCTCACTAAGTAGTCTCGGATACGGGACACGGTCAGCTTTTACACCAATATTACATTAAAGAAGCTGTGTTTTTCAAGGTGGGTCATAAAACCAGACTTCCGTCTCCCGTCGGAAGAGGAAATCCGAGCAATGGTGTCGCCCGAGCAATGCTGCGCTTACTTCAGCATGGCGGCGGCTGAACAAAGGCTCAAGGACGCGGGCTACGGAGAGAAGTTCATATTCACACCGCAGGAGGATGACGACGAAGAGTTGCAGCTGAAAATGGATGATGAGGTCAGTTTAAGAATATAAAAAGTAAAATATTACACGCGTAAAATGTTAAACAGCCCAATAGCTTTTGTATTGATTGCATTTTTAATTTTGAATGCGTACGAACTACTTGATTCGCCGTACTCATGGACATAACTGAACAATTTTTTTACAGGCCTTGTTTGACGAACCCTTATTACACTAAATCTTATCGCCTGGTTCGTATGGTAAAACTCATCACTTTCGAATAAACGCTATCATCCAACTTAATCAAAAATCACTTGTTTCAGGTTAAAGTAGCCCCATGGAACACAACTCGAGCTTACATTCAAGCTATGCGCGGGAAATGTCTCCTCCAACTGACCGGCCCGGCCGACCCAACAGGTTGTGGCGAAGGTTTCTCATACGTCAGAGTCCCGAACAAACCCACGCAGCAACCAAACGAGGAACAGCAACCCAAGAGAACGGTCACTGGTACTGACGCTGATTTGAGAAGACTGAGTTTGAATAATGCCAAAGCGTTGTTGAGAAAGTTCGGTGTACCTGAAGAAGAGGTAAGATGTTTTTCAATTATTGTCCGATCCTACCGACTGCGCCAACACGGCGTTACTTTTCCAGGTGAATGTTTCAAGCAGTTTTAAAATACTTATCATAATGTTTCAGATCAAAAAGCTGTCACGTTGGGAAGTTATCGATGTCGTCAGAACGTTGTCTACAGAAAAAGCGAAGGCGGGAGAAGAAGGCATGACAAAGTTCTCCAGAGGAAACAGATTCTCCATCGCTGAACATCAAGAGAGGTTAGTTAATTCGCAGGTATATAATGAATGATCCTTATTGTTAAAATAATGCTCGCGGGTCAAATCAGACTACGACGCGAAGTAACTTAAATATTCTTGAAGATAAATAAATAAATATCCTGAAAAATTCACAAAGCGCCATCTAGACCTAAACTAAGCTAAGGTTGTATTATGGAAACTAGATAACTTTTTTGTAAATAAATACATATTTATTATACATAGAATGACTTAACAAATATTAGTGTTTTGTGGGGATCCAACTCACGACCCTCGGCGTAACAGACAGGGGCAGGTGACAGACGGCGTACTATTCGTTAAGCCATCGGGCCAGTCAAGATGTCTGTCCTATCGTTATATGTTTGAGAAAGTGAGGTGTACCGTGATGCATTCCGAAACCACACGCACCTGCGCCGAAACTCATCCTGTAGCAGAAATGTTATCTGAACATCGTCGATGTTCATCTTATTTATTTATTTATACTTTATTGCACATCGTACAAAAGGCGGGCCTAATGCCAGACGGCATTCTCTACCGGCCAACCAGAAGGTAAACAGAGAGAGAAAGAAGCGGGTGCACTAATGAGAAAATAACACTAAGGAAAACAACATGTCAAAACGACTATCAAAATAAATACCTACCAATACATAGTTATTACACATAAAAATATACTTACACAAATACTTATACCAATAAATAATACTCAAACTTACATACATACTCAAATTTAAACAGAAATAAAATCATACTATAAAAAACAAACATACAACTGGCTCCATCTATCTTCAAATGCAAAAAAAGTTTCACTAGCGTACACACATAAAAAAAAGAAACATAACCTCAAAAATACGTGGCACATTACCACAAACCAGCACAAAACGAAAGTTAACTTAAAAAACAGAAAGTCGTCCCTAACTATGATGAAGAAGTCGCTTAAAGTGTTCGTAAACTAATTTCCTGAAAACCATTCGACTATCTTACTGGTCGCTTTCTTTTCTCTCCCTCGAAGTGGCGGTTGTTTCTGCTAACTAACATCCTAACTATTTATTAAATCTTCAGGTACAAAGAAGAATGCCAACGTATCTTCGAGCTCCAAAACCGTGTACTGCAAAGCACAGAAGTGCTCAGTACAGACGAAGCCGAAAGTTCAGCCAGTGAAGAGTCAGATATTGACGAAATGGCCAAGAATATCGAAAACATGCTGGCTAATAAGAAGACTACGGAACAGGTATTGTTTAAAAACGTTTTTGGTACTTTCTATAATAATAATTATGTGTTCTTCTTTGTATGCACTTGAAATATTCAGAACAGTGCTGAGTCTAAAGTCCATATTTTCTATTTATTTATATTACAAGGCTTTATTTATTAACTTGAAAATATCTGCTGATGCTAATCTGCGCCGAAGATTTTGGTCCTTATCCACCCACATTAAAAACCTATGAAATTGTTGAACATTTATTTCGTGTATAATTAACATTTGTATTGACAATTTTATTTCAGTTATCAATGGAAAGAGAAGAAGCAGAAAGGGCGGAGCTAAGGAAAATGATTCTCGGACAACACGAAAAGAAACCACAGATCAACCAGCAAGACAATTCTATGTCAAATCAAGGTAAGAAAGTCTTTAAAACCGCATTTATTTAAAGGAATTTACAGTACGGAAACGAGACGCAAACATTCGAAAATTTGTGAGTCTATTTAATTTTGTAAACTTTTAAAAACGAGACAGAATGATGCTTTTCCGAAAAGACCCATTTCCAAGAAAACTGTTGATATATTTTAGGTTTTATTGTCTAGGAAATGCTATGAAGGAGTTTAGAAAACTTGTTTTTTTTTTCTACCGCGGGCAGGATTTGCAGTTAGACTTTCGCCATCACTAGCGGCTACGCCTCTTCCATCTGGGCTACCGCAACTCGTTCCTTGCCCGCGAATTTCGCAATCGCGAATATCATAATGCTATGAAAGATTTTAAAATTGTATATTATTTTAATAGGTCGCGTATTACGCATAGTTCGTACTTTTCGAAACGCATCAGGACAGCGGTACACTCGCGTGGAGATAGTACGCAAGCCGGCAGTCATAGAGGCGTATACAAAGATACGTTCCACCAAAGATGACGCATTCATTAGGCAGTTCGCGACCATGGATGAGACGCAGAAAGAAGAGATGAAGAGAGAAAAGAGGAGGATTCAGGTTGGTGATATGTTATTTAGCCATCCGTTATAGAAGCACACATAAAGATACGTTACATCAAAATATTTGGAAAGGCAGTTCGCGACTATCGGGTGCCGGGGGGTAAGACACAGTGTACCGAAAACTTTGCAGGCACGATCAGACCATGAAACTAAAAATCTTTTTCTATAGAGGATATGTTAGTAAACGAGAAAAAAATCGACGTCTCATACAAAATATCGATCACCTGGCTGACTTTCCATGGAACCTCGAAAAAAAAAATACATTTCCTAATGATTTTCTCTTGTTGATGAAGATTGAAGATTACATTCTTTTCATTTTCTTATATACCTACATATACACATTACGCCTTTGTGCTTTGCAGCAGCAGAGTCGAAAGAATTAAAAATTGTGTATCATTATATTACTAGTGACAGGTTGTCAGCCAAATTGTAATACACATGAAACCATCGAGTCGTATAGTATTCCAACAGCTGCGGGCAAGAAATGAGGTTATGCTGTTATATTTGACAAATTCAGCAAAATTAGTTTCAGAATTATTTATTTTTGGTTTATTTTCAACAGGAACAACTGAGACGTATCAAGAGAAATCAGGAGAGAGAAAGACTAGCTGGCAACGTGACTGTACCTGCTGCCTTCCCTGGAAGCGACTGTAAGTATGACTATTTTAATTTCCATAGCTTTGTCTATTTATTAAAAACGTGTGTGAACATGATTCAATAGCCGCTTCCAGACAGAAGCGCTGCAAACGGGCTGGTTAAGCAAGTTCGTTTGGATAAGATGACAGAGAGAGGCTACCTCGCCCGAACAGCGCGAGTCATTTGACAGATAAAACAAAATGGCGCCGTACGACAGAACCACTCTGCTAAGAGAGCACCGACTTAGAAGAAGAAGAATTTATCTACACTTAGGCTTTGACAAACTGAGACAAAAGCGGTCACGCAATACGAAAGTACAGGCAGATAAAGTGGCATTGCCTTGCACCCAGTTGTTGGAGCTTGGAAAGAAGGGGGTTCTTTCGAAATTGAGTCTACGAGCGTGCTGACGAACCCTGGTGTCGGTGTTTTTGAACAGCCTAATACTACTAGTAGGCCATTGACATGGTCACTCAAAGCCTCATGGTTACATTCCCACATATCCGCAAAACTGCAAGCTGGGCACCGTACTACGACAGATTTTCGCTATCATCACACATTTTTCTTCGATTGCAGCTATGAGTTCGGCCCCAGATGTAATGATTACGTCACCAATGATACCTCTCGGCCAGATCAAACAAGAGCCGGGTGAATACACCCCGTCACGGCGTCGAGCCAAACTTAAACCAGACCTTAAACTCAAGGTAATATAGTATGATTTTCATGACTACACTAATGTATTTTTTTATTTTATATTAATTCATGTTTATAGTTACTAAATTGGTCTCAATTCAGGTGAATATTCTATTCTTACTTTTAGGAGCTATCATAGCTTCGATTTCCTTTTCTCTTTTTGTCCTAATTTCTGTTATGAAAGAAGAAGAAATGGAATAAATATTCCCCTGAATTGAAGACATTATAAAAATCAAAGTTTATTTTAGGATCCAGTCCCCATGGTGTGATGCCTGAATCCTGAATGCTTGTAGGAGTCTAACATAGGGCATGATAACATTATAGTTTTGTTGATATAACAATTTTTTATTTTAACAGTACGGACAATACAGAAATGCTATCGGCCAAAACTCTAGTTTAGTACAGGGCGGTATCAAAGTGACAAGATCGTACGCCGTATGTATATGACTCTAATATGAATAGTTTTATTGTATCGTCTTATCACGAGATGGGGGCGTTTTATGCGCAACAAATATTGGTAAATTAATAGGCACGCACTGCGTAATGTGCAGCAATAAATGGCGACACAAAAACATTTGAACAGTATGTACAGGCCACGAGTGAAGATGTTGGAGTGCAAAGTGGGAGAAGGCAATGGAGGAATAAAACGTAACGTGTTAATTGCTCACTGTTCTTTATTTAAGGCCCACAGCAAATAGCTAAATGTCCGATTGGACAATATAAAGGAGTGGGGAAGGGCAAAATGTGCCATATCAGGTGTAAACACTAGTGTTGAAACGGTGGTTCTACTCGGTGGTTCTTGTGGTTCTAGAGGTATTAAAAAAAGCTTTATTATCATAATTTGTTACATAATAGTGTTGAGTCTTCCCAGTAAGTAATTAGATACTTGTGTTGGAAATGACTCGCCTCATCCTATTCGTCATAACAAAGCTGTAGGTATGTTAACTACTAATACAAACTTAATTAACACGTGTCTGAAAGGTATATGTCGCCGAGTATCTGCTGCACATAACGCATTGCGTATTAACTGTTGAACAATTTGCTGCGCATTATCGTCACCCGTGAGATGCCCTTTGTGGCGGTTTTCAGTGCACTGGGTCCACAGCGGTGGTGGTTTGTCACTGTTCCCCCTCACTTAATCTAATCTCCAATATTTTTGTGTAAAAAGTCGAGTGCTGATGGTTTTACAGACTTGATCTGTCATTGTAATTGAAACAGAACATATTTCTTTAACTTATTACAAGCAGCTCAACGCATAATTTTGTGGCATAATGAATTGTGAACGTTATATTATACGCTGAGGACATCAGCTATACTCATAAAAATGTATCCGTCTCGTTTACCCAAGGCCACCTGATGGGAATTCAATGGCTATACTACTGAATATGATGGCAAATGAAATATGATGGTTGTCTGAAAGTTACGATTATAGTTCTGTTTTATTGAGTAACGATTATTTACGTCTGTAAAGCTTATTGGCACTGCGTCTTTTTCACTGCAAAATACGGCTCTGTTTTAAAACGATTAGAATTATACGAGTATTATTGTAAAGTAGATTGTAGACGTATTTAGCTCTTATATTTTAGGTGAGTATGCAGATAATCTAAGTTTTTGATGGTAAGACAGTTGTACAATTCATTATAGATTAACAAGTAGGTAGTTAAGATATTATGTATTAGTTTTAAAACAGAGCTCGAGAAACACCACCGCACCGCTCTATTCATTTCATATTCGTGTTAGGGACAGATTTGGCCAAAATTATGTGTTTCTCTTACTTCAAAATTTGTCGTTCTAAGTTCTTATTTTTCAGGGTGTTTTCGTGTCGGTCTATGCTTTTCTTGAAAGTGTAAAGAGTGTCTAGCTAAGCTATAAACATTTATTGTACCTATATTGAATGCACATACTTACACGCAGTTGAATAACTAAAATTTCTCGCAACACTCTGCATTAAGCAGTTGACTAAAATTGTTCAAAACACTGAACAATGTTGGCGATTCTTTTCGAAGTTATTTTGTAGTTTATTTCTTTGTCTACCACGATCACAAGTGAAGAAGCTTAATTTTTTCTTTTCTAGAGAATCCCTTAAAATTTATTCCGATTTTAGATTCTTTACACTTATGTAAACGGTTCATAAGTGTTTCCAGCTACAAGCTATCGAATAGACGTAAAAGCGATACGTTCATATCTTTTTTATGTCTATTTGTTTCACTCTTTACCCTGTGTGTACAGAATTCAAATTCACCACTACTACCACTAATTTATTTAAATGTTTTAGTGCGGCGCGTGCGGTCAAGTCGGCCACATGCGAACGAATAAGGCGTGCCCGCTTTACACGGGGGGCGGCGGCGTGGGCCCGGAATCGCCTGAACTTAAGGTTGAGCCACCGCCGCCGCCTGAGCTGCCGGTGGATGAAGACGATACTGGATACGTTGATGGCACTAAGCTTACACTTCCTTCTAAGCTTATCAAGGTGAGTTGCTTGCCGCTGTATTATAACAACAATAACTATATATTCTGTCAATTAATTTCAGCATCGGTTTTTATTTTTATTTTTTTCATATAGTCTGTAAAAAAAGATAAAAACCACCGAAAGAATCACTTCGATACGATAAGTAGTTTCCGAGATATAATTTTTTAAAAGTCGGCAAGGCATGCTCGACCGTGCTCGCATGTGTGACGTCACTGAACACTACCGGCCGGCCGCCGCGCCGACTCGCTTTGTTGCTCGTTGTTCACCAGTCGTAGCACACGCGCGCGACGATCTGCTTTTTATTTATTGTTAAAATAATAATAACGGTACAGTTATCTACACTAATATTATAAAGAGGAAAGATTTGATTGTTTGTTTGTTTGAATTGTATAGGCTCCGAAACTACTGACCCGGTTAAAAAAAAATCTTTTACCATTAGAATCCTATACATTATTCCTGATGAACATAGGCTATATTTAATACGAGAAAAAATAGGGATCCACATGAAAATTTCGATAATGCAACCCAATGTGTGAAAAATGTAGCAAAAAATATCTTATATCGCGTACGCTGTGGAAATTATTGACAATAGAGCAAAGTGATATACAGTTTTATAGAGGACATCAATATAAGGAAGAGGAAAGATTTGATGGTTTGTTTGTTTGTTCAAATTGAATAGGCTCCGAAACTACTGGACCGATTTAAAAAAATATAATACCGTTAGAATTCTACATTATCCCTGTTGAACATAGGCTATATTAAAATGTCTTATTCCCCGGAGAAAATTGTTAGCGGCGGGTGAAACCGCTGGGCAGGCTGCTAGTGTCAAATATATATAGGGGTGTTACTTACTTTTTCATTTTAACTCCTCGCATTTCAGCGGCAACGAAATCCCCTTTTTTCGAAAAAATATTGAGCCACCATCAAACCGTCCACCCTCGGCAAGTTATTTGATTGCCCTTTTTGACAACCTTCTTCCATATTTTTATTAAATAACTATTAAAGAACTCATACAGCGCGCGGTGTGAGTGGGCGGAGCCTGTACAATTACGTCACACGCAAAGCGCGCGCGTTTACAGAGATCTGAAATTTTGTTCAACTTCCAATGTCCATAACTTCAAAACTATTTGGAATTTTCGAACGAAACAAAAACAGTTGTATTTCGTAACACCTAAGCACCATAGCTAAGAAGTTTCAAGTGATTCTGCCCACCTAATAATGTCCTTCATTGTTGTGTCCGTTGAATAATAAATGTTTTTTATTATTATTATATTATTACGTTATAAAATGTTCTAGTCGCATAAATAATCATCGGTAAGTACATAAAATCTGTGTTTTGCAAAGTGTCTTGTTGTCCGGAGAAAAGATTAACGTTTTCATCATTCATTAATTTCATTATACTTACATTCCAACGAATTCGATGGCTCTGAAACAGTTACTGTACGTTACATTACTATAAACCAATTACCCCGCTGTTTATAATGACCAACAGTACCTTGTATACAGTTTTGAAACAGAAACTTAATAAACATGCCTATAGCCCATGCGGGATAGGCAGAGCGTAAACGACCGTATAAACGAACTTTAACGCCACGCCATTCAGTAAATTTTGTATCGCTATAATGACAGGTTGTCAGCCCATTGCCTAAAATTGCAATACACATATAGCCCTCAAATCGCTTAGTCGCCTCTTACGACTCCCACGAGAAAGAAATGGGTGATGGTACTAAAACCATGATTATAATTTTCCAGCAATCAGCGGACGATCTCAAAAAGCGCGGCAGAGGCCGGCCGAGCGAATACCGCGCGGCCGGGCGGAACAAACGCCGCGGTACCAACAGCGAATCCTGCGACTATCTCATAAAGCGGCCCGCCGAAAGACGCCGCACTGATCCACTAGTAACTTTATCGTCGTTGCTAGAAGACGTGTTGAATTACATACGGCATCTACCTGATGTGCAACCGTTCTTATTTCCTGTGAATCCTAAGGTTAGTGCCCGGTTCCCAATAGAGATTCTAATAGTGAATCCTGCGACTATCTCATAAAGCGCCCTGCCGAGAGACGCCGCACTGATCCACTAGTGACATTATCATCGTTGCTTGAAGACGTGTTGAACGTGTTGAACTACATACGGCATCTGCCTGATGTGCAACCGTTCTTATTTCCTGTGAATCCGAAGGTTAGTGCCTATATTTTCCAGTAACCGTACCAACAGTAAAACCTGAGACTTTCTCATAAAGCGGTATGTAGAATACAGATTGACTTCTGACATTGTCATCTTTTTTGGAGGAAGTCTTTAATTACATATGGCATCTACCCGATTTGCAACTGTTCTTATTTTCTATGAATCCGATGGTAAGCGCCTACTTTCCAATAGAGTTTCTAACAGTGAATCCTGCGACTATCTCATAAAACGGCCGGTATACAGACGCCGCAATGATTTACTTCTGACATTGTCACTTTTTTTGACGATGTGTGCAACTACATAAGACATGTGCCTGATATGCAACCATTTTTATTTCCTGTGAATACCAAGGTAAGTATCTAGTTTCCGATAGTGTTACCGTACGTGCACAGTTCTTTATTTTAAAATTTTGGAGATGAAGAATAAATTGTTCATACTCATAGGTCTTAGGTACACCTTGCAAAGTTTTGAGTGTTATCTAAAAATTTACATAGTATAACTGTCATTGCCACAATAACTTTACATATACTGTTCATATATAGGTGAAATTATTTCTTCAACAATGTTTATTGTTTAAAAATCCTTGAAAATGCTCATGTGAGCGAAACCGGTCGGGTTAACCCGCAATAAATCTGTGAAACGAGTACAAGTGTTTTTTTGTCAAAGTAATTAAACATGGAGTTTCACCAAGTGCCAAGAATCGCAAGTATTAACTATTTCACCCTATATGTTCCTTTTCTCTTACCTCCCAAATAGATGGTGCTGGATTACTACCGGGTAGTGTCCCGGCCTATGGACTTGCAAACGATACGGGAGAATCTTCGTCAGAAACGCTACCAAAGCAGAGAGGACTTCCTTGCAGACGTCAACCAGATTGTGGAGAATTCTACCCTCTATAACGGTAAATATATTCCACATGATACTTCTTCAACTATTCTTATTTGTATTCTTTAGATATTGCTTTTACTTTTTTAAACAAGCAAAAGTAAAAAGGTAGAAAATCTACAGCTCTGCCGTTTTCCTAAACTTGACTTGCGATTATTTATTTACGCATTTTTTATTACCTTTCTTTTAACTTAAAGTGGTTCGAGAGCCTAGTGGCGCCCCAAACAGGCAAAAATCCCTAGCTGGGCCAGCTAGTCATCTGGAAACTAAAGTATCAATTATTTAGAATCAATATAACCTTGTAAGAACTGTGCGATTTGATTATGTATTCCAAAAATGCTAAAAGTGGACACTTTTGGCTAAATTACGATACATAACTAAAGCGCTTAGTTTTTACAAGTTCTTGATGATTCTAAATAACCTTTGTAGGTATTTATTTCCGCGAATTGATACTGTGGTTTCCAGATGTTAAGCGTGTCAAGCCAGGGATTCTTTATCGCCACTGGGCTCTCGAACCACCTTAAACAATCCTACTAATATTATAAATGCGAAAGTTTGTATGTTTGTTTGTTACTTCTTCACGCAAAATATTCTAAACCGATTGTAATTAAATTTGGCACACATATAGAAGGTAACATGGATTAACACATAGAATAGTTTTTGTCACCACTCGGCTACCTAAAATAGACCACCCGGTGCTCTTTATGCGGGCAACGCCGCGGGTAACAGCTAGTGTCCTATAATTTTGTTAAACATTAAACTTATAAGCTACGTGATACGCATTAGGATTTTGAAATCCAAGGCAAATTATACTCGACTTCGCGACAAATTTTTTATATATTTTTTCTGTGTATTTTTGTGCAATAAAGAATATTATACTTAACCACTTCGCTCAGGTCGAATTTTGCAACAATAGATTTGTATTGTACTTCAAGGACACATAATATTTTCCTACAATTTCCACCTGACCTGATGAATGACTTTTGGTATTATTTATTCAGGTCTAACCAGCAGCCTAACGGTCGCTGCGCAAAGGATGCTCCAGCGCTGCGTGGACAAACTGGCAGAAAAAGAGGAACAACTTATGAAACTCGAGAAACAAATCAACCCGTTACTGGATGATAATGACCAGGTAACAGCTTGAGACATACTCCATCATCTACAGCAGTCCAATTTTGGACATCAGATTTCTGTATTGACGGGTATTTGTCATATCGGTTGTTTTGTGGTTTTTAAAAGCTTGGCGCGTATCGTGAAATTCATTGATAGTACCGATTTAAGGCCGCCGCATGGCAAGAGCAGTTTTTGCTAGCGACAACTCGGGCACTTTTGACTAGAAATTCGAATAAGAACACTATCGTTATTGGAATAAATGGGATATTAGCGTGAAAGACAGCGGCTCTCACGGTCTCCCGGCGGCAACCGGCGGCGTTTGTCATTCGTGACACAGTCACCTTTATTTTAATTAGGTACGGTTCTTTTTTGAATTTCTATAAAAGTGCTCGACCTGTCGCTCGCAAAAACGTACGATTTGTTTGCGGCAGCCCTTATAATGCGAATAAGTTTTTGTATTTTCTTTTACCTACACCACTCCGGGATAATACTAAATCTTCTTGCATTTATAAGGTGGCGCTATCGTTCATTCTGGAGAATCTGCTGACCACCAAACTAAAGGTGATGCCAGAAGCGTGGCCGTTCCTCAAACCTGTCAATAAGAAGCAGGTCAAGGATTACTACAACGTCATCAAGAAACCTATCGACATGGAGACTATGGGCAAGAAAATACAAGGTACGATTATTATAGCAGCACTCATTGTTAAGAAATATGGGCTGTGCCAATCACAGCGTCGTTCATACAAGGAGCACTTGTGAAGAAAAAATTTGAGCATGCGAAAAGCAATTTGAAATATTACACAAGTTACATGAGACATAAAAAAGAAGATCTTTAGAGTTAGTAGACACCTCCCACTAGCCAAAAACTGGCAGTTACGATTTTCTAAATTGTTAGTGGTCATATCGCCAGTTACGACTCCGTATTTTACTCAGTAATTAACTCGCAAAAAGTTATTAAATATCTAAGAAGCAAAATGTCACTGTGTGCGTCGATGTGCGACACACTAGCAAATGTGAAAATCGCAACTGGCACACGTGCCAGTTTTTAGCTTGAATGGGGTGTCCACTATTCTGCCTTTTACACAATATGACCATGTAACGTGCTTCCAGCTGAGATATTGTCCCAAGTAAGGGCGGGAAGGTTGTAAAATAGTTTGATTACACATGTTTTTTTTTATATTACATCCTTTTTTTCTAGCTCACAAATACCATAGCCGCGAAGATTTCCTACGGGATATCAACTTACTGGTAGAAAACTGTCGCGCGTACAACGGACTCAATTCGCAGTTCACTAGACAGGCCGAAGCTATACTGAAAGTGACGCAAGAATCTCTTGAACAGGTTAGTTTATAATTACAAATCCTTCAGAATACGCCACAAGCTCTTGTTTTCGCGATGCAATCCCTACCAGCGTTTATATTAAGTTCAGTTTAATTCTAGAACACTTCTAATGTCAGGCTTTTTAAATGCTCACTAGGTGTCTAACTAAACCTATAGTTGTTGAAGCGTATACATCCTCCCTTAGAACTACTTCTATGTACGGGGTGTACGAGACAGATCTCCGAATATTTCTAGGGTGCATCCAGACCATTGAACTGAACAACTTCTAAAACTTTTCAGGAAACGTAAAAAATATATATCCCATCGTAATTGCAGACAGCTGATCGTGATTTTGTATGGGAGGTCAAATATTTTTTGTCGTTTCCTGACATAATATGTCAGGAAATATTATGACATATTATGTTCCTAGGGGAAAGTTGTTTAGTTTTATGGTCTGCATGCACTCTATCAGTATTCGGCGGGCTGTCCCTTACGTCCTGTATGTAGATGACATTATAATGTTGCTTTAATTCCCATAGTTCGGCGAACACGTCAGTCAACTGGAAGCGAACATAGCCAAAGTGCAAGCGAAGATGTTGGAAGACGCGGAACATTCAGACGACCTTGACGAGCCGCCGCCGCCCGAGCCCTCGGACGGCAAGCGCGGCAGGGGCCGGCCTAGGAAACACAAGCCTAGCACATCCACTTCTGATGGTCAGTAAATACTTTATTTAGAGAAACATTTACGTGCCATTTCGTATGGTAGTAAGCACCGGTGTAGACGCATGCTTGCCTAGATAAAGGACTCGCGCTTTGAAAAGGACTAAAGTCTATTTTCCGAAACTAGTTAGTAGAGCGCCATCTCAAGTTTGTTCTTATGCACGTCTGTATGTAAAAGGGACAGAGGACAACTATCGCCGCGTTTTTGCATGTAAGTAAAAGAGACAAATGACAATATCATACCAACTAATAGGGCATAATCTTCAAGTAGGCAATCAGTCTGTAAATTTTTGAAACAATATGACAAACATACTGATATTGCTAGCGAAATCAAATGCCGTTGGTATGCCTGACAGCTTTTGAGAGAGAAATTTCTATGGCATTGTATGTAAAAGGCACGCAGTAAGAAGTATTTCAATGCATCAAAAACTTAAGTTTTGGAAAATGGAAATTTGATGGCAATCTCATGGCATTATTGTAACTTTTCTTTTGTTTACAGGACCACCGAGAAAGCGTGGCAGGCCTAAAAAAGATCAGAATAGTTTGGAAGAAGGTATCTTAATAATTACATTTTTTTTTTGTTTGTTTGTATCTTTTCTTGTTTTTCCGCATGTTTACTTACTGATGATTCCGCGCGTAAATCGGATAAAATCATAATAATCTTGTTCTTTCAGATCTTCAATATTCAGATAGCGGCAGTGGAAGTGACTTGGAGGAAGTCGAAACGAAAGATGCGGCTGCCACTATGGTACAACTTTCTGTAAGACCGGGTACGTACACAGATAAATCGTATACCTTGAGTGCCTAGTTAGATTAGCATCACCCCATTTCTATCTGTGATTGACGTAAAAGTACAATGCTGACAAAACGTACGTGCTGTGTAATTAACCTGGCCAGCCCCGAGGCAGTGCCTTTATATTTATTTTTATTTTTTTATCCCGCCCGAGCCTGTTTTCTATTAGGACAATACAAAATTGTTATTAAAAGAAGAAAATTGCATTATACAAATTTCCTTTTTTTACAATGACCGAGCATGACGTCAATAAGTGATAATGCTATCCTACATTGAATAAAGTTATTTCATTTTTATTTTCACAATAAGAAATAGGCAGTGATACACCCTGTAAATGCAATGCCTGCGAAGCGTGGTGTGGTGAGTATGGCAATCAGATATCTCCTTATGGAACGACTAAGGGGTATCTGGGGAATGGGCAGCAGCGTTCTCTGTAAACATCTGTAACACCTTGCACTGCGCTCGCCAATCGCAAATTTGAGTATGGCAAATAAGGGCAGGCCCATGTCCAGCCGTGGACTGTTGCAGTATTTGTAGTAGGGGAAAACATATGTTAGCGATCCAATATGGATACTTCTTTCAATGGATATAATTTTTTTTATTCAAACAAATAAATGGAATTACAGAAAAATCATCTTAAATCTAAAAATTATAAATAATAAATTCCCTCCAACGCATCTCCACGAGGCAAAGTGCCCAATAGGCTGGCAGTATTCCCTCTTTGAATCGCTAAACTCAATGGTTTCAATATTCTTCATTAAAATGACCTGTTTCTATTATAGAAGACGATCTCCGCCCAAGCACCAGTGCCATGGAACAGATACCATTCGACACGTCAGAGTTCTTGATCAAACGTGAACCACGCGACGAACCTCCGACTACAGAGTTGGTCGATTTAGAAGCCACCGACTACTCCTTCCCGCCTGTCGTCAAGGTATGTTTGTACATTGTTCTTTTAGCTTGAAAAGTAAACATTCTGGTCTCAGCCATATTTGAGTATACTTGAGTCATGGACTGAAATATAAACCGATAATTTCACCGATCAAGCTAGGACCAAGGCTAGAATGAACACGATATCTTAATGTTTCACCGATCAAGCTAGGACCAAGGCTAGAATGAACACGATATCTTAATGGTCAGAGCTCGGCCGATAGCCGTGGCTTTAAATACCGTTCGTGGGAAGGTCTTGTATGTTTTCCCACGAAAATAAGAAATTTTCCCGGCGGGATTTTTACAATCAGTCCAACTATTTTAAAAAGCTTGCTCTTGAATCACTCAAAGCTTCCTCTTGAATCACTCCCAACTATTTAAAAAACTTTCTCTTTATTCACTCCAACTATTTTAAAAAGCTTCCTTTTGAATCACTCCAAAAATTTTAAAAAGCTTTCTCTTGAATAACTCCAACTATTTTAAAAAGCTTTCTCTTGAATCACACCAACTATTTAAAAAAGCTTCCTTTTGAATCACTCACAACTATTTTAAAAAGCTTTATCTTGAATCAATCCTACTATTTTAAACAGCTTCCTCTTGAATCACTCCAACTATTTTAAAAAGCTTTCTCTTGGATCACTCCAAATATTTTAAAATTCCTGACTGGATATTATGTCGTATATCTAAATTATTTGTTACCTTTTTCACAGGAGGAGCCTATTGAACCCGACATGAACTTGGATCCTCCCATGATGGAGACTGCTCCTCTGGAGCCGCCCACTTTCAAAGAGGAACCACCAGAGACCTGGCAGGTTAGAATAGATTTCATTTGCTAATCCTTTAGCCGTATGGTGCCACGAGATGAATTCATCTCCTTGGAGTTAGTTTTGCGACTAATTCTTTCTTTACAGATTGAATATACCCTAAGCCAAAGCAAATTGATACCATATTTTTAAAACACTTCCCGTGTAAGGTATACAATTTTAGAAAACTTTCTATTGAATTATAATATTTCTAAAAATATTCTACCCTGGTATTAGTTACAAAGCTAACCCGGTAGATAGAGCCGGGCCACGCATCATTGGCATCAAGATACACTTAAAATTCGCGGGTTATGGATTTGGGTATTTATTTGGGTATTTACGAACACAAGCAGACATATAATGTGTTGTATAGTAAACAGGGCTGTAGTAAACAGGGATGAGCCGCGATAGCCCAGATGGAAGAGGCGTTGCCTCTAGCGATGACGGAAGTCACAGCCCGCGGTAGAAAACTTTTCTAAAATTGTAGACCTAACAAGGGTAGTGTTTTAAAAAGTTTGTATTCAAGGAGTGTACACTTATTCAGATTTCGTTTTTTAGTAAGCGTATGTATGTATGTATGTGTGTGTGTATATCTTTTATTAGAGCGAATAAACCTACAGCGACCAGAGTAACTTAACCTGAAGCAGCTATGCCACTTGCGACGAGGCATGATTATCAAATATATCATGCACGCATTAAAATAAAAATATCTATAGATAGCCGTGTGAGTTCCGTAATAAATGACTCTGAAACCTAATTAGCTCACGTAATGACGAATCGCGTTCCCAATTTGTATTTAATCTGTATATTTTGCCGTTCAATTGAACGTGCGAACGGGAAATTGGTTTTGTTATTTTAAAGTCGATATTGGTCTGGAGGCGTATTTTTTAAACAACTGTACATGCTAAGCTAAAGTCTGCCACGGATTGTCAAACCGCTGCTCGTATTAAGTACTACTACACAAATCTATTCACGTATGGGTACCATTGACATGAACAAATTCGAGTGGTAGAAAGTTATGCGAAATTGTATATCTAGCAAATATCGTTAAAACCAGCCAATTTTTCAATTCTTTTTATTAAAAAAGCCAAAAGCTATTTTAACATAATTACGCAAAGCACACATATTAGCTCAAAACAAGTTTCCCGAAATAAATTACTTATAGACATTAAATATAGATTTGTATTTCAATGCAGTTCATTTTCAATTCGCTAATGAAAACAAATCGCGTTAAATGGCGCTATAGGTAAGTTTGTGAAATCAAAAAACATAAGCATTGAGTGACTTTTTCTTTTTGCAGCCGGACCCAGCGATACAAGACGACTTGCAAGTATCAGAAAGCGAAGAGGAAGGAGAGGATGGCCTTTGGTTTTAATTTACGCCAAATCGTTTTATTATTATTTACCTACAGTTAAATATAAGGTGTAAAAAAAGCTGAATATATTCCAAAGGGCGAACAAGGCAATAAACAACTCTCCCTAAGACATCGAGTATAAATAGTAAAACTAAACCTCCCATGTATTAGCCGAAACTTTTGAATCAACGTTTTCTTGTCTTGACAAATTATTTGAATATCAAATTTTCGTACAAATCACATTTTGTCCCCTGACACCTTCTGTAAAATTGATAAAAGCAGAAAATGGACCGAAGCTCCTTGCACAAACATAAGTTTAATTATCTATGAAATCGTATGTGGGCATTATTTTATCAAAAAGTTAAAATGCACGATATTGCGTGACAAGAAAAGGTGATTCACCCACCTGCTTCCAAATAATAATATTTTTTTCCCCTATGTTTTTGGGGAAAGATGATCAGTCTCTGGCATGACATAGACAGGTGCCTACACTTCTTCACACTCCAAGAATTATTATAAGATTCTTTTTACATCTTGTATTATGAATTATTTTATAAAGTAAGTGAAATGATTTATTATTATTTAAAATGTTGTTAGAACTTAATTGATAAAACAATAAACATTTATAAAATTATATTCCGGTGTTTAAGTACTTTCTATAATCTGATTGAAAGGCGAACAAAATGTATAGTAAGTAACATAGGTACCGATTGATAGAGATTCATTCCCGAAATACATAATGGTATGTAGTTAGGTACTATTAAATGCAGTGCAAATATTTTAGGGTGAGCTCTACTTGTAAAACTAAACAACTTTTCCCAATGAAACGGTGGTCTAAATATCTATGAAAAAAAATTTGGACCTCACATTCAGATAGGTACAAAAATTATCACAAAAGTGTCACTTTGTATGGGACGTCCAATTTTTCATATTTCGACCTGTTTATTGGGAAAAGTTATTTCTGTAGGTACAAATTAATACCTACAAGACCACATAAGTATCAATCCATTCCGGGATAGGGTCCCGCTTCGTATACATATATATTCGTTTTATGAGTACAACCCACCCAATTTTTTTTGCATTTACGCCACATCTGACTAACATTAGAGAATTATTTAGAAAATATCACCATAGTGACAAGTTGTCAGCCCATCGCCTAATATTGCAAAACACATCTATCCTCGAGTCCCTTAGTCGCCTCACGGAACACACTATCCTCTTACGACAACCGCTAGTAAATAGAGTGATGCTCTTCTAAGCCGGCATTATTAGTTCCCTACTACTCATTGAGTTGGAAATCTGTGGGCGCAAAAAGCACAAGCGTTGCACAAAATTCAAATGAAGAGCCGAGATTTACATATTTATATTTGCTTTATTAGCCGAATGTTCAGCGCAACGATATACCTATTTATCTATCGCCTCGCTTCGTATGGTAATTTTCGCATTGACGTGCTAATTTATACATACTGAAATTGGTCATCATTACTCAAGCTCCGATATGAATGATTTTATCCAGCATAGGTACAAACTATTTCTGTCTGCGTCTGTATAGGTACTCCATTCATTTAAAAATTACCTTTCTTTGTATGAATCTGACAGCTCGCGACTGTCAGATTCAATTCATACAAAGTTTGTTTACATTACAGGTAATTTTTAAATGAACGAACGGAGTACCTATAAGTCTACACATGCATCAAATAAATATATATATTATAACATCGCTTTATTTTGTACATCATAAGATACAACTTTGTGGTGTCCGATGTTTACGCTATTCAACATAGAGGTAGCTTGTGTTCCGACGAACTCGGGGACATACTATGCTTATCGATAAATAGTTTCCGAGAAATGTTTTTGTTACCGGAGTCGAGTCCAGGGGCCGCCTCCCGGACGACAGCCGCCATCTTTGAAATGTAGGTACCTACCAGGCAGGGGTTCTAAGCACGTCGACGTAGTACTATTAATTATACTGTGTCGACGTCGTGTGCTGTCAGAAGTTTATGAGCCTGGTATGGTAGGTATCTACCGTGGTACCAACGTATGTATGTTTGTGTTCCCACGCCTACCCACCTACCTCAAAAACGACTGAACCGATTTTAAATTTACTTATAGGTAAGTAGGTAGGTACCTAGGCAATTAATTTTTATTTAGGAAGCGCAATTTAGCTGTATACCTACTCAAATTTTATCTAGGTACCTTACTTACCTGCTTTTTGAGGACTCTACTTCTTGCCTAACATGAAAACAAGCCATTTTTTTTTGGCTGCGGCTGGGCAATGAACCTGGGACCGTGGGGAAGGTAGCTAGCTACCTACTTGCCGTCACAGTGCGCTACCAACACCAACCCAATGCAACGCTCGGGCTCGCTAACATTGATAAAAAAAACGTACAGAAAAGATATCATGATGATTAATATGCGAATACACAGCCTGCTTCAGCATGAATTACTGGTTATCTTGAGGTTGTTGTGATGGTGCCCATATTACGACCAGCAATTTATACCGAATTGCGAGTCAGGATAGGGTAAGTGTAATCGCTGCTTGAATGGGACTTCTATCCCTCTAAAGGTGAAAGACAAGGACAACAAACACATTAAAAGGAACAAAAAAGAACTAGCCGTCGCACTCGGATTTCTCATTCGTTCATAACCACAACTTAAGTCAAGTCAACAAAGATTCATTCATTCAATTCAGTTAAAGGTGAGGATAGCAGCTCACTCAACTCAAGGAGTATAATAGAATAGTGTTCTGTGGGAATGCTGCCGTAAAAGCATCGTAAAAGGAAGTGTTTGTATTATTTCTAAATAACTTTGTTAATTGGTTCCTACATAAGTATCTCTTTATAGTTTGTGGTTCCCACAATAGTTCCTAATGAACTTAACATGTCCAAGTAAGTAGTTCACTATTTTTATCTGATAGAATGTCAGTAAATGCTTTTTTCTTAAACATCCGACAGCGTGTCGGCTTGTTGTGATTTTGTAATCACTTGTTTACTAACAGACCAGAAGTCAGTGAACTTCAGTGTGGGGTGTGTGCTGAATA
This sequence comes from Tuta absoluta, assembly GCA_027580185.1. NCBI lineage: Eukaryota > Metazoa > Arthropoda > Insecta > Lepidoptera > Gelechiidae > Tuta > Tuta absoluta. The sequence continues at coordinate 8,556,343 of JAQAHW010000016.1, read as the reverse complement.
ATAGTATGAAAGACTTGTAGTATAATAAAGTAATAATTTATTTACATTTCTAACATAACCTACAATTCAAGACAACAGAAGGCGATCGATCGAAAAGGTAGATGGATAGGTAGGTACCTACTTACAAACAACAAGCCCACATGTTTAGTTAGGTAGGTTGGGGACGCGTTGGGTGAACTTGGGTGGCCGGTGTGTGGACATAGTATAAAGAAGGGGGAAGTACGTTATCTTCATACAAACGCACCGCGCGCGGCTTGTATGTGTGCGCGATAGTACCTATGCGTCGCCGCACGCACACGCGGACATATCTCGGGGCGGTTCGGACTGCGCTTTGACGGGGCCGCCAGTCGACACCGCATCACGGTCACGCGTCACGACGTAATAGTAAGGCGAATACATGATTGTAAAATGGCTGATAATCGCAAAAGAAAGTAATTATTTTTACTGCCCAACTAAAAAGGAGTATAATGTTTTATGGGTTCATGTATATATATATGTGCCATTCTTTAAAGGACTGAAACTAGTTAACCACTGAATAGATTCGAACGGTAATTGTATCGGAAGAATCCTTACATTATCCTGAGTGTCATAGGCTAGGCTTTATCCCAGAAAGCAGTCGTGTTTTTTTTAATTTTAATGTTTTATGCTTGTTGTATGTTTGAATTGAACTATACATCAACTCCAGATTTGTTACTTTTACCTATTACCTACTGACCAGGAAAGGTACCTAAGGACGAGGAATACATTTGTTTTAACATGATACATTATATTAACTTTGTTAAACTCGATGATGAGATTGATTAGTTGTCTGTTTGCTGTTATTATTGCTTTACTATTGGTCAGGCGAAATATTAAGGTTCAAAGTTCGGAAACCGCTGAACCAAACAACGCTCGGCGAACAAGGATTCCTTGATGGATTAATGATCATCACTGTGTTACTTTTATTTAGGTACTTAACAGAGACGACATTCTCAACCAACACCGGCCCGCACGTCTGCTGGCCGTTCTTTGGGAAACATGCCACACATTGTTTATGTATGAAGATACTTCTCAAACAAGATTCTTTCTTTTATTAGATAGGTTTCATCATCGTTTGGTTAGGTAAAACGGACTAAGAGACCTTGGTTGGCACAATACAATTTAAAAATGCAACTGCTCGACGCTTGCCAATTCCTAGGCACTGAATATAAATTTCGTTAAAAGTGGCAACCCTAAGAGAGTAGGCAATTATAGCGCGGATTAGGTCGGAGTTGGCCTACTTCCTCCCTTCTTTATACTATGGTGTGGATGTGTGTGTGTGTCTATGTGACGTAAAAAAGTAGGACGTACGTTTGCGTGTGGAAAGGTTAGCTTTATTATGGCTTTGCTTTAGCTATGTGAGTAAGGTTACTATGGTACGTAATGTAATGAAATGAATGTACGTAAGCCCACAAGCTACAACTAACCTACAGTTAGTTGAGCTAAAAACAATATTTACCAATATTAAATACCTACTTAAATTACATACATACCGCCGATATCCCTTGCAGGGTAGGCAGAGCGTAAACGGCCGTAAAATACGGTCATTTACGAGATTCATAATTTAAATTCATTTAACAGCTAATAAATAATTAACGTACCTACCTATTTAGAAAACCTAACGCTAACCGGAAAAAATTATCAAGTTGTTAATTACCTACCTACCTATTGTTTGTGTAATCTTTTTTTTTTTACAAATTGTCGATTTTTCTTCTTCACCAACTAAACTAGCTTATTTTAATTTCGTTTCCTCATTATTGCTAAAAAAAGTACCTAACGGAAAAATGGACGCGAAAACTGAACTTCGACATACGCTACTTCGACAAAAATCATGTCCGACATAACGCTACTTCGACAATACGCTTCTTCGACAAAAGACATGTTCGACATAACGCTACTTCGACAAAAGACATGTTCGACATAACGCTACTTCGACAATACGCTATTGCGACAATACGCTATTTCGACAAAAAACCACCTCTACACCAACTTAACTCCCCTAACCCATCTTGCCCCCTACATTGACTTATCCCCCTCTACCCTGATTGCCCCCTACATCAACTTGTCCACCCCCTAATCAACTTGCCCCCGCAATACCCAACTTGCCCTCCCCTATAACAACTCCCCCCACTACCCTAACTATATCTTGACTATAAAAGAGCTACGAAAGATGGTGCAATAGTCGCGGGTTCGATCCTCACAAGAAACAAACATTTGTGAAGTAATTTTTAAATGTGTGTGTGTGTAGTCTGGGTGTTTACTATGGAAGTGTTTATTATTAATTAAAAATAAAGTATATATGTATGTATTGATATCAGTTATCTAGTTCCCATAGTACAACGCAAACGCGTGCATAGATATTGATGAACCATAGCTACATACCTAAGTACCTACCTACCTATTAACCTACAATACATACTATTCAGGAAGGTACAGAAAGTTTCAAGCTAGGTACTTACATAATTGATAAAAAAATGCAAAAAAAATCTCATCGAAGGGCTTTTAAAAACGCAACGAATATTTTTTATGTTGTTTAAAGTTTGCCGTAATTAGGTATTCTATTTTTTTATTACTTTGTTTTACCTACTACCATACTCAGATATGATTTTTATTATGCTTAATTAATATGTAGGTGCTTAATTAATATGCAGCTGTTTAAAAATGAATAAAATGTTAAAAGTCATAGATAAATGGCGTTAACATCCGGGGGTAATTTTTGTTGGGAAGTTTAATTCTTCTTCTTTCCGTATGGGACACCGAGTCATCCAACAAACTAATGCATACATACATACATACATAAATCACGCCTATATCCTTTACGGGGTAGGCAGAGCGTTAACAGCCGTTCAACAGATATTAACACCACGTCTGACAAAAGTTTGAGGGTCAATCAGATAACTGTGTATCACTATAGTGACAGGTTGTCAGCCCGTCGCCTAAAATTGCAATACACACCCTCGAGTCCCTTAGTCGCCTCTTACGACACCCGTGGGTAAGAAATTGGGGTGATGCTATTCTAAGCCGGCATCACACAAACTAATGCACGTCCTTGAAAATTTATTAAGTTTGAAAGTTTGGAAATAATATTTAAGTCTCTAGTCGCAAGGTTACGAGGAAGAAAACAGTTCACTACTACTAGAACGCTAATTTTATTATCTTGCGTGGCTAGTTCAGAAACCCCATCATGTTTAACACCATCTATTGGCGTAAAAAGGTGTATTTTTTAATCTGTAGGTTTCTGTAGGTAAGGTAAAGGTATGGGAAATTTAAGTGGATACTGCCTAAAATACCTACTTAACTCGAAGAAGAGAATACAGACTAGGTTCAGGCCTCGCCACGATAAAAATCAACGACCCGGGTTTGATTGCATCTGGGTGTTTCTGTGCGTGTCGATGTGTAAAAACGTGGAATGTTCTTAGCACCGATAGCTAGGTAGGTAGATAGGTACCTACAGGGAATCTGGTTCGTTTTAAAAAAGAAACTAAACTAAACCTACGTTATTATTTTATATGTAAATAAGAATTAGAATAAACCATAGTAACTAAATTTTAATAAGCAAAGCTTCATCGCATGGTTTACTGTAATTGTGGATGTGAACTAACAGTAGGTATTCGTTACAATAACTTATTGTCGCTTCGAGACGATGACGATTTGGAAGTTGTCGGTCGCGGTGCCAGCCGCGCCGCCGGTAGCTCAGTTATTAGTCTTGGTATAATTTATTCTCAATTTCTTACTTTTCTTTATGAAAATAATATAGCACTGTGAGCACACAATAAACGTTGTTATGATTTGTTTTAGGCCCGAATCTTCGTTGAAAATAGTTGATATTCATACTTTACCACGTGGCAAGCCATTGGAAGTACCACTGCACCCAAAGAGTAAGCGCAAATGGACCCCGGCGATGTAAGTAACTACCAACATGACTTACATTTGTTTGCCCATGTTATCTGCAATTCATGACACTTCTTTTTTTCTTTCTTTTTAACAGGAATAAAGATGAACATATTTCGAATAATGATCTTGAAATTAAGAATCTGAATAATCGGATTAAATACACTGCACCCAAGTGCACAATAACTGGCGGGTAAGTCCCTACTCTTTTATCTAGGTACTCGCTTCTACTAGTGGACCGGTGAAACTACCTACTTGCTATATATCTCTGACATGGTTGTGTAACGACAGCCATCTATGGGATTGATCACAGACAACAACCAAAACTAACGGCTTTGCGTGCCTTCTGAAGCACGGAATCTCCTTTTTTACGGAAATTAAGTGACTTACTGAGTCCGCAATGTCAAAACTGGAAACTATCTGTAAAAGTAATAAACCGACGCAAAGATCATTGGATTACGGAAGCAGTTCTACTCATTAATGTATACGTGCTCTTCTTCTGCGGCAACAATTCAATTTAAAAATATATAAGGTTATTTATGCAACTGTCATATTGTAAAGGAGGGCATAAGAATGCATCAATGTGACATGGTTTTGCAGAACTGAGCTCAAACTTTTTTGTAGTAGATATCGTGACTTAATAGTGATGTGATGATGTTAAATCAATCAAATAATAAATTTGTTTACATACAACTTCAATAAGATTTTAAACTTTAGAAACAGCTAAATCATAGGTAAACAGCATTTTTTACTCTTGCGAGAGCACCGATAGCTAGGTAGGTAGATACCTACAGGGAATCTGGTTCGTTATAAAAAAAGAAATTAAACTAAACCTACGTTGTTATTTTATATGAAAATAAGAATTAGAATAAACCATAGTAACTAAATATTAATAAGCAAAGCTTCATCACATGGTTTACTCTAATAGTGGATGTGAACCAACAATAGTAGGTATTTGTTACAATAACTTATTGTCGCTTCGAGACGATGAAGATTTGGAAGTTGTCGGTCGAGGCGCCCGCCGCGCCGGTAGCTCAGTTATTATTATTAGTCTTGATATAATTTATTCTCAATTTCTTACTTTTCTTTATGAAAATAATATAGCACTGTGAGCACACAATAAACGTTGTTATGATTTGTTTTAGGCCCGAATCTTCGTTGAAAATAGTTGATATTCATACTTTACCACGTGGCAAGCCATTGGAAGTACCACTGCACCCAAAGAGTAAGCGCAAATGGACCCCGGCGATGTAAGTAACTACCAACATGACTTACATTTGTTTGCCCATGTTATCTGCAATTCATGACACTTCTTTTTTTCTTTCTTTTTAACAGGAATAAAGATGAACATATTTCGAATAATGATCTTGAAATTAAGAATCTGAATAATCGGATTAAATACACTGCACCCAAGTGCACAATAACTGGCGGGTAAGTCCCTACTCTTTTATCTAGGTACTCGCTTCTACTAGTGGACCGGTGAAACTACCTACTTGCTATATATCTCTGACATGGTTGTGTAACGACAGCCATCTATGGGATTGATCACAGACAACAACCAAAACTAACGGCTTTGCGTGCCTTCTGAAGCACGGAATCTCCTTTTTTACGGAAATTAAGTGACTTACTGAGTCCGCAATGTCAAAACTGGAAACTATCTGTAAAAGTAATAAACCGACGCAAAGATCATTGGATTACGGAAGCAGTTCTACTCATTAATGTATACGTGCTCTTCTTCTGCGGCAACAATTCAATTTAAAAATATATAAGGTTATTTATGCAACTGTCATATTGTAAAGGAGGGCATAAGAATGCATCAATGTGACATGGTTTTGCAGAACTGAGCTCAAACTTTTTTGTAGTAGATATCGTGACTTAATAGTGATGTGATGATGTTAAATCAATTAAATAATAAATTTGTTTACATACAACTTCAATAAGATTTTAAACTTTAGAAACAGCTAAATCATAGGTAAACAGCATTTTTTACTCTTGCGAGAGCACCGATAGCTAGGTAGGTAGATACCTACAGGGAATCTGGTTCGTTATAAAAAAAGAAATTAAACTAAACCTACGTTGTTATTTTATATGAAAATAAGAATTAGAATAAACCATAGTAACTAAATATTAATAAGCAAAGCTTCATCACATGGTTTACTCTAATAGTGGATGTGAACCAACAATAGTAGGTATTTGTTACAATAACTTATTGTCGCTTCGAGACGATGAAGATTTGGAAGTTGTCGGTCGAGGCGCCCGCCGCGCCGGTAGCTCAGTTATTATTATTAGTCTTGATATAATTTATTCTCAATTTCTTACTTTTCTTTATGAAAATAATATAGCACTGTGAGCACACAATAAACGTTGTTATGATTTGTTTTAGGCCCGAATCTTCGTTGAAAATAGTTGATATTCATACTTTACCACGTGGCAAGCCATTGGAAGTACCACTGCACCCAAAGAGTAAGCGCAAATGGACCCCGGCGACGTAAGTAACTACCAACATGACTTACATTTGTTTGCCCATGTTATCTAGAAAGAAGAAAGAAAGAAAAAAGTTTATTTGTTACCAAATATTAAAGGTACTTAATTTAATAACTAATTATTAAAACAAAAACACGGTAACAAAAAGGTATAAAATATGTAGCCATTTTTGGTCTATACATATTTTCTTACTTTCTAAAATTAGCTAGGGTAGCTTAGGGGCTAGTACGATTGTTAATTTAGAGTAGAAGCACTTCTGGGCAGGTTTTTTTTGGGGGGTTTTTCCTGTTCAGGAGGTCCGGTTAATTATACGCATGTAAACTACACGCTTTAAAAATCTTGACTTCAATTTGAAATAAATATCAATTTCCGATGGTGGTGGCGTAAAGTTACATGCCGTGTGATTTGCCGTGGTTATGGTCAAATAACTACAGAGTACCTAATGAGATCGGAATGTACTAAAAGTAAAACTATATATATTTAATTAGGTCCATGTCCAGCAGTGGACTGCTGTGGCTGTAAATTTAAAACAAAAGAAAATTAATTTATTTTAAAGGTTACTTTCTAAGTATACATAAATTATAAATAAAAAGAAACTAGGTACAACTGCTTTGTGATTGTTTTTGATTTTTAAAAGATGTTTTTTAAGGTTATACTTAAAGGAATAAATAGATTTTGAGTTTCTTAACGGAGGGGGTAAGTTATTCCAACATTTCGTGGCAGCAGCGTACCGAAAGCTGCCACGAAAGGCAGTTGTACGGTGTTGATGACTGAAGAGCTGACTAGCAACTCTGATTAGACGATCAGAGAAGTTAATTTTCTGTAGTAATAAGTACGGTGGAGTTTTGTTTTGAATGACACCGAAGAGTAATGTTGCGAAATGTAATGCACGGGCACAAGCGTTTTGTGACCGTTGTATGAATTTTTTAGTTCGAGCGAGTAAACATTCCCCAATTAAAGTATCAGCATAGTTAAGTTTTGACAGAATAAGTGTATCACATAATTTAATACGCAGGTCGATATCTATAAAATCACGCATCCGGTAAAGTAACTTTAATCTGTAAAAGGATTTGCGTATTGTCATTAAAATGTGATTCTCAAAATGTAATGTTCCGTCCATTAAAACTCCCAGATTACGAGCTTTAAGAACTTTTTCTATTAAGTCAGTTTTAATAGAAACAACAGGATCAGTAGCCACAATTTCTCTTATTTGTTTCTTAGAACCTGCAAGAATCTGCAATTCATGACACTTCTTTATTTCTTTCTTTTTAACAGGGATAAAGATGAACATATTTCGAATAATGATCTTGAAATGAAGAATCTGAATAATCGGATTAAATACACTGCACCCAAGTGCACAATAACTGGCGGGTAAGTCCCTACTGTATTGTAATTTTTTATCTAGGTACTCGCTTCTACTAGTGGACCGCTGAAACTACCTACTTGCTATATATCTCTGACATGGTTGTGTAACGACAGCCATCTGTGGGATTGATTACAGACAACAACCAAAACTAACGGCTTTGCGTGCCTTCTGAAGCACGGAATCTCCTTTTTTACGGAAATTAAGTGACATACTTAGTCCGCAATGGCAAAACTGGAAACTATCTGTAAAAGTAATAAACTGACGCAAAGATCATTGGATTACGGAAGCAGTTCTACTCATTAATGTATACGTGCTCTTCTTCTGCGGCAACAATTCAATTTAAAAATAGATTATGCAACTGTCATATAAATGCATCAATATGACATGGTTTTGCAGAACTGAGCTCAAACTTTTTTGTAGTAGATATCGTGGCTTACGTGAGAGCGCAAACAGCCGTAAAAACGGACATTTACGCCACGTCTGACAAATATTTGAGGGACCTTCGGAAAATTGTGTATCGCCATAGAGAAAGGTTGTCAGCCCATCGCCCAAAATTGCAATACACACCCTCAAATCCCTAGTTCGCTTCTTAAGACTCCCAAGGGAAAGATAGGGGGTGGTGCTATTCTAAGCCGGCATATTATTCACATTAATCAACTATGTACCCAATAAAATTGATACTTGTTTTTAGGCTTAAAATAGTTGATATAAGCACGTTACTTAAAAGCGAAGCTTTGGAAAAACCTCTGCATCCAAGGAAAAGACGAAAATGGCGACCGTAAGTCTATCACTATCACTACGTAGGTATAGTCACTATCACTACATTACTACATAGTATAAAATTAAATCGCGTTATAAGTGTCCCATAGTATGCTGAGTTAGATCTTTATTAAAACGACGTAACGGATTCTGCTGTTTAAAAAAATAGACGGAGTGATTTGAGAGGAATAATTTTATGTATAACTAGATTTCCTCCCACCGGTTGTACCCGCTGCCACACACTCCCGTGGTAAAAGTTGTTTTCCCGCGGTAAAAAGTAGCCTATGTGTAATTCCAGGTTATACTCTACCTGTGTTCCAAATCGTTCAAGCCGTTTGAGCATGAAGAGACACAAACACACACACACACAAACTCTCAGATTTATAATATTAGTACGAATAAGTGTATAATATCATCATCAACATCATCATATCAGCCATAGGACGTCCACTGCTGAACATAGGGGTCCCCTAAATATTGCCACCTCGTCCGATTAGAAGCGGCCTGCATCCAGCATTTCCCCGCGGACTTGACCAGATCGTCTGTCCGTCTCGCGGCGGGTCGTCCTACGCTGCGTCTGCCGGTACGTGGTCTCCACTCAAGAACTCTTCTGCTCCACCGGTTATCAGTCCTTCGAGCTATGTGGCCTGCCCATTGCCACTTCAGCTTACTGACTCTCTTAGCTATGTCGGTGACCTTGGTTCGTCTACGGATCTCTTCGTTTCTGATTCGATCACGTAGAGATACACCGAGCATAGCTCTCTCCATAGCTCGCTCTATTTAGGAGGCCGACAGTTAGAGACCACGTCTCGGCACCGTAGGTCATCACTGGCATCACACACTGTTCAAATACTTTCGTCTTGAGACACTGAGGGATTTTGGACGTGAAGACGCTGCGCAACTTCCCGAATGCTGCCCAGCCGAGTTGGATTCGCCGAGTGACCTCTTTCTCAAAGTTAGATCTTCCTACTTCCTAGTTGGACTGTTTTTCCTAGATAGACGTATTTGTCAACCACTTCGAGTATCGAGTTTCCTACTGATATTGGGGTGGGGTGGGTGCCATATGAGAGTTGGCCATGACTTTCGTCTTGTCCATATTCATCTTGAGGCCCACTTGTTGGGAAACCCGATTGAGGTCTTGTAGCATTTTGCTGAGGTCTTCAAACGACTCTGCCATGACTACGATATCGTCGGCAAACCGAAGATGAGTGATATATTCGCCATTGATATTGATGCCAAGTTCTTCCCACTCCAGCAGCTTGAAGGCATCTTCCATCGCATTGGTGAAGAGCTTTGGAGACAGTACATCTCCTTGTCTTACACCCCTCTGCAATGGAATTGCCGCCGTGGTCTGATCTTGTATTCGAACTGACATTGTGGCGTTTCTATATAAACACTTCAACACTTCGATATACCTGTAGTCAATGTGGCACCGCTGTAGAGCCTGCAGTACTGCCCACTGATATAATACATGCCGTGTATAATACATACATGTATATAATACACTGTGTATAATATATGCCGGGAAAATGTCTTATTCCCGGGGGAATACGGTTAACAGCGTCTGACACTGCTGGGCGGGCCGCTAGTATAAAATACGTAAGCTTAGAATTTAAAAACATGCAATGGATTTTGATGCTGTTTTTAGGGTTCCGTACCCAAAGGGTAATAATGGACTGAGGCTCGGCTGTCCGTCTGTCTGTCCGTCCGTCCGTCCGTCCGTCTATTTATTTCTGTTGCCGCTATAACAACAAATACTAAAATTAGAATAAAGTATATATTTAAGGGGGCTCCCATACAAAAAACTTGTTTTTTTTTCGCATATTTTTAACAAGGCGACTAGCAAATTAACGGGGTACCACCTATTAGCGTCTAAAAAATATAACTGGGCAGTGGTTAAATAATTTGGCTTTAAATTATATTTGATAAGCTGCAAATGCAGGGCATCATAAAAAGCTAAATAACGGCTGCGACTTCAAGGTAGTATTATATTTAAATAGGTAATTGAAATTATAGGCGGGGTATCAAAAATCATGGGTTGGCGAATAACATTATTAGTGCGATAACAAATAAAATATTAAGGCTATTGTAGGCTTCCATCTAAACGAACACTTTCTGGCTCTTATTTACGAGCAGCTGTAAATATTAAAACGGATACTTTAAATAAGTATTAAGGAATATATTTTTTTAGTTTTGGAAATCATAATATTATGAATGCGGCGGCGCGGGGGGCGAAACGCGTTATCAGCCAATGGCAAGCGGCGTGTGAACGTCACGGGACTAGCTGTTGCTTGTTGTTGTTTGTTTGTGCAATTCACCGGTAATGGGTGCATACGAACACGTGGAGAACACTCCGCCTTTAGAGGCAAAAATGATCCCAATAGGGCAAAGAAGAAAACGCGGACGCTGCACCAAATCAAGGCCAGCCCTTATTATTCAATAAGTATTTAAGTACCTATAGATATACCTAGGTAGCAATTATTTTAATAAATAACCACTTCGCTCAGGTCGAATTTTGCAACAATAGATTTGTATTGTACTTCAAGCACACATGTGTGCTGTTACGAGCGGAGTAGATAAATAAAAATTTTTTTTGATTATTTTCATGCTTTTAATTTTTCACTATTAAAAAAAATAAAAAAGTCAAGAAATAGAACAATATAAACTCAATCAATTCATTTAAAGTTAAGTGAGACATAAAAGAAACACAAACACAATATGTAAATGGCATGCAATTTTTATATTTAATATAAACACAATATTTAATTGTATGCCATTTTTTGTTTTATTTGCAGCTCGTAAAATGTCGCATGATATATGTTAATAAGATCTCAATTAAATTAATTATTACCTCAAATCAATTTAAATTGAATCTCTATTTGACAATTTATTAATGCCTATTTTCTAATTTTTAGCGGCTGGAAATTTTTCGCTTATCCATAAATTCAGTAGACAAAAGAAAAACTCGATGCCAGTTTCAATTAAAGCAAAGCTTGATATCGATTTTAACGCTGCTACTTTTTACTTAATACTGTACTCCACAGTCGCTGCCAACCTATTATATTTACTATCCACTTTAATTATTTTTTCAACCTTGAATCTGATTAAGTAGTCGCCGAGTTAATTACATGCCTTTTTTTTTGTATGGAGGCTGTAATCTCATGAACCGCGAAAGTTAGACAGTTGATTTTTTTACAGATTTTGTATTTCTGTTGAATTATAGATAATGATACGGAACCCTTCGTGCGCGAGTCCGACTCGCACTTGGCCGTTTTTTTTTTAATAGATGGGAATGATTCAAGATAAAGGTTTTATATGGGTAATAGATGCCGGGAAAATGTCTTATTCCCGCGGAAACGGTTAGCAGTTCTATCTACAAGATTTAAAGATTTTAAAGCCTTATTGTACTTATATATATATTTATGTTTCACAGAGATTATGGTGCTAATCAGAATACAGTTAAAAAAAATGAGGTAAAGAGTCAGGCGGACCGTAAAGATGTGGATACATTGGAAGCTAAGGATGCACAAGAGCCCCAAAATAATGCTCCAAGTGTCCAATTTAGGTGCCCAATTATGCAGAGTCCTCCAGGTCGTGTACGTACTAGGGGCGGAATGAGTCAAACTTCTAGTCCTCGAAAGCCAAAATGGAATGAAGGTATGTAGAATCTCCTAATTTTTGTTGCTCTTTATGAACTTTATCAGAATAATTGCATATTTTTTTCTTGTTGAAGATGAAAAGGAAGTGGATGTTAATAGACTGGACATGGAACCTATGGACGAACAAAACCCACCGAACAATGTTCCAAGTAACCAATCCAGCATTGGCTCAATCGCGCAGAGTCCTCGTGGGCGCGTACGCACTAGAGGAGGAACGAGCCAGACTTCTAGTCCTCGAAAGCCAAAGTGGGATGGAGGTAAGCAATACAAGAGTAAATCTCGCAACAACAAGCTTTTTCTACTCTTGGCGTTTGAGGATGACATCAAACTCAAAAGATTTGTAAAACGGTTTATGAGAAGATCCTATTTATTTACTCCCTTTGATATATTAATGTGTATTTTTTTAGATTTCACTAATCTGAATGTAACAGCACTTGATTTTCTGGATGTGATAGTCCTGGCCGATCAAAACGAAGTCATCAATGTAGAGTCTATAGACATCTCAAATTCCTCAAAACATGCACCTGATGATGTTTCCTCAGAATCTTATCCAGTCGAAGTGTTTGAGTAAGTAAAATCAAGAATACGCCTTTATGCTAGCTTTTCTACCAAAAAATGCAATTTTATTAATAAAGCAATATGTGGATTTTATTCTCTGTAAACCTTTTTTTTTTCATCTTAATATCCTTGTAAACTGATAAATTAATTTATTTGGTTTAGTGTCACGGAAGTTGAAGAAAGTAATTCATCTACTCAAACGATATCACAAGTTCAGAGTCCTAATAGTATGGTTCAATATGGTATGTATACAAACTCTAATTCAAACATTACTGTTACCATTTTTATTGGCAAATAAGAAAAAAATTAACTACAGCAAATTTCATATAAAGTTTTTTTCCACGCATCTTCAAAGCCTCTGATAAAACTAGAAAGACTAGACAAAATTTTAGTTTTGTTTTTATTTGGTGTATTAGACAGTGAATCAGATAGGTACCTGGGTTTGTGGAAATAATCCTGTTGAGTTTATCGTTCTAGAAGACCAAAACAATATCATTAAATTGAATGCTGCGGATGCACAAGAGGAACAAAATGGATGCCCAAGTACTTCACCAACAGCTTTTGCCGAATCGTAAGTAATATATTTTATACGACACCGACGTAGAAAGTGTCCTATAGGTTTTTCAGACATATAGAGGAACGTGCATCATTGTTCACGTCATTTAAAATTATTTAGTGCCATTTGAAGCACTACTCTCACGACTTATTTAAAAGTCCTAACGCTTTATATTTTTTTAGATCCAAACATCTGGAATGTGCAAACACCCGAACAAGTGTTTTAAAGAAAATCCTTGAACAGAGTCCCGAAAAAAAATTGAAAATTTCACCGAGAACTCCAGCTAAAACACCGAAAGATGATCACAGTAGTGTACGCTACTTGAAATCTGGAAGAAACTTACCATTAAAAAAACGTGTACAGTTAGAGGATTGTGTTGAAAATAAAACAATTGCTTCAACAAAAACCCCTGAACATCCTAGACGTTATCCTCGACGTTCTCATCGACGTCCTAGTGGTGTAAGACACTTGGAATCATCTAAAAAGTTTCAACCAAGAACTCCACCAAAACCCCCCGTAAATAGATTCAATAGTGAACTTATAAAATGTATACAAAATTGTTCAAGTACTCCAAAGAAAACGCCTGAACAGAGTCCTAATGACGAGAAACCTAAAAGAAGACCTGCTAATACACCATTGAAAAAATGTGGAAAAAGTCCCAGGTGTGTCAAGTTGAAGGACGATGATGGTGTTAGAAGCTTAACGAGTTCTTTATTAAAATCACCTGAAAAATGTTCGACTAGTTCTCTACTGAAAACACTTTCAAAATGTCTAAAACTTGCAAAGGCAAGCGGAGAAAAACCGTCTGGTTTTCGTCCTCGGCAGCTATTATGGGATAGAAATGAGGATACAGAGAGAAAAGTACCAAATGGTTTAAATGATTCTGAACGTAACGCCGTAACAGAATTAGAGTCGATGCCTAAGAACGATGGAAGCAACTCGTAAGTAGCTGAGATACCTTAGTCACTTCAACTTCTAACTATAAAATAGTACTATGCAACTGTCATATAGTTTGACGCGAGCATTCTAATGCCTAATTATATGCAGTTGCATACACTATTTTATCTAAACTCGTCTCATAATGTTCGAATTATGAACTCGAAAACAGTTGCATAAAGACCTGCTTTATGCATTCTGCCCATAAAAATTAAGGTTAAATAGAAATTACAGAAGCGTAATGACTTAATGAGAAGGCTCTTACTAAGATAAAATTGAGAAATGAAACGATTTTTTTTGCCAATACTCAAATCGCCATCTTCCGCCGCACCTGACAGTTGTTGGTGTACGGTTATTTTTCGGATGTTGTTCAGTTGTTTTAATAGGTTTTTGTTCAGTTGTTGTTGACATGTTGTTCAGTTGTTATTCAGATGTTGTACCGATGTTGTTCAGTTGTTATTCAGATTTTGTTTCGATGTTGTTCAGTTTTTGTTCAGTTATTTGTTGTTCAGACTCGACATCTGAACAACTGTAAGTATAGAGTTTTCGAAAATTCTTAACTAGCCATATTACGTTCTCGTTTTGAATTTTACCTCGTATCGGGCCTTGCAATCGCCGGTGTGGACGTTTGGAAAAGTGTATAACTGAGTTTTTTTTGGAGAGTGTAGATAAAATAGTGTATGCAACTGCATATAATTAGCCATTAGAATGCTCGTGTCGAGTTTGACCATCAACTTAACTAAAAAACTGAACAACTACTGAAAAACAACTGAACAACATCTGAACAACAACTGAACAGCATCTGAACGACAATTGAACAACAACTAAACAACATCTCAATAACAACAGGTGCGGCAAATGATGGCGATTTGAGTATGGGCAAAAAGAAAACTTCGTTCAATTTCTCAACTTTATCGAAGTAAGAGCCTTCTTATTAAGACATTACGCTTCTGTAATTTCTATTAAACTGTAATTAAATAAAAAATCAAATCTCCAAAAAAAGCATTTCTAGCCGACCGAGTCAATTTACGTGGGATGTCGAAATCTGTTTTCAGTGGATCACCCCTTAAAATATTTG
The DNA here is from genome assembly GCA_027580185.1 of Tuta absoluta. Lineage (NCBI taxonomy): Eukaryota > Metazoa > Arthropoda > Insecta > Lepidoptera > Gelechiidae > Tuta > Tuta absoluta. The sequence continues at coordinate 8,541,038 of JAQAHW010000016.1, read as the reverse complement.
CATTTATTTTTTACACTTTATATAATATTAAGTCTACACAATGAGTAACAAGGGTATAACAATCCGAAAAGGGGTCAAGGTACTCAAGAAACTGAACAACTATTCCTATGGAACATAGTTCGAAACATTTTGACCTCCTTTCGGCTTGTTAACCGTTTTTGTTACTCCCTGTATAAACAAATGTGTGTGAGCGATAGTGTTCTTACTTGTTTGTAATAGTAGATTATATCATAAGGGACCAAAAAACTTTGTTTGAAGGCGAGGGCCCTTTTTTCGACATTTTTCAGGACCGTACTAAAGATTATTTAAGACTTCCTCACATTGCATTAGTTTAAAAAAAGTGTTTTAGGTGCACTTTAAAGCGCCCTCCATTGTCCTTTTCTTAAAGATTTTTACAAAGATAGGTGCTTTTACAACACTGATTTTCCTTGCAGATTTATGAATAATCACGAGAGTTCTGCAAGTACTACATCAATATTACCTGAACACACTTCTCATCATGAACAGACACAGGGAGAAATCATGGGATCACTTTTGGAGCCAACACAAAATGCAAAGAATATGGAAAATATTCATTATGGTACTAGTTATTCGAATTATTTGTTATCTTGACCTATGGTGCCGAGACGTGGAACCTGACAGCAAAGGTGGCCCACCGGGGCTACATGTCACTCAGAGTCTGATAGCTGTCAATGCTCGGTATATCTATAATGGATAAAATCCGGAATAAGACTATCTGCATAAAGACCAAGGTAACAGACATAGTCTGGAAGTGTAGCAAACTGAAGTGGCAGTGGACTGGGCACATCTGTCGTAGAACCGACGGACGGTGGAGTAAGCTTGTTCTCGAGTGTTGGCCACGCTTCGGCAGGCGTAGCGTTGGACGACCTCCGGCCAGATGGACCGATAACTTATAAAAGGCGGCTGGTAGCGACTAGATGGCGAAAACGAGAGATCGTGCCCTATGGTGTACCCTGGGAGAGGCCTACGTCCAGCAGTGGACTGCAAGAGGCTGATGTATGTATGTTATATTCGTAAACGATTTGAATTAAATGTTAGACATTGTGTAGAAACCAAAGATGCTAGGAACCAAGTTTTTCTGTCGCGAGTACTAGCGAGTGTCTGCAGTGTTAAAAGTGACTGGCCCGATAACGAAACTGAGCACTCCGGGCTACTACGCCGAGGATCGTCTTCTTCTTCTTCTTGTCGATTCAATGGCAATCTTGTCAAATTTTGCGTGCCCAGAATTCGGCCACTCGTACCGCTTCTGTGGTAGCGGCCAGCAGGTCGTCACGCGTGCAGGTGGTGGGACACGCGGGGCAGGAGGTAAGGTGGGCCATTGTCTGGGGCAAAGTGCCACACTTACACTTGTTTCTTGAGCTGTCGATGTAACCCCACCTGGCCAGACTGTCTTTGCAGCGGCCGACTTGGGTCCTCAGCCTGTTAAGTGATTTCCAAGTCAGCCATGGCAAGTCGTGCCCAGGAGGGAGACTTTCCTGCAAAGGTAGTAGTTAAGTGGAGTGGGTACCTCTTCGTTCCATCGGTCGAGTCTAATCTGAGGAAGGTTGTCTGTAGCTAGTGGTTGTACGCTGCACAGAAAGCTTCGACGGCTGGAGAGTCTCTGCGGAGCAGGAGAGCATCCAAACATTGGGTGTCGGGCATCCTGGTGTTTTTTGCCCATTTCTGCTGAACTAGCCACTACCCTGCGAATTTCGGGTGGGGCGATCCCTGCAGGCGGGTAAAGCATACTCAGCGGGGTCGGCTTTAAACAGCCTGTGATAATCCGACAGGTTTTATTCAGAGCTATATCCACTTGCTTGGCGTGTGCTGATCGACTCCACAACGGACAGGCGTATTCGCCGGCTGAAAAGCACAGTGCTAACCCAGTAGTCCGCAGTACTTTTGCTGAAGCTCCCCATTTGGTGGATTTCAGTCGATGAAGAAGATTATTGCGGCTGGTGACTTTTTTCCTCACACTTTCACAGTTAGCTTTGTAGGTTAGTGCTCTATCAAGTATTACTCCTAGGTATCTCGGGTGAGTACAATGCGAAATTGGCACTCCTTGCCATGATACGTTGACGGTGCGGTTAGCCTGATGGTTGCGCAAATGAAAGGCGCAAGACTGTGTCTTCGCAGGGTTGGGTTTCAGTGCATTCTCAACGTAGTACTGGTGTAGGTCAGTGAGGGCAGCCGTGAGGTGATTTTCAACTTGTTCAAACGATTTCGCTTGCGAGGACAGTGCCAGGTCATCGGCGTAGATAAAACGCGTCGTATGGGCAGTAGATGGCTGATCGCTGGTGTATATATTAAACAGCAAAGGGGCGAGGACACTTCCCTGAGGTAGGCCGTTTTTCTGATATCGCCGTCTACTTTTATCCCCTGGAAGGTGCACCTGGAACCGGCGGTTATGGAGCAGTTCGCTGAGGATCCTCACAAAGTTCTGGTCTTCTGTCATCTCGGCCACTTTCCGCAGCAGTCTCCTCAAATTGACGGTATCGTAGGCCGCAGTCAAGTCTACGAACGCCACTCCAGTCACGTACCCTACCCCCTCTCGAATTCGTCTTCGATGTGCTGGGTGAGGTTTAGGGTTTGACTGCAGCATGACTTGCCTGGTCTAAAACCGGCCTGCTCTGGTATAAGTTTGGGGTCGACGATGTTTGTGAGGCGGTAAAGAAGCATGCGTTCAAAGAGTTTAAAAAGATGGCAGAGTAATGAGATGGGCCGATAGCTTTTCGGATCGTTACTCGGTTTTCCTAGTTTCAACAGCGCAGTAATTTTCGACTTTCTCCATAATTGGGGAATTTTAGCAGTTGCGACGCAGTTGTTAAAAACCTGTAACAGCCATGAGACGCCAATGGAGCCTAGGTGTTGGATTTGTTCTACAGAGATATTGTCAACGCCTGAGGCTTTACCAGCTTTTAGGGTTTTAATAGCGCTGACGATATCCCTGAGAAGAAGAGGCTTGCTTATGACGTCACTGTTAGATCCAATGTGAGGCTGTGACGAGGTCTTGCTAAATCGCTTCAGAGGTTTCCCGTTTAAGAGTAGCTGGTGTGCCACCTGATTTGCCGTCACCAGGTTTGGAGAAGAGGCTTGTGGGGGCTCACTCGTAAGACTGCGTATGGTTGACCAAGTCTTTTTGCTGTTATGGGTCATGTTGATGCTGGAAACAGTTTTGATCCATTTCTCGCAGCGTGTCTCACTGATTTGCGATAAAAGTTGTTCTCCCAGCTGCAGGGTTTCCTCAGAGAAAGGGTCACTGTTGAAAGCGACCTCGTTTCGATTCAGTAAGTCGGCTGATTCACGTTGTAGTCCTGGGATGTAAGATGTATAACATCCCCGAGGATCGTGATTCCTAGAAATTGTCTAAGCTCCTGTTGACAAAGTCACTCATAAGGTTACCGAACGGAAGTATATTATAGCAATAGTTTTTTTTTTACCTTTTACACAGCGCCATCTAGCCCCAAACTAAGCAAAGCTCGTACTATGGGAACTAGATAGCTGATATTAATACTTACCTATGTACATAAATACATATTACACATACAAACACCCAGCCAGACTAAACACAAATATATGAAAATGACTTAATAAATATTTGTGTTTTGTGGGGATATCGAACCCACGAACCTCACCGTAGCAGGCAGAGGTACTATCCGCTACACCATCGGGCCAGTCAACTAAAAATATACAGGAGTTCAGGAAAATATAAGGTTGCCATCCGATAACCTCGTAGTTTTTTTTATCGAGTTCAAAAACTAAAAGTTACAGTAGGGGCATGTGGGCTACAGTGGATCACTTTTTATCCGGTGATCATTGTTCAGCATTGGATGCACATGAGAAGTGCAAATTGAATATGTGAATAGTGCATTGAATCTATTTTTTATATAAAATATTATCTTCTTCCTATAATGTCATAGAAGAGAAAAGAACAGATGTTTTTTTAAAGTCAGAAATGAGCCATTGTGTAGTAGGTGGTGGATACAATGGCTCGGCTAAATTTATACAGTGGAGCATGGTGGATTGGATAATAATAGATAATTAAGAGTTATTAAAACAAACCAACCTAATTAATAATCGATTAAGCTTCACAAAATTTTTGAAACCATTATCAATCGCATCAAGTTTTTAATAGACTTAATATCATAATGTTTCTAAAATTTATAGATATAAGATAAGTACTACAACTGATCAATAACAAGAAAATCATTACGCGCAGAACTTTCATTGTTTTTTGGCATTGAAACATTTTTCAAACTTTATCTTGTAATAATTTTGGCCTGTGTACCCACTCTTTAAATTTCGATACGTATGAAGATGATCCATTGTGTACCTTTAAGGTGCACTGTGGCGACCGATGCAAATTTAGAATTATGTTAAACCATTTTGAATTAAACTTAAGTTAACTTAAAAATATCATAAAACCAAAAACTTACCCAGTCATGTACTTAGAACATGCTTGTAGTTTGAACAAACTTGCAAAATTTTCAAGCGCGGGCAGGATTTGAATCTCTGACTTTCGCCATAATTAGTGGCGACGCCTCTTCCATCTGGGCTAACGCAGCTCGTCCTTGCCCGCAAATTTTGCAAGTGTATCTTAATGCCACACAGTGTTTTACAGACCCCGATTTTGTCTCATGCCCTTTTTATTGTTTCAATCGTTTGTATATATGATTCTAAGCACTACAGTGAAAGTCCGGCATCGATACGACCTCTAGTTTTGATAAAAAAAATATTTAAAGTTTGCCTATATCCGGTTCCCGGATATCATAAAAATATTAATATTAAATAAAATAAACTATTATTTAAAAATTTGATAAAACGTATTGATGACAATCAAAACAACAAACATTCTGTCAATTTTTGGAATGTGTAATGTTAGTACATTAAAAAATAAAAATATTTTTGTAATATTTCTTTCGATTTTAATATTTCAAGTATAATCCCGTATTAGATCGAGATTTTTATACAGTATATTCATCACACCTTATTCTATCAATATTATGAAAATCACAATCTAATTCTGGGTTATTTAGAAGTTATTGATATTTATTTATTTTGGTTAAGGTTATCACCTCCGAATATCCGGATATCACTATTCGGAGTATCAAATTTAATTTTCAATATCATCTATGTACAGACTTTCGACCCTTTTCAGCTTTATTATATGTAGATTTCGTTTGGTGACAACCCTAAGTCCAGAAATTCCGGATATTTTCCGGATATAACTAAAACTATTAATAACTTCTAAATAACGCGGAATTAGATTGTGATTTTCATAATATTGATAGAATATGGTTTGATGAATATACTGTATAAAAATCTCGATCTAATACAGGATTATACTTGAAATATTAAAATCAAAAGAAATATTACAAAAATATTTTTATTTTTTAATGTACTAACATTACACATTCCAAAAATGGACAGAATGTTTGTTGTTTTGATTGTAAATAATACGTGTTATCCAATTTTTAAATAATAGTTTATTTTATTTAATATTAATATTTTTATGATTTTCAGGACCCGAATATAGGCAAACTTTAAATATTTTTTTTGTCAAAACTAGAGGTCGTATCGATGCCGGACTTTCACTGTAGTGCTTAGAATCATATATACAAACGATTTATACAATAAAAAGGGCATGAGACAAAATCGGGGTCTGTAAAACACTGTGTGCCAGTAACGCGTGGCACGGCTTAATCCACCGGGTTAGGTTGCAACTAATACCCGGCGACTGATTCTATCTATACAAATTGAATGTAGTCTAAGCTATGAAAACCCTTATTTTTCTGATTTATAAATAGGCAGACAGGGGCTCCAACATGGTTAGTACGTCGATCACTGTCACGCCGAATTAATTGATGGTTTGACCTACCCACTAATATATATAAATTTTCTTTAAACCAGGTAGTGAATCTGAAGATTCAGATGGTGACGAAGAAGAACTGGTTCCGATGATTGTGCCGAGAGCGTACCGCGTAGGTTTAAACGATTCTTTTCAAGACGATGATGAGAAACTGGACTTGCCTGCTGCCCCTGCGATGGACGTCGGATCGCCTGCTGTAGCACTAGCTAAAGACTTAGAAGGTGCTTTGCGTCCAAATGACCTTTTCGATTTCGAGTGGAGGCCATTTCCGGACCCTCCCATTCCTCTAAACACAAGGAGGGAACCTTTTACCCAAAGCATCGTTGGCCCGACAAAACCATGTCAAGACCCGTATACAATTTTTGCGTCAATTTGGGACACTCAAATTATGGAACACATTGTTACAGAAACTAATAATTATGCACAAAGTATTGTATTGCAACGGATGCGCGATAATAGTCTGTGTCCGAGAAGCCGAATTCTTGGATGGGAGGATACGTGTGTAAGTGAACTATACACGTATTTTGGCATAACTTTAGCAACGGGTATTTTAATTAAATCGAGCTTAGAAGAATATTGGTCCGCTAACAATGACATATTTTCAACGCCGGGTTTCCGTGCGTACATGAGCCTGACTAGGTACCAGCTCCTAACTTCTTGCTTGCATTTTAACAACAACCAGAAAATGCGTGGACGGGATCTCAGCCCAGCAGAAGCCAAACTTTTTAAGATTGAGCCCATTTTTAATCATCTTAATTCAAAGTTTCAGTCAATGTACACCATGGGTCGAAACATTGCATTACATGAGAGCTTGATGCAGTGGAAAGGATGGCTAAGTATAAATCAATTCATACCCAACGAAAAAGGCAAAATCGGAGTAAAGACTTATGAGTTGTGTGAGTCTCAGACTGGGTATTTATGGAGATTTGAAGTCCATGCCAAAAAATATACTCCTCATGCCCAGCAGTCACCACTGGATGCATCAACGCCTACCATTGTGCTAAATCTTCTCCGTGGCCTTGAGGGGAAAGGATACACGGTCTGGATGGACAATTTCTATAACTCCCCAGCTCTGGCTCGCCAGCTCAAAATTCTTGGTTTCGATTCAGTAGGGACACTTCGTACCAACCGTCAGTTTGTGCCCCAAGAAATGAAAAATTTAACCAAAGCGAACATGAGTAAAGGCCAAATAACCGGCTTCACATCTGGTGATGTAGACATAATGGTGTGGCACGATGAAACTCTTGTTGGAACTATTTCCACTTACCATGGGAATCAAACTGATGAAATTGATAACAAAGTGAAACCGTGTCTGATTCTAGACTACAACATTATGATGGGGGGAATCGATAAAAAAGACCAACATTTATCGATGTACCCCATTGAAAGGAAACGATGCAAAGTGTGGTACAAAAAGATTTTCAAAAGACTACTCAATGTTTCCGTTTTGAATTCCTTCATTATAGCTAAACAATCGGGATCCACAATAAGCCACCGAAATTTTCGTAAGAATTTGATCCAGTCTCTTCTGACCCGGCATGGTACCGAGAAAAGCACACCCCAAACATATTCTCTTCAGGAAAATACACAAAACACGTCATGTGTTATACACCATATTATGCACTATCCGATAGGTAAATGCAAAGCCCGGTTGCGCCGCAAATGTTTCGTGTGCAAAAAACTTACAAATTTTTATTGTGCTGGCTGTGAAAAGACTGTTTGTATGAACATCTGTTTTGTAACTCTTCATTCTTAAACCAGGTGCTCTTTATTCTTCTTCTCTGTTTCCAAGAAAGTAAGTAGGTAGGGTGAAATAAAGGGTTCAGGGTTCATTACCTGTACACTGGTGGGGAATTATAGGAAAATTATGGGGAATTATAGTAGGAGGCGCTGGGGGGACAGCATGCCGACTTGACAGAAACAAGACGCCAAACCGCCTGGCCAGCGTGGCGTTTCATGTCCAGAAACCATTCTCTACATGAATACCCTACTTACATACAAACAATAAAACATTAAACAAATCTTTTATATAATATTAGGGTACCTAGAAAACGCCCACGATCGGTCCATTTATTTGTAATGTATGCAATGATATTGGCATGGCATACATTGGTCATAAAAATAAACAAATATAGATAAATTACATTGTTTTATGAATTAATTATTTATGTAACACTTTTATTAATTTGCAAAAGATAACCATTCATAAGTAAAGTTTGTATTTACGCCTGGTATGTTTGTAACATATGCAACTTCTAATTAAGAATAATGCACTCTGTGGCCGTACGCCTCACGCGATTTCCCGCGCGGTCTGACAGCGCGCGCCGCCATTGTTACCCGTCCAAATTTAGAAGGTGCATAGTGCCTAGGTATTTGTATTATGGCAAGTGTCGTTGTGTTCGTACGGGTAATACTTTTATTGACTGAGCGTGTGTACGGTCGTATGCGAAGAACTGTGTAGTTTATTATATGGCAAGAAAACGTAGAATTAATACAGATAAGTACAATAATAACCGTAGGTAGTAATGTTAAACAAGAAAAAGGGATTTTAGTACGTAATTAATAAAATAAACCTCAACCTACCAGTATCCTTTTTTTCTGTTCACTTTTCTCATAAAAATTATGAAACAGCTCTTTGTAAAATTTCTAGCCAGGCACTTTGCCTGGCATCTCTACCTTTATAGTGTTCGTGGGAGATATACGTCACTGTGAGTGATCGTACCAGAGCGTGCGGCCCGCGCGACGTAGCGGCGAGTACTGATTTTTGCAAAACAGGCCGCGTCACGTAGCGCTAATCTTGGGTTTTGTCGAATCTGCCCGCGCGGGCCGTCCCGCGCGTGAAACCGCGTGAGGGAGCGTACGGCCTGTAGGTAGGTAGTAAGTAGGTTCTAGGTACCTACATTTTTTAAGTATTAGTTATTTGTACAACAAGAGGGCAAAGGTCATTTTTGCTTCGAGTGCTAATTTTGAATCCCGAGGTAGCGAGGTAGCAAAAGTTGTATCCTGAGCTCAATGAGGGATTCAACAGCACGAGATGCGAATTAATTTGCTCTCGTGTGGTACATACAACCTAAGAGAATTTATAGAACTATGCACACAACTTTGGAAGTGTCTATACAGCGGGGCGCCCTGCCATATAGTGATTTAATCTATGTAGCAGGGCACACTGTCATATAGCGTTTTGTATGTGAATTATTCTATTCTATTCATCGGTGCTCTTAATGCGCCTTGTTAAATCTGTAGGCTGAACCACCTGGCCCCTATTTAATAAAACTGACTATGCGACAATTATGTCATGGTTGACAATTCCGACAATTTGACAAGTTTCTGTTCAAGTACTTACAGGTGACAAAGTTGTCACGGTGGAAAATTTACAAATATGTCGGATTATCGTGACAATTTGACAATTTTCTGTTTAATAAAACTTTTTGCGCGACAGGTGACAGGTGACAAATTGTTGTGAGAAACTTGTTGATTCTGCTTTATTAAACGGATAATTGTCGCGACATATTGACATATTTGTAGAATTGTCGGATATTATTAACAGGTGCCCCTACCCTATGTCGCGCTATCAAGCAGAATTTTTACAAAAATGGTGCTTAAGTCTAACAGCGAGAGTAGTGATGCCAAACAGTAAATCTTTATTGTTAAATATCAGCCCCAAAGTGGTAATTTTATTGTTCATATCCATAATTGAAAGGTATCCAAAAACTCCGACAAAACAAGAATTATAGTCACAAAAACCTCTTATTCGAATAAACATTAAAATTGTAAAAATTATTTTATCTACCTCATAATGTTCGAATTATGAATTTGAAAACAGTTGCATAAAGACCTACTTTATGCATTCTGCCTATAATAACTACGGTTTCATATAAATTACAGAAGCGTAATGACTTAATGAGAAGGCTCTTACTACGATAAAGTTGAGAAATGAAACGAAGTTTTTTTTTGCCAATACTCAAATCGCCATCTTCCGCCGCACCTGACAGTTGTTGTTGTACGGTAATTTTTCGGATGTTGTTCAGTTGTTTCAATAGGTTTTTGTTTTATTGTTGTTGAGATGTTGTTCAGATGTTGTTCAGTTGTTGTTCAGATGTTGAGCAGTTGTTCAGTTGTTATTCCGATGTTGTTCAGTGTTGTTCAGTTGTTGTTCAGTTGTTTAGTTATTTGTTGTTCAGACTCGACAACTAAACAACTGTAAGTAAAGAATTTTCAAAAATTCATATCAAGCCATATTACGTTCTCGTATTTAATTCGACCATGTATCGGGCCTTGCAATCTGAGTTTATTTTTTGAGAGTGTAGATAAAATAGTGTATGCAACTGCATATAATTAGGCATTAGAATGCTCGTGTCAATCTATTATCACACTCGGCTACGCCTCGTGTGATAAACAGACACTCGCATTCTAATGACCCCCATTATATGACAGTTGCATAAACTACTATTAGTGAACCCTCACAAGATTCCATAAATTAAATATTTGTCAATTTTGTCAGTAACCGACAAATATGTCACGATTATGCGACAATTTTGTCACTGACAATTGTCACGGGCCTCGACCGTGGTTTTTGATAATTGTAGAGTTTTACTATACGCATTTACAATAGCGACAATTTGTCAATACTTTACCTTTCGATTTGTGACATAATTGTCATTTTTATTAAACGAGTTTACCATGACAATGCGACAAATTTGTAGGTTTTTGACAATTATGTCGGATTGTCAGCTTTATTATATAAGGCCCTGATTAATGGTCTGTAAGAAATATGGTTCCGTGCTTCGGAGAGCACGTTAAGCTTACAGTCCCAGTTGCTGTTCATCACTACTAATACTAACACGGCCGTTGTTGCATGTCAGAGGCCTACTACTAGTGGAAAAACTTCAACACCAGGTATTTAATAGTTAAACGCAAAAATTTGGACCTAAAAAACCCTTTGAACCATCAAAATATTGACAGCAGGTCAAGTGAGCTCGGGCGGGAACCGTTCGTTTCACATTTTAATTGGCGCGCTTTTTTGTTGGTTTGTTGTAATGTAAATAAGTATATACTCAGGTATTATAACATAATTTTTTATGCTTTATGATATGACGCAACTGGGACTGACAGCTTAACCTTTTCACCGCCACAGACGGGTATAGCCGACAACCCGCGACTTGCCGTCAGCGCCACGGTCGGGTACAGCCGACAAAACGTCGCTAAAGTTTATGTTCATAAACTAGCATTTTAAAACCGTATCTATCTTTTATTTTTTCGCATATTGCATTTATTGTACCCTCTACTTTGATTTATGAACTTTTGCGCTTAGATATTTATTAGATTTGTAGTATAAATAAGAAAAATACTGATTACGTTTTGAAGCTGTCAGAAGTACCATTCGCACACGCCATAGTCGGTCCCACACGACTGGAAGTGTTGTTCCTTACTAGTACAAATGTGAAATATCGATACATCTATAATATATTTACTGAATATACTATGCCTAGATATTTGTCAAGTTTGTCATAACAATAACATTTTCTTATTATTTTAGTGTATACGGGGTGTAAGGGACGGTGTACCGAAAACTTTGCAGGCATGATCAGACCATGAAACTGAACAACTTTTTCTATGGAAGCTATGTTGGTAAACGAGAATTTTTTTTCGACCTCCCATACAAAACTCCGTATCAGCTGACTGACTTTCTATGGAAACTCGAAAAAAAAATTTCGTTTCCCAACATAGGCTCCATAGTAAAAGTTGTTCAGTTTCATGGTCTGATCATGCCTGCAAAGTTTTCGGTACCCTGTATTGAAAATATTCCCGACATCGATTTGTAGAAATACGCCAAGTATTAGACATTATTTTCTTTGTTTGATTGAGTATCGACAAACCGGTTTCGGCGACTCGTGCACAGCGATAATTGCTTGACCATTGTGAGTGCACTGTACGCCGTAGTCGGGTAAAGACGACACGCTCTGACGTCATTGCAGTAGTGACATAAAAATAGTGATGGGAAAATGAGTGCCGACGAGCTTAGTTCTGCAGAACTTCTACAGATTTTAGAAGGCGTAGAGGATGATGTTGATCTGGTTGAACCTGGATTACTCGAAGAAGAAGATTTAGAGGAAAGTAAATACCTAATAATCATAAATAAATTAGGAGCGTTTGGGAGGGTTTCATGTGAACTTAATTTAACGGGTCAAATTGTGATACAAGATTATTATTAGATAATAAGAGATAAGATAATTATTTATTTAATAAACGTATAAGTAACTATCCATCCATCTATCTATCTAATTAGCCTATATTAGCCCACTGTTGGACATAGGTCTCTTCTTTATAAGTAACTATGAAATGCTAATAAATAACCGCTAATATAAGTACAATACCTTACGAAGGGCGTTATAAAAAGTAAATAGAAACAAACCGAAGAAATAATCAAATAAACCGGGTAGGAACAGAAAAAAAATGTTCAAGTATTCAATAATATGTCATAAATCTTATAATAATAGTTGTGTCGGTTTCCCATTTGCCTGAGATACAGGAATTCATATTCTTAGTTTAGGAAATGGTTAAGCCACAGGATTATTTCATATAAGTGTACCTATTTGTAATTAAGTATATTAAATAAATAATTATCTTATCTTTTATTATCTAATAATAATCTTGTATCACAATTTGACCCGTTATATTAAGTTCACATGAAATTTGTGCCATTTAAAATCGTTTTTAATTAATATTCAACGTAAGTAAAATAAGAAAAAGAAATGAAAGAAAACAAATAGTCACAATAAAATATTAAAATAAATACCAGCATAAATCCTATGATGTTCTAATTTTTTCTATCGATATTCTATATTACATCCTTATTTGTCCTAAGGGTTTGAGAATATAGAAATGCCACCGACGCCACAGACGTCTATAACCGACAACGCGATAAAGAGAGACGCGTAATAGAGATGCGCCAGTGCTGATCCAAAGCTGAACCAAAAATAAACTTTTTGAATATGCCTAGTGTTGTTTACGAGGCCACCACTACTACCACTATCCTATATTATTATTTTGACCTACATGAAATCAGAACTGAAAGGTAGGGGGCAAAATAATGGTTTTAGATTAATTAAAACTCGGTTTAAAAAGTGAAGATTTATTATCGATATGAACTGTTGGACATCTCTATTTTATTGAGTATTTCTTTACCAAGAAATTGGTGTGGCGCTGGTTGCAATTTTTTACTCGAATGGCTTGGCGGCGAAAAGGTTAACGTGCTCTCCGATCATAAATCTGTAGGCTGAACCACCTGATTAATGGTCTGTAAGAAATATGGTTCCGTGCTTCGGAGAGCACGTTAAGCTGTCAGTCCCAGTTGCGTCATATCATGTCATGTCATGTGTCATGCCATATGTCATGTCATATGTCATATCACGACATAGATATCTAGTTACCTGCTTTTTGAGGACTATACTTCTCGCCTAACATGAAAATATAAGACATTTGGGAATTGGAATGCGTTTGGAAACACAGACGCAGGTAGTGAGTTCCACTCTTTAGCAGTGCGCATTATAAATGATGACTGGAAGCGCTTAGTCCGAATTGGTGGAATGGCAACCAGGTATGGTATAAGGGTATGGTAGAAGGGAGCTGGTGCAACAAGGTCGTGAAGCTCTTGAGCACACTCTCCGTACAGTAAGTACGGTATGTACAATCTGTAAAAAACCGACAAGCAGGATGTGCCAGGCTATGTACCTAGCTTGGTGTCCACCAGTTTTTTGTCGCCTATGAGCCTCTTGGCCCTGCGATCCACCGAGTCAAGAGAGGCAAGTTGATATTTGGCTGAGCCATCCCAAAGGTGACTGCAATACTCCATGCAGGATCGGACTTGTGCTTTGTAAAGAGTTTTAAGCTATCCAGGCGTAAAGTATCGCTTCACTCTATTCAGATAAACATGTGAAAGGAGGAGACAAGCATATTTCTTTACGCTGAGATGACATTCATTTAGTACTCTTAATAAGATTCCTTATTTCAGCAGTTAAAATATTTGTACCGCTAGGATTTCAGAGATATTGCCTTTCAAGATGGTCCTTTCCAGCCACTTGATTTTATAACCTCAAAATTGTAAATGCTTAGATATCTTGGCAGAGGAACTATCTACATACAAAATGATTGCAGCGTTACCGTTAAAAATCACAAATCTCAATCCGTACCGCTTTCTTAATTCAGAAAAATGTGAAATATGCGAGGAAAAGGCGATTGAAAGTTTTCCAACATGTGGTTGGACGTTCTTGCTAGATCTCCATAAATATAGCGGTACAAAACTTGTAATTCAAATAACAGCATTAAGACGATACGTACCAAGCATTTGGTACATCAAACAAAGCTGTATCTTCTTTAATTAATGAGAAAACACCAATTGAAAATTGTAAGATTAAGTGACGTACCTACTGATGTACATGACCATAGCATGTCAGCTAGACTACGATCTTTACGTAAGCCATAAGCCATACCTATTTAAATATAGTGAATTGCATTTAAGTATGGTGACAACAAAAATAATTATTAATCATTTTTCTTATGTGGGCTCGATTCTAGCGTACCTAAATTGTCGAGTTAAATATAGGGGACATTTTAAAAGTGACAAATACCGAAAACTCAAGGCAGTCTGAAGATAAGAAACCACCTATATGATTTTTTTGGCCTACTATACAAAGGGACTTGTATGGCTGGTACATTTTGTATGGGAGGTCCATTTTTTAATATTATGTGACCTATGTTCCGTAGGGAAAGTTGTTCCTTATCCTAAGTTTTCGGTACCGGTCCCTAGTAAAACTTCACGCTAAAGTGTAATAAACTGTAATGGCGCTGAGCTAATTGTTCCTTTTTTTTTAATTAAGCTATGAAAAAAGATGAAATGTATTAATAACTTATAATAAAAACCAGTTCAAAAACTAACACCCGACTACTGATATATCGCGCTCTAAAAAGTAAGAAACAAGAAATCTGGAATATTAACTACAAACAATTTAATATCTATAGTCCACGAAATTTATACGAAGATATGACATATAATTATATATTTAAATGTATATTAAATAAAAAATTATTTTGGTTTATAGGTGATAGCCGTGGACGTATGCCAGTTTGCCTTACCTAATTATGTTGTGCAAGTTTATGATATCACCTACTAAGTACTAGAGTAGGTGGCATACGACCACGGCTATCACCTATAAACAAAAATATTTTTTTATTTAATATACATTTAAATATATAATTATATGTCATATCTTCGTATACATTTCGTGGACTATAGATATTAAAATATTGTTTGTAGTTAATATTCCAGATTTCTTGTTTCTTACTTTTTAGAGCGCGATATATCAGTAGTCGGGTGTTAGTTTTTGAACTGGTTTTTATTTTAATTATTTTGGGGTTGAAGGTAAGTTTAACACTTTGGTATGTATTTTTTTTTCTGGATAGAAATGCAGCTCAATTCACAATTAAAACATCACTCGTTAATTAAACAAAATACACTCATCATAATCTTATCTTTGTATGGTATGTTTGACCATGCATAAAAGGGTAGGAGCCAACATGCAGCCTTGGCGAACACCTCTACGAACGGCTCGGATGTATTGCCGTTAAAAACAACAGATCCTTTTATGTCCATATGGAAGGATTTAACGAGGCCCAGAAGTTTTGGCGGGCACCCGATGTTTACAAGTGCAGTGTAAAGGCCCTCTCTGCTAACGGTGTCGAAGGTTTTGTTAAGGTCTACGAACGCCACAAACAGAGGTGTTCTCTGCTGTCTACACTTTTCCTGAAGTTGGCGAAGTGTAAAGATCATATCTGTTGTGGAACGCTGGGCGCGGAATCCAAATTGCGATTCGGGATATACACGATCAGCTAGTTTCTGGAGTCTTAATAAGACTAACCGAGCAAATAATTTACCTACTATACTTAAAAGGGATATACCACGATAACAGTTACAGTCACCGCGGTCACCTTTGCCTTTGTATAGGGTAACGATGTTCACATCGCGCATATCTTGTGGTATATATCCCGCTTCCCAACATTTACACAACAGATTGTGCAGGATGGGTAATATGCACTTGAGCCTGATGATTTCGGCATGGGTACCATCATTTCCAGGAGACTTTCCGGTCTTAAGCTGCTTAACAGCGTTGTGGTATTCCCTTATGGTAGGAAGGTCATCTAACTCGGCCCAGGTAGCTAGTTTTGGCATGCAGTCTGCAGCTTCCGGCATTATATTAACTGGTTCCGAATAGAGACCGATATAATGTTCTACCCATCGTTCGAGTTGGCGTTGGGCATCTGTAATAACAGTGGCATCCACTTCTTTAAGGGAGGCTGTTTTTTTAGGCAAAGGACCAAGGGCCTTTTTACTGCCAGCATACACACCACCAAAATTTCCTACATCAGCGCACGATTGGATACTTTGGCAAAGCTCGGTCCAGTATGCATTAGCAAAGTACCGTGATGTGCGTTGTAATGCAGCTTTTGCATTTGCTAAATCGACACGCGACTTTTCGGAAGGGTTAAGGCGATGAGTAAGCGCAGCTTGCCGTTTGGACTCGAGCAGGGGTGTTATGTGTTCGAGATTTTCAGCGAACCAGTCCTGGTTTTTGACTTTCTGGTGGCCGAAAGCCGTACCAGCCACATCTGTTAGAAACTTTTTTACTTTGCCTCAGTCTTCCTCTATAGGAGCGTCTACGTCCCAGGTGGCAGTTTCATCGCGTACCAACTCTTCAAACTTTCGGACAAACTCATCATCCCTGGTTTTGGGAAGATCGATCTTCTTCCTTCCGGGCAGTTTGGACGAGTGGATCTTTTTGTGAGTTATAGCAACGTGCGAAGCCACCAAGGAGTGATCTGTGTCACAATCAGCGCTATGAAATGTACGCGTGTGTAGGGTCTCGCGGAGATTTTTCTTTTTGGTTAGGATAAGGTCCAGTTGATGCCAGTGACCAGAACGAGGGTGTTTCCAGGATACTTTGCGAGATGATTTGCCTTTGAAGTACGTATTGGTAACACACAGTAGGTGTTTAGAGCATAGCTCTAATTAACGTTGGCCGTTTTCGTTTAACTTCCCTATACCGTGGTTACCTATACAATCAGGCCAAGCTACGTTGTCCTGTCCAACCCTTGTGTTAAAATCGCCCAGATTGTATAAGCGGTCAGATGGTCTTTACCCGCGTAGAGACTGGTCGAGCTGGTCATAAAACTGTGTTTTGGCTTCATCCATTGAGGATAATGTTGGTGCGTAAGCAGAAATAAGTGTTACGTATCCATGATTCGTATTTAACCGCACCAACATAATGTGTTCCGATATGCCGCAAGGAGCCTCTATTGATGTTAAGAGATCGTTGCGGATAGCCAAGCCTACACCATGCTCACACACAGCGCTGCTGTCCTTTCTTTTCCAAAAGAATGTGTAATGTGTCTCACGCAAGGAACCCTCGTCAGGGAGTCTGGTCTCTTGTAAGGCACAAACAGCGATGTTCAGCCTGTTGAGTTCGGCGTCGATAATGGCAGTTTTACGCAGATCTTGTGCGTCAGAAGAAGTGTAGAAGAGCCTACACAGGTGTCAGGGAGGCCTGTCCTCATAGTACGGACATTCCATGCTACAAATCGCATGGATAAGCGGTGTTGGGAATTGTTTCTATAATGCCTTTTAGTCGCAGGTGTAAAATGTAACGGCGCCGATTGTCCAGGTGAGGCTGGTGCTCTCTACACCCTAAAAGAGCAAACCAGCACCGGGGCGGAACAGTACCTTATTGGTCGGGGGCTGCCAAACTTGGAGCAGGCGGTAACTGATCAGTGGGCCTACGATGGACCCTTCCACTGTCGGAAGCGACCCCTGGCGCCCGCACTTACGCCCATATGTGCGGACTTATAACCGATCACTGCCACTTCCCGTGTTGGTATCCGCGTGACGCGGGTGAAGTGTCTCCTCCACAGACACTGCGTTGCCTGGGACGCAATTATGGAAAACGCAGGGCTGCCCAGGACCTGCGCCAACCTCTCGGCCTTCCTGGCTGGATACGGGAAGAGATGGGGTGGTGCTATTCTACTCTGCCGGCACTACACGGCTGACCGACCGATTTGAATAGTTTTTATAATACCGCCTGTTCTATTTGGATCGTTTGGTATGTGCTCTTGCTTAGGTATTTGTCCATATGTTTTAGACTCTGTTGAAGTGTCTATTGCATTGATCGTATAGATTTTTGTTCGTAATGCCAAGCGCTCTGACGTTTTTTTGTTAAATTGGTCTACATTTTTTAAAGTTGGAAATAATGTACAATTTCATCGTATTCAATTGTGTCGTTTACAATTCTTCTTGTGTCTAATATTGCTAATTGCTCCATTGTCAACTTCCCTATTCTGATGCTGTTCAACAGATCAACGAAACTGTTGTCATTTACTTGTCGCATATTTTGACCCAATTCGCAGAAACTGAACATTCTTCATAAATGTGGTTCAGTTGCATAAATGTCAGGTTGTTTGTAACAATATGCGCCTACACGAGTTGCAGATACGGGTGGTAATTGCATTAAGTCATCAAAGACTAATAGGTTAACCCTTAAAATCGTGTTTCACTTGAGTGACAGGTTGTCAGCTGTCGCCTAATTGTAATACCTTCACATGAACTCCTCGTGTCCCTTAGTCGCCTTATACGACACCCGTCGCGTCCCGTTATCCCGTAGTCGCCTCATACGACACCCACGGAAAAGAAATGGGGTGGCATCACACGGCAGCTATTTTTTTGAACTGTGCTTATTAAGCCCTTTCATTTGATACCCAACACGACATTACTAGTAGTATAAACTATTTCAATTCTTAGCTCTAGAGGGCGCCTTATGTAATGTATAGTGACATAACGTAGCCTATAACCAGCGGACTGCTTAGACGCTTCAAATGATACCTCATTTATCAAATTCTGATAAGTTGTTTAGAAGTTAGGACGGAACAAACGTTTTCGTTTCCACATACATACATACATACATACATACATACAGGTCAAAATCATAACCCTCCTTTTTGCTTTGCCGTAGTCGGGTAAAAAAAGGTAAATGATACTTATGTTGTCTATGTACATCTCAACCTCTATGCTTCCGCTCTAATGTCAATCTATCTATCTGTCATATAAAAACCTTGGTTGTGCTCGCCAACGTGTTATCAAAAAACCCCTTCAAGAACAGGTGAATCCTTTATTAAATATTAATGTAACTAAACAGAAAATACATGGTGATCAACATACAATCAAAGTGCATTATTATTTCTCAACTTCCACACGAGAACCCAAACGTTTTGACAGTTTCACATTGTTTGTCACGTCTCAGATCACGCCAGCAAAGTTGTATGGAAATCCTTTGCTGGTGTCCATTAAGATAAATTCGTTATACGCTAAACCCACATAATTTGATTTCAAAATTATCTCGATGACTCTCATAGAAACGGAACGTAATTTTGTATGAAACAGGTAACTAAAGACGAGGCTGAATTAAAAAAGAAAAGAATGAACTAAACATTTAGTATGGCTGAATATTACGTTATACTGTGCCTTACAGGCGAATTTATTTTAAAAAATTACAATTGGTGGGAAAAATGTAAATTTTTATTTGTTTCGTTGTGTTGTGGTCGCTAGCTAACTTTTATAAGAAGGACAATCTTTCATTTCCTAGCCTTTTTTTGAGAAAAGCACTATGTAAGCCTCGGGGAAAATTACTTTGCTTGACTTGTATAATTTGAAGTCCTCGCCTGCGGCTCGGACTTCAAACTATACTCGTCCAGCAAAGTCTTATTTTCCATACCTCGACAACAATGTACTATATATTGGCAAGATGCATTGACGGAGGTGGACGCTAGAATTGTATCATCACTACATAGTATAAAATAAAGTCGCTTCCCGTTTGGTGTCTCCTTATATCATTATTACTCAACGGATTTTGATGCGTTTTTTTTTTAGATAGAGTAACTTGATAGGGAGGTTTATAAGTATAATTTATTCCGGGAAATTGTCACATTCCCATGAGAAAACGGGTAGCCCAACTTTTGACACCTTTAAGGATTAAAATTACAAAAATGCTGAAACACGTATTTAATTATTTTAAGTCATAAGTCTAATCACTAATTCAAGGAACAATATTAAATGCAAAAACCATAAAGAGGTAGATTTTGAAAAAACAACACTATAGTGCGTTGAAAAACTAACAGCGACATCTATGTTTGTATTATGGAACTAACATATTACTTTTCTCAGTTTTCGTGATAGTATAAATGCTTAACTGCTGAAGCTAGAGAGATAAAACTTGGACATGAAGTTTTTTATGTAATATATATATATATAGATAAAATCCAATTTTTTAATCCCCCAAGGGATGTAAAGGGGGTTAAATGTTTGAATGAAAGTTCGTTGTTTTAAGTGTGATCCGTTTCAAAATTCTGGACCTCAGACCCAACTGGTCGGATGTCCATTTTTGACACTTTTCAGTAGAGCGAAAATAAACTTTTGAAAATTAATACTGGTTTTCACAAAGGAGATATTGGAGGTCAAATCAATATTTCAGAATAGCCATATAATTATAAATGTTTTCTGTTACATAAATTATTTTATTATGCATCAGTAACAATACAATTCAACTTTGTTTGTCAAAGGGGGTGTACATCCGACCCAAAAAGTGAAGGCATTTTTCCTTCCGATGGTCGGATATTACTAACCGACCTTTTAGCTCTACAAGAATTTATTAAATTCAGGTCTCATGTTTAAATCAGACCATATGGTTCGAAATTAATTACGAAATGAGTAGGTTGTATGTGAAAATCTGACACTTTGGTCCGGGGAAATTAAGTCTGTCAATACAAATGCACATCCAACCTTTGGATTTTGAAGGATCTTCTTGTGTATGTCATGCACTGCTGGGGCGAAGCCATCGAGAAACACGGCGAAGCACTTGCCGTTTCACTCGAAATCTTGAAGGCCTTTGACAGGGTCTGGCATGCAAGTCTGCTCAGCAAGCTTCCTGCTTATGGCATCCCCGCAGATTTTTGTACTTGGATTTCAGACTTACTTTGTGAACGGTCCATCAGAAAAGTCGTTGACGGCTGCTCCTCTGACCTTATGGCCATTGATGTCGAAATTCCTCAGGGGTCTGTTCCCTTTGCAACTCTTTTCCTGCTGCACATCAATGACCTTGTTCAGCATGGTATTGTTGGATACGCAGATGATAGTACCGTTTCAGAGAGATACTTGACAGGTGCAAAGACCAGTGGGGATGAAATACGTTCGTTAAGAAAGGCCATGGTAGAGCGAACAGATCTGACCTTAAGTTTTGTCTCCCAATGGGGCGTCGACAATCTGGTATCATTTAACGCCACCAAAACACAGGCGTGTCTTTTCACCGCAAAAAAGAGTCCTTTCGACTGGACACCTACTTTTTGGGGTACATCTGTCCCGGTCACTGACAGGCTTGAGCTTCTAGGCATGGAGTTGACATCAAATCTCAACTTCGGCGCGACCATCGAGTACAAGGCTCACACGGCGGCTAAGAAGCTGGGATTCCTGAATAGAGTGAAGCGATACTTTACGCCTGGACAGCTTTTAACTCTTTACAAAGCACAAGTCCGATCCTGCATGGAGTATTGCAGTCACCTTTGGGATGGCTCAGCCAAATACCAACTTGCCGCTCTTGACTCGGCGGAACGCAGGGCCAAGAGCCTCATAGGCGACATAAAACTGGTGGACACCAAGTCACATAGCCTGGCACATCGCCGCAAGGTTGCCTGCTTGACGGTTTTTTACAGATTGTGTCTTGAGCTTCACGACCTTGTTCCACCAGCTCCCTTCTACCATCGGACATCCAGACGCACCGCCGGTCTATACCTGGTGGCCATTCCACCATTTCGGACTAAGCGCTTCCAGTCATCATTTATAATGCGTACTGCTAAAGAGTAGAACTCACTACCTGCGTCTGTTTCCAAACGCATTCAACCCTACTCTCTTCAAAGTAAGAGTGAACAGGCTTCTTCTGGGTGAGCTCGCTACATCTTAGACTCTATCTCTGTCCTATGACCCAGACTAAAGTCATCCTTAAAAAAAATATATATACCTTTAATAATTATGCAAGGTTTTAATTTACTTTACGATATAGTCAACCGTTGAGGATCTGCCAACCACTTTTTGGATATAGACGTGACTTTATGTATGTATGTGGCAATAACAGGCTGCTTAAACATGCCTTACGAAGTAGGTATGGATCAACTTCCTTTTCGGATAATCAGGTTGTCAGCCTGCACCCTACAATGTCTTCTTAACTAAACTTTAGATAATAAAAATAACCTGTAGGTACAAACCATGATGTACTCTTTTTTTTTCTGAGAGCTTCGGCTCCTATTTTCTTGGCAACGAACTGACAGTTTTAGTCGTTTCGGTTCGGTCGTATGTTTACATTCTGTCTCTTTCTAACACTTTTAAAATTATATTGCTTCTAGTGTGCTTTTTGGGATTCCCCGAACCAAAACGTCTGAAGTAAACATAAGACGTTGCGCTCTAAGGAAATTTGATTTCCGATTAATCTTATGTGTACATCAGACCTACTTTTTAGGACGTGCATCATAATGAAGAATGTTACCTAATTTTGATTGTTAGCACTCCATATTCTCTGTCAAAAATAAAAAATACTAGTGAAAGAATTACTTCGATACGTCAATTAGTTTCCGATTTAGAAGTAAAACAAGGTGCAACCGCTGCTGCGGGCTGCCGGTGACGCTGTGACGTCATCGTACAACACGCTCAGTCTGGCTCACTCAGTCCGCTTGCGGTCGCGCGCCCGTGCCGTCGAAATTTTACTTAAATAATTTCGAAAATGTCCAATCCAAAATACTAGGAAATCATGCGTTGTACCTAAATGTAAAAATACAACTATCAATTCACCGAAAAAGTTGTTTTTTATAGATCCAAAGGTCGTTAAAATGCGAAAAAAAACCTTTTCATTGCATTCTAAACTGCAATGATAAGGTGTGGTACGTACGCAGTATTCTGGCGTGATTCTACATTTAATCGTTATCTCTCTCTCTTTTCGTGTGGAACACCGAGTCGTCCAACGACCCCATGAACCCTGGTGTCAGAGTTTTTCAACCGCCTACTAACCGTTATGTATCACCTACTCTCTTAACTTGAACATAACCAATAGCTTCATCGCCATAGCTGTCTTTTGCCGATCTGAAATAAGTTTAGAAAAAATAAATAACTGGCCTTAACTATTTTGTAAGAAAAAAAAATACAAATAAATTTAAAAGGTTTAGTAAATCTGTTCAAACATATACATTTGCAATAAAAATTAAATAAAATAAAATGGCCCTACGTATTTTGTTAGTAAAAGAAAGAACAAGTAGAAAAGGTTTAGTACTTACTACTTACGTCTGTCACGTTCAACCCACTACATCTACATCCTAGGTACTTATCCCAATTCTTCTATTCCATTCTAACATATAAAGTACTAGTGGCCCGCCCAGCGGTTTCACCCGCTGCTATTTACCAGTTTTCCCGTAGAAATTGGATCTTTGCCCGCAGTAAAAAGTAGTTTACTTCTTTACTCCGTTCCAGCAGAAGTGACTCAACAGGACCATGTGCCAGCAAAAGCGGCCCGTCATGTTAAACAACTTTTAATTTGATGCCGATACCTTATCTCCTGTAGTTTAGATGGGATGCTGGTGGTCTGCTTTAGGTTCTCCAGACCCTCGATGACCATGTACCAGCAAAAGCAGCCCGTCATGCTAAACAACTTTTACTTTGAAACCATTACCGTTCCTCCTATAGTTTAGATGGGATGCTGGTGGTCTGCACCAATCAGGTACTCCAGATCCTCGATAACCATATGTCAGCAGAAGCGCCCTGTCATGCTGAACAACTTTTGCTATGAAGCCATTTTCGTATCTCTTACAGTTTAACTGTGCTCCTGGTGCCCTCCATCAGGTACTCCAAATCCTCAAGTGCTGACAAAAAGTAGTCCAAGTCCGTTTTCAATATACCACCAATATCAGTGCCAAATTTCACAAAGATCGCTAAATCGGTTTGGCTAATTTGGGTAATATCCGCTAAATTTCCCGCTTTTCCTGCTTCTAACCGTTTTCCCGTGGGAATGAGGATTTTTTCCGTAAAAAGTAGCCTATGTTACTCAGGAATGTTGTAGCTTTCTAATGGTGAAAGAATTTTGGAAATCGGTCTAGTAGTTTTGGAGTTTATCGATTACATACAAACAAACAAAAAAACAAATCTTTCCTCTTTATTATATTACATACACATATCACGCCTATTATCCCTTGCGGGGTAAGCAGTGCGTAAACGGCCGCAGAACGGACATTTACGCCACGTCTGACAAATATTTGAGGGTCATTCGGAAAATTGTGTATAGCCATAGTGACGGGTTGTCAGCCCATCGCCTAAAATTGCAATACACTC
The DNA here is from genome assembly GCA_027580185.1 of Tuta absoluta. Taxonomy (NCBI): domain Eukaryota; kingdom Metazoa; phylum Arthropoda; class Insecta; order Lepidoptera; family Gelechiidae; genus Tuta; species Tuta absoluta. The sequence continues at coordinate 8,516,709 of JAQAHW010000016.1, read as the reverse complement.
CCTCGAGTCCCTTAGTCGCCTCTTACGACACCCACGGGAAAGAAATGGGGAGATGCTATTCTAAGCCGGCATCACACGGCACTTATATTAGTGTAGATTAAGAATAAGTAGTAGCAAGGAAAGTTTACCTACCTTTGCATTTTTGCTCCTCGCATTTCGGCGGCAACATCATTATTTGTTGATATATATAGGTAATGCGCAACCATTAACGCATCTATTTTAGGTAGATTATCCGATTGCCCTTTTTCGAATCCTTCATCCATTTTATGAATCAAATAATATTTACTATTAAAAGACTATTAACGTAATACCTACACGGATGCAAACACAAACAAAATACTGCACAAGCTATTACACCTACTATAACCGCTGCTGGTGATTTGAGACCTACTAAGCGGAGCGCGGGGCGCGTTGTGATATGACGTCACAAGCGGTCACGTGGCTGTTTGCGGGACTCGATATTTTTTGAAACTTTGAATGCCTATAAAATCAAAACTACTAGGTATTTTTGACTACAACAAAAACTAGTGTATTTGTATACATACAGGCTTTACCGAGACAAAATTTCAAGCGATTTGGAATACCTAGTAACATTCTTCATTAGTTGGGGAAAAAAGTCGCAATTAAATATCAGTCGTTTTGGTTTGAAGGTTTAATGGACAACCGACCTTTTGATCTTGGAGAATTAAAGAGATAGCAAAATAAGGATTACATAGCCCGAAAGAGAAAAAAAAATTAAGTATGTTCCCATAAAAGTGATTTTGGCAAAAATGACACATCCGACCTGTTGGGTCTGAGGTCCAGAATGGGGGTTTTTCTATTGACAGTTCTCTTAATAGTTCTGAATGTCAAACCAGAGGGCGCTGTGCTAAACTGAAATTTTGACGTTTCAGTATGGCTGGCGTCAGCCATAGTTTTTGTCACAGGTTCCGTTTCACGTTGTGTTCGTTACAAATTAATTATGTTGGTTTGATTTACTACAATATAAACTTATCGCCTTGCTATTATATTGAGTGTCATAAGTGTAAGTAAACAAATAACCATTTATAAATTTAGGACAGTTCAATAAACACAAAATAAAGAATAATTTATAAAGTGGTTCAGTTTTTGTGTAAAGGAACGTTATTTCAATAAAGCTTAGCGCCCTCTACATGACACTCGAGAATCCCTAGAAAATTTCCCATTAGTGATTAGACTTATGACTTAAAATAATAAAACACGTGTTTCAGCATATTTGAAATTTAACCCTTAATAGGGTCAAAAGGGGGTTAAAAGTTTGTATGAAAGTTCGTTTTTTAAAATGAATGTGATCTGTTTCAAAATTTGTGATTAGACTAATGACTTAAAATAATAAAATACATGTTTCAGCATTTTTGAAATTTTAATCCTTAAAGGTGTCAAAAAGGGGTCAAAAGTTTACTACCAGTTGGGCTACCCGTTTTCCCATGGAAATGTGACAATTTCCCGGAATAAATTATACTTATAAACCTCCCTCTCAAGTAACTCTATCTAATAAAAAAAAAACGCATCAAAATCCGTTGGATAATTCTAAAGATATAAGGAGACACCAAACGGGAAGCGACTTTATTTTATACTATGTAGTGATATGCATTGATTATTTGCCTTTCTCCTCGCATTGATACTTGTTTGATTTACACTGCAGTAAAGTTTTCAGGCACGGTTTTTAAAAAAATGGGAATTGAGCCACTCTGTACCGGTACCAGACTACTATGACTCAAGTCTCAACCCTGTAGTACACAATGACTAACATTTTTTTGCAGTACACACTGGCTCAACAATGACATGAGCCAGTGTGTACCAGTACCAGTCTTATTTCATTTCAGTAGTACACACTGGCTCGTTAATAAAACATTATAATAAAACAACAGTTTTCTAATCAGTCAAATAATATTTATTATCACAACTTATGCCTTTGGTACATTAATCACATGTTCATGTACCAAATCATTCATTTAACTTTTATGTTGAAAAAAAAAGGTCCTGATTGTTTTTGTTCTCAAAGTAGGAGTAGATGACGGTAGATTGACAGCACATAATCACGACACACAGTATTTCGACAAACGTTATCTCAACAGCACGCTAGTTTGACATCCTCAGTGTGGTTTCCAACTTTCCGTCCGGTGTCGCTTTTGCGACGCGGCATTCTAAAATAAAATAAAAACAAATATTTAGTGAATGATTGGATATTATAAATTGGCTATCACAAACAATTCGTAAAATATATCGTATTAATAATACTAATAACACTTTTTAAGAATTCAAGCTTCCACATAATCTGTTAGAATTGAAAACTTTTGTATTGGAATGACTTTAAAGATACCCTCTGAACATATGGTCATGGTCATACCTATATTTTTTATTCTAGTGATCTTGAAACATGACAGTAAAACAAAGAATAAGTAAGCATTTTTAGGTTACAAATGTGTTAAAAAAGATTTGTTTAAAAACATATAATTATTTTTCTAATTAATTGTATTAACCATCTAAAGTTAACACTGACTCACAAAAGTACACACTGACTCGCGAGTCATTGTGTACTTCCTAAAATTGAGTCAGTGAGGCTTCGTCGCCATTTTGAATTTAATAGGTGACACATCTTACAATTCTTCCCGTACGGCCAGCAAATCTATCGCATTGCCTAGCATATTAACACCACTATCCAACAAAACAATGACAATTGTACGAATCTTTAATTATCAATGTAATTTTGTTTTGAGGGCACAAAAACTATCACACACTTTTTTCACTACTAAACGGCGCTGGAGCAGGCGGGTGACTGGTTTATGCGCGTTCGGCTGTCGCGAACTACCATTCGGAAGATACAGCCGTGAGTCAGAGTACCCGCCTGAGTCACTGTTTCCTACCCTACGTCGTCGTACGTCGTTGTACGTCGATTTACCAAGAAGACCAATGGAGAAGTTAAGCCATTCACTTCGGCGAGTGTGACATTTATTTCAAGCTCCTTACCTGACCGCGTTTATTTGGACATTTATCTACACTCGTCTCATAATGTTCGAATTATGAATTCGAAAACAGTTGCATAAAGACCTACTTTATGCATTCTGCCTAAAAAAATTACAGTTTTATATATATCACAGAAGCGTAATGGCTTAATGAGAAAACTCTTACTACGTTATAGTAGAGAAATGAAACGAAGTTTTTTTTGCCAATACTCAAATCGCCATCTTCCGCCGCACCTGACAGTTGTTGTTGTACGGTAATTTTTTGGATGTTGTTCAGTTGTTTTAATAGGTTTTTGTTCTGTTGTTTTTGAGATGTTGTTCAGATGTTGTTCAGTTGTTGTTCAGATGTTATTTAGTTGTTGTACCGATGTTGAGCAGTTGTTTGGATGTTGTTCAGGGTTGTTCAGTTGTTGTTCAGTTGTTTAGTTATTTGTTCTTCAGACTCGACATCTAAACAACTGTAAGTAAAGAATTTTCGAAAATTCATATCAAGCCATATTACGTTCTCGTATTGAATTTGACCATGTATCGGACCTTGCAATCGCCGGTGCCGACGTTTGGAAAAGTGTTTAACTGAGTTAATTTTTTGAGAGTGTAGATAAAATAGTGTATGCAACTGCATATAATAAGGCATTAGAATGCTCGTGTCAATCTATTAAACAGACACTCGGATTCTAATGACCCCCATTATATGACAGTTGCATAAACTACTATTGTAGCATCAAAGTAACAGAGTATGTTGCTCCTTTGCTCCAATGTTATAAGTGTTTTAAATTAAATCATGGAGTAAAGTTCTGTAAAGGCACTCAAGTATGTTCAATTTGTGCTCTGGAGCACCACTTTTCCCAGTGCACTGTCAAGGGCGATGAAACCAAAATAAAATGTATTAACTGTGGTAGGGCTCATCTGACCATTGCAAGGCAATGCCCGGTATAACAGGCTAAAACTGAAGAAAAGAGGAACAGGTCCGCCTATGCAGCTGTTGTGGCCAACAATGCCAACAAATTTATTAAAAATTTATGATATAGACTTTCTAAAGATAAAACCAAAAATTGCACCTAAACCCATTGATAACAAAACAACAGTGCAGAAGCCGGCCGGTTCTTCCCCAAAATCTGGAACTCAAGTAGACACTGTATTCAAGAGTGATCAAGACTCGATCCCTATTGAGAAATTATTATCAGCAGAAATTAACAATGAATTCATTATGAATTGACTGATTGCCTCTCTGGTCACTATAGGGAACAGTAATCAAAATGTGACCACAAAAAAATTAAAGAGGTATTTATTAATACTACTAAGATTGTATAATGGATAAGTCTTTCATTCGTATTTCACATTTTTTTTCTTTTTCACAATTTAGCATTGAAGGTGCCATTAGCAAAAGACCCCTACTACGGTTACGGTTTTATGTGCCTATGCTCCGCCCCCAAAACAAGGGAGATATTTTAGAGGAAGGAGATTCAAACAAATTGTAGATGATCTACCTAAACCTATTATCTTGACTGGTGACCTTAATGCTCATCATGTGGCTTTTGGTTGCCTCTCTACAAACTCTAGGGGCACTGAATTATACAATATTTTAGATAGACTAATTTATGTATTCTCAACTCAGGATCACCAACTACAGTAGGTAGAATAAACCATAATCAGTCAGCAATTGATATTTCTTGCGCATCTCCTACCATCGCTGCTCTATGTGACTGGAAGGTTCATAACGACCCCATGGGTAGCTACCATTATCCTACTATAGTTGATTTTCATACACTAATTGAGAAGTAGGAGATTGGCAACCCAATAGAAAAATATTTATACAATAAAGCAGATTGAACCAAGTATAAATCACTTTCTCAACTAATGTTCGAAAAATTCGAATTATCAGAAGATTCACTTAAATCTTATGATGAATATTGTGATATTCTAAATAAACTAAAGATTATTTGTATTCCTAAAATTACTAAAGACGCATTATATTATCTGTGCTAAAGACACTTCATATCTTCAAAAGATTTTAGTTCTTTGGTGGGATGATGAATGTAAAGAAGCAGTTAAGATAAGAGTAGAGATGCTTTAAATTTCTATAGAACTAACCCTGCAATAGATTATTACATAACATATAAAAGAATTGATTAAAAAAAAAATTATTATAAAAGAAAAGAAACATAGTAGTTGGCGAAGTTTAAGTGAATCTTTTACTATTAAAAGATTCACTTAAACTTCGCCAACTAACTGGAGTATATCTGGAAACTGACTGGAGTATATCTATATATACTCCAGTCAGTTTCATTTGGACTTACATAAGAAAATTTAAACGCATTAAGATCACATAGCCCAAAGAATGTTGAATGGATCCCCTTATTTTTCGATAAGTATGCTCCTTTGACCTCACCTATAACAGAAGTAGAAAACACAGCATTAGATATGATTTTCAATAAAAAGGTGACAATACAGGTCATTTTCTCACTTAAACATTTTCATGGCAGGAATTTTCTATGACATTAAAAGCACGCAAAAAAAGATTCTACCCCACGTTTAGATGATATACCATACAAGCTTATTATTAATGTACATGATGATGCAAAGATAATTTTACTAAATATTTTTAATCAGCTATGGGAAAAAGGAATTATACCCCAGTCATGGAAGACTCAGTGTGTAATTCCTATATTAAAACCTAATAAACAAGTCAATGATAGTAATTCTTACAGGCCAATTTCTCTATCTTCTTGTGTAGGGAAGTTGTTTGAGGGCATGGTTAAAACAAGATTAGATTATTATACAGAATCAAATAAAATTCTACCTACCAAACAATTTGGCTTCCGTAAAGGAGTTGTGCTGAAAGTTTTGTAACTTTGGTGGCAGATATTACTTCCATTCTATTATTCGCAACTCCTTCGATGCCCACTCCTCAACAGTATGCGCCTTCCTTGATGTGCAGTGCAGGGAGCTTTTGATAATGTTAACCCCTCAGTGCTTGCAGTCGTGTTGAGTGAAATTGGTGTGCCTGGAAAAGTTTGTAAATGAATATTTGAATTTTTACATAATAGAACCATGTATATAAGGTTGAATAACCTATTTCATGGACCTAGACAAGTGCATAAAGGCACCATGCAGGGCGCCACAATCTCACCTCTTTATAACCTTTACACTAGCCAGATTTGTAAATACCTAACTGTAAATAACATGAAGTTTCTTCAATTTGCTGATGATATTGTTGTATACACTGTACATAAAGATGTAAATATTGCAGTAAATAATTTAAACTTGGCCTTGACTCAATTACTTACATGAATTTTACTCAAACAAACTACACTTAGACATTAGCCCTTTAAAAAGTAAAGCAATGATCTTTTCCAAAAAATCTGACCTTTGTTAAAACAATGTATTATTTATTGATGTGCAGCTGCCTTGGACACAAGAGCATAAATTTTTAGGTATTCATTTAGACAAAAAACTTAATTTTCAAACATACACATACATACATACATAAATCACGCCTATATCCCTTACGGGGTAGGCAGAGTGTTAACGGCCGTTCAACGGATATTAACACCACGTCTGACAAAAGTTTGAGGGTCAATCAGATAACTGTGTATCACTATAGTGACAGGTTGTCAGCCCGTCGCCTAAAATTGCAATACACACCCTCGAGTCCCTTAGTCGCCTCTTACGACACCCATGGGTAAGATATGGGCTGACGCTATTCTAAGCCGGCATCACACGGCATAATTTTCAAACACATATTAATAATATAATAAAAAATGCATCAAGAGGGTTAAATATTCTCCATTCCTTGGCAGGCGTACACTGGGGTTCAGATCAACAAATTCTGTCCATGTTGTATAAAAGTATTGTTCTTAGTCATTTTGACTATAGTGCTTTGGCATACATGAATGCAAATTTGGCTACTTTAAAAAAGTTAGATGTGTTGCAAAACAAGGGTTTAAGAATAATAACTGGGGCCATGTGCTCAACTCCAGTTATAGCTATGGAAGCAGAAACTTGTATTGTTCCTTTAATTGTTAGATGTGTACAGATAGCTGAAATGTTCTGTTTAAAAATTCTAACATCAGAAAATAAACTGGTTTTAAACAGTGTGGCTCCTGTACAATCATTTAATCTAACTATGGGCCCCTACCTTTAATCTAATTCACTCCTTTCAGGACATATCCCAGAGTTGTTGAGAGTAGCATGTCATATTAATAGTATTACTGTAAATATGTACAAAGATGGAAGGTGATGAAATATATAAAATTAGTTAAAATTCTCTTGTAAATACTTATATTACTTTATGTAAACAAAAAGTAGACTCACAAAATGAATTACTCCAATACATAGAGAACAAAGATTATTACAGATTATATAGATGGTTCAAAGACTGATAATAAAGTAAAATCAGCTTTTTATAATCCACAAGCTAGACTTTCAAAATGTTACATGCTGGGCAGTAACTGCAGTATTTTTACAGCAGTGTTATACTATATATCAGGATTTGCTAATGTTGGAAATGTCAGTGCATGTAATATAATTCTTTATTCTGATTCTCTTAGTGCATTATCTGCATTAGAAAATAGGTCGTGTAAATATAATTTGTGTAACATATAGTATAATATATTTTAGCAATAGTCAATGAATTGGTCATTAAGGGTAAAAGAATATTGATGAAATGGATACCTTCTCACTGTGGTATAACAGGCAATGAGGAGGCTGATAAAGCTGCTAGAGGCCCAGCAGATGAAGATCACCTAACTTCTATGAAGGTTCCGTACACCGACTTCTAAGCACAAATCGCATCGTCAGAAAAAAGACTGGTTGGAAATCTGGAAGAAGACCACAGAAAGTAAAGCATCATGGTATGCAAGTCTCCAAGAGTAGACTCCCGAAAACAAATTACTCAAATAAATCGCCTCAGATTTGGCCATTTTAGAACTCCTACTCACCTGAAAAGACTCCGCTTAAAGGATAACGACAAATGTCCACACTGCCATCAAGAGAAAGCTGATCTGGAATATTTAATTATGAATTACAGTGCACTTAACCTACAGAGACTCATATTAATTGCAGAAATGACAGATTTAGAAGATAACAGAGATGTCCCCTCCCTCCACATTACAAGAAATTCTTTCGAATGTTAAATACTGCAATACAATACAAAGTCTTCAACACAGATAAATAAGATAATGTACTAGGTATATAAACCGTTATATACTTTCATTTCAAATTCCATTGGTGACATCCACAAACTATAAAGAGATACGCTAAAGGAAGTTTGGACAGGACCCCAGATCACTAATATATGGGTCTATGTCATGTATGTTAACTTTTAGTACGTCAGAGCAGTAACCGTAACATTTTTCCCCGCCACATTTGACAATGTAAACGCCAAAACTTTGACCTAAAAAACTCCTTGAACCATCAGATTTATTTGACAGTCCTAAGCGTTATGTAGTACCCTGTTTTACGGCACATACACTTAAAACTGTGACATTAAAAACGTCGTAAGCATAATGTCATTAAGCCGTTTTTCACGTTTCTGTATTGTACCACAATGTACCATTCCTTGCAAGACATCACACTTTGATGCGCTTTTTTTTCAATTATTTACTTCACAAGTTTACAGCAATGTTTAAGTGGTGGTCTGGGTCTGGGTCTCTGACTAGGGCTCATCAGGTCGATAGTTGACTCGGTGTCCCACACGAAGAAGTTCCCCACTAACAAACAAATCACTACGCTTGTTTACTACTACTGCTGATGCATCCTAGAACACCAACTAGGTTTCAGGCAAATAGTCACACCCAGGAGATATTATGAACAAGCACAGCTGAAATCCAAGTCAAAGATCTCTGGTATAAGATCTGCTGATTCGGATAATCCAAAATAAATGATAAATATGGGCAGAGTACCTATAGTTTTTGCGTCTGTATCCTGTAGAAACTGTTAAATGACCTGATTCTGACCAAGTGAACCAGTCATGACCTACGAAACCGAGACGTGGAACCTGTCAGCAAAACTGATACACAAGCTACATGTCACTCAGAGCTATTAATAGGTCTATGCATGGGATCTCACTAATAGAAGTCCAGACTAAGATTATCTGCCAGAAGACTAAAAAAAAATCTGGACGTATTGGAAGCTAAAGAGGCAGTGGGCTGGTCACATCTGTTGCAGAACCAGTAGACGGTGGTGAAGGCCACGCCTCGGCAAGTGTTGTGTTCAATGCCTGATGATGATGAGGGTTGCTGGTAACGAACATCTGGTAAAACCATCAGATCCTAACGGCATCCACTGGGGAAGGCCTATGTCCAACTGCTTCTGATGTGTTGTGACCAAGTGAAGTGACTTGTTATAATTTAGAGAAATAAGCCTGATGTTGGGCACAATGGCCTAATAAAAATTTTTTTCTAGCAGTTTACATGCACTACTAGGTTATGCAACATAAGAATGTAATTAAGGCCTAACAAAAAATAGAAAGTTGCTAGCATACAGGAATAATATCTACTTTATCTAGCTTGACTTGTAAAAATTTAGAGTAAGTGCTTTTTATAATTTTCATAGAATAGCTTATTAATTTATTAAGCCTTTTAAGTGACCCAGTCCCAATTAGCTTAACCTCTTATTATCTTATCACTAATATTTCCTTTAAAATTAGTGTCTAGCTTCTAGCCCTTGGAGAAAGTGGGGCCCATCTATTATCTACTACCTTGCGGAATGTCTGAGCTATTACTAGCCAAGTTTCTACCAAGATAGAAATACCTAGGTCAAGATGGAATAACATTATCTAGCTTGTAATTACTATTGATTCTAGGAAATTTATCTGACAAGCTGTAATATTTAAGTACTTCTAAGTAATGACATTAAATAAATTATTGTTATTCTTATCTAGGGTGAAATATTACCAGTGACCTATAGCAAAATCTCAAATGGGCTGGTGAAAAGGAACAACTTTCCCCAAAAACCATAGGTACCAGGTTGAAATATGACCAAAACATTTTGAGTTTCCTAATAACTCAAATCAGCTGATTGGCAATTTTGAATGTTTCTAGGGCTAAATTGTTTCTTATCACCAGGCAGCCCGTCTTTGAGTTTTTTGCTATCAGTCATTAGTAAAAAGAAGTGAGATGAAAGGAAGAAAAAACCTGTTGCTTTAATCCCAAATAAATTGGGATAAGAGCAGGCAGATGATGATGATAATAATCTCTTAAATTCACAATAAAACAATTTTAAACGGATTTAAGTTGTGTTTATTTTGGATTTTACAATTCCTATGTTTTGAGCTCTTAACAGAGCCTAGCCTAGGATTGCTGCCTTATCGAATCTGAATAATGGGTGGGGTTATCCATGATATGTTCACACACTGCAAACTGTCTGTCACAATGGTTTTTTACATCAGCAATAAGTTCTTTTAGACATTAAGATACATTTCTCTTTGTTTCTCCTATGTATGAGAGTCCCAATGTCCCAAGTCACAGTCAAGTTTATAAACACCAGGGTCTTGGAGAGGGATGTTGCATTTGACTGATCTGATGTACTGGCTGATCTTCCTCGGCGGCTTGAAAATGGTCTTGATTGAAGCTCGCTTCAGAAATCTACCAATCTTATCAGTTACTCCCTTCAAGTATGGTAAGTATGCTGGTTGTCGTTCGACTGTGGCTGGTTTGTCACGGTTTCTGTGACATTGACAGGGTGGCTTTAGGTTATTTTCATAGAGTACTCATCTCACATGCTTGAGCTCATCGTCTAGGTGTTGGGGGGTCACAGATACCGCATGCTCTCTGAAACAAAGAGGTACCAACAGCAGCTAATTGGCTTGGATGATGGTGGGAGTTACCATGTAGGTACCTATCTGTGTGGGTTGGCTTTCTTTAAACAGAATGACTGATTGTACCATTTGTGTTTTTAATTATAAGAATATCTAAAAATGCTAATTGATTATTTTGCTCTGATTCCATTGTAAATTTAATATTGAGATGATTCCATTGTAAATTTAATATTGAGATGAATTGAATTTAAATTATTTAGAAAAGAAGTAACTTGGTCTCGTGGAAGGATGGTGAAGGTGTCATCTACATACCTCTTATACATCTTCGGCACAGCCGGAAAGTGCCTTAGGGCTCGATCCTCAAAGTCCTCCATAAAGATGTCAGCCATCAAGGGGGAAACTGGAGAGCCCATAGCCACGCCGTCAACTTGTATGTAGAACTCATCATTCCACAATAGGTAACCAGATGTTAGGCACCATTCTAAAAGTTCTGTGTATTCTATTGCTATGTTATTTTCTATTTCAATACAATCCTTGACTGGAATTGCAGTGAAAAGCAATTGGACGTCAAAACTAACCATTACTTCATTGCTGTTTACTTGCAAGTTTTTGAGATCTCCGACAAACTGATATGAGTCCTTCACATGTGCACTTGTTTGGCCCCGAAGCTGAGATAGTACATTAGCTAGGTGCTTGGCCAGTTTGTAAGTTGGTGTGTCAATCTGGCTCACTATAGGACGAAGTGGAACATCAGTTTTGTGGATTTTAGGTAGACCATATATTTTTGGTGGTTTTGCACAGGTTGGTAATAATGATTTTACATCTAATTCTAGCGTGTCTTTATGTTTAGTTATTAATTCGGTTGTTTTCTCTAAAATATAATTGGTGGGATCTCTATTCACTTTTTTATAGGTGTTTTCAACCGACAATAACAAAGACATTTTGAGGTTATAATCAGACGTGTCCATCACGACAGTGGCGTTTCCTTTGTCTGCACGGAGGACGGTCAGATCTTCATTTTAGCGTAAGTTCTTCAACGCATCAAGTTGTTGTCTGGTAAGATTCTTCTTTGGTAAGTTGCTTCGCCTCAGAACACCGGAAATGTCCTGGCGAATCGCTTCAGAACCCTCCTTGGGTAGTTTATTTTTAAAGATACATTCCTCAACGTTGCAGATTACTTCTTCCACTGGTATACGTGCTGGAGTTGGTGCAAAATTCAAGCCTTTCTATAATACTTTGATTGTTGTGGTGTGGTTTGTTTTGTTTGACAGATTTATTACTGCGCGTAAGTGTGACGAATTTCCGAACGAACGAATCAGACGTTTCGTTTGTGCTACCGGCACCGATTTTTGCGTTTCGTTTTGAGATTATTTTATCACAGATACACACCAGATACAGATAGGTACCTAAATGGTAACTCCCATCATCGTCCGAGCCAATTAGCTGCCGTTGGTACCTCTTTGTTTCAGAGAGCACGCGGTATCTGTGACCCCCAACACCTAGACGATGAGCTCAAGCATGTGAGGCGAGTACTCTATGAAAATAACCTAAAGCCACCCCGACAACGTCACTGAAACCGTGCCAAACCATCCACAGTCGAACGACAACCAGCATACTTACCATACTTGAAGGGAGTAACTGATAAGATTGGTAGATTTCTGAAGCGAGCTTCAATCAAGACCACTTTCAAGCCGCCGAGGAAGATCAGCCAGTACATCAGATCAGTCAAATGCAACATCCCTCTCCAAGACCCTGGTGTTTATAAACTTGACTGTGACTGTGGACTTTCAAACATAGGAGAAACAAAGAGAAATGTATCTACACGTCTAAAAGAACACATTGCTGATGTAAAAAACCGTCGTAACAGACAGTCTGAAGTCAGTCAGAAGTAAGAAATGACTTTGTGAGTAGAGCCATACAGTAGAAATCACATAGAGATGACACTCCCGCTCCAGACGCGCTCAAGGTCAATCCGTCTGGCTGTCTCTTAGCGAACAAATTCAGTCTGGAGTGCGCTTCGCCGCGGAAACGTTCGTCGTGCGGGTCTAATTTTCATTTTTTGTGATAAATTTAGCAATGCCGAATTATTGTGGTGTGTATGGCTGCAAAAGTGATGCGAGGAAGACTCCGCATCTAAGTTTTTTTAATTTGCCTAAAGATGAGCCAAGGTAAGTTATGATTTAACAGTAAATACCTAGGTACCTACCATTCGTTATTATACGTAATTGTTGTGTGTACTCCTATTTTTACTTACGTAGGTACCTAGTTTCCATTTTCTAATTTAAACTACCTAGGTGCCTAATTCATTGTTAGCTGATAATGATAAATAAGCGCATTCGTATCGTAGGTATGTTTTTTAACGTAGGCAAGTAGGTACCTACTTAACACCGCTCGACTGCAACAAAAAGTTCATTTGATAAGAAATCCTTGAATAGGTATAACAAACAATTAATATTCATCGCAAATCTTTTAAAATTATTGCATTTTGGTCAATCGGCGAGGCGGCGAATAGGTAGGTATCAAACGGAGGCGGCGGCGTGGTGGCGGTGTGCTTTGTGCCGTGTGCCGAGCGAGAATAACCTAGATCGTCCGTCAATACCACGCAGTAGGTAGATAGTTCGGTGAGGTAAGGTATTTAAATACATACTTATAAGCCAGTACAAGAGTAGGCTGTAATATATTACCTACCTATTAACAATAAAATGGTAAGGTAAGACTTTAAAACGGGTAAATATTTTGTTCCCACGGGAAAACTGTTAGCAGTGGTCGCAACCGCTTGATTGGCCGCTAGTCTGGAATAAAATTATTGGCACGTGACAGCCCCGACTTAAAGCGCGGGAGAGTGCGGGGCGTAACGGGCTGCGGGGGGAAGTAGGTGTTTAAAGCGCGGCTTTTGGGGCCCAGACAAAGGAGTTTCGCTTCTATACGCCAGTATTTATCGTATTATTATCTATTCTTATGGTAGAGCTAGTAGAACAGACCAGCTAATCGAGGCAATATCGGATGATATTAAATTAATAATAACAGAATCAAACTGGCCGATAGTAATAGATTTTACTAATAAACTTATAATTATTGTAAAGAAAATCAAAAATTCGATAAAATAATCTTAAAACGAAACGCAAAAATCGGTGCCGGTAGCACAAACGAAACGTCTGATTCGTTCGTTCGGAAATTCGTCACACTCACGCGCAGTAATAAATCTGTCAAACAAAACAAACCACACCACAACAATCAAAGTATTACAGAAAGGCTTGAATTTTGCACCAACTCCAGCACGTATACCAGTGGAAGAAGTAATCTGCAACGTTGAGGAATGTATCTTTAAAAATAAACTACCCAAGGAGGGTTCTGAAGCGATTCGCCAGGACATTTCCGGTGTTCTGAGGCGAAGCAACTTACCAAAGAAGAATCTTACCAGACAACAACTTGATGCGTTGAAAAACTTACGCTAAAATGAAGATCTGACCGTCCTCCGTGCAGACAAAGGAAACGCCACTGTCGTGATGGACACGTCTGATTATAACCTCAAAATGTCTTTGTTATTGTCGGTTGAAAACACCTATAAAAAAGTGAATAGAGATCCCACCAATTATATTTTAAAGAAAACAACCGAATTAATAACTAAACATAAAGACACGCTAGAATTAGATGTAAAATCATTATTACCAACCTGTGCAAAACCACCAAAAATATATAGTCTACCTAAAATCCACAAAACTGATGTTCCACTTCGTCCTATAGTGAGCCAGATTGACACACCAACTTACAAACTGGCCAAGCACCTAGCTAATGTACTATCTCAGCTTCGGGGCCAAACAAGTGCACATGTGAAGGACTCATATCAGTTTGTCGGAGATCTCAAAAACTTGCAAGTAAACAGCAATGAAGTAATGGTTAGTTTTGACGTCCAATTGCTTTTCACTGCAATTCCAGTCAAGGATTGTATTGAAATAGTGAAACGAAAACTCCAGGAAAATAACAGCAATAGAATATGCAGAACTTTTAGAATGGTGCCTAACATCTGGTTACCTATTGTGGAATGATGAGTTCTACATACAAGTTGACGGTGTGGCTATGGGCTCTCCAGTATCCTCCTTGATGGCTGACATCTTTATGGAGGACTTTGAGGATCGAGCCCTAAGGCACTTTCCGGCTGTGCCGAAGATGTATAAGAGGTATATGTACCTTCACCATCCTTCCACAAGACCAAGCTACTGCTTTTCTAAATTATTTAAATTCAATTAATCTCAATATTAAATTTACAATGAAATCAGAGCAAAATAATCAATTAGCATTTTAGATATTCTTATAATTAAAGACACAAAAGGTACAATCAGTCATTCCGTTTATAGAAATCCAACCCACGCAGATAGGTACCTAAATGGTAACTCCCATCATCGTCCAAGCCAATTAGCTGCCGTTGGTACCTCTTTGTTTCAGAGAGCACGCGGTATCTGTGACCCCCAACACCTAGACGATGAGCTCAAGCATGTGCGACGAGTACTCCATGAAAATAACCTGAAGCCACCCCGTCAACGTCACAGAAACCGTGCCAAACCATCCACAGTCGAACGACAACCAGCGTACTTACCATACTTGAAGGGAGTAACTGATAATATCTGTAGAATTCTCAAGACCATTTTCAAGCCGCCGAGGAAAATCAGCCAGTACATCAGATCAGTCAAATGCAACATCCCTCTCCAAAACCCTGGTGTTTATAGACTTGACTGTGACTGTGGACTCTTATACATAGGTGAAACAAAGAGAAATGTATCTACACGTCTAAAAGAACATATTGCTGATGTAAAAAACTGTCGTAACAGACAGTCTGCAGTGCGTGAACATATCATGGATAACCCCACCCATTATGTCAGATTTGATAAAGAGCTCGAAATGTAGGAATTGTAAAATCCAAAATAAACACAACTTAAATCCGTTTATAATAGTTGTGCAAACTCAAGAAAATATTATCTCTTAAATTGTTCTGCATTTCTGCAGGGCTACAAGAATATGCAAGGAGGTGATGCACTAGTGAACCCAGTGTCACAAAAGGTTAAAAAGTTCCAATGTGTGGAGCTGATTACTTATTTGGGAGCACCATAGGCATACTAGCTGAGGAAGAAGTTTGTTGAGTAAAGTATTAATGCAGCCACAATAAATCTGCAAAGGTCGCAGTGGCTGTTGGTCTTTCAGGACCAACCCCTACTTCTTAAATAATAAATAAAAGTATTATTGAATTTAATGACTGTTGTCATAATAGAATTAAATTAATTATCAGTTAAGAATTCTAGTATTATAAGTGTCCTCTCATGTTGCAATACCCTATAGAAAGGGTATCATTTGTTGTATCTATAAATTGTCATACTTTTTACACCTGTATGTACTACTACCATGTGATATTATGCAATAAATACTATATGAATATGAATATATGAGTTGTTCATGTAATTGTAGGTTCCTAGGTTTTAAAATTATATTGTATTTTAGAACAAATAAAACTAAAATATTATTTAAGTATAAAATGATGTTTTAATGACTTCAAAGCAGGAACAAACTTTTAGGATCATATGGCATGGGCTTCTGTGTCTTTTTGTGTAGAACCTAACCTAGTATACTGGGGTGTAGTTTTTTTATTGTTTACTGGTAGTAGTTACCCTGACGTGGGTGTAGGGGAACATGGGGCAGAGTGGACCGTGGGGCACATTGGTTAAACCGTTATACCTCTACATATCAGCACACACACGCTAGGCGTTCGTGAGTATAGCATGCTTACACACCCGGTGCGTCCAAACCAGTCGCCATCTCAGTTTCGGAGCGGGAGGCCGCGCGCCAACTCATCAGAGGACAATTAAGCGTCAAAGTGAATATTTACGTGTTTTTGAAAAATGTTTGACGTTTACATGAGCTAAGATTATGCAAGTTTTGATAGTAAGCCATAGAATATAGTAAATGTAGATTGTTATTTTCAAACTAGTTCAGTTATTTAGTTATTTATTTTTTTACTAGTGTTTTTTAAAGTCCATTGGGGCCTTTGGGGTACAGTGGTTAATTTGAGAATGGGGCGCACACACACACACACATATCACGCCTATAATCCCTTGCGGGGTAGGCAGAGCGTAAACAGCCGCAAAAAACGGCCATTTACACCACGTCTGACAAATGTTTGAGGGTTTATTTGGAATATTGTGTATCGCTATAGTGACAGGTTGTCAGCCCATCGCCTAAAATTGCAATACACACCCTCGAGTCCCTTAGTCGCCTCTTACGACTCCCACGGGCAAGATATGGGGTGATGCTATTCTAAGCCGGCATCACACGGCAAATTCTAAGCCGGCATCACACGGCAAATGGATAGCTATACACTATGCCCCATTAGGGATGGATGGCACTGTGAGTGAAAGCCGTCAATTTTAAGGTAAGTGACATCAACCAGGACCAAGGGCTTAACGTTCCGAAACACAGAACCATCTAATTTATGGATTTGCAGAGCAGGTAGTTGCACTACCACTGCGGCACATCAGCCGTCAACCGTAAAATTTACGGCTTTCACTCACAGTGCCATCCATCCCTAATGGGGCATAGTGTATAGCTATCCATTGTGCCCCATTCCCAAATTAACCACTGTGCCCCAAAGGCCCCAATGGACTTTAAAAAACACTAGCAAAAAAATGTATAACTAAATAACTGAACTAGTTTGAAAAAAATCAATCTACATTTACTATATTCTATGGCTTACTATCAAAAGTCGCAAAATCTTAGCTCATTTAATCGTCAAGCATTTTTCAAAAACACGTAAAAATTCAGTTTGACGGCTTTTTGTCCACCGGTGAGTTGGCGCGCGGCCCCCCGCTCCGAACTGAGATGGCGACTAGTTTAGATGCACCGGGTGTGTAAGCACGCCATACTCAGGAACGCACTATCGTGTCTGTGCTGTATATGTAGATGTATAACGGTTTAACCACTGTGCCCCATGTTCCCCTATATTCTATAAGTCAAGCATGGTAGAATGCAGGTGTCACACTTTCCTTTTCCATGCTATGGTCATATTCATATCACTAAAGGACTAATCTTTTCCAAGCATCACCCCTCTATCTAGTTCTTTTTCCATTCAACCCGTTGTGAATATAGAGTATATCTGTCCAAAACAAACATACTCCTTCACATCTCCATTTATTTAAGGATGACCAATAATGTAAACAAACTTTGTATGTAAATGACAGCTCGCAACTGTCAGTTACATACAAAGTTTGTTTACATTATTGGTCATCCTTAAATAAACGGAGCATAGGTACCTACCTAACTGAGAACAAACTAAATCATTTGCGAAACGTAGATAGTTTAGCTTTTTACCATTACTAGCAGCGGGGAGGACCTGACACTGCCGTTGCCATCGCCTGGCAAAATATTATCTAATCTAATACAACAGTTGGAGTCATAGACACGAAGAATAACCATTTGTTGATTCCGATCATCTGCAGTACAGCTGTGAGAAGATAGGCATGAATTTCGGTGAGGTTCAGGGTCCCCTTGATAGGATAGTCCTGCCAAAACATTCCATAAATCCCACAGTCCGTTTGCAATTTCGCCTGGGATAGATGAAGCTGAGCTCATATATTCTTCTTTTTCGCTCCCAAATATACAAAGCACAAATTAACTATAATATGTAGACTAAAGTACTGTTCATTGCCTTGTAAACAAATATTTAGTTCAAAGAATATACTATAACGATTTAGTTTCTAAAAAAGCACATTAAATACGTTTTGAAGTTGACAAGTCTTGTGACAGTCCTTTCCGTTGTAGACGTCATAGGATTTAGTGTGGGCAGGAACGACGGGGTAGGCTGCAATGGCCCAAGCTAAAACAGTTGCACCCGATATTTGTTCGAGTCGCCATAGACCAGTCTGTTTTTCATGTCACCGTTGTAACTAACCACGTTTTGTCATAAAAAAACTATACGGTAAAAACGGAAACGAAATTTACGTTCCATTCCATGGCGGAGGCCCTAATATATGTAGCAAGCTTAGTCTAAGAGCAAGCTAGACAGGACTAGAAGATTTTATTTTAAGAAGTTATAGGAAGTATCTATATGGCGGGGCGCCCTGTCGTATAGTGATTTAATCTGTATAACAGGGCGCACTGTTTTAAAGCATTTTCGGTGCTCTTAGTGAACCTTGTTAAATCTGTGGCATGACTGAACCACCTCACCTGATTAATGGTCTGTAAGAAATATGGTTCTGTGCTTCGGAGAGCACGATAAGCTTACAGCCCCAGTTGCAACATTATATGTCCTACAGTCATGCCATATTATGTCATGTCGACTGGACACGGACACCTACAGCCGGCCAATGTTGTGCCAATGTGGCGCAGTGGTAGTGCGACTGCCTGCGACTCAAAGGTTCCGGGTTCGATTATCGATGGGGCACTCACAATAGTTAATGTTTATCACATTGTAAATTTGTTCCCAGTCTGGTTAGGACATTGCAGGCTGAACCACCTAAAAATAAGGTTCTGGGCTTCGCAAGAGCACCAATGAGTAGCCAATTCACAGACAAAATGCTATAAAACAGTGCGCCCTGCTATACAGATTAAATCAATAAATGACAGGGCGCCCCGCCAAATAGAAAAGGAAACATTTTGCCTTCTCTTTTTGATGACTGGATGACTGGCTCTTAAGGGCATGATCCCAGAGCCGTAAAAGGATAAAAAAAGTATATAGTGTTCTGTGGGATAGCTGCCGTAAAAGCATCGAAGGCCGTCGATACTGCCTTCGTTTAAAAAATTATAGGGAATTGTGAACGTGTCTGATAACAACATAACGAACAAAATATTCTTACCAAATTAAAATGTGTTCTGATGGTTCTAAGAACTGAGTGTCATATCAACAACTCATTTTGGACACAATAGACCTTATTCCAGGCGCGCTTTTATTATTACTAAATTTAATCTGACGTTTCTAAAAATGTTTTCTTGTCTGCACGTAATGTCAAATTCAAATGACAGGATTATAATCTTTAAAAATAGCTGATAGGATAAAATTTAGCCTTAGCCGATTAGAGCAATTCTAGGAGGTGCTAAGTTAAGTATTTTAAATGTTTAAAACCATTAATTTGACTAATTTTAGTAGCCACTAAAAAGATCCCGCTTAAAAATAGTACTGTCAAATCAAAAATACTATCAAAAATAGTAATGTCAAACTGGATAGAAAAAAGAAATTGCATTGCATTAAAGACAAATATGCAAATTATTTATTTACATTAAATTACATTTACCTATCTAATTTTGATGGTTCAGTGTATCCAAGCAAGCGAAATCGGAAATTTATCGTTATCGATATCGATAGAATTTTATCATATAGTGTGTCAATCCCTATCCCTTATGTCAATACGCGTGACAGTTGATTCTTTGTTGGTAGCAAAGAGCATATAACCACTTACGTTCTGTTGGTAGTAGATGATCGGAAAGTTGGTAGTAAGTACGTTCATAATTCGGTTCACTAGCTATAAGGAAAGTGCCAACTCTTAGAACGTAAGTGGTTCTAATCTATGCTCTTTGAAGCATCGTAAAAGGAAGTGTTTGTATTATTTCTAAATTACTTTGATAATTTGGTTCCTAAGATAGTTCCTAATGAACTAAACATGTCCAAGTAAGTAGTTCACTATTTTTATCTGATAGAATGTCAATTAAGTAAATGCTTTTTTCATAAACAACCGACAGCGTCGGCTTGTTGTGATTTTGTAATCACTTGTTTACAAACAGACCAGAAGTCAGTGAACTTCAGTGTGGGGTGTGTGCTGAATAATAGTACCTATGAAAGACTTGTAGTATGATAAAATAATAATTTATTTGCATTTCTAACATAACCTACAATTCAAAACAACAGAAGGCGATCGATCGGATAATTCAGATAGATGGATAATAGGTAGGAACCTTCTTACAAACAACAAGATAAGTTGGGGACGCGTTGGGTGAACTTGGGTGGCCGGTGTGTGGGTGTGTGTATGTCTATGCAGGGCTGCCAGATGTCAATTTTTTTTTTCTCGTACCAGAGTTGCAAAATCTCTCGTAATTTCAACGGATAATCTCGTAAAAGCATAAATTTAAAGAAACTTAAAATAATTTTATGCTTTATTCTGTACTATGTTACTTGGGTAGTCATATTCTTTGCACTTGGGGCTGTTAAATTGTAAAGAAACGATTAAAAATCAAAATTTTTATTAATTTTAATCGACACAAGAGTAGTAAAATCATCTTTATTTTTACCGTATAGCTTTTCAGCTGTCATTCTGGCATACATTTCATTTGATGGTTCGAAATTTACGCAATTACCTTTACGGTTTGGGCCTTTAGCACTTTCCGAAGCTAAAAGTGTACCATTTACAGTGTCTATGATAAGACGATTTCTTAACTCTGTTTTTATTAGGTTAGTCTTACTAAATATCCGCTCACAAACCGCATTTGCATGAGGCAAGGCCAATACTGAGAGGGCAAAACTGGCTAATTCGAAGAAAGAAGTTGTCATTGTTAAAATCTCGTAAAAAAATGTACGAGATTTGTGTTAATCTTGAATCTCGTACAGACACTCTATCGTAATGGTACGAGATTTCTCGTACGTCTGGCAACCCTGTGTCTATGTGACGTAAAAAAGTAAGGACGTACGTGAGCGTGTGGAAAGGTTTCTCTGTCTACGAACGAAAGGTTAGCTTTACCGCTATACTGAGGATCACGTGACATTCTTAAGTGGCTAACTGGGGGGCCCGCCCGCGGGGGGTAACCACTTCACTGTATCCGGTTACCTACACGAACACTTCTCAGAAACTATTAAGCGATAAGCATGGTATGCACAGAACACTTATACTCCTGGCGGAGATGGTATGTTATATCGCTGAGTTCGTCGTGAAACAAGCTACCTTGTTGTTGAATAATCTAAACATTTCGGATATTGCATTACTGTAAATCTCTAGCTGAAGTGGTAGCTTTTTTTTGATACCCGGATTTTTATGTTTACCGCCAAAGAATTTGTGAATTATACAATGTTTGTTAGACATATCTTTATATTTTACATGACTGTACATCTATTCACTAAAATAAAACATAAAATATCCCACCCCGATAAGGTATATTTTTCACAGGAAGCTGCATGCCGCACACAATACGCCAAAAACTGACAATATCTGTCAAAACAATATGTAAATTTTATGGCTATTTTGAAGGATGCATAAAACATAAATACAATTCAATTTGTTATTCATTACTTTTAACACATTATTAATTTGCTTTTTATTAAAGTAACTAACATTATCTTTTTATAGCAAAATTCTTGCAAAATAATTCGACAGGTAGGTAGGTTCATGGGCGCGACACAACAACGAGACGCGGTAGCGTGCAAGTTATTAGGAAAATTTTGGCTTGATACCATGTTAGATCGGCAATAAATTATACAAAAACGATCGTAACTTACACTGTTCATAGTTGAACAGTGCCCAAACACTTGGTAAACACTTCCAAAACCACTTAAAGTTGATACAAAAAACACGATAAGAAATCGACACCCGCGCGGCACAGACTCAGAAACGCTCACGCACGAAGATTGGATGGTTTTGTTTGATAAAACTCTGTGGTTCCGAGCTTGGTGTTGCTATTATTATATTCTTAAACCTTCTAACACTGTATTTCATTCATTCAATCTCCGCTGCGTGCTGTCAATATTTAAAACAGGCGCGAACTGTGAGCTCTCAGCTTGACGACCATATGGCGACCATAGGCCGTTCCCCAGTTCGGGGCAAAATGGCGGCAGCCATGTTCTGGCTGCTCCCCAGTCCAGCTTTAATCATAGCTATGTGGGTAAGGTTCCTATGGTGCGTAATGTAATGAAATGAATCCTAAAAGCCTGTAGGTTAGTTGCGCTAAAAACAATATTTACCAATATTAAAAACAGGTATATTTTATTACATACATATCTATCGCCTATATCGCCATATTTACCTACGCCACGTAATTTAATTCATTTAACAGGTAATAAATAATTAGCGTACCTATTTTGAAAACCTAACGCTAACTGGAAAAAATTATCAAGTTGTTTTTTACCTTTTTTTTTCTGTATGCTCCGTTTATTTAAGGATGACCAATAATGTAAACAAACTTTGTATGTAAATGTCATCTCGCAACTGTCAGTTACATACAAAGTTTGTTTACATTATTGGATTTATTGGTCATCCGTAAATAAACGGAGTTTAAAAGTAGAAATGTAAAGTGTGTGACAACTTGTTGTCGCTACGGCGCGGCGGCTAGGTACCTACCCTACCTATCTAGGTAGGTATATCTCACAACAGCGTGCATAGATATTTTATGGCTATTTATAGGGATGCTTAAAACATAAATACAATTCAATTTGTTATTCATTACTTTTAACACATTATTAATTTACATACACACACACATAAAAAAATTCGCTAAGAATATTTTAAGGGGTGAACCAGTACGTGAAACTGAACAACTTTCCCCAAGGAACATAGGTCGAAATATGAAAAAATATTTTGACCCTCCTATACTTAGTGTGTTACCCGGCCGGGATAATTTGTATGGGAGGGCCAATTTTTTTTTCATATTTTGACCTATGTTCCTTGGGGAAAGTTGTTCAGTTTCACGTACCGGTTCACCTCTTAAAATATTCTTAGCGAATTTTTTTACACCTTATAGATTGTGTAAACTTTTTTTTTCTGTATGCTCCGTTTATTTAAGGATGACCAATAATGTAAACAAACTTTGTATGTAAATGACAGCTCGCAACTGTCAGTTACATACAACATTTGTTTACATTATTGGATTTATTGGTCATCAGTAAATAAACGGAGTTTAAAAATAGAAATGTAAAGTGTGTGACAACTTGTTGTCGCTACGGCGGCGGCTAGGTACCTACCTATCTAGGTAGGTATATCTTACAACAGCGTGCATAGATATTGATGAACCATAGCTACTTAACCTACATACATACTATTCAGGAAGGTACACAAAGTTTCAAGCTAGGTACTTAAATAATTGATAAAAAATGCAACATTTTTTCTAATCGAAGGGCTTTTAAAAACGCGATGAATATTTTTTATGTTGTTTAAAGTTTGCCGTAATTAGGTATTTTGTTTTTTTATTACTTTGTTTTACTGCTATACCAGATAATATATGATTTTTTATTATGCTTAATTTATATGTGGGTACTTAATTAATATGCAGCTGTTTAAAAATGAATAAAATGCTAAAAGTCATAGATAAACGGCGTTAACATCCGGGAGTAATGAGTATGGGACACCGAGTCATCCAACAACCTAATGCACGTCCTTGAAAATTTATTAAGTTTGAAAGTTTGGAAATAATATTTAAGTCTCTAGTCGCAAGGTTACGAGGAAGAAAACAGTTCACTACTACTAGAACGCTAATTTTATTATCTTGCGTGGCTAGTTCAGAAACCCCATCATGTTTAACACCATATATTGGCGTAAAAAGGCGTATTTTTTAAATCTGTAGGTTAGGTAAAGTTATGGGAAATTTAAGTGGATTCTACCTAAAATACCTACTCTACTCGAAGAAGAGAATACAGACTAGGTTCAGGCCTCGCCACGAAAAAAATCAACGACCCGGTTTTGATTTCCGGCCGAGGCAGGCGGGTATTTGAATGACGAATTCCTGAATCTGCTCTTGCATCTGGGTGTTTCTGTGCGTGTCGATGTGTAAAAACGTGGAATGTTCTTGGCACCGATAGCTAGGTAGGTAGATACCTACAGGGAATCTGGTGTTCGTTATATAAAAAATATATTTTTAAAGCAGAAACTAGGTACCTTCCTACGTTGTTATTTTATATGAAAATAAGAAATTGAAAACAATAAGCCATAGTACCTAAATTTTATTAAGCAAAGCTTCATCGCATGGTTTACTCTAATTGTGGATATGAACCAACAATAGTATTCGTTACAATAACTTATTGTCGCTTCGAGACGATGAAGATTTGGAAGTTGTCGGTCGAGGCGCCCGCCGCGCCGGTAGCTCAGCTTCTACTAGTGGACCGGTGAAACTACCTTCTTGCTATATATCTCTGACATGGTTGTGTAACGACAGCCATCTATGGGATTATACACAGACAACAGCCAAAACTAACGGTTTAGCGTGCCTTCTGAAGTACGGAATCTCCTTTTTTACGGAAAATTAAGTGACTTACTTAGTCCGCAATGTCAAAACTGGAAACTATCTCTAAAAGTAATAAACCGACGCAAAGATCATTGGATTACGGAAGCAGTTCTACTCATTAATTTATACGTGCTCTTCTTCTGCGGCAACAATTTAAAAATAGATTATGCAACTGTCATATAAAGGAGGGCATAAGAATGCATCAATATGACATGGTTTTGCAGAACTGAGCTCAAACTTTTTTGTAGTAGATATCGTGGCTTAAAGTGATGTGATGATGTAAAATAAATTAAATAATAAATTTGTTTACTTACAACTTTTGATAACCAGGTAAAGAGCTTTTATAACTCTTATTCACACACACACACATATCGCGCCTATAATTCCTTGCGGAGTAGGGCGAGCGCAAACAGCCGTAAAAAACGGACATTTACGCCACGTCTGACAAATATTTGAGGGTCCTTCGGAAAATTGTGTATCGCCATAGAGAAAGGTTGTCAGCCCATCGCCCAAAATTGCAATACACACCCTCATGTCCCTAAGTCGCTTCTTACGACTCCCAAGTGAAAGATATGGGGTAGTGCTATTCTAAGCCGGGGTCACACGGCACTCTTATTCACCATTAATAAACTTATACCTAATAAAATTGATAACTGTTGATATAAGCACGTTACCTAAAAGCGAAGCTTTAGAAAAACCTCTGCATCCAAGGAAAAGACGGAAATGGCGACCGTAAGTCTATCACTATCACTACGTAGGTATAGTCACTATCACTACATAATAACTTAGTATAAAATAAAATCGCGTTATAAGTGTCCCATAGTATGCTGAGTTAGATCTTTAAAACAACGCAACGTATTCTGCTGTTTAAAAAAATAGATAGAGTGATTTGGGAGGAAGGATTTTATGTATAACTAGATTTCCGCCTACCGGTTGTCCCCGCTGCCACACACTCCCGTGGTAATAGTTGTTTTCCCGCGGTAAAAAGTAGCCTATGTGTTATTCCAGGTTATACTCTACCTGTGTTCCAAATTTCATCCAAATCGTTCAAGCCGTTTGAGCATGAAGAGGTAACAAACATTCATACACACACCCACACTAACTCTCAGATTTACAATATGAGTACGGATTAGTGTATAAAATATGCCGGGAAAATGTCTTATTCCCGTGGGAATACGGTTAACAGCGTGTGACACTGCTGGGCGGGCCGCCAGTATAAAATCAAGTTTCTTCCCGATGTCCCGGTGTCCCTATGTATGCTTAGAATTTAAAAACACGCAATGGATTTTGATGCTGTTTTTAGGTTTCCGTACCCAAAGGGTAATAACGGAAACCCTATTACCGAGGCTCGGCTGTCCGTCTGTCTGTCCGTCCGTCCGTCCTACAGTTACGAGGCTGTATCTCCTGAACTGTTATACCTAGATAGTTGAAATTTTCACAGATGATGTATTTCTGTTGCCGCTATAACAACAAATACTAAAAAATAGTATAAGGTAAATATCAAGGGGGCTCCCATACAAAAAAAAACTGTATCTCATGAACCGCGAAAGTTAGACAGTTTAAATTTTTACAGATGTTGTATTTCTGTTGATGCTATAACAACAAATATAAAAATAATTATAAAATAAATATTTATGGGGGCTGCCATACAAAACACGTGTTTTTTTTGTTATAGATAATGGTACGGAACCCTTCGTGCGCGAGTCCGACTCGCACTTGGCCGGTTTTTTTAAATAGATGGGAGTGATTCAAGAGGAAGGTTTTATATGGGTAATATATGCCGGGAAAATGTCTTATTCCCGCGGAAACGGTTAGCAGTTCTATCTACAAGATTTAAAGCCTTATTGTACTTATATATATATTTATGTTTCACAGAGATTATGGTGCTAATCAGAATACAGTTAAAAAAAATGAGGTAAAGAGTCAGGCGGACCGTAAAGATGTGGATACATTGGAAGCTAAGGATGCACAAGAGCCCCAAAATAATGCTCCAAGTGTCCAATTTAGGTGCCCAATTATGCAGAGTCCTCCAGGTCGTGTACGTACTAGGGGCGGAATGAGTCAAACTTCTAGTCCTCGAAAGCCAAAATGGAATGAAGGTATGTAGAATCTCCTAATTTTTGTTGCTCTTTATGAACTTTATCAGAATAATTGCATATTTTTTTCTTGTTGAAGATGAAAAGGAAGTGGATGTTAATAGACTGGACATGGAACCTATGGACGAACAAAACCCACCGAACAATGTTCCAAGTAACCAATCCAGCATTGGCTCAATCGCGCAGAGTCCTCGTGGGCGCGTACGCACTAGAGGAGGAACGAGCCAGACTTCTAGTCCTCGAAAGCCAAAGTGGGATGGAGGTAAGCAATACAAGAGTAAATCTCGCAACAACAAGCTTTTTCTACTCTTGGCGTTTGAGGATGACATCAAACTCAAAAGATTTGTAAAACGGTTTATGAGAAGATCCTATTTATTTACTCCCTTTGAATTATTAACGTGTATTTTTTTAGATATCACTAATCTGAATGTAACAACACTTGATTTTCTGGATGTGATAGTCCTGGCTGATCAAAACGAAGTCATCAATATAGAGTCTATAGACATCTCAAATTCCTCAAAACATGCACCTGATGATGTTTCCTTAGAATTTTATCCAGTCGAAGTGTTTGAGTAAGTTAAATCAAAAATACGCCTTTATGCTAGCTTTTCTACCAAAAAATGCAATTTTATTAATGAAGCAATATCGGGATTTTATTCTCTGTAAATCTTTTTTTCATCTTAATATCCTTGTAATCTGATAAATTAATTTATTTGGTTTAGTGTCACGGAAGTTGAAGAAAGTAATTCATCTACTCAAACGATATCACAAGTTCAGAGTCCTAATAGTATGGTACAATATGGTATGTATTCAAACTCTAATTCAAAAATTACTGTTACCCTTTTTTAATTGGCAAAAAAGAAAAAATTTTACTACAGATAATTTCATATAAAGTTTTTCTCTACGCATCTTCAAAGCCTCTTATAAAACTAGAAAGACGAGACAAAATTTTAGTTTTCTTTTGTTTTTATTTGGTGTATTAGACAGTGAATCGGATACCTGGGTTTGTGGAAATAATCCTGTTGAGTTTATCGTTCAAGAAGACATAAACAATGTCATTAAATTAAATGCTGCGGATGCACAAGAGGAACAAAATGGATGCCCAAGTACTTCACCAACAGCTTTTGCCGCATCGTAAGTAATATATTTTATACGACACCGACGAAGTGACCGAACCGAAGAAAGTGTCCTATAGCTTTTTCAAACATATAGAGGAACGTGCATCATTGTTCACGTCATTTAAAATTATTTAGTGCTATTTGAAGCTACTCTCACGACTCTAGGAAAATATTAAATTCAAAAGTCTTAACGCTTTATATTTTTTTAGATCCGAGCATCTGGAATGTGCAAACACCCGAACAAGTGTTTTAACGAAAATCCTTGAACAGATTCCCGAAAAAGATTTGAAAAATTCACCGAGAACTCCAGCTAAAACACCGAAAGGTGATCACAGTAGTATACGTTACTTGAAATCTGGAAGAAACTTACCATTAAAAAAACGTGTACGGTTCGAGGATTGTGTTGAAAATAAAACAATTGCTTCAACAAAACCACCTGAACGTCCTAGACGTTGTCCTCAACGTTCTCATCGACGTCCTTGTGGTGTAAGACACTTGGAATTATCTAAAACGTTTCAACCAAGAACTCCACCAAAACCCCCCGTAAATAGTTTCAATAGTGAACTTATAAAATGTATACAAAATTGTTCAAGTACTCCAAAGAAAACACATGAACAGAATCCTAATGACGAGAAACCTAAAAGAAGTCCTGCTAATACACCATTGAAAAAATGTGGAAAAAGTCCCAGGTGTGTCAAGATGAATGACGATGGTGTTAGAAGCTTAACGAGTTCTATATTAAAATCACCTGAAAAATTTTCGACTAGTTCTCTACTGAAAACACTTTCAAAATGTCTAAAACTTGCAAAGGCAAGCGGAGAAAAGCCGTCTGGTTTTCGTCCTCGCCAGCTATTATGGGATAGAAATGAGGATACAGAGAGAAAAGTACCAAATGGTTTAAATGATTCTGAACGTAACGCCGTAACAGAATTAGAGTTGATGCCTAAGAACGATGGAAGCAACTCGTAAGTAGCTGAGAAACCTTAGTCACTTCAACTTCTAACTATAAAATAGTCAACATAAATGTAATAGATTACTATGCAACTGTCATATAATGAGAGTCATTAAAATGCGAGCGTAGCCGAGTGTGATAATAGTTTGACACGAGCATTCTAATGCCTAATTATATGCAGTTGCATACACTATTTTATCTACACACTTTTCCAAACGTCCGCACCGGTAATTGCAAGGCCCGATACAAGGTCAAATTCAATACGAGAACGTAATATGCCTTGATATGAATTTTTGAAAATTCTATAAGTACTTCAGCAGTTGTTCAGATGTCGAGTCTGACCATCAACTTAACTAAACAACTGAAAAACAACTGAGCAACATCTGAACAACCTCAGAACAACAACTGAACAACATCTAAACAACAACTGAAGAACAACTGAACAACATCTGAACGACAACTGAACAACTACTAAACAACAACCGAACAATTACCGTACAACAGGTGCGGCGAGAGATGGCTAAAGATGGCGATTTGAGTATGGGCAAAAAAAAAACTTCGTTCAATTTCTCAACTTTATCGAAGTAAGAGCCTTCCTATTAAGAAATTTCGCTTCTGTAATTTCTATTAAACTGTAATTTCTATAGGCAGAATGCATAAAGCAGGTCTTTATGTTCGAATTTATAATTCGAACATTATGAGACGAGTGTAGATAAAATCTTTTAATGTAACATAGCAAACCGTTGGCCGTGTGGTGCCGTCATAGAATAGCGTCACAAAGTAAGTATTGGCGACTGCGCGCCGAATACAGAGAGCTCACTTCAAGCAAACGTCACGAAACTCTCGCACAATTTGACACGCCGCCGCCGTTTACAAGGAAATCCAAACCAATCCAAACACACTTGTAGTCGAGTGTCAACCGCGTTTGGTGCGGACGTGCAAAATGGCTTCGCGCAAATATAAATAGGTAATAAATTGGTTTATAAGTATACGATGTGATTTGTACAATGGTCCTATAATATTTTGTACCAACTTAAATAAAAACTTGCTTTCATAAAAGAACAAACTAGATTAATAACTCAAATCAGTTTATTTTTTTATAACGTGATTTGAGTTTCTACTTAAATAAAGGCTAAAAACAACTTTTCATTTTTGATGTACATACAGGTCAGAGACATACATACACATATCAGATATCACGTCTATTATCCCTTCGGGGTAGGCAGAGCGTAAACGGCTGCAAAAACGGATAACAACAAACGGATGACAAAATTTTTAGGGTCATTCGAAAAATTGTGTATCGCCATAGTGACAGGTTGTCAGCCCATCGCCTAAAATTGCAATACACACCCTCAAGCCCCTTAGGTGCCTTTTACGACACCCACGGTAAAGAAATGGGGTGATGCTATTCTAAGCCGGCATCACACGGCACCTCATTTTTCATATATGTTTTGTTTAATATACCTAAATATTACTACGTACTGTTCAGTACATCAAACTATGATTATAATACCTATGATTATAAAACCTGCGGAACCAAATTGATAGTAAAGATGGTCAATTCGTCGATTTGTCATGTATGTGTCACTCAGTCCTCCACCGCGCCGGCCAGGATCGTCATCATGCCAGCCAAAAAGGTCTCTACAGCCCCAGAGAACCTACTCGTCATTCCCCATTTCATAATAATTGTGCTATGTAGGTAGTGTAAGTAATGTAAATACAGGGAGTAACAGAAAGGGTATATCAAGCCGAAAGGAGGTCAAAGTGGGGAAATGGGGAAAGTTGTTCAGTTTCATGAGCACCTTTCGGCTTGATATACCCTTTCTGTTACTCCCTGTATGTTTAGGTACCTACTCCATTGAATAAAATCGGTAAGAAAACTGTGGCAGCCCTTGCCGAAAGCGGAAATAATCGAAAAAAGGCCCGAGTGATCCTTCTGTACATTCTCTATTTTGTGATCGCGTCACCCCATTTCTAGTAGGTAGTGTAGAAAAAAACCACTTGACAAAATAACTTACTTAACAAATTTTAATCAACTTAAAATTTATGTTTCGAATTCATAATTCGAACATTATGAGAGGAGTGTAAATAAAATATTTTAATGTAACATTGCAAACCGTTGGCCGTTTGGTGCCGTCATAGAATAGCGTCACCCCATTTTTACTAGTGTAGGAAAAAACCACTTGACAAAATAACTTACTTAACAAATTTTAATCAACTCAAAATTTTACGTTTCAAATTCTTTTAGTCTTACGGAAGACAGAGCAAGTATTTCATCTACCCAAACGATATCACCAGTCCAGAGTCCAAATAGTAATGAGAGTACTTTAGGATATGGTAAGTAATTTAAATAAGTATTATGAGTATTTTTTAAATTTTTCTTTTCAATGGAGAGAAAAAAAAAAACATTTTTATAATATATTAATTTACCTCATAATGTAAAGTTTTGAAATGAAAAGAAATTGTGATATAATTTTCAAGTTCAATTCCCTTTTTATTGTTGTATCAGATGGTGAATCATATACCTGGATAACTAGTACTCCAACTAAATCACCACATTCGGAATTTGTGAAAAATTCAACAACTCCTCGAGACAAAACACCTGGACAGATTTCTAATAGCGAGAAATCTAAAGGCATCGTAACAAGTACAGCATTGAATAAAGTTGTCAAGTGTCCTGAGAGAGTCCAGGTCAGAGATGATAATCAGGAAAGCTTACCTGGTAGTGCATTGACACTAC
This sequence comes from Tuta absoluta, assembly GCA_027580185.1. Lineage (NCBI taxonomy): Eukaryota > Metazoa > Arthropoda > Insecta > Lepidoptera > Gelechiidae > Tuta > Tuta absoluta. The sequence goes on along the minus strand of JAQAHW010000016.1, from coordinate 8,484,885 downwards.
CTGCACAGAGTCCTGGTGACGTAACGAACTTGATATCAGAAGAATGTTCGACTAGTTCATCACTGAAAGAACCTGCACTCCGTCTCCATCGTGCAAAGGCAAAAGAGAAAAAGCAGCGGTTCGGTTTTCGTCAAGGGCATCTATTAGAGGATAAAATTAAATATCTTAAAAATATTTTACGCGATGGTATGTATTTGTGTCAGTAGGGCCTATTACTCTATGCGATAATGATGTGTCCTTTTCACTTAACTTTGAGTTACTTTTGGGTTTAGACAGTATTATTATCTATTCTTATGGTTTAGACTTGAAGTTTTCTTTTGTTTAAATAGGTGAATTAGACGACAGACTTGGTTCAAATAGTTCTGAACTTAACGCCGTAAAAGAAATTGAGGGAATGCCTGTGGCGGATGGAAACAACACGTAAGTAACTAAACTTTCTTCCTGTAATCTTATTTTACCTGGCTTGATCTAAGCTAGAGTAAAAATGGCATTGACCTAAACTAACCTGTTACGGCATGCATGAGATTCATGATTTGCGTTAGTTTATATGAGGGGTCAATGCGTATTTTCACGAGATTAAATCGAACCAGGTATACAGGATTTAAAAAAAGCTGCAAATATTTAATGGACTGGCATGAAACTAAACAACTTTCCCCAAGAAACATTAGTCGAAATATATAAAAAAATTAAATCTCTAATAAAAACATTACTAGCCGACCGAGTCAATTTATATGGATGTCGAAATTTGTTTTCAGTGGACCACCCCTTAAAATATTTGCACTTTATAGGTATATTATATAGTCTAAACAAGGAGTAACGAGGGTATAACAAGCCGAAAAGAGGTCAAGGTACTCAAGAAACTGAACAACTTTCCCTATGGAACATAGTTCGAAATATTTTGACCTCCTTCCGGCTTCTTAAACCGTTTTTGTTACTCCCTGCAAATGTGTGTGAGCGATAGTGTTATTATTTGTTAATAATAGTAGATTATATCATGAGGGACCAAAAATGGTTTGAAGGCGAGGGCCCTTTTTTCGACGTTTTTCAGGATCTTACTAAAGATTATTTAAGACTTCCTCACATTTCTTTGGTTTAAAAAAGTGTTTTAGGTGCACTTAAAAGCGCCCTCCGTTGTCCTTTTCTTAAAGATACTTAAAATGATAGGTGCTTTTACTACACTGATTTTCCTTCCAGATTTATGAAAAATCACGAGAGTTCTGCAAGTACTACATCAATATTACCTGAACACACTTCTCAGCATGAACAGATACTGGGAGAAATCTTGGGATCACTTTCGGAGCCAACACAAAATGCAAAGAATATGGAAAATATTCATTATGGTACTAGTAATTCGAATTATTCGTTTTCATGACCTATGGTGCCGAGACGTGGCCTGACAGCAAAGGTGGCCCACCGGCTACATGTCACTCAGAGAGCTATGGAAAGGTCAATGCTCGGTATCTCTATAATAAACATAGTCATAACAGACATAGTCTGGAAGTGTAGCAAACTGAAGTGGCAGTGGACTGGGCACATCTGTCGTAGAACCGACGGACGGTGGAGTAAGCTTGTTCTCGAGTGGAGGCCACGCCCCGGAAAGCGTAGCGTTGGACGACCTCCGGCCAGATGGACCGATGACTTATAAAAGGCGGCTGGTAGCGACTAGATGGCGAAAACGAGAGATCGTGCCCTATGGTGTACCCTGGGGGAGGCCTACGTCCAGCAGTGGACTGCAATAGGCTGATGTATGTATGTTATATTCGTAAACGATTTGGATTAAATGTTAGACATTGTGTAGAAACCAGAGATGCTAGGAACCAAGTTTTTCTGTCGCGAGTACTAGCGAGTGTCTGCAGTGTTAAAAGTGACTGGCCCGATAACGAAACTGAGCACTCCGGCCTACTACGCCGAGGGTCGTGATTCCTAGAAATTGTCTAAGCTCCTGTTGACAAAGTCACTCATAAGGTAACCGAACGGAAGTATATTATAGCGATAGTTTTTTTAAATACCTTTTACACAGCGCCACCTAGCCCAAGACTAAGCAAAGCTCGTACTATGGGAACTATTAGATATCTGATATTAATATTTATGTACATAAATACATATTATACATACAAACACCCAGCCAGACTAAACACAAATATCTGAAAATGACTTAACAATATTTGTGTCTTGTGAGGATATCGAACCCACGAACCTCACCGTAGCAGGCAGAGGTACTATCCGCTATACCATCGAGCCAGTCAACTAAAAATATTCAGGAGTTCAGGAAAACATAAGGTTGCCATCCGAAATCCTCGCAGTTTTTTTTATCGAGTTTAAAAACTAAAAGTTACAGTAGGGGCATGTGGGCTACAGTGGATCACTTTTTATCCGGTGATCATTGTTCAGCATTGGATGCACATGAGAAGTTCAAATTGAGTATGTGAATAGTGCATTGAATCTATTTTTTATATCCAATATTATCTACTTCCTATAATGTCATAGAAGAGAAAAGAACAGATGTTCTTTTAAAGTCAGAAATGGGCCATTGTGTAGTAGGTGGTGGATACAATGGCTCGGCTAGATTTATACAGTGGAGCAAGGTGGATAATAATAGATAATTGAGAGTTATTAAAACAAACCAACCTAATTAATAATCGATTAAGCTTCACAAAAATTTTGAAACCTTTATCAACCGTATCAAGTTTTAAATAGACTTAATATCATAATGTTTCTAAAATTTATAAATATAAGATACTACAACTGATCAATAACAAGAGAATCATTACGCGCAGAACTTTCATTGTTTTTAGGCATTTAAACATTTTTCAAACTTTATCTTGTAATAATTTTGGCCTGTGTACCCATTCTTTAAATTTTGATACGTATTAAGACGATCCATTGTGTAGCTTTAAGGTATTTGCCACTGTTGCGACCGATGCCAATTTAGATTTATGTTAAACCATTTTGAATTAAACTTAAGTTAACTTAAAAATATCATAACACCAAAAACTTACCCAGTCATGTACTTAGAACATGCTTGTACTTTGAACAAACTTGCAAAATTTTTAAAGCGCGTCCAGGATTTGAACCTGCGACTTTCGCCATAACTAGTGGCGACGCCTCTTCCATCTGGGCTACCGCAGCTCGTTCCTTGCCCGCGTATTTTGCAAGTGTATCTTAATGCCAGTAACGCGTGGTACGGCTCAATCCACCGGGTTAGGTTGCAGCTAATACCCGGCGACTGATTCTATCTTTACAAATTGAATGTAGTCTAAGCTATGAAAACCCTTATTTTTCTGATTTATAAATAGGCAGACAGGGGCTCCAACATGGTTAGTACGTCGATCACTGTCACGCCGAATTAATTGATGGTTTGATCTACTCACTAATATATTAATTTTCTTTAAACCAGGTAGTGAATCTGAAGATTCAGATAGTGACGAAGAAGAACTGGTTCCGATGATTGTGCCGAGAGCTTACCGCGTAGGTTTAAACGATTCTTTTCAAGACGATGATGAGAAACTGGACTTGCCTGCTGCCCCTGCGATGGACGTCGGATCGCCTGCTGTCGCACTAGCTAAAGACTTAGAAGGTACTTTGCGTCCAAATGACCTTTTCCATTTCGAGTGGAGGCCATTTCCGGACCCTCCCATTCCTCCAAACACAAGGAGGGAACCTTTTACCCAAAGCATCGTTGGCCCGACAAAACCATGTCAAGATCCGTATACAATTTTTGCGTCAATTTGGGACACTCAAATTATGGAACACATTGTTACAGAAACTAATAATTATGCGCAAAGTATTGTATTGCAACGGATGCGCGATAATAGTCTGTGTCCGAGAAGCCGAATTCTTGGATGGGAGGATACGTGTGTAAGTGAACTATACACGTATTTTGGCATAACTTTAGCAACGGGTATTGTAATTAAATCTAAATTAGAAGACTATTGGTCCGCTAACAATGACATATTTTCAACGCCGGGTTTCCGTGCGTACATGAGCCTGACTAGGTACCAGCTCCTAACTTCTTGCTTGCATTTTAACAACAACCAGAAAATGCGTGGACGGGATCTCAGCCCAGCAGAAGCCAAACTTTTTAAGATTGAGCCCATTTTAAATCATCTTAATTCAAAGTTTCAGTCGATGTACACCATGGGTCGAAACATTGCATTAGATGAGAGCTTGATGCAGTGGAAAGGATGGCTAAGTATAAATCAATTCATACCAAACAAAAAAGGCAAAATCGGAGTAAAGACTTATGAGTTGTGTGAGTCTCAGACTGGGTATTTATGGAGATTTGAAGTCCATGCCAAAAAATATACTCCTCATGCCCAGCAGTCACCACTGGATGCATCAACGCCTACAATTGTGCTAAATCTCCTCCGTGGCCTTGAGGGGAAAGGATACACGGTCTGGATGGACAATTTCTATAACTCCCCAGCTCTTGCTCGCCAGCTCAAAATTCTTGGTTTCGATTCAGTAGGGACACTTCGTACCAACCGTCAGTTTGTGCCCCAAGAAATGAAAAATTTAACCAAAGCGAACATGAGTAAAGGCCAAATAACCGGCCTCACATCTGGTGATGTAGACATAATGGTGTGGCACGATGAAACTCTTGTTGGAACTATTTCCACTTACCATGGGAATCAAACTGATGAAATTGACAATAAATTGAAACCGTGTCTGATTCTAGACTACAACATTATGATGGGGGGAATCGATAAAAAAGACCAACTTTTATCGATGTACCCCATTGAAAGGAAACGATGCAAAGTGTGGTACAAAAAGTTTTTCAAAAGACTACTCAATGTTTCTGTTTTGAATTCCTTCATTATAGCTAAACAATCGGGATCCACAATAAGCCACCGAAATTTTCGTAAGAATTTGATCCAGTCTCTTCTGACCCGGCATGGTACCGAGAAAAGCACACCCCAAACATATTCTCTTCAGATAAATACACAAAACACGTCATGTGTTATTCACCATCCTTTGCACTATCCGAAAGGTAAATGCAAAGCTCGGTTGCGCCGCAAATGTTTCGTGTGCAAAAAACTTACAAATTATTATTGTGCTGGCTGTGAAAAGACTGTTTGTATGAACATCTGTTTTGTAACTCTTCATTCTTAGACCAGGTGATCTTTATTCTTCTTCACTGTTTCCAAGGAAGTAAGTAGGTAGGGTGAAATAAAGGGTTCAGGGTTCATTACCTGTACACTGGTGGGGAATTATAGGATAATTATGGGGAATTATAGTAGGAGGCGCTGGGGGGGGCAGAATGCCGACTTGACAGAATTAGACGCCAAACCGCCTGGCCAGGCAGCGTGGCGTTTTATGGCTATGGCCCTTCTCTACATGAATACCCTACATACAAACAAAAAAAAATAACAAATCTTTTATCTTTATAATATTAGGGTAGAAAACGCCCACGATCTGTCCATTTATTTGTAAAGTATTTTATCATAATTGCAATGATATAGGCATATATTGGTCATAAAAATATACAAATATAAGTAGATAAATTACATTGTTTTATTAATTATTTATTTATATAACACTTTTATTAATTTGCAAAAGTAATTTACTAAGTAAAGTTTGTATTAACGCCTGGTATATTTATAACATAATATAATTTCTACTTAATATTAATGCACTCTGTAGGTAGGTAGTAAGTATTCAGGTATTGAATAAATCAATACCTGAATACTTCTTGGTACCTACATTTATTAAGTATTAGTTATTTGTACAACAAGAGGGCAAAAGTCATTCTTGCTTCGAGTGCTAATTTTGAATCCCGAGGTAGCGAGGTAGCAAAAGTTGTATCCTGAGCTCAGTGAGGGATTCAACAGCACGAGATGCGAATGAATTTGCTCTCGTCTGATACACACAACTTTTCATCTCTACCAGTAAGAAAATTCTGCCAATATTAAGTATGGGAAAGTGGCTGTACAGCTCAAATGCCTCAGACAAAATTAAAATTCCCGTCAAATTATTTTTTTCAAGATTCGTTTAGAAATATTACATATAATATGTACCTACCAATATTCAGAAATGTCAGAAATATTTAATAGAACAAAACGCTTACAAAAAGAAATAAATAACTGGCTGAAATAGTTTTCAGAACGCACCGCCGCCATTGTCATGGTAAGTTTTGATAAAATGAGATGTTCGAAATTCAAATTACTTTTCGCCATCGAGTGGATAAAAACGACTTTTGCCTACTGGATTTACGCGGCAAAACTGTTCTTATCAAGCTGGATAGTTGAAAAAGTATTTTTCTCATCTACAACACGTTTACCTAATTACACAGTAAAAATACCTACTTACTTAAAATAAGACTAGCTTTTGCCCGCGGCTTCGCACGCGTAAATTTTGTTGTAAAATAATTCCCCTTGGTTGAAGAAAATATGAAGATTTCCTGCTTTTTTATGGATCTTAATTAATACTTCATCCTTTTTTTGCTATTTCACTTATTAATTTTTTACTCACTTATATTTCTTGCTAGATAGCTCCAATAAACGCGAGCGATCGCTGCAAATCACAAAGTTCTACAGAGAGGGGCGCATTTTTTTTCTTTTTTTGGCTGGACTCTGCAATGAAATCTACACCTGACTATTTGGTGGGGAGCTGGAGCTCACCCGGAGATGTTTGTGTGTTCAAACAACCAGCCCAATCGCGCCCTTGGGACGCAAGAGAGGGGCGCGCGCTTCGTCGCGCTATTTACACGCAGGCACCCGTAGAGTCGTCGGCCGTCCGGTATCGCCGCAACCGAGCTGTCCGTATATTTTAAATCTGTAATATCTTCGAAAATGTACATTTTAATGACATGCTATAAAAGGCTATAAAGTTCCATTTTAAATGAAAAGTTTGTTTAAAGTACTTAATAAGATAAGGATTAATGCTGTATTGCTTAAAATCGGTTTGTAAATAAGCCATTATTTCTCGTAAAAAGTTGTTGAAGGAGGTTTATGTTCCTGTCAGTAATACCATAGCCATAGTAGACAGTTTGTCATATGTCATAGTAACAAAGTTATGTTGATTATGTCACTGTTGTGAAAAACATCCGTCAAGCTAGAACTCTGTTTATTTATATATAATTTTCCAAGTAATATACTTCCACTGTATTTAACTCATATGGTCTATCATTTATACCATACATTAGGTTATGTGCGCCATCATATTTGGTAATTACAAATATGCAGAGTACAAGCATAACGAAGCTATGTGGCCAATCCAATTATGCTACATGGAGCTTCGCAATGGAGATGTTTCTGATCGACGTCGATCTTTGGGACTGTGTTTTAGCTGAAACTGGCTATAAGTTAGACGACCCAGAAACCAAAAAGCGTGATCAAAAAGCAAGGTCCAAAATATGTCTTCTTATCGCCGATAACATATTTCCGCTAGTAAGTGCGGCTAAAACGGCAAAAGAGACCTGGGATGCGTTGAAAAAGGCGTACGCCGATAACGGCCTGCTACGCCGGCTCACTCTCCTAAGAAAATTATTTGGGCTGAAGCTGGAACAATGTAACTCCATTGAAAAGTATGTAACGGAAGTACAAGCTACGAACCAAGCCTTACAGGCTATCAAGTCGGGACTAGACGACGAGTTCCTCGCGGTTGTAATGCTTGCGGGTTTGACAGAGGACTACGACCCGCTCGTCATGGCCTTAGAGCATTCGGCCAAAGAACTGACTAGTGAACTAGTCATCTCTGCCCTATATAAAGAAGGGCAAAGAACTCGTACAGGTAATGCGACTGAAGATTCAGTTTTAGCTGCAGCGTCCAGGAGTTCCGGCAGTGGTGGTGGTAGTAAGACTAAACTGATTTGCCGTTTCTGCAATAAAGCAGGGCATATGAAGTGGCAGTGCAAGCTGTTCAAGAAGCAGCAAACTAAGAAAGACAGTGATGATAGGAATAGGAACGCTAACGCTAGGAGTGATACTAGTAATATAGCTACATTTTCTTTACTGTCTAATATCTGTAACAAGGATAACTGGGTTGTTGATTCGGGTGCGTCATCGCATATGACTGCGAGTGGTGATCAACTGGTCGATGTTAAAGAAGAACATACGACGATTACTACAGCCAACAACCATAAGGTAGATTCAGATAGGAAAGGTATAGTGAAGCTTCTAGAACACGATGTTCAACTTGAGGAAGTGCTACATGTTCCTGATCTTTTAACCAACCTTTTATCCGTAGGTAAGGCGTGTGATAAAGGCTGCTGTGCAGTTTTCGACGACAAACGCTGTCGTATAGTTCTTAAACAAAATGTTATTGTTAAGGGCAAACCTATTTTGTCAGCAACGTGCAAGGACGGGTTATACTTAGTCGAATCAGGGTCAAAGGCGTTGGCTATTCCGGGTGAATCGGCAGCTACAGATGCGTATGAATTGTGGCATCGTCGGTTAGGGCACCTTTCTATGGAGCAAATGAAGAAGCTTAAGGGTTTAGTCAGCGGCCTGCAGTTCGGAAGCGTGAATAATACCCCGTGCGCGCCGTGTCTTCAAGGGAAGCAGGCAGTAAAGAAATTCCCTATGCGGAAGAACAAACGAGCCAAGGACGTCTTGGAGCTGGTCCATACGGACCTTATTGGCCCAATGGAGGTAGAAACTTGGGGAGGCAATAGGTATTGCCTCATTTTCGTGGACGATTTTTCCCGAAAAGTATTTGGCTGCCTCATGAGTTCTAAGACTGAAGTATTGGCAATCTTCAAGGCCTTTAAAGTTTTTGCTGAAAAGCAAACCGGTAAGCATATAAAGCGCCTTCGAAGCGACAATGGGACTGAGTACGTAAATGAACCTTTCAAAAAGCTCCTGCGAGATAGCGGCATACATCATCAAACCACTATACCACATACCCCACAGCAGAATGGCATTGCTGAGCGGACTGTGCGCACCATCACGGAGAAAGCGAGGTGCCTGTTGCAAGATAGTGGCTTAAATAAAAGACATTGGGGTGATGCTATGCTCTGCGCCATATATCTCAAAAATCGATCGCCGACCATGGCCCTGAGCGGCAAGGTGCCAGAGGAGGCTTGGTCGAATGAAAAGGTAGACATTTCTAACCTGCGAGTCTTCGGGAGCAAGGCCCATGTACTTATTAAAAGTGGAAGGAGGAAGCTCGATCCAAAATCGGTCCCAATGACCTTTATTGGGTACAGCGAGACACAAAAGGGCTACCGCTTTGTTGACACAAACAAACCGTTGAAGATTGTCGTTGCTCGAGACGTGGTGTTTGACGAGTCAACTACCTCTACAGTTTTTCCCAATAGGCCACTAGTGAATAATTCATCTCGTAGTGTCCAAGTCATTGGAGAACAGAACGGGTCAACCACAGCGGATGAAGTCCCTTTGCCTTTCGATCCTGTCCCACCAGTTGTAGATGCAATTCCTACTAGAAACACACCAAGTAACGCGACGGTTCAAATACCCTGTCAGTCAGGAGTACCGATTGAACCAGCTGAGATAATACTTGATGACGAAGAGAGACAACAGAACAGTGATATCGAGGATGATATTGTTGACGCCTCTACAACTTTAGATGTCTCTGACGTTGAAGCACCAGTACCAGTGAATGACGTTCCTGCTGAAACAAGACGCTATCCTTTAAGAAATAGACAACGTCGTGAAGAAGATGACATGGTCTACAACTTTGCGACCTTGAGCACCGACGCTGATGGTGATCCCATTTCGGTCAAGGACGCAATGTCTCGAGGAGACAAGGATCTGTGGCGTAATGCCATGCAGGAAGAGTACGATTCCCTAATGGAAAATGGTACCTGGAAGCTTGTAGATCGCACCGACAAGAATAATGTAGTCAAGTGCAAGTGGGTCTTTAAGCTTAAAAGAGGCGGAGATGGAAAAGAACAGCGGTATAAGGCTCGACTTGTGGCAAAAGGCTATTCACAAGTATATGGCCAAGATTACTTTGAGACTTTTGCGCCTGTTGTTAAGATGTCGTCAATCCGTACCCTCATAGCGTTAGCAGCCGAGAAAGGCCTGGAAATAAGGCACATTGACGTGACCACAGCCTTTCTAAATGGTGACCTTAAAGAAGACATATTTATGGAGCAACCAGAGTGCTTTGTCCAAAAGGGACAAGAGAGGAAGATAGTTAAATTAGTAAAATCTCTTTATGGATTAAAACAAAGCCCAAGATGCTGGAATGAAAAGATTCACCAACACCTTCAGGATATTGGATACACCTCCTCAGAATATGACCAGTGCGTGTATCTGAACAAAAAGGCTAAACGCTTTATAGCTATAGCGCTATATGTTGACGATTTCTACATTTTTGCGGAAAAAGTTGAAGATGCACAGGCTCTGATTAAGGACATTGCGAAAAAGTTTCGCATAAAGGACTTGGGAGAAGCCCGAGACTGTTTGGGTGTGAGGATCTCAAGAGATAGGACCAAGGGTGAGATACACCTGAGCCAACAAAATTATGTCAAAAAACTCTTACAGAAATTTGGAATGCAAGAATGCAACTCGGCCAAAACGCCAATGGAGTGCAACCTAAGACTGGAAAAGACCGACAAACCTGCAAACGGTACTCTGTATCAGGAGATCATAGGTTCCTTGATGTACCTGGCATGCTACACCAGGCCCGACATCTCATATGCAGTTTCATACCTTAGCCAATTTAATACATGTAATGGCTGTGTACATTTGACTGCCGTAAAAAGGATCCTACGGTACCTTAAGGGTACACCTGATTACTCTTTGCGGTATCGGAGGACGGGGAAACCCCTTGTAGCCTACGCCGATGCCGACTGGGGGGGTGATTCAGATGGGCACTCGTTTTCAGGGTATGCGCTCGTCCTTGCCGGTGCTGCCGTCTCATGGCAGGCCCGCAAGCAAAGATCAGTAGCTTTAAGTACAATGGAAGCGGAATATGTTGCCATTTGCGAAGCTGCCAAAGAAGTGTTGAGTGTGCAAGGACTCCTCACCGAATTGACAAACAAAAAGGTCACTGTGACCATTCACAGCGATAGCCAAAGTGCTAACAAATTAGTATACAGTCAAGCGGTCGGGAAATGGTCTAAGCACATTAATATTAAGTACCACTTTGTGAGGGAGCTGGCCCAAAACAATGTTATATGTATTAAGTATTCGGATACTAATTCGATGCCAGCCGATATGCTCACAAAAGGCCTTAGTCGCCCAAAGCTCATCAACTGTACTACGGTTATGGGATTAAGTGGGGGTGTTGAAGGAGGTTTATGTTCCTGTCAGTAATACCATAGCCATAGTAGACAGTTTGTCATATGTCATAGTAACAAAGTTATGTTGATTATGTCACTGTTGTGAAAAACATCCGTCAAGCTAGAACTCTGTTTATTTATATATAATTTTCCAAGTAATATACTTCCACTGTATTTAACTCATATGGTCTATCATTTATACCATACATTAAAAGTAAAGGATAAAAATTGGTTATTGTGGGTTATCCGTAAGAGGTAAACACGTACCTACCATCGCGGACTTCTTCGTAGACCTGATTAAGGTGTACATTACTAAGTACATAAATGTGGTTTATCTCCTAGATTTCAGCCAGCGCAGCGATTGCAATGTAAACTCAAAAATGAGTTAATTTACGACTTCTCATTAGAAATCTTAAAACTATCAGTAATTCTCTAATATATTTAGCATGTTATTATACATATAAACCTCTCTCTTAAATTACTCTATCTTAAAAAAAGCTCACTTCAGACCCGTTGGGTTATACAATACAATACCTTTCCCGTGCGCCAGAAACCGCCACGCTTTTCGATGTTATTTTGTGAGTCTTTTTTAGGCATTCAAATTGCTAATTTGTTTGTTTTTTCTTAATAACCATTTAATGAGCTAAGTAAATTGTGGTTAGTCTATTTCCTCACAACTGATTTTAATAGAAATTTAAATCATTGTTTCTGAATTTACCTCGGGGGGCACATTGAACTAATTTTGTATGGGGCACTTTGGAATGTAATTTGTAGTGCACGTTAAATGTATTTATAATTTAATAGCATTTTTATTTTATTTCGGTAAAAATAGTACGCAAATCGTTAAAGAAAAACTAATATTGGTACTAATGCATGCGGATACATCATTCTCAACATAAATGTTAATTGAAAAAAATACTGTATTTAAGTGTCTACATAATCATTATGATCATAATTTGTTAGTCATAATGACTTAAATGAAACGTAAGAAACTGATTTGTGTCAATTAGGCAATAAATACCTTGAATATGTGATTACTGAGCAAATTTGATTTTATTTCAATACCGAACCAATGCAGTTCAATGTGCCCCATAAACATTTGTTTGTTAAAATAAGGCAAGTATTTACTGTGCCCCATGGTGATCCATATAGTACCCCAAGCCCATATCCATAACTGAGGCACACTGGATCATTAGCCACTTTAAAAAAATGTGCGCTCGCTCAGAAACAGTTGTGTTTATTGTTAATTTTAATGTTTTATTGTATAGCTTCAATACCAAGTTACGACTTGTAAGTATAATATTACAATCAATGGTAGAGATAAACGCAGTAGTGAGCAAAATAAAAAAAGTGGTTGTATGTATGTTGTGATAAAATTCACATAGGTATCTGCTTTCGTAGGTATATTTTATCGATGAACTAAAAGTAAGTTAATCTTAAAACTAGATATCGTATACAAACAATTATAAGCAGAAAATAGTAGTATATGCAACTGTCATAAAATGGGGGTCATCAGAATGCGAGTGTCTGTCTGTCTCAGCTTCGCCTCTTGTGATAATAGTTGGCACGAGCATTCTTATGCCTAATATGCAGTTGCATACACTATTTTATCTACACTCTCCAAATAAAAACACTTTTCCAAACGTCTGCACCGGCGATTGCAAGGCCCGATTCAAGGTCAAATTCAATACGAGAACGTAATATGGCTTGAAATGAATTTTTGAAAATTTTATACTTCAGCAAAATTTTATACTTCGAAAACAGTTGTCCTACTTTATGCATTCTGCCTAAATAAATTACAGTTTAATGGAAATTACAGACGCGTAATGCGTACATGAGAAGGCTCTTACTGCGATAAAGTTGAGAAACGATTTTTTTTTGCCAATACTCATATCGCCATCTTCCGCCGTACCTGTCAGTTGTTGTTGTTGTAATGGTAATTATTTGGTTGTTGTTCAGTTGTTTTATTAGGTTGTTGTTCAGATGTTGTTTAGTTGTTGTACCGATGTTGTTCAGTTGTTGTTCCGAGGCTAATATTATGTTGTTCAGATGTTGTTCAGTTGTTGTTCAGATGTTGTTCAGATGTTGTTCAGTTGTTTAGTTAAGTTATTGTTAAGACTCCACATCTAAACAACTGCTGAAGTATAGAATTTTCAAAAATCATATCTAGCCATATTACGTTCTCGTATTGAATTTGACCTTGTATCGGGCCTTGCAATCGCCGGTGCGTACGTTTAGAAAAGTGTTTCGGAGAGTGTAGATAAAATAGTGTATGCAACTGCTATAATTAGGCATAATAATGCTCGTGTCAAACTATTATCACACTCGGCTACGCCTCGTGTGATAAACAGACACTCGCATTCTAATGACTCCCATTATATGACAGTTGCATAAACTACTATTATTGCACATTCAAAACACAAATAAATAACAGAAAAACTTAAACTAAAAATGCGCAAAGGCGGCCTTATCGCTGAAAGCGATCTCTACCAGACAACCTTTGGGTGAAGGAGAAATCAAAGGGAAGAAGAGAGTAGTGCATAAAATAAAGGTAAGATTAGACAGTGTACAATGTACATTAATAAATACTTATACTAAATGATACCATACCAAATTATAATATACTACAACAGATAATATAACAAATAAATACATATTTTAAAACATAAGTATAAATACACATTTATGTATGTATATAATATAGAATCTAAGAATACAATAGGATACAATACTAACTAGCGAACAGACTTTGACAAAAAATGTTGATGTGCCTTAATTTTGAAGGTAACCAAAGACGTAAACAGTGACGTATTTCTCGTGGCAATGCATTCCATATTATGTGAGTGGCTTGTACTGTGAAAGATTCCTTGTAACAACCCGATCGCGTAAATGGAGCCTTCAAAACATTATCAAATTTAGAACGGACTAGGTATTCTGTTGTGCTCAAATTCAAGAAAAATGAACCGTTCAGTTAGGTAAGCAGGCGTCAGAGGATTGTGTATTATACAAGGTGTTACAGAATGAATAAAAAAAAGATTTTCTTTATAAAATTTAATAATCGACTAATCCCATTACTAGTGATCAGCTGCTCAGGTCATACACCTCTCATAGACGTCATAGTCATAGACTATGTATGTAAAGACTGATAGTATTTTCAAACCTTTTTACCTACATCATGTAACCATGTTACAAATTCATTACGATTAAATTACTTTTAAATAATCTTTGTAGTAAGTTATCGCCGTTAACTGAAAACTTGGTTTCCAGATGACCAGCATTTTCAGCCAGAGATATTTTTCCTGATTGTGGGCGCCATTAGCCTGTTATTCGATTTTATTTTAAAAGAAGGTTTCTGCCTATTCAAGTTTGCATAATAAGCAACATTTTAAAACATTGTCATGTAAAGATAAGATGTCATGATAGATGATTAATTCCGACCTTACCTAGTGACCTATCTGCTGCTTTTAATCTTTGAAAGTACTAGGACAACAGCTTTCCCAAAAATTTACGTACCATTTTTGGCCACGCCCATAGCAAAATTGACATAATTGGGTATGGGTTCCGTATTTTTATTCTTGAGTAATGTAACTTTAACCTACTATGCCACACTATGCCGTGTGGTGTGGTGTCGGCTTAGAATAGCATCACCCCATGTCTACCCGATGATGTTGTAGAAAATAACTAAGGATGACCAGGGATTGGACAGCAGTGTTCCCTGCGACACATTATGTTGCACTGCCCTCGCGATACATTCCCTTTGACACATTTTCCAGCCTTTCAATTAATCAAGCTAAGACTGCTAAAACGGTGCACCACTTACCTGGTTGGTACTGCGGTTCACCAATACCACCAGGTCACCCAGTACTGGGTACCATGATGCAACCGCTCATACATCTTAGCACCCACATGGTCTCCACAGGAAGATGTGGGGGTTTATGGGTCTTCCTGCCACTAATTTCTTCTTATTCTGTTGTGTGGGACACCGATTCGACACACGACCTGATCAATCCTGGTATCAGAGTTTTTCAACCTTCTTTAGATAGTAGGCCTCTGACATGGTTAAGCAACGACCACCGCCGTCTAAGTGATCATAGACTGCAACCGGGACCGACGGCTTAACGTGCCCTACGAAGCACGGAACAAATTTTCTTTCAGACAATCAGGTAGTTCGGCCTGCAATGTCCTAACGAAAGTGGAAACAAATTCACTTCAACTACATACATACACGCCTATAATCCCTTGCGGGGTAGGCAGAGCATAAACGGCCGCATAAAACGGACATTTACGCCACGTCTGACAAACATTTGAGGGTCATCCGGAAAATTGTGTAAAGCCATAGTGACAGGTTGTCAGTCCATCGCCTAAAATTACATACACACCCTCGACTTCCACAGGGGATGTCCTCCGGATCCTGAGGCAAGCTCAGACCACTAACAACTATAAAATAACCAATCGATTACCAGGCGAACACGTGTGACGGAGGTTGTGTATTAAACTAAGGATACCATTTTGCAATAGAACCCTAAAAATTGCATAAAAAGGGTTGACCTCGGGTTGACCAATAGCGAGGCTGTGTTTTTGAACATATTAGGGTCATGCCAAAATCATAATCAATAAAAATATTACGAGTTTTCTTCAAGGTGGATCAAAATGATGAAGGCGATCGTAGACTTAGCCACGCCACACCATCGTCATCATCAGCCGCACGCATCGCACTGCCGCATTCTGTTTACGGCCTCGCATACCTAGCCGTACCGCAGTCACCGCACGCATAGCATCTTTTCATCAATGGTCATCCGCGTCGTCGTACCGGACCGGCCGCATCGTGCAACTGCGGCTTCGGAAATTTTTCAGTCAGGTTCTGCGGCGACTGCTGTTCGGATAACTCTAGATAGTAGAAAAACACGTTAGAACGTTGGGCCTCCCGACCGATTACCGCCTCGGCCTGCGGCGGCCGCTCTCACAACAGCGAGAGCGGGACCAATTGTCTAGCGTGCTTTCAGTAACACGGCTCTTCGTTCTTGTCAGATAACCACTATGTTGATCTATCAGCCAAAAAATGACCCACAACAACATTTTCATAGCGTTAAAAATAAGGGGAACCCCACAAAATGACCGACTGACAGATGCGTCTGTCGAAACACCTTGGTAAAATCGTTACAGGGGCCCAGGTATCCGTTTTTTGTGTGGGAATTCGAAATTACCTTTCGACTGACAGACGGATGCGTCAAAGTCAAAAGTACGTCCGTCCGCAGGGGGAGTCCTGCGGGTGCAATTAAATAATAATATCAAGGGTGCATTCAAATAACAATATCGAATTCGTAAAATATTTTAGTGAATTAATAATTGTATGCGGTTAAGAAAAATAGCTGGTCAATCTTACGTACTAGTTATTCCGTGAAAAGAGAGAAAAAAAAGCACGGCAGTCGCACCCCTATGGTTTGCGCACACGCACATTTGTCACAAAGGCGCCGCCATGACCTTTAGCCACGCCCCCGAGAGCGGCTTTTCTTTGAGGTTCGATTAGTCGATCGTAAGCTTTCGCGCGCGTTATTGTTTACTTAGTGATTTTCGGTTTTGGTAGTTTTTTGTGTAAATGGCTCGCTCCATACTGATACAATATTAAGTTATGGTTATGTGTGTGGAAAATGTAGATGGCAATTTAAATCTGGCTCGCTCGGCAAAGATTTGTCGTTGGTAGACCACCAGCTGAGCAGCGACGACGGCGGTTACCATCGGCTTTCATTGTACTGGAAGCGTTCACCCACAACGTCCTGGGTGACGCCCGAACACTGCTTATTCCAGGTCATTGAACACTTCCAAAATGGTGCGAAAAGTCAGGCTATTCCCGACCACGACGATCGGCACGGTCCCGTTCGTGCAACGATCACGGTGAACAAATTTTTGGACCATTTTTGTAGTGTACCTAATGTTTAGTGTAAAAGTTTTTAAATAACTGAAAGGGCTGCGTACAACGTGATCATAACACTCGGTAAGTTCTTAGTTGAATTTTAACTAGGTATCTCCTTGGTGTATCAGGTAACCTAAGTAGGTAATGGTTCTTAGTAAGACAAGTTACTAATGTTTTCTTTTCTTACAATGAGACAAATGTTGAGGAATAACCTGCATTTACGTAGAAAAATCTACTTAACCCTACCTAGATAGATAAAGGCGGTTCTCCCACTTGTCGTTTGTCGTTTACGGTGCTTGACAGACGCATCCGTAAACGCACCGTAGTCTTATTTATATGGGAATAAGATCTGATTTCGCAATTTCCTTTCGTCTGACAGACGCAAGCGTTACGGTGCGTTTAAAATTCGCAGCAACGGACGAGACGACAAGTAGGCGAACCGCCAAAAGGGTTTGGAAATGTCGTCTGGTACCTAGGTAAAGGAGGTGACATTGTTTACTTTATCCATGGGCGGGGTTAGGAGGTGGCGAAAAAGATCTCCTGGTAAGTGTAATGAACTTAAAATTGTAATAAATAGTGCTGGGACGAAATTATTAAAATTTTATCGAAATTATTAAAATTAATAGGTTTTCATAATTTTCATACATGACACTACGGCTTTATTTTTTTCTATATACACTCTTTACAGCTGACCCTTCAAGACCCTTTCAGCTTTACTCGTCTTTTTGTAACACCTCTGAACAACAGCTGAACAACATCTCAAACACAGCTGAACAACATCTCAAACACAGCTGAACAACATCTCAAACACAGCCGAACAACAGCTCAAACACAGCTGAACAACATCTCAAACACAGCTGAACAAAAACGTGTATAAACAACAACCGAACACTTACCGAACAACAACAACTGACAGGTGCGGCGGAAAATGGCGATTTGAGTATTGGCAAAAAAATACTTAGTTTCTTTGTCGAAGTAACCGCCTCCTCATTAGGACATTACGCGTCTGAAATTTCTATGAAGCTGTTATTTCTATAGGCAGAATGCATAAAGCAGGTCTGTATACAACTGATTTCTAATTCATAATTCGATTCGAACATAATGTGAAGAGTGTAGATAATAGTAGTTTATGCAACTGTCATATAATGGGGGTCATTAGAATGCGAGTGTCTGTTTATCACTAGCATTAGTAATAGTTTGACACTAGCATTCTAATGCCTAATTATAGCAGTTGCATACACTATTTTATCTACACTCTAAAAAAATAAACTCGGTTAAACACTTTTCCAAACGTCCGCACCGGCGATTGCAAGGCTCGATACATGGTCAAATTCAATAAAAGAACGTAATATGGCTTGATATGAAATTTCGAAAATTCTTTACTTACCGTTGTTTTGATGTCGAGTCTGAACAACAAACAATAACTAAACAACTAAACAATACTGAACAACATCGGAACAACAACTGAACAACATCTAAACAACTGCTCAACATCTGAACAACATCGCTACAACAACTAAACAACATCTGAACAACAACTGAACAACATCTGAACAACATCTGAACAACATCACAACAAAAACAGAACAAAAACCTATTAAAACAAGTGAACAACATCCGAAAAATTACCGTACAACAACAACTGTCAGGTGCGGCGGAAGATGGCGATTTGAGTAAAACTTGGAAATATAAATCTTCGTTTCATTTCTCAACTTTATCGTAGTAAGAGTTTTCTCATTAAGTCATTACGCTTCTGTAATTTATACTAAACCTACTAAAACTAGTAGTTTATATAGGCAGAATGCATAAAGCAGGTCTTTATGCAACTGTTTTCGAATTCATAATTCGAACATCATGAGACGAGTGTAGATGAAAGTAGTTTATGCAACTGTCATATAATGCCTTATAAAGGAGGGTTATGCATTATATGCCATGCAGATGCATAGGTCGTGTCGTGGCCACATCTTTAAATTGACCGCATCATTAAATGTTCAAAGGAGTGTTGGCCACATCATGATCTGGTCACACATCATGAAGTGGCCAACTGTAACTGATCATATCGTTTTGGTCACGGCTGTCCATAATAGTAGTTTATGCAACTGTCATATAATGGGGGTCATTAGAATGCGAGTGTCTGTTTATCACACGAGGCGTAGCCGAGTGTGATAATAGATTGACACGAGCATTCTAATGCCTAATTATATGCAGTTGCATACACTAATTTATCAACACTCTAAAAAATTAACCCAGTTAAACGCTTTTCCAAACGTCCGCAACGGCGATTGCAAGGCCCGATACATGGTCAAATTCAATACGAGAACGTAATATGGCTTGATATAAATTTCCGAAAATTCTTTACTAACAGTTGTTTACATGTCGAGTCTCAACAACAAATAACTAAACAACTGAACAACACTAAACAACATCGTCATAACAACTGAACAACATCTAAACAACTGCTCAACATCTGAACAACATCGGTACAACAACTAAACGACATCTGAACAACAACTGAACAACATCTCAACAACAACAGAACAAAAACCGAAAAACATCCGAAAAATTATTGTACAACAACAACTGTCAGGTGCGGCGGAAGATGGCGATTTGAGTACCTATTGGCAAAAAAAAACTTCGTTTCATTTCTCAACTTTATCGTAGTAAGAGTTTTCTCATTAAGTCATTACGCTTCTGTTATTTATAGTACATAAACTCTAGTTTATATAGGCAGAATGCATAAAGTAGGTCTTTATGCAACTGTTTTCGAATTCATAAATCGAACATTATGAGACGAGTGTAGATAAAATGTTCAGTAACAAAAGAAAATACGACTTGTATTTCCCGGTGACTGACAAGAGGGCGAAATGGACCGCGCAAGATTGGATAGTGTTCGAAATTCTGTGTCCTATTTCAAAATCACCAAATTATGAGACGATATTTTCTTGATAAATACTTTATCATATAAGCTACAAAAATATGGGAAAAACCACGATTTATTGAAATTGCCTCTTTAGAAAAAAATAGCAAAGTAAGCTCTTCTTTGGCGTTTGTGGTCAGTTTTTAGACACCTGAATGTGTCGTCGAAATGAAGTCGTCATTGTAACTATTCATCCATCATTTCAAATTTTATTTTGTGTCCTCTTCTTCCTCATTAAATGAGTAATGAGTCAATGGGCTTACTTTTTGAAATATTTGTTTACATACATACATACATACACATATCACGCCTATTATCCCTTGCGGGGTAGGCAGAGCGTAAACGGCCGCAAAACGGACATTTACGCCACGTCTGACAAATATTTGAGGGTCATTCGGAAAATTGTGTTTCGCCATAGTGACAGGTTGTCAGCCCATCGCTTAAAATTGCAATATACACCCTCGAGTCCCTTAGTCGCCTCATACGACTCCCACGGGAAAGAAATGGGGTGATGCTATTCTAAGCCGGCATCACACGGCAATAAATATTTGTATGTGTCATTTAATTAATAACTAATGTTCGGTTTTCCGGATCTTAGTCGTTATTGTCTGTTTCTCTCTACGCAGCAGAAAGAAAAGAGTTTAGTTTTTGGTATGGATACGGCCTTAAGCTGACATTACACCTTTTGTTCTTACCGGGGTAGGCAGACCGTAACAGTCGTAAATTCGATCGTTTTCGCCAATTTCCACAAATATTACAACTTGAATGTTTGGATTACCTGATGTAGAACACCAGGAGCACAGCTGAACTATAAGAGATAAGAAAAAAAAGTTGTTTAGAATACCTAAAAGATACAAAGAAAAACCAGTACGTACAACATGGTAGGCCGCTTCTGCTGGCCCATTATTTTAGGTACAACTAGTAGCACATTAACCTACCAATGCAACCTACTCAACTGACAATTCTTAAATGTACGAAAAACCAGTACAAGTTGGTTCCTTGAATGGGTAGGCTGATGTGCTACTGATAGTAGGTAATGCTACATGTAAATCAGAAAAACAATGTGGGGCGGCCTACATCAGAGGCAAATAGAGTCAAGAGCAAACCCATCATTAATAAAAAAAAAAAAAATTACGGGGTGAAATTACCCATGAAATTAAACAACTTTCCAAGGAACATTGATCAATTTATCAAAAAAGAAATTGAAGCTGCCATATCTGACTCTCTTGACCGGTTATGGAGAGTGCCTGCACCCGTTTTTTAAATCTAGTGTGGTGTGACGGCACGTGACGGCGCGGCGCCTACGAGACGATCACTGGTTCAGGGTTCGCTGCAATGAATATCTGAAAATTAACCATTATTTTTCATACTTTTTTGGATGAAATACGTAGGTACGTTTTAATGATAAGTTTCTTTCTAAAGATTTATTTATACAGCCAACATAAAACATATTAAGTATGTATTTCGATTTGATTAAGTAGAAAAGTTTTAAGCTAATAGGGTGGGTGTACCAGTCCCAAACCATTTAAGGGACTTTTTTGACTTTGAAACTCTCTACGCAGAAAAACATTTATAAAGTTGTTTATTAGTTAATAATAAAGGATTATTGATATAATTCTTCAACACATATTTATTCGTTTTTTATTTATTTTATGAACAATACTTAAAACGGGAATGCCCCTAAGTTTGACCGGCGCGCTCCAATAAAGGACCACTTTTGGACCAATAGTTGACCATTCGATTTATATGAATAAAACACTGTTTCAAAAGTTTTTAATGAAAACTAGGTATTTAATAGCAAAACCAAAGCTAGAATACAGATCAAACATAATTAGAAAAATTACTCTCATTTACGGTAAAGTTTAAACTTCAACTGGTCATTCTTGGGAACACCTCTTTGTACTGTGTACCAATAGAAAACCAGCGTGGTCAATTACTGGAACACACAGATATAAAACGATTAAAATGATAGTTTAATGCTCTGAATTTGTTAAAAAGAGCATCACTATGAAAAAAAAGGAAAAAAAGTAAATACCATAGATCACCAGTAGCAAACCACTTGGTCAACAATAGGGACCCAGTACAAAGCGTGTTCCAGTAGTTAACCACATTTAAAATTACCTCATATTAACAATATTTAGTAAAAATAATCACTTAAAGGACTCAAGCTAACACCAAACTTTAAAAATAATATCATTTGGTGTCAATAATTATGAAATACATACATACATACATACATATAATCACGCCTCTTTCCCGTAGGGGTAGGCAGAGACTACATCTTTCCACTTGCTACGATCCTGACACACCTCTTTCGCTTCTTCAACATGCATCAATCTTTTCATACATGCTCGTCGGTTTAGGGTACTCTTGATTTGACCTTTCTCTAGAACGTCCCCGATCTGATCCAAGTACGTGCGTCTTGGTCTTCCCCTTCCAACGTTCCCATCCACACTCGCCATATACACCTGTTTCGTTAATCTTCTTTCATTCATTCTCTCAATGTGACCAAACCATCTCAGCATTCCTTTTTCTATACCAGTCACTATGTCATCTTTTATACCGCAACGTTCTCTAATCACGCTATTCCTTATCCTGTCACTCAATTTCACTCCTATCATACTTCTTAGCGCTCTCATTTCTACCGCATTTATTCTACTTTCATGCTTTTTCTGCCATACCCAACTTTCACTCCCATACATAAGTGTTGGAACTAACACTCCTCTATGCACAGCCAGACGTGCCTTATTAGACACTGTCTGGCTGTTCATAAAAGTATGCAACGCTCCATTCACCATGTTGCCGGCATTTACCCTCCTTTCAATGTCACTTTCACACTTTCCATCTGATGTAAACTTCGATCCCAAATATACAAACTCTTTCACTTGCTCCACCCTCTCTTCTTCTATCATAATATTACACTCCGTCATACCTTCTTCTTTTTCAAAAACCATTGACTTCGTCTTACTTACATTCACTTTCATTCCTTTCTTTTTCAAAGCCTCATTCATAATGTTTACCATCTTCTGCAACTCTTCAGCCGACGACGCAAGGATAACTTGGTCATCAGCATAGAGAAGACATTTGACGAGTAACCCATTCATTCTCAGTCCATTTTCACACTCTTTCAAATCTGTCAAACAACTATCCATGAATAGGTTGAACAGCCATGGTGACGCAACACATCCCTGTCTAACACCTTTCTCGATGTTAAACAGTTCAGTGAAGGCCCCGTTAATCCTGACACAAGCACTGGAATCCTTATATAAGGATTTCAGTGCTCGTACCAAGATGCTGCTCACCCCATGCACGGATAGTGCCGACCATAATTCATTCCTCAGAACTCTATCATAGGCCTTTTCCAGATCCACGAATGTGCAAAAGACTTTTTGGTTCTTAGCCAAATACTTTTCCGCTATGCACCGCAAGGAAAAGACCTGATCCGTACATCCCATCCCCTTTCGAAATCCCGTTTGAGCATCCCAGACTTTCTCATCAGTTTCTTTCACAACTCTTTCAATCAGTACCCTTGCATACAGTTTACCGACGACACTGAGAAGGCTTATACCGCGGTAATTTTTACAGTCTAGCTGTGACCCTTTTCCTTTGTATAATGGCACTATTACAGCCTTGCACCAATCACTTGGCACTCGACCGCTTCGCCAACAAAGGTTAAAAAGGAGGTACAGCTGACTAGCTGCTACGCCTTCGCCAGCCTTCAGCATCTCAACCGATACTCTATCATACCCTGCAGCCTTACCAGATTTCATACTTTTCAGAGCTTTCATAATCTCATCCATTTCAATCTCGCTTTCGTTTTCACTGTCATCTTCTTCATGTATGTTCACCTCTTGTACTTCTTCTTTTTCAAACAAGCTTTCAAAATATTCCTTCCATCTCTTCAACACACATTCCTCACCTTTTATTATACTACCATCCTGGCTCCGAATCCTACTCAACTCTGATTGTGCTGTTTTTCCTCGAGTTGTTCCTATAGATTTCCAGAAAACCTTTAAGTTCTTGCGAAAGTTTTCTGATAGCCTCCTGTCAAACTCATCTTTATTTTCCTCTTTCTTTCGTTCCACTGTCTTCTTTACTACATTCTTTAAACTTTTATACTCCTTTCGTGCTTTCTCTACATCCTGATCTGTCGCTTTCTGCAATCTTTGGTTAGCTTTAGTAGCCAATAAATCTAACCATGCTTTCTTCTTCTTCTGAACAACTTCTTGCACATCTTTACTCATCCATGCAGTCTTTCGTTTATTACCTTTCGCCCGTCTAGTGACTCCACATACTTCAACAGCAACTTTGACGATTCCTTCCTTAAATACCTTCCAACCATCTTCAATGTCATTCATCTCATCTATCTTATCAAATTCATCCTTTAACCTTTTGACATATTCCTTTCTTACCTCTTTTTCTTGCAAATTTTCTACTTTCACTCTTTCCAGAACACTGGTCGCTTCGTGCACTCTATGTCGCCATCGTTTAAAGAGACCACTTATTCGTGATATCACTATATATGAAATAACAAGTGAAATTCAAATATTTTACTGACCATGTCCATTCGCACTTGTAGCTGTAATGGCTGCTGAAAGGCAAATGAACGAGACACTGATCTGTTAAAATAAGCAAAATAACAATATCTTTCGTTCCCTCTCAAAAAGAAATATTCCGTGTGGTTGGTAACAGTCTAGGCAACATAAAAAAAGAAGTATTTTGTTCAAAAATTCCTGCGTTTTCTTAATATATTCAATTGAACACGTAAGTGGTCAACTACTGGTGCCTGGTTTGGGACTGGTACACCCACCCTACATAAGTATCACACTTATAGGCTAACACAACATGCGCATAAAATATAGCGTCATTGTATTGAAAAGGATAAAATCATTCTATGTTAAACCTATTTATATTATTAGATTTAGATCGCGCGCGAGTAAGTAGCTACACGAGTATGCGCCTCCTTGCGCACTCGCCAGTGCTGCGACAAGGAAAAACATGCCACTATCAGGCAGGATGGACAACCCGCGCGCCAACTGTGGATCGCTGAATGTTACAGCTTTGAGCCGATGATGCTACGATGCTGGCTCTGGCTGCGCAAAGCTGCTACGACAAAATGCTATTTGTAAAAGACTTAGTACCTACAAACAGTCTATTTAAGAATGAGCTATACGTAGATACCATTTATTGAGTAAGTAGGTTAGGAACGCTTTGATGATATACGAAGTTAAAATATTAACTTAACTGCCTAAAAGAAAAGTCACGACCAGACTTTATAAATTTTAAATAAACAAAAGGCGTAATCTATCGGCGGTAAACTTTTAAGCAAACAACCGTTAACTTTGGGGGGCGGGGTTGGACAGCAAAGATTTAGCGATAAAAAGGGTCACGCTGAAGAACATTAATATTTCAACAGAGGAAGAGCTGAATAAACGAAAACAAGTTTATAGCGATATTTACTTGAAACCATGGTTTTAATTAATTTTACATACATATATAGGTACATGTATGTATCACGCCACGCCTCCCTTGCCCACGCCCTTGCGTGGAAGGTAGAGCGTAAACGACCGCAAAAAACTGACATTTAGTTCATTATAGATGTTAATTTAGGTACAGCTTTCGGGCTACTGGCCCGTTTGTTTTATTTTTTAAATAAAACAAATTTTTTTCCAGTCTTGGGTATGTTTATGAGTAGTAGGTATTTACATGTTCGATTCCGTTGAATCGAGACAGTCTACAAAAGAGAAGAGAAGCGAAGCATTGACTCCTAAGTAGGTAGATACCTAGGGCCTCTACGGGCCGTCTCCCTGATTTGTGCTTTAGGCAGGATAAAAATCTGTAAACCTTTTCTAGGCCATACAATCAGACCCCTTTTTCACTCTAGTAGAAAATAAATAAGTACCTAGGAAGGTAGGTACTTACAAGGAGGAGAATAGAAAGTCGAACGCCGTGTGAGCTTATTCTTTCGATTTTTAAGTGTTTTGTCTACGTTGATCCGTAACATAACATAACCGGACGAAAAATTTAGCAATTATTTATGCAATTCTATATCTACAGACCATTCACCGAACGATCTAGTTCAATGTTCTGTTAACGTCCGCGGCAAGCTTTGGGTCAAACATAAATCTTAAAATGGCGGCGACCCAAGACGGGAAGCGGTGTGTCCCTCAAGCTGTAATCCTCACCTATGAAAACTTACCGAAAAGCAATTTTGGTTTTGTCAAAAAATAGTACTGAAATAGTGACAAATAGTGACATATGCAAGAAAATTAGTGACTTCATATTTCCCAAGATATGGCTATCGTTTGGTGAGGATTACAGATCGAGGCTCACGCTGTAATCCCAACTCTCGTGTGAGCAAACGGTGGGGTATTTTCACTTGGTCTACATTCCAAAAAATAGTGCCTAATTAGTGACTAATAGTGACAAAAGATGAGAAATTGTCGCTTTATAATTCCGAAGTTATAAAGGCATCTTGGTGAGGATTATACCTATAGCAATTTTTGCTGTAATCCTCACCTCATTTCTGCTAAACGCTTAGGTCTTTTGACTCAAATTTAGTATCAAAAAATAGTGCTGAAATAGTGTTCTTAAACTGCATTGATATTTATTTAGTTTATGTAGTAGAAGCAATTAAAAAAACCGTAAGAACTTCTCCATACAAAATGGTACAGGTACAGTCGCGAACAATACTTCGTAGAATACAGACTTGATTTTTGCTTTAATTTAGGTAATGTCATTTCTGCCAATATTATGTAGGTGTTAACTATAACATAAGTTGAGCCACTGACATTATTTTGGTATATTTTATGAGTAGGTATTTTGGTTGACTATTTTTCAACGCCTTGAACTTTTTAACGGTTTTATAACAATAAAGTATTTATATGTACTTATGCTAATATCTTTCAGATCAACACATCGCATTAATTTATCACATCGTATTCTCTTAAGGGCGCTCTACACTTAGTCCGCGGATCACGGCGCGATTTCGCGGAGCGAACTTGCCGCGAATTTACCAACGACTCTACACTCGCAATGGTTCGCGGTATTTTCACAGTTATGTTCGCAACGTTAAATGAAATGGACGTTAAAGTAGCTGTTGCAGCGTCCCTAACTTTATGCGCTTTAGCGTACTACAACTATGTACATTTTAAAAATAAAACGCAAATTAAGAAAAGGTGGAGAAAACGAAGGTGGTGGTGTCCATGTCCATGTTAAGCTTATTTTTTTAACCAATTTATGAAGGTCCGAACACTCGAACGACTCGAACAATTCTGAACGTCGCGGACTGCGAGTGTGGAGTCATGCACGTGCGCGTCGCGTTTGCGCTTCGCGCTCCCTTTGACGCGGGACAAAAAACCGACCAAAATTGGGGAACAAAGCGGGAAACCGCGAAGAATATGCGAAACGGCTCTACACTTAGCGTTCGCGCCCCTTCGCAGGCATTGCGCGCGATCCGCGGGCTAAGTGTGGAACGGGCTTTAACTCTGAAAGCCCTGTTTGGTCGCGCCACCGCTCAAGCCACCGCTAAACAAAACCGGTTTGGCCGAGCCTCGAAAACTGACCGCCGCGCGTGTGAGCGAGAGGGTAGACAATAGTGAAATTATTGCATGCACTTCGCCTGCGTGGTATTTTTTGGTTTCATCACTTTACGCGTTATTAAGTATTATGACAACTCAAATATAAAATTTCTTAAATAACAAATACGCCACTTACGATTATTATGAAAAATTAAAATTGAAACGCACGTTTTGAAAATAACAAAAATTATTATTTAGGTATAATTAGGTACTTATAGTATTAGTCCTCGCCTCGAACATCGTTAACTATATAGGGTTAAATCTATTTAGTGACCGATAGCAAAAACCCAGGACTGGCTGGTGATAAGGAACAACTTTTAATATGAATAACCCAAATCAGCTGATCGGCAATTTGTACGGGAGGTCTAATTTTTTTTCATGTTTCGACCTATGTTCCTTGGGGAAAATTGTTCCTTATCACCAGCCCGTCTTGGGTTTTCGCTATCGGTCACTGATTAGATTTCACCTACCTACTTTCATTTATTTATGAGTTAAATGAATTTTACCACATAAATATGTTTTTTGTTCCATTTTTGCCAAACAAGTTAGGTACCTGTATTTATTTATGTACTACATAGATACAAATATATATCACACTTGTATCCCTTACGGGTTAGGCAGAGCGTTAACAGCCGCAAAAAATACGGTCGTTATCATCGCCACGTCTGACTGATTGAGAAATACTGTCAGATATAAACAAAATACTTGAAGGAAATAAATTTGTTTGATTACGTTCCTACCGACATAACAAACCAGTATTGAGCTTTAAGTACGACAATACGAAGTATTGTTCGCGACTGTACCTGACCATTTTGTATGAAGAAGTTCTTACGGTTTTTTTAATTGCTTCTACTACATAAACTAAATAAATATCAATGCAGTTTAAGAACACTATTTCAGCACTATTTTTTGATACTAAATTTGAGTCAAAAGACCTAAGCGTTTAGCAGAAATGAGGTGAGGATTACAGCAAAAATTGCTATAGGTATAATCCTCACCAAGATGCCTTTATAACTTCGGAATTATAAAGCGACAATTTCTCATCTTTTGTCACTATTAGTCACTAATTAGGCACTATTTTTTGGAATGTAGACCAAGTGAAAATACCCCACCGTTTGCTCACACGAGAGTTGGGATTACAGCGTGAGCCTCGATCTGTAATCCTCACCAAACGATAGCCATATCTTGGGAAATATGAAGTCACTAATTTTCTTGCATATGTCACTATTTGTCACTATTTCAGCACTATTTTTTGACAAAACCAAAATTGCTTTTCGTTTAGTTTTCATAGGTGAGGATTACAGCTTGAGGGACACGAAGCGGTCGTTCGAGGGTTCTTGTCGCGTTCCCTTCGCCACGAGGACCTAAATATCGAGACCTCTGTGTTTTATGTTATGTTTTGTTATCTATTGTGCACACGGGTCGTGTGAATGCGTAGCAGAAATGTATGTGTAGCATTGTAAGTTCTGATAGGATTAATTCTACTCCACGACTGCGGGCACTTAACCACAAGTGTACCAGCTATAGTTATGTTTTTACGTAGGTTTTGAACTTTAAATGATGGTAGAGTAGAGTATGGTTTAAAATCTTTGGTGAACATGCGGCACCAGGGTAGATAAGGGGTTGATCGACGAGCGAGCGATGTCAAAGTCACAGATCTCTTATATACATACTTATATGTCAAAGTTGTAAACCGCCACAGTGACGGCCATTGAACTAATATGTATCATAGACTTAGAATAATCTCTGGATTATGCGAAATAAATATCTTTTTTTAAACAAACTGATGCATACTTTCTGTATCTGGCCAGTATAACAACTTCTGAAATGTTGGTCTGGCACACGCAAGCAGTTGCAGCTAGGTGCATTAACCATTGAATAGGTACGCAATAATTTTAATAAAAAAAAAGTGGTTTTGTATATTGCTTTGGCAGATGGCATAATTTTCGTGATAATACTTTGGCAGATCCTTTGTTGACATCTCTTTTAGTATGGAGATGACAGCTGTCAAATACGACTTACTGGAACGGCGGTACGGTAGGTCAGAATATGCCCCAATCGATAGTTTTTTTGATTTAAGAAAACTCATGCAAATGTTGCCAGGCTCGTACTTTGTTTGCTTAAACCACGCTAAAACCTTGCCATATAGCGACAAGTTGCAAATTTTGGGTAAAAAAAGTGATTATGAACTTTTTCACTATATAGCAAGAGTTAAGCAACAAGATACGAGTCCAGCAACATTTTTTTGAATTTCAAATCACTGTTTTCTCACCAATATTGATGCAAGTTCAGCGGCTGATTGCTTCTAAACGCAACCACTCTCGGCTGCCAGACTTTGTCCCAAGTAAGTAGTTGTTATTAAGCCCAGATTCTGATAATAATAATAATTTTCTTTACAAGATCACTTTGGAAATATGTCATCACCTCCCACTTTAATAAAGATAATTATGTAGGTAGTTCAGTGTGCGTCTAGGTACTTTGACGAGTATGTGGCGTAAAGCAAGTGTGTCGCTGACAAAAGATCATGTAGGTAACGTGGGATGGGATAGCATCACATAAGTGTGTCTTCACCTTAAGTATTTTTCCTTTTTGATGTTAGTAAGGTAGTGTTCTAATGATGATTTAACACTTTAGGAACCAAATTTAACTAGGCAGTCTATGTGCATTTTATAATAAGACTCTCAACGTATTAGCAGGTAAATCTTACGTATGGATCTTAGGCTATTCGTATATAGGGGGCTGATCATTTTGCCGAATTTAAATCTAGGATGATGATGTGCACGTGTTTGATCCAGTCAACCTACAACTGTGAAAAAGAGAAGTAAGAAGATTTGTATCCAACCCAACTAAGTACTTGGAATCATCATTAATAAATTGCTCCGTTGTTTTAAATAAGTAAGTGTACACTGACCAAACGCTAAGAGCCTTCTGATGCCTTCTGACGTGCACCACTGGGATTCAGTCCCGAGAGCGACGTCATGTAAGTAAGATGTGCTTCTAAATAATTATTGTCCATAGTATTTCTGCCAAAGTCGGAGTCTTTTAACGGGCATCACGTCATGAACGTGAGTGGATCGGATAAGAGAAGTAAGTAGGCATGTCTGCACCCTTACCCTTTCAGTAAGACGTTATTGGTAGTAAGAAATTTATCTCTGAATATGAGGAAATTCACATCATCCAACTATCAGTCCTTCCACGCCATTTCCCAGATTGAATAAAGGCGGAAAAACTTCCTTTGAAATATGACACCTGTTGGCAGAAAAAAACCGTTGGAGTAAAGGCGTTATTGATACATTTTCAAACAGCAATGGTTTCTATTTCACTGCGTTGTAAATTGTGTCGTTACGTGACATTAATAAAGCAAAACAAAAAATCTGAAGAAACATAATATTTTCTTGAAACAGTAATAACTACGTACGTTTGAAAGTCGGTAGGTACGTGAATTAAAACAAACAAGTATTGTCGACGCAAGTAGTGATGACGGCTTAGAATAGCATCACAATTTTTTTTCCGTGGGTGTCGTAAGAGGCGACTATGGGACCCGAGGGTTACCTACATGTGTGGGCATAGCAATTTTAGGCAATGGGCTGACAACATGTAATTTTTTTTAATATCTATAAAAAACATAGTTGTCAGACGTGGCGTAAATGTCCATTTCTACGATCGTTCTAGGCTATAAGGCGTAATATACGTAGAGGTATATAATATGTAAATGTAGAGTAGAACAGAAAAAGAGAATATTAAGCATTTAATCGATCTTTGGTAGATAAGAGACGCAATACAAATAAACAAAAAATATATATATGTCGGAGCGTGAGGTATTAAACCTGAGGAATGAAGTAAAGTGCACTTTTTGATGTATTTTATGGAAAGAGCATTAATTGAGTACCTATGCGTTGGCGTCGGTTGAAGCATGTATGAGACATATTATTGTGTCAAGTGGTTTGGCTAAAGGCATTTTTGGGGACAGAGAGATTCCGAGTTAGTGTTGTTTGAGCGATCGGGCGTAGCGCAAGGCTCAAATGACCTTTCATCGTTCCTTGGTTTTGGTACTTCGCGTGCATCAAGTCCTGACCTTAATGTTAATTATAGCTGCTAGCCTACTATCTGATTTTCGGCTGTTACGACATATATTATTTATAAAAACATGCTATCGAAAACGTTTACCGCAGTATAGGTATCAATATTACCAAGGTACACTTGGTAATAAACTTTGTGACCAAATTAAATACAGAAATATCATACTTATGGTTGTTTTATTTTAAACAACATGTTCTTTAAGGTACTTACAAAAAGATTCCATATCTATGGTACTTACAACTGATTAGTAACAAAAACCCATTTTACATCATCTTCGACTCACTTCACTAAAATGCTTATATATCTCGAAAACTAGAATCCCCCAAGTGGTCCCTTTCACCAGACACAGTCACTTTTAACTAATCTAAGTAAGGTAGAATTCAGGCGCATTCAACATAACGTTTGACAAAAGCTTTGAGTATGCTTAATTTGGATACAAAACTGCCTTCACGACAGGCTGTCGCAAACAAGTAAAAATTATGTTTAGGTAGCTCATTTTTAATACATCGAGACATTGTCACCGCGTGTATCGTTGTACAAAGTTTACACAAGTTTGAGAGGGTCGCACCCTCTGCCCCCACTTGTTCACTCTTTTGTTTAAGAAGAAAAGGCTTTTTGTTAAGATGGTAGGTACTTCCTACATTTATATGATATTTTGGCAAGATAGAATCACTTAAGTTACTAAAAGACTGCGTTCTGCCAGTGTTACTCTCTGTTGTCTTAGAAATTAATGTTATAAGGTTTGTATTTATATTCTGCTCAATAGAAGCAGCAAACAAATTGAATTATTTAAAAAATAAGGTAGTAACAAGGGGGGGGTTCTTTTCCAATCGAATCAGTAAACATGAAACGTTGCTTTTAAAATACATACACATACATACATATCTACATACATATATCACGCCTTTATCCCATGCGGGGTAGGCAGAGCGTAAACGGCCGCAAAAAACGGATATTTACGCCACGGCTGACAAATATTTGAGGGTCATTCGGAAAATAGTGTATCGCCATAGTGACAGGTCGTCAGCCCATCGCCTAAAATTGCAATACACACCCTCGAGTCCCTTAGTCGCCTCTTACGACTCCCACGGGAAAGATATGGGGTGATGCTATTCTTAGCCGGCATCACACGGCTTTTGAAATACAAAGTTAACATTTGTAAGTTTCAGGCACGTTCAGGTAATTATAAGTGGAGACCGGATGAAGTAGTTGCATACCTATGCCTTTAAATATTTACCTAGGTACGTCATTTTCACAGAAAACAGTACTTATACCTAATCCATATTATCGACACATTTTAATGATATTTTTCGAGCGCAGCGCGCCTTTTTTTCGTTATCTCTCCCTCTATTACGCATGATTTGCTAAAATTGTTCTCATGGATTTGTCAAAATTTGTAACTTTCCCTTCTCCCGTAAACCTGTGTCTTTGTGGATAATTGACTATAGTGGATCATTTTAATAATTTTGGGAGAAAAATCATTGTAATTTTTTATTTAAACCAAAGTTTGTGATTTGATGTTGCATGCCAGTTTTCGTGCATGTTTCAAACTTTTTTGTTGTTGCATTATATGATCCGGTCCCTAGCTAAAAGGTTACATTCAAATTGATTAGGTACACATATTATAAGGGTGACTTCTACTCGTGAAATCAGCACTAGATTTTTTTCAAGATATTACAATAAA
Organism: Tuta absoluta; assembly: GCA_027580185.1. Lineage (NCBI taxonomy): Eukaryota > Metazoa > Arthropoda > Insecta > Lepidoptera > Gelechiidae > Tuta > Tuta absoluta. Next base: position 8,451,522 of record JAQAHW010000016.1, on the reverse strand, counting down.
TATTTTACTTTGTATGGGAGGCCCAATTTTTTTTATATTTCTATGAAATTTTTTCTAATAAAAGTGGTTCTGATTCACGAGCATATACTTAACTCACCCTTAGTTGTTCATTCAAATTTAAGAGCTTGGCTCTTGTCGTTGGAGTAATTACCATTTTTTCCTATCTTTTGCCAGCGACTTGACCTCTTGATATGACACGGCATTAATCTTCTCCTTTACTTGAGTTAAGAATGTGCTTCTAGGTCTTCCTCTTCCTCTCTTTCCTTTGACCTTTCCTTCAATGATGTTCTCAATAAAGTTGTCGTGCTGTAACAAGTGACCAACCATCTTCCCACTACGGTTTTCAATGGTCTTTAGTATACAACGTTCCTCCGCAACCAACGTTAGCATAGCACATCCTCATTTGACATCTTCTCTGTCCAACTATATACTAGTAGTCATCATGACTACATTCGATTAGAAAAAATAATAATTATGAATTTTGTTAAGTTTGGGATGTTCCTAAACCAATTCAAAAAGTCGGACAAAATCCTACTAATTTGTCCTAATATCTGCATTTGTTTCGTAAAATAAAGTCTACATTATGCCATAGTCCGGCTTTTGGACAAAATTTTATAAAATAATCGGCCGGATTCCTTTTTCCGACAAATTACTGCGACGAAGACCTATTTGATTATTTTTGTTGTATGTGAAAAATATACTAAACTTGGCACTGCGGACTCACTTTATAAACTTAGCCCATTTCCGTTGTTATGTATTCCCAGTGCATCTGTCTACTTGTAGCCTGGTTTATATCACAAAAAAATTAGATGTAGGTACTTGGGCATGTTTTTAGCATACTTAAAGAGCAGTCATCAGAAAAAATAATTTAAGAATACTAAACTTTCATGGGCATGCACGTTTTCAATATTTATTTTTACCTCGATATTCACTGGAGTAGGTATAGGAAAAGAATAAAATAAAATAATTTTACATGTTTTTTTTTTCAGAAGGTTAATAATGTATAGGTGTCCATTATTCAGGAACTACTCTGGTTGGCCGGTAGAAAAAGCCGCGTGGCTTTAGGCCAGCCTTTAGTACTATTTGCAATGGAGTATAAAAATAAATAAATACTACGATCAATAAGTCTGCTACATCTCGTCAGAGATTTCGGAATCCCGACATAGGTATTCCGAAATGAAATCGTTTGTAGCTAGCCTTCATTCCCAAAACCTGCTAGCTCAATCCTCTCATACGTGAATCGATTCACAGATCCAATTTAATCAAGGAGCAGTTGCTATACCTACGGGCTCTATAAACGCGTAGTAAGTCACCTATCGCAGTTCCGAACCATTAAACTGCATGTGCCGTTGCTTCTCTATAATTTGAATTACGAGCGTTCGGCTACGTCTGTATGCTACAACGTTGGAGCACAATTTGGCTATTGTCTAACTGTATTAATACAGAACATTGTATTTTACTTTTTACATAAAGCATGTGCCTACTTATCGAAATAACTCATTCCATGGACTTGCAACTTTACATGAGATACATACATATATGTTACAGTTTGGGGGCACGGTGGTAATTAATCTTTAGGCTATTCTTTGGTTATGCCGAGCCGGGGCCCTATTGTACACACAAAGAAAAAAAAATGGCGGCTAATTGTAACTTTTTTTGCTTAATATTAAGTATTTTTGTGAAATATCAAAAACAGTAAATGCCACAACAAAACATTGTATCGAAGATATTTATGTTCTTTATATATTTATCTACTAACAAAGTGTTGGCAGATTAGAGGTATGATTCGCCATACAAAATAATGTTGTGAGTTACAACGTCATGATAAAGGTGTCATATTACAATAATATATTTATTCTTCAAATAATAGAAAGTTTTTGAGATATAGGAAGAAAATCCAAAATTTTTTTTGTTGACCCTTTTTTGGTAGGGGAAACTGGGGACACTTGATCCCTAGGGGAGACTTGGTAACCATCAATTCCCAAGCTACCAAAAGCGCTACATTTTTTTAGGATAGCAACACTTATTTAGAGTTTGCAAACTTTACGTTGTGTCAAACTCACATTTCAGTAGTGCCAATATTTTGCAAATGTTGGACTGATAAAAAAAAATCGAAATTGGTTTCTAATTTTTGGTAAGTTTTAACCTTTGATAATGTTGTTTATTCGATGTAATTGCTGTATTAAAATATGCTTGTCGTTTTGAGCGTTAAATTGTCTGTGGAGAGGTGCTAGTTCCTTCGAAATAAGTCAGACATTGTAGACAGTACAACCTTATTTGTAATTTTGGTATGTTCGGGGTGACTTGGTAATTTTTTTTGGGGGTGCTTTGATCCCGGGATCAAGTCACCCCGAGTAGGGGCGACTTGATCCCCTATTCGGGGTGACTTGATCCCGATATTATTAATTTTGAGATTTAATGTTTTGGTAATTATTAACCAAGTATATTTTGTTGATTATAAAAGAAAAGTTTTTTATTTAAATAAACCTTAAAATTTAAAAAAAAAACGTACCTAAAAGTATAATCCTACTAGACATTACAAGTAGCCCTTGTGAAACAATTGGGGATCAAGTCACCCTCATGTAGGGGTGACTTGGTTCCCCAGGAGGGATCAAATCGCCCCGAAAGGCGGGGAACAAATCACCCCTTTATAGGGGTGACTTGTTCCCAGGAATCAAGTCACCCCAAAAGGTGGGGATCAAATCACCCCGATATCGGGGAGACTTGGTAAAAACCTCCTTCTTCAGTTATAATTAAATTATAAAGCCAATTGTTGCTCAATATTCTCCTACTTCGGGTAGATGGTAAATAGTTAAATTCTGGATCAAACAACGTAAACAGACTTTTAATACTGTAAAAAATGACATCGGTAGAATCGAAAAACAAAGGGGGGGATCAAGTGTCCCCAGTTTCCCCTACTGCAATATTTTTATCATCTTAAATAACAAATAGATTATAGTAATATGGAACCTTTATCATGACGATGTAACTCACAAACTTCGAGCAACACGGTCTTCCGTCTCGTTCCGACCCGGAAGGGAGGAGCCTTAGCCATTTTACTTCATAGGAATTATTCTGTCGTATTTTGCGGGTCGCGGGGGGAGAGGTAGGCAAAGCTGTCAAGTTAGTGCTTGACAAAATCGATGCTTAACTATCGATGAATTTCAAAAGTGTACTAAGACGCTTGTGTTGTTTTTTTATTTATTTTAAAGCAAGTTACATAACAATAAACTTTTAAGTAGTCAAATCATGCCATTTAAGGGGGCCTCTAGTAATTATAAGAACAATGGCCCTACAAAACGCGATCACCAATCAAAAGCTGCTTAACATTTGGTATGGCGTAAAGTTACGTGCTGTGTAATTAACCTGGCCAGCCCCGAGGCAGTGCCTTTATTTTTATTTTTTTTATCCCGCCCGAGCCGGTTTTCTATTAGGACAATACAAAATTGTTATAAAGAGAAGGAAATTGCGTTATGCAAATTTCTTTTTTTTACAATGACCGATCATGACGTCAATGAGTGATAATGCTATCCTACATTGAATAAAGTTATTTCATTTTCATTTTTCATTTTCATTTTCGTATCTAGATAATCTTCTTTCGTGTGAGACACCAAGTCGTCCAACGACCCGATGAACCCTGGTATAGAAAGTTTTTAACCGCTTACTACTTGTAGGCCTCTGACATGGTTATGTTACGACCGCCGTCAAAGTAATCATAGACAGCAACCAGGACCGACGCCTTAACATGCCCTCCGAAGCACGGAACCATCCCCTTTCAGACAATCAGGTGGTTCAGCCTGCAATGTCCTAACAGGTCCGGAAACAAATTCACAAAGTCAAAAATAACAACTTTATGACTGCCCCACCGAGAATCAAACCCGGAACCTTTCCCGAAGTTGAAAAGTGTCTCATAGAATGGATTAAACAACTGGAATATTGTTAAAAGAAAAAAGTAAAATGTTTGCAGAGAAACTGAAATTCGTAAATGATTTCTTTAAATAAATGACAAAATGTATACACTTTTTATTATGTTTCTCGACTTTCATTCACCTCTATATATGAGAGATACTACTCCCCAACCTGCATTTGTGACAAACTGGTTTAGTAAAAAACCTCTATGAGCGAGAATAATATTCGGGTCCCTTGATACCTATCTCGCTTATCCAGGTACATATAAAACCATGATAACAATTATTTGTCTAATACATGTGATTAAATAATACCCGCCTCCTATAATATTCATCGACAAACATTATGACATGAAACGGTAACATCACTATTGTTGCTATCGTCGAGAAGTCGGATTTATCGTGCGATCGATCTGTAATTTGTACGGGCGAGCGGACCAGATGTTGCTGAAAAAATCTAACAACTATTTAAGAATTTAGTGTTTAAATGTATTATATAGCAATAATATGTTAATAATTTACTTACATGTGAAATGTTACACCATCTTTTTGTAAACTTGATGTTCCAGACCTCTTTTTACATTAAAAAACTAACATGTGTTCTCTTGCACGACTGGACTCGGTCTAGGAAAAAATCTGAACGGAACTGGTTTTTATAAACGCCAATGCCCATTTCGGCTTGTACTTTGACAGAGGGGAAATACTTTCTATGCCTACTCCCTTCCGGGACGGAAGGCCGTCGTTGCTCGAAGCTCACAAAATTCATTTGTATGGCGAATGTAACCTCTAATCTCCCAACACCTTGTATATTAGGGCCTGTGCCCTGATTTGGCTGTCCAATACCACTGGGCCTAGGAACGTGAAATTTTGCACAGAGGTTCTTCAAATATAATAGATAAACACAAAGAAAAGATTTGAAAATCTCATGCCCTAAGGTGGTAAAACAGAGGATGAATGTTTGTATGAAACTGAATAGATTTGCTTGGTAATATATCAGCGGGTGAAACCGCTGGGCGGAAAGCTTGTTACCCAATGTAAGTCAGGACACCGTAGCATGGTCGAACCACACAGGGAGTGCTTCTAAGTTACCAAAGTTACTCGTAAATTCATATTTTTGCGTACTTGTGAGTTTTCAACCGAAACTGCCATGTTGTGAAGCGTTTTTCTCGTAAAGTATTAGATTTAAAAAAAAAAGGTTATGAATGGCAAAGTAGTAGATAAATATGTACAGAACATATCTTCGATACAATGTTTTGTTGTGGCATTTACTGTTTTTGATATTTCACAAAAATACTTAATATTAAGCAAAAAAAGTTACAACTAGCCGCCATTTTTTTTCTTTGTGTGTACAATAATGCCCCGGCTAGGCATAACTAAAGAACAGTCTAAAGAATACTTACCACCGTGCCGCCAAACTCTTGACTCAGAACTCCCATTAGAGATTCACACCTACTATAGGGACATGTGTTCAGCCCATCACCTCAAATTACAAGACACATGTAACCCACGATTCCATTAGTCGCCTTTTACAACACCCGCAGGAAACATATGGGGTGATGCCATTCAAAGCCGGCATCGGCCGGTGCTGACTTCCAAGTAAATGCGAAATTTCGAATTTGGAGTAATTATATGCTAATCTGCAAGGCAATAGTTTCATTGAGCTATCGTTCTCTACCTAAAACGTTTGTTGTACGGGAACTATGGTTGGGAATCTTGAAAAAAAGAAACAAATGTTTGCGGCAAGAGATGAAACATGTGGCAATTAAAAGTACTTACCAAGGATTTTACAAGCATTCCTACGTCGTGTAAATACAAACTTACTAGTTCCATGGTAAGAACCTGGGCACTTACTTACATAAAAATACAAACAAAAATACTCTTTGGTAAAATGACGTACCTAAGTGTTAAACTTACTTTTAGAGTAAATAAGGACAGATTGTTTTTGTCAGTTTTTAGGAACTACACATTTACAATACGCTGAAATTTTACTAGAGATCGATAGCGAAAACTCAAGATGGACTGGATAAGGAAAAACTTTCCCCAAGGAACATAGGTCGAAATAGAAAAAAATGGCTTTCAATACAAAACCACCGATCAGCTAAATTGGTTAACTATGTTAGCTCATAATATTTTGTCTTATTTCGACCTATGTGCCTTGGGGAAAGTTGTTCCATATCACCAGCCTGTCTTCGGTTTTCAGTTTCGGCCACTAGAAAAATTCACCCGAAACGTTCTAATTAGTACCTATAAGGGTTTTAAAATGTTGCTTTATCAAAATCAAATGAATTAAATTAAACTGCCCGATTTAATTTTGAGGTGGCAGAGCCATACCCAAAGCGCAGCCAACAAAGCAAAATTAAATACCAAATTTTAAAACACTTTCCGTGTTAGGTATACAATTTTTGAAAACTTGCAAAATTTTTAAGCGCGGGCAGGATTTGAACCTGCGACTTTCGCATTATTAGTGGCGACGCCTCTTCCATCTGGGCTACCGCAGCTCATTCCTTGCCCGCCAATTTTGCAAGTGTATTTTAATGCCAGTAACGCGTGGCATGGCTCCATCTACCGGGTTAGTTTTGCAACTAATAACAAAAAAAAATTGAAAATTTTGCAAGTAAAAAAAATAAGCAAAATTAACTAAGAGAGTGTTTGAAGAAAAGCACACGTGAATAGCTAGCCTGAATAGTTGTGATTATTAATATTAGGACAAGAAAAGATATTCTAGGTTATTAAATGGACATAAACACGGAATTTAGAACAAAAGCATGGAAACAAAGGAACGGCACTTAATTCGCTTATTGTAGAAAATATAGTTTTGCCGCACAATATTTAGTTGACTGGTTGACTAGCGTCACAACGTGATTTATTTATTTATATTTATTAGAACAACCAAGTGGATCCCTTATGTTAAAATTACAGTGATGTAAATTCAACATAAGGGAGAGACATAAATGCACTAGATCTAAAACTGCTACAGCATGCACAAAAACGGATAAGTAACAATGAAAGAAAAGAAAAAACCACTTCCCGTGAATATTATAAAGGCGGATGTTTGTGTGTGTGTTTGTTAGGGATTGGGGTAAAAACTGTCGATATAGTTCAATAAATTTGGTAATTGGACATCTAATACAGCTATGTGCTGAATAATTTGTGCCTAAATAAGAATAATATCAGCAAAGGATGAGCTGCCAACGCTGTTGTACAGCAAGCTAAGCAGCTTACGCATCCCGCGTGCAGTGTAGGTATATAGTCATACATCACTTTGGTACTTCCTGGGTTCATTGGTGAACTCCATGCTTCTTAACCGCTTACTACTTGGAATTTAACTTCAAATAGTATCAACTCCTCGGAGGATGTAACTTAAGTGCATGAACAGTAAGACGATTACTTTCTGAAGTTAACTTGAAACTACTTTCACCTGCAAACAACACTAAAACACTGTGGGTATTCCAAGGTAAGATATTCCAAGAACCTTTTAAATTGGAGTATTGAAGATTGGTCAAGAGTTAGGTTCTCCAACAAATGAAAATGTATGCTCTACGAGTAGGTATGATGGAAGACTTGGAGTGTATGGACACAAAATTTGATCCGTCCGAAAGGATAAGTGTTGACAAACTTCAATACTCAAATTTAAAAGGTTCTGGGAATATCTTACTGTTGAAAAATTATATGCCTTCTATCGTTTCTTAGGTTACTTTTTCGAGGAGCTAAAACTGATTCTTTTTTGTTTTAATGCTGTAAGAAAGCGAGTATGAAGCATGTTGTTCACCAAGTAACGATTTTGTATTGCTGTGGTAGAACTATCTGCGTGTTCCTGCGGTCAGAGTTACCTCGTAGAGGCTGAGAGATTTTGAACTGTCGACAGCGATACACGGAGAGTCTTAGCAGTACCACCCTGACCCCAGACGGTTCCCAGCATTATGAGTAATCTAGTGCATTATTTAATTATTACAGCTTATATAACCAAATACTGAACATTATCAACATAGTTTAGGTACCCACATACCCACTCGTATAACAGATTGGTAATAAAAACAAAATACTTATAATGCAGTTATTTCGAATTACTATCTCCAAAAGTCTCTTTTTTATTACGTCATACATAATATTTACGTTAACCAGGTATTTTTAATACCCTTATCAAGCAATAAGCATTATCATGATTTTCTTATTTTCGGTATTTTTAGGCTTCTGCAAGTGACCCTAATTCATTGCCCTCGAATGTCATTAATTAAAAGCATGTAGGTACTCATTATATAAAAATTAAACGTACTTGCGTTAACGGGCAGAAATTTGTGTGACTTTACGATTTGTAATAATTTTTAATGATATCAGCATTTTTAATTACTTTCGTGTGCAATAAATAGATTAAAAAACGTATAAATACACCTACTTAATGAGTTTCGTTTACATTAGCTTTAAATAAGCCACTATTGTCGAACGCAATGACCAACAAAATAATTTGAATAAACACAAGAAATATGGCTTAATAAATAAAAAGTACTCATACCACCATGTTTTTGCTATTTGTGGGTGGACACACAGTGCAATAGTTCCGGAGATGACTTCGTTGAGGCAGACGTAGTTTTGCAATGTTCTCCATCCAGGTACTAGTATCCACGATGTCAGCAGCGCGGCCACACACGACAGAGATGCAACTATTCCCATTACACCAATCCAATGAACTATGTCTCTGTTGATTAGTTCGCGTGAATCTTGTGTAGTGAGTGGGACCCACTCATAACACTTGTCATTCGCGGTGGAACTAGCTGCGTTTTGAGAAGATTGGATTGGTTTAATGGGGATAGTTGCATCTCTGTCGTGTGTGGTAGCGCAGCTGACAGCATGGATACTAGTACCTGGACGGAGAACATTGCAAAACTACGTCTGCCTCGACGAAGTCATCTCCGGAACTATTGCACTGTGTGTTCACCCACAAATACTAAAAATATGGTGGTATAAGTACTTTTTGTTGATTATGCCGCATTTCTTGTGTTTAGTCAAATCATTTCGTTGGTCAGTGCGTTCATCAATAGTGGGTTATTTAAAACTAATGAAAAAATGCAACCAAAATTAAGCTCTGAGAAAATATTGACATCGCAGCAGCTATTTTCCCAGCCGCAGTCGTAATTTTTGAATAGTATACCACTGTGAGTCCTAAATCGCACATCTCGAATTTTGCACATTTTCTCAGAAGCTTAAATATACCAACATACTCGTATTGAAATATTTTGATATTTCGTAAATGATACTTGTACTCCCATAATTTCATAGTTACCTACTTAGTCTATTTTTTGAAGGCGGGGAATAATAGCATCGACTGAAACAAACACATATTTTGCTTAAAGTGAAAAGATATAAACATACTTCCTGCAATTACACTGTGGTATAATTGGATATATGGTTTTGATACATTTATCGGGTATTTTGATTGCTTTGGTAAATATTGAATGAAACATGCATCAAATTCCCATGAGCTGCGGTACCGCGTATCAGATAATTTATTTCAAATAAAACTGTCATCAGTTGGAGCTTACATCCTAAATATCTTAGTCACGCAACTATCAAGATTTCATTAATAGAGGTGCGCCTATGATTTATTATGTCTATAATGTGTAGAGTGAACCCGTAAATTTATTGTTTATATTTTAACAAGTACCTAAAAGTTTTGTGGCTGTGATACAACACGGAATCTCGTGAATTGATTAACGACACTTAACTGGAAAGGAGCCAAACAATTAAAAAGCAGCACTTAAATTCTATCAGGTGGAAATACCTGATCCAATATTTCCTAGTAGGTACCCAGGCAGTACCAACACCTAGCTGGCAGGCAGTCTGGCACAGTCCCAGACAAAGTTCGTCCGGCAAGCAGTGAGACACAATGCGATAAATTCCCAACACCGGATTCCAGCTGAGCGGTTGTAGGTACTGCCAAGCTAACCTCCTGTTAGACACTCGAAACGCCAGTTTCACTCCTATTGCGCGCGAAACAAGAGCGATATAAATTCCAAAGAGTCTAACCAAAGCTAAGCGGGTGTACTGTACAGGTGTACTGCGAAACATCGAAGAAAAAAAAAAGATAGTTGAGCCGATGAATCGATCTCCGTAGCATGTCCGTAGTGTAGTCTGTTCTGTGTTACTAGTTTGTAAACTACCAAGCAAACATGTAGGTAAACGTATAATACTAGGTATCTGATGCAAACATGTTTCTTTTGCGTAGATGAAAAAAGCACGACTCCATTGTTAGGTAGTTGTATATTTAGATAAATAGTTTTTTTATACCTACTTTCTGCAAAGTTTTATCAGCTTATGACAATAGAAAAATTTTGCTGTATCTAGTGGCTCCACCCAATGAATCGATTGGCGCCGTTTTTTTATTTAGTTTGAAAACAAGTTATGAGTTTGAGCAAACATGGAGCGAGAGTTTTTAAAACTGTTGAATAGTTAGTTGCTATTGAATACCTCTGCTCAGTTTGGTTTTAATTGGGTGAAAATTACACTGAAAAAAATACTGTACCTATCATATTGTGCCAGTGGCTTACATTATCTATATTCTATACATATAATAAAACAGAAACGAAACCAATTCTGTACATGAAATAGATTCAAAAAAGGGTTATTGCTTCTAATTGTGTTCAAGATACAGACATCAAAACAGAAGTAAAATTGATTTTTGTCTGTTTGTCTGTTTGTCTGTCGGTATGTTTGTCATTCTTTCACGTAAAAACTACTGCACAGATTTCTACAAAATTTTATACTGTGGTAGCTTATTACCCGGGTCAACACCTAGGATACTTTTTACCTCGAAAAAATCTTTCATTCCCATGGTAAAACACAATAACTGGTTCCGCAAAGCGAGTTCCGAATTTTTTTCCTACAAAATAATATAGATGTCGCTGTTAGTTTTGTAAAACGCGGTATTGACCACGTATTGACTGACATACGATCTGAACTTCTAAACGACCCCGTGAAACGACCTAACCAAACAAAAAACAAACAATCACACATTTAATCCTTGCGGGGTAGGTTGAGCGTCAACGGCCGTAAGTATTTTATCGCTATCGCCACGTCTGACATATATGCGGGCCGTTCTAACTATTACAGAAATGTTTCGGACTTTTACTTTGACCTTTGGTCATGGTCAAGGTATGTGATGGAAGACAGATGAATTGTGATATTTTCTTGAGTTTGCACAACTATTACTCATCACAATAAAACAATTTTAAACGGATTTAAGTTGTGTTTATTGTGGAAACGTAGGAATTGTGAAATCCAAAATAAACACAACTTAAATCCGTTGAAAATTGTTTTATTGCGAAGACAAATTATGATTTGGGTAAAATTAGTTAATTTTTTTACCACAACAAGAGGCCGTTGGCCTGAGTTAAAGGTTATAATACTTTTAATTTTAAGGTTATAATACTTTTAACCGAGATAGTGAGTCTTGAAAGACAGACAAATGGACAACAAAGTGAGTGAACCTATAAGGGTTCCATATTGCAGCCTAAAACCTATTTACCAATATAGTTTTTATTTCAACTCGATATCTCTGCGCATTCCCGAGATAAAGCGTCTTACGAGACGGATGGACGGACGGACGGACAACAAACTGATCGTATAAGGGTTCCGTTTTTTTGTATGTTTCTTTTTGATGTACGGAATCTAAAAAAATATAAATACCTTCATTAGTTAGAATCAAAAATGTTAGAGTAAAATTTGTTTAAAATTACTTCATAGATGTCGCTGTTAGTTTTGTGAAACCCGCTAATGAAATGTTTTCTCCAAAATTATATAACAAAGCCACTGACAGGCGGCAGGTTTTCTAAAAAAAATAATAATATAGTATTGTAAACTATGCCGTGTGATGCCGGCTTGCAATAGCATCACCCCATTTCTTTTCCGTGGCAGTCGTAAGTGGCGACTAAGGGACTTTCACATGGGCGATGGGCTGACAACCTGTCACCATGGCGATACACAATTTTCCGACTGACCATCAAATATATGTCAGACGGCCGAAAAAACGGACATTTACGCTCTGCCTACCCTGCAAGAGATAATAGGCGTGATATACGTATGTAAGTATAAACTTGGGCAACGGATATTCTGATAGATTGTTTCTTTATAGATAAATCTTTTTTTGTGAAGTGGCGCCACTATCGAGGTCGTTCACGGTTACACTCGCCTTAAACATTTTTGCAGAGATCAGAAGGCAAGGAAGGATTGCACTTGCTGTAGTATCTTCAAGTATCGCTGCCACACTGCTTCCAGGAGAGAAAACGGCGCATACAACTTTCAAAATACCAATCGATTTGGACACAAACGATACTCCAATATGTGCTGTATCACGTAATAGTTACAAGGCAAAGGTTTTCTGATATTGTTGTCTGGTAGTTATGTGACGAGTGTACGATGGCCAACAAAAAAACAGTAGAAGCTATAGATAGGACTTTGAAAGACATACGCAGAGATAATAGGGCCATGGGCCATATCACTGTTCTTTTTTCCAGTGACTTTCGCCAAACACTTCCAGTTGTTACTCGAGGTACCAGGGCTGATGAGGTGAATGCCTCACTAAAATCATCGGCTCTTTGGCCACAAATTCACAAGCTGACCATGACGGTGATCATGCGAACCCGTCTCGGAGATAATCCACGGGCTGAAGAGTTTTCACAAGCTTTATTAAAACTCGGCAGAGGTACTTTACCAGAGGATAACGGTCAAGTAAGTCTGCCTGAAACGCTTTGCCAAATAGTTTCTGGTCTAAAGAGAATCATTTCTTCTGTGTATGGCGAGCCTCCTTCCTTCAAAAGAAAGATTCGTAGCTACGTGGAAGAGCTATTTTTGCACCAAAAAATGATCAGACTGCTTCAATAAACCATACCATTATGTCACAAATCACTGGGGATATGGTGGTATACGCGTCAATTACCACTGTTATGAATCAAGACAAAGCCTCTAACTACCTAATAGAATTCCTTAACTCCTTGAGTGCGAATGGTCTTTCTGCACATCAAATATTACTTAAACTTGGTGTTCCTATCATGCTTCTTTGCAATCTCACTCCGCCAAAGCTGTGCAATGGAACCAGACTGAAGATCTTAAGCTTAAAGATGAATGTATTCGAGGCGGATATTTTCACTGGTTGTGGCGCGTATACCACTCATTCCCATCAACTTTTTATTTCAATTTCAGGGCATTCAGTTTCCCGTCAGCGTTTTCTTTGCAATGACTGTAAACAAATCGCAAGGACAGACGCTGAAAGCCGCAGGCGTAGGTCTTACGATTCCCTGTTTATCACACGGGCAGCTATATGTCGCTTGCTCTCGAGTCAGTTCTCCTGAAAATTTGTACGTTTTAGCACCCGATGGTAAAACTACCAAAGTAGTTTATAATGATGTTTTGTAGCTGATGTCCATAGTATCAAAACCAAGTACCTAACCGAAAAACAAGTTAACCAGTACCTATTCATTGCACATCTTAAAGAGAAAAAACTTTATACAAACATGATATTAATATTAAACAATATGCATACATCAACTTCACTAACTCACAAGTCACTACACCATGCGTACGAAGTCGCGGGCAACAGCTAGTTTATTATATCGAAGTATTATTGAATAGGCAGACTGAAATAATATCATTTTATAAAAATATTATGTGAAATAAAATGTCCTGAGTAGGAACCTACTTGAACACATAATGTGTTTCCTAATGATATAAAGCTAAATGGTCAACAAGCACAATTTTATATTTTTTTCTATACTATAGCCTATGAAACTGTACAGGGTTATTTTTTATTCACCCCGGAAATTTTACAGAGTGATTCTTCTCATGATTCTGAACAACTTTCATTATGGGGTCACCTGCGAAATCGCGAAAAAAAAATTTGCTGTTCCATACATTTTGGTCGAGTACTGAGTAGGTATGAATTTTTCTATGGAGCAGCTGGATTTTTTTCGCGATTTTTCATGTGACCCCATAATAAAAGTTGTTCAGAATCATGAGAAGAATCACCCTGTAAAATTTCCGGGGTGAATAAAAAATAACCCTGTATACCTTATTAAAGAACACGGGTCCAAGTAAGAAAAGTATATTAGACCTCCCATGCAAATAGTTTCAGCGGACCGGATACATTTATACAAGAGGTCCATATTAATTTTACATATTTCGACCAACCCTGAGGAATGTTGATCAGTTTCATGAAAGGTTCACCCCTTACTTAATAGCGCTTCTGCTTCTAGTGTGGAACACCGAGTCGTCTAACGACCCGATGAACCCTGGTGTCACAGTTTTTCAACCACCTGGAGCTAGTAGGCCTCTGACATAGTAATGTAACGACCACCGTCTAAGTAATCATAGACAACAACCGGGGCCGAAGGTTTAACGTGCCCTCCGAAGCACGAAACCATCTTTCTTTTCGGTCAAGTGTAAAGCGCTTAAAATATTAAAAACACTTTTGGTATCTGGAGTTTGGGCGATGCTATGCGAATTAGCAACTCATTATCATAAATCACAATATAGAGATTGTTTGATACGATTTGATATTATCGGCGCGCCGCCGCCTATACTTACTTTGTGATATTATTATCAGCAATATAATTTATAGCTTTTGTATCATTTGTTTACCGAACCGGGGGTCTATATTTGACATGACAGCCCGTTTTGTATGGGATTATCAAAGCTAGATAATAATCCGCTAATCCGCTGCGCTCTGTTCAGCATGCACATTCTGTATGGACTCTGATAGGTAGAGATAGGTATTCGTAATTCTATAACCTCTCGATCTCGAATGGTTTTGGAGGGAAACCGTCATGTATTGGGTCGGTAGATATTACTTTTATTGCGTGTTTTTATGACATGTTGTATTGTTTGTGGGTAATCCGGAAGAAATATTACCCACTAGCCCGGTAACAAGCTAGAGGCGTGTTTTTGTTTTTATGATTTATTTATCTACCTGTTTGGCCCAAATGGATTCTTACCTTATTCATTTTAATGAAACGTATAGGGAAAAATTTATCTTATTTCTAATTTATTGCCTAGGCAGTGCTTACCTTATGTTTTTGAACCTACCTAAACGTTCACATAAAAATATTTCAAGTAATAATGTTTTACTTCTCTGTTGTTTATGTAGGTAGGTACACCATTCAACAACCAATTTTAAAGTGCTTTACATAAAAAATACTGCGGCACATACTATGGCACATAATATTGTCTGACGCGGTAAAAGTTTTACTTTATTACTAGGTAGGTAAGTAAAGACATATGGTAATGCCTGGTTTTCTGGTCTCGCTAACAAAAGGCAAAAACGTCACCTAAACATGCATGTGCCAGTCTCAAATTCCACCTTCACTTGTAGAGCGTGCGGAAAACTATGCCGCTCCCGTATCGGCTTATACAGCCATGAAAGGTCTTGCCTCAGACACTGATTAAATCGTCTGTCACAGACGTGTGAGGCCAATGATGATGATGATGAAGTAAAGACGCAAAAAAAAAACAGAAAACTCCCTAGCAAATATGCGCAAAGGTGGCCTTATTGCTTAAAGCGACCTATTCCAGACACCCTTTGAATCGAGGAGAAAGTATAGAAAAAAGAGTAGTGCGAGGGTAATGGAGAAAAAATAAATGGTTACTTGAATTAATGCAATAATTAATACAGAATACAAAAGTATAAATATAAGTATACTCTTTATTAAATATCACAATATTGCCTTTCCACATATTTAAATACTAACATTTACATTAATAAACCTACATATAAATACACATACGTTCTGTGTTTAAAGTAATCCTTTAAATACAAAACATTCCTTCAAAACCAACTTGATAGTTACCTACAGCTTTGCAGGCTATTTCTTAGTACAGAGAGTTCTTACTGCTATCTTTCGTAATACCGACATTGCCGTTGGTCGGAAGTGCACTACTTGTTAGCATATAGAATGGCTTCGTAGACCAGGTACACATACCTAGTTATATTCCCGTTTATACATTTTACTAGCCACTAAGGAAACTATTTAAGTAGCTAGGTATGTATGAATATTCAACTTGAACTGTGCACTGAACGTAAGTGAAGATATTTTTAAATATTGAGTAAAATTTTACTAGTGACTGATAACGAATTCTCAAGACAGGCTGGTGTTTTTCCTTAAGGAATAACTTTCCCCAAGGAACATAGGTTGAAATATGAACAAAATATTTTAGGTTTTCATGAAAAATCAAACCAGCTGATTGGTTTTTCGATCTATGTTCCTTGGGAAAGATTTTCCTTATCAAGTCTTGAGTTTTCGCTATCGGTCGCTAGTAAAAATTCACCCTTTATACACACACAGCACATCACGTCCTAAACCTAAACCTTTCGAAGTAGGCCGAGCGTAAACTGCCGGGAAAAACCGACTCTATCCCTACGACGCCTGACAAATATTTAAGGGGAAATTTTAGAAAATTGAATGACCGTTCACAATTAATAAAAATAAAAGAATAGACCATTTCAGCGCAACTGAAAATAGAAAGTAGTTATAAAATTTTAACAAGTGTTTTTTACTTCCAAACCCAGTATCGCTCGATAGCGGAAACAGAGTTAACAAAACTTGTTCGCGTTAGTCTGTTTTTTTTTTGTGTGGCAACTGTGATAAATAAAGTAGACAGTTCGGTTGTAAGCGGGAGTAATCCCGTATTTGCCGCGATGTTATTTTGCCTCTGCGGTGTTATTTTGCAGACCGATGTTATTTTTCCTCTTCGCAAACATTAAAATGCAAATAACTCGCATGTGCAAGTTGAAACATGGCTCTTTGTACCACTTATAATCTCGCAACAGCATTTTCACCGCCTTTGGGAGAAAGTTGGTTTCTTTAAAATGTTGATTACCTATTTTTATCAACATGACATGGTCTCTTGAAGTTACTAAGAGTTTCTTAGGTACGAAGTGTAGGTGGGAACCGTCCACAAATTATACCTAACGCAAAATTTAAAAATGTTTGTAGATGGACGTAACACCCCCAGTAGTATGGACGTAACGCCCATTTAGTACGGCCGATGTGGCGCAGTGGTAGTGCGACTGCCTGCGACGCAACGGTTCCGGGTTCGATTCTCGGTGGGACACTCACTAAAGTTGATATTTATCACTTTGTGAATTTGTTCCCGGTCTGGTCAGGACATTGCAGGGTGAACCAACTGATTGTCCGAAAATAAATGGTTCCGTGCTTCGGAGGGCACGTTAAGCCTTTGACATAATATAATCTAATTAGGTACTTCGATTAATTTAAAACTATCGCTACTTTACTATGTTTTCTTACTTGTTCAAACCGATCAACAGAATCACTTTATACACATATATACATGAACATTACGTACGTGTGTTCGAGTGTTACTTGTTTTTGTTATTCTTTCCTCGACCCCCCGATGTAGACGCCTCATCCTTTTCCAAAAGTTCTTCGTCGATCAATAGGTCGAAATTGCCTAAAGCCTCGGCGCTTGGCAACTTATTCCAGCGAACATCTGGCACCCCGTCCGGAGGCATCACGACTGATAAAATATTGTCAATCAGTTTGTACTTTAGTATCCTATCATTCACAGTGGTGGAAGTAAGCGACGGAGATGCGTTCACTTCAACCAACCAAGGTTTTAAGGTATTGTCTATTATTATATCGTAGCCGTAGCACTCAAAACAATGTCTATCATTTGCCATCACCGCAGACACAGCTTTCAAAGAATGCACTATAAGCCACTGCATATCTGCAAACAGCTTTTCTGTGACCGCTCGTCCCCTCGTGCCTTCTAAATACAAACGCAAATTCTCGACGCTCATCTTGCCGCCGTGTATACTGTTGTAATCGCCCCCGTGTTTCTGCACACTGACGTTAGTTAAGTGTACGTACATGTTGTCTAGCTCAGCGCCACTTGTGTCGTATTTCACTGTACAAAATCGACAGAACCCCAGCTGGAACAGATAAGCTTTTAAAGGTCGGAACGAAGTAACCAGAACGTAAAGTCGCAGATCAAACTTTTTGCCTCCAATTAAAAGAGGATTATCGATGTAGCGGGAAATGACGTAGCTTTCTTTAGTCAGCTGCGGATGAAATGGAGTTTTTGCTTCCCGGGACCACTTTTTTAGCTTCGATAGTTTATTGATGAGAAAAATTCCGGTTCCCTGTGATTTTCCGCACGGTTTCATAATCCAAGTGCTCTGCGGTGACTTGCGGTACTCTTCGACGAACATGTTGTAGTCTGCCGGCAGCACAAACGTGATCGGAACTATATCCAGGTGCACGTAGCGAGTGACTACTTGCCCACCTGGTAAAATCACTTCGGCTTTCTCAGCTAGCGGATTTCCTTCGCGCTCCAACTCCTTCCGATACCGTTTGATGTTTTTCACGAGTAAATCTTTTCGGGATAACTCGTAGTGGTTGGGGAAATGGTTGATAATTTGGTTGTCGTTCATGCGGTATCCGCTCTCGACGCTGAAAAGATTTCTGCAGGTTTGTGTTGATGCCCAGAAAAAGTTCCACTCATCGTCAGGACCTACCTGACTCCAGCCGCGTCGTTCGAAATTGCTCATTAGAACGGACTTTTCCAGATCTGTACAGAAGTTGACTCTACACCTTTCATTATTAGGGACGTTCACTCGTCCGTACATGGTGGCTATTTTCTTCGCTTCGGCGTTCATTGTTGCAGTGTGCGTTTGTTAGCAGAAAATTGGAATTATCGACCAAATATTTGTCCGGGAATCATGCTCGCGTTGTCATGCCGGTCTGCAAACATGGGGCGCTATTGGACGGATTCCAATTCGGTCATTTCACTATGACTACGTGTAAACACGGCTCTTATTGATTTTCCCCGCTTTAGTTTTTGTTTTCAAAATTGAAAGAGTACGAGAAAAAATCAACGCATGTCCGTTGATCATATACCATTCACCAGGCAGGTTACAACTACACAGTATTCAGCAGGTAATCTGCTAACGATCATGAAATAATTATCACTTACATAGGTATTTTCAAACAAATTCAGTTCTTCTACCAGAAAAGCGAAGGTAGTTTTCACATAAAAGTTCTTAATCTAGAAAAGCGTAGGTAGAAAAATATTATATAACGTGAAAGTAACAGATGGTCAGACAACTAAGTAAAACAACACAATTAAAGCAGCCAGAATAATAAACCACCACCTGCGCTATTGGGCCGCGGTAATAACATTCGACCTCCGTAGCACAAAGTAAGTATTGGCGGCTGCGCGCCCAATACAGAGAGCTCACTTCAAGCAAACGTCACGAAACTCTCCACAATTTGACACGCCGCCGTTTACAAGGAAATCCAAACCAATCCAAACACACTTGTAGGCGAGTGTCAACCGCGTTCGGTGCGGACGTGCAAAATTGCTTCACGCAAATATAAATAGGTTTATTAGTATACGATGTGTATTTGTACAATCTTCCTATAATATTTTGTACCAACTTACATAAAAACTTGCTTTCATAAAAAAACAAACAAGATTAATAACTCTAATCAGTGTGTTTTTTTTTATAATGTGATTTGAGTTTCTATTTAAATAAAGGCAAATTTTCATTTTTGATGTACATACATACACATATCACGTCTATTGTCCCTTGCGGGGTAGGCAGAGCGTAAACGGCTGCAAAAACGGATATTTACGCCTCGTCTGACAAAAATTTGAGGGTCATTCGGAAAATTGTGTATCGCCATAGTGACAGGACAGGCCAGCCCATCGCCTAAAATTGCAATAGGTACACACACTCAAGTCCCTTAGTTGCCTTTTACGACTCCCACGGGAAAGAAATGGGGTGATGCTCAGTCTCAACAGCCCCAGAGCAGATATCTACCTTCTCGTCATTCCCCATTTCATAATCATTGTGCTATGTAGGTAGTATACGTAATGTAAATACAGGGAGTAACAAAAGGGGTATGTCAAGCCAAAAGGAGGTCAAAGTGGGGAAATGGGGAAAGTTGTTCAGTTTCATGAGCACCTTTAGGCTTGATATAGAATTTATGTTACTCTCCCTGTATGTTTAGGTACCTACACCATTGAATAAAATCGGTAAGAAAACTGTGGCAGCCCTTGCCGAAAGCGGCAATAATCAAAAAAAGGGCGAGTGATCCTTCTGTACATTCTCTATTTTGTGTCCGTAGTTTCTTCTGCTCGGCCGATAAAAGGATTACTGGCTATTTTCTTTTTTATCTACACTCGTCTCATAATGTTCGAATTATGAATTCGAAAACAGATGCATAATGACCTACTTTATGCATTCTGCCTATAAAAACTAGGGTTTACAATTAATTACAGAAGCGTAATGACTTAATGAGAAAACTCTTAATACGATAAATTTGAGAAATGAAACGAAGTTCTTTTTCCAATACTCAAATCGCTATCTTCCGCCGCACCTGACAGTTGTTGTTGTATGGTAATTTTTCGGATGTTGTTCAGTTGTTTTAATAGGTTTTTGTTCTGTTGTTGTTGAGATGTTGTTCAGATGTTGTTCAGTTGTTGTTCAGATGTTGATTAGTTGTTGTTCAGTTGTTGTTCAGTTGTTTAGTTATTTGTTGTTGTTTAGTTGTTGTTCAGTTGTTGTTCAGTGTTGTTCAGTTGTTGTTCAGTTGTTTAGTTATTTGCTGTTAAGACTCGACATCTTAACAACTGTTAGTAAAGAATCTTCAAAAACTCATATTAAGCCATATTACGTTCTCGTATTGAATTTGACCATGTATCGGGCCTTGCAATCGCCGGTGCGGACGTTTTGAAAAGTGTTCAACTGAGTTAATTTTTTAGAGTGAAGATAAAATTGTGTATGCAACTGCATATAATTAGGCATTAGAATGCTCGTGTCAATCTATTATCACACTCGGCTACGCCTCGTGTGATAAACAGACACTCGCATTCTAATGACCCCCATTATATGACAGTTGCATAAACTACTATTGTAAACGCTGAAGGCAATGTACAGTTTTTACGTGATTCATGGAATAAATTCAATTAAACAGCCAATATTTAAAAAGAAAACTTTAGACTTTTGGAATTTGAAAATTTGTTCCAATTTCAAAGTGCATTAAAACAACTGCCCTAATTAATTTACCTTTCAAAGTTGCAGCACAGAAGCTGTCTAGTAGTCTTGACCTGAATGCAACATTATATTTTAAAAGGGATGTTATCTACTGACTGTTACTTCTGAAATTAATGAGCATAGGTATAACGAAAAAAAAACATATAAAATTGGTAGTAGGTGGGTAGAAGGGTACATCATGCGGCGTACCCAAAAATTCTCATACGAGTAATAGCATACATTTTTTTCAGTATTTAAAATATTCAGTGTAAGAAAAAAATAGAGATCTCTTATATTGTATTTCTACAGAAAATCTTGAACGGGCTAAATCTAACTGCTCTTTCACAGCTAAGTGGGATGCAGCGGAAACTGTCATCGCTTGGAGCTGGCGCGTGTCTGAGCATTGAAAATAGGGAACATGCAATCGCAAGGGAACGTTGAATTTTACTAGTCAACTCTCACACACACATATCACGCCTATTATCCCTTGCGGGGTAGGCAGAGCGTAAACAGCTCAAATTGTATGTAACGCACAAAGCACCGAAACTTAAAACGCTGTTTACCCCTTGCGCGAGATTTTTGGTCTGCGATATTAAATGAAATCTTTTTTGTAGCCATTATTGCTTAAATAATTTCACACTATTCAGAGATTAGAATGCACCGGTAACTGCCGTCGATCGACATACCTACGGGCGTACTATTGATAATTGTAGAGCAATGCGGAATAGTGAACTCGCTTTAGCTTGCTCAGACGTGACTAGGCGTGGGAATTAGGAAAGAATACTCACCTAGATATTATTTAAAGAGTAAAATTTGACAAGTGACCGATTGCGTTATCTCAAGATGGGCTGGTGACAAGGAACAACTTTCACCAAGGAGCATCTAGATTAAAATAAGAAAAAAACATTTTGCCCTCTCATATAAAATCGCAAGCGTAGTGTTGGACGACCTCCAGCCAGATGGACCGATGACTTAAAAAAGGCGGCTGGTAGCGACTGGATGGCGAAAACGAGAGATCGTACCCTGGTGGAGGCCGTCCAGCAGTGGATTGCAATAGGCTGATGATGATAGAAAATCGAATTGACAGACAGATAGATACACAACAGATAGGTACAATAACAAATCTATTTTCAATGATTCTTATTAAAAATACAGTATGTAGGTACCTCGAAGTAGGAAATCTCTGTGCAAAGTCGAGAAATGTTTAATACTTTTCAATGGTAAAGAAATATTTAAATTATTTAAACTGAATTTATTACTCATCCAAACAACGTTGCAAAATAAAAACCCTAAAATGGGTGATAAGTTTAAATGTTTCAAGTTGTGCATCGTATTCAATGCACACCTACCGATTGCACCACACCTCACGTCACGTAGCGTAGTTGGCAACGGGGGGTTTAAGCGATTCCATCGAGAACGGAAACGGGATTACTCTTCCTTCGGTTTCGTGACGCCATTGGATGTTAACTAGAATATCGGTGGCGCCACCTACTGCAAATGTAGAGCGAGATTTAGTTCAAGTTACTGAGGTTGACTGAGTTCTAGTTCTGATTGTGATACAGTTAAATCCAACTAGGTAAGAAATTGTAGCTAAACTTGACTTGAGGCACATTTAATATGACTGGATCTCTACATTTTGTTTGATCGAGAAATTATGCGGTATAATTTTTCCATTTTTGATAAACAAATAAAACTATTCATATCTATTATAATGGGTAATTTTTCTAATATATTTCGGTTTGACGGATCTTACTGAGTATGAATAGGCACGTTACGTAGGCATTTTTCAGTTAGAAAGAAAGCTAGAATAAATTTAACAGAACTGGCATCATGGTGGGATGCCTGACACAAAAAGGTTGCTGCTGCAGGACAAATTGTGATGAATGGCCCATTTGTCTTGGTTTGAGTCAGATAACTAGCCAGCGAAACGTATAAAACAATTCTCTTTTTAACAGCAAAGAGAATTACTTAATATATTCTCTTAAAAAAATATTTATCTATCTACATCCACACTAATATAATACAGAGGAGAGATTTGATTTTTTGTTTGAATTAAATAGGCTCCGAAACGAATGGACCGATTCGAAAACATCTTTTACCATTAGAATCCTACATTATCCCTGTTGAGCTAAGCTATATTAAAATGTCTTATTCCCGCGGGAAATCGTTTAGCCACGGTTGATACTGGGCAGGTCGCTATTAATATATATTTTCTAAATAACCTAAGTGCCTATGCTTGTCCACGTCCATTGCGGGAATCTTGTCCAGTTTCATGAGCATTTTATTACGTTGTTTTTTCATAGGTTTTGAACTATAAGTAAGAGTTATAAGGCTCGAAATCAAAGGAATGTACTACAGAGCACGTCATGCACTGTCACCCCGCGCGAAAGTTTTGTGGTCTGTGATATGTACCAATCTCATATCACTTGTTTTGCGCGTTCTATAAAACAAAAGGCGCTTTACTATTTTTGAGTGTTAGTATTGCTTGTAAGTACAAATTGCTTCGGGATAGCATTGTGAACGAGCAATACCAGCCAATAGTGGCGTATAAACAGTTGACAGTAACATAACTCTGGCGCGCGTGCACCCGGAGTGCAATAACTGAGAGATACAGGCTAGTGCTGGCTGGCTCCTTATTACAAGCACAAAAATTGTGTATTCTGCTAAACCAATATTTTGGCGTTAGGTTGGTATTAGAGCCAGCGAACGGCTAGCTCAGTTTGGTACGCGTTATTTCTAGCAGCAAATTGAAAAAACCTGAATCGTTATAGAAAAAAAGTGTTGCGTTTACATCATCCATTCCACGACCAGACCAATTATAACTTTATTTTAATTAAAGCAGTTTATTTTGAATTTGGTACCTATTGAAAATAACTTGTGCTAAATGGCAATAGGTGGTTCTCTCACATGTCCTCCTTCACTGCATATTTTAAACCAATCGTAACGTCTAGTCGTTTGACAGATGCATCTGTAAAGCCGCCAATATTTACTTTGTGTGTAAACGCACCGTAGTCGTATTTGTATGGGTAAAAGATCGAAAAACGCGATTTCCTTTCGTCTGACAGACGCTTGCGTTACGGTGCTTTAAAAATACGCAGCGATAGATGACAAGTGGAAGAACCATCTTAGTTTTGCGCCGCCGCCAGCCGTTAGACTAACAATTTGTGTTGAAATTAAATTATAGATAAACTATCACATACGTCGTAGGCACAATACATTATAGGTATAGGATGAAATTTTACTAGTTACCGCTATCAAAAACTCAGACCGGTATTCCCCGAAGGAAAACAGGTTGAAATACGAAAAATAATATACCTACAATACAAAATGGCCGATTAAGTGATTTGAGTTACCATGGACACTGAAAATATTTTTGTCATATTTCGACCTGTGTTCCTTGGGAAAAGTTGTTCCTTATCACCAGCCTGTCTTGAGATTTCGCTATTGGTTACTAGTATAATTTCACCCTATATAAGATTAAAAACTGCCAAGTTGAAATGGGATTGGGCCGGGCATGTCTGCAGGATGCACCCTCATCGAAGGGCTAAAATTGTTACGGAAGATTGGGTTCCTCAAGGTGAGTCTCGAGGTAAACCCCGAAAAAGATTGCGTGATGATTTTGATGCCCATTTGATTCGACCGAGGTTACACAAAGCCGTATCAAGTGGAAGACCGCGGGGGAGGCCTTTGCCCAGCAGTGGGATCTGATAGGCTAATTATAATAAAAAATATGAGATTCGCATGGTGACGTAGGTACCTAGTAGTAGTAGCGTCGTGAGTGGTTCGTAGAATCAGATTTTATTGCGAACATTATTTAATCCTAATACGATATAGTCAAAATCGTTGAGAATATTTAAAATTCAAATTCAAAACAATTTAAACGTTAAATCATAGTCCGAGCAATAGGGTAGACGAAAATAGGTACTGTGGAGTACTGATTCGTTTGGCATAAGATTTTTTTTTTACAATTGACCCATTTGACTTACCGAACCCTGAAATTGGTTCTATATTTCAAGACGGGACAAGAAACTTTTTCCAAAGACTTTACGACAATATAAAATGATAAATATACTAGGCTGGATGGGAAAAAGTAAATCAATTTTGAGTATTGTCAATTTTTTTTGAATTTTTGAAAATAAGAATATTGGAGTCAGTCATGAAGAAGCGGCTGAAGAGGGAAGAAAACAAGGAAAAAATGGAAGCAAATGTGATAGTTAGTTTTTGAAGTTGATGTTCATGGAAGAAGTAATGTGCGTTGAGCGATTGCAGAGACGTGAAGACCCCTGAAATGTGATGAGGAAGATGGAATGTCCTCGAATACAGCTTCAAGTTAAGTGGAAAATTCTTTATTTATATCGTAAATAGGGAAAATAAAAATGCAGTTTTCTTCTAGTTATAGCGCGTCTACTAGATAGTTATAATAGTGTAGGGAGGTATCGGGAGTGACCTGTCAACCCTCTTGGGAGGTCAATGGTACTCTGTTATTGAATCTGACTTGATTTCTTATTTCCTTTAAACCTTTTCACCTTTGATTTGCTTTCCTTTCGAATTTAAATATAAATATAATTGTTGGTTTTCGAAGATTTAAGTTTATTTTGGAAATACAATTAGGATTATTCATTATTTTCCGAATATTGGGACTGTGACGGCTTTTGGCTAATATTTCTTAGGAATTAGAAGATAGTCACAGGTTAGGGGGGGATTCAAATTCCTTGTGTTTACTATGGGAATCTCAACTAATTTTGCCATTTAAGATTAACCGCGAAGACTCAAGAAAGCAAGGAAGTGTGGAAGTCAAGACGACGTGCCGTTTTGAGGAGAAGAGGGGGTCTGACAACGTGCGCTCTCCGCCTGAATGCGGCCATCCAGCGTGTGGAGACACAGCCGAGGGTATACGCTTCTGTTCAAGACGCCGGTCGTGAGTGTTTCTAGGTTCCTTTTATTAATAGTTAGTTCTAATAATTATTAGCCGCGGATGCATAAGACCCCTGTGCGGGAGAATTCGTAGGGTATATACATCTTGGAAACTTCGGTTGTGAGTGTTTACATTGTCCCAATCGAGGGATGATACTTCTAAGTCTCCACCAGTGTTACAGACAGCTTGGAATGGCTGGTTGGGAAGGGGAGATTTAATTATAGAGATGGGCACATATACCAGGCATCTGTTGTTAGTATTTTAGAGTTTTCTATCAATAAACGGTATTATGCGTTTTATTCTCTGGAAAGAGACCTCCGTTTAGTTTATAGTTCCGTTTTGTGCCAGTTTTGCACACACGGTTTTTTTTGTTTGTTGTGTGCCAGTTTTGCACACACGCTACTAACGTCCTATTTTATGTCGTTTTTATATGTACTTTATATGCGTCACATAATGTGCTGTTTTTGCACCCACTTTACAAGCTTCTAACCATGTGCCGTTTTAGCACTCACTTGATACGTCGTACAATGTGCCGATTTTGCACTCATTTTACATGTTTTATCCATAGTGTCGTTTCTACACTAGTTTTACTTATAATCTCCTTAGTGCGGGTTTTGCACTGATCTTACTTTTTTCAAAATAGACATTTTGCAGGCTGGACATTTTGCGAACTAGACATCTTGCGGAATGGACATTTTGCGAGCTAGACATTTTGCGGAATGGACATTTTGCGAGCTGGACATTTTGCGAGCTGGACATTTTGCGGAATGGACATTTTGCGAGCTGGACATTTTGCGGAATGGACATTATGCACCTAAAGGCTCTTGACACCTCAGATAACCGCTTTTTGGATGTATTATTTTTGACACTTAAGATAGCCGTTTTCCGGGGTATTCCAAATTATGACAGCTAGTTTAGATCTGACAGGAGCCAATCAAATGTGACATACTAATGATTTCTCCCTTTAACAAAGTGACATTGACTTTTGATGTCTGAGCATCTACTTCTATTTACAAATATGAAATTTGAATTTATGTCACTCTTTTTCTAAATTTTGACAATGGAATTTACAACTTCGATTGATCATGTCACGATCGATTCATTTATTGTCTAACCTTTGTGAGAGTAACTAGTGAGTGTTTTTCTATTATAAAGAAGAAATGTAAGTTAGCCTTTTGATTTATTTTAGATTATAAGATTTTGATTTAGGTTTTGAATTATTAGTTTACTATACTGAAGTTTTCTTTTTTCAAATTGGGCTCGGGGATAATTTTATAAATTCAGGATAGATGGTTCAGCATGAAAGGTTTTGATTTTACGTCTTTCATTTAGGAGTTTTATGAATGATGATGCTTGAACGCTTGCATGTTTGAATGTCTGTGTGTAATAGTTAGGGGTAGTTAGTCTATACTTACAATAACGCCAAAGCTTTCTTACTTTTAGCTAGGACTACCTTTTACTAAATTCATAAATTCAATCAACCTTAAGCTCAATAAACTTTATTATAAAACAACGATAAATTAAAAACAGTTTAATCTTCCAAATGATAAATAAAAGATAATTCTTAATTAGTTAAATTAAAGAATGGGACGATCTAAATTTCTAGTAGTTTAAATATAAAATTTTATTAACCTGTGTGCGTAATCCGTGGTTGCCACGTGCGTACAGAGGTTGATTGGGGCAATAGAGTAGGCATGTACATTCTACACCTGATCTCGAACCAGGGGTATATGGTGGTGTTAGTGGGCACAAACTCTAGTATCACAAGATTAGCTCCTAGGTTCTTGGTTTGTTGTTGCAACCAGATACACCTACAGTTATCTAGTACAGACTGTCCAGTGTTGGGGTAAGTTGCTTCCCTGCCCTGGTGCACGTAGTGGGAAGCGATGATGCCTCAACAAATACATACATCTCCAAGGGTATGGCCCCCCGCTCATTACTCTATTGTTCGCCTTCTGGGTTTCTAAACAATGATTGTCCCCAAAATACCTTTTGGCCTTAGGTTATGTGGTTGCTCAGTCTCTGGACTTTGAGCTAGCTAGGCAGGTAGATAGGTAGAATACGGGTTGGATGGTCACGGGGATTAGCCCCGGGGTTACCATGAACCGGGTCTTTCTGGACCTGGTTCCCCAACCTAGACCCCTTTTAACTTGCTTCCTAGTGAAGCGTGATTAGCTTTGTTAGTTTCCTCATTATTAGGAATATTTGACCTTTTGGCTTTTAACTACAGTATCCTGAGCGTCGTGTAAACTCAAAATTCTTTGGGTTGTTTAGGTATATCGTATGAGAGTGTCCAGGCTACTTTGGACGGTGGTGTAGGTTGGAAGGTGAGCCCCGTACTCCTGTAGAATCCACAATCCAACATAAAATGTTCTCTCTCTCTACATCTCAAGTAAAACACTGCTCCACTTCGTAAGGATCTATGAGTTACTATTATTATCACAACGTATTCCTAACTTCTTTGACGATCACATACATATTTGGCCATATTATTATGGATGCAGCAAGAGCAGAATCATTACAATGGTGCCGTGACCAGGATTTCGGAGTCGCAAGTGAGCGGTGTATTTTTGAGATGTTAGGGAAAGACAACTAGGAAAACTTAGGTATGGCGTATATGTCCTCATGCTAGTTTTTGTTTGTTTCAGAACAAATATTAAATATTTTGAAAAATTAAAATTATTAAATAATAAACATGAAAAAGTTTAAAATAAGTTTAGAAGGAAATATTGCATCTGGAAAGTCGTCATTACTAAATAGCCTTGACCTACATAAGGATATTACCGTTTTGAGAGAACCTATCGAGAAGTGGCAAGATGTTGAAGGAACCAATTTATTTAAGGTGTTTTCGGAGGATAGGGAACGATGGAGTTTCACCTTCCAAAGCTATGTACTTTTGACAATGCTAGAGAATCACCAAAGACCTGTAAACACTAAGTATAGAGTAATGGAGAGGAGCGTCTTCTCTGCTAAGAATTGCTTCATAAAAACGCTTGCCCTAGAAAAGTGTTTAAATCTTGTTGAGAGAACAATTTTAGATCAATGGTATGATTTTGCCTGTGAAAGGGCTTGGGTCCAAGAAGATTTAGTAGTCTATTTGAAGACTACTCCAGAGATAGCTTTGCAAAGAATTGCAACAAGGGGGAGAAAAGGTGAAGAGTCGTTAACCTTGTCTTATCTAAAACAAATACATGAGGCCCATGAAGAATGGTTGCTAGAAGGAGGAATGGATGGAAGAACTAATAATACAAAAGTAGAAATAATAGATGGGGATCAAAATGAATCGGAAGTTTTAAAGAACTTCCTAAAGATAATTAAAATATTAGAAGATTCCAAGGAAAATATTAAATTCTAATATGAAGAATTGATTTTTTTAATTGTTACAGTTAATTCAATAAAAAGAGTTATAGAAATGCCCAAAAGATCGAAAAGAACTATCGTTGGTAAACAAGTTCAGATTGAGATGGATGACCTCCCGCAAGAGATAGAGATTCCCGGAGAACAGGCAGGAGGTTCACAACAAATTATTGAGCCCCAAGTAGGAAGATCCCAAGAACAGGCAGAGATACCACAACAAACTGATGAATTGTCACAGGAAGGCTCTTCTCATGGACAGAGGGAAGTTTCTCAACGCATTGTCGCGAGAGGACGTAGAGGGAGGAACCTTTTCCAATTTATGCGGTCCACTATTGGTCGTTTATCGAGCAAGGTTAGCGAACTGGAACGCAGGCTTAATGAAGGGAAGGAAAACCAAGAACAAGAAGAGATGCCAAGGAACGGTGTAGAACCTGTAATCGTCTATCAAGCGTCTGAAGCAAAATTGGAAAGACCAAAATACCCGGGGAAGATAGATATGCATCCGGTAACGTTCATCGAGGATCTGTTTGCTTACTTGAATAGAATTTCAAGGAAGGACCAGGTTATTGAGGAGATTATAGCTTGCCTGGAAGGGGAAGTCCGTAAATGGGCAAGGATCTATAAAGATAGATGGATAACCGAAGAGGACTTCAAGAAAGATTTTCTTGAGTCATTCTGGTCTGAGACAGAACAAAATCAACTTCGCCGGTCAATTGTCTGCGGTACTTGGAATGAGAAGAGAGAACCCTCAATGATGAGATATTTCATAAGTTTGGCCAGTCAGGCTAAAA
This sequence comes from Tuta absoluta, assembly GCA_027580185.1. Taxonomy (NCBI): domain Eukaryota; kingdom Metazoa; phylum Arthropoda; class Insecta; order Lepidoptera; family Gelechiidae; genus Tuta; species Tuta absoluta. The sequence goes on along the minus strand of JAQAHW010000016.1, from coordinate 8,421,510 downwards.
TGTTGGCAAGAGCTATTCCTGAGGATCAATTGGTGGCTGATCTAATGAACCACTTCCCGATAGAAATACAATATGTTTGGAGACAAAGGAAATCTGGAAGGATTATACAAGCAGCTGAGTTTCTTAGGGAACTTGATGACGTGGGACGTCAGTGTAAGTCCCATGTGGAGGTTTCAATTAATCCCCAAGGAGGATTTAAGCGTATAGCAGGTACAACTCAAGACAAGACTCAACCAGGAGGCAAAAGAACAAAATTGTCGAACCATATTGTGATTCAAGATGAGGATGAACAGGAGGTGGAATCCGGACTTAAAAACACAGATTTAAACTAGACGCAGCTGGATCTATAGCCTCGGAGTCAGCTGGAATTGGGGGAGGCAGCAAGGAATACTTTGCAGTTAACTACTTGATCAAATATGGATGGAAGCCTGGAGACGGATTGGGAAAATCAAGACGAGGAAGGCGTCATCCAATTGAAATTAATAAGGATAGAATAGGGAATACTAAGTGTGGCTTCGGGTATCTAGAGTCTAATGAAGTTAGGCCTTATACTGAATTAAAAGAGTTTATAAAAGGTAGTGTCGAAAATTATCTGAATGTTTTTAATATAAATAATTCCCTATTTACAGAAGATTTAGGAGAATCAGATCAAAACTTTATTACACAAAGGAATGTTAGGATCACAGCTGAAGTAGAAGTTAAATTCTTGGGGGAGGTTTTTGCAGCATTAGTTGATACGGGTAGCGAAATAACTTGTATAGCAGAGGATTTCTTTTTCAAGTTAGATACGATCCAAAACCTGGCCAAACTCCCAATAAAACCTATGTTCATAAAAGGGGCAGTAGGGCAGAAAAGCTTAAAAATAAGCTATTTAACTAGTGTAACCTTGGAAATGGGGGGTTGTGAATTTGAGATTGGAATGTTGGTTATTCCCAAATTGACTAAAAATATAATTCTTGGATTTGACTGGTTAGTAGCAAATGAAGCCAAAATTGACTTAGCGGATCCAAAGGCATTAATCTTAGACTCAGGGGGAGGCAATAAGACTGTTGTACCATTCTTAGAAAAGGAGTACGAGGATTCTCCAGGGGTGAATCTTCTGGAAGAATTACTTCAAAAGGAAAGTAAAACAGATGAGTCGAGTAATTATAGAAATAAAGTTAAATTGGGAATGGAGATCTCGTCCAAACAAAAATTTTCGTTGCTTAAAATTTTGGAAAAACACAAAGCGGTGTTTTCACCAAAGCTAGGAAGGGCTAATTGTTACGTTCATGAGATTAAAATGGAAACAACAACACCAAGAATTAATAGGACTTATCCAATCCCCTACGCTTATAGAACAAAGGTTGAGGATAAGATTAATGAAATGGTTGAGATGGGGATTATTTCAAGAGCGTCAACCCCGTATTGTAGTCCGTTAACCTTTGCTATGAAATCGGATGGCTCGGTTCGTATCCTCTTAGATGCGAGAGAAATAAATAAATTCATGATTGCAGAATCGGAAGCGCCACCACTTCAGATTGATGTTTTAAATGCTTTCCATGGGGTGAAATTTATTACGATCTTAGACTTAAATAGTGCGTACTTCCAAATTCCTATTTCGGAAAATAGTAAGAAATACACAGGATTTACAGTAAATGGGAAGTCTTATGTCTATAACGTTTTACCCCAAGGGTTGAAAACTTCGGTTGGAAGTTTCAGTAGGGCTATGGACAGGATTCTTGGGTTAGAAGTTAGGGGGTTTTGCGTCAATTATCTTGATGATCTGGCTATTTTGACAGCAGGGACCTGGAACGAGCATCTTCTTCATATAGATGAAGTCTTAAATAGGTTAGAGTTAGCTGGTATGACCTGTAACATAGAAAAATGCAAGTTTGTTTGTGAAGAGGTTAAGATGCTGGGACATATAGTTTCGATAGATGGGATTAGGACTGACCCGGCTAAAGTAGAAGCGATTCAAAAGTTTCCAGAACCTAAGAAGATTAAACAATTAAGAGCCTTTTTAGGATTATGTAACTACTATCGAAAGTTTATTCCTAACTATAGCCTTTTAACAATCCCTCTTAATAACCTTTTACGTAAAGAGCAAAGATGGAAGTGGGGTCAAGAGGAACAATCAGCTATGGATGACTTAAAGCAAGAATTCTTGTCAACTATTCTACTACACCATCCAGATCAAAATAGAGAATATCATTTACAAGTAGATAGTTCCGGAATAGGGATTGGTGGAGTTCTATATCAAATTGATGATGAGGGAAATATGAAGGTCCTCGGGTTTTGTAGCAGAGCTTTACGTGGGCCAGAGTTGAGATGGACAGTTACTGAACAGGAACTGTGGGCTATAATTTACAATTTGAAAAAATTTGAGACTTATTTAAGGGGAGTACCGGTAATTATTAAGACTGATCATAAGCCATTAATATTTATTAAAAATGTTAAATTGTTTAATGCTCGCGTAACTAGATGGATCATATTCTTAGAACATTTTAACTATAAAATTGAACACATTAAAGGAACGGAGAATATAATACCGGATATACTTTCGAGATATCCTATAGGGGGAATCATCCAGGAAGAAAGAGTGAAATGTCCAAATATTATGTATATGGGAGTATCATCAAGCAGAACTATAAGAGAAAAATTAGAACGCATGAATGAATATCAAATGATGGATAATATTATTAGGAATATTAGGCAACGGGTTTTAGAGCCAAATGAATTGGGGGAGGATCGGTTGGGTAGAATCGCATCCAGATGCTCTTTGATTGATGGAATTCTGTACTATGACCCACCTAACGTTGATCATCGGGTAGTTTTCTCACCAGAAGTCCTATGGGAGGAGATATGTAGGCAAGTGCATATTGAGATGGGACATATAGGTGTCTATAAAACTTATCATTATATTAGACAACGGTTCTATTGGATTGGAATGAAAGCAACAGTTAAATCCGTTATACGGAAATGCAGAGTTTGTCAACTATCAAAGGACGATCCTATTAAACATGTTGGACCGTGTAATTCTATTATTACGGAAAGGATAGGGGATCTCGTAATGGGAGACCTATATGGACCACTACCTAAATCTCAATCGAGATATTCTTATATCTTTGTATTACAGGACTCATTTAGTAAATACATTAAATTGTATGGATTGAGCCGGGCCACCTCCAGAGCAGTTTTAAAGAAAATGAAGGAATTTTCCAGGATCATCAAGCCCAAAGTAGTAATGACTGACAATGGAAGACAGTTTATTAGTACAATTTGGAAAACTGGACTTAGAGAAATGGGAATTCGTGCACTTTACACTTCGATCAGAAATCCCAGACCAAATACTACAGAAAGGGTGAATAAAGAGTTATCCAAGTATTTTCGGATCTATTGTCATCATAACCATAAAGGCTGGTTCAAGATTTTGGGAGATGTTGAAGAATTATATAACAACACGTATCATCATTCCACCAAGTATTCTCCTAAAGAAATAGTTTTTGGGAGCTCGGCCAGGTTAACCATTGATCGGTTTCTACCTCGATTTGAAAACGCCAGGGATGTTGAGACTATTAGGGAAGAGGTTAAGGAAAATTTAAGGCAGGCGGGACAAATTAGAAGGGAATTTTATAATAGGACACATCGATTGATAGAATTTCAAGTGGGAGATTTAGTGAAGATTCGAAAATTGAATAAATCTGATACTAGGAAATCTTTATTCAAAAAGTTTAAGCTTAGATTCGAGGGGCCCTATAGAGTTTTAATCAGGAAACCTGGGAATGTTTATGTTTTAGTTGATCCAGATGGGTTAAAATGTTCGTGGGACTTTTAGTGCAATACATTTAGCTCGCTATTATGTATAGAGTGATTCATTTAACATTATTAGTGATTGAATTAAATATTTAATATTTGTTATTTCTTCGAATGTGATTAAAGTTTATAAAAAAAAAAAAAAAAAAAAAAAAAAAAAAAAAAAAAAAAAAAATTTGTTTAATTTTTATGATACACGATTAGTCCTCTTTAAGGTAGGAGATTTTAATTCTATAGGTATAGAACCAAAATCTGGGGGAGGATTGTGGAGTACTGATTCGTTTGGCATAAGATTTTTTTTTTACAATTGACCCATTTGACTTACCGAACCCTGAAATTGGTTCTATATTTCAAGACGGGACAAGAAACTTTTTCCAAAGACTTTACGACAATATAAAATGATAAATATACTAGGCTGGATGGGAAAAAGTAAATCAATTTTGAGTATTGTCAATTTTTTTTGAATTTTTGAAAATAAGAATATTGGAGTCAGTCATGAAGAAGCGGCTGAAGAGGGAAGAAAACAAGGAAAAAATGGAAGCAAATGTGATAGTTAGTTTTTGAAGTTGATGTTCATGGAAGAAGTAATGTGCGTTGAGCGATTGCAGAGACGTGAAGACCCCTGAAATGTGATGAGGAAGATGGAATGTCCTCGAATACAGCTTCAAGTTAAGTGGAAAATTCTTTATTTATATCGTAAATAGGGAAAATAAAAATGCAGTTTTCTTCTAGTTATAGCGCGTCTACTAGATAGTTATAATAGTGTAGGGAGGTATCGGGAGTGACCTGTCAACCCTCTTGGGAGGTCAATGGTACTCTGTTATTGAATCTGACTTGATTTCTTATTTCCTTTAAACCTTTTCACCTTTGATTTGCTTTCCTTTCGAATTTAAATATAAATATAATTGTTGGTTTTCGAAGATTTAAGTTTATTTTGGAAATACAATTAGGATTATTCATTATTTTCCGAATATTGGGACTGTGACGGCTTTTGGCTAATATTTCTTAGGAATTAGAAGATAGTCACAGGTTAGGGGGGGATTCAAATTCCTTGTGTTTACTATGGGAATCTCAACTAATTTTGCCATTTAAGATTAACCGCGAAGACTCAAGAAAGCAAGGAAGTGTGGAAGTCAAGACGACGTGCCGTTTTGAGGAGAAGAGGGGGTCTGACAACGTGCGCTCTCCGCCTGAATGCGGCCATCCAGCGTGTGGAGACACAGCCGAGGGTATACGCTTCTGTTCAAGACGCCGGTCGTGAGTGTTTCTAGGTTCCTTTTATTAATAGTTAGTTCTAATAATTATTAGCCGCGGATGCATAAGACCCCTGTGCGGGAGAATTCGTAGGGTATATACATCTTGGAAACTTCGGTTGTGAGTGTTTACATTGTCCCAATCGAGGGATGATACTTCTAAGTCTCCACCAGTGTTACAGACAGCTTGGAATGGCTGGTTGGGAAGGGGAGATTTAATTATAGAGATGGGCACATATACCAGGCATCTGTTGTTAGTATTTTAGAGTTTTCTATCAATAAACGGTATTATGCGTTTTATTCTCTGGAAAGAGACCTCCGTTTAGTTTATAGTTCCGTTTTGTGCCAGTTTTGCACACACGGTTTTTTTTGTTTGTTGTGTGCCAGTTTTGCACACACGCTACTAACGTCCTATTTTATGTCGTTTTTATATGTACTTTATATGCGTCACATAATGTGCTGTTTTTGCACCCACTTTACAAGCTTCTAACCATGTGCCGTTTTAGCACTCACTTGATACGTCGTACAATGTGCCGATTTTGCACTCATTTTACATGTTTTATCCATAGTGTCGTTTCTACACTAGTTTTACTTATAATCTCCTTAGTGCGGGTTTTGCACTGATCTTACTTTTTTCAAAATAGACATTTTGCAGGCTGGACATTTTGCGAACTAGACATCTTGCGGAATGGACATTTTGCGAGCTAGACATTTTGCGGAATGGACATTTTGCGAGCTGGACATTTTGCGAGCTGGACATTTTGCGGAATGGACATTTTGCGAGCTGGACATTTTGCGGAATGGACATTATGCACCTAAAGGCTCTTGACACCTCAGATAACCGCTTTTTGGATGTATTATTTTTGACACTTAAGATAGCCGTTTTCCGGGGTATTCCAAATTATGACAGCTAGTTTAGATCTGACAGGAGCCAATCAAATGTGACATACTAATGATTTCTCCCTTTAACAAAGTGACATTGACTTTTGATGTCTGAGCATCTACTTCTATTTACAAATATGAAATTTGAATTTATGTCACTCTTTTTCTAAATTTTGACAATGGAATTTACAACTTCGATTGATCATGTCACGATCGATTCATTTATTGTCTAACCTTTGTGAGAGTAACTAGTGAGTGTTTTTCTATTATAAAGAAGAAATGTAAGTTAGCCTTTTGATTTATTTTAGATTATAAGATTTTGATTTAGGTTTTGAATTATTAGTTTACTATACTGAAGTTTTCTTTTTTCAAATTGGGCTCGGGGATAATTTTATAAATTCAGGATAGATGGTTCAGCATGAAAGGTTTTGATTTTACGTCTTTCATTTAGGAGTTTTATGAATGATGATGCTTGAACGCTTGCATGTTTGAATGTCTGTGTGTAATAGTTAGGGGTAGTTAGTCTATACTTACAATAACGCCAAAGCTTTCTTACTTTTAGCTAGGACTACCTTTTACTAAATTCATAAATTCAATCAACCTTAAGCTCAATAAACTTTATTATAAAACAACGATAAATTAAAAACAGTTTAATCTTCCAAATGATAAATAAAAGATAATTCTTAATTAGTTAAATTAAAGAATGGGACGATCTAAATTTCTAGTAGTTTAAATATAAAATTTTATTAACCTGTGTGCGTAATCCGTGGTTGCCACGTGCGTACAGAGGTTGATTGGGGCAATAGAGTAGGCATGTACATTCTACACCTGATCTCGAACCAGGGGTATATGGTGGTGTTAGTGGGCACAAACTCTAGTATCACAAGATTAGCTCCTAGGTTCTTGGTTTGTTGTTGCAACCAGATACACCTACAGTTATCTAGTACAGACTGTCCAGTGTTGGGGTAAGTTGCTTCCCTGCCCTGGTGCACGTAGTGGGAAGCGATGATGCCTCAACAAATACATACATCTCCAAGGGTATGGCCCCCCGCTCATTACTCTATTGTTCGCCTTCTGGGTTTCTAAACAATGATTGTCCCCAAAATACCTTTTGGCCTTAGGTTATGTGGTTGCTCAGTCTCTGGACTTTGAGCTAGCTAGGCAGGTAGATAGGTAGAATACGGGTTGGATGGTCACGGGGATTAGCCCCGGGGTTACCATGAACCGGGTCTTTCTGGACCTGGTTCCCCAACCTAGACCCCTTTTAACTTGCTTCCTAGTGAAGCGTGATTAGCTTTGTTAGTTTCCTCATTATTAGGAATATTTGACCTTTTGGCTTTTAACTACAGTATCCTGAGCGTCGTGTAAACTCAAAATTCTTTGGGTTGTTTAGGTATATCGTATGAGAGTGTCCAGGCTACTTTGGACGGTGGTGTAGGTTGGAAGGTGAGCCCCGTACTCCTGTAGAATCCACAATCCAACATAAAATGTTCTCTCTCTCTACATCTCAAGTAAAACACTGCTCCACTTCGTAAGGATCTATGAGTTACTATTATTATCACAACGTATTCCTAACTTCTTTGACGATCACATACATATTTGGCCATATTATTATGGATGCAGCAAGAGCAGAATCATTACAGTACCAATGTCTTACTTGAATTTAAAATGCTCTGAATAAGAGCGTTTGCTTACTGCAAGTAGTTTCCTACAGTAATAGTAATAACTAAGAGTAATGTGTTAATTGGCCTTTTCGCTTCCACTACTGTCATGAAATATGTCTTCGCACTGTTCATTAGCAAAGCGGTGTATTCCCAAATGAGTAATATGTTTTGATGATCACATATAGGAGACATGAGAACATAACTAAGCTTTTAAACGACCGTGTTTAGAACATGAAATACTTTGTGAGTATATCAGTGCTACGTTAAAACCGTCTACGAGCGTAGTTCGACGCTACGCCGTAGCCTTAGTAAAAAAATCGATATATCATTAAGAGACCGTTGGAATTCGTGTGCAGATACAAATGCTCAATTAGGCAGAACGTTTAAGGCCGTAAAAACTTAGGCATATCAAGTATTGCCCACAATCGTAAGGGACGGGTTTTAACAATGTTATATATCCTGAAATAAGATACAGTTGCTCGACTGTGTCGTAACAAATTACCCCCAAAACCTTCATGAGACTCACGTATGGTAAACAAAAAATTCCTCGACGTTAGGTTTCTTTTTGTTCCGGGTAACAAGTGACCGTGTGAGAGATAACAAGAAACACAGGATAAATTACTCACTCACTGCTTACAAGAACAAAACATACTGCTTTTATTTATTATTTTCGATTTTATTGTAATACAGATTAAGTACTAAACAATTTTAAAACTGAATCTTGGTAACTCAAACAATTCGTAGCTTCTACGTCGTAGTGAATTGCTACGCAAACGTAGCAATATAAATAAAGCTTTTCAAGTTTATCTTCAAATTAGACACAGATTCTCGACTGTGTGGCAAAAATTACCCCCGAAACCTTTATGAGAGTCACGTACTTATGGTAAACAAAGGATTTCCTCCACGTCAGGTTTCATTTTGTTCAGGATAACAAGTGACCGTGTGAGGGATAACAAGTAACACGGGACCAATTACTCGCTTGCTGCTTACAAACATACACTGTGGCTTTTTTGTGATGAGTGGCAATTGCATTGACGAGCGTCTAGATAAAAAAAGAACACATTAAAGTTGGACTAGTTAGTGGTTTTGGAGATAAATGAGTTAGAGGGTAAAATTGGTTTGCACAAACACACATACTCTCATCCCAAATGCAGTACCGTCTCCATCCTGACGTAGGTAGAAATGTTAGTTTGGTTCAGTCACAAATTAAAAGATGATTAGGGATACTTTGCAAGCAATCTACTCACTCACACACACATACACACACACATTTACAAGAAATTCAGTGGAACTCAATTAAACTAAGAGTGAGGTTGAGGATATAACGAATTCCTATTGAAATCAGTTAGAACCTTATTACGTTCTCGTATTGCATCCAGCCGTATTATGTTTTTGTATTGAATCCAGCCGTATTACGTTCTTGTGTTAAATCTATTCATTTTACGTTGTTTAATGATATTAAAAAACGTGTTAGAATAAGGGTATAAGAACGCAATAGGAGGTCAAGATCCACAAGGAACAGTTTCATAAGAAACTGATATAACATATCATATGACTTCTGTTATTATCATCATCATCTTATCAAACAAATAATGCGTTTATCTTGGAAACTATGTACGCTAGAAAGTTGGAATTAATGGCGAGATCTGTATTTCAGATGACAAAAGAAAAACTTATTTTCTTGGAAACTTTGCATAGTAGACTATCAGTTTCTTTGAGGAAGTTGTAGGCCTTTACAAATCCTGAAATTTGATAACAGGTATTTAATTTTAGCCACTTATTTCATAGTAAACATACTAAAAATATTAAAAAGGGACACAGGGTTTTTTCGCATACAAAATTAAAAGTTCAATATCGGAAAGTACAAAAACTTGCGGAACGTACATGGGGTAACTTACAATTGGATACCCCAGGGTGCGAGAAATTAAAAAAAAACCAATATTGATGTCACTTTGTCGTCTACCCTGTATATTAAAAGCACCCTGAATTAAACTATTGGTGATGATAACCATTGTCTTTTATAAATTTTAGGATTTAAACTAGGATCCTTAAATGCCGATATCCTTGTGAGGACAAATTGCGAGCAACAATGGCTGCCAGGGGCCTAATGGAAATAGCGTTGACTTTGCCCCGCACTGTTTGTTCAATTATTGCTTCGCACGGATACCTTCATCTGCAGGAAATAGCCAATAGCCCGGAAATTGCAGGCCGAATCCAATGTTCGGTATAGTTTGCACAGTTTCATTCATTTCTGCGGTTTAGTTCGATGTTGATTTTTTAAAGGGGGACATTAAGTTTATGAACTGGAGTGCAAAAATCGGGGTGCAATTTGATGCCCTGATTAGATACTATCAGCTACCCTCGATTCAAAAAAGATCTTTAAAAACAAAAACAATAGCGATACTACATTACAGTTTTTTGAAAACCCCTGTTATAATACTTTAAACATTAGAAAAGGAATGATATACATACATACATACATACATATGTATATCACGCATATAGTCCCTTTCGGGGTAGGCAGAGCATAAATGGCCGTGAAAAACGGTAATTTACGCCACGTCTGACAAAAGTTCGAGGGTCAATCAGATAACTGTGTATCACTATAGTGACAGGTTGTCAGCCCATCGCCTAAAATTGCAATACATACCTTCGAGTCCCTTAGTCGCTTCTTACGACACCCACGGGCAAGAAAGGGGGTGATGCTATTCTAAGCCGGCATCACACGGGGTATAGGATATAGTTAATGGAATGATATAGTTTTCCAATAATGAGAATTTATATTTTTCATTTCCCCGGTATATATTTCAAGATAAATGACATAAATTTTGGTTCAACAGGTTTATGTAACTTACATATCTCTTACAACCGGAGTAAAAAAAAATATTATTCTTAAAAATATATGAAAAAAAATCTTTTTTATTTGCCTATTCTTTTAGAGATCCTTAGATTATTAAGACTATGTGCGCCTGAACTGTCTCCTGTGCTGACACGCTTGTTCCGCCTCTCTCTTAAAGAAAGAACGGTGCCGGGGGCCTGGAAGCTTGCTAATGTGCAACCAGTTCCCAAAAAGGGCGACCGTGCCGACCCTGCCCATTACCGTCCAATTGCCATTACCTCCATCCTATGCAAGGTCATGGAGAGGGTACTTAACAGTAAGTTGCTGACCTACCTTGAAGACAATGATCTTCTCAGTGACCGTCAATATGGCTTTCGCCGGGGGCGGTCTACTGGTGATCTTCTTGTGTATGTCACGCACTGCTGGGGCGAAGCCATCGAGAAAAACGGCGAAGCACTTGCCGTTTCACTCGATATCTCGAAGGCCTTTGACAGGGTCTGGCATGCAAGTCTGCTCAGCGAGCTTCCTGCTTATGGCATCCCAGCTGATTTTTGTACTTGGATTTCAGACTTCCTTAGTGAACGGTCCATCAGAGTAGTCGTTGACGGCTGCTCCTCTGACCTAATGGCCATTGATGCCGGAGTTCCTCAGGGGTCTGTTCTCTCTGCAACTCTTTTCCTGCTGCACATCAATGACCTCCTTCGGCATGGTATTGTTGGATACGCAGATGATAGTACCGTTTCAGAGAGATACTTGACAGGTGCAGGGACCAGTGGGGATGAAATACGTTCGTTAAGAAAGGCCATGGTAGAGCGAACAGATCTGACCTTAAGTCTTGTCTCCCAATGGGGCGACGACAATCTGGTCTCATTCAATGCCACCAAAACACAGGCGTGTCTTTTCACTGCAAAAAGGAGTCCTTTCGACTGGACACCTACTTTTCGGGGTACATCTGTCCCAGTCACTGACAGGCTTGAGCTTCTGGGCATGGAGTTGACATCAAATCTAAACTTCGGCGCGACCATCGAGTACAAGGCTCAGACGGCGGCTAAAAAGCTGGGCGTCCTGAATAGAGTGAAGCGATACTTTACGCCTGGACAGCTTTTAACTCTTTACAAAGCACAAGTCCGATCCTGCATGGAGTATTGCAGTCACCTTTGGGATGGCTCAGCCAAATACCAACTTGCCGCTCTTGACTCGGTGGAACGCAGGGCCAAGAGGCTCATAGGCGACATAAAACTGGTGGACACCAAGCTACATAGCCTGGCACATCGCCGCAAGGTTGCCTGCTTGTCGGTATTTTATAGATTGTACTTCGGTGAGTGTGCTCAAGAGCTTCACGACCTTGTTCCACCAGCTCCCTTCTACCATCGGACATCCAGACGCACCGCCGGATACCATCCGTACCTGGTAGCCATTCCACCAATTCGGACTAAGCGCTTCCAGTCATCATTTATAATGCGCACTGCTAAAGAGTGGAACTCACTTCCTGCGTCTGTGTTTCCAAAAGCATACAACCCTAATCTCTTCAAAGTAAGAGTGAACAGGCTTCTTCTGGGTGAGCTCGCTCCATCTTAGACTCTGTCTCTGTCCTATGACCTAGACTAGAGTCAAGAGCAAACCCATCATTAATAAAAAAAAAAAAAAAAAAGATTTACTTAAAATAGTCATACCAAAAAAATTATAGCAAATTATTGACGAAAAACAAAGATTGCTCTTGGTGTTACCATTATCCAAATATACTTAGTTGACCTGTACTATGAGCAACTAAATGACTCTATTATTAATTGCAAATAATATGTACTTACCTATGAATAACAATAGTTTTGCAGTCTCTCTGTGACAATCACGACGCCATCTTAAGTTTCGACCAAGACTCTCACGTTTGTCCGTCTCGGACTAAGTCCAAGTCCTCTGAAATCCAATTAAACGATCGGAATGCAATCAAAGATCAATTGCAGGGATGAGGCAGGTTCCGGTTATTCACCTATCGTACTAATAATACAATAGCCCATTTAAAAAACTAACAGAAGTTTTTCTGTCGATAGTTCTGAATGTCAAACCAGAGGGCGCTGTCAAGGACATTATAGATCAAGCGCTGTGCTTTACTGAAAACTGAAATTGTGACGTTTCAATATGGCTGGCGGCAGCCATAATTTTGTCAAAGGTTCCGTTTCATGTTGTGTTAGCTACAAATTAATTCTGTTAGCTTGATTTACAACAAAATAAACTTATCGCCTATATTAAGTGTCATTCATGTAAGTAAACAAAAAACCAATAAGTTTAGAACAAACCAATAAACAGAAAATGAAGAATCTACATCTACACTAATATTATAAACAGGAAAGATTTGATTGTTTGTTTGTTTGTTTGTTTGTTTGTTTGTTTGCATCGAATAGGCTCCGAAACTACTGGTCCGATTTTAAAAATTCTTTCACCATTAGAATCCTACATTATTCCTGATGAACATAGGCTATATTTTATACGAGAAAAAAATAGGGATCCGCGTTAAAATTTCGATAATGTAACCCAAGGTGTGAAAAATGTACCAAAAATATATCTTATATCGCGTACGCTGTGGAAAGTATTGACAATAGAGCAAAGTGATGTATTACAGTTTTATAGAGGACATCAATATCTATAATAATGTCCGCAATACCATACGTCTAACTATAACAGTTATGCCACAATAACTACTTTTTCATTTAAAAATGTACCAACTACGCCACATTATTCGTACCAGTGTAATGATTACATTTAATCATTACTGTATTAAAGGGTGTCAGGGATAGCCCTCAGAATACTAATAGAGTTCATGCAGATCATGAAACTGAACAACTTTCCCCTAGGAACATATTTCAGGAAACGTAAAAAAACTGACTTCCCATAGTGAATGCAGTCAGCTGATTGTGGTTTTGTATGGAAAGTAATTTTTTTGGCGTTTCCTGACATTATGTTCCTAGGAGAAAGTTGTCCAGTTTTATGTTTCATGCACCCTATCAGTATTCGAAGGGCTGTCCCTTACTCGGTATAAAAAGACGACAAAAAACATTACATAATGCATTAAAAAATCTACACTAAAACGTTACATACACATATCACGCCTATTATCCCTTGCGGGGTAGGCAGAGCGTAAACGGCCGCAAAAACGGACATTTACGCCACGTCTGACATATTTTTGAGGGTCATTCGGAAAATTGTGTATCGCCATAGTGACAGGTTGTCAGCCCATCGCCTAAAAGTACATAATACACACCCTCAAGTTCCTACAACTCCCACGGGAAAGAAATCGGGTGATGCAATTCTAAGCCTGCATCACACTAAAATAATAATTATATAATCTACACTAATATTAGAAACATGATTTTATTTATTGTTTGTTTGAATTGAATAGGCTCCGAAACTACTGGACCGATTTAAAAAAATCTTTTACCGTTAATTGAAATTGAAATTCTTTATTCAATGTAGGATAGTATTATCACTTATTGACGTCATGAACCGTCATTCTAAGAAAATAAATTTGTATCATACAATTTTCTTTTTTTTATTACAATTTTGTTATGACCTAATAGAAAACCGGCTCGGGCGGGATAAAAAAAATAAAAATATAGGCACTGCCTGGGGGGCTGGCCAGGTTAATCACACGGCATGTAACTTTACGCCACTACCATCTGAAAACGATATTTGTTTCAAATTGTAGTCAAGATTTTTAGAATCCTACATTATCCCTGATGAACATAGGCTATATTAAACTGTCTTATTCCCGGGGATTTGACAGTTTAATATAGCCTATGTTAGCGGCGGGTGAAACCGCTGGGCGGGCTGCTAGTAATTTATAAAGTGGTACAGTTTTTTATGTCAAGAATACTATATTTCAATTAAGCTCAGCGCCCTCTACATGACACTCGAGAATCCCTAGAAAATTTCTCATTAAAGCTATTTTCTTCTGACTGGCTAAAATTATAATGAATCCTTACAGTATGGACTAACTTTTTGGATTAACCGATAAACGCTCTATGGAATGAAATGTCAAATCAATGGTAAATAAAATCAAAATTAAACAAATTTCTATTTTGTAATCGTACCTATATCACTCGAGAATGTGCGAAATCACAAAATGTGAAAACGCCATTTAATAAATAATAATAATAAACAAATTTCTAATATCACAAAACATAATTAACGAGATTAATAATTGATCATGGCAAAAAGTGTACCCAAACCAAGTACAGATAAACCGTATTCTTTACCTGGTCAAATAAAAACAGAGAAAAGAAAAGGAAAACTTTGTTTTTGTACAGATTTCGAAAATTCTATTGTAATAAATACCTTTGTAGGACGTAATTGGAAGCTTGTTGATCCTGAGGAACAATGGAATATGTACTGGGCGAATACGACAAACTGCAGAATGTTGTTCAGCGCAGAAAATAGCAATCGCCTAAACGATAACCAGATGGTCAACCACTTCCCGAATCATTATGAACTAGTTCGCAAAGACCTTCTGTTTAAAAATATTAAAAGGTACAGACGGGACCTAGAAAAGGAAAACAACCCACTTGGAGCCACAACTGTACTGAAACTTCCTAACGGACAGGTTGAGAAGATTTACGAACACCTTGATTTTATCCCATTAACATTTTCACTACCTTCAGATTACAAGTTGTTTGTCGATCATTACCGCAGGAGTCCACAGTCTACGTGGATAATAAAACCCTGCAGTAAATCAAGAGGTGCTGGTATTTTTCTATTGAATAAACTGTCCAAGTTTAAAAAATGGTCACGTGTAGTACAGAAAAACTTGCACAAGACATTGTGTAAAGATAACTACGTTGTCTCGCGTTATATATCTAATCCCCTGCTGATCGGAGGAAAGAAATTCGATTTGAGGATTTACGTCCTTGTTACGTCTTTTCGACCTTTAAAAGCTTATATGTTTCGCGAAGGGTTCTGTAGATTTTGTACAATAAAATATGACGCGAGCATTTCGAATCTCGATAATTTATTTGTGCACCTGACAAATGTTAGTGTCCAGAAACATGGAGAAGAATACAATGCAATACACGGTGGGAAAATGGGCTTAAATAATTTCAGGCTTTATTTGGAAGGAACAAGAGGATTGGCCGTAACTGATAAATTATTTGACGATATAAATTGGCTCATAGTGCATTCTCTAAAGGCAGTAGCGCCCGTGATGAGCAGCGACCGTCATTGCTTTGAGTGTTACGGCTATGATATAATTATAGATAAGGAGCTAAAGCCCTGGCTTATAGAGGTGAACGCTTCCCCTTCGATGGCTGGCACGACGGCCAACGATAGGATCTTGAAATACAAGCTTGTAGAGAGTATCCTTGATGTGGTTCTGACTCCAGAGGGTATACCTGACGTACGCTGGAATAAAACACCTAAGGAAAGCGCTTTAGAAAACTTTATTTTACTCATCAATGAAGAACAGTAGTAATTTGTAATTTCAGGTTAATATAGAACTCGAGTTAGTGAAAATAGTTTAGTCATTATTTTGTTACTTTACTTTGTTATTGTCAAAATGTGTACCTACCTACTATTAAAAATTAATAAAATATGTTGAATTCCTAAATTAATTTATTCAATCATTCAATTTACAAAAAACGATACGAGTACAGATATTACAATTTTAAGTTATAGCGATGGGATTTATTGCATCGGATATTAGTAGTAGTAGCTTCTTCTTTTTCAATAAGATCTTCGTCGATCAATAGATCGAAATCACCAAGAGATTCTTCCGATACGATTTTATGCCACCTGGCATCTGGAATCCCATCAGGAGGCACTACAATGGATACGATGTTGTCAATCAATTTGTGTTTTAATATACGATCAGTCGCAGTTGTCGATTGCAAAGATGGCGAAGCGTTCACTTCCACTAGCCAGGGCTTTAAATTATCATCAGTAATAATGTCATACCCATATAGTTCAAAGCAATGACGATCGTTTGCCATGACTGGAGCAACAGCCTTCAATGAATGTACAATAAGCCACTGCATTTCAGTGAATAGTTGCGCGGTCACTGCTCGGCCTCTTGTGCCTTCTAAATATAAACGGAAGTTTTGAATACTCATTTTTCCTCCATGCAAGCTGTTGTAATCATTCCCATGTTTTTGCACGCTAACGTTAGTCAAGTGAACGTACATGTTATCCAGCTCAGTAACACTCGTATCATACTTTACGGTGCAAAATCGACAAAAACCGTGCTGGAAGAGATAAGCTTTCAGCGGGCGGAATGACGTTACTAATACGTAAAGACGCAGATCAAACTTCTTACCGCCAATCAGAAGCGGATTGTCGATGTATCGAGATATCACGTACACGTCTTTGCTAGTAAGTTGCGAAGAAAACACCGCTGCTGGTTTCGTTTCCCGAGTCCATTTCTTGAGTTTTGAAAGTTTATTTATAAGAAAAATGCCGGCACCTTGTGATTTTCCACAAGGCTTCAATATCCACGTGCTCTGGGGAGATTTTCTGTACTCTTCCACAAACAAATTATAATCAGCGGGTAATATGTATGTAATGGGAATAAAATCCAAGTGTTTGTAACGCGTCCCAACTTGCCCGTTCGCTAGGGGTATTTCCATTTTCTCCGCTAGGGGACTCATTTCCCTTTCAAGCTCTTTTCTATAACGCTTAATGTTCTTGACGAGCAAGTCTTTGCGTGACAACTCGTAATGGTTTGGGAAATGGTTTATCAACTGATTGTCATTCATTCGGTATCCGGTCTCAAGACTGAAAAGGTTTCTACAGTTCTGTGTGAACGACCAGTAGAAATTCCAATCCTCGTCCGGGCCAACTTGGACCCAGCCACGTCGTTCAAAGCTGCTGGTGATCACGGATTTCTCCAGGTCGGTGCAGTAAGTTACTCTTCCTTTATCACTAGATCCCGCCACGTTCTTGCCGTGGGTAGGATTATTTTTCTTAGTTTCCATTGCTACTGTCTTTTCGCAATAATTAAGTGAGGTTAAATTGTGTAAATATAAATATAAAACAAAGTAGATATTTTGTTCAAATTATTGTGCTTTTTTGACATTTTGTATTTATCCATGACGGCGTCTTTTTGACGCGCAAAACCTTTAGGCAGCATTTTCAAGTTTTGTTACCTACTTAAAAAGTTTTAAGCTATATGCTATAAATGTTGTTAAACTTGAGTGATATACTTTGAGTATTTAATAACATACGAAAAAAGTTCACGAAGAATTGAGAACCTCCTTTTTTATAAGTTGGTTAAATATCTAAAAATGTGTACCTAAGTGAAAGAAGAAATACCAAAGATGATTTATACTTAATACTTGTTTACCAACATTTATTATATATTTTACAGTAAAAATCATTTAAATATATTATGTTCACCTAATCACAAAAAAAATTGCCGCCATGAAATCCGATACAGGGACTGACAGAGGAACGTTAGTTACGTTGTTATGTCGATTTGTGCAACATTAAATTGTTTGTGTTATTACATTGTTTCTGTTAAGATGTCGTCTTAATCTTAACTATACATACATACTAAAATCGTTTTTATATTTTGTTTTCTATTTTTATGCGAGAATATCGGATTAACAACATGAAGTACGCCAAGAAACACATAAAACACAAACGAACGTAGGAAGTAGGTACTTACATACTTTATCTCTAAATGGAGTGTTCTTCTTTGTTTTTTATTAGAGCTATGAATAAACAAATTGAACTATTTACTAAGGGGACCCACAAAAAACAGTGTTTTTACATTTGTTTAGACAAATCGACCACCACATAATGAAATACTACTTTAGTAATAAATTATGTTTGCGATTGTCGGCGGTTTCTGAAACTCCATGTTTATTTATTTCAAGTAACAGAGTACAAGTGTTTTACAAAAATATATGAAATACTTATATGATGTACTTTGATGTATTTACACAAATTTTTCTATAAAAATATTCAATTTCCGTTTATACCTTTTTATTGTTCTCGGTTATCCTTCTGTAATCGTAATCTCGTACTAAATGTAATCAGGGGTTGGCCGGCGCAGCTGACAGGCTATGACGAAGGAAAAAGGGTGTCCCATGGAAATCTTATCTAAGTCACTTGGACCATTTTTCACTGGGTCCCATTTATTTTGACCAGTCATGTGTGTGCTCTGAGTCATTAAGTTTTTTTTTGTATGTACGTTTTTGCAAACATAAAATTATAGTTATCTTTTTTTCATGTAATTTAATGCTAGTCAGAATTACTCTTAAATCATGTCCTCAACTGCTCTGTGCTAAATTAATTATTTAGGACAGAGCAGTGTGATTCCGAATTAATGCCGTGTAATGCCAGCTTAAAATAGCATCAACCCATTTCTTTCTCGTAGGAGTCGTAAGAGGCGACTAAGAGACTCGAGGGTGTGTAATGCAATTTTAGGCCATGGACAGACAATTTTCCGAATGATCCTCAAATATTTGTCAGACGTGTCTTAAATGTCAATTTTTGCGGCCGTTTACGCTGCACCTACCCTGCAAGGAATAATAGGCGTAAATGTGTATGTGTACGTTTTTGCAAACATTACATTATTTTTATCTTTTTTGTTTTTATGTAATGTAATGCCCGTCAGAATTACTTTTAAATCGAGTACCAAATTTTTAAAACACTTCCCGTGTTAGGTATACAATTTTTGAAAACTTGCAAAATTTTCGAGTGCGGGCAGGATTTGAACCTGCGACTTTCGCATTACTAGTGGCGACGCCTCTGCCATCTGGGCTACCGCAGCTCATTTCCTGCCCGCCAATTTTGCAAGTGTATTTTAATGCCAGTAACGCTTGGCATGGCTCCATCTACCGGTTTAGTTTTGCAACTAATAACCGGCGACTAATTCTATCTTTACAGATTGAATGTAGTCTAACTACTCTGCTCGTAGGTACCTATCTGTTTTTTTTTTACTTTACTTTTGTATCGAATATAAGAACAAAGATGGGACAAAAATAACAGGGAAGTGACTTTATTTGCTTTCTATGAAACCATAAAATTTCGTACACCTTCCGAGAAAGTTTCTACACGCATCCAGTTAATGAGTTATTTATTTATTATAGACGACATGTGATGTCAATTTTTAAAGGTCTTTCATATTAAATTCCTGTTTGTTTCTAGGAGAACTTTGTTCTTCAATAATAAAAAATAATAAATATCCCTATAAAAATATTATTTGTTTCAACGGTGAAATTCCTGGACTACTTCCAACATTAAATAATTAAAACTACAGACCAAGGCAACATCATAGTATGATTAAAAGCTCATTAAAATTTATAAAGTAATAAAGCGAAGTGGTTTTGTTCCATGAATATTATAATGTCAGCAGATCATGAAAATAGGTAGAGTTAGCAGAATAGATGGTACTTATTATTTTTACTTTACATTTGATCGGTCGTAAAACGTAAACATTAAAAATTTATTTGCAACACCTAGAATAAAATATTAACATTGAAGCTTCTATTGTGATAAAAAAAATACTAATATTTAAATACGACTATTAAAATACGTAAGTTATTCGATATTTTAAGGAACAGACCAATATATGAAAAAAAAAATGAGACCTCACATACAACCAGACTAGGTCGGCTGCTAAATTTTGTATGGGAGGTAAATTTTTTTCATATTACGACCATGTTTTTGAGGAAAGTTTTTCAGTTTCATGGGCTGGTTCATTCCTTGAAAGGAACGCGGTACTTTTCCTTACAACCTGTGTATCTTTTGCGTTTTCGACCACAGTTTAATCATACAAATGGGTGAACTGTATGATGACAAGCAGGTAAGTGACCCATATACTGATCAGAGCCAATGGTAACTGCATGTCAACGGATGTGACCCGCCATAGCTTATGTTCCAACCGACGAGTTTCCATGTACTGAAGCAATCTGCTTATTTCATCGTATTGTTTTTCATCTGAAAAAAGAAATGTCCAATGAATGTCCAAATAAATAAAAAACCTTTTGCAAAACGAACAATTTGTAATACCCAAAGGTACAGTGCTGGCTACCTAGTAAAATAGTACTGCCATCTTTCCTAATCAAGTAGAATAATAACAAAAATAAATTCAATAAGTCCTAAAGATAGGTTTGCCTGAGAATATAATTGCCTTTTTCATTCAACGTTCGATATAAGTTTAAAAACCCTTACTATGTTACAACATAAACAGACATACTCGTACATAGCAGGCAGAGTGTACACGGCCACAAAAAACATTTGAGGGTCATTCGGAAAATTGTGTATCGCCATAGTGACAGGTTGTCAGCCCATCGCCTGAAATTGCAATACAAACCCTCGAGTCTCTTTTAGTCGCCTCTTACAACTTTCACGGGAAAGAAATGGGATGATGCTATACTAAGCCAACACCGTACGGAAAATATAAATATTTGTTAGATTTGTGTTTATTTACCTTTTTCTTCTAATAATTTAAAATTAATTTCGTAGCATCTGATTGCGAATTCACCATTTCTGTGATGACACAAGGCAAGAATAGCCGAAACACTATGTGGCCGGCTAAGACCGCCTCAGAAAAGTAGTGGAACCATTCATGCTGAAATATAACAAAATCCATGGGTCGGGTTATAGTGAGTGGCTCGGCCGTTGCGGCGCTAAAGCGGCCAGGAAGTTTGTTGCGAATTTACAAGGATTTTTTCGCAACGGATTATACAAAGTTCAAAGTTCTTTTATACGGCGTATCATACATAAATTATCTCAATTCATTTATATAATTCATTGCGCGCATGTCTTTGTACCCTTGCGAGAACGTTTATCCTATGTTTGACAATTAGTGTATATTATATACAATAAATACAAAAATCATATAAGCAAAAACATATAAAATACTATATGATTGATTCCCTACTGATTACAACGGCCGATGTAAATTTATAATCAGCACATTATTTTTATTTGAATGTTATCTTATTCGGAATATTTTGGTTTAAAATTTACCTCATATTTTATAAAGTACAGCATATACCACACCATAACCATTAATTTTGGGACTTCAAACAGTAGTTCCACGGTCAACTGTTGAATTAAACTGAATTGTAGTAAACTTTTAATAGCTAGACCTCACCAATCTAAATTTTCATTACAGTATGATGAAAATGCAAAAAATATATCTTGTATTTATCTTAATACCTAAACAAACCGAAATATACATATATTTAATCATAAAATAAGGGTTCAATCACAATATTAATTTAATTACTTTTACTTACTAGACCATCATACAATGATATTATTTTATCGTAACAATCAGTTAATTCTAGATAATACTTTTTCACGTGTTTGATATTTATTTGCGATTGATTAACCATAAGTTTAAGCTGCTTGACACAACAATAAATATAATAATAAATTAAAGTAAATATAATCGATATTGAGTCTGTGCTCATTTCTGCAGAGTTGTAGAAAATATCAATATGTGGTATTGTTTCCATTATGTTATCACAAGTAAGAAGATTTGCATTCTGTAGGTGTATGAGGTTTATTATGTATTTTATTATAAACATCGATATCATATAAACTAAAGCTAAAATTCCGTAAAGTTCTTTTTGAAGATCAGGTAGTTTTCCAGAGATATTGTCGATGTCTTTTACAAAGTCGTAAAAATTATACTTTGTAAAATTTAATAATAGCACACAAAAAAGGTATTGCAGTACGCTCATAGCTAACCATTTTGGGTCATATCTATCTGGGCATAACATTGGCACAAATAAGATTACCAGTATGGTAAATGAAATCAAAGTTGATATAAATGTCGCGACACTTTGGTAACGTTTCTTTAAGTATTTTATAAATCCGAAATCTATTCCAAAAACTATTTGTAGGAGGAAGAATAATATTTTTAGGGATCTTGTTATTTTTGGCTTGCGTATGGATTGAAACTTATCAGCACTATGTGAAACGGAATTTATGTGAATCATTTTATGATTTATTTGTTGAAACAAAATAGCGCAACTGATGTTAACTAGCAGTTTACTGAATCTTTTTTCATAGTACACCAACAACAAGCCCTGATTATTGAAGTTAAACATGAAAAACATTTTATCACAAACGATTAAACAGTACTCAACATGAATAATTTATTATTTTGCACTAGCGGCCCGCCCAGCAGTTGCGCCTGCTGCTAACCGTTTTCCCGTTGTAATGAGACGTTTTATGTATTTAATATTACAATAATTTTAAAAATCCTTCTTCTGAATTCCTATTTTCATTTATTTAAAAAATAACGCGTAAAATCCGTTGCCTGGTCACGTAAGAGTTTAATAGTGTTATTCATGATAGACAAACATAAACACGGGAAAAGCGACTTCATAATTTTATACTATTGACCATGGAAATTTTACAGCTTCTGTCTCTATGACGCCAGCAAGGGCTGTAAATTATTATTTACCAAAAGTTTTTATTTCATCAACATGCTATCTTAAAAGAAATCCACCTTTACAGACTAAAAGTCGCTTAATTTAATATATATGATAAACACTTTGAAATTCAAACGTCATATTTCCATTGTACTTTTTCTTTTTCGTGTGGGACACCGAGTCGTCCAACGACACGATGTACTTATATTATACTAGATACTTATTCCTATTACATCTACTACTAAACACAACAAAACACACAATTCACTTTTTCCCTCGCGATTTGCAGTACACTCTTAGGGTTAATGGTATCGCAGAACTAGTATAACTTCAGGCCAGGGGTACCCATATCAGTTTCTGGATCGAAAGTTGTGATGTGGTATACGGGTACGCGACCCCGGCTTCCCGAGCTTCTACTGACTTCGTTTTATCTTCCAGTCAGTAGTATCCTACTACCTGTATTTCCTTTCCCTATTTCACCATATCCCATCCCCTCCCATTCCTTTTTCCCTCCTCTATCCTAGAGTTGTATCTCGAGTTGTTAGAATAGTAAAGTAATTTAACTATGCTGTGAAATTACATAAGTAGGTAGCTATAGTATACTGTTAGCTTGAGTGCAGTTAATTTGAATAATTTATAGTTATCGAGCGTTACGCCAATAAACTGTTATTACAGTTTGGCGTGTAATTAGATTAAGAAAAACTGTAACTGTTTTTTTGAATAAACGTTTCTATCTATCTATCTAGATCCAACAACAGCAGTTCCCTCCTGCTGAACTTACACAAAGCCTGTCTCGGCGAGGATGGCAACTCAAAGCAGATAGTGCCATAGAGCTTGGCGGACTCGGCGATTCAGCAAGGCAAGGTGAATGGCCAAGGGCGACGGTAGAGGGCGCGTGCAGTTACTGTCGGCCAGACATATCATCGGAACCCTTCTCCGGTCGTAACGGTTCTCCGTTCCACTGGATCAAGGAGGGGGAAGACGAGTGTGTGCACCTGCGTTTGCGCGTACGTTTGTGCACCAAAATATCTCCTGCGCACCTGACTGCTTCCGAAAAATGGACTCCGAGAATTTAAAGTCCCGTGGCGATGGGCTGAGATAGAGAGGTCCGGTTCGATGCAAACTGGGCTTTGTCTAAAGCCTGCACGCGGGCGGCTCTGGGGGCGTTTCTAAAATGCCCTGGTCGCTTTCAATCTGCTTTGGGGAGACAGATAGGATTCGGCAGCACCTGGAGTGACAAAGCAGCCCTATTTAGGGAGGCACTGCTTTCCCCGCTCAGCCGGGGAACGGACTAGAAAAGGTGTCCCAAAAATTGCTCACCCCGACCCACTAGGATGGTAGCAACCGCGGCTGCCTCCGCATCTGTAAACTCGCGGTCGACGTTACAAATATAATAATAATATTAAAACATTTAACATGATTTTTGGTGCGTGGAACGTGCGGACACTCCTTGATCGCGATGTCAACGCCTGCCCAGAAAGGAAAACTGCTATTGTTTCTCGGGAACTTCTTCGCTATAATGTCGATGTGGCTGCTCTCAGTGAAACGCATCTTGCAGAAGAAGGAGAGCTAGTAGAGCATGGCGGAGGTTATACCTTCTTTTGGAAAGGGCTCGCTGCTTCTGAACCCCGAAGGTCTGGCGTTGGTTTTGCGATCAAGATCCAGCTTGTAAAACAACTACAAGAGTATCCAGTACACATCTCAGACCGCGTTTCCACACTGCGCCTTCACTTGGAGAAAGACAACTACCTAAATATCATCAGTGTCTACGCTCCCACGCTAGACAAGTCTGATGATATTAAGGACAAGTTTTATGACGAATTGACCCAATGTATTGGCAGTATACGCTCAAAAGAGAACATCTTGCTTTTGGGTGACTTCAACGCACGGGTAGGAAGAGACTATGAAGCGTGGCCTAGTGTTCTGGGCAGACATGGAGTGGGCAGCATGAATAGCAACGGACAGCTGCTACTTAGTTTATGTGCTCAATTTCAGCTTGCGATCACGAACACCATGTTCAGGCTTCCCGCAAAGCACAAAAACACATGGATGCACCCAAGGTCCAAACATTGGCACCTAATAGACTATGCCATCGTTAGACAAAGAGACGTTTCCCAAGTCATAGTTACCCGTGTCATGCGTGGTGCGCACTGCTGGACCGATCACCGGCTTGTAATGACAAAACTATGTCTCCGCCTTCGCCGTCCTCGCAGATCTGCTACAAACAAGTCTGTATGTCTAAACCTAGATGGTTTAAAAGCTCGCGAGACCCGAAAGGAGTATGTAGATACGCTGACGTCTAAAATGTCTTCTGCTTTGGCCTCCGAAGCTGACAATGTTGTCGGTAGCTGAGATACCTTATCCTCACATATTTTAAACACCGCTATAGCTACTCTCGGTCGTAAAGTACACGAGAACGAAGACTGGTTCGACGAAAATGATAAAGTTCTGTCAGAAGCATTAGATAAGCATCGGCAACTCCTGCGACAGCAGCGCGGCGAAAAACACCAAGGTGGAAACATATCGGTGGCCAGACAAAGTGATCTGGAACTCCGTAGACTATCCCGGGAGACAAAGGATAAATGGTGGCAGAATAAAGCTCGTCACATGCAGTGGCTCGCGGACACCAACCAGCTGGGGGAATTTTATCGTGAGGTTCGTAATTTAATTGGCTCATCCTCCCTCGCAAAGGTACCTTTGAAGTCTGATAATGGGCAAAACCTTCTTAAAAGCAAAGAGGAAGTGCTTAAAAGATGGGCAGAATACTTCAACACTCTGCTAAATGTGAATCGAGTCGTTGACTTAGACTACGTTCGCTCTATCCCTCAATCCCCTACAGCTACCGAGCTGGATGATCCACTGCTGCGAGAAGAGGTTGTTCTAGCCATCAAACAACAGCAAAATAAGCGCGCGGTCGGCATTGACTCTATACCGGGAGAACTGCTTAAATACGGCGGTAATGAGTTGCACTCAACTATTTGGGAACTCTTTGATCTTATGTGGACGAAAGAACAAGTTCCCCCTAATTTTAAAGTATCACGCATTAGAGCCCTGTATAGGAACAAAGGAGACCGTTCTGATTGCAATTCTTACCGTGGAATTTCGCTATTATCAGTCCCTGGAAAAGTCTTTGCCAGAGTCCTTCTAAACCGCCTCATGAAGTTATCAGAAAAGATTTTACCTGAAACCCAGTTCGGCTTCCGACCAGACCGTGGTACATGTGAGGCGATCTTTTCAGTGCGTCAACTGCAAGAAAAAAGTAGAGAGCAGAGTCGCCAAATGTATCTCTGCTTCGTTGACCTTGAGAAGGCATTTGACAGTGTGCCACGCGAAGCCCTCTGGCTTGTTCTTGAAAAAATTGGATGCACAGAGAAGTTTGTGCGATTATTGCGACTCCTGCATGATGACATGCAGTGTTGTGTTGCCGTTGACAATCAACAATCTGACTTCTTCCCCGTCTCGTGTGGAGTTAAGCAAGGTTGTGTTTTGGCACCTACACTATTTGCGTTGTATTTTGCGGTCGTAGTCCGGGAAGTATTGCAAGCAACTTCAGAAGGTGTACGCATCCGTTTCCGTACTGACGGTAATCTTTTTAATTTGGCCCGTTTCCGGGCTCGCACGAAAGTGTCCTATGCAATCATCGCAGAAATTGCATATGCGGATGACCTATGTTTCATGGCAGAAACCCCAGAAGGCCTGCAGCAGCTTATGACTGTCTTTCACGAATACTGCTGTAAGTTTGGATTAAAAGTTAGTGTCAAAAAGACGGAAACCATGTCCTTAGACATTAATGGTCGCGAAGAACTTTCTATTAAGCTCGGTGAAGACGTGCTAAAGCAGGTTGACAAGTTCCGGTACTTGGGGAGTGCTTTATCATCTAAGTGTGACCTCGATGCAGAAGTCAATAGCAGAATAGGTGCTGCAGCAGCAGCATTCGGCAAGCTTGACTCGAAGGTCTTCTGCTCGCACGACCTGAAACTGGGCACCAAAATTGCTGTTTACATGGCAGTCGTGCTGCCCAACATCTTGTACTCGGCCGAAACGTGGACTGTATACCGTCGCCACATCCGCATGCTAGACCGATTTCACCTCAGATGCCTCCGCAAGATCCTTAAAATCCGATGGTCGGATCACGTGCGGAACACTGAAGTGCTGCGTAGAGCCAATGTAGGTGGTATCGAGGTTTACCTTATGCGGCGACAACTTCGGTGGTGCGGTCATGTGTTGCGGATGGCTGAGGAGCGAGTGGCTAAGCGCATATTCTACTCGGAACTTGAGGAGGGCAAGCGAAACCAAGGCGGCCAACTCCTCAGGTATAAAGATGTGCTTAAGCGGCACATGAAAAAGTGCAACATCAGCCCCTCGAAATGGGAGTGCCAGGCTGCCAAAAGAACTGAGTGGAGATCTATAGTAAAAACCAATATCTCTGATTTCGAAGACAAACGGCGACTAGATCTTGACGCCAAACGCGATGAATTGAAAGCCCGACCACCAGCGGCGATCAATTATAATTATATAGGCTGTGTGCTCACATGCCCGCAATGCGCGAGAACCTTTGCAAAAAAGATTGGCTACATAAGCCACATGCGAGCTCACGAACGCCAACAACGGAAATGAAGCAGTCGCCATGACCGAAATCGGTCGGAGGATATATATAACTTCAGGAAAAAAATACAAATCTGCGTGCAGAAAATACATTAAACTGTCCTTTTTACAATTTTTGGTATTACTTTAGAGTTCAATTAGATACTACAAACTCGATGACGTATTCGCAGATATTTTATTGCGTCTGCGGGTTCTAACATAAAATTATGCTGGCACTTCACCTAGCGTTTTTGAGTTTTTATTTTTCAACAAAAAAGATAAAGAAACAAATAGCATTAAGATAACACCAAAAACGTGTGCGAAGGACATTCTGATATATTGTTTGCATGCTGAAATATGCTAGGAAACTCTAATTAATTATGAGTACCTATACGAACAATCACGCCGACAAATAAAAATAAAATATAAATCTTTAAGGTTGCTTCCATACACGTAAGATAAATCGTTAAGATTGCTTCCATACATATCGTTGGATAGGTTGTTTTGGATTTATGCCATTGGTTTTCAAACTAAATATGAATAACTAAAAAGCATTTTTTTGTGTATGAAGGTAATATAAAGGAACAAATAACAATGAAAACTAAGCTAAACTAGACTAGAAATTAAATAAATTGTACCTAGTGACTAACCTAAATTATTAAGCTAAAAAAGGCCGTCTGGTGCGCCCCCATGAGTCATTGTACCAAGTAAGCTGGCAGGGTTCTCCCTTTGGATGGCCAAGTTTAGTGAGTTGAAACACTATCATCCATATATAAAGCTGAGCTAAGCTAAGCTTTAAGCTTTGAATCTGCTCTTTTGACCTTGTGCGCATTTAACGTTTTGCTCCTTTATCATTTCGCGTTTTATCGTTCTCTTGTACTCTTTCAACATTCTGCTTATTAATATTTTTATGGTATTAATATTTTTCTCTTTTAACATTATACGACTAAAGGAGCGCGCTACAACCCAACCGCTTTGCTCCTCTGAGAGAGAAGCCTGCCAAGCTTGCCTTTACTTCAATAGAAAACTCTCTTAAGTTAGTTCGTGAGTAATTTTTTTATATAAAATAAAAGTAGGTTTATAAATGTAGGTTTATATATAATACTTGTATGCATGTTAAAATATTTTACAGAGTTAGTTATTAATTTATTTTGTTCAATTGATTTCGTATTGCCTATTTTCCCCAAAAGTTTAAATTCTCTCACAAGACATGGGTTGGCTGGAAGAGATCTCTTCTTTAGAGATAACCTAAAAAATTTTATATATCTTTTTCTGTGAATTTTTGTGCAATAAAGAATATTATTATTATAAAATAAAGATAAAAGTCTGTGTATTAATCATACTATGTATGCTTGATTTCAAGTGTTTTACAATTTTAGGGGACAGGCTGAAAACCTGTCACAATAGTGATACACGATTTTAATATAAATAATTTTCAATTATATATTTACGATCGTCAACGCTCTGCTCAAGGAGTTACTAGTTATTATTCTGTGCTCAAGGGATAGACGAGTTTCACATTATGTTGGAAAGCTTGATATGTGCGTTTATGTTTTTAATTTTTATTTATTTACCTATATAAGATGTAAAAAAATTAGCTGAGAATATTTTAAGGGGTGAACCAGTGAAACTAAACAACTTTCCCCAAGGAACGTAGGTCGTAATATGAAAAAATTATTTGACTCCTTATTATTATTATCCCATACTTAGTGTGTTACCCGGCCGGGATAATTTGTATGGGAGGGCCAATATTTTTCATTTTTCGACCTATGTTCCTCGGGGAAAGTTGTTCAGTTTCACGTACTGGTTCACCCCTTAAAATATTCTCAGCAATTTTTTTTACACCATGTATAAACCTTTTTTCAATAAATAATTACAAGGTGATGTTCTAAAGCCCTACACAGGTTTATCTGTAGATGACGAGTTCTCTTATAATAATAAAACTTAATTACCAAATTGCATGATGTGGGTTTACACGACTTACTTGTTTTGTGTAAGTCGTGTAATACTTGTTCGTTTAGTACTAAATTGCATGCTATGAAAAAAACTTAAATCTAATACAAGTATGAGTAATCTTCACTTTCTAATGACATGTTATGTTTTTTGAGACGGTTCTGGTATTTATCATCAAGGTTCTGGTATTAATCATACAAATGCGTGAACTGTATGATGACAATAAGGTAAGTGACCCAAATACTGATCAAGGCGATGATAAGTTGCATGTCGACGGTAATGATCCTCCACAACTTGTGTTCCAGCCGACGGGTCTCCATATATTGCAGCAATCTGCTCAATTGCTCGTGATGTTTTTCATCTGGAAAAAAATTAATACGGGGCCAATCAATATCGTTCTTATATAGTAACTCACGTAGTGATTGGCAGATATGTAGAATTTATTTATTGTACACAAAAACATACGCAGGAACAATTTACAATAAGACAAGATACAACAGGTTTAGTTATTTCTAAAAATAAATATCTTACAGCAAACCTACACAATATAAATAGGTAAAGTATACTTTAGTGTTAACAAAAATTACACGTCATTTGGTTAAATGATATAAAAAAAACATAATATAGAGTGGGTAAGCCAATCTTTTCCGTGGGTTTCGTAACCCCATTTCTTTTCCGTGGGTTTCGTAAGAGGCGACTAAGGTACTCCAGGGTTACATGTGTATTGAAATTTTAGGCGATGGCTAACAACCTGTAACTGTGGCAATACACAATTTTCTGAGTCACCCTCAAAAATTTGGCAGATTTTGCGTAAATGTCCGTTTATTACGGCCGTTAACGCTCTGCCTACCCCGCAAGTGACTAAAGGTGATATATTTATGTATATAATTAAACACTGCGCGGTATAGCTGCCAGTCTGATGGGCATGTTTGGACCGGGCAGTGGTATCACAAAGTAAGTATTGGCGGTGGTGGTATTTTAGATACTTAAGTGACGGAAACTTAAATGTGACTTGTAATTTGACATTACTCTTGTATTTTGACATGTGCATTCATAAATTAATTTATGAATTAATCAATTTTATATGATAAAACCTTGAGCTAGTAGACATTTTTAAAGCTTTATATGCTTGTGCGAAAGGTGCCTTTGTGACAATATTGTTATATTCTTATTTTAAACATTGAATTAGTGTTTCGATAGCGTTCATGAATAGAAAAACAAAATTACCTTCTTCTTCTAATACTTTGTATTGTAAAATTAGTTTTGTTGCATCAGATTGAGAATTTACCATTTCCGTGATGACACAAGGCAGAAATAGCCGGAAAACTATGTGGCCGACTAAAGCTCCTTGAGCAAAGTAGTAAAACCATTCATGCTGGAATAAAAGGAAACCCTTTTCATTTATATAAGTCTTTCTCTATAAGGTATTTTTGCACGTCATGACGTACACTCAGAGACAGTAGTGGAGTAAGCTCTCAGAAAAAAGCTACTTGCGCATCTCCAGCAGCAATACAATACACTCACACACACATATCGACGAAATATTACGGAACTAACTGACTCGTCGTAATATTAAGAGGCCGTACATGAAATTGCGCTGGGCGAAAGTAGGTAATTAGCATTAGAACGCGTCATCGTGCAGCCGAGAGGCGGCGATATGCAGACCCAGCGGCGGCGGACGGCAGCGTATAGTTCGATCAATCAGTTTTGATCCTATTTATAGTTTTTTGTGGCAATTGTATGAAAAAGTTTTAAATTATTGCGTACCTACTAAGAATTTTGGGAATTTGTGGAATGTTATCAAAACTAATTAATTACCGACTACTATTCAGGGGTGTGCCCATGTACCAGCATCTTTTTTTCGCTTAACAGCGCCGAATTTATATTTATTGCCTACTAGCTCTTACCCGCGACTTCGTCCGCGTTGGATAGTTTTTTTTGGCAGAAGTTCTAAAGTAGGTACCTATGTGTATTCATAGTAAGTGTGACAGTGATATTAGAACAGTTGTTATCTCTACTGTTTAGAGATAACTTGCTTGCTTCTGTTGTTAAAGGGACAATTCAAAATTTGCTATCCGGCCTGAGAGACCAATATTTATAAAAATTGAATATAAAAGTCAGTAGATAACAGAGTACTTACTCCAGGGGTGCCGATTTGAGAACACTAAAATGGTCAGCATAAGTAGATAAGAGAGATAAAAAGGTATTTTAAGTTACTGTAATACATTTTTATATACCACATTTTTTGTTTTTCTGTATTTTGCGAAAACAAAGATTTTGTGGGTTTGACACTCGTGAGTCTGCCCTCACGTGTATGCCCGTTCGGGTAGCCGCACCTTGTCGCGCCCTCCCCTCCCGCCCCGCATCGCCGCCAAAGCGCGCGCGCCGCGCCGCGCTGGATCGGCCGGTGCGCGCGGCCGTGGTCATAAGACCGGGCATTATTTATTTAGTTACTGTGTATTTTCAATACATATCCATAACGCATGCGTATGTCAGACGAAAGGAAATCGCAAATTTCTATTTTACTCCCTTACACTTACAAAATACGCCGCATCGGACGTCAAATGTGATCCCCGACTTAACGTGTTATGTGGATGATACTTTTCAGTTCAGAACATGGTAACGTAGCACCTTAGTAGATATGCCTAATTACAATGAAGGTAGTGCATACGATGCAAACGGCGGCGGCACAGCGGTATTTTTCAGTAATGATAAAAAATCCTCGGTAAAAGTAGGCAATGTCCTTTCTCAATTTATTCCCATCAAACTGAACAACTTTTGTTTTGGAACCATTTCTGTATCTCCAATAGTTTAGGTGGGCTCCTGATGGTAGACCTGGTGGTCTACATAAGGTACTCCAGATCCTCAAATGTTCTTGTAAAAAGAAGCGGCCCATCATACTGAACAACTTTTGTTTTAGGACCATGCCTGTATCTCTAATAGTTTAGCTTGGCTCCTGATGGTACACCTGGTGGTCTACATCTATACTCCAGACCCTCGAATGGTGATAATAAATAGCCTATGTCCGTTCTCGGTATGCTAGCAATCTCTGTGCCAAGTTTCATGAAGATCGTTTCAGCGGTTTGGCCGTGAAAGCGTAGCAGACAGACAGACAGACCGAGTTACTTTCGCATTTATAATATTAGTGTGGATAGTGTGGATAGTTAAATCTGTAATGTATCATTATAGTCCGTTAAAATGGCCATTTATTTGCAAAATCCCGAAATTTCAAGTTATTTATACTCTAATAGGAAGTAAAATCTCAATATCTAGTTTAATTAATTTAATTAATCATAAATTAATACCGCACTGAAAAAAATACTTACAGGATCAAAAAGTATCGGTCGCACTATAATTCCGCCTGTGACGCGTGATCTACTGTCCTCTACGCGCGCGATCGACACACATTCGTAATTTTGTATGTGTGCGTGAGCGTGACGCAGCAGGCTACACGTCCTTCTCCCAAGAGCGCGGCGCGCGGTCTGCCGAAACAGCATTTGCGCTCCCGTATATAATTGATAATTCCGGAGAACTTTAAAATATTCGATAAATTTCATAAAATACATATTTGCAATTTTTTTTATAGCCAATGTGTTAGCATGAATCTATTTTTCAATGTGTAAATTGATTTTTTTTAAAACGTGTTGTATTGTACTAGAAATCCGACGCTGTATACGTTTAAAATTTCTTCAAAGTAGGGCCATTTTACTGCAGTTTTTCTTTGAATTTTTGAATTAAATTACTAAAAACTCCTCGGCCAATTTTTAGCACTTTTCAATGTCTTTATTGCTGTATACTTTATAAACCACTCCATATTTTAAAATTCATGTAAACAATAATGATACGAACGTCACGCATCGAAAACAATTAAAACACGTCTCAGGTTATTAACTATTAAACAAACTGAACAATCAAAATCAATAATTTGTCTGGGCCAATTTTTAGATATTGAATTAATCTTCAATAAAACATATCATAAAACATTGTTACTTATTCTGTTTTTTTAAACGAGGTCCTACAGAATTGAAGAAACAAGACAAAATTACTCAAAACTATGTACGGCCTCTTAAGTTCGGAAAAAAATCGCCAGTAATATAAAGTTGGCGAAATAAAGTTTGCATCTAGTAACTAGTAAAAATATTTGATTGGATGGTAATTATTGTTTTCATTTGATGTTGTGTTGTTTATCATGTCTACAACAACAACAACAACAACAACGAAAATAGAATAAAACAATTCTAAACAAAAGTATTTTAGTATTATCCTTAAGTGAAATTAGAACCTGCAAACTCAGTGAAATATGACAGTTAATACCAAAAGTAGCCGTTTTAATGTACTTTTAACCATAAATTTAATTGCAGCGATTATTTCATTGAGTTTGCAGATTCTAATTTTACATAAGGATAAAACTAAAAACTTGGGTAACGGATACTCTGATACTCTGATTGTTCGTATAAAGAGAAAATATATTTTTTGTAAAGTGTCGCCACTGTCGAGGTCTTTGACGGCTACACTCGCTTTAAGGTTTACTTTTTAAAGCATATTCGAGTAGGTACATGTGTATATTTGAGTACAGTTAAAATAATTGTGGATGCAATAATAAACCCTTTGACTTACCCTAATTCCACAAATTAACTATATGTAGACTAACTACCAAAAAAATAATCTAACCGCGGTAGCAAAGATGGAAGAGGCGTCGCCATTTCTTGTTGCGGAAGTCAGGTTCAAATACTGCACACGGTAGAAAAATTTGCAAGTTTTCTAAAATTGTGTACCCAACGCGGAAAGTAATTTATTTCTTTAGAACAAAAAAAAAACAAAATATTATATTTTTTTTAAATACCAGAAGGATACATCAGCCACCAGTTTAGTAATAACAAAATTATTTATTTACTTCAAATTTAAATTGATTATATAATAACATACCTTAAATTTTATGAAGTAGAGCATGTACCATACCATAACCATTAGTCTTGGAACTTCAAATATTAGCTCCACGGTCAACTGTTGGAATAAAAATGCAATTAGAAGACAGTTTTTTACGATATATTGAGTAACAGTAATTTTTTATGAATTACCGGAAGTTGAGTGAAGTTTATTTAAGTATATTTAAGTAAGTGTTTTGTTATTTTCTGGAACAAGGTGCATTGGTAATTTATTTACTACTTACTAAACCATCATACAACGGTACGATTTTATCGTAACAATCAGCCAGATCTAAGTAATACTTTTTTAACTGCCACAGATTTGTTTGCGGTTTTTTGACCATCTGCTTAAACTTTTTAACGCAGCAATATATGTAATAATAAATTAAGATAAATATTATAGATGCTAAGTCTGCACCTATTTCCGCTGTGTTGTAGAAGACAGAAAGGTATGGCATAACCTCTATCGTCCTGTCACAAGTAAAGAGTCGAGATCTTTTAATGTGAAGAACATTAATAACATATTTTAACGCATACATTATAAGGACATAAATTATAGCCAATGCTCCGATAAACTCTTTTTGGAGCTCGGCTATATTACCGGCAAATCTGTCGATGTCAATCACAAAATCATAAAAATCATACTTCGTGAAATGCAGCACAAGCATACATAATATATATTGTGATAAATTCAACGATATCCAAACTGGGTCAAAATCATTTGGACATAACGTTGGTAGTGTTAATAGTATTAGTATGATCATAGAAAATAAAATTGATATACTCTTTGCAAATTGATAATATCGTTTCCTAAAAATTTTGTTAAATCCAAAATCTATTCCAAAAACCACTTGTAGAATTAGAAATAATATTATCAGAGATTTTGTTAATTTTGGTTTTCTTTTTGGAGGAAATTTATAATCATTGTATTGTAACGCGGGATATATGGAAATCATTTTGTTTAAGTTTAAATGAGGTGCGACTGTTGTTAAGTAGCAGCTTACTGAATCAGCTTTAACGTTAAAATTACTGAGCTATGTTTGATTTTTCATTTTTGATTTGAAATTGTTCTTGTTATCAAGTTGGAAACAACTGGAGTTGAATTATTTAGTTTATACGCCTAAAACATTTGATAGCCTTCACAAACCGTCTAGCAACCCTTCTTTATTATTTATATTTATTTATATGTCTGTTCTAATATCTGGACGGACCTTATTTTAATAATCATGACATCTACCACCTCGCTTGTGGTTGCTATACGTAGAGTTCAGTCGTTGAATTTCGGATTGTTCGAACATTTTTCAAAGATTTTTCGCTCAAGTTATCCCATAGAATTAAAAAACTGCTATTATTTTTCCAAATTTACATTACGTTTTGCGTTACGTTATACTGCTGTTTTTAGTACGAAGGATAAAATAAAGCGTATTCCTGTCAGGAAAAGTCTGAATAAGGTAGAATTTATCTATCAGACAATGAACATTTTCATCTATCATAGCCGATCAAACATGCATGACCTGGAATAATTCTTTCCGTAATGTACTGAAAATGCCTGATTTTTGACCGTGATAAGACGTGACACAAAACTAAACTAAAAAATACTGTTGATACAATAATACTGATAAAATCTTTAATAACACGCACTTAGTGTGCGAGATATGAAAAAAATAAAAGCTTATATTTTGAAAAAGAATGCAGACATACTACCAGTAAAGAATTGACGAGATAAGATGAAAAATGAGCTCAAATCAATGTTAAAGTACATAGGTACAGGTATGTACGCTGATGGCTAACAGTAAAAGTCAAATTACAATTCGAGGCACGTACAGCGCACGCGACTCACCACTACCGCAGCACTGATTACGCCATAACACCGCGTTCAGAAACTCACCGACTGATATTCAGTGGTAAAAAAACGTTTTTTTTTTCAATCAGTAGAAATCCAATTGGCATGCACATAACTGAAACGATTAGTAGTCTAACCACTTGTATCACAGTTTCTACTACGCGAAGGGTCATATGCTTAAATGGATTAAGGGATATATGAACGTGTGATACATGCTGCGATAAGACAATTCGTTGCAGACTTTAACACACATGCAAAATCAAAATCAAAATACGCTTCTATGGAAATGGAAGCACACTCAGCATTTACTAGGATTCAGTTTGTGTTATATTGCATTGGGGTAAGGTGGCCGTTTGATAATTTATTTACTTAACCGTTTATTGTACACACAAAATACGAAGAACATTACATATAGAACAATATACAAACAGGTCAGCTTATTTCTAAAAATAAATATCTTACATCAGACCTAGGGTAGAGAGAGTGTGGTTTGTGGGTGTTTTTTCACAGGCAAAAGTATTCTTCAAACAAAGCGTTCTTCACGGCCACACCCAGACTTATAAACAGAAAATAAAATTGCTCATATCTGATACTTGGTATCTGGAGATGGCCCTTTTCTCCATAAGACATTATGTACAAGTAGAATCTAAATTGTCGGTCACGTTGAGGTTTTTTTAAAGTCTTGTGGATTTAATCAAACGAGATGATACTACAAGCCATCACACTAATGAAATGAATCGGTATCCACCAACTGCATTCACTTTGATTGGTTACTCAGCGATCTGTTCGCTGATAGCTTACTTTTCACTCTGTAGGATTAAACGAATACAAATATACCAACCTGTAAATCCCATTGCAGCTAAAGTTAGTCCGGTACTGCTGGCATTATTTGAGGACATCACATACAAAAATTCTTAATTCGCCTATTTGCTGTACGATTGCGTTAAGTGTGTCTGGATAGCATATGTATTACACTTTGTTCAATTTTTGACATATTTTAACCTATGTTCCTGGGGAAAGTCGTTCCTCAGCACCAGGCTGTCTTGAGTTTTTGCAATAAATTTAAAACTAGTTTGAGAAATTCCGCATAAGTCGATAGCCACAGTGAAAACATAAGCTACTGATCGCCCCATACCAAGTTACACACAGGATGATTGCATGTGCAAACACATTAGAACTGCGACCTGACCGCTTGTTCTGCAGATTACGAAGCTGTCTCTCAGCGCCCGCAATTTCATTATTCCGAGCAGTTTCAGGGCAGGCTGGGCTCATAGAGGCTTTAGGAATGTAAACAGAAACAGGCAAGACGCGGATGTAGGTATCTACCTGATATAGAGGTATTTGTAAATATGTAGTTGCTCGGGAAAGGATTTGTCAAAAAGCGTTCCGAAGAACTCTGGTGTCATAATAAGTAGGCAAAATGACCCAACTGTCACTAAAGTACCTATGAATAACTGACTAGGCCAAGTCTCACAAATATTATAAATAAAATAAAAAATATACGTTAATAAAGTACAAGCAACCATATATCTTAGTTTGTTATAGAAGGTCTGCCATTTGTATAAATATTTAACTTACAGAAAAAAATAATGACTTGGTAAGCAATATCTATTTCGTTAGTGAAAAAATAACTAATTTTATCATCAGTATCTATATTCGTGCTTATCTATGGTTGGTACGACTTTAGAACCTTGGTGTCAGAGTTCATGGTTGGTTGATGACGATGATGTCAAACAAGAACAATTAATTAAACCCACAAATATCGATTTAATTTATATAAAAACGATAATAATTTGAATAAGCAGTAAGCCTTGTTGTTACAAGCCCAATAGTAATAACAAATTGATCGAAGGATATACACAACTAGCTTGGTGGCCTTATCAACTGATGTAATAAATAAAAATTCTATTACTGAATTATAATAACTCACATGTATAAGCCACATAGTTATTTCAAAACTATGAAAGTGTTAAATATTGCAGTTGCAAGACCAAGTGTATCAAAAATCAAAACATTTATTTCTCAATATTTAATAGTTTTCTGTTTATTTTTACACGTATTTGTAGGAATGAACTTCGGATTCATGAAATATTTGAACAAAACTTGGCATACCTTGGCAAAGAGTGTCACAGTAATTATGATATTTTTTATGCTGGGAATTATGTGTGTTCCATTGTTTGTTGCCGATAACATTATTGAGTTGTGGTGGCTTTGCATGAATATTATTGAATATATTGCGTATTTGATCATACTTTATTGTGCCCGGTACAATTTTTATGATTTGATAGTTAACCTTTTTCGTATAGATGATAATGTACGAAATCACAAAAAAATAACATTTAATACTTTCATTTTTGCTTACGTTGTTCTATCGTTTGGGTTTCAATACGTTATTGGGATATATTTTTGCAGTAAGTTAGAAAAAGACTTTTGTAGGAAACAATTTGTATCATATCCTGTATACAGTTTATCATATATATCTACCGACGCAATTTCGGTTTTATTTTTACTAATATATTATTTTCTGTATCTCTACGTTAAACATCTAACAGAAATTGCAAGCATATCAGAAATACATTATATAGAAATGCAAACATATTATTTAAAATTGGCAACATGCTACGATAATATTGCACCTTTATTCAATCGACTGGTTGGTACTTTCATATTTCTGCGAAATTCACTACCTACTCAAATTCTACTGCGCTCTATCTTAATAAATGAAATAAATTATTTTAGATAATTGCTGAGGTGATTTTTGAAGCTCCTAAGTTGTTTGGTACATTATATTTGTTTATACTCTATTTAAAAGAGCAGGTTTGTACATTATAAATTATTTTTGTTTAACTCTTAAACCAGCTTTAAGGGTAACTTAAGTTCTACAATATTGTAATCGTATCTACATATTAATACCGTTTATCTAAATAAAAATACATCGGATGAGAATATCAGTTCAGACACGTTGTGTCTAAACTATATAATACTTAGTAGTGTGTAGGTCTTTTGCAGATATTTTTCTTTATTTTTTAATGCTATTAAATTATAAATTAAATTAAATTAATGAAAAATTTCAGGCATCGTGGTCATTTACCCTAGGTGAAGCTGCATTTGTTTTACCTATCCTAGTACATTTTACAGTACCATCAATTTTCGTTAGGATATTTCACTGTGAAATAGATCACCTGTATCTTACTTTACATCTCAAACTTCTAGAGGATAAAGGTAAATATTTTGTTTGATGAAATAAAATGTCATACACGTTTCCTAAACAATATAATTAACTACGATTATAACTATAATATTATGACAACAATTTAATAAATTTTCAGATGAAAACAACATAAAAGAATTACAAAAGCTGTTGCAGTATATGTCTGTACATCGAATGAAGCATGAAGTATGGGGTTTCATACCGTTAGATTTGCGACTACCGCTGTCTATTCTAAGCTGTTGCGTCACTTACCTTATCGTCATCATTCAGTTTACTCATTTGTATGATTAAGTAATGTCAATTTTGAGAAATCAGAGGACGTCAATGACATTCTTATTCACAATTCACACAATTTTTTTCCAGCATAATTCTTGTAAAAAACATTTGTTTTCATAGTACATGGTGATTCGCGGACTTATTATCATAGATATCGATTGTTAGTTACCATCGATATTTTTTGTCGGTATATTTTATCTGATAATTCTACCTAAAGATACGATAACTTTAGAAGCAGCCTTTAAGTATGTACTTCGGGATATTAATTCTTTTATCCTACTTTAAATTTTTGCTTTCACTTTCCGACAAATAGGTTTAGAGGAGGATAGGCGATATTTTAGTCACATCATGTCTTAGAATATGACGCAAAATATGTGTAATTCGTCAAAATTAGGCGACGATGGTGACTAAATTGACTAGAGATTGCGAACTACCTATTGATATTTTAAATGTGACAGGACTTAGATATCTCCTATCCTTTTCTAAACCTATTTTACGTGAAGTGATAGCAGTAATTAAAGGTAAAATTAAGATAATTTATATCCCAAATTGAAAACAATTTACGCAAAAAATCTTTGATGTCTAATTAATTCTGCAACTGAACCTCTACGCAAAGTGTTATTATATAAATTACGACAATTAGTTGATTAGGTATTGGTTATGTATAAGTATCTAGTGTAACATTATTTTAATTTTGTCAAAAATAAAATGTTACTGAATTAAAACCGCATGTTTGAATTACTATCAAAAGTTAACATCACAACATGGTGTTCATCAAAATTTTATAACATTTCATACTATATCTTTAAAAAAAAACATTTATAAAAATTTATGAATATTCAAAAAATACAGCCGCGGAAGTAAGCATTTTCAGTTAGGAAATCAGTATTTTGTGAACTTAAACTGGCGTTAAGTACGACCCACAAGCGACGGGACAGGCACAGCTAGTTCCTAAATTAATATTTATAAAAAATACTCAACTTATTCGATACAAATCGAATAAACAGAAAAATTATTGAGTATTTGTTAAAGATTTCAGTAAGTTTGTGCTAATTAGACACATTTATATTAAATTTGATC
Organism: Tuta absoluta; assembly: GCA_027580185.1. Classification (NCBI taxonomy): domain Eukaryota; kingdom Metazoa; phylum Arthropoda; class Insecta; order Lepidoptera; family Gelechiidae; genus Tuta; species Tuta absoluta. Next base: position 8,380,825 of record JAQAHW010000016.1, on the reverse strand, counting down.
AAACAACACAAATCAACACTCTTTCTATTTATCCAATATACAATAACGCAATCAACGATATTACTCGAGCAATAAGCAATTAACGTAATTGACGTAGAAACTTTTACAGAAAACCAAGCTATTTGATGAATGGAGATAGATAGTCATGAGTGGCTTTAATTTCATTTCAGTCGAATAATGAACAAATTTATGAAAAATGACAACTAAAGTACTTAATAAAGCAAACAACTTTGTAACAAAAAGTTGCGTATCTCATACTTTAGCAGTATTTTTTATGTTTTTGCATCTTTGTTTTGGACTAAATTTTGGATTCATAAAACATATAAATAGAAGCTTTCATATACTTACAAAATGTGTGGCAATGATCAGTTCTGTTACTATTTTCGCAATTATAGTAGCACCTTTAATGGAGTTAAAATCTGTTCGCGATATCTGTTGGTTTGCATCTGGAGGAATACAATATGTTATGTACTTACTTATACTTAATTTAACAAAGTTTAACTTTTATGACTTTTTGGTTGCCCTCAACAAAATCGATAATGATGTTCATGACGTAAAAAAAGGATCAAGCAGTGTTTTTGTGATTATGTATGCGTTTTCATTGTTTATTGTGCAATACATATTTGGTTTACTCCACTGCATTGCTCAGGGCGCGGAATCATGCAGGAAAGAATACTATATACCGTATCCCGTATTCGGTGTATCACTTTTTAGTACCGATGTTTCTGTTGTATTTATATTAATATACTATTTTTTGTATTGCTACGTAAAAAAGCTTACGAAATTTGCAAATGGTTCGCATGCTAATTATCAAGAAATACAAAGGATTTATTTAGATTTGGCAACATGTTACGACAAAATCATCCCTCTTTATAACAGACTGGTAGGTATGATAATTAATTTTGAATTGTACAGATTTGATTTACTAGGTACCAAAGACTTAAATAAATACTTGTTAATGACTGGGTTTTGTTTTTAGGTACTTTATGATGCATTTTTATATTTCAGATAATAGTGGAACTAATGATTGATATACCAAAATTAATGAATATGATTTACTCAATGCTATTTTTTATTAAAATTCAGGTACCCTTTTAAACGCATTACGAAACGTTATCGTTGATCTAATTAAGTTTTCAAATAGTTAAAAAAAATGTGTAAATGAATATTCTATAATTTCAGAAAACGTACATATTTCTTTTGGCTGAATTATTTTATTCGGTGCCAATAGTTTTGCACATTCTAGCAGCATCTGTGACTGTTGAATTGTTGAATTCGGAAATCAAGGACCTATTGCTGGTTTTGAATAAAAATCTCTTAGAAGAGCAAGGTCTGTATCAAAAATAATAAGATTATTTATTTTGAATTTCATCTTTTGAGAGTGTGTGAAACGGAACGCAATTCGCGTCAGTTTTAGTCCCGCGAAAATTTTCTCTAATCTTAATTAATTCCAGCTAAAAACTAGTGAAAGTGTTAAAATACCATCCTACTAAGCTTACTTACAAGTGACAATAAAAAAATTAGTGAAATAGTGCAATTTCGGAACAAATCAGTGCTACAAAATCTCAATCGATACATAGGTAATCTAAAAAAAAAAATACTTTCATCCGCATAAAAACTTCAATAAACAGCAATGTTCTATAAAACTAAAGCAGACATTGGATAAAATAATGAATTCCGACACAAAAAAGAAAATCCAACCGCTGAATTGGCAGTAAATACGACAAAATAGAGATCCCTTAACGGGATAGGTCCGCTTTTGTGCCATTTCTTGTTTTTTATTTAATTTGTGGTTTCTGTATTAGTTTTAACAATGCAAAATGAGATTTTACGTACATACATACAAAACAGCTTGTGCACACCATCTTTCATGAAGGTCTTTTTTCTCCTCAGACCCTAAAAATGGGCTACAGCTTACGGGCAATGGATCCAATAATACCAAAGAACCGGCAGCAAACCTAGTAGATCACAACACTGAACCAAAATCGCAAAATAAAACAATGAATTTTAGCAGCTCTGTACATGGCAAAGAGTACCTGACCCCAGAAAAAAAGAATTCTCTCACCGGAACAAATCTATAACAACAACAAACTTGCGAAAACCTGCCAAACAAGACAGCTAACATATGATAGCAATAGAAATACTTGTACCTTACCGGACTCACCGGAGGATGTGAATAAGAATAGTTTTTCACCGCTAGAAGTTGAAAAAGTAGAAGATGAAGATCTTTTGCAAAAGAATTGGGACAGGTGGAGACTACTTATACTCAAAGCTGCTAAACTCAAAAAACCTCCTACCCCTCCACCAATACATCTGTATGGGGTGAACGACTTGAATTAACTAACCAAATGTATTGAAGAAGCAATCGGAAAGGAAGACTACACGTACAAAAGAGTGTCTAAGAACCAATTGATTATCTCATCAAAAACCACAAAAATTTATTATTTTAAAGAAAAAGTGCTCATTGGTCACACATTCACAAGAAAAAAAGAACGGTGTCACAAAATAGTGATTCAAAACCTGCACTACAGCACTCGAGAAAAAAACCATCGCAGAGACAGCATCTACTGGAAACCAAGTTAGAAGGGAGATAGTTAATGCTCTCAAACGAGGGAGTAAGGAGCTTTATAATGTCTTCTGCGTTAATATTGAACCGCATGAAAATAATAGGCATAATGTAAATAAATAAATATTGATGAATGGCTACTTCAATGGAGGATTTAATGAAGTGCGACTAAATAAGTACAAATAACATTCACTTTGCGCAGAGGAGACTGCCCACCAGTTACCATGGAAGGTCAGCCATTTCCAATTGAAAAGAACAAAAAAACATGCACAGTGCCAAAACCTAAATTGGCTCATGGGAATACAACACTGGGGTTCCGCCAGTAACTCTAATTTGGAGTTCCTACAAAGGTTCCAAAATAAAGTGCTCAGAGATATATCAGGTGCAACATGGTACACGAGGAACACTGAGATCCATGAAGATCTTGAATTGAAATGCCTACTGTTAAAGAGAGAGTAAAGAAATAAAATGTGCGATACAAAAAAAGACTTAAGGAACACACTAACAAACTAGTAAGAGATCTGCTGCAACTTGATCAGCATTCTTGAGCAACATTCACCGCTTAAAAGATGGCACACCCTGTCACTTGACGAAGGAACCGAATTATAGAAATAAAAATACAAATCCTTGGAGATGGCATTCGCTGGAGTGCCAGCCAATAACAAAAAAAACGGAACCTAGTATCCATAACCATACTATCTAGTGAAGACTTGAAATTATATGAGGACAGTTGCATGATGCGCTTTTATGCAGCCACTTAAATCGAAGTCAAGTTGCACTAAACTTACAAACACACACTTGCCGTGTCATGCCGGCTTAGAATAGCATCACCCAATTTATTTCCCGTAGGTGTCGTGTGTGGTTACTAACGATTCGAGGGTTACATATGTATTGCTATTTTAGGTGATGTTAAATTTTAAGTTAAATTCAAGTTAGTTTAGTCAGTTAAAAGACCCTCAAATAATGTCTGTCATATTTGTTGTACCGCAAATGTCCGTTGTTTACGGCTGTTTATGCTCGGCGTACCCCGCTCGTGATATTGGCGTGTTAAATGTAAGTAAGTATGTATGTATGTAAGTTGCACTAAAGTGCAGCATCAATAACAACCTCCAACAAAAATGGCATCTATCGGAATACCTATAAATAATTGTTTTTTACTTCTGTTACAGATGAGGAGAGAAGCCTAAAAATTCAACACCTTTTGCAATACATGGGCGCCCACCGAATGGAGCATAAAGTATGGTACTTCATTCCTATCAATTTACGGCTGCCATTATCAATTGTTAGTATTTGCGTCACTTATCTTATCGTCATCATTCAGTTTACTCATTTGTACGACTAGCTTTTATAATTTATGAATATTAAGTACGCAATAAAATTAAGTTGTGTTACGCAAACAGTTTTCTATTGTTTCCTATAATAAATACAGTAAGTAGGTATATAGTAGAACTTCAAATTTAGATAATTATACGTACATGGGATTACTGAAAAGATAAATTGAATCCTAGTACCTACTTATCCGTTCTAGTCCGTACTAATATTAAAAATCGGAGAGTTTGTGTGAGTGTGTACGTATGTTTGTTTGTTACATCTTCACGCTCGGCTTGACCGATTTGGATGAAATTTGAAACACATACATTGGTAGAGTATAACCTGGAATAACAAATAGGCCTTTTTACCGCAGGAAAATAATTATTACCACGGGAAAATTAGTAGCAACGGGTGAGACCGCTGGGCGGAAATCTACTACATTTATATATTACTAGCTTTTACCCGCGACTTCGTCCGCGTTAGATAGTTTTTTTAGGCACAGGTTCTAAAGTAGATATGTAGAGGTATATTGATAGTAAATATGACAGTGATATTCTTATCTCCACTGTTTAAAGATGACTTGCTTGCTTCTGTTGTTAAAGAGACAAATCAAAATTTGCTATCCGGTGCACTGCCCTGAGAGATCAATATTTATAAGCATTGAATACAAAAGTCAGAAGATAACAAAAAAATCCTCAGTAAAAAGTTGCCAATGTCCTTTCTCAACTTATTCCCATTATACTAAACAACTTTTGTTTTGGAACCATTTCTGTATCTCTAATAGTTTAGGTGGGCTCCTAATGGTACACCTGGTGGTCTACATTAGGTACTCCAGATCCTCAATGTCCTTGTGAAAAGAAGCGGCCCATCATACTAAACTACTTTTGTTCTAGAACCATGCCTGTATCTCTAATAGTTTAGCTGAGCTCCTGAAGGTACACCTGGTGGTATACATAATGTACTCCAGATGCTCTATGTCCTTGTGAAAAGAAGCAGCGTATCATACTGAACAACTTTTGTTTTGGAACCATGCCTGTATCTCTAATAGTTTAGCTGAGCTCCTGATGGTACACCTGGCGGTCTACATAATGTACTCCAGATCCTCTATGTCCTTGTTAAAAGAAGCAGCCCATCATACTGAACAACTTTTGTTTTGGAACCATTTCTGTATCTCTAATAGTTTAGGTGGGCTCCTGATGGTACACCTGATGGTCTACATAAGGTACTCCAGATCTTCAATGTCCTTGTGAAAAGAAGCGGCCCATCATACTGAACAACTTTTGTTTAAGAACCATGCCTGTATCTCTAATAGTTTAGCTGGGCTCCTGATGGTACACCTGGTGGTCTACATAAGGTACTCCAGATCCTCATTGTCCTTGTGAAAAGAAGCAGCCCATCATACTGAACAACTTTTGTTTTAGAAACATGCCTGTATCTCTAACAGTTTAGCTGGGCTCCTGATGGTACACCTGGTGGTCTACATAAGGTACTCCAGATCCTCAATGTACTTGTGAAAAGAAGCGGCCCATCATACTGAACAACTTTTGTTTTGGAACCATTTCTGTATCTGTAATAGTTTAGGTGGGCTCCTAATGGTACACCTGGTGGTCTATCTGTACTCCAGACCCTCGAATGGTGATAAAAAGTAGCCTATGTCCGTTCTCGGTATGCTAGCAATCTTTGTGCCAAGTTTCATGAAGATCAGTTCGGCGGTTTGGCCGTGAAAGCGTAGCAGACAGACAGACAGACAGACAGACAAACAGAGTTACTTTCGCATTTATAACATTAGTGTGGATAGTGTGGATGACATTATACTAACTTTGAGAATTTACGTATGATATACAAGTACATACTCATAATATAATAATCATAATCGAGAATTTGAAAGATTAGTACCTATCCAAACGGCAAGTTTTAAATTTCATCAATACTTATTATAATATCCAAATCTACACTTATAATATAATATATAATATATAATCTACACTATATAATATTATAAAGAGGAAAGATTTGATTGTTTGTTTGTTTGTTTGTTTGTTTGTTTGTTTGTTTGTTTGTTTGTTTGTTTGTTTGTTTGCATCGAATAGGCTCCGAAACTACTGGCACGATTTTAAAAATTCTTTCACCATTAGAATCCTACATTATTCCTGATGAACATAGGCTATATTTTATACGAGAAAAAATTAGGGATCCGCTCGAAAATTTCGATAATGTAACCCAACGTGTGAAAAATGTACCAAAAAAATATCTTATATCGCGTACGCTGTGGAAATTATTGACAATAGAGCAAAGTGATGTACTACAGTTTTATAGAGGACATCAATATCTATAATAATGTCCGCGATACCATATGTCTAACTATTACAGTTATGCCACAATAACTACTTTTTCATTTAAAAATGTACCAACTACGCCACATCGTACCAGTGTAATGATTACATTTAATCATTACTGTATTAAAGGGTGTCAGGGATAGCCCTCAGAATACTAATAGGGTACATGCAGACCATGAAACTGAACAACTTTCCCCTAGGAACATATTTCAGGAAACGTAAAAAAACTGACTTCCAATAGTGAATGCAGTCAGCTGATTGTGATTTTGTATGGAAGGTCAGTTTTTTGGCGTTTTCTGACATATGTTTCTAGGGGAAAGTTGTCCAGTTTTATGTTTCATTTATCAGTATTCGAAGGACTGTCCCTTACCTACTCGGTTTAAAAAGACGACAAAAACATTAAATAATGCATTAAAAACATCTACATACATAAATCACGCCTATATCCCTCACGGGGTAGGCAGAGCGTTAACGTCCGTTCAACGGATATTAACACCACGTCTGACAAAAGCTTGAGGGTCAATCAGATAACTGTGTATCACTATAGTGACAGGTTGTCAGCCCATCGCCTTAAATTGCAATACACATCCCTCGAGTCCCTTAGTCGGCTCTTACGACACCCCATGGGTAAGAAATGGGGTAATGCTATTCTAAGCCGGCATCACACGGTAAAAAAATCTACTCTAAAATAATACATACATACACATATCACGCCTATTATCCCTTACGGAGTAGGCAGAGCGTAAACGGCGCAAAAACGGACATTTACGCCACGTCTGACATATGTTTGAGGGTCATTCGGAAAATTGTGTATCGCCATAGTGACAGGTTGTCAGCCCATCGCCTAAAAGTTCAATACACGCCCTCAAGTCCCTTAGTCGCCTCCTACGACTCCCACGGGAAAGAAATCGGGTGATTCTATTCTAAGCCAGCATCACACTAAAATAATAATTATAATAATCTACACTAATATTAGAAACAGGATTTTATTTATTGTTTGTTTGAATTGAATAGGCTCCGAAACTACTGGACCGATTTTAAAAAATCTGTTACGGTACCGTTAATTGAAATTGAAATTCTTAATTCAATGTAGGATAGTATTATCACTTATTGACGTCATGAACCGTCATTCTAGAAAAAGAAATTTGTGTTACACAATTTTCTTTTTTTTTATTACAATTTTGTTATGACCTAATAGAAAACCGGCTCGGGCGGGATAAAAAGAATAAAAATATAGGCACTGCCATGGGACTGGCCAGGTTAATCACAGGCATGTAACTTTACGCCACCACCATCTGCAAATGATATTTGTTTCAAATTGAAGTCAAGATTTTTAGAATCCTACATTATCCCTGATGAACATAGGCTATATTAAACTGTCTTATTCCCGGGGGGAAACTGTTAGCGGCGGGTGAAACCGCTGGGCGGGCTGCTAGTCATAGAATAAAATAATATTATCTATAAGTTCAGCGCTAGAAAATCGATAGTTACATCTGTTAATAAAATTGATGAATAAAAAGTATTTTTTATTTGTTTAGCTGTCATAAAATAAATATTTTCATTCACTTCACTTGTCTAATTTACTAATGTGTGGTAGGTAAGTATTTACTAGTAAAATATTAATTTTTCGGTAGTACAAAGAAGGCATTAAATATCACTCATTCTTATTAAGCCCAGCATTTTGAAAATAAAAATGGCTAAAGCCCTTGCAGTTAAAGAAAAATATGAAAATCTGAATTTGAAACAAAAAAAAGTTGACTTGCCCAAGTCATTAATAATATTCTTTATTGCCAATCTATTTTGTTTGAATTACGACTACGGTTTTATGAAATTTGTAAAACCACGATTTAAATTAGTCGCAATAACGATAAGTTGGTCTATATCTACTTTTATAATAGTAACATTAACAATATGTTCAATTGTAAACGAATTCAATGGTATTTGGTACTATCTTTTACATTTAACACAGTATGTTTGCCAACTTTGCGTTTTGAAGTATTACTGTAGTAAATATACTGTATGCCATTTTATAATAGACATGCATGTCATACATAAAAGTATTCCAATTAAAAATAAGTATTTAATTGGAATATATGCTTTTATATACTCATCTGTTCCTTTTACATTGAAACTGTGTATATTTTATATTGTTTGTGATTATGCAGACGGTTGTATACCTAATACGTTAAATATAATTTCAATATTTTCATGTTTCGGACTTGACATTATAACAGTAGCTCAGATTACAATAACATTTTACGTATACCGTTCCGTGAAATTTGTACATCAAATACTTAATCAAAGAGACATTAATGCTATTACGACATTATACAAATATATTGCTGACTGTGAAACGAAAATAAAACCTTTGTTGTCAAGAATTGTAAGTACTTTTTTATTTACCTACTAGATATATAGCTAAGTTTTCTCTAAAGTATTACATATTATTATTTTCTACACTAATGTGTATGCAATTAATAAAGTGTAGGTATAAAACTTTTCTCTATTGTTTGAGAAAAACGTAATTTTATTTTAAATGTTTTCAAACTTCTTCTCTCTTCTCTTTAGCTTTGTTGTCTCTGTTTCTGTTGTGTTCTCTTTTTGATATTTTTGCTTTCTTAATATTCTTAGTATTATAGAGTTTTCCTAGATTGTTTGCTCTATTTCATTTTTAAATATCGAAAGAAATATATCATAATACGTACATCAATTAAATAACTAATTGATTTCAGATGATCGTAGAAATCTTCTGCATTGTACCAAAACTAATAGGAGCTTTAGTGTTAATAGTTTGGTATGCTAAAGGCAAAACAACTGTTGATGGTTTATCGGTACGTATACAAAAAATATTTTCATATTAACATACCTGCAAAAAAAAAACATAATCCTACAGAGAGGGCAGAGCAAAACAGCCATATTAAATAGTCATTAATTATCACCATGTCTGTCGTTAGATTTGATTAAAATAGTGTTTAAAAATTTAAATAAAAGGCTAAATCCAAAGTAATTTTTTCGCCCTGCCATCTGTATGCAGATGACTTACTTTATAGACATTTTTCCTAGGAGGGCATAGGTGAGGCAGTGAATGGTGATATGATAACCCAGATCTGGCTGCTGTTCAAGGTAGGCTGAAATGTTTTGGCTTTCTAGTTAACCCTTCTAAATCACAGGGCATGATTGTAGGCAGTAGTAGGCTGAGTAGCAGGATTGATCTTGCAGATCTCCCTAAGGTATACTATAATGACGCTTACAAAATCTAGCTATTTGGTTCATCTTCTGTCTCCGCAAATACTATAACGTCTCAGAGTTTCGCAATCAGTTAAATATCTCCCAATCCACCTTCGTCGTGATGTGCACATCCTATTTTTCTTACACTTACAACATTCTGAAAGTCCCATCCTCTCCTGAATATCTTCGTTCCCGTTTCCTCCTATTATCCCCTGACTCCCGATCTAGGGTGCTTGCATCACCAAGATGCTTGAATGTCCTAGACCAAACACTAAATTCCTTTTAAACTCTTTCTCTGTCCGTGCCACATAGATGTGGAATAAGCTATTCTACCTCCCGGGGCACGTGTTGCCGGCTAGGGTTCCACCATTATGTTGTTGCTATACCTTTATGTACACAAGCACGAATTGGTTTGCTTCATTATGCGAGAAGCTAAGGACACAGAATAATAACTAGTAACTTAAGGAGTGGAATTGCCTTGCCGGCGGATCTGTTTCCGGAATATTATAACTTAGGCCTTTTCAAGGCAAGAGTGAATAGGCATTATCTAGGCAAGCATGTACCGTCATGGTCTGCATCGACACCTACCATCAGGTGAGATAGCAGACAAATGCAATATTTTAGAAAAAATAAAAAACTTCCCAGATTAATTTAGGAGAGTCCTTCTATTGATTCTTTCAAGACAAAATTTGAAAGAGCACTTATATCACAATTGTAATATACATAAGTGATTTATATAAGTAGTATACATACACACACACATATCACGCCTATAATCCCTTGCGGGGTAGGCAGAGCGTAAGTGACTGCAAAAAACGGACGTTTACGCCACGTCTGACAAATATTTGAGGAGCATTCGGAAAATTGTGTTTCGCCATAGTGACAGGTTGTCAGCCCATCGCCTAAAATTGAAATACGCACCCTCGAGTCCCTAAAATGTCTACTTAAAATTCCTTTCGGTTTGTTACATCTTAAAAGTATATAATTTGTATAACTGTATCTGTTTCGCTTTGCTTTTTTATTATTTTTCAGGGTGAAGACGCTGTCGCTGTTAAAATATTTAATTTGGCAATTCATCTAATTCATGCATTGGGACAAATGTTGGTGCCATCTGTCTTGGTTGAAATGACCAAGTCAAAAGTAAACTTGATTAAACAGCAGCTCTATCTCCGACTGATTCAGGAAAAAGGTAAAATAATAAGTCTTCTTTTGATATACACTCCAATGAAATAAATTAAGGTCACTCAAAGAATTCTAAAATCTCGGTAGCTGAATGAAATGAATGGTGTTTAATAGACAATTAAATATTCCTTAAATTAAGACTTTAAAAAGTTGTGTTAAATTATTTCATAAAGGTATAATATTTTAAACAGGGAAACTTTTGGATATAGAATTTGTCATTGAAGCTGCAATCATACCATTTACAATTGCAGATTGCACCAGAATACTTACAATACTGGAAACTAGCTGGAATTAGGACGATACAGCCATGGTTGTAGTAGGTTGTCAACAGTACAAAAAGATCTCGGATGTTATGAGGACACTGGCTCGAATCTACGCAGACCAGAAACAGGCGGAACTAGGTGTACCTTAGCAACAAAATGACAATTTTTGGGTTAACACCATGCTTCTTAACCGTTCTCTCGGAGGGATTGAATTCACAAATGGTTTCAACGCCCCTGAACAACAAACTTAGCTTAGGTCCATGAATAATAATACAATGACTTGTTAAGGCAAAATTAAAACCACTTACAATTTCAAACAGCCCTAAACACCGTGGTCAACGATTGCAAGAAAAAGATATTCACAGAACCTTTTCAGTTAATAATAATAATAATAAAATTCTTGATTGCATATTAAAAACAAAGAATATCTTAAACATAGAAAAATATACCTACATAGTATAACCAGGCAGCATCTTTGCTATAGTAGCAAGACCTACCAGACAAACTTTAGGTCTATCATAGAAAAGTGCGTTATGGTAAGCGGGATGGTGCATATTGTATAAACATACTTACATATACTAATTATAATATTGTAAACACTAATACTTAAATAACTTAATAAATATAAACTAATACATATCAACTAACTATGGCAGATAGGATAGATTGATTATATATTCTGCAAAAAAAAGAAATAAAAGAAACAGAAACAGATAGCAGTTTAATTTATAAAAGAGAGTGAGTGACAAGACAGATATTGAATATTGGTCAAGAGTTATGGTCTTCATAAAATAAAAAATTTTACTCTACAAACACGACGGAAGACTTACAGTGTATGTACATAAATTTCCATCCGTCCGACTACATAGCTCTTGACAAACCTTCAATACCACAATTCAAAAGGTTCTTGGAATATCTTGGTTCTTGCTCTTGCATTACGATGTTCATGGTATTTTTATGAGTGTTTAAAGGTGGCACTTATGCACTTAGATTACTTCTTCTTATGCACTTAGATTACTTCTTTTAAGAGCTGAAACTGCTTTGTTGGTTCAAATCCTGTAAAAAGCAAGTATGAAGCATGATGACCAAGTTACGTTTTTTTTGCTATGTTACATCTTGTTCTGCTTTTTTCTGGTTAGCGTGGGGTAGACCCAGTTCTCTCGTAACGTCCGAGAGCTTTTTGAAATGTTGACAGCGACACACTGACAGCCGCAGCAGTATCATCCTGATCCCAGCTGGCTTCTAGCATCATGAGTATATTGATGCATTATAGATAAAAGTGTAATTTTTAAAGCAATAAGAAAGCATTAAGAAATATAGAACACTATGAACATTGTGTCTTCACTTGAATAACAGACTAGTTATAAAAGCGAAATCGAATGCAGTAATATCGTATCACTCATTTGTCGTCTTCATTATTTTTTTCAACATAACACTTTCATTTAAAACCATCTCTGAAATTCTTCTCTTTTTCAAATATAATTCCTACAGTAAAGTTCGAGCACAGAAAATAGATAATTAATCATCATTAATGAGAGGTAATGGTTAATGGTTATTGGTGATAATGATAACAATCTGTGATTTTACCTTAAATTTGCGCGGTCACTTTCCGTCAAATAGGTTTAGAAAAGGATAGGAGATATCTAAGTCCCGTCATGTCTTATAATTTGACGCAAAATGCGCTATATCTGTCAAAATAAGACGACAATTAAAACAATGGCAAATAAATTTAATTGAAATGGTGAAGAACCCATTGTCATTTTTAAACATGCTAGGACTTGGATATTTCCTATCCTTTTTTTAGGCATATTTGTCAGAAAATTACAGCACTAATTTGAGATAAGGAGAATTGTTTCCCCGAATCAAGGCCAGACTACAAGAGTCGGTTTTAAAGTAATCTTATTTTTGTGGACTGAATATATTTTATTCAAATTAACATTAAATATAGTCTAAGCAATGAAAACCAACGATAAATTGAATAAATTTTTTTCGTCGTCACTAGTAATGGTGAAAGTCGCAGATTTAATCTCTGTCCGTAGAAAATTTTCAAAAATTATTGATTTAACACGGGAAGTGTCTTAAAAATTGGTATTTAATATAATTAATAATTGCTACATAGGAAATGTTTAAAAATAATAAAATTATTATTATTGACCAGCCATCTTGCTGCCTGGTTGGCTGGTCACCCCTGGATTAACGTCAAGCATGCAGAGTTTCCCGAAATGTATTGCGTCAACAATTGCTACATATTTACTTCATCTATATACTTATTTAGTTCTCATTTAAAACAAATGTTAAATAAAAGATGTGGTAATTATTTAAATTGTTCCAAGGAAAAGTAACTGACAAAATAAAAAAGGCAAATACTTAGTTATGTACTTAGGTGTCGGTTTAATCGTTTAGGCTCTAGTTATCATTTCAGCAATGCGATTCTTGCATTCAAAATATATATCTCCTTTAATAAATCAATAAGTATCATTAATACAATTATTCTAAGTCATTGTTGGTACAGATATAATAATGGAATCACAGTCTTTGCTTATTTAATGCTATTCTGTCTTATAAATAGTTTGATGTTATAAGAAGGAAAACGTACCTACATAATGGACATTTAACATAACATGCTATTTGCCAATTTGAAACGCCTGAGTAAAGACTCATTGCAAGTATTTGCGTATAATATTAATATTACTTCACCAGACACTTACACTTGGGATAATTTAAATAATTGCTATATTCTCTATTTAACATATGATTGAAGTTATAACTAAATAAGATTTAAAACATTTCGGGAACTCAGATGACAAACGTCAAGACGGCTGGACAAATAGAACATTTTATTTCTAAATACATATCCCATGTAGAAATTATTTGTGATATGTAGCAAAAATAAGCAAATTATGAAGCAATTTACGAATCAACTCTCATAGACCATTGCCACAGACAACCAGACATTCCGACGAGCCTCCTAGTGCTATCATTTTTGACAAGCCATGTTTCGCACCATTTTCGCACCCATATAGAAGAACCGACTTCACGTTAGAGTTAAAGATCACTGTACTTATTACAAAAATTTGCCTTTTAAAGCTTTCTAATGGTAAAAGAATCATTGACATCTGTCTAGTAGTTTCGGAGTTTATCGATAATATAAAAACAAAAAAAAACTTTCCTTTTTTTAAAGGAGATTCTCATCAAAACACACTCACACTTTGAAGCATATTTTGTATTAAGTAGAGGCACAGAATAATAACTAGTAACTGTAGAGGTACAATAAAGTAGTATAAAACCCAACTTTCTAATGTTGTGTTTTTTCCAGATCCTCAGCTTAAGAGTGACATGGTTGTCCTGGAAAACTATATAGAATCGCGCCAACTGTTTAGTAAACTGTGGAATGTCTTACCTTTCGACATACTCCTGCCTGTTTTGCTGATGAATGCCGTTACAACATATTTTATCGTGATTTTACAGTGTTCTCATTTACTTTGAAGCAAATAACTAAAAAATATTTGCAACAGTTTTAATAATAATTAATTTTAAATTGGTGTGTCTAAAGTATAACAGATATTTAAACTGTAATAAGTTCAGATAGGATAAGCAATGTGTGTCGAAACAATTAAATACAACTGCTTACAATAAATTGCAAAGATTTTGAGTCTTGGTGGTTTTTATTCTGTTTGTTCTTACCAAATTGCTTTCCTTTTGTTGTAAATATAAACGTTTTGTATTTCTATTTGTTTATCTTCGCATTCAATTATTTTTAGAAAACTTACAAAATTCATATTCATTTGCTATCAGTACTCAATTCAGCCTGCGGTAGTAAATTTTGCAAGTTTTCTAAAAATTAATCGCCTAATCGCCTCTTCCATCTGGACTACCGCGGCTCAATTAAATCGTAATTTCGCAGGTGTATCTTAACGCCAATAACGAATAGCATTGTTCCATGTACAAGGATAGTTTTGCAGCCAATTTATTAACGTTATTGGTTACACATGCATAATTTCGCAAGCAACAATTAAGTCGCGGTAGCCCAGATGGAAGGGGCATTGCAATTACCTACTGATAGCAAAAGTCGCAGGTTCAAATCCTGCCTGAGGTAGATAATTATGCAAGTTTTCTAAAAAAAAATACCTGCAAAGCACCAAAAAAGTCATACGGGTCACCCCTCGCGCGACTTTTTTCTCTAAAGTATATTTTTAATATTTGGTATTTTTTTTGTTTGTTATTATTACATTTTATTTCTTAGGAACAGATACCAAATAGTTAATTTTTCATTTTGGTATCTTCTGAGTTTCCTAGCACTTACCTAATCATGCCCCTCGGAAATTAATCTTAGGTCGGAGGGGCAAACTTTATCGACATTCAGAAGTTTCCTGATTTTACATTGTTTGGGGTGAAAGGGTGGAATCTAGGGGAAATAAAAAACAATCTTAAATAGACCAAAAGAAATTGTTTCTGCCAAGATCTTAAAGTTTTTTACGTAAGCATTCAACTACAAAAAAATACCCAATACTGGCTCTTCCAGTTTTCACTTTAAAATGTCTTCAATATAGAAATTTCATAAGAAATCAAAATGTTATACTTTTTGATTAACGCGATGCGTTTTGTTAACCCGGGTTACTGTATCTTCCTTTTCAATGAGGTCTTCGTCTATTAGAAGGTCAAAATCGCCGAGAGCCTGGGGTGAAGGAATTTTGTTCCATCTTGCATCCGGTACTCCGTCTGGAGGGACCACTACGGAGATTATATTGTCGATCAGTTTATGTTTCAATATTCTATCGTTTGATGTAGTAGAGGCCAAAGAAGGTGAAGCATTAACTTCCACTAACCACGGCTTCAAGTGGTTATCAATTAATAAGTCGTATCCATATAACTCAAAACAGTGCCGATCATTCGCCATGACCGGAGCTACAGCCTTTAATGAATGAACGATCAGCCACTGCATTTCAGCAAACAATTTGTTGGTCACGGATCGTCCTCTTGTGCCTTCTAAATAAAATCGAAAATTTTGTATGCTCATTTTTCCTCCATGTAGACTATTGTAGTCTTCCCCGTGGCGCTGCACACTAACATTAGTCAAGTGAACGTACATGTTGTCCAGTTCCGTCACACTAGTATCATACTTCACGGTGCAAAATCTACAGAAACCGTGTTGGAAAAGATAAGCTTTCAGCGGGCGGAATGACGTTACTAACACGTACAGACGCAGATCAAACTTCTTACCGCCAATAAGCAGCGGGTTGTCGATGTAACGAGATATCACGTAAACTTCTTTGCTAGTGAGTTGCGAGGGAAGTAGGTGTTTGGCTTCGCGAGACCACTTCTTTAGTTTTGATAGTTTGTTGATGAGGAAAATTCCGGCTCCTTGTGATTTGCCGCAAGGTTTCATTATCCACGTACATTGAGGAGACTTTCTGTACTCCTCTACAAACATGTTATAGTCTGCAGGTAATACGTAAGTGATGGGAATAAAATCTAAATATACGTAACGATAACTAACATACCCACTTGGTAAACCAATTTCAGTTTTCTCTGCTAAAGGGCTCATTTCTCTTTCGAGTTCTTTCCTGTAGCGCTTGATGTTCTTTACGAGCAAGTCTTTGCGGGAGAGTTCAAAATGGTTTGGGTAGTGATTTATCAGTTGGTTGTCGTTCATTCTGTAACCACTTTCGAAGCTGAAGACGTTTCTGCAGCTTTGTGTGTTAGCCCAGTAGAGGTTCCAGTCGTCGTCGGTTCCAACTTGCACCCAGCCTCGTCGCAACAGGCTGCTGGTGATCACAGACTTGTCCACATCGGTGCAAAACGTTACTTTTCCCCTCTCTCCAAACCCTTGTTTGTGCGTTTTCTTGTTTTCTTGCGCCATTAGGTAATACAAAAGAAATTTTCATGCGTTTTATTGTATTGATATAAATTATATATATAAAAAAAAACCCGTAGCAATGAAAAAAATACTTATTTGTTTACACTGTCAAATTTTCGAAAACTTATTAGATTGACTACTGACGTCTATTTTATACAAGTAGAATTGTCAGAAAATTTGTTTGTCATCAGTAAGTGTTTTTTAAAGGTTCAAATATGAACAAAAAAAAATACAGGATGGCCCGTATAGTTTCCGAGTTAATCAACTTTATAAGTTGTCTGGGAGAATTTAGACTAACATTTTTCCTTCTTTTTAAAATTTCTGAAGCATTCAGTTCATTTTATGATTTGTACTTTCATGCGCACAAAAAAAAGATCCCCCAAGAATTTTCCCCATACAATTTTGAACATGAAATTGCAACTAATTTTTTTTATTTAATGTAGAATAGTATTATCACTTATTGACGTCATGAATCGTCATTTAAAAAAAATATATTTGTATCGCACAATTTTTTTTTTATAACAATTTTGTAATGTCCTAATAGAAAACCGGCTCGGGCGGGACAAGGGAAAAGTTGAATAACTAGGAATTTACAAAAAATCACGAAATATACACGAGTCACAGGGGTGATTGGGATAACCCTCAATGTAAATCATGTCAGTTTTGGCTTTGGACGTCACTTTTCGGGCCACCCGGTAAAGTAGACCACGAGAAGTAGAAGATCTCATGCTTTAAGATCTAAAACCTGCATAATACATACATCAATCTAATGCAGTCCACTGTTGGACGTAGGCCTCCCCCATAGGGCAAGATCTCCCGTTTCCCATCTAAAACCTCTGTTATTTTAATTAAAATGTCTTTATTTTATCGTTGAGCAACCTATAATTTTTAAAGTCGAACATACGAATGGTTTACGTAACGTATTTTTTAGGTAGCTAGTTCCTAGTTCCCTCAACTGCTTCTAATAATAATTGGCGGTCCACGACACTGCTGACAGGCTATGACGAAGGCAAAAGGTTGTCCCATGAAAATTTTATCTGAGTCACTTTGACTATTTTTCATCGGAATCCCATTTATTTTGACCAGACGAGGATAATTTATCATGCAACTCGGTGGATGGTTGTATATTGAACTTCTGCACATTTTTTGTTACTCATTGGTTTTCGAACTAATAAAGCTTTTGTTGCTTCAGTTCTGCAGTGTGCTTGTTCTACAAAATACCCATATTTCATCTAATAGGTAAGTGCGTACGAATATTAGGTTAGGCTTTTTTTTACTGTGAGCTTTTACTAATAGTGTACCTATGTTTTAGTGTATTCATTACTTTGCCGTCACATACTGGCGAAGCAATCCGTGGATGCAGTTTAGACTTAAATAGGTAAGTAAGAAAGCATTAATTATTAAAACACTCGCGGCAATGCACTAGGCAACCCAATACGATGCGGCACGAAAAAATGAAAATGAAATCTCATCAGCTAGGCGGGCGGGACGGCTACATATCGATGCTTTAAACGTAGCTGTACAGAAAACTATAATATATAAAACTTTGATAATGGGCGTTAGTTTTTCAATTAAATTTTTGAACCAGTTAGTTTGGAGGTGCAGTGTCAGTGTGCCATTTTGTGCGTTTGTTCAGTTGGTGATTGGCTATTAGGAAATAAAGTTTCATCATTATATCATCTGCCTGCCCTTATCCCAATTTATTTGAACAAAAAAGTTACAGGCTGGCCAAGTTTCATCATTATAATCATAACATGATGCTATTTTATTCCATGGCCCTGAGCACTAAAGAAGGTTTGATGTTAATTAGCCTGTTTCTCCACTCACGCATTTATCTCTATAGTACCTACTCGTCCATTCTCTGCAGGTACGTGGGCTCATTTCACATAATTCAGTGAAATTTTCTGTCTCACTGTACACTAGAAAATGCTTAATAAAGATGCGGATCTTTGTCTTATTTGCCTCTGTATTCTCTGTATTAACAACAACATCTCCAAATGTGTAGCAATGTAAAAATCTAGGGTTCAGCCAGGCCTGAAGTAAGACTGTCAATTTTGTTTTTGTTTTCATAATTTGGAGCTGTAGGTCAAGATTTGATAAGAATTTATGTTAAAAACTACGCTCATGTACGCCTTTTACGGTTTGTTTTCTCTACAAGTAATTTAAGTCAGTGCGTGTTTAAATTATCACATTCATTTATTTACTCTTGATTTTATTTACAAAGTATTTTTAAAATTTTTTTTGAACGCAATTTAAAGCTTGTAAATTTTTCTGTTTCAATATTGTTTTTTAAATAAGTATTCTAATGGAACCTTGAAAGTGAGAACAGAATAAAAATCGGATTATTTTACAAAGCACTTTACAGGAAAATAGCTTGGAAATATTCGTTGAAGGCTCAACAAAGTACATACCTATTTCTAAGAAATG
This sequence comes from Tuta absoluta, assembly GCA_027580185.1. Lineage (NCBI taxonomy): Eukaryota > Metazoa > Arthropoda > Insecta > Lepidoptera > Gelechiidae > Tuta > Tuta absoluta. Next base: position 8,361,655 of record JAQAHW010000016.1, on the reverse strand, counting down.
ATTATACAAGGCTGGTTCAGTTGACTATTATAATCTTATCCCAGTTTCATTTATATACATAAAGACCAGTTGGTGGACCGAGCACGTTTTTTTCTTCCTCAATAGATGGCAGTGTTCGTAAAAAAAAAGAACTCACAAAAACGAGTTGAATCAATATTTCTGAAAATGTTTACCTAGCTCGATCGAGTTATCGCCTAGGTGCGTACAAATTTGAAAACTTGTTGGAGCCGTATCCAAGATACCGATTATGAAAATAAACATACAAGAAAGTACGTGTAGAAAGGTATAGGAATAGATTAGATAGATATGTCATAAACGGTAAATGGCTCTTCTAGGTCTGACATCTGTGACATAGGTCTTTTTAGGTTTCCTCTTGGAACTAGTATGTACTCCCTTTGTAAAATCCTAAGGTGTCTAAAACTTCCTATAGCACAGAATAAAATATAGGCAGGTTACAGACTACATAAACATTCTAATACAGAATATATCAGCCAAGTAAGCCAGCAAAAATACAAAAAATGCCTCATTCACTCAAAACACAGGCAAACTTTTTATATTTCACGAAAGTAATTCACGTTCCATTAGACAGTACCCAATTTGCCGATGACACTTGCTCCATTGCTTTGAGAAAGATGGAAAAATTGTCTCTAAGAATTATTACGAAAAAATAAAAAAGGGTATGTAGGTAAACGAATTTGTAACTCTTGTAACTTTTAAAACTGTTAAGTATAATCATTTCGAGAATTGCAAGCGATGCGAGTTCGACTTTACACGTTTAAACATGTGTGGTGCGAGCAGTACTAAAGGAGAGCGAGGCTTGTAGTGTGAAAGTCAGGATTTTAGGGAAGCGGGCGCTTTTTAATATAGCGTTTTCTGTCAATGTCGGCCAGTTGCAGTCTGCAACATCCTCCCTACTCCCATTAATGGAAGCACGAACTTTATTGACGCTAGTGGACCGAGACAGGCAAGAGGACATGACTTAGGACTCTGATGTCCAAAATAAAACAGTTGCTAAACGGACACATCGCCGGTGTTTTCATTAAATGTATCGATATTTGTACTTATTAGTTACTTCCCAATGCATAGGCATGAATAGCACTACAATTCGGTTTTTTACCGGATCTAGGAAAAGATCCATATTTAACGAGTATTTATAAAAGCGCAACACCATATCTACTTTGACAAAGGGGAAATAGAAAAGATGGCAGGCCGCGTTGATTGAAGCTGCATGTAGTATTCAGTTTGAAAGCTGTCATGTGAAGTGTACATCTTGATATATTAAAAAGTACTCTGTGGTGAAGATCTATAACTTTCCCCAAGAAACCATCAAATCCAGCATGCGTACCAAGTGTGCGTACTTTGTATCTACACGTTGTACGCGGTAAATCAAAGCGGTAATTTTTAAGGATAACATATTGAGCACAATTTTCGTACTTTTTTGTACCACAATAAAACTAACGATATCAAGCATCGGCCTTAGGGTTCTGCTGGAGAGCATGCCCTCTAGCAGGAAACAAAGTATTTTTTTGTTCTCGGTAAAGTGGTACATTTTTTTTGTGGTGGTACAATTTGTAAGCTAAACATTATTGGATCACAAAAAAATACTGATATAAAACATCGTCCTGCTCACTAAATATATACAACCAATGATCATATCAGTGAATAACATCAAACTTTTCTTCCAAATTTGTAAAATTTTCAAACCCGTATCTCCACGACGTACTAAAACGAAGTTAGATAGCTGTTTGGGAATTGTTATTTCCGCAATATGGTATCGAACTATCGAGAGGAATGGCCAACAAAAGAAAAATACCGTTTTATATTGCTTTAGTTCAATGCAATATTTTCTATTACGGAAAAAGTTACCGCGATAGGAAACTCATATTATAAGATTTTTTTTGGAAACTTATTGAATTGACACGTTTAATTAATCGAAGTCAAAACGAGTTATGTCAAAGTATGCACACTTATATATTTATAGGAAGGATTTGCTGCTCAAATCAAAATCTTTTTACTCCAGCACAGTTCGTTTGTTAGGACAACTTAATGCGACGACGCGACATTTATAATGAAATTTTCTCTCCTGAGTAAATGAATTTAGGTCCATATAGTCTCTAGAATTCCCGTAATATTTAATCTAGACGGATAGGATTTAGAACAACTTGCCATAGTGTGGTAAAATTTATTTTTATTTATTTATTTATTTATTAAAGGAACATCAACATCTTACATATCTAACGTTTACATAATTCTTACAAGCTAAAAAATATTCTGATATATAAGACACTTATAGATGTACACAACATTCATAGCATCTTTTAGTAGATAGGGAACTTAAAGTAGGTATAACAAATCAACGTCTTAGTGCTAAGTATGAGATACTTATTTGTAATGAGATCAATACTGTAGGAATTAAATTAGATAGAATATGATAAAAAAGCTAGAATAGGATATAAATATATACTAATAAAAATAAATAGTAAGAGGTTAGGCAAAATCATGATGAGATGAGGTGGTGGTTTGACCACCAGCTGGCTGCATAAGTTTCGTTCTAAAAGCATTTGATGAGTCGTAGAAAATGTCGATGTCCGTAAATTTGGAGCTGATTTCATTATATGTTCTGCTTAATCTAACGAGCGGCGCATTAATTCCTATATTTGTTCTACAAAACGGAGTATGGAAAATTCTAGTTATGGGTTTACGAGGATATCTAAAGGGTACGGTTAATGAGATGCAGTCAAGGATATTGGTGCTATCAATTTTATTGTTAACAACTTTGTGGAAGAAAGACATGTCTAGTAAAGTCCGGCGAGATTTGAGAGAAACTATATTGAAGAACTGTAGGCGTGTGTCGTAAGGACATCGATGTGATATTCCAGGGGAAATAAATGCTAAATGTCTAGTAAAAGATCGTTGGATCATTTCAATCCGCTGCGAATGGATACTATAGAGCGGGTTCCAAACCACACTCGCGTACTCAACATGGCTCCGCACCAGGGCATTAAAAAGTAATATTTTTGTGTTAGGAGAGCGGAATTCAGTGGTGTTGCGTTTAATAAATCCGAGCATTTTAGAAGCCTTTTTAACAGTTGAATCAATATGAGTATTAAATTTAAGTTGGCTGTCTAGTACGACGCCTAAATCACGGACTTCTTTTACTTCTTGCAGGGGAGTATTATTGATATTATAAGTACAATTTAAGGGGTTTTTTTTATTCGTAAATTTTATGTGGAAGCATTTTGAAATATTAAGTGTCATATTATTTGAATCACACCATGACCATACTCTGTCCAGATCAGCCTGCAGTAGAGTTACAGAATTGGGTGTAGCCGTGATGTAGAGTTTAAGGTCGTCTGCAAATAACGAAAACTTCGAGTGTTGTATGACTGAACTTATATCGTTTATAAAAAGCAAGAACAAGATTGGTGCTAGATGTGACCCTTGAGGTACGCCTGAAGTTGAGAAATAAGTGTGAGATTTAAAACCGTTAGTCATTACTATCTGTTACCTATATATGATTTAAGCCAGTTTAGTAGTGATCCGCATATACCTATTGATTCTAATTTGTGAATTAATTAATTTTATCAACTTATTCAGTTTCAGTGCTGACAACTATACCTGGGTAGATTTTTCAAACGTTATCTGTTACGTAAAGGAAATCAACTATTTCAATGATTTTTATTTTCCCTGTATTTTTTTCGAAATAAACTATTTCTAATAACGTGTTTGAATACTATAACTATTACTATATCTATTTATTTGGTTTCACATACAATATACATATATCGTTCATACGGATTAGTACTTATCTTTTCGCAAAGAAAGCAAAATAGGTAAAGTATATTTTCAGTAAAAAATTAATGATTCAGCCAATTTCACAAAATATAGAGAATTAGTTGTTATTTTAATACCGTGTGATATAACTCAAAGAACATAAATAAAACAAATTTGATTTAGCAAATACTTTAGCACTTAAAACCCAAACTGTAAACAACTTGCTCTAGCTAATGTTAAGCGGCTTAACTAGACAGGTCAACAACATCTTAATATCACCTGTATTATTCATTCATTACATATATATTTGATCGTATAACTGATCTGTTAAATTTGACAAGATAAGTACGTACATATTCTTATACACTTGCAGTCAATTATAAGATCCATTACGTCAAACATATCGAAATTGAAGTGTAATTATAGATTAAATTACTTACTTACTTACAATAGTAGTTTATGCAACTGTCATATAATGGGGGTCATTAGAATGCGAGTGCGCCTCGTGTGATAATAGTTTGACACGAGCATTCTAATGCGTAATTATAGCAGTTGCATACACTATTTTATCTACACTCTCCAAAAAAAAACTCAGTTTAACACTTTTCCAAACGTACGCACCGGCGATTGCAAGGCCCGATACAAGGCCAAATTCAATACGAGAACGTAATATGGCTTGATATGAATTTTCGCAATTTCTATACTTTAGCAGTTGTTCAGATGTCGAGTCAGCAACTGAACAAGAACTTAACTTAATAACTGAACAACATCTGAACAACAACTGAACAACATCTGAACAACATCGGAACGACATCGAAACAACATCTGAACAACAACGGAACAACATCTGAACAACAACTGAACAACATCTGAACAACATCTGAACAACATCGGTACAACATCTGAACAACATCGGTACAACATCTGAACAACCTAATAAAACAATGGAACAACAGCCGAACAATTACCATCCAACAACAACCGTCAGGTGCGGCGGAAGATGGCGTTTTGAGTATTGACAAAAAAAAAACTTCGTTTCATTTTTCAACTTTATCGTAGTAAGAGCATTCTCATTAAATCATTACGCTTCTGTAATTTCTATTAAACCGTAATTTATATAGGCAGAATGCATAAAGCATGTCATTATACAACTGTTTTCGAATTCATAATTCGAACATTATGAGACGAGTGTAGATAAAATCAGTTTATATTATCGATAACTTAGCAGAAAATAGTTTAAATCAAAACAAATATCACATTATTAATGTTAATTATAATATTTATATTATAGAAATAGTAAATTAATGCTTGAAAAATAATGTCCTGCAGTAATATTTGGCATAATATAAGTCTGAAGCCATGAGACACTCAGATTTTCTGCGGACAGCGTTTGAAGTACCCGCCCACCTGTGTTTCAAGTTCTAGCTGCAAGTATATTTGTGATTGCTTTTTATAGTACCTAAAAATATATTTTTCAAATCAACAAAATAGATTTTAAATGTATGTTTATTGTATAACGAAATGAAGCTGGTTCATTATTCATTATTCTTTTCCTTTATTCGTGAATTTCATATCATTAATTGTTAGTTTTAATAATACTGTTAGTCGTAATGATTAAACGATAAGTTTTCGGTTGAAAGGTTAGGTATATACCCTGCTTGGATTGTGTTTTGTTTTCTGACTAAAGGACGGGGATTTGTAAAGATTAGCACCGAAAAAGGAGTGACCCTTTTTAGAATAGAATTATTACATTTAAACAAACGACAAAAGAAGTTGTAATTCCCGACGCAGGTATTTCACCCTCAAAATAGGGAGATCTAAAGAAGTCCAAGCTTTAGTAGCTTATAAGACACGTGGACACCTGCTGTATTCGGCTAGTAAAAATCAAACAATTTACCCTCTTTCCGTAAAGTAAACAAAAATTTGTGACTAATTAATTTATGTGGTATTAATTAAATATCACTAAGTTCAACTATCACTATGGCAAAAATCTACTTATAAAGGTTTCAGTTTCTTAGATCCAGTCTTCGATTCAATTCTGGAAATAAATTTTTGATTAATTTAGTAATCCCCATTTATTTTGCTATTTGCTATAAGTTCAAGTAGTTTCTGCTGTGAATGAATTCACAGTAAGTAACTCAATTCTCGGCGTCAAGCAAAATCAAGCAGTAACCTTACATTGCAGAACATACGTGTCTGCTACGGCCTAGCTACGGCCTGGCTACGGCGTAGCATGAGTTACGGTACGGCCACTATGGTGCTACAAAATCTGCTTAATAATTTTATTTCTAAATATTTTAAGAACTTTGCAGAAATGCAAAGTGCTTCGTAATTTTGCTAATGGTTTTGAACTTGTCTCCGCGGCTGCCCTTAAAAATAAAGCGTAATAGACTATATCATGACAGCGCAGAAGAAAAATGAGGCAAGTTTTTAAAGGATGTCTCAATGAAAAGCTTTTCGAGAAAAAACAGTGAATAAGTGGCAGGCGTAGGGTCTGATCTTCGCGCGAACTTTGTGTGACAATGTATTCGTTGAACTTGCTTACTCTGATGACAATTTTAATACTGTCTCAGCCTTTAGTTTACAATGGGAAAACCCGTAAAAGTAATATTAATATAGACATTTCGCAGGTATGTAAAACTAGATTCAGGATTATTGATTCATATCAAAAAACCATAAAACAATAATTTAAACTTACCTATCTGTGGGATTTTTATAAAGAAAATATATTGTAGGAACACCGCTTTGTAAGGGGAAGTGTAGCTTCTAGTTGCAGAAAACTCAATTATTCATGCAAAGCCCCTGTCAATGTCAAGTTTTGGCACGTAGCAGCTGAGGTCTGAATAATGATGAGTCTACGAGACGTGATGAGTAACACGTAATACCATATCACACCATTCATACAGAAATATTTTCTGAAAAACGATATGAAACCGTTAAAATGACATTAAAAAAAGGATTTTTCATAGTAAAAATCCGTTCGTTCTTACAAAACTGATCCCATCTCATACATATACCTCTACATACATATCTCGCCTATAATCCCTTGCGTAGTAGGCAGAGCGTAAGCGGCCGCAAAACGGTCATTTACGCAACGTTTGATAAATATTTAAGGAATATTTCCCTCCAATCATGTTTTTATAAATATTGCATTTACAGTTATTACAAAAAAAGTGACTTAGTGACTAAGTCGTTTTACAACGTCAAATTGCATGGAAATATATTATAAACAAGGTTATAATCATGCTACTGAAAGCTGATAGCTATTCCAGCAATAATTTTTGCGTAATAATTACTTCCAACGAAGAACAGTATTTAATTTAAATGGCAGAACCCGAATATTCAAATATACTATTAATCATACGCGAACACAACAAATTTGTCAACATCGGTGGCCCGTGGCTACGTCGCGTCGCAAATAATTAATGAACCTGACCCAAAACTCAAAATTACAGTACGTATCTCGTCATTTCCATCGAGGGAATAGGGATGTGAAAAAATTATCGATTATAATATACTTGACCAAAATAATCGATCACGTGATCAGTATAAATCGGTTATTTAGAAAAATATTGAAATAAAATAAATACGATTAGACCAAGTTTTGAAGCATTTGATTGCGCTACTGTTTGCAAATTTTCTATCACATTACAAATAACGGAAATTGAAATTGATTATCTAATTCTTTATATGTATTTCGTCTTTATATTTATTTTAGAAACGATTTTTACTTCTAGAAATAAAAGGGTATAAAATGATCTTTGAATTTTTTGATATTAAAGTCACATCTATAATCGAGGGACAGCAGATTGTCCTTCAGCGGTACGCAATAATGTCGAGGTGGGTATTATTTACGGCTTCATGAAGAAATTATAAAAAGGGTTCGAGGTTGCGGAAAAAATGGCTGAATGACAAATGCACCGAAGGGTTATTGCGACCGTGACAACCTCGATGGAGCAACGTGTGTTTCAACATCTCTGGTTTTTGTTAGGTATTTCGTAAATACCTGTCGTCATAAAACTGCAATAATACTTAGAATAGCATTACCCCTTTCTTTCCTGTGAGAGTCGTTAGAGGCGACTAAGGGACTCGAGGGTGTATATTGCAATTTTAGGCGATGGGCTGACAACCTGTCTCTATGGCGATACACAATTTTCTGATTGACCCTCAAATATTAGTCAGTCGTGGTGTAAATGTCAGTTTAAAGGCCGTTTACGCTATGCCGACCCCGCAAGGGAGGATTATGGGCGTGATATGTGTGTATGTGTATTTTACTGTAAGTATCCGAAAACACCGGAAAATAATGTGGTTCGTGTGAAAACCGCTTTTTGGTGGTCAACAGATTATTTAGAGCACGACATTGAGAGGACATGTATTTTTTTGCATAAATTATAAACTTTGGATAGTTAAAGTTCATCAGATGAACAGAACTAGTCTTTTCATCTGATGATGATTTTTCTTCATGTCAATACTACAACCTCTCCTACGTTTAGTCACAGAATAATAACTGGTTTAGTTAAGTCACAGAGTTTTAGCATAACTTTAGATTGTTTGAATATGACATGAACTATTTTCCGGACATTGTGTCATACTCGCTTTTTAATAGCAATTAACTATTGTCTATTATGCTGATGAGTTTTAACCCTTTGGGGGTTTTTCCACTTGACTTTGTTTATTTTTAGCGCATTCATTCAACACATGCGTCAGTCAGGCGAAAAAAAAATGTGAATTCCGATCGAATTCCCATGCAAATTTGTTGACGAATGCGTCTATCAAACGTAGACGAATCGGAATTCGGAATTCTGAAGTCTGACAGACGCATGCGTTTCGGATGCGCTAAAAGTACGCAGCAACGGAAGTTAATGTGATCCCTTTGCCTTACGTAACAACACTAACGAGGCTCCATTCCTAGTTTTGAAACTCGGTCACGATAGAGCTTATATTTTACGGTTATCCACAAACGCTGGCTGTAGTCACAGATAATATAATCTGTAGTTTAAGCATATTGGATCTCGTGTCAGCTCCACTTGTGATAAGGATTGTTTGAACGCTATGCAGAATGAAAATGTCAAACTTAACCAATCAATATTGCAAATAAATTGTGGGGATACAAACGTCACTCTTTAATTATTATTTTTTTGGCATAAACAAATTCCGATAAAAAAGTGGCACTATTCAAATTAAAATCAACAAAATTATCATTTTATATTGGTTATTAACGCTGTAGAAAGATTGAATAAATAAAAAATATCTTGGCAACGGTATTTTTTAAACTTCCTCTCTAGTGCAAATTAAAAATAAACTTGAGTTCAAGTTTCATATTACAGATTTTAATATTTAGGCAATTGGTAACTCTCTCTCTCTCTTTTCGTGTGGGTCACCGAATCGTCCACCGACTCGATGAACCCTTAACCTAATACGGCGAATTCAGTATTTTTATAAAATATTCCATCCTTTTGAGAACTTTGTTTTTGCATAGGATTGGCTGGGACGTTATCATTTAATCCATTATAACAATGTGAATCTCTGTAGATTACACAGTAGACTCTGCCGTCGGAAGGAACGGTTTTCGGAACTATCAAATAACTTTACGGTAGCTATGCGTCCTGTTTGCATTCCACTCTACTTGGATGCTCGGTGCAATCTCACTCAGCATGAGTATGTTGTACCTAACTTATCTCACTGAAAATACAGCATGTATATACCACAAATCTACTCGTAATTTAATTAGGTATTAAAGTAGTGGTAGTAGGCGGTTGAAAAACTCTGACACTAGGGTTCATCGGGTCGTTGGACGACTCGGTGTCCCACACGAAAAGAGAGAGAGATTAGGTATTAAGAAATTTTATGGACGTATTTAGATAACTGTTATCTAAATATTGTTAAAATTGTGTAGGTACATAAATATCTAAAACTATTTTTGCATAAATGGCTCCGCGATATTCTTTGGCATGATACTAACGCTGGTTTTAAAATGTTTCTGTATAATTATTAGAGCAATTTGCAAATGGTTAAAAAGAAATAGCAATAATTTTCATTTAAAGTAGGCATTTGCAAAATTTATGGCGGTTTCAGAGTTAGCTTGTGACGAGGCAAAGTAAAGTCACTCACAAATATTCTGTTTGCGTCCGCTTTTGGTAAACGACTCTTGAATTCCTACTATAATTACTATATTTATTGACATGATCTATGTCGAACGTTACATACATTCATAAATCACGCCTTTATTCCTTACGGGGTAGGCGGAGCGTTATCGGCCGTAAAACGGATATTAACATCACGTCTGACAAAAGCTTGAGGGTCAATCAGATGTGTATCACTATAGTGACAGGTTGTCAGCCCATCGCCTAAAATTGAATGTTACATACACATACATACATACACATATCACGCCTATAATCCCTTGCGGGGTAGGCAGAGCGTAAACAGCCGCAAATAACGGCCATTTACACCACGTCTGACAAATTTGTGAGGGTTATTTGGAATATTGTGTATCGCTATAGTGACCGGTTGTCAGCCCATCGCCTAAAATTGCAATACACACCCTCGAGTCCCTTAGTCGCCTCTTACGACTCCCACGGGAAAGACATGGGGTGACGCTATTCTAAGCCGGCATCACACGGCAAATTGAATGTTACGAAGTTTAATAAAGAACGAGAAGTTATTGGTCGTATCTGTTCGTGTTTAGCTATAACAACGGTGTTGTTCATTGCGTCAATGTTTTTTTTGAACTCTTTGTTTAACGATGTAATGACTGGTGTGACGCAGTAGTAGTGCGTCTGTCTACTACAAAAATCTCCCAATCGTAAGCGGTCTTTCATTCTAAACAACTTTTGCTATGAAGCTATTTTCGTTTAATTTTGCCGAGCTCCTATGAAGACTCTAAAATTGTGAAAAACCCTACGCTAACATAATTTAGTACCGCCGTTTTGCTAAATATGTCGCTGTACGAATGGTGCAGAAATTTAGACCGCGATGATAAGATGCCATCGGAGAATTACTTATAAGTATCCCGCCCTACAACAATATTGTGGATTCCGAATTCCGGTCGTGGGTGCACTCGGCTTCTACGTCCCAACGGAATTAGTAGACCGGGACCTCAGTTTCAGGAAGATTGTTTTTATGAGATATGTTTACCTTCTTTTGTGTGTACTACAATCAACGCTGCAACATCTGACTCTGCGTCCAATCTTGGAACGGTGTTCGGATACGAACTTATCTTATAAACTTAACGTTGGACAAATAAAAAGACTTCCAAGGAAACTACCCTTTTCTTTAAATCTCCGTGCTGTCCAGCTCAACCCTTCTACAGACGTTGATTTTTCTTACGAATAATGGAAAAGGCCTCAATTTGGGGTATACATTTTCTTAACTTATCTTAAATGATTGTTGTCACTTTCCGTAAAATAGGTTTAGAAAAGGATAAGAGATATCTAAGTCTAATATTATCTAAATTTATTTTCAATTTACTCACCATTGTTTTCATCGTTGCCATAACATTGCCATTTGACAGATAACACGTATCTTGCATCAAATTATAAGACATGACGAGACTAAAATATCACCTATCCTTCTCTAAACCTATTTGAAAGACACTGACAGCACTAATTTAAGGTATGTTATTAGAATTATAACAAATTGAGGGCATTGTATATAAAGTTTAATTCTTTAAATGTATTTCAGATTTCCCTTGAAATCGACCATCTTAGCATACCGAATTCAAATTATTAGTCAGTTAAAAATAAATAAATGTTTACTTTATAATACCTTATTCAGTCTTAATTTTATTGACCTCTCAAGATATTGGGTGCAATAATAACATTTTATTTTTTCAGTGTAGTTATGAAATCTGAATTTGAATTCGTGCTACTAAGTAATAAGGTCATCATCCAGGTATTTACAGTACCAATTTATTCCTCGAGCAGACCATTTTGTGTGCAGACCGCTTGTGATAATGAAAATCGTGGTGGCTGCAGAGATTGCACCCTAATATGCATGGCAGTGTCCTCAATTCTGCGAAACGTTTCCTGTGCGGACTCTTACGCAAGCATTTTGAATTATATTTATTCTGGTCATTGTCGTAAACAGGTGGAATAAACACATCAAATTTGATAATAATCTCGGAATTATTTACACAAGACAAAAAATGTTGACGTCTAAATAATATTTATTTTAGTAAGTAACGGCTGAAGTGGCGCAGTGGTAGTGCGACTGCCTGCGACGCAAAGGTTCCGGGTTCGATTGGGGCACTCACAAAGTTGATATGTAACACTTTGTGAATTTGTTCAGAGTCTAGTTAGGAAATTGCAGACTGAACCACCTGATTGTCTGCAAAGAAAGATGGTTCCAAGTTTTGAAGGGCACGTCAAGGCGTCGGTCCCGGTTGTTGTCTATAATTACTTAAACGGCGCTCGTTACACAACCATGTCATATGCCTACTAGTAGTAGGCGGTTGAAAAGCTCTGACGCCAGGGTTCAGTAAGTAATCAAAGATTTGTTATGAGGTAAATAGAAAACAGCTGTGGATTTTCTGCCCTTTCTTTCTTCTCACACATGTCAAAGGGAACAGTCAAAAAATTTATGCGTGAATCGTAGTCCATGTACGGCCTGCGTCGTAGTTTGCGTGGCAGTGTGCGGCTGCGAACGCCAGAATGCTATTTCCTGATTTCCTGTTTACTGTGCCATCGATTTTAGATGCCAATGTTAGATGATAGTCGCTGCAGATCCCACTGCAGAGTTAGCAGCATTTAGAGGACCAAACACTGAAGCGATTGTGAGTGCTGATATGAAATTGAAAATTCAATTTATAAACTTTCAAATGCTATCAAATCCTTTAAATCTGGTCTACCCAGACTACTTTCGATATAAGTATTTATGTTTCTCTCAATATGACGTTTATCCACTTACTATTTATTATTCTATTAGTTAGTACAAACAGTTTTTCCAAAAAGGTACTTTTCAACTTATCTACCTGGTTAACAATTTCAATAAATCTAGAGAAAATTTAATTCAAGAACACGAGGTTATTTCAGCTGATGCTTGGATTTTACGATTCTCCTGCAATAAAGGTATGATGAATGAACTTGGTGCACCTGAATGTGGCTCAAATTCACTTTGTCTAAGTAATGTTTTCTCGTTTTAGCGGAACCATTTTAGTACCTCACAAATTTAATTCATTTAATATACGGGAAGTCCTTTGCCCAGCAGCAGTAGGGTCTAGTAGGGTTGTCATTATAATAATAAAAAAGTGGCTCCATCACGGGGCTCCATATTACAAAATTAACTGTCTGTTCAAACAATTTTTTGATTCGATCGAACAATGATTCTTTCATTATAATAATATTGACGTGAACCACAGTACTGAAAAATAAACCACATCTGTGAGCCACTAAAGATTATTTCGCCGAAAACTTAATTAGCAGCTAAAACAATTTTCCTTCTAACCCACATAGCAGTCACTGTATAAACGACCACTGTCTGAATGAACCAAGGTATGACAAAAGGAATTTCAGCAGCTACATGGACTTAAATGAATTAACTCAGGAAGGAAAATTTCATTAAACTGTCGAGTCATCGCATTAAGTTGTCCTATGAGACGTACTGTACCGGATGTAAGACCTGTTATACTAAACTGACAGAATTTCCGGATTGTCAAACTCTCCTTTTGGCTCTACTTTAAATTAGCCTATCGGATACAAAATATTTGACAAGGCATTGAATTCATCAAAAAAAAATACACAAGAAAGCAACAACAAACCATAAAAGTGAAGTCGTATACAAGGAAATAATATTATGTCGTTGGATTCACGCCGTGATGAATGCAAATGAATACGCACGTTAACATGAAACATTTTTTTGCTCCATCCCTCAGGGTGAAGGTAAAAACATACATTACATATACGTCCTGAATAAAGAAAAGAAAAATAGATTTCTTATGTTACTCCAAGACTTTAACGACTAAATTTCTGTAGGCACAATATCTTTTAGTATAAAAGGCTTTTGTAAAAATCATAATCAGAGTTTATTTGCATAAATACACATTGTTTAAGTTCTTAAATGTCGTGTGATCCCGGCTTAGAACAGCATCACCTCATTTCTTTCCCGTGGAGTTGTAAGAGGCGACTAAGGGACTCAAGGTGTAAGAGTGTATTGCAATTTAGGCGATGGGCTTACAACCTGTCACTATGGCAAAACGCAATTTTCCAAATAAACCTTAATATGTGTGTGTGTGTTTTGTTTAAGTTCTTATAATTTACAGTACAGTACAGTATAGCAGTATATTCAACCTATTTACAGGCGTGCCAATGTTCGTTGACGCGCAAGTTTCTTACATGATAAAGCATAAATAATAATTAATCAAGTAATACCAAAGTATCAAAAATACAAATAGTGAATTCAAATAATATCAATCTAATCTAAATCAATTAACTAAGAATCTTATACCTCTATTCACATGGCTACTGGCAATCAATTTTGGATACCGGTTTTTCGGCGTTATAATTCCACTCAGACAGTGAAAAATTTCATTGTTACAAAAATATTTCTCCCATTACAGTATGGGCATTATTTTAATGGCATGGTAACCGAACTAATAATGCCACGAGAAAAAATATAATAATTTTTCTTTCGTGATGATTTCTGCCCTTTCTTTATTTCTTAGTTGTGTCTATCGTTTTGTAATAATTAATTGTATTACTAGACTTATTTACTGCAAAGAATAGCCTAATTCATTTATTTAAAAAAGAGTTGTAGTATGAAAAGTTATAAGATAGGTAACTTCACCAAGCGAATGAACGAAGAGAATTTGAATAGTCGGGAAATTGTCGATTGCGGAGTATTGGCCGACGTCAAGCTCGCCGGTGCATTAGGAATAGCTACGGAGGAATATTAAACAGGGACCCACTAGGAATTCTTGCTGTGCACTTTCTCTACGTATAATGAACTGGTATTAACTACTCGGAATATAGGTGTCTCAGGAAAGGTCACAAGATGTTTCACTTCCTATAGAATAAAGGCAGCCGTTCGTGATTTTGTATGGGGGTCGATTGTTTTATATGTCGTTTTCTGACATATCCGTATGTTGCTAGAGAAAAGTTGTTCAGTATAATGGTCAACATGCAGCCCGTTAGTATCTATTCAGAGGGCTGTATCTTACACCCTGTATATATTATTATTTAAGTAATTCTTAGACAGAACTAAACTCAAGAATATAAGTTCTCCGTTCGCAGCAACTTTGTCCATAATAGAAAATATTGCACTGAACAGAAGCAATATAAAGCGGGATTTTTCCTTTGTTGACCATTCTTCTCTATCCATATTGCGGAAATAACAATTCCAAGCAGCTACCATTGGGAATTTCTCTATTTTCCAACAAAAAGTTTTATTTTATTATCTTTTTGTCATAGAACTTATGTTATCTAGTTGTCCATTCATTACTGATATTAAACGTAATTTTTTCTTTGAATGGTAAGATTTCGTACGCGAATGTCTGAAACAAGTGGTTTAATCTTTCGTATACACTTTCTACTATAATAATTTATTAGGTATTTCTTAATTAAACTACTTTATAAATTATATGAGGATCATTTTATCCTCTAGACTTGTGTATTATATTCTTATCGTGTGGGATACCGAGTCGACGAACAACCAGAGTTTTTCAACCGCCTATTACCACTAATAGGCCTCTGACATGGTTGCGGGCACCGGCTAAGTACTCATAGACAGATTCAGGGACCGACGGCTTAACGTACCCTCAAAAGCACGGAACTATCTTTCTTACGGACGATCAGGTGGTTCAGCTTGCAATGTCCTTACCAGACTGGGAACAAATTCACAAAGTGATGATATCAACTTTGTAAGTGCCCCACCGGGAATCATACACGGAACCTTTGCACCGCAGGCAGATGCACGACCACTGCGCTACATCAGCCGTATAATAAAAATATGGCTTTGATAAAATAAAATAAAAAACAATTTTAATTGGGGCAAATAACAATTAATACTAAGCTAAACCAGACTAAATTAAATAAAGATCTTAGTGATTGACCTAAATTTACTACAGCAATTTTTTGCGGGTATGCGTGAATGTGGAACGAAACATGTGATACGAATATAATTAGTGGCAGACCAAGATTTCGAATGCCAAGATGTAAAAAGTAATAATTTTTTATTGTAAGTTTATTTAGGTATATTTAATCGATTCGTGTGTAGGTTTATTTTTATATTATTATATACTATTGTGCACGCCTAATCCGCCTGTCTAATAAAGTCTCACTTTACGTAGGTCAGCTGGAAGAAATTTCTTAGTAGAAATAAGTTGTCCTGTTGTGTCGTTATTCTTTGTATGTGCTTCTTTTGTAATGTTTTTGTGTACAATAAACGTTAAATAAATAAATAAAGATTCCAGTTCGTAAAGGCGGTTCTCCCACTTGTCGTCGTAACCACCGTAACGCATGCGTCTATCAGACGTAAGGATATTGCAAATCCCGATCTTATTTCCATCCAAATACGGCAAGAGTGCGTAACGGATGAGTGAGTATGTCAAGTCGTTTGACAAACCGTAAACGCATTGTAGCTGTATTTGTATGGAAATAAGATAACAGAGAGAGATGTATGTGTTACGGTACGTTAATAATACGCAGCGACGGACGAAAAGTGGGCGATTCGCCTTAGTTTCAGCCTCTGCCGCAAAAAACCCCATGCCCTTCCAAAGACTGGTATTTTAGGCCAAATGTTGCCTCAAGGCTTTACAAGTCATTCATTGTTCTACCTGGTAGGAAGCCTTTCTAGGTTTTCTGACAAAGACAATAGTACTTAAGTAATCATACCTAACTACGCTTGCTGTTAAGAATTTTGCAAGTGTATTTTAATAACAGTTACGCGTGACAAGGCTCCAACTACCGGGGTAGTTTGAAACAAAAACAAACCCGGTAGATGGAGCCTTGCCACGCGTTACTGGCATTAAAATACACTTGCAAAATTAGCGGGTAAGGTTGCCCAGATGGAAGAGGGGTCGCCACTAGTAATGCGAAAGTCGCAGGTTCAAATCCTGCCCGCACTTGAAAATTTTGCAATTTTTCAATAATTGTATACCTGACACGGGAAGTGTTTTATAATTTGGTATTCAATACCTACTTATAGATAAATTACATATATTGATGTAATTACTCGTATCTGACTGTGTCAGATTATTATAACGGATTAACTACGACTAAGCCTTGTTTGTTATTCGAAATCACATTACAGCTACATAACCAATTAACAGGCGTTTTGATATTCCAGTAAGCCGGTGACAGTTTAATTAACCATATTTGAATATTTGATTCTCAAGTGCACTAAGTAAGTTTCATATAGTTACTTATTACTACGACTGATACTTTTGGACAGTTTCTACTACTGATACTTGGTAACAGTAACTACAACTGATACATGCTGACAGTTATGACAGTTGATTCTTGCTAACAGTTAGTGCAACTTATACCTGCTAAGAGTTAGTACAACTGATCTGATACTAATAAAAAAAAAAAAAAAAGTTTATTTCTTCAACATGCGCCATGTACAACATACAACCTTAAAGTATTGAGCTAGAACTTTGTTTAAAAGATAGCAAGTAGGTACCTATTGCACAACAATAAATGTGCCTGGTCCCCAAACTAGGATTCCCTGTACTATGGGTAACCAGTAATACTCTCTAACAGTTTCTTTAACTGATACTAATAGTTACTAGAACTGATACTTTTTAACAGTAACTACAACTGATACTTGCTTACAGTTAGAACTACAACCGATGCAAGTCACTTTAAGTTAGTTTAACTGATGCAAATACTACAACTGATCCTTTTAACAGTCTTCTTCTTCTTATCGTATCAATGGGATACGCCCAACACAGTAAAATTGAAATTGAAATTGAAATTCTTTATTCAATGTAGGATAGTATTATCATATCACTTATTGACGTCATGAACCGTCATTGTAAAAAAAAGAAATTTGTATCACACAATTTTCTTTTTTTTATAACAATTTTGTAATGTCCTAATAGAAAACCGGTTCGGGCGGGAGAAAAAAATAAAAATCAAAGCACTGCCACGGGGCTGGCCAGGTTAATCACACGGCATGTAACTTTACGCCACCACCATCTGAAAACGATATTTGTTTCAAATTGAAGTCAAGATTTTTAAAGCGTGTAGTTTACATGCGTATAATTAATCGGACCTCCTGAACAGGAAAAACCCACCAAAAAACCTGCCCAGTAACATCAACTGATACTTGCTAACAGATACTACAACTGATACTTGCTAACAGTAACTACCACTGATTTTTGCTAACAGTAACTACAACTGACACTTGCTAACAGTTACAAAAACTGATACTTGCTAACAGTTACAACAACTTATACTTGCTTGCATTTACTACTGCTGATACCTGCTGAAAGTTACCTGCTAAGATGCTTACAGTTACTACTACTGATACTTGGTAAGAGTTATTACTACTGATATCTGCTTACAAAAACTACTACTCTTTCTTGCTATTAGTTACTATTACAGATAGATGCTTACAGTGACTACTACTGATACCGGCTAACAGTGCTGCTAACAGTTACTACTACTGACATCTGATAAAAGTTACTACGACTGATACCTGCTTACAGATAAGTTATATGCCTACAGCTACACAATATAGGGACTGCTTGGTGGCAAGCCTTATCCTAATCATCTATCTACACTACTGTAGTCACCGACTCGGTGAAATGACAAAGTCCTGATTTGGGCTCATTCCAAGTCAAACTTTTTTTTTATCTTAAAAAATCTTTCAATCGCTGGATCGTAACTGAGTTGTGATAACTGATAATAGACTGTTATTTTAATGGAACTAAATTATTTTATGCCATCGTAAAATGATTTTAAAGTTGCAAACTGTCACTATTTACCCCTTTTCTTTATTGGTTTTTGACAATTTGATAACTCTACCTACGTGATTCTGCAAATTTAATCGCAGAAGTTTGAAGAGTTTGGTACAAGTTCTAACTCAATTGTGGAAAACATCGCCGGAATGCGCAATCTTCAGTTATGAAACTCGTAATGTTCATCGTGGCCAATTTGCTGTCTGGTTTTAACAAGTAGCGTAGCATAAGAAATGTTACTTAATGTTAATTTTACATAAACAACCTCAAATATCGAAGTGTTTTCGCTGATCAGTATAAATTGAAGAACCTGATTGACTCAGAATTACACGGGTTTTTGTTAGTAAAACACGTTTTTTCGAAAATGAAACCTATATTGATCAATTTATCGGCCATGAAACCGTATCCATACAAAATTGTATGAAAGTCGTTGCAACCGTTCCTGAGGACCCGATTACATTTAAATAAATACAAAAATTGCTTGTTGAAATGTAGGTATTAGCAGAATTTCCAAATTGATCTGGTCGGAACAATCAGTCGCCACAACACTCTGCCAGGGTGGTAGTCAATCCATTTTCTCTCCGTCGTCACTTCGCCAACTAGCCTTTTATCAATCCCTCTAAAAGTAAAATTATATGACGACAAAAATGACAAAAACTTAATTGTCAGGGGCCTTACTTTAGACACAGTATAATTAATAGTACTAGACTTTGGATACGGGCTCTATTTCAAAAATCTCTCTAATGGAATAAGTACTTACCGCTCACTCTAGCTAGATACTTTACTACTGCGAACAAGTTTGTGTCTCGTTGAAACTGTTTCACTTGTAGCAAGTTTGTAGCTAATTATATCAACATCAATCTGCCTTGGGAAAGTTTTGGACAAACTCTTGGTAAGTAACGAAATTTTAGGGTACAGAATTATATAAGTATTTTCAGCCTTGGTACTATTCACCGGCGTAATCTTCCCTATTATTATTAGGACTCATTAGTATGGTAGTAGTAGGTATCATTAGTAGGACTTCTTGGAGACTAAAGTATCTCAAACAAATAATAAAAGTGAAATCGTCTTAGGTGTCTTTTAGTATTCAAAAATATACAAATCAACAAGTCCTGGCCAACATTGCTATTTATTATTATTTTTCCCGTGTGATGCCGGCTTAGAATAGCATCACTCCATTTATTTTTGGAGTGGAGTCGTAAGAGACGACTAAGGGACTCGAGAGTGTATTGCAATTTTAGGCGATGGGCTGACAACCTGTCACTATGGCGATACATAATTTTCCGAATGACCCTCAAATATATGTCAGACGTGGCGTAATTGTCGCTTTTTTTCGGCTGATTTCGCTCTGCCTACCCCGCAAGGGATTATAGGCGTGTTAAGTGTACGTATTTAAAGGCCTCCCCTCTCTCTTTCCAGGCTTATCGGTCTGCGGCGGTTTCCGACCAGTTGGGGTCATAATCGACTAGGTCATCTCGCCAGCGTTTTCTGGGTCTCCCTGTGTGGCGACATTCTTCCGGGACAAAATCGGTGGACAATATCGCTAAAAAAAATTTTAAAATCTGTTAAAAGAGCACAGGGCTGCCTTTGACATACCTACAAACAGAAAACTGCATCAAAGGTAATAAAATGCGATTTTCCCGGCAATAAAACCTTCTGCTCCATTTCACAACACCGATCTACTCTTTTGCATTACGTCAGAAAAAATATCTCATTTTAGTTCAATTTTAGGTCAATAATATTGTTTTGACTCGGTAAAAGACCTGTCTTTCAAACTTATTATTACACTTATTAAAGAACAATTTTTCAATCTTAATGATTATACAATGCTTCATGCAATTTAGCGCAGTTTATATGCCGAACTGGTAAAACAGCATGAAAGTACGAAAAACGTAAAATATATTTGCAAAATAAGTAGGCGACTGTTTCGCTTTCGATTCAGTTCTTCAGATAAGATAATAATCTGCCTTTTCTCAAACATGCTAGGAAATGTGTTCATTTCTTTCAAAAAAAGAAACCGCGAAGTTTCACATTGTTTGTCACGTCTCAGATCACGCCAGCAAAGTTGTATGGAAATCCTTTGCTGGTGTCCATTAATATAAATTCGTTATACGCTAAACCCACATAATTTGATTTCAAAATTATCTCGATGACTCTCATAGAAACGGAACGTAATTTTGTATGAAACAGGTAACTAAAGACGAGGCTGTATGATGTGAAGACCTTGCCTGTCCAGAATTAAAATAGAAAAGAATGAACTAAACATTTAGTATGGCTGAATATTACGTAATACTATGCCTTACAGGCGAATTTATTGAAAAAAATTACAATTGGTGGGAAAATTGTAAATTTTTATTTGTTTCGTTGTGTTGTGGTCGCAAGCTAACTTTTAAAAGAAGTACAATCTTTCATTTCCGAGCCTTTTTTTGAGAAAAGCACTATGTAAGCCTCGGGGAAAATTACTTTGCTTGACTTGTATAATTGAAGTCCTCGCCTGCGGCTCGGACTTCAAACTATACTCGTCCAGCAAAGTCTTATTTTCCATACCTCGACAACAATGTACTATTACAAATCTGGTTGAAAAACTTTGACACTTTGGTGTATTGCTTTATTTGTCACCTCGATGATCCACACGACAGAAGAAGAACGACAACTCTGAAGATATAAACTTAAAAATACACATGTGAAAATAGGTACGCAATTGGTGTCTATTAACTTTCACCACATTCATTCAACGAAATAGTTTGGTTGATTCTAGCATTGATGGCAGATACTTTTACCACAGAACTAGTAACTCTTTTACGTATACATAGGCACCTGTCTGCACGTACGTATGTAGATACCTGTCACATTCAGCGGGAAGCACAATGCCTTCAATTTGAACAATTCAGACTCGATTGAATCCAATTCCGTATGCGAATAGTTTTCGGCTTTTTTGAAAGAGCGGCGTGTGAGCTTTGTTTGTTCGTAACGCAGGTATGCCTAGCGCATCTTTTTTAGGCATATCTGTTAAAATGGTTCTATTTTTTTCAGAGTTCCGTACCAGACGGTATCTCATGAACCTTGACAGTAAGATAGTTAAAATTTTCACAGATTATGTATTTTTATTGCTGCTATGGAGCTTCGTAGACTTATGAGCAAATTTATTTTTATCCAAGTTTAAATGCAAAATACCTTCTGGAGCAAAATTACTTCTAAAACATAATAACTTGTACACATAATATATTATTATCCATACAAATACCTAGTAAGTTATTATTTTGGATTTTCAGATAACTTATTTCTGACCAAGCTATCATTATATTACGAAAAATGTTCAAATTGTCAGGATCTCACGCACTTCTCACGCGCGCATTTTGCCGTTTGTCAGAAAGAGACCAGTTTTTAGCTTGTGTTAGCCCCATAACAACAAATAGATATTAAAAAGCAGAATAAAAAAATAACGTAATTTCCATCCCATAAAGTAAACGTGATCATTTTACCATTGAATAGAAAATGGTACGGAACTCTTTGTGCGCGTGTATGTTTCAGTCTTTGTATTTAAAGGTTTAAAGGCAGGGAACACACATTTTGTTATATTTGTTGCAGTCATGTACCAGTACAACCATTAGTGCGACTCTGCGACTAGCATGGTAGTGGAGCCTTACTAGTCGCAAATGGGAAAAGTTAAAAATGCAAAATGTTAATGACCCACAATGTTAAAAGCGCATAATTTCAAAGTCGTAACATGTCAACGCAAAATGTCCTATAGTAGTTTTCATTTTCCTGCATTGCATGCATCGCGCTTATCCCTTTTTCAAATGTTTGACTTTGAAGAATGCGTCCCTAGCGATAGCGATATGAGAAAACATTAAACCTCTTACAAGAATACGCTTCTCTTTGCAAGAAGCGTATTCTAGTATGCTTGATATTTTCATGTAAAAATAACAGAACTAAGGTACGCTAAGTAAGTAGTACCTTCATTCGGTCATCAGTGCCTTGTTTATCTACATGTAGATAGTTTTCTTGCACAAAAGAAAGATAGCTTGCAAAATACCTCGGTGTGCAAAGCTTTCTTTTCCGTCCCCGCTTCCCACCTAGCACTTTTAAAACAATGGCTTTTCATTTCAAGACATTCTGTACGTACGTACTACCTTTATAGCTGGGTCATTCTGTGTTATTTTTAAAACTCTTCATTCGTTATTTTGGATGTTTTTTTAACCATATCGTAGTCGATTCATTATCATTTGCGATGTAGTATAACTATTGAATGTATTGGTATTTGACCAAACTCTGTTAGGATCATTTAGATCAAAATGCTAATTTGATAAAGTCCCAGGAATGTGGCGAAGTTGATAGACACCTCATGTAAATTACTATCAGCAATACATTAAGATGTATTTTAGATATCGAGTCTACTTTTTTTTGTAAACTGTAGGTACCGATGAAGAAATAATATCAGTCGATTCGAAGTGCTAGTGATGGTAGTTTTACCTACATATATAGAAGAGGAGCAAACTTACGATGCACCGTTTCTGTGCTTCTTCCAAAGTCGGTCACGTTAGGAACTTGTATTTTATCTCACCATCTGTGCCGCGAACGGTGAACTTTAAAGATACGGGATCTCTTCGTCAGCTATGTTTGACCTGGGTTTAGTCAAGGAAGGCTGGTAGAGTGATTTGTGTTAAGATAATAATTTAAGGTTAGGTACGTTGCCTCAAAACTTTCTTTTCAATGAATTCTTTTTGTATCTACTTATATTATAAGTTTCCTAATTCACGGTTTTTTCAATCTCAGCTTACACCTTCAACGCTATTTTCCTTACTTATTCTTTGATCCACGAGATATTTCAGAAGATGTTTTATTACAAACCGTTATACACATTCATGAACACCTCTGGCCAATGTGTAGGTAGGTGAGGAAAAATAAATCTGCGTTTCCCTGGAATTTAAAAAAAATGTTTGACAGACACAACTTCCTCCTTGGCAGTAGCCTGAGTTCGGTCTCACTACCCGAATGTTAGTGGTTTGATCCCTCGGGAAAATTATATTTGTCAGTTTATTACTTTGTGAAGTTCATCAGGTCGATGGAAAAGATACTGGATGAGAAAAACAAGAAAGGTTGAACAATGTACAACAATGAGCTTTTTCTTGTGTTTTAAATTTTAAATCACTAAAACGGAAAACGGTGGCCACCATTTTCCGTTTTAGTGATTTTAAAGACGCATAACAATGTAAAGCTCATTGTTGTACCTTAAAATAAACTTATTGTATAGGACAACAATTTGTCCGTCTTAGATTTTTAATGTTTGTCCTAGATTTTAAGAAATTATTAAAAAACATGGGAGGGCGCCACTGGACGGTCGGCTTACGCTCGACGCAGGCTTAACTCTTTGTATATTGTATAGGTTGAGTAATTGATGTTTATCAAATAAATAAATTTGCTGTTTGGTCAAAGCTCGCAATCTATCGCGCTAAGACACTGCAGTATAAACTGGTTGGATGCACCAATGCACTTGCGTCGGTGGCTTGCACCTGATGCTTGCACTATCATTCAAGTAGCTGGATAAAGTTGCAGAGCTATAAGAAAATTGGAGTAAGCATTAAAGTTACAACCAGGATTTGTCGGGTTGTTTAGCGACTCGAAGTTCACATGAAAAAGAAAAGAATCCAGCACATAATAGACATCAGGCATGTCGAAGCTCGCGTTCTATCTCACGTAGATACTGCTGAGAAAGCAAATTGGTTGAATGATATGCCTCAATGCATTTGCCTCGGTAGCTTGCAATTGAACTTACTGCAGAGCTAAATAAACATTAAAGTATGAATTTTGAAAATAAAAATACGTTCTAAATATAAATCAAAAATTAGTATAAAATATTTGTTCTCACAGTGTGACCGGCATCAACTAAATAATACAACGTTATTATACAGGGGGATTGCGGAAGTAACCAAAAAAAGAATAAATAGGAACTGTTTTAGAAGTGTAACCAGTATTAAGCTTCGACACGGAGAATAGAGGGGGGTTTACCTCTCCACAGATAACTCACGGTCGGTATACCGGGGTTGCAACTTTAATTCACCAAGTGCGATGGTTACCTATGTAGAACGGCTTGCTTTACATAAGCAACTATCCCACTAAGCCCATAAAAGTCGCAATGCTGCATTTATTACTTTAAGCGTGTTTGCAAAGGGTCAGTATTTGCAAATATTTGTGGTGACTGATGAAAATTTGTGTTCAACAACATGCAAACTTCACCTTCGTTAATTCACAGGTCACTACACCTTGTATACAAAGTCGCGGGCACCGGCTAGTCATACATGTCTAGTATAATTCTAAGGGGAGTTATCATTGGAAGTTATCTTGAAATATTATACCATCTTGGTAGACACTTGTATACAAAAACAACCTAATCATTAATTATATCAACTAAATTGGTATATAAAAATTCAAATATCTTGAAAAATAACTATCGAAAAGAAGAATGTGTAATTTACGAATGGACGGTTAACAATTGTTTACACTGAAGATTCTAGCTTCCTATTCCTGGAGTTGTACAAAATCAGAGGATCTAGAAGATTGTACAAATAGAGATAATGATGTTTGATTTTAGTGATGGAAGTTGAGCATTCGAGGTAATTCTGAATTCAACTCTAGAAGTAGCATTCTCTTTGTTTATTTTTGTGAGTTTAAAAATTTGGTATTCTAGATTCTCTGTTAAATTTTGAAAGTAAAAAATATTTGAGAAACAATTCATAAAACTGAGACTAAAATAGATTAGGTTTAAACAACTGTGCCTTTTTTTGCAACTAGAAATGTAGGTACTGAAAGAAAACAGCGAAATAAACAATAAAATAAATAATTGTACTTCAAAAACTAAGCCGTGTACATTTTTCATCCAGTTACAGGCACTCTATCAAACTCAAAAGAGTGATTTATACATGACAGCTTCAAACGTTAGGACAACCCAACAACAAATAGGAATGTATTAATATAAAAATGCAATTCACATAGTATAAATTGTTCTATTTTTTATCCAGATTTCGAATGTAAAAATTGTTTGTTTTTGTACTTACTTATTTAAACTTCTACATTTACATTTGTATGATAGTTTTTTCCTTTTTAAGAACCGAATTGAACAAAGTTATTTTATGTACAAAACACGATATATAGCACATTTAAACGTTGAAATGTTTGCTTGCACAAAAATGGACACCAATCTTGGACGAGAAAACAAACCGCTTGTTGACTACAATCACGTATCTATCCCGATCTTCTTCTTCTTTTTTTGTAAGTCACCGAGTCATCTAACGACCCGATGAACCCTGATGTCAGAGTTTATCAACCGCCTACTACTAGTAGTAGGAATCTGACATGGTTGTGTAACAACCACCATCAACTCAACGCGCCCTCCAAAGCACGGAACTGTCTTTCTTTTCGGACAATCAGGTGGTTCAGCCTGCAATGTCGTAACCAGACTGGGAACAAATTCACAAAGTGATAAATAACAACTTTGTGAGTGACCGATAATCAAACCCGGAACCTTTGCCTCGCAGGAAGTCGCACTACCACTGCGCCACATCGGCTGTATATTATCCCGATACCAAGCACCACTTACTTACTAGTATGATGTTATTCATGCGGTGTTTGAGCGTTGATACGGTTTATACCTCATATCGATAGGTATATAGAACCACTGTAAGCTCAGAACTTTACTGCATTTATTCAATAACTCGCGTAACTGGAAATATTGTGAAGCTCAGGTATTCTGTCTCTCTATTAAAACTTTTGGGCCGCTATCGCTGAAATCGATACAGCATATGGATTAATGTCGACGTAGATTCAACAAAAGAAAAATAAAAACAAAAATATTTCAGTACTTCAAGTACCTATCCACTCTTTTTGGTGCAAAATCTATCTCCACGGAAGGAAGATTTATAATTACGTCGTTAGTGTGTAATTGGGTTCTTTGGGAGACGAAATCAGAAGGATATCGAAATTCTTTGATCAATCGGAAAAGTGATTTAATAAGTGTCGTAAAAAAGCGATAAGCATATTGAATTGATATATTTTCTAAATTGATGCTGTCAAAGAAATGTTACGGTTCTATTTTGATAAAAAAGAAATTATATTATGAATGAAAACAAATATTTTAAAGACTTGTTGTAAAATGAACTAATATATATTTTTTTAAAAGACGTGCATTTTTGGTCGTGTTACAACTGCTCGTAATACTTTCCATTTGAACTCATACATTTACAATTTATTGATATATTTTTGAGTGAAGTAGGTAGTATTTTTATACGTCATTATGATAATTATAACCGGTGAGAGTATAAGTACAAACATCATCATCAGCCTATTGCAGTCCACTGCTGGTCGTTGGCCTCCCTCAGGATACGTAATAGGGCACGATCTCCCGTTTTCGCCATCCAGTTGCTACCAGCCTCCTTTTTTAAGTCATCGGTCCATATGGCCGGAGGTCGTCCAACACTACGCTTGCCGCGGCGTGGCCTCCACTCGAGAACCCGTTTACTCCACCATCCGTCGGTTCTACGACCGATGTGCCCAGCCCACTGCCACTTCAGCTCGCTACATTTCCAGACTATGTCCGTTACTTTATCCATTATAGAGATACCGATACCGAGCATAGACCTTTCCATAGCTCTCTGAGTTACATGTAACCGGTGGGCTAATTTAACTGTCAGGTTCCACGTCTCGGCATATGTCATGACTGGCAGGACGTATTGATTGAACACCTTGGTCTTAAGGCATTGTGGCAAGGGTGATTCCAAAATATTCGCAACTTCCCAAATGCTGCCCAGCCCAGCTGCACTCTTCTGGTGATTTCAGCCTCAAAGTTGTCTCTACCCAGCTGCAGAGTTTGCCCAAGGTACACATACTTCTGTACAACTTCAAGGGCTATACCTTCGACGGATTGATTAATCTCGGAAGTGTTATGACCTTCAGTTGGTGATTGTAAACTGTATGTATTAAGTTTTTAATTAAATAAAACTTAATATTTTCAATACTGACTTAAACCATGTTCTTGAGACAGAAATACGCATTTATTTGCGGAGTCACAGATTAGTACAAGCATAATTAAGTAATTTTTTTTCGGGTATTATTATAATCCGGCCATAGAGCACAAGCAAAGGCTAGAGCAGGCATTCTGCCGTTTTAATGTTAGACACAATCATAACATGCTGCCACAACACAAGAAACAAGTTGGTAAACATTAGAAATTATAATAGTAATATAAACCATGTTCACAAAACTTTAAGGCGAATCCCACACTGTGATTAGCCGAGGGATGCGTCTGTCAAACACCTTAGTCAAATTGCAGTGTCGCAGTGTGCCGTGGTAACCGTTTTTTATAGTACCTAATTCGAAATTTTTACAGACGATTGTGTCAAGAATACCTCCATCAGTCCGTCGTAGTGGGAGAACCGCCTTAAACTACTTTGTCACCGCTTTTGCTGGGATTCGTTTAATTAAGTAGGTAGTGTAAGTATGTGAAAACTGTCAAGTGGATATACTAAAATCAGTACTAAGCGTACCTGTGTATAGTATAGTTTATATTATAATGCAAGGCGTACATCCCATTACCATTACACACAGCAGCGCTGTACTAACGAGCATGCCGCACACGTCACTTCTCAGTAATGACATACGTGTGTGTGTTGTGTGTACTACGCCTACACTGCGACTACCACATGCCACTTATGTGCAAGTCACTATGTGAATATTGTGTATCTTATTTACTTATTATTCTGATTCTGTTTGTATTTTATGTTTCACATTTCAGTTTAATAATAATCATCCTGTTATATTTTTTTGTTATTTTGAAAATATGGCAATACTAAAAAGAATATGGAAATTATTTAGTTTTACATTCTTGTTTTAGTTTACTATGTGCCTAATATTTCAAATTATAAATAATGACTACATTGAATCGCAAGAATAATATTTAGATTTAAATGACTTTTTTGTAATTGAGTTTAAATAAAGACTTCTTTATCGCAAGATATTTTTTTTGTTTAATTCTATTTAAATTTATTGCTTCTTAGTTTAAGAGTTGTCTCAATTTATAGTATCTGCAAAAAAGTAGGTAACTTAACCGCTAAGCTGGTTCTGTAGAACTAACTAAGAAACAGTCGTCGCTAACTAAAATACGACCGAAACTTTGCCTGGCCTGCTTTGTTTTTGTCTTCTTAGTGTAACTTAGTCTGCCATTTTGCTATTTGCAAAAAGCTGTTCAATCAATTCCAAATAACTTCAGAACATTTTTTATGATTAGATACATGCGCACAAATACTACGTTCTCATAAAATCTGATCTGAATCTGATTCTAAAAACGTCTCACATTAGATACGCTCTTATTTTTTTTCGAAACTTGACTTATACCTGTTTCCTGCAATTTTCTTTTACCGTGAAAAATAAGGGTCCCAATCGCTTTGACGGGTTAGAATTTAACAAGGTGGGAGTGATTGAACGGTAGCAGCGCACTTTGCTCACGTTCACACTAAGAAATTGATATAAAATAAATAGGGTAGGGTAACAGGTCAGCAGAGGTTGGGTAGAGCCATCCATCTCGGTCTAAGACAGGCGGCAGGTAGGCGCATTAATATGGAATCAGACCGTTCTGATACACTAGGCACGAGCTTAACTGCTATGAATTGGTTAGATGCTGCACGTTCGTCGAAGTACCTTCAATATATAGAGCAAATCGTGGCAAATGTATTGGTACTATAAAAATGTAAAGTGAGGAAAAGACAGATGGATGGTCACATCCAGGCCACTCATAAATTACTGCACGTGAGCGGAGCTAATGCGTACCACTGCTATGCAGTGAAAGGCAGTGAGATACTCGGCAAATAAATCACGAGGTTTTGTATTACTAAGGCCGTGTGACGCCGGCTTAGAATAGCATCGCCCCATTACTTTCCCATGGGAGGCGTAAGAAGTCACTAAGAGACTCAAAGGTTGTGTATTGCAATTTTAGGCGATGGGCTGATATGGCGATACACAATTTTCCAAATGACCTTCAAATATTTGTCTGACGTGTCGTAAATGTCCGTTATTGCGGCCTTTTAGGGTCTGCCTACCCCCAAGGGATTATAGGCGTGATATGTGTGTGTGTATTACTATCGACTCGAAATCTCATCTGATTTCAAAAAAGGTATCTCTAATGTACATGTTTCACACATGCGTTTTCTGGCCGGATATATTTCTGTACGTGTCGGAAACGAGCGATACACGACAATATTGGCTTTAACCAGAAATTCTGCTAGCTTAGTGCGTGACAGCGTGAATTTATGTTAGTCCATTTTGTTGGTGACAAATTTAAGCTGGAACTTTTATTCCTCTGTCAAGTTTGTGTGTGACCAACGTCACACTTACACACTTGAAATACAGTCAAATCAGTGTGTATAAGTGTATAAGTTTTCAAGTTTGAATAAATTAACTACTACACCTACCAAACCATCATCATCATAAATCGGCCCACATTTATTCACTGCGGAATATAGCGTTCATGATAAAAAAATATTTATCAGAGTGACTTATCCCGCTGCAAAATGAATAAAATAAAATGCCACGATGTACGCAATTTAATCCGTACCGCGGATGGCTGCATGCAACACGTTAGACACTAATCCGTTTGCATATATGCAATCTTGCTCTAACTACTTTTAAACCACATTTACTGGCCCCAGATGTGTGACTGAATATTGCAATGTGCATAACAATTTGGATTCCCTTAAAATTATTTTTAAAAATCGGTAGTATAAAAATATATTATACATTTTGAAATGTGACAAAAATGCAGATTCTATGTAAATGCTGAAAGAGTAAATGATGATTAAGGCAAATTAATACCATACAAAAGTGTCAATACTGTGCTTCAAAATAATTTAATTACAGCGAATATTTTATTGAGTTTGCAGGTTCTTATTTTAAATAAAGATAATACTACAAACTTGAGCAACGGACATTCTGAAAGAGTGTTTTTATAAAGATAAAAAAATTATCATGTGGCGCCACTGTCACGACTACACTCGCCTTAAACAAATGTGTCTTATTAATTGCGGGGTGTTGAATCTATTTTGCAGTACCATATTTTTTATATTTGTGTGTAGATGTGTTTACATTTTGTACACGCGTCAATCTGACAATCTTAGATTGATTGAAACTATTATAAAATACTTTATTTGGCATTATTATATATTTAAGCTCGTGGATGTCAAATACAATATTTTTGACAATTAACTTGAGCCTACTAGCAATCTCAAGATTTTCCGTAAGGTACTTGTCCTAATGGTACGCGAAAACAGAAGAAATTCCCGCGTTTCAGTGTGATGAAAATGTTGAGTGATGTCACGATAAAAAGAAATCTGTCAAAGCGACTGAGGGTTTGTGGCAAAGAAATAAAATCTACACTGCGTTCAGGTTGCCATCCAATCTAAGTGGAGGCAACGCCAATCCCCCGAGGAAATGTTCAATATTTTCCCATTTTGTTTGTCTGTGTCATTTCATCTAAACTACGCGTAGAATTGTTTTTATTGTTTTTACGGTTCGTTTCTGCGTATTGGAAAAACATTTTATTATTTCAAGAACACAAAAAATCTGTAGTAACAAATAAAATTGTCTGTGTATTGAAACAAAATAAATAATTTAAAAACTTTATAGGCTAACATTATCGTTTGCAACTGAAATGAAATTAACATTATTCAATGCAGCATAGTACTATCACTTATTGACGTCATTATCCTTCATTGAAAAAATATATTTAATTAACACAATTTACTTTTTTCGTAACAATTTTGTATTGTCCTGATGGAAAACCGGCTAGGGCGGTATAAAAAAAAGAAAAATAAAGCCACTGCCTTGGACCTGGCCAGTGGTTAATTACACGGCATGTAAGTACTATTGATTGTGACTAGTTTTAGTCTATATCTCATTTATTTTGACTCATTTGTCTAACGAGATGCGTTTTGGTGCCTCGTTTATATTTCTACTTCTTTAATCTTAGCAGTTTAAAGCCAACAGACATCCTTTCTAGCCGTCACAATTTGAATTTCCGGCCGTCGGTTCCATATCTGTCGCTATCAAATTTATACGATCGTTCTTCCATCTACTTTCGTATAAGAAATGTCTCCACTGGTATTCTTGACCAATTCGATCAATCTTCATTTAAACCTATTTCAGTCTGAAGCTTAGAATGCCGTAAATGTTCTTCAAAGATAAGCAAAACAATTGTTTACGGTATTTTTTTCAACCCATGTTTTTGAAACAGTAATTATACCAACATAGTACAACAACGTTTGTCTTATCTGTGACAGTATGAGATCGTTAAGCACCTTGATATGTATCTAGAGGTATATTCGGTGAATGCCTTTGTTTGTATTCTTAATAACGAAGAGAGGAGGAACAAAATAAGAAAATGGCTTTAGTTGCAGAGATGTTTTGTATGAAAAAGAACATAATATTTGAAATCAGTTGGTTTCGTTTTGCTGTAATGTAACTGATGAAAAACTGTAAGCACGTAAAAATTCAATTTACAAGCCAGCATCATTTAATTTACATGACAGTGTCCATTACTCTAATAAACTGTTTGGTAAATTAGCATTGGTTAAGAAAGTTAAGAGATCATTAGATCGTTCGCCGACCCATTTCAAAGAAAAAATATATATTTCTGTTTTTTATAAATTACTTAAGTCCTCTAAACTCCGCATATCAATCAAGAGCCGAGTATTGATATTCGGAGTTTAGAGGACTAAGGTAGTTCTGGCGGAAGATGATGGTAATTTTAAATGCTAACAAAAGCATCCCATATAATGTTTATTTGGGCTCCTAGTTCTACTTCAAGTATTACAGACCCTCAATGTCTAAGTGCTAGCAGAAGCGACCAGTATGGCCTTTTTTGCAACAAAACTAATTACGTCTTTTTTGTCTATAAATGGTTCTGTTTTGACTATAAAATTGTATTTTTTGGCTAGTTTTGCATTGATTTTCTTTGCTACATTGTTGAGTCTATCTGTGTATTGTTTGTTTGCTTAATAGTCACAGCCTCCGGTTATGTGATCAATTGTTTCTAGTTGTTGGTTACAAAGTCGACATCTGTCTGTTTTTTTTGTTTTAATAGTTTGATCTTGTATTTTTTATAATGTTGTTACTTTTTTGAATCTCGAGCCCACAAGGACTCGGTCCATTAAGGCATGAGTGGGGCTGAATCCAACAGCACAGAGGCATTTTTGTTAATATTATTGTTATTATATAAAGTTTCATTTAATTCAGTACAAAATTTGCAGAGTGAGTTCCACTCGAGAAATTGAACAACTTTAACGTATATCTCATCCTTTAAATGTTTGGACCTAACTAAATGTACCTTAAATGTTAACAAGAAGGTGAAGAAAACGATGTATAGATAGAATTATTAGAAACTTACGTAGCGAGAGAAACCGTCATATCAGTTTACTATAGTAGAATGCGAGTGATAAAAATTTCACACAAGCATTCTTATGCCTAATTATTTGCAGTTGCAAACGCTTTCTTCTCTACTCTCTTAAAAAAACTTTAAACAAGTAAAATAACAAAAACAGAACATACTGTATGGGTCACAGGTCTGGCGGAAGATGATGGCAAATTTGAGAATTGGCACAGGATTAATTAACAAATCGTAAATTATCTACGAGTGTAATAAACTGTTTACAGGTAATTTAACTTAGTAAAGAAGACGTATTTCATCTAAAATCTAGTTTCTTCAGTAAGTTAGCTTGTTACCATTCAATTGGTTACTTGCCGCATGAATGACTTCTGTTCGAGTGAAGAGGGAAATATAGAGAACAAACATGGGAAACCGTCTTCTACCTACATTCCATATTTTGCTAACATGATGCACGTAGTTATAAAAACGTAACAGTATTATTTTTTTATAACACGTAATACATCGATTTATAGCCCTCTAAGGCTCAGCTGATGTGATTTATATGCTATGGTGTAATAGTACCAAAGTGAAAATAAAATGGTTATAGCTAATAGGTAAGTCACATGTTAAATTTGTCAAGTATGTCGGTATATATATACCTACGTAATTTTTTACTTATGATGTTTCACAATGTAATCGCCACTTACAAACAAAAGTAACTGTTTGTTTTTGTGAGCAGAAAGCGAGTAATTGGTACCGTACTTCTTGTAATCCCCTCACATGGTCACTTGTTATTCTGAACAAAATAAAACACAACCTCGGTAATCAAGGTAATCCTTTGTTTACCAGGCGTGACTCTCCTTACGGTTTTGAGGATATATTTTTTTACCACACAATCAACGGTGAAATAGAGAAGCAAAGACCCAGTTCAAACCATATATCTAATAGTTTCAGTAAATACTATAAATCTCTAGAGATCGTTCGAAGAATTTTTTACGAAGCAACAATGGCGTAGCATTTTGGTACGACGTAGCAGGCACGAAAAATTTGAGTGATAAATATTGGTGCTGTTGTGCGGTAACAGGTCTTTTAGGCTTGGAGGTTTTTCAAGCTTAGGTTAGTTGTAGTATTTCGAATTTCTATTTCCGCACTGGCGTCCTTAATTTCGTTACTTGCACTAGAAGTCAGACAATACATAATACATGGACTGACTTATCGACCTTATCAACAGAAAGAGATGCATTTTTTATTATTTAGCTAAGCTGTCTGAGTTCATCGTGAATATTTTCGATTCATAATCATTATAGATCAATAGAATCGGGTTATTACGCTGTTTTTTTTTTATTTGAAGCTATTCTTCTTATCTTTATAATATTCACTATCTTGTAGAGTTTAGGTTCAGCGGTCTTTCATGCTAAAACACTTCTGCAATAGTGCCTTTTTGTATCTGTTATTGCTTAACTGTGTCTTTGCAGTCGTGCCTTTGGCAGGTATTCCAGAACATTGATGTTTATATGCCAGCAGAAACGGCAGAACACTTTCTTTTATTAATAAGCTATTTCCGTATCTCTTATACATAGATTATCCGCGTTCCTGGTGTAATATCAGACACTCTACACACTCTTGATGTCTATTTACCAGCAGAAGCAACTTAACATGCTAAACAACTTTTTCTTGGGAACCAATTTCGTATTTCGTATAATTAAACCAGGCTCCTGGTGATCCACATCAGGAACTTCACACCCTCGATGCTTATATGCTAACAAAAGAGGCCCATCATGTTCAACATCTTTACCTATGAAGCCATTTTCTCCTGGTGTTAAACGTCAGGTACTCTAGAACCTCGAGTGCTGACCAAAGTGATCTTAGATGTAGATCTTAGATGTTTCCTGGACATTCAGCTAACCATACATAACTTCATCTTAATCCGTCAGTCGCCTACTTTTTATTCACGCGCAAAAGAACTTATTTTGAGTGTAGGGGTAATTTTTATACCCCATTTCTAGGAGTAAATTTTTATAACCTACGACCTGACCCGGTAATTTTCTCGATTTATTGGTAAAATTTTATTCAAATCCGTTCAGTTGTTTTCGCATGATGCTTTCACATATAAACCAATAAACAAACAGTTTTTTTTTTAAACAGTTGGAACGTGTTCTGTTATCAATTTGACACATACATACATACTTGCGGGGTAGGCAGAGCGTAAACGGCCGCAAAAAACGGACATTTACGTCACATCTAACAAATATTTGAGGGTTATTAGGAAAATTGGGTATCGCCATAGTGACAGGTTGTCAGCCCATCGCCTAAAATAGCAATACATACCCTCGAGTCCCTTAGTCATCACTTACAAGGGAAAGAAATGGAGTGATACTATTCTATGCCGGCATCACACGGCTATCAATTTTAAGTATTTCCAAACAATTTTTTTCTGAATATCTTCTATGTATAGACTTTCCACCCACTCTAGTTCAATTATATTATGTATAGAAGATAATCATCAAAAATCCACTAACCAAATACAATACAAACTATGTTAAAGCTATGCCATGTAATTTTGAAGGCTAAATGTGATCATTAAAACATATTACACATCTGGGGATACACCATACACCCCTTTTGTTCATAAACAATGCGAAGACATATTACATGGCACTAGTGGGAGTGAAAAAGCCAGTTAGCACATTAGTCTTGGTTAGTATTGTTATTGCAAGTAACAAATTTGCAGTTGGCAAGCAAACGAGGAGCGAAATGAGAATTCGGATAAAAAATGTTTTTCATTAGTCCCGGTTTACCTATGTAATATCTTTTTAGGGTTATTTCAACGACGACACTAGCACAGCGCCTCGTATTAATTCTATTGCGAAATTTTGTTTTTCATTTTTGAATCACGGATTTTGATTTTGCCTTATTGGCTTGCTAGGAGTGAGCTTTCATTCACCTTAGACCTAATTACCTACATTGTTCAGACCTAAAGTACATTGTAAAGGCAAGACTAAAAAGAAATAAGTAAGAAAAAGGCGGATTCCAGACAAAATGTTTGTGTATAAGGTATCAAAATACTGCAAATATCAAGGAGTGAACTAGCCTATGAAACTGAACAACTTTCCACAGAAACATATTTCAAAATATGAAAAAAAAAAAACTCCCAAACAATGTTCCAGCCGACCAGATCAATCTGTATGGGAGGTCCAAATATTTTTCATATGTCGGCCTTTGTTGCTTGGGCAAAGTTGTTCTTGTTCAGTTTCATGGGTTATTAAACAGCCATGCCAGAGTCCTACCGTACATACATACATACATACGTAAATCAGCGTTAATGGCCGTAAAACGGATATTAACACCACTTCTGACAAAAGTTTGAGGGTCAATCAGATAACTGTGTATCACAATAGTGACAGGTTGTCAGCCCATCGCCTAAAATTGTAATACACACCCTAAAATCCCTTAGTCGCCTCTTACGACACCCATGGGTAAGAAATGGGGTGATGCTATTCTAAACCGGCATCACACGGCAAGTCCTACGTCTAGTGGTAAAAGGCGGTTGAAAAACTCTGACACCAGGGTTCATCGGGTTGTTCGTCGACTTGGTGTCCTACACGAAAAAAAGAAGAAGATGGGATGTCCATTCCTTAAAAAAAATTGCAGTTAATAATTTTACATTCTGTATAAGTGCGAATAACTTCGATGAGATAATGTGACGCAGACTTTTGTAGCTGTAGCTACATATATAAATATGACGTACATTATTGTCTGACTGATATGTTTTGTTATTGATCAAAAAAGACACATTGGTTTGTCGCACTTAGGCAGTGCAATCAGTTGATTTGTTTTTGTAACGGGGAAAGTTCTTTTCATACAGTTACATGGGTATAAATTTAGTTATAATATTAAATTGAACAATTCATATGTACAAAATAATGTTAAACACTCATTTCGTTTCACAAAACTCTATAAATTAGATTCAGACGGTAAACAAAAGAAAATGTACTACCATTTATTAGGAAAACCTGTTAGGAACCGTGCAAAGCGAAAATACGTATAATAGGCGAATGTTATTACGTGTATTATTACTGAACTAATAACGCAGGTGGTGGTTTACTGTGGATCGTATAATTGTGTTGTTTTACTTATTTTTCGTTATCGGATTTGTTATATTTCTCCGTTTTTGCTCGTATTATTCGTGCCAATTAATATTTATGGTTATTTAAGTTACATTTATCTATACATATAATAAAACAGAAACGAAACCAATTCTGTACATGAAATAGATTCAAAAAAGGGTTTTTGCTTCTAATTGTGTTCAAGATACAGACATCAAAACAGAAGTAAAATTGATTTTTGTCTGTTTGTCTGTTTGTCTGTTTGTCTGTCGGTATGTTTGTTATTCTTTCACGTAAAAACTAC
Organism: Tuta absoluta; assembly: GCA_027580185.1. Taxonomy (NCBI): domain Eukaryota; kingdom Metazoa; phylum Arthropoda; class Insecta; order Lepidoptera; family Gelechiidae; genus Tuta; species Tuta absoluta. The sequence goes on along the minus strand of JAQAHW010000016.1, from coordinate 8,324,165 downwards.
TGCACAGATTTCTACAAAATTTTATCCTGTGGTAGCTTATTACCCGGGTCAACATCTAGGATACTTTTTACCTCGAAAAAATCTTTCATTCCCATGGTAAAACACAGTAACTGGTTCCGCAAAGCGAGTTCCGAATTTTTTTCCTAAAAAATAATATAGATGTCGCTGTTAGTTTTGTAAAACGCGGTATTGACCACGTATTGACTGACATACGATCTGAACTTCTAAACGACCCCGTGAAACGACCTAACCAAACAAAAAACAAACAATCACACATTTAATCCTTGCGGGGTAGGTTGAGCGTCAACGGCCGTAAGTATTTTATCGCTATCGCCACGTGTGACATATATGCGGGCCGTTCTAACTATTACAGAAATGTTTCGGACTTTTACTTTGACCTTTGGTCATGGTCAAGGTATGTGATGGAAGACAGATGAATTGTGATATTTTCTTGAGTTTGCACAACTATTACTCATCACAATAAAACAATTTTAAACGGAATTAAGTTGTGTTTATTGTGGAAACGTAGGAATTGTAAAATCCAAAATAAACACAACTTAAATCCGTTGAAAATTGTTTTATTGCGAAGACAAATTATGATTTGGGTAAAATTAGTTATTTTTTTTACCACTACAAGAGGCCGTTGGTCTGAGTTAAAGGTTATAATACTTTTAATTTTAACTCGACATCTCTACGTGTAACCGAGATAGTGAGTCTTGAAAGACAGACAAATGGACAACAAAGTGAGTGAACCTATAAGGGTTCCATATTGCAGCCCAAAACCTATTTACCAATATAGTTTTTATTTTAACTCGATATCTCTGCGCATTCCCGAGATAAAGCGTCTTACGAGATGGATGGACGGACGGACGGACAACAAACTGATCGTATAAGGGTTCCGTTTTTTTGTACGTTTCTTTTTGATGTACGGAATCTAAAAAAATATAAATACCTTCATTAGTTAGAATCAAAAATGTTAGAGTAAAATTTGTTTAAAATTACTTCATAGATGTCGCTGTTAGTTTTGTGAAACCCGCTAATGAAATGTTTTCTCCAAAATTATATAACAAAGCCACTGACATGCGGCAGGTTTTCTAAAAAAATAATAATATAGTATTGTAAACTATGCCGTGTGATGCCGGCTTGCAATAGCATCACCCCATTTCTTTTCCGTGGGAGTCGTAAGTGGTGACTAAGGGACTTTCACATGGGCGATGGGCTGACAACCTGTCACCATGGCGATACACAATTTTCCGAATGACCATCAAATATATGTCAGACATTTACGCTCTGCCTACCCTGCAAGAGATAATAGGCGTGATATACGTATGTAAGTATAAACTTGGGCAACGGATATTCTGATAGATTGTTTCTTTAAAGATAAATCTTTTTTTGTGAAGTGGCGCCACTATCGAGGTCGTTCACGGTTACACTCGCCTTAAACATTTTTGCAGAGATCAGAAGGCAAGGTAGGATTGCAATTGCTGTAGTATCTTCAAGTATCGCTGCCACACTGCTTCCAGGAGAGAAAACGGCGCATACAACTTTCAAAATACCAATCGATTTGGACACAAACGATACTCCAATATGTGCTGTATCACGTAATAGTTACAAGGCAAAGGTTTTCTGATATTGTTGTCTGGTAGTTATGTGACGAGTGTACGATGGCCAACAAAAAAACGGTAGAAGCTATGGATAGGACTTTGAAAGACATACGCAGAGATAATAGGGCCATGGGCCATATCACTGTTCTTTTTTCCAGTGACTTTCGCCAAACACTTCCAGTTGTTACTCGAGGTACCAGGGCTGATGAGGTGAATGCCTCACTAAAATCATCGGCTCTTTGGCCACAAATTTACAAGCTGACCATGACGGTGATCATGCGAACCCGTCTCGGAGGTAATCCACGGGCTGAAGAGTTTTCACAAGCTTTATTAAAACTCGGCAGAGGTACTTTACCAGAGGATAACGGTCAAGTAAGTCTGCCTGAAACGCTTTGCCAAATAGTTTCTGGTCTAAAGAGAATCATTTCTTCTGTGTATGGCGAGCCTTCCTTCCTTCAAAAGAAAGATTCGTAGCTACGTGGAAGAGCTATTTTTGCACCCAAAAATAATCAGACTGCTTCAATAAACCATACCATTATGTCACAAATCACTGAGGATATGGTGGTATACGCGTCAATTAGCACTGTTATGAATCAAGACAAAGCCACTAACTACCTAATAGAATTCCTAAACTCCTTGAGTGCGAATGGTCTTTCTGCACACCAAATATTACTTAAACTTGGTGTTCCTTTTATGCTTCTTTGCAATCTCACTCCGCCAAAGCTGTGCAATGGAACCAGACTGAAAATCTTAAGCTTAAAGATGAATGTATTCGAGGCGGATATTTTCACTGGTTGTGGCGCGTATACCACTCATTCCCAATAACTTTTTATTTCAATTTCAGGGCGTTCAGTTTCCCGTCAGCGTTTTCTTTGCAATGACTGTAAACAAATCGCAAGGACAGACGCTGAAAGCCGCAGGCGTAGGTCTTACGATTCCCTGTTTATCACACGGGCAGCTATATGTCGCTTGCTCTCGAGTCAGTTCTCCTGAAAATTTGTACGTTTAAGCACCCGATGGTAAAACTACCAAAGTAATTTATAATGATGTTTTGTAGCTGATGTCCATAGTATCAAAACCAAGTACCTAACCGAAAAACAAGTTAACCAGTACCTATTCATTGCACATCTTAAAGAGAAAAAACTTTATACAAACATGATATTAATATTAAACAATATGCATACATCAACTTCACTAACTCACAAGTCACTACACCATGCGTACGAAGTCGCGGGCAACAGCTAGTACAAAGATAAATTAACTACGAATGATATGATTCTTAGTTCATTCCACAGTTTTGTATGTTTTATCAGCGATCTTTGATTAGATTTATGGTTTGTGTTTGCACACTGAAAGTCGAACACCATGACCAACAGTGGCCAACATACAGTAAGTTTATCACTAACAAGTTTATGACTATGACAACCTGTGGGCAGTTGGTTAATGGATGATGATGTTTTGGAAAATGGATAAAACGACTGCAATAAAGGCTTGAAAATTTAAATAAAATGAAAATAACTACACAAAAATTATAAATGAAAATAATAAATTTAAAAAAAGGTAAGCTTCGGCCGGGGATTGAACCCGGGACCTACTACCGTCCCACCGCGCATACTATACTCCATTCAATTCAACCCCCGGCCGATTCTAACTTTTTTCAATTTATTATTTTAATATTAATTACATCGTGCCCTTAAAAGCATAAAAAATAAGAAGAGCCCTGGTGAGGATGGTGTTAACACTGAGACACTTAAAGTAGGAAAACTTGTCTTGATTCCCTACTTAGTTAATTTATGCAATAGTATACTTTTATCAGGTACCATGCCAAAAGATTTCTGCCATTCAAATATTATTTTATTACATAAATAGCATAAATGCATTTAAAAACAAACTAGACGAACATCAAAAACAGTGTCGTGGCAAATCAAAAATTTAACATAAATAACTAAAGTGAACTATAAATGCTATATAGTGACGAACTTGGACAGTGAATAATAGGATGCAGGCATTATCAGTTGTTTCAACTGCCTGCCTGTTCAAATAAATAATAATAATAATAATAAAAAGGGCGACAAATCCAATATTAATAACTATCGCCCCATTAGTCTCATCTCGCATATTTATAAAGTATTCTTAAAAATCATAGAGTACCGTATAGCCGGAGCCCTAGACCGCCAACAACCACCAGAGCAAGCCGGATTTCGTCCTTCATTCTCAACAACAGACCACCTTCACACCCTCAACCAAATAGTCGAGAAGCATACATAGTTCTATACACCAATATACCTAGCCTTTGTGGATTATTCCAAAGCTTTTGATAGCCTCTTACACTCAGCGATATTTTCAGCTCTTCGCAAACAATGCATCGAGGAGACTTATGTCAAGCTATTGAAAATAATCTACGCAAACAGCACAGCCTCCATAAAACTCCACTCTCAAGGTCCGTCATTTGAAATAGAAAAGGGCGTGAAACAGGGTGACCCCCTATCCCCTAAACTATTTACGTGTACTTTGGAAGAAGTGTTTCAAGAACTGTCAGCATTGTGGGAAAAGAAGGGCATTTTAGTCGGCGAAAAAATATTGACGAATCTTCGTTTTGCCAACGACATTGTTCTTTTCGCTAACACAGCAGCGGAAGTGGAAGACATGCTTCAACAATTATGTTCGGCAAGCCTTGAGGTTGGACTCAAAATGAACAGAACCAAGACCCAATTGATGACCAATGGCAAGAAACGTAGGGTAGTGGTTGACGGGCAGTTAATACACTACGTCGATGAGTATCTAGGCCAGATTGTCTCTTTCAATAACAGGCAAGAGAAAGAAATTGATCGCAGGATTGAGAACGCCTGGAAAAGCTTCTGGTCACTGAAGCAATTTATGAAGGGTGATCTTCCCCTCTCTCTAAAGCGAAAACTCATCGACATGTGTATCTTGCCTGTCCTAGCCTACGGTGCCCAAACTTGGTCTCTAACAGAGAGTCAAAAGTCCAAGCTCAAGGTCTTTCAGAGAGCGTTGGAGCGCAGCGTTCTTGGTGTCAAACGTACAGACAGAGTGCGGCACACCACCCTTCGAGCTAAAACAGGTATCGCTGATGCAGGATACAAGACCGCCAAGCTAAAGTGGGAGTGGGCCGGGCACGTTTGTCGGATGCACCTGGATCGTTGGGCAAAGATCGTCACCGAACAATGGGTTCCTCAAAATGGGTCTCGACGTAGAGGTAGACCCCGAAAACGTTGGCGTGACGATCTTGACGCCCATTTACAGGAGTGGATGACGGTGGCATTAGACCGCAAAGAATGGAAGATTGCGGGGGAGGCCTTTGCCCAGCAGTGGGATCAAGCAGGCTAATTATAAATAAAATAAATAAATACATAAAATATTTTAATTTACGAAAAAAACATAGCACTGTGCGAGTAAAATACACCACCAGATTATATTCAAAAAAAGGTCTGAAATAGTAAAACTTTTTATATAACCGACATTTTTCTTCTTTGACTGTAATAAAATGGACTGACCAGAAAGATTTTTAACTGTAGCAAAAGAGGGGTTTTGAAATAATGTAGATTGCACCTTAAAGTGGCTAACTTCCTCTGTGAGGCGGTGAAATGGCTGTTAGGAGGTCGAAAGTGCAGTACAAAGTAAAAAGAACCGTGTTTTAACTTGCAAGTGCGAGTTATTTGCATTTTAATGCTTGCGAGGAGGAAAAATAACATCGGCCAGCAAAGTAACACCGCAGAAGCAAAAATAAAATAGCAGAAAAATACGGGATTACCCTCTCCCAATTACTATTGTTCACTTTATTTATCATAGTTTCCCATTGATCTACAACAACCCTAGATTACGCGCGTACGCTCAAAAGGTGGGCCGGTAAAGTAGTGCACAATTTGCAAGCGAGCACTTCTTTCCCACAGTACGTGGCTGGCCGCGAAACTGTTAACATGACCAAGTACGGGCTAACAAATAAGGCTGAATTCAATAGATTATGGTGAGGTTCGTTGTGATATTTTGAATCAGGCGGACGCAATGAATCTATAAATCGCTATGTATGACTGTATAGTTCAGTAGGTGACAAAATCTTAGCTTAATTTTGTATGAGGCGCTAAATCTAGTAGTTTCCACATAAAAGGAAAACTCTCCGTGTTACGAGTATTACAAAAAAGTTGGACGCGCATAAATCATTATCTTAATTGATTTTTCATACGATTTGACGTCGTCAAACGACTTACTCAGTATTACTTTTTTGTTTTAACACCGTTCCGATTTTATTGCCGTGTGATGTCGGTTTAGAATAGCATCACCCCATGTCTTTCCCGTGGATGCCGTAAGAGGCCACTAAGGGAATTGAGAGTTACATGTGTATTGAAATTTAAGGCAATGGGCTGACAACCTGTCACTACAGTGAAACACAATTTTCCGGATGCCACTTATTTTTTGTTTTTTTAGACTTGGTGTATATACCTTTTTTAAGGCAGTTTTTCCTCTGCCTATCCACTAGAGGTATAGGCGTGATATATGTTAGATTATATCCAATAGTTACAATGAATGGGCTGACAACCTGTCACTACAGTGAAACACAATTTTCCGGATGCCACTTATTTTTTGTTTTTTTGGACTTGGTGTATATACCTTTTTTAAGGCAGTTTTCCCTCTGCCTATCCACTAGAGGTATAGGCGTGATATATGTTAGATTACATGCAATAGTTACAATGAACAAATTTTGTTTTGCTATGTAGTTGTGAACCATTGTGTTTTTATCCACATTATTAATTTAAGTGGCTAGTCATACATTGTAAAGGGAATAATACCTACAAGGTAGAAACCATTCTATATGCTAACTAGAGTGAACTTAATCGGAGTAAATTACGCAATTACATTCTACTTGACCCTTTTTCCCTTTTTTTATTATTGAAACATACTAAGATAGTCTAGGAACAAATACAAGACAGGTTATGAGTTCAGTTTTTTAATTCAGCGACCAATCATTGGAAAGCGCAGCGTTGGACAGCTTCTTACCAGTTGCTGCCTTTAGATGCGGTCGGGCAAAATCGCTCTCTATGGAAACAGGAGTTGACCATATCACGACTGTTATTTGTAATCAATGATGGAAAACATTTAATCTATTAAAGATATTTGGATTCATACAATGGTCTTTACCGGCCGTCAAATGTATTAAATGTGTAAATTCATCGCTGTAAATGCCATTCGTATTCAGCCGGATTGTCCGCTTTCATTGTCTTGTTTAATCTGTATTCCCTTTCACAAGCAACCCCATAAAATAGTCCCATAACAACGTATATCACGCTTCACAGCGCGTAACGTCACGAAAATGGTCTCGAATTTTCTTTATTGTACCAGAGCATAATAAATAAGAAGACTATGATATAGAGAGAGAGTCAGCCATATGAGTATAACATATTCTGGATTACACAAAGAAAATATTTTGTAATGTGTGTTACGGAAATGAAGACAATACTATGTGTAATATAGAGGTAGAGACAACTTTCCTTCTGGTATCGTTTAGTGCTCTTGGTTTGGGTTGGGTTGACATTGTAACTTGTAACATAATCCAATACAGTTTTGTACAAATTTATGAGTAGCTGGGAATCCGTGATGTGTGATTCCGGCTTAGAATAGCATCACCCAATTTCTTTCCCGTGTGAATCGTAAGAGGCGACTAAGAGACTCGAGGGTGTGTATTGCAATATAACGCGTTGGGCTGATAACCTGTCAATACACAATTTGCCAAATGACCCTCACATATTTGTCAGATGTGGCGTAAATATCCGTTTTTGGCGGCTGTTTACACTCTGCCTACCCCGCAAGAGATTATAGGCGTGATATGTGTATGTGTATGTATGTGTATCAGGGAATACCTAGAAACTTATTAATATAGGAAACGAGTTGCGACCCACATACATTGTTGCAAAGGTCAGAAATAAGACTATTGGGAATACACGAAATTTATGCTTGTAAAGTAAACATATTTCATTTGCAAGATAATATTGTAAACATGCAAAACATTCGTGATGAATAATTATTCATTATCCCCTTTTCACACATTTTAACTTCCTGTTCTAAACTTGGAGTGAGAAATATGCGGGAAATTTTAACTCAACAGTAATTGCAAAAATGAGTTTCATGCAATACCTCAAGATCAGATAAATAATTATTAATTACAGGCTATGTTAAGCTGAGAGGAGATAATTAAATGCGTATGCTATTAACACTTGGCTCACTAGCTAGATGTTCAAAGGAGGTCCTAACTGCTCTCACTCCACTCTCAGAGACTGTGGGATAAGCTTTTGTGCAAGTATGCCCTTTAAAATCTTATTTATTTATTTATTTAAAAAGACATATAAAGCATCAACTTTACTTCGTGCCGTTAAACCTCTAATAGCATCCTCTGTGAATGCATCTGATCGCGCACGGCTATTTGCTCTTTCTGACAGTCAGGTTTATGGCTTCTGCCGTATCCATCCTCCAACACAGGGATGCTGCTAGACGAAACAAGCTTTTCTTTAGCGGTAAAATTACGCTTGGGGCCAAAAAATATAGGCACCGCTGCCTGTTGTGTAGACAGATGACAAGGCAACTGGGTCACCACGGTTTTTTCTGCCAGAGATGGTCGAGTTGCAGCCCACGCTATTTGTGTCTAAATGATATCATCAGAAGGGATGATATCCATTTTGGAAACACATAATGTTTTTTGCTCCAATGGCAAGCGCCCAGATGTAATGACTTTGGTGCCAGAAACATGGCAAAAGTCTGGTGTGCGATGCGACTTGTGTCGACATTTAATCGACGTCTTCTCGAGAAGTTGCCACAAGTGCGGCGAAAACCCATAAAAAAGAAAGTGTTTAAGTCTGGAGAATTTATATACGTTTTTAACTTTTGCCGTCGAGACAATTGGTTGGGGCCCGGCTGCCAAAGCATTATAAAAGACATTTCAGGACGGCTTATTAAAGCTTTGGTGACCCAAAGGGTGGCAGTTATTTCGCTCAAGGAATTAGTTTGGCAATTCAGAGAATGTTTTTTGTTTAAAAATTGCAAAATTTTCGATTGCGAATATTTCAGAGAATATTGCCAGCATCTTGGGTTTTCTGCCCCGATATGCTACGCTGGAAGAAGTTTTCTATTTGCATTTAGCATTGTATCCATTTATTTTAATATTTTCATGAATAATAGTTACAATAAGTCTTATGATCTTTTGATTTGATTTTTCGAAGCAATTTAGAGCAAGATTTATGTGCACGACTCTATCTTTTTCTTAAAAACGTTTATCGCAGCAAACCTTCACGTCCGCTTAGCTGGAATGAAGGATGTAGTTAATTCGTCGCTTAGTTTTATGAAATTAGTATCGAATGTTTGAAAATGCCATTTAGGTGTACTGGTTTTCTACTGAAAGGTATTAATATCTGAGTGCCTTTTTAGGTACTTACCTACTTTAACTGGTTTCAACTCAACTATAAGTACGAAATTATAACTCTTGGTGGCTGGTTTAATTGGTCATATCCAGATAAAAAAGCAAATAGGCATTTTGTCCTTAAATACTTTTCTCATAAAATCTATTCTCATACCTACCTACATCTGTTTTCATAGCATTACCAGCACGAACACCTGAATTGCAACTGGAGGGATTCTTCGACCCCTCTCTGAGGGGCTTTAGCGGATTTCCCGCCGACGGGCGCCGTCATTCGGAAACATATTTAAACAGTCGACAAAAGGAGTTGTGATTCAAACCCGCAGGTATTTTACTCTTTTTTATCTTCATTAATTTATTATTGATTTACTTCTTAACAATTATTCGAAATAAACTCTTAGCTAGATTTATCAACTTTTTACACCTGTTTATATATATAGGTTAAATTTACTAGAGGTACAACAGCCCAACACCTGGACAAGTGGTTTTAAAAAAGTACCTTTGCTAGATGAGATTGATGACAAGAAACACTTCAAAATTCGATCCTTCTCAAACTCGGAGGTGCTTCGTAACTTGTGAAAAAGTTAAAGTTAAACGACTAAAACTATTCCACATCCGAGGCCAAAAGAGAACCCAGTACATTGATACGTGTCTAACTAGAGGGAGACGCTTTTATTCGTTTTGAACAAACTTTTTCTGAACGAATTCACGCTCTTAGTTTTTATTTCCTGTAGCTAACTTTAGCTGTGATACTTTTTCTGATTCGTTATTCCGCTCTAATTCGGCCGCTCTGTTGGCTTCCTAGGCCGATTTATTTTTATTCTCGACTTAATTGTACCCGACAAACATTCAAGTGTGTGTCCATTTGCAATAAATTCTTGGGTAAAGCCATGTCATAGACATATTTTGCGTATTAAGTTCATCTAATATTTGGCGGCAAACGGATTGCGCAAGTTAATATGAACTTTACAGGTAAATTTAAAAAAGATGCAACCCCGACTAGTGGATTAGGTTGAAAATATTAGGAAATACAAAACAGGAGGATTTTGGCTTCTTCCATCCAATTTTGGCTTTATTTTAATTACCACACAGTTCATATTTAATTTATTACGTCAATGTGATGTGTGCCAGCTCTTTAACTCATTGGCACTAGAATCTATCAGGTTGTTCTAAGACTAAAGAACCATACTAAATAAAACGGACGTGAAAGCGTCTTAAAATGTGCACAGGTTTAAAATGGGGCCACCTCCTGACTGCCGCAGACATCAGTCAGCCGCCGTCATTTATCTCGTGAAGGCTCCGAGGTGACACTTGCCTTATCTCCTTTAACCGGGAGAGGTTTTTGCTAAACGATTTGCTAAATGGTTTCTATAATGCCTGGTTGATTCAGAAAGAATCAGTTAGTTATTCTAGCTCTAGTTGGAATGTTGTCGTTTAAAACATCTTAAATTACGATATGCCTACGAATGCACGATTCAAGATTAATTTATTAATTGCAATTCATTTAACAAAAGATATTAGATGTAAGATTAGATATAAAAGCTTTTTACTTTCTTACTAAATCACATAAATAAAAGTTCCATTTGTCTAAGTTTGTTAGATTAATTTTCAATTAATCTTAGTCTTTGTTAGTTTGAGCATTAATAACTAGTGTTTTTTTTATTGTAAAGTCTGCTTTAAGAGATGAAAGCCTCGTCAAAACTGTTCCATTCATCTCTTTTTTGTGCAGTTCTTGACCAAAAGTTTCCAACAACGTTTAAAATGTCATCACACCACATTTTGTTCGGCCTACCTCTTCTTCGGGTCTTGTCATATGGAATCCAAGTTGTTACAGTTTTGGATAATCTATCATCATGCACTCTTTGGGTGTGACGCCCATCTCCATTTCATCTGAAGTACAGCCGGTTGTAGCATATAAGGTACCAGGGGTACGCCAAAAGAACTGAATTATTTTTACATGTACATGCTTGCCAACTTCCTTGGCTTTAGTTTTTTCCTTATTAAGGTGATTTACATACCCTATCTTTTAGTCTAATATTCGTATAGCTCTGTTCTATACCTCTTTAACATACTATTATTTGATTCAACGTTTTTTATGTTAATGGCTAGGTTTGACAAGCGTAAGTAAGGCTAGGAGTTTAACCCATGTTGTTTTTAGCTCAACAGAAAGTATTAAGGTAAGTATTAAAAATATATGGCCGTATCTCCAACGTCATCATCAGGATTGGCCATATCATCTTATCTGGTAAGTCTCTGCAATAAAATGGTATTTCAAGATTCACAATCTGCTTTATAATCAAGTATTCACGAAATAATAGCCTAGACAGGTAAGTAAAGAATTAGACAGTTCGTCCTTCTCAGACCCTTTTAACATAAAACAACGCGAGATTACGCGGAACTAGGGAGATTGTTATTATTAGATTCATCGCTTCGAACGATACGCTGATTGTCATAGAGTCAAAAACCTTGACAGCGCTCAGAAGACTTGACGCTTCTCCAGATATATGTTGTCAATATTGTCCCGACCATCCTCTTCAAGAACAGCAAAGAGTAGGCATGCGCCATCATACATAAATGGTCAAATCTGACACCCTGTAAGAGCAAAGTGTTAATAAAGCACGGCACACACACATATTATCGTTAAAGTAGGTACATAAAATTTCCTCAAAAAAACCCTTACTTTATAAGATGAATGTATGTCATTCATAAACTTAGATGAAAGATTCGTCCTTGAGCGCTAGTGAACCAAAATATTAATCTGTACGGTCGGATTCATAAGTGGAGTCATAGTTAGACCACTTGACAGATTGCAATACGGGTTATTATCCTCTGTACTTACTTTACTAACTTACGCACACACGTAAGATTATCGACTGTAAGTAGAAAAGTCCACCTTAAGGCGCAGCATTAAAACTTAAACAGATTACCACCTATAAGCGACATCTATGTAATCTTTGAAATAATTACTCGGTGATAGCCTATTCGCCACCACATCACCACAAAGTATACATCACACTGGTTTGTCTAAAACTGTATTATAGTTATCCTTATTCGTTCACTTGTAGTAAAGCAATAGATTACATATCTTTATTTCGTCGTATTGATCACAAGCTACCGTAGCTTAGCGGTAATAGTTCTTACCTTCTAATCAGAACGGAACCGGGTTCCCATCCGATCTCTGTATGTTGAATAATGTTTTTTTATATGTTTTTACCATATTTTCTCCAGTAATAATTATTTTATATAATATTTTTCTATATATTCATCTATGTATTATATCTATAAATGTTTATTGTAAATTATGTATCAAAATATTATATCTAGAAACATAAACCTATAATATTGTAATAAAACAAAAAGTAAGGTAAGAAATTATTTTATTGGTAGGTATAGTATTACTTTATGTAAATAACATAATGACATGAATGAGAACTTTTGGTAACCATAAGATACGAGTATGTAAAACTACATAAAATACTTGCTGCCGTAATACTTAGTTTATAGTTTTGTTTGAATGATAAAACACAATATTATGTAAAATGATATTAAGTGTTCATTAGCTGAAACATCGATAGGTAATTATTTATAAGATCATAGGAATGATCCAAATCTTGGATTGAATCTTTCAATAAAGTTATTTAAGTAATAATTTCGTTAGTAATTATTTTATTGTTCTATGTTTTACGATGATGCACTTTCCTCGGAAGTAAAAGTAATTGTAATAATAATAAATCAGTTATTTGCCTACATCTCAAGGTTTAAGCTTAAGTACTCGTTTTCGTAATGAAAAGATATTGAAGCAAGGCCTTAAGATAACTGACTAATAATGATCAATCTTATATAAATATATATCGATGTTTTAGCATAATTTAATTGCTAATGTAATGCTCCACAAATACCTACTGCAATAGTAGGCGGGTAAGCAGGTAAACAGAGGTTGAGTTAGCAACGATTTATCGGGCCCGCTTCGGCATACATTGCTGATTATTTTGTGTATATTCATATATTATAATGAAATACACAAGATAATCAGCAATGTATGCTAGATCGGGTCTGATTGGAATCTTAAGTAAAAATCGCCGCTTACATAATTAGTATTTGGTGTTACCTCCGCTGTTTTCAACAACACTTAATAAACACTTAATAGACTCGACCAAATAAGTCCATATATCTGTTCCTCTGGTACACTCCCACACTCCCAGGCAGTGAGCCTCTAAAGCTTCTGTAGTTCTTTCATTGCGCATGTCCCACCTTTGCACCATTAAACCCCATAAATTCTCTATGGGATTTAAGTCCGGAGATTTTGCTGGCAAACAAATAACTTGGATATCTGGGTGCTGGCTAAACCAATTATACACCACGGCAGCTCGATGCACTGGACAAATGCAAAACGAGGAACTTCACTAGCAGGATAAACAGTTAAACATTTCGCACCGTCGTCGGTAGCATGCTTTCCTGTAGCATATCAACATAATTAGCGGTAGTTGCACGCCCTGTTTCTTGTGCTACTAATTCGCCTGGACCAGCGGCAGAACCATTTTCTTCATATTGTTACACCATCATCCTCCGCTGTGAATCATTAATAAGACGAGTCGAGTTTTTACGCTACCTTCCTCTTCAAAACGTGTAACCCAACGTTTAACAGTCTTCCACTAAAACAAAGTAGCATTATTAATAAAAAAGTTTATACTAATCGGTTCACAGCTACCAACATACTATGAGTCAAAGTTTTTAATATTTAAAATACAATTGTAATGAAATAAAACTATACTTACGGCCAGACCAGTCTGATTAGCAATTTGAGTTAAATTAAATCCAATATCATGCAGCGCCACAGATAATTGCAGCGCAACAATACGCTGCTTATCCTGCAAACTGATAATAGTATGCATTTTGAAGAAATAAACACTGAAGTTTAATAAATAAACTTAGGTTAAAAAAAATCACTTAGCACACGCACTATCTCGCAAACGATCTAGCAACAACTAAAATGTAATTCAAAATTTACTAAATTTTGCTTCATTTGATAAAATAAAAACTACAACGATGATATCGGGATTCGATCCATTGTCTCCACAATAACGGTCAAGAATTTGCTTGACCGCGCTACTGACCAAGCTACCGAAGCTAATGATTCATGTAGTGAAATAGTCAATACTACTCAGCCTATTATACAATGGTAGTTCGTCAAATAATAGTATGTTATACGTCATTTGTGTCATTGTGTGAGTGTCGCCGCGGGTGCGAGCGACTTGTTTTCTGAGGTTTGTGTTAACTATGACTCCACTTTTGAATGCGACCGTACAATTGTTTTATATTCTTTTTCCCATTATTACACGTTTTTTAATTATTACTGATTCATGAAAATAAGAAAATGAAAAAATATTAGCGCCCATCAGGACTTGAACCCGGAACCGTAAGGTTCTTGGACCGTGGACATTTGATTAAGGAAAAAAATAAAACAATGTAAGTGTATAATAAAATCATAGTACTTTTACCTACTTAACACTTGTTTGATGATATTGAAATATTCATGGTTCCGTGGTTTGAACGTAAGCACGTTATACCGTGTCGGTTACAGCTGCTGTCTATAGTTACTCAGATGGTGGTCGTCATACCCAACTCTGAGGCTTAACCTTATCTTATCTTATCTTCTAGGCAATTTAATACTTAAACACTAGATATTAAAATGATCGAAATATGAAGATTTAAGACTTGTTATTAGTATATTTTCTGTGATTAGGTTGGTATTATTAAGTATTTTTCACTATAAAATGGTGTCAAAATTCACTGTAAAAGTTAAATTGAACCGTGGCAGCAACAATTTTAAATTTCCAACCACTGTCAAAAACAGAACACTCTCACGGAATATATGAAGCAGTATATTGCACTCCAACGAAACGATGGTTTTTATTTAGTTCCATTGTGTATGAAAATACTCCGTTGTTTAAACTCAACACTTTATGCATTTAAATTTGAAAGTACACATTATGTGTAGGCAGAATGTAACTTAGAATGAAAAATATAGACATGTTGGGTAGTAAATTGTTAAAAGTATTAATACAGAATGAGGCCTACATACATACACATATCATGCCTATAATCCCTTGCGGGGTAGGCAGAGGATGGCCTGAGGCCTACAACAGGGGAAATATTTGACGGGGCCAAATTGCCCATTAAACTAAACAACTTTTCTCAAGATTCTCTTTTCTATAGGTCAAAATATAAAAAATTGACCTATCACACAAATTGTAGGAGAGGTTTAATTTTTTGCATATATTTTGAACTATGTTTCATGAGGAAAGTTGTTCAGTTTCATGCGTTATTTCCCGTAAAATATTTGCCCTTGTTGTGGGCCACACATTGTATTATATAAAATTATACAGCACATTTTCGCGTTTGACAACGTTAAATCGCATGGGAAAACAAATTTGTGATTGTTTTGTTTACACCAAGCCTACTTTTAAAATACCTCGGTTATAAATTGTGCCTACCTACTCATTATCAGTAGATGGTAGAAATACTAACTTTTTGATGAGTATTTAGTACGCCACCAAAAAGAAGAAAGAGTAAATAGGAGCTACTGGCGGAAGATCTTCTATTTAACGGACAAGTACTTCTGTTGTTGTACACTGTGAAAATATATTATGATGGAAATACCTACGTATAGATTTGTAGTGCAATCTGTATATTACGAAACCAGCGGAGCTGTATAATGACCGCCCAAGTATTCGATTTGAAGAGAGAGCTATCGCATTTCAATCGCTTTCAAGAGGCTGAGGCTGGACTCCGTTTATTATGCTGGCCATTGTGAGGAGCTTAGCATCGAGCCCTTGAGCTTCTATAGAAATAAGTTTCATACTAAGTTTTATCAAGTTTTGGGTGGATATTTAAAAAAATACGTCAAATGGGCTTGGGCGGGAGTGAACGTACGGCTTGACATCGATGGTGAGTACTTGCGATTGCTAATTATAAGGTTCATTCGGCAAATAGAAGTGTAAAAATCAGGTGTCTATTTTTTTCTAGGGTCCACAGCTTATTTCAAGATTCTGCCTTCACAAACCTTTTGTACCGTTGATGAGATTGCTTATTTTGGTAGTGAGAACATTTGTACCGCAAAGATTTTAGAAATATCGCCATTTTACAGTGTCACAGGGTCCAAATGATTTTATAACCTCTAAATTGGAAAAGCTTCAATATCTCTGCAAAGGATTGATCTACAAACAAAATGATCGCATGGATGCCGTTACAAATCGCAAATCTTTATTTGTACCGCTTTTTTATACCTTGTAAATACCAGATACAGGAATAAAAGGCGATTAACGCTCATATGGCATTTGGTTGTTGGGCTTTCGTATATCTCCGTAAATATAGCGGTACAAATGTTCTGAAAGAAATCCCAATAACAATACAAGCGGTACATTACATAGCTACAACCAAAAAAGCCGTATCTGCTCTAATTTACGAGAAAACAACACTGTAAAATTTGCAAGAAAATGATATGTACATGACCAAAGCTCGGCCACGGTGTTCTACTTTTAGACTTTTAGCAGCGGATTAATGCGGATTTCGGATTCTGGACTTCGATTTGCACTTCATACTGACCGAAACATATTTCATTTTCTTCAAGCAAGTACCTAATAAATTGGTTGACCGTCAAAGGAATAAAGTTTGTATGGCGCAGGCCAAATATAGTATTATTCGTCTATTTACGTTATGCTACGTTAGTTTACCAACGAGAAGCGTTTAACACTCATATTACCTTCGGCAACTTGTCATTATGGTCAATTCGTAAGGTGACCATAATTTAAAAAAAAAATAAGAGGACCAATCTATACATCCATACATATAATAAAACAATAAAACCCGTGTATTGAACAAATTTACGAAAAACTAATCGTAGATGATGTTAAAATAGGATTAGAACAAATCATAATTTATATTTTTCAATATTTTTCCATGTCTGTTTGTCTGTTTCACCGGGCTAATCTCCGAAACTACAGGAACGATTACCGAAGGCAATATGTGTGTAAAACGTTTAAGGTTTGTAACTGACGCGACTGAATTTCAATTTTCGCCTTCACCACACAAACTTTATTTCTTTGACGGTCCATCTATGTATTAGTTACTTGTTTGAAGAAAATGAAATATATTTCGGTCGGTATAAACTGCAAATCGGAATCAGAATCCAAATCCGCATATTACCGCTGCTAAAAGTCTAAAAGTGAACACCGTGGCCACAACTCGGACACTGGCGCTCAAATGTATGAAACAAACGCGTTGCTACGCACACAGTCTTAGCTCGCGTAGATGAACGCTAACGATAAAATGCTTGTCAGTGTGAGATAAGACATTACAGGGTTGCCGCCATTTTACCTTAATTTGTTCGTGGTGCGTTCGCGAATCGGGAATACAATGTGCGGCAATATGAAATGACCTTGTGATAGCTGGTTTGAATTTGATTTGCGGGCTTGTAAAAAAATGGCTGGCCGGCCGCCGCCATTGCCCGGCCAGTTCAAGTTCGATGACCCCAATTACTCGAAACTTATTGCGCGCGGATTAGGAATAAATAGGAATCATAATGTACTTATGCTGTAAGGTGGATGTCTATGCTCAATTTTTACAATAGTTTCCTATTTCAAATAGTATAAACGAAATAACAAATTTTTTGTAAATAAATGATGGTCACCAAAATATTACGTAAGTTGAAAACATGATTTTTTGTTCTTATAGAATTTGTTTTGTTTTCAGCGTGAACTGATAGGATAAGGTCTTAAACGGATAATGTCAAAGAAATATCTATATCTATATCTATATCTATACATAGTATAAAATAAAGTCGCTTCCCGTTTGGTGTCTCCTTATATCTTAAGAATTACCCAACGGATTTTGATGCGGTTTTTTTATTAGATAGAGTGAGAGGAAGGTTTATAAGAATAAATTATTCCGGGAAATTGTCACATTCCCATGGGAAAACGGGTATCCCAACTGGTAGTAAACTTTTGACCCCCTTTTGACACCTTTAAAGATTAAAATTTCAAAAATGCTGAAACACGTATTTAATTATTTTAAGTTATAAGTCTAATCAGAAATTTTGAAACAGATCACATTTAAGATAAAAAACTTTCATACAAACTTTTAACCCCCTTTTCACCCATTTAAGGGTTAAAATTTCAAAAATGCTGAAACACGTGTTTAATTATTTTAAGTTATTAGTCTAATCACAAATTTTGAAACAGATCACATTCATTTAAAAAAACGAACTTTCATACAAACTTTTAACCCCCTTTTGACCCTATAAAGGGTTAAAATTTCAAATATGCTGAAACACGTGTTTAATTATTTAAAGTTATAAGTCTAATCACTTATTTTGAAACGGATCAAACTTAAGACAACGAACTTTCATACAAACTCTTAACTCCCTTTTCATCCCTTGGATTAAAAAAAAGAGTGATTCAAGAGGAAGGTTTGTAGATATGTATGATTTATGTCGGGAGAAGGTCTGTTTCCCGTGGGAAATCAGTTAGCAGCGGGTGAAACCGCTGGGCGGGCCGCTAGTAAAACATAAGCGCCTATTCTTTGCTACTAAAACATAAAACTCTTTAAAAATACTTAGATTTGTAAAGACAGGTAGAATCGGTAGAATTTTCTTTTGGTTTTGTCGTTTGCAGTGCTTAAACAACATAGCACAACACACACCGATCACAAAATTATTTCTAATATTAATTAGTTTAGTATAATTTACGCTGCGCTGCCTTCGCTCGCTGCACCAAGTCGTCGTCACGTCCTTGCTAGCCGGTGTCTGAGCGTCCTCCGAGCGCGGGTGGGCGGCGCTTTTAGGGGGAGGCAGGGAGTGACCATACTGTATGCTAGTACTATTAATTATACTGTGCCGTGGCCGAGCTTTGGTCATGTACATATCATTTTCTTGCAAATTTTACAGTGTTGTTTTCTCGTAAATTAGAGCAGATACGGCTTTTTTGGTTGTAGCTATGTAATGTACCGCTTGTATTGTTACTGGGATTTCTTTCAGAACATTTGTACCGCTATATTTACGGAGATATACGAAAGCCCAACAACCAAATGCCATATGAGCGTTAATCGCCTTTTATTCCTGTATCTGGTATTTACAAGGTATAAAAAAGCGGTACAAATAAAGATTTGCGATTTGTAACGGCATCCATGCGATCATTTTGTTTGTAGATCAATCTTTTGCAGAGATATTGAAGCTTTTCCAATTTAGAGGTTATAAAATCATTTGGACCCTGTGACACTGTAAAATGGCGATATTTCTAAAATCTTTGCGGTACAAATGTTCTCACTACCAAAATAAGCAATCTCATCAACGGTACAAAAGGTTTGTGAAGGCAGAATCTTGAAATAAGCTGTGGACCTTAGAAAAAAATAGACACAAAATCAGATTCAAATTTGTACATAAACCTTTTTATTTAATATTCAAGAGATTCCGAGTGTTTTCAACACTTTACATATTAACAGGGAACGCTGCTGTCCATTTTCAGGATGAATTTATCCCTTAGTCGCTTTTTACAACACCACGAGTAGAAATTGGGGTGATGTTCCTCTCAGAAGACATGCTAGCTCTGAATATCAACACCCCATATCTACCCGTAGATCTTGTAAAACCAACTAAGGGATGAATGCAAGAAATGGACAGCAGCATTATCAGTGAAATCATCTTTCACTGAGCTCGCCAATCCACCTGCCAAGTGTGGTAAGTGGCAAATACCCCCCTTATAGGCGAAACTCCATGTTCAGCAGAGGGTTGTTGTGTGTTATAGTAGTAGTATGCATCGTATTTATAATTGTTGTGAATTGCTACGGATATTAAAAACCTTTCTACTATAATGGAGCGGTTAAATGTCTGGATTTCTGATTATTGTAAAACATTACAAATAGAAAAAAAAACTCATTGAACGCAAACTTTGAACGCACTACTTGCCCAGTGCACCTGCCCTAATTATTTATATTTTGAATATATAATATGAGGTCTCCTTATAAAATTCACTTGAATCTTGCGATCTGAAATATTCATCTCGCTCCCATTCGTTCATCGGCTCACGCAATAAAGCTGCCAGCGCGAAACGGAACATTCCTGAACTGAAATAAACATAGACCGACACACAATAAAGTGCGGTGGGAACAACGTAGTGCGACACATTCTGGACCTTTCTCCATTGCACGATCTCCAATTTAAAACTCATATATGAACCTAATATTCGATATGAAATAGCAATGAAGGAAGGTATGAAGTAATATTTTCTTGAGTTTGCACAACTATTATTCATCACAATAAATCAATACATGGATTTAAGTAACGTTTATTTTGGATTTTACAATTCGTAAGTTTCGAGCTCTTTACAGAGCCCGTGGTCACGGATGACTGTCTGTCACGACAGTTTTTTACATCGGAATTTATTTTTTTACACGTGTTGATACATTTCTTTTTGTTTCTCTTATAGAAATTCAAAAACATCCGAATTTCAACAGAGATACTGGATGGAGAATCTCATCAACTTGGACTCCGCTGATTACACAGCGGAAGAACCAGATACTGTAAGACCTTTTTGTTCGAATGCCCCGCAGACCAAAGAACTCGCGCGACTGACAACGCATGGTGTTCCGGCGATCTGTGAAATGCCCTTTAACAAAAACAAAATTGCTACTATCTTTAGTAAGCAGTGGGCTTGCTTCTAGGGTTATCGTGTCTATTCCCTCTCTTCGGACTTTTTTTTATCCATAGGGAGTTTGCCCGTAGTATTCACGCTGGGCAGGCGGGTTGCAGACCGCAGTGCGTAATTGTAGACTATGTTTTCAACACTGGAAGCGCTGGTGCCTATTTTCCAGAAGCCTTTAATCGCCTCTTACTAACTGGCGACTTGTGGTGGTGCTTTTCAATTTTGCCGACACCAGACGGCATATCATTCCTACAGGTATCACAGCAAATGATTTAGAAGAGTCCATACAAAAAATAAGTAAAATAGGTCTTGTAAAACTAAGGGAAGGTTTTTTTAAAACAAAATCAGTCAAGTGTTCCCCCATCTAGCGTGTGATGTCACGGACAACAGCTAGTGGTATCACCAATTCACAATAATACTAAATTTATCTTACCAATCGATTTAAAAATAAGTACCTACGCCGGGCATCCGATATCGGCTTGTGAACTTGGCTGTGGAAACACACGCTAACATATTAGCGAGTTCAGGAACAGTCGGCCCATTACGACCGCGGGCGCCCCGAGACGCATATTTGCTCTAAAACATAGTTCTGATTACGAGTTTGAGTTAGTGTTTGAGTAATATACGAGTACGGTTACAATTTATACATCAGACAAAGCCACCACAAAACAAAAAGTTACCTGTTGCTGAAGCTCTTTATTGACCAGCGAAGCGGTGAATATATTGGACAAAGCTTATAATTGCGCCGAACTGTTACAGTATGTCTGTACTGTAGGGTAGGCAGAGAGTAAACGGCCGTAGACATTTAAGCCACCACTGACAACCATTCGAGGGTCATCAAACATTTGAGGGTCATTACGTTGTCAACCCATCGTCTAAAATGTCAATATACATATAACCCCCGAATCCCTCAATCGCCTCTTAGGATACCTATGGGAAAGAAATGGGGTGATGCTATTCTAAGCTGGCATCACACGGCACATTTTTCATACATTTTAATCATTATTTTTGAACTATTAATAAACAAAACAATATTTATATTTATTGAACTAATCTTGAGCAGCATGTGCTACGATACTTCAAAAGATAACCTTACCGTAGGTATGCTTTTATGACCGGCAGTGGATATCGCTAAAACAAAAAGTACAAGCGACAAAAAATACTGAATTATAACGATTTCATCACTCCGTTTCCACACCGAAGCGTGAAGTTAAAAAAGGAAATAAAAGAGGACACAGAAAGTCATTGTAGGTTGTACGCTAAATTCGCAGACATTTATAGGCCTGAACATTAAAAAAATACGGTTAGACAGACGCGACGCAGCAAACGTTTTATTCCCGTTCAAATTAAAAAGACTATTCCTACCGTTTTATAAATGTTCTCCTAAAATCATACAGCTCAATCGACATGTACATAGTTCATTTCTCTATTACAGTAAATTATCTGCGTTGTACAATGTACAATTTAAACCCGCGGTAAATCCTCGTATCTGAACACCGGCTCGTTTGCTCTCTAACTTTGCGTTAGAAACATATTATTTACTAGGAATTTTGTAGAGCTGTAGTTTTGCTAGCAGTTTATACACTAGCGAGATACAGTTTTATAGTTATTTTTGTGTTAGAACTATATTTACACAGCTTATTCTTTTTTAGCCGGCTAAAGTAAGTACTAAAAGTGAAATAAATAGGGTGTTTCAGAGTATTTGCTGGACACGTAAATGTGAGCTGAAGTATTTTCTTTTCATGAACGTGAATTTGAAGTAGAAAATGGAAATGGGCAAGCATCTCACTTTTGTATTATATACTTTGCCAGAGAATCCTATAACTCTTTCTTCATAATAGTTATATTATCTGTGATAATTGGTACTGCAAGCATCTAGTGTGTTCTATGGTGAAATTTCATCGCATTAACCTAACTTGGTGTTAATGGTAGCACAAGTGACGACAATTTTAATTACACTTTCAGCAGAAAATAACTTTTTCCCATCTTCTTCTTTTTCTTTTCTTATGCGACACCAAGTAAACTTATGACCCGATGAACCCTGGTGTAAGTGTTTTTCAACCACCTGCTATCAGTAGTAGGCCTCTGACATGGTTTTCCAATTGAAAAAAATATCCAACTGTGGCCCTCAAACGATGATATTGAGAAACTTACTAAATATAAAATAATGACTTTTTTTAGAGAAAATCTTAGAATGATTTTCTACAGCCGTACAACCGGAGTCCAATTGGTATGGTATCCTAGTATTTTATTCCATTTTGCCGAATTCTTGAAGCAGACAACTTCACTCTGCAACATTAACACTTCATTTTGATGACATGAAACAGATAAAATAAACATGAGAGTGGGGCAAGACAGGATGGCCAAGCTTAACATTTTAACACGCTCGGTAATATTATACATTGTTTGATCTCTTCTCTTCTCTTTTCGTATGGGACACCGAGTCCAACGACCCGATGAACCCTGGTGTCAGAGTTTTTCAACCGCCTACTACTAGTAGTAGGTCTCTGACATGGTTGTGTAACGACCGCCGTCTAAGTAATTATAGACAGCAACCGGGACCGACGGCTTCACGTGCCCTCCGAAGCACGGAACCATTTCTTTTCGGAAAATCAGTTGGTTCATCTTGCAATGTCCTAACCAGACCGGGAACAAATTCACAAAGTGATAAATATCAATTTTGTGACTGTCCCACCGAGAATCGAACCCGGAACCTTTGCGTCGCAGGCAGTCGCACTACCACTGCGCCACATCGGCCGCCATTGTTTGATGATTCTCCATAATACCTTGTTCCTGCTTAGGTAAAATTGTTTCAGAGAAAATCTGTAGAATTTATTTCCAGGAAAATAAGCTCTAGAAATATTATGGACGTTAGCTGTAATAGCGGCATCTAGATTATTCTTTTAGTTCCTTACCACTCACAGACTTGTCCTACAGTAGAAATCTCCTTGGAGCTACTCAGGCCCATGCTCTGAAGCTCTGCTCACAAGATTTTTAATTATATTTAGCCTGGCTTATGCGAGTTTTGAGGTCTTCACTATTTTTGAGTGAAAATTTCCAATAATTTTTAATGCATTGCTTGCAATATTTTTTTATTTATTTATTTATAATTAGCCTGCTTGATCCCTGATTTATTTATTTATAATTAGCCTTCCCCGCAATCTTCAATTCTTTGCGGTCTAATGCGACTGTCGTCCACTACTGTAAATGGGCGTCAAGAACCCGATGAACCCAGGTCGTCACGCCAACGTTTTTGTGGTCTACCTTTACGTCGGGACCCGTTTTGAGGAACTCATTGTTGGGTAACGATCCGGGTGCATCCGACAAACGTGCCCGGCCCACTCCCACTTTAGCTTGCAATTAATATATTATTCAATATATCTGCCCGCTAAAATAATTATATTATTTATTGTACGTACAAGTACTAAATATTAAAGACTAAGGTAAATAATATAATTCGCATAATCTCCTCACACATCAATAAACGAAATGTTCATTGGGTCTAAAGTATGACCTGTAAACGACTTTCTGATTACAAAGTTTCGTCATAATAGAAGGCCACCCTCAGCCATTGCCGGGCCATCATAGATTTATATGTTAGGCCCTGAAAGGTCGGTAGGGGCTTTCACGAGCTCATCACGGCCGTCCGGTGCCAAATTACAAATTTTACGCATAGATTCATTTTATCGAGAGGTCAGATCGGCTGTAAGACAATGGCGACAACTTTATGGTGTAATGCCACTTTGGGCTATGTTTATTTCCAACTCACAAAGCAATTGCTTTTTAGAATCTCGTAAAGTTTCACAAGCCTTTTGTCCTTTCAACATAAACTCCACTACAATAAGTCTGATAAGTAGGCAGGTACGATAAGATTTTCGTAGCAATAGTTTTGCGTGCTTGTGTCAAACGACTTGACAGACGCTTTCGTTACGCACCGTAAACGCACCGTAGCCGTATTTGTATGGGAATAAAATTGGAATTCGCCATTTCGTTAAAAATACGCAGCGACGGACGACACGTAGGAGACCCCCCTTATGTTAAGGATATTAATTATTTTTTCTCAAACATGCTAGGAAATGTGTTCATTTCTTTCAAAAAAAGAAACCGCGAAGTTTCACATTGTTTGTCACGTCTCAGATCACGCCAGCAAAGTTGTATGGAAATCCTTTGCTGGTGTCCATTAAGATAAATTCGTTATACGCTAAACCCACATAATTTGATTTCAAAATTATCTCGATGACTCTCATAGAAACGGAACGTAATTTTGTATGAAACAGGTAACTAAAGACGAGGCTGTATGATGTGAAGACCCTTGCCTGTCCAGAATTAAAAAATAAAAGAATGAACTAAACATTTAGTATGGCTGAATATTACGTAATACTATGCCTTACTGGCGAATATATTTAAAAAAAAAATACAATTGGTGGGAAAATTGTAAATTTTTATTTGTTTCGTTGTGTTGTGGTCGCTAGGTCGCTAGCTAACTTTTATAAGAAGTAAAATCTTTCATTTCCTAGCCTTTTTTTGAGAAAAGCACTATGTAAGCCTCGGGGAAAATTACTTTGCTTGACTTGTATAATCTGTTTTACATATCTAATAGAAAGTAGACTAAGGGTTTTGTGCTACTTGGACTGTATGGGATATGTAAATACTATTTTATAATCTAAAAGTAATCCATGAAATAACATACTTAACTATTAGAATTGTCAAGAAATTTGCATATCACAACATTTTACTAATATCACTCTTCATTAATAAATCAAAATGAAATATGTAAAAACAGCAATATACATAAACAGGCAATAACACGGAACGAAGTAACACCGACGCTCACATGTTTACGAGTATTTTTATTACATCCGGTGTAGGTTTGCCAACATTTTAACTTTGTCTAAAAATAACAAAACTCATTGGTAAACATAAACTGTCCTATTACGGGATACGTACAATTGTACGCAAATATATTTTGGAGATTACGGGTTGGCGAGATGAGGCGCAGTTTATTTTTACAGGGAACGCTGCTATTCATTTATTGACTTAATAGCATTTTAAGAAATGTTTTGGCAAACTATTAAAGAAAACACTTTTTAAACTAGCTCCACTATTATTATAATTAAAATGCTTTGCATTACAAACGTTAACTTGCGATTGTTTAGTTTTGATTTTTAAATTTGTTGCCTGACTATGAAATAACGAAACCAATCGCATTAAAATAATTTTAATTAAATTTTTTTTTTTTTTTTTTTTTATTATAAAATACAATGTATAGCCTACAGGATAAACCTAAAAATACCATACAAGGAAACAGAAAAACATAACAATATAACAAAAATAAACTTAGGAGAATAGTAAGATCAGATCAAACTTAAATCAATATTTTCTACCATACACTAAGTCATGATTTTTTTCACAGTAAGCAAGATACCTCTTACTTAAATGATACATGCTTTCGGTAAATAAGTCCATGTCTGGTGTCTGATTTAGGAGTTGACCAATGAGGCCTAGCCCTCGTTGGAGAGGCGACTGACGTCGTGCCTCCGTGCGGCAGTTCGGTATAGCTAGAAGCTGGTGTCCACGACCACGCAAGTACCTATCCGGTACATAAAATGATAGTGTACTCGACACCAATTCTGGGCTATCATACTCCCCACGGAGGATACGGCAAGTTGTTACCATGAGTTGGTAGTCCCTCCTCGTTTCTAGTGAGTTAAAACCTAAAGTACCCTGGATGAACTTTGTTGGATAGAGGAAAGGATAATAACCAAAGCATTTCTTATAAAGCGATCTCAAGAACGCTTTTTGAATTTTTTCAATAAGCAAGCAATAGGTACTCTCATGAGGTGCCCAAATAATGGACGCAGTTTCTATTTTTGAACGAACTAGTGCAGAATACAGTAATTGGATCGCATTTCTATCAGTAAAGTCTCTCGAGTTGCGAACAACAAAGCCAAGTCTTCGATAGCATTCAACTGCTAGAGCTGCTATATGGTCGTTAAACGTTAGCCTTGAATCGAATAACACCCCTAAATCTCTTACTGACG
The DNA here is from genome assembly GCA_027580185.1 of Tuta absoluta. Lineage (NCBI taxonomy): Eukaryota > Metazoa > Arthropoda > Insecta > Lepidoptera > Gelechiidae > Tuta > Tuta absoluta. Next base: position 8,297,404 of record JAQAHW010000016.1, on the reverse strand, counting down.
TAACACGTTCGACTGTAGTGGCGCCTAAATAATATTGATTATGAATAGGTTTTAGTGCACGTGTAAAAGATATCGTGCAGCACTTATCATAATTGAAATTAAGTCTATTTGCGATGCTCCATTGAAAAACTGAGTTAATATCTGACTGTAGGTTTTCACAGTCATCTATTGAGTTGACAACGCGGACAAGCTTTAAATCATCAGCATAAAGAAGACAAGATGTATATTTTAATACTGTATCTAAATCATTAATCATTAAAATAAACAAAAGGGGGCCTAGAATAGAACCTTGAGTGACGCCAGATCGCGTGTGATAGGGTTTCGACATATAGCAGCCGTATCGGACATATTGACGGCGATCGCTCAAGTAGTCAGAAAAGAATTTTAACAGAGAAGGCGTAAAACCCATTTTACATAGTTTTTTCAGTAGTATATCGTTGTCAACACGATCAAAAGCTTTTGCGAAATCGAAGTATATAATATCTACCTGAGCACCCTTGTCCATGTGTAAAGATATTAGATCTACAAGACTTAATAGATTGGAGTTAACTGAACGTCCTGATCGGAACCCGTGTTGACTGTTGCTTATGTAAGGACTGACTTGTTTAAGTATTTTACTATGGAGTATTATTTCAAAAACTTTTGCAATTGCAGATAAAATAGCAATAGGTCTATAATTCTCTATTGATGCCTTTTCTTTATTTTTAGGAATCGGAGTGACTTGTGACAACTTCCATTCTGTTGGGTACTTACAGCAGCTGATTGATAGATTAAGAATATGGACTATGGGTTTAACTAAATACTCTTTACATCCCTTTAATATATATGCAGGTAAATTGTCAGGTCCTGCCGCACTCGATGATTTAAGTTTCTTTAATGCATACTCTATGTCAGAAATGGATATGGAGTTAATATGAACGTAACTAGATGATCTGCTGCAGTCACTCGAGTTTGCATCGTTAACGTTAAGGGTCGGCTGGTTTGGAAGAAAAACACTAGAGAAAAAGCTTGCTAAACCGTTAGCAGCTTCTTGTCCTTCTAATGCCTTGCCCTGGTAGTTTAAAAGTGAAACAAAGCCACCTGTGGTTTTTAGATTATTAACGTGTTTCCAAAACTCTTGCGGCTTTCTGATGATATTATTTTGAATACGGTTAACGTAAAAGTCATAGGAAGCAGCTACTCGTACTTTTATTTTGGCTCTAAGGTCGCTGAAAGCCTTATAAACGTCCTTGTCCTCAGTGGCCTTCCATTGTTGATGCAGATACATCTTACGATCTATATCTTTTATAATATCCAACGTAAACCATACCGGGTATCGCTTAGTAATTCTCTTCGAGCGTAATTTTTTTGGCACACATAAATCGAATATTTTATAAATTATAGTATAAAACGTTTCAACAGCTGTATCTACATCATTAGCCTCGAGTACAGGATCCCAATTAGTTTCACAAAATAAATTGACCATAAGTTCGTAGTTAGCTTTAGCGAAGTTCCAGTCACGGGAAGAATCAATGTTGCTGGGTAAGAGGCGATCTGCACTATTCTTTTTACCTATAGGTATAGTTACGTCTAAGGGAGGATGATAAGCATCAGCATGAGGAACTAGCCCTATGGCATCGTGCCTTACACGCACGTCATTGAACTGCTCAGAAACCAGCACCACATCTAGCTTACCACCGTTAGCATGAACCACACCATTCATATCTATTAATCCACAAGTATTTAAGAAAAAACCAAAGTATGCAACTACAGATTGAGGAGCGCTGTTTAAGTTTAAATCACCAAATATTAATATGTTTCCAGAAATACCAGTCAACTTAGACTCTACTGTTGTAAACCATTTCATATAAACTTCCTCCTTAGAACTAGGCGGTATGTATACTACACAGGTGTAAAAGTTTTTGCTGCCCATTGTAAATGCTGCCCACAGGTCTTCTCCAGTGTTGGTTTCGTAATTAGTTTGTCGACGAATAGAAAGGCCAGGACGAGCTGCTAACAGCACTCCACCACCTGCAGTCAATCGATCGCGACGTAATATGCTCCAACCACCAGGTGATACTTCAGCGTCCAGCACAGAGGAATCGAGGTTCGTTTCAGTGACAGCAATTATATCGGCTTCATGAGACAAAACTTTAGATCTCCAATGATTTAATTTGGTTTTCAGTCCTCTTACATTTTGATAATAAACGGAGAGATTAAGATTAGAGATATACGATGAGTATTGTAAGGTACTAGTTTGAGGTGTTATTGGAATGTCTTGGGAAACGAAAAAGCGTCCATTCCTTGATGCGAGCGTTAATGGGCCATAAGCTGGTTGTTATACATTTATCGAATAACTCATCGGGTACTGTTAATTTAAATGATTTATATGCTCCACGTGCTTTGAGTTCTTCAACATTGCATGGTTTTGGGCCGCATATATTTTTTAAATACGTATGTATTTCATTCACACTCGATTCCATATGCATGTTCCATAGATGAATGCATTTACTTGGCTCCACAGCACGCAGGGTGGTAACATTAGGACCAGCTGTTCCTCGTTGGAAGATGGGTTTCGGAATACGTTTTTTCTTGCCACGGTGTTCCGTCCAGTTTCCTGCCGTTTCATCTTCTACGTCAATGCATTCGGTTGTTTCAGAATCTGCGTCCGTATCAGGAGTTGAAAACTCAGCTGAATTTTTATCATCAGGTTTGTTAGTTAATGTGGATGAAGTCGAGCTGTTATTAGTCTTTGTTTTACGGCGCTTGCGTTTTTGTTTTTGAACTACTGGAGCTCGTGCTATTTCTTTTTTGGATAGGCATCCTTCGAGGTTCAAAATACGTTCATCGATATCGGCAAGTCTAATAGAACATTCATCGATTTTTTAAATCGATGAATGTTCGATCGATTTTTTAAATCGATGAATATCGATCATTGATAAAATAAAACCTGAACTAGTGTTAAAAAGTGTTTTGTAAATAGAATGCCATGGAATTCCATCAAGAAACCACAACACAAAGTGTAAATAGTCAAAACGCGTCGGAGCAGGAAAGGCTTTTTAAAAACTAAAATAAAATACAGGATTAAATCTAAGAGGTCGATGCTAGACCAGAGTCGATGTGAGACTGATTTATTTAATACTAATTTCTTACAGCTAGTCCTACGAAATTCTAAGAACTTACATTTAGACTAAACACTACTTGCTGACTGAGGTGCAGCAACATTGATGATTCGCCTGTTTCTATAGGGAACCGACAATGTAACTCCTCCCTCCTTAAGCTCAAAATCATCCGAAGGATTTTCCTTTGGAAGATTTTGATCCTTACGTACATTTTTCTGTTTAGTACGATACTTAATTAATATAAAGGTTAAAATGATTATTACTACAATAATATAAAGTAAGATCGTCCCGATGCTAACACTTTCCGTATTAACTACATTTTCGTATCCATGTTCTTCACTATTCTTCAAAGCGTAGGACAACATCTTCAAGTTAGTCAGATCAACTCCGCTAATTTTGATTGGTTCTACGGGTATTGGTGGTTCCATCTTCAAATTATCTGGCCAGGTTATTAAGGGTAGTTTAGGGTAGGTGATCTGCTCTCCGTCAAAGGTGTGCTTCCTGAAGCTGTAATCTGCAATTTTGTATTCACAGCTGTCATCAATGGTAAGTACATATGTTCCATAGATTGTATAATGTAGAATCTCGCTGGGGCACGATCTGGTGAGGTCAACAGCTGTCCTTGAGTATAATAACCATCGGTTTGTCTGCAGGTGCTCGGCCTTAACCGACTCGATTTCTATAGGCATTCTTTTACAGGTGACATTTTGTGCAAATTTCATGAGTCCAAGGATACAGGTGTCTTCAAGGGGTACCAAGGTCTGAATTTCATCACATAGGTACCTTTCATCATCAATGACCTTGCAGGGTGAGGTCAGTGACTCGGCTTTCAACCCTTTCACTATAAGGTAAGGATATTTAGGTAAGATAATTTGGGTAAGGTTGGTTTTAGGATCAATGACAGGAATGGGAACTATTTTGTAATAAAAGTAGGTATTACGTCTGACTAGAGGAATTTCCATTACGAACGTTATTTCTGAATTCTTAAAATACGATTTTAACACAATAGACTGTTCAATTTGTACAATATTCTCAGATTTTGCAGGGAATACAAGCTTGTCTGTTCTTTCAATGGTTTTCAGTATTTTAACAAGTTCCTTAGTGTCAACGACAGATTGGTGTAAAACTCCTAATCTACTAAAAGCTACTATATCTTCAATCTCATTCAATTTTGCGTATATTAGTTGAAAGTTATGTAGAAATAAATTGTAAATATGTAAAACTTGATTAACATGTGTGTTTAGTGAAATCTCATTAATATTCTTGTTTATAACATCTATTGATTGGCCTAATTGCATGAGATTGTTGGTTACATTTATAGTGGAGTTTGTAAAGACTTGCATTGCTTCAGCTAACAAGGTAGTCTTCTTATCAAGGGACTGTTGCCGGGATTTTAATTGATTTATTATGTTATCATAGCGGATGGCGTCATCATGATCCAAGTTTCCTGTAATTACTTTGATGAGAGAACCCAAAGGATTTAGAATCCCTCTCTTATAACGGAAATTCGGAATCAACTGCGCATATTTTTCCAAGGTTATATTCAATACATGATCTACTTGTAGCTTAATATCATTAAGATATATGAGTAAATCTTTGCTTGTGTTAGTATGAAAGTTGATCTGTCTATCTAATTCTATATACCTATTTCTATTTAAAATTAAATCATCCTTTATACAACTTACATCTAATATCTTAACAACTAGCCAATTATCATAAGTGACGAGGGCTGTGCCTTCGCGAACTGGGAGTACTCCGGGATTATTTTCCAGCTTCTGTAGCTGAAGGCCCAGGATCACCGCTGCCTGAGTCAGCAGGAGCAGGACGAACCTGTGGAGGACGTCTGATATCTTTAATGGGAACTCTTGTTTCTCTATTTTTTGTTTCTACTGATACTACGTTTCTTTTCACCTTTCCTTTAATTTTAGCTTTCTGAAATCGAGGCTTGTCCTTACTACGACGTGTGTTTACGCCTTTTACAAAGACTACTTCCTCTTCGTGTAAATCGAAACTGGTTTCACCGGTTCTTTTGTTATGAGCTTTTTCCTTTTGTGTGGCCATTCTGTCTAATAGATATTTATATAAATGTTTAGTTCTCTCTGCGTGTTCTCTAACTAACTGCTGCGTATAATCCTTTTCAAAGTCTACATCAAACGGGCTATTGCTTTCTGTATGTCCGAAGACTACTTCGAAAGGCGTAAGACCTGTTGTAGAATGAATGGTTTGGTTGTAGGCCATAACAGAGTACGTCATAATGCTAGAGGCATCTGTAAATTTCTGCTCGTGTTTTACCAATCGGTAAATTTCTAGAATTGTGGAATGAAAGCGTTCTATCATACCCATAGAATTGGGGTTATTTGGAGTTCCTATGTGGATATCTATTTTATAAAATGATAATAATTCTGAAAGTAGTTTGTTGTAAAATTCAGATCCAGGATCCGAACTTATCTTCTTTGGGACACCATAAAAAGAAAAGTATTTTATGAGGGCTCTTGCAACCTCTGGGGTAGATCTATCGGGTATTTCAAAGGCTTGAGCTAGTTTACTAAATGCATCTATTATGGTCAAATAATATTTACTTTCTATTGAGAATAGATCCATAAATAATTCTTGGAATGGTTTGGTTTGTGTTTGGGTTAGTTGTAGTCGGGGTTTGAATGGTCTACGATCATACTTCATTTGTTTGCAAATTTCACATGAATTTATAACACTAGTAACAGTCTCTTCCATTTTATTCCAGTAATATGTACGTTTGAGATGGGCTATGGTTTCCTTAATTCCGCGGTGACAGGTTTTACCTACATGATATTGCTTTATTAGATGTTCCTGTTCTTGCTCGTTTGTTACGTTAATGACCCTTTCTGTGCATTCTAATATTCGAACTGTTCCTTTCCTAAATAATGAAATAAAAACTTCCGTAAATTGTCGTCTATGCTCCTTTTTGTCGTAATGAATGAAATATCTGATGTTTGGTTTAATGTATTGTTTTAAGAATGCTTTAACTAATTCTGAATTGTCTAAAGGTAGCTGAACTTCCATAATTTTTTGCTTAGGATGTGGAATAAGTTTAACGGTAAGCTCATTCTTAAACCATGTTTTTATTAAAATTTGATTGGGTTTTGTGTCCACTGCTTCATGAAGTATAGGAATACCATTAGTATCCATATCTTCAGCAGAGTGTATGGTTTCAGGGTTACTAATTCCTTCATTTTCAGATGCAGTTGCAGTTTCGCGGTCTATGTCGGATAAGGTAAGTGTTGTTTCAGCTGATCTAGTTCTTTCAGATGCAGGGGAATATCTATTTATTTCCGGTTGTTCTACAGGAGGACTGATATTTCTTGCAAGAGGTGTTCGTGGTGTGTCAGAGAGTTCGTCATAAGAAGTTGATGGTTGTGGTTGTGGTTTGTTTTGGTTAGGGATTTCTTTTTCAGGTGAAGTTGCCTTTGGAAGAGAAGAGGAGAGTTTTTTGATTTGCTTAATTAGGTCAAAAATGTACTGGTTAGGGTCTTCTTCCTCTTCGTTCTCACTAACGTTAACCTGCATTGAGTCATTGTCATTTGCACCGAGGGCATTTAATCTAATTCTGGACAGTGCGTCTGCGTTTGTATTTTGTTTCCCATTTTTATGTATAATCTTGTATTGGTACTCTCCTAAACGTAATTTGTAACGTGTCAGTTTGCTGTTAGGTTCTTTAAGAGAGTCTAACCAAGCAAGTGGTCTATGGTCAGTATATATGATGAATGGTTTTCCATAGAGGTATGGGCGAAAATGCTTAACAGCCCATACTACGGCCAAAAGTTCTTTTTCAATCGTACTATAGCGTTTTTCTGAGTCATTTAGGGTTCTGCTTGCATAGGCAATAGGTTTGTCGGAACCGACGGTACCTTGTGAGAGCACAGCACCGAGGGCATAGTCCGAAGCATCTGTAGTAAGTATGAATGGTTTAGAAAAGTCAGGATATTGAAGTAATGGCGCATTTACTAAAAGTTCTTTACATTTCTCAAATGCTTTTGTATAGTTTTCGTCAATCACAATTTTCGTGTTTTTCTTAAGACATGCAGTAAGGGGTTTCGTTATCTTAGCAAAATCTTTAATGAACTTCCTGTAATAACCAATGAGTCCTAAGAAACTTTTGATTTCAGTAGTTGTCTTGGGTATTGGGTAGTTTAATATGGCGTCAATTTTGTCGGTATTTGGTTTAAGACCTTCTGGTGTTATGGTGTGGCCTAAATAGGTCACTTCTTTGCATAAAAACTCTGATTTGTCAAGCTGTACTTTTAAGTTGGTTTCTCTGAGTCTGTTAAAAACGATGCGTAATTTTTCGATATGTTCTTCCAAACTAGATGAAAAAATGATAATATCGTCTAGGTATACCAGGCAGTGTATGCCTTGAAGTCCACGGAGGATATTATCCATTGCTCGCTGAAAAGTTGCCGGAGCAGTCTTGAGACCGAACGGCATCCTTCGAAATTCATAATGGCCAAATTGGGTTGAAAAATCTGTTTTGGGTTGATCATCTGAGTCTACCTCAATTTGATGGTATCCACTAGCTAAGTCTAATACTGTAAAATAACTGCTTTTGCCTAACTTGTCAAAAAGTTCTGTAATATTGGGTAAAGGATATTTGTCGTCAGTAGTGATGTCATTTAGTCGTCGGTAGTCGACAACCATACGAAATTTTTGTTGACCACTGGCGTCAAGTTTTTTTGGCACCAGGTGGACAGGGGCACTCCATGGAGAATGTGACTCCTGTATAACGTTATCTTCCAGAAGTTTCTTAACTTGACTTTGTATTTCAGCGGTTTCTGTGGGTGATCTTCTGTAAGGTTTGACATAGATGGGGTCTTCATTAATAGTCCGAATTTTGTGCTTAACCTGATTGGTGAATGTCAAAGGTAAGTGTTCAGAGTAGAAAATGTCTTTATACTCAGAACATAGGTTGTAGGTTTTTTGTCTCTCTTCTTCGTTCATGTGGTCGAGTCTCAGTTTCATTAGGTTTTCAGTAAGTATGTGGTCTACGTATTGAGGATTATCAGCTACAGTATGGTGAGTATTTATATGAACATGTTGAGGGATGTACTTTTCTACTTTCAGGGGCTTTGTGAATTTGAGCTTAAAATTCTCTTCAGAAATATTTTGAATGATGGTTGAAGCATATCCATTAGTACAGTTAACTATGGCTGCGGGCATTCGTACACCATTGCCGAAGTCCAGAAAATCTACTACTGCTTCACCATTTTCGAGGTCAGTAGGAATTTTCGCTAGAGTTTCTGTCCTTGGGTCTAAGTGAATAACAGGAGGCTTCTTTAGTATAAAAGGAATTTCAGTGTCGCGCGTTCTCAAAATTTTTGTGGAGTACATTACGTCACCTTGTATCTCATCCAATAAATCTGAACCTATCAATCCACCAAATGTCTTGTCTATGTCATAGACGTAGAATTTGTGGTATATGGGGCTTTTGAAAATTTTGAATAATGGTATGTAAATTATTTCATTATGTACACTAGTACCATGAGTACTGATTACAGAAAAGGGTTCGTTATATTTAAAACCAGAGTAGTATTTGTTAGCTATAGCAGTGCTTATGAATGATCTGCTGCTGCCTGAATCTATCATGAACCTACTATTAATTTCAGGTACTTCAATGTAAGGTAAGTCTTGTGTTTGATGATAATTTAATTTTATAATTTCAGGTTCTATTTCTGGTGGTCTTCCTTCGAGGCTTGTAACTGAAAATTTGCAACCTTAGCATTTCGTGGAACTGGCCTAGGTACTGACTGAGCCGGTTCCGGGAACGATACATAGTTGTCGTCCTCACCTTCATTTGTCACCACATATTCATTGTCTACAAAGTAATTTTGTAGTTGGCAAGATTGTAAGTAGTCTACAGATGGATCCTCGATGACATCATTTGATTGACAAGAGTCTGAATATTCGGGCCAATTCTCAGAATCGTATTCGGGTTCCGTATCTAAATAGTATAGGTGGTTATGGGTACGCTGGTGCGGTATAAAATTTCCTTTCGGAATGGTACGCATGGTAACGTCTTTTTCATAATTTGTGAACGGTACTTGTTGGAACGGACGTTGGCCTTGCTGCTGCTGGTATTGCGGCGGAATACCGAATTTAAACTTTGGCTGTTGGTATTGAGTTGGAATACCGAATTGAAATCTTTGTTGTTGGTATTGGGGCGGAATGCCAAATTTAAATTGTTGTTGAGGTTGATAGGGCTGCATAGGACGATAAGGGTTGTAACCTTGCGGTAGAGGTGGTTTAACTGCGTAACCTTGCATGTGGTTAGGGATACCGAACTTAAAATTTTGTTGCGGTTGTCTAAACTGCTGTTGCTGATTGGGCATGGGTGCACCGAATCGAAAACCTTGGTTAAATTTAAATGGTGAGTTTTGCGACTGAGGGTTAAATACAGAAGAAGGTTTAGGTTGTTGAGGAAAACTCTGGAAACCTAGTCTGTGCTTGTTTTTTGCTTTATATTGTTCAGAAAAGTTCACTTCTTCCATTATAGTACTAAGGGCTCCTTCTAGGGTTGTACATTGTTTCAGTCTAGCTAGACGTAGCATACTTTCAGGTAAGTTAAATAGGAATACGTTCAGAGCTGTATTATTGTATATGGTAGTTTTAGCTGCTTTAATGTTTTGATCTTCTATTATATTAACCTTTGAAAATAACGCGCTACGGACGTTTTGGATTCTATTACAGAAGTCTTGGTATGATTCGCCAGAGCCGATTTTTAAATTTTCTAGTTCAATGGCAATGCACTCCTCCGACCTTGGGTCGCCGAAGTGTTGTGCAAGTACTGTTTTTAGTTGTAGCCACGTAGTTACGTCCTCTCTTTCGCTTATTAATTGGGCGGCCTTGCCTTCTAGGCGGCTGCATATCGAGTGAAATATGTATTCGTTTTGTACAGGGGTATCTATGTGGCTAAAACATCCTACCACGTATTCAGCCTTTCTAATAAATAAATTGAGAATTTTTGAATCACCCGTAAATCTGGGGATTAAATCCAAAAGTTCTTTAGGTATTGGCTCGATTGGATTCACTGCCATTTTTACTTATAATTAACTAATACTTATTTTAATTACGTAATTTACAAGTTTATAAGTTTTCTTTGATTAAAATTCGCTTTTTATTATTTTCACTTTCACTTTTCACTTTTTGCTCTATATCTAACTAATATTATGGAACCTCACTAAAAGTTGTAATGAAAATTCCTTACTTAACTAACACGGCAAAAGGAATAAGAATGGGAACAGATAGGAAGTGAAAAGGTCTACTCACAGCTTACTGCACCCCATTTCTTCCTTAGGTCAGCCACGTTCTTTCCTTTTTGACACTTTATGACAAATTTATTTTTCGGCACCGGTTAACACGTTAAAACGCGAACAAGAGTTTGCAGCACTGTTATCCGCTCAAAGTTGGAGTCGAGACTTGGCGCTACAGGACTTGTACCGGTGTCCTGTCACGGTCGCCAGTCAAAACGCGTCGGAGCAGGAAAGGCTTTTTAAAAACTAAAATAAAATACAGGATTAAATCTAAGAGGTCGATGCTAGACCAGAGTCGATGTGAGACTGATTTATTTAATACTAATTTCTTACAGCTAGTCCTACGAAATTCTAAGAACTTACATTTAGACTAAACACTACTTGCTGACTGAGGTGCAGCAACATTGATGATTCGCCTGTTTCTATAGGGAACCGACAATGTAACTAAATCGTTTTGGTAAACGAAACAGCATCAAGGCTATTGATTGACTAAACACGGTAAATTATATTTTATCTGCTTATTTACATATTTCATGATATTTTACCATATGTGCCAAAACATATAGTAAAATATCATGGACTTGTTTTGACATTGAGATCCAGAATACTTTATTTAATAAATGTGCTTTTGGGGAAAAAACGCAAGTAACTTTCAAACAAAGCGGTGTAAATTAAATGATTATGCTTAATATTACGTTATTTAAATTTTTGAATCACCATTGTCCCTCTTAATATCAATTTAGTTATCGATTTTAAGAGGTTAGATGATACTATTTTAAATTAGTAAATTAAAAAAATTGAAACACGACTGCTTTCTGTGATAAAGCCTACTCGGGATAATGTAAGGTTTCTTTCAATACAATTCACATTCGAATCTGTTTAGTGGTGAAAGAGTTTTAGTCCTCTAAAAAATCGCACATATATACATACATACAAAGATGATGTCTAATAAGCAGGCATTTCTTGTTGTAAAACTAAAGTCTGACGACACTACAATATACGATGCGACTTATTTTCTTCTTGGTGTCCGCAGACTTCGGTAAGCCCTAAAGCTTTAGTATACTATCGTCCGGATAAAATTTTTAAAGTCTGCCAAGTGGACAATAAAGTTTGGTTAAAACCTTCTTGGGCACACACTGGATATATTTTTAAAAACGTGACTATAAATTTATAACAACAAAATGTTTCTAGTTTTAAACAGAACATTTTCCTTCATATTACCTATAGCAAAAGACAACAGACAGCAAATCCTGATTGATTCAATTATTCACATTGAATAGTTTGAACTGTACGAAGTAATATCGTAAAATCGTTTTCAGGCTAATAGTTAATCATTTCAGAGCTAACAATCCATTAATTGTTGAGTTAACCACTAATGTCATCAGCAGGGCGTGGACGGTGTAGAAGCCATCATGTTGCCAATGTTAATTGATAGAATGATGTATGATTTACATTAATTACAATGGTAGTTCACGAGAGCCATTTGAGAGCGACAGCGGCATTTCCAATGACTGATCGCCTTTGTTACATGTTCAATGGGCTATTGTGCAACGAAACATTATGTCTACATCTTCATCAGCCTATTGCAGTCCACTGCTGGACGTAGGCCTCCCCCAGGTTACGCCATAGGCCACGATCACCCGTTTCCGCCATCCAGTCGCTACCAGCCGCCTTTTTTAAGTCATCGGTCCATCTGGCCAGAGGTCGTCCAACACTACGCTTGCCGAGGCGTGGCCTCCACTCGAGAACCCGTTTACTCCACCGTCCGTCGGTTCTACGACAGATGTGCCCAGTCCACCTGCCACTTCAGTTAGCTACATTTCCAGACTGTATGCGTTGAAAAACATTATGTATGCGTTGAAAAACAGAATTGCTCTACCTTGCCTCAAACACAAAATAAATGGACAACTACATAATTATTTGAGGCCTTTTGTTGATGTTGGTGTTGTAGGCAGGCATCCCGCCAGGTAAGTCAAAGTGATTTATTTCAGTTTGATTGCTAATTTATAAGCTTAATAATTTTATTGAATTTCGGTGTGATTCATAGTACGAAAATTTTTTACCTATGGATTGAAGTAATATAGTTACTAATTTTTATAGAACATCTGGTATTTGCTAAAGATGCTATAAATTTGAATTTCAAGATAACAAATACGGTTACTTATCTATCAGGCATAAGATTAATTATTGAATAAAAGTAGGTATTGAACGAAAACGTCGTAACGTAGAGCAAACCTCGATGGAGGTTAGATCGTCAAGTTGAAATAGCATTACTTTTCCTTTTTTATATAGTGATATCTTAAACGTGTTTTATTGTAAAAGGCTTTGTTACATTATTACATTTTATCACTTGCTTTCCGTCCCGCGGTTTCACCCGCGGCTTAGTGAGTCTTCTAACACAAAATAGAGAATGTACAGAAGGATCACTCGGGCCTTTTTTCGTTTTTTTCCGCTTTCGGCAAGGGCTGCCACAGTTTTCTTTCCAACTTTTTTAAATGGAGTAGGTACCTCAACATACAGAAAGAAACAGAAAGGGTAACAGAAAGTCTCAAGCTGAAAGTTTCTCATGAAACTGAACAACTTTCCCCAGGTAACATGGGTGTAAATATGGAAAAACAAATTGGGCCTCCCATCGTAAATCAACCAGCTGGTTTTGTATGGGCGGTCCAATCCACATCCACACTAATATTATAAATGCGAAAGTAACTCTGTCTGTCTGTCTGTCTGTCTGTCTGTCTGCTACGCTTTCACGGCCAAACCGCTGAACCGATCTTCATGAAACTTGGCACAGAGATTGCTAGCATACCGAGAACGGACATAGACTACTTTTTATCACCATTCGAGGGTCTGGAGTATAGATGTAGACCACCAGGTGTACCACCAGGAGCCCAGCTAAACTATTAGAGATACAGGCATGGTTCCAAAACAAAAGTTGTTCAGTATGATGGGCCGCTTCTTTTCACAAGGACATTGAGGATCTGGAGTACCTTATGTAGACCACCAGGTGTACCACCAGGAGCCCAGCTAAACTATTAGAGATACAGGCATGGTTCCGAAACAAAAGTTGTTCAGTATGATGGGCCGCTTCTTTTCACAAGGACATTGAGGATCTGGAGTACCTTATGTAGACCACCAGGTGTACCATCAGGAGCCCAGCTAAACTATTAGAGATGCAGGTATGGTTCCAAAACAAAAGTTGTTTAGTATAATAGGTCGCTTCTTTTCACAAGGACATTGAGGATCTGGAATACCTTATGTAGACCACCAGGTGTACCATCAGGAGCCCAGCTAAACTATTAGAGATACAGGCATGGTTCTAAAACAAAAGTTGTTCGGTATGATGGGCCGCTTTTTTTTACAAGGACATTGAGGACCTGGAGTACCTTATGTCACCAGGTGTACCATCAGGGACCACGTAAACTATTAGAGCTACAGGTATGGTTCCAAAACAGAAGTTTTTCAGTATGATGGGCCGCTTCTTTTCACACGGACGTTGAGGATCTGGAGTACCTTATGTTGACCACCAGGTGTACCATCAGGAGGCCAGCTAAACTATTAGAGATACAGGCATGGTTCCAAAACAAAAGTTGTTCGGTATGATGGGCCGCTTCTTTTCACAAGGACATTGAGGATCTGGAGTACCTTATGTAGACCACCAGGTGTACCATCAGGAGCCCAGATAAACTATTAGAGATACAGGTATGGTTCCAAAACAGAAGTTGTTCAGTATGATGGGCCGCTTCTTTTCACAAGGACATTGAGGATCTGAAGTACCTTATGTAGACCACCAGGTGTACCATCAGGAGCCCAGCTAAACTATTAGAGATACAGGCATGGTTCCAAAACAAAAGTTGTTCAGTATGATGGGCCGCCTCTTTTCACCAGGACATTAAGGATCTGCAGTACATAATGTAGACCACCAGGTGTACCATCAGGAACCCACGTGAACTATTAGAGATACAGAAATGGTTCCAAAACAAAAGTGGTTCAGTATGATGGGCCGCTTCTTTTCACAAGGACATTGAGGATCTGGAGTACCTTATGTAGACCACCAGGTGTACCACCAGGAACCCACGTAAACTATTAGAGATACAGAAATGGTTCCAAAAAAAAAGTTGTTCAGTATGATGGGCCGCTTCTTTTCACAAGGATATTGAGGATCTGGAGTACCTTATGTCACCAGGTGTACCATCAGGAGACCACGTAAACTATTAGAGATACAGAAATGGTTCCGAAACAAAAGTTGTTCATGATGATGGGCCGCTTCTTTTCACAAGGACATTGAGGATCTGGAGTACCGTATGTAGACCATCAGGTCTACCATCAGGAGCCCACCTTATTTGAGATACAGAAATGGTTTCAGAACAAAAGTTGTTCAGTATGATGGGAATAAGTTGAGAAAGGACATTGCCTTCTTTACCGAGGACAGAAAAACAAAAAATGTGGTATATAGAGGTATAAAAATGTATAACAGTAACTTATATTACCTTTTGATCTGTCTAATCTACTTATGCTAACCATTTTAGTGTGCTCAAATCGGCACCTCTGGAGTAAGTACTCTGTTATCTATTGACTTTTGTATTCATTGGTTATAAATATTGATCTCTCAGGCCGGATAGCAAATTTTGAATTGTCCCTTTAACAACAGAAGCAAGCAAGTCATCTTTAAACAGTAGAGATAAGAACTGTTCTAATATCACTGTCACACTTACTATGTATACACATACCTACTTTAGAACTTCTGCCTAAAAAAAAACTATCTAACGCGGACGAAGTCGCGGGTAAAAGCTAGTTTTTTATATAATTCGACCCATGTTCCATGGGAAAGTTGGTCTATTTTATGAGTACCTACTTTAAACTTTCCTACCTTTTGGCTTGATATACCCTTTCTGTTACTCATACATACATACACATATCACGCCTATAATCCCTTGCGGGGTAGGCAGAGCATAAATGGCCGCATAAAACGGACATTTACGCCACGTCTGACAAACATTTGAGGGTCACCCGGAAAATTGTGTATCGCCATAGTAACAGGTTGTCAGCCCATCGCCTAAAACTGCAATACACACCCTCAAGTCCCTTAGTCGCCTCTTACGACTCCCACGGGCAAGAAACGGGATGTTGCTATTCTATCCCGGCATCACACAGCTCTAAGCCGGCATCACACAGCTTGCATTGCTTTCTGTTACTCCCTGTATTTAAATTACTTACACTACCTTCACAGCACAATTATTGTGAAATGGAGAATGACGACCTGCCCTGGGGCTGTTGAGACCTTTTTGGCTTGGCCGGTGGTGGCGGACTGAGTGACACAGACATAACAAATCGAGAAATTGGCCTTCATTCTATGAATTTGAAAATATTTGAGATTAAAATATAGTAAATATAGGTAGGTACGTACTACTTTTGATAGCAAGAATTCGTTTAGGATCTGTGCCCGCTTTGCCCGGGGTCCGCTAGGCCCGCAGGTTTGATAATCATAAAAGGTTGATGAACTGTGCCATGTGATGCCGGCTTAGAACAGCATCACCCTATTTCTTCCCGTGGGTGTCGTATGAGCCAACTAAAGGACTCGAGGTAGTGTATTGCAATTTAGGCGATGGGCTGACAACCTGTTACTATAGTGATACACAATTATCTGAATGACCCTCAAATGTTTGTCAGACGTGGCGTAAGTGACAGTTTTTTCGGCCGTTTACGCTCTGTTTACCCCGCAAGGGATTACAGGCGTGATATAATGTATGTTGATGTACTGAAAAGTACGTAGTAATGTCTAGGTAGGTATATTATATGAAACATACATGAAAAATGAGGCGGTGTGATGCCGGCTTAGAATAGCACCACCCCTTTTCTTTCCCGTGGGAGTCGTAAGAGCCAGCTGAGGGACTTGAGGGTGTGTATTGCTATTTAAGGCGATGGGCTGACATCCTGTCACTTTGGCGATACACAATTTACCGAAACACCCTCAAATATTTGTGAGACGTGGCGTAAGTGTACTTTTTTGCGGTTGCTGGTGGTGCATCTTTGTGTTGAATAGAGAATAAAAACCTTTGATACTACGATTATGCATGCATGCCTGTCTCACCTTAAGTGGAATGAGCGATCGTACATAAAAACGGGCACAAACATTCAGTGAAATTCAGTCGGTGGTCAGTGAGTTCAAAAGTTCGGTGTTATGACGTTATCAGTGCTGCGGCAGCAGAAAACCACGTGCGCTTTACATGCCTTTTATTATTCAAGTTTCGGAACATTTTCATCAGAATTTATACGTGTGGTCACTGAAATGCCCCTTAATGTTTATTACGAAAATCCATAGCATAGTAAAAAAGTAAAAATTGGAAATTAAAGTGCTTGAGTGCTCGTGTATAGCAGCGAAAGTTACTCAAATCCATATGCTTTCTTGCTATGAGCTACGACGTAGCATTTCGTGCTACGCGCTACGCCGCGTCGTAGCAAAACATATTTTGTCTATATTTGTCTCATAATGTTTGGATTTCTGAAGAAGAAGACTTTTAACAGACGGAAATTGTGGCTGTTACAAGGACGGTGGCGTCACCTAAGATAAAGAAGAAAGAATGTTTGGATTACAAATCGAAAATATTTGTATACATAGGTACCTGCTACAACATTACGTCATAATGAGAAGGTACGCCGTCTGAACAACATCTGTATTTGACCTCGTACTGGACCGTGCAATTGCCGGTGCGAAGGTTCAGAAAAGTGTTTTAGTGAGGTTTTTTTGTAGAGTGTTTAAAACTTGTGTACGCATTTGCATATAATTAGGCATTAAAATCCTTGTGTCACACTATTATCACACGAGGTGTAGCAGAGATAAACAGGCACTCGTATTCTTATGCACCCCATTACAGTTGCATAAACTACTAGTAGGATTTCCTTTGCAAACTATTATTACTGCGAAAATTTTAAATTCTAAGTTGCTCATCCCAGACCCGATAGAGCATAACGTGAAAATATTAGAAGTTTTTGAATAATAGCTTTGCGCTTTGCTTAGAAAGTGAATTTCATCTTAAAGTTTGGAACGAGATGAATATGCGCCACCTTCTGGTGGATCCATTTATCATAGTTTTATCTTTCTGAGGTTCAGCTTAAATAATCTTCTGTTTTTTAAATATCAAACGTTCAAGAAAACAGAACAAGCCAGTTGTTTGTGTGATGTTTGGTGATATGAGCATGTAGGTAGGCATACTGCTAAATGTGCTGTTCCACTTCAAAATAAATACTATTTAATAGTACTTTGATTATGTTCGGCTAAAATAAATCTGGTGTGAACTAAATTTATTACTCCAAGTCAAGTTACCTATACACAGGGAGTAACAAAAAGGATATAACAAGCTGAAAACAGGTCAAGGTAGTCATGAAACTAACCAGCATTCCCCATGCAACATAAATCGCAAAAAAAAATTGGCATTCCCTACAAAAATGCCGTGGTTCAGTATCATGAGTACCTTAATGAACCTCATTCCAGCTTGTTATACCCTTTTTGTAACTCCTTGAAGACATACAATATACTATAGTGCTAATAGATACTACAATCATGACTACACCGTGATCAAAAATTATTTCTGGGATTGGTCTGATATCTACCATCTGAACTCTCATCATTACAAACATTGGACAAAAGACTTATCAATAAATATTTACTCAGCTTCAGTTACAACGGTTCGATTCTCGATGGGGCACTCATAAAGTTGATATTTATTTTTTTGTGAATTTGTTCCCAGTCTGGTTAGGATATTGAAGGCTGAACCACCTGATTGTCTGAAAAGAATGACGACTTAACGTACTTTGGAAGGCACGTTTGTCCCGGTCAGCGGTCGTTTCACAACTTTATCATAGGCCTACTACTTGTAGTAGGTGGGTGAAAAAACTCTGAAAACAGGGTTCATCGGATCGTTGGACAACTCAGTGTCCCACACGAAAATAAAAAGAAGAAATTACGGGATAATATCACGGGGCAGTTTTAATATGCGTGTAAAGTTTTTTCTTGACAATTGTGCTAGCTTATCCAAATGAAATATACGTTGATCCATGCAGAAAATACGAATAAGAGACATCTGTATACGGATTCAATATTATGCTTGTTGTTATTTATAGCTACGTTAATGTACATTTTGTTGGAAGGAACATGCTGCGACGCTAAGGGAAATTGCATTTCGCTACAACAAGGACACATTACTGTGTATGAAACTAGCTCAGCATCTAAGTTGACGACTACCCTAACTTACTTTAGTCCATAACTATGTTTACGCAACTTATATTGCTAGAAATCTACTTCCCGCATAGGAAAAAATCTAAAGTAGGTACTTACCAGTCCGTTCGTAGTAAAATTTATATCAGAATCGCTTCGGCTCCAATTTGGCTATATTCAATCTAAAAATAAAGAATTTCTCGCTGGAAATAAGTTTCTAACTAACCCGATAGAGCCATGCCACGCTTCATTGGAATTAAAATACAATTGAATAATTTTGCCGAAGGCAGATGACCCGCGGTAGCCCAGCGGATTGACGCATCGCTAGAACTGACTGATATCGACAGTCACAGGTTGGAATACTGGTGTAGTTTTACATACATACATGTCATTCCTTGCGGGGTAGGCAGAGCGTTATCGATTGTAAAATACGGTCGCTATCGTTTGACAAATATTTGAGGCCCGTTTCTGAAAAATCGTGTAACAGTATAGTGACAGATTGTCAACCTGTCGCCTAAAATTGTAATACACATGAAAATTTGTACATTTAAATAAACTTTTTCTATTCTATTTAAAACCATGAGTCACTCCTTCGACACTCGCGGGAATGAGATGGGGTGATTGTATTCGAAGTCGGCATCACACAGCAAATCATTATTTATACCTACTACCGATTTAGACAAAATCAAATTTATCACAATACACTGCTAATAAATCTGTTGTAGGATCCTTAATGTTATAATGACGGCTGTATATCAGAAGGTAGAGCTATTAAACTCCAGTGAACCTTAGCTTTAGGGTTGCTTAAGGAATGATACTCTATCAGTCTCAGCTTAACCTTGCTTCGTGGTAGATGGTAATCTCAAAGATCTTCTTATTTGGCCTTCCCTGTACCAATGATTAAAATGCTACCTGTAGATGTAATTCCGCTAAAACACATTTTTATCGAACCTTGAAAGAAATAAAAGTAACCTCATTTGATGGTCATAAAAAAAAATACAGATGGGTTTAGTTATTGTATTGTACAGTCATTATTTAATAACGTGAAATGAAAGCATAGGTAAATCAATAATTTATGGTTTTATCATATTGTCTCTTTATTATTTATGTGTGACCTAAATAGGTTTTACGTGAAATAGTGTCTATGACACATTATTTTACCAACACAATCAACATAGCGCAATACAAGTACCAATAAAGAACTTATTGCCATTGCAATGAAGACAAACTATCAGATAGGTCAGTTTAATAATTAAACACGTCACATTATATTGTTGTATTATGTATACACTTGACGCCGTGTGATGCCGGCTTAGAATAGTTATCACCCCATTTCTTTCTCGTCTGACGCAACTAAGGGACTCAAGGGTGTGTATTGCAATTTAAGGCGATAGGCTGACAACTTGTCACTATGGCGATACACAATTTTCCGATTGAACCTTAAATATTCGTCAGACGTGGCGTAAATGTTCATTTCTTGCGGCCGTTTGCGCTCTGCCTACCCCGAATGGAATGATAGGCGTGATATGTGTAGTGTATATATGTCGCAGTATTATGGCAGAATTAGGATTTCGGACGAAATCCTAGGATTTTGGCCAAAAGCCGGATTATGGTAAAATCGTAGACGTAATTCGACCATCGTCCTAAGTATATCTAGGATTTCGGCCATAATCCTAGGATTTTGACCGAAATCCTGGATCTACGTAGTAATATGGTAAAACGAAGGCTTTAGAACACTTTTTATAAATTTTGTAGTTACTATACACATAGGTAAATACATAAATACTTGCGGAGTATGCAGAGTTTTAATGGCCATAAACAATTTTGAGGGCTATTTTAGATAAAACGTGAATGACTATAGAAAAATAAAATGGTAATACACATGAAAACTTCCATCCGTTAGTCGCTTCTGGGTGTCGTACCCGCGGGAAAGAATAGGGGTGATGCTATTTCAAGCCGTCATTACACGGAATAGTGACTTTAGCCATGCATTACTATTTGTCTTTACTTTGATTTGTATTCTTATTATGCTTTTAGAGAGAAAAATAAGAACTTAAGAAAATTTATAATAATCAAATCGGTCTTTTATTTTTATTGATTCCGGATAGAATGTACTAATCACTATTATTATTAGGTATCTAGTCTCGATATAAAAATTAACCATTTTTCATAAACATTTAATTGCTAACCTCTTCTATTTATGATTTATATAACAAACATTAAATTATTAGTTTTTTTGTCATTAACATAAACTTTTGAGTATCATTTCTTTCATTAAAGATTTTTAAGTAGTAAAAACAATATTTTTTAGATAATCGCATAAGTAACTGTTTATAATATTATTAGATGAGTAATAAAATAAACATTTGGGTGTCTTCTCTTCTACAAAATATAACAAGGTAAACAGAACCTCCTGTTATCATATGCATAACCTAGTATCACCTAGTATCTAATTCCCCCCAATCGCGATTAATGCCATAATACTAAGCAGATCCAGGATTTCGACCAAAATCCTAGGATGATGACCGAAATCCTGGATCTGCTTAGGACGATGGTCGAATGTAGTCTACAATTTTTCCATAATCCGGCTTTTGGCCGAAATCCTAGGATTTCGGCCGAAATCCTAATTCTGCCATAATACTGCGACATATATATAAATAATAATTTCTTGCGGAGGAGGCAAAGCATACACGTGATAATTATCACCATTTCTGGCAAGTATTTGTAAGTCCTTTCAGAAAATTTTGCATCACTATATTATGGACAGATTGTCACCCCACAAAATTGAAATCATGTGCATACGAAATTGCCAGAATAAAGACAATTTCGGTAGCTTACGGAATGCCTTGTCTCCGTATAAGTGATATGTTAGTGCGGCTCGGCTGATACACTGCTCTAACTAATGTTTGCAACCTGAATGCGGCATAGAATACACAATGCACTATTATGAATTTATATGACGTAAGTACTTCCGGATCCGACGCTAGTATAAATGTTAGTGATATACCTATTTGTGATTCAAACTGAGACTGATTTAAACATTTGTTTGAAAATCTATGAGTGTATGAAATAGACACACACGTCCTTGGGTAAGTAGGTGCTTCATTTCAAACAAAAGTCTAGTTTGTACAAGAATGAAGTATTGGATCAGATGTTCGAACATTTATTAGCTGATAACTGTAGAACTCTAGAAAATACAGGTATTGGTAGGTAGGTTAGTAGCCCTACAAATAGAACGACAATAAGTTATACACTCACATGCCAAACAACAATAAAACTATTTTACACATGCTGCATGCAAAATGTGTGCGAAAGCCGACATATCAGTCGAGTGTCGCTCGAATCCGACACGCGATCAGTCTGTAAAGCGACGTATAGTGTATCGCGACTCTCTGAGGCTGTATTAATGCGCCTACCTGCCGCCTGCCATTCGCCTGAGACAGCTATAGATAGCCGTACCAATTCTCTATTGATCTGGTACTGTTTACTTTGAAGTTTTCTAATTCACAAAGTCTTCACATGAAAAAAACGAAAAATCCGACTTTTTTTTCTTATGACGAAATACTAAAAAGACTTTAGCTTTACTCAAACATTTCACTTATCTATTTGAAAAGAAATAAATAAATGAAGATAATTTTACCTGCTAAGTAAAGAACATAATGATTTCCTGTGGTTTGAATTCAACTATTAACTATTGCCACGATTATATATTATTATCATATAATATGCTGCAATACGATTTGAATACCTGAATAACAGCAATTTGCAACTACATTTAAATATCTGCTTATTTCATGAAAATGATTCAAAATGTTTTAGTTTTGTCGGGCTTTTAGACTTTAATTAAAATCACTGGCATCCGTTTATTTCAGGATTTTCCTAGGTGCGTACAATAATTTTATTAACTGGCTTGTAACACACTCCACACAACACACTGCTACGTTCAAAATAACTTCGAACTCGGTAACCAAATAACGGAATTTTTAACACAAATAAAAGTGGGGGAAAAAAAGTTTAATCGCTCATTACTTGAATTTCTAAAGTAAATATATTCCAGTTCATTTTAAGTTTTTTGGAAACTTTTGATAACGATAACCATGGTTAGGTACTTACCGATAAACATTATCATAATTATCGAAACAAGCACTATCATTAATATCTGCGTAAGTTTCTTGAAATTAATGTAAAGAGAACTGCATTTTAAGTAAAAGAACATAAAACAGTCAAGCGAAACTATTGCTTTAATTATAAGTTAAAAGTTCTCATAAATTCAATAATCTAGTGTTGCTATAAATTACAACGGGATATTGCGGCTCGAGCGGCATATTTATTGCGCAAACTTTTTGTGGAAGCCACCAAGCGGTGCTGCAGCCGGGTATTAATTTACAATATATGTAGACCTTCCTATTTCGCTAGTGTGCCTTGGACATATATCGCTAAACGCTTACTCAATGAAATATTCGCTGTAATTTAAGTTATGGCAATTAATACCAAAAGTGGACGTTTTTAGGCACCTTTTGTCATCACTATAATTACAGCGAACATAACATTGAGTTTGCAGGTTCTTATTGTACTTAAGGACGATACTGAAAACTGAAACAACGGACATTTTAATAGATTATTTGAAGAAATATAGAGAAAATATTTCTTTTGTGAAGTAGCGCCACTGTCAAGGCCGTTCTCGACTACTTTCGCCGTAACATTTTTTAAAGATCTACAAAAATAATATAATAAACTTATTGCTTGTGATTTTTTGCGTAGGTTGATAAAAAAGGCACATCAGGCTGAAATCCTTACAACCCTAGCAAGTCTATACAATACCAAGCAATTTGTTAAAAAAAAAGCTTCTTACGTTAAAAATATATGCGCATTTGCTTTGCTTTTTCTTTGTTGGTCATGTAAAGGGATTCCTTTGTAACCGAGTCACGACCGTCGGGTACGACTGGTTTTTTACATAGATCCCACTAATGGTGACGAATGCGTTTCTTTCAACTAAACTAAGAGGAACGAACGACCTAGGAAAAACTGTTAGCAGTGGAAGTAAACTGTTTTCTGAATATTTTCTTTAAACCACTTATATTTTTATGTTTCAATACCAATATGTTGCTTTTTGTAGCGCGGCTGCGACTGCTACGGTTACGGCTACGAAGTTTATATTTTCTTATATCTATTCAAAATCACTGCATATCGCCAGAGCTCAAAGCTCTATACATATTCAATAGCTTATTAATCAGCGTCTTACGTCTCTAGAGTCTATATGTTGCAGTTTTTTTTTTTTTTTAATTAGTTTATTCAAGAAAATAGCGCACAGGTCATACAAAAAAATTATATCGCCAAACTGCATAGCAGTTTGTTGGCGAAGCCAAGCACTCAAAACAAAGATCACGTGCGACGTAACGTCTATAACTATGTATAATATGTAAATAAGAATTATACCTCCCATCAGAAATCGGTACACTCCCGTTCCGCTAATAACAAAACAAACTTTGCAACTTCATTCGTGTCTCGATTTCTTATGAGAAGCTTACAAATATTTATATCTACTAACAATAACTATATGTAATTAGTTGTAATATTTATACCTACTGTTTTAAATTAATATTTATACCTACTGTTTTAAATTTAGATTACCGATAAAGCTCGTAAATAATTTCCTTTTAAAAACAGGCCTACTCATCTCGTTATCTAACTTAAATGTTAACTTATTATAAATCTTAGGTATCAAATACCTCCTGGTCCTTTCACCATAATAATTATTAGTTCTAGGTAACACATATTTCTTTTTACGCACTCCTTGTCTTAATGACTTATATGATTCTTTGACCTTAATGTTTTCTATACAGCCAAATTGTTCTAGAGCTATGAGAAATTCAACTTTTTCGTTTACAGGCAGGATCCTGCATAACTTGTATAGTTCTTCATACTTTCCTTTATGTAATATTTTAGTTTTTTTGTCTACTAACTTCTTGATAAATCTAGTCTGTATCTGTTTTATTTGATCTAGATACGTCTTAAACGTTCTACCATAGCTGTTTAAACCATAACTTATCACTGAATCAGCCAGTGCGTGGTACAACATACGCAGTGTTGCCCTACTAAGTACTGGTTTAAGATAGTAAAACTTTCCTAAAATTGATCTTAATTTATTACATATATTACCTACATGCAGCTTCCACGTGAAGTTCTCATCTATAGTCAGACCTAAATATTTGAAGTGATCTACCTTTTCAATAGGTTTACAATTGCATTTAAATGTATTACTGTGCAAACATTCATAATCATGACCTATGAGTTCCATGTGCATGTCCTCTTTTGGCATATACGGAGACTTAATGTGCATAAATTTAGTTTTAGATACATTTAGTATTATGTCATTATCGTGAGACCACTTTAATAATTTTTCAAAATCTGCTTGCATCACTTGCTGTATTCTATTAAGGTCCTTACTCGCGTACATTAGACAAGTGTCATCAGCGTACATATATGTTTTACATTCCTGTATAACATTGCTCAGGCTATTAACATGCAACACGTACCCCAAAGGCCCGAACACAGATCCAGTTGGCACACCCGATGACACATGAGCTTCATCTCCTAGCTTTCCGTTAATGAGCGTCCTTAGTGTTCTACTACTTAGGTAGCTTCTAAAAAAGTCGTTAACTGAGTCATTTATCCCGCATTCACTCATAGATTGTAATAGCAGTTCGTGGTCTAAGGTGTCGAACGCTTTTTTAAAATCAATAAATAATACTCCAACATGGTTTTTACTACCTAGTTCCTCATTAATATCATCCGTAAACTTTGCCAACAGTGAAGCCGTGCTCTTACCCCTCCTAAAGCCATGCTGTACCTCTGACAATAACCCATTTTTCTCTAGGTAACTACTAATTTGATTGACTATCACCTTTTCAGTTATTTTGTTCACGACTGACAGTATGGCTATAGGTCGATAATTAGAATAATCCAGGTGATTACCTTGTTTAAAGATGGGTCTTATAAGGGCTTGTTTTAAGCCATTCGGGTACGTGCCGCGTGAAATGCACATATTCACGAACCTTGCCAAAACATGGCTAATTTTATCTTTAACATATTTTATGTCCTGAACTCTTAAACCGTCAGATCCCGGCGCCTTCTCACTACTTAATCCCGTTATTATTTTTTCTATCTGCCTGGGGTTTGTCTTTTGATAGCGGAAAGTCACAAGATTTTTATTTACATACTCATCTCGGTTAAGAAACTTACAAGTACATTTATGCCTTATACTTTCAATTTCTTGAGTAAATGTTTTAGCAAAGTTCGTGCATATGTTTTCCATAGTTTCTGTTTTACCTAGGTACTTAAGTATAACTTCATCTATATTGTATGTTTTTCGTCCTAGCCATTCATTTATATTTATCCATATTTTTCGGAAGTCTTGTTTACATTTAACTAAACAATCCTGTCTGTATTTATTTTTTGCTCTTAATATGTACTTATTTGTTTTATTACGATAACGAGTATATTGTAGTCTGTAATTTACATTATTAGGTGCAGCTTTCCATGTTCTAAATAGTTCGTCCCTTCTACTCATCATTTTACGCAAGTCAACAGTCACCCACGGTTGAGTTTTTCTTTTTCTATTTGAGAACACCTTTTTACTTTCACTATATATAGCACTGAATATTACACACAGTTTTTCATACAAAAGTTGCGGGCAGTCTATGTGAAGTAACTCGTTCCAGTCCACTTTGTCTAGCTTTTGACGCACTAAGTTATTATCCAGCGCACATAAGTACCTGTCTACTCCTTTTACCGCAGTCAGCTGACGCGATAGGCAAGTATAGGCCTACGAGGTAGTGGTCGGACAGCTTGTAGGTGAGTATGTGTGCGGTCGCCTCTCGGCAACTACGCACCCACACATGGTCGATGCACGATGTAAGTAGCCGCCCTGCCTTTATCTCTTCCCGCGTAATATCGGTGATCGAGCACTGCAAGCCGTGTACAGACAAAGCGTCCTTGTACTCCCTTGCACTAGAACACAGGTCATCACCGAGAATGTTTATATTTGTGTCCCCGATAAGCACCAACTCTTGGTTTCTAGGTACTTGCTTCAGTAGATTACGGATATCCTGGATAAAGCGTGACCTATTTGTCTTGGGTGGTCTGTACACCGCTATTAAGCAAAAAGTGTTTCCTGATACACTGAGTTGACCTTTTATTATTTCGGCTGCCCATCCATTGCATATTTCAGCTGTAAAATCTATTTCTTTTTTCACATATATGAGTAATCCACCCCCTTTCTGATCTTTTCGTGTATTAGCATATTCATTGTAGCCATCTAGTTTGTAGAGTGATATTTCTTCTTGCTTTATATTTATTTCAGATAAAACGATAACATCTATTTTATTTTTGCACTGATTCAATAATACTATAAACTCGTTAAAGTTTTTTCTCATAGATCGTATGTTGAGATGTATTATTGATAGGCGTTCTGTGCTGCTAATATAAGTTTGCCATTCGGTAATGTCATTAAATTTTATGCATTCGATATCAGTAGGTATATCATTTTCTATGGGAAGCATTTTAAAGTTTGGTGCACATCTATTGGTCTGTACACGCACGGGCCACTACCCGTCAGTCGCCATCGCTGTGTTGACTAGACTCCTCATGGTCTGACTGCTCCGTCGGCTCTGATACCGTATGGAACAACAGCTGATCGATGTCTCGTTCTGAGGTTAATGTGTATATCTTAGCCCCCTCCTCGCGACGTACCAAAATTTTTGAGTTTTGGACCCATACGAATCTGAATTTACCTTTAAGTCGCGCTTTTGCATCACGGAACACGTTTCTCATAGCAAAAGATAGGTTCTCGTTTATGTATATCGGGTTGCTACTTCCATCTTCATATATGTGTTCATTCTGTATACGTGTTTTTCTCTGCATAAGCCATTTATTACGCATTGCGCGCGAGCGAAAGGTAATAAGAAGCGGTTGTGGCTGACCGTTTTGCTTTTGTGGTCCTACCCGCCGCATTTCTTCAATAGTAGACATGTCGAATTCCAAATTCAATTTTGATGCAATTTTGGTGACGATCTCGGGTAATTTTTCGTCATTTTTCTTTTCTAAGCCAATTACTTCGATGTTCTTTTCTCTGTCCTTACTTTCTAAGTACATGACCCTTTCTTCGAGTGCTTTATTGCATTTTACCAAATTAACGTTCTTTCTCTCTAGATGCACAAACTTCTTATCAGCCTCCTTTTTAAATTCGACCATTTTTTGGTATTGTGCAGCGTAGAATTCGACTGATTCCGAAAGCGTGTCTAATTTTTCTTTCATCTTGTGTAAGATGTCCAGCTTTTTATTGATTTCCATTAACACACTGGTTTCCAACACCTCCAAATTGATCGGTGTTTTTGATAAATCTTCATCCGGTTGTTTCACTGTATTTTTAGTCTTTTTGACTGCAGTACGTTTGGTAGTCTGCGACATTGTTGATTGTTTTATAGTCGTATGCCGCACGCACCGTTATCTATCACAATTATTCACAAGTTACCACGTCCGTCGCTGAGCGCGCGCGCACGGAACTGCGAGTAATATATCAGAATTGGGAATTTAGCCGAATCCAGGATAATAACTAAAAGCCGGAATATAGTAAAATCATTGATTTCATTCTACCACCTTAGCATACTTCTAGGATTTTTTCCGAATTCCTATTTGACAAAAGTTGCTCAAATTTACTATTTTAAACTAAATGTCGTCATGACTATTTTTGAGTACACTTTTATTATTTTTCCTTGTTTCTTAATAAAGAAATAATAAATTACGAAGAAAATGTACTCAAGCTATGTTAAAAAAATTAAGATTCTTTATAATGTACATGAAAGCAATAAATAAATTGAAATTAAGAATTGAAATAGAAATAAAATAAATCATTGAATTAAATGTTATTGAGACAACATTACTATTAGAATGGATCCCTAAATTGAAATTAATAGTTAACTTTTTTCTAAGGAACACCGAGACGTCCAATGACCCGATGATCCCTGGTGTCAGAGTTTTTCTTTACAATTAGTCGCGCATTGTAGTTTTAATGCAAGGTTGAAGAAGGGTTGATTTTCTTCGTCATATTTATGAAATTCTTCCGAAGTTACTGAAAATTATTTTAATTTTACAAACCATCACTTACAGATGTGAAGTATTTTTTTTTCAATCTTTATTAAATTTAATTTAATAATTTATTTCCTTTGTAAGTTGTTCTTTGTTTTAAGTAAATACAAAAATAGTTATGACGACACTTAATGGAAAAAAGTATCTTTGGAACCTCGTTTTGCCATCTGGTCAAACAAACAATGTCGCCGAATTCTTTGATCTATTTAGGACGGTGGACACAATTTTGCCAAATTCCGGTTTTTAGAAAAATTTCTGGGAATTAGACCGAATTCCTGATTTATTCATTTCACAGCAACATATAATGCTCGACCTGTATCAATCACTATATGATACCTTTGACGTCACCCGCATCTAGAGAACTCCCGTAATTTGGATATCTGTAGCTCGAATGACAGCCAACTGGGGTGGGTGGTACGGGTTCAATTCCACACCCGTATCAGTAATCTAATCTATCATTCTACCTGTGTATTTTTCAGACATGGAATAACAGATTATTTGAATGTGACTTATAAGCGGCACTTGCTTGTCAAATTTTTCTGTCTTTTTAACTGATTGCACCCGCTGCTTACCATATTCCTGTGGGAATAAGACTTTTTCCCGACCATGTAATATACCTACACATAAATCTTTCTCTTGAGTCACTAAATCTATTCAAAATCCCGCATCTAATTCTGTGGCGTGCTTTAGAAGAAGAGTGTGTATGTATACAAAGAAACGCAGGCAGCGAGTATATTTTGTACTATGTTTTGATATAAAATCCATGTGTGATCTAACTCATGATCAATTTAGACCAGACAACAGGTAAAATCTGCATTTACGTCAATGATATACTAACGAAAACATTTATTTAAAACTAGCTGTTACCCGCGGCTTTGTCCGCATGAGTGGTGATAAAAACTATCCTATGTGTTAATCCATGTCACCTTCTATATGTGTGCCCAATTTCATTACAATCGGTTCAGTAGTTTTTGCGTGAAGAAGTAACAAACAATCATACAAACTTTCGCATTTATTATATTAGAAGGATTTGCTAAATCACAAAAATAATAAGCCAGATTGAAGTGAATTTTATTGTTGCCTCACTGTTCTAAAAATAATTATCATTTGTATGGTCCGTAAACTACTGTTTCCTGAAAATCTGTAAGTAACCTTTACTCAGCAAATAATCTCGATGTTTGCAGTTGACTACGTCAAAGTAAATACAGTACCTGAATTCCTTCAGTTCTAGTTTGTTTGCTTTCAGCATAACGGGGTCGTTGGCTGAAGCGAACGCTAATAGAATATTTGAAGCAAAATTAACTTGCGGGATCGAGGTCTGCCTTGAGCTATATCTGCAATGGAACAGGATCAATCCGAGTACAAATTTAGGATCAAATGACATGATACAGTGTACCATGGTATGCCTTATTTGTATGGGAATTCGAAATTTTCGTATGTCTGACAGGAAAATGCGTCAACCAAACGTCCGTCAGTTCATAATGGGGGAACCACTTAACATTTACTTTCAAGTTTTTCTTGTCTAAAAACCAGAATTTGTCAATCTATGAAGGTGTGTTCTGTGTT
Organism: Tuta absoluta; assembly: GCA_027580185.1. Taxonomy (NCBI): domain Eukaryota; kingdom Metazoa; phylum Arthropoda; class Insecta; order Lepidoptera; family Gelechiidae; genus Tuta; species Tuta absoluta. Next base: position 8,267,099 of record JAQAHW010000016.1, on the reverse strand, counting down.
GTATTGATCTTGTAATCAGTTTTTTAGATTGTAAAACAAAGACAAAGAAAACTGCGTTTCAATAGACAAAATTCACCTCAGTCCATCGACGAGTATAACTCTACCCTTGAATTTAATGGTTTTCAGAACTATTATAGGCCAACTTGAGTGCCTCTACGTTCTACCGAAGCGATGCGTCTTGTTTGCATCTCACTTCACTTGGCTTGTTGCTGCAATCTCTCTCAGAAATGAACAGCTCTTGCCTAGGTAACTGAAAATCAAATAACATTAAATTATTATTAAAAAAAAACTGTATTTTAATAATTAAATAAAGTAATCGTTTAATAGATCACAAGTATTTTAAGTACTTCACATTTCGATTTATCTATCTTGTTAGTGTTCTATTATTGTTCTGTTGATTCCACGTTCGGCGCATTATTTAAAAAACTGATAAGAATACAAATATATACTACATATAGTTTGTTTAGATTATTTTAATATGACAATCAATTTTAATCAAACCCGTTGAAAAATGTGCTTCGTAAATTTTTTACTGAATGTGCTCAAACCTTGCTTGCCAGCTCGATATATAGCAGATGGTTTTTAGAGCCCTATTGAACTCAAAAAGACTAAAATAAGTAAAAAGCTCAATGTTTTCAATGGTTTCCAGAAGAAAAAGGAGCACATTTTTACAGAATTGAATAAATTATTGTGGACATACAAAAATCAGAACCATTAGACAATTAAAATAATTTTACATATCTCATGCATTGTAAAGTCATATATTATTTCCGTTTTCCGTTTTGAAACTGGATATGCTATAGAATTCGAAAATAGAACTGTCATTGAAACCATAAATGTCCTACTAATTATAAATTAATTTTGAATAAATAACAACTTATCTACAAATAAAAATTGCTACATAACAGAATTCGACGCCAGTCTGATACACTTCTGGACGATTCTTTTGTTGTCGCTAGTCCAATCAGCACTGGATTCTGAACTTCGCCAATTAACGTCTGCTGAACCTGGTAGTAGTGTTCTACTTGAGTTGTAGTTTCCTTATTAAACTTATCTGGTTCAAGTGCGATTAGGATCGTGTCGATAAATTCAACTTTCAGATATATCTTTAGTCAGTAGGTGTACAGATAAAATAAGTGTCACAGTCATGTCTCAACATAATATTGTGTGGAACTGTAGCTCTGAAGGTCCATTTACTTTTTCAAATTTTGATTTATCTTGCATAGTATATTCATAGTTTGAAAAGTTTTCGGTTCACCGTCCCATCCTATATACAACATTTCATTTTTAATTTGTAATACCAACATTTCACCAAGAATACCTCAGCAGACATAGCAATTCTACGACACACCTGAAGTGCATTAACTTGAATAATTGAAGATAATCTGTTTCACTGTCTCCGTTCGCATAATCCTGAGCTGTAAGAGGTTCAGCTCCACGCAAACCAATGGCACCGCTAGTTTAATACGCTTAACAACTAAATATTCTACGAATCTGTAGACTGCATAACAAAAACTGAAGCTGTTTGTGCAGTGTTATGTTTATGTCACGCTTTATTCTTAAACTATGAAAATGATTTGCCAATGTTAATGCAGTTTTTACGTAATTTCGCATACAGACTGATTGTTTTTGAATAAATTGAATTGAATTGTTTCTTTGAAAACACACCGTCTAAAAATGCATTTATATAACAAAAGTGAAGTTAGTTTTCACAGGTGTTTGTGGGATAAGATGGTTAGTTGAAATGTATGGTAATTTAAATTCCTTTTGACAAGGATACACCAGAACTAGGAACATAATTATAATTTGTGTTTTTTGTGTAAATAAATTATTTTTTTGAACTTTGTTTTATTCACGAGATAGCATAAATAGCAAGGTACGACAAGGTAGGTTATGATGTACTAAAATTAGAACTGTATAGCTATTTTATCCCTTTTTATGTAAATTGATTCGAATAAGACGTGATTGATTCACAATCGCTATTTCAGTTATATCTGTTTCTCAAAAAAACAACGAACGTTACCTGCTCACATAAACGATAAACTCTCTTTCTTTTAGGTTCTATCCGTATATTGTACGCTCGCCTTGACCAACTCTTATAAATAAGCTTAAACGACTCCAAATTAATCCCTGAAGGAGAATACGCTTCCTATTATACAATTCCCTCGTATTGGCTCAGCGGGAGCTATAAAAATAAGGTGCTTTTTAAATACGTAGTTAGCGATGAAGCGGTTTAATTCCAGTTACCTATATATTGAAATTAAGTATTCAAATACTAAAGAATGAATTGTAAGTAATTGTATGGACGGCCCCGAAAAAGGTAGTGCGATAGTCTCAGCGCCTATCTTCCAAACTGGCAAAGTCTGGCACTAGACTGAGAGACATGAAAAAAAATGGAGGCCTTTAAAATTAAATATGCAGTGGAAAAACACAGGCTTTTAAATAAATGTGCATGTTCGCTATGATGTAATTATCATAAACTGTTTCATACTGTTGCGCTCACACATAATCAACGAAGACAGAGTACACGACAAAGACAGAGTACTTACTGCAATACTTATTTGAGCAAAATCGAGTATCGCGCCGAAAACTCCGTTTTAGGGGTTTGCGTCATTATGTAGGTAATTATCAGCCATAAAAATCGCGACCCACATGAAAAAAGGGCATGAGAAGAAGCATTCAAATGATAACACGAAATACTCTACCTACAATTAACTAAACGCGTAATTTCATTTCTTCTTCTGCTTCTCGACTCTTCCAACGACCCGATGAAACCTGGTGACCGAGTTTTTCAACCACCTATTACTAGCAATTTCAGTATGTTTTATGTATTTCATATCCTGTTCCTGTAACAAATTTAGGGTTGGAAATACACAAATACAGTTCTTTGTTTACATAAATTATGCAAAATTTCAGATGTTACATAAAATATTTATTATCACATGTTCAAACAATTTATGGTAAGTAAATTTTAACACTTATAGATTAAAGTCAAGTAATTAAATAGGGTGAGGCCCATGCTCAGCAGTGGACTGTTGTCGCTGTATGTATGTAATTAATAATAATATTATAATTACATTAGTATGTAAAAACAGTAAGATGAAGGAATCATTCATCACCTGCGTAGGTACACGCTAAGGTATAGTCACGTATAGTTCATTCGTAGCATTTTTAATTGTTTAAATATGACATAAAAGATGCTACGCGTAAACTGTCATATTGAGTTCAAATCGGAAATTCCGCGTCCGAACTCCTGCATATATATTTAGACCCTATTCGTCGTCTACTTGAATTTCCCCCGTTTATATGAGGCAATAAAATAGTCCACACACATACATTATACAGCTGATTATAGAGCACGGTCGTTAGTCAGCGTGATAGCCACAATGTGGTCGCGCAACGACCCAGGTGCGTAACAAACTACGGGCGGTAACTACAGTATCCTCTATAATCAACAAAAAGGAAATAAATGAAGAAATTATCTTATTTTTTGCTTGTACTCGTAATGAGGCATAAAGGTGACTAAAATTATCGCAGTTGTGGTAATCCCATCCACTATTTTCCATGGAGAAAAAAGGATTACAAAACAAGCCCGTATTAAAATTTGTAACGATACATAACTTTTGTAACGTTTCGAGTGCAAAACCTAAACCGCCTTATTCTAAAGCACTTAAAAACTCAATTCTCATTTAAGAGTTTTTTTATTTGACAATGGCATTCAACACAAAAATATATTGAGAAAATATAAAATTCAATTCAATACGAAGATATTAAAAAGATTTGGCATTACGAATCTTGAAAACATTGAATTGCTATGAAAATATTCTCATTGTATTATTACTTTCAGTCAGAAAGTAAGCACTTGTACCTACTTTACAGACATAAAATTACGACCTTATTCACTCTCTGTCAAAGTCTGGGTCATTTCAGAAACGGTGTATAGGTTATCAGCCCATCTCCTGAAATTGCAATACTTTAATCAGTCGCGAAATCATTTGATATCATTAAATTCGCTGTATTTTTGAGTAAATAGTTAAGGCTGCATCAGTCCCAAAAAGTAAATCCTTTTCCTTTTCGCTGCGTCAGAGAGAAACTGACGATGGTGGCCCAGATCCGGAAAGCTGAAAATTTCTTTAATTATTAAAATATATGAACATATATTTAAAAAAATATTTATTTTTATAATAAAGAAGAAGAAAACACAAAATAAAATATGAGATGATGGTTAACCATCAAATCGTTCAGGTTTTTAGAAAAAATAAACGGACCAAAAACTAATAATTAGAGCTTATTTTTCGTTTAAAAGTTTTGTAGCATATATCTTGAAAAATATACTTAGAAAAATATCGTCTCCTACTTTGAAAATTTCCAGAAATGGGAAACCAAACTATTTTATCTTGCGAGGATGATTGCTGAGCCCATTTCACCCTAATTTTTTCTTTTTTTCAATAAGGTTGAAAATAAAAGTCATCATAGGCTGCGCGAGTTTACTTCTGAATCATTTTGAATCCTTTTTTAAATCACAAAATAGTCTTATTGTGAACCTGTAAAAGCAACTTCCTGTGCGCTCAATATAGCAGCTGAAAGTAGGCTATACATTACCACGGTGTTGGACCGCAAAAGCCACATTAGTGTAAGTGAGCGCTAGTTTACCAGGCGGAATAAAAGCATCGCTGTTAAATGTAGCGCGCGAGGATTCCTTAGCAACCGTCTTCGCTATTGAAACTCGAAAAAAGGCCACGGTCCATTTAGGATGAAATTCAGACCAAATATTTGCGATAACGGTTAGTGCTAGGTACTAAGTATAAACAATGATTCGTTCCAAAAGGTTTTACGACAGAATTTATAAAGCACATTCCGGATACAACCCACCGTAGTTGTAAGGAATGTATTTCAGCTTAATGTAAGTACGTAATTCTTAGCGGGAGTTGGAATATGTATGTACGTATGTATGAATGTATGTAATAACTTTATTGCACCAAATAAATAACAGAAAAGGTCAACCTTTAAGAAATCTAGAGGACATGGTGTGCGCAAGTAAACTAGGTATAATATTATTAACGAAATCATTTTATACCATGGAAATGTTCTTGTCTGAAATATACACCGATGTTTTGTTATGGAATGTATGAAATTAGTTTCAAATAATCATCGATTCATGGTTAAGCTTAGAAAAACTGTCCGCAACACAGAGCCAAGAGAACCTAAATGAAGAGTGTCGTTCGTCGCTGTGCTTGAGTTCTTCAAACTGTGTGTAAACAATAAACTTAGGGACCACGAGACGATAACAATAAACTACAACTCCTTGCTGTACTAACAACCACACTCAATGACGCCTTTGTTTCTTGCAGGGTAGGAAGAGCTGTCAGGGTCGTAAAGCATGGTTGTATTTTTAAAGCAACCCTGACTTCTCATGGCACGTTACACGGTTACACACAGTTTGTTAAAAGTTATGACATAAGAAAGCTACCTCTATATAGATATCTAAAAAGAACGAATATTATTTTTGAAATGAAAAAATATCCTGTTCATAGAAAACATCCCTTGTGGAAAACAAAAACCATACTGAAAAGAAAACCAAATCTAAATCAAACCCATTGAAACCCGAAACTTCTCATTTTTATCACGTACCCCAAAGAAAATATTATGTTAATGAGCTATGGGCGTCGTCGAAAGTAGTAAATATATATTTTTTATTATTTCTGACAAGCTTGTGCCCGTGAACTTGGTTTCGCCAAGAGATGTCTATGTGCCAATAGAAGCGGCATATTATGCTGAACAACTTTTGCCATATGCCAGTTTTGTATCTCTTCTAGTTTAGCCGTGGTCCGGGTGTTACACGTCAGCTACCTACTCTACACCGTCGAACGAATGCTGACAAATGTTTTAATATAGGTATAATACACGAAAACTCGCTTGTTACCTCAGTTAACTTTTAAGGCTTATTGTCACATTGTACCAGTGTGAAAAAAAACCTTTGTTATTCTCTAAGAAATTATTCTGGGTATCTAAATCAAGTTAAAAATGTTTAATTGTTTAAATTGTTTAATAAAATTTAATTGTAAAAAAAATTAGAAAGGTACCTAAATGAAAAAATACTATACTGGCGAGAAAAAATAATAACATTGTAGATACTTCCTGAAGATACCTTAAATCATACAAATTATAACTTTGTAGCGGGTTACACTTTTAAGACATAAAAATGAGCAACAAGACTTAATGGCAGACGAGTTAAATTTTATCTCTGCTTGAAAGATAGTAAACTTTTCTCAAAGAGCACTAAAAGCATTTTTGATACTAGTCTCTTTTGTCTGCTGAAAACGGCATCGTAAAATAACTTGTAAAACTTCAACCATCACAGAAAGTAATAGAAATAAAATATGACATTATACATTTTTTGTTTAATTATTTCTTTAATTTTAAACTCATATACTGGCATGTTTTTTATTCACACGATGACTGGGCCGCCATACATTCGTGTAGAATTCAAATCAGCAATTTTGAAATCGTTGACAATTGCAACGACATCTAGGCACAAAGTAAGTATTGGCGGTGGTTTGTGATCTAGGTCACCTAGATTTCTAGTAAAATTTGTCACCTCGCGTCAGTCGCCACGTCCACAGGGTGTAAATATTTTTCGATATATTTATGTATATTGAATCAGTTATTATACAAGTCAGTCAAGGTTCAACGGTATTGCTTGTGTCCCTGGTTTAACTAAGATACCTCATACGGGTATGTAGTTATATTCTTGTATTAAACAGAAAAATCCAAATTTAAAAAGGAACAACACTCCATCGCTGACTTATATTAACACCTATAGTTATGATGTCAGTTAAGACATTTTCTTTCTTTCTTCTAAAGGGCGGGGCACACCGGCTCCGTATCCAGCTCTCGTCCGTAGTCACGCACGAACTGATGACGTTGTAATGTATAGGACTGTATGAGATACGGCATACCGCTTGCGTGCAGCACGGAACGGATACGCAACGCAAGCGGTGTGCCGTATCTCATACAGTCTCATACATTACAACGTCATAAGTTCGTGCGTGACTACGGACGAGAGCTGGATACGGAACGCATACGGAGCCGGTCTGCCCCGCCCTTAAACCCCCTGTATATAGCTAAATAATGGCGACAATCTGAAATTGTGAACAGCATTCAGATAAATAATCAAAGCAAAATGGGTGGTATAGCAAAGTTGATCAAGGCCCAAATGGATAAAGCGGCCGAAGAAAGGCCTCTTTTTAACGTAGTCACCGTTTATAGGGCTAGGGGGTAAGTACAAGTCCTATTAATGTACCTACCTACCTCAGGTTGTGTTTTCACAAATGAAATTGGTTTTAACCACTATTCAATAATTTTTTTCCAGAATATTATGTATCCTATTCGTAGCAATTCTCTGCGCCTATTTTTGAATGATTTCATGCTCAGACTTGTAATTTACCTACTTAAAATAAGAAACTCATTTAAGAGTTTCACAAAACGGCTTGGTACAATGTATATGGACTAATTAATATAGAAATTTGCAGAAACTACTTGCAACGCCTCGAGCAGTTTGAGAAAGCGATACAGGCGTACAATGAAGCACTTCGCTGGAACGTTAGTAATTAAACTCTCCTCAGAATATCAGATCTATTATTAAATCTAAGTAATAAGCACCGAAAAATTATGACATTGTTGGCTGAAGCATTTAATCGTCACTAAGATAGTTCCATTCTTATGGCACGTTATGCCGTTGGTCAGGGTTGTTGTCTATGATGGATGATCAGTCTAGCAGACGTTACACATCTATGACAAATTGACTTAGTGTCCTACATGACCAAAATAAAACGCAAAAAGAAATTAAACATTCACGGTTAATCTAATGATTGAGATAAGGTAACCTGCTAAGCACAAATTAAGGTTGAAAAAAAAACTCAGTTAGTTTTATATCAAAGTTTTTGTTGTTTTTTTCGCCCGTCTGCCACCCGAACAAATTTTGCTTCATCTCTTGATATCATAGATGGAAACAAGACACTATCGCTTTATTTGACGGTATCCTAGACATACGTATACGCAGAGTACTCTTGTAGTTTGTAAGTTGATACCTACAATGGGTAGCTTGACGTGCTGCTGCAAGTACTATTTTTTCATTACAAACATGTTTAGAAAACGTGCAGTAGGTATGTTTGACCCATTTAATAATGAGTATTTTGACTTCATATAGGTACCTATTCACAAAGTATATGATATTCACACGCAGTAAAATTAGAACTTTAGTTTCATCCTACTGTCCCTGCCGGCTGCCTCGGAATATACTTCCGGCCAGCTAGTTATCAAACTAAATACCTATTTCAAAGCTTATTTCGTTTCGAAACGAGTTTGTATGTCGGTATAACTTTGTTTGTATTGTGTGGTATTTATTGTTATTATACGTATGTACATATTACTGAGCTATGTAATTATATTCAAGCCTTTCTTAATTTATTTTTTTAATGCACCTGCAATGACCCTTTCCACATGCCCTGAATCAATCTCTTTGGCGTTAAGTCCGCCTGTGTACATTTTTGTGCATAAAGTTAAATAAATAAAAAATAGGGGATATTTTTTACTTTTTTTTTGTTTATTTGGTTCAAAGAAAGCAGAAATTACACAAAACGTGTACTAAAAATCCCAGTTTACCTAAGTGGTCAGTTAGGTTTGATATAATAATATTGTTAAAAATATTTTTAATTACTTACTTTGATTATTTACCGTAATATTTTTCCTCATAGCCCGATGATGTGTCTTCTCTTCTCGGACGAAGTTTGGCTCGCGCCAAGGCCACTCACTACGCTGGAGCTTTGGCTGATGCTACGAAAGCTGCAGGTATGGTTGGAACAATATACTTACTATTAAATTCAGTTCAAATATTTTTAGAGTGATTTCTGAATGTTACTAGTTCTTCTTCTAAGTCGGTGCACTCTTAGCAGAGTGGTCGTGGTCGTTATTGGTGGCACGCTTCACCAGTCGTCGCCATTCATCCCTGATGGCTGTTTTTCTCGTGCACTCATGTAGGGGGCCGCCGAGAGCAGATTTTATCTGGTCAGTCCAACGTATAGGGGACCTGCCCCGCGCTCATGTTCCCTCCACTTTCCCTTGTACAACGAGGCGTTCAATGGAGGTGTTATCTCGCCGGGAGACGTGCCCAAAGAAGGTGAGAACTTTTACTAGTTACTGACAGCGAAAACTTATGACGGGCTGGTGACAAGGAAGACCCCAAGGAAAAAAAATTGGTCCTCCCTTACAAAGTGACGCATTTTTGTTACATTTCTGAATGTGAATGAAACTTCGACATATTATTTTCCTTGAGAAAAGTTGATCAGTTTAACGAGTAGACTTAACCCTAAACTATTTGTACTGAATTTAATACGATCTTGTATAAAGCTTTAAACAGTAATACTCCGTGGCCAATATACACTTTCAAAGTAGAACTTTTACTCCTGACGATATCTTTGACTAATATCTTTTTTATTTATTTAACCATTTATTGTACACAAAAACATACACAGGATCAATTTACAATGAGACAAGACACTACAGGTTTACTTATTTCTAAAAAGAGATTTCTTACAGCAAACTTACACAAGTGAGACTACTTAATACATATGACATCAAAGATTTTCCATGATAGTTATAATATCCCATAGATACGTAGATTTGTTTAACTCTAAGGTAGTGACGTTGTGACTAGCTCATTTTATTTGTGTGGGACTAGCACCTACATAACACTTTTGTCTTGCTAGGTAAAACGTTCTTCAGCTTATTCAATACGGCCACTCAAGTTAAATAAATAAATAAATATGTTGGACATTTCACTCACGGACAGTTGATCTATTAACTTCGAAAATACAATGGCAAGGAATTGGTCCTTCTTTCTCACCACGCAATTAAAGAAATTAAGGTCGTGTTATTTTTTGTTTACGGAACAAAGGAAACCTAAGTAATAGGTATGTGGAATTTGAGGACAAAATAGTGACAGAGTGTTTTTTTTCTCAAACAGCCCTTAATTAAATATTTGTCAGACGTGGCCATAGCGACCGTATTTTTACGGCTGTTTACGTTCCACCTACTGCAAGGGATAAAGTCGTGGTATGTGTGTGTGTATAGTAACATAAAATTACGAAAATCAGCCAGTTTACAAAGTAGGTAATATTGTATTGGTCAATATCGTTTTTCTGCCAACATCACAAAGTAAGTATTGGCGGCTGCGCGCCGAATACAGAGAGCTCACTTCAAGCAAACGTCACGAAACTCTCCACAATTTGACACGCCGCCGTTTACAAGGAAATCCAAACCAATCCAAACACACTTGTAGTCGAGTGTCAACCGCGTTTGGTGCGGACGTGCAAAATGGCTTCACACAAATATAAATAGGTAAAAAACAGGTTTATAAGTATACCATGTGATTTGTACAATGATCCTATAATATTTTGTACCAACTTAAATAAAAACTTGCTTTCAACAAACAAGATTAATAACTCTAATCAGTATATTTTTTTATAATGTGATTTGAGTTTCTACTTAACTAAAGGCAACTTTTCATTTTTGATGTACAAACATACACATATCACGTCTATTATCCCTTGCGGGGTAGGCAGAGCGTAAACGGCTGCAAAAACGGATATTTACGCCACGTCTGACAAAAATTTTAGGGTTATTCGGAAAATTGTGTATCGCCATAGAGACAGGTTGCCAGCCCATCGCCTAAAATTGCAATACACACCCTCAAGTCCCTTAGTTGCCTTTTATGACTCCCACGGGAAAGAAATGGGGTGATGTTCTGTCTCGACAGCCCCAGAGCAGATATCTACCTACTCGTCATTCCCCATTTCATAATAATTGTGCTATGTACGTAGTATACGTAATGTAAATACAGGGAGTAACAGAAAGGGTAAGTATATCAAGCCGAAAGGAGGTCAAAGTGGGGAAATGGGGAAAGTTGTTCAGTTTCATGAGCACCTTTCGGCTTGCCTACTCCATTGAATAAAATCGGCAAGAAAACTGTGGCAGCCCTTGCCGAAAGCGGAAATAATCGAAAAAAGGGCCGAGTGATCCTTCTGTACATTCTCTATTTTGTGCCAACATACTGACGTTAACCTAAGTAGGTAAATGTTGTAACAGTACGCACAGGAAGAGTATTATAGATGGTATTGTCCATCTAAGCAGGTTGTTATTACAATTTTGAACACTGAGAGAAGACTAGACTAATAATTTACGACTTTTGACACAAACTTTTTTGCATCAAAACAAGGTACTTATTAACCCAATTAAAAACACTATTACACAAAAAATCAAGAACATAATAATAGGATCATTTAAAGCTAGTATGCGCAAAAGCGGCCTTATCGCTAAAAGTATCACTCTCAGCTCAGACAACCTTTAGGTGGAGGAGAGAGTTTAGAACACAAAACAGTGCGAGCGTCATTTATAGTTCTATAAATGACGCTCGCACAAAAGAAATGGTATCATATCAGTCAAATTGTTTTGGTGCATTTCATGTGTGTAAAGATTTTGTAAGAAATGGTCCCTTTTAGATTCCGACTGACTATTACTAGCGGACTTTGATCGCAGGTTTTTTTTCATGATCGAAACCAAGAATGTTGAACCGGCTAAGCAGCAACAAGGTAGTATTAACGGGATCGATTATAAACTTGCAAACAACTACAACTGCGTGAGAGTCTCTACGCTGTCTAATTAGCAACCAGTTGATCACAAAAAGAGGAAAAATTATTGAACTTGCACAGTCCCAAAATAAAAAGTAAACACAAATTCTTAAAACGCTTCAGTTTGTTCAGAAGGTCTTCGTTTAGGTCCAAATAACAAGAATCGGCTTAATCCAAAATCGGAAGAAGTACTGCGCACTGCGCAAGTTCGACTTCGAGCCTTATTGATACGCAGGTAGAAAAAACTTTCCTTTCCTTTTTAGGATGGCATAGTTAATTACCTCATTTTTTTCTGTTTATGTTGACGAAAGGACAAGGGATCTACATATAAAATTTTTTTTAGAGTTGCAGCCGCAAAACATGTCTGCTGCGGAGTTGGTAGCGCAGACAGAGTACGAGAAATGTGCGTTTGAGCGAGCGTTGGTGCTTGCCCACCGAGGCCAGTGCATTAGGAAATGTCCACCCAAGTTCGCTGAATGTGCCAGGATAGCCGAGGAGACGGTAAATAAACTACGTTGGCACATATCGGGTGAAAATTTTCTACTGACTGAAACTTCTTCTTCTTCTTTTCGTGTGGGACACCGAGTCGTCCAACGACCCGATGAACCCTGGTATCAGAGGTTTTTCAACCGTTTAGTATTGAAAACAGAGGACGGGTTGGTGATAAGTAACAATTGTCCCCAGGGAACATAGGTCGAAATATGACAAAAAGAAAATCAGCTTTCATAGTAGTAACCTTAATCCATTTTATATTTTTATTAATATTCCTTAGGGAAAGTAGTTTCTTATCACGTCTTAGCCCGTCTAAACTATTTGCTCTTGGTCACTACTAAATTTTCATCCTATATTGATTAAACTTCTTACAAATATAAAACTGTACATGGATACATTTTTTTTTACCACTAATCATCCTCTTTAAATAAAACACATGAGTACGCACAATGTACTTACCTATCAATTATCTTGCTTTAATTATTTCAGATTAATAAAGACGCTTACAAAGATTAAGCAAAGTACAGATAATAAGAGTAAATACGATTTTCGTTCTAATTGAATCAAAGATTAAACATTAAGAAGATTACATGTTTTATTATCATGAAAGGATTAAAAGTAATCCGTTTAAATACAAAAAAATAAGGCGCGCATTAAGACGCTGTCTAAAGACTTTTACCATATGATTTGACATTGTCAAACGACTTAGACACTGTTTTACTTTTTTTGTAATGACATCAATTAAAGTTAATTAACTGATTTGTGTAGATAAATATCACCAATATGACTGCATAGTTTCTTTGCACTAACAGTGCTATATTATTTAAAAAATTAAACTCAAGTTACTGCTAGGTAGTCTTTAATAATAACAGTAAGAAAACCATCCTTATTTTTACACGCCTGCCCAACCAAAAAAGGAGTGTAATGTTTTTATTAGAGTTCATGTATGTATAATATATGTGCGATTCTTTAAAGCACTGAAACTCGTAAACCACTGAACAGATTCAAATGGGAAGTGTATCGGAAGCATCCTTACATTATCCCGAGTTTCATAGGCTGGGCTTTATCTTGCAAAATAGTCGTGTTTTCATAATTTTTAAATCACTCTTCAAGCATATATTTTGTAGTTAACATTTATTTATATCTTGCCATTTGTTGATATTATTCAACATCGTGTACCTTTCTCTTTCAGATAAGAGAATGTGTGAACGAGAACGCGAGTGCAATATTAGCCTCGGCTGTTAAGCTGTCGCAGAAGGTGCAGTACAAAGACGATTTCGTGGACCAGTATGCACCGATCGTCATCCCGCATCGCAGTCGTATGCACATGCAACAGACCGCTCAGGTAGATTGTATTCTAATGATATTCAGTGCACGTTGCCGTGTGTTGCCGGCTTTGATTAGCATCAATCCATTTCTAGTGTATATCGTAGAAGTCGACTATAGGATGACTCCGGGGAATGAGCATTTGAACATTTATGACACATCAAAATAAATCTACTGAAGTATAAATAAATAAAATGATGTAAAAAATACTTTTAAAACAAGCTTTTATTTAAGTGCTCTGAAAAGATGAAAATAAAATTTTGAATGACATTAACCACATTCATTTATGACTTTTCAGAAATGAAAATATAATAAAACTTGTCGCGATGCCTAGAAGAAACTACCTAATTACAGTTAGGTGCGTACCTAATTACAAAATTTCAATTACAAATTGAAAGTTTCGCGACAAGGTTTTATTATATTTTCATTTCTGTAAAGTCATAAATGAATGTGGTTAATGTCATTAAAAAATTTATTTTCATCTTTTCAGAGCACTTAAATAAAAGCTACTTTTAGAAGTTTTTTTTACATAATTTTATTTATTTATACTTCAGTAGATTTATTTTGATGTGTCATATATGTTCAAATGCCCATTCCCTCCCGTATTTACTGAATTAAAGTGTTCTTCTTAATTTTTTTTTATCAGAATTATTCATTAACTAAAACCATCTACTACTGCATAGTTTAAGTTTCAACGAAAATCAATAGTAAAACTGAATAGGATCACATACGTATTGAGCTGGCATATAATTCAAAATCAGTGAACCGAACCGTCGAGCAGATTAGCATCCTATTGTTCCAAACAAGCCTGTTGCCCGGGCCAGCTAAGATACCACAACCACAAGCTTATAAGAGGTGCCATGTTGAAATGAGCGATTATTAAAAAATATATACCAAGCTCTTAATTAGTCAGTTCTCTGTCAGGCCTTGGTCAGGCGTAGTATTAATATCCGTTTTACGGGCGTTAACGCTCTGCCTACCCCGTAAGGGACATAGGCGTGATTTATGTATGTATGTATCAGTCTCTTAATTTGTATAGCTTTTTACTTATTTTCAAAAGCTCGTCATATCTAAGCAAAACTTAAAGGGTCAAAATGAACAAATCTATTTAACCCTTCCGCTCGTAAAAGAGGTTAAAACTAAATATAAAAAGAATCTGAAATTCAAAAATATAAATGTAATAAATATTAAAAAACTATTAGTATGGAAAAGACATCTTTTATTTTGTTAATAATCGATTCTGTTTTCAAAGTCTACCAAGATGATTGGGATTTTATAAGTACTAAAATTACCGCGCTGTCACCGACGTAGGTACTTCTAACAGTTTCTTTTTAGGCTATGCTTCATAGTATCTGTCTATTAACTGATCAAATTAATACCTATTGCTACTGTAGGCCAGTCCGTTCTCAGGTTTCAGTATCGATCGTTGGTGTCGCGTGACAGCATTTATAGCTTTAAAACTTTCTGACTGATTAGGCAAAGCAATTAACACAGAGAGTTGCACACGCCCAAGTACCATAAACCAACGTTTGTTTATGCATATGAATTATTTATAGTATTGTCTTTTTCTTTTCGTTTGGGACATCGAGTCAGGCAACGACCCGATGAAACCTGGTGTCAGACTTCTTCAACAATCTAATACTAGTAGTAGGCATCTAGCATGGTTGTTTATCGACGGCCGTCTAGGTACGTCATATCATACACAGGCTTAACGTGCTCTCCTTAGCACGGAACCATCTTTCTTTTCGGCGATGGCCTAACCAGACTGGGAACAAATTCGCAAAGTGATAATGTCAACTTTGTAAGTGCCTCGCCGAGAATTGAACCCAGAACCTTTGCGTCGCAGGCAGTCGGACTATCACTGCGCCACATCGGCCGTTAGAATTGTTGTTATTTGGTACTATGATTTGGTATAATATATTTCTGATTAAAGCTGCTGATAATATTTATGTGTTTAGCATCAAGAACTGAATCGTGTCGAGAAGCACAAAGCTCGTCTCATATCGCGCCTCATGAGTTCCAAATACTTGGAGAGGATGGCCCATGACAAGTACTTTCTGGAAGCCTTATGCAACGACGAGAGATTGTCGTCAGCCAACCAGCAGGGGTCTTTCAAGTTGAAGGCGCTGGCCAATCAAGCGTTGGCGGATGTTGAAAAACGGCAGGTATGATTAAAAACATAGCACATATCACTCCTATAATCCCTTGCGGGGTAGGCAGAGCGTAAACGGCTATTTGAGAACCATTCGGAAAATTGTGTATCGCTTTAGTGACCAATAGTCGCCGTAGTAGTGTAATTTTTGTGCAACTTGTCGGCCTACAATCTAAAATTCCTCTACTAAAGCATACTCTGGTGATTTTCAAAACATTTTGAAATAACTACAAAAAAAGGGTTTACATTGTCCAGGTCGTTTGACAACCTCAAATCGTATGGAAGAAATATTTAGACAGATTCTAAATGCGCGTCCAACTTTTTAATAACAGTAAGAAAGAAGAAAGAATGAAAGAAAACACATTTATATCGGTCCACACTACACAACAACAAAAAAAAAATTATGTCTGCGGGGCTCGCAGTAGTAAACAGTAGTTCCGTTTTTTTTTAGATTATTAAATAGTAAACAAGAAAAACTACATTAAAACGGTTAACGATTTAATTAGTTCAGGTAAATACAATAACTAGGCAGCCAATGATGTAGATTATGATGTCAAAATGATCGACTGAATAATCCTTCTACAATTGATGAGCCTACAGTTGAGTACATCATATTACGGGTCACTGATGTTTCGAGTGTTAGTGCAATAATGTTATTGTTTAGATAATCATTATCATTAAATCTTGCAAACCCAGAATCTAAATATATCCCATCCCGCTAATATTGCAAAGGCGGATGTTTGTGTGTGTGTTTGTTAAGGATTGGCGCAAAACCGCTACATTGAAATTCAAATTTTGTCGGAGGATGAAATACTATCTAGAATAACATATAGGCTACTTGGCATCGCGGGAAAATCTTATTACCACGAGAACACAAATTCACCAAAATTTCCTAAGAAGACGGCGCCACTGAGTCAATTCGCGTTTCAGAAAACTTACAGCGACATACTGTATCAAGTAGCCAAACCAAGTTTGTCGTATATTTTACCTACCCAGCCATAAGTTTATTATATAGGTAGGTATCTGTTTCAACGGTAGAAAACGTTAATAAATTTAAAGCGATTTCTGGGAGCTACTACAAGAAGCATACTCAAAGTGGTTCACAGGCATGAAAGACGCAACAAAAGTTCCAATATACTATATGCAAGCTGGCGCAACGTGACAGATTGGTAGAGAACAATGGGTCTGAAACGCGGCATCGAATTGTTTCACCGCGCAACGCGTATACTATACAACTTCTAATTCTATCCAGGTGGACCAGTCGGTCCCCTGGCCTCAACACCCGTCCAGGCAGGGTAGCTACCCATTTCCCGACACCACCTGGAACCCTCCATTCTGCCTATTGGCATTACTTCTGTCACCCTCAATAAACGTAAATAATACTTTCTCATTAGAAGACTTACGAAGCCACGGGTGAAACCGAGGGACGGAAAACTAGTCTTTTTAAATTATATACCTTAACGGCTTAGTGAAAAGAGCTCAATCAGAACCAAATTACACATAATTTGCTTTTCGACTAGTTACTAAACTAAACTAGTCGAAAAGCCTTAAAAGTTAACGAATTACCCAATGAACCCAGGTATCACAGTTATAAGTACACAAAGTTATTTTTCCTGCAGGAAGTCCTACGAGAGCGACGTCCGTTTTACGCAGTCCGCGCTTCAGAAGGCACCACCGGCTCACGATTGTCAGACACACGAAAGAAACAACTGAAAAAGGCACAAGCGCAAAACGTCACGGATGCAAAACGTCTCATTTCTGCCGCCGAGGCCATGTTCGAGAAACGTGACACCGCCAAATGTTTGGAAAATGCAGAGTTCGCAATGGAACAGATAAATAGAAAGCCTACAAACATGATGCCAGGAAAGGACAAGTTTCTGCAGCAACTGCAAGATATTGTGGCTAAAGCTTTCTTGGATCAGGTTTGTCATTGTTTTATTCATAAAGCTACGATGTACGTAAGGATACGTCAAATGAGGCGTGGCTTTCTGTTTGCTAAGGAAATCATCTTGCGTGAAATCCGCTATATCGCGCTAATATTATATAACCTTTTCTTTCAGAAACGTGTTGGGGAAAAACAGAGTGAATGCGATCGCGAGAAGCGTGCCTTTGTTCTGCTAGGCATAGCTTTGTCACGGGAGCCTAGTCGAGATTCCGTACTGAAAGTCCGTCCACCTGCACCTCCGAGAGACGCCAAGTAAGTTTATTATGAATTGTATTGCGAATATAAGTCGAAACATGAAAATTATAATCTAAACCAAAATTGATCGCCTATTGTCACATCACCTGTGAAAGTGAAACAGATTTTGAGGTTACTTAACCAGTATACTCATTTTCGTAGGAGACATTTTATAATGAGCTCAAGAATTTGTTTTAATCTTTAGGCAAATTAGCAAAACTTTAAAATACAATCTATTTTCCACTGATCGTCGAACAATTCAGCGAAAGACGTTTGCATCTATCCAACACCTCTTCTCTCTTTTCGTGTGGGACACCTAGTCGTCTAACGACCCGATGAACCCTGGTGTCAGAGTTTTTCAACCGCCTACTACTACTAGAAGGCCTCTGACATGGTTATGCTACGACCGCTGTCTAAGTAATCATAGACAGCAACCGGGACCGACGGCTTAACGTGCCCTCCGAAGCACAGAACCATTTCTTTTTCAGACAATCAGTTGGTTCACCCTGCAATGTCCTAACCAGAACGGGAACAAATTCACAAAGTGAAAAATATCAACTTTGTGAGTGTCCCACCGAGAATCGAACCCGGAACCTTTGCGTCACAGGCAGTCGCACTACCACTGCGCCACATCGGCCGTCAACACCCGATAACAATCGATTAACTTTCAGGCGTCGACTTCGAGCGTTAGAAGTGGCTCTGGATGCGAGCGCTCGTCCAGCTGAACGTTGCTACTTGCTACACGAGTTGGCGCGTTTAAACATCGACACTAAACAAACGCAGAAAGCACGCTACTTCGCCTACAAATGTCAATCAGGTGTGTTGTTTAGGCTCTCGCGTAAGCTCACATTATCTTCGATTGGTCCTCCGGTGTGGCCAGAACTTGAGTCAAAAGCAAACACAAAATAAACGACTATCTTCTAAAAGTCTCTCGAAATTTTAGACCATGGTAGTTTTCATACATAGCTCCTAATGTAATACTCTTTATTAGGTTCTCATTTGCTCTGATTATTCATCTCAAATGAAAAATACAGTTATCCAAGTCAATTAAGGAAGAATGAAATTCTCTGAATCGACTCATTCTGTGTTTTGCCCTTGTTTTGGGCTAGTCTGGTTCAAACGCTGCCTCTCCTAACTCATTCCGGAAATAGCTAGCTGCGTAACTTCGATGCATGGGAATTCCCAACCTACGAATCTGGTTTGGTGAACTTCAAATTCAATTGATCAGTGGATTGGCTATAAATACGAGCTATTCTAATTTATATGATTCACGAAAAGCAATATTATTGATTACCTGGTACTATCAGCAGGTCTTTAACCTACCCATCAACATTATCTTAAACTAGTCAATTGTATGTAATACCTGTACTTGTAATTTTTACTCATAGTAATACGAGTGATTACGAGTAGGTAATTGTGTTACTACGTACAACTATTACTGTGTTTATTTACAAACAATAACAATAGTAGATAAGACAGGTACCTAATACATTGATCGGACTTTTCATTTCAATGTATCATCAAATAAGTACTATTTCAAGATTATGCTTAAAAATTTAATCATTAATTTGAAGACGGTTTAAAATAAAAATGCAAATACTGTTCAGAGTTTTTAATGGCTAACTTAGGATATTTATATATCCACATAAGTATAACCTTCCATCTAGTCAACCGACATATTTGGTATCACCGTTTGAGCAGAGCCCGGATTCTCTTATTTTTTTACCACTCTCAATTGCAACACTCAATTGTATTTTTATTGTCACCGTTATATTCTATACTTTAAAAATGTAGCAGAATGCGAACGCCACCATGCCACTGACATGCTATCTGCATACAAGTCAAATTATTTTCATTTAGCAGTCTTCGGGAATCAAGAATCAAGAAAGTTTATTTGCAAGTGTGTAAACACGGGATAATGCCCTACATTGTCACATATTAACACCAAACACAGCATGGTATTGAATACCTCTGTCCAATACTGTCCATTTTGGAACATATTATCCAATATCAGATGCCCTAGGCGATGACGTAATCTCTGCCAGTAATTGGAGTACATGAGGTGATGCGCTAATTGAATACTCGTACCTATACATTTAAAATTGGTGTTGCATGTAAATTTATAAAGTAGCTTTCTGCTGTCACATAAAAGCAACTGTACTTAATTTTTAAAATCAATAATAGTTGTTTTTTTTTAAGTTTGTTTGTTTTTTTTTTTAATATTGGCCTAAATATATGCATTCGAATTTACTTACGGTAGGTAAGAAGGCACTGTTGGAATATCTAATACAATTGTTCTCTAAGCCTCTATTAATTATTCTTAATGTGCTTGTTGCGCACGATTCGAAAAATAAAGCATTGTTCACTTTTTGTGTTTGGTGTTTTATTTACTTTGGTATTTTAGTAGAATCAGTATTCAAATGTATATTTTCCTTTAATTGTAGAGGGTTACAAGTGCATTGCAATTTTAGGTAAGGGCTGACTACCTCTCACTATGGCGATACACGATTTTCTAAATGATCTCAAATGTTTGTCAGACGTAGTGTAAACGTTCGTATATTACGGCCGTTAACGCTCTGCCTACTACGCAAGGATATAGGCGTGATATGTGTATGTTTGTCCTTTGTAGAGGCGCGTGCCACAAAACAGCGAAGTTGGTTGCTCAACGCAACATTTCTGCTCGCCCGTGGTCACATATTGCAGAACAACCGCCAAGAAGCGAGGGCAGCTTTGATTGAAGGCGCTGGTCTTGCAAGGTCCTACAGAATGCCTGAAGTTGCGGAGTTCTTCGATACGGTAATTAGATTTTATACTAATTATTTATACGGTAACTTGTTTTTTTCTATAGGATGGATGTAAGGGGCAGTCCTCCGAATACTGATAGAGTGCATGCAGACCATGAAACTGATCAACTTTCTGAACATATGTCAAAAAACAACATAATAAAATCGATATCACATTCAAAATCAGAATCAGCTGACTGTAATTACTATAGAAAGGATTTTTTGAAGGGAAGTTGTTAAGTTTTATAGTCTGAATGCACCCAACAGGTAAGTATTCGGAGGGCTGTCCCTTACACCCTGTATTATATCTCCCAAGCCCACCGATTTGTGATAAAGTCTCTTCGTCGTAACTTTTTTTCTTGCCTAGGATGGTACCACCATCTTACAAAACATACTTATAATATTAAGGCGGTTTTTCGATTCGGCGGTGCGTTAAAAATACGCAGCGGCGGACGAAAAGTGGGAAAATCACTACCTAATTAGAAAAATTATAAAGCATTGCATAAACATATTTGTTTGGTAGGTATCTATTTGTTATATTTAGTTATTTTTACTTCGGGAATATGAGTGTAATAAGTTATTACTGATAAAATATGATGATCATTATTCATTTCATTTAAATATCCAATGCTTTGGCAAACAGTGAGAATCATTATTATCGGAAAGTTGATGTACCTTATATATTGCAAACATCATCAAAAAGCGAATCCAATCAAATGTATTGTATGATTTCTAATACCACAATGAGCAAATATCATTATGTTGGGAACATATTTTATCATAAGATAAGCTTGAGGAAAAGAGATTAGGCGGATATTACGGAGGGTTTAATCTACCCTAATGTATTTTCCCCAAATCCAAAAGCTACCTACGCAATGAATACCTACTTAAATGGCCGTTAAGTTGTATACCTCTTATACTTACGCATAAATCTTCTTAGATATCCATACCAGGGGAGTATTTCCCTAGTTAAAATAAATTATAAAGTTACATAGAACTGCGAAATGGAATCGAGTCTAAAAAATAACCTGACGCTTGAACTTAATATAGGTCAGGAAATTGGTTCATAGTCGCATTGTTTTAGGATCCAAATAAACTTTATTTACCTTTATTTACATTCCTTAATCGAATCCCAATATTTAAAACTGATTGCTTCAAAGACCATTCATACAAACGTTTTCACCTCTTTAGGGGTTTCAAATCTAAAATTGTGTTCTTCGGGATTGTCAGGACATCAATTAAGTGATAATTACTATCCTACATTAAAATTAATTTTATTTTCATTATAATAACCTAAAACCTACTGTCCAAATTTCATAGTTATAGCAGTTTAGGCTTTGTGTTGATAAATGAGTCAGTCAGTCAGCCAGACAGTCGGTCAGGACATATTTTGTTTTAATAATTGTAGATAAATCTGGGAAACTTGTTTGCAAGTTCTCTGAAATTGTTTACCCAACACGTACAAAGTGTTTAAAAATATAATACTCAATATTAGTCTGCTCGCCACTGCTGCATAATCATTGATCTGCTTTCACAACTTACATTAATGATCCCACATTCACATTTTGTTGAAAATTGGAAACCAGTGTTGATGTTTATTTCACTGCCTCTCATCTCATCAAATATTTACACATTACATTAAATACAACCAAAGCGGGTTGGGTTGTTTATTTTAAAGACGGACAAATTTATAAATTATTCTCATTCCCATTTTTCTTCGTCTTTTCAGTAACTCAGAAGTCTTTGGCAGATTTTCGTTTGCATGGTATGATACCTATGGGTACATTGTTTAGAATCTAAAGCGGGAAAACTCGTCCTCCCTCGGTATCAACCCTGGAAATGTTACTTAAATTATGTTCTTGGCAGTTTTTAAACAAATCTAAACCGTGTCAATACAAAAAAGTTTTAGACGCGCTTTTAGGCATTGTTTCAAATATTTTTCTAGACGATTTGACGCTGCCACAAAGCATAAATCACGTCTAACATTTTTTTATAAGTTCGTTGTATTAACTATAAAAAGTGTCAAAGAACAAATTAATATCTATCACAACTTTATATTTTTTAGTAACGCTTACAGTTTTTAGTAACGAAAACTCAGTTTCGTACGAGCACGCGTAAAAGGTAGTGTTATTTTAATGAATAAATACAAACCATAATTTCTTATTCCCACAGGAATAACAGCAACTGATTTGGCGGAGTTCATACGAAAATTAAAAAGTATTTTTTCGTCTACAATAGTGTGGGGTATCGTTAAGTAGGTCTTCTAAAACTAAGAAAAGGTTTTATTGAAGCAAAGTCAGGCAAATGTTCCTCAACCGAGATAATTCTTTACAAAGAGGGCATTTATTACCAGAGAGTCAGCATCCAAATCTTTGTCAAAAAATTTATTTTAAAAATAAAACAACATACACATAATCACAATATAACCCACAAGTAAGGACTTCATACGTAAGGTGTAGTGAACACCTTACGTATGAAGTCGCGGGCAATAGCCATTTTCTATTAAATCAGCGTTCAATGAACAGTAAAAATTTATTAAATTGTACACAGGAAATATTTACTGAGACCTCACGTGGCTGCAAACATCTTCAAAGGCTTCTTTTCAAATTAAATGTACTGCGAAAGCTGCAGAAAAAGCGATTTGTAAAGAGAATCTTTTGAAAATTTCTAGTGCGTAAACGTCTCACTGGAGGGAGACGTGGAAGCGGACGACGAGACTGTCGAGCAAAGAGAGAAGGACATGGTCAACCTTCTGGATGATGACATGAAAAGTGAGGCGGAACATCTCTTTAGAAAGATGGCTGTTCTGCCCGCCCAAAGGTATAGTTAGTTAGTAGTTTTTTTTAAAGGCCTTGTCTCTCAACCTGTTTATTATCATCAGCATCAAATTTAAATTTGTAATACAAATAAATGAACCAAATTTTTGTGTGAAATTAATAAATGAACTTTCAAACAACTTGGTTTATATGTATCTCCGGTCAGCGAATTCTTTTTTTTTTCACCACGGCAGCATTCCACCCCTAATTTTGGTCTTTTGGGGTTAAGGAATAGTCTATTGATATTGAATTTAATTTTTTTAAATACTGTCTTATCAATTTGATTTTAATTAATATTTTATTATACAATAGGAGATTCTCCGTAATGCCCGGTGCTCGTATAGAAGATACGGAGCCAGTGTCGGCTTCAAAACGCAGACAGTCCATTGCACCCGGGGTCCAGCAGCCGACGCAGTCACCGATCAAGTCCAAAAACAAAGTTCTGGGCTTCCAAGATTTCGATATTTAAATTTTTTACCAGAGAAATGAAAATATATATTTTTTTTACCAGATAAATTATAATTTGTTACGATCATAATTTATTGCCAGATTAGAATAGCGTCACCCAAATACGGGTTGTATTTATGATGTCGTAAAAAGTGACGAAGGAATTCATCCAGGAAAAGTGTAGCATCGTTTTCTGTGAAAGCAATTTCTCGCACTTCGCTTGCTAATTCGCTTGCCAAGCGTGGTGAGAAATGCCTTCCAATATGAGGAGAGGAGGTCTATGTCCAGAAGTGGACTTTTACTTGTAAGCTGTTAATGATAATATAACATTAAATTCCAGAGAATTTTTATAAAGTATGTTTTATTGAATTCATCGTTACTAAATTATGTTCGTGAAATTGTTGTATGTTTACTTGTATCATTTATACGTCTTGGTTTGAATTTACTAATTAAGAATGTCATTAAAACATCAAAATTAATAGGAGTTTTTCTGTTGTCAGTTTTGAGTCAGCGCCTTAATTTCAAACCGGAAGCGGAACTGAAAATTTTAAGTTATACCAGCCAATTAGCAAAATTCAATATGGCTAGCGCCACCCATAGTCATGTCACAAGTTTCGTTTAACGCTGTGTTCGTAATTAATTCATTACTAAAATAGTTTAATTTTAAACGAAAAAGTAAACTTGCCGCCTTGCGAGTATTGATGATTGTCATTCATTTTAGTAAACAGAAACTCAATTTGCTTACAATTCAAAAAACACGAAATAAATAATTATTTATAGAGTGGTACAGATATTCGTGTAAAGAAACGATATTTCGGATCAGCTCAGGGCCCTCTACATGACAATGAATAATCCCTAGAAAATTCACGAAACCCATTCGATCCCGGGACCGTGGAAACATTACTATTGTTTCAAAGTAATTGAACTAATTCTACCATATCAAATACAGTAGATACTTCATGCTACAAATATATACAAGTGTCCTTGTGTTTATCTCCGTGTGAGATAGGTTTGCGATTGTAATTGGAACCTAATTGCTTGTTCCGTGTCATGCGGGTGCGAGAGTGATTTACGACAGTTTCGGTTAAGCCGCCTTGGGACCTACTGCTGGGGAACGAGGCTTTATGAAATTATAATGTTTGAACAACTTGAAACCACTCAGTATGGCAAAGCGGTGGAACCACTGTTCTATATTTTTGTGTCGCTGTCCTTCACAAAACTTTATCATCAATATGATATCAACACACAAACATTTTTGCTAATTTGGATACAAGAAGTGGCTATTAAGCATTTTTTCACCTATAATTAAAGTACCTACTAAATGTTAGTAATATTATTTCTTAACAGTTATTTCTTTAAAATTTCGAGTGAGTCGCCGCAAAACCATTTTTGAACATTTTGATGTTATTAATTTCTTACGTTTTTAGCGTAGGTAATGCTTGTAAATTCCCGTTGAGTAAATTTTGTGATAATATTCCATGGATAAAAAGAAATACAACGAGCAATTTCATCAACGAGAGACTAACCGAAATAATAGTAAATCACACATGATACGCAACAAGCAATCATATTCGGTTACAATCACAAACGGGACACAAGAACCACTTCTCTTTGTGTTTTTCCGCTTGTGTTTCAAGCGTTCCTTGGCAACGGATGATCCTTATCTATCTGTGTAGTATTACAGTATTTACCACCACATTGTAGAAGGATAGATTCAGAGACGTATGTTATATCTAAACTCATTTAAAGCTAACGTATTTTTCTACATTTTCCAATACGGGAACCCTTTAGTTCAGGCAACAGTGGATTGCGTCTTGATACAAGTATCTATTTTATACGTGTGTACTCATACAGTCTAATTTATTTGGCTAAAATAATGTGCCAAGCAAGCCTTCCGGAAAATAAAGGTGATTTTCTTCATAAATAAGTAGAGTAGATAAAAATTGTTGTGGCTTAAAGTAGTAATTATAGACAAAAATAAAATCGGTATAATAACAACTGTCGTCCGCGTGATAAACATATAGGTCGTATTTATAGCTTTACAATTTAAACGGCTTCTTACCGATGAATTATTTTTATTTGAGCTCCCAATATTTTGACGCTTAATATTCCGTTTTAATTATAACTATTAATTGTGTAAACAACCGCAAGAGTAAAACGTTAGTTTAATTGATCGTTTTTGTGACAACCAGCTTAAGAAACTAGTTACGGCATACGGATAATCTATTTACATATAATAAAACAGAAACGAAACCAATTCTGTACATGAAATAGATTCAAAAAAGGGTTTTTGCTTCTAATTGTGTTCAAGATACAGACATCAAAACAGAAGTAAAATTGATTTTTGTCTGTTTGTCTGTTTGTCTGTTTGTCTGTCGGTATGTTTGTTATTCTTTCACGTAAAAACTACTGCACAGATTTCTACAAAATTTTATACTGTGGTAGCTTATTACCCGGGTCAACATCTAGGATACTTTTTACCTCGAAAAAATCTTTCATTCCCATGGTAAAACACAGTAACTGGTTCCGCAAAGCGAGTTCCGAATTTTTTTCCTAAAAAATAATATAGATGTCGCTGTTAGTTTTGTAAAACGCGGTATTGACCACGTATTGACTGACATACGATCTGAACTTCTAAACGACCCCGTGAAACGACCTAACCAAACAAAAAACAAACAATCACACATTTAATCCTTGCGGGGTAGGTTGAGCGTCAACGGCCGTAAGTATTTTATCGCTATCGCCACGTCTGACATATATGCGGGCCGTTCTAACTATTACAGAAATGTTTCGGACTTTTACTTTGACCTTTGGTCATGGTCAAGGTATGTGATGGAAGACAGATGAATTGTGATATTTTCTCGAGTTTGCACAACTATTACTCATCACAATAAAACAATTTTAAACGGATTTAAGTTGTGTTTATTGTGGAAACGTAGGAATTGTGAAATCCAAAATAAACACAACTTAAATCCGTTGAAAATTGTTTTATTGCGAAGACAAATTATGATTTGGGTAAAATTAGTTATTTTTTTTACCACTACAAGAGGCCGTTGGCCTGAGTTAAAGGTTATAATACTTTTAATTTTAACTCGACATCTCTACGTGTAACCGAGATAGTGAGTCTTGAAAGACAGACAAATGGACAACAAAGTGAGTGAACCTATAAGGGTTCCATATTGCAGCCTAAAACCTATTTACCAATATAGTTTTTATTTTAACTCGATATCTCTGCGCATTCCCGAGATAAAGCGTCTTACGAGATGGATGGACGGACGGACGGACAACAAACTGATCGTATAAGGGTTCCGTTTTTTTGTACGTTTCTTTTTGATGTACGGAACCTAAAAAAATATAAATACCTTCATTAGTTAGAATCAAAAATGTTAGAGTAAAATTTGTTTAAAATTACTTCATAGATGTCGCTGTTAGTTTTGTGAAACCCGCTAATGAAATGTTTTCTCCAAAATTATATAACAAAGCCACTGACAGGCGGCAGGTTTTCTAAAAAAATAATAATATAGTATTGTAAACTATGCCGTGTGATGCCGGCTTGCAATAGCATCACCCCATTTCTTTTCCGTGGGAGTCGTAAGTGGTGACTAAGGGACTTTCACATGGGCGATGGGCTGACAACCTGTCACCATGGCGATACACAATTTTCCGAATGACCATCAAATATATGTCAGACATTTACGCTCTGCCTACCCTGCAAGAGATAATAGGCGTGATATACGTATGTAAGTATAAACTTGGGCAACGGATATTCTGATAGATTGTTTCTTTAAAGATAAATCTTTTTTTGTGTAGTGGCGCCACTATCGAGGTCGTTCACGGTTACACTCGCCTTAAACATTTTTGCAGAGATCAGAAGGCAAGGTAGGATTGCACTTGCTGTAGTATCTTCAAGTATCGCTGCCACACTGCTTCCAGGAGAGAAAACGGCGCATACAACTTTCAAAATACCAATCGATTTGGACACAAACGATACTCCAATATGTGCTGTAGGTATCACGTAATAGTTACAAGGCAAAGGTTTTCTGATATTGTTGTCTGGTAGTTATGTGACGAGTGTACGATGGCCAACAAAAAAACGGTAGAAGCTATGGATAGGACTTTGAAAGACATACGCAGAGATAATAGGGCCATGGGCCATATCACTGTTCTTTTTTCCAGTGACTTTCGCCAAACACTTCCAGTTGTTACTCGAGGTACCAGGGCTGATGAGGTGAATGCCTCACTAAAATCATCGGCTCTTTGGCCACAAATTCACAAGCTGACCATGATGGTGATCATGCGAACCCGTCTCGGAGGTAATCCACGGACTGAAGAGTTTTCACAAGCTTTATTAAAACTCGGCAGAGGTACTTTACCAGAGGATAACGGTCAAGTAAGTCTGCCTGAAACGCTTTGCCAAATAGTTTCTGGTCTAAAGAGAATCATTTCTTCTGTGTATGGCGAGCCTTCCTTCCTTCAAAAGAAAGATTCGTAGCTACGTGGAAGAGCTATTTTTGCACCCAAAAATGATCAGACTGCTTCAATAAACCATACCATTATGTCACAAATCACTGGGGATATGGTGGTATACGCGTCAATTACCACTGTTATGAATCAAGACAAAGCCACTAACTACCTAATAGAATTCCTAAACTCCTTGAGTGCGAATGGTCTTTCTGCACACCAAATATTACTTAAACTTGGTGTTCCTTTGCAATCTCACTCCGCCAAAGCTGTGCAATGGAACCAGACTGAAGATCTTAAGCTTAAAGATGAATGTATTCGAGGCGGATATTTTCACTGGTTGTGGCGCGTATACCACTCATTCCCAACAACTTTTTATTTCAATTTCAGGGCATTCAGTTTCCCGTCAGCGTTTTCTTTGCAATGACTGTAAACAAATCGCAAGGACAGACGCTGAAAGCCGCAGGCGTAGGTCTTACGATTCCCTATTTATCACACGGGCAGCTATATGTCGCTTGCTCTCGAGTCAGTTCTCCTGAAAATTTGTACGTTTAAGCACCCGATGGTAAAACTACCAAAGTAGTTTATAATGATGTTTTGTAGCTGATGTCCATAGTATCAAAACCAAGTACCTAACCGAAAAACAAGTTAACCAGTACCTATTCATTGCACATCTTAAAGAGAAAAAACTTTATACAAACATGATATTAATATTAAACAATATGCATACATCAACTTCACTAACTCACAAGTCACAACACCATGCGTACGAAGTCGCGGGCAACAGCTAGTTAGCAAATATGATGGAATAGCTGCATACAGCATTCCAACCTATTTACGTACATAAAATTCAAAATGTATTACTTAGTCGCAAATGATTGAATTTTTGTTGCGGTTGCAAACAGAAATATTATAATATCTCGTTTTGTTTTAAAGATCGTTTGGAATCTGGCATGGCGTGTGAATATCATTGTTCCTTAAATATAAAAAAACCCAAATATAAAATCAAACATAGTTAATGCTTGCAATTGTTGGCGCTTGGTGAAACTCCATGTTTAATAAATTTTCACACATATATAACAAATAAGTATGTAAATAATTATAATTTAGTGGATGTGAAATTCTATCTTGAATAATGTTTTGTGGTTTAAAAAATACTTGAAAATGCTCATGTGAGCGAAACTGGTCACCCCGCAATAAAACTGTGAAACGAGTACAAGTGTTTTTTGTCAAAATTAATATAATAAAACAATTTGCAAAATTTCAATAGGGTATCGAATATTTTTAATACATTTGATGGAAATAATAACATAAAATATTATTCAATATGATGGAATTATTGAAACGCAATTTCTACTATATTATGATCTGTAATAATTATTTCGGTTGAAAACGAAATATAAGTACGGTACGATGAACAAACATTCATATCATAAAATAGATGGATGAATAAGCAATTTATTGCTAACAGCGTACACACACTATGAAAACATTTTATGTATTTTATAACCTAATGAAAGAAACAATAATCTATCTATTTATTTATTTATGAATCTCAGGCCTAAAGGGACCCGGTACTTTGAGGCTTGAGTGGGGCCGAAGCAAACAGCATAGAGGCTTTTTCACCAAATATATTTATTAAAACAGTACTAAACCAAGTCTTTTCATTACATAGTTAAAAAATTAGTTTTTGCTAGTAACTCAGTTCAAGTTATAGATCTCAAAAACCGTTAGCGACGGCCGGGGATTGAACGCGGGACTTGTGATGTAACGTCCCACCGCTCTGCCACTGAGCTACCGGCGCACTGAATGAACACTTTAAATTTTCAACCTTCTAAAACTCGTCTTGAAGCGCCACCAAGTGTATACAATGAAGCTTTTGCTTCTTTTTAATGTACTATGGTTTATTTTGCACTCACAGTGCTATAAACCATAATTGAAAATAAGCAATGGAAAAAATGTTTCCGACGGCCGAGGATTGACGAGGGATAGGAAAAGCTACTCAGCAGGTTCTTTGAAGTGTTATGTATCCGTGTTTTCCACGGGGAGTACAATAAGTGATACGGAAACTATAAGAGATACGGAAATGGCTAAGTAGTAAATAAGTTTTGTATTGGCTACAGGTCGGTATTACGTCATCTTACATACACATACACACACACATATCACGCTTATAATCCCTAGCAGTGTAGGGTGTGTAGACGGCCGCAAAAACGGATATTAACGCCACGTCTGAAAAATATTTAAGGATCATTTGGCAAATTTTGTATCGCCATAGTGACAGGTTGTCACACCATCGCCTAAAATTGCAATACGCACCCTCGAGTCCCTTAGTCGCCTCCTATGACTCCCACGGGAATGAAATTGGGTGATGCTTTTCTAAACCGGCATCACACGTCATCTAAGATATAAAAAATCACGCTTTAACTTGGCAGAGAACCCTTTATAACATCTGTTTTGGCAGTGTCATCAGCATCAACCAGCAACACAGAGGAAAATGGGACGGGCTTGCAGAAAAATCTGAATAATACAGCTGTTTTCATAGTTTGACCGGAAACAGCCACAGATATACAACATTTATGATACAGGGGAGTTGCAAAAATTTCAGAAAAAACAGAAAATAGCAAGTATCAAGCTTTAACACGGGGGGCTTGCCTAACAATCACAAATCGGCGATCGGAAAATATCCTTGAATTAAATCTAATTAACCATAAATTGAATTCACGCCGCGCGAATGAAGTCGCGGGCACCAGATTGTATTAAATACCATTGTTCAAGAGATGTAATATTTTTTTCGTTTCATTGTATAAGATACGCTTATTATATATTTACTGTACTGTAGTGACGTAAACATTTAATTTATCAAATTATTCCTGCACTGCATGTTGCTACGCCCTTAAGCAGGGTTATTGTACGATACTTTACCACTACTACTTAAGACCTCATTTATATGTGTACATTAATGCAATAAAGAAATATAATTGAATTGAATACGTAATTTTATATAGAAGAGCATTTTTAAATGCATTTGACATGCCTCGTAGTATACACAAAAACGCTACGCTCGCTACACATTTATACTGTAGCAAGGCCGTAGCAAAGGCTAGCATTCGTAGCACCGGCTAGCATTCGTAGCACGAGTATGAAACTGTCAATTAAGGGGATTGCTACGCTTCGCAGACATCACGTGCAGACCGCCGCCATGTTGCCCACGCTAATTGTATGAGTGACGTATTGCCCCATGATTTGAGCCTCGTCACATCACAGACAACAATCACATTATTAATTCATTGGTTGTTCGGCGCACAGAGAACGGCGTATCATTTTAGTATTATGTCAATCACATGCAAACAAAAGATGACGCCTCCAGAGACCACCAATGGACTATCCAATGCAGCCTTGGGGCATTTCGCTATAGTTCCTTACTACGATTACTAAACGGACTGGAAAGACGTCCTGAATCGTAAACCATTGTTTCACTTCAGCATCACGTGATGGAGGCTAATTAAATTTGGGCACGAACTTATGGTTCTAATTTTTGCTGTGTATTAACACATTATTGACAAGTTTCGCTCGCCAATCCATCCATTAATTCCAAAATGTATTGTAAAATTACTCCCAAACTGAACTGAACTATTGTTGTTTCTGAAGTCCTAGATGAACCAACAGCGGTATCTCCCTATCACAAAGGCATGTATGAAAATCATCTGTATACTCTCGTTAACCAGTTTAATTATCTGTTGGCAAACGAAGTTGATCGGCAAATGGGCAAACGTCATTAACTTACGCTACGGATTATGAGATTTAATTGTGCAATTGACATTTCGATAATGTGAAATTCATGTAATATCCGTTATCCAAAGGATTCCATTTGAATAAGTGGTTTAATTTGCGTTCACTCACGCTGAGAGTTACAATTAATTATGAAAGTATTTTTGTATTTATGAGTGTGACCGCATTCAATGTAAAATCAGCAACAAACTGTTAGGAATACCCGAACTACTTAACTACATAGATACACATAATCACGCCTTTACGCCTTGCAGAGTAGTCATGTAGCGCCGACCTCAATATTAGTGGAGAACTCGGCTGGGCAGCGTCCGGAAAGTTACGCAGCGTCTCCACGTCCAAAATACCTGTGTCTCAAGATGAAAGTGTACCTTACCTTACCTCAAGGTACCGATTCGTGGTCTCTAACTGTCGGCTACCTTAATAGGCTCAGAATCACATCAATTTATGGAGAGGGCTATGCTCTATCGCTCTATCAGAAACGAGGAGACTAGTAGAAGAGTAGAGACAGTATACTGAAGTGGCAATGGGCAGGCCAAATTACTCAAAAGCCTGTCTTTTGAGTAATTTGGCCTCATTTATATGTGTACAATAATGCAATAAAGAAATATAATCGAATAGAATACGTTATTCAATATAGAAGAGCATTTTTAAATACATTTGTCGTTCCTCGTAGTATACACAAAAACGCAACGCGCGCTACGCATTTATACCGTAGCAAGGGCTAGCATTCGTAGCACCGGCTAGCATTCGTAGCACGAGTATGAAACTGTCAATTAAGGGGATTGCTACGCTACGCAGACATCACGTGCAGACCGCCGCCATGTTGCCCACGTTAATTGTACGAGTGACGTATTGCCCCATGATTTGAGCCTCGTCACATCACAGACAACAATCACATTATTAATTCATTGGTTGTTCGGCGCACAGAGAACGGCGTATCATTTTAGTATTATGTCAATCACATGCAAACAAAAGATGACGCCTCCAGAGACCACCAATGGACTATCCAATGCAGCTTTGGGGCATTTCGCTATAGTTACTTACTACGATTACCAAACGGACTGGAAGGCGTCCTGAATCGTAAACCATTGTTTCACTTCCGCATCACGTGCTGGAGGCTAATTAAATTTGGGCACGAACTTATGGTTCTAATTTTTGCTGTATATTAACACGTTATTGACAAGTTTCTCTCGCCAATCCATGCATCAATTCCAAAAATACTCCCAAACTGAACTACTAAACAACTACTGTTGTTTCTGAAGTCCCAGATGAACCAACAGCGGTCCCTGTCACAATGGCATGTATGAAAAACATTCGATTTCTGTCGTTATCCAGTTTAATTATCTGTTGGCAAACGAAATTGATCGGCAAATGAGCAAACGTCATTAACTTACGCTACGGATTATGAGATTTAATTGTGCAATTGACATTTCGATAATGTGAAATTCATGTAATATCCGTTATCCAAAGGATTCCATTTGAATAAGTGGTTTAATTTGCGTTCACGCTCGCTAAGAGTTACAATTAATTATGAAAGTATTTTTGTATTTATGAGTGTGACCGCATTCAATGTAAAATCAGCTACAAACTGTCAGGAATACCCGAACTACTTACCTACATAGATACACATAATCACGCCTTTACGCCTTGCAGAGTAGTCAGAGCATTAACGGCCGTAAAATTCGGTTGCTATCGTCACGTCTGACAAACATTTTAAAAGGGTTGTTTAAAAAAACAAACAAACCAAAACTAGATCCTATTCATATGATCAGAAACGTGGCGCCAACGCTGCGTCGAGCGGGCTGCACGCGCGGGCCAAATTGAAAAGGCGCATCGGGCTATAATGCGGTGAAAGTTCAACGTGTCCGGACGGATCGCGTCCGTGCTGCGTGTTGGTGGCCCGCGGCGCGGGCTGGGCGACCCGTGTCACGCAGCGCTGCTCTAGTATTTTGCCGAACCTAGACCGCGCGCCGTCGGCCCGGCACAAAAATTGAGGCACTTTCAGCAATTTGTGTAACGCCAGTGACAGGTTGTCAGTCCATTGCAATACTCATTACGACACCCACGGTAAAGAAATGGGTGATGCTATTCAAAGCGACATCACACGGCAAAACCCAATTAAGTACTGAAAAATTACGCTCTAAAATATGCGGCCAAATGTGGACAAGACGAAAGTTATGGCCAATTCTCATGTGGCGCCAACCTCAATTTTAATGGGGAACTCGGCTGGGCAGCGTTTGGAAAGTTACGCAGCGTCTCCACGTCCAAAATACCTGTGTCTCAAGATGAAAGTGTACCTTACCTTACCTCAAGGTACCGACCCGTGGTCTCTAACTGTCGGCTTCCTTAATAGGCTCAGAATCACATCAATTTATGGAAAGGGCTATGTTTGGTGTTTTAAATCAGAAACGAGGAGACTTGTTGACCAACCAAGGTAACTGGTATAGCAAAGAGAGTCAGTAAACTGAAGTGGCAATGGGCAGGCCAAATTGCTCAAAAGACAGGCGAGTTCTCGAGTAGAGACTATAGGAGGTCCAATTTTTTGAATATTTTGAGCCACGTTTCATGGGGAAAGCTGTTCAGCTTCATGAGTACTTTGACCTCCTTTCGGCTTGTTATTTTCTGTAGTTATACGCACTGATTTGTAATAGATCTTTTATGTATACGTATGGTTATTCAAGTCATACTAGTATTTTAATACATGGGACTACAAGTAGATGTCATGAAAGAAATGACAAGCCTGAGTCAAATAAGCTCAAACACAAATATGCACCGTTACGTTATAGTACCTTGCGCGATCTCTTACCTTCCTTCATCGTGAATGAGATCAGTTCAAGTGTCCATGTCATGTTCCTTTGTTCCCAGTTGTCCTACTGATCAGTTCTACGATAGAACAGTTGGGCATGTTTGTGCCCACTAGTTCTACGGTGGAACAAATAAGCACATTATAGGTCCCCTTTGTTCTACGATTTTAAAATATTATTGTCCAGTGCATAGTTCTTTTACAATCAAGTAAATTAATGTTAAGCAAAGCCTTTTCGGTAATAAATATTTTTGAATTGAGTTAATTAAGCCCCTTTCTTTTGAAACCCAACAAGATACTACTAGAAAGTAAAAATTTAAATTCGTAGCTTGATGTACTGAAAAGGGTACGTACTGTTCAGATCAGTTCAGATGCTGCTATTGATACCTCATTTGTCAAATTATAATTTCATGTTTGGGAGTTCGGAGCAAACTGACGAAATTGATGCCACATACATAACAAAGTCGTTATCAAAACACAACCCTCCTTTTGCTTTCTTTACCAATCTTCTGAAACCTGGTATAGGCATGTAGTCGATTATTATGCTTGGTATTTCTTTGTTTTTGAAAATCCAAGTTGGTCTTCGTAGGTACGCTTGGATATTAGTAAGTAGATAAGGTTTACGAATCCATTTTATACGCACTCTCTTCCTGCATACCTACTTCATATCCAATTATATACATATGAAGCACTTAATATTATGATCTCCCCAATAACGCTCAAAATCTCCAATTATCTTTTTTACCCCTGATATTTTGTTCCGCAACCCCGATCCCTTTTTATAATTTCTTCATGAAGCGGTAAATATTACCCACATCAACTTTATTGCGCACCACTGAAGTAAAAGCTGCTGACCCTCGATGGACTGACGTGATACGTACCGTAATTTTGAGCTTTAGGTCAGATTCATTAATTATTTGCCCTGCGGACGCCAGCCAACGAGGTCGACAAATTTGTTGCTCTCCGTTTATTTTAATTAATGTTTAATTTGAATTGTCCCTAGCTGTTATACCACCAAACAATTCGAAATAGAAATAAATTTATCTGAAAAAAAAACTTTTCATAATATTTCATAAACATATTGTTCCTTCGGGAAAGTTGTTCAGTTTCATGAACTGGTTCACCCAAATATCTGCAGCAATTATTATGGAAAATATATTTTACGAAATACAACAAAAAATAATGTATTTACGAGTAATATTGGTGTTGTGTTTAATTTGATTTGATTACGATATCAGAGTCCGAGGAATATTGTCATTAGGAATTAGTGACAGCCCACTAAGGGCTGTCACGGTAGAACTTATACCGTGACAGCCAGCGACAGAACTAAACGCAGGTGAGTTCCGAAAATAAAAATCGTATTATCTGACCTTAGGAGACGTTACTTCAATTGTTTTGTTATTTCATTGTGGCCAACTTTCAGAATAGAAAATGGTACTCAAATTGTATATTACTCATTCCGCGTTATAATTACTTCGTTAGAAAACAATTTCAAGATATTAAGTTATTTTTAATTAAAAATATGCTTACAGAAACATTTCTTCTCTGTTCATTCAACGAAATTAAGTTGTTAATAAGTAAGTAATGTTATTAGGGTTTTTAGTAGAAGGCTATTTAAAATATCTGATTAATGAGACACCGAGTCGACGAAGGACCGGAAATTCTGTTTTCTGTGCTTTAATGGATACTACTAATAGTAGGCCTAGGTTCTGTTATGACCACCATTTAAGAAATCACGACCTTTAGCCAAGAATAGGTAGCAAAGATTGCGAACAGCTTCGATCTTCTGCTGAATATCAACCCCCACATTGCCCTTATCGTTATTTAATTCTGCCTTTTCGTGCTGCAATTTACTTAAATGTTCTGCGGTGCTGTTACCAGTTTCCGGGACTTCTGTCGGCCGTAGACGATCGAATCTCAATACTCCTATAGAAGATAATAAATTGCGACCTGACAGCTGGCGTCTGGTCGCAAGTTTCCCTTCTATTTGATTTGGGGGTATAGGGGTTAACAAAGTGTCTTAAGTCGCACTCCCGGCCTACTTGTTATCTGTTTAGAGCTGC
Organism: Tuta absoluta; assembly: GCA_027580185.1. Taxonomy (NCBI): domain Eukaryota; kingdom Metazoa; phylum Arthropoda; class Insecta; order Lepidoptera; family Gelechiidae; genus Tuta; species Tuta absoluta. Next base: position 8,230,098 of record JAQAHW010000016.1, on the reverse strand, counting down.
CACCAACTATTCAGCAAAATTTGTCAGTCCCACCTTAAGTTTTCCTGAAGTTGTCCATCTTCCGGAGGCTGACGTTACATGGAAATCCCTCTGCTGCCATGACCCTCCCGAAGTCATGCACCTGCAGAGACGGTGGGATGAGCCACTTTGGGACAAAATGAATGCGTGCTCATTTCCTGTTCAACGCGCCCATCTAATAGCTGTTTTTGAGAGATTTTCTGGTCTCTGGCTGAATACCATACCCTCAGCAAATGTCGGTACATTACCTGACAGCTGCACCCGTTCTCTCACCATCGCCTTCCGGTTGGGCCTCCAAACAACCCACCCTCACCAATGCAGATGCGGTTCAGCCATAAACGAAATTTCCCAGCACGGGCTCTCCTCTGACGCATAAGTGCCGGCCAAATTCCACGCCACTCGGCCAACTAAAACGATAAGAAGAAGAAACCCTCAATGACATCCTGCGTCGTGCCCTTACGTCAGTGAACGTTCCGGCAAACCTAGAACTAAACGTTTGTTCTGACGGCAAGAGGCCCGACCTGGTTACGCTCATCCCTTGGCCGACAGGCAAGTGTAAGGTGTGGGATGCCATGAGTGTGGACACCCTCGCGCCCTCGCACATAAACAACTTCATATTATTTCAGTCTAGTTTAGCATAGTTTTAATTTTTATTTGTCCTTTTTATTACCTTTGCTTATCAGAATAAACATTTTTAATAAAAATCAAAGACAATAAATAAATAATCTTTGTTAAGATAATATCTTTCCGGTCCACACTTCTTTATAATAATATTTGAAAAAAGCATACCCTTTAAGGCCTTCACTACCTAGTACGCAATACTGGGTACACTAGGGGTTAATCGTTCAGAAGCGAGTTTGGTGATCAAAAACTCGTTAACTGGCCGTCAATATACCTCCCATGAAATTTGATTGCACTACGCGGAGTCTTTAACAATACAAGTTGTTCTTTTTATCGCTGACAACATAAATCTATCGGGCATAGATTCAAAAGATGCAATTTGGTAAAACATTGTATACTGAAATAATAAAATAAGGCGTTGTAGTGTATGCTCGAACATTATCCTCTCATTTAATAAAAACTGTCGTTTTGTTAGTGCAATATCGCGCCATATATTTTGGCGAGTGCTGTGCTTGTGACAGCCTTGCGCAAATTGAAAATTGCTGCGTACTTTGCATTTTTTCATGTTGATTGTAGAGAGTATTTTTGTCACTACGTGAGCTTGGCAGGTGGGTTGGAGAGCGCAGTGCGAAAACTTTACATTCACTGGATTTTTCGTGATGATTTCCGGGTTTTATTTCTTAGTCAATCATGACACGTTTAGGTAAAAATGGGGCGATGCTTTTCATAGACGGCATAGCACGGGTAAGTAATTAAATGGGGGAAAGACAAATAAACATAGATGCTTGGGTTAAAAAGAGATAATATGGCCCTCCGCTTGATTAATAAAGTTGACGGTTGTTTTGACTCAACATAGTCAAAGAGCTCAAGCTAAATAATAGTTCTTGTACTACTACATCTGAGAATTCTTGAAGTCTACCACTACATCTGAGAAATAATGCTTAATTTACCCTTTGCAGGGTTCATTCTATTTTGTGTGTAACTAATAGTTTTCCGAAAGTGTGTAAAAAAACTTTCTTCAAGACGACGATAAAGTATAAATAACATTTTCCTATCCAAAATGAATAACACTGTTTCCGGATACATGTACCTAATATAAATGTATAGCAATATCTTTGATATCTCTTAGACTAGCCATCACATGACCGGCCCTTTGACATTATTGAGGTCTAGGGTCAGTGGTTAATTACGCATAAAGAGGGTCCAGAGTACATTAGTAACTCTAATGAACTAATAAGGGACGCCGTGCTGAATATTATACATTACAATGAAATCTCTGAGTAGAGCAGGAATTTCATTTCGATGATATTTGGTGAATATCAGTTGGAAGCTCAATTTCGTCATATAATATCTTGTTATTAGCGAGCAGTATTATGTACCTTGATATTTATTTCGGAAAAGCTTTATACACACACACATATCACGCCTATTATCCCTTTCGGGGTAGGCAGAGCGCAAACGGCCGCAAAAACGGACATTTACGCCACGTCTGACATATATTTGAGAGTCATTCGGAAAATTGTGTATCGCCATAGTGACAGGTTGTCAGCCTATCGCCTAAAATTGCAATACGCACCCTCAAATCCCTTAGTCGCCTCTTACGACTCCCACGGGAAAGAAATGGGGTGATGTTATTCTAAGCCGGCATCACACGGATTTAAAAGCTTTATCTATGTATGTATTTGTATTTATTATCTCGTATGACTTACAAGTCAGCTAATGACGGAGTGCTTCATTGAGTCTACGAGTTACAAAAATGTCATAAACGGTTATACCCGTTCAACGAACGACACAGAAACATTATTTATATTTTGGGTCGTTCGTCGACTTTATGCTCCATTTGATAGTTTCTGTACTTTCGGGCCATTAGTTGATTCTATAACCTACTTAAAATTTTAAACCATGCTATAATATTTTCATTCTTAAACTTAAATCCTAGCTCGCCAACAGAAACAAGTACAAATTTTTGTAAATAAAAATTACTTTTGTCTAAAAAGAGTCAGTTGTTTGAGAGAGTCCGAGGTGTGCCTAGGTACTAAAAGTGCCTCTAAAGAAACCAACCAATATAAGGCAGTTTTAAACCAAACTGTTAATCACCGTCAGATAATAGGAATTTATTCTAGTAACACCTTGAAACTTTTATTTCATCATATAGTTAGTAGCGTAGCGCAACAAAAGCAAAGTTTGGGATCAATAAATATAGGTACTCGTTAATCTTAACATCATATCCGTTGAGACCCAAAGAGGGTACGACCTTTGAAGGGCCCTTGTCATCTTTTCTTCAGAACGAAAAGCTGAATTCTGGGAATCTATACTTTTATGCTTTATAAGGATAACTATTGGGTAAAGGCACAAGTTTTTATGAGTGCTGAAAATAAAACCAGTAGGTATAATGCCTAAAATTCACATGTGAATTATTGTGTAATCTAGCATCTCCCTTGACATTCGATTAAATTTTTAAATGTATCATTACAATGCTCAAGTAAGAATGTAAAGTAGGTAAGGTACTTTTCATTATCCATTACGATGTCTAGACGGGTCCTTAGTAAACTCGCAACAAGCCTGCTCACTTGTAAAAGCTTGTTGAAACTTATAACTTTGACAAGCTTCGTTTCGTAGTTTGGTCCAAAGTTGAAGGAACTTTACTTTTGTAGGATTATACCCAGTGAAATTTATTACCATCAGTAGTGCTTCAAGTTACTTGTATAAGGAATAGACCGAGATTGGTTTATTTTGTAACTTTTACCTTTAAAGTGTGGCCCTTGCAGTTGTCCACAAGAATGTATGGCTTGGGCAAACACTCCGGCTCATCACAAGACGATTGGAGCTGGGCTGGACAGCATTTGGGAAGCTGTGTCATATTCTCACCCTTGCTACAATGCCTCAAAATCATGCTGTTCGATCAGTGCGTCCTACCAGTTATGACCTCCGGAACCGAGACGATGAGACCGGCTACATATCATTTTCGATTTACCAAGCATGATATGCTTGGGGTCTCGCTAATGGACAAATTCCGGAATCCGGAATCGGTGGAGCAAGCGGGCTCTCGAGTGGAGGCCACACCTCGACAAGCGTAGCTAGGACGCCCTCCAGCCAGATGTATCGAGGACTTAAAGAGGGCTGGTAGCGATTGGATAGCAAAAACGGGAGATCGTGCCTTATGGCGTACCCTGGTCTTTGCCTAGCAGTAAACTGCTGTCAACCTATCCTGATGCATGTATGTATGTAGCAAAACCAGAATATGTATTCCTTATTTACATTCATTCATCGATATGTATAGCTGTCTCGTTCTCTAGGCATAAATAATGCGATTTTTGTGCCTAAATTACACTTGGGGTGACTCAAGGTGCTGTGATAGGTACTTCGTAGAAAATAAAAAGACGAATGCCACTCTATTACGGACTGATGGATACGTGGTGGTCAAATCAGACGCGTAACGCGCGTTACAGTGTGCCATGGTATTAGTTTTTTGGGTTTATGCGAATTCGAAATTTCCTTTAGGCTGACAAACGTATGCGGCAAAACTACGTCCGCCAAAGTGAGAGAACCGCCAATATATAAATTATCATTATAAACAGAAGTTAATGCTCGTGGTAAACTTATAATAACATAATCCTTTATTTGCACAAATATGTTTTGTACAATTTGGTATGAATAGTTGTTTCTTTTCTTTCATAACTGTTTTTTGTTTCGAATAATTTTGAAAAAGGTGCCGAGAGCGTAGAGTTAATAGGTTAGTTTGAGTATTTTCCTGAAATTTAGTTCTGAATTCGTGAAAATAATTCATTGCTAACTTGTTTCAGTATTTAAAGTCATAATTTTACTAGTTAAACTTTCTCTCAACAAACTAGGAACTCGTAAATTACCTCTCTGAAATGATGGTACCGTTTATACTGAAAGTTTTCCAACTAAAGATCGACGTGGGAATTGTAACTTAAAAGCCTTAATGAGCTCAGCTTTCTAGCAGATAAGCTGTTTATGTGTAGTGAAACAATACATTATCAGTAAAAAATAACTCAAATCTAACAAGTTCGGACGACCTAGATATCGCTGGGCCTACGAAGCAGAAAAAGACCTTCTGCAGCGACCTGCTGCAACCTGACTGGCGAACAACAGCTCAAGACCGAGACAGCTGACGACTTCTGGTGTCGGAGGCCAAGATCCTCTTTGGGTCACTGAGCCACCGCAGTAAGTAACAAGTTTGCTGCTACTGCTAGAAATATTTCCTGCAGCCTGCCTTTTCAATTAAGGTACCTACTTAACTGCTTTTATGTGACGTGGGACTGTTGTTTAGCCGTGGTTAGGGTCAGCTATTTTAACGGGTTCCGTACCTCAAAAGGAAATAAGGAACCCATAAATAATTACTTTGTTGTCCGTGCGTTTGTCACTTTATCTCGGGAACTCGTAAATGTATAGAGTTAAAATGAAATTCATATACTTAATCTACGTCCGACTCGCATTTGGCCGGTTTTTAGGTTAAGTATCTACTTATATTACTTTCCATATATTATTGAAATATTCCTGATTTTTAAGGTATTATATCAGATCTTCTAAATAAAGTTATTAGAATAAATAGCCACAACTCATAACATCACAAACAAGCCAACTTTCTATGGTCTTGTGCAAGTTTAATTATCTTCCGACGAGATCTGCCCTTTTCAAGGGTAAAATACCTGCGGCTCGAATCACAACTCCTTTTGTCATCAGTTTAAATGTAATTCCAAATAGGGACGCTCCCTTTTCAGTGCAAATTTTCTTAAATCCGTTCCCTTAGGTAAGGGAACAAAATACGTTAGGGTCTGACGGAATTTGTGGGAAACCCTTCAACTGGGAAAGTGGTTTAAATATGACAAACACCTGAGGGCTTTAGTTTGCTACTTGTTGTACAGCCAAGTTATACGCTGTTTCTCATTTTCCCGTACCTACGGCCTATAGGTAAATTAGACTTACGGATACTGAGGTAATAAAGTTTGGGTAGTGATACCTAGATGATTTAGAAAAAGAAAGGTATTTTTCACACTAGTTCATCGGAATTAGTGCGGCTATAGGCACTTAGTTATTTCAGATAGTGATTTTTAAACAAATTGATTATATCTAAGAACTGACAAAGCCGTAAGCGACAGAGGTAGACGAATTTGTTTTTCTCTACAATACACAAGATCTACGCGTGCTAAGCGCGTATTTGTACAAAGTAACCCGCGCAGCCTACGCGGTATTACAGCCTAGTCAGCACGTGGACTACGAGCACACGTCTGCACCCGCCCTTGCAAAGATCTATAGCCAAAATTAGTTGATCAGTCGGGCCATTTGTGGCATTCTGGCCTTCTGTACGTTTTTGTAGGACCTTTTTTGGATTTTTCACATAAAATGGACCTAGTTCATGTCAGAGGCCACTAGTGGTAGTAGGCGGTTGAAAAACTCTGACACCAGGGTTCAACGGGATGCCTCGGTGTCCCACACAAAAAGAAGAAGAAGTTGTTGCAGCCAAATCTGCCCGACCAAAGTCGTCGTTTGGCCTAACTATTTGCCAACCAAAATTGTCACCAAAAATGATTAATGACTAAATTTCAAATTTTCTCCATTGTATAACTTAGACAATATAAGACGCTGTGATTCGGAAATTATTTCAGTAGACAGCCCACTGTTCATTACTTATCTCCTTCGTGAATGTGCGAAGAAATTTGCGTTGTTTTGAGAGTCGTAGTACCCATTTGTATTAATACATTCATACTCATTTTTTATAACATGAAATTCTAACTATTTACAAATGAACTGGCGTTCCTACTCACTTTCTTGATTTTAGTCCAATAAGATGAGAGAACTTCTTCTTTGTTCTTTGCCAGGCGTAAGCCGGACGCCATTATTTTAAGCGCCTTCTTTTTATATTGGAAACGGTCCCTCTGCTAACGCCTAAAAATAAAACAAAATCTTTATCTTCAGATGTATCAACAAATTTAAATACAAAGTATCAACATTGTTTAGGTCTCGTACTCTGTTTTTTATGTGCTATTTAGTACTTCATATTAAAATATATCATGATTTACTATTTAGTTACTAGGTTTTGCTAAAATTAATGTAAAAATTCAATAACTTTTTTATCAAAAACACTGATAAATAAACCTATTTACTCCGTAACTTTTTCCATGTTTTTTATAAGAATGCTGTGTGCTTTATCGCGTTCAACAAATCTGCAGTATTTTATAAATAAGTTCCTGGCAGTTTTCGAACTTAAAATTGCGACGAAATCTCAACAAAAACAAAAACCACAGAGTAACTTATATCCAAGAACTGTAGATAAGTTTGTCATAATTATTATGACTTGGCAAATATTAGGCGATGGGTTGACAACCTGTCACTATGGTGATACACAATTTTCCGAATGACCCTCAAATGTTTGTCAGACGTAGCGTAGATGTCCGTTTTTTTCATTTTTTACGGCCGTTTACGCTCTGCCTACCCCGCAAGGGATAAAGGCGTGATATATGTATGTATGTTGACAAATATATCGAGGGTGAGTTGCTAGTTTACTATGTAAACGACGGTTCTTTTTCCGCACAGTTTCTACTTAATTATCTTTGTGGCACACTGATATTGGAATTAGAAGACTTATTTGTGGTTCATTGTGTTTCTTGTCTTTGTCTTTGTTTAGTAACGCATTGATGGCCGCCAATACTTACTTTGTGGCATTGATAACACTTTGAAATATCTTTCATAATGTGGCTAGGTAACAGAAGGAATTCTAATATAATATACTGAGAAAAACGTTATTAGGTATGGTTTCACTTTAACCATCAATTCATTAGTTTTATTTATTTTGTTCCTTAGCTTTTTTAATAAGGCAACTGTTTGTTGGACATACAGCCATAAAAACAACTTTGAAACTACTCAAACACTGACCGTTTCCAGCGTGTTTTTTGTTGGCTTAATTTTATAATTACTTTTAAAGCTGGATTAAGGGATTACTGCCTGCCTACTAAATACTTAACTTCTTTGTCAGCAACACAACTAAAGTTGAGTCTGATTCCTTTTAAAGTCACGCTGAAAATATATTTTATTTTAAGACCAACCGTTATACTTACATATTTACTTTACGAAGAATCTCTGCAAGTTCGTAATCTTTATTTTTACGCTAGTCATAATCTTCCAAACTGGTATTGGTGAATCCGCCGAAACTGTAGAGTTTATTTACACCAACTTTGCTTTAAAACAGAGTTCAAAAATATGTACCTGGAACTTGTAGTGATGAAATGGTGAAATGATATAAGGTAGGTAAGTCGATTACCGCCTGTCGGATTAAATCGCCTAGGGTCCATAAAATTGGTAAAACAAGAATTATCCCAAAAAATCTGTACGAAATAGTAACAGAGCATTGTTGCCATTCAGCACTGAGCGCCACAAGCTAACGCCTTATGCTAGTGACCGCGCATCTTTTGCTGGAAGGCGGGTGTGTCTGCTGCGCTTATAAAAATACGGGAAACTTCCAGGTTAGTTTTGACTACTTTCAAAAGTATTTAATATCGTTCAATGACTATTGTTATTAAAGTATCTATTTTGTAATCTATATTTTATTGTTCTATGTAATATTATTATTAATAACTAGCGGCCTGCCCAGCGGTTTCACCCTATGTCATAACCTATGTCTTATTCTCGTTTTCCAGCGGGAATAAGACATTTTTTCGTATAAAATATAGGCTAAGTTCATAAGGGATAATGTAGAATTGTAATGGTAAAAGATTTTTTTAAATTAGTAGTTTCGGAGCCTATTCAATTTAAACAAACAAATCTTTCCACTTTATAATATTAATGTAGATGATAATAAAATAAAGTTTTTATGTCGTAAGAAGCGACTAAGGGACTGAGGGTGTGTATTGCATATTTAAACGATGGGCCGACAACCTGTTACTATGGTAATACACAATATTCCAAATTACCCTCAAATAATATTTTCTTGAGTTTGCACTACTATTACTCATCACAATAAAACAATTTAAATCGGATTTCATTGAATTGTAAAATCCAAAATAAACACAACATCAGTTTTTTTTTATTGTTACCCTCAAATGGTTGTCAGACGTGGCGTAAATGTCCGTTTTTTACAGCCGTTTACGCTCTGCCTAGCCCGTCAGGGATTATGTATGTATGTAGCTTTTATTTCAGATTACTTACCATCCATAATAAGTATATAAACACGCTACTAAAGTTTTCAAGCGAGTACCTACCTACTCTCATCGTGGTCGCGGAAGCAACTGGTGACGCAGCGATGTGAGTACACGTGAGAGTATCGAACTACCCTTATTTAGAAGAACGCATAGTTCGCGCGCGCCCCTTACAGTCATTTATGGGGCTGGTGCTTTCTTAGAGGTAGGTAACTTTGCGCTATCGAGCCGAATTATCAGTGTCATGTGTACAATAATTCAATAGCATAATATATCCCGAAGGTTTATTACTTCTTCATTTCAGTAGGCTTTCTGCATTTAACTTGGATAAAAATCACTTTCAAATGTCGCTTTTAGGTATTCAGCGCCTTAATGTGGAGCTGCAGCGTAGATCCAATAGCTACATATATAACAAAACAGTAAAACCCGTGCGTCTGTACATTAAACAAATTTACGAAAAACTAATCGTAGGTGTGTATTGCAGTTTTAGGCGATGGGCTGACAACCTGTCACTATGGCGATACACAATTTTCCGAATTACCCTCAAATATTATGTCAGACGTGGCGTAAATGTCCGTTATTGCGGCCGTTTACGCTCTGCCTACCCCGCAAGGAATAATAGGCGTGATATAATTTAAAATTTATATTGTAATAATAGACCTAAGTATAAGAAAATTGTAGCGCCCTACCAGGGTTCACGCATGGAACTATGTTTATATCTAAGACCTTTGTAAAACCCCGTGAAAGCAATAAATGAATACTGAATACTGATACTGAATATGTGTATGTGTGGAATCGTAGGTGATATAAAAATAGGATTAGATCACTTTTTTGTCTGTCTGTTTGGTAATCTCAGAAACTACTGGACGGATTTAAATAAAACTTTTTTTAGTGTATAGCTATTGCTTGCTTGCATTTTTTTTTTTTTTTTTTAATTAATGATGGGTTTGCTCTTGACTCTAGTCTAGGTCATAGGACAGAGACAGAGTCTAAGATGGAGCGAGCTCACCCAGAAGAAGCCTGTTCACTCTTGGGTTGTATGCTTTTGGAAACACAGACGCAGGTAGTAAATTCCACTCTTTAGCAGTGCGCATTATAAATGATGACTGGAAGCGCTTAGTCCGAATTGGTGGAATGGCTACCAGGTACGGATGGTATCCGGCGGTGCGTCTGGATGTCCGATGGTAGAAGGGAGCTGGTGGAACAAGGTCGTGAAGCTCTTGAGCACACTCTCCGAAGTACAATCTATAAAATACCGACAAGCAGGCAACCTTGCGGCGATGAGCCAGGCTATGTAGCTTGGTGTCCACCAGTTTTATGTCGCCTATGAGCCTCTTGGCCCTGCGTTCCACCGAGTCAAGAGCGGCAAGTTGGTATTTGGCTGAGCCATCCCAAAGGTGACTGCAATACTCCATGCAGGATCGGACTTGTGCTTTGTAAAGAGTTAAAAGCTGTCCAGGCGTAAAGTATCGCTTCACTCTATTCAGGACGCCCAGCTTTTTAGCCGCCGTCTGAGCCTTGTACTCGATGGTCGCGCCGAAGTTTAGATTTGATGTCAACTCCATGCCTAGAAGCTCAAGCCTGTCAGTGACTGGGACAGATGTACCCCGAAAAGTAGGTGTCCAGTCGAAAGGACTCCTTTTTGCAGTGAAAAGACACGCCTGTGTTTTGGTGGCATTGAATGAGAACAGATTGTCGTCGCCCCATTGGGAGACAAGACTTAAGGTCAGATCTGTTCGCTCTACCATGGCCTTTCTTAACGAACGTATTTCATCCCCACTGGTCCCTGCGCCTGTCAAGTATCTCTCTGAAACGGTACTATCATCTGCGTATCCAACAATACCATGCCGAAGGAGGTCATTGATGTGCAGCAGGAAAAGAGTTGCAGAGAGAACAGACCCCTGAGGAACTCCGGCATCAATGGCCATAAGGTCAGAGGAGCAGCCGTCAACGACTACTCTGATGGACCGTTCACTAAGGAAGTCTGAAATCCAAGTACAAAAATCAGCTGGGATGCCATAAGCAGGAAGCTTGCTGAGCAGACTTGCATGCCAGACCCTGTCAAAGGCCTTCGAGATATCGAGTGAAACGGCAAGTGCTTCGCCGTTTTTCTCGATGGCTTCGCCCCAGCAGTGCGTGACATACACAAGAAGATCACCAGTAGACCGCCCCCGGCGAAAGCCATATTGACGGTCACTGAGAAGATCATTGTCTTCAAGGTAGGTCAGCAACTTACTGTTAAGTACCCTCTCCATGACCTTGCATAGGATGGAGGTAATGGCAATTGGACGGTAATGGGCAGGGTCGGCACGGTCGCCCTTTTTGGGAACTGGTTGCACATTAGCAAGCTTCCAGGCCCCCGGCACCGTTCTTTCTTTAAGAGAGAGGCGGAACAAGCGAGTCAGCACAGGAGACAGTTCAGGCGCACATAGTCTTAATACTCTCGCTGGTATGCCATCAGGTCCGCTGGCCTTGTTCACGTCTAGACTGCACAATACTCTTCGAACCTCTTTAATGTGTACTGCGATCTCCGACATCGAAGAATCGCAACGAGGTACAGTAGGTGGTTGCTTGGAGCCAGCGTCCAGACGTGAGTTGCTTGCAAACAAGGAAGCAAACAAATTTGCTTTCTCACTTGCAGAGTGAGCCAGCGATCCATCAGGTTTCAGCATTGGAGGTAAGGTTGGACGACAGAAATTAGTTTCAACCGCTTTGGACAGGGACCAAAACTTTTTACTACCCGGAGGGTGTGATGCTAGTTTGGCCCCTATTCGTCCGACATGGTCAAAACGTGCCTTACGTAAAACCCGTTTGCAGGACTTGGTGGCAGAGTTGAAGGTTCTTTTCTTCGCGCGAACCCTACGTGCTCTTAATTTGCAGTCGCGAGCCTTGACCCAAGCTTGGTATGCCGATTCTTTACGCGCCTCAGCTTGGGCGCATTCTGCGTTAAACCAAGGCTGGGCTTTGTGACCGAGCGGGATGTCGGAGAATGGAATAAAATATTCCATCCCCTGCCGAATCACGTCCGCAACCGCATCTGCACAACACGAGGGGTCACGCGAAGAGAAGCACACTTGACGCCACGGGTAAGATGCAAAGAAGTGCCGCAATCTACTGACTCGTATCTCCAAACTCGCCTCGTGCCCCTGGGGCTGTCATCGAGAGGAGAACAGGTCGATACGGATTTCACCAGACAGTAGTCGGACGTTCCCAGCGGAGCTGAGACCGAAACTGAATGACTATCTGGATCAGTTGTCAGCAGAAAGTCCAAGCAATTGGGTTTATGGATATCCGGTATCCGCGGATACCGGATATATCGCGGGTCAGATCTAGCGATAATGCAAACTTGCGCGCCTCTAGCCCAGCATGGTCAGTTTTCTGGAACGGGAACAACCACTCCTTATGGTGGGCATTAAAGTCCCCCAGAAAAGTTAGCTTCGCTGTCGGGTATCTTTGCTGTGCTACGTCTGTCGTTTCAACGAGGTAATTGAAAAGCGCTGTCGTCTCCTGGTCACCGCTGTGCGATCGGTAGACGCCGACATATAGAGTTTTCTCCACGCCAGAGTCCTCCAGTAGCCAAATGGCAGAAAAACCCGATTTCTCAAAGCAACGGAGACGACGACAACAAATGTCATCGCGGACATACACACAGACCCCAGCTTGCTTCTTGAACTTATGCTCAAGAGAGTAACCCGGGTAGTTGAGGTACGCCACGTCCGACGGTGTTGTTATCTTCATCTCCGTTAGGAAGAACAGGTGCGGCTTTTCGGTCTCAAGGTGGTGATGGACCGGATCAAGATTGGAGTGCAACCCTCGGATGTTAGTGAGGTGCACTTTTTTTGGGAGGAAGTGCAGCCGTCGTATAAACCTATTCTTCTTTTTTACTTTTTTCATAATTTGAGAGTTTGTGGGGGAAAAGTTGTATTGTCGAGGCGCATTTTAGTTAACCACTGGAACACTAGAGCTTAACCGACCTATGGGAAACTCATTTGGAGACTGCGGGGACGCCCGAACCCCCCCGAATATGGCCACCGGGTCCTCCCATCCAGTCGCCTGCTGGCACGGTGGAGCATATCGGGATTTTTCGCGAGTTGGCGGGGCAGCCTTTAGCACGTGGCTGGCGTGCTACTTGGGCCCCCTACTGACTGCGGTCGGCCAACGGCTGGCACCGTGCTTCGGATCCCGCTACCCTCCAGAATGAGTTACCCGGTACAGTATCGCCCAGAGTCCAAGACCGGTTCTGAATAGCGCAACTGACATCCTCCAATTCCCCCAAAGGCACTGGCACTCCCACACACTGACGGAACGCAGCAAGCTACTTGGCGCCAGACTTCGGTGGGATGGTGGTCGCGAGCCAGGCGGCCCCTTACGGAGCCTTCCACCGCTTAGTGGGATCGTTCAGCCGGACTTATTCACAGGCAAGCCTGTGTTGCCGTTGCCCGGGGTGGACCGCTAGGAGGTAGATCCCATACCACCCCTTTTTTTTTAAGCTTGGTTTTTATTTAAGCTTGGTCAACATTTTAAAATCACTCATTCCCACGGGAAATAGGATAAAACTGATTTTTTAGGCCACCAGGAGCCCAGCCACAGTATGAGAGATACAGAAATGTCTGCATAGCAAAAGTTGTTCATGCTGAACAGCATTCCCTATTTTTAGAGGTATTGCAATACGCACTACGCTTAGCTGTCGGATTGGAGAGCGCGTGAAAGATGTTGTATTTAGAGGGAAGGCTGCTGCCCATTTATTGGATTTAACCTGCCCGCGCTTAAACATTTTTCAAGTTTAAAAAAAAAAGGATTTATCCATTACTCGCCTTTTACTAAACCTACGGGTAGAGTTCGACGAATGTTATTCCCAGCCATTTCATCACACGGCACACGGTTCAAAACTAAATACTTAATTATAATAGTATTAAAAATAAACCATACGTACTCGTATTGATGCAGAAATGTTCCTTTCCGTGCATTAGGTAGATAATCAACCCAATGTAGAATGTAGGCACCGTGGTTCAAAAATGAAACTACAGCAAAAGCGTGATGAACATCATCTACCTCTCAGAGAAAGTAAATTGTAGGACAATGGCACGGAAACAAACTTTTTACATATTAAGCCTTTAGTTAAATTCATTGACAAGAAACACGGGTACTGGTAGTGGTATGCTATCCATAACATTCAGACAGCGAAACGAAGTTTGCGGGCACCAGCTAGTAATATAAATAATATAATTTGTTATTTTGATAATATGCATTTGAAAAGAAAAAAATATTTTGTTCATATTTTCTTTATTATTTAACAATAAAAATTGTTCATTTCACATTTACATGAATGACAATCATTTTTATCATCTTTTCATTAACAAATTAAATTGGAAAAATACTCGTATTTTGAATAAAATAGAACTTATATATTTAAATATAATTCGTGTTACAATCATACAAGTATACGGATGTAAGGGACAGTGAAACAAAGACATTGCAGGTATAAAATAAAAATAAAATAGCACAAAGATAAAAAAAATTACCTCATATGCAATATTCCTGATCAGTTCACCGGCTTTCTATAGTCATCAAAAGTCGATGTTTTTTTTTCATCTCCTAACATATGCTGAAGAAAAAATTGTTAAAATTATATGGTCTGTTTATGACTGCAAAGTTTTCGGTACACCGTCCGTCCCTTATTTTCCAGTCAATGAGAAAGGACAAACTTAGAGGACAAACATTTTAAAAGTAGAGTATTGGACTATTGTTTCAGAAGTTATCTTAGTAAAAAACTTAAAACTCATAAATTTTTATTTTTTTTTATTTAAAAACGTAAGTTCTACGTAATTTGTAATCGAACGAGGCCAAACGAGGCGACCAATAGAAAAACTGGTGAAAACTAGATTTGGTAATCTCTTCCGATAGGTCCTATACTCTACCAGACGAGATGGTGAATTTGCAATTAAATAATTTATAACCAAAGAGTTCAATTAATAAAATAAAATCGTAGTACTTTCGTTTTAACAAACTGGCAGCACTATGAAACATTAAATTAACCAATTTTTGCTCGATTTGGCATCATACTGAAGAATGATAAACTTTAGTAGCTTATATAGGGTGAAATATTACTTGTGACCGAAATTGAACACTGAAGACGGGCTGGTGATAAGGAACAACTTTCCCAAGAAACATAGGTAGAAATACGAAAAATTGAATTACCTCCCATACAAAATGCCGATCAGCTGATAAAGATTACTATGAAAACTCAAAATATTGTTGTCATATTTCAACTTACTTTCCTTCCTTCCTTCCTTGGGGAAAGTTGTTCCGTCTTGAGATTTCGCTATCGGTCACTAGTAAAATTTCACCCTATACAAGAACTATTGAAACGTAACACTAAGTCAACTAACGACCCGATGAGCTTTGGTGTTGGAGTTTTTAAATTGCCTGCATTTAGTGATTGTATTAGAAGCGTATCATAAGTTTTTGTAGAAACAGCAACCAAGACCTAAAGCTGCTCTCCAACGCACGCCATCTTTACTTTATGTCGTAATTTAACTGGAAAAATTGTAACCTCATTTTTTCCTTTTAGTTATTAATGCCGTACTTATAAAATATATTCTAAAACAAGCGCTTCTTTTGAAAAATATCCAGAACAATCAAGATATTATTTTTGTCTTCGTGAAACATATTGTAGTAAATTTCATAAGCATCCAAGCTGCCTTGATTATTTTATCATTTATCTATAGTCTTTGAGCTATTAGCAAAGAACAAAAAATACTGAGTTTTATCCTTTCAGGAGTGATGTCCTGTATACCAGGTTTTAAGCATTTAGTGACCACAATGTTACACTTTACGTATAAGTAAGTCACAGAAAATACTGTGATTGCTTCTTACTAAAAATATTATATTTTCGTTTTAGCCTTGATATCCCTAGCTTGACTGCTAGTAGGTGCGCTTTCAAGTTTCAACATTTTAAAATACTCTAACTCAGCTAATTTACAGTTACCCTCTTCGTCTATAACCTCTTCTTTTGCCTGCGGTTCACCTACCTCTTCTTCATCTCTAAGTTTAAGACGAATTTCCTTTATACGGTTCTCAAGGATATGCTCTCGTTTAGTTTCACGTTCATAAACCTCTGTCATCATTCCCTTATCCTTATCAGTCGTGGGATAAACCAAGCAGTCGGATTTTAAAGCTATAAGAAACGTACGACCTTTATTGTCACCAACTGCGACAAAACGCCCATTATTGTGTATTTTCATGGTGAGTAAAGGAAATCTTGAAATATGATGCTCAATGACTGGTTTGTTATATTTTCGTATCAAATCCCAAATTCGAAACTTTCCGTCTGATGATATATTTATATATGCTGAAATCCTATTTGGAGCCCAGCAAACGTCATTAATTGGATAACGATTAGGTGCTCCAGTGATGATAGGAGAAAATTGTACTTCATCACTCCAGATATGCGTCGTCCAGTCACCACAAGTGATAAACATTTTAGAAGTAAGAGGACTACGATGAACAGCTTTTACGGGCCCTAAATGTGCATGAAAAATGCCACTCATAATTTCCGAAGGGGTTTTTCCTTTGCGATTAACATTCATAACAAGACCGGTATCAGTTCCGCATAAGAATCTAGTTGGAAATGAACGATCGAATTGTAATGAACTTACAGGTTCTGCATGGTTTAAGCCCATTTCTTGGTCGGGGGACACGTTATAAGCCATAATTAGCCTATCAGTATACATTGATAAATTTCGAACATCCCACCACATACATTGACCGTCAGAGGAACCACTGAAGAACTCAGTATTAGTACGCGATTGGATGTAAAGTAGAGCACTGATTGGATTCCTGTGAGCCAAATGATTAGGACTTAATTCTTTTGGAGGAAAAATAATTTCGCTGGTAACTCGCGGATGTCCGTTAGCTCGGATATCAAATAGACATACTCTACCATCTTCTAGTCCTCCAATGATTATATTTGGATTAGCCGGTGAACATGCAACTTGCCAACAAGGACACGGAGGCATTAGATGGTTATTTGGTGTACTTGGATTATCTACATCCCATACATAAGCATCGTTCATAGTATTAACTGTGCTTCCAACAATGGGATATGTTCTATCACAATATGAGACTGCAAGCTTTAAATAGTCTTCAATAGTCCAGGAAATGCAACTAACTGGTCTTTTTCCTTGTGGATCTTTGTAAACACATTTAGTGCCAACTGTATATTTTTCTATTGGTTTCTCTGCTGGAAATGTCGAGAAGTACATTTGGTACAGTTCTAAAGCATTGTTTTGGTTTATTGCGTGTTCTAGTTTTTTCCGAGTGTTGCGTATGGCTTGAACGTAATCCTCATCTCGTTCGACTCGGCGAATGTAACGAGTAACTGCTTCTTCGTCCAGGATATTTACTTCTTTAGGCCACCCACCTGCCGAATGGTTAGTCGCTGTGACAGTATAATTCACCCTTGTTGTATTAGCTTCCGATACTGACTGAGGTCTAGAAACTTGGGAGGCAGAATGCACAGGATTACGAAGAATGTATTTTTTTTGTTCTTCGCGATCGGGTAATATTGAATCCACAATATGACCGCAAATCTCATTAAACATTGGCTGCCTTCCAAAATTTTTACGTAACTTAAAGTAAGTGTAAGTATCGGTCATTTTTGCCTCTCTTGTAATATTTCATACAGCAAAACGAGAATAAATTAATCTATATTTTGAATGAAGATAGATGAAGTCAGTAAAAACACAAAGATAGAAGTTACTCTGTGAACACAAAGTAGGGAGGATGGAGTATTCGGCGCGCCGTTACAGATTGCTCACTTGGTACTTTCTAACACGCACGTACACACTAATGTTTACAGATATCTCAGAGGCATTGAAGTAATAACCGTTTAAAATATATCTATTTTTTAAAATATACCGGTTTTTCGAGAAAATACCGGTCAGAGTGAGTAGCGAGCGCTTCAAAAATCTTAATGTTCTGTTTTAGTTGACAACTGCAAATCTTGTCAAAGGGTAGAAAAGACGACTAATTTATCACAACTCAAGGGCCTTGAGCCAAGGCTTTTTATCCCTTGTTCAGAGTTTGTGGTTCTATTGGAGTCAAGGATTTTTATTCCTTGTTTAGAGATTGGCTTTTTAGTCCTTTAGCTCTTTAGGCTAGCCTTTTTAAGGCTGAGCCTCGCAAGGCTCAGAGGTAGCATACAAAAAAAGACGAGAGAAGTGTTGTATTTGTATTTAAGCCTGTTTTTATGCTAGAATATATAGTAGATCAAATATAGTAATACCAAATTTTTAAAATGAAAGATGAAAAAATGGAAGAGGCGTCTCACCTAGTGATAGCGAAAGTCGCAGGTCAAATCATACCGGAATTGATAATTTTGCAATTTTTCTAAAAACATAATAGAGCTTCGTATTAATTTACTCAAAAAGTAAATGAATTGAAAAGTGAAAAAGTGAGCAAAATTGAAAAGTGGACGTAATGAACAAGTGAGCAAACGAGAAAGATGACTTTATAACAATGTGCCGTGTCATGGAAAAAAGGACCCCAGTGTAAAGTGGACTAAATGGGTAAGTGAGCCCTAATATTTTATTATTCTATTGGAAATTCAACTAAATGGGAAAGTTTATCTAAAAGGAAAATTGTTAATTATGACCAAAAAAAGGAAAAACAAAGCCAGTGGCAAAGTGGGCCAAAGGCAGCTCAGCATTGAGTACGAAACTTAAACCGCAGCAAAATCCAATAGAGGAGTGTCGAGAAAATTACATTTATTTTTCAAATTTTACATTGATAAAAAATTATAAGTTACAGCATATCTCTAAAGTTTAAGATTGTGGTCATTCAACAAATCAACCAATTCAATGAATCTACTAACTTCATGGTGTATCACTACGACCTGTGTTCAAAAGGGTAGCTATCTGGGTAGGCCCTCGTTTTTTTTCACTTTTTTCATTATTTCCATAATCTTACTTTCTCTTAGCTCTTCTTACTTTCTCTTAGCTCTTCGTACCACCTACAAACTCCCTGGAGTGTTATTACTGGGTTTGTAAGACTAATACTAGTCTGAAACTCAAAAACTTGAAAACTCTCTTGATCTTGATATGATCTATATTTCAGATGACAGCTGTCAAGTCTGACTAGCAGTTTTTGAAATTGGTATCATTCCACAAAAAAAATTACCGTTGTGTTAATATCCGTTTTAAGGCCGTTAACGCTCTGCCTACCCCGTAAGGGATATTAGCGTGATTAATGTTTGTATGTATAAATTGAATACAGTATAAACATAATGCTGCGCGTCTTACGTACCTTATTTGTGACAGTAGCAAACCCTAGCTTCCTAACAAGTGACAATCGCCAAATCAAAAAGAGGTTTGAGTGACCCTTCTGTAAACCTATCTATTTTGTGGTAAAAATTTGTAACATGTTACTTAATCTGGACAGCCGTTTCCATAGTAATGTCATGTAAAAAAAAGAAAATAATACTTATATTTTTATTAATAAATATTAAATACTCATTTCTATGAACAGGTAGGACCATGGCACTAGGACCATGGACGTATTATGGGTAGGACATAATTATGAGGTAGTTGACGGCCGATGTGGCGCAGTGGTAGTGCGACTGCCTGCTACGCAAAGGTTCCGGGTTCGATTCTCGGTGGGACACTCACAAAGTTGATATTTATCACTTTGTGAATTTGTTCCTGGTCTGGTTAGGACATTGTAGGTTGAACCAACTGATTGTCCGAAAATAAATGGTTCCGTGCTTTGGAGGGCACGTTAAGCCGTCGGTCCCGGTTGCTGTCTATGATTACTTAGACGGAGGTCGTAACACAAACATGTCAGAGGCCTACTACTGGTAGTAGGCGGTTGAAAAACTCTGACACGAGGTTTCATCAGGTCGTTGTACGACTCAGTGGCCCACACGAAAAGAAAGAGAGAAGAGAGATTATGAGGTAGTAATATCGTTTTGTGAACATAGCGAAAGAAAGTCTCACAGCAATCATTGTTCAAATCTCACGGGATCTTTACTTACAGCATTGCCTATGCCTTAAACGGCAAGCCTAAAGAGCTAAAGGACAAATGCTTCCAGTCTCCAAAAATTCCACGAACTACCTCTATATAAAAGAAGTAAAATACCTTAAATCAAGGCCCTTGAGGTTTCAGGATAACAGTGTTGTCTGTCTACCCTTCGACAGGATTCAACATTTGCAGTAGTCAACTAAATCGATTTATTTGAGTTTTTGAAGCGTTTGCTCCTCCATTGATGATGATTAAAGCTAAAAAGCAAAATTAAAACATTTTGGTACAATGTAAACCTATATTTTATAATAAAATATGTTTAATATAGCTCAGTAACAAACAAAAAGGCCAAGAACTAAATAAGGAACCATCTAAACACGACATTAATGTGCACGACACGATTATGCCCTACGATTTTGTACCTACGACATGATTCAGTACAGTCAAGATCAGGCTGGTTTAGACAGTTTGGACTTTAGACCGTTCTTATGCCGCGCGCATAAGACTTATATTGGCTCACTCGAACCAAGTGTCTAAACGGACGTAAGCTTGACTGTACGAAAGTCTTTGGATTGTCTTCAATAACTGGCTCAGACTAATAATGGACAGGGGTGTTATTGAAATTAATAAGGGACGTCATGGTAAATGCAGTAATAAATATTAGTGTTGGCTATAATCGACGTCTCATTTTTTTTCTTGGGTACTGTGATTTTGGCCACAAAGCCTTGAAATCTACGCCGGTCGGCTTTGTGGGGAGCAAGGGCTCACCCGCACTTATTAGTGTGGTTGTTCAAATAACCAGCCCAATCACGCACTTAGGGCGAGACTGGGCTTTGGAGCTGTTCTGGGAAAAACGAATCAGACTAACTAGCAAACATGCCGGTAATTCCCATAATTTCAAAATTCCCTCAAATGTTTGTCACACGTGGCGTAAATGTCCGTTTTTTTGCGGCAGTTTGGACTCTGCCTATCCTGCAAGGGATTATAGGCGTCATATATGTGTGTGTTTGTACAGGAGTGCTCTTGGCGACATTGTTTTGATTCCGTGTCCCTGTCATGAATGCCTATGTTGTACATTTCTGTGTTCAAAACACTGTCGTGCAGTATAAGGACTCTTCGACCCATCTTGCGCCGAGTGCGGACAGGAAGAAAGTAGTTTCACTACTTAGCGGAATGTCAGCGCTACTCGTTGCCAAGATGGGAATATCTAGGTAATGACAAACTTGAAGAAAGGGATTTAACCAACATATCTCTAAAAGATGTCCTGCATTTCTGCAGGGCAACAAGAAGATTCGAGGAGGTGACGCTGCCGGTGCACCAGTGAACCCAGTGCCCCAAACCTGGGAATTGGGTGAAAGGGTTCCCGCCTAGTGGAGCTGATCACCTGTCTGCGACGCAGACCTCCCAATCCGAGGATGAAGAAGAAAGAAGATAAGGACTCTTTCAGATATTGGGACCAAGATTACAGCTATAAGGAATAGAGTTACATACATTCTTAATCGTTTAGCTGTGTGTGACTTCAAGGTCACTTCCTTTTACGTATAAAAATATAAAAGAACCAGAACATCGGACCCTGGGGAAATTTCCTGTCGCACCGCAACGAACTTTCGCACGATTTTACGACCTGGAAGTAATTTAACGAAATTATCTAGTCGGTCCCGAGTCGTAAACTAAGTGCTACAGTGTACTTACTTTTGGAGTTAAGGCTCTGAGCCACTTCAGGCAAGTACCTAATTGAATTCACACCGTTTAAGTGCGTTAAGTATACTCTAGGGCTCCGAACGACTGTGTTTAGTTGTGTTCCGAACACTTGTGCTACTAAAGATGTGATGTACAATAAAATGAAACTATGTGAAGTAGGTACCTGTCCTCCTTTACAAATAACTTTCAGGACTTGATGGAGATAATTGTATAGGTTGAACTTTTGTATCGTATATGATTTCTTCAATTTATCAATTATTTATCCCTCTTACTTAAATACGTTTTATCTTACCACGCTCCACATTCAAAAACTGTTGCTAACTATTTTCAGAAGCACGCGGAACATTTTGACTGCAAAACTAAATGTTTGACGTATGTGTAAAAAAAGCTGTCAGCAAGTTAAAAACTTAAAGCTAGAGGGAACGAGTTTGTTTACAGACCACTGGTAGACAAGTCGCCAGCCAGAGTGATACCCATCTTTTGTTCCATTGGTCCACGCTTGTTTGTTACTCTAGTTTGTAGCTGTGCCG
Source organism: Tuta absoluta (assembly GCA_027580185.1). Classification (NCBI taxonomy): domain Eukaryota; kingdom Metazoa; phylum Arthropoda; class Insecta; order Lepidoptera; family Gelechiidae; genus Tuta; species Tuta absoluta. The sequence continues at coordinate 8,208,053 of JAQAHW010000016.1, read as the reverse complement.
TGCGAGTGTGTTGAATGCGTGTTTAACGTTTTTTATAGCATGGAAAAATTCATGAAACAGACGTTGAACGCATGTCCAACTATTTTGTGGTAAGGCAAGATCCCGCAACTGAACTCTTCGCGGGTGATAGTCAACTCTTAATTAAGGCGAGTATAGTCGTAAACGGCCTCGAGAGTGGCGCACCTTCACAAAAAAAATCTTTTTAAACAAACAATCTACCAGAATGTCCGTTGCTCAAGTTTTTAGTATTATATCTAAGTACATTAGTGCCTAAAAACGGTCACTTTTGGTATTAATTGCCATAACTTTTATAACAGCGAATGTTTCGTTGAGTTTGTAGGTTCTAATTTCACTTAAGGATAATACTAAAAACTTGAGCAAAGGACATTCTAACAGATTGTTTCAATAAAGAAACATTTTTTTAGGCCGTCTACATACATACATCACGCCTACAATCCCTTGCGGGATAGGCAGAACATAAACGGCCGTAAAAACGGTCATTTACGCTACGTCCGACAAACATTTGAGGGTCATTCAGAAAATGGTGTATCGCCATAGTGACAGGTTGTCAGCCCATCGCCTAAAATTGCAATACACACCCTCAAGTCCCTCAGTTGCCTCTACACTCGCCTTAAATATAGGCGTCGAGTAGAATTTGATATAAGGCACGGAACTCAGTGTACTAAAATTTATCAAATTTTGAGGTACGTAACTAAACCTACCTCTATCATCATCATCAGCTCACATCCACCCACTGCAGGGCATTGACCTCTTCTCTATTGCGCCAAACTTTACGGACCTGTGCTTAACACATCCATAGAGATCCCGACGTCTTGGTAATATCATCGCACCTACCTTAAGCAACTTTAAAAACGTAAGGTTACTTTTGTACATTTTTCAATCCTTAGAGTCTTTATGTATAAAAATGAATCTGCATGCAAATGCATGTGTATTTTTAGGTCCTTACTTATACCTACTTAAAAGAATTAATAGTTAGCCTATGTTGAGCTGGAATTGCTTTTTTCTCTCGGAAACTATTAGCTCTATGTTTCAAGTCTGGTATTTCCATACTAAGTAATTTACTGTTTGCGTCAAATAAATAATAAAAAATAAAGGCACTAAGAAATTTTTGAAAACTTGCAAAATTTTTAAGTGCGGGCAGGATTTGAATCTGCGACTTTCGCATTACTAGTGGCGACACCTTTTCCATCTGGGCTACCGCAGCTCGTTCCTTGCCCGCCATTTCTGCAAGTGTATTTTAATGCCAGTAACGCACGGCTCGATCTACCGGGTTAGTTTTGCAACTAATACCCGTTAAGAATTTAAACGTAAATTACATTTCATAATAAGCTATACATGTTGATGTCATCTATACATAGGGTGAAAACACAAGACGAGCTGGTGATAAGGGACAAACTTCCCAAAGGAAAGTAGGTCGAAATACGAAAAATCAATTTTGTTTTCCCATATAAAATTGCCGATCATCTGATTTGAGTTACTATTGAAACTCAAAATATTTTTATCAAATCTCAACCTATGTTCCTTGGGAATAGTTGTTTCTTATCACCAGTCCGTCTTGAGATTTCGCTATCAGTCACAAGAAAAATTTTACCATATATGATTCTGTCTCTCTCTCTCTCTTTTCGTGTGGGACACCGAGTCATCCAACGACCCGATGAACCCTGGTGTCAGAGTTTTTCAACCGCCTACTACCACTAGTAGGCCTCTGACATGGTTGTGTTACGACCGCCGTCAAGTAATCATGACAGCAACCGGGACCGACGGCTTAACGTGCCCTCCGAAGCACGGAACCATTTCTTTTCGGACATTCAGTTGGTTCACCCTGCAATGTCCTAACCAGACCGGGAACAAATTCACAAAGAGATAAATATCAACTTTTGTGAGTGTCCCACCGAGAATCGAACCCGATTCTGTAAGTGCCCCATTATGTTACATTAATTACAGCCTTACAGCTAATTTGTACAAATATTTATCTTAACTGAGGTTATTAAGTACTATTTTATTTGTCTTTGCCCCTTTTTAATCATTTTCTGGCAGGATGCCCCACCTATCTATACTTTTCAATAGGTACAGTAAATATTTTATGTTTTCTTTAAACGTAGCAGAGAGTTCAAAACGAAAGAGCAATAGATTTAATGCGATTAAATCCAAAATGGATGAAGCTGGCACGAGCTGAGAGCTAGTAAGGTTGTTCTATAGCATTACAAAACCACGTTGCTGTATTTGATTGTTTTGTTACACAACAATGTCCAAAGAATATTAGTAGAAGGCGGTAAAAGTATAGTCAGGTTCATCCAACATTATATCGTCTCAGTGCCCGGCAAGACAAGGAGAAAAACTAAGTATACAATTTTGAATACTGAGTCAACCAACTATCCGTTGAACTCTTTATAGTATCAATTTCTTAACCTCCTGATTGGACTCCAAAATATCATTATGATTATTACAAGTTTTTATAAAAACTCTACCGGTAATTCCCTCCAACAAGTATTTTTCTCTTGGTAGGTAATCTTAGAACCCATAATTGCTGTGTAATATTTTTGGGAATAAATTTGAATAACCCTTTGGCAAACGATCACGGTAGAGCCTGAATGGTGAAGACAGAAATCATACCGATACATACATCTATAAGTAAGTGGGTAATTTAGCTCATAGCTTAGCAGATGGAATATCTTATATTAAAAATTGAAACCCAAAATTTTTTTTGACTGCACCAGCGGAGTCAAATTTGAAAAGGTCATCCAATATCAATATTCCATCACATTTGCTCGGAGTTTCAAACCTACGTTAACAAAAGTAACAGACTAACTCCTATTATATTCTATCGTTGTTCTCGCATGAAAACACTTTTATGAGTACTTGAAAACTAACTACTGAGTAAGTAAACATTCTCTCATGCAGCTACTGAAACATACCTTCATGAAACTTATAAAATGCAGACATAGATCTTTCTCTTAATGAAGGATAGTTGGAAAATAATTAAATATTTCAGATGGATAGATTTTTAGCAATCATTTTAGTAGGTAATTGGAAGATAATCATAAGAATCTTCTTTATTACTATAATATTATTTTATTAGCCTAAACTGTCCCAATGCAGGACAAATGTCTCCCCTTTCCCTTACCAGACATTGCGGTTCACGACTGATTGCGAACAGGTGCCTAAGTTATGAAACTACAAGACTACAGGTGAAATTCTTAGTACATTGCGTAGCCGGTTCATATTCCTGTCCTGTATCATAATGGCAAACTGACTCCGCAATGTACATCGAACTTCACCTGTAAAATTGTAGCCAGTAGTTTGATAATATCAAGTACAGTCATCTCGCCATCTTTTCCGCAGTTACCATCTGCGCTGACGTTCTTGTGGGACAAAATCATGATATTAAAATAGACCATTTTAAATCAAGTGCATTTTTTATGTTCTTTCTCGTCGTCATACAAATTAATTTCAATCTAGTAACTTTTTATGAAATATGAAAAAAAAAATTGATCTCTATACAATTTTTTTCTATGGATGATGTATTGATCTTTGAAATTTGTTTCTCTAAATGTCACAAAAACAACTTAGTTTGTATGTTCACTGTCTCTGTAATTACACTGAACTCTCACAATGATGTTGCTTCATAACAGATCCACGAACAAAGCAGTCGTAAACAAAGCAACTCATTTGTAAAAAAATCCCACAGTTCGTAAAACGTGTCAAAGTTACTATGAAATATATAATTTTAATTCTCTTTATAATATTAACGTATTTTACGATACATAAGATGAAAGTAGAAGCTCTTGGCGAAAGGTTATTACCACAGTTAAGTTTAAGTCAAGAAATTGAATATACTCTGCTGAAGGAAAGATTAAACACAGAACATTACAGACATACTACAATTGTTGATGAATTTTATGCTAAACGTAAAGTAAGTTAACAAAGACATCCATTTCTTATTATATAGTTCATAAGGTAAAATTACACTGAATGGGCTGTAATTCAAACTCAATCCAAATACAAAGTAAACTGTAATTATATTTGTGTTCTAGAATTGGGTAACTTCTAATGTTGGGACATTGATTTTTAAAGACCCGAATGGTGAAGCTTATCACCGACTCCGAATAAGAAGAAAAAAGTCATTTGTAGTTTATATTTACAACGACTGGAGTATTTTGTATACGGGATCTGATCTTGCGTAAGTTTTTCTTTCAAGCGATATTCTTCTTCTTCTTCTTTTCGTGTGGGACACCGAGTCGTTCAACGACACTATGAACCCTGGGGTCAGAGTTTTTCAACCGCCTACTACTAATAGTAGGCCTCTGACATGGTTGTGTAACGACCGCCGTCTAAGTAAACATAGACAGCAACCGGGACCGACGGCTTAACGTGCCCTCCGAGGCACGGAACCATTTCTTTTCAGACAATCAGGTGGTTCAGTCTGCATTGTCCTAACCAGACCGGGAACAAATTCACAAAGTGATAAATATCAACTTTCTGAGTGTCCCACCGAGAATCGAACCCGGAACCTTTGCGTCGCAGGCAGTCGCACTACCACTGCGCCACATCGGTCGTCAGCGATATTAAATTAAAGGTTAGTAGTGGCCTTTACAGCGATTTCACCCGCTGTTTTCCATTTTTATCTAGGAATAAAGCTTTTTCCTGCCGTAAGGGGTACTTTAAAACCTTCTATTTCAATCAGTATTTAAATTTGTCACCTAGTGTAAAAGATCCAAGCATACATAGAGACAAAGGGACAGACGCGGGAAACAAATTCATTTTAGGTATACTATGAAATAATCAACGCAAAATTATTGTACAAAATATTGATGTATTGTCAGGTAATTTAAATTACAAAATGGGTGGTTTTTGTAGAAAATAACACGTAAGCTGGCGCTGTACGCGGATATTAACAAAGTCGAAATAAACCGGCAAATTTGCTAGCGTTGAACACCATCTTTTGGATTAGTTTCTCCAAAAAATGCCCATTAAGACAGTTGTAAAAATACAAAAATAATATGTTATAAAATATCTTGGAGATAGAAAATTTACAACGTCTACGAAAACATTTGATGTTATATTTGAAAAATCCAGAATTCCGCGTCTGAGCTATCTCAACAGATTAATTAGCTTGAACAATATTTATGTTACTATTAACTAACACAAAGGTATTTTAATAAAAATCTAGTCATAAAATTTACCTGAACGAAAACGAGGATTTCAGTATTTTAAAAAGTTACCTATATTTCAGCAATACTTCTCTTCAAAGGATGATGGAAAATTGTAGCGTGTCAAACTGTTTATTCACGAGAAATAAGAGACATATCACCAATGCTGATGCAATTTTAGTCAATGTGTACAGAGGAAAATATCCCAGATTTGCCAAAACAAATCCTGATCAAAAATGGGTATTGTTTAACATGGAATCCCCGCTGAACACTTTTAATGGTTTCGAATATGCGTTTCGAAGGAAGATATCGCTGCAAAATTTCTCTGGAATATTTAACTGGCTCATGACTTACAGGTATGAGTGATCGTGTTTCTCACATTTTTCATTTAGTGAAATATAAAAATGGGTTAGATTTGTGTTGTTTTCCAGGAGCTTATATTACTTCTTGCCTGTTATGGACCAGTTACAACCTAATAGCGACTATATACTGTTGTTAGTCACAATCTACACCAGCAACACGAGATTTTCTGCGGTCACTAAGATGCTTAAAGTTAGTTTTATTATTATTTCAGAAGTGATTCAGATGTACCAGTGCCTTACGGAAGAACATTACCACTCCACAAACCTATTCACATTGACCTTTCCAATCCCGAAACTGCGTTATTAGAACTGATTCCGTTTTGGACTATGAAACAATACAAAATTCTAGTCGTAACGATGGTCTCCAACTGTCGCTTTAAGGAAAGAACTAAGTTTATGCGCAAACTGATGGAATACATGCTCGTGGATGCTTACGGGGACTGTGCTGTTGATAAACTACTGAGAAGGAGGTAAGTAAATTACTATGGTAAAAAGTCGACAAAGAAAGGAATAAAATAAATTATTAGTAACTTTCATATACATTGACGATGTCTTTTACAGCTGCCCTGGCCACATCAATAGAGACTGTTCCGTACTCGAACATTATTTTTTTTACTTGGCAATGGAAAATTCCAACTGCAGGCAGTATTTGACTGAAAAAATATTCCACCACTCGTATTCCAAAGGTGCTATTCCTATAATATGGGGTGCACCTTTAGAAGACTGCCTGAAACTTCTTCCACCGAATTCTTTTTTACATGTTGACCACTATACGTCTTTTCAACATCTAGTATGGCAATTGAGACATATTGTAGAAAATAAACATAAGCTTTTGAAGTATCATGAGTGGAGGAAACATTTCAACGTGACAAATGAACATGGATTTTTCGGGACTCAACCGAAGCAGCTCTGCAGGTTGTGTGAGGGTTTGAACTACAATGATCATCCAACTCGCGTTTATTATTATGATGAATTGAGATTATTCTTTGATGCAAACATTACTTGCTATTAAAGTAAATTTTATCAATCAGTTCATACATTTTATTTTATGAAGACATTTTTAATTTTGGGCTTTCTTCAATCAATAATCAACAAGAAGATCATGAAGCCGGATTAAGGCATAATTGTAGACTTCATTCTACCATCTTCCTAAATAAGTGCAAGGATTCGGTCAAATTTCTGACTAGAAAGACATAAACAAAAACAGACCCTAAAGTACTTAACTACTTTTTCGATAATAAAATTGGCCTTATACTGCATTTGTTGTCAACCGAATCAAAACAATGGGAAGGAGAATATGTTTCTTCTTTATCCTCAAGGCTGCCAACCAATGTAATTATTTCGCCAAGACTTATTAACTTGTTTATACGCTTTTCTGTCTTCATAGTAAAAATAGGGAACAGCATAACAGTATTTGACCTCTCTTCCTAAAAATCTCTGTTTGAAACTTAGGTATGTGTGTGTTGGTGTTTTGTGTACTTTTTTCTTTCGTTTAATGATTCTGCCTTCAAATCATATCTACATAAAACGTAAATGAAATAAGAATATAATGACTATTAATGACCTTACCTTTAAATTTTTGTACAGGGCTTATGTTAATTAATTTAGAACTATGGTTAATTAGAGAAAAGAGGCATGTAGTCCTCGACATAAATATTCTGAACTACTAAAGGAAAAGATCCACATTGTGTCGTATGAAGATGAGATACACTAATAAAAAATGGCGTATACGAGTACTTTGCCGACAATTCTTGCAAGCTCTCATAATGAAGGTATGGAAAGGATACTACTAAAAATAATATTGTATTACTTACTGCTTCTTATACTTACTGTTCTTTTGTGGGCAAAATATGTTTTGGCTTCGTAGCTTTTACCCGTTTCGCTTTATTGGAAACGTGTTTGTGCAGTTTCTATGAATTTTATTATTAGTGTGGATCGATTGCGCTATGAACATCGAAGGAGAAAAGTTATTAAGTTTTTAGTTTCATGTTTTCGCTATCCGAACTATAAAATTCACCTGGAAAATACCGGATATGAAATTTCCAGTAATTTAGTAGTGCTTGGCTAGCATATTGCTATAAATACCTGCTAAAGTTATAATTTACCGAGTGAACTTTTGCAATAAAAATATATTTTCGAATATGTTTCATGACATCGATTTGTTCATTATCAGCAATTTTATTTCACGACTAGCATTATGAGATTCATGTTTTCTTGCCAATAAACTACAAATAGATTAAGTTAATTATTTTGTGCGCTTTTTCTTGTGTTTTTACTACTCGATAAGTCTGCTCAAATAGGTAAGTAGCTGAAAATTTCGACACTAAGCGTGCTGTTCATGAGTATGCCCCGCGTGTTATCTGACCCAGATCCTCTTAAAAGCCCCCCAGTTCCACCACTATCACGTTTGCAGTTGTTAAGTATAGTGTTGCTAATCAATAAGTCCAATTATCGATATCGAAAAACAGCCAGTAAACAGATATCGAAAACTGTTCTTATAAATAATCTTGCAGTTTATTTTGCTTTTGCTAAAATTATTCTAATAGTTCGGTTAGCTGTAAGATAAATAACAAAAAAGAAGTTTTTGAAATAACGCGACCTCCCAGTCACCAAGAAACAAGCCCAATACTGGCACAAAATGACCGGACGTAGCTTGCTATTTGGTGGGGAACACTTGGTGCCTAGGTTCAATCGACTTAATCCACAAGTACCTAAGCCTGAGTTACTACTTAACTGTTGTTACTGGTGTGGATCGCTAGCAGGTCTCGTGGGTACTATTCGTGTATTGGACTCTACAACTTCGCGTTATCGACATTTTGTTCAACACTATGATAGTCTACTTCTAACAGTATTCATGCTTTAGACGGTTTGCACCGAATTTGTTAGAACATTACTGTTCCAATTTCACGCTGGACGCAGATGGTAATTGAAAGAAAGTTCTGCTATGTATGTAAAAGAGGTTTCTAGTATTTCTCTGCTATGTGAAATTTTTAACTTGAAACAAGATCAGATTTAATCATAATATTGCACAAAAAATATTAAAATGTTAAATATCTACGACATACTTTAATCGTAAATTTAATACTCAAAGTTCTTTACGAAACTTATAAACACAGTTTATATTTAATTAATCGACCTCTAGAGACGCCGGTAGCTCAGTTGGCAGAGCAGTAGGACGGTACCCCACGGTCCCAGGTTCAGGCCCCGGCGGGCGCTAAGCGTTTTACAATTTCTTATTTTCACATAATGATAAATAGTCCATCATGGTTTTTTGTCGAGGTAATAAAGTTGTGATTGCAACTATTTTCAGTAAAAGCGATATGACCATAGAGTAAAAGTGTAATTACATCATGCAGGTAACAGCAAATATTTTGGGGAAGTGACATTTTCTATTGTATGCTTGTTCTTTCTTTTGTTTCTTGTTTTTCACAAGACGTTGGCAGGAATATCCCCTAACTAAAGGGCTGATTATTGCCATTAAAAAGGCAGTTTTCTCAAAAATAATATGATAATTTATGTATTTTAAAATCTTGATAGATATTTTTTCTCATTTTCTTTACAAGATGGTTCCGCACTTACTTAACTATGTTCTTACAAATTCGCCCTGTTGTATCCAGGAGGATATTACTGTTTGCTTAGGCTGGTGGACGGGAAACGCAAATACACTTGTTTGTGTAGCAGCAGAACAGTTTGCCTGAGGATCAGGAGCCACATTCAGAGCTAGCTTTCTTTGGAAAAGGTAACACAAGTTGTTTGCTTGGAAAATAATTATACTTGCTCCTGTAGTCGTAAGTTTGGTGTAACTTGTAAGTATTTGGTGTTACCTGCCTGTTGGTTACGACATTCATGTAGATATACTTGAAAAGTAACGTTATATGGCTTTTTAATTGTTAAAGTATCGCTAATGAAACAATGGTGTTGCTCTCTGTATGGGGCATAGAAATTAGAATTACCTCCGAAGTAACTTAAACTTACAAACTTGTACGGCCGTTGCAATATCAGTAAGCTTAAGCTAAACTGTAAATTTATCAATTCCATACGAAGCCTTTCGTTGTAACCATTAAGAAAAGCGTTCTTAAAATTCAAGTCAGATGTGCGGCATTTATTTTTTATACGCAAACTTTTTTCTTCCGCCTCTGCCCAACAACCAACGATTTATCAAGCCCATATGTTGCGGAGTGCAACAAAAAATAGCAGATTAGGTGCTCAAAGAAAAACAACGGACGTGATCTTCCCTAGATACGTGACTGGAATGGGTTTGGAAGAAATGAGAGGTTTACGACTTTTATGACCATTAGTTGATCTTGTGTTAGTCTACTTCAATCTTCTACATATAACGAAAGATTCCCAATAGCTATTGATAAAGCATTCAATCGTAATTGAATAAAGCTAATATTAAAAAGTATAAGTCCCGATGGCGTAGCGGATAGTACCCCTGCCTGCAACGCCGAGGGTCAAGGGTTCGAGCCCCACAAGACACAAATATTTTGTTAAGTTATTTTCAGATTTTTCTGTTTATTCTGGGTGTTTTCTATGTACCTATAATATGTATTTATAAAAAATATATATAAGTATTAATATGAGTTATCTTGTTCTCATATTTATTTATTTAACCGTTTATTGTACACAATATAACACAAAGAACATAACATATAGAACAATACACAACAGGTCAGCTTATTTCTACATATCTATATCTTATCTTATCTCATAGTACAAGCTTTGCTTAGTTTTAGAATTGTCCAGGATATTTATTATTTATTCATAAGTAAAAAATTCTTCCGGTGTTCGCCCAAACCGTCTTACGACCCATATCGCCTTTATTGTAATCATTATATCTAGCTAGGTAGGTACAGTTATTTTTAATTAGCTTAACTTAAAAGATTATGCACAATAGCGCAACTTATGCCTCTTAGCCCTTAGGTAAGTCCTACACTTATCGTTCGTTGCTGCGTCTTTTCGACGCACCATAACGTATGCGTCTGTCAGACAAAATTAAACTGCGAATTCCGATCTTAATCCCGTACAACTACGGCTACTTCACAGACCCGTCTAGAGAACAAACACCTACACCATACATTTCAAAACCAAACGATACATCCACGGCAGCTTCAGAAAATTGGAATACCAAGATGGTTGCCTTTATGATGATTTATCGGAAAGGCAGGCTGCTACTTTTCACCTGTAATATCTCCAGCGAGCATGCGGGCAGACGTGCCGCTGCGGGGGAGTTGAGCGATGGCTAAACATTTACCCCCTTACCTGCTTCTGCTATAATAACGTACAAGCGGCCCCCCCGCGGATTCACACGCTGCTAACCGTTTTCCCTAGGGAATAAGATCTTTATCGGGCATGTATTATACACATACTAAATTATACACATTTGCCGTGTGATGGCGGTTTAGAATAGCATCACCTCATTTTTTTCCCGTGGGAGACGTAAGAGGCGACTAAGGGACTTGAGGGTCTGGTTTGCAATTTTAGGCGATGGGCTGATAACCTGTCACTATTGTGATACACAATTTCCCGAATCACCCTCAAATATTTGTCAGACGTGGCGTAAATGTCCGTTTTTTGCGACCGTTTATGCTCTGCCTACCCCGCAAGGGATTATAGGCGTGATATGTGTATCTAAGTATACACATAAACTTTTCTCTTCAATTTGCCTATCTAATTTAAAAGAACGCATCAGAATCCGTTGCGCAGTTTAAAAGATCTAAGAAAACATAGGGACAAACAGACAGCGGGTAGCGACTTTCTTTTATACTATGTAGTGATTTGAACCACGTATATTAGGAAAAGCTTTTAACATAAATGAGGGAGATATACCTACTCCTTGATATTTGCATAATAAACATAAATATTCATCGAGTTACGAACCCCTTCTTTTTAAAGTCTTAGGGGTTTAGGAGGAACGTATGGGGTGTTGCATATTTAACTCTACTGTAATGTTAGGTATGATAGACCTACATGAATGTCAAATATACTTCTTAGCCTTTGCCTAAGCCCTTTACCTCAAGGTAATCAATTTTCTAAAAATTTCAAACACAAGGTTCAAATCCAGCTCGCGCTTGAAATTTTGCTAGTTTCCAAAAACCCTTAGCCTTAAGAGTATTGTACAAATTTCTGGCCTTTACCGTATCCATGTGTGAATGCATTTATATCTTGCTTGCATAACTAACAGAGTATATTTCTTAATGGCTGCTTATTCCACTGAAATACTTGTCCAGACTTTTCAACGTAACTTGAAAGCACTCTCCTAAGGCTGAATGAATGGCTTAGCCTCTAGCAGAGTCTTTCCCAGGCTTTGCCACAAATAATTTATACGCATGAGAAAATAAACAAAATAAAACCTTACTGAGTACATCATACTGGAAACCTTTCTTGATTGCACTCTTAAGGCCGATTTAAAATACTTGTTTGAAGTTAGTTTTAGCTTCCTGAAATTTAAGAACAAGGGAAGGTTGTACTACTTTTACTGCAATAGTGTGTTGTGTAGTTTCAAAATAATTTTACTTTCGAATACTTTTTTATTTTGTCGAAGTAGGTGAGTAGTGGATGTAGTCCGATACGGATGGCATTATTTGAGGGCATAACTTATAAAAATTCTAAAGTCGCTTATTTTTTGTACGATTACGTAGTGCGTGTCTGTAAAGCACATATTACGTTTTGTGTCACTTTTGACGCTTGCTTAAATTTTAAATTCAATGTATGGTAGCTCGTTTAATAAAAAAAAATTTAAGTGTATATAATTAAATAAACATTATAAAATGTACCAGTATTGTCAATGTGACAGTTAATACAGTGTACAAACCCAGTTTGAGTCGTTTTTATCTACTGCAAACGAAAGTATGTTAGCATATACCTACCTAAAATGACACAAAATAATAAATTGGGTTCGGACAATGGTCAAGAAACTATAAGCCAAAAATGAACGACTTTAATATTTTTGAAACCTGAAAAGCTATCCATACTGGGCTAATGAGTTCGACCAAAGAACCTAAGTAAAACAGGTCTCCAACTTTTTGTCCGTCAACGTAACGCAGGCATCTGTCAGACGAAAAGAAATTACGAACTCCAATTTTATCTTGAAACGTGAAACTTATTCCCAAACAAATACGTCTACGTTTTTGGATACGTCAGACAAAGAACTGAAAACGCATCGTAGCCGTCTTTGTATAAAAAATTCGATTAGATTTAGAAATTGCCCTTCGTCTGACAAACACATGCGTTACGGTGCGTTATAAATACGCAGGTACAAGGATACTAGAATGACAAGGGGGAGACCCGCTTCAGTTTCTTCATTCCTGCCTAAAATAGGCTACGCCAAAAATTGGTTTCTTTTTATTGCAAGCGTATTCTTACTTTCAGTCGAGGAAACCACAAACTCTACAACTTCCTTCATTCGTACATTAATTTGTCCCACCCCTCGAAGCAGTAGAAAACACGAGGGGTGCGAACACACGTGCCAAGGAATTACCAGTCTACGTGTTTATAGCCAAGCTGAGAATCGGTTTAAGCCACACCCAGGGGTAAAAGTAACGTAAAAAAAACAAGTTGTGTCCATGACAAAAGATCGCAAAATTTGACCGATGAGAAATGACAGACATTATTATAGAAATACCTAAGTATATGCACTCAGTATCGATCAAATTAAATGCGACTGACGAACGACTTATTACAAAGAACTTGATATATATCAGTAGTATCTCGAGTAACCATTTAGGTGAGGAGATCAACTAAACAGATTTTTGTACTTATGTTATGAATAACCAATACAAGTAGTAACAACAAGGGTATTATATAACAAGTCGAATGAAGGTACTCATGAAACTGAACAACTATCTCCATAAAACATAGCTAGAACTATTTTTAAAAATGGACCTCATATAGTAAATTAACCACCTGATCCGCAATTCTGTATGGGAATTCAAACTTTTTTAAATTTATTTTGACCCATGTTCCTTTGGGAAAGTTGGGGTGGTATGGGATCTACCTCCTAGCCGTCCACCCCGGACAACGGCAACACAGGCTTGCCTGTGGATAAGTCCGGCTGAACGATCCCACTAAGCGGTGGAAGGCTCCGTAAGGGGCCGCCTGGCTCGCGACCACCATCCCACCGAAGTCTGGCGCCAAGTAGCTTGCTGCGTTACGTCAGTGTGTGGGAGTGCCAGTGCCCTAACATGCTTCTTCTGGGTGAGCTCGCTCCATCTTAGACTCTGTCTCTGTCCTATGACCTAGACTTAGAGTCAAGAGCAAACCCATCATTAATAAAAAAAATAAAAAAGTTGTTCAGTTTCATGAGTACTCTTTCTTTGTTGTATTGGTTTATTCCTTGTATTTGTAACTCCCTGTACAGGTTTACCCCTAAAGGTATGACTTATAGATTATACATTTACGTATATTCTTTTTGGCACATTTTACGCCTCGTCGGTGTCCTCCTGTTTTTGTTGAAATGTACCTTGCGTACGGTTAACGTTTACGTAGGATAATAACTGTGATGTTTTCTCTCTGCGTTAATTTACATTTCATGTCTTTGCTTCCGCAAAGCTTTATGAAAATATTATACATACATATTTTTGTTGTTATTTTTTTATTATTATTTATTATTAGCCTGCTTGATGCCACTGCTGAGCAATATCAACATTAAAAAAATATAATTAAGAGTATACTTACATAGGAACATTTAATAGATAAGAAGAAAATTTTCTCGATTCCAAGTTACTGACTAAACGGCTGATTAATAATATCACTGTCTCTTTCTGTTAATTAAATTGAGAAAAGGATAGTTGATCACATAGAGTATTTTAGTCAAAATGCGTAAAATTAAAGTTAATTCAAGATACAATTTATCTTCTATCCTTGTCTAAGCCTGTCATATAGGCTGAAAGTAACAGTGTAAAAAGTAAAAGTATTTTTAGTTAGATTTATTAGTCGGTGACATGGAATTGAGAATTATGTCATAATTATTGTTTCATCTTTTATGACAGTCATAATAACACCCATTGCTTTTAGTATTAGTACCGCTTAATTGCTCCATTAGTACCACTATCTTACAAAATACTGGCCAATTTTTATTATTTTTTATGGATGGATTTGCTCTTGACTCTAGTTTAGGTCATAGGACAGAGACAGAGTCTAAGATGGAGCGAGCTCACCCAGAAGAAGCCTGTATATACAATAATTATTGTACACAATTCATAATATCAAACACCTACGGCCAATTTAAACCTGTCTTTTAGAAAATATTTTTTTTTATTCGTACCTCTACACGGAAGTTGAGATTGAAAAGGCTTCGCTCACTAAATAATTGGGTGTGGGGGAAAATGAAAAACCATTTTCTAACGCAATCACTCGTGCTGATGGGCTTACAAGGAAATGGAAATAAAAAATGAAGTGGTTGTTTGAGAATTTATTAACTGTTTTAATTACCTACTACTAAGAAAATATTCTGATACATTTCTTACAAAACGAATACATATCGTAAAGATAAAAAAAATAATTAAGAGCGTAAAATAGAATAAAACACAACCCCGTGAAAGAATGATGACGATAAAAAGAATGAACTTCGTGATCTGTTTTATTTAATCTATACTGATTTTAAGCATGTTCTACATACAAAACTGCTAGCTGCTGGCTTTATTAAGTGTCTAGGTAGATAACATTGATCGTGGCAGAGTAGAAATATCACTGATATTTATCCGACATATTTTTTTATAATAAACATTTTAATCTGATGGCTAGTTCTCTTCGAAACGCGTTCTCCTGACAATTCCGTCATCATTTTTCAAATTATGTTTTTTGGTATTTTGGGGGCATTGCGTCATACTTTAGAGGAATACAGATAAAATTATGTGAAAGGCCCGCTTTTTGGTCGAGTAATTACAAAGATTTAGCTAGCCCACTATTAGCTGTGATGGAATCAAGAGAACTGTATTCGGTGTATGACGGATCTAACAAATATGGTTCAATTGGCCTTGTTCATTAGTATTAACACGAGTAACATATACATACACATTAATTATTGTGGTATAATGAAAAATTTAAAATCCATTTTGAATTTGAATGAGATTTTCATGAAGAAAATTGAGTCCCACTATTTAGGTGACGGATCAGATAAAAATGCCCACGATTTGGGTGACGGATCTGATAAAATGTAATAGTGTTTTTGTAAAACATAGTTTTAGTTTGTTTATTTTATAATAAAAAGGAATATATAGTAGTAAAAGAAGTGAGAGAAAGTAAATAAATGAAATAAAAGGATATGTTTAAATCTGAATATTTATTTTGAATGATTTTTTTGGGCTCCTGGTTGTGCTTCTGGTTGTTTACATCAAATACTCCAAACCTTCCATGTCTATTTGCTAGCAGAAGCTACCCATCATGATAAACAACTTTTGCTTTGATGCCATATCTGTATCTCCCATAGTTTAGGTGGGCTCCTGGTGGTGCACCTGGTGGTCTTTATCAGGTACTCCAAACCTTCAAACTCGTTATGCCAGCAGAAGCGACCCATCAAGCTGAACAACTGTTGCTTTGGTGTCATATCTGTATCTCCTATAGTTTAGGTGGGCTCCTGGTGGTGCACCTGGTCGTCTACATCAGGTACTCCAGACCCTCAAGTGATGACAAAAGGTAGCCTATGTGTTAATCCATGTTACCTCGATATGTATGCCAAATTTCCTGCAAATCGGTTCAGTTGTTTTTGCGTGAAGAAGTAACAAACATATCGCATTTATAATATTAGTAGGAAGCTAGGAAGGATATATTAGTAAAATATAAACAAAAGACCCAACCGTGGGCACCGATTTAGTCCCACTTTTACCGAATCTCTTAATTCCATCATCACCTTATCAGATCCGTCATTGCACTGATGACGGAGAGTGATGGATCTGATATGACGGATCTGATAACCAAAGCATATTTTTTGGCTTTGTGGCAAACTGATAGCAAGCAAGTACGAATGATACACACAATGACCTTCAATTAGTAGTGGTACATCATATTCCATTGAAAGAAAAACTCACATTTACATAGAATTAGAGAAAATCGCAATGAAAGGTATGGCAAAATCATGAAACAAAATGACAGATCTGAAATGTCTTAGCTTCTTGTGCGGATTTCCATTAATTTGCAACGTGTCTGCCTCGTTCAGATCCTGGGAGGTGACTAAGGTAACGTGCAGGCAGGGTTATCATACGTCTCAATCTAACTGTTAACGAATGACAAGCGCCATAAAGGGTGCGTTTGGATATGAGACGAGTTCTTGACACCAATGATTAAACGAGATTATCTATGGCAAAATTACTTTTCAATTACTATCAAATGTCACCATATGATACTCTTCATCACTATCCAACAATATGTAAGTAAACCTATGTACGTATCACCAAAACGCAAGATTTAATTCAGTTTCACTTTGCAAAGTAGGGTTGGACACCACCTACGGAATCTAGAGAACGACGTTTTAAATAATCATTTAAAAATATCTATAATAATTACAACCATTTCGTGAGTTTGCTTAAGGAATTAAAGGTCTTTACTTCCAAATAAAAAATCGAGAAAAATATATTATCATCAGATCAATGTGTTTTCTGGTGCCACTCATCAGTTCCCTCATCAATGAGAACTAGCCTGATAAATATCGGATATTTTTGAACCCTTGATAGTATGCAACACGTAAGGATCAAACCCCAGCTGCGAATAGATCACATTCTTGCGGAATTTCAAATGTCTAAAAGTAGAAGATAATTAATATATTTTTATGTCAATTTCAAAATCGTACCATATGCAGCTGTGTTCTGTATCTATTCAATCCATTGTTATATTTTTACACCACCCTGGTTGGTCCCTTTTTCCTACAAAAAATAGAAACATTTATATCTAGTTTTTGTAGAACTATATTACTATTTATAATTAGCCCGAGAGATCCCACTGCTGGGCAAAGGCCTCTAAAGTAGAACTATACTAGAAGGAAAATACAATTTAGGAACAATACAAAATTAAAATTAAATGTAAAGAATCAATTTTGAACTGATTGCATACTTTTAAAATGTATTTTATAATTTAATTAAATAGGTAATATAATTAAATAAAGACGTTTCAGAATTCATCATGAAGAGGTAACTACCTACTGCATATTCCTTCAAGTAATAGCTATCGTCTATTTTAATAACAACAGTGCAATCTACCTCACAGCAGTAACAGCAATCACAATATTTCTCCTACTTTTCCTATTTAACTTTACGCTTCTGTAGCTAAATTTACGCTTCTCGTGAAAACTAACGTCCTTATCATTTAAAACTTTTCTTGTTACTTTCGATTTTTGTTTCACTTTTATCCATCTGTCGTTTTTCCAGTCATATCTTTTACCGATTTCTAAAAGGATATCTTCGAATTTAGGCCAATTGGGGCTTGATGTTGACGAATCGTTGTTTCGAAACGTTACGTAAGTCGGCACTGATTGAATAACAGCCGATTTAGATTTTTCGGCTATCTCGTTGATAATGCTCGACGTAAAAGCAAATTTTTGCGTTGTTGCCTCTTCTTCAATCAAATTTCTTGTGCCGGTTTTATGACCAAGTAATTTATTTATGTTATCTTGTTGCATTTTCTCAATATCATTTTGTTCAATTGGTTCCTCCGGGTAATCTTCGTAAAATGCTTCCATCTCGCGTTCGATTTTTTCTGTGGAAGAAATTAAATATAAAAGAGATTCTTTTGTTTCTGGATACATAAGATTATATTTAATAAATATTTTACGTGCATAGATAAACGACTATTCAGGCAATAATTTTCTTATTTCTTTAGTTGACAAGCAAAAGGAATAAAATTTAATGGTTTTCACAAAACAAGTAAAGTTTTCCATCAGCAAAATAATCAGAAGAGTTTCCATCAAAGATTACACGAAGAAATGGAAGCCCAGCAGTAACCTTTATTATTGTTCAAAGTGTCTGACACAATCGCTTTGTGATTGTGTACAATTTCCTCACCTGCCAATCTTTTGAAAACGTCAATATCCTGATAAAGGCCCCCTTTGTCCTTCTTCTTCCACCGCCCATCGCCGTAGCCTAAAACAAAATATTAATACTTTCACCAAACAACAAAATACATCAAAGCTGACATGGGGAAAATATAAATGCGTTGACAATTCCATTCTTGAAAAGAATCGATGGTAAAAAAAGATAAAGTTTCCCCTGATTTTTATCTCAAAAGTGAATGTGCGATAAAATATTTGGTTGGGTTATTTTGTCCCTGATGATTAATTGATTCACAACTCACTGGAACTCTGGTCTATTTGGAAACGCCGGAACCCAGACAAATACTTAAGCATCAAAAACTACACATCAAGCTCCGTTCGACGTACCCTGCAGGTGGCCTACGTACAGCAAGCGACTGCTATAGTTTAATGTGATTAGATCACCTAAATTCTCGATAACCCGATTTGATACTCAAAATACTTGAAAGTATTTAATAGTTATTTTGTTGCACATGTGTTTGTAATGGTAACCTCTCCAATAGATAATGTAACATTTTAAAACTCGGTACTCACCTATACAAAATGAAAAAACAAAGATAGAAGATGTGAAAAGTAAACCGCTTGCCATCAGCTCAATCTGGAACAAAAGAAAAAACTTTATTAAAAAAACGTCTGAGGTTATATTCATCTTCCAACCAAACACAAGCGAGGCCTAGAAGACAAGTTTTTGAATCAGCTCCAAATATGGTCTAAACAATCGTATCACGGTTTCTACTACTTTCTAAAATTGATTTATATGGTAGAACGTGTGATAAACGGGGTGATAGGACTAGACGTGCTTAGACCAACCCCTCGGAGATGCTGGCTCAGAATAGCATCATACCATTTCTTTCCCGCTGGTGAAATTTAAGCGAGAGGGTGACAATATGTCACAATAGTATTACACGATTTTTCTGAAACTGTCATCAATTTATTCGTCAAAAGTGGCAATAGTAGCGTATTTTACGGCTGTTTAGAAATAAAGGCGTAATATTTGTATGTGTATGTGTGTATACGTGCAAAGATACATTTGCTAAAAAGTGTTGAAAATGGTGATAAATTTCACCCAACACAAATTAGTATTTACATACATACACACATCACGCCTATATCCCTTGCGGGGGTAGGCAGAGCGCAAACGGCCGCAAAACGGACATTCACGCCACGTCTGACAAATATTTGAGGGTCATTCGGAAAATTGAGCATCGCCATAGTTATAGGTTGTCAGCCCATTGCCTAAAAATGCAATACACACCCTCGAGTCCCTTAGCCACCTCTTACGACTCCCAAGGGTAAGAAATGGGGTGATGCTATTCGAAGCCGGCATCACACAGCTTAATTAGTATTTAGGTGCTACAAAATTTCTTTACCCGTGTTTCAGGCTCTGAGGTGGCAAAATTTCGGTCAATTCTTTCTCTTTAATAAAGCGAAGAAATAAAGCCGATGGTTTTAATTAAAAATGGAACATCTTGTTTAAAAATATTATTGTAAATTTATTCAATTTTTTGTGTCATTGAGGCCACAAAGAGCGAAATTAGATTTTAGAATACTTTTTGCTCCGAAATGTGGAGGGAAAAGTTGAACAGTATGGCGCCTTTTTAATTTAACTGAGTTTGGAGTCATGCTGAAGTTCAATTGTTTTTGAGAGTCGGAACTCACCTGTGAAAAGTTCAGTTACAATTTTTAACATAATGACATTTAAAATTTTCATGAAAATACATAAGCATCTATGTATGTATTTCGATTTTTAAATATTACGATTATTATGTGTTGAATTTATAATTATGTTATTATTTTTATTTTAACGATCTTCGCTGTGTATATGTAACATTATCTTACTAAAATAAAACACATTCTCACACTATCAATGGGTTGAGTACAGATATTCTTTCTTCTCTTACAATAGTGTTATTCAATAATAAGTATTTTATTTAATTTCATTCAAACGACGAACACAACGCATTTCAATCATAACAATTATTTTTAAATAATAAACCTTATACATTGATTCAGAGTCTAATCCAATAAAGTTTATTTATTATTTATTAATAACGACATATAAAGCATCAACTTTACTTCGTGCCGTTAAACCTTAGAAAAGTTGGTGTCGGCACTGCACATTCCTCAGTTATACAAAATAAATATAAATAAAAAGACAAACCAATTTCTAAGATAACCTTAACTTATAATAATACATTGTACGTACAGCTAAACATGCAATTATAGCTAAAGTAAAAAATAAATAGGTATAAATACAAACAACTCAAAAGCAGGATCTGTGAAGCTTAAACTAAAAAATAAAATGTAAATTAATGTAAATAAATTAGCCTTGTGAAGCCGGCTTAGAATAGCATCACCCCATTTCTTTCACGTGGGAGTCAAAAGCGACTAAGAGACTCGAGGGTGTGTATTGCAATTCTAGGCGATGGACTGACAACCTGTCTCTATGGCGGTACACAATTTTCCGAATGACCTTCAAATATTTGTCAGATGTGGCGTAAATGATCATTTTTACGGCTGTTTACGCTCTGCCTACCCCGCAAGGAATACAGGCGTGGTATGTGTATTTCTAATAATGTAAATAAAACTGTACAAACTTGGCTTAAGTGTCCATTTGTGTGAGTAAATAAAATTCATTTATTTTTAACCTTAAACTGCATGTTTTTTATTTTTAACTAAGGCATTGTTCCTACCCATAGGCGAAACATTCTAGTCATATAAATATGTATGTATATGACAACTTTGTAAAGAAAAACTTTGATGACATATTCGTATTCTTCTTTAAATTCAAAAGACAAACTCTTGTCAGTCGAGTAACTTCAAATTTTCCTTCTTTTCTGCTAGTGATTTGACCTGATACAACACGACATTGGAGTGGCATTGTCATATTTTGACAAAACTCCTTAAATAAAGATTTAAATAAAAAACTATTTCCTTAAAAAAAAAAATTGAGTAAAGTAGGTGCATCTAGGTCTACTTTTGTCTCTCTTTCCTTGTATTATGCCTCCAATAATATTCTTTATGAAGTTGTCATGTCGTAGAAAGTGGCCAATCATCTTATCTCTTCTCTTTTTATAGCCTTCAGGAGACAACGCTCCTCAGCAACCAGAACCAGTACTTCTAAGTTTGTCTTCTTCTCTTACCAATAGATCTTTTTCATCCTCCTTCAGCACTACATCTCGTCGTTTTCAACCTCACTCGATCTTTATGCGTCATAGTCCGTCTCACACCAACATTTTACCAATATTTAAATATGTAATACAAAATTTTCTGCACATTTGAGTTCGCACTTCAATTTAGTCAGTTTTTTAAATATAATAAATTTAATTTACAGCTATTTATAGAACCGAACCAGAAGCATACAATTCCTAACAACTAATTACCAAATACTAATCGATAACAAGCCCGCCCCTATTCGCACCAGGAGGAAATGTACCTAGCACCCTGGCGGTGCTTCCGCGTTGGATCGCTAGTGATATATGCTGCAAGAGGTTCTGACCGACAAATGCTTTTTCCTAGCTTGGTGACAATCACCCGAGCGTAAGCATCCCAAGCACCGGTTACTTCCACTTTGAAAGACAGGAAAGTATATTGACCTAGCTAGTTTGAATATGTGTGCCGTTTTGGTCTTCACAGGGGAATCTCCCTGCACAGTTGTTGCAGCTCAGCCCGGAATAAACTTTAGAACTCAATGAGCTAACGCATTTGCAAATATGTGTCTTACATTCTACTGTAGGTGGAGATTTGTTATTAGTCCGATATAATTTATTAATCTGTTCTAAATGTTGTATAAAACTGTTAATCTCCCAAATAAAATACAATGTACCCTAATCTATGAGCTGCCACCACTCTCATAGAATTGTAGTCTAGAATAGTACCCTGCTGTGGACAAGGGAGAACGTAGAGCCAAGCACCTGACTCAGAACAGGAGATGGCCTTTAAGCGTGTTACGTCATCACCGTATTTACTTTTGTGATTTGTAGTGTATAAGGTTATTTTAATGGGATTGCATATCTTCAAGGATAAAAGTACCTATATAAAGATAAAAAAGCACCCGGTATTGCCTCCAACAGACTATATGAACCCTGGTATCAAAGTTTTTCAACCACCTACGACCGCCGTCTAGGTAATGATAGACAGCAACCTAAGCAAAGCACAGAACCATCTTTCTTATTAACAATTAGGTGGTTCAGCCTGCAATCTCCAAACAAGACTGGAAACAAATTTCCAAAGTGTTATAATATCAACTCTGTGACTGCTCCACCGGGAATCTACCCCGAAACCTTTGCGCCGCAGGCAGTCGCACAACCACTGCACTACATCGGCCGTAAAAAATATGTGTTAATATTCTCAGTATATTTAAAAAAAACACTTAGGGCTGACTCATCAAGATCTAAAAATCAAAATAAGTTTTAGGGGATTATGACCAAAAAATTTGCACCATTGCTTCAAGGGTAGTTAAGAGTATTTTCAAGAAATTACAGTTTGCGTCATACCTTAATGAAAGACAGTCCTGTAGGAAAACCTTTTTCCCTTCAAAGCACTTCTTATCCCTAACTTTCCCTCCGGCCGCCATTTTACCCATTGAAAACCTGAATACTATCCTTACACCCCTTAGCAGCTGTATAGAAGATAAGCAATCTAGTGAGTTGACAATATTTTTATTTTACGACGTGAATAATGTATTGTTTACTTACATTCACCATAATGTTAGACTGATTGAGTGTTTTATTAGTTTACTTCATTTTCTTCCTATATATAATAACCTTGCTTTTACGTTTATTTCTAGCCTAGAGTACCTACTCTATTAAGTATAAGTACTTGGCCAAGTACTTATTATAGAATTGACCGGTCAATTCTTATCTTTGTAATTTCAATCAATACTTAATTTATATAAAAACGAGCTTAACATACTGGTAGTATGTGAACCCTATAGATGTTGTACGCCGTGGTGCACCATTATTTTTAAAGAATATGCGTTTTTGCAAGCATTGCTTACATACACACACACATATCACGTCTATAATCCTTTGCAGGGTAAGCAAAAAACGGCCATTTACGCCACGTCTGACATATATTTGAGGATCATTCGGAAAATTGTGTATAGCCATAGCGACAGGTTGTCAGCCCAGCGCCTAAAATTGCAATACGGGTGTGTATTGCAATTTTAGCGAGTCCTTTAGTCGCCTTTAAAGACTCCCACGGAAAAGAAATAGGGTGCGGTATTATATGCTGGCATCACACGGAGGTTAATTATAACGTTACTTAATTAAATCAAAAAGATTTAAAAACGCGGAAAAGACTAGATGTCACACACAATACGCCTATATCGCTTGCGGAATAGGCAGAGCATAAAAGGCTGTAAAAGACTATCCAAGCTAATTATATACATACTTAAAACTATATAATATAATAGCATCATCTTATTTCATTCAATATAAGCTCCGCAGAATTGAAATGTTCTACATCTCCGATGAAAACAACAAAATAATTGAAATTGTAGATTGTAATTTTATACCAATATTCATAAAAAAAACTTTTTGCCAAAAATAAAGCACAGACAGACAGACAGAAACACTTTATTGCTCACAACTAATATTTTAGCTTAGGTTTAAGCACCTTAGGTTTTTGTTTTTGCGGGCCCTATGTCTGGTTTTCACACAAAAACAAGTTTTACTTTTCATAATTAATCAAATTGAATATTTACCTGTATATCTCAATACACGAACACTTAAGCATCCAAATAACGCACTTGTGAGACTCCTTTACATTCACGCAAATCTGTTTAAGGCAAAGTTTCTCGCAGCTATGACACGGGAGACAAGTCAATCCCCTTCAAGCCTCACAGGCAAACTGCGGTCGCTCCCCCGACTCAAGCAACCTGAAATATCGCACCGTGACCCTATGTGGTGGGATTGGGTGAGACTATCGAATGCATAAAGGTACATTGCTTCTTGTGACTTCAAATATTTGTGAGCAACAGCTTGATAGATTGAAGGCATAAGAAATTACTTGACTCATCGTTTTATATATTTAAAGTAAAAATGAAAATCAAACAAAAATTCTCTTTTGACAAGACATTAATGCGCTGCAGAGAAACCATGTCAGAGGCCTTATACTAGTAGGAGGCGGATGAAAAACTCTGACACCAGGGTTTAACGGACCGTTGGAAGACTCAATGTCCTACACGAAAAAGAGAAAGCTACAAACCGAAAATGCCAGATTTTACTATGTTACTAATAAATATTCGTACTAGGGGTAAATACTGGATAGAACAATATTACATACCTACCCGCTTGAAAGTTTTAATTGCTATTCACTTTTCAGCATTACCACAAATGCCGCAATGTAAAGAGTTCGCGAGCAACTCTCGCCTCTTTAACGATTATAATATTAAAAGTCCGGACAAACGCGCGCGGGCTTCAAAACGCCCATCCACTACTTAGACTTGTATTGCATACTCGTATCTGCAGGCTTTTCAATCAGGTGCTTCTACTTCCGCAAAACCGCTTGCAATCGAAGGTACGAGTACAAGACTGTTTTAATACAATTTCATTTTATCTTGGACTGTATTGTACCTAAAACACTGTAAGTTAATTTCTATGAAAAAAATTATTGATAAGAATGTAAGAAGTATATGTGTCACAAGAATATAACCGTGTGATGCCGGCTTAGATTAGATTCACCCCATTACTTACCCATGGGTGTCGTAAGAGGCGACTAAGGGACTCGAGGGTTGGATGTGTATTGCAATTTTAGGCGATGGGCTAACAACCTGTCACTATAGTGATACACAGTTATCTGATTGACCCTCAAACTTTTGTCAGACGTGGTGTTAATATCCGTTTTGCGGCTGTTAACGCTTTGTCTACCCCGTAAGGGATAAAGGCGTCATTTATGTATGTATGTAGAATTAAGAAAAATCAAGACTAAAACTTTTTTACCATCGTCCTAAAAAGATGTAGAAATTTGGCCATATTCCTTGGATTTAGGCCGAATTTCTAAAGTTGTTTCGGAAGAAGGCATAACGAATAGATACATTTTTCAAATAAATGTCGTCATGAATATGGTTGTGTTAATTTTAAAAAAGCATAACTTACAATGGAAATAAATAATTAAATAAAACTTTGCAAAGATTGAAACAAGAAAACTTCACGTCTGTTAGTAATTGTTTGCAAATTGAAAAAAATTTTAGTTGTCCTGAAGATTTTCAGAAAAATCGCTAAGGAATATGCGCCAATAATCTATTGTAAAACCTCAATTTATGGATCAATTCGTAGAATATAATTTAATGTAATTTATGTTATGGTTTCCTTCCTAAGATATTGTTTCTTTGTTAAGAAACGAGGAATAACCATAAAAGTGAACTCAAAAATTGTTATGACGTCATTTGATTCTAGGAATTTGTCCAAATTTCTAGAAAAAAATTTATTTGAGTAAGTACCTATATGAGTTTTCCATATTCAGGCTTTTGGGCAAATGCCTAGAAGTTCGTCTGGATTCTTTATTCTGCTATATGCCTGCGAAATATTCATGAACAAATAACATTAATTATAGAGAACGTATTTACATAATGTTTAAAAAAGTAGAAATTAATGTATGATAAATCATTTAAAAAATAGGGGTAGGGCCCTCTGTTCCGTACCCCATGGCTCTCTCATGAATTGTGTGAGATATTTGTTGCAACATCCATCCATGGACGTACGATCCCGTGTATGGGTTCCTTTTTTCGTGATACGTTCCATTTTTTGCAGAAGCCAGATGTTTTGTTAGATTTCGAGATATTCATTTGATTTCACGTTTAATGTTAGTGTTTGATGTTCAATTTTACTTCATAGAACTTTGGTCTTTAAATGACATCTTATGATTTATCAACGCAGGTATAATTAAACTTAATAAAACACAGATGTTATTATTAATTATAATTTATAAAATTGATATTGAAACAGTAAAGAAGCACTTATCAATGATTATGTAACATAATATTCAATAAATTAATTCTTATTAATTCTCGATATTAATTCTAAGAAATGTATAACAGGAATATTTTGCTGCATTTTGTAACGACTTACAACAAACCTAACTGGAATTTTAAATGCTAACCAAATTCTGTGAATTCACAAGTTGTTTTACAAACCACTTTAAATCTCTTTATATTATTTACAAACTGCCTGGTTTGCAGCTTTCTGTGGTAGTAGCTTTTTGGGGAGGATTAGGATTTGGCTTTAACTTTTTACGGAGCCTTTTCAAAGATTTAACCTGATTTAGAGTGTCTGTAATGCTTAGGTAGTCGGATTTTCAAACGTTGTCCGCAGAAAATCCTGAGTGTCCTTTGGCTACAGACTTAATTTTTAGCAAAACGTTGCTTCAGAATATATTTGATTAACATTTGACTTTAAATTGATAAATAAACTAGCCATTGAAATAATACATGTTTGATTTTTTTTTTACCTTAAAACACCAAAATTCGTGTGTTTTCACCGAAGTGTCTCGGCCCACTACTGCAAACTGAAGTAGTGCCTCTATTTGAATCTTTTATCCTACCCAAACCGGTCTTTTATTAGGGCAATACAACATTTGTATAAAAATAATTGTTATACAAATTTCTTTTTTTTACAATGTCGGATCATGACGTAAATTAGTGATTATAATATCCTACATTGAATAAAGTAAATTTCAATTTCAATTCCAACGTCAAGCATATCTTACCTCATATCACTTTCCATAACGTGACGTGTCACAATATTGTTAAAAATAATAATAAAGATAAGCAATACTATAATATTTGCAACACAAAGACTAAAAAAGACTACAGAATGTTGTTTATAATTTTAGTAAAATTATAAAACTAACTGTCGTTTACAACAGCGTAACATTATTGTAAGGTGTTCCGTACACAAACGTGCCGTTGTATGATTGTGTTCCATGTATATGATGAGAAAACATTATCAAGAAAGTGATATTTATTTTGATTACTATTGTCTTGGGTTATCGATTATATAAAGCGACTTTGCAAATTCGTTTAATCTTTAATAACACTTCGATTTCGTAACGTCAAAAGTTTTAGTCAATTATCAATTCCATTACGGACGATTCCTAATGGAACTGTCAATTCACTAAGTACATCTTTGACTTTGTTTTGTGCAAAAAGTAATAAATATTTATTGTAATAATATAATATTT
This sequence comes from Tuta absoluta, assembly GCA_027580185.1. NCBI lineage: Eukaryota > Metazoa > Arthropoda > Insecta > Lepidoptera > Gelechiidae > Tuta > Tuta absoluta. The sequence goes on along the minus strand of JAQAHW010000016.1, from coordinate 8,180,319 downwards.
TTCAAACGCGTTATTTAAAAAATAATCCATGTAAAAAATACTTTTAAATATAATAATTATTATTAAATCTACGTGAAAAACAGCGTATAAAAAATTCAATCAGGTACATACTTAATTAAATGAACACAATCTATACAATTTAGGCCGTATTAAATATTTATACAATTGCTTATCGACATCTTAATAATGCTAACGTGCAATAGTTTCAAATGTTTCGGCGGTTCTTCCGCTTGACATCCGTCGATGCGTATTCTTAACGCACCCTTACCTCAAGTCGTTTGACAGAAGCATCAGTAAACGTACTGAAAATAAGAATATGATCAAAATTCGCAATTTTCTTTTATCTGACGGATGCATACGTTACGGCGCGTTAAAAATACGTAGCTACGGACGTCAAGTGGGACAACCGCCTTTGGATTTACGATATGTATGTCATTAATAATGCTGGGACACTATTATCAGAATTTTATAAAACACATTATAAATATTAGATATTGCAACTTTCGCATTACTAGTGGCGACGCCTCTTCCATCTGGGTTACCGCAGCTCATTCCTTGCCCGCCAATTTTACAAGTGTATTTTAAATGCCAGTAACGTGTGGCACGGCTCCATCTACCGGGTTAGAATTCTATCTTTACAGATTAAATGTAGTCTAACGATGAAAACCCGCGATAAATTGAGTACCAAATTTTTTCCCGTGTTAGGTATACAATTTTTGAAAAATTACTCCTGCCTTCGCTTTAAAATTTTGCAAGTTTTTAAAAATTTTATACCTAACACGGGAAGTGTTTAAATTATAATTTGGTACTCTATAAGATATTGCATCGTATGCAGCGATGAATATGAAAACGAGCGTTGTCTACAACATGAGCTGTCCAGGTAGTGCTCGGCAGTTCAGGCAGTTCTATAGAAATTGCACACGGCATCTACTCATTCTAGAATTAATTAAGCGCATAAATGCCCTCAGACCAAGGAATCTTACACGGAGTGCAAGATTCTTCTTAAAATAAAAACGGGCCTAGGACGGGACGGGGGATTCTTCTTGAAATATAAACGGCCGTAAAAACGTGCATATACGCCACGTCTAACAAACATTTGAGGTTCATTCGGATAAATGTGTATCACCATAGTGACAGGTTGTCAGCCCATCGCCTAAAATTGCAATACACATTTTATGAAGATGTGTTTCTACACATCTTCTTCATTATGTCGGTAAATACCCTTTTATTTACAGATAAAAAAATATACATAGCAGTTTGATGCCGGCTTAGAATAGTATCACCCCATTTCTTTCCTGCGGTTGTCGTAAAAGGCGACTTAGGGACTCGAGGGTAAAATGTGTATTGAAATTTCAGGCGATAAGCTGACAACCTGTTACTATGGTGATACACAGTTATCCGAATGAACCTCAAATGTTTGTTAGACGTGGCGTATATGCCCGCTTTTACGGCCGTTTACGCTCTGCCTACCCCGCAAGAGATGTAGGCGTGTTGTATGTATGAAACAATTTATAAACCTCTTAAATTGTTAATGTTATACCACTAAGGCCGATGTTAATAGTACAAAGTAGTTGTAAAATAGAAATAAAATCTTATTACGCTGTAGCACACTTTTAAAACTTACATAATATAGGTAGTACATCCACACAACATTGTAATGTAAAACGAAACATCACAAAATAAGCAAAATACTATGATCATTAATTAATCGCAAAAATGCTCTTTTTTTAGTTACTCACTGATGCAACTATTCTGTCCCAAGAACTTAGCTTTTCCATTTTTTGGTCTGAGGCAAATAGAAGGCATTAATTAAAATGAAACTTTTCTTTGTCTTCAGCGGTTAATGTTGGTGTAAGGCTTCGCGTTTGGTTCACTTCTGATACTTGAGTTAATTAGTTTAGTTAATTAATTTCTGTTTGGTGCGTTTTTTGCTTGTGATAGCTTCTTTGAGGTTTATTGGTTTGGTTTATGTTTGATTTGTAGGACATGTTATTTGCGAAAATAATTATCTTGAAGTGAGTAATAGTTTTAGAAATTTTTCATTTACAGTATCTTTTAAATTTATTTCTTTTTTAAATTTGTTTAAACACAGTATACTGTTCGAGGTTACTTTTTAACAATTGTCTTGGTCCTACGCACAGAGCACTGGATGTGTGAGTTCTTTGGTGCTACGAGATTGCTGCGTTTGCTACGATCGTAGCAAAAATAAGCTACGGTTATTATTGGAGTATAGCCGTTAAACATGTTCTCCATTATATCAAGAATTTCGCATACTCACTCGTCGGCAAAAAAACCCTTGAAGAATTTTTCGAAGCCTTTTATTGCAACTCATGCCTGCTTTCATTAATTTTATACTAAACTTTCTTTTATGAATATTCATTAGGATTATAAATTTTACTTTACTTCTGAGGGGCTAAAAGTAATCAAATTTATTTTTGAATACAAGAATAAAATTTTTTTGGGAGAACGTAATAATGAAATGAAATACCTATATCCTAATTATTATTTCTTCTTATTTGTCTTTTGAAATGGAAATTTAAATATCATACTAACATTTTCTTTGTGCTCGTGTTTTCTTGGCAGAATAATGTACTAAAGTCCGTTAAATATCTTCTCTTAATTGCATTCGTTGACTCGGGGTCTTATACGAACAAAATATTACGTTTTAGTATTTGTTGTCGTCAGACACTGTTGTTTGTTCGTCTTTTTTGCATTTTCTATATAGATTATAAACACAAAGAAGAACAACTTTTGTATGTCGTAATTTCAAATTATTTGGTATACAACCATTGTTTGTTCATTGAGTGCAAGGTGGAGGGAGACCCATTGGTTGACCGGCGTGTGTCCTCAAAAAAACGCCATTTCTGTTACCCTCCTCAACCGTGGCTAAGCCACAGAATATATAGGTAATACCTTAAGCCCCAAATGACCGGGATTTATCCTGACGCTTTTTTGCGATCTTTTATAAAAAGGTGTTATCTGTGTTTTAACGTGACAGATATATAGAGCTAGGTATGAAAGGTTAAATACTAATAAGTAGCACACATTGACGGATCGTTTTATTTTGATTTTTTTGAAACATTAGCTTACAAGATACTAAATCGATTGTTAACAATAGCAACAGGAAGCCATTTATGGTTTCTCACAAATAGAAACATGACATACCTAACTCTTCTTCTTCTTCATGTCAACGTAACATAAATTAAAATATCTGCAAATATCATAACCATTATTTCACGACTATAGACAGATGAGTCTACTTAGCGTTATAATAAGCATCAAAGTTACGTTTACTTGGTAAAGATAAACTACCATTTTAAGCCCACGTCGAATAATTATTTATCTCCATTCAATTAAAATAAAGCCAAGTGACAAAATAATGCCACGTGAAATACAATATCGCCAAAAATATTCCATACGTACCAAAATAGATCTGTTATTCCATTATTGCCATTCCTCGGCACAAAATGTGTTCGCAATTAATTAAATTTTTCTTGGGCTTGGGCCATTCTCATGAATAGGAGTAGGTAATAGTAGATCGGATTCAATCAGCGAGCTAGGGATATATCAGTGACATATGGCTTATACCCGCCAGGCAAGAGCCGTTTACGCTAAGAGTCGAAGGGCTGACAAAACAACATTTCTAGGTATCGATAAAAATAAAAAGCTTTTTTCAATAGGAGAAGATGATTGAATTTAATTTAATTAGCAAACTTGGGTCAGTGACATAATATGGCTTATACCCGCCAGGCAAGCGCTATTTATGCTGAGAGTCGGTCTTAGAGCTGGCAAAATAAACTTTCATTTTCCTTAAAATAGGTTTCGTACAAGAAAGGAGATATCTAAATCATGTCATGTCTTTTAATTAAACGCAAAATACGCGTTACCTGTCGGAATAAGGCAACAAAGAAAATAATGGTGTTCTAAATTAACTAGAAACTGCGAAAAACCATTGATATCTTAAAACATGACAGGACTTCTTGACAGATATCTCCTCTATTTTTTACTGAACCTATTTGACGGAAAGTGACAGCGCTAATTTAAGGTAAGTTAAAATAATGTACTCCCGAAATGAGGCGAATGTGTCTCTTCCACCGCTACATCACTTAACATAAAAATAACTCAACATAAAATCTGTCTAGTTCAACCATTACTGCTTAGTTACGGAGATGGAGATAAAATCACATCGACAAAATCACAACCCTACACCGACCCTAGCGAAAAAGAATCACCAAAGTTAATTGGCGAAAGGTCTGCCTTATCAGTTTTCCAGCCGGGCGACTGATTAACGATTTACGAAAATAGCCTCGGGCGCGGCAGTGTTCCATCAAACAATATCCATACAGGGTGTACTGCAAAGGTACGAATCTTTTAAATCGGCATACCCAGTGTTTTTCATTGCTTTTGGAATCAGATTCAGGTAAATAAGGTCCAAAATCCAGAGGCGTCTGGTGGAAAATTATTTTCCTATGTCTCATTAAGGGTTAAAGAATAAATTTCCCAGTGATCTTAAGAAAAGAGAGTATGAAAAGAAAAATATATCCTACAAATTTGTCGATAGGCAAATATATATATTTTTTGTTTCAACACATACTCCTTTTTATTTGTAATCTTGCCAGGGTAATAAGAATTGAGGTACACCTTTTCCAAAACACATTGAAAAGTAACAAGTAAAGTGTTGCCATCTATTTAGCCAGACAATCAATAGCGTGCCCTGCAAAAAATATGTCCGATCAGATGAAATATCTATGGTAACAAACGAAAACTTGTTATTAAACGTAATCTCCTCGCATAACCCACAATTTTTAAATTACTTGTTAATAGTAAAAAGAACAATGTTTTGGATATGCCTTTTTAGATGAAATCTTCGGTTCTCCTAATTGACTTCCGTTGCTGCGTATTTTAAGCGCATGCGTCTGCTAGACTAAAGGAAATTGCTAAATCCAATCTAATTCCCATAAAAACACGACAATCGACGACGTCTGTCAAACGACGCATCCGTTAAAGCACCTTTATCTGACAGATGCATGCGTTACTGATGCGCTAAAAATACGCAGAAGCGGACCTCAAGTGTGATCCCCGCCTAAGTATTACGTATTTTCCGTCAATGGGGCACTCTATATATTTTCCGCTATCGTGTGATGCTAGCACGACAAAATTTTAGCATTCACGCTTAAATCACGAGCCCTTTCAAAGCCAGTGAGCCACTTGAAGTGGCCCGAAGCCCGGGTCGATAGGCCACGTTATTTTCAGCAAGGTAATGGAACAAAAAAACGTTCGGCTTTGCGATATTTGACTCTTGATTAAAACACCTCCCTCGGCTAGAGGCGATAAATAAATAAAAACTGACTGGGTAAACAGTTTAAGCACTGGTTTGGGTATTCGTTTTGTTGTTTGAAAATACTGTTTTTATTAGGTAAAGGGTTTTAACCATTTAAAACTGTCATCGTCCGTAGGCTGACATCATCTTGATGACTCAATTCATGTAATAATTGTAAGAAAGTTTTTTCTTTCTTTTTGCTGTTAAACGGACAACATCGAGGCTGATCCTTCATAGAAATAATTAAATTATTATCAAAAGCAAAAAAAATATCCCAGCCTATGGACCAAACATTTGACTACCTACTGAGGTGGATATCAAGTTTTCATTACGACTAGAATTCACGCTAGTTCAGTTTAAAACAGATTCAATAGGGTTTGGCCATAGGTCAAATGTAAAGTTAGTATGAGATAAGACAACTTTACTTGCGTTGTCTTGAAAATCTTTAATGTCCTAAATAACCGACTTAACATTTGACACCTTGACCAACATCTTTGGCATTCGTCAATGCCATTATCATGGGTAGATAGGCTGTTAAATTTCTCTTACAATTCATAAGGTAAGCATAAGCAGCACATTATTTTCATTTTAAAGGGATCAATTTTATTTTAAAGGGATCAAGTTTAAAAGAAAAACCAGTTTGGGTTGATTTCTTGCAGGGGTAGAATAGTTGTGCTGTTCGTATACATGTTCACCGATAGATTTGAATGTTGTATTTTACATATCAAAGTCAATTGTTGCGTCATATTGGTAAGTAAACAAAACAATAATATACTTACCTAATCTAAGAGGGTAATGTACAGACTCAATCTAAATTAGAACGAGTCCCAAATGGGCGAAGCATCGAATTTACTTATGCTAATCCGAAGTTACCTTTGGGACTATAGCCTCCTTTTGCACTAATTAACTTTGCATTTTCGTTTTCCTTTCTTGCGAAAAAAGCGTACCCTTTATTTTAAGTGAACTTAATAAGGATTTGTTTAGCTTTTAGTTTCGGAACTGACTCTATAGCGTTCATCTGCAGAAACCAATGCTTGCTTACAGACTTTTTAATTTTAGTTAGCTGAATGAGCAGTCTTTTATAATACTTATGTATCAACTAGATTTCCGCTCAGCGGTTTCACCCGCTGCCACTCATTTTCCCATAGTAATAGTTGTTTTTCCGCGGTAACAAGTAGTCTATTTGTTATTCCGGGTTATATATTATACTACCTGTGCTCTAAATTTCATCCAAATCGATCAAGTGAAGAGGTCACACACACACACACACACACACACAAACTCTCAGATTTATAATACTAGTACGGATTTAATATACCAAGTACTTTTTTGACGTTACCCCATTCTTATAAAACATTATTCATAATAAACTTATACCTTGTATGCTCCTAATTTCCAATACAAAAAAAACCATTAAGTTACTAGACGTTACACAAACAACGACCTACAAAAGGTCAAGGTTACTCGCTTTCGGATTCGACGATTAATGATTGTCCCGTTATTCGACTAAATGAACTGCCCCCCGAGGAATATTGGAAATGAGATACACATGTACTCTAATGCCATGTTTACATTTACAGACTTGAGCTATGAACAGGGAAATAGTAAAAGAAGTGGGCAGTGCGAGCATGTAGATAAGTTACTCGCGCTCCTACTCGTCATGCTGCTGCCACTTCCCGTGCTCCCTTGATTGTCGGTTTTTTCTTTGAAGTCAATGGAACGGCAGCACGAGTACTAGTGGAAAATTTTGCTATCTTATTCGCTTTTATTGCTGCAAGATGAGTATGACGGCAGTGTGTGAACACTCACTCGCTCAGATACTTCCGCGGAACTATTGTGATTTGTGAGCAATGTCCTGGTAGCGGCAGGAGCAGGTGCAGGTGCATAGTGTGAATGCAGCACTATATGTAAGTACACCTGAGTGTTGTAATATTACGAGTGTCGTATAGGCAATTAAAATGTAGAGCACAACATCATTTACTGAGGTTTCGCAAGCCAGTTTGAACATTATTTCGAATATAAATAATAGAGAAATGACATCTAATTTATTTGGATAGACTTTTGCCATGCGCCATTTTATAAGACGTAAATGAACCATTTCAACGCTTTATACTTTTAGAAACCGTTAAAGCGCAATCAATAGTTTTACGTTCTACCAACAGCACTTTCATTTACCCATTTAAAAGATCAACCTATACTGATTGAAACACTGTAGGTAAGCACCTGCATATGTTTCCCTAAATGGGTAATTCGATTATAGCACTACAACTAATGCGACATCATGATTGGCCATCAGCTGCCTGCATTAGATAAGTAAACAGCGAGAGAGGCATCAATTTGTTGTAGAGTGGATATCAATTACCACAACTATGTGTGCTTTCTAGCTACAACATCTATAGATCTCCCACACAAGAAGATTAAGTATGAATGCTAAGTGTGAGCCAAGGGATCAATATATAACGAGCGATAGGATTGTGGTACGTATTTATTTAAATTTCATTGCATTTTTTTTATAATATACTAATTCATGTACATTTTTGATCCAATATATAAGGTATAACGTAATTTCAGAGCATTAATTTTAACAAAAATGCTGATGATACAATAAATTGTAAGACAATTTTTGAAAACTTGGAAAATTTTCAAGCGTGGGCAGGATTTTGCATCTTTTCAAAAATGTTATACCTAACACGAGAAGTGTTTTAAAATTTGGTAGGTATTAAACTGTAAGACAAACTCAATAACACTTTTGCTCAAAGTAACATGTAAAGCTATTTCATATTTACTTCATTCAAAGTTCTTCCAAGAAAACTCATCAGCGTGCTTCCGCGGCAATTCGTGTCCAGCAACATTTTAATTCGAGAAAAAAGCTGCATTTAAACTAAAGTGCTCGGGAAACGGGGGCAAAGGGAAAAAAGTGAAAGATGAGACGGCGTTATCATTGCAAAGCTCATTTGTTGGAGCAGATGTTCCTAATCCATCAAAATGCCATTTCAACACTGTTTTTGTAGCCTCTTGAAGAGTCGGAGTAGTGGTAGGAGCAAGTACTTCTGTGTGAATAGTCTCTTTTGTGTGAACATCAAAGTCCCAGGCCTAATGTGATTGCAAGAGCTTTGAAAGACTACCTACTGAATAAATGTGAATGGTTTTAGTTGAATATACTACGATCTGGTTATTAGCAAATTTCGCTTTCTTATTTTGATCCTCATTTCGTTTATTCAGTGGACAAAAACATAATTACATACATAAATAAATTGGCCTATTGCAGTCCATTGCTGGATGTTGCCCTCCCAGGGTAAATATAGGGCTATAGGCCACCTGCTTACTCCACCGTCTGTCGGTTCTACGACAGATGTGCCGTGCAGTAGACATAAAAAATAGTTTTGATTGGTTTTCTCATTTTGATACTAACATGTTTCTTTATTAAATAAAATAAAAATGAATTAAATTTTTGTTCATTAATACCGACTTTACATCAATTTCATATCAGCAAAGACTGTCTTACAATACAAAGAGGAATAAAGTAATTCATTTGAATAATTGATCATTTTTTGATTTAAATAAGAAAACATTTTTCGGTTTTGTAACGTCTCTATTTACTCATATGAAGAACTGTTTTTATCACGGCTGCGAGACTTTCAAACTATCTTCCAGCTATCTATTTAGCTAGCTATTTTTCAACATTTTCTGGTTTAACTTTCCCTCACACGTTACATAACATAACCATGTTTCCATTATGTTTGCATGTGATGAGATGTAATTTCCGGGACCCTCGGGTTGTGTGAAATCCCTTTATGGCACAAAGTGGGGTCCGTGGTGATTGCATATTTCATGCAGAACATAGTGGCCGTTTGCATTTTTAAGTAACTGCCCGTAACCACACTAGGTTGCCCACTGAAATATTAAGGACGACGATTGCACGATTACATCCTTTGCTACGGGCAAATCTATGCATGTGTAGTTTCTTTTTCAAAATCGGTTGTAGATTACTATTTCAGGTATAGAGACATAGCCTTGCACTACAAATACATGCATAAAATATGCAAAGGTCAGACGCCTTGCATGATAGTCCAGTGTTCAGCTGAATCCGGGTTTTTGCGACAGTTTTGGAAATACTATAGGAAATGCAAGATATCATGGAACACGTCGCCGCATTAAATTAAGGCAGTCACAGGTTGTCATTTGTATGGTGGCTGACATGAACTGCAATATCATGCGGTGCGTGAGCGATCCACCCACAATTCGAAATAACGTCTAGAAAAAAAACGTGCATGTTTTCATAAAACTGTGCTTTGTTTGACGGTTTGAGGTAGGGATGCTACTAGTGTAACAGTACAAAATTATCGATATCGATATTACTAGGTATATTTTGATTTATTATTAGCACCGCGGACAATGCGGAAGGATGATTTTTTGTCGTAGCTTTACAGTGCGCTAACATCATCATCATCATCAAAACCACCACACTCGGTGGTTCTCTCCATCACCCTTTATCTGCCAGACCCTCTAGATGTCAAAATGTAGGTATGAATAGAATCATCGTTATAGAAACAACTAGCACTATATCACCAATTTCATACAACACGTTTTTACAAGTTTTAGACACTTTTCGTCAAAACTAAAAGAGAAAAATATGAACTGGATTTGTGTGGATATTTTAATATCTGTCTATTTTCAGCTACCTCACTTGAATTAAGGAAAAATCAGAGATATTTCAATATAATACCCAGTAATTACCAAACTTATGTTAGGTAATTTTGATGCAGTTTTGTTGCCGCATCTTGTTAGACATCTTTCTTCACAAATTGAAACATGAAATGCAACTTTTCAAAAATTGTATACCTAACACAGGAAGTGTTATAAAATTTGGTATTCAATCTTTTTTCACGTTATTCTTCACTGTTGTCCACTTTTTGTCACAGATATAAAAAAGAAATCCTTAAAATTCAATAACAGAATACTGATTTCGCTTTCATTGGCAGAAGGCCTACCACTGACTACAGTGCATGGTAATGGCGGATTTGCCTCAAATAAGGATTATGGTGGCCTTAAAGAAAATAGTTTCCAAAATGATACATAATATACATACATACAATTATCACACCTTTATCATTTGCAGGGTTGGCAGAGCGTTAACGGCCGTAAAATACGGTCATTATTTCCTTATCTTACAAACATTTGCGGGCCAATTCAGTAAAACTGTACATCATTATTAGTAACAGGTTGTCAGCCAATTACCTAAAATTGTAATACACATAAACCCTTCCCTTAGTCGCCTCTTACAACACCTGAGGGAATGAAATGGGGTGATGCCATTCTAAGCCGATATCACACGGCAGATTGATAATGGTCAAAATTTGTGTTGTATCTTTTGACTTACATAAAGAAACATAAGTAAAAAAGAAGTAGGTATATAAGTTTACCATCAAAATACATCATTATACATGAGAAGTAAAAAATTAGGGCTAAAATTTCAAGGGGTAAGCCCATGAAACTAAACAACTTTCCCCACGGAACATATGAAAAATCTTATGAACCTTCGAAATATGAAAAAACTTATGAACCTTCTATTCAAAGTGTTCAAGCCTACTGGGTCTATTCAGGTCTATAAAGTTGTTCAGTTTCATGGCCTGGTTGCCCTTTGAAAATTTGCAGCTAATATTTATGCATCCTGTTTGTATAACAGATTAATTTATCGCATTTTTTTAAAAATATTACATTGGAAACCATCGCGCGAGCTGCTTCTAACTGCATTATCAATTCAAAAAATTGTCTAATTAACTACAAAAGGGCTTCAAAGCCTGAGGAAGTTTATTCTTATATTTATTTAGCGAAATCTGGCGTCTTTAGTTTCTTAAAGTTCGCAGCGCTTAAGGCGCGCTTTAGATCGGAAACTTGCGCTGAGATGCAAAATAAACATAGTAAAAAGGAAAGCAGTAAGCTTTTGTCGCCGGTCCAGAGTACCTACGAAGCAGACTGTTTTAAAACACCTGTGTGTTATTAACAATGGTAATTCTGGGGGTTACGGTGCATTACTAGAGCTCATTACTTAAAAAAATAACTCGATGAAAAAGTTATTTATCGAATATCCGCTTCTGTCAGGATTGAAGTTCAGATGTTGAAGCTTATTTACAGAGTTTTGTTTTATTAACAGAAGTGTCGCTGTAGTTACAGATAGAGATATTGCTAAAACTGGTCACTTGAACTATTTTTAAAGCACATAACTATTTGTACTTCAATCTGACATAAGCGGATTTTTGATAAATTATGTTTCATTGAGTAATGGTTTTTAAGCTTCGAGCAACACGGTCTTCCGTCTCGTTCCGACCCGGAAGGGAGGAGCCTTAGCCATTTTACTCCATAGAAATAGTTCTGTCGTTTTTTGCGGGGCGCGGGGGGAGAGGTAGGCAAAGCTGTCACGTTAGTTCTTGACAATATAGATGCTTGACTTTCGATGAATTTCAAAAGTGTACTAAGACGCTTGTGCTGTTTTTTTATATTTATTTTTAAAGCAAGTTACATAACTTTTTTTTTGAAAACTTGCAAAATTTTCGAGTGCGGGCAGGATTTGAACCTGCGACTTTCGCATTACTAGTGGCGACGCCTCTTCCATCTGGGCTACCGCAGCTCATTTCTTGCCCGCCAATTTTGCAAGTGTATTTTAATGCCAGTAACGCTTGGCATGGCTCCATCTACCGGGTTAGTTTTGCAACTAATAACCGGCGACTAATTCTATCTTTACAGATTGAATGTAGTCTAAGCGATGAAAACCAGCGATAAATTGAGTACCAAATTTTAAAACACTTCCCGTGTTAGGTATACAATTTTTGAAAACTTGCAAAATTTTCGAGTGCGGGCAGGATTTGAACCTGCGACTTTCGCATTACTAGTGGCGACGCCTCTTCCATCTGGGCTACCGCAGCTCATTTCTTGCCCGCCAATTTTGCAAGTGTATTTTAATGCCAGTAACGCTTGGCATGGCTCCATCTACCGGGTTAGTTTTGCAACTAATAACCGGCGACTAATTCTATCTTTTTAGATTGAATGTAGTCTAAGCGATGAAAACCAGCGATAAATTGAGTACCAAATTTTAAAACACTTCCCGTGTTAGGTATACAATTTTTGAAAACTTGCAAAATTTTCGAGTGCGGGCAGGATTTGAACCTGCGACTTTCGCATTACTAGTGGCGACGCCTCTTCCATCTGGGCTACCGCAGCTCATTTCTTGCCCGCCAATTTTGCAAGTGTATTTTAATGCCAGTAACGCTTGGCATGGCTCCATCTACCGGGTTAGTTTTGCAACTAATAACCGGCGACTAATTCTATCTTTACAGATTGAATGTAGTCTAAGCGATGAAAACCAGCGATAAATTGAGTACCAAATTTTAAAACACTTCCCGTGTTAGGTATACAATTTTTGAAAACTTGCAAAATTTTCGAGTGCGGGCAAGAAATGAGCTGCGGTAGCCCAGATGGAAGAGGCGTCGCCACTAGTAATGCGAAAGTCGCAGGTTCAAATCCTGCCCGCACTCGAAAATTTTGCAAGTTTTCAAAAATTGTATACCTAACACGGGAAGTGTTTTAAAATTTGGTACTCAATTTATCGCTGGTTTTCATCGCTTAGACTACATTCAATCTAAAAAGATAGAATTAGTCGCCGGTTATTAGTTGCAAAACTAACCCGGTAGATGGAGCCATGCCAAGCGTTACTGGCATTAAAATACACTTGCAAAATTGGCGGGCAAGAAATGAGCTGCGGTAGCCCAGATGGAAGAGGCGTCGCCACTAGTAATGCGAAAGTCGCAGGTTCAAATCCTGCCCGCACTCGAAAATTTTGCAAGTTTTCAAAAATTGTATACCTAACACGGGAAGTGTTTTAAAATTTGGTACTCAATTTATCGCTGGTTTTCATCGCTTAGACTACATTCAATCTGTAAAGATAGAATTAGTCGCCGGTTATTAGTTGCAAAACTAACCCGGTAGATGGAGCCATGCCAAGCGTTACTGGCATTAAAATACACTTGCAAAATTGGCGGGCAAGAAATGAGCTGCGGTAGCCCAGATGGAAGAGGCGTCGCCACTAGTAATGCGAAAGTCGCAGGTTCAAATCCTGCCCGCACTCGAAAATTTTGCAAGTTTTCAAAAATTGTATACCTAACACGGGAAGTGTTTTAAAATTTGGTACTCAATTTATCGCTGGTTTTCATCGCTTAGACTACATTCAATCTGTAAAGATAGAATTAGTCGCCGGTTATTAGTTGCAAAACTAACCCGGTAGATGGAGCCATGCCAAGCGTTACTGGCATTAAAATACGCTTGCAAAATTGGCGGGCAAGAAATGAGCTGCGGTAGCCCAGATGGAAGAGGCGTCGCCACTAGTAATGCGAAAGTCGCAGGTTCAAATCCTGCCCGCACTCGAAAATTTTGCAAGTTTTCAAAAATTGTATACCTAACACGGGAAGTGTTTTAAAATTTGGTACTCAATTTATCGCTGGTTTTCATCGCTTAGACTACATTCCATCTGTAAAGATAGAATTAGTCGCCGGTTATTAGTTGCAAAACTAACCCGGTAGATGGAGCCATGCCAAGCGTTACTGGCATTAAAATACACTTGCAAAATTGGCGGGCAAGAAATGAGCTGCGGTAGCCCAGATGGAAGAGGCGTCGCCACTAGTAATGCGAAAGTCGCAGGTTCAAATTCTGCCCGCACTCGAAAATTTTGCAAGTTTTCAAAAATTGTATACCTAACACGGGAAGTGTTTTAAAATTTGGTACTCAAGTTACATAACAATAAACTTTTAAGTAGTCAAATCATGCCATTTTAAGGGGTCCTCTAGTAATTATAAGAACCATGGCCCTTCAAATGCAATCACCAACCAATAGCTGCTAAACATTTGGTATCTGGATAATCTTCTTTCGTGTGAGACACCAAGTCGTCCAACGACCCGATGAACCCTAGTAGGCCTCTGACATGGTTGTGTTACGACCACCGTCAAAGTCATCATAGACAGCAACCAGGACCGACGGCTTAACGTGCCCTCCGAAGCACGGAACCATCCCCTTTCAGACAACCACAGAAAAGTGGTTCAGCCTGCAATGTCCTAACAGGTCCGGAAACAAATTCACAAAGTGAAAAATAACAACTTTGTGACTGCCCCACCGCGAATCGAACCCGGAACCTTTGCGTCGCAGGCAGTTGCATTACCACTGCGCCACATCACGTTATTGTTGTTTGCGATGGAACTGCAAGGCATCTGCAACGCACATGTGCGCCTATTCCTCAACCTGAAGAACAACATTTGGTTCCAGTTGATAACAACTGTTAGAGAAAGTACGTTTTCCTTGTGCCCTAAAAATGTTGAAACGAACAATTAATGTTTTTTTCAATGAGTGATAAACTTAAGTAGACCTAGACGCACTTACTTTACCCAGATAAAGGAAAAAGTCAATGTCGTGTCGTATCAAGAGGTCAAGTCACTGGCGGAGAGGAGACAAGATTGGAAGTTACTCCACCGACAAGAGTTTGACTCTTAAATTTGAAGAAGAAGATAAACTTAAAATTGTAAACGCGTTCGAAGCCGGGCAGTTGCGTAACGCTATTCTGAATGATTTTGACTTGCCGGAATCTACCTTTTACAAAATATAAAAAAATAAAGATTTTATAAAACTGCAGTGTGGACATGGAAATATTAAAAGGGACAAAGTTGTTGAATTTCCCGAAGTTGAGAAGTGTCTCTTGATAAAAATATTTCCATAGATGGAATATTGTTAAAAGAAAAAAGTAAAATGTTTGCCGAGAAACTTAGAATACGTAAATGATTTCTTTAAATAAATGACAAAATGAGTACACTTTTTATTATGTTTCTCGATTTCACCTCTTTATATGAGAGATACTATTCCCAAACCTGCATAAGTGACAAACTGGTTTAGTAAAAAACCTCTATTAGCGAGAATAATATTCGGGTCCCTTGAATTCTCGCTTATCCAGATTCGACATAGTTCATATAAAACCATGATAACAATTATTTGTCTAATACATGTGATTAAATAATACCCGCCTCCCAAATTTATCGACAAACATTATGACATGAAACGGTAACATCACTATTGTTGCTATCGGCGAGAAGTCGGATTTATCGTGCGACCGATCTGTAATTTGTACGGGCGAGCAGACTATATGTTGCTGAACAAATCCAACAACAATTTTGGAATTTAATACGCGAATTCAGTGTTTAAATGTATTAAATAGCAATAATATGTTAAGAATTTAGTTTCATGTGAAATGTGACACCATCTTTTTGTAAACTTGATGTTCCAGACCTCTTTTTTACAACAAAAAACTGAGCAATTCGGCATTTTTTATATTGCGGCGTTCACATGTGTTCACTTGCACGACTGGACTCGGTCTAGGAAGAAATCTGAACGGAACTTGTTTTTATAAACGTCAATGCCCATTTTTGCTTGTACAGAGTACAGAGGGGAAATACTTTGTATGCCTACTCCCTTCCGGGACGGAAGGCCGTCGTTGCTCGAAGTTTTTAAGTGATGATGGCACTATTTACACTCACTCCAGGTGAGCGCTAGCTTTCCACCAAATAGTCAGGTGTAGATTTTAAAGCCTTGGGGCAAAAATTGCATAGTTCAGACCTAAAAACAACTAGCTCCGGCATTTCTCTCAACAGCCCACATGATTGATATCCGTCGCCTATTTATTACGTAGGTATTATACCTATATATGAGTGCGAAAGGACTTACCTGATGTGTATGCAGTTCAGTCTGTATTAAGATACGATGATTTTTTATTCAATAACTTTATTAAACAATAAGTAATAGACTTATACAAAATAATTATGAGGCTTTCCTATTTCCTGACCTAAGAATATGAATTCCTGGTTGATAGTTAGGTATAATAGTTTTAGAGTTTTGTTACAGCGTTTTAATTTTTTGTTTTACTGCCATATTAATTTACTGTAGACGAGATGCAGAATACGGCTGATAAAATGCATTGTGAATTTCTCAAACCGACTCCAAGTGGCTTTCGACTCAAACCAACTCAAGTTATGGTAAATTTTCGCCTTGTTGAATTATTTGCTTTGTTATTTTATGAAGCGATAGTCTCATTGTCTCTGTATTTATTTACTTACTTAGTTCTGTGGCCGAAAACTGTCCAAGATTTATTCATTTAAATATTTACCTAGTTTTATTACTTAACTGGGTTAAATTATATCCGTTTTATAGCGGTTTGAGTTCGGTCTTCAGATCCAGAGATCCCAAGTTCTTTTTTTGTGATATTATTATCAGTTTGGTAAGAACTTTGCTTGCTAAATCACCTGATTGTTCGTAAGAAAGATGGTTCCATGCTGAGTATGGCATGTGAAACTATTGGTTCCGGTTGCAGTCTAAGATTACCTAAGTAGTTAAACAACCACCTTGATGGTCTACTAGTTACCCAATGCCAAGAGGCAGTATAAAACTCTGACACCACCAGTATCTGATGTTATCAAACTAAAGACCATAATATTACAGGTGAAATATTCGATGTTCATTGCGTAGTCGGTTAGTCATTATAATACCAGGAACATTAACCGGCTGTAGCTATAGTTTCATAACATATGACACAGATATGTCACGTTAAAACAGTAGGGCCTGTGCACATATCCGTGTTAGGACGTCGTCAACGTAGCACGATACGTTGACTTGACTTGGCAACGCAACCATAACATAAACATGCTTGTCACGACAGTGGCCGTGCCTTTCAAACTTCTCGTGCATTTTTCACTAATTAGATGTTCTTCAACAAGTGAATTCAATAAATCACTATCTCAACTAATCGCTACGACAATGAGCCAATAACTGAGCGAGCGCATTGAGCTGCGAGGCTTACAATTACGTGATGCGCCATACCACGGCAACAGTGCCGTACAGTACACTATTACGATGCCACAACGTACCGTGCCACATAACCGCACTGTTCTACGTTGACTACATCATAAAGTGGAGATCCGGACAGGGTCTATCGAACCTCAACGCTTCAGCTCAATAAAATAGCGTTGTAGCTCAATAAATGCTTCATGTAGCATGTGAACAGTATTTACACATTCTAATACTTTCCCGAGCTTTGCCTAGCGACATGTTCTTGGCAGCCATCCATTTCAAATAAATATTCCTCACGTTATTACTCCTGACACGACTGTCGCGAACACGATGTTGCAGGCAAAGAATCTTATTAGGAATATATACTCGTATTTAAGCGGACAAAACACTTGCACTATGTTTTATTGTATTGATTTCACCTTCTGCGCGCATTGCTCAATATAAGACAAAGCGTAGTATCCTAAAAATCAGAGCAGTCAAATCCTGGAAGTATTTTTTGAATCATTAACGTTTAGCGAAAGGTTCTTCACACAAAGTATAGGGTTGTTTTAAGTTATAGCTTAAAACTTGAAAACGGTGATCCGAGGCAAAAATAAAAATTAAATATCGTCATCTCTGATATTCTAAGTTCTCATCAATTTAAAATAAAACAAAATACTCCAACAACAAAGACAAACTTCTCGTTTTTTTTAAACCGCTGATTTCGATATTACCCAGTAACTGTACCAATACGGACATTATTATGCAACTCACAACTGTAGCAAATGTCGATCTCTCACGACACTCGTCGTCACATACGAACATTCGAGTTGAAAATGCATTTAAATACTTTATACAGGGGTTCTTCAGAATAGTGCGACTTTAGGTGGTCACGACCCTCAGTCATAAAGAATCGACAGACATTTAGGACATAGCGCAAAAACCTTGATTGGTGCTGGACTAGAATCACATTTCTCGAATATGAGATAAATCCAGGGAATGGGAACCAGCGTTCCCTGTGATAGGATGCAACATTATGCACAGGGCATGCCGACCCGCCAACAACTATTTGTATGGCAAATGCCCCACAGTGAGACGTGCAGTGTCCTCTTGTTTCATGTTGATGGTGAGACCCACTCAACATACAAACATCACGTCTTTATCCCTTGCAGGGTACGCAGAGCATAAACTCCCGTAAAAACGGACATGTACGCCACGTCTGACAAACATTTGAGGGTCGTCAGCCCATTCAGAAAAAATTTATATCACCATAGTGATAGGTTGTCAGCCCATTGCCTAAAACTGCAATACACATGTAACCCTTGAGTCCCATAGTCGCCTCTTACGACACCCACGGCAAAACATGCTTACTTCATCCAATAACTGTAATAAAAAAAATAGCATGATGTTAGTTATTGGGTATGAACCATCATAATCTGACATAACTCTATTTATAAAATTGCATTATGTAAGTTCATAGGTGTGAACCAGCATAATCTGACATAACTTTATTTGCCCATGAACTAACATAATGCATTTTTATTAAATAAAGTAACAACATGTTTATTCCATTACTTTTCAAGTATATAGGTTACGGTAAAAATAAAGTAGGTTAGAGGAAGGTAGCGTTTACCATGTAACGTAGCAAGTTTGTGTTATTCATGTAATATGCAACGAGTTTTCTCCACTCGAAAAGCATTCAGAATGAGGTTTTTAAAAACATTATTAAAGTGGTCAGGTAAAGGTCAAAGTACTTGCATAAAGACAAGACTGTCTCTTTTATTACTCGTACAATAAAACTTTAAGCGAGGTAAGTCTGTCTGTACCTACTCTGTTTTGAAACTTATTACAATATTAATTTCATTTATTTAATATATTTGCCTTTTCTTTTAACCATGTGTACAGATTCCCATGGTAGAGCCAAGTTTGATAAAGAAATTAAAAGTGGTGGTCCACCATCTGTCCATTTTCCCAGGCAAATTAATTGTAAAAGTCACTTTTTCAAAGATTGCACGAAAACTTATTTAATTACCTAATACAAGTTTCAAATTGCGTTGAACAAATGTGAGTCTGAATTTCATATAAAAGTAATAAAATTTAGCATTAAAATTCTAGACGTAGTTAGCAATAATAACTACCTATATTAATGAGTAAATTAAGTTTTATTAAATATTCACTTTAGTTTGAAAGTCTAAAGAACGTTTATTAATATATTACCTAATTAGACAAGCTACTCTCCTTTGATTTGGTTGATTTAAAGCTCTCAGATCAGCAAAACATTGGTGGAACTAACTGTAATATCCTAACAAATTACATGTAAATATAATGTATATATTATATTTTAATTTAATAATAATTAATTTTAATTTGCCGTGTGATGCCGGCGTAGAATAGCATCACCCCATTTCCTACCCTTGGGTGTCGTAAGAACCGACTAAGGGACTCGAGGGATGTGTATTGCAATTTTAGGCGATGGGCTGACAACCTGTCACTATAGTCATACACAGTTATCTAGTTGACCCTCAAGCTTTTGTCAGACGTGGTGTTAATATCCGTTTTACGGCCGTTAACACTCTGCCTACCCCGTAAGGGATATAGGCGTAATTTATGTATGTATGTATGTATATTTTAATTTTTATCACAAAGTAGGCCGTCGTTTTTTGTCTAACTCACAACACCACCAAAGCACAACTTTTCATGACCATCGGAGTTTTATTCAGTAAGCGGGGTCGTTATTATGAAAGTTGGGTGATTAACGCCAGTTTTACCTATTCGCAACTGCAGGCCAAAACGCTTTTGTCAAGTGCCTCCGATTAGACCAACTTCGCAGTAAATTGATTCGCTCGAAATGAAATGGCAGATGGGGAATTAAGTCTTTTGTTTCGATTGAGCTGAATGCTTCCAGCAGAGCTAAGATGGCAGCACGACTCTACAAAAGTTCTATACGATTTGACATTACGGCGCGACTTCGCTGGGGCGCTGCAACACAAAGTAAGTATTGGCTTTAACGCGAATGGTGAGGTGCCCCATGTCATTTTTGTATGACATTATTTGAATTCTTTTACACATTCACTCCTGAGTTTTAGGCATGCCATCACCGCCACCACAAAACAACTTGGAAGAATAGTATCAGGTATCTGTTAAAGATAGTGTGACCGGCTCTAACTATAACAACTTCCGTTAAATGTTAAATCATTATAAGTATAATACTCATAAAAAAGATCCTACATATTGGATAAAACAGATCATACATAGATACTATATGATTTCTTGTTGGAGAGAAATGATACACCTACCTATTTATATTGATACGCTATCGATATAGGGCGCATGTAGAACACGAAACTGAACAACTTTTCTGTAGTATTATATGTCAGGAATGCCATGTTTTTTTTTAGCCCGTTTTGAACCGGGGAACTGTAGGATGGTACTCTACTTCTTATTTCCATCTATGCAAATAATAGATAAAAGTACTGTGAGTGCAAAATAAACCCTTCGTTTGGTTGGTTGGCTACCTCGAATAAAAAAAAACGTATCCTGAAATATATTCTTATGGGAAAGTTGTTCAGTTTCATGCTGAAAAACACCCTATCAATATTTGGAGTGCTGTCTCTTATACGCTAAAATACAGCGGAAAAGTTGTATCATTTTCGAAGGCGGCACGGCGACAGATGGCGATGTGAGATAGTTTCGCGGCTGTCAGCTTTAATGTGACAAGAACGTCGCTAATAAGTTGTTATGGGTAGAGCCGATACGTATGAGATTAGTCCGTTTTTATTTATTAAATACTCTCCTATCAGTAGGTAATGGTAATAAAACTTTACATAATGTAATACAACTTTACATACATATCGTTTACAAATGGTGGTGGCGTAAAGTTACGTGCTGTGTAATTAACCTGGCCAGCCCCGAGGTAGTGCCTTTATTTTTATTTTTTTATCCCGCCCGAGCCGGTTTTCTATTAGGATCAAAATTGTTATAAAAAGAAGAAAATTGCGTTATGCAAATTTGTTTTTTTTTACAATGACCGATCATGACGTCAATAAGTGATAATGCTATCCTACATTGAATAAAGTTATTTTATTTTCATTCATAAACATATCATGCCTATATCCCTTATAGGGTAGGCAGCGCGAAAACGGTTACGCCACGTCTGACAAACAATAAAATTGAGGGTCATTCAAAAAATTGTGTATTGCTATAATGACAGGTTCTCAGTCCATTGTCTAAAACTGCAATACACATTGAACCCTCGAGTCCTTTAGTTGCCTTATACGACACCCACGAGAATGAAATAGGGTGATGATATTCCAAGCCGAAATCACACGGCAAAGCAAGCAAGTTGTGCCGGTCTAGTGTACAATGTTTACGAAGGTAGGTACTTTGTTCTGCCCGCAACCTCAGCTGATGCAAATCAGCCGAAACGTCGAGATCCATTCACCACTCTCGCGATAGACCCGGTTATCATCATCTGCCTGCCCGTATCCGGTTAATTCACTAAAATGTGTTTGAGTACTATGAAATAAACTATGATGTGATACCCTTAAAGAAAAATACAATAATTATGGCAAATCAGAATATTTCTCGATGCCGAACAAGGATGAAAAGTACGCGATTCACGTAATTGAGCCTCGCCTTTATGTTTCTTTTAAACTGCATGTTGGCAACACTTGCCTACAATACGCATGTTCTGTAGAAGGACTTATGGGCACATTATGAGTCCAGCTCAGCATATGCTGTAGCTTAAAGCTGCAGCGCTGATTTTCAGCTGGAACCGTCATATTTGAGCATTACTTACAGTTCCACCGGCTCATTCAGAAAAATGGTGAATCACTATAGTGATAGGTTGTCAGCCTTTCTTCTCAAATTGTAAAACACATGAAATCCTCGAGTCCCTTAGTCCCCTCGTACGACATCCGCAGGGATGAAATGGGGTGATGCTATTCTAAGCCGGCATCACACGGTATTTTATTAATATACATACGATAAAGGGCTTACTTAACTTATAGGAAAATTATGATGAAAGCTGAATTATTTGTTAATGATTTCTTTCTTATACTTGTTAAGTAAACTATAATTATATACTTATCTGTTTATTTCCATCGTCATTTTATTTACGCCACAAATTCAATAAAACTATAAGAATCTAATTCACTTAACTTACTTTTATTACTAAGCTGAACAAATAAACGTAGCCTAAAAAAATATAATATATACTACACATAAAATAATAGCAAGAGACAAGGAATGACATAATAAAAGAGCTCGAGAACTGTCATATAGAAAAGTCCCTAACGTAAGTTTATATAAGTTTTTATTTTATTATTTTCAAACTGTTTATGCATTGCATTTTCAAAGGAAGAAGGAAATAATTTGGTTCTAAACCGTGAAAATGAACCATACCTACAAAAGCAATGGGCATGCGGAAGGTTCTATAAAGGGTAACAATGATTGGCATTTCAATTTGGCCGCGTTACAGCTATCTGCTTCGGTCGGCTTCGGCGGCAGAATGTGTCCGATTGAGAGCGGATGGAGGTAGATTTGGTTATCTTTGGTCGGCCGCCGGCGATCGGTGTCTGTTTTTTGTTCCTTTTTTGAACGTAGCGCAATAGTAGAATGTAATTCTGTTACTATGTTCTTTTTACCTAGTTGAAATAGTGATCATGGCTAGGTACCAATATATGCTCCTAATACTTTGATTTCATATACTTCACATCCTTAAATATTTGCCGGGCGTGGCGATAACGTAAAGACGATTATGTTCTGTCTACACACTGAAAATAATATACGTATGCGTGATAATTTTATGTATGTACTTTGATTTCAAATTAAACAAGAGTGTGCGAGATTTATTTCTAAATAAGCATATAAACATGACTATACTAATGTTTTGAAAATGGTACAAACTAGGTACTAAAACTAAAAAAACTAACATACCAACCAAAAAAACATACAGAGATAATCCTTAAAATGTATTTATAAAATATTTTGTTTTACTTCTTTCCTTAATGGCGATAAAAAAAGAAGTAAAACAAGATAATCTTCTACGTTTTATGTATTCAATCTTGAAGCCAACATTGTTTTAAGTCGTAAACGTAAGTTGGAATACAAATCAACTTAACGTACCTCCACGGACCTTAGCACGAATGCGATGAAATTCGTTTCATTTCTTTAGAATCTCTTCTTAGGTTTTATTTAATTTCAGTAATAAAGTTTATGACATCAATTTACAAATTTATAAATTCAAATATTGTGGGGAATTGTTAGTTCATAAAAAAGGTCCTAAATTAACATTGATTCCTTTTTATTGGATGCAAGCCATTTAAGAAATATTGGAATAATATAACTTATAACTAACTAATAATATAGCTTAGAGTAGCATCACCCCATTTCTTTCCCTTGGGTGTCGTAAAAGGCGACGAAGGGACTCGAGGGAGAGTATTGCAATTTTAGGCGATGGGCTGACAACCTGTCACTATGGTGATACACAATTTTTCGAATGACCGTTATTGCAAATGTCCGTTATTTGCAGCCGTTTACGTTCTGCCTACCCCGCAAGGGATAAAGGCGTGATATGTGTATGTATGTATGTATAACCAAGCCTTATCAATTATTTGAATAATTTTTACGTTTAAGTACATGAAAAACCTAAAATGAAACTCAAAACGTGATTATCGAAATCACAGTCCATTTTATCAGATGAAGATCGGAATATCAATTTGCCGCACTTTTGTCAATTACCAGCATTGCTGAATGCGCGGTACCTTTTTTAAATCCGGTCTCGCAAACGTCGATTCTCCATTCAGCTGATTCAGAATTAAATCAGCTCAGAAACAAAGATTCTACAGTAAGTACCTTGCTAGGAGAGCAAACAGATAAAGAATCAGCAGCAGATCTAAATGCACACAAATGTAGTGTTGTAATTGTAATGACATGGCAAGGTGTATGCTTTGAGTTGCATTAAAGGATCGTATACGGATGAGGTGATTGTACAGAAAACCTTGGTCATCGACATGGCCTAAGCAAAACGATGATCTTCCCAAAATAGCAGGAAGAACTAAATGAGGCGATCAAAAACATGAGAGACGTACATGTCTTCAATAGCTGTCTATGTCTATGTCTGAGCGAGAAAGAGGCTGACGAAGATAATAAGAATAAATTGAGAGTTACAACTCTTAACGAAAACAAAAACAGCCAAATTGACACATAAATAATAAGTAAATATCCTGGACAAATAGCAAAGACTGTGATATAAAATGATATCACAGGCTTTGATAGCCGAGTGATATAAAACGTTCGAAGTAAAACAAATATCTGAAAATGACTTTGTAAATATTTATGTCTTGTGGGGATCGAACCCACGACCCCGGCAAAGGAGGCAGGGGTCCGCCACACCATCGTGCCAGTAAAAATAACAGTAAACTTTATTAATTGTACCGTTGTCTAAAATGTTCTTTTATCTGTGCTACAAAATGAAGGGAAATGAGAATTTCTGAACAGTTGTACTTTGACATGATTTGATTTTACGCCGCCGCGTATTCCTCATTCCGATAATTGAAGTGGATTTTCACGTAGTAACTCGAATATAAACCGGTTTATTTTGTTAGCTATTTTCTTTTCAGACTTGGGAATTTACAAGTTCGAGATGTTTTCCTTTTATTGTTTAATGATGGAGACGACGGTTGACTGGCCAATTTTCAAGTGTCTGTTTGCATTCAAAATACGCAGCTATAGATAGGTAGGTTGGATGTTGTTCCGTAGTCTTCCTTCTGAAATTATATTCATAGGTATCTGTCAGTACTTTTGCAACAATATCTTGAATAATATTCCATTACCAACCTGTAGTATATAGTGATTTTCACAAGAGCCATACTATTTTGAGGTATATTGCCCGTCCAATGTTCCTGACGAAATGATGTGTACCAAACCGCATGTAGAAGCACACACTATCGCCGTGCGGCAGTTAAACGTTGGGCATTTCCTCATTATTATCCAAGAAATAACTGAGATAAGTATACATAGAATTGTGATCCGCCACAGATACATATCCTTGTTTGAAAGTGGTTCAGTGGTTCTAGTATCCAAGTTTAGTAGATCCAACTTGCACGGAGTTCTTGAGTTAGAATACTAGTTCGTACATTTCTCCCCCAGTGTATTGCTCATCTCTAGACAATATCACTTGGCATGCATTGTTGTTGGTATAGTTGTGTCTCGTCTTAAAGTTTTCTTTGTTATATTCTTGGCTGGAATACAAAATACCTTCTTTAGTCACATCAACAGTTTATTCTTGTTTCAAAACATCAATGAGACTTTCAACAAAGTGCTTAGGTATTTGAACTTATTTTACATACATACATACATACATATATCACGCCTATAATCCCTTGCGGGGTAGGCAGAGCGTAAATGGCCGCAAAATCGGACATTTACGCCACGTCTGACAAATATTTGAGGGACATTCTGAAAATTGTGTATCGCCATAGTGACAGGTTGTCAGCCCATCGCCTAAAATTGCAATACACACCCTCTGAGTCCCTTATTTTAAAACATGCTTATAAATCTTTATCGTAGATTGAGTAAATATTTATAGATTAAACTCTACACAACGTGACTAATCACCTAAAATATGTGATACTAAATTTAAAGGTTCTTACCGCGATAATTGCTTTTATTGAATTGTACGACAAGTATTTCGGTAAGAACCCCGTTTTAGTATTTAGAGACATTATGTTTGACCGCGAAAGTTGAAATCAATTTATAACAGTTTTTGTGTTTATATTCTTCTTTAAGTACGAATCACCATGTAAATAACTTATTTTCAGCTTCAGTGAGGTTGAAAATGTACAATCATTGGAACTGATAAACTAGAGGGTAGACTAGAGGGTGACGGCGCCGCCCCAAGTTTGTGATTGCCTCACCACAACTAACTCGCTCTTAGAAACTGTAAATGAGACTGATTGCTGACAACATTAATATGGGAAACGTTGTACTTGAGAAGCATTGCGTGATAATAAAACCAACAACAAAACTGTAAGGATAAAGATTTAGTTAAAAAATAAAATGAGATTTTGGTAGAAATTTTCGTATTTGACTTTCAGATGATAGCAAAATTTTGTAAAAAAGACTGTACCTACTACTATTTTAGCATACAGTAAAGAAATGGGTAAACAATAACAAAATTAAAAAACGGGCAAATGCTAGTCGGACTCACCGACCGAGGGTTCCGTAACTTGCACAGTAAGACCTTTCATCATATTTTTCTTATATTTGTGCTTCAAAACAAAGCTACTTGCCAAATAATATAATAGTTGTAGGTCTACTGGAAGTACGCTATGTATTTTGACTCCCTTGAGAGGGTCTAAAAAGTCCGTATCTTTTTTTAATGTTTAGCAAGTATTAAATTTTTTTATGATTATGGTTGTGATTTAAATTTGGTTTCTCAACGCGTATGAGTACTTAAGATAAAGAATCGCGACAGAGGAACGGAAGGACAACAAAAATAACTTTCAAGGTAAAAAACCTATAGGTAAGAGTTCCGTTTTTTCCTTTTAAGGCACGGGATCCGAAAAACAGGAACCAACGGATAAAGACTAGTTCCAAAATGTGTTTTCAATATAGCACTGGCAATATTCGAAGCAATAGTTATTTTTATAGCGCACAGAGCCTGTGAAACAGAGTAGTAAACAAATTCAATTTTTCACAACCACAGCCAACTGGTCGGGAATAAATTACAATGTAATCAGGTCCATTGTTGTCGCCATTATCGTTGCATGCTTCAGAAATATATTTCAGATTCAGATTTCATTCAATATTGGTATCAAAGCGATTTTTTGTTGGTTAAGTTTCATTTCTGTTCATCATTACTGAAATTTTCGCCTACATGAATTGAGAATCCCTGTTTTTTTTATATAGTACATATAAAAAAACTTGATACATAGACTACGATATCTACCTATTCCTCTAAATGATCATTAAAACTTATATAGGTATATTTTCTTTATAAAATATCTTTACATTGCTGTAAAATAATATTTTTCTAGGGTCAATAAACTTGACGTATATTCTGGAAATTCTAAACATGTAAATAATTTGTTGGAAATTTTGTAGATTTCAGACATTTGAATTACAAAACTGAGCGAGGTATTATTCTGGCGGGTACACAATGTCGTTACAGCTCGTCGTAAGCCCGGCTACAGTCAAGGTGAGCGAGATAAGGCTACGCTATGTTAATTTGCTTGTATTTCCTGAATTTGTTATTCTTCGGGAAAAAGACACTCACACTCAGGTAATTTTCTTAGTACATATTTCATGTTTGTAGCAAATTGCTACGCCGTAGCATCAGACCTACGAATCTCCAAAATTTTACTTTTTAAAATATATATAATCACAAGTTAAATCAATAATTTCCATTTTCCTAAATAAACAAAATCAAGATGTACCTAATGATATTTACTGTAGACTTTAAAATTTATGTGAACATCGTTTTGTTGCAATATGACTCAAGAATCACAAAATATGTTTAATAATGTACTATTGTTGTGTGTTGCCGGCTTGGAATAGAATCATCCTAATTATACTCTTGGGTGTCTTAAAAAGCGACTAAGAGTTAAGTTTTTCCAGGGAGTGGACAGCAGCGTTCCTTGTGAATGCAACATCATCAACTGCGCTCGCCAATCCGCTTACCAAGCGAGGTAAGTATGGCAATACCCCCCAAAAGGGAGACGCTCATGACTAGTAGTGGACAGAGGCTGTAAATGTATTTGGATCATATCATCGTTACCCTTTTTTGCCACGAGTTTCAAGAAAATATATCTTTAAAAATAAATTTACGATGGAAAGCTCTAAGCAAATTGATCATAACCCTCAGATAAAGGATTAATGAAATTTGAATTTTGAGGGATGATCCA
The DNA here is from genome assembly GCA_027580185.1 of Tuta absoluta. Taxonomy (NCBI): domain Eukaryota; kingdom Metazoa; phylum Arthropoda; class Insecta; order Lepidoptera; family Gelechiidae; genus Tuta; species Tuta absoluta. The sequence continues at coordinate 8,152,239 of JAQAHW010000016.1, read as the reverse complement.
TAAAGAAGCAAATCGATTACCTGCCTGAAGAAACAATAAAACGCGAAGCGATCACAAAATTTCTGGAAATTTTATGTCGCTTAAAATTATTGTGCTTTAAAACGTGAAGCTTTAGCTAAGCTTTTGTTTGAGTAGGCTTTGTGTTTATATTCCGGTTTCTAATTGCTCAATTAATTCTAGGTAAGTAAGGACCTTGATCAATTTGAAATATAAACTTTAAATGACAACCATTAGGATAAAAGCATTTGACAATTAGGCTTTAAAACTTCCTAGCTTAGCTTTTAAAATTTTATTGTTGCATTGTTACACAAAATAAAGTTTAAACGGTACTTTAACGGTATATATATTGATAGAGGTAACGTATGAATGAATATTTTGAGAGAAAAAGCTTTTTATAAAATGTATTGGGTTTGTATTAAATGATATGAGCAGAGTCACGCAAGATTAGAAAAAAAATATAGAGCATAGTACGAGTATTTTATTTTTATTTCTGTGAATATGCAATTTAAAACAAAAATTAAGAATACTTAATGTTAAGACAGAAGATGACAATGACGCTTGTTCCGACACAATGTATGAGATAGATACTCGTAGATCATATTTAAACATGAATTTGACATAGGATGAAACTTTGAAATAAATGTATTTTCGTTACGTTAATGCACACTATTCTTTTTTAATGTATTATGTTAAGTAAACTATGATTTTCTAATACAAAATCTTGTATCCTACTCAAAAATAAATGCATTGAATTTTGAATGTCTGTAAAGTCTAAGATTTGCAATGCAAGTACTGCTCCAATTCAGCTTTTGAGAACATTACTCGCCGTACCATTAACTAAAGTTGGATCTCACACGTACCGCACAATATCGCGGTCGGAATTTGATGCGGTGACGAGTGCTATGGTACCCGGTTTCTGTATGGGGTTTTGTAAAAACCCTGATCAAGTAAAACACCGGAAAAACATCTAGTAGGTGTGAGAACCGCCAAACAGGCTGACTAAAAGAGCCGTTCGATGCTTCGTTGGACGGTTCTAATTGCAATCGCTGGCACTCCCTCAATCTTCGCTCTCATTTGCATTGAACATCTGAAGACGAGCTTTGAGTTCGACTTGTGAATTATATTTGCGTAATTTTACAGTGAATGAAATGCAGTACCTTTGAGGAATTTAACAAATTAAGGTAGGTGAGACGTTGCTCGAAACCAATGACTATACTTAAAACGTAGTTTGAATAAACAGGTAAAAGAGCTGACTTAAAAGCTGGTCGTAAAAATGGTCGTTCCCAACTTGCAATCGCAAGATAACAAATACTGCCAGATAAATTTTTCCCAGTTATTTTTCTGAAGATATTGGCACAGTTAATACAGTGTGCATGTTGCAGGTGTATGATAGAATCAAATTTTAATCAAAAACCAAAACAGTCAAACACAAAATCAGATGACAAAATCTAAACTCAAAAGCGTAGATCGTTTCAGGTTTTTGATCAAATTAAATAAGTTTAGATTTTGTCAAAAACCTGCGACATATACTTATGCTTGAGTACGTAGATACGAATGCAAGTGAGCAAAGCAAAAAAATCTAATTTAGCATCAGTTACGCGACATTGACTGCGTAATGCGACAAGATATTTTTCATTAGAGACAATTTTGTGCCGTCTACGCAAAATTACGGACGAGGTAAAAGCAATGCTGATGACTCGACAAAAATGCTTATAAAGTTAAATGACTCTTGGAATTTTCGAATGAACTGAGAGGCAAAAAATTTACCTTAGAAATGCAGGCGAAAAAAATTTACATAAAATAACAAAAGATATTTGATAAATACCTACCAGGTAATTGGTCACCTTAATAACAACAAAAATAGAGTAATTTTACTTTAACGTTACAAAAATCATGACATACAATTTATGTTGCTTTGGTCACCATATGATCTACCCAAAGAATCGATCGACCGCTGTCGGTCGGTATATGGAAATTGAATAAAAAACAAGTGGATCGGTTCAAAAGGACTTTTTGATATTTGGTAAGGTTACCGTTTTTAGATTTATATTTTCTTAGTGTTTATTCCTACGAGTTGTTCCATTGTGAAAATTATGCTAGTTGTCAAGAACAACATTCGTCAGATTGCACCAATTATTCGCTAAATGATCTTAAATAACAATGAAATAGACACGAATAAAAAAGTGCTATTTCAAAACATAAATCCTTATAGACACTTAAACCAAATCCATATAAATCAGATTATTCCCCGAGCTCCTTAAGTCTCAAAGTCTCTCCAAGAGCGCCTTATTTTGAACGCAATCAGTTCGCTGCAAACTTCCATATAATTAAAAGTCGTAGATTTGCGAACTCCACACGGCGGTGGAGGCGAATAATTCATAAGAAGGTTAATTAAATTCGTTCCTCAAGTGGGGAATGGGTAGGTTCGTCCTAGAATAGACAAAGAAGAAACACTCGCAGAACTGTTACGTGATACTATCAGTTTAAAATTTGTTTGAACTACCTACCATACTGTAGGTGTCAGGCGGTGTCAGCTTGGTATGGATAAAATACCATGCATTGCACTCACCAATCCACCTGCCAAGCGTAGTGAGTATGGCAATACCCCCTAAACGGGAAGGCCCATACTAAGCAGTCAACAGTTGTGGCTGTCTTTGTTGAATTCACGCTTGTTCACGGCAATATGTTACAGCTCAGCTTATGCCGGTTAAGCGCTACTTAAGCTCTAGCTTTACTTAAGATCAAATGTCAAGTTATCAAGGATTCCCGATTTTTACTTTGATAGTTACCACAAACTCAAATATTCTGTGATTTGATTGTGCGTGTTCTGCTAAGTATATGATCTTTGCGCTGTAGTTTAAAGCTTTATTTTTGGTGGTTGTAGTATGTTGCAAATTGAATTAGGATCTTCCATTAATTTAATCACACCTCGTTATGTTTCCACACTTACTTTATTAAAATGCTTTACTAAAGTTGGTTTTGGGTTCAAAGTCTTTGGTTTTGTAGTTTATAATTCCAAAGGTACATAAATGGGTTTGGAAATTGTACTTATTGTATTAGTACGTTACACCGACTTATTTGACTACCTTGAATCGGGTCTAACCAGATATTTGTCGTCCGTCACTGCGTATTTTTAACGCACCGTAGAGCATGCGTCTGTCAGTCGAAAATATGTTGCGAATTCCGATGTTATGCCCATACAAATACGTGCCGGTGCGTAAAAATACGCAGCGACGGACAAGTAGAAGACCCGCTGTAGATGTGTCGCGGAATTTCAAATAGTAAGGGTTAAGACAGCATGCTCGGGAAAACTTTGATGTCAAAGCGTCTGAAATCTGGAAATGAACTTCGACTGGCTAGAACTTTGATACATCTACACTAATATTATAAAGAGGAAAGATTTGATTGTTTGTTTGTTTGCATCGAATAGGCTCCGAAACTACTGGCCCGATTTTGAAAATTCTTTCACCATTAGAATCCTACATTATTCCTGATGAACATAGGCTATATTTTATTTATCATAATTTCATGAATAATAATTAAAAACTTTTCAGGTACAGTCAGGACCGGCTGGGCTAAACAGTTGGGACTTAAGGTTTTAGACCGTTCTTATGCAGTTTGAGTGTCTAACAGCACGTCAGCTTGACTATACACACATTTCATAAATTATATTGTAGCTAGGTACAACGTTACAGCGAGGTGTTATCTTATAATAGACAAACCACCATCACGGTACGTAGTCATGCTAATTTGCCACATTATCTGGAAGTGCTAAATCCTGTACGTCTAGTGTGCTACAACTGTGCTACAACGCTAGATAACACACTGTTCTGCACATCTGCATTGCAAATTTTCCCAGAGCTCGGCGGGCCATATACTTTGCTATGGAATTTATTTTTGTTCCCCACATAGTATACCCCCCATATATTATTAAGTGTCTTTTTTGCCGAGTAATGCCGGCTTAGAATAGCATCACCGCGAATAAAAGACTCGAGAGCTTCATTTGTATTAGAATTTTAGGCGACTGGCTGACTATCTGTCACTATACAGGTAGTGATACACCATTTCTTTGAAATGGCCCTCTAGATGTCAGGCGTGGCGATGGCGACCGTATTTTTACTTCCGTTAACGTTCCGCCTTCCCCGCAAGAGATGAAACTGTGATATGTGTGTGTGTGTGTTCTTTACAAAACATACAAAAACATACTTAGGTATCTTCATACTGTACAGTACCCACTGTATGCTTATCCATCGCCTAAAATAATAACCTCCAACCATCCACTTACCGCTCTCAACAATGTTTGGAAACTCGATCCGGGTTTCGCAAAATCTTGTTAACTTGCCTTGCATATCATTGTTTACCTTATCACAAGTAGAGTAGACTCTTCTAGCCACTCACGTGCCCTCTAAAGCAAGATCTTTTCTGTCGTACTTACAGAATTTTCAGACTATGATATTTTTAACTGTGAGCCTTGACATCGGTGTTTCGACGACCCAGTCTCCCACACGAAAGAAGAAGAAGAAGAGGAACTGGGAACGGTCTCACAAAGTTATATTGAGCATTAATCTGATTTTTATCCCTATCTCCAAAAATTAAACAGAACCTCCGCCATCTAAGAAGAACAAAAAATACTAAGACATTATGATTTAAAATACACCCATTTTCGTTTCAATCCGAACAAAACTACTGGACAGATAGCCGCGCGGTATCTTGACTCGCATTTACTTTTCCTTTCACAGAAGCCAAACAAAACAACATTACTTATTCCATGCCAGTGGTTTGAATATAACCCAAAACTTGCTGCAAAAGCTTTGTGGAGAATACACAATTTTCAATGAACTAGAAACGTAATGTTTACCTACCCACAGTACGTGTGCATATTGGCCTCCATTCGGGATACTGTCACATTCCTTCAAATAGATTTAGAAATGGATAGGAGATTAGTCACGTCATGTCAAATAATTTGACGCAAGACACGTGTTATAGTCAAAATGAACCGACGATGAAAATAATGGTGACAAAATTGATTAGAAATTTCAAAGAACCATTAACATTTTTAATTATGACAAGACTTAGATATCTCCTATCCTATTCTAAACCTATTTGACGGAAATTTACAGCACTACTTTAAGGTAAGTTAAGAGAATTTATATCCCGAATCAAGGGGATTGTGGTATGAGTATGTATTGAGAAAGATTGAACAAACCCTATTCTCTTTAATTTATGCGTAAAAGCAAACTCCTTCAATATTCAATGGTGTTTTAAAACTTTGTGAGTTTGTTTTTCTGAGTTATTTACATACATAAATTACGTAAGACATTTTATAAAGATTACATAAACGTGAAATAAATATAAACTTTTATTTTTACGATAAAATTTTAGTCAAAGTGATTTTTTTATCCAACGTAGGCGTTATAAAACATTTTTTAAGCTTAAAACTGGATAAGTTTTTGTTTATCACGTGTTCTGACGGTAAGTGGATTCAATCCAGCTTAAGTTTCACATTCCATTATAGTTGCAACGAACATTCTCGTTAGCTCCAAGCTTACTAACTAAGATAGTTTGTGTAAGAGTTCAAAGTAACATGGTTGCTTTCACTCAAATTTCAAAATATTTAACTGATTAAATAAACTTTAACAAAATAATTCATTAAGTTATTCATCAACACGGTGTCCCACACAAAAAAGTAAGTAAGTATTATGAAATGGGCTGCGAAACAGCCAAAAAAATATGTAAGATAAAATATTTTCCAATAGAGCCAGTGACTGCAAAAAAAACATCTTTGCAGAAAGATGTCTTCAATATTCCCCAAACGATTTTCTTTTTCTCTGAAGGATCTAAATCTGAATGTAATTTGTGAAAAGAAACACGTGTTTCTAATAATACAGGCTGTAGCTTGCACGTTGTCAGTAAGAAACAATATAAAATATTAATATTCTGTTATTAGGTATATTTCTTTTCATTCCTTAAATAATATCATTTGATAAGTAGGTATTTCTGAAGGAAGCTAAATGTAGCATTCATATTTTCATCCCTAGGTTGAGATTTAGAATCAAATTTTGAGAAGACTCATTAAAAGTATTAAAAAACTTGTTTGACCGAGCATTTCTCGAATTATTTCGTTAATTAAACGCATATTTGGATATGAAACCTATGTAGATCGATTTGTCGCCCCCGAAACCCCATACATATAAAATTTTATGAAAATCTTTGCAGTTATTTCCAAGATCCCGATTGACTAATATATACATACATATATCACGCCTTTATCCCTTGCGAGGTAGGTAGAGCGTAAACGGCTGCAAAAAACGGACATTTACGCCACGTTTGACATACTTTTGAGGGTCATTCGGAAAATTGTGTATCGCCATAGTAACAGGTTGTCAGCCCATCGCCTAAAATTGCTATATTCACCCTCGAGTCCCTTCGTCGCCTGTTACGGCTCCCACGGGGAAGAAATAGGATGATCTTATTCTAAGCCAGCATCACACGGCACTAATACTTACTCGTTTAAAAGTATAAGATAAAATTTACTCAAATAAACAATTGAATTTGTAAAAAAAAAATGAGATAACGAAAACGATTTTAAGAAGCTACGAACATCTGTGCAATATCGCCACAAAATTAAGCGCCGGATGGTCAGACAGTTTTCTTTTTCTATAAAACATAAGTGCACACTTAATAATTTTGTCCGATGTTGTGGTGATTTGGTATTATACGTGACCAGTGTAACATGAGCTCTCATATTTTGTAACAAGTAACAGGCTCTTCCTATAACGCAATGTAGGATAAGACAAAAAACGGATGGTTCTTACTTCAGTGGTCAATTTAATCCGTTGTTTTACAGGCTGTTCGTAACATCCACTTTTTATTGCAAGGCAGTAAAGTAAAACAAACAGCTGGGCCACAAATTATACACAGTCATAAACGGCAATGAAATAGAATTACTTTATCGTGACGCTGCGTATATAAAATCAGTCTGGGGAGTCAAACAAATAAGTTGGTTGGACTTTGGTTTATTTTGCACTCACAGTGCCAAATTATTTTCACATTTCGCTTCACAACGAGTAGCAAGTGGTTGAAAATTTTAAGTGTTCGGTCGGGGCGCCGGTAGCTCAGTGGATGAGTGGTGGGACGGTACTCCACTCACAGATCCCGGGTTCAATCCCCGGCCGTCGCTACCATCTTTTCTATTTCTTATTTTGATTTATGAAAAGTTGGTTTACTAAACATGTTTAAATATCCGCGCAAAATAAAATGAGAGTTTTTATCGCCAAAAGGTAGCGTAGGTAAAAGTTATGTGATAAGTTAGTGTTTTCTTATTTTGTCCAAATAAAATTATTAGACTGTGAAATTTTAGAATAACATATTTATTCTAGTAAACTGTAATATATTTACTTAACCAAAGTATCAGGAGTTAAGTTTAGGGTTTCACAAAACATTTTAATATTATTATCAAAATTTGTTTGCGCTGCACCTACAGTTTTCTCGTTGCAGCCGTTGCTTTAACAGATGAATCACACACGCACCGGACGATATTGCAAATGTCAAAATGTGACACCCGCAATTTGATGCAGCGACATTTCTCACGGTATCCGGTTTTTGTATGGGATTTTTCAATTTTGTTTTTGACAACCGGATCCAGCAAAACCCCGGATTAACATGCGGTGCTTGTGAGAACTGCCTAAAGAACAACTTGTACAACAGCAATTGTGTAAAGTCCTTGACTTGACTACGCACGAGTTGAAACTTGGCGTAAACTTTGTATGGATGGCTTTTTAATGCCCTCTGCAAAGGAAATGATCACAAATGTTCGTGTCATGAAAGTACGATTAGGCAGGTTTCGATTCTAGTACACATCCACCTTTATACATTGTAGTATAGGTAGGTAGTATGTAGAAGCGGTAGTTATAGTCTTATATTGCATTTATTACATTGTAGTGCTTCTACATACGTGCTATTAAACTGTATTAAATTTTTTGCAAACTTGCAATTTGAACCTGCGACTTTCGTCATTACTAGTGAGGACGCCTCTTCCAACTGGGCTACCGCAGTTCGTTCCTTGCCCGCCAATTTTGCAAGTGTATTCAAGGAACGAGCTGCGTCAGCCCAGATGGAAGAGACGTCGTCACTAGTAATGACAAAGTCACAGATTCAAATCCTGCCCGAGTAGGAAAAAGAAAATTGCAAGTTTTCAAAAAATGTATACCTAACACAGGAAGTGTTAAAAAAATTGGTATTCAGCACATCAGGTTCTGTAAGTGCTAATTCGATGCTTATTTTTTTATATAGTACATTCATACATAAACTGCCAGGGACAACAGTCCACTGCTGGACATGGGCCTCTGCATATCGGGGGGTATTCCTTACTCACCACGCTTGGCAGGCGGATTGGCATGCGCAGTTTAATATAGGAATGCTGCTGCCCATTTCCTGGATATATTTATCCCTTAGTCGGTTTTTACCACGCCTACGCTTAGAAATGGGGTGATGCTATGCTAAGCTGGCATCACATATAACAACTTGCGAGGATGTCTCTGATTTAAATTGCAACTTCAATTGCTGAAGATAGTACATACAAAGGCTATGCCATTCCGTTACAATCCCACTGTACTCTTCCGGTTTGACCAATAACTGAGGAGGCCTACCATGACCTTTTTAAAATCCTTCCCTATTCCATTCAGTTGCTATGCAGGCTTGAAACAGGATTGTTTAAAATCGTACCATGACGACCCCTTTTTTGAACGATAACTGCCCTGCAACTGCCCGGATTCCAAAAAAGGTGAACGATTAGGCTTGTCTCTGACTTACTAAAATGTGATTGAGCGACGTTCTGAAACTTGCTTATTAGAAAATGCAGCAGTTTTGAAATGCATATTTACATAATGTTTACTATAAAAAATACCTCAACAACCTAAAAGACTCGAAATAAAATTCACAAATATTAAACATGAATCGAAAAAACATAATAGCGGTTGAAATATAGTCTCTGAAAATAGGATTTTATTGAGACAAGAAAACCGGAACTTAGCTTAGGAACGCACTTCGGAAAAGTGACAATTCACCTCTACTATAATGCTACGTTCACATTACGCACCTGCTCCTGCTTCTGCCGCTACCGCGAATATTGCTCGAAATATTTCCGACGAAGTATCAACGCCAGTAAGTATTCACACACTGCCGTCGTACTTTTCTTGCAGTAATACGAATGAGCGAGATAGCAATACATTACACAAGCGCTCCTGCTGCCGTTCCTTTGAATTCACGAAATACCATAGAGTAGAAATCACATAGAGATGACACTCCCGCTCCAGACGCGCTCAAGGTCAATCCGTCTGGCTGTCTCTTAGCGAATAATTCAGTCGGGAGTGCGCTTCGCCGCGGAAACGTTCGTCGTGCGGGTCGAATTTTAATTTTTTGTGAAAAATTTAGCAATGCCGAATTATTGTGGTGTGTATGGCTGCAAAAGTAAGTTTTTTTAATTTGCCTAAAGATGAGCCAAGGTAAGTGATGATTTTACAGTAAATACCTAGGTACCTACCATTCGTTATTATACGTAATTGTTGTGTGTACTCCTATTTTTACTTACGTAGGTACCTAGTTTCCATTTTCTAATTTAAACTACCTAGGTGCCTAAGTCATTGTTAGCTGATAATGATAAATAAGCACATTGGTATCGTCGGTATGTTTTGCACCTATTTTAAAATTCTGTACCTACCTATTGTAGCTACCTACGTCACCTACAACAATCATCAACTGCATACGCGAGTATCTTCCTAATCAAGCGCAAATGCAAGGCGATTAAACGTTACCTAACAAGCTTATCGTCGTGCGTTCTACATGCAAATTGGGAACCTACGCGTGTGACGTCACATCTATCAAGCAACTACAGACAGGCTTAAAAGCAAGCGGCGATTGATTAGCTATACCTACGCACATACCTACTGCGCACTATAAAGCATCTACAGCTACTTACATATTAAGCACAAGCATCTGCAACTACATATATATCTACAGCTACTTATATACAAGCACAAGCACTTCACTACAAGACGTAATAGTTTCACTGAAACTTGTTGCCACTCCATGAGGGAACGGCAGATAAGACGCACAGTTATGAAACTTGTAGCCGTCCACTATGGGAGCAGCTGAACACAGACGTGTCACGTGAAACTTATGATGGAGCTATGAGAAGAGCTGTTTTGGAACACCAGCACACAGAATGCGAGCACCATCACAAAACACGGCGATCCACAATCAGCACTCCACTCCACTCGAAGATCATCATCCGCAAGCATCATCTTCATCTTCGAGCAACTTCGTGTCATGGCGCGGCGTGACCGACAGAGCTGCACCGACGTCCTTCCTCCACGGCGACCGGCGAGCGAAAAGAAAGCGCGGACGGCGCCGCCTATATTTATACACTCGGTGTCGCGACCTCGAAACTCCTTCCCGCGCGCCGCGGAATTTGCATATGTGTGCGCGCATTATTATTCATGTGTGTGTGTAGATTTCGCTAAGTAACCACTCGTTTTGTAAATAGCTAATTCAGAACCTATTTTTGTACATATAATTAGGCATTATTTTACAATAAATTATTCGATACCATTCCATTCAGTATTAATTGTTTGAATTATTAGCAGTATCCTCCTACCTAAGATATAACTTGCTGCTAAAGAATCAGCTGCTAAAGTATTAACTGCTAAACTATTAACAATAAATGGTAAGGTAAGACTTTAAAACGGGTAAATATTTTGTTCCCACGGGAAAACTGTTAGCAGCGGTCGCAACCGCTTGACTGGCCGCTAGTCTGGAATAAAATTATTGGCACGTGACAGCCCCGACTTAAAGCGCGGGAGAGTGCGGAGCGTTACGGGCTGCGGGGGGAAGTAGGTATTTAAAGCGCGGCTTTTGGGGCCCAGACAAAGGAGTTTCGTTTCTATACGCAGTATTATTATCTATTCTTATGGAAATACCAACAATCGAGGGCTCACGGGAAGTGGCAGCGGCATGAGTTGCTGCGCGAGAAACCTGTTTACATGCTTGCGCTTCCTACTTACCTTACTATTTCCCTGTTCATAGCTCGAGTGTGTGAACGCGGCATAAGCTCTTATAGCAGGGCTAAAAGAAGACCGCTCAGATTTTTCGTACTACCACCTCTTTTTAACGAGCCTTCTTCAAGGCTGCTTTGATTTGACATTTGAATCGTTCACTTGTCGTTCACCTATTTCTTATGTATAAAATTCGTACCATGAGACCAAGTTTGACAACGCAAAAACGGATATTGCACGTCTGGGACGTCAAATAAAGCGATTGCTAAAAAGCTAGTCGAGAGTAGATAAAACAAGATTGTTTTGAGTTTATGTCAAAAGTTTCTGATGATTTTCGTGTATTTTTTCGTTGAAAAGTGTAATTTTTTGTTGAAAAGTGTAAGTCGATCGTTAAAGGTTTGTGGAATTTTAAGTTGATACCTAAATATTTCAAAAAGATGAAAGATTGCATTTGTGTTGTGGCTGCAGTTGTTAAGTATAATATTATTGTTATTATAATTTCATTCATTACAGGTGTGTGATGACTATGAAGTGTATGAATTTCTGCAAAGCGAATATCGTTTGGCCAGGAAACAAAAACGTTTAAGGAATCTTATGAATTAAAGGATGACGAATTTAAATAGGAATACAGGTAATATTAATTGATTTACTTATATTAACTAAAACAAACAAGGTATCTACAAGTTACCTATTATCCTAATGCTTATTTTATTAGGCTATCATCAGATTTAGCCTCTGTGATGAGCTGGAGCCATTCATGCCAACAAATCCAAAAAGAGCCAAGGATTTGCTAATAAAAACAAGCAATTTGCAAATGAATTATTGTATTTAGTACATAGCATAATATGTTAAAATATACTTCCCATAGTAAAGTCAATCAGCTGATTGTGATTTTCTATGGGAGGTATTTTTTGTCCTTTCCTGACATATGTTTTTAGGGGAAAGTTGTTCAGTTTAACGGTCTGAATGCACCCTGTTAGTATTCGGCGAGCTGTCCCTTACACCATGTATATATAAGTTAGGATACAACAGATTACAACTGCAACAGCCACAACAGTCCACTGATGAACTTGGGGGAGGCCCCAATGGGGGGAAATTTGCCATACTCACCACGCTTGGCAAACGCAGTGCAAGGTGTTATATATGTTTACAGAGAACGAAGACATGGCTCTATTATAATCGGCGTCTATATAATTATAGACAGCAATAGGGACCGATGGTTTAACGTGCCCTTCAAACACGGAATTCGCGCAATTTTTACTTCCTGTTTTGTAACATATCAAAAAATGAAAAAAACTGTTTGGATACTCGTGTCGTTTTATTCTATTTCTTACATACATACATACATAAATCACGCCTATATCCCTTACGGGGTAGGCAGAGCGTTAACGGCCGTTCAACGGACTTAACACCACGTCCGACAAAAGTTTGAGGGTCAATCAGATAACTGTGTATCACTATAGTGCATTAGTGACAGGTTGTCAGCCCGTCGCCTAAAATTGCAAAACACACCCTCGAGTCCCTTAGTTGCCTCTTACGACACCCATGGGTAAGAAATGGGGTGATGCTATTCTAAGCCGGCATCACACGGTCACATCTATTTCTTCTTAGTTTAAATTGCGTATACTCGGAGTCGATGGCTCTGAAAGTACCTAATGCATTTTATAGCGACTTCTTTAAATGATCCTGCAGTCGAAATTGCCTCGCTGTTCCTTATAGATATGTATTACAAATCATTAAACAAACAACAATGAAAAAAGAAAACATTTTTACTAAAATAAAATTTATTTTTATTAAATTTATGTTAGAGATATAACAAATAAACTTGACGACACCAAGCATATAATTATTATTAAAGGTACTTAAGTAAAATAAATTAACTGTTACAGGTGATTCTGGTTATCCTCAAAGAAAATACATGATAACACCGATTTTGGATGCTGAAGCGGAGAGTCCAGAATCGCATTGTTACACGAAAACGCACGTCCACACCAGGAACATTATCCAGCGGACTATCGGTGTGCTAAAAGCATGCTTTAGGTGTTTGTTGGTGCATAGGGTTCTTCACTACGAGCCTGATGTCACTGGTTCCATTGTTAATGTTTGTGTCATTCTACACAACATTTGCAATGCAGCTAGTTTGCCAGTTCCTGAGCCCACAGAAGAAGAGGCTCGAACTAAAGCTCTTATGCAGCCAATAACAACGAGCCTACAACGATGAAGGACGACAAAATTAGCCATTGCAGTCCGGTTTTGTAGCTAGGCGAGAACTCCTTAACTCCTTTTGTGGGTTCTGCGCCAGCGACCCTGAAATCATAAAATAATTGTTATGTTAGAATTTAAAGTAAAAGTACTGAATTTACTTCAGTTTAGACTCATAAGCTATTCAAAATGGATTCATTGAAGAAGAAATAATTAATGTAAATAAGTTAAATAAAAATATTTAAACATAGTTTGACTATAATTTCAAATAAAAATTGGCCAAGTATGAGTCAGATTTGCCGACAGATGGTTTCGTAATAAGGTGAAGATACATTTCTGTGATCCCATCCCGTCGCCATAAATTGCAAAACCCATGTAGCCTTCTAGTCCCTTAGTCGCCGGTGTCTTTTACTAATAATATATTTTCTCACCTTGATTCTACCTCTATTCTCTCTAGAATAGACACTATATTGCCGAGAAATGCAACAGCTCGTCGAATAGACCGACTATTGTTTAGCTCGGCACGCGCACGATCCCGAGATGCTGCCACCAGTAGCTCCCTCGCATCAGCAGCTGTCAGGCGTCGTCGTCGTCGTCTTCCGCGACGTAGAACAGCCAGTGGTGACCGCGGCGGCGGATTATTTTCCTGCTCTTCGGAAACACTTTCACTACTTGTTTCCAGTGTTTCAGCGGCTACTGGACCGGCCTGTCGAAAATAATACATAAATTATATACAATACTTGTACAGGGTGTAAGGGACAGACATCCGAATAGGGTGCATTGAGATTATGAAACTGAACAACTTTCCGTAAAAAAAATATTTTAGGGAACGGGTATATTATTTTGACATCCTGTAGTAAATGCAGTCAGCTAATCGTGATTATGGGAGGTCGTTTTTTTTTCTTCTCCTGACATATGTTTCTAGGGGAAAGTTGTTCAGTTTCATGGTCTGCATGCATCCTACCAGTATTTGGCGGGCTGTCTCTTAACCCGGTATAAACACAACACACACATACACACGCGGTGATAAACTTATATATATATATATATAGATCACGGTTTTGTTGTGTATCTGGCTTCACGGAAGACTAGCGTTACAGGCAGCTCACTCTGCTTGTAACATATGCAGAGTGGAGACCTTTTTTAGTCGTATAAGTACCAACATTTCAGATATATGTATTTTAGTTTAGTACCTATCTAATTAAATGTGACTCTGAATTATGTGGCGTAAATGTTTATTTTTACGACAGTTTACGCTCTGCTTACACCGCAAGGGATATAGGGGTGAAATATGTATGTATGTGTATGTAATAGCAGAAATCAAAACCTTAACTCTTTTCGTTGTGGCCCCAAAATCACCGTTTTGCCTCCTATTCGGGCCGTCGGGGGGTCATATTGACCGCGGTTTTTGACCAAAATGAAAGACGAAAATTTTCCAGTGGAGATCTTTCTCGCTGCAGGGGTGGAGTGAATACCTCCTCGGTAGCACTTGCACTACCGTTCGGCTGCTGGGTTTCTGCTACTGGTAGGCTTGCCTGTTTGAAAATTGTTGGGTATGAGAGCACTTATTATTTACAACATATCCAGAGTTTCTTCTAGGCTGTAGCAGAAAAGGACTTGGCTCACTAACTTTCTTACTCAATTTCGATGGGTGGAAAGAAAATCGTTCTGGCCCCAAAATCACCTTTTGCCTTTAGGGTCCCGAGAGGTCATATTTTCCCTGGTTTTTAGGCCAAGTGGATTCACAATCACTCTAGTCTTACTTCATATCAAAATATTAACATATATATTTTGTGAAATCGTG
Source organism: Tuta absoluta (assembly GCA_027580185.1). NCBI lineage: Eukaryota > Metazoa > Arthropoda > Insecta > Lepidoptera > Gelechiidae > Tuta > Tuta absoluta. Next base: position 8,137,182 of record JAQAHW010000016.1, on the reverse strand, counting down.
TTGCAGTCGCGATGGTAAGTTTTTGAAGGATGAACAACAACGTAAACACAACTAAGAAAACATTGGCGTTAGCCAGCATAATTTGAACAAGGTAAAAAGGAGGTGGCGTAACACCACATAAGTAGGTAACTATTACTTATGACATCGTCGTTTATGACCTCTATTTATGCAAAATTAAATAATATAATTAACAATTTACAAATTTACCACCAATTCACCGGAGTACGTTCAAAAGCTATAACTAAGTTTTTCTTGTGTTCATAAGAAAATATTTTGAAACGAGAATTTTTTAAGCTTTTGTTTTTGAAGTTTTAGTTTGATATTTATAACTTTGTTACGTTTTTTTTACATTTTTGTACAATTTTCCAGTAAATATTCTGTAAACATCCAAATTTATTTATAAAAATATCCAGTATAAAGTAAAAGTTTTATTTTAAGCAATTTTCAGAACGTTTGTCAATGACAATTGAAAAGACCATAGACAAGCCCAAGCGTTCACCTTTTTTGGAATCCATGCAATTATCGTTCATCCAAAAATACGTCATGGTACGATTTTAAACAATCCTGTTTCAAGCCTGCATAGAAACTGAATGGAATAGGCACGGAATAGGGAAGGATTTTCAAAACTTTTTTTTTTTGGCTCTAGTTTTGACTTTGTGCCAGTGTCGAGTTTTTTATTTTTATTGTATGATAGGCATCGAGATACCGGTGACACATAATAGAGAATGTACAGAAGGATCACTCGGGCCTTTTTTGGTTATTTCCGCTTTCGGCAAGGGCTGCCACAGTTTTCTTCCCGATTTTTAAAAATGGAGTAGATACCTAAACATACAGGGAGTATCAGATGAATGATGTAATGGTTCAGTTTCATGAGCGAAACAATTTTCCCCATGAAACATCTTATTTTATCTTATCTATCTTATCTTATCTTACTACATTTATTGTGAAATGGGGAATGACGAGTAGGTAAGTACCTGCTCTGGGGCTGTTGAGACCTTTTTGGCTGACATGACAAATACAGAAATTGACCTTCATTTCGATGAAATTTGAAAATCTGTATTTTATTTTACTCTTATGACATTATTGGCTATTATTTTTGCAAAAAACTATTATTCTACATACGGGTTTGCTTGCGGGGTAGGCATAGCATAAACGGCCGTATAATACGGACATTTACGCCGCGTCTGACAGACATTTGAGGGTCAATTGTGTATCACCATAGTGACAGGTTGTCAGCCCATTGCCTCAAATTGCAATACACATGTAACCCTCGAGTCCCTTAATCGCTTCTAACGATACCCACGAGAAAGAAATGGGGGTAATGCTATTCTAAGCTGGCATTACACGGCATATTATTATAATAGTATTATATTTCGATGAGACATAAAAGTTCAGATTCATGTTCAGGTTTATTCAGTAAGGAGTATTAATTCCTTTCTCCTTTTTTATCTTTTGAATAATTATTTACCATTTAGACAAGGCTCATAAGAAGTGATTATTGCATCTGCCATTAAATATTCTTTTACATTCCCAAATGCGTGTGGCATTTCAAACTTCAAATTTTCGCATAGATTCTCATAAATTTATTTTGGTAGCCGCTCTAGTAATTATATACTTATCTATAACCGCTGATGATAGACCCCAATTTGAGTGACAACTATGTATGTAAACAAACAAAGCATATCAGCTTATTTTGCAAATTCCATTGAACTTAGTTTTCGAGCATACAACAAGAAATTGAATTAGTTTTGAGGCTTCTGTGTAGATAAATAAGTATTGTGCTATTGTCCAAGGGATTGTTGCTACTGTTATAAACCGTGATTCCGTCTGCCATCTCGCAACGGCCACCTCGGTAGAAATCGTTTTTGTAATGGCCAGTAGACAGTATAACGAGTGGTAAAGTACTCAAGTAAGTTAATATTTTGTTAATTTTACCTCCTTGCTCTATCTGAATTAGTTTGTGGTCGATGCAACATATTTTTAACTACACAAATCATGTTGTTGTTTGGCATAGTTTTACTACCAGCTGCCTGCTTGACGCTAACTCTCTTTGGGAATACTATCGTAGGTGTAATCACCGCACCATGCGGCTGGTCTCCAGTCCAATCCACGTCGCCTTTTACTACATAATATATTTTGAGTGAGGGGGGGCCGTACCTATTCATATCCGCTCCCACACATGGTTGCCCGCAAATGCCTATTAAAATTTAAGTATTGAATAACTATCGCATGTATTTTTCTTCAACAGGGCAATCAAGCTGCTGATACTTTTGTATAAAAAGCTATCTCTAGGGCATACTCTACTCCAGCATTTGCCAAAAATGTATCTGTGGGCCTCAGAACGTTGTTGGGGACTACTGGGGTAGCTCAGGGCGGCGCGGCGTCTGAAGGTTACCGATACCAGGGAGCGGAGCAGATGATGGCAGCATTTTATTTTTCACCAGAGGACAATAAAAAATGGGCTAAAATAGGCTAATTAGATAGATAGATATATTGATGAAAAATAAAGAAATGTTACATCATTTTGAGTATTTTTATTTAAAAAAGTTTGAAATATATATAAAACAGGTACCTACTTAACTATCTGAATCTTATTTATACAGGTTGTTGTGAAAAGATACTGCGTTCCTTTGAACCACGCATTCTATACGTATAACAATGTGTGTTTGCTATTTAAAAAAAATTGTGAATGAAATGTCGTGCTTTTTCAGAGGACTTCTGGCATGGTATACTCCTTAGATACATGGTAGATAGCAGTTATAATCTGAAATAATAATTACAGAGTAAACGTAACTATGCAAGGAAGAGTATAAAAAACGAATGCTTCGGTACTTACAGTCTCAGCTCATTTAGGTAGGGTTTGACATTTATTGGTGGGATTGTTTTTTCTTGGTACGAAAATGGCATTCCAGAAAATCCAGTATTTCATACTCCTCATACATCTGCAAGAGGTTAATCAAAACTATTAAGTAAAAAAGTAGACTATATTGCAGTATATTTTACAATACCTAACGACAATATTTACCTAAAAGTTTAAGGCTTTCCCCTTTATGAGCAATTCAGCAAAAAATCACAAAATAATATAGCTACAACCAAGCCATAACACAAAAGTCCACCTAAATATATTACCCACATGTTTTTTTACAAACCTTTAACGTCCAACGAAAGATACTGAGCCGCTTCATTAAAAATTGCACAACTCAATATGAGAAAAGTCTAAAAAATCATAATACATAAATTAAAATATTTTCGCAAAATATTGTTTTTAAAACTACTGTCACTAGCTTTTAGCATTTTTGACGTTTCTGAAACGTCAAATAAACCGTGCAATATCCGTTTTGGTGTCATAGTACGAATTTTCAAATATTTTCATACAAAGAAAAAGGTGAACGGTTATCAAATGTCAAACTAAGCAGCCTTGAATAAGTCCTGCTATAGAGGGGTGGTAGTACGATAAATCTAAGCAGGCCTGTATAAGCCCTGCTATAAAAGCTCATGGTAGGCCTCCTAGTCATATAAATTTGACATCAAAACTCTTTTTTCAGTTTCAAGTGCAGGACTGATTATGTGGAAATCTTAGTTATTTTCTAAGCCCAAAAGTTAAGTGTACGGTTAAATTTCTCATTTTCGTGTGGGACACTGATTCAACGAACAACCCGATAATGTTGGACATATACCTACACATGACCTTATAACACGAATAAGGGAAACGGCACGTTAGTAATCAATCTAATGAAAAAAAACGAGCACATTGCTTTCAAACTTTTATAAATAATTTCATGATATTTTAAGAAAACAGAAGGGTTGTTGAAAACACCAGCCGTATTTAATTATACGGATTCATTAATTACTGCAGAATGAAACCTGGTTTCTGCCGAAAGCAGGCGAGTCGTTCACTTATTAGACCCACTGCCAATTAGACCTAGTGAACAGTTTATCTACTGAACCTATTTCATATAAAACTTACAGACTAAGTCTAAGTTAAGGAGAAATGGGCTTAGAAATCAACCGCGCAAGGTTGAATAGTGTTCAGAATATTGTATCCCATTTCTTAAAAATCTCCATATTATGAGACAATATTTTTCTTAGTAATACTTCAAGATATATGCTACAAAACTATAGGGCTCAAAACACAATTTATTAAAATTGTTTCACTACCTGAACTATTTGATTGTTTTCCATCATTTCATATTTTATTTTATGTCCTCTTCTTCCTTATTATATGAGTAATGAATGTATGAACTTACTTTTTGAAATATTTATTTATATATTTTTATACCTAATTAAATAAATATTTTATTTCCAGATGTTTGCATCTAAACAAATGAAAACAAAATAGATAATTTACACTATGATTGTACAAGAAAACACTGAATTCAAATCATAAAAAGCTCAGAAAGTAAAATCGAAAAAATAAAACAAAGATAATAAAACTTTTCAAAGCTAGTCTTGTTTGTAACAGGTTCAATACGTAAGATACAATATCACAAATAGACCCACTGGGTCTAAAATCAGTATACTAAAGCAGACGGGAACGAGAACTGAAAACCGCAATTACTGGCATAAATAAACATAAAATGGCGGATGGTCTGAAATATAATCCGAGGTTGATAAATAGCCCTCTTCGGGATTGCGAGTCGTCTTGAAAAGGGTATCGAAGGTCCTTTTGGAGTACTTTCACCTACTTAAATTTATAAATAGAGCTGGGGTTTGTATTATTTATAAAAATATTATTATGATTTGTGCTAGGCATATCTTTCGCAGAATCAATGTAAGCGAGTTTTTAAGTGAACGCATGTGAAAGGTATTGTTAATCATGTTTAATATAAACATTAAAATAATTTTAACAATAGTTAAAATGCAGAACCAGTGTACAGGGCAAAGCCATGTGGCAGAGCCTGCACACTGAGGAACCTTGTGCGGTGGGGCTGCTGAGCTCTGGGTAGAGCTAGTGAGACGCCGAGGTGTTGGATGAGTCTGATTTATTAGATTAAAGTATGCAGTTTTATATTAAAGTTAGGCAATACACACATTGATACTAAAATCTATGTATTACATGCGTGTAAAATGCAAGCACAGCATATCTAGCAGTTTTGGCAATAATTAATAGTAAGCAAAGTCAATAACCGAATGTGACCTGCTAGATAGCTGACTAAGATGTGCGAGTTGGCTCGTACAACCAGTATATAATTTCAAAAATTGAAAATTTCTGACACCAGGGTTCATCGGGTCTTTGGACGACTCGGTGTTCCACGAAAAAATTTCAAAATATATATTCTTATGCCACGAAACTCAAACTTATTACAAATGTTCGTTCCCCGAAAACCGGGCACATAAATTACCGGAAGATCTTCTGAAGCAAAAACATAATTAATGTTGTGTTGTTTGTAATCAGAAACCTAAGTGGTACGCAACAAGCGGCAGATGGTTGTCGGTAAAAAGAGCTGTATTTTCACAAAATATATGAGGTAATTATAAATAGATAGGTAAACAGATTTTTTCTGTGTTTATTTGTTGCCGCTGCTATTTACAGAATGTGTTTTAAATGTTTATCATAGTGTGCGGGATTGTCTGGAAAAGATCATTCAAAGCAATAAGGCCGCCTTGCTTATATTGTGTTTGTTCTTGTATAAGTGATAATTATACATACATACATATATCACGCCTTTATCCCTTGCGGGGTAGGCAGAGTGTAAACGGCCGCAAAAAACGGACATTTACGCCACGTCTGACAAACATGTCTGTCTGTATTTCTAGGTGTCAATATTTTGAAAGGTGAACTAGCCCACCAAACATAAAAACTTATTCGCAGGAATAGGATAGTGAAATTGAAAAAAACATTGACCACCTCATGACTCCGGCTGGAGATCCAAAAGTTGTTTTTTATATTTTGACCTTTAGAGAAAGTTATTCGTTTCATAGGCTGGTTGAAATATTTGAAGTAAGTATTCTTTAAGATTCTGTTTTTTATTTATTTCTGTAATATTTTAAGTATGTTTAAGATAATGCTGTATAATAAAATTAGGTTTTTTAGTCGGGAATTTAACGTTACCCATATTTTGCAGAGGTTTTGGCACATAACGGCAACATCGCACGCGTTAAAATCCACTCTTCGTTATTAAAATTTGGCGCTCGTACACTATGAGCATTTTTACGAGTATGTTTCTGCATGAGGGTTTATCATAATTTAAAAGAGGTATTTGAAGTATGGAAGCTCCGGCCTACCATCAGAATTATAATTTACTTTCTTCTTTTATAAACATGTTTTACCACAAGTTTCACATTGTTTCAGGGCAAGGCACTAGGCCGATGTGGCGCAGTGGTCGTGCGACTGCCTGCTACGCAAAGGTTCTGGGTTCGATTCTCGGTGTGACACTCACAAAGTTGATATTTATCACTTTGTGAATTTGTTCCCGGCCTGGTTAGGACATTGACCGACCAACTGATTGTCCGAAAAGAAATGGTTTCGTGCTTCGGAAGGCACGTTATGCCGTCGGTCTCGGTTGCTGTCTATGATTACTTAGACGGCGGTCGTAGTACAACCATGTCAGAGGCCTACTAGTGGTAGTAGGCGGTTGAAAAACTCTGACACCAGGGTTCATCGGGTCGTTGGACGACTCAGTGTCCCACACGAAAAAGAAGAAAGAAGACTAGGCAGTAAAAAGTAGTCAGGTTTCTCTAATAGCCAATAGGTGTGGATATTATTAGATTCCAACGCGTACCTATATACGATTTAATCTCGACGTAAATGAAAGCATTTTTCACGCGTTATCTCATTAAGGTTCGACTGGGGGGACGATTTCGTTAAGAAAGGCTCGGCTATAGACATTATTGAATCGTTTTATTAATCTAATGGGCACTTGGTGCTTATTTTTTTTTCGGTATCTTCTTTTTAGGTATAAGAAGGGGCATACCTATAGTTGTGTTTATCCGTTAGGCGCCGACCGTCCAGTGGTACCCTCGCCTGATTTAAATTAATACGCCTGTACAAGTATTATAAGGGCATATTATTGTCCTATACAATAAGGTTATTTCAAGGAACAATAATAAGCTTTATATTGTATTGCGTCTATAAAAATGCTGAAATGGGGCCCACCCTAAATTGTTTGATGGATGAAAAATTCTGAACCCAAAAAGTTGATTATAGCATTTTGAAATAAACCTATCGCATAGAACAACGGTTTGTCCGTTTTAAATTTTTGATGTTTGTTCTGGATTTACTGAAAACCATTTAAAGCACGTGAAGGTGCCATTGGTCCGGCGGATTTCGCTCGGCGCGGGCTTAAGGCAAGGTAAGGTAAACCTTCAATCACGCTAGTATTAATGTAGAGTTTTGGGATCTAAATTAAATGACGCCTTTGGCTCTTGATACTATTTTTTGTTATACTCTTTGCAGATGAGTTGTGGGCTTTTCACCTAATCCTTTGATATCACCATCAGCCACAATAGTCCACTGCTGGACACAGCTAGGGCTCCCTCTATTTGCTGTACTTACTACGCTTGGCAGGCGGATTGTCGAGCGCGTTTTTGTAGCGAAGTTTTGTATAAACAGTCTACTTGATACATACATAGATCAGTCTATAGCAGTCCACTGCTGGACGTAGGCCTCCCCCAAGGTACGCCATAGGGCACGACCTCCCGTTTTCGCCATCCATTCGCTACCAGCCGCTGACCGGAGGTCGTCCAACGCTACGCTTGCCGAGGCGTGGCTTTCACTCGAGAACCGTCCGTCGGTTCTACGACAAATGTGCCCAGCCCACTGCCACTTCAGTTTGCTACACTTCCAGACATGTCCGTTACTTTGGTCTTTTTGCGGATAGTCTCACTCCGGATTTTATCCATTAAAAATTGATATGTTCTCATAATATTTACCTATTTACCCTTTCTGCAATTCCTACGCAGTGAAATTGTTTTTATTTTTATCGCGCCGTCTGTCATGTCCACAAAGCCTATTGTTACTTTGCCTCTGACATTATCTTCGTATCTCGAACTACCTAATAAATACGTTCAAAGCGCTTGTTTTCAGCTTCAGTGAGCGTGGAAATGTACCAAAATTGAAGTCGAGTGTATGTTTGATTAATTTAGCAATAAAACTGAGTATTATTAATAGGTGCAGATTATCTGTAAAATGCAATCGTTTTTTACACAAACACACACACGTGCCGTATGATGTTGCGATATTTTGCCGGTCCGGTTTTGATGATAAAAAAAACTACTGCCACTGTGCGGCTGTTGTTTGCGACTAGTGGGAAGACCAACAAAAACATTTCGCAATCAAAACTATCAAGCGGACATGTCTGAACAAACGAGCTTACATTATTACACAGTTTTCTTTTTATCTCCGAATTACAGCTAAAATGAAAAACAACGGTACTCGAACTTCATAAAAAACCCGGTTCGCAATTTACAAAGAGATCGCTGCGATATGTTACAGTTGGTATCACACTATTCTTATATCCGCATACATTGCTGGTTATATTTCATTTATTTTAATGACACCCATAATTCAACCAGCGATGTATGCTGAAACGGGCACTGTTGGCAGGGTGTTGTCATACTATGTTCCAGCGCGCAACAACACAAATTGCATTTTTTACGAGTGCGCGCAGCTGGCTGCTAATTACTATTTAACCGCGCCGTATTACCGTGGGGAATTTTAAAATTCCATTATTATCTGAACATACAACATCTGAAAAATAAAATAGAACTTAGTGTCTGGTATCTAATTGTAACTTCACCTGTAGTAACAAATTTCACGTAATTTTAATTACTTACTTACAAAGATCATAAACATTTGAGTAGAATCTTTTAGTAGGTAATTAAAGAAAAAACACCTTTTGGAATTCAGAATTCTAAAAATTATACATACATACATAAATCACGCCTATATCCTTTACGGGGTAGGCAGAGCGTTAACGGCCGTTCAACGGATATTAACACCACGTCTGACCAAAGTTTGAAGGTCAATCAGATAACTGTGTATCACTATAGTGACAGGTTGTCAGCCCGTCGCTTAAAATTGCAATACACACCCTCGAGTCCCTTATAAAATTATACAAATCGCAATTTTTATACAAAACTGGCAAGTCTCTGATTTTCGTTTAAAATACCAATTCAACGTTATAGAAAGTAACGTAATAAGTATTAAAAAAAAAACTCTGAACAAGTATTTATTTTGACAAGGACCTGGCTTGTCGTAAACCCAAGGCTACGTCAAGGTGAACGAGATAAAGCTACGGTCGGTAACTCTATTTGCTTCCCCTTCTACCTATTCAGAAGAAAGTAAAAAAATGTACCTACCATCCATAATCACATAGTGAATCTCTCTAGTAAATAAAATGTAATGAACTGTAATTTTTATAAGCGTGTATCCCACTCGAAAAGAAAAAGAATATATAAGAAGATGAATATGTCAATGATAGAAAGTAAAAAAATAAGAAAAGAAAAGAGAAAAGAAGCGAACACAATGAAAAATGAGGAGAGCTTGGATACATACAGGCACACACGCCATGAACATCAGGATGCCGCTAAATCAGGATCACACTACATCAGGTCCTTTGTAAAAAACAATAAAGAATGGACCCCAAAACTAATCAACCAGCAAGTCTGGATGATACTAAAAATCACATCATAATCAAACTTACGTCAGGATATGAAATAACACTGAGGTAGTATAACCTTACGTCAGGATACACAACAACACGTCGTGGGCGTATAATCATCGAACCCTGTAGAATACTGTATCGTCAAATGCTATCTCCAGCTACTGAAATGATTAACCACAACGTCGATATTATTACGCAGTCAATTCCCACGGTGAGGCTGTTTCGACCTGGAAGGTCATCGTCAGACACGGTGTAACCGTACTACAACCGACCTGTCTACCCAACCAACCTAAGACTCTTAAGACACACGCTGATCAACATCAACGTGTCTTCACAACACCAAAGATACCGATTGACACTAACCTTCAACACCGAACACTATTGAAATCCACAGCCTGCAGGATTACAAAGAGACCACAGCAGCAACTGTCACCAACCTCGTACAATCTCTGCATTTCACCAACCTCGGCTACAACCTCGGGGAAATACGACAATAACCAACACACACTTCATGATCTCCACAAATATTCCACTGGCAATACGAATCTAGGGCTCCGCCATCGCTAGACGACCACAGTTTCTCTAAACGCTCCAGGATTCCAAAGATTTTACCAGATTCTAAACCTAACTTCAAAACGACCACATCGAACGACAGACCAACCGGAACTGTCAAAGTTGTTTACTCCATAGCCCATTTGAGTTCAGTTTCTCCATTACGAACGCAGCTAACAATGAATTGTGAGAACGCACTACAACGCCTCTAATCGTCACTCCAGTCCACCTTACAGTCGATAGCTAACTGCGCGCAAATAAAGCGCATCGCCTATTTGAGTGTTGCCAACGATTATGCGTTTCGTTTCTGCAAGAATCAAATAGCAATCAAACGGTAGAAAATAATAACAAAACGCGAACTGTCAAATAATTTCAGCCAATACCCACCAGAGCTTGATCAATCTCCGACAAATATATATACTAATATAGTAATAATTATATAGTAATAGAAGCAGAATGCATATACCAAGTCTTTTAACAACTATTTACGAATTTTTAATCCTAACATAATGAGACGAGTGTAGATAAAAAGTAATAAGATACCGGCGTACTGAATACCCACCTATACAAATTAAGAAATATAAACAAAAAATCATTTTTTACTGTGGCTGGCTCACACTTTACCGTTAATGTGTGTATTCCACGAAATCCTTCCAATGCCCATAGTTTGTCGTGGTTGTAATCAAAATGCAAAAAGACACAAAAATACAAATTTATCACAAATTTTAACTTCGTTCCCTTTTGTTTTCACTTTCACTCTAATTGGTCGCCTATAGTGGTACACATAAATCCATTCTACGTTAGTAAGCTACCACAAACTGTCACCCGCTGCCATTATTTGTTTTTAGATATGTAGGTATATTTAATTGGGACGCCTTAGTACTTACATCTAATACAACACTATATCCTGAGTGAGAACCGCATATCTGCCGTGTGATGCCGGCTTAGAATAGCATCACCCCATTTCTTGCCCGTGGGAGTCGTAAGAAGCGTCTAAGGGACTCGAGGGTGTGTATTGCAATTTTAGGCGATGGGCTGACAACCTGTCACTATGGCGATACAAAATTTTCCGGATGACCCTCAAATGTTTGTAAGACGTGGCGTAAATGTCCGTTCAATGCGGCCGTTTACGCTCTGCCTACCCCGCAAGGGATTATAGGCGTGATATGTGTATGTATGTGTATGTGTAGAACCGCATATTATTATCTGTTCCGCACGGTATCTACTAGGTAACTAAAACAAATATACTTACGTGAACAATCTTTTTATTTAAATTGTATTAATACCTAGACAATCTAAAGCTTACGCCAAAAAGAAGCATTCATGCAGTGAAAAGAAACATTTATTAAAGCTTTTCATAAACATTACAAGAGTAAAATACGAGCTTCTATGAAAATAGTTATTAAACTCACGGACCGTGAACGTCCGTCGTCACTTTTCCAGTTCATAGCGTTTCAATAAAAATGTCACATTCAATATGCTACGAAGTGGCATTTCATACGTTTCGCGCAAGATATTGGAAATGGAACATACTGTGATTTATCTGTGGAGGTTGAGCGCTAATTCTGCTTTTTTGAGCTAAAGATAACTGATTTCTCTTAAACATTTTTTTTATTGTAATGATTTGACCAAAGATTTTGACAGTCGTCTATATAAATACTCAAAGCAAACATTTAGCGACAGCAAAACTATATTCAGCTTACTTAGTGACTATTAGAGCCATGGTCCTGGTAAATATTTATTCAATTTTGATATTCAATCTGAAGAAACGAGTTTCAAATTGACTATTGGAGAGTTATAATTCGATTCTAGGTGGAAAATTCTATTTTCACGAATCGTCGGCAAATTGAAATATATTTGCAATACCCAAGGCGGATTGCAATAAAAAGTTTCGTAAAGAAGTGAAAATGTTCACAATACAAGATTACGTAGATTTCTCCATATGAAAGACAAATCATTCCATATACAACGTGTGAGGGACAGCCCCCCAAATACTTTTAAGGTGCATTTAGACCATGTAACTGAACAACTTTCCATACGAACATATTTCAGGAAACTTCAGAAAATTTTGGCCCTCTAAATTTATTTTAAATGCCTTTTAAATGTAGTCAGCTGATTGTGATTATGTATGGGAGGTAGGTTTTTTGTCGTTTCCTGACATTTGTTTCTAGGGCAAAATTATTCAGCTTCATGGTCTGCGTGCACACTATCAGTATTCGGAAAGCTGTCCCTTACACCCCCTATTTATATTCGGGAATTGATTTTCAGAAATTACTCTAGTTTGGAGGGTTAAATTGCTACCACATATGTCGCCATATGTTACAAGGGTACGACTACTTCGAGTAAAAACTGGCTTGGAGACATGTCCTTTCAAAACTATCTCCGCTGTGACCATCTGGTGGGTCCCCCGCTTTACAACTTTACTAATTCATGATCTAATAAATAAACCAATCCTAACTTGCCGGCCCACCCGGTCCCAAAAGATTTAGAGCCGTCCAAGATAGACAAATAAATTCATGATATCATCAGCTTAGTGAGTATCATTGGGAAAATATAGTATTGTTACTCTTATAAACCTTTGTGAATGTCCTTAAAAATAATGGAACTTGATTTTTTTTTTCGTATTTAGCCATGTGAATTTCTCCGTGATAATTTTTCGTTCAGTTCTTTCATTTCTGTTATGTAAATACCTAAAATATCCTCCATGCTTGCTAATAAACTTATTCAGTTGAAGTGTTTTCCTTGTAGAAGGCCATTATTATTCTGTTTATAATTGATTCAATTTATTTATTCATAAACAATATAAATGATTGTGTTTGAAATGAATTGTATTGTTATCAATCACCAGTTAATTATAGTTAAATAATCAGAAGCAGTTTGTATTATTCAATTGATATGACACACCAGCCTCCGATCTACAGCAAATAAATTCAATTTTCTGCTCCCGGCGCACTACAGAAGGAGATCTGAACAAAATGGCAAAAATGCCAACGAAACGGCTTACTTAGGAAAAAAGGGTGAATAACGATGATCTACACTCGACGATAAATAACCGTATATCGTAAGCTCGTGTCGACCATAATGATTTATAACCTGTGAAATTCAACTCTGTATCACAGAGTTACAACCTATAGACAGTTGAAGTTCAGGTTATCTTTAGGATAAAAAACATATAAACATCTTTTTGAACATTTTGAATGACAAAGCTTGGATAAAATAATAAGATATGTCTACTTAAGCGCAAAATCTTTGACGTCATATTTGTTTTAACTAAAATGATTTTATCAAATTGCGCATTTGACGTCATGCCACGGAATAAATAATAGTCATGCTAAGGTAATGTAATCCACTGATTTTAACGTCAAAATCTGTTGAAAAATATGCTTACTGTAAGTGAAAATAAGAAATAAAATAAAAATTTGCGGTCACCGGGACATGTACCCGGGAGCTTGGGTACATGTACCGGGTACTTGTACCGTCCCAGTGCTCTGCCGGCGCCTCGACTGACACTTACAATTTTTTCTATATCTTTGTACTCGTGTCGAAGCGACGTACATTCCGGCGCCCGGTAAAAATTTTTCAATGTCTTATTTTCTTTTATGAAAATAATATAGCTTGGTCAAGGCTCGCGACTGCAAATTAAGAGCACGTAGGGTTCGCGCGAAGAAAAGAACCTTCAACTCTGCCACCAAGTCTTGCAAACGGGTTTTACGTAAGGCACGTTTTGACCATGTCGGTCGAATAGGGGTCAAACTAGCATCACACCCTCCGGGTAGTAAAAAGTTTTGGTCCCTGTCCAAAGCGGTTGAAACTAATTTCTGTCGTCCAACCTTACCTCCAATGCTGAAAGCTGATGGATCGCTGGCTCACTCTGCAAGTGAGAAAGCAAATTTGTTTGCTTCCTTGTTTGCAAGCAACTCACGTCTGGACGCTGGCTCCAAGCAACCACCTACTGTACCTCGTTGCGATTCTTCGATGTCGGAGAGCGCAGTACACATTAAAGAGGTTCGAAGAGTATTGTGCAGTCTAGACGTGATCAAAGCCAGCGGACCTGATGGCATACCAGCGAGAGTATTAAGACTATGTGCGCCTGAACTGTCTCCTGTGCTGACACGCTTGTTCCGCCTCTCTCTTAAAGAAAGAACGGTGCCGGGGGCCTGGAAGCTTGCTAATGTGCAACCAGTTCCCAAAAAGGGCGACCGTGCCGACCCTGCCCATTACCGTCCAATTGCCATTACCTCCATCCTATGCAAGGTCATGGAGAGGGTACTTAACAGTAAGTTGCTGACATACCTTGAAGACAATGATCTTCATAGTGACCGTCAATATGGCTTTCGCCGGGGGCGGTCAGTAGACGATCACCAGTAGGTGATCTTCTTGTGTATGTCACGCACTGCTGGGGCGAAGCCATCGAGAAAAACGGCGAAGCACTTGCCGTTTCACTCGATATCTCGAAGGCCTTTGACAGGGTCTGGCATGCAAGTCTGCTCAGCAAGCTTCCTGCTTATGGCATCCCAGCTGATTTTTGTACTTGGATTTCAGACTTCCTTAGTGAACGGTCCATCAGAGTAGTCGTTGACGGCTGCTCCTCTGACCTTATGGCCATTGATGCCGGAGTTCCTCAGGGGTCTGTTCTCTCTGCAACTCTTTTCCTGCTGCACATCAATGACCTCCTTCGGCATGGTATTGTTGGATACGCAGATGATAGTACCGTTTCGGAAGATACTTGACAGGTGCAGGGACCAGTGGGGATGAAATACGTTCGTTAAGAAAGGCCATGGTAGAGCGAACAGATCTGACCTTAAGTCTTGTCTCCCAATGGGGCGACGACAATCTGGTCTCATTCAATGCCACCAAAACACAGGCGTGTCTTTTCACTGCAAAAAGGAGTCCTTTCGACTGGACACCTACTTTTCGGGGTACATCTGTCCCAGTCACTGACAGGCTTGAGCTTCTAGGCATGGAGTTGACATCAAATCTAAACTTCGGCGCGACCATCGAGTACAAGGCTCAGACGGCGGCTAAAAAGCTAGGCGTCCTGAATAGAGTGAAGCGATACTTTACGCCTGGACAGCTTTTAACTCTTTACAAAGCACAGGTACGATCCTGCATGGAGTATTGCAGTCACCTTTGGGATGGCTCAGCCAAATACCAACTTGCCGCTCTTGACTCGGTGGAACGCAGGGCCAAGAGGCTCATAGGCGACATAAAACTGGTGGACACCAAGCTACATAGCCTGGCACATCGCCGCAAGGTTGCCTGCTTGTCGGTATTTTATAGATTGTACTTCAGAGAGTGTGCTCAAGAGCTTCACGACCTTGTTCCATCAGCTCCCTTCTACCATCGGACATCCAGACGCACCGCCGGATACCATCCGTACCTGGTAGCCATTCCACCAATTCGGACTAAGCGCTTCCAGTCATCATTTATAATGCGCACTGCTAAAGAGTGGAATTTACTACCTGCGTCTGTGTTTCCAAACGCATACAACCCTAATCTCTTCAAAGTAAGAGTGAACAAGCTTCTTCTGGGTGAGCTCGCTCCATCTTAGACTCTATCTCTGTCGTATGGCCTAGACTAGAGTCAAGAGCAAACACATCATTAATAAAAAATATATATATATATAGCACTGTGAGTGCATAATAAACAATAGTACACATTATGGGTATCCATAATATGCGAGCGATAGTCTGTGGAATCCTATAAAGGGCCTGTAAAATTCGATGCACGACGGGATATCGTTGCGTGCCGGCTCGTTAAAATGAGCCGCCTACCCGGGGTCACGGGTGAGCAAAAATGTAAGAGGATATTTTACAACAAATATTTATAAATTATATAGGGTGAAGTTTTACTAGTGACCGATAGCGAATTCGTAATACGGGCTGGTGATAAGGAACAACTTTCCCCAAGGAATATAGGTTGAAATATGACAAAGGTTTGGATTTCATATAGCTTAACTTAAATCAGCTGATTGGAAATTTTGTATAAGAGTTCCAAATATTTTTTCGTATTTTGACCTATGTTCCTTGAGTAGTTGAGCTTTATAACCAGCCCGTCCTGACATCGCTATCGGTCACTAGTAAAATTTCACATTATATTAAATACAAAACATAAAAACGTTTCTACAAATTGTTTTTTGTATTAATCCAAATTCTATATATTTTTTTCTTTATTATACCTCATATTATATAGGTCATGTACAGGAATATTATCTAAGTTCTTCGATATATAGGGTCGGTAAATTCAGTCCCAGGGTGCGTGTTGCGTACCAATGTCGGGCAAATGAGACGCTGATAGGGTGGAAAGGGGTCCGCAGGAATGCTGACACCGTAATGAACAGGGCCACTTCATTACGGTCTGGGGACCGAAGATTCATTACGTAATAGTGACAGTGACTTTGGGGTGTGCTTCAGTAGCTGGGAGACATGAAAATGACTGTATTAATCTGGGCACTTTTATACTATGGTTCGTTTTTTTTTTTATTTATATTTTGCTTTTAAAAATGAATACAAAAAAACATTAAATGACGTCACTAAACCCGAAGAGGTTTGTCTTGACATCAGGCTTCCAAGCTCGTTATTTATAATATAACATACACATACAAAAAAAGGAAGTATCAAACATTACCTATAATATTATAACATTCACACACAACAAACAAATACACTATTTCCATACAAGACGTAATCGTAATTGGTAAGTACCTATATGTTTATCCTGCTTTATAATACGCCATTGCCCGGAACAGATTTCGCACAGGAATTCTTCTGCTTTTTGTAATCCACCTAGTGCTAACCAATCGCGGCACATGCATATCTCCTCATCCTGTTTATAAAAAATCGTCTTCTCCCTTATAAAAAAACAATAGACACATATTTTGACATTTATTTTTGTTAATGAGCAGGGCAGCTTCGTTATGAAACTGGTACTTGAACAGATTCTATATTGTAACTATCGGCGATCAAGATTGATATAGGTAATAGGTAATTTTCTTGTTTAGGTACTTTTCTCTTCGAGTGGGACAACGAGTCGTCCAACAACCCGACCTAACAATGCGGCCGAAACCAAAATCGAAAAAGGTCGTATATTTGAAATATTTATCAAAGTCTCTTTGCGTTGTCATTATTATTCACTTGAACTCTCCGTAATATATCTTTACCTGAAAATTACTTGGCACTTTCATGTCGCATTAAGCAGACAACCTCTCAAAAGCGTGCGGTACCATCTGTCACTATATTGCCTTGAAAATCATATTAGTTTTGTCATTTTGTCACAACCATTCTGTATCATACGGTGTTAATTTAAATTCGTACTTTATGGATAGATTATTAAGCATTATCGCAAACCTGAAGTTTACTCCATCAAATGTAATAACTATTTAAATGTTTTGTTTATTAGTTTTCAGTGTGTTTTGTAAAATGAAATTAATGTTTAAAAGTTATGTTGTATAGAATTATAGATATTTAGTGTTATCTAGGTTGGAAATGTAAGATACCTATCGCAAATAAATTTTAATAATTCTATGCATGTCCTCGACATTTTAGCTATGAATTTCATATCAATCACATATATTTTTTTATGTTTCCTTGCTTCTAAGGGACATCGGTCCCGGTTGCTGTCAGACCGGCGGCGGTCGTTACACAACCACGTCAGATACCTACTAGAAGTAGAAGGCGGTTGAAAACAGTATACTAGGATATTTTGTGTTGTTCATCGGATCGATGTCACACACGAAAGTAGAAAAAAAACCACGGGTAAACCAAAAATATTTTTACCATTTACTGCCATAGTCTGATGAGACAATTTGAATTAGCGAAATTATATTTTTTTATTAGCATGGCTTTTCATTGACATTAAATGAAATATCAATTAACTGCAAAGCGTTATTAATCCGAGACACAGCTCGTCTGGACTTTGATACTTTGAATCAGCCACAGTAAAAAAAGAGCCGTATCATTCACCACAGAAACCAAAAATATTGTGTTTCTATTCCGGGTTACCACATAAAATCGCAGTCTATAAATAGAGCTGTCATAAAAGGATGCCTAAAATTATTTACGATTTAACCATCATATACTCGTACGTGCATATTTTAGATTTTAGAGTCATGTCATGAATTCTTTAGGACGTAATTATAATAAGAACCGTATTATCACATCACATCAGCACATAGTAGTCCACCGCTGGACGTAGGCATCCCCCATAGTATGGCACGATCTCCCGTTTTCGCCATCCAGCCGCCACCAGCCACCCTTTTTAAGGCATCGTCTAACGCTACGCTTGCCGAGGTAAGGTCTCCACTCGAAAACCCGCTTACTCCACCGTGCATAAGTTCTACGACAAATGTGACCAGCCCACTACCACTTCAGCTTGCTACAGTTCCAGACTATGTCCGTTACTTTGGTTTTCTAATTCGGTCTGATAATCTAATTCCGGACTTTATCCATTAGCCAGATCCATGAAAGACAAATCCAGATAAATGAAATTTATTATTATTATCCCAAATGCCCTTTCGGTGTGGTGTCATTTTCAGTTAAATAAAATTTGTCTGTCCTTTTTCGAAGTTGTACTAATCCCTACTTCTACTGTGTCTCTGCTCCTCTGGCACTAATCACCTAAGTTTTAATTAATGACATCGCTCACTGAATAAAACTCTGTTCACCCGTAAACAGGTTTAGTGATCTTTCTGATCAATGTGTAGGTAGGTATAGGCAAGTAGGTTTCATTGGGCATAATTATAGAAACGGGCAAATAGCTGTAGTGTATGAGCGGCACTCTAGCTATCAACTGAGTTTATAATTGATCAGTTTCCCAAATCAAATAGGTACAATTTGTAAGTTGATATAGAATATTACATACCCACATACATTAGCCTATTGCAGTCCACTGCTGGACGTAGGCACGATCTCTCGTATTCGCCATCCAGTCGCTACCAGCCGCCTTTTTTAAGTCATCGGTCCATCTGGCCGGAGGTCTTCTAACGCTACGCTTGCCGAGGCGTGACTCGAGAACCCGCTTACTCCACTGTCCGTCGGTTCTACGACAGATTTGCCTAGTCCATTTCCACTTCAGTTTGCTACACTTCCAGATATTAAGTACATTAAAATATTAAGGTAGTGATAAAGTTGCGTAGAAAGGAGATCATTTCATTGAAGCACGCTTTCACATTTTTTGTAAAAAAACGTCTTAAGTGAAAATGGTGTAGCAACACGTACATGACACTTACAATAAAGCACGAAATAAAATGTTTTTGCATATATTATAAATAGGTAGCCATTTTAGGGTTTCGTACAAAAAAGGGCAAAACGGGACTCTATTACAGAGACTCGGCTATCTGTCAACTTGTCATCAGGCTGTAAGTAAGATATTTAAATTTTTCACAGATGATGAATTTAACAACAAATTATAAAAATAGGAAAAAAATAAAAATTAAAGGGCCCTTCTATATTTTTATTTTATTCAAACCCCAATCCCATACAACACCACTTGTGTTTTTTCACTTGAATTTTTATGCAATTTTTATACATAACAATACTGAATACTCGGACGAAGTCCGACTCGCACTTGGCCGATTTTATTATAAAAGTAATGCCTCTTTTCATCTTGTACGTTTATTCTGTACCGGAGGCCTTAAAGGAAACGCTGTAGATTTTTTCTTGCAAAACAACTGAAATTAATGACTATAATTTTTCTCCTTCATACTTTTTCGGAGATGAATAACGATGTTTTGTAAAGATTTCCTTTAGAAAAATATAATACGGAGATTTTATTCAAATTTTATCTTTCGTTTATTCGGCTGGAGCTAATTAGTATTTATTTTCATAATCATTTCAGGTTTTGATAGCCTTTTAATTCAGTCAGACAGATTTTTGGTTTTCACAGATTGAATCTCCGGTGTAACTCGCTCAGTTTTTGATAGCCAATCAGATTCATTTTTGTACCTATCCTAAACATTATTAGACTTATAGAAGACTTTATAGAAATTGCTACAATTCTCGGAGCAAAATGCTACGAGACGTGTGTATTCCATCATTGCGTCTTTTAAGTTTAAACGTAGATGTCAGACCGTAAGCTCTGATACGACTGAAGAGCTCAAGCGACGTACTTGGGACTTGTGCCAAATGTGCACAATACTCTATTGAACCTAATCTACGAGTGGTATGCCAGTGAATTGACTTTCCTATCAACGAGCCTTACTGTTTTTTTAAGGTTTCTACTGCCGATTCTTAACAAAGATTTTAATTTTCTTTTTGAAATACTAAAGGTATCACTTCTTCTTTTTTTACGGGTATCTCTTTATTGAATGTATTAGTTTCATTAAAGTAACATACCATTGTCATTGCCATTTATATGGTGGAAAGTATTTTACTTTTCTGATAGATAGTTCTATAAAAAGCTCAAAGAATCATTAAAAAATGTCGTGAACCAACACGTTTGTTTTGCCTTTTGAAACATCTTCAAATTGTATACCATCAATTTGAAATAACATGAAATACCGTCAACTGCTTTAAATTGAGAAAAGTTTACATTTCAAATAGCATAATTCCACTTTTAGTTTTCCCGTCGCCTCGTCTTTGAAAATAAAAATAATTAATGTTAAAAACTCTCAGCACCCTAAGGATGTTTGAAACTCTCTGCTTTTTTCATATAATCAGATTAAAATATACGAGCAGAGCATAATTAATATTGCGTCGTAATTTTATTAGAAATGTCGATGCTAAAAATATGTTTGCCATAAAAATTCCTGAGATTTAAAAGTAGTTTTAAATTGATAACGGAACTTCGCAATTTATGATATTGAAAATGGTTTCTTAAATGGGTTATTGAGAGAGTTTTGACTTTTTCTTTTATTTTTCGTGCAATGTTATTAGGGTTTAATAATAGTTAAGTCGGTTGACAAAGTTTAGCAGTTTACAGCCGGAAACATCTGTATTTTGTATTGTATCTACTGCTGGATCACGATTTTGATTTGTCTACCTTACTACGTAATCGTAGGGAATATAATTTGATGGATGACTGCCAAGAACTTGACAGTCTAGTCTTGGCATTGCCTGAATCTAAAATGGCTTTTAGACTTTGTAGGTAACTGTGCCTATTTGGCTACATCACGTAACGTTAGGAGAGTATAAAATACATAAGCGTTAGAAATAGACAAGAATTAAATTTTTACATAGCACTTAGTGAACAGCAAATTATCTCATAATGGTGAATGGGTGAATTAGGTTGATTACAGTTTCAGACAATATTACTTTAATAAAAGTATTTTTTGATAAGCGCAACAGCGACCAAGGGACTCGAGTGTTTCATTTGTATTACAATTTAAGGTGATAGGCTGACAACCTGCCACAATAGTGATACACGAAAATGGCACCCAAATATTTGCAAGACTTCAGGCGACAGCAATCGTATTTTACGGCTGTTCGCGCTCTGCCTACCTCGCCAGGAATAAAGGCATGATATATGTATGTAATTTTTTTTCGATAAAAGTAACCCATTTCATAAAATTTTCAAGGAAAACTGCGCGATAAAAACATATAACCTCTAAGATAAAGAACACATTAGAATAGGAAGCTTAAGCATACATTGCCACATACACATATCACGCCTATAATCCCTTGAGGAGTAGGCAGAGCGTAAACGGCCGCAAAAACTGTCATTTACGCCACGTCTGACAAATATTTGAGGGCCATTCGTTTCATATAATCCATAAAGATCATATTTAAGGTACATAATTGGGTCCAGTTTTTCTAGAGATCCAAGAAGCACCTCGCATATATGTAAATAACATAGCTACTCTTTACAGCGGGAAATCAGCGGATAATACCTCTAGCCAGGCCGCTGGTAAGTTATAATAAGTTGTTATAACTTCTGGAAGTTTCTCGTAGAGCCACTTGCGAGCAGGTTTCAGAAATTCACAATGCATTTTACCATCGTTTCTCAGCGAGTTTTCAATCTAAAGCGCGGTTTAAACTGTTCCAAACTTTTAGGGATAGACGTCTGGCGCTCACTAAATAAATATACTTACGAAACAAATATTCAAGATGGCATTTGCGATTTGGTCTGATTTATTATTTTAAGACAATTACTTATTTCATATTTAAAAGGTTCTACACAGAGGTAAGCATAATGACCGTATTATAATAAAAAATATGTATGCCGTGTGATGCCGGCTTAGAATAGCATCACCCCATTTCTAACCCATGGGTGTCGTAAGAGCCGACTAAGGGACTCGAGGGATGTGTATTGCAATTTTAGGCGATGGGCTGACAACCTGTCACTATAGTCATACACAGTTATCTAGTTGACCCTCAAGCTTTTGTAAGACGTGGTGTTAATATCCGTTTTACGGCCGTTATCACTCTGCCTTCCCCGTAAAGGATATAGGCGTGATTTATGTATGTATGTCTATATAATAAAAAATATATTTTAAAAACTGCAGGTAAATAAATACTTACCTAAATAATAAAGAGCCACAGTGACCACTCAAAACAACTTTCATCATGCGAATAGTTACTTACTAGTACTTTGTTCACACACCTAAGTAGGTATGTGAAGGAATAAGAATCATTGTAATAAAAATAAAGCTATAAAATTTTCTTGAGTTTGCGCAACTATTACTCATTTCCAAAATAAAAACAACTGAAATCCGTTTAAAATTGTTTTATTATGAAAAATATACCCATTTTAGGGTACCTATACTGGTCATTCTCAATAACAGTATGGACAACCAGTATAATATTCATCCCCTAAAATGTACTACTGAAAATGAAAATGAAATAATTTTATTCAATGTAGGATATTATCACTTACGTTATGATTTTTTTTATTTTTATCACACAATTTTTTTTTTTTGACAATTTTGTTTGGTCCTACGTAATAGAAAACTGGCTTAGGCGCAATAAAAAAATAAAGGCACTGCCTCGAGGCTGGTTAATCACACCGCATGTAACTTTAAGCCACCACCCATAAACGACATCTGTTTCAAATTGAAGTCAAGATCTTCAAAGCTTGTTTTTTACTTGCGTATAATTGAGGTTTCATCGTGAGGTTTCATTTTATTATACAACCTAGCTGAGAAACTCACTTTGAGGCATAAAAGGATTTAACAAGCTCGGCCAAGTTTACCGGAAAACACCACATAATGAAAGGCAGCATGGACGATAGTTCTGCGTAGTTTGTTGTGAAACTTTTGTGATGCTATGTAAACTTAAAAAAGATGGCGCAAGATTGTTTATAAAGTGTTATGAACTTTTGAACAGAGAAGTATTATTTCACGATAATGAAAATAGTTTAGTTTGTTATACGAGTTGTTTATTACATTACATACATTTACACCCGCAACTTTCTACTGCTGGTCAAGGCCTCCCCCTATTGGGAGTATTGCCATGCTTACCACGCCTGGGTAGCGGATTGGCGAGCGCAGTACAAAATATTGCTTTCACAGGGAACGCTGCTGCCCATTCCTTAGATGATTTTATTCACCGATGGGTTGTATTGTTGTGAGTAATTAAATAAAATTAAATGAACTTTATTCAGTGTAGTATATTATCATATGATTTTATTGACGTCATGATTCGTCTGTATAAAAATGTGTATAAAATAAATTTGTATAACACAGTTTTCTTCTTTTTATAATATAATAAAAAGCCAGCTCGATGCTTTACTTAACCGGCATCACACGGCAAAACGGCAGTTATCTATTATGGAAACTTCACGAACTAACAACACAACATCCAGCCACTCATTTTACGAACCAATCTTACGGGTTTTTGTTAATTGTATGATCCCTAAAATGGAAAGCTCGGGGTGCTACTGATATAAGTGCTGTTATTTTTACGAAATTGATGGATTACTGCGCCCTAGATGTATCCGAAAAGATTATACAAACAGGAACACAAAACACAATTTAATAACGAAAAAAAAAACCATGACTGACGCAAAAAATAAGGCACAAATTCTCCAAGAGTGAACGTGACAATGGGCTGGGTATATTCAAAAAGTGACATAACATTATTTCATCTACTTATGGAAGATTTCGTTCCGGTTTGCCACAGTTTCGGCTTGTCACGAAAGTATTTACTTATATACGAGTCCCGGTTCGTCACAGCCTCAACCCTTCGAGGTCAAGCTTTTGTTATGTATAATAACAAACGCTGGACTTTGTTTAATTTACTAGATTTTAAATTTTAAGTGTGGGCATTACCTTAGGTTCAACAGCGATGGGTCTCTAGGAAGCCAGTGGAAGTCAACGGGTTATATTTGCTTATTACACTTATATTATTTATCTTTATATGTAATTTGGAAGACTTCGGTAGGTTTTTTTTTTTTTTTATTAATGACTGGACTCTTGACTCTAGTCTAGGTCATAGGACAGAGACAGAGTCTAAGATGGAGCGAGCTCACCCAGAAGAAGCCTGTTAAGGCACTGGCACTCCCACACACTGACGGAACGCAGCAAGCTACTTGGCGCCAGAGTTCGGTGGGATGGTGGTCGCGAGCCAGGCGGCTCCTTACGGAGCCTTCCACCGCTTGGTGGGATCGTTCAGCCGGACTTATCCACAGGCAGGTTGTAACAATATAAAAATATTTGTTTAGCTTTCGTGGCAAATCTGAACGCGTTTTTTATTGTGATGAACCGGAACTGTGACGAACCGGGCTATGGAAATATTTCTTGGCAAGATATTTCGGGAACAATAACCGTGGCTCTTGGAAGAGGGCTCTTAAGGGCCAATTTTGAATAGCACTCGTGCTGATTGCCGAACTTGTGTTCATTCATAAGAGCGGATAATAAACTCAATTTTCTGTATAAGTGTATGCACTTACTTCCTTACCAACACTGGTTTTTGCTTACGTTTTGATAGGAACCTCCAATTTGTAATAGATTTAGCACTTCTGAAATAAAAGGCTCCACAAACATCTCAAATAAATGTCATATTATTATAGCAGGATTCTAGAAAGCCCCTCAGAAAATTCTCCTGTCCTTGACTAAAATCTTGGCCTTGAAATATCTCCTTAATCCAGAAGAAAAGTAGGTCAACAAGAGATGTAAGTAAACACAAAAATAAATTGTGAATTACATCACTTACTCATTTCGATACTAAATGTCATGTCATGTCATACAAGAAACTAAAATATCGGAACGAGACGGAAGACCGTGTTGCTCGAAGTACTTACCTATTTACAACACACAAAATCAACGGTTGTTTTGTTAGGTAAGTAATAAAGTGTCAATTAGTAACTATGTTTATTTTGTGTAACATCATAGTACATGCAGAAGTACTTAGAACTCGAAATATTACAAATAGTCACGTGGGTTTTCCCAATCATGTCCCTTTTTTTGTAACACTCAGGCTTTGTGCTATTTCTCTATACGTGGTGTAAGAGACATCCCTCCGAATACTGGTAGTAAAAAAGTTTCCTCTAGAACCATATGTCAGTCATCGACAAAAAATAATTTACCTCGCATACAATATCAAGATTGTTCATACGAAGTAAAAATGTTTTGGCTGTCCTGAAATATTTTTTCATGGGAAGTTGTTTAGTTTCATGGTCTGAATGCAACCTAATAAGTATTCAGTTTGCAGTCTATTACACCCTGTATAATTCTCTATAGTTGCTATTGCTACCTTCTGATTTAAAATTCAGGACTCTTTATAATCAAAATATCAGTTGTCATGCAAATTATCGTGCTAGAAGTGCTTTGCGACTTGTATTGTAATTCTAGAGGGGTAGGGCTATAAAATTGTCAACGGTAGCACCCTCATCAAAGTCCTTATAAAGTACAAGGACAAAAGCACTTAGAACAAGTCTTTAGTCAAATTGCTAAAGTGATCAAACGCGGAACATGGCGGAAGATTCACGCCTACTAAATTGGAACTAATAATAACAGGGGCAGATTCTTAACGAATATTTAGCGGCTGACGTCAGATAGGTTTTCTTTTCTCCATAGGAATTTTACGACTTTGTTATAATAAGCGATTAAGAGATGAATCCAGGAAATAAGTGTTCCCTGTATTTAGGTCGTTCTCATCACCAATGTACGTAATTTTGTGCTAGCGTAATGAGTACGACGAACACCTCCAAATATATCCAACCTATGTCCAGCAGAGGACTGTTGGTACTGATTATAAAAGAATAAACCATGTTCCACACAATTTTTACAAATCCAACACACCATGACATTGACTACCACGGCTCACAATTTGACAAATCCAACACACGATGATACCGACTACCACGCCTCTTTATAACATACACCAACACATTTGATTGCACACACATTTGCTTGCATTAGTTGAACAAACAACGATAGAGGCCTCACTTAGTCCCAGAGTGGATATCAATTACTTACTTACGGCTTCTACAATATTTATGAACCTCTCGCACTGACATGTTAGGATGGTATAATAAAGTTGCTAAGTGCGTACGGTGTACTAATAAAGAACCGCATAAATAAATTATAGAACGACCTGTTTTCGCAATGAAACTAGCCACATCTATTTAATATCTATTAAATAATCATCACTACATAGTATAAAATAAAGTCGCTTCCCGTTTGGTGTCTCCTTATATCTTTAGAATTACCCAACGGATTTTGATGCGGTTTTTTTTATTAGATAGAGTAACATAAGGGGAAGGTTTATAAGTATAATTCATTCCGGGAAATTGACACATTCCCATGGGAAACCGGGTAGCCCAACTGGTAGGAAACTTTTGACACCCTTTTGACACCTTTAAGGAGTAAAATTTCAAAAATGCTGAAACACGTATTTGATTATTTTAAGTTATGAGTCTAATCAGAAATTTTGAAACAGATGAAATTTAAGATAAAAAACTTTCATACAAACTTTTAACCCCTTTTTCACCCATTTAAGGGTTAAAATTTCAAAAATTCTGAAACACGTGTTTAATTATTTTAAGTTATTAGTCTTATCACAAATTTTGAAACAGATCACATTCATTTAAAAAAACGAACTTTCATACAAACTTTTAACCCCTTTTTGACCCCATTAAGGGTTAAAATTTCAAAAATGCTGAAACACGTATTTAATTATTTTAAGTCATAAGTCTAATCAATAATTTTGAAACGGATCACACTTAAGACAACGATCTTTTATACAAACTTTTAACCCCCTTTTCATCCCTTGGGGGATTAAAAAAACGGAATTTTAGTTTTATCTCGCTAGATTCATTAGTTTAGCATTTATACTATCACGAAAACTGAGAAAAAATAATATTTTAAATCCATAATACAAACATAGATGTCGCTGTTAGTTTTTCAACGCACTATCGTGATGTGTTTTTTTCAAAAACTATAAAATTTGTATTTGTTGTTATAGCAGCAACAGAAATACAACATCTGTAAAAATTTCAAACTTTCGCGGTTCATGAGATACAGCCTTCATACAAATTTTCGTTATTACCCAAAGGGGTACGGAACTCTAAAAAACATTTTTACAATAAATAAGTGTATACAGGATTATTTTTTATTCACCCCGGAATTTTTACAGGGTGATTCTACTCATGATTCTGAACAACTTTTATTATGGTGTCACCTGCGAAATCGCGAAAAAAAAACAGCTGCTCCATAGAAAAATTCACACCTACTCGAACAAAATGTATGGAACAACTGTTTTCTTTTTCGCGATTTCGCAGGTGACCCCATAATAAAAGTTGTTCAAAATCATGAGTAGAATCGCCCTGTAAAATTTCCGGGGTGAATAAAAAATAACCCTGCATAATAGTAGCTGTAGGTAAGGATAAAAAATATATAATAAAAAACCATGTGAAAAAAGGGTGTAAAATTTAAAGTGTATTTATGTAAAAAATAATTGTCCACCCGTGCGAAGCCGGGACGGGCCGCTAGTTTCTTATAAAATAAAAAATTAATACTGTCTTTTTTCAATAATAGGTGCTCAGTCTAAGAAAATTATCGTATCTTACAAAATGTGTTTAGGTTTTGGGTTGCAAAATATGCTAATGCATTTAGTAGGTATACTTTACGTGTTATTTGGTACCTATTTAAATAAATATGTAATTTAATATCTTTGTTTGTTAGATCTATTTATGCTGTCGCATTAATTAGGTATTTTAAGGCCTATAAATGGTAAATGAATGAAAAGTTCTTCTCACGGGCTTGCCTGCTATTTAAGATGTTTGTGGAGTCCATTGAGGGTATTCATATTAATCATGGAGAATATTCCAATATAAAAAACGAGTTCTGCTTCAAAAATCAACTTTAGGTACCTATTTACACTACATCTGTGCTGCTTGAGCATAATACGCGAACATTTGTGATCAATTTCCTCTCAAGTGGTATTAAAAAACGATTCGTTCAAACTTTTCGTCAAGTTTGGAGCCGTGTTATCCGGTCGTTTTGCGAACAAATTTTGTTAGTTAGGTAGTTATTTATTCGAAGAAGTCATACCGGTATACTTAAAAGTGTACTGGAGGTTTTGAAAGTGGACAGTTCAAATAAGGCCATGTTAAAAGCCCGATTTGACTGATCCAGTCTGTCAAATCCAGTCTAGCAGAGATGTTAAAAAGTATAATGGACCCTCTGTCGCAGCATTAATCATGCATGAGCATAAATCTGACAGCTGTATACTATATTGTTATACATAGGTTACATCCACGTTTTAGGTAGATGGCGTGATACATTGCGTAGACTCAGAGGGATTCATTTGATATGCTAACTTATAAGTAACTAGTAAACCGCCTGGCAAGTTCACCCACTGCTAACCGTTTTCCTGAAAGAATATATCATTTTTCCGGCATACAATACATAGAACCTTTCTTTTGAATTAAAAAAAATAAGCAGAAAACCGCATAAAAATCCATGCTTTGGTTTTGAAGATCGCATACAACAAATGGGACACGGACAGTGACTTTATTTTATAATATGTAGTGATAAAACCCAAAGAGCATATAACCACTTACGTTCTAATAAAACCGACCTCGGCAAATAACATTAGTGGATTGTGATCATGACTCTACCATAAATTAAAAAATCCTTCGGTTCACTGTCGAGAAACATAAGGCATTTTAGTCAAAACAGGTTAACAAACAATTGCAAACAGGCCTAATAACTTTTTAATATTTGATAATGTACGCAACTCACGTACCCTTAAATGCACGAATTTTTGTTAATTTTTCAAATATTTATTTTCATATGTAAAAAGGAACACAGATTTTGGGAAAAATACAGAAAAAAATCATACTACATATTTTATATATATATTTCAAAAAAAATTGTTTGATGTATATCTACATCATCATGCAAAATCGGAAACTAACATGTATGGAAATCTTTAAAACAATTGTTTCTTTGATTCAAGCAAAGAGGTACGTTACATTTAGCACAGGACAACTGCAAAGAGTATACAATCACTTGGACCACTGTATAGTACCTTTACATTGCGAAATCTTACATCGTAAACGACCGGAAAATATTGGCCAATGTTCCATTCCATCTGTTCGTATATCTTCGTTAGGTACTGGATGACCTGGACCTTTTTTGTTTTTTTTGCATGTAACTCTTCTCTAAAGAGCTTTGGCTAGGGCGTCCTCTTTTATAAGTGTAGCTCTGGCTGACATTGCAAAGGCTATCAGCTAGGCAGCAGTTTTTTCGGCACACCCTTGGCAATACAATTCTTTTTCATTAGGACCCAAGAGTTTATGACAGCTAAATCCAACAAGTGGTAGAAAAGGCGCAAATACCATTTTCTGCTTTTTATGCGTATGCGATAGCGTTCTAGGTAGCTGTCCATCAAGTCTACTTCACCCATGTGCATATTATACTCCTGCACTACCTTCGGACAAGACATTTCCACATTTCTTTTCTGTTTCTTGTCGTATCGCAGCACTTTTCCTGCTGGCTCTGTGCCGATATAAGTTGAAAGAAGAGTGACAACCTAATTTTCTCCCTCGCCCTCTTCATTATCTTCCATCTAATAATTAATTGATTATTTCATGAATATCATTATAAAAATCATCTTCGTCATCATTTTCATCTTCTAATTCATCATCAGAAATATTTCCATCTTCTAACGCCTGTAGTAGGTCTTCTATAGCCTTTTCTTTCATAGGTCTAGGCATCCTGCAATATAAATACTAATAAAACAAAATAAAACTAAAGAGGGTACATCAAAAACGCTAAAAACTCTAAAAAGTATCGAAAGACTAGAAATAAAGTCCTTCCCACTTAGTACCAATCATGAGTACCGATTTTGCATGATGATGTATTTCTACATCTTATATAAATACCTTCGTATTTCGAAAAAAATACTTGGTAAGTTGTCATATAATTATTAATAACGTAAAAACATACCTTTTTCTTCAATATTATCCTTTTTTTACAGAAATAGATCACTTCTTTTATTCCTGACAAAGTTTGCAAAATGTTTGTATCGCGAGAGTTTAGACCATTCCCGCCAAAGTACAGAATATTGACATATTTACGAACAAAAAAAAACTGCCAAAGTTTCGTTCAAAAATATACAACAGCATACTCTGAGGTTTTTAAAAAGTAAAAGTACTGATGCCCAGTACCAATACTTATTTATTTACGAATTAAAACCTTGAACGATGTATATCTACATCAATATGCATTTAAGGGTAGTATTCCCAAGATGGTACGATAACTAAATCAAACACAAAGCTGTTTTTCACATTTATTGAGATGTAGTGCATCCTCCCGCGTGCTTAAGGGGCTCACGTACTCTTTCACATTATTTATTCTTTAAGGCTGTACTGACACTTACTATAACCCACCTTTTCATAACTTTACGGTACTCCAGAGAATGCTGTGACGCTATGATAGAGTAAGACTTTTTATGAACATTTACGACTTACTGTAATTTGTGGCTCAGCTCTCTCGGAGAAGTAAAATGTATCTACTGCCTCGGACTAAATATTTTATTTTATAAAATGTTGCAACATAGTAACTGTCGGAATACACTCTAGTTACGTAAGAAAGTATCTTATTTCTGCTCACTGAAAGTATGTAAAAACATTATTATTGTTTTGCTCTGAAAATGTGCACCTGAATGAATATCTGACCCGAATATTATTTACCTCGCGGCAAAAAATAGGCTATGTCTCTGTCCTGCCGCTCTCCAATTATCTTTGTGCAAAAAAACGTCAATCCAGCGGTCCATTTAGACCAAAAAGGGACAGACCCGCTTCCGCATTTATTTTGATGAATAAATAAATAGATGGATATTTTTGGGAAGTTAAGCTATGCAGACTATACGAACAGGCATTGAAGTAGTCAGTACTTGTTCGTTTAGGTAACATTACTGCTTAAAATCTTAATGGATAAAAGCTTATATAACTAATGACCCCATGTAATTGGAAACATGTATACCTTGAGCCAGCCGATCAGTCTGCCCATAGTAAAATACGGTCGGCCCAATTACTAGTGATGCGAATAATGATTATGAGTATCTGATAACAAAAAGGAACAGAATTAAAGTAACATTCATTGTAAAAAAACATTTTTCAAAGGAATTTAAGTAAGCATTTGAATTTATCAACAGAAATGTATTAGTAAAAGAAACTTACGGAAATGTTTGTCCCACCTGCCTTAATTTTAAGATAGATACGTTTGATACTGCTTCATAATAAAGTGACCGATAGCAAAAACTAAGACGGCCTGATGATAAGGAACCACTTTCCCCAAGGAACATAAGGTAAAATATGAAAAAAAATTAGACCTGCCATACAAAATTGCCGATCAGCTGATTTGGGTTAGTACCTAATGAAACTCAAAATGTTTTTGTCATATTGTGACCTATGTTCCCTGGGGAAAATTGTTCCTTATCATCAGGCCATCTGTTATTAGTATCGGTCAAACAGCTGAAAACAATCAGAAAGCAACTGAGGACTGCGATAAATTGGTTTATAGTTTAAAAAGAACATTAGCAGGCAAATTACGCAGGCGTAAATAGTTAATAGTTACGTACTACCTTCACACAACACTACGTCGGATCCCTTCCGCTTTTTTAATCCACTGATTTATTGTTCGCACGGAAAACGATTTTTGAATACACAACGATTTTTTATTTCGTCGAGGGCGATATTTCTTATGTTGGTTATTGATGTTGGATAGTATAAGAACACGTGCTTTTGATCGCAAATTGTGTTTTATTCGCATCTTTGTCGGTGAAAAGGGAAATCGTTTGGGGAATATCGAAAACCTTTCTTTTGTTGGTGTGTTATGGATTTTTTGTTAGTTTGAATTGTTCTGGCTTTGTATTTTACCTTAGGTACGAGTAGTTTATATTGAAGCTACACGATTTTATGGATACTTGTAATTAACTTTTCGTACATGATACTTTATTTAATTATATATGTTCGTAGATTTTTTTTAGTTCTTTTATTTTTGAAACGTGCTCTTAAACAACAACAAGTAAACTTACCCGTAGCGTTTGTAGTATTTACCTACATATTCTTGTAGCGTTTGCGTAGCGCGTAGGTATCTTCTTTTTTATAAAGCTTTTCCGTACCGAAGTAATTTTTTGGTGATGACCATTCTTAATAAAGTTTTTTACTGTGGCGAATACGACTTCATCTAGGCTATTCAAACTACAACGTTAGGCTAGTCAATAATTTTTTGTTAAGGTTTTATGAATTTATGTATCATTCATTCCGATGTCTAAATTGATACTGAATCTCGGCATAATCTGATAGTGCTAAATCTAGTTTCAACCTTGCCTGTGACGTGTTGATCTGATAATTTGAATTGCAAATACTCTGACTGCTCTGTTACCTGATACCGCATACCATACACATTAGAGATTTATACTTAGAGTACAATTTTGTAACTGATTCTTTGATATTAATCTGAAGAATATAAAAGGAACAAAAGCAATAATAAGGGCTATAATCAAATAACTGAATTCACAGTATTTTACAGTCACTTTTTGGTACGGAGAGTGTATTTTTTTCATATATCATTTATTTGCTATCACAAGGGAATTCTTAACTTATTACATATTATGCCGTGTGAGGCCGGCTCAGAATAGCATCACCCCATTTCTTTCCCGTGGGTGTCGTATGAGGCGACTAAGGGAATCGAGGGAGT
This sequence comes from Tuta absoluta, assembly GCA_027580185.1. Classification (NCBI taxonomy): domain Eukaryota; kingdom Metazoa; phylum Arthropoda; class Insecta; order Lepidoptera; family Gelechiidae; genus Tuta; species Tuta absoluta. Next base: position 8,103,939 of record JAQAHW010000016.1, on the reverse strand, counting down.
GTATTGCAATTTTAGGCGATGGGCTGACAACCTGTTACTATGGCGATACACAATTTTGCGAATGACCCTCAAATATTTGTCAGACGTGGCGTAAATGTCCGTTTTTTGCGGCCGTTTACGCTTTGCTTACCCCGCAAGGGATAAGAGGCGTGATATATGTATGTACGTACCTATGTATTACATAGGCTTATCACACATTGAAGGCACTGTAAAATATAGGTCCTGGAATAAAAAAAGTACATGCGAGAATTTGACAATGAAATTATACAGTGCAAATTAATTAAATTCCATTGTCAATGTAATTATTCAAAATTCTAGCTCGTACTAAAAAGGTAAGACCTAAACCGTGTGTTAGTTTGCTTTGTCTTCATCTTCGAGCAACGACGGCCTTCCGTCCCGGAACGGAACGAGACGGAAGACCGTGTTGCTCGAAGGTCTTCATAGAACTCGTGTACATATATGATTTACTAGCTTTTACCCGCGACTTCGTCCGCGTTAGATAGTTTTTTTAGAAACAGGTTCTAAAGAAGATATTTATGTATATTCATAGTAAGTATGAGAGTTTTATTAGAACAGTTCTTATCTCTACAGTTTAAGGATGATTTGCTTGCTTCTGTTGTTAAAGGGACAATTCAAAATTTGCTATCCGGTGTACTGCCCTGAGAGATCAATATTTATAACCATTGAATACAAAAGTCAGTAGATAACAAAAAAATCCTCGGTAAAAAGTTGCCAATGTCCTTTCTCAACTTATTCCCATCATACTGAACAACTTTTGTTTTAGAACCATTTCAGTATCTCTAATAGTTTAGCTGGGCTGCTGATCGTACACCTGGTGGTCTACATAAGGTACTCCAGATCCTCAATGTCCTTGTGAAAAGAAGCGGCCCATCATACTGAACAATTTTTGTTTCAGAACCATGCCTGTATCTCTAATAGTTTAGACGGGCTCCTGATGGTACACCTGGTGGTCTACATAATGTACTCCAGATCCTCTATGTCCTTGTGAAAAGAAGCAGCATCATACTGAACAACTTTTGTTTTGGAACCATGCCTGTATCTCTAATAGTTTCGCTGGACTCCTGATGGTACACCTGGTGGTCTACATAAGGTACTCCAGATCCTCGAATGGTGATAAAAAGTAGCCTATGTCCGTTTTCGGTATGCTAGCAATCTCTGTGCCAAGTTTCATGAAGATCAGTTAAGCTGTTTGGCCGTGAAATCGTAGCAGACAGACAGACAGACAGACTAGAGTTACTTTCGCATTTATAATATTAGTGTGGATAGTGTGGAATTAGTGTGGATAGTGTGGATTAGTGAGGAAAGTTTGGAGTTTGTTTTTAAATGTTGACAACTTTTGCTTGGATTTGATGCTACTATGGAGTTTATTATAGAGTTTTGTTTCTTGTCCCAAAACTCTTTAGACTTGAGAAGGATACCACAAGGTAATGTCAGGGGGGTCTCACTCCACGGTTTAGGTATGTTCCGCCGGCGGGTCCGCTACGGGGACTAATCTCCGCGGGTTGTCACTTGTCGTCGCCAAGTCGTCGTCCATTGAATTTCAAAAAAAGTTGTCAATGAGCACAGAATGTTGTGTGCAAGGCATTTCAAAGATGAAGATTTCAGAGATTGTGCCGGCAGAAAATACTTATTTAGAACTGCTGTTCCATGTGATGTAGATGTAAGTAAAAAAAAAAGTCTTGTTTTTGTCTGTTTTTCTGTCATGTGGGCTGTCTTGATTCCTCGTGGTGCGTTTGGTCCATTTCCCGGAATTGTTTAATAACATAATGTGACAAGTATACTTTAATTATGATAATAATTTGATTTTAAAACCACCTAGTTGCTACTCTATATTTTGCATGCTTGCATGCAAGCCGAATATTATGTACTTCCTTAATTGTTAAAACCTAATGTAACATTATTCTGACAAATAAATTATCTTGATTCTTGATTATTGAAAATAATAAATATCTCATGTCTTATTTTTAGGTTGAGCAACAAGTGCCCGTCTTCGTACCAGACCAACCACAACAAGGACAATTCAGAATGATCCCTTTAAAAAACAACAAATAAACAACAGAACAACTACTCCTGCTCGAAGAAAGACAGAGAAAGAAAAGATCCTACAGGCGAAATGCATCAAATATGTGCAAAAAATATGCCAACTGCAAAAACGCATTAATGTATTGACATCAAAAGAAAGGTTTTTGTATTAGCTAGTGTATTTATTCTTTCTAAAAGTTACTAGGTTACTAACTAGGACAATTATTTATGGATCACTAGGTTACTAACTAGGACAATTATTTATGGATCATCGAATACAATTTCAAGAATTTGTAAGAAATTGCTACCCAGATTTGCATTGCCATAGCAATTAAGAAATAGATCCATATGCTTGTGCATTGTGCTATAGTTATGACATGGACTGTGTTTGTATCTCTTCACGTAGGTTTTTTGTGGTGTGTTACACAACAGAACAGTAAAACATTTTGTACAGTTTGTGACGAATATAGGAAATAAACCTCTATAATATCTCTCACTTTTGTTGTTTGATGTATTGTAAGGAAACTCAATATGTAAGTTGCTTTTATTCCTTTTTTTGGAATAAAAGTTAAAAAACTAACATATATTGAGTTTCTTTATATAAAAACACCTTTAAAATTTGAAAATTAAATCCTATATATAGGGCCCAGTTCATTTTTCCCGCGCTTTGCCAGTTAGTGTCGTGGGTTGTTCACAGATGGCGGTAGTAAACCAATTTGTATGAAGTTGGCTTTCTTCTCCGCCAGGAGTATAAGTGTTCTGTGGCCAGTGTGCCGCTAGCCGCCGCATAGACTATACACTATATTTAAAGTTTACGTTGTGTATTGTATGTTGCTGGCCGAAGAGATGTATTGGAGGTTGTTTCTCGCAAAAATGACCACCTCAAGTATGGCAGGTATTTTCACAATTACATGTGGCGCGCGGCTGTTTATGAATAACACTCACTATCAAACGTTTCCTAAATAGTTACAAGTATTCATTTCCTTCAATCATCATTCAAGCTTCCACACTTTAGAATATAATTTTAAATGGACCCAAGTATTTTCAATAGTTATTTTTTTTTTTTATTAATGATGGGTTTGCTCTTGACTCTAGTCTAGGTCATAGGACAGAGACAGAGTCTAAGATGTAGCGAGCCAACCCAGAAGAAGCCTGTTAAGGCACTGGCACTCCCACACACTGACGGAACGCAGCAAGCTACTTGGCGCCAGACTTCGGTGGGATGGTGGTCGCGAGCCAGGCGGCCCCTTACGGAGCCTTCCACCGCTTAGTGGGATCGTTCAGCCGGACTTATCCACAGGCAAGCCTGTGTTGCCGTTGCCCGGGGTGGACCGCTAGGAGGTAGATCCCATACCACCCCATTTATATTGATAAATTAGGTACATTGTATTCATACTTAAATTTTTGATGACATCGTAATTTTCTTAAACTTGATACTTTCCTATCCTGTCTCTTTTATAACCTGCCAATTTCTGTATGTGTGTTATCTTGAGCAACAGTAGAAAAGGAAATAAGAGTAAAAGGAATTTGTAAAGCGAGTTGCCCGAACCTAATAGGCTTCAGCTCAAATGAAAACAAGATTATAAAATAATTAATGGAATGGTGTTTGTTTTTATCAGAATCATTAAGGATTTATATCCATAAGAATTTTAATACTTTGTGAAGTCTTAAAAAATCTCTGAAATGTTTCACTAGGTACGTGAATAAGCTCATAACACTAACAACTTTCCTAAAAAAACATTAATCCCTTTGGGGAAAGTTGTTCAGCTCCATTTCATAGGCTCGTTCACTTGGTGATATATTTTAAGCTATTTTAATACATCACGTATAAATTAATGTTATTTTGTATACGTTTTAATTTTTTCAAAAATAAATATTTTCAACGACCTAATAAGGACTAAATTTATTTTTTAAGGTTTCAGTTGAGTTTTCCGGTTGGCGGCGGCGGTCCATCCGGTTTTTATCGTGGAAATAATGGCGGTGAACAAAAGTTAAACCCTGCTGTTAATCCCAGTAATAACGTTTAACGACCCATGTGGTGGCCTAGGTCTGAGGTGTTAAACCTAAAATGTTTTTTTTAATATATTTTCGTGAGTGGAACTCACTACCTGCGTCTGTGTTTCCAAACGCATACTACCCTAATCTCTTCAAAGTAAGACAGGCTTCTTCTGGGTAAGCTCACTCCAACTTAGAGTCTGTCTCTGTCCTATGACCTAGACTAGAGTCAAGAGCAAACCCATCATTAATAAAATAAAAATAATGTAGGACGTATGCCGGAGATTCTAAAAATACACAGGCGCGACGTCTAAACATACTCGTAGCAACACGCGTATTTATGAATAAGTATTCCATTATTCGCGTGGTTTATCTTCTTCTTTCTTTTCGTGTGGGCACAGAATAGATAATAGTAGTACCAATTTATTCCACTACCTGTACGACTGTCTCGTTAAAGAACGCGTCACAAGTGAAATGACGTCACCGCATCGATGCGCGCGCGCTCCACTAGCGAGCGCGATCCGGCTCTGGCCGAGTGTACCGTCGCGGTACACGACGGCGTAGGTACTTAACTCCGTAGGTATAGGCGAGTGTCGCAGGTCTGGTGTGGGGCAGAACGGTTTATCTAATACATTGGTTTATCGTATAACACCCCACCTACCTTTGAGCCTAGGTTCAGAAGGTCTTTCGTCAACTCGGGTCCCTAAGATGATGATGATGATGAGTAAAAGTTCGAGAGGGTTTTAAAATGCAGACCTATGAATTTAGTTAAAGATAGCACTCCATGACAAAGATCCATAAAATTAGTTTTATAGTGTTGTATAAAATGATAATTTATCTTTTTTAAATCAGATAAAAGTTCTCAACCCCTGGTTCTGGTTATTTGTGGGTGAAATCATGTGAACCCTCTTTATGTCCGGAACCCGTCGACTGAAGTTTTAAAAAATCCACCAATGTTTTGGGTTAAGTAAAGCGGATAATTAATCCATTTGCAATGTACTTCGCATGCTTAAACATTTTTTCGTGCGGAATAAATATGACAAACGGAAAAGCGTTAGTATTCATTGTCTGTAAGTTGAGCTTGTATGTTTAAAAAGTTTTGTAAACAAATAAAAGCAGGTGTTTTATTGTCCAAGTTGCTACGAACTATAGAGTTTAATATTTTTCGTGCAAAACGAACTAACTTTTAATCAACAAAACACACAGAAACACAGTAGTTGTTACAACAACTACTTATCATAGATATAGCATGCTTTAAAATACAATCAAAAGAAAAGAAATTAAACGAATTCCTATTAAGAAAATTATTTATGCATTTATTGAAATGGGTTTAGAAATCATCCGCGCAAGTTTGGATAGTGTTGCTAATTTTGTATCCCATTTTTTTGAAATCTCCAATTTATGAGACCATATTTTTTTTACTAATACTTCAAGTTAAATGCTACAAAACTATGGGGCTCAAAACATGGTTTATTGGAATTGCATCGATATGATAAAATAGCAAAGTAGGCTCTAATTTTGCTTCTTGCCCCGTTTTCGAGACTAAACTTCCTTATTTTATTTCCTATTTTATTTTGTGTCCTCTTCTTACTGATTAAATGAGTAATGAATTAATGGGCTAACTTTTAAAATATTTGTTTATATATTTTAATGTTCGATTTTCCGGATCTGGGCCGTCATCGTCTTTTTCTCTCTAACGTTGCGAAAAGGAAAGGGACTTTCTTTTTGGAGCTGATGCGAACTTAAAATGCCGTGTGATGCCGGCTTAGAATAGCTTCACCCCATTTCTTACCCATGGGTGTCGTAAGAGGCGACTAAGGGACTCGAGTCGAGGGTGTGTATTGCAATTTTAGGCGACGGGCTGACAACCTGTCACTATAGTGATACACAGTTATCTGATTGACCCTCAAACTTTTGTCAGACGTGGTGTTAATATCCGTTGAACGGCCGTTAACGCTCTGCCTACCCCGTAAGGGATATAGGCGTGATTTATGTTATATGATTTATATGCGAACTTAAAATGTAAATTTATTCATTTATTTATATTTACTATGACAAAATAAGTACTTATACGTACATACAATACGTGTAGATACAGTCATACATCTAATTCATGTATTTCTCTAATCATAAAGCGGAAAAACTATTCTTATTATTTACAATTCACGCAACTACACGCATGATTAACACTTTCTTTGCGGTAATTTAGGCAGTTAGTGTTGCTACGTAGTTTCGTAATAGTGAAAGAAGGTTGCTTAACGGCTTCCTGAGAGTATCCTTGTAGGATATTTACCCAAATTGAACAATACAGCTTCATACCAAGCCGACAAGCACCCTATCGGGCCACACATAGGTTCTAATCTAACATACATACTTACACACCTACATATATCACGCCTATATCCTTTGCGGGGAAAACTCATTCAGAAAGTTGTGTATCGCCAGTGACAGATTGTCAGCCCATATCGCCTAAAATTGCAATACACATGTAACCCTTGAGTCTAATATCCTGCATTTCTGCAGGACATCAAGAAGATTTGAGTAAGTGACGCTGCTGGAGCACCAGTGAACCCCAAACCTGGAAATTGGGTGAAATACTTAGAGCTGATCACCCGTCTGCGAGCTACGCAGACGTCTTTACCCGAGGAAGGAGAAGAACCCTCAAGCCCCTTAGTCTACTATTTTCTCACCCACAGGAAAGAAATAGGGTGACCCTATTCTAAGCGGGCATCACACGGAAGCCAAACTCATCACCCTATTACCTATTTGTAAGCTAGGACGGTACCTATTACAATATTGTTATAAATAGATTTTGAATTCATCATTCAAATAATCGCGGGTATCAAACCCACCTACAGCACAGCCAGTCGAATGGTGGCTGGGCTGTAGTCGAGTTAGTCCAGTGAAGGCGACTTCAACACGGCCAGTGTCCGATATTATCAAACTACAGGCTACAATTTTACAGGTGAAATTCGATGTTCATTGCGTAGTCGGTTAGCAATTATGATATCAGGAATATTAACCGGCTACGCAATATACTACGAATTTCACCTGTAGAATTGTAGCCTGTAGTTTCATTACATAGGTACCAGCTTGTCTCTATATAGGGCAGTTAGTTATTGTTATTAGGTACGTACCTACCACTCGGACTACTCGTGTCCTTAGTCGCAAAATGTCTTAAATAGCAAAATGTCCTAAGTCAAAATATTACCTTAGTCCCAACATGACCAAAGTCTCAAAATGTCTTACGTTGACCAAAGTCTCAAAATGTCTTAAATGTCTTAAGTTGAAGTTCTAGACGAGATCTACATTAGAATCACAGCTGTCACCTGTCAAATATAGATCTTGTCTAGGCCTACAACTCTCTCAAAGCAACTGATAGTCTAGCATTCAGTTTCTTCAAGGCCAGGGTAGAAAAAAACACGCTCAAAACATTGTGTTCTATATCAAATAAAAAAAACATATTTTAAATCAAAGTTTCATATAAATTTCAAAGTAATTGTTAAAAGCTGTTTTAAACAGATTTAAACAATAATTTTGAAATTTAAATTAAACTTCGATTTAAAACATAATCATACTCAACAACAAAACATAACATAGGTGGGTATCATACCAAGCTAAGCTCACGTAACATAAAATAAACATTAAAGTCTTGTTTTGACGACATTTTTTCTTCAAAATTCCGACTTTTTATATTTACGTATTCACACGACTCAAGAGCTCACAACGAAATGCGGACAACTGAACTACTGCCGAACAAAACCATTCCAAAGGGAAACTCCCGCGTGTTGGTTTGGGGAATACCCGCGCAGTTATACAGGTCAGTACCCGCCCCGCGCGTTGGTAAATCCCCGCGCCATATATTTTTAGCAACCGTTGCCATACCGAGGTTGCTAAAAATCTATAATTATTATAAAACTTGAGAATAAAAAGACCTTATTAAAACGGGTCTGTTTTTTTAAACACGTTTAAAACAAAACATGTTTCAAACAGAAATAAACGTGTTCTTTTAAGGTGTTTTAAACACTGCTTTAAACATTGCCAACTCTGTTCAATGGGAGTTTTTCTGTTGGCAGTTCTGTTAATAGTTCTGAATGTCAAACCAGAGGGCGCTGTGCTAAACTGAAATGTTGACGTTTCAATATGGCTGGCGGCAGCCATAGTTTTGTCACAGGTTCCGTTTCACGTTGTGTTCGTTACAAATTAATTATGTTATTTTGATTTACTACAAAATAAACTTATCGCCTTGCTATTACATTTAGTGTCATTCGTGTAAGTAAACAAATAAGTTATTTGTTTACTTACCTACGTTATTTGAAATAACCAATAATAAATTTAGAACAATTCAATAAACACAAAATAAAGAATAAGTAATGTATAAAGTGATACAGTTTTTATGTAATGAAACGTTATTTCAATTAAGCTTAGCGCCCTCTACATGACACTCGAGAATCCCTAGAAAATTTCCCATTCAAGACAAACAAGGTTTTAGGTTTTGACATCTTGCAAAGAACTAAGTTATTTTTTTATTTCGGACCTTTTGCAACTTAAGACTATAAATGGCATTAGACGCAATAACGATTTAGAGTATTAGGAATGAATGCAATTTCAAAATGCGACGAAAAGCAAATTTTCTTACCCTTACACAAAATTCAAACGCCCTAAGTCAAATGGAATGAGAAAGGACATTGAATATCTTTGGATAGAGTCATACGTCCAGCCAGACCAAACACAAATATCTGAAAATATACTTATGAAATATTTGTGTTTTGTGGGAATTGAACCTAAGACCCTCGGCGTAGCAGGCAGTGGTAGGTACTATCCGCTTCGCCATCGGGACAGTCTAGTCGAGGTGAAACTGGACAGGTAAAACTGAACAACTCTTCTCAGTACAATTTTTTTGCATGGAAGGGAGAACCAAATGTTTTATCTAATACCTACTTACGAAAAAATTTTACAAATAAAAATTGTTCAGTTTTATGTCTAGAACACTCACTGAAAGTTTGTACACTCAAGATCAGGCTGGGCTAGACTTTGGACCGTTTTTTAGCCGCGCGCGTAAGACTTACATTGGCAGTTAGTGGCCACAATTCGGGATTTAAATTTTCCTTACTTGCCTTAAATTAGTGCTGTAATTTTCCGTCAAATAGGTTTAGAAAAGGATAGGAGATATTTTAGTAGTGTCATGTCTTATAATTTCATGCAAAATACGTGTTATCTGTCAAAATAAGGCGACAATCAAAACAATGGCGACTAAATCGACTAGGAAAGGCGAAAAAACCCTTGACGTTTTAAAAAATGACAGGACTTAAATATCTCCTATCCTTTTTTAAACCTATTTGACAGAAAGTGACAGCACTAATTTAAGGCAAGTAAGGAAAATTTAAATCCCGAATTGACCTCAGTGTCTAACTGCACGCGAGCTTGACTGTACAGTCATTTCCCTTACACAATGTATTGCCGGACATAACATAGTGCATTACGTCACAGGCCGAGTATAAAGCAAATTCTGGTGGAGTGGCATTCATTGGCATTGGCCTTCTAAAGTAAACGAGACCAGAAATTGTTATTTCGGCCGTGGATTGTACAATACTTTTCTCTCATTTGCAAGGAAATAACAATAATAATACAGTAATTTTAGAAAATAATTAATTTTGCATTGAATAAATTCTTCGTATGCCTTTTCATACCTCTGCCTCGACTTTGCTGGTAAAAGGTTCTCTGATAATAGTTTTGCCTCTTCAGCTATATCTGGCGGCGTAGAGTTAAATTCATCTTCCGATGAACTCATTTTTCCTTGTTTACTTTTCACTCAATTACACAGAAGAAAAGCCAAAATTTTCGTGATTTAGCGCCAAACCAAATTGGCGCCAAAACAACCTCGCACCGTCGCACCGCCCAAGCGCGTTCCATTTTGGTAGAATTTAAAAAATGGAACGCGCGCGGTATCAGTGTTCCTGAACATGGTATTGTGTACCATAAAACACCTAAACACGAAAGTGTGAAGTTAAAGAACCTTTTTTTCCGGCCTAGTCCGGAAATTTCTATTACAGTCCTCTGCGCCTTGACTACATAAATGAGCCCATTGACGTATTCTTTTTTTAAAGTAATGAAGCCATTTCCGAGCAAATTGGAGAAAATAATTTTAAATTTAATTGGTGTTTTTTTTTTACTTAACAAGGAATATAATAGTTAGCTTTTTTAAAAAAATTACCATAGGTCATTGCCCTAGCAAAGGGTGTGGCAAGCTCCCCCCACCTTACTTTACTGTGCGTACGCCCATAAGCATCGTTATCGGCACGTCTGACAAATAATAATAAAGGATCAGTACCAACAGAAAATAACTAGCAAAGTGCCTAGTGTTGAAAGTAGGTAATACACGTTACAATCTGTGGCCTGTGCTATCATTGAATAACTACAATTCTACAGGCGAAAAAGTGGCAACATCGCGCCAAAATTAATATTTAAATAGCAACACTGATGAAAATTACAACTACAAGCGTTTTTTGAAGCTACAGTTTTACAAGTACAGCTACAGTTTTACAAGTCACAGGTACAGGCACCTGTAGATTTCCAACGACAAACCATAGAGTAGATTTTGCTTTTAAAAACACAATCGAGCCAGTTTTTACAGGTGTTCATCAAAAGACTTGTAAACTACAACTGTCAAAACTTACAACTTGTGAATAATTTTACAGGTCGTCTGACCTAGGTAATTATTTTACAAGTGCAAGATTTCTGCATAAAAATCTAATCAATATGTTCAAAAGTACTCAAAATGCGTTCCTTGCCAAATTATTTTGCTCGAGGCGTTAAATAAAGCAAAACTTTATCGTCAATTGTGGATTATTATTAGGTCCTTACATATGAAATTGTCGTTTTGTCGTACTGGCCACTTTGATCACAAATTTCTCCTATTTGGTTAGGAATTCGAAATTCAAATTTATACAGCTATTTCCACATGTAGTTGTGTTTCGTAAACCGTCATTCATTTGTTTTTTTACTTATCTTTTTTCTGTTTGCATCGCTCAATTTACAAAATGGAAAATTTGAAATATCGCGTTTTTTACGAGTACGAGTTCCACCGTGGCACCAGTGCTGCGGAAACGGCTCGAAGGGTTAATGATGTGTATGGCGGTTGTGTCGCAAAAGAAAACACAGTGCGTTTTTGGTTCCAACGTTTTCGTTCTGGAAATTTCGACCTGCAAAACAAGCCCCGTGGACGCCCGGAGACCCAAGTTGATAATGAAGAATTGAAGGCTATTGTGGAAGCGGATCTATCGCAAACCACGTCCGAATTAGCTGCAGGCTTCGGTGTTAGTGATAAAACTGTTTTAATCCACTTGAAGCAAATTGGAAAGATTAAAAAACTTGAAAGGTGGGTTCCTCACGAATTGAGTGAAGCAAACCGGCAAACGCGCGTCAACTGCTGCGTTACATTACTTGACCGGCACAATAACGAAGGGATTTTAAATCGAATCATTACCTGTGATGAAAAGTGGATTCTCTACGATAATCGGAAGCGCTCATCGCAATGGCTGGACGCTGGCAAGCCAGCCAAAGCCTGCTCCAAGCGAAAATTGACCAATAAAAAGTTACTTGTAAGCGTTTGGTGGACTAGCGCCGGTGTCGTTCATTACAGTTTTCTCAAATCTGGCCAGACGATTACGGCAGATGTCTACTGTCAGCAATTGCAAACCATGATGGAAAAGCTAGCTGCTAAACAACCGAGGTTGGTCAATCGCTCTACGCCACTGTTGCTTCACGACAACGCTAAACCACACACTGCACAACAGACGGCTAGCAAATTAAAAGAGCTTCAATTGGAATGTCTAAGGCATCCACCGTACTCCCCGGACCTTGCTCCAACAGATTACCATTTTTTTCGAAATTTGGCTAACTTCTTGCAAGGGAAAAAATTCAACTCAGATGGGGCAGTCCAAATCGCCTTCAAAGATTTTATTGATTCCCGTCCGAATGGTTTTTTTAGTAAAGGGATCAATGAACTACCTATGAGATGGCAAAAGTGCATAGATTACAATGGCTCATACTTTGATTAAATAAATATACTATATTAAAAAAAAACGACTTTTTGTTCCTCCCATACAAAACGCCAATTTCATATGTAAGGACCTAATATTATTAATTCATAACAGTACTATTTTAACGTACTCTATCAATAATATGATTTTAATTATAAATATTGTTGATTTCATTTTTATAATTTCCTTTTTATCAAAATAATAATTTTCAGTGTAATGTCTTTTAAATTTAGCAAAGTGTTTACATACTTTCACATTATTTAATCTGTGCTATAACATTGACGTTGAATTTGAGTGAATGAAATGAATGAATCGATAGTGTTGTACATCGACTTGTAAAATTTACCTGTAGTCGAGATTTTGGAGCGGTACTGACAATGGAAGCTTTACAAGTGTCTTCATAAAACGCCTGTAACCTGTAAATTGTAACTACAAGTGCGCTACAGGCAGATTTTCGCCTGTAAATGCCTGCCACTTTGTTGAGTAAACTTTAGATTTATTGATTTACAATTAGGTTATAAAACATCAGCGTATTCTGAAGACGCATAGGCCTCCCCCAGCCTTTTCCATATATATCTGTCTCTTGGAAGTTTGGTCCACAATGGTTCAACTATTTTTTCAGTTCGTCTGACCATCTTTTCTCATTTTCATAAATAACATAATTTGATGGTCATTAAAAAAAAACGTTCTATAGATTTTCCTATTACCTACCTAATACATGGTTGGATATTATTACGGTGGGAAAAACAATGTCGGCTAGTTTAGAATGCTGCGTTCCGCCGTATTACAATGTCGGCCAGTATAGGAATGTGACGTCAGCTGTGTTTGACTTTGACTGTCAAACTTGTCATTTTCTTACAAAATCTTCCACAGTTCCAGACACTGCACTTTAATTTTGTATTATTGCGTTGAATAAATAAGATTTGCGTCATACTTTTTAGTTCCATGCAGTTATTTGAACTACAAGTTGTATTGGTTTTATTATCCTAGCAAAACGTGTATGGTACTCCGTTATTGGTGAAACAGTCACAGAACTAATAATGGTAAGAACTAAACTAATATTGTGGAAGCACAATGCAATAAAATGATGGATTTATCGTATTAGTTTAGAGATTATAATTTTGTTTTTAATTGCAGTCGGACACCATGGAGCTCGATAGAGCAGCAAGTCAAGTAGAGGAGGCAATGGAAGCCCATGAAAGTGCCGCGCTAGCCTTAGTACCTGAGTCTCCGATTTTAGCCGACAACATGTTAGAAAACATTGCATTGTCTCCAGTCCAAATCCAACAAGAATATTTTGAAAATTTGGCTGATTGTGATTGGGTCAAGTAAGTAAGAGTTTGCTGTTTGTTCTTCATGGATTGTCCCTATGTTATATATATTGGCTTTCGAATCTAATAGCACGTATTTGGGGTTGATATTGGGCGGTCCTACCCTTTTGACCAATGTTCTCTGGAGAATGTTGTTCAGTTTGATAGCATAGCCTGGTTCAACCCTTGAAATATTTTCACGCTTTTTACATTATTATGCATTTTGTTTTAAAGCTAAGTCCATTTACTGTAGAATAGTCTGAATCACTTATGAATCAGGTTTATTGTCTACAAAATAGACATTGGACTCTAGGTATCAAATCACAAATATACCTAAAGAATTAATTTCTTGCCTGTTATCTAATAAATTAAAGATCTAGTTCATGATATCTATTAATAAGTTCAACATAGAAGAAAGAAGAAGACATTAAGATTTTTTTTTAAACAGAATATTTATGCACACCTATCTATGTAGAGTAGAGTATCTATTCTTAGAAAACATATTTTTCCTAGAAGTTTTGCTTTTGCTCCAGTGTGGAAAAATTATTGAAATTAAACATCATTGTTTTCAGATATGAACGAAGCAACAGAAACCATTTACTACAAAACATAGCATTTGCTTTATTTGGAGGACCAAGTTGTGAAGGGGAGTTGACAGATGTGGAAATAAATGAAAATGCACACCTAGAAGGATACAGTTCAAGACAGAAAGAACAGGTCATGAAAGTGTATGACAAAGTCTGTGAACAAAGTAAGTTTTATTTCATTATTACATAAGTAGCCTGCCCAGTGGTTTCACCTGCTGTCCTCACTTGTTTCCCCAAGATAATCATATCTCTGCATGTAGTAAAAAGTTGAATACTATGTGTTCCACGTCTGGTACTCCAGACCCTGAATGTCCATATACTAGCAGAAAAAGCTCATCATGATGAACATCCATTGATTTGAAGCCACTGCCATATTATAATGTTGGGTATAAAAATTTTGAGTACTTGCAAAATTGCACCATGGGCAGGGTTTGAACCTGCGACTTTCGGTATCAGTACTACCAATGCCTCTACTGACTGGGCTACTGGGGCTCTTTTGCAATAACTTATTTTAGTTGATTATCTTTAGGAAGCCTTTGAAACTTTAAAAGAACTATGTTAACTCCATCAAAAATGTATAGCTCTTAGGGTAAATATTATGTATTTGGTTTATAATACCATATTGGTTTGGTACCTACTAATCAAAACTGACTATCTCATATTTACTAAATGGCAAATTACCAATATCATTACTATAGTTTCTTTTATATGCTATAATTTTTATTGAGGTAGGTAATACTCGCTAAACTGAAAACTACCTACCCTAAAAATTTAGTTAACATAACATCAACATCCACAACAGTCTTCTGCTAGACATGGGCCTTCCCATATTAGGGGGGTTTGGCAAAACTCACCACGCTCAGCAGAGAAACATGTTGCATTCACAGGGAATGTTGCTTATTTGCTGGACAATTTATCCTTTAGTCGCTTTTTACGACACTCACGTGTAGAATTGGGGTGATTCTATTTGAAGCCGGCACCACACGGCAATATTTAGTCATTCCTGTGAAGATCAACTTACCAAGTTTCCACTGTAGTTTTATTCTTTTTTTAATCTTAGTAATAATTACTGTTTATCTTTGTTTCCAGGTAAATATTCACAAAACGACTTTGACATAGTCATGTCAGTACTGCTAATAGTCTGTGCTAAGCCCAAGCCATTGAAATTCTACCAAATCGAGCCTCGGGATCACTGGCTTGACCTGCACCAGCGGACTGATATAGACATGTGGTGCACAGCTGTATTTAGAGTCAGGAAATGTATACCTACCACTGTTGGATGTAAGTGTTCATGATTTGATTGGTAAAAGAAAGAAAAATAAAGAGGGCAAAAACTTCAGCAGACCTTGTTCCACCAGCTCCCTTCTACCATCGGACATCCAGACGCACCACTGAATACCATCCATACCTGGTTGCCATTCCACCAATTCGGACTAAGCACTGCCAGTCATAATTTATAATGCGCACTGCTTAAGAGTGGAACTTACTACCTGCGTCTATGTTTCCAAATGCATACAACCCTAATCTCTTCAAAGTAAGAGTGAACAGGCTTCTTCTGGGTGAGCTCGCTCCATCTTAGACTCTGTCTCTGTCCTATGACCTAGACTAGAGTCAAGAGCAAACCCATCATTAATAAAAAAAAACATGTTCATGGACAGTAAATTTTCCATACAAACATGTTTGTCACAAAATACATTTATGAAAAATTTACAACTGCTATAGCATCATTGTCACATTTAAATGTATAACGGAACATTGAACGCTATAGCAGCACCGTCCAGTTGATCAATATTCCCATAATAGCACAGGATTGCTATGGCATTCGAGTCTATGAAAGGGAACCGTGGTGGCCAAGATCATATTGATTTTCCAATGTGTGCAAAAAGTCACTTTTGTGATTGTGCCTTTTAATTGAGTTCAATGTGGCAGTTGGCTCAGAACATTATTTGAATTAGAAAAGCCGCCTTTTTCCTCAAAAGCGGACAAAGTTAAGATGCTATGGCAGTCGCGTCCAGATATTAAAGCAAAAACGATTATATAGCGTTTCCGTCTGTGAACGTGTCTTACTAAGACAGGGATAATAACTAAAAAGAAAGAGTACCTACCAATTCTCGTATTAATATCAAGTGGGACAATCTGGATGATCCATCCAAAGCATGATAAACCCTGGTATCAGAATTGGATTGTTAATATTTCTCACTATTAATAACAACTTCTCTTAAATTAATTTAGATTTTTATGATATTTTATGATTAGCCGTGTGATGCCGGCTTAGAATAGCATCACCCCATTTCTTGCCCGTGGGAGTCGTAAGAAGCGTCTAAGGGACTCGAGGGTGTGTATTGCAATTTTAGGCGATGGGCTGACAACCTGTCACTATGGCGATACACAATTTTCCGGATGACCCTCAAATGTTTGTCAGACGTGACGTAAATGCCCGTTTTTTTGCGGCCGTTTACGCTCTGCCTACCCCGCAAGGGATTATAGGCGTGATATGTGTGTGTGTGTGTTTATGATATTTTCAGTCACTGAAAAGCCGTGTGATGCCGGCTTAGAATAGCATCACTCCATTTATTTCCCGTGGGTGTCGTAAGAAGCGACTAAGGGTCTCGAGGGTGTGTATTGCAATTTTAGGCGATGGGCTGACAACCTGTCACTATGGCGAAACACAAATTTCCAAATAACCCTTAAATGTTTGTCAGACGTGGCGTAAATGACCGTTTTTTACGGCCTTATGCTCTGCATACCCCGCAAGGGATTACATACATACATACATACATAAATCACGCCTATATCCCTTACGGGGTAAGCAGAGCGTTAACGGCCGTAAAACGGATATTAACACCACGTCTGACAAAAGCTTGAGGGTCAATCAGATAACTGTCTATCACTATAGTGACAGGTTGTCAGCCCATCGCCTAAAATTGCAATACACATCCCTCGAGTCCCTTAGTCGGCTCTTACGACACCCATGGGTAAGAAATGGGGTGATGCTATTCTAAGCCGGCAATCACACGCAAGGGATTATAGGCGTGATATGTTGTATGTTCCTGAAAGGAAAATAAAAAATCTGGTGGCAAAAATTGGATCGGAAACTCAGGTTCTCCCGGCCGTAGTCTACTATTATTTTGATTTTTATTAAAATTTTAATTTTTATGTTACAGCCAAACCATGTAGAGTTTACATAGATGAAAATGCGAGGGTGTACCAAGACTGGGAATCATACCTGACTAATAATACATTACCAAAGTGTGTACTCATTGCACCTGAAAATGGAGAATATATGGGAACTATAGTAGATGTAAGTAAGAAAAACTGTAAAAAAAATAAGAAAAACGAAGGAAGTTGTCAATTCTTCGTAAAATTGTATTTTTAAATAATACTTAGCGACCTTTGGGAGCTACTACAACAAACTAACTCAAGCGGTTGACAAGCAAGCAAGTCGCAACAGAAGTTCCAACATATCCGCAAGATGGCGCAACGTGATTGGCAAAAAACAATGGGCCTGAAACGCGGTATCGAAGTGTTTCACCGCGCACTACGACTTTCAATTCTATCCAACTGGACCAGACGGACCCCTGACCACAACACCCGACCAGGCAGGGTAGCTATAGCTACCCTTTTCCCGACTGGCACCTTCCATTCTGCCTATTGGCATACTTTCCTGTCACCCGCCATTAATAAAAGAAACTTACATTACATGAATATACATTAACAGCCAATACAGTCCACTGCTGGACTTGGGCCCACCCCTATTGGGGGTTTCGCCATACTCACGCCGCTTGGCATGCGGATTGGCGAGCGCTGTGCAAGATATTGCTTTCACAGGGAACGCTGATGCCCTTTTCCCTGGATTAATTTATCTCAATCGCTTTTTACGACACCTACGGGTTGTATTGGGATGATGCTATTCAAACAAGAGAAACATACTTGGAGCTTGCACATAGCTAGCACCATCTTCTGTAACAAATTAAAAATGAACTTTTAGTAAGTAGGGATATCTAGTGATAAAAATATAGTGTATATTGTTGATTTTCACTGATCATGCCAGCCGATATTGTTCTAGTGGAATCAAATGGATGTTGTTTACAGAACGAACAAGGGTTTGCAGTAAAACTGACTGTAGCTCCGTCACCATCCCTAGGCCTCAAATCTCGTGTCCTAAGCTCAGTGGACACAGCAAGCACAGTCGCCTCTATAGGTAAGTGAAGATTGTTTCTTTATTGCCAAATAAGGCTGAGTGAGACGGTAAAAAAAAGAGCAAGCAACCTCGACAGAAACCTCATAGCACGTTCACACTATGCACCTGCTCCTGTTCCTGCCGCTGTCGCGAATATTGTTCGAAATACTTCCGCGGATGTATAATCGCGAGTGAGTGTCCACACACTGCCGATATACTCTTCTCGCATCAATATGGGTGAGCGGGATAGCAGTACATTCGGCTAGCGCTCGTGTTTGCCGTTGCTTTCACTCGCGCACGAAAAGCCGACATTCGAGGGAGCACGGGAAGTGGCAGCGGCATGACGAGTAGCAGCGAGAGTAACCTGTTCACACATTCGCGCTGCCCACTTTCCTTGCTATTTCCCTGCCTATATTGGCATTGTGTGAACGTGCTATAAAAGGTAGTGGCGGCACTGGTATTTCCACGAAAGCCCTTCGATGATAGGATTGCAATTACATTTGTAGTCGCAAGCCAGATGAACCCAACCACTGCTGACATTTTACATTCAAGTATGATAAGGTTTTGTTATAAATAAATTAAATATAATGGTGAATTGTATCATTAATAAAATATTTAACTTCTAGGGGCAGTAGGAGTTCTGGGCGTCGCGGCTTTTACCCCCGTGGGGCCTGTAGTGCTACTGGGAGCGACTGTGGCGACCGTAGCGACCGGGCTGTATGGCCTAGTGAGGTCCTCGCTACATCTGCATGACAGGAACATGCATGAGCAGGTTAGTACATTGGTTAGTGAGCAGTGACAGATTTAGGAGTAGCGGCTTTTACCCCCGTGGGACCTGTAGTGCTACTGGAAGCGACTGTGGCGACCGTAGCGACCGGGCTGTATGGCCTAGTGAGGTCCTCGCTACATCTGCATGACAGGAACATGCATGAGCAGGTTAGTACATTAGTTAGTGGGCAGTGACAGTTTTAGGAGTATCGGCTTTTACCCTTGTGGGACTTGTAGTGCTATTGGGAGCGACTGTGGCGACCGTAGCGACCGGGCTGTATGGCCTAGTGAGGTCCTCGCTACATCTGCATGACAGGAACATGCATGAGCAGGTTAGTACATTGGTTAGTGGGCAGTGACAGTTTTAAGAGTAGCGGCTTTTACCCCTGTGGGACCTGTAGTGCTATTGGGGGCGACTGTGGCGACCGTAGCGACCGGGCTGTATGGCCTAGTGAGGTCTTCGCTACATCTGCATGACAGGAGTATGCATGAGCAGGTTAGTACATTGGTTAGTGGGCAGTGACAGTTTTAGGAGTATCGGCTTTTACCCTTGTGGGACTTGTAGTGCTATTGGGAGCGACTGTGGCGACCGTAGCGACCGGGCTGTATGGCCTAGTGAGGTCCTCGCTACACCTGCATGACAGGAGTATGCATGAGCAGGTTAGTACATTGGTTAGTGAGCAGTGACAGATTTAGGAGTAGCGGCTTTTACCCCCGTGGGACCTGTAGTGCTACTGGAAGCGACTGTGGCGACCGTAGCGACCGGGCTGTATGGCCTAGTGAGGTCCTCGCTACACCTGCATGACAGGAGTATGCATGAGCAGGTTAGTATATTGGTTAGTGGGCAGTGACAGTTTTAGGAGCAACGGCTTTTACCCCTGTGGGGCCTGTAGTGCTACTGGAAGCGACTGTGGCGACCGTAGCGACCGGGCTGTATGGCCTAGTGAGGTCCTCGCTACATCTGCATGACAGGAACATGCATGAGCAGGTTAGTACATTGGTTAGTGAGCAGTGACAGATTTAGGAGTAGCGGCTTTTACCCCCGTGGGACCTGTAGTGCTACTGGAAGCGACTGTGGCGACCGTAGCGACCGGGCTGTATGGCCTAGTGAGGTCCTCGCTACATCTGCATGACAGGAACATGCATGAGCAGGTTAGTACATTGGTTAGTGGGCAGTGACAGTTTTAAGAGTAGCGGCTTTTACCCCTGTGGGACCTGTAGTGCTATTGGGGGCGACTGTGGCGACCGTAGCGACCGGGCTGTATGGCCTAGTGAGGTCCTCGCTACATCTGCATGACAGGAACATGCATGAGCAGGTTAGTACATTGGTTAGTGGGCAGTGACAGTTTTAAGAGTAGCGGCTTTTACCCCTGTGGGACCTGTAGTGCTATTGGGGGCGACTGTGGCGACCGTAGCGACCGGGCTGTATGGCCTAGTGAGGTCTTCGCTACATCTGCATGACAGGAGTATGCATGAGCAGGTTAGTACATTGGTTAGTGGGCAGTGACAGTTTTAAGAGTAGCGGCTTTTACCCCTGTGGGACCTGTAGTGCTATTGGGGGCGACTGTGGCGACCGTAGCGACCGGGCTGTATGGCCTAGTGAGGTCCTCGCTACATCTGCATGACAGGAACATGCATGAGCAGGTTAGTACATTGGTTAGTGGGCAGTGACAGTTTTAAGAGTAGCGGCTTTTACCCCTGTGGGACCTGTAGTGCTATTGGGGGCGACTGTGGCGACCGTAGCGACCGGGCTGTATGGCCTAGTGAGGTCTTCGCTACATCTGCATGACAGGAGTATGCATGAGCAGGTTAGTACATTGGTTAGTGGGCAGTGACAGTTTTAAGAGTAGCGGCTTTTACCCCTGTGGGACCTGTAGCGACTGTGGCGACCGTAGCGACCGGGCTGTATGGCCTAGTGAGATCCTCGCTACATCTGCATGACAGGAACATGCATGAGCAGGTTAGTAAGCATAGTAAGTCGAATAAGGCCAGCGAACAAGTCCTAGATCCAGTGCCTAGTGGGGCTAACTCTCAGTGAGTCTTTTAAGGAAACAACTCCGCCGCATAATTAGAGATTTTAGATGCGCCGCGCCCGTTTTCAGTTGGAAATTGAAAATGAGCTTTGTGTATTCATTGAAATAAAGTCGTTTGCCGTGTGATGCCGACTAAGATGCCGTGAGTGCCGGCTGAGAATAGCATCACCCCATTTCTTTTTCGTGGAAGTCGTAAGAGGCGACTAAGGGACTCGAGGGTGTGTTTGCAATTTTAGGCGATGGACTGACAACCTGTCACAATGACGATACACAATTTTCAGAATGACCCTCAAATACTTGTCAGACGTGGCGTGAATGTCCGATTTTTACGGTCGATTACGCTCTGCCTACCCCACAAGGGATATAGTCGTGATATTTATGTATGTATTACTACCCTGTTCTAATAACACAAGAAATTAGCAGGTGAGAGCAAAAATCTTCCGAAGTTGGCATTGATCACACTCGCCCCTCGATATTGTGGCTTGAGCTGACCATTATTGTTTAAGAAATAAAACGCTATCACAATAGCCGTTGGCTGGGCTGGCTGGCTATGGATGTTTTTCACGCATTGCGTTCTCCAAGGCCATGAGTATAATTAAGTGGTCGATTTTATTTGTTTGATAGTACATACTGATGTACTCTTTTACAGAGTATAAGCCCGACGGACGCGGAAGCGCGCGGCAGTTGGCTGAACATAGCAGCGTCGAGTGTGGGGCTAGCCGCGGGCGCCGCTTCCAGTCTGCTGTCCAAATCTGCCGCTGCAGGAACTAATATGACTAAGGTAAGAATTCTTTTTTAAACTAGCAAAATTTAAACGCAAGGCCAAGAGGCTCACTGGCAACATAAAACTGGTGGACACCAAGCTACATAGGCTGGCACATCGCCGCAAGGCTGCCTGCTTTTTACAGATTGTACTTCGGAGAGTGTGCTCAAGAGCTTCACGACCTTGTTCCACCAGCTCCCTTCTACCATCGGACATCCAGACGCATACCTGGTTGCCATTCCACCAATCCGGACTAAGCGCTTCCAGTCATCATTTATAATGCGCACTGCTAAAGAGTGAAACTCACTACCTGCGTCTGTGTTTCCAAACGCATACAACCCTAATCTCTTCAAAGTAAGAGTGAACAGGCTTCTTCTGGGTGAGCTCGCTCCATCTTAGACTCTGTCTTTGTCCTATGACCTAGACTAGAGTCAAGAGCAAACCCATCCTTAATAACTAAAAAAATAACGCGGGCAGGATTTGGACCTGCGACTTTCGCCATTACTGGTGGCGACGCCTCTTCCATCTGGGCTACCGCAGCTCGTTTCTTGTCCCCGAATTTTGCAAGTGTATCATAATGCCGTTCGCGTGGCACGGCTCCATCTACCGGGTAAGTTTTGCAACTAGTACCAAACTACTTTTGCAACTAATAAAATAATTCTTTACAGACTGAATGTAGTCTAAGCGATGAAAACCCGCGATAAATTGAATACCAAATTTTAAAACACGATTTTAATTTTTAAGATTTTCTCTCTTCAATCAAAGGCCTGCCGTGAAGTTGACGGCAAATCTTGTGTGTGAGAACAGAGCGGAAATACCATATTTAGACGATTTTTCACTCTTTTGAAAATTTTTCGCCAAATAAACAAGGAATCAAAAAACTGTATGAGAGGAATCTAGTAAGGTACAAGACGTATCATATTCGCAAAACATAATGTGTTATGTTCACAAAATTGCTACACAATGCAAAAAACTGTAAAAATAGACCAAACTTAAAAAAAAAAACTTTTGGGCAAACTGTCTTTAATCGTTATTTTTAACTAGAGTCTTGTAGCACGGTTTTTTGATTACTTGTTTATTTGTCGAGAAATTTACAAAAGAGTGATAAATCATCTAAATATGGCGATTCGGCTCTGTTCTCACACACAGGATTTGCCATTAGTGGGAAAGGGACGTTTAAAAGTTCGAGGCAGGCCCGCGACTAATTTGGCTGATTTATACTGGACTCTAAAATTTCAATAAATTTTAGGTCTTTTGTTTTGTCGTTTCCCCGGAAATACGCGTGCGAATTCATCCTAACAGATTTCTGGCCACAGGGAGTCGTATTCAGGCGCTATCGACTCCCTGTGCAACGTGAGTCGCCGTCGCCTAAAGTGCCTATCTAGCTTTATTTAAGTGACATTATTGTAGTGTATTTATAGTATTTGTGTCAGATTTTAAGTCATATTTTATTTTATTTTATATGAGCCTTGTTGCCTGAAATAAAGGATTTATTATTATTATTATACTTTATGTTTTCAGACTGGGCAAGCTCTGGCCGTGTCGGTGGAGGTACTGCGTCACGCGAACTTAGTGACAGGCGGCG
The DNA here is from genome assembly GCA_027580185.1 of Tuta absoluta. Taxonomy (NCBI): domain Eukaryota; kingdom Metazoa; phylum Arthropoda; class Insecta; order Lepidoptera; family Gelechiidae; genus Tuta; species Tuta absoluta. Next base: position 8,080,633 of record JAQAHW010000016.1, on the reverse strand, counting down.
CGGGCGTCGTCAACAGTCTTCTACACATTATATTGAAGGTATTTCCTTAAATTAAAAAAAAAAAACTTTACGCTATGCCGTGTGATGCCGGTTTAGAATAGCATCACCCCATTTCTTTCCCGTGGGTGTCGTAAAAGGCGACGAAGGGACTCGAGGGTGTATTGCAATTTTAGGCGATGGGCTGACTGTGGCGGTACACAGTTTTCCGAATGACCCTCGAATGTTTGTCAGACGTGGCGTAAATGTCCGTTTTTTGCGGCCGTTAACGCTCTGCCTACCCCGCAGGGATAAAGGCGTGATATATGTATGTAGGTATGTATTTTTACATTATATTTAATGCCACGTTCAGACTATGCCATTATGGGCAGGGAAATAGTAAGGGAAGTGGGCAGCGCGAGCATGTGAACGGCTACTCCTGCTGCCACTTCCCGTGCTCCCTCGAATGTCGGCTTTTCGTGCGCGAGTCAAAGGAACGGTACCACGAACGCGTGTGGAATGTATTGCTACCCCGCTCACTCATATTGATGCGAGAAGAGTATATCGGCAGTGCGTGAACATGAACACTCACTCGCGTTGAATATTCGCGACAGAGGTAGGAGCAGGTGCAGGTGCATGGTTAGAACGTGCTATTAGGTTTTTTTGCCGTGTGATACCGGCCTAGAACTTGCCGTGTACCGGCCTAGAATAGCATCACCCCTTTTCTTACCTATGAGTGTCGTAAGAGGCGACTACGGGACTCAAAGGCTAGATGTGTATTGCAATTTTAGGCGATGGACTGACAACCTGTCGCTATAGTGATACACAATGATCCGATTGACCCTCAAACTTTTGTCAGACGTGGATCCGTTTTACGAACGTTGACGCTCTGCCTACCCCGTAAGGGATATATGCGTGATTTATGTAAGTATGTATGTATTTTTACGCAATGTACAAGGGAAACCATTAAATACCTACTATATGATCGCTTTGGCATGCACAGCAGATTTCTGAAAACTAATCTGCTTCCAAATGGACGATTTTAGAAAATATAAAAGAAAATTTCTGTGTGCGTTTATTGCAGGTATGTTTCGTTGTTTAGTCAGTGAGAAATTCTGTTGATATTTCGCATATACTTTTTTTAGTAAGACCAAAGTAAGTTGTCGTGATGTGATACGATTCATTATTGAAATGAGCGGACGTTCTCTAACATCTATCACTTTACTTTACAGTTCCGTAACCACGGCGAGAAGCCGACGAAACTCGAGTTATTCCAGTTCACAGCAGCCACGCTATTCTTCTGTAACGCCGTCATGTCAAACAGAACAGCACAGAATATTATAGAGGACGCTCAGGCCAAAGCCATCAACGAATACCGCACCACACTAAGAAGTAACAGACATAGGTATGTGAACTTACAAGGTCCCTCATTTGCTCCCCATTTTGGGAACTACCGGCACGTGCCGGGTAGATTCAGTCCAATACGTTCTTCCCAGAACAATCAAAAAATACAACAACCAAAAAACTTCTCCGGGTGAGCTTCTGCTCCCCACCATACAGTCAGTTGTAGATTTAAATAGCCCCGGGGTTAATATCGTAGGGTCCGGAGCAAAAAAAAAATTAAAAAAAATTAACTGACTAGGGTTATTATTTGTAATTAGCTTCTACTAAATGTCACTATGTGATTTGCCTTCGCTTTGAGAGAAGCATCGAGAGATCGCAAATTTGACGGCGACGGACAGAGTAGTGGGACGGCTCTCCACGGTCCCAAGTTCAAGCCCCGGCCGCATTTTTTTTTAGTTTCAAATTTCCTTTTATGTAGACTTTGGTATGTTGTTTGTATCGTAACGAAATGTTGAGTGTAGTAAAGTGGATACAGTCGTCTCTCTTGGTGTTAAATAGAAAAGCACAGAATATTATAGAGAACGCTCAGGCCAAATCCATCAACGAATACTGCACCACACTCAGATCAGAAGTAACAGACATAGGTATGATTTTTGATATCTACCTCTGCCTACCCCGTAAGTGTGTACATCTACACTTATATTATAAAGAGGAAAGATTTGATCGTTTGTTTGAATCTGCTGGACCGTTTTAGAAAAGTTTCCGTTAGAATCCTACCTTATCCTTAATGCACATTAGGCTATATTAAAATGTCTTATTCCCGCGGGAAAACAGTTAGCAGCGGGTGAAACCGCTGGGCATTCCGCTAATTTCTTATAAAGACCAAACAGCCATGAGTCTCGAATGCAAGACAAACACTACACAAACAAAGTCCTCTTCTTACACTAAAATTATTAATGGTTTATGAAATAATCAAGTCTATCGTAAAACATCTTTGCGTTTTACGTGCGAAGTATCGCATTTCTCCGGATATCCATACGTATACGGTTTTTATGAGTTGAATACTGTTTTTGTGTCCCAACTCTCTTCATAAATTAATCGTAAGTATTAATTTCCGATTGCAGAAAAATCTTCGACAAAATCAGCGCTGAATCCCGCCGCGTCCAAGGCGCCGTGCAGGGCAACACCGAAGTCATAAAGGGCATCAAAAACATCATCGACAAGGACCAATACTTCGCCGACGTACTCCGAATCAACAAGGACATCAACCAACACAAACTCCGGATCTCCATGACCTCGGATGGCAACGTCAATCTCAATGCACAACATAAGTTCCATCCCTCAGATTTGACCAACATTCCCAAATCAGAAAGAGCCCAACTGTTTTCCTCTATAGGTCCGGCTGAAACTAATCTACAAAACGTCCCTACGCGCATTGCGCCTGCGAACACAGCTATAGGTAGATACGTAGATAGAGAAGAAGAGAGTAGTATGCTAGTTGGAATCCATCCAGGTGAAATCATTCGTATAGGTTCATTCCTGGTGAGAATCAGCGCTTCAGGCGCGGAAAACGTCGCACAAATGCTTCAGAACCTAAGTCAAGACATTTACGTGAATCTCATGACGATTTCCTTCAACGTTCTATCGAGAATGCTTCCGGAAGACATAGCTAGGTTAAGGCTGCTCAGTCCCGACGAAGATTTGATCGTTCAGATAGTGAACTTTGTTTTCAACTACTTAAAGCACGAAAGGCCTTTAGGCGACCCGAGTCGGGACACCGATAACGGTATTATGATCGTGCTGAAAGAGTTTTTCCAAGAAGGAGTCGTACGGCAAGATACGATCTTACATTTGAAAGACAGATTGGTCGGTTGGATCGACGAGGAACTCGACAAGAGGCGACAAGAGTTCCCGAATAAGAAGCAGATCGTTTGCCAGGTCTGTCAGGGCGTCAGATTTGCGTAGAATCGCCAAAAAAACATATATTTTTATAGACTGCTATAGAGTATTGCATTGAATGTCTATTGCTGCGTAGTGTAGTAACACCAACAAACAAATTAAATTTTGATAAACTTCTTAATTATCGCCTTATAAAGTACACAGAATTTTTACTTTAATATCTTGTTTTGAACCCCGAAATTCGATGCGTTTGTTATAACGTTTTAACAGATTTAGAAATCTTTTATTTTTGAGAGTATACTCCCTTCGTGGTCCCGAGGTCACTGCGTCAAGACACAGTTTAATTAATAGTACTAGCGTACAGTATGGTCACTCCCTGCCTCCCCCTACAAGCACCGCCCACCCGCGCTCGGAGGACGCTCAGACACCGGCTAGCAAGGACGCGACGACGAAGGTCATTTCATACTGCCGCACATTACATACCCGATTCGCGAACGCTAAATGGCGGTAACCCTGACATGTTGTCTCACACACACAAGCATGGTCCGCGTTCACCTACGCGAGCTTAGACTGTGTGCGTAACAACGCGTTTGATTAATACATTTGAGCGCCAGTGTCCGAGGTGTGGTCAAGATCTGACGATGAAATCTTGACAAAGCCAGGAAGAGAAACTCGTTCGATGTCAATACCAAAAAGGTTTTGTATTTCAACATTACTTCCATAGTACATTAAGTATCTTAAATCTGAAATTGCTATTACGCAAGCTTATAACTTATAAATAACCCTACATGGTTAGTGAAACTATTTACAATAGATAAACATTTTGAAACTTTATTTATTTATATTCCTCACAATTACCAACTCTTTAAATATACTTCTAAGAATAATTAAAAATCGAAATCACTACACATATCAAGGATGAGGCCAATTTTATTGTATAAAATATTCTAAATATTTATGATATATTTTTATGTACCTTTACTGCTACTTATTAGATTATAGATTTAGCACTTTAGAATTCGTGGTGATGATTCGATATACGTATACTTACGATGATTCGTGATACATATACATCTTATGAATGCGTAGAATGTAAGCGTGGTTTCCATTGCGTTATCCAAACGAAAAGACATTGGCCAGTAGTAAGCTCCATTAGCATACATATCACTGGTACCGAGCATTGGACACTTGTGTACAAAAGATTAATTTCCCGAATGTGTCGGTTAAATAGTTATATGCTTTTAAGTAACTGGTATAACAATGTTATGTCAAACTTACATACCAGTATGTAGTTCAGTTTTTACCCTGTACTAGTAAAATACCACGTAAAATCTATGGTAAAAGAGTACGTAAGATAAAAAGTATATTTGCTAAATAAGTCTGCAACTGTTTCGCTTTCGATTCAGCTCTTCAGGTAAAGTTCTGCCTTACTACAGTTGGTATATAATTGCGTCCACATGGACTGGTGCTGTACTGCGAGGCATCGGCCTCTCATGAGTGTCTTAAGACAACATGTGTATGAGTTTCGTCCTCTACGATAAGCTTCTTGTAACCGAGCTGCGCAATCGTTAAACTAACAATGGTATGTAAACAGTTTACACACCAGTATTTATTCTTTGTTTATTTAATAGAAACTACGCTGTAAGGTTTCTACTAATATTAAATAGACAGCGAGAAATAAAATGCTTTTTTTGTCAAGAGGTTTGTAGGGGTAGCTATTTCTTTAATGCCCACTTCACATAGTTATCAAGATGTTGTTAAAAGTAGAGCTGGTATTTTTTTCGATGATTCTGCTATAATGTATCTATTTTCAATATTTTCATAGTTGCTTTTTATGTATGTACCTAAAAATCGTTATTCTAGTGAAATAAGAACACTGTGATAGATAATATAGTTTTAGCAAAACCAAAGCTATTGAAATAGAAGACAAGATGGTGCCGAGTCTTGGTAGACTTATCAATAAATAAAAATTTATTGCTAAAGTGACATTCTGTTCTTAAAATCAGGCATACATATTATACATGTGCACCAAACTATAAAACTAAGAGTTAATTAGGAAATCTCGCAGTTTTGAAGCCACTATTATCAGCTTTCGATAGGTTCCATCCTATTCGTATACAATTAATGTTCTGACTGAAGTCTTACAGTCAGAATATATTTATTAAGTCCCTACCTATATAGGCACTAATTTAAAATATATTGTAAAAAACTAAACTTATAATTTGCTTAGTTCCTAAAAGCCAGTGATGCAAGTGATGTTGGCCAGACTATACAATATAAGGTGTAAAAACATTAGCTGAGAATATTTTAAGGGGGAACCAGTACGTAAAACTGAACAACTTTCCCCAAGGAACATAGGTCGAAATATGAAAAAATAATTTGACCCTCCCATACTTTAGTGTGTTACCCGGCCGGGATAATTTGTATGGGAGGGTCAATTTTTTTTTTCATATTTCGACCTATGTTCCTTGGGGAAAGTTGTTCAGTTTCACGTACTGGTTCACCCCTTAAAATATTCTCAGCTATTTTTTTTACACCATGTATTTAAATTCTCGTTTTAAAAACCGGAATGTACCAAAATGTTGTGCCTTAACTAAATATTTTATTGGCTGTAGGGCTGTAGTATGTTAAAATAATATAGCTTACATAATAAAAAAATATTACAGCCAAATCGTTTATTTATTTCACCTGACGAGAGGTCCCGGGTACCTACGCTGAGCCACAGTGCTGAGCATTAGCGCCAACGCTGCGTCAAGCGGGCTGCACGCTAGACGCAGCCGAGTAGTATTATATTATCTGTGACGCAGCGTTGACGCTTACTGAAACCGCTTTTGCCTGGTCAGACATTCCAGCACCAGCAAACTAAAGAAGCTCTATCTTTCACCGGTATTTTATTTTTTACAAAATTACTACAAATACTTTGCAGGCAGATTACCTTGATGTACTGTACTGCAGGTACTCCTCACATTTTTCATTACCGTAGTTTTTATAGCACGTTCTCACTATGCATAGGCGTAGATACAGATGGGCAGGGAAATAGGGAAGCATGTAAGCAGGTTAATCGCTAAAAGTCTTAAAGTGGAACACCGTGGCCTAGCTATGGTCATGTACATATCATTTTCTTGCTAATTTAACAGTCTTGTTTAATCGTTAGCTTAACGTGCTCTCCGAAGCACGGAACCATATTTCTTACAGACCATTAATCAGGTGGTTCAGGCTACAGATTTACTAAGAGCACCGATGAATAGCCAATTCACAGACAAATCGCTATAATATATGACAGTGCGCCCTGCTATGTAGATTAAATCACTATACGACAGGGCGCCCCGCCTTATAGACACTTCCAAAAATATATACTTTGTGGTGCCAGCGACATGGACATAATAAAATAACTAAACCATACCGTACTCAAAAGCTAAATAAATACCAACCATTGACACAACAAAAAATTGGCAACACTGATTTGCCTGGAAATAACCCCGACCACGGGGAAATACCTTAAGCAAGACTTGCTAAGGTATCTGGTACATTGCTGCTTTTACATGCGAGGACATTTCATTGGTTTTGATAAGTCCGCAATGTATTGCATCGCGATAGTAAACTGACGAGCTAAACGTGTAGCCTTTTTTTTATCTATGCGTGTCGTATTTAAACTCGGAATCAGACGGACGTCGGGTCTTTCTAATTGTGCAGTGCATCTAACTTGTAATAAGTAGATATGTACTTGTGTTTTGATTTGTTTGACTTGGATTCTGGGAATTAGAGTCATTACATAAGTAGCATATCTAGGTAACAAAATATCCATTGCAAGTTATCAGCTCAACTCTCGTGACAATGGCTTGCTGAGATACTTTCTTGTTAGTAAGTACCTAACAAAATAAATCATACGGAGACGAAGACTTGCGCAGACCCTGAAAGAAAGTAGGTACATAATATTTATGTAAGTTGTTCTAATGTAACTTTTTTCTTTTACCATATAGGTAGGTACTATAATAAATAATAACACTACTGTGCTCTTACTAATAAAAGTGATAAGTACCTAAGTATAATTTATTGTAAAATGCCACTCTAATGTATGTGTGTGCCTTTGCCCTTTGTTCTAGCTATACCAAGTAAGCAAAACAGCTACTTCAAGATGGCTGCGGTTTCTGATACCGAAGCGGTAGACATGTCTGCTGTGGAAATACAACAGGAATACTACGAAGCAATGGGTGATGCTGATTGGGAACTGTAAGTTCTGTAAGCCACAGACCTAATTATAAGTACAACAAGAAAGTCCTGACAAAATATTCAGGGTGCCAGCCGCCAGCGCTCTAACATTTTTTTTTTGTGTGTAGGTAAGTAGGTAGTTCCGTTCAGTCCTTTTTAGAGATGGGCGGTGGACAAATATCCAATCTACTCATCTGAGTATTTACTCAGAAGATTGGATATTTACTGAGTAAATACTTGTATGCACTCAAATGGTGAGTATTTATAATATTAGTATGTTTTTGATATTTTATGTAGAAAAAAAATTGTTAATCCGAAGTCCGTTAATTATCAAGCCTTACTCATCGAGCAAAACAAGATCAGCAAATAAAAAGAAAGCCGGGTCGACAAAAATCAAAGACACGCACTAAAATATTCCGCTTCGTAACAAAGCCGAAGAGCAACTGGTGTCCAAACGAAATCATATGCGGCGCGTGCGACCAGCACACAAAAATATTCTACCCATTGTTGCGAGTGTGACAGCACTATACACGTAAAAGAGATAGATATAGAGCGCTATGTTTCTTATAACGCTTGGAATGCAAGTGTTGGTTTTTTCACTCATCTGTTTTAAAAAGAGCGGGTAGTAAGATATCTTCATACAACGTGTCGAATCCTCACTCACAAACACAGACGCGCTTATACGTACGACTGCTGCATTGATTATCGGGCGTATCATTACACGTAAGTATGAAACCGGAAAGGTACTCGAGTTAAACTACTATCCGCTCCTTTTAATATGCATTTACAAAAAAAAATACTTTGAAGGCTGGTTTATCCACACCAAAAACAGCATAAATAAATTATCTGACACAAATCGGTTAAATAAAATACATAATAGAATATTTTAAACTACAAGTTATAAATACTCACTATTTTGAGTACATTGGAGTATTTATCGGATATTTATCCGATATTTACTCACGGTCGAGTAATTATCGGATACTTGCCCATCTCTAGTCCTTTTACAATATTGCCACGTAGCAGTAGGTAGGTATGCCACCCAAGACAAAGGCTTCAGTTTGTAATTATTTCACAAATTAAGTACCTATTGGCGCTGATTTAATGTTACAACTGAGTGCATCCAAAAAGAAAAAGAAAAACTTCTTGCCTATACGGGGTGTAAGGGACGGTGTACCGAAAACTTTGCAGGCATGATCAGACCATGAAACTGAACAACTTTTTTTATGGAAGCTACCTATGTTGGTAAACGAGATTTTTTTTTCGACCTCCCATACAAAATTCTGGATTAGATGACTGACTTTCTATGGAAACGCGAAAAATAAAATTCGTTTTCCAACATAGGCTCCATAGTAAAAGTTGTTCAGTTTCATGGTCTGATCATGCCTGCAAAGTTTTCGGTACACCGTCCCTTACACCCTGTATACCTACCTGACTAGTAACCTACTTAGATACAAATTGATAAAAATATCAGGAGGGTAAAGCGTGGTAAAACTAGATAGCTATAATCGTGCCTTACAGTAGGCACGTATCTATATATAATATCATTCGCCTTACAAAAAGTGCTAAAGTTTTTTTTTATTACAGATACGAGAAAAAGGACAGACACGGTTTGCTTCAAAAGGTTGCTATTGCTCTTTGCGGGCCTCCAACGAAAGATGGTGACTTGACGGAAGACCAGCCCTATCTTAAACTGCAGGGCTATGACACTCGAAGTGAGGACATTGCCATGCGAGTGTACAAGAAAATTTGCGAACAGGGTAAGTGATAGCTGATAGAAACGTACCGTGGAGTGGTAGTGGTATTTATAGTAGAGAAAATAATCTATGGTGTTCGAAAATGTCAACTGTTACACTTCATTACACTCAATAATAAGTAACAATTCTGTGGTTATTCCTCGGACTGATTGGAAATGATAATCTTTGGTTTTAAGATAGTTGTGTCATGAGTTGCTCCTCAATCTGGGAAGTATTTGAACCACTTTCAATACGTTTCATTGTTCTTGGTGTGTTTTCAGAGAAATATTCCCACAATGGAGAAAACATCATAGTCTCCATCATACGCGTCGTGTGTGTGGTGCCATCAAAAGACATCCCGTTTTACAAAAAAGAACCAACGGACTATTGGTACGATCTCCATACAAAGAAGGGAAAAGATGTCTGTATCAGTATATTCCACGTTTTTTGTATAAGGAAATGTATTTCGCTGAAGCCTGACGGTAAGCTACAGCCTTTATTCAATTTTACCCGACTACAGCCTAGCAAAAAGGAGGGTTATGATCTTGACCTGTATGTTTGCATGTGGCAACATGATCATACGATGTGTTTGCTCCTGAGTTTAAACTAGGCAACAGCAATAGATCATTTTGTAAGTAGTTGAGATATATTGAAAACGTATGAAGAGGTACCTACTTTACGTATAGGTACCTATTTAGGTAAATTAAGATGGTTAAATGGCGCCTTTGGCGTTACAAATATTTTTGCAGTCATGCTCACGTCCAGTTACCTACAAACTCGAACTGCCAATCTAAGTCTTATTCGCGCGGCATAACGGTCAAGTCCCAAACTGTCTAACCCAGCCTCAGTTTGACTGTAGATACATTTTTAGAACAAAATCTCTTATTCATCATGTACATCTCTTTTTACCATTTATGCTATTTCAGTGAAAAGTTGCAGAATATACATAGACCACGATGCGAGGGTGTACAAAAACTGGAAAAGTTATCTGACAGAAAACAATTTACCAAAATGCGTGCTAGTTGTTCCCTTGAATGGAGAATATAAAGGCAAAGTTGAGAACGTAAGTAGAATAATAAACTTCGCATCATCATTATGCCTCCTTATCCCAATTTTGTGGAGTTGTCGAAACATGACTTCTCATTCGCAATATTATTCCATTTACACATCTTTTTTAACACATTTTTGATTTTTATCATGCTTTATACAATCCACCATTTTATTAGTTCCTATCTTTCTGCATCCACCTTAGTAGGTATGAATCTCTAAGTGGGAGTTCCGAGTCAAGTTAAAGTTTGGTGGCACGGTGGTAAGGTAACCAATCTTTAGGCTGTTCTTTAGTTATGCCGAGCAGGGGCCTGTTGTACTCTCAAAGACAAAAAATGGTGGCTGATTCAAACCAATTCAAACATATTTTTGACAAAAAAATTGTATTTTTGTCAAAACTCAAAAACGGTTAATGCTGCAACAAAACATTGTATCGAGGATACGTTCCATATACTTTGCACTTAATAACTTTTTGTTAAAACTAATACCTACTTTACGAGTAAGTATAACGCTTCACAACATGTCAGTTTCGGCTGAAAACTCACGAATAGCAAAAATATGAATTTATTACTTTAGTAAAATTAGTAGCACTCCCTGTGTGGTTCGACCATGCTACGGTGTCCTGACTTACATTTGGTAACAAGCTTTTTGCCCAGCGATTTCACCCGCTGATATATTTCCAAGCAAATCTATTTCTATAACGCCGTGTGTTGCCGGCTTAGAATAGCATCACCCCATTTCTTACCCATGACTCGAGGGATGTGTATTGCAATTTTGGGCGATGGGCTGACAACCTGTCACTATAGTGATACACAGTTATCTGATTTACCCTCAAGCTTTTGTCAGACGTGGTGTTAATATCGGCCGATAACGCTCTGCCTACCCCGTAAGGGATAAAGGCGTGATTTATGTATGTATGTATGTATGCAAATCTATTTAGTTTCCTAAAAATGTTCATCCTCTGTTTCACCACCTTGATGAGTATTTTTTCAAATCCTTTCTTGGTATTTATTTGTTCTATTCGAAGAACCTTTGTGCAAATTCATTTGCTTGGCAATTCTTACCTACTACTACTACCTACACTACATTTATATTTATTACTCTTATCGTCACGCGATTGTCAATCATTTCCATAAAATGTATAAAAAATATTATGCCTATTTCAGACTGAGATTCCAGTATCATACGAAGATTTTGTTATGCCAGACGTAATGCTAAATGTATTGCCCTCCCCCGCTTTAGGACTTGGTGCTAAGATACTCAGTATCGCCGATACAACTAATACAGGTAAATACAAAAATAAACATCAATCGTTGTAGTCATATCAAAAGGTGTACTGCAGGACCCAAAGATTACTCCAAAATGAGTGTTCCAGGCAGTGCCAGTCCCCTAGCTTAGTACAAACTCTAAAAGTATACTAGAACATTTTGTGGTCGTCCTATTTTATTTGCTTACTGACATTATTATAAATTTATGGTCTTGAAACTTTCCTATTATGTTTTTTAGATAAACGAGCAATGTGCCCTGCCCGATACCACTATTTTATTTTAGGCCTATTTTATTTTATTTTATTTTATTTAGGAAGCTTACTTACATTATTATTAATGTATGGTCTTGAAACTGTCCTATGATGTTTTTAGTTACACGAGCAATGTGCCCTGCCCGATACCACTCTTCTAGCCATACCTACGGCTATTCTTCTTCTTTTCGTGTGGGACACCGAGTCGAAGAATGACCCGATGAACCCTGGTGTCAAGTTTTTCATCCGCCTACTAATTACTAGTAGGCCTTAAAAATGGTTGTGTCACGACCGCCGTCTAAGTGATCATAATAGCAACCGAGGCAGACGGCTTAACGTGCCCTCTGAAGCACGAAACCATATTTTTTACGAACAATCAGGTAGTTCCGCCTGCAATGTCCTAACCAGACTTACATGAAATTCACAAAGTGATAATATCAACTTTGTGAGTGCCCAGCCGGGAATCGAACCCGGAACCTTTGCGCCACAACCACCGTCATATAGCTATGATCGTAGTATGTACTTTTATTAATAGGTACGAATATAATGTATCAACAAATTCAAAAAGTGATAACATCAACTTTATGAGTGCCCAGCCGGAAATCGAACCCGGAACCTTTGCTCCACAACCGCCATCATATAGCTATGATCGTAGTATGTACTTTTATTAATAGGTACAAATATAAGGTGTAAAAAAAATAGCTGAGAATATTTTAAGGGGTGAACCAGTACGTGAAACTGAACAACTATAGGTCGAAACATGAATAAATAATTTGACCCTCCCATACTTAGTGTGTTACCCGGCCGGGATAATTTGTATGGGAGGGCCAATTTTTTTCATATTTCGACCTATGTTCCTTGGGGAAAGTTGTTCAGTTTCACGTACTGGTTCACCCCTTAAAATATTCTCAGCGATTTTTTTTACACCATGTATAATTTATAATATTTATTAGTGGCAGGTATTGGAGCCATCGTCGGGGCAATTGGCCTTGTGGCAGTACCGGTAGCAGGCCCTTTAGCTTTGGGAACTGTAGTAGCAGTAGGAGCTGCTACTTCTGTGTACGGCATCATCCGATCTTCTATACATTTAGCTGATCGAGGGAATCATGAGCAGGTATAATGTTATTAATTATCTGTAAGTCATCATCATGTCGTCCAAACCGTGTCCGGTGACGGCGACTCCTATATATTATGAACTTGGGTCTTTATTCCGGTGTGATCTAATGTGGCTGGCGAAACCGAACTTCGTCTCACGGTTGCAAGAAGCACAGTACAACTGGCCAGCTGAATTATAGGTGTAAGTGTAGGTAAGTTTCGGCTTAGTCTTCCGTATTTGGCGCTTTGTGTCAAGATCTTTTAGACGCTGTGTCTCAAAACGTTCCACACTTTTATGAATAGTTTGGCGCCATTCCGGTCTAAGACAGGCACGACTCTCCCAGGTTTCAGTCGGTATATTACAAGCACACTCGTGGTCTTATGGTCTAATTTTGCTTTTGATTTCCAGGACATAAGTTTGTTGAATTCGGAATCCCGAGCAAGTTGGTTAAACATTCTTGTGTCCACGGCTGGACTCTCATTCTCAGCCGCTGGGAAGCTTGTAGCATGGGCAGCATCTACGGGAACTAACATCAAGGTACGTATTCAGCATCATCGGTGAAACATTTTTTTTGTACTTCCACAAGTTGAATAGTTTTCTTGATTTCGTCCAATATTTGGTTAATTTTCAGATCTTAGTGAACGCAGTACAATTTTTGAAGTACACGACCATTGCAAGTGGGTTGCTTGGACTTGTCAATGGTTTCGGTGTTATGATCCACAATGTAAGTTCCTATGAACTAAATATTCTTTACATATCTCGTGCATTGTTTTGTAAGTAGGTCATATCTGACGGACAACCCTTACGGTAACGGTACGGTGCGATTTACCGTGGAGGTTTGGAAAATAAGTACCTAAATTCCATTACATACCTGTAATGGAATATAAACGTATTCTATTTTTCTTTTTTATTTGGCATTGGGTATCATTTAAATCGATAACTAGAATCGAATAATATTCTATATCGTATTATTATCATATTGAACTGGCCAGATCAATTTCATTGCATAGAATAAGTTGAAAAAAAAACGAGTGTAATTAAATTAAAATCAAAGTTAAGTAAATGAGTTAGTTTGATAAATTAAAACTGAATAATTCGACAAAAACAGTAAAAATTTCGAATAGTATCATGACGATAAAATTGCCCCGATGCTTTGTTTTAACGTGGTTTTATTAATTTTAGGTTTCTAGAGCTAAAATCACTAAATTAAAATCTCTAAACTAAGAGGTTATAGCCTTGTTTTTGGGAAGTGTTTGAAATAGGTATATAATTTGACTTTGACAAGGCTATTTTTACTAAATTTAGTGTCGAAAAATTTAAAATAAAATAAAAGTGTTGCATGTAAAGAAATATTCTTTTACCCACCATCAAAAAGCATTTTTCTTTGCATTTGGTATGTGGTAAAACGATTCTTATATTTAACTATAGAAACAGGCCTATCCCTGTTAGGGCTAAGGGGGTATTAACTAAACACACCATGCTTGGTAGATGGAGTGACGAGCGCAGAACGCAATGTTTTTTTTTGTGCATTTTTATGTATAAATGACAAAAAACATCAAATTGATACATAAACATTCGTTTGGTACCTCTAGAACCTTCCGATCAGATGCCGCTTTAAAACCGTTCAACCCGGTGCCAGCCTAGAACATTCTGAGCCGGTGCCTCACCATCATCTTCCGATCCGGTGCTACTCTAGGACCTCCCAACTCAATTGATCCTACTTTAGAACTCCCCTATCTGACCGAAAAGATTATACCTATTCCCGTCGTCATTTGAATTCGACATTACGTGCAGAATAGGATCGACTTTAGAAAGGTCAAACTAAAATTAGTAATTTTAAAAGCGCGCCTGGAATAGGGTCTAATATGCGCCGCCGCCAATATTTACTTTATGCTAATATCTACTTTAATTTAAAACTATTTTCATACAAATAAATTAAACTTTTGTAACCCATAAAAAATATCTGTACTGCTTTTGCATACTGATGATACAACCATCGTTTATGTTCATTATTGTCATTGTTGCATATTTATCACATAATTCACCTTATTTCTATGTAACGCAGTATATATACCGCGGGTGTTACAACAATTAAACCCTCAGAAAGTTAATGCCCTTACCAAAAAATCTCGAAATGCAATTGCTGTGTTTCCACCCGTCTTACGTTATCTAGTATTACTTGCTCTTCCCTTAACATTTATTATATTAAATTTTGTATTGTATATTTGCAGTACGTGCAATATAATGAAAAGCCTACAAAACTTGAGCTATTTCAATTCACAAGTTCGTTGCTGTTCTTCGGAATTGGAGTAATGTCAAATCAAACGGCTCAAGAAATTGTGGAGGATGCACAAGCAAAAAGTATCAACAATATTCGAGATTCGCTGACAAGTAACGCTAAAAGGTACGAAGCATTCATTGTTCCGTGGGGAAAAACAAATCTAATGTTCGAAATCTATGATTTACATGCATGTTTAAATTATTTCAGGAAAATGTTTGACAAAATTACAGCTGAAACTCGTCGTGTCAGAGGAGCTATCCAAGGCAATGCAGATATAATCAAAGGTCTCAAAACGATCACAAACAAGAACGAGTTCTTCGCAAAACTATCAAAGATGAACAAACAGATGAACGCAAATAAACTACGAATATCCTTAAATTCAGAAGGGGCAACAATGATCAATAACCAACATCAGATGATATTATCCAAGCTCACTGAACTTGGAAAAACGGGCAGAGATAAACTGTTCGAAACTTTCGGGCCCGCTATGATAAATTCGAAAAACGTACCAACAAGACTAACTGCATCATCTTCTGCAGTGCCCCTGCTACAGCTACCAGTTAAAAATAATTTCTTGGCGTATATCCGACCAGAAGAAGTACTGAGAATCGCTTGTTTCCTTAATTCACTATGCAGAGCAGAGAAAGACATCATGTGTGAATTGCTGTCGGAAATATCAAGCGATGTCCATCAAGCATTTATCCTATTATGTGTAGAATTCTTAAGTGCGCTGATTCCTACGGAACTTGATTACCTGATGGCAATTTTGGGTTCCGGTTGGAAAATGCGAGTAATTTACCAAATTTTCGATTTTTTGGTGTCACAGATTCAAGATAAATGTCACGATGATGACGCAGAGCGAGATGTTACATTTAAACGCTTACTACAAGAGTTTATAACTAACGGAAGAATCAAAGTGGAGTCTCTTGAAAAGCTACGAGGTACGATATTAACACGAATAACAGAAAATTGTTATAAAAACCCTAAACCCAATTCCAATCCGAGAAATTTTGATGGTCTCTTCGAATCACGAAAGAAATCGTCGAAAAAATACGAACTTCAAGCCGGAAAAGTAGTGAAAATTGGAATTCACGAAGTGCTCATCAAGCAATCTACTCTCGATTTGTTGCAAGAATACTTAGCAAGTTATTGCCAGAATGACGCAGATCTTTTCGTGGAATTATGTTTCAGAATTTTATCAGTAATGTCAGAGGATGATGTTTCAACATTGAACTATGTTAATCTTGACGAAGATGTGATAATGCGGATCGCAACTTTCTTAATAGAATGGAATGTAGTTGACGAATTACTCGAAATGTTCAAAAATAATTTTACTGAGATGAAAACTGTTGAAGTACTCAAACAGGGTGTCATGGATCAGGCTAACATTGTTAAAAGAAATCATGAGCTTTGCAATGAATGCAAATGTGTGAGATACTGCAACTGACGTTAAATTATGTAGCAACCTACTTTTAAGTTATGGTTTTAATGTAATCTTTATTATTATATTTTCTTAACTTTGATATTGATGAACAAAACTAAGAATTGAATAGGTACCGAATTTTAAAACACTTCCCGTGTTAGGTATACAATTTTTGAAAACTTGCAAAATTGCAAGCGCGGGCAGGATTTGAACCTACGACTTTCGCATTACTAGTGGCGACGCCTCTTCCATCTGGGCTACCGCAGCTCATTCCTTGCCCGCCAATTTAAAAAAAAAACTAAGAAATTATGCATGTATGAATGTATTTATAGTTAATAAATTTAAGGGACCACTTGACATAGAATGTTTTACTGGGACAGACCCGGTTCAATTAAAGTTTTCTTTTCGACCTCTTCGGCTGTCATAGGAGAGTTGTGCTCGAAAAATTTTGCTATGAAATACCTGGAACAAAATAATAGTACAGTGTACACGCTGAAAGAATGGGACTGATTAGGGTCCCCTCACATTAGCGTCTTTCGAGCTTCGTCGTCTTGCCGGCGCCCACGCAGCGTCGACGCAACGCTGGCGCGACGTCGTCATCGGCAAAAAGTAATAAGGGTCTATACAGGTGAAGCGGCCGCGCAGCAGCGACCCGGCAGCAAATTTTGACGGCCGCGACCGGGCCGCAGAACAATTTATGTGGAGCGCCCGCGCCGCCGTCCGCCGCACGCGCGTTCTCCACAGTTTCGGGACAAGTTCAGGACAAATGTGGGACTACATATGAGATGTTAGATAAATAAAATACATGTATTTTGCTATTGATAATTTGTTTGTTTTTATTGTTTTTATACAAATTACGACCGATTTTGATACCATTTTAAACATTTTGTTGTAATTTTCTAAGTTAATTAGGTAGGTATATTATAAATATTATAATAAAAGGATTTCGTTAATCTAAAATAAAGTTCCACTTCAAACAAATAAATTACAAGTAAATTAATACTTATGTTATGTAGGTATGTATGTACAGATGTTGGTACTATACTTTCATTCATTCTCTCTTCGATTAAACTAATGAAGAGTTCGGTATCGAACATATTGTCACACTATTCCGCGCAGCGACGCGTCCGCTCCACATGAACCGTTGCTACTGAGTGCATAGAAACTTGCAATGGCGGCGAGGCGCGGCGACCGAGTCGACAGTCGGCAGCGCGCGCGCGTCGCCGCACATGAATCGTTGCATACAGTTTCATAGAAACTGGCTAAAATGGGCTGAGTCAAGGTTGCGCGGTCGCTCTACCTGTATCGAGCCTTAGACTATAATTGCACAATGTATTGTATACGTTAAAAAATAATATTAAAATTTGACTTTTATTGTTAAATTACCTACGAAATATTATTATAACTTTGATGAATAAAAAAAAATGAAATCTGTGTTATTGATCTTTGAATGAAATTACTAAGTATGTGAAATTAGAACCATGGTATTAAATTTATTAAAATAATTCAAATTATTGGTGATAATGATCAAAGAATTATAATTTAGGTCATATCAAATTAGGTAGTTTGATAATCAAATCATATCTAAAGAATCTACTAGAAAGATTTATAATCAATTTCTATAGATCAGAGTTCTGATTTAACTTTTTAAACCTATTTAAGGATCTTATTTTGAGAGTAAAGTAGTGTTTATTATGTTTAGTGATGCATACATTTCTTGTACATTTATTTGATACAAGAACGGTCAGGTTTGGTGCATCCGTTTAAAATACAACCGCCATCCTGGCGTCACAATGGCTGCTCACTTTGAAATCGTTATTTCTAAGCATCCGATAAACGTACGACGTGGATATTTAAGTACAAATACGAACAATTAGTGTACATTAATTCACATTAACACATTTAATCTTGATTTATTTCGAGATTATACACCCGCCATTCTGATGGACACGTTTATTTGGCATTGATAAATAATTTAAATCGGTTGGTCCGTTAGACATCTAGAATTTTTCAAAGATTTTTATGTAGAAGTGGCGCCATCTCTGTTCCTAACGAAGTAAACTTTGTCTGCTGCGACTGAAATTGTTTATTTTGGTCCCTACTATAACCACAAAATAGAGAATGTACAGAAGGATCACTCGGCCCTTTTTTCGATTATTTCCGCTTTCGGCAAGGGCTGCCACAGTTTTCTTACCGATTTTATTCAATGGAGTTGGTACCTAAACATACAGGGAGTAACAAAAAGGCTATATCAAGTTGAAAGGTGCTCATGAAACAGAACAATTTTTTTCATTTCCCCACTTTGACCTCCTTTCGTTTTGATATACCTGTTTCTGTTACTCCCTGTATTTACATTACGTATACTACCTACATAACACAATTATTATGAAATGGGGAATGACGAGTAGGTAGATATCAGCTCTGGGGCTGTTGAGATTGAGCATCACCCCATTTCTTTCCCGTGGGAGTCGCAAAAGGCAACTAAGGGACTTGAGGGTGTGTATTGCAATTTTAGGCGATGGGCTGACAACCTGTCAATATGGCGATACACAATTTTCCGAATGACCCTCAAATTTTGTCAGACGTGGCGTAAATATCAGTTTTGCAGCCGTTTACGCTCTGCCTACCCCGCAAGAGATAATAGACGTGATATGTGTATGTATTAACATCAAAAATGAAAAGTTGCCTTTATTTAAGTAGAAACTCAAATCACATTATAAAAAAATATACTGATTAGAGATAATCTTGTTTGTTCTTTTATAAAAGCAAGTTTTTATTTAAGTTGGTACAAAATATTATAGGAACATTATACAAATCACATCGTATACTAATATACCTATTTATTACCTATTTATATATTTTGTGTGAAGCCATTTTGCACGTCCGCACCAAACGCGGTTGACACTCGACTACAAGTGTGTTTGGATTGGTTTGGATTTCCTTGTAAACGGCGGCGTGTCAAATTGTGGAGAGTTTCGTGACGTTTGCTTGAAGTGAGCTCTCTGTATTCGGCGCCAGCCGCCAATACTTACTTTGTGCTATAACTGTACAAAGCGGTTAACTTTTTCGCGAAAATGCAGATTTATTTTCATAATGTGTAGTACTACCGCGACTCTTCACAACTAAAGAACTTACCTTTTGCTGAACAGTTCATTATCAATCAGGCACAAACGGTAGTTTTATTCGCGGGCACCATTGAGGAGTGGATGTAGTTTAATATTTACCAAACGAGGATGCCACAGTGACCAGAAGAGCAGAAGTAGCGGTCTGCATGACAATGCGGGATGGTTCAGCCGAGTCGAGATCACCGCATCACTAGCGTCAGACAGAAGAATAAATGCATCATACCATACGAGGATCTCAACGTTGACCAGTAAAGCAGCAGCTGCGGTCTACATGACGATGCAGACAGGTTCAATCGAGTTAACTGAGTCAAGCAAGATCATTACATCACTAGCGTCAGACACAAGAATAAACGCGTCATACCACACGAGGATCTCTACGGTGACCAGTAGAGCAGCAGCTGCGGTCTACATGACGATGCAGACAGGTTCAATCGAGTTGACTGAGTCAAGCAAGATCATTACATCACTAGCGTCAGACAGAAGAATAAATGCATCATACCACACGAAGATCTCAACGGTGACCAGTAAAGCAGCAGCTGCGGTCTACATGACGATGCAGACAGGTTTAATCGAGTTGACTGAATCAAGCAAGATCATTACATCACTAGCGTCAGACACAAGAATAAACGCGACATACCATACGAGGATCTCAACGGTGACCAGTAAAGCAGCAGCTGCGGTCTACATGACGATGCAGACAGGTTCAATCGAGTTGATTAAGTCAAGCAAGATCATTACATCACTAGCGTCAGACAGAAGAATAAACGCGTCATACCACACGAGGATCTCAACGGTGACCAGTAGAGCAGCAGCTGCGGTCTGCATGACGATGCAGACAGGTTTAATCGAGTTGACTGAGTCAAGCAAGATCATTACATCACTAGCATCAAACACAAGAATAAACGCGTCATACCACACAAGGATCTCAACGGTGACCAGTAGAGCAGCAGCTGCGGTCTGCATGACGATGCGGGCAGTTTCAATCGAGTTGACTGAGTCAAGCAAGATCATTGCATCACTAGCGTCAAACAAGAATAAACGCGTCATACCACACGAGGATCTCAACGGTGACCAGTAGAGCAGCCGCTGCGGTCTGCATGACGATGCGGGCTGGTTCAGCCGAGTCGAGATCATCGCATCACTAGCGTCAAACACAAGAATAAACGCGCCGGTTCAATCGAGTTGACTGAGTCAAGCAAGATCATTACATCACTAACGTCAAACACGAGAATAAACGCGTCATACCACACGAGGATCTCAACGGTGA
Source organism: Tuta absoluta (assembly GCA_027580185.1). Taxonomy (NCBI): domain Eukaryota; kingdom Metazoa; phylum Arthropoda; class Insecta; order Lepidoptera; family Gelechiidae; genus Tuta; species Tuta absoluta. Next base: position 8,059,711 of record JAQAHW010000016.1, on the reverse strand, counting down.
CCAGTAGAGCAGCAGCTGCGGTCTGCATGACGATGCGGGCAGGTTCAGCCGAGCCGCGCAGTACGGCGGCGATCATAGCATCACTAGTGTCAGACGCCACCTCTAAAGCTGCCACCAACAGCGCCGGCGCCGCAAGCCAACGTGCCCCTCTTCGCCACCACGCTTGCTACAATTTATCAAAAGAATTTCAATAATACAGTATCGAAATAAATCTTGAAGCTAACGCAATCTCTATCCAGCTTTGTATCAACATTGCAAGTCGGTAACATTAAACTGTTGTAACGTCCCGGACTTTGATTGTTGGCTAGTTGGCTACCTCTCAGTGCAATATCTAGCACTGAGAGGTAGCCAACTGACGTATTCCCGGATTTTACTTTCTTAGTCGGCTCCACGACACCTATGGGTAGAGATAAGGCTTAGCCTGGCAACTAAGGCGCTGTAATCAAATCAATTACCTTAGACATTACGGCCATCAAAAGTAATAGAGATGTGAACGCTGTTACTACGGCGCTAAATTTTCCATAGCCCATAACTAGACGAATCGTTGGTTTGGTTATGCTGGAACAATGTAGGTAGTTGTAATTAAAAGAAAATCATAATTTGGTAGATACCACGAGAAACTATCACGCATCTATCGACATTTTAACATGTTTTAACGGGAGCCGTTATGTATCCAAAATCAATACAAAAATCTACTATATAATTTGAGTCACTTTTTTTTTCGATAGCAGCGGGTGCGGGTGGGCGGGCAGTTAGAAATAAAAACAGCTTGCAAGTATGTTTAAGTATAGAGATCGCGCCAAGAAAAGGAGCCAGCGGGCATAAAGTGAACCAATAATAGGTACCATAAAATGAAAAAGTGCATGTGCTTAGTGCCAAGTTTAATAGAGTGTGTGATTCCTAGCGAAACCAGAATTTTCTACTACCGTCGCGTTAAATCACACTACCTATCTACCACTCTTATTACATAACCGTTTCCTCGTTTTGCAACGCGGAGTGTACAAAACATTTTTACCGCCTCAGTAAGCTGACGTTGTTGAGTTTCTGCGAGACTTCGTCGTCGTCGAGTTCCAATTCAACAGGCTGCGAAGCGAAAGCGCAGACAGACATGGAGATCCCGAGCAATGCCACCAGTAGGGCCCGCAGCCTCATTCGGACCCCTTCCGGAGTATCCAAGTTCACATTCAGCTACGAAAAGAACATTTTTCAGAGAGTAAGCAGAATAATAGAAACGTAATTTAAGGCATCGTACAGAACAATTTTCACTGAAAAAGTTACATATAACGTTAACTATTCTGTACTGTACAAAACGATGTTAGTTTAAATAATCTCACGTAGTGAGTAGAGTATGAGTATGCCGTGTGATGCCGGCATAGAATAGCATCATCCCATTTCTTGCCCATGGGAGTCGTATAAGGCGACTAAGGGACTTGAGGGTGTGTATTGCAATTTTAGGCGATGGACTGACAACCTGTCACTATGGTGATACACAATTTTCCGGATAACCCTCAAATGTTTGTCAGACGTGGCGTAAATGTCCGTTATATGCGGCCGTTTATGCTCTGCCTACCCCGCAAGGGACTATAGGCGTGATATATGTATGTATGTATGTATGTAGTGAGTAAAGTGGCAAAGCTCTCGGCCTGAAGTGCAGGAACACCCCGCAAGAACCTACTTGCAATAAGTTGCCGGAACTGTCACTTCAATGTGTTGCAACTCTTGTTTTTACATGCGATAGATTAGTTGTAGGTAAGAGATGATATAAAACACGTACCCGTACCCGAGTCGCATTCGCTTGAATATCATGTTTGAACCGAATTTGATTTAGCAGAGCATTACTTTCGGCTGCCATGCTCTTCTGCAAACCTCAAGTAGCCCTCATTGTACAGTTAGAAAAATAATTTCGCCATGAGCTACATAGAAACTTCGTTATCTTGAGTTCTCGTGGAAAAATATTACATGTTTTTAGCCGAAATGCATGTCAAAAAACGCAAGAAACGGTCTATCAATGTCAAATGTCCATGAGTTGTCAGGTGGTGGGCATAGAGATGAGCACAGATATGATGACCCAAAAGATGAACGCTCAGCCACCCACAAATGACCATAGACAAGGATTTGGCGGGTTACGGATGAGCCGCATAGAGGTCAGTGGCCGCCGCGGTATTATCCTGGCTATGGCCGCAGTAGCCCAGTGGTAACCCAGATGGAAGAGGCCTCGCCCTTACAGTCCATTGAGTCAGTCTGACACTCGATTGTCAAGATTATATCAATTTAACATCCAATGCGTTGAATACTATACCTCTATGTTGAATACCATTTTTTTTAAAACCCTCCCACCTAAAAAGGATTTGAACCAGCGACTTTCGCATTACTAGTGGCGACGCCTCTTCCATCTGGGCTACCGCAGCTCATTCCTTGCCCGCCAATTTTACAAGTGTATTTTAATGCCAGTAACGCGTGGCAAGGCATCTACCGGGTTAGTTTTGCAATGAAAACTTGAAAATTTTGCAAGTTTTCAATAATCCAATGAGTTTTTTAGTTCGTGCGTTTTTCATGGAAGAATATGCTGGTAATGTTCAAGGCTAAGGATTTCTTTGTATCATGTCGATCTATTATATGATCAATTGTGCAATATGTCAAAGGCGCAAAATGTCCAAGTTGTAAAATATCACTGATTCAATGTCAAAATTGAAAATCGATAAAATGGACAGTAGGTTGACAGCTCTGTTCTTCACTGCCACAACTTTGTATATGTAAGTGATAGCATAGCGTGGATATTTTCCGAGATAAACGGATTTTTAGTTTGCCAGCTGTCACCTTCAATGTAGATCTTGTCAAGACCTATAACTTTTTCTAATCTAAGTAACTAATAGTCTAGCATGCATAGTTTCTGAGATAAACGGGTGCAGTGACTGCAGGGCTGTTTCATAGTGAGACCCCTCACACTAGCGTCTTTCGACCGTCGTCGTCTTGCCGACGCTCCCGTAGCCCGCAGCTCGTCGTCGCGACGCCAGTGCTAAACCACTGCCAAACGCCGATTTACGCAGCAACGGCGGCGTCGCGTTCCATGGCGCCTGTTGCGTACAGTCAGTGTGAAAATGGATTCCGACGAAGAAACACTACTTACTGGTAACGTTAAAGCTAAACTAAAAATTACGTAAAAGAAAAAGGAAACGTCATCGTCGATTTTGTGAAGATCCTATGTGGAGTTTTCGACTTCAGGAAAGCGATTATTTCGTATCGTATTGTAAACATATAAAAAAAATTACAAATTATTTTTATAACTATTTACGAATGCCAAGACGAACATTTGACGAACTCTTACAATTGATTCAAAACTATATAAAACATTATAACTGCGGATGGCGAGAGACGCGTTAGAGAGGGGGTTGCGTTGTGCATTGTACTTGTTCGTAAAAAACGTTGCACTGGCGCCGCGTCGCCGCCGACGACGCCGACGTTGGGCAGTGGTGCTGCGCTGGCGCCGCGACGACGTCGCGCCAGCGTCGCGTCGACGCTGCGTGAGCGCCGGCAAGACGACGAAGAAGCTCGAAAGACGCTAGTGTGAGGGGACCCGGCTTCCAAGCATAAATAGCAAAGGAATTTCTTTGTTTCTTTGGGTGTCTTCCTCCAAGTCGGTGCACTCTTAGCAGAGTGGTCGTGGTCGTTATTCGTGGCACGCTTCACCAGTTGTCGCCATTCATCCCTGATGGCTGTTTTTCTAGTGCACTCATGTAGGGGGCCGCCGAGAGCAGATTTTATCTGGTCAGTCCAACGTATAGGGGACCTGCCCCGCGCTCGTGTTCCCTCCACTTTCCTTTGAACTTTCTATTGGTGTATATGTTTGTTGACCTTGTGAATATTTCTGTTTTGGTATTTTCAATGAAGGAAATAAATTTTCTAAACAAATCTCTTTGGTAACTACGCTCGAGCTGGGGCTTTCATAAAGTATTTATTTATTGCACACCATGTTACATAAGAAAGGGACATTTTGCGAAAGGGACATTGTGCGAAAGAGACGTTTTGCGATGAGTAGACATTTTGCGAAAGGGACATTTTGCGTCTGAAGGACATTATATACATTCAGGAGGTCATACATAATAAAGGTATCTAATGATATGGACCCGGAGAGGGCAGCATAAGTTATCAGCCTACTAAATACGAACGGCCAAGATTTCTGCTCATAATTATAAAAGAGAAACATGCACATGGGCTGCCCCGCAAATTTTTCTTTCTAACATCTCACTTAATTATTTGTTGTTTATGCATCGTCGCCGCTTTTGCCTGTGCCTCACCCCGCGGACCAACTCGCGGATCCGCGGTACGATGATCTTTTGTGTTTAACCACTTCGCTCAGGTCTAATTTTGCAACAATAGATTTGTATTGTACTTCAAGCACACATGTGTGCTGTTACGAGCGGAGTAGTTAAGGGCCGCCGCAGACCAAACGTACGTTTTTGCGAGCGGCAGCTCGAGCACTTTTCATGGAAATCCGAAAATCACCCGTACGTAATTGATATATGGGCTATATTGGCCGGTGACAGCTAAAGTGCTCTGGCAGGTATACGCGCCATTGTTCGCACGGATGCGCGCGGCGGCTCGCGCTGCATCTTGAGTGCGTTTGTGTAAGGTTTGTGTCCACGGAATAGAAAAAACTAGTTTTTTCTATTCCGTGTTTGTGTCCGTCTGGCGATGACAGGTTGCAAGCTATAATTTTTCGGTGTTACCATCAAAGTAGAAATAAAAAGAATATATCAATTGAAAATAAGAAATTGAAAAAATGTCAGCGCCCGCCGGGACTTGAACCCGGGACCGTGGAGTACCGTTCCACTGCTCTGCCAACTGAGCTACCGGCGTCCCGGCGGGCGCTGACATTTTTTCAATTTCTTATTTTCATTTATGAAAGTAATATAGCACTGTGAGTGCAAAATAAAACCATAGTAAATATATCAATTACTTAAATAAGTTCACCTAAGATCAACCTCATTAAAATCAAAATTTTCAGGATTTCAATCGTTTTAATTTTTTTAGCGGGGAAGACCCTTTTAAATCTAAACTATTTAAATAAGTGTGTTCAATATGACTTTGCTTAAATTGGTAACTATATTTGTCATGATTAAAATTGTTGTGGTAAGTAGGTTTTCGTATTTATTATTTCCTGTCACTGGATGCATCCCAACCAGTGATCCCAACCTTCGAGCAACACGTTCTTCCGTCTCGTTCCGTCCGGGACGGAAGGCCGTCGTTGCTCGAAGATACCAACCACCGAATTCAATTTTAACCCTTTAACAGGCAAAGCATATATACAAAGTCTACTTATTGGTTTTGAAATCTATTGCGGGTAGTCAATGTTCAGTTTTAGGTGGGAACATTCTTTCCATCGCCTTCACATGATGTTTAATATTATATAATTAGCAACACTGGCTAGCGCAACAGCGGACGCGTGCTCGTTGGCTCGCGGATCGCCAGTGAGAGTATAGTATTCTTTGTCGCGGATGCTCGCGGCAGCTCGAACTGTCGCGCGTGTCCGCTTCTGCCGCAGAGGACAAATGTCAAAAGATGTCAAGAGCCATCGCGAGCAAATGTCACGCGGCAGCTGTTAGGTCTGCGGCGACCCTTACTAAGCAATGCTGTCAGAAACTGCAGAAACCCCTTAAAAATTAAAGTGGGCTCTCAGTTCACACACACTGGCTTTGTGTCATAAGTACAGTGTGCGTCTGCTCTGATGAGTGTGTGGCGTAGAGCAAGTGTGTCGCTGCCGTAAGATCGTATAACCATGTGGAGTAGCGTGGAATGGGATAGCGTTACATAAGTGTGTTTTCACTGTGTACAAACACTAAGTGGTACTTCTGGGACATAGTATGTACCAAATGTACACCTAGGGGTACTAGAGGGGCACAATTACCCCAGTTGTACCCCTGGGGGTACAAGTCAGGGGTACTAGGGGTCCTGGAGGAAAATTTCAGCTCAATCGGTTGAAGACGGTCGGCTCCAAAATTGAGTTGCAAAATTTTACCCAAACATACATTGCAACTTTAAGCTTTAAAAAACTTAGGAACGGGAAATGTTATTACACACACACAGGTATGGTAATAAAATTGTACCAATAAAACAGTGCTTTGTTGTTTTAAGTCTTATATTTTTCAATAACATACTAAAATTCCAAAAAATACTAAACTATCATTAACTTCGTTTTAATGTAACAATTCAAATAAAACCAACAATAATTAGGTAACCTAACTGAAATGGATAAATAGGACAAAGTTTTATCAGAAAATATAAAATTAGAGTATATGAATATTGTTGCAAATATCATTTTTAGGCAGATCACTGCAAATAATCATCAGTGAATTTTGGATTGCGAATTTCGGAGATAAGCGTTTACATCCAGCAGATAGAATGGCTCCCAGGAATGGATGCGTACGTCCTGTGCTTGCCACAAACGATCCTTCAGCTTCTATCGTTACAACTTTGAGAGGAGTACGGTATTCGTTTTTAATAAACGGAGTATCAGGTCGGTTCGGTTTCCCTTCATCCGGGAGAAAGTCATAAAAGAAAAGGATCTTGGGTCCGTCTGAGTGATTTTTCTCATTTCCATGACTATTTTCAATGCTTCCAACTTTAGAGTTGTTGTTTTTAAGAATCTTGGAAAAATACCATCCGTTGTCAACCAAAACAAGTTCAGGTGTTTCAATTTTTTTGAAGGCATCTGATTTTGTATTTGATTGGTCAACAGTTTCGTAAACATTATTTTTGCTCGATTCGGCAGTTACATTAATAACAGTTTTGTTGTTTAAAATAATTTTTACCTCTGAAAAGTTGGAGATGTTATTACCAGGGCTTTTATCATTATCTTGATTCAAATTCAAAGCCATGCGTTTTTCATTATGTTCGTTGAAATCCAAAGCCTCACGTTTTGTACGATGAGTACGAACCAAAGACTTTGTATTGGCCAATCTAGGTTCTGCAGGTCTTTCGGAACTACTGGTTGGGAAAGTTTGAATGGCATTAAAATATGATACCGTATCTTTGAATATCTTCTGCATAAGACAGAGAAATGAAGCCAAATATTCAAATTCGTCTTCACTTTCAAGTTTGTTAATATTTTTAATGTACTTTTCGGGTACAATGCCGTCGTTGTGTTGTTTAAGGAGAACTCTTGCCTTTCGATCAATGCGCTGTGGATCACCCATACGATAATAATCATTATGCTTTGCCAAGTCGAGACCTATTCCTCCATATAACCAAACAGCAAAAGTTCTACAGTAAAATGGAATGTATTTTATCGGAATATTTCTCCATTTATACTTAAGAGGCGTTCCAGCCATAAATCTGCTTAATGACATCACTGAAATATACACATTCGCAAAATTGTTTTGGAACACTTTCACTTCTCCTTTGTTGTACGCATTGTATTCTAGGAAAGAGGTGTGTGTGTATATTTGCTCCAGGATACTTCGTGGGGTGGTGTCATCGATTAAAAAGAAGACTTTAAATGTTAGCGATGGGTACTCCGTTGCAACGTTAGCGAGATAACTTGCGTATTTCGACAACGGAAACTCTCCGCCACGAGGCACGATGTGATGATAGAAAACTTCACTTGCAGGTTTAGTGTCGTTTAATTTGAAAATTAAATAGCCATCACCTCGGCAAAGTAAGGCCATAGCAACAGAGTAGAACACTAAAAATGATATTCCCAGCAGAATTGTCGCCAACCAGCACGAAGAAAGGTACTCTGAAACAAAAGGGCGGTCTAAGATATTATTATCTCCGATGGGTTTTCTTTCTAGTCATAGTGGCCCGAAAGCCAAGTATACAATACAATACAATATGCTTTTATTGTACACCAAAAGAACAGAATAACATTAATAGCTTAAAACTAAATACATTAGTGCACAGTTAGGCGGCCTTATTGCCATTAGGCAATCTCTTCCAGGCAACCTAGGAAAAGGAAAATATTTTAGAAGCAGCGGGAGCTGACTATTAATAACAAAAAAATAATAATAATAATAATATGTACTCTTCGGAGAGTTATTGAAATATACTTAAATACATAATAATAATAATAAACTACATACTATAAAATACTATAACAAAGATAAAATATAATGTACCTAGGTATTATTACTATACATAAACTACATGCTAATACATATTTAATAAATAACTGACTTTACACAAAACTTTTTCAAAAATGGTAACAACGAATAGCTCTTAATAACCACATTGAGACTCAAAGTGTTTCCTCAGTAGGTTTTTAAAAATATTCAATGACTTTGCCTGCCTAATAGACGCAGGTAAGGCATTCCACTGACGCACTGCCCGGACTGTAAATGAGTCATAGAAGAAGTTAGTAGGTTCTACCGGACAGACGAGTAGATTTATATTGAAAATGTTGCAAGTGGAGGGAGAGAAATGAAAATGAAGAGCCCGAACTAGGTTTGTTTTGAAAATTATTTCTGATATATTTTAATACAAATGAGTGAAATATAATTATGTGATGTATTTTAAGGATTGGGTGAATAAGCCCTACTCTTTAATTTTTAAAGGTAGTCCAAATCAGTGCTAGATAGAACGATCTTGTCAGAAAAAGCAATACTAGTTTTGGAATTTGTAATCTGATAAAAGAAAATATCAAAAAACTTTTTAAAGCCTTTTTGCTTTGCACAATGTTGCCAGCGCCAGCCATGATTATTAATGGTATGAAATATTTTTCCGCAACTCAAAGTTCAATCGCGAACCACTACTTCCTTACCAGGCCAGCGTTCCTTCCAGGAGCGTCTCGGAGCCATGGTGGTGGTCCATAGATTCGGTCCGATTGGTGGCGGGACCCTTACAGTCGCGTCGCCAGCACCAGCCACCATCAGTAAGGGATATTGTTCACTGGCTTTATGATGACTATCTTCTAGCATGCCTTGGCTCTGTTGAAGAAATAATTACCAGACACTAATATTATAAATGCGAAAGTAACTCTGTCTGTCTGTCTGCTACACTTTCACGGCCAAAGCGCTGAACCGATCTTCATGAAACTTGGCACAGAGATTGCTAGCATAACGAGGACGGACATAGGCTACTTTTTATTACTATTCGAGGGTCTGGAGTACAGATGTAGACCACCAGGTGTACCATCAGGAGCCCAGCTAAACTATTAGAGATACAGGCATGGTTACAAAACTAAAGTTGTTCAGTATGAAAATGAAAATGAAAAATGTTTATTCAGCAGAATTCAACATAATTACAATTGTAACATACTCGTAACAATAGCTATCAGAAAAAAAAAAAGTATGATGGGCTGCTTCTTTTCACAAGGACATTGAGGATCTGGAGTACCTTATGTAGACCACCAGGTGTACCATCAGGAGCCCGCCTAAACTATTAGAGATACAGAAATGGTTCCAAAACAAAAGGTATGATGGGCTGCTTCTTTTCACAAGGACATACAGGATCTGGAGTACCTTATGTAGACCACCAGGTGTACCATCAGGAGCCCAGCTAAACAATTAGAGATACAGAAATGGTTCCAAAACAAAAGTTGTTCAGTATGATGGGAATAAGTTGAGAAAGGATATTGGCAACTTTTTACCGAGGATTTTTTCGTTATCTACTGACTTTTGTATTCAATGGTTATAAAAAATAATCTCTCAGGGCAGTACACCGGATAGCAAATTTTGAATTGTCCCTTTAACAACAGAAGCAAGCAAGTCATCCTTAAACAGTAGAGATAAGAACTGTTCTAATATCACTGTCATACTTACTGTAAATATACATACCTATCTACTTTAGAACCTGTGCCTAAAAAAACTATATAACGCGGACGAAGTCGCGGGTAAAAGCTAGTAATTAAATAAATCAGTGTGGATTGCGGATTGGAAAATCATCACTGTATTTCTTCCCGAGACTGTCGTAAAAGGTCTTCTAAAAACAATGGCAGCCACTTGAATTAACATGGCGGGAAATATGACCAATAGGTCTTATTTGGTTGATTCAAGAGAAAGGTTTTTATATATAATTTATGCCGGGAAAAGGTCTTTTTCCCGCAAGAAAATGGTTAGCAAGTGCTGGGCAAGCCGCTAGTTATAGTATTTTTCCAGATATGCAGAAATTAAGTAATTAAAACATGGGAGATCGCCACTAGACGCGGGCGCGGGCTAATAAATACAGTGCCTAAGGAATGGGGCCCATGTCCAGCAGTGGACTAGTCATAGCAAAAACTATATTATTTTATGCACTGAAACCTATATACTTAATTGGTACTATGAATAAATTTACTTACCAAACGCCTCTTCTCGAATTTCAACGATTTTTCAGAGATTGTGTAATTTGATGTTATAAAATTGCAGTAAAACGAAAAATTCAATGTCAAACTTTTTTTTGCAATACGACTTACCAATTTTGTAATTTGTTTTGTTATGTCTGTCAGACAATTCCAGATTCAAATAAGGTGTCAACATAACATTAGTCAAATAGTTTATATACTAAGTGAACCTATCTTGCACTCGCGAATCGCGGTAAAACGGGTTTATTGCGGTTTAATTATCGAAATGGCGTACTAGTATAATAGAGGTCAGTGTCGAAATGTGTAACCTATCTTTGCACATACCTATCATACAAAAAGAATTAAAGCCATAACAGGCCGAAAGGAGGTCGAGGTACCTACTCATAAAACTGAAGAACTTTCCCCATAGAACATAGTTTGATATGAAAAATATTTGGACCCCCCATACAAAATTGCCAATCAGCTGGTTAATTAACGATGGGAGGTCGACTTATTTAAAATCTTACGACCAATGTTCCATGGTGAAAGTTGTTCAGTTTCATAGCAGGTACCTTGACCTCCTCTCGGCTTGTTGCATATAACAGGTAGCCTTTGGTTACTCCTTGTAAAAAGAAATGGGTGTGTGATCCCTTTACATAAAGGCTTGTCCCGTTTTCAAAAACCGCCTATTATGAATGCCCCTTCTATCAGCCCTGCCACCTCATCTATTTTTATCTTGAGTTGGCGCTACTGTGTAGCACGCAGATTAATTGTTCCTTTGATGCCAAATGAAACAGCCAAATTAATTTCCAATATCAAGTACGTGACCGGGCCACTGGGTTCAATAATCTATTTAAAAAATCGTTCTTCCATACAAAATTTACGATAATCTGATAGGATTTTGAAAAAGAAAAATAGGCTCGGTAGTAAAATTTTCATAGTCCGATCATGTCTGCAATCATTTTGGTACACCGTCCCAAAACAATTATCGAGCCTATTTTTGATCGGCGAGTTATTTGTTTGGTCTATGGTTCAGCTATAACTGTTCTTAATTTGTTTTAATTTTATCAGAAAATCCTACAGCCGTTTATTATAATAATAGTAGGTATGGATGGAGGCAAACAGTGGATGCGGGAGGCACAGGACCAGCGTAGTTGGCGAGAAAAAGAAGAGGCCTATACTCAGCAGTGGGTAGATGTGGGCTGATATGATGATATGATGAGTAGGTATGACTTTAGCTAAAACTGGGCCACTCATAAGTTTTCACCTACTAATAGTAAGTAGACAGAGCCAGGGCAGGATGTGGGTCTGACGTCTGAGGAGGTAGGCTATTCGGCATTAGCAGTATCAGTCTGGTAGATTATTTGAAGGCATAACTTGCATAAATTCTAAAGACGCTTATTATTTGTACGATTGCGTTATGTGTGCCTGTAAAACATTACATTTTGTGTATTTTTTAAGTTTGCGTAAATTTTCGATTCAATGTATGGTAGCTAAATGATTAAATAAATTTTTAAGCTTCTGTAATAAAAAATTGCCATGTGATGCCGGCTTAGAATAGCATCACCCCATTTCTCTCCCGTGGGAGTCGTAAGAGGTGACTGAGGGACTCAAGGGTGTGTATTGCAATTTTACTCGATGGGCTGACAACCTGTCGCTGTGGCGATAAACGATTTTCCGAATAACCCTCAATTGTTGTCAGACGTGGCATAAATGTCCGTTTCTTGCGGCCGTTTACCGCTCTGCCTACCCCACAAGGGATTATAGGCGTGCTATGTATGTGTGTGTGTGTGAAATAAATAAATTAAACTAAATCAGTATTGTCCACGTGACAGTTTATACAGTGTAAAAACCCACGTTGAGTCGTTTTTATCTACAGCAAACGAAAGTATGTTAGCATATAGATACCTACCTAAAATGATACATAATAATAAAAAGGGGTCGGCCAATGGTCCAGATACTACATACATACATACACATATCACGCCTATAATCCCTTGTGGGGTAGGCAGAGCGTAAATAGCCGCAAAAACGGACATTTACACCACGTCTGACAAATATTTGAGGGTCATTCGGAAAATTGTGTATTTATCGCTATAGTGGCAGGTTGTCAGCCCATCGCCTAAAATTGCAATACACACCCTCGAGTCCCTCAGTCGCCTCTTACGACTCCCACGGGAAAGAAATGGGGTGATGCTATTCGAAGCCGGCATCAGACGGCTCCAGATACTATAAGCTGAAAATAAATGACTTTGATATTATTGGAACATATAAAGATAGCCATATTGGGCTATCACCTCGAACTACTGTATGGGATCGACCTATTCTTTACAGTATGTAACTGGAGGAAATTGCTGATAGGACTTTCTCTCAAGGTTAGATCACACTGTCTATCAGTCGATCACGTCAATACGTGAGACCAATCAGTTGTTGAATCAACAGAATTACAAGCGTAAAGTACCTATAAACGTGCGAACCGTAGCGGTTAACATCACATGTGCTCTTTGCTCCGCTTTTATAATGTCACTTGTAATTTTTTCATCAACTGCTAGGTCGCATTAATGCAATATTTTGTAGTCTATTTATTTATTCGGTGATTTTTTAGTGATAACATTGTTAAAAGTGAGAAGGTTGGTTTCTACCGGCTTTTAGTAAAAAAACCTTACAAAAACATAATTATAAAAAAAAAAACGTTTTGACATATATTTTGGCACAAGATATTACAGTGAGTGTTGTCATCTGACAAGTGAATTTTTCGCTAGAATATTAACGATTTATTTGATACGTTTAGCAAAACTCAAAAGGAAAGCAAGATAGGTCCTGCACTTGATTTCGTAATCATCTCTTGGTGTAAAGGTAAATATTGTTTTTATTATTTTCTTGTCTTGAACCTAGGAAACCAAAGAATACACCTAGTCAACTTCCTACAAAGGATTAACAACCCAAACTCAACACAATATTGCGAATCACGCAAGGGCGACAAATTTAAGTGCGATTATCACAAATGACTCGATGAACCCTGGTGTCCGATTTTTTAAAATTAGCTAGGGCAGCTTAGAAAGATTGTTAATTTAGAGTAGGAGCACTTCTGGGCAGGTTTTTTGGGGGGTTTTTCCTGTTCAGGGGGTCCGGTTAATTATACGCATGTAAATAACACGCTTTGGAAATCTTGACTAAAATTTGAAACAAATGTCGTTTACAAATGGTGGTGGCGTAAAGTTACGTGCTGTGTAATTAACCTGGCCAGCCCCGAGGCAGTGCCTTTATTTTTATTTTTATTTTTTTTTATCCCGCCCGAGCCGGTTTTCTATTAGGACAATACAAAATTGTTATAAAAAGAAGAAAATTGCGTTATGCAAATTTCTTTTTTTTACAATGACCGATCATGACGTCAATAAGTGATAATGCTATCCTACATTGAATAAAGTTATTTCATTTTCATTTTCATTTAAACGAAAATTTAATAATCTTCAGAATACTTACCTATATATGTAATCGTATTACGAAATATTGATGGTCCTGCTTGATTGCCTATCGGTAGAAGTTGGCTTATCAAATGAAATCTACCTAGAGCAGGGAAATACTTTTCTTGGCTACTAAATTAGCTATTTTATTGTACTGCACTCCAGCTAGGAACCTAGCTTGGCACTTGGCAAACGAAAAAATAACAAATGCAATGAGCAAAGTTTTTTAAAAGCAAAAAAAAAAAAAACTGATTTCGTTTGTCTATTAGCAACACGACAAAAAACTTTGGTTTTTCATACAGTTAAGAGTTTACCAGTGTAATTGACTACTTAAATATACAGGGTGTAAGGGACCCCTTCTAATACTGATAAGGAGCATTCAGACCATGAAACTGAAAAACTTTCCATAAATAAATATTTCAGGAAATAGGAGTTTCGGGTTTTTTGTCGTTTCCTGACATTTGTTTCTAGGGGAAAGTTGTTCAGTTTTATGGTCTGTATGCACCCTATCAGTATTCGGAGGGCTGTCCTTTACACTCCGTATTGGTAGTAATGACCTATAAAACTTTAGGCCAATTTTTATTTTGCTCTCTTTTTACCAGTGTCTTGTATGGTGTGATGAGCGAAGAGTCGACAGAGCAACGCCCGCTTCTGAGCGAGGACTTGTCGGAGGAAGAACGGTTCCCGGAGCTGCCTCGGCGATACCGACACAACTACCGGGGCAGGGCGAAACTCAGCGCGAAGGGAGCCACTGCCATCATCACACGTTGGCCAAGTTAGTATTACTACATTTAATTGAAACAAAATGAGGGTAACACAAGAACGGGTCCCGGACTGCCGACCGAGACACTGCTATTACCACAGGTTTGCCAGGTTCATTAAAATAAAATAAACTTTACTCATCATTATATAGAAAAGAACCGAAAACCTCTTCCAACGCACCAAATACTGACGCAACGTACCCAAAAGGCAGCATTTGACTAAGAAATAACTGCCAGGGATCAAATCAAAGGTGCCTTGTTTGTAATGTTGTGCGCATTGGACAAAATGTACCTAATAAATTGAAAATTAATAATAAATAGCATAATAAAAGGTTTTTTTTTAAACACGACTGCTTTCTGCAATTAAGTCTACCCTATGACACTCTGGATAATTTAATGATTCTTCCCATTCAAATCTGTTACAGTCATTTAAATTTATGTATATATGTAATATTTTCTTGAGTTTGCGCAACTATTGCTCATCACAACAAAACAATTTTAAACGGATTTAAGTTGTGTTTATTTTAGATTTTACAATTCCTACGTTTTGAGCTCTTTACAGGGCCCGTGGCCAAGGATGATTAAGGTGTTAGACGTCATTATTTAGAATATAAATTATTTTTTTGTTTTACCGCCATCTATTTCTTAATTGCCTAGCGTAACGTGCCTAGATCAGTCAAATGCAACATTCCTCTCCAAGACCTTGGTGTTTTTAAACTTGAATGTGACTGTGAACTCTTATACATAGGAGAAACAAAGAGAAATGTATCTACACGTCTGAAAGAACATATTGCCGACGTAAAAAACCGTCGTGACTGACAGTTTGCAGTGTGTAAACATATCATAGATAACCCCACCCATTATGTCAGGTTCAATAAGGCAGCAATCCTAGCGAGAGAGAAGAGATTCATTCCTAGGACAGTACGGGAAGCCATAGAAATTCAAAAACATCCGAATTTTAACAAAGATACTGGATGGGGAATCTCATCAACTTGGACTCCGCTGATTACACAGCGGAAGAACCAGATCCAACATACTGTAAGACACCTACTACACAAGATACCGTTTCAGCATTTTGCGTGGAACTGGGACGTTACGCTAGGCAATTAAGAAATAGATGGCGGTAGAACAAAAATAATTTCTATTCTAAATAATGACGTCTAACACCTTAGTCATCCGTGACACAGGGCTCTGTAAAGAGCTCGAAACGTAGGAATTGTAAAATCCAAAATAAACACAACTTTAAATCCGTTTAAAATTGTTTTATTGTGATATTATATTATATGTATGTATATACATACATACATGAACTTTAAAACCATTACACTCCTTTTTTGGTTGGGCAGTCTTATAAAAAGAGGCATTTCTAGCCGCTACTCGCGCTCGCGCATGCCCGAGCGCTGCTCCTGTACCAGTAGATATAAGATTAAGCGGAGATCGTCTACCATTGCATCTTTTCTCTTTCAGGTTACTGGTCATCAACGCTGAGATACTGGTGGATAGGCCTAAGCATGTTTGTAGTGGTATTTTTCATAATTTATAATACGATAATCGCTTTTATATTACTTCCATCGGCACATACAAAGCCTGCTCCTCTTCAAGCCGTTGATAAGATAGATTTCAACACACCTTCCTACTTGCCAGAAGTATTTATGCATTTTATTGTTAACTCTGATGATAACGCAAATCTGGACAAAATATTGCCATATATAGAAACCATATCTGAGAAAAATTTAGATTTTACATTCAACGTGATCTTATTATTTAATAATTCAGGTCTTAAAACACATAGTGCAGAAGAAAATAACGATATTGCATTGAACTCACTCTGGTCCAATCAACGCTTTGAGAAACAAAAACAAAGTCCTTATAAAAATATTAAGATCAAACAAGTGGATTTGAGTCAGTTTATGGATGAATCACCAATAATGGCGAAGTGGCAGCATGTTCCTGCGCATCTTATATCGTTTCTGGTAAAAGCTATATCTATATGGGACAAAGGTGGCATTGCAATAAATCCCAAAATTTTGACGCCTCGAACTCCTAATGCATTGTACATGGAAAAACTCCAACACATACTTCACAAATTTAAAAACCAACGAGATATTTTGCCAAAAGATCCTAAAACAAAGAAATTTGTTAATAAACACAATGAAAAATTAAGTAAAGTGAATAATATACGTGACATAATAAACATACTAGAACACGAAGATAACGCCAAAAATAATTATAATAATCAATTTTCGCAAGAGAATTTGACTGCAGCAGAAAGTGCGAAGATGCCTATTGTATTGCACAATGATCCTAAATACTCTGCCACATTGCATAAATCAAAAAATAGGTCAAAACCATGGTTTCCTACAATAATTGAGCTTCCAAAAATTCCATTGTTTTCAACATTGAATAACACGAGTGCTGATAAACCATACCATGTAGCTAACATAAAACATCATGGAGATGTAGATCTTTTAGATGTTGTCAATGAAAGTTTTGGCAGATTAGACGACAACAGTGAAACAAGATTTGGCTTACTACCTTTCTTTTTAGATCTTTTGTTCCATGACAAACAAACAGAAATTGAACC
The DNA here is from genome assembly GCA_027580185.1 of Tuta absoluta. NCBI lineage: Eukaryota > Metazoa > Arthropoda > Insecta > Lepidoptera > Gelechiidae > Tuta > Tuta absoluta. Next base: position 8,042,647 of record JAQAHW010000016.1, on the reverse strand, counting down.
TAGAACACACCAAGAGGAAACTAATAACCACGTAAAATACAAAAACAAATATACAACAAAAGATAAATCTAAGAGAAATGTAAGTGGTCTATCAAACCATAATGATACAAAAACTGAAAGCTTGAAACCTATGATAATTCCTGCTAAAGGAATAATTCCGGAACCCCTACTAAAATCCAGTAGTCTCATAGCTAAAGACAATTCACGAGAAATTTATCCAGAAGAATTGACAATTGATTTAAGGGGCAACATTTTGGCCACAACGACTTCATGTCATGCTTTTATAGGAACTCTATTCAATAATGCCATTCATCATCCTCCAGGGGATTCACTACAAGATTTCATAATTTCTGAACTTTCTCTGTTTTGTAAAGGTCTTTTATCATCTTGTCGTGGAATCGATGTGCTTTTACTATAGTAAACAATTTGTTATAATATATTTGTTATTTATATGTTAGGTGTTATTTTCTATTTTGTAATAAAACACTTTAATTTTAGACACAATATAATTTATTTTCAATCAGTCGTGCTCAAAATATTGTTACAATACAATTTGCAATATCTTGATCACAAGTTTTTCCTTAATATTATGGCAGCAGAACTTTAACCACTAATGGGGACTAGATTTTATAAATTTTAGTGTGTATTATGATGAAATGTTTTTATCGTTCTTGACATGAAAATCTGCTAATTAATTGGGATTCCCCTTTTGATGTTATTAACTAAGTATTTAACTAAAATATACTATGCCATGCTGTCCTTAGATTATTTATTATTTACATCATTATTTAATTGACATAGTGTATAATGCTTACTTTTAAAGGAAAACTCGTCTGGCTTAATGAATTTTAAGGTGATCTGCCAGCCAGACAGTAGTACCTTCTTTACGAATAACAGCCCTGAATATTCTGTATTTCCAATTGAAAATTAATAATATGATTTGGTGAAATGCCTATTAAAGAATTGTATGGATGAAGAAATTTAACTTTTAATTACAGTTACCACAATATTTTCCAATCCGTTCATACATCCAATCAAATTGTTAATTCGTTAGAACTTACCATTTCACTAAATTATAACTTTTCTGTCGGAAAAGTAGAATAATCTATATATTTAAACGATTTCTCTTATAAAATTGGCGACACAAACTGGTGGTAGATCCCTTTAAGGCGCAACATTTCGTCTTTCAACAGGAATTTCCCATCGACCTTTCCAATCATTGTGAGATTTTTTACAATCTCGTACGATAGATTTTTTCTCACATCGTCTGCTGACTGACCAATAAACATACTCTGGAGGACATTGATAAATAAATCCTCGTATTTTACCGGATTTTGACACTTGACACTTGAGGAATGCTGGAGAACAATCTCCCTTTTCGAAGGGATAATGACCTGGGGCTGGACACTTCAGTCTCTCGTTTGTTACTACAATCTGGAAAAAGTAATAAAATTGGTTGAGTAATTTTTTTTTGTACTATTAGTTAACCTTATATTAGATGAATAACATTTTAAAATACTTACTGGTTCTTTAATATCGGTATCAAAGCGTTTGACTCTTCGTTTTCTAGCCATTTCTCCATCACATTTTTTATCTGCTTTCTTTTCTTCAACACATTGCGTTTTACTTTCGTCATAAATCGTGTTATTTGGGCAATGGAATGTTGCTATTTGAACATCATGTGTATCATCATCTTCCGTACACTGATAGAACATGTTGCAGTATTTGGGATGACGTTTGAATGAGGTCGGGCAAACGAATAAATTCTGATCCTCATCAGTTTCGGGACAATCTTTGTCTGGAGGACTCTCTGTTGTCTGGTCTCCACTATTTTCGGTCGTAGATTCTTCGGTGGAAGTGGTAGTTGTTGAAGTTGTACTTTCTGTTGGCTCAGTTTCTTCAGTTTGACTTGTGGTGGGCTGTTCTGTAGTCCCAGTTGTAGTAGTATCCTCTGTGGTTGTTGCCTCAGTGTCTGTTGTTTGCTGTGTTATATTACTTTGTTCGCTTTCTGTGGTGGAAGTATGTTCAGTTGTTGATTTTTGGGTAGTTGTTTCCTCACTAGTTGTTGTTTGCTCTGTCGTTGTTTGTTTTTCAGTTGATTCTTCTGTTGTTGTATGCTCAGTGGTTGTTTGTTCACTGGTTGTCGATTGTTGTGTTGTTGTTTGCTCACTGGTTGTCGACTGTTGAGTTGTTGTTTGTTTAATGGTGGTTGTTTTTTCAGTTGTGGTATGTTCACTGGTAGTAGTTTGTTCAGATGTGGTATGCTCAGTAGTACTTGTCTCCTGAGTAGTTGATTGTTCTGTTGTAGATTCTTCTGTTGTACCATTATCAGTTGTAGAAGATGCACTTTCAGTCGTTCCTTGGTCAACATTTTCACCTTGTGATTGGGATTCACTACTGCAGTCTCGAGGAGGATAAACGGAATCTTCATGATTACAAGTGTCGAGAGCTGGGTCCCAAATCGTACCTTCGCCACAATCAAAATGATAAACCGAAAATCTTTTGCCGTCTCCATCCCAGTCTACGCATCTGTAAAACTTTTTGCAGTCGTCTGGATCTGGGTAATATCCTGCTTTTGTACAATTTACATTCTTTTTATCTGGTTTTTTAGTCGAACCTGAACAATCTGATGAACTACTTTCAGTTGTACTTGATGACGATGAATCTGCTGAAGAACTTGAAGAAGACCCCGTTGTCGACGAACTTGAAGTTGACGATTCGCTATTGCTACTTTGTTGACAGGAAGGATTCGTAACATCTCGAGGATGATTACAAGTAGTTACATCTTGATCCCATATAGTACCTTCTCCACAATCAAAGTCATATTTAGTAAAACCACCATTTCCGTCGTCAACACATCTGTAAAATTTGGTGCAATCTTGACTGTTACCATAATAGCCTTCTTTTTCACATTTATCACTACTTGCAGGTTTAGAGCTCTCAGTTGCAGGTCCTGACGTTGACGTTTGTGTTTCTCCTGGTGATTGCGATACTTGTTCATCTTGCATTGGCTGACTTGGTTCTTGTTGCTGCCCTTGGCAGCTTTTAACTTCACTAATGTGATTGCAAGACTGTATGTCAGAATCCCAAGCTGTTCCTTCACCACAAGTAAAATCATATTTTGTATACCCTCCGTTACCATTATCCACACAGCGATAAAATTTCCTGCAGTCATTATTATTGGCATAAAAGCCTTCTGCGGTACATTTATCATTACTAACACTAGAATTTGTCGATGTGGATTCACTGGATGGACCGTTTGAATTTTCATCCTCTTGTTCATTAGGTTGTTGAGTAGAAAAAGGTGAACTAGATGGCTGTTGTTCACTGGCAGTTTCGGTTGTTGTCGAAGAAGATTCACTTTGTGATGAGCAGGATTCTCCTGTATCATGGTCGCAAGCTTGAATTTCTTGTACCCACATTGTGCCTTCTCCACAAGAAAAGTCATATTTTGTATACCCTCCTTTGCCATTATCTACACAACGATAGAATTTTCTGCAATCCTCTGGATTAGCATAAAATCCTTCAGCCGTGCAGTTGTTGCTCGTAGAACTTTGAGGTTTTTGTGTAGACTGCTGTTTTGTGATAATCGATTGAGTACTTGACGTTGTTCCATCAGTACTCTCGGTTTGAGATTGGCTTGATTGTGAATCTCTTGAACACTTTGAGTCCCCCGTTTCATAATTACACGTTTGAATTTCTTGATCCCATACTGTGCCATCGCCACATGTAAATTCATATTTTGTGAAGCCTCCTTTGCCATTATCCACACATCTATAAAATTTCTTACAATCATTTGAATCTCCATTAAACCCTTCCGATGTACACTTATCATTTGAGCCTGTTAGTTTTTCAGTTGTACTTGTGGTCTGACTTTGTTCTGTAGAAGAGGCTTGTGTATTTGTAGATTCAGAATATATTTCGTCATTTTCTCGGTTTGGTTCTGTACTAGCTTGTTGATCACTAATCTGCAAACTCGAAGAACCACATTCTTGACTCGAAGAAGGATGATTGCAGGTTTCAATTTCTGAATCCCAAACAGTTCCTTCACCGCATGTAAACTCGTGTTTAGTAAATCCACCCTTACCATTATCAACACATCGGTAGAATTTTTTGCAGTCATTTTCATCGTCCATGAACCCTTCTTGAAAACAGTCTTTGCTTGGCGAAGGTTTAGACGTAGAAGAAGGCCTAGACGTAGTATTTGCTTCATCTGTTATTTGTGTTCCTGAAGTTTGGCTACTTTGTGTGGTTGTGGATGTTTGTGGATTTTCTGACATATTTTCACCTTGAGAAGAACTACTACCATCACAAGGTTTTGCAGATTTTGGATGATTACAAGCTGTTATTTCTGAATCCCATACGGTACCTTCACCACACTTAAATTCGTATTTGGTGAACCCACCACGACCGTTATCAACACATCTATAGAACTTTTTACAATCATCTCTGTCCTCCATAAATCCTTCTTGTGAACACTTATTTAAAGTAGTTGGTCTGGCTGTGGTCGATTGTCCTGTTGACTGTGTATTGTCTGTAGGACTTCTTGTTGAAGAAGTGGAAGATGCTTCACTTGGTTGTTGTCCATATCCTGAATCATAATCTACATTTTCGGATGAAGCTTGCGTCGTAGTTTGAACTAAAGAAACTGTGATTGCTGTTGACTGTGCTGTTGTTGTCTCTTCTTTGTTAATATCTGTGCTACTACTTCCGCAATTCTTAACAGCCCATGCATGATTACAACCTTCAATACTAGAATCCCATACCGTTCCTTCCCCGCATTGGAATTCATATTTAATATAACCCCCTTTTCCATTGTCAACACACCTGTAGAATTTTTTACAATCATTTTTGTCTCCCATGAAACCACTTTCAGTACATTCATTTTTGTTATTCATATCATTACTATTCCCTTGAGTACTCGGTTCCATCCCATAACCTTGATTTTGTTCATTTTTAACAGTAGTGCTACTTGTAGTTGATTTTTTAGAAGTCGATTCGTAAGTTTGTGATTGAGATTGACTAGATTCTTTTGTATGGTCAATCTGAAGCTGTGATTGAACTCCATTCCCGTAATTGATTTGAGTCTGTGTTTGACTTACTGCAGATCCATTGCTTATTTGAGTCTGATTTTGTTTACCATCAGAACTTTGTTTATTTTCGTTGCGATCACCATAGTTAATTTGCGTTTGGTTTTGAATTACGTCCCTGTGACTTATTTGAGTTTGAGTCTGTGATACTTTTTGTCCATAATTGACTTGAAGTTGCTCTTGGATCGTTGTGCCTGGTGGAGATAAGTTTTTTGAGAATAATTGTTTATTCGTGTTTGATGGTTCAATACTATTTTCAAAGTTACTTCTACCACACCGACTTCTTTGAACAGCCCAAGGGTGGTTGCAACTTTGTGCATCTTCATCCCAAACAGTAGTTTCACTGCACGAAAACTCATATCGAATGAACCCTCCCCGTTGATTGTTAACACATCTGTAGAACTTACGGCAGTTTTCACTATCACCCATGAAACCGTCCTTACTGCATGCATCACCGTTTTGTCTACTAGGTGATGGTTGATAATATGTACCTTTTTGAGGTGATTGTGGATTGGTTCCAGGGGTGATCCAAGGATGTGCTGTTGATGAGGATTGTGTATTTTCTTTTTTTGTTGGGACCAATGGATATGCAGTACTTTCTTTGATGGCTTCCGAGTAAACTGGTCTTGGGAATATTGGGGAAGGGAACTCGGGTCGTGTTTCTACAATTTCATTTTCATTATTTTTATCTTGCGATGGCAAAGCAACGCCACCGCATTCAGAACGTTTTGTACTCCGAGGGAAGTTGCATACTTCTATATCGGGGTCATACACTGTGCCTGGTCCACATTGAAACTGAAAAAAATAGATGAATAACAATTTTAAATTATTAAGGTAATCAAGGGTACCTTTTAGGTGGTTTAAGACGCTGATTAACCTTAAAAGCTTGTCCTTTCTATTCGTGCTGCGCCAGAGAGAAACAGGCACTTATCTTTCGCTCAAATTTTCGCGTGATTTTACGGTTTTGTCCAAAATAGAAACTAGAGAAATACATTAAGTATGTCTTATTTAGGTATTTGTACTAGAAAAGGTATGTATCTTAATTACAGGATATATATTTTTACTATTGAAAAACTGTTTCAAATAGAGGTTACTTTGGACTTTTTTGTCTATCAAGTAAAGTTTGTAAAATTGTGTAACTGATAGGTACTTATATGTTATTTGTTAGATCCTTGACAAAAACATTATCTTTTTTCAGAATTTAATGGCTCTAATTCTCTGTATAAAACCGGTTTAAAAAATATCTTGCTCGAGCTATATCCCCGCCTTAAATTCAAACAACTTACTCTGAAAACTGTGAATTTGTTATTATTTCCTTTGACACATCGGTAAAAGACCGCACAGTTGACCGGGTCGGGCTGGAATCCCTCTTCAGGACAGTAAACTGGTTCTGGTCTTGTGCCAGAGTATAGTTTCACTATTCTCCCGTTTACTCGTGGTTGACGTATTTCCGAGTCCGTGGCTGTAAGTGAAAACATACATTAACAATAAAACCATTTTTTTGTAAGTTGTTTGATAATATTTAATAAAACGTACCATTAGTGTCGCGTATATCAGTAGCAAGCACCAGAATATTCAAAATTAATAGTAGAAAACAAATTGTTAATTGCGCATCCATCATAGTTGGTATTTTATGTTCAAATCAAATTCATCCTGATCCTGAAAAAAAACAATGTTCTTATTTTTATAATGAAACATGTCATAAATTTAGTATAGAGAGTTTTAACATAGATACTACTCGTACTACAACTATAACAGCACTCCACACAGTCCACTGCCAAACATTGATTACCTAAACTAAAATCTATGTATTGTTTTGATACTGCTTCAAAATAGTACGGCCTTTACGCTACACATTCTACGTTTATAAAAATAATTTATTATACTATGAGCTCGCAGTGCCTATGGAATTGAGCACATAATGAACAAAACGTTCAGCTTTCGGAAACAGGGATATTAAAATTGCACATGATCTTGAACGTGTCGGGAGGTTTAATCTTCGTCGATAAGATAGTATTGTATTTTAATGTGTGTTTACTAATGTAAATAGGTATCTACTGCTTTACTATATTCAGATCAGGTGCCTATGTTATCAAACACCAGGCTACAAGTCTACAGGTGAAATACTTAGTACATTGCGTAGCCGGTTCGTATTCCCGGTATCATAATGGCTAACCGGCTACGCAATGAACATCGAATTTCACCTGTAAATTTGTAGCCTGTAGTTTGATCATATCGGGTACAGGTAGAGGTAGAGATTCGGATTTCACTGATTGTTTTTCACCTAAAACTAAATATAAGTATCAGTGACTAGCGATACTAATGTTCTACGCGCCGGTACGCATTTTTAAATAACTGGATAGGTCAATGCACTCCTGCCACAGAAATATAATTAGTGCGCTACGGCTGGCATTATTTGTGCACATAACTTACAAAAATTGCAAAGTCGCATATTTTTATAGACGCACCACGGAGCAGAAAGGAAGAGACGCACAGACGCACATAGTGCAATAAATAAATTCCATATTATGTTTTGTGTAATTTTTTACGCTTGCGTAAATTTTCGATTCAATGTATATGGTACCTTATGTATTTAATAAAAATTTGAAGGGTCTATAATTGAATTAAATATTCAAAAATATACCAGTTTTCAGTATGTGACAGTTTATATAGTTAAAAACACAGTTGAATCCATTTGATCAAACGAACGAAAGTATGTTAGCAAATACCGTGCAACTAGTATGTACTCCTAGTACGATGTAGGAGTACTTGTAAAACCTTTGGCTAATACCTAAAATTACACAAAGAATCGACGTCTGGCAATTACGATACCGAATTCTGCAGAAACTTAGAGGAAGGATCATATCACTCAAACTCATTATTAGTAGTACAAAAAAGAGCAAACTCTTCCTTATCAATAAGATGAGAATTAACACCACCTGCGCTAACGCAAGCATATTATGACCTACGCCAGCGTAACCTTTGCTAACCCTAACGACAAGATGAACCCAACGACCCGATGAACCCTAAGTCTAGTCCCGAAATCTATACTCTGACATGTGCTGTCGGCCATCGGCCGCTGCCTTCGGAATGGCATCTGCCGCGGCGCCCGACGGCCGACGCCCGACGGTCGATAGCCGCGGCATGTGCGGTCGGCCGCTCGGTTCGGAACAGCACCTATAACAGTAGCCACTGCTGCAGCCATTGCGAGTAGATCACACTCCACAAGCTCCTCAAGCAACCGACGCCCCCGCCGGCGGGGGCGCGGAGGTCCCTCATTTGTTCCCCATTTTGAGAACTACCGGCACGTGCCGGGTAGATTCAGTCCAATACGTTCTTCCCAGAACAACTCGTTAGTCCAATCTGCTGGTTGTTTGAACAACCACAAAACTTCTCCGGGTAAGCTCCTGCTCCCCACCATACAGTCAGGTGTAGATTTTAATAGCCCCGGGGCTAAAATCATAGGGTCCAACACAAAAAAAAATTGTACAGGTACTATCAACAGTACCGGCAGATGAACCTATATAATACAACTGTATAAAAAAACAGAAATTTCCTGGACTGGTAACTCGAGGTATAGCCTAATGCGATTTAAGAAGTTTAGATTACAAAGCAGCTCTGCTAGCACCATCAATTTTACCTTGGCTAATCTTTCGCGTCAAGCGTAGCGTATTATGTGTTAATCATCCAGTCATCCATAACTCTATGGCCAAGTCGCGATAAGCCGACTTGCGGTCTAGAGATGCATGTACTATACCTACCTATGGTTTAGGTGGGCTAGTGATGTAGAGTTTATTTATTTTTTAATTTATTTCAGATTTAAAAAAAAAAAATTCAGTGTTCCAAAGGTGAGACATGCGTCAAAACGAACACCATAAGAATAAATAACTTACAAAAAGCTACTTACATTACTTTATATCTACAGTGGCAGCAGCACTGCGTTTTCCTTGTATTGTGTGTACCTCAGGATTATGAATAAGTGTAACAGATACGCAGTTAGAGATAAGTTTTATTAGCAAACGTCACACATCTCGTCACAACTACCTATATAAAGCAGTCCATACTTGCCGCTTTCTTTCAGTCATCGGTCCACCTGGCACTCCCATCGCTAGCACACGTATTTATGCATTACCTATCTTCTTATCTTAATAAGCCTACGTCGTCCCACTGCTGGGCAAAGGCCTACCTCTTCTTTTTCAATCATGTTCTACTCTGGGCCTCCGAGTGCGTCTTTGTTAAAGGCATCTAGCTCGTCTGCGACGGGGTCTTCCGCGGCGTTGTCTCGATGTGGGTGGTTGCCACAATGTTGTTGTTTTTGCCCACTATTCGTCTGGCATTCGACAAACGTGACCGGCCCAATCCCATTTACGCTTGTCTGCAGAATGGGCAGCGTCAGAAAATTTTGTCTTGGAACGCAGTATGGTATTCCTGACCCACTCCTGACCCGATCAGTACCCATACTTAAATTAAAAGTACGAATTACCAAACAAACTGTAACAACACTAAAGCTGGGCGCAAGTATAAGGTGTATTTCCGCCTTGTCCCTTACGATAGTGAAGTACATTGGGATAGGATACAGTACGTTCAACTTCGCTCCTGCAACTACGAGTACCGCCCACGATGCCTTGCGGTCATGTTGCAGATGCTTTTTTTGTCATGCTCTATTCTAGGCTTGGCGGAACTTGGCATGATTAGAATAGGGTCCTGTGATTTAATATTGTTAGTAACTAATAATGTAGGAAAGTACCGAAGTACTAAAATTAATCATTGGCCTCAATTGTAACAGGACACTACGTTACCTAATTCTTAGTTACTCTTGTCACTCATAAAATATTTTTAATAAATTTATGAAAAGACCTCAAATGTGCTAAGTAAGAAAAACAGGTACCTAGGTACGCTGTACCCAAATATTCATACTCTGAATAATACTGTCCTCGTATGTATTGGGTAGGTGTGCAGGAAATGTGTGCGCAAGCGCAACCTGGCGCAACGGCGGCCGTTGACATTGTCTGATCCTGACCTACACCGAGTTATGTAACCCTGCTGACTTCTGTTGAGCAATCATTTGAGTAGGATCGGCTACTTTTTTGACGTACAAAGTTGTGGTGTAGTAATTAGTTTAACTTCTATGTCATCCATAAAACTGTGTAGGTAGTTCATTCGCGGAATTTATATAATACCTAATAAGCGATATGACACCTATTTATTAACACACATACACTGATCCCAAATTTTGCACCTGAATGCCACAATTTATTATATTTATAGTTTTATTATTGGATAGATGTTGTAATCGATTGAATTTCGCAGACAAATAGGCCGCGATAATCGATGACAATTAAATAGCAATATTATTACAAGAAAATGATGGCATGGACTATCTTTTACGAAAGTGTGGTACCTACATGAGACTAGTTCTGTTATATTGGAACCGATCTTCATGCAAATGCAAGAAAAAAGAAGATATTTTTAGCTCATGGCAATACATGATGCAGATCTTTATTATTTTCATTTCAAACGATATTTAATGAGACGTTTTTAATCAATATCAAATTTAAGCACGTAGCTTCCAAGAGTTATTATTTATTGAAAGCAATTCATTGTAAGATGTGCTGATAATTAATTTGAAGAAAGATATGGCATCCTTTGATAAACTGTCATTATTTAGAGTATGCGATGGTTTGCCATGTGAGAATAGAATCACCCCATTTATTTCCCGTGGGTGTCGTATGAGACGACTTAGGGACTCGAGGGTTACATGTGTTTTGTAATTTTAGGCGATGGGCTGACAACCTGTCACTATAGTAATACGTAATTATCTGAATGACCCTCAAATGTTTGTCAGACGTGGCGTAAGTGACCGTTTTTTGGATGTTTACGCTCTGCCCACCCCGCAAGGGATAAAGGCGTGATTAATGTATGTTTGTATGATGAGATAGTTCTCCCACTTGTCGTCCGTCGCCGCGTATAATAATGCACCGTAACGCATGCGTATGTTAGTCGACAGGAAATTGCCAAACGACTTGACAGACGCATCCGTTACGCAGGCGGTTACGTAGCCGTATTTGTATGGGAATAAGATCGGAATTCGCAATTTCCTTCCTTCCGACAGACGCATGCCTCACGTTACGGTGCGTTAAAATACGCAGCGATGGACGATCAGTCGATTATATTTCGGTTTTTTTTTTGTATGGGCACCCGCTTTGACACTTTCTGTTTATCTTTTGGTTGGCCGGTAGAGAATGCCGCGTGGCATTAGGCCCGCCCTTTGTACTTTCTGTGCAGTAAAGTTTAATAAATAAATAAATAAGTGGGAGAACCGTCTTAGTGAGGGATGTTAGTTCATAATAAAAATATCAGGGAACATACATTTCGCAACGGACATAAATACTTATTTTATTAATAAAACACATTTTATACAAAGATTTTAATTAATAAATAAACAATATTAGGCGTTCCTAGCGCATGCACAAAAATAGATATTGAAGGTAAAGAAACACGTATACTTTTACAATTATATAGGTAGTTAGGTATCTACGTGAAGCTATTGGAATCCGGGTGGTTTACTTGGATAATTCAACCTATCCGAGGTATTTCTGTAATTCATAATTCATCTTTATTTTGCAATCATATGGTAGGCTTAGTTGTTTGTTACAATAGTAGAGTGTCTCATACGAACCCTGTAGAGGGTACTGCAAAAAATATTTGTAATTAGTTTTTAAACAATATTAATGGTTAAAGTTAATATTGTACATATATATTATACATACATACATAAATCACGCCTCTTTCCCGGAGGGGTAGGCAGAGACTACTTCCTTCCACTTACTACGATCCTGGCATACTACTTTCGCCTCCTCCACATTCATCAATCTCTTCATGCATGCTCTTCGGTTTAGGGTACTCTTGACCTGACCTTTCTTTAGCACGTCCCCGATTTGATCAAGGTACGTTCGTCGAGGTCTTCCCCTTCCGACGTTCCCATCCACACTTGCCATATACACCTGTTTCGTTAATCTTCTTTCATTCATCCTCTCTACATGACCAAACCATCTAAGCATACCCTTTTCTACACCAGTCACTACGTCTTCTTTTATACCACAACGTTCCCATAACACGCTATTCCTTATCCTGTCACTCAATTTTACGTCAATCATACTTCTTAACGCTCTCATTTGTACTGCATTTATTCTACTTTCATGCTTTTTCTGCCATACCCAACTTTCACTCCCATACATAAGTGTCGGAACTAACACCCCTCTATGCACAGCCAGACGAGCCTTATCAGAGACTTTCTGGCTGTTCATAAAAGCGTGCAACGCTCCATCCACCATGTTTCCGGCATTCACCCTTCTTTCGATGTCACTTTCACACTTTCCATCTGATGTGAACATGGAGCCCAAATACACAAACTCTTTCACTTGTTCCACCCTCTCTTCTTCTATCATAATTTTACACTCTGTCATATTTTCTTCTTTCTCAAAAACCATCGCTTTCGTCTTACTTACATTCACTTTCATTCCTTTCTTTTTCAAAGCCTCAGTCATTATATAACCCTTCAGCCGACGACGCAAGGATAACTTGGTCATCAGCATAGAGAAGACATTTGACGAGTAAACCATTCATTCTCAGACCACATTCACTCTCTTTCAAATCCGCCAAACAACTATCCAAGAATAGATTGAACATCCACGGTGACGCAACACATCCCTGTCTAACACCTTTCTCGATGTTAAAAAGTTCACTGTACGCCCCATTCAAAATCCAAAATACAATTTTAGATGTCAAAACCAAAAACTAATTACTTACAAAATAATCAAAAACATTCACATTCAATAATATAATAATCAAGTGGTCTATATTTTAAAAAGTAGTCTGTGATATATGGCCAGTTCAATTAAAATAAAGCTATAATTAAAAGTAGTATCGTCAGAGTGAGTATTATTTAATTGATTTGTCGTTTAGGTATTTACCCTGTTCAGTTTGCATCCCTAACGCAGGCCGAAGCTATAAAAATACAACATATTGGCAAAAAGACTAAGGACATGAGCGCGCATTCACTCGTCCTATCTTTTTAATCGCACGACTCGACTAAATACAAATTAGTCCGCACTTGCATGTACTCGTAACACTGAGAATTCCCCGCGATTCATCAGCTAGCTATTTTTCTAAAGGTCATGAGTGAACAACCAGCCTCAATGCCACAAATAATTACACCCTGGACCTGTCTCGAGCAGAATGAAACAAATATAAAATAAAAGGGAGCCTGTTTTTAAATTCTCGTGAGTATCGAGATGACACGCCTTACTCTAGGCCTGGTAACCGCCTGTAATAGTTCTGTTATGTACGTACTTATGTTATGTGAAATATTGAAACGTGAGCTACAGATTACCAGGTAAGTAAAGATGTGTTGGTGAAGTGGTGCCACCAGCTTGACTTTGGTTTTGGCTATTTTATTTTTGCTCATTCGGAAACCTTAGCATAATTTTACGCATATTTTAGTAAGTACCTATTATCCGCTTGTCCGTAGAGTCGACGGACGAGTACTCTCAGAAACTTCTTATTTTCGTATGGAACTCCGACTCCACGAACGACCCGATGAACGATCGATCGTCCACGGTCTAAGTAATCATAGTAGCGTGCCCTTTGAAGCACGGAACCATCTTTCTTACGAAATAATATTAATTACTAATAAATATATGATTGAAAACTCCTCTCGCATCGCATTACCATCCATCATCGTCGGTGTCTAAAATTGAGCTTTCGATTCACATTTCAAATTACGTACTTTCAATATCCTAATCAGATCCAGTCTGATTCACGAAGTGATAATGTCAGCTTTGTGGGAGCCCCACCGAGATTCGAACCTGCAACCTTTGCGCCGCAGGCAGACACACTACCACTGCGCCTCATCGGCTTGTTTACTACCATAAAGTAGTTACTAATTATGGTGAAATGACAGACATAACTACATTAGTTTCAGCATTATGAATACGTTTTCAGCTAGGTCTTATCCCCTTTAATAATATGATGGCGCCAATTTCGCTACGATGCACAGAGTGATTATTTCGGATTCCTTTGGCCAGTATATTAAAGCCAGCATAGGGTTTTAAACAAGTAACAACGCTTAAGATGCAAATAATTGGCATTCTTATTCTTTGATTGAATTTTATGCATTACTAAAGTTTGCATACTTTTATGCCTTTCGGCGGTGGCAGGGCGAAAAAAGACCTAACAAAATATTTGAGGATCATTTTAGATAGATATGAGTGTAAAGACAGGTTGTGCGCCTGTTGGCTTGAATTTCATCATCATCATCAAAATAATCCCTACAAAAGTCCACTGCTGGCCCTACCTATTAACAGGTATTTGCCATACTCACCACGCTTGTAACGACATGTATTTAGTATTTTTTTTTATATTATAAACCTACACCTTGGCTTGTTTTTATAAAAGCAGATAAAAATCACAAGGCGTTTCGTATAGCAAAAAAATCATGGTATTTTGAAAAAGGAATTCGTGATTGTTGAACGCGTAGTCGATACTGCGGCCGACCCGCGTAGCCTTGGCCGTGATCTTCTTGCCATGTGGGACACAGAGTCAAGGAACGTTACGAAAAGCCCGACTGAAAGTGTTCGAAGGATTGAATTTAAGAAAAAAACATTTTTGAAAAAAGAACACACTTTTGACCGCGTATGGGGCCCGCGCCGCCGCCGCGTAGCCTTGGCCGTGATCTTGCTACGAGCGCATGCAACGGTTACACACGACCATCCGACTTTATTGATGGAATCCGAGGCCGTTTTGCGCTGGTATATACAGGGTTATTTTTTAGTCAGTGCGCAAACTTATACCATGATATCAGAATCGTTAATAGGACATTTTAGGCAAATAAAAAAATATGTTTTATTTTTATTATTTTTTTATTTTTGTCTGCCTCATAAAAAATAAATCATGGACACACTACTTTTCAATCGGGGGTGCGTGAAAATGGCAACAGCGCTCGCGCAGCGCACCCTTCAGTCAGTTTCAGTTCTCGCTTTGATTCCGTCGCGGGCGGGCGCGCACCTGTGTGACACTACTTTTCCCGCCGATCCCGAATTGATTTCGCGATGTCGAATTTTACGTTTCGCGAGTTTTACGAAATGGTGCGTTCATACTTTTTAAGTGGGGAAAATACCCGAGCAGCCCAATAAATGTACGCGGACGAAACGTTAACATTATGCAGCGGTTGTTGGATCACGGGCAGTTTACGGTAAGTAACTGTTAATTAAACGACTATTGTACTTAGCTACCTACTGCCTACCTAGTGTTCTAGGTAAACTTTTCATTCCTAAGCCCGTTAAAGTATGAAGGGAAAATTGGAATCATCTTTTTAAAGGCTCAGCTACACAAGACCGGCGCGCGATAGCCGCGTTCCGGCCATACGATTTTTTTATGAATGCCCGATCAAATCACACCCTGTTATTTTTGTGTGAGTAGACCGTTTTTAATCTTTATTCCTAAATAACCACTTAAGGTTAGTTCACACTGACGTAGTAGCAACATTTTAGTGGCCTAATCAACTTTGACTGTCATACTTTACTGAATTTTTCGCTCCACTCTCATAAGCGCACAAAATTGCCGTTTACTTTACTTTAAATGCAGTTGTACTTTAAGGATAATTCGGTTATAATCATCGAAGGGCAGACACGCGCAATACGAGCTACCTCATATCATCAGTGTACATAAAGCTTTCTAGAAGTGCAGATGAATTTCCCGCCACGCCGTGCCGGCGGCGGCGGCGCGGCGCGGGCGGCCGGCGCCGGCGGCGTCAGATTTCTTCTAATGAACCGATGGCGCCACTATGTCTGGCGCTGTAAGACGCGGTGACTAATCGCGACGTTGTCAAACCATCACAACCTCTGTTGTATGCAGGTTGTGTAGGCTTTTTAGGTACTATCACAGAATAATAACTAGTAACTAGCAACGGCTCCAGTTGCCATTAAAGTCTTAACTGGTTATTTTTGAATGTTGATCTTTTAAAATGGGTATCAATCTTTTCTGGTTATTCTTGTTAACTGTAAGAAAAACCAATCTTAAGTTGATCACGTAGATGGTTACTCGAGGTGCTGTACAATCCCGAGTTACCGTTATGGATTAAACATTTACATGTCTTGCTTATGCTAGTAGTAGCTGCTAATTCTTAACCAAACTGGGAAAAATCCAAGTACGTGATTAACAAAATAATCTTGTCTCTCCGCATAAACTAGAAACAGGTACCATCAAATCAAGAGACCAACTTTCAAACCACTACACCACGGAGGCAGTTTCAGTGTAGGTGAGATAGGTACTTAGTTGTTGTAGGTATCACCCGCACGCACCCCGGTACCAATAGCGGTCATTAACCTGGACTGGTCATTGACCTGTGCTGTAGGTAGGTAGAAGCTAGAACACAGTCAGCTGATAGGTATAACTGTGCCGCGCGCGACGTTGCCAAACCGAAAGATAGCTAGTGAACCTAATAGGGTATGATCCACACTTACGTACGATCCTAGGATAAGTTTAAGTGCGATTATTTCAATTTTTTTGTTCTAAGTCAGGTGTAAAAAATAAATACATATTTTCTAAAATTTGATAACCATTACGTATGTTGAAGCTGCGCACTGACTAAAAAATAATCCTGTATAACTGAATGTGAAAAACAACATGTTTTACACATGATGTATTTGATTTTATGATATTTTATGACTAAAATGAATAGGTAAAGCAACTATTTAAAAGTTTTGTTTACTACTTTAATAAAGTCAAATAAATTTTATCAAAAAGAAATTACCTATTGAAAATCGTATTTGACAGAACAGGAAGTAGGCATACAAGTACAAGGATGTAAAATTAACTTCAAAAGGATAAAAAAGTAAGTAGAAATCTATTACATTATTACAAGTTTACTGAAATACTCGTGACCACGACCGATAACACTGAGAATACGCTAGTGAAAAGATAAGCAACATAATTAGTTATCCCATAAAGTTTAAAATATGAAAATAGTACTTTCTCCGTACTACTTCAGATTTAAACAGCCGATAAGCTGATTAGAGTTACTGCGGCAGGTCAAATTATTCTTTGTTCTTTGGTTAATCTTTCCACCAGTCTACCTTAGTATTCAGTATAGGCTACGGTAGTAAACGTTAGTCTTTTATTCTCGATGAGACGCAAAAAGTATACACATCATAGTCTACACTATTTACATTTTAATACACTCTACTTTTATCTTTTCAACTGAGATACTGCAGCAAAGCAGGCGTTACACAAATTGCCAATTAATTCAATTTTATCTAGTAACAGATACTCTATCAGACACTAATGTGGCTAGAAAAGTTTATATCTCGCTACTTGCGGCTACTTGTAAAGTCGGATGTAGTTTTGCTGGGAGGTTTCTTTTGCCGCGAGTTGTTTTTGCCGCGCCGCTGGCGAGCTTTTCAATTTATTCCTAGACAGTGTATTATCGGGACTCAATCAAGCCCATGCCCGCAAGAATGTGGTCCCAACCACGATCTCTGAAAAGGGAATCTTCTGTAAACCTGTTTTGTCTCAGCACCTTTAGTAATAAAGTATCGACAAGCTAGCTTATGCAATTTTACTCTCGCCAAAGAAAAGTAAAAGGATACGCATTTAAATCAAGTGATGCATGCTTAGGCATAAATTTTCTGACGGTATAATGGAGAGGCAGAGGAATAAATCAGTGCATGGACATCCCTGCATTAGTTATACTGAGTTGGTTATTAAGAGTTATGATATTATTCTTCCCTTCGCTGGTTAACGAGCCTCATGATAAATTGGGAAAGTAAGATTAGCATACGAATTACAAAGTAAATAATGAAATGGTTGTGGGATGCCGTCTTAGGGTAGCATTACTCCCTTTTTTTCTCGAGTTGACAAGGAGACTCAAATTTTAATGCTGTGTGGTGCTGGTTAAGAATTGCATCATCCCATTTTTGCCCATGTCTGTCGTTGTGACAGAGCTAGCTGTGTTATTTTACAGCTTTAACCACTTGGCTGCATCATATCTACAAAACTTGGGCTAGTCAGTGCCTTACCTATCTTAACCACTGCGTTAAGTTATCCAAAATGACTGTAACTCATACATGATATATGAAAAAATACTAAACTAACGCTATAATAACAATAAAATGCAACTATGTGACAACAAATAGGTACTAAAGGCAGTAATTTTTATAGTTTAATAGCCGTGGATAACTTCAGATAAAGCAGAGTGGATAATAAATTATAACGATTGTATAATCGACGGATGTGAGCAATCAAAAGCACTCCAGTTTTGCGTCAACGCAGACGGCATCTCGTTAAAATATTTTTATAGGAGCGTGTTAATCACTAAACGTGAATCAAAAAATCACTTGGCGTGTGATGCCGGCTGAGAATAGCATCACCCCATTTCTTACCCATGGGTGTCGTAAGAGGCGACTAAGGGTCTCGAGGGTTAGATGTGAATTGCAATTTTAGGCGATGGGCTGACAACCTGTCACTATGGCGATACACAGTTATCTTATTGACCCTCAAACTTTTGTCAGATGTGGTGTTAATATCCGTATAACGGCCGTTAACGCTCTGCCTACCCCGTAAGGGATACCGGCGTGATTTATGTATGTGTATGTATGTATGTTAATCACTAAACGGATTGTATTTATTTTTAACATAAAAGGACTCACTATAATAAAACAATCTAAAATTCAATTTTTATAAACCTTGTAAATTTTTCTACCGCGGGCAGGGTTTGAACCAGGGGCGACGTCTCTTCCATCTGGGCTACCGCACCTCGTTCATTGCCCGCGAATTTTGAATGTGTATCTTGATGCCAATTTGATACATAAAAACTGGGAGATAACGCCTGTGGCGTCAAGTCCGCCCCTGTAATTTTTTGTGCATAAACTTAAATAAATAAGGAGGAGTGTTCTGTGCGACGTAAGTACAAAGACTACACATAATGTAAAGCAGTTAGCATGAACGATGACCAAAAAAACTAGTTAAGTAAAAAATACATGAATATTTTGGGAATCATGTGGTGAGTTGATGAATGTAGAGTCAATTATAAGGTAGGTGAGGAAGTGGCGGCCATTAGGTACATCTTTATGTGCACATTTATAAATTTCCTGGTTTACGCTGTATAATGATTTATGGTCATTTACCAGTTTTTTTGGATTAATATTTTTTAGGCCATGACTGTTTCGTCGTTAATTGTTTTTAGGGTTTCGTAGTCGACTAGAAAACTTATAAGTTAACTACAGAAACTATAGCTAATTAAAGAAATTAACCAGGACATTGACAACAACATTCCCTGTGAATATAACACTATATGCTTACAGTGTGGCAAACACCCCCAATAAGGGGAGCCTCATGTCCAGTAGGCTGGTGATGATGCTGAATTGCTGATAATTGATGATGATAGATAGATTATACGTTTATTGCATAAATAACAACACACACTGCATTCAAAAATAGAATGTATCGGCTACACAGTTAAACACATGTGTGTAGGGGCGATGCAAAGGGCCAAGGCTCAGTGCAAGGAGTGCCTAAAAAAGGGCAGCACTGGTTTTCAACCATTATCCTGACCTGATTTTATTGACTGGCCCGATGGCGTAGTGGATAGTACTCCAGCCTGCTACGCCGAGGGTCGTGGGTTCGATCCCCACACAGCACAAGTATTTGTAAGTTTTTAAATATTTGTGTTGAGCCTGGGTGTTTTGTATGTATTATATGTATTTATTTACAAAAAAAGTATGTATGTATTATATCAGCTATCTAGCTCCCATAGTACAAGCTTTGCTCAGTTTGGGGCTAGATGGCGCTGTGTGAAATGTCAAAGATATTTATTTATTTATCGCAATGATATCATAACCAACAAGGCTATATGTATTACTTTCAACTTCCGATAGTCATCATCATGCGACAATTTTATAATGTTTGTTTATACCAAGTATTTATCACATATTATTACTTTAACAACCAGTTATTATAAAGGAGAACGTTTATTGCTGTTGTGTAAATGTTAGTTATATGACATAGAACGTTTCTTTTAATATCCTTTACATGTAAACTAAGTTATGAATGCTTTGACATTTTACATTTACTTTTCTTCAAACATATTTCAACAGCTCATAAATTCATCAAAAATGTAGCAGTCATTCAGCCTGCTCTTGTTATCAAGAGAAGTAATAAATACAAGAAATGAGAAAATTTTGAGACTTAATGTTGGTTAATGTGCTGCTGCTAATCCTACTAATATTATGCGAAAGTTTGTTTGTTTGTCTGGTTGTTTGTAACTTCTTCAAGCAAAAACTACTGAACCGATTGTACCTAATACATTTTGGCACACATATAGAAGGTAACATGGATTGACATATAGGATAGTTTATATCACCACTTATGCGGGCTACGCCGCGGGTAACAGCTAGTACTATCATAATCCATCGCTACCGAGAGCTGTTTGTCGAGTATGCCTTACACCTTGACCATGACTCCCCAGGATTCCATAAATTGGATTGAAGATGTAGCCAAGTTCTTTCTAGTTGTATCATACATAATTAATTCAATAATTCAAACTTACAATAGAGCTGCCGACTAACCTATCTTTTCTTAGCACTTTCGGGTAAACCAAAACCTTACACTTTGACCGCCACTACCAGGATAACATAATTGAATTGAAGCATACAATAAGAATTACTGTCCAACCCATCTAGATCTTTACTTATTGTCAGGTAAACCAAAGCCTTACACATTGACTGTGACTACCAGGATAACATGATTGAATTGAATCATACAACAAGAATTACTGACCAACCCATCTAGTGTCGGGTAAAATCACACCTTGACCGCAACTACCAGGATACCATAATTGAATTGAAGCATACGATAATAATTACTGACAGGTCCATCTTTACTTAGTGTCGGGTAAACCAAAGCTTCGGATTCCATAATTGAATTGAAGCATACAATAAGAATTATTGACCAACCCATCTTTACTTAGTGTCGGGTAAACCAAAGCCTCACACCTTGACCGCGCCTACCAGGACACCATAATTGAACTGAAGCATACAATAAGAATTACTGACAGACCCATCTTTACGGGTAAACCAAAGCCTCACACCTTGACCGCGACTACCAGGATACCATAATTGAATTGAAGATACGGCCAATTTTCCGGCTCCATCACGAAGCACGCACATCGTGCTGTCATTACCCGATGACTTCACTATCTTATTAACAACATTCAGACAAGTAATTACGCTTACGCTTGTAACTGTCTTGTAAGCTAGCCTGTTTACATGTGTAAGCATTACTCATCTGATCAAATTGATTGGCACGTATGCCTTGTGTTTCCACGTGCGAAGAGTCTGTTATACCAATATTGCGAATATTACTAAAATGATATTGTCTACAGTCTACATAGTAGTGCGACTAGCTGCCTGCGACGCCAAGGTTCCGGGTTCGATTTTCGATGGGGCACGCCGAAAGTTGATATTTATCACTTTGTGAATTTGTTCGCAGTCTGGTTGGGATATTGCAGGCTGAACCACCTGATTGTCCGAAAAGAAAAATGGTACCGTGCTTGAAAAACTGTCCCACACGAAAAAGGCAATAATTTTGTGATTGAGTAAGTAATCTCTATTTTTCCAACGAATAGCGTTATTATCTGTGATTTACACTACACGTGTGTACATGAAAAAAATACATTCGAAGGTTCGTACGTACAAAATATAACAGAAAAATTACGACATGAAATAATGATGAAAAATATATTTCCTTAACGCAGAACTAAAAGGAACTATATACCTTACGGGATAGGCAAAGCGTTAAAGGTCTTAAAACGTATATTAACACCACGTCTGATAAAAGTATGAGGGTGAATCAGATAACTGTGTTTAATTAACTATAGTGACAGGATGTCTGCCCATCGCCTAAAATTGCAATACACATCTAACCCTCGAGTCAACTAGTCGCCTTTTACGACACCCATGGGAAAGAAATGGGGTGATGCTATTCTAGGCCGGCATCACACAGCAAATAGCGTTATTTATGACCACCTTATTAACGCAAAATACTTAGCTAGCGGCGAGCAAAATCAACACAACAAATTTGCTAAATCAGCAAATCCAAGTAAATACTGAACAATGCTCATTTTCACGGCCACACACGTAATACTGCTAACGTACTTTTAATAAAACTATTAGTTCCACTATTCCACTTCTACCGCTAAAGCGCAATAAATCAATCCGACGTAAATCGCTTATTTAGCAATACCTACGTCACGGGCTGGAGGATAGTCGGACAGAGGTGTATAAAGCTAGATGCTATCTTTACCATCCGGCGATTCTAACACTATTGCCCAACAGATATCTATGCGTGGATGCCGCCTCTACTTTCTTATTGTTTCGTCTTAATTATATTACAGAGAACTGGTTCAATGGCAGATTTGTGATGGCTAAAAGGCCGGTTTCTTGATCTTATAATTACCAGCTTGAACAATAAAAACAAGCCTTTCATTATACATACATACATACTTAAATCACGCCTATATCCCTTACGGGGTAGGCAGAGCGTTAAAGGCCGTTCAACGGATATTAACACCACGTCTGACAAAAGTTTGAGGGTCAATCAGATAACTGTGTATCACTATATTGACAGGTTGTCAGCCCGTTGCCTAAAATTGCAATACACACCCTCGAGTCCCTTAGTTGCTTCTTACGACACACATGGATCAGAAATCGGGTGATAATATTCTAAGCCGGTATCACACAGCCTTTCATCATATTATAATACAATAACAACAAGCCTACATTCATGACAAAGAGGCATAGAGCTCTGAAATTCCAGCGCAGCACAAGAAACACGCACTCATTTTTAATACCAAAATGGGGCGTGCGTGGAGTTTACAACTGACATAATTTTATAAATCTGCATGGATGTAATTTCAATTGTTTAAAGTAAATATTTTATAAGTTAAAACTGGTAGATTTATCTACTGCAATTTTTACAAAAAAAAAATATGGGGCCATTTTTGGTCTATACATATTTTTTTTACTTACAGAATTAGCTAGGGTAGCTTAGGGGCTAGTACGATTGTAAATTTAGAGTAGGAGCACTTCTGGGCAGGTTTTTTGGTGGGTTTTTCCTGTTCAGGAGTTCCGATTAATTATACGCATGTAAACTACACGCTTTAAACATCTTGACTTCAATTTGAAACAAATATCGTTTTCAGATGGTGGTGGCGTAAAGTTACATGCCGTGTGATTAACCTGGCCAGCCCCGTGGCAGTGCTTTGACTTTTATTTTTTTCTCCCGCCCGAGCCGGTTTTCTATTAGGACATTACAAAATTGTTATAAAAAAAAATTGTGTGATACAAATATCTTTTTTTTACAATGACGGTTCATGACGTCAATAAGTGATATGTTAATACTATCCTACATTGAATAAAGAATTTCAATTTCAATTTCAAAAATTAAATTTCAATTTCAATTTCCTTTTACTATGCCTTTTTGAACCAAGTTACAGAAATAATATTGTGAGAAATTTTACTAGTGACCAATAGCGAAAACTCAAGACGGTGATAAGGAACAACTTATCCCAACGAACATAGGTCGAATTACGAAAAAAGAAATTGGACCTGCTATACAAAATTGCTGATCAGCTGATTTGAGTTACTAGGAAACTCAAATTATATTTGTCATAAATCACCCTATGTTCCTTGGGGAAAGTTGTTCCTTATCACCAGCCCGTCTTGGGATTTCGTTATCGTCACTAGTAAAATTTCACCCTATTTAAATACATACCAAAGTAGATTTATTATATAATTTTTTTAGGTTTTATAGTTGTTAAATGCACCAACGCCAGTAAAAATATGTTTTACAATATCTGTGTCATGCATGTGTTTTTTCTGTTAGGCATGTTATGCCTACTACCGATTTTATCTAATGCTAGATTCGTCACGTAACAATTTTAAACGTGCTCTCCGATACTGATGGATAGATGACTCAATGAAACGTAGCGTCATTCTAATCAAACTGAACTAGAAAAAAAGTTAAAACAAAAAATCTTAACTGTTATTGTAGCAGTTAACGCTTTGATTAGTTTAGTTAAGGCATGACTCATAAGAGTAAAATATTTTGTAGATTACAAAACTACTAATGAAATAAGTACAAGCTAAGATCGTGTATTAACTATAAAAATTTACAATGCTTGATTGGTAGTACGTAGCAGAAGCAAATGAAGATTTAACTTTAAGGATATTAAGAGTTTTACTGTTTTTTTTTCTTATATTGCACAGAAGAGGAAATATAAAATAAGGAACTCTTCTATTTCGATACTGCTTCAATCATCGTTTGGTGTTTTACTAACTTTACCGTACAATAAATATAAATGAATTTGCTATATCCAAGACATCGTACTCAGTGGTTTACAGTTCAGGCGCGGAATTTTGAGAGTATTATGGGATATGACAGCATATTCAAACAGTCCCAAATTCCTAGAATGTAGATTAGTTTCCATGATTACTTTGAAATATTCGAAGGTGAAAATTTTGCGTTTGTATGGTTAAGCGGGGCTCCTGGTGTTCCACGTCAATACTCTAGTCCCTCAAGTGCTAACAAAAGTTTTTTAGACGTTGATCTGCACATTTAGCTATCACCACACAACATTATTTTTATTCAGGTGCCAACCCCCATGCGGTTGGTTTTACTTAAAGGTTTGAAATTTTATAACCCACCTGGCCGGTAATTTCTTGACTTACTGGTAAAATGTACATCAAAATCCGTTCAGTCATTTTCGCGTTATGCTTTCACATATGAACATCTAAACATATACAGAGATAAACAGACTAACAGATATTTTTTTGGTAGGTGTTCTGTTATCAATTATCATTATCCCCAAACATTTTTTTACATATTTATGATAACATACTGCCGTGTGATGCCGGCTTAGAATATATTTTTTTTATATATGCTATGTACAGACCTTCGACCCAATTTAGCTTTATCAATATGTAGGTATCGAAGAAGAAGAATGTTTATGCCAAATTTTATCAAAACCCACTTAGTCGTTTTCGCGTGATCTTTGAACATCGACACAGATAAACAGACAAACATACAAAAAAGATAAAAACTGTTGGAACGTATTCTTTTATCAACATAAATATTTTTTTTAATATCTTTGGTGTACGGACTTTCGACCCTCAGCAGCTTTATTATATGTATAGAAATTAGGAAATTATTTATAAGGTAGGTATACAAGCTCAGCCCATATGTAAATAGTTCGTTCACCTTAAATTATTCGGGTTTATGTAGATAGCATATTTTTAAATTGGCAAACGGAAATTGATAACGGTACACAATTGATTTGTACAAAATATTTATTGCTTGATAATTGGTATTGTAAATAAACAAGATGTTAAAATATCTGTATCTTTGATTTATTCTTTGCGAGATATTGATAGAAAAATTCAGAGTCGAGTATTAGAGTAATTTTAATAGAAAATAAATATACATGGGCAATCGATGTTAACAAGCACAGAGAGAGCATCAAATATTTTTATTCACATTTATTATGTTAGGGTAAAGTGGATAGATTGTTCAGCTATTTGAATCTGTTATTGTTTAGTATTGACAAGGGTTTATAAAGGGTGAAATTTTACTAGTGACCGATAGCGAAAACTGAAGTCGGGCTGGTGATCAGGAACCACTTCAGCCAAGGTACATAGGTCGACATTTAGAAAAAAAATAGTATGTCCCATACAAAATTGACGATCAGCTGATTTAAGTCATTATGAAATCTCAAAATATTTTTGGCATACTTCGACCTATGTCAAGTGGGGAAAGTTGTTCTCTATCACAATCCAATCTTGAGAATTTAATCATCGCTATCGGTCACTAGTTAAATTTTACTCTATTCTATAAGTATAACTGATTTTAATTTTTTTCTTATTGCACTAAGATGCTAAAAAGAGGTAGCTCCTATAAAAAAATAACGCTAAATATACTCTAACACACGGTAACTAAACAGCATTCAGTTTGAGTCCCATGCAATTAAATTTACTTTGAGAACACAACTTGATCGACCCACTAATAAATTTTATACTACATGACAACGAAGTTAAAATTTTACAGTTGATGTTTAATGGACTAATAAAATCTTCTTCATTGTAAAAAAAGTAACGCAAATTCAACTTTAATTTTTATTCTATAAAGTTTTTTTTAAATGAGTTTGCTGTTGACTTAGCCTTACTTTAGCCTAGGTTAGAATTATAAGATAAATACTTATTATTATTAGCAAAAAAGGTACTTTTTGCCGTTTACGTAAACTCTTAATTGAAGTTTGAAGAATTCATTTAAAGCTGTAGAATATACTTACATCTGTTTAATTGTCAATATTAGTACACATAGGTTTAATCTAGAAATAAAATGAGGTACAAGACGTTGCCAGTTATGAGATATGATATGAAGTACCAAATGAAAAAACTAGAATTGTGAATGAATGACTGTTACCAATAATCTGTTCTGTTTTGTATCTGTTCCCATGTATTCCCATCTTTCACCCTCACTAGTTTGGCTGGAAGAGAACTCTTAAAGAGATAAGCTCACCTGTTGTTTTAATTTTAAGTTTCAACTGTTTGTTTACTTGTTTCGTTTCAATAAAGGATAAATATATCTTATATGTAACAAAGTTGTAATCAATTTAGTAGCAAGTAGGTAAGTACAAAAGTGTCTAAAGACAAACAATAATCATCAACGAAATTAAGACGCAACTGTGCAGTAAGACATCAGCAAAAAATCTCAACAGAACCCAACTGGACTGCTGTGTTATTGCCTAATTAAGAACAAACAAAAAAGGACCATTGCCGGCTGTAAGCACCTACATGATGTACAAAACATCCTTATTACATTTGCTGATAGCGATCAAAACGGTAATTATATTTTGGGATGAATGCGGTCAACGACTTCTGACAAAAGGCAATAAGATTGAATCGATCGAAGCATCCTTTTATGCAGTCCTAGAAAATTATAGGTTAAAGATTATGGTCTGCGAAAAATGGTTTGTTGCTTGAGTAATCATAGGCTGCATAACTCAGATTGTATGCCTCAAGGAACGCAAATACAATATTTAAAACAAAACAAGTTTAAGTAGGTAGGCTAAATATATATAACCAAAGTAAAACCTACTTTGAATCTACAAGGTATGTACCTAATTGATTTTATCATTTTCATTACTATTACTACATAGTATAAAATAAATTCGCTTTCTGCGTCTGTCCCTATTTCTGTTTGTATGTATGCAAATTTTCAAAACCACCCAACGGATCTGAATGGAGTTTTTTTTTAAAGATAGAGAGATTCAAGAGGAAGGTTTTTGTGTATAATTCATGATGGTAAAAGGTCTTTTTTCTTTGGAAAAACGGTAAGTAGCAGGTGAAACCGCTAGACGGGCCGCTAGTCCTCTATATTGAGGTAAAGTTCGCGGAATTTATGATTTGTACAAAATTTAATAACTTAGTGTAATTTATTTGAGGCCATATTCTTTGTCCAATTGAAAACAATCCACGGATGAACTACACGCAGATCTGTTTCGGCACTGACGTATATATATTTTAGATTATTATATTACAAGAGCATTTCCCTATTTTACAGGAATGACCTACTTTACTCACAACCAACACTAATAATTTTGATTGTACTTTAGTTCAATGATTTAAATTTTGATGAAAAGGTAAAAAAACATCAGGACACAAAATCGTGAAGTGGAAGTTAATAAATTACAAGACGTACCTATTGATTAAAAGGTAAAATTTTAATTTTATTTTAAGCAAAAAACGTTTCTTCCTGTATTATTACAACCAGGTACATTCCTCAGTTTGATTCTTGAACAACACTGCCCTTCGGTTATAAAAACACTTTATAAGGCGAACCTCCGAAGGTTTCTGTGAACAGTAGGTATGCTGATTGACTTAGAACACTCTGCCTAGGTAAAATCATGACGTGAAAATAAAGATACTAAAATTACAGCGTTGAATCACCACGGAAAAATGTAAAGTACCTACATGAATATTAAATGATTCCAGATTGAATGAACATATAAATAATAGTAGTTTATGCAACTGTCATATAATGGGGGTCATTAGAATGCGAGTGTCTGTTTATCACACGAGGCGTAGCCGAGTGTGATAATAGATTGACACGAGCATTCTAATGCCTAATTACATGCAGTTGCATACACTATTTTATCTACACTCTAAAAAATTAACTCAGTTAAACACTTTTCCAAACGTCCGCACCGGAGATTGCAAGGCCCGATACATGGTCAAATTCAATACGAGAACGTAATATGGCTTGATATGAATTTTTGAAGATTCTTTACTAACAGTTGTTGAGATGTCGAGTCTCAACAGCAAATAACTAAACAACTGAACAACAACTGAACAACACTGAACAACAACTGAACAACAACTGAACAACATCGAAATAACATCTGAACAACAACTAATCGACATCTGAACAACAACAGAACAAAAATCTATGAAAACAACTGAACAACATCCGAAAAATTACCGTACAACAACAACTGTCAGGTGCGGCGGAAGATAGCGATTTGAGTATTAGAAAAAAAAACTTCGTTTCATTTCTCAACTTTATCGTATTAAGAGTTTTCTCATTAAGTCATTACGATTTTGTAATTTATAGTAAACCCTAGTTTTTATAGGCAGAATGAATAAAGTAGGTCATTATGCATCTGTTTTCGAATTCATAATTCGAACATTATGAGACGAGTGTATATAAAATAATAAATAATCGTTTATTTATCAAATAAAAATAATTTTTTAGAGTTCTCATAAACAACCAGCTTATATTACATTTTATCAATTCTTATCAAGATAAACCTAACCAACTTACAAAATAGTAAATTTCAAACTAACTTTAAAAAGTTAATTTGTCCATATTGTTATGATTATGATTTTGGGGGTGTAAGGAATGGTGTATTGGAAAGTTTGCAAGCACGATTAGACCATAAAACTGAACAACTTTTTCTATGGAGCCGTTTTTTGTCCTTAGAAAGTTAGTTACTAGATAAATAAATATTCATAATATTCATGAAAAAGCTTATTCTTAAAGTTTCACTTTTATATTTTCTTTTTATTTTTTATAGCAATACACGAAATACAGGTATACATATTATTATGCGTCGTTAAACCCGATTGCGTTTGTCAACAACAGAGCACATCGATACATTAGTATTACTATGGAAGAATAGTATATTACAATATAAACATACTTACTTACTACTTATAGTAGTCAGACTAATATCATGGCTTAAATGCAAAAACAGTTTCTTATCTATAATAGACGCTAACGTAGCGCTTTAGCTAGTGTTATCTACATAGTGAAATTTATATGTAAAATACTAAACGTTTGAGATACGCGTGAATACGTTAATAATTAAACAGCTTAAAGCCGCCATGCAGGTTAGCATATCTAGTATAGATTCGGAAGGATTATTCAAAAATATATATTATCTGTGAAATATACATAAATACATACATAAATCACGGCTATATCCCTTACGGGGTAGGCAGAGCGTTAATGGTCGTAAAAAGGGTATTAACACCACATCTGACAAAAGTTTGAGGGTCAATCAGATAACTGTGTATCACTTTAGTGACAGGTTGTCAGGCCATCGCCTAAAACTGCAATACACATCTAACCCTCGAGTCCCTTAGTCGCCTCTTAAGACACCCATGGGAAATGGGGTGATGCTATTCTAAGCCGGTATCACACGCCAATATTTTGCGGCTAATATCTTAAAACAGGGGGAAGCGGTTGATACAATTAAAAGACGATAACTACTTTGTTAATTGTTATATTACCTATAAAATTTGCATGATTGATCAATTTATCGGTTTGTATGTAGATATTTATTACAATCGTAATATAGCTTCATCAATATTTTTTTTCGTTATAATTCGAATCCCACACTACGGACGGACTGTGGGATGCGTCTGTCAATCACCTTCGTCAAATTGCATGCGTTACAGTATGCCATCATCCGTTTCTCGTATGGCAATCCGGAATTTCCTTTCACCTGACAGACGGATGCGTCACAAATACGTCCGTCAGTCCGTCACAGTGGGAGAACCGCCCAGATGGGACAATGACACTCTGCCTAAAGATGAAAGATTGTGCTATATGTTTTTTTTGTCTCTTTATGTCTGATTCACCATCATTCAAACTTTCTAGCTCACGTTATCCTTTGTGGATATTAACTAGACACCACAGATCAACGGGTCGTTTGTTGACTTCGTGTCCCACGTGAAAGATAAAAATAAAATTCACTGCATCGTTGAACTGTGTCTAGGTTGTTACTAGATATACATAGTGTCAACAGCTTGGCCCATTTCAGACGTAAAATATCAAAACTTAAAAGTAAACATCATTTTGAGCGTATAAAATATCCATTCAGATTGTAGTAACCCTTACCTAATAGACATTTCTTAGAACTATAATTTTTTATTATTTATAATTGTTCTTCATCTAGGAATTGAGCAGCAGTGTTCCCTGTGAAAGTAATATCTTACACTGCTTTCGCCAATCCCCTTTCTAAGAAGCGTGTTGAGTATTGCAACACCCTCAAATAGGGGAAGGCCCATGTCTAGCAGTGAACTGATGTGACTGTTGTGATAAAATAAGCGACTGCCCAGATGGAAGAGGCGTCGCCACTATTAATGGCGTAAGTCGCAGGTTCAAATCCTGCCCGCACTTGAAAATTTTGCAAGTTTCAATACCTAACACGGGAAATGTTTAAAAATTTGATATACGAAATGATCATCGAGGGAATAGGCAGCAGCGTTCCCTGTGAATGCAACATCTTGTACTGCGCTCGCCAATCCACCTGTGCTGTACTGCGGTGCCAAGCGTGGTGAGTATGGCAATACCTCTCAATAGGGCGAAGCCTATGTCCAGCTGTGGACTGTTGTGGCTGTTAATGTAAATGTTATGTTAAGTGATTCAGTGACTCTGAACCCATTCAAAGCTACACAATGTAGGTTATCAGCGCACGGTGTGTATGGAATCAATACACGAGTTATTGGAGAAAAAGCGCGGATTCTTGGCAATGAACTTGAGGCCTACTTGGCCGAATTGCCAAATGTGCCGGCGCCGGCGCATTCCACTCATGAAACCGCAGTGATTGTTTGCGTGTGTGACAAAATGTTACCTACACTTTCTTTTTCTCATTTTGCGCTTTTTGACGACTGTTTTTAGAACCGTTCATGCTCTTCCTGTCCCTTTTCAAGTTTCCATACTGACTTTGTTGACATTATTGTTTGGCAAATATTTTATTTACCTCTTATTCTCAGCTTAGCTTAAGTTCACAATTAAATTAGAAGTTTACAAGTGTATTACAATTTCATGCGACAGATTGACAACTTGCCACTATAGTCATACACTACTTTTCTGAAACAGACCTCAAATATTTATCAGCCTTGGTTATAGCGACCGTATTTTACGGCCGTTAAAGCTCTGCCCACCCCGCAAGGAATAAAGGTGTGATAAGTGTATGTAGTTTACATGTCGTTTCACGTATGCCGTATTTTTATGGGAATAAGATCGGTCGGAAACCGTGTGATGCCAGCTTAGAATAGCATCACCCTATTTCTTACACGTGTTAGATGTGTATAGCAATTTTAGGCGATGGGTTTACAACCTGTCGCTATAGTGATACACAGTTATCTGATTGACTTGAGGGTCAATTACGAATTAATTACGAGATACTTTTGTCAGACGTGGTGTTAATATCCGTTTTACACCACGTCTGACAAAAGTATCTCATAATTACATTACCCCGTAAGGGATATAGGCGTGATTTTTGTATGTGTGTATAAGATCGGTCTATTTAACAAGTTGTCAACACATCGTCGCCCTATTTGTTTAAGAATGAGATGGAATTCGCAATATTCTTTCGACTGACAGTTGCATGCGTTACGGTGCGTTAAAAATACGCAACGACGGACGACTGAAAATTAAGAATCTTGAATCTTGAATGTTGACAAGTGGTAAAAGTTTTCAATTTCCCCGTCCTTTTTCTCCAATAACTCGTATATTTGTAGGTAGAAAATATCAATTTATTACGTTCAATAAAAATATACCGCGTGATTCCGGCTTAGAATAGCATCTCCCCATTTCATTCCCATGGGAGTCGTAAGAGGCGACTGAGGCGATGGGCTAACAACCTGTCACTATGGCGATACACAATTTTCCGAATAACCCTTAATTATTTGTCAGACGTGGCATAAATGTCCGTTTCTTGCGGCCGTTTACGCTCTGCCTACCCCGCAAGGTATAATAGGCGTGATATGTATATGTGTGTATGTATGTAATAGAATTATTTAAATAAGAAGGGCCTCGCTACTTATCACACCAAATCTCTCTTCTATTCTTGCCCTGTAATAATACAAATAATGTGCGATTCGTTCCATGTTCTGAATCATTGCGAGCCCAGCATGACTACACAACAAGTCACACCCAACTAACGTGTAACGGATCGTGCTACCTCCGCTTACAATATAACATTCCTCTTCAGATAAATCTGCGTAGCTTTATTTGCAGAATCTACATTGGCTTATCGATATTTGCATCCATTATTCAATTTCTTAATATGATAAATCTAGTCAAGCAAATATCAAAGTTATTGGTACTTTATACAGCTGCACCGGCTATGGTTTAAAACCACTACTGACTAATTGGCCAACTTCAAAAACGGCCGACTAATCGCAATAAACACTGCTTTGGACATTTTGGAAAAGGAAGTCGCGGCTGTGCACGTTTTTAGATCCCTTCTACCAATAAAAATAGTTGCAGTTTCATTTCGAACACAATTATAACTGGTTTAAATAAATTAAATTAATTTTTATTTATAACAGCCGAATTATCAGCTATTCAGTCGACTATTATTAAACCATAAAATGGCCGAGTAGTCCGCTTTCCCGACGAACAACGAAATATGTACGTTACATTTTTTTTTTATGTAGCCTGTTCTGTGTCCCACTGCTGGGCAAAGGCCTCCCCTCTTTTACGCCACTCTGCTCGGTCTCCTGTTTCTGATTGCCAGTCACTACTAAATGCGACTAAATCGTCTCGCCATCTTCTTCGAGGCCGGCCTCGTCGTCGGCGACCACTCTCTGGCACCCACTGTGTAGCTATTATAGCCCACCTGTCAGGATGCATGCGACAGACATGTCCCGCCCAGTCCCACTTCAGTTTCGCGGACTTTTTCCCTACATCCATGATGCCAGTTTTGGAGCGCAGGGTTGTGTTTCTTACTCGGTCGATCCGTTTCACACCTAATACGCTGCGCTCCATGGCGCGTTGGCAAACCTTGAGTTTGGACTTTTGTGCTTCTGTTAACG
This sequence comes from Tuta absoluta, assembly GCA_027580185.1. Lineage (NCBI taxonomy): Eukaryota > Metazoa > Arthropoda > Insecta > Lepidoptera > Gelechiidae > Tuta > Tuta absoluta. Next base: position 8,009,115 of record JAQAHW010000016.1, on the reverse strand, counting down.
ACCATACTTGCGCGCCATAGGTTAAGACGGGCAGAATACACATGTCGACAAGTTTTCGCTTTAGTGACAGTGGAAGGTCTCCCTTCATAAGCTCTTTCATGGACCAGTAGCTCTTCCAGGCGTTCTGGATTCGTCTTTCGATCTCTTTATCCTGCCTGTTTTCGAAGGATGCTATCTGGCCCAAGTAAGTGTATTCGTCGACATAATGTATCATTTGCCCGTCTATTTCTACTTTATGTTTGACGCTGTTGCACATAAGTTGGGTCTTAGTCATGTTCATTTTAAGTCCAACATCAAGGCTCGCCACGCTTATTTCCAGTAGCATAGTCTCAAGTTCCGAGGCTGAAGTAGAGAACAGGACGATGTCGTCAGCAAAACGAAGGTTTGTCAGGTGCTTATCGCCAATATATATGCCTTTAGAAGACCACGATTGTGAAAGTTTTTTGAAGATTTCTTCCAGAGCTGCTGTGAAAAGTTTTGGTGAAAGCGGATCACCCTGCTTGACTCCTCGGCGGATTTGAAATGAGGGTCCAAATGTCTGTAATTGTATGTTAGCCGTACTATGTTTATAAATTAATTTAAGAAGATTTATGTAAGTGGGATCGATGTCCTGGGCTTCTAATGCTGTAAATATTGAGTGATGGTTAATGCTGTCGAAGGCTTTGGCATAATCTATAAAAGCTAAGTATAGTGGTTTATTGAACTCGTTGAATTTTTCTATTATCTGATTAAGTGTATGAAGGTGGTCTGTTGTAGAAAAGGATGGCCGAAAACCGGCTTGTTCGGGAGGCTGATGGAGATCCAGTTTGCCAGAGATTCGTCTTTCTATGATTTTAATGAATACTTTACATACGTACAGTTTAATCACTTCAGTACGGTTTTTAAGATTGTACGAATTCGTACGTACCTATGATACCTCGCGCAAAAAGCAAGAAATTTCTGGCTGAATTTTTCTTAGGTGAGTATTAACAATTATTTACTAATGAGGCGTAATTCTACGCTACGTATTTAATGTATTACTCAGCTTGCCAGCTACCTTACTGAAGGCGTTAAGTAGTTCAACTATCGTAAGTTGTATCTCATTCAAACGTCTACACCTACGCGATCATATTGATAACGTCGTTGGTAATAATTCAAAACATAGCAAAAGAATACACTCAATTTGCATTCATAATTTAAGTGTCGGACCATATCTATAGTGATTGGTGTTTCTCTTTGGCGCAGCGCGAATGTAGGGGATCAAGTTTTAAGGTAAAACAGGGCCTTAACCTCCTAATTTTTTTTAGCATAGAGTAGTTTCAAGATGTATACTGGAGCTCTAGTTAAGCAATGTCTCGATCAAAGCCCGTTTAAATCATAGTTTGTAAATATTTCTACCCATAAACTTATTGCAATGCAATGAAAAGCTGAATGTTAGGTCAAGGGAAAACTGCGAAAAGTTCAGTCAATGAAATTCAGATACATATAGAGCCTTACTAACGGAATTTTTCACCGCGAAGTATGCCGCTAGTGTGGCTTGACTTTATCCTAGAGCAAAAAGTTTGCCTGTGGCTACCAGCGTCCTCGTAAGATAGATTTTTTGCGGTTATTCGTAATTGGCTTAAGATAATGACGTTATTATGAATAATACGGGTGAGGCCGAAATCTGGATCATAGGAATTGTGTCGATGAACTTTGTTATTGTATAGATACGTTGAGTTCATTCGGTGTTACTTGTCATTACATGTGCCAATCTTATGAGATATTCTAACGCGGAATATTTTTTATCATATTTGTAGACATTAAGGACGTAAGCATAAATAGGGCATTTCTGCTAGTTTATGATGAATTCAAAAGATCTATTTATCTATTTTTAAGTGAATTAAGAACTTATTGGGTGGATATCTTGGTTATATAGCTATCTTAAAATCATAAAATTCGCTCTCCGTAGCAAAATAACGCATTACGTGTTTAAAAAATTAATGATTAATACATACATAGAAGAAAGATGAGATGACATTTCCCACAGTTCGTAATGCAAGCTATTTTTAATAAAATATCTATGAAGCAAAAAAGTTAAATTATACAAAATTCTTCTACAAATATCTTGCGTTAAACTATTAGCCACTAGATAAAAATACGTATGGATTCATCTACACTACTCTGCAATATTATCTCGAATTGCAGTTATGTTTATTCATGAAAATAAGCATCAAGTTATGCTATATTTTGTCATCATTATTACGTGGATATTATTTCCTTTGCTCACGTCGTGCCTCCCGCAGGAATCGAACAGGTTCCTGGCCACTGACGAGGTACCATAATAGTCTTATTATTATGGAACTTATTATAGTCTCGGACCCGAGAACCTGTACCGCATCAATGCAAATAGATAAGAGCAAAAAGAGCAAAAACATTGTAATGGGTTTATACAACTCTGGAAGGCGATTTGCACCTGCCTGATATAAGTGAAGCGTCTTCAAGATAAGTTGTTTTTTATGACGAGTTTATAAGTGCGTGTCTGATAAACATAGTCAATTTTGGAACTAGTTTAGATTCTGCGGCTGCAGTGGGCAGATATGTTATGTGTTATCCAGTATTCCGGATTTACGACTATCTAGTTCCGTGCTTCGATGGGCACGTTAAGCCGTCGGTTCCGGTTGCTGTCTATGATTACTTAGACGGCGGTCGTTACACAACCATGTCAGAGGCCTAATACTAGTAGTACTTATTGGACGACTCGGTGTCCCACACGAAAAGAGAGGGAGTTTGAGAACACAATTCTGATTTTTCCAGATATTTTAAAACTAAAAAAATCTAAATTCAAAGAATTTATTCCTTAGTTGGAATTTACAAGATTCTCTTTTAGAAAGTCACAGTCTAAGTACTTACATAACGTAACAAAATACATGAAAAATAAATGAAAATTTACGATTTAAGTTTATACACTGGCAGTTTACAGGTTATTTCAAAATAATTCGGTCCTTTTTCTTATCTCTACCTTTTTTAACCTTTCAACCTTGTTTGAACACTAGTTAGTACAAAACTACTCGTTTGCACGAATCTGTATAATTCACCATTATAATGATGAGATAATAATCACAAGCCTTGTCCCAGAAAATCCTTCAAAATTCGAATACTATTAGAGATTATAGTCGCGGTCCTATTATGTCATCAGAGACACAATGATCTCCGCCATTCCCGGTTCAGTGACGAGAACACTAATGAACTTGAACATTCAGTCATAGTATACAGGATGGTTATTAGCGACGCAAACACAGACGCGGAATTTCAGAGTAGGTAGTATGTAGGTATAATATTATTCGCCATGTGGTGCCGGTTTAGATAGCATCACCCCTATTCTATGCGTGACCAGGGAACAGGCAGTAATATTCCCTGTGAGGCCGTACGCTCGCTTACGCGGTTTCACGCGCGGGCCAGCCCGCGCGTGAGGCCGCACGCGGTCTCGCGGGATCCGCGCGGCGGTCTGACATCGCCGCCATTATTACCCGTCCAAATTTAGAAGGCGCATGTGCCTAGCTAGTTGTAATATGGCAAGTGTCGTCGTGTTCGTACGGGTTATTTTATGTCGCGGGTTGCTGAAGCCGCGGCGCGGGTGACCGCAGGCCGCGTCACGGGGCGCCAATCTTGTGTTTTGTCAAATCTGGCCCGCGCGGGACGTCCCGCGCGTGAAACCGCGTGAGCGAGCGTACGGCCTGAATGCAACATCTTGCACTGCGCATGCCTATCCTCTTAAGCGTGGTGAGTTTCGCAATTCCCCCAGATAGAGGCAGGTCCATGTTCGCTAGTGGACTGTTGTGGATGTTAATGTATGAGATACTAACATAATTTATTTGCATAGCATAATTACATATGAAATAGAAATAACTTAAATAAAATAAACTAACAATAAAAGAAGATAATATAAACTAGAGGTAGAGCCCTGTCTGTAATGTATGCCCATGGAGCTCACTGTATGAGATTATGACAACACATGTCATGTGTCGTATCGATGCTGAGGCTACTTCTTTCACGTCAGTTGTGATGGAACCAAAAACCTTGATATCAACTAAATAGCGTAGGTTACTTGCCTACCTTACTTTAGTCAAAGCCAGGAATATCAATTCGAACCGACGGCTTTGCTTTTCCGAAGGCAGTTCTTTCACTTGCTGTTCGTCGCTGCGTTTGTCAAGTTCTTTGACAGACGCAACCGCAAACGTGCTGTAGCCGTGTTTGCATGGGTATAAGATCGGAAGTAGCATTTCTGTTTGTCTGACAGACATAATGCGTTACGGTGCGTTAAAAATACGCAACGATTAGCAACATAACATTGGAAATATTCCAGTGTCATGTTTTTTGAAAAATCAATAATATTTGTATATTTTTAGTAATTTGAAGTAAAATAATTAGGTAAGCATCGCAAAATATAATATTATGGTAAATATTCGTCAAATTGTACAAAAATACGATTATTTTAGGTATTTTATACTAAAATTATGTACTTAGGGATTACGGATTGCCGATTCGATTAATCACATGCTTTAAGCATGTATTTGTGTAATGTGCATTCTGTCAAGTAAACAATACTTAAGGATCGCGCAACCTATGGGAATCTGTAACTTTACTTTAAAGTAGGAAATATTACATTTCGAATCTGTTTCTTTCTTAACATGCTGTATTAGCGCCACTAGGAATCACGTACCAGTGAGATTGCACTTGCACTATATTTTATCAAACGATGAGGATACGTATACGCAAATGATACTTTTCACATTGTTTAGGGTGCCTAGTACTTGTAACATTTAGGGATCAATTTCATTCTACTTTTTTGCCTATTTGTTTTTACTTACTGACTAACCATAGGTATATAAGGTCCTATTAAATTCAGTGCAAATAAAAAAAATTGGACCTACCATACAACAATGTTCAAAAAAAGTGTCACTTTGTATGAGAGGTGCAATTTTATTTTTCGTATTTCGACCTATGTTTATTGGGAAAAGTTGTTCAGTTTTACGAGTAGAGCTCAGCCTAAAAATATTTGCACTGAATTTAATAGGACCTTATATACAATGTGTGGCCAAGAGCAGGGGCAAATATTGAAAAACTTTTCCCATGAAACATAGATTGACTATTTAAAAATAATGTACCTCCCATACAAACTGACTCGGTCGGCTGGTAAATTTTGTATGGCAGGTCAATTTAAAAATATGTATTTCTAGTTATGTTTCTTGTTTACGTTGTTCAGTTTTATGGGTAATTTCACCTTCTAAAATATAACTACTTAGTACGCACATTTGTACTGTTCGGGGTAGATAATTCGTTTAATTGTAAATAGAAGATAAACGAACTACTTATTCGACTCAAAATTATAATAGTAGCCCATGAGTTATGATAATTATAGGTAGAAGTTTGTTGCCGAAGCTTTTTACTAATTCATTGTAATAATTGATTCAACGGCCTTGTTCCATAAGTGTTGGAAGCATATAGTGATATTAGGTATGTACCTATACTTATGTATTGCGTATATACATATGTTTTTACTAGATAATGATAGTACCTACTATTATTTTTTCAAAGGTACAAGGTGTTTTGTACTATATTTTAATTCAGTTACTACTTATTTACTTTTCGTTTTATAAAAATCCCGATACAAAGTTTTCTCTTTATATTATTATTTAAAAGAAAAAAAAACTGTTATACTAACCAGGTTTTTTTTAAATAATTAAATATTGTTAAACCAGTTATTCACGTAAGGTGCCTAACTTTAAAAAGTCCAGTGTCAAAAAGAGTTAGTAAGTAATAATAAGTAGGCAGGTAATCAGCGTCAACATAACCATTTAAGAGATAAAACTACCTAGAAGTAGTTGTTCATTCCTAATATTATGAACCTAAAGATAATCAATGTATCAAATGCTTTGATTTGGTAAATTGATGTGCTCCTGGAAAAATAGCATCAAGGTATTCATAAAGTAAAAATCACATACTATTTCGCACGTGAATCATTCATCAAACATCGTAACTACTGTCGGCAAAAACTCTTGTTCCCCTAAAAAGCTTTACAAAGTTTATCGATCTTATTAGCATGAGGCGTGCGCGGGCGCCACTATCGTAGCATCTACAGGCCCTTGTGTAGTGCAACTACTTGTGAAACGAATGGAAGAAAATAATGAAAAAGTTGTGCAGAAAAGTCACGGTGTGGGAAGAAATAAGCTTTAACATTCCTGGAGAAACGTTTCCATAATTTATTTTAGCTATTTCCATAACTTTCATAAATAAACAATCTAGAGCTATCACTAGTTTAAAGATTACGTATAAGTCCCAAAATAAGGCGACAATGGACAGCATTGATTTACTTCGTCTTGTTTAAAAATACACATGTGGAAAAAGTCACTTTAGGACACAAATTAAATCTACTTAACTCAGGTAGATATGACTCTCTTTTCTTTTTCAGATTTAGGACGTCATAACAATATGGTACGTAGAAGCTACCTCTGTTACAATTTGATTGATAGTATTTATTGTGAGTTAAAAATATACTTTGAATACTTATTAACAATATTGAAGTATACACTCACTAGTTACTCGTAAATGTGTCAAATATAAACTAAATTATAAGAAAAGAAGTAATAGGTAAAAGAAATACACAAAACAGTGAATACGTTCGACAACACTTAAAATGTTAGCCATAGTATAGGGGAATTTGCTTCATAAAAATAACCGCAAATCCTTTAGTCACGTCTGCATTATTTTGAATGTGATAAAATTACCCCGCTTGCAGCTGAGCTTCTGACTGGCTAAATATTTACATGCGCTCACGATATACCATTTCCACTAATCAAAATAAATGCCTCAATATTAAAAACAGGAATATAAAAGTCGATTTATTGTCAACTACGAATTTAGGTACAGTGAAAAGGTTTAGAAAATGCAATTTCATTTAGGGCGTCAATTTTCTTCATACAAAAGAGTTCAACGCGTGCACTTAAACATATACAGGTCACAAGTTGGTAATTTTGTTCTCATAAGTTTCTAAACGATAATATACTTAGGTACGTACCTACTGTTAAATAAAAGATTATAATTATATAAATAATAGACAGTTGAAGACTTACCTATTCTTCCTGATAGCACCACAATTCCACTATCACAGTATTTCAATTTTCCTCTATCCTACAAACCTCTTCTTTATAAACTGGCTAACAAAATATTATTTTTCGAAAAGTAAAATAATTTTCTTTTATAAATAGAGTTCCAATTTCAAAGTGAACTTTCCCGCGGCCGTGTTCGGTCAGCAATGGCGGGAGGATTCACGTAAGGGGCTGCGTCCTTGCGTAGCGGACAAGGTCTTGGCGAGGCTATGTGTGCCGCGGCGCTTCCTTCGCCTCTTATACTCATCGTACGAGTATTTTTTAACATACACCAGCCTGGCATACCCATTAGCTCATCTTGAATAATAGTCCTGGATGGCACAGGAGAGAATCCTAGGGCACTTTAATGTTTTTTTTCTTTTCTTTATTATTTTTGCCAAGGGCGAGCTTTTTTTCATATCTAGGGTAATTAACAGGTTTCAATGGAATGTAACTTAGGTAAGGAGGCGTAATATTCTTTGACTACTTTGCGGGATATTTTTATCTTCCATGCTAAAAATTACGAAAATGCAGTCGTTTATCACTTTTTGAAGTAATGTTGTGTAATTACATTTATATGGTATAACAAAATTGTGTGTTTACTTACAATAATGTTGGTAGATCTAGACTACATTATATTTATTATGCCTATTTATATATTTTTGCGCATCCTAAGTCTGATTACGATATTAAAACAAGTTTTTCGTGGTTTAATCGGTTGTTGTAGCCAGGTTGTAGCCCTGTAAAACATTTTCGTACTTTATACTTTGTGGATATAACCTCATTTTTTTCTAAATAGCACTTTAATGGTCGCGATCAGCTAAAGGGTCTTTTGTAGACTCGGTGTCCCTCACGAATTATTAAAAAGTCATTACGGTTGAACCTGTCAATATATACAGCTTGTCAAAAATTTGTTTACTTGTGTACTTACCTACTTTTATGCTAAATAAGCAAAATAGGAAGAAAAATTGGTAGATATTTAATCAATTAAAAACATCAAATGCTGTTATCGTGCTAATTAGGTAAATGCGAAACATGTTTGTTTTAAATTATTCTCCAATTGTTTTACGATCCCTAACATTATTCTGAGCTCCATAAGGTTGCCAAAACACTTGGAACAAATTACAACCGACCAAACACACAAAGTAAATTGACAGCGATTAATAAAATTTGATACATACAATTAAAATGATCAAATTTTATGTTACCAGCATAAAATAAAATGTGTAAAACTAAGGCGGTTCACTCACTTGTCGTGAGTGTCGGTTCACGACGAAGAGAAGCGCCTTATAACGAAAAATTAAACTGAAAAATATTACGGCAATATATTTTATTAAACAATTTTCCTTGTTTTGTGTAATGTTTCGTTGAAAACCAAACCATTAGTTATCATAAGTGCCGTGTAGCCTACCGTTTACTTTTGAAAAGTTCAATCAAAGAGATTACTGAAGCACGATGCAAAGTTCTTTGGCCTGGCCTTTTTAAAATATTCTGTCTTGTTACACGTGTCTCATGAACGCTTTTCAGTTTCCATTTCCTGTCGCACTGGTGTACATCCATGACGCACACAGCTGAAAGAGGCAATGAATACAAAATCAGGCATGGAACGACACCTTATACCAAAGTTGTGAATTGTGATATTATTCATAACCGTTTGTGTGATGATTTAAGTAAGTACGTCGACAATCGAGATACTGGGCGTGTCACGAATTTGACGCTTTGAGCATATTTTTTGTTAATGGACGCCAATGGACGCTAAGGTTCTGGGCCCGGAACTCTTAGCTTATTCGTAGGATAGTCTACATACATTTTAAATTGACTTTTATCTTAATATCTAAAGTTATTAAATATATGTAGGTACTATAAAAACACTGGCACCAGGGTTCATCGGGTCGTTGGACGACTCGGTGTCTCACACGAAAAGAGAGAAGCACTATTCGAAAACTATTAAAGATAATACCTACGTTATTACTACTTAGGTACATTATACTCAACCTATACAAACATTTCATGCCTTTATCCCTTGCGAGTTTGCGAGGTAGGCAGAGCGTACCTACACGGTCGTAATAATATGGGTCGCTGTCGCCACGTCGGTCAATATCAGGGTCGTTTGAGTAAAATCGTGTGTGACTATAGTGACAAGTTGTCAGCCTGTCCCCTCACACTCGAGTCAGTCCGACCGGGGATAGCCCAATGTTGCGGGTGACAGGAGAAATTTTACAGTACACACGTAGCGTTTTAAGTGCATAAAGGTAAAGGATAGAATTTGTTATATTTCTTTTTTTTTTTTGGTCGTAGTAAACGGCGTTCAGTAAAATCTAATTCTGTTTTTGCATGTTTTGTTGCGGAGAAATTAGTCCGCTTTATGAAAATATTTAAAACTTCGTACCTAGGTAAGTAGTGCGTGATTAAATTTATTTTAAGTTCCCGCTTTTCTCCTCTTTCGTCTCCATTGGGTTGGCTGGAAGAGATTTCTTATAGAAATAAGCTCGCCCTTGTGACTAATTTTAAGTTTTCACCTAAACAATTCATAAAAATTTGGCAAAGCACTTGCCAACAATGAAAACAATTTTAGCAAAACACGCGTTAAAGACGGCAGGGAGAACAAAAAAACGCGCTGCGCTCCAAAAATATTGATAAGGGGTCAATAATATGCATCATTACAAGATTTTAGATGAAATATGCTATTTACCATGAAAATGGCGGCTTTAATGCAAATGCATACCTATAAATCCGTTAAAGTAACTTTTCTTTTTGAATTATGCGCCTGAAGAAGGCAACCAATCACCAGATACCGAAAAAGTTTATACAACCAATAGAAACACAACTCAGTAATGTTTTGACAGTTCTTACTGTTGCCATAATAAAATTTACAATATCTACTACAATTCCATCTCAAAACCCTACTATATTATATTTTAATATTTAGTGATAGTACAGAATCTGGAAACAATTTTGCTACGTAACCTGTGCATTTATAATATTTTTGAAATTATTAATTTTTCATCATATTTTTAAATTTTTTTGTTAAAGTAATATACTACATGTAATGAATATCTAGTTTAATGGTAACACCAAAAAAGGTGTTTCAACAGTATTTTTCTAATTAACCGTTTCAAATATTTTGTTAAGAATTGTTTATTGAATATAAAACTAATTTTGCACATCGAAATATATGTTTTATTGTATTTTTTGTTACTGAATGTACAAATAAGATTTATTTATAGCCAACACTATGAGTTTCTAGGTTTTTCTCAACTAGTTTCTTAGAACGGTCTTTTGAAAAACCTACCAATCCGTTTCCGTTCAAGCAAACAGGCAGACGTCAACGCTAAATTAGTCCGACGAATCCGAATTTTAATTTGCCCATAATCCTACACTGCCGCTTTCAGCAAAACACTGTCCCACATTTCAGGAAATAGTTCTGTGATTATTAACTATCCAAAATGCCACGAGGTAAGGCACCAACTTTGTGTCCCTGCGACAAAGTCGCCCAATGTTGTTGAGAATGTGGTTCCTTGTTTTCTAAAGAATCTTTGTCGTTTTCAGGCAAATATACGAACCACAAAGGCCGCAACCGCAAGTTCACCAGTCCTGAGGAGTTGGAGGAACAGAGGAAACAGGAGGAACTGAAACAAAAGCAAGTCAATTTTACATTTCTTACTACTCCGAAGATTTGAGCTTGAATCATATTCTTTTGTATTGTAACCGCGATGTCAGTAAGTATAAGAAGAGAACAAACTATTGTTGTGATGTGTTAATTGTATGTAAATGAGTCATGTAGTCATTCTAGACAAATCATTGGAAAATCTTGACAAAAACATAACCTATAAATCACTAACAATAGTAATATGACCTTTAACAGGGTCAGGAAACTGAATCCATCGTCAATAAGCTTATCATCATTGGTCGAATTTGTTTACCTCTTGTTATAATGGTTGTAAAACAGTACAAAGAATCAGGACTCTTAGTAAGATAATGTATAAGTTTTATTGAATCATAAGCAACCATTCATTCATACTTGTGTGGTACACTGAGTCAATAAATAACCCAATAAACCTTAATAACTCAAAATACCAAAACATACAAAAGTAAAAAAGTTCATACCATAATACTTGTTTTTTATGTCCGATATATTTTTACATGATCATGGCCCATATGCAACTGGTCCAAAATATTAGACAGTTGAACAAAAACAAGTGATAACTCAAAATACTGAAACAAGTAATGTGGCAGAACTTTTTTTTAGAATTATTAGTCACTAGATTTCCGCCCAGCGATTTACCCACTGCCACTCATTTTCCCATGGTAATATTTGCTTTCCCGCGGTAAAAATGCCTATGTGTTATTCCAGGTTATACTCTACCTGTGTTCTAAATTTCATCCAAATCGGTCAATCCGTTTGAGTGTGAAGAGGTAACAAACATACATACATACACACACACACAATCTCTAATTTTTATTATATTATTAGTATAGATTATGTGTGACGGCGAAAGTTTAAAACAATCAATAAACCTTGTTGTCACTTTGAAACCTCCTAGGCAAGTCTAGGTCAAGTCTTAGGAGTCATAGATGGCTCTAGGAGGGCTGATAAGCAAGAACCCATGTTATACAGACTTATCATGTGGTCCTCCAATCGCAATGTCCTAACCAATGGGAACCAGAATTTATATCAACTTAGATTTCACTTAAAAATTGTAGACCAGGAAATTCCATTTCCTGAGACAACTCAGTCTAACTGGAAAGTTTCAGATCCTGAGATGAAGCAGTTAACATAGTATAAAATGCCTTGTAATCATTAAAGTAAATAGTATGGCAAGAACCTACCTACTGGGTTAGATATTTGACTTCTAGTGTTGGTGGGATGCATGTTTGATTACCATTCTTTAGCTTTGTTCAATTGGATGTGCCATCTGCTCACAGATCGGTCATTTTATCATGAACCATCCATTTTAGTTCATAACATTTTTGTGAAAAGTTTGTCTAAAAATTTCCTTGTCACATAAACTCTGTTTTTATTTATTTTCCTTGTCTCATATAGATGGAGGAAGGAGCATGGTGGTGAAAGCCCAAGTGAAGAAGAATCTGGAGATGCCAAATCTGGTTCCGGCAGCAGTGATGAGAGTGATTCAGATGATGATGTAAGAATAACACTTCACCTTCTTTTAGTTTCATAGTTAAATGAGTCTTGTTATTTTGTATGAGTCAAACCATAGACTCACTCAGCTATTTTCCCATGAGAATACAACTTTCCACCATTTTTGCTGAGTCCAATAATTTTTTCCCAGAACAACACCTAAGCCCAGTCTCAACTCAAGGGTTGTTTGAATAACCATACAAACTTTTCCAGATGAGTCCTTGCTCCCCACCAACCATTCAGATGTAGGTTTCAAAGCCCTGGGGCTTAAAGGAAGAGTCCAGTCTTAAAAAAATAACCTTTTTTGGTGAAGTGAAGTAGGAGCACTTGGGAATTTATCTCTGGCTTCAACAAAAATTTATCAATAAAGCATTCTCAGTTTGGTTCGGACATTTCAGGCTGAACTACCTGATAGTCCATAAGATTGATGATTATATGTTATGCTTGGGTTATTTTTAATTTTACCCATGTCAATGAAGTATGAATTAAGTCAACTCAATAAAAGGAATGGTACTTTTTTCACACAGTAAGAGACTGATTACTGCTTAGGGCCTCAATACCACGAGTTTGGAATCATACTTTCTTCCAAATGATAGAGTGCTTTATACTACCCCCTATAAGAAAGTCAAAAGCATTTTTATAAACGCCAAAAGTTTTTTTTTTTAAATGCCATGAAAAATCCAATGCAAAAATTTATTATTTAAATTATACCAGGTGTAAAAAAATTAGCTGAGAATATTAGGTCCTTACATATGAAATTGGCGTTTTGTATGGGAGGAACAAAAAGTCGATTTTTATCAATATAGTAGGTATATTTATTTAATCAAAGTATGAGCCATTGTAATCTATGCACTTTTGCCATCTCATAGGTAGTTCATTGATCCCTTTACTAAAAAAACCATTCGGACGGGAATCAATAAAATTTTTGAAGGCGATTTGGACTGCCCCATCTAAGTTGAATTTTTTCCCTTGCAAGAAGTTATCCAAATTTCGAAAAAAATGGTAATCTGTTGGAGCAAGGTCCGGGGAGTACGGTGGATGCCTTAGACATTCCAATTGAAGCTCTTCTAATTTGCTAGCCGTCTGTTGTGCAGTGTGTGGTCTAGCGTTGTCGTGAAGCAACAGTGGCGTAGAGCGATTGACCAACCTCGGTTGTTTAGCAGCTAGTTTTTCCATCATGGTTTGCAATTGCTGACAGTAGACATCTGCCGTAATCGTCTGGCCAGATTTGAGAAAACTGTAATGAACGACACCGGCGCTAGTCCACCAAACGCTTACAAGTAACTTTTTATTGGTCAATTTTCGCTATGAGCAGGCTTTGGCTGGCTTGCCAGGGTCCAGCCATTGCGATGAGCGCTTCCGATTATCGTAGAGAATCCACTTTTCATCACAGGTAATGATTCGATTTAAAATCCCTTCGTTATTGTGCCGGTCAAGTAATGTAACGCAGCGGTTGACGCGCGTTTGCCGGTTTGCTTCTCTCAATTCGTGAGGAACCCACCTTTCAAGTTTTTTAATCTTTCCAATTTGCTTCAAGTGGATTAAAACAGTTTTATCACTAACACCGAAGCCTGCAGCTAATTCGGACGTGGTTTGCGATGGATCCGCTTCCACAATAGCCTTCAATTCTTCATTATCAACTTGGGTCGCCGGCCGTCCACGGGGCTTGTTTTGCAGGTCGAAATTTCCAGAACGAAAACGTTGGAACCAAAAACGCACTGTGTTTTCTTTTGCGACACAACCGCCATACACATCATTAACCCTTCGAGCCGTTTCCGCAGCACTGGTGCCACGGTGGAACTCGTACTCGTAAATAATCACTCGTCTGTCGCTTCATACTATAACAATTTCATTGGTTTTGAATTTTATTGTGGGTAGTTAAGGTTTAAAATTGTTGTCCGGCTCCCGGTACTTGACAGACAAGCGGATAACGCGATATTTCAAATTTTCCATTTTGTAATTGAGCGATGCAAACAGAAAAAAGATAAGTAAAAAAACAAATGAATGACGGTTTACGAAACACAACTACATGTGGAAATAGCTGTATAAATTTGAATTTCGAATTCCTAACCAAATAGGAGAAATTTGTGATCAAAGTGGCCAGTACGACAAAACGACAATTTCATAATGTAAGGACCTAATATTTTAAGGGGTGAACCAGCACGTGAAACTGAACAACTTTCCCCAATAAACATAGGTCGAAATATGATATATAATTTTTATATAATTTTTTTACACCTTATATTGTACAAAGCAAACGCAATAAGTGCATCAATTCTTCCATTCTGTCTGCTGAAATATTAGAGACACATTCCGTTTTACGAATGTTAAGATAGTTGCATGTATTACTCCCAAGGTAAGTGAATTTTATGGATTACTAGATTTCCGCCCAGCTGTTTCAACTCATTTTCCCGTGGTAATAATTGTTTTCTCGCGGTAAAAAGTGGCCTATGTGTTATTCCGGGTTATACTCTACCTGTGTTCCAAATTTAATCCAAATCGGTCAAGCTGTTTGAGCGTGAAGGTAACAAACATACATACACACACACACACAAACTCTCAGATTTAGAATATTAGTATGGATTCCTACCTACTGATTTGAAATGTGAACAATGACTCACAAGCTCTAGGCACTTTCTATGGAGGTGTAGTAGAAAATCAGTTATTGCCACCTAATTTAGGTACTTCAAAATATTGGACCATATTCATGCTATTCAATTTGAAACACATTAACATACAAAATGTTTTCCAATTTCAGCATCCACAGAAGGCGAAGGGTGTCTCCGGTCTTATCGAGGTAGAAAACCCAAATCGTGTAGTGAAGAAAAATAAGAAGTTAAACAACCTAGATAACCTAGGAGAAGTAGAGAAGCCTCAGTTATCAAGGTAATTTTTTTTTCATATTAGCAAGGAGTTTGCTGGTAATTAAGTTTCAGATTGATTGGCTTGCTGGGTTCTATTTTTGTATAGGACTTACAGCAGGGTTTGAATTATCAAGATATCTGATTTTGAATTTAAATTACTTAATTTTGGATGAAAAGTAGAAATGCACCAACTGTGGTTATGTCACTGACTAGTAGCCAACTATAAAAATTTCTGACCAGTCGTTACTAGATTGTTACTTTGGTGACATCTGGAAGAATAAAAATCGCGTGTGTACTCGTTATTGAAGTCTTGTCTACCAATCTACAGTTATGTTTATAGATAATCAAGAACATTTTATTTATATATTTTTTTAATTATTGTGTAATATTAAAATTCAATGTCAATATTATAGCAGACTAATCAGCTATTTAGCCGACTAGTTGTTGAAAATTTTAAAAATGATACAATATTGTTTGAATTTTCTTTTGATGCATATTTACTTAAGATGTTTTGCAGACTGTATGTGATCTTAATTGTTAACATTTTGCTTTTCTTTTTAAGTTTTGGTATGCACTGTAGTGAAAAATCATGTTTGGATTAACATAGATTGTAAAATGGTGTTGGAATACACTGCACAATGCAATCAATTCCTTTCGTATTTTCTTTATAATAATCAATGTATAAATATCAAGATAAATCGTTTCAAACCCTGATGCCAGTAAGTACCCTCTAGGGTTTCTATGTGAGCTCGCTCCATCGTCGACATTTTTATCAGTCTGATCTGGCGCAGTCTTGTTCCTAGAGCACACCTTTAAAATAAGAATTAATTAAAATTACCCTAGCATTTCAAATTACAATTCTATGGAGGTGTAGTACACTGTAGGATAGTTGTTCCTGCCAACTCCAATTACTGTCAACCAACTGAACACGCAATTTATCAAATAAACAAATTATTAATTGGCGACAATAAACTAACTGTAAAGATTATTTAGAACCGATAAAACCGCGCCAGATTGTTCACGCCTACTTTGGTTTCGCGATAGTGTGACTTTACCATCCCTAAATCTTCCCATATTTTTCCACAAATTCCAGGCGCGAACGCGAAGAAATCGAGCGGCAACGCGCCGCGGCCGCGTACCAGAAGGCCCACGCCGAAGGCAAGACGGAGCAAGCTCGCGCTGACCTCGCCAGGCTGGCCATCATCCGCCAGCAGCGCGAGGAGGCGGCCAAGCGCAGGGAACAGGAGAAGCAGGCCAAGGAACAGTCCACCAAGAAGTGAGTAGATCCTGTAGGTAGCCCACCAGCCATCATCCGCCAGCAGCGCGAGGAGGCGGCCAAGCGCAGGGAACAGGAGAAGCAGGCCAAGGAACAGTCCACCAAGAAGTGAGTAGATCCTGTAGGTAGCCCACCAGCCATCATCCGCCAGCAGCGCGAGGAGGCGGCCAAGCGCAGGGAACAGGAGAAGCAGGCCAAGGAACAGTCCACCAAGAAGTGAGTAGATCCTGTAGGTAGCCCACCAGCCATCATCCGCCAGCAGCGCGAGGAGGCGGCCAAGCGCAGGGAACAGGAGAAGCAGGCCAAGGAACAGTCCACCAAGAAGTGAGTAGATCCTGTAGGTAGCCCACCAGCCATCATCCGCCAGCAGCGCGAGGAGGCGGCCAAGCGCAGGGAACAGGAGAAGCAGGCCAAGGAACAGTCCACCAAGAAGTGAGTAGATCCTGTAGGTAGCCCACCAGCCATCATCCGCCAGCAGCGCGAGGAGGCGGCCAAGCGCAGGGAACAGGAGAAGCAGGCCAAGGAACAGTCCACCAAGAAGTGAGTAGATCCTGTAGGTAGCCCACCAGCCATCATCCGCCAGCAGCGCGAGGAGGCGGCCAAGCGCAGGGAACAGGAGAAGCAGGCCAAGGAACAGTCCACCAAGAAGTGAGTAGATCCTGTAGGTAGCCCACCAGCCATCATCAGTCCACCAAGAAGTGAGAAGATCCTGTAGGTAGCCCACCAGCCATCATCCGCCAGCAGCGCGAGGAGGCGGCCAAGCGCAGGGAACAGGAGAAGCAGGCCAAGGAACAGTCCACCAAGAAGTGAGTAGATCCTGTAGGTAGCCCACCAGCCATCATCAGTCCACCAAGAAGTGAGTAGATCCTGTAGGTAGCCCACCAGCCATCATCCGCCAGCATCGCGAGGAGGCGGCCAAGCGCAGGGAACAGGAGAAGCAGGCCAAGGAACAGTCCACCAAGAAGTGAGTAGATCCTGTAGGTAGCCATCATCAGTCCACCAAGAAGTGAGTAGATCCTGTAGGTAGCCCACCAGCCATCATCAGTCCACCAAGAAGTGAGTAGATCCTGTAGGTAGCCCACCAGCCATCATCCGCCAGCAGCGCGAGGAGGCGGCCAAGCGCAGGGAACAGGAGAAGCAGGCCAAGGAACAGTCCACCAAGAAGTGAGTAGATCCTGAAGGTAGCCCACCAGCCATCATCAGTCCACCAAGAAGTGAGTAGATCCTGAAGGTAGCCCACCAGCCATCATCAGTCCACCAAGAAGTGAGTAGATCCTGTAGGTAGCCCACCAGCCATCATCAGTCCACCAAGAAGTGAGTAGATCCTGAAGGTAGCCCACCAGCCATCATCAGTCCACCAAGAAGTGAGTAGATCCTGTAGGTAGCCCACCAGCCATCATCAGTCCACCAAGAAGTGAGTAGATCCTGAAGGTAGCCCACCAGCCATCATCAGTCCACCAAGAAGTGAGTAGATCCTGTAGGTAGCCCACCAGCCATCATCAGTCCACCAAGAAGTGAGTAGATCCTGTAGGTAGCCCACCAGCCATCATCCGCCAGCAGCGCGAGGAGGCGGCCAAGCGCAGGGAACAGGAGAAGCAGGCCAAGGAACAGTCCACCAAGAAGTGAGTAGATCCTGTAGGTAGCCCACCAGCCATCATCCGCCAGCAGCGCGAGGAGGCGGCCAAGCGCAGGGAACAGGAGAAGCAGGCCAAGGAACAGTCCACCAAGAAGTGAGTAGATCCTGTAGGTAGCCCACCAGCCATCATCCGCCAGCAGCGCGAGGAGGCGGCCAAGCGCAGGGAACAGGAGAAGCAGGCCAAGGAACAGTCCACCAAGAAGTGAGTAGATCCTGTAGGTAGCCCACCAGCCATCATCAGTCCACCAAGAAGTGAGAAGATCCTGTAGGTAGCCCACCAGCCATCATCCGCCAGCAGCGCGAGGAGGCGGCCAAGCGCAGGGAACAGGAGAAGCAGGCCAAGGAACAGTCCACCAAGAAGTGAGTAGATCCTGTAGGTAGCCCACCAGCCATCATCAGTCCACCAAGAAGTGAGTAGATCCTGTAGGTAGCCCACCAGCCATCATCCGCCAGCATCGCGAGGAGGCGGCCAAGCGCAGGGAACAGGAGAAGCAGGCCAAGGAACAGTCCACCAAGAAGTGAGTAGATCCTGTAGGTAGCCATCATCAGTCCACCAAGAAGTGAGTAGATCCTGTAGGTAGCCCACCAGCCATCATCAGTCCACCAAGAAGTGAGTAGATCCTGTAGGTAGCCCACCAGCCATCATCCGCCAGCAGCGCGAGGAGGCGGCCAAGCGCAGGGAACAGGAGAAGCAGGCCAAGGAACAGTCCACCAAGAAGTGAGTAGATCCTGAAGGTAGCCCACCAGCCATCATCAGTCCACCAAGAAGTGAGTAGATCCTGAAGGTAGCCCACCAGCCATCATCAGTCCACCAAGAAGTGAGTAGATCCTGTAGGTAGCCCACCAGCCATCATCAGTCCACCAAGAAGTGAGTAGATCCTGAAGGTAGCCCACCAGCCATCATCAGTCCACCAAGAAGTGAGTAGATCCTGTAGGTAGCCCACCAGCCATCATCAGTCCACCAAGAAGTGAGTAGATCCTGAAGGTAGCCCACCAGCCATCATCAGTCCACCAAGAAGTGAGTAGATCCTGTAGGTAGCCCACCAGCCATCATCAGTCCACCAAGAAGTGAGTAGATCCTGTAGGTAGCCCACCAGCCATCATCCGCCAGCAGCGCGAGGAGGCGGCCAAGCGCAGGGAACAGGAGAAGCAAGCCAAGGAACAGTCCACCAAGAAGTGAGTAGATCCTGTAGGTAGCCCACCAGCCATCATCAGTCCACCAAGAAGTGAGTAGATCCTGTAGGTAGCCCACCAGCCATCATCCGCCAGCAGCGCGAGGAGGCGGCCAAGCGCAGGGAACAGGAGAAGCAGGCCAAGGAACAGTCCACCAAGAAGTGAGTAGATCCTGTAGGTAGCCCACCAGCCATCATCCGCCAGCAGCGCGAGGAGGCGGCCAAGCGCAGGGAACAGGAGAAGCAGGCCAAGGAACAGTCCACCAAGAAGTGAGTAGATCCTGTAGGTAGCCCACCAGCCATCATCCGCCAGCAGCGCGAGGAGGCGGCCAAGCGCAGGGAACAGGAGAAGCAGGCCAAGGAACAGTCCACCAAGAAGTGAGTAGATCCTGTAGGTAGCCCACCAGCCATCATCAGTCCACCAAGAAGTGAGAAGATCCTGTAGGTAGCCCACCAGCCATCATCCGCCAGCAGCGCGAGGAGGCGGCCAAGCGCAGGGAACAGGAGAAGCAGGCCAAGGAACAGTCCACCAAGAAGTGAGTAGATCCTGTAGGTAGCCCACCAGCCATCATCTGCCAGTACATCCTCTATTTCATGCTACTAGTAGGCCTCTTACATTTACCTCTTAGTCGCCCTTTACGACATACTGGTAGAAATTAGATGAATGTTATCTAAGCCGGTATTACACAGCAAGTCAGTGATGGCCTACATAAATTCGTGAGCGAAGCGAGTTCGACGTTACAACTTTTCAGGGTGAGTCGAAACTCCCATAACCCTTCTGGCTAAGCCCGTGGATCCCCGAGACATATACTATGGACCCCCAGGAGGTCCATGGACCACTGGTTAGGAAACCCTGAATAATAGTGAATAACTGACTGCGGTGTTATTCAAAAGTATTTCTAATAAAAATATTTTATGTGTGTTCCAGGTAGACTGATGCCCTAACGCTAGGCTGCTAATTGTTCATATTTCGCTACTTCACATGCTCATTTAATTACCTTGCCTTGTGGCTTTCAAAACCCCAGTCCAATGCGCGTTTGACCCTCAGAAGAGCATTCAAATTCCCAATATAATACGCAATGCATAATAAATAAACGAACTCTACACTAAATAAGGTTTTGCAAAGCTTCCTGTTTAAACAAATATTAAAAACTGACCAAATGTTCATCAAATCCATTCAAATCGCGCAATTACTTTAACTCTTAAAAGTCTGTGTTCCATACAAGAAAGGATGTAAAAAAATAACTGGTACATATTTTATGCTGTACAAAGGCTCGACAAAAATGAATAATCTCAAATTACGTATAAAAATCGCGCTACAAAAACTTTGCGTGTCCTTTCATTGAAGAAAATACTTATTTTCACTAACCTGCCATACTCTATCCGGAACAAGTTAGTATTATATTGTCACTTGTCCCTTTTACTCACATACAAAAACGTGGTGATAGCGGTCTTCTGTCCTTTTACTTACGTGCTAAAACGTACTGGAGATGGCACTCTACAAACTACAAACTTGTTACGGCAAATAGACTATAGTTATTTCTTTACATCCTAGTAAATATAAAAATGTATTAAAAAAATAAGCATGGGTGTTATAAATAACTGATGTTAAAGAGTTTACTATTGTAAATGTATCTAGGTAAATTAATGGGACTACACTTTGTTTCCCTTAGGTTGTTTATATCGATTATAGGCTGACAATGAATTTATAACTAAATTGTATTGTGTTTATTTATTTATTAGTCTCATTTTAAATTTAATTTCGAATTAAATAAGCCGCCATATATATTAATTCCGGATCTTTCTAATTTTTGTCTATAACAAAAGTTTTCATTATGTAAGATCATACCATTTATTTCTTAGACTGTTAATTAATGTTTGAATAATGGGATTAAATATAAAGCCGTTGCAATGTTAAATATAATGTATGTTTAAAATTAAAAAGTATATATTTATTACGTAAACAATAAATTCCACCGGAAATATAAGTTTTAATTTGATTATATATTGTATGAAATTGCTTAAATCTAATTACCTAGATAGTCTCAGTAGACAATTTTTATATACCAATATGTATCTATACAATAAATAACACTAAAAGGAATTACCTATCTTTTAATCCACACTAATATTATAAATGCGAAAGTAACTCTGTCTGTCTGTCTGTCTGTCTGTCTGCTACGCTTTCACGGCCAAACCGCTGAACCGATCTTCATGAAACTTGGCACAGAGATTGCTAGCATACCGAGAACGGACATAGGCTACTTTTTATCACTATTCGAGGGTCTGGAGTATAGATGTAGACCACCAGGTGTAAGACCAGGAGCCCAGCTAAACTATTAGAGACACGGGCATGGTTCCGAAACAAAAGTTGTTCAGTATGATGGGCCGCTTCTTTTCACAAGGACATTGGGGCTCTGGAGTACCTTATGTAGACCACCAGGTGTACCATCAGGAGCCAAGCTAAACTATTAGAGATACAGGCATGGTTCCAATACAAAAGTTGTTTAATATGATGGGCCGCTTCTTTTCACAAGGACGTTGGGGATCTGGAGTACCTAATGTAGACCACCAGGTGTACCATCAGGAGCCCAACTAAACTATTAGAGATACAGGCATGGTTCCAAAACAAAAGTTGTTCAGTATGATGGGGCGCTTCTTTTCACAAGGACATTGGGGCTCTGGAGTACCTTATATACACCACCAGGTGTACCATCAGGAGCCCAGATAAACTATTAGAGATACAGGCATGGTTCTAAAACAAAAGTAGTTCAGTATGATGGGCTGCTTCTTTTCACAAGGACATTGAGGATCCGGAGTATCTTATGTACACCACCAGGTCTACGATCAGGAGCCAACCTAAACTATTGCAGATACAGAAATGGTTCCAAAACAAAAGTTGTTCAGTATGATGGGCCGCTTCTTTTCACAAGGACATTGAGGATCCGGAGTACCTTATGTGCACCACCAGGTCTACCATCAGGAGCCCACCTAAACCATTGGAGATACAGAAATGGTTCCAAACAAAAGTTATTCAGTATGATGGGAATAAGTAAAGAAAGGCCATTGCCTACTTTTTACCGAGGACAGAAAAACAAAAAATGCATACATACATACATACACATATCACGCCTATAACCCTTTGCAGGGTAGGCAGAGCGTAAACAGCCGCAAAAAACGGCCATTTACACCACGTCTGACAAATGTTTGAGAGTCATTCGGAAAATTGTGTATCGCTATAGTGACAAGTTGTCAGCCCATCGCCTAAAATTGCAATACACACCCTCGAGTTCTTTAGTCGTCTCTTACGACTCCCACGGGAAAGAAATAGGGTGATGCTATTCAAAGCCGCCATCACACGGCAATAAATTGTCCCGTTAACAACAGAAGCAAGCAAGTCATCTTTAAACAGTAGAGATAAGAGCTGTTCTAATATCACTGTCACACTTACTAATGAATACACATACTACACCTACTTTAGAACTTCTGCCTAAAAAAACTATCTAACGCTGACGAAGTCGCGGGTAAAAGCTAGTTACTAAATATAAATTAATCTACATTGAAAACCTATAAATAGCTTGAAATTAAGTATTATCTTCTACAAAGGGATTTAGATGGTTGCAAGTCCTCAAAAATTAAAATACGTATCTTATTTAATTTGTTATGGGGCATGTTATTTGAGTAATTAAAAAAAATACAAAATGGCGCATTCCAAAATATAAGTCATTGGTCTTAGTACATCAACCTATCCATTTCAGGGATTATTCTGGATTTTCATACATCCTACTAATATTATAAATGCGAAAGTTTGTATGTTTGTTTTTTACTTCTTCACGCAAAAACTCGATTGTAATGAAATTTGGCACACTTATAGAAAGTTACATGGATTAACACATAGTATAGTTTTTATGAGTACGCGGGCAACATATATCACGCCGATTCACGCCTATATCCCTTGCGGGGTAGGCAAAGCGTAAACGGCCGTTAAAAATGGATATTTACGCCACGTCAGACAAACATTTGAAGGTCATTCGGAAAATTGTGTATCACCATAGTGACAGGTTGTCAGCCCATCGCCTATAATTGCAATACACATAATATAAATAGCCCTCGAGTCCCTTAGTCACCTCTTACGAAACCTATGGGAAATATATGGGGTGATGCTATTCTAAGCCGGCATCACAGGGCGTAGCCGGCATCACACGGCGTCACGGCGGGCAAAGCCGCGGGTAGCAGCTAGTTTGCTATAAATGACCAGTATAAGCATCTCGTATAGGGAAAAGGTTGATCAGTGTTGGTCATCAAAGCAACGCATGAACATGAATGATATCCCTCGTCAACACTATGTCTCCCATCCCTCATCCATCCTATGTACATATATGGACGTATATTCACACCATGCACCTGCGTTCACAACATGCACCTGCTCCTGCCGCACGGAAGTATTATGTTATCATTTTATCAACGCGATGAGTATTTCTGTATACTTTAGTATATAGAGGTCACTGTGGTGCTTACACACTGTCGCCATACTCTTCTCGCAGCAATAGGTACGAGTGCGCGAGATAGTATTACATTCCACTCGCTGACCCTTTAGGTGCATAATGTCCATTTTGCAAAATGTCCAGTGGTGAAAAATTACCAGTTTGCATAATGTCCAGTTTGCAAAATGTCCATTTTGAAAAAAGTACAATTAGCGTAATTGAGGTGTGAGTTCAGACCATAAAACCGAACAACTTTCCCCAAAACACATGGGTCCAGCCATCTAGACAGGAAAAAAAAAATTTTCGACTTCCATAAGTACATTGTGCTATTCCAAGCCCCGGGCCTTGACCTCTAGGGACAACTTTCATAGTTTAAAGTGGGCCGATCCCGGCGGCACTGCAATGCCGGGCCGACCCGCGACGGGAGTGGAGCGAGCCCCGAACATCCCGTCTAGGTACAAAAATCAGTTTAATATACTGGTCCCTCAGTGAGGGAACTTTCAGATATTAAGCTGAAAAGAACAGATACTACACTTTGATCTTAGCCAAAAGGCCGAGAAGCGATAACATATATATATTTTTTTTTTTTTTGATGGACCCTACGATTTTTAGCCCCGGGGCTTTTAATCTACACCTGACTGTATGGTGGGGAGCAGGAGCTCACCCGGAAAAGCTTGTGGTTGTTCAAACAACCAGCTCAGGGGCGCGATTGGGCTTACGAGTTGTTCTGGGAAGAACGTATTGGACTGAATCTACCCGGCACGTGCCGGTAGTTCCCAAAGTGGGGAGCAAATGAGGGACCTCCGCGCCCCCGCCGGCGGGGGCGTCGGTTGCTTGAGGAGCTTGTGGAGTGTGATCTACTCGCAATGGCTGCAGCAGTGGCTACTGTGATTTCATCATCTTCTTCCGTAAGGATGTGTCTCGGACGGTGTTTAAAACGCGAGGTTGGATGAGGGAAGTAGTTGGACGCGGCAATTATCTTGATAGATTTCTTGATATGATGAACAGGAAAAGAACTTGGTTTCTTGAAAACGTGATTTATTATAATCAATACAAATTTACGTGTGCACACTACGTCGAATGATTCAGAACTAAATTGCTAATTAGAAAGGTCAACGCTCTGCTATTTTGCTAATTGCGCATTTGGGCAAATATGCAATGTACGATATAATCGAACATATTCCAGCACATGAGATGACAAAGATATTCTTATAAAATTACATTTCAAATGAAACTTAAATACTTAGGATAAAACATGAAATAATTGCTTCAAATTATGCTTCTTGTTCTTGAACTCGCAGTTCAGGGGATGAGGTCCGCAGGTCTGGAGAGAAGATCTTTGGAATCTGTATCCCATGGTTGCGCGGCGAATGTATGCGCGCGTAATCATGCGGCGACGATACGGGCGCGTGCGAGCGGGCGGCCGGCGGCGCCGCGCGCGCGCGGGTGTAGTCGCGGGCTGCGTGGTGCGCAGGCGCGCTTAGCTGGTTGAGTTGCGCACCCGGTAGTGTCTCTGAAGTGGGTGAAGATACTTCGCTTCTTGTCCTTGGTACACTCCAATTGCACCGGTACTTTCTAATCAAGAAAATGATTCCAACGATGACCATGATGCCAACCATGACGTAGATAACAGTGTAATGATGTATGTCGTGATATGATATGTCAGTAGATATTACGTCAGTCTCTTTCAACTTTTGTATACTGTTTCCAATAGAATCCATTTCTTGTTGGAATACATGTGACTCATTCATGGTTGCTATTCGAGTTGTTGTCGGTATAGACAAATTGAATAAATGATTTATTGGAGCAATGTTCGGTGCATAGATATCGGGTGTCATTCTGACTTCGCTGGATTGATGTTTGTGCGAAAACACGGTGAAATTGTCAGTCTTGAGGATGCAACCCCGCTCTACATTTATAAGTCCAGCGTGGGTCAGCTGATTTGCGATCACCTGATTGTCGCATAGTGTTCGTACTTGACATGTTGTGCAACAGAAGTATATGTAGGTACCCATAGTACTTGTCTCTTTCCATTCGTCTTGGCACGAGCTGATATGAGTGAGACAGGTAGCCTCATTATTCTTACAATAACTTCTATCGCCTTTTATTTTGAACTCCGGCTTGAGTAGTTGACAATAGTATACTCCTGATAGTATTTTACATGACCTCAGGTCATATTCCGACAGCAGCGTGAATACATCTTTTTTCATGTTAATCGAGATGTAATCTGACACCGGTTGAATGCTGATCATATCCTTGCCTCTTGTTATCGGAACTGGTATTATTTTTAATATTTCATAGGCATCTCTGCTGATAAGAGGAATTTTTATTTCAAAAATTAAGACATCTTCCAGTAATCTTGTTCTTACTGTCAGTAGATTATAAATCCTAGGTAGATCGGCGTGTATGTTTTCAATTGGCAGTGAGACATCTTTCGGTAGTTTGCTTGAAATAGTGCTCAGCTCATCAATTAATTGGTTTGGAGTAAGTAAATGTAGATTAAAGCGGCCGTGATAAATATCCGTGATAGTGTCCAATAACATTGTCTGTATTTCCTTTAAGTTATGGATCATGTTGCTTGCTACTACAGAGCCTATGTTGAAGGCAGTTAGGACGTAATTAGTTTGCATTTCATTCTTCAGTTTATTCATGTTTTGATCTATTATGTTTATATGTTGATTTATTAGCTTGTGTTGTTGAGTCATAGCGGCCTCGGCTCTCTTTAGTAAGTTGTATTCCGCTTCTATGATTGATGTCTGATTTTTCCACAGCGTGGCGATATGTTTTTGATTAAATCGGATTAGAGCGATATCTTTACGGTACTGTTCAGCGAATGTTTCATCGAGTACCCCAAATAGGCTGCTTGCCAGATAGCCTACTCCGTTGATAAGGCCTCGGCGCCGACGTAGTCTAGCAGGCCGAGCGCTCGCATGCTGAGTTAGCAACATGTGATTGTAGTACTCGAGTTCGGAGAATCCATGTCGTAGCTGTAGCAGTATGACGTCACAGTGGGCTTGTTCCCTTATCTTCTGGCATGTTTCGTCTAAGGATTTAGTGTATCGGTTGAAAGATCTTATCCCTTCCCAATAGGGTTCCAAATTGTAGTAAACAATTAATTTCCACTCGTCTCGAATAAGCATCATGTCTGATATCTTGTCGAAATATAAACTTTGATGCCCTTTGAATTGTGTAACGTTGACTTGACATTGCGAGGTCGTTACTAGAGACAGGAATAAGAAAAGTGCTGTTATTATAGATGACAGGCTGAATTTGCTGATACGAGCTACATTTGCTTTTGGTGTAACTGGTAAGTCACTTGTTTGACTGACTTGTATTTTGTTATTAGCGCAACTTGGCTGGGCATTTTCTTCGTTTTCAAGAAGTAGTGAAAGCTTAACGATTGGGCGTTTCAAAGTCCCGTTTTTCGTTTGGAGAGTCACAACGCGTACGTAGCCGTCTTTGCCTTGATGCAATTTGATGACTCGGCCCAATGCCCACTTGCCTGGGGGTAAGTTGTCTTCATGTATTATGACAACGTCATTGACCTCGATATTGCGCTGTGGTTGCCTCCATTTGCTTCTCGTTTGCAGCTGTGTCAGATATTCGGAGCGCCATCGTTTCCATAGATCTTGCAGGATATTTTGAGTAAGTTTCCATCTAGTTCTTTCATCCCTTTCAGTTGGGATCAGAGTCATAGTCGGTCCTCCGCCTAGAAAGTGACCGGGAGTCAGGTAATCTAAGTCTTGAGGATCTTCAGATAGCGTAGTGAGAGGCCTTGTGTTTAAGCATGCTTCTATCTTAGTGAGGATGGTGGTAAATTCTTCAAAAGTGAGTTTTTGTTCGCCAATGACTCTTTTCAGGTGAAACTTGAAACTTTTTACGGCTGCCTCCCACAGACCTCCTGCTGATGGCCACGAGGGGGCGTTAAAATGCCATGTTATTTCCATGTCTGTCATGACTGAGAGAAATGCATCGTCCATGGTTTGAAGAATTTCTTGATATTCTTGTTGTAGGCATCTGTTCGCTCCTACGAAATTGCGGCCGTTATCGCTATACATGTGCCTTGGCGTGCCTCTTCGATTAGCCATTCTCTCAACAGCGGCAATGAAGGATGAGGTCGTCAAGTCGGAGACTAGCTCCAAGTGTACCGCTTTGGTAACCATACAGACAAACACTGCTACATATCCTTTTGTAGTTCGAATGCAGCGGCCCTTGCTGGCCTTGAGGAACACGTGACCCGTGAAATCTACAGAGCAATGTTTGAAAGCCTGGGATGCATTGACTCTGGCTTCGGGCAAGTCTCCCATCATTTGAAAAATTTTCGCAGGATTTTGTTTTTTACAGATGACGCAGCGTCGTATTTGTTTCTTCGTAGCTTTATTACCCCCAATAATCCAATACTTTTGCCTGATAAAAGCTTGAGTTACCCGGGAGCCGCCGTGATAGGTAAGTAAATGGGCATGGTTTATTATTAACTCAGTTAGTCGGCCCGAATGTGGCAATATTATGGGATGTTTCATCTCTGGGCTGATATGCGCGTTTCTCAGCCGGCCTTGAACACGTAAAAGTCCATCTTTTCCTAGGTAAGGATTCAAGTTGGAAAGCTTGCTTTTTCCTGACACTTGTTTGTCTTGTTTTAAATCCAGTATTTCTTGTTCAAACTCTTGTTGCTGAACGTGCATTATAATCATTAATTTTGCTTGACGTGTTTCAGGCAATGTTAAATATGATTCATTGCACCTTTCTTGTTTACGTGTTCCAAATCGGCGTATCCATGCTAGTACATGCACAAGTTTAGTAAATGAACTATGCTTGTTTAACATTTCTTGTATGATGCTGGGTTCATTTAGTGTTGTATGCTGTATAGTAAGTACTTGCTTTTTGGCTTCTTCGTCTGTCAAGTAAACTGGTCGTGGTTGATCCTCTTCCTTAAACGAGGTTAGCCATTCAGGTCCTTGCCACCATTGAACATGTTCCTTTAATTGTAGGGCTGTCAGTCCACGGCTTGCACAATCGGCCGGGTTATCAGCTGACTTGACATATCTCCAAACCGCGGCAGGCATCACATCTGTTATTTGTCGCACCCTGTTGGCAACGAATGTTTTCCAGCGAGCTGGGTCTCCTTGTATCCAGCCCAGCACGGCGGTAGAATCAACCCAGCCATACATTTTGATGTTATGATTGTCCAAACTCTGACATACTTTTTTCATGAGAGTAGCTAGTAGATGAGCGCCACTCAATTCTAATTTTGGCAACGAAACTTCTTTTTTGTGTGGCACTAGTCTTGATTTGCCAGCCAGTAAAATGACTTTACTTCCATCTTGTTTGTTTGTTTTACAATATATTACGCAAGCAAACGCTTTAAGGGAAGCGTCGCAAAAGCCGTGCAATTCAACGCCGTCTCCTTTTTTCGTGCCCAACCATCTAGGTATTTCAACTTGTTTCAGATGTGGAATATTTTGTTTGATTTTTGACCACTCGACCATGACGTCATCTGGGAGCTTGTCATCCCATTCAAGGCTGCGTTTCCATACAGTTTGAAAAAGCAGTTTCATCTGCGTGGATACTGGTGTAAGCCAACCGAGAGGGTCGAATAATTTTGAAATATCTGATAATAACTTTCTCTTAGTGATGATATTATGGTTGTTACTTGTGTCTTCTTCCGTAATATTCAGTTGGAAAGTAAAATTATCTTGAGTTGGTTCCCAATAAAGGCCAAGGGTTTTTGTCGACTCAGGTTGCATAAATACATAGTTTTCCGTGCAGCCAACCTTGTTGTTGTCTAGCAGTTTTTCATGGTTTGATTTCCATTTTCTTAGATTAAATCCTCCAGATTTCATAAGTTGAATTAAATCTTGTTTCAGTTTTTGAGCTTTTTCTAAATTGTCTGCTCCATGCAAAAGATCATCCATATAAAAACATTGATCAACAACTTGAGCCGCCTCTGGGTAATTTGAGATTTCGTCCAACGCTAATTGCTTCAACGTCATCATAGCTAGGAATGGTGCGGCCTTGGTGCCGTATGTGACGGTGGTCAGCTGATATTCTTGTATGAGCTGATCGGGCGAATCTCTCCAGACTACTTTTTGAAGGGCTTGGTCATCGGGGTGAATCCAAACTTGTCTGAACATCTTCTCAATGTCAGCGACAAAGGCTATGCGATGCTGTCTCCATCTTAGGATAAGATCAATTAAATCTTGTTGTAGGTTAGGGCCTTTGTACATTATGTCATTCAAACTCTTGCCATTGGATGTTTTTGCGGCTGCATTAGCTACTACTCTGCATTTAGTAGTAGTAGATTCTTCGCGTAGTACGCAATGTTGCGGTACAAAGTTGTCAGGTTTCTTATTACCGTGCGCCGGTATCATGTGTCCGAGCGCTCGATATTCATTAATAAATTCTTTATATTGTGTTGAAATTGTTGGGTTTTTAGACAATTTCCGTTCTACATTTAGAAATTGAGCAATCGCCTTGTTTTTCGACTGGCCGAGTTTGAAATTTTCTTTCAGCGGATATCTGACTTGGTATCTTCCATCTTCCAGGCGTTTAGTTGTAGACTGGTAGAACTTGATGCAGTCTTCATCTTCAGAAGAAAAAGATTTATCTGTTCCAACATCTTCTATTTCCCAAAACTTTTGAATGTCTTCCAGATTAGTCAACACGACGTTACATTGCAGTCCTTGTGCCTCGCTAGCCACGCCAAACACCAGCCACCCTAACTGCGTCTCTTGTGCTATTAGGGAAGGTTGCTCTCCTCTCTTCAGACCTCCTATTAATATACTGGCGTACACGTCTACTCCAACCAATAGGTCGATCGGTTGGCTTATGTGAAATTCAGGATCTGCTAGATGAAGGTTTTCGAGGAAATTCCATGATGATATTGAGAATGAAGTACTCGGTATGTTTCTTGTCAAACATTTCATAATATAAGCCTCGTTCTCGAATGTAAAATTTCCGCGTAATGAACTGCATGTTAATTTCACTACACCTTTGCATTTATTGTCAGTGGCTCCGATTCCAGTAATAACTCCATTGAATTTTTGTCTTGGTAGGTTTAATGTTTGTGCGGCTTGCTGACTTATTAAAGCGATTTCCGAACCTGGGTCTATCAAAGCGCGCAATGTATGTTGAACTCCATCGCTTGCCTCTACTTGTATTAAGGCGGTCGCCAATAATTTTTTGTCGTATAGGTATTGTTGGGCCACGTGCATTGAAAGGTGGTTGGCCGATTTTGGTTCGGTAGGAACGTGTTGTTGTGTGTATGCGTCATGGAGTAATGTATTATGGACCCCGTTGCACTGTCTACACTTCCTTGTCGATAGGCATGACTTTCCTCTGTGTGAGTGGAGGCAGTTTGAGCAAATCTCCAGTCTTGTTACTGTTTTTCTCTGCATTGAGGGGTTCATTTCCCTGAATTGGTTACAAAAATATATTCCATGATCTTGAGCACACACTGGACAGGTAATCTCCCGTTTGAACTTGTTAGGGGTAGCCTTGTTGCTTGAATAATAATTATTTTTGACTCTTGTTTGGTTGCTTGTCGATGGCCCGGGAGTAAATTTTTGATGAGCATGTTCCTGTTTACGCTTTGATGATTCCAGGGTGGTAAATTTCGTTTCCAGAAATTGTAAAAAATCTTTGAGTGTTGGAAGTTCTCTAGGTTCCTTCAACGATGCCATGTAGTCGTTGTGTGTTTCGGAATCCAATTTCTGTGCAAGTATGTGTATTAGAATCGGATCCCAAGTGTCTACATTGACTCCTAGGTTCTTTATACCGTTTAGGCACTCCACGGTGACGTCATGCAAACGTTTAATTTGAGCCGATGATACTTGCTGTAGTACGGGCAATGACATAATAGTACTCATATGGTTTGAGAAAATTAATTTCTTGTTATTATAGCGGTGGTTTACAATTTCCCAGCACGTGATGTAGTTATCTGAGCTGATTGGAAGATGTTGTATTAATCGTTCAGCTTCACCTTTCAGTTTGCTTTTTAAAAACTGCATTTTTTGAGCATTTGATAAACATGGATTGCTATGTATTGCCTCCGTAAATAGATCTTTGAACGACGTCCATTGCTGGTAGTTACCGTGAAAAATGGGGATGTCTAATGTAGGGGTTGATTTCTCCCTGTGCGCTGCAGACCACAACTTGCTATTGATCTGCCTTTTCATATCGCCGTAGAGTCCCTCATACTCTGCGAATACATTTTCATATGCTTCGTCAACTTGAGTGCCGCGCTCAGTATCTATTTCCCAATGAAGTTGGTCGATAGTCGCCCATCTTGCGTCCAGATTTTTCAAAATGTCGTCAAATTCCCATTTTTCTTGAATTTGGGTTAATCTGATGTTTGATAGAGTACGATGAAAAGCTCGAAAGTTGCTACTTTGTTTTCTAAGCATTTCATTGAGTTTAGATTCGCTCGTGTTGCCGCTTTGAACGAACGGCGGCGGCAGGTTTAGCTGCGGCCGCGGCAGGTTTAGCTGCGGCCGCGGCGGGGGGTTTTGCACCTCCATTTTGGTTCCACCTGTAGCGTTTTCCTTAGTTTTCTCAGCCGTGTTATTTCCTGAACCCAGCTGCTTACCTTTTTTACCTAAAGGTACAGTTGGTGCCGTCTCAATTTCTTCTCTTGCTGAATTATAGAAACTTTTCGCATGTTCGTAGTGGTTCCCATCAATATAGTCACCAGTAATACCTTGCTGAATGAGGTGATTATGAATTTTTTGAAACTCCATCCAATACCCATCTAAGGTCTCTAATCTTCTTTTGATGTAATCAGGGTTCTTGCGATCTTGTCCATCCTTCTTAAAGTTGGAATGAAGTTGTTCTATTGCGTCAACTATTTGTTGTTGACGGTTTAACAAATGACTCATTTCAGTTTCACTCATCGTTCTTGTTCACGAAGAAGCAGAAATGTACTTACAATTTTATTGAATGTAACTTGATATAGTAGCGCGGCTTGATTGCGCAATCCTGTTCGCTAGTAGTGAGTTCTGAATATCCGTTTTTCTTGATAAATCTTGATTTTTGCTCTTGATAGCAGCGGCCTTGTCGCCTTATAGCTCTTGATAGCAGTAGCCTTGTCGCTGGATCGCCAAACTGTATCTCAATGCCACCCGTATGGTCTTTGCAACTCAGTCCTCAACTCGCTGGTGAGACCCGCTTCTGGGAGGCCAGCTCGCCGTTTGCGACCACACGAGAAAACACTAAAATACAATCCGGTTCGAAGGACCACTATGTACGGCCCTTGCTGGCTCGTACACTTATCTTGATAGATTTCTTGATATGATGAACAGGAAAAGAACTTGGTTTCTTGAAAACGTGATTTATTATAATCAATACAAATTTACGTGTGCACACTACGTCGAATGATTCAGAACTAAATTGCTAATTAGAAAGGTCAACGCTCTGCTATTTTGCTAATTGCGCATTTGGGCAAATATGCAATGTACGATATAATCGAACACAAGGGGTTTTTATGATGGGGAGCATTATCGAAGAAGCGACGAGACGCTTCTTTCATATACGCTTTAATGGATGGGAGGCCTAAGTCGATGTGGAGGTTGGCGTTACGCATGTACCAGGGCGCCCCGGTAGCTTTGCGCATGAAACGGTTTTGGATGACCTGCAGCATTTTCAGATGTGAATCGAAGGTGTGAGCAAAGGCTACGCTGGCGTAGGTCATTTCTCGAGATACTTATAATAAAGAGGAACACATCTCAATACCGCGATGTAAAAATCCGCGCGATCCGTACAGCGACATCCTTTGGCCACGAAGAGAAACCTGACGTGACGTCACTCCTCATAGCCGGCAGCTGTAGCGCTTGTAGTAAGAACATTTGAAGTCAAAAGGGCGTAAGTTACATTTTTGCTATTCAGAACGATATTGCCGTATTTTGTTGGTTGAATTTTACAATGTGGTCATGCGTGTAGAAGCACTTTGCAATCTGTAAACTACAGTGACCCGTTTATTATTAAAACGACGTTCTCAGTTTTAGTACCTGTACTCTTTCCTCGCGGATTTTCGATAAAATACGTTTTTATCGAGCTATAGATTTTTAAGTGATGAGGGCACCACCTGTTAATTTTAACCAGAGACGTAATTTATTTAGAACCAAAGATTATTTAAAAATACTGTTTAGTGTTATTTGGGTTAGAGTAGGGTAGGGTAGGAAACAGTGACTCAGGCGGGTACTCTGACTCACGGCTGTATCTCCCTAATGGACAAAAGTATCTACCTGTCTTCCTCACTCATTGGTAGTTCGCGACAGCCGAACGCGCATAAACCAGTCACCCGCTTGCTCCGGCACCGTTTAGTAGTGAAAAAAGTGTGTGATAGCTTTTGTTCCCTCAAAACAAAATTACGAGGTAAGTTACACTTCGTTTTATTCATTGATAATTAAAGATTCGTACAATTGTCATTGTTTTGTTGGATAGTGGTGTTAATATGCTAGGCAATGCGATAGATTTGCTGGCCGTACGGGAAGAATTGTAAGATGTGTCACCTATTAAATTCAAAATGGCGACGTAGCCTCACTGACTCAATTTCAGGAAGTACACAATGACTCGCGAGTCAGTGTGTACTTTTGTGAGTCAGTGTTAAATTTATATGGTTAATACAATTAAATAGAAAAATATAGTTATACGAAGTATATGTTAATAACATACTATGCGTAGGATATCAGAACGGGAAATAAATCTTTTTTAACACATTTGTAACCCAAAAATGCTTACTTATTCTTTGTTTTACTATCATGTTTCAATATCGCTAGAATAAAAAATATAGGTATGGCCATGACCATATGTTCAGAGGGTATCTTTAAAGTCATTCCAAGACAAAAGTTTTCAATTCTAACAGATTATGTGGAAGCTTGAATTCTTAAAAAGTGTTATTAGTGTTATTAAAACGATTGATTTCACGAATTGTTTGTGATAGCCAATTTATAATATCTAAATCATTTACTAAATATTTGTTTTTATTTTATTTTAGAATGCCGCGTCGCAAAAGCGACACCGGGCGGAAAGTTGGAAACCACACTGAGGATGTCAAACTAGCGTGCTGTCGAGATAGCGTTTGTCAAAATCTGTCAAAATACTGTGTGTCGTGATTATGTGCTGTCAATCTACCGTCATCTACTCCTACTTTGAGAACAAAAACAATCAGGACCTTTTTTTTCAACATAATAAATAAATGATTAGATACAAAAACATGTGATTAATGTACCTAAGGCATAAGTTGTGATAATAAACATTATTTGACTGATGAAAATTGTTGTTTTATTATAATGTTTTATTAACGAGCCAGTGTGTACTACTGAAATGAAATAAGACTGGTACTGGTACACACTGGCTCATGTCATTGTTGAGCCAGTGTGTACTGCAAAAAATGTTAGAGTCATTGTGTACTACTGTTCCATTTTTTTTAAAACCGTGCCTGAAAACTTTACTGCAGTGTAAATCAAACAAGTGACAATGTGAGGAGAAAGGCAAATAATCAATGCATATAAGGTATAAATTTCAGTTTGATACTTTAACGTTATCTATAAAATTTTACTCTCCGAAAAAATCCGAGTCACTGTTGCCGCCCTGACCCTAACTATCTATCGATTTAAATGTAAGTACCAAATTCAACAAGTGAATCGGTACAAGCGTGAAGTGAAAATTCTGGCGTTTAGTTTAAAAAAACACAGTTGTATAAAAAATAAAAAGTCGTAAGTCATCAAAAAGTCTTAAAGGCCTTTGAAAAGAATCCTTGATCATTTGATGATTTTAGTATATTCTTTCTATTACCAACAGTACTACAGTACAGTATACTTTTCATAATATTTAGGGAGGACATTTTTGTGTTGCTAATAACACCCACCTGGCTAACTCAACTCGACGACGTAAGTCGATAAATAAGCAACTGCTAGGCGTAAAATAGCGTTCAATTCCGTAACAAGGGTATATCCAAATTGGCGGGCGATACTCGCTGGGGAGCTGTTGAGATGGAAAGCGGATAACGTAGGTAGAGGGTAGACGGAGGCAAACCGCCCGGTTACCGCGATCTTATCCTATAAGCGCATTTTGTTACCACCTAAACGTATCAGGGTGCGGGCTCGAATACAATTTACATTCAAATCTTGCGATAGAAGTTTCCAAATGAAATAAATTTGAAGAAATTTGGCGAAATTTGAGTAAAATCTGGATTTGCTAGCAAATTGAAGAATTGGTTTTGTCATAGGCATTTTGACTACTTCTAATGTTAACTTAATCGCAAACCTACGTCAATAATTAAGCCAACGCAAACTATGGCAAAAAAATACGCAAATTTAGGTTTTCTTGTTTTAACAAACGCCAAAATTCAAAGAAACCGAATTACAAATAGTTACGTTTGATTCTCAAAGTAGGTAACTAATTATTAAACTCCCAAAACGATGTCTCCTTCCTACAGGTTCATGCGTAAGTACCTACATAGGGGAGTACTCGTGTAGGTAGCTGTCGTAAGTAATTTATTTATTTAACCGTTTATTGTACACAATATAACACAAAGGACATAACATATAGATCAATACACAACAGGTCAGCTTATTTCTAAAAAGAAATCTCTTCCAGCAGACCTAGTAACATGATATGATCACATTTTGAATCAGTGGCAAAAAATAGTACATACATACATACATAAATCACGCCTTTACCCCTTACGGGGTAGGCAGAGCGTTAACGGCCGTTCAACGGATATTAACACCACGTCTGACAAAAGTTTGAGGGTCAATAAGATAACTGTGTATCACCATAGTGACAGGTTGTCAGCCCGTCGCCTAAAATTGCAATACACACCCTCGAGTCCCTTAGTCGCCTCTTACGACACCCATGGCTAAGAAATGGGGTGATGCTATTCTAAGCCGGCATCACACGGAGCAAAAAATAGTCTCTGTAAATATATCAAAGAGGGTTGCGATATGATGAACCTACTTAATTGCGTTAGTTTACGTTACCGAGAAGAAATGTTTTGTAACACTCAGCGCTAACCGTGCAACGTCAGCTTTTTCATATGGAACTTAGTTTGAAGCATTTAAATATTCACCGGAATTCATTTTTCGGGATGATGTAATGCAATATTTTGTACGGTTAGACGAAACAACCGCAGTCATACTCCAATGTATCTCATTTTGCCAAAAGTTTTTGTGTTCTATACGAGCGTCAAAAATGTATTTGGGTAGGTGTGGCGGTTCTTTCACTATGGCGGAATGACGGCCGTATTTTTGACGCATCCGTCTGTCAGACGAAAGTAAATTTCGAATTCCCATACTAAAAACAGATACCATACTGTTGCTTATGCGATTTGACCAAGGTGTTTGACAGACGCATCCGTCAGTCCGTCAGAGTGTAGGATTTGTCTATACGTACGAGCGTATCTTGTACCTAGTTGGAATGAATTGCGATGTTTTTCATAAAAAACTAATGGGAAAAGACACGAAATACGCAATTTTTTGAAATGCTACAGCGCAGCCTCTACGGGACGCGTAGCGCCTTTTATGGCTACGCCTACCTACGCCTTCATTAGTAAGATGAACCCTTTTTTAAATTCCTGTATTTCAGATATAAATACCTACCTAGGGTGGTTCGATTATAATTTTGCTGACTCTACCTCACGGGGCGCTAGTGGGACATTAAATAAGCATAGTTTGACCGCGGGGCAAGTGCGGAAACGGGCACTACCAACACTAGCGTACGTAATGAGAAGCTATTGCCCGCCGGAAGCTGGAAAACGGAAGTTGGTACAGCAGTTCCAGAACTATCATCCAACTGGAGCATTCCGAAACTGACTAGGTTAGTGCCTTCAAACAGAGTTATGTTATGCAGAAAGGTTACATGTAAACCACAATATTCACTACTCTACTCACTTACATTTACCTCCTTCAGGAGAGCAGAATACGAATCATGTGTGGCTTGAAATTTGCGGAATTTTCATGTTTGATCAAAGAGAGCAAAAGTGTTTAACTACATACTATTACCATTAAATACCTGCAGGCTGCGTGAGCCTAAAATATTTGACTCGCATGATAGGTAGGTACCTACTGAATCATAAAACTTATAAGGTTCAAAATATCATCGCGTTCTGTGACAGTCTGTCGTTCGGCAACTCGAGAGTCAGTGGACTTCTACTTCGCGCTAGACGTTTTGCCCCGGAACGTGTTAAAAAAGTTCCATTCGGATAATTATATCAAGAAGACAATACCCACGAGAGTCCATAAGGAATTTAACCTGGAAACTTATAAAAGGCCGCTAATTGAAAAGCCAATAAACAAAGTGTCTAAGTTCCCGGCGCGCGATAAATAATTGATAAATTAAATGGGCGAGTGCCGAGCCAAACAGAATTAAAACTTTCCGGAAGATTTCACCTAAATCAGAGCTAGCTGATTTATATTTCACGCATCTTCCCGGGACTACCACAGATTAGATAACTTGAAGACTTGTTCATTCAACATGAGTTTTGGAATTTGTTTTAGTTACGCAGGGCGTTGCGCCACTGGATGGACTACGGAGTTTTAAGCTCTATAGTTCGCTCCTGGCTCTAGTCTAAGCTATAATTGGCTGCCTTACCCAAACACTCAGAAGACTAATACACACTAGCATTTCCACATGAAAATAGCATCACCTGAGGTCTTCCTGACAGCTTCGTGAAAAGCGTCCAGCTTATTCACCATTGATGAATCTACTGTGAAGTAGGTACCTAACGAAAAGACTACTTACATTATGAGGGATATGTAAAAAGTTATAAGGCTTAGAATATCTTCACCTCATTTCTAACCGTGGGTGTCGTAATGGGTACACCTTGCACTGCGCTCGCCAATCCGCCTGCCAAGCTTGGTGAGTATGGCAAATACCTCCCAATAGGGGGAGGCCCATGTCCAGCAGTGGTCAGTTGTAGTTTAAAGTTATACTTACTGGAATGATTTGTAACAGACTAAACATAATATTAATAGAGTCTCTCCAGTAGGTATTTATGTCGGTGGCTTTGTCGAGGTCTTTATGAACTATGAGTAGGTTTCCTGTTTTAACGGACCCTAATGGTCTAATGGACTTGTTTTGTTGATATATTATTAAGATCTTTAGTACAAAGACTACCTACAAATCAACAAAAGCTACCTGTGCTAACCTACTAGATATCTTGAAACAAAAAAAAACTTTATAATTACGAAGCAGAGTAGTATTTCTATTTTGAGTATAATTTACCTCTATAAGTAAGAAAATCCCCTGCAAGAATAAGACTGAGAAAAACAGACCATCCGCCAGACTTTACACAGCGCTGCTAGACTTCAAAGCATTATTATATTTGAAGCATAATATCTGCTTGAAGCGAAGAGTTCATTTAAAGCCCTATTTGAAGAAACTAGCTAGCTTAATTTCGTTGCATTTTATACAAGTTTTTCATTGTTTGGTCTCGAAATCCAAGGTTTTCCTGTATGCTCACCTGTAAGAGCAAGATTTTAGTAACTATAATAGGTACCTTCTTTTATGTATTCAATTAGGTAATCTCTCAGGTCATGTACTATTTATGTAAAATAAGCTATCCCTAGCTAATAAGTAACTGCGACTAATTAATTCTTCTTATTATTAATTTAACTAAGTATGGATAGAAAGTCTGAATAAAAAAAAATGGATTTTGTTTATGACTGTTCTGTTGCTACGCTTGCTACGCCGTAGCAATGAGTAGTAAATAATAACGCGC
Organism: Tuta absoluta; assembly: GCA_027580185.1. Classification (NCBI taxonomy): domain Eukaryota; kingdom Metazoa; phylum Arthropoda; class Insecta; order Lepidoptera; family Gelechiidae; genus Tuta; species Tuta absoluta. The sequence continues at coordinate 7,969,722 of JAQAHW010000016.1, read as the reverse complement.
TTAGAAGGATACTACCTCAAATTTTGTGTGGGGAGCGAAGCGACAATATGCAACAAAACTGCAGTTATTTAAATAAGGTATCAAACCCCTTGATGAGTGCGGTCCACCACGGTTTCAGTACCACAGATTTAGATACAAGTATTTAGCTGTCGAAATCTAGCTAAACTTTTCACATAAGTGGTAGTGGGCTCAGTAAGACTACGCTCCCATGAAGACGCCAAACAGATTGCTGTGTTCCGTCATTGTGTGGAAATGCCAGAGACTACTTGAACTTCTTGATGTACTTGCTCCTTCTTTAATTCTATCCCAGCACTGTTTGGAAGTGTAGCAAACTGAAGTGACAGTGGATTGGGCATATCTGTCGTAGAACCGCGGACAGTGGAGGAAGCGGGTTCTCGTGAAGTGCCACGTCTCGGCAAGCGGCGGGCTTAAAAAAGGCGGCTTGTAGCGACTGGATGGCGAAAACGAGAGATCGTGCCCTGGGGGAGGCCTACGTCCACAAGTGGATTGCAATAGGCTGATGTATGTATGTATTGTTTGTTTCCCAGATCCAACACAGTGCAGATTTAATAGCAAACTCACCATTAATTAAAAGAGACAGTGTACTGTACTTACCTATACCGCAATATACTAAGGAGCAGTAGTTTAACTCGAGCACCTTTCCGCCTGAATCTAGGTACAAGTTTCAAGTTTTTATTTCCATTACCACATAGTTACATACTCGTAGATCTCAAACTATTACAAATCCTCGTAGAGGCACCGCAAATTAGCAACAATCAAACATTAGCAGGAATGTCAACAAATTGGTTTTGTGAACCTGAATTGGAATGGGTACCATAATGCTAGGTTATAGTAAAAAAACAATGAATTACATTATTATTTCATGAATAGTTAGGTTTTTAGGTAGTTTACCGATTTTTCGTTACTCAAAAAAATCAAACGCGCGGCTGTAGCAGTACAGTTCGCTGTGACACGAGCGGCACGAGATTCTATGTAGTAGTCGTGTACGTATATGTCGGTCGGGTGTGTTTATGTGTGAGTGTGCAAACCGGGCGTTAGTATGAAGTTAAACTACTGCTCCTTGGTATATTGTGACTATAACTCGCAACAGCAAACCTGCGGGTGTGAACCATAAATCACTGGTATTAGCAACTACGCCGCGGTCGTAACTTCTCTCCTTTTAACCTGATTTTAATTAAGCTAATGGCTTACACTCCAACAGTTCGGCGTTCGATCGCAGTTTGTCTTTGGAAAGTCAACCCAGCGGATACACTGAAATGTTTGCGCTTCGCTAACAACTAAACTCATTGCATTTCACTAGTTCGTCGAGACAAAGTTTTTTGAAATGTTCAGACGTAGCAATGGTACGAAATATTTTTGTTATATACCTACCTAGGAACTTTTACAAAACTTTGCACTTTACTAAAAACGCAGGATGCTTAGTATATCCTTACTTTTATTTACGACTCTTTTTCGATTACTATCATTCAAAACATTTTAGCGTTGAATTTCGGATGGTTTGAATTTGACATCTAAGTTACATATTCCACGCATTATCAGTATTTTTTCTTTACCTTATATGACAATAGGGTAATGAAAAAATACTGATAGTGTTTGTAGAGGTGAACTAGCCCATGAAACTGAACAACTACCAAAGGAACATAGGTCGAAATATAAAAAATTTAATTGTACCCATACAAAATGTTCCAGCCGACCAGGTCAATTTGTATGGGAGGTCCAATTTTTTTCATACGTTGACCTTTGTTCCTATGACCGGGGAAAGTTGTTCAGTTTCATGGGCTAGTTCACCCCTTAAAATATTTGCAAGATAAAGCATTTAAATGCAACGACTCCTTATCAAAAACAAATGGGAACTAACTTTTCCCTCTAGAATCGAACCCAGGACCTCAGGATCATAAAGGTAACGCTCAGACCACTAAACCACGGAAGCAATTATGCGCTAAAGAATAACCTGCTCATTAGTTAATTTAGTCTTTTCCTTTTATGTTAATAAGAGGAGAATGTAGTTTTAGTCGTTCAATCGTTGTTAACTAATATATTATAATGTACGCAATATTTATGTAAAGTACTGTAGTCTAGTTGCAATTTGTTTGTTTTGTCGCCATATTAAAAATGACAATTCTCGCATTACCAACGGGATTACTGGAAGAGATATCATCTTAGAGATAAGCCTGCCTTTGCTCACAATGTTTGTACATTTGTTATCATGCAAAAAAGGGTAATATACTTATATCAATATATCAAAAAAGGATAATATACTTATATCTAATGTTCTTAACTTCATTTACATTTGCATGCTGTTGTTGACGGCTGTATAGGAGATTCTTATTTTATGTAATATTACCATCCATTGTACCCTATTCAAGCAAATAAAATATCTTGTATCTTGTATCATGAACCAATTATATAAGTTTGTATGAGAACAACTGAGATTGGGTTTTCATGTACCTGGAACAGTTCTACACGCAGTATAAGATATAATTGCAAAATTGTAACGTATTTTCTAACCACATAAAATCTGTTTCCTTTTTCATTTATATCCTCGTGGTTTATGTTGAACAAATAATTTATGGCCGCAGTGGGAAGTAACAGTAGCATTGTAAACTCTAATTGCACTTTGTTGTATGTTAAATTAGCTGCAGTTTTACTCGCACATACAATATTTTAGCATCTGTTCCCTACTCATAACATGTGAATGAATGTTTCTAAATTGTAACTAGTATTACATTGTAGTAATTTTTTAAATATTCTACCAAAATATTTTATGAGTCGGCCGAAATACTTGTAGCCCATTTTATCTTTTTATTTATTTTTTTTTACCTGAAAAGGAAAAAAACTGAACCCTTACAGCATTACTTTGTTGTCCGTCCGTCTGTCACGCACGACCCTCGATCGAGTTAAAATTAAAACTATATACTTAAGTCTACGACCGCTTGTAGTTGTGAATAAATCAAGCTTTTAACGTTAAAAAGGATGCGGCCGTTTTTGACCCTTTCAAAGGAATCAAAATCATGGTTCATTTCGAAGACCTAAAACTAGTAAAGCAGTTTCGTTTTTAAGCACGTGTTTCGGAAAAAATCCTTCAAAATATTTTATTTTAAATATTTTTTATGGAGGGTTAAAAAATATTAAAATTGTAAAATTGAGGCTTGTTGTAGTGGGGTGTTATATGAAAGGGCTTGACTTGCATGTTACGGAACCCACGGTGGGTAAGTAAAACTCGCAATTGGCCGGGTTTTTAAGGGGGGAACTAGTTTCTCTTCTTCTTACCTAATTGGGTACTTAATTGTACAGAGTATAAAAAATTCAAGAAAAAATTAGAACTAAAATGTATTTTGTCGTAAAACATCAACCATACTGATCCATCCTAGGGAAGACATCCAAAACTGTAATAAAACTTTCATTTCGCAAAGTATTTCTTCGTTTCACATATCAGATATATAGTGGATACTAGAAGGTCGGCTATCTATGGGACGTAGATCGGGACCATTGACGTTGGTACATTTCTCCATTTCATTTGGAGATAAAACATACGGACCCGCTTTGAGCTTTTACTTTGATAACTTCGGATGTAAGTACCTAAATTGTTACTTAGTTACCTACTTACTCACTATTTTCTTGTAGTCGAGTTGGACAGACATTATGTATGTAGCTATGAAAGGCCGTCAATGAACCGATTCGAATTTTTGCTGAAAGTTCTATCGTCGGTTCCAGTGCTATGAAAGCATTGCTTTGTTTATAATCGTAAGTAGAAAAATACTAACGTGTTCATCTTCTGTAAAACTACCTCTATGAATGGAAGACAGTGACAATGGTAACAATGTGATATTAACCTATCTTACTATTATAGAGGTACATACAAACAAACATATACATATCACACCTTTAACCCTTGTGGGTTAGGCAAAGCATTAACTGAAGTTAAATACGGTTATTAACGCCACGTCTGACAAATATGTGAGGGCCGTACCGGCGCGCAGCCGCCAATACTTACTTTGTGGCCGTACTAGTGACAAGTTATCAGCCTGTCGCCAACATGTCCAAAGTCACGGGAAAGAAACGGGGCGATGCTATCCTAAGCCGGCATCACGCGGCAAAACACACATCGCAACTATAGAAATAATAATGAGAAATATTTATTTTGTTATTTTATAAATAAATAATAAATAAAATAAAAAGGGATTTATTCACAAAATGTTTTACAGGTACTTTATATTAACATAGTATCTGAAGCAATTACAAAAATTTGTGGCTGTAAACACTTGTGAAAAGGATGAACCTCAGCAAAGTTGCTGTTTTTCAGGAACCTCCACCTAATTCACTACATTGGAGAAACCTCCCAACAGTATGTGTCTAAATAAATTATTTACAGTAAGAAGTGAAATGACACAAAATGAAAAGAGTTATATCTTATGTAATATACCTACTGCCAATATTATACATATATAAGGTAAAAAGAAAATATAAACTGTTTGTAGAATGTATTTTATGTATTTTGTTTTGTGCCGCAAACACTACAATCAATTGAGTTCATTCATGTAACTAGATCTCACTACATTAAATACCCAGTTTGTCTCGGTCTTTTGCTTAGAAAGCAACCACTGCCTGCACTCTCTTTTGAATGTGTAGATAGATTGACTGATTCTAAGAGGTGGAGGCAAATCATTCCAACACTTAGAGGCAGCAAATCGAAAGCTGCCTCTGAAAAGCATTAGGCGCGGCAGTGGCGAGACAATTAGGTTAGGATACCTTATTGATCTATTCCTCTTTTGGTTTTGATAATTCCATGTGAGTTTTTTAGCAAGATAGGGAGGAGTACCAGTATGTTTGAGTTTGAATAAAAAGTTATTTAATTTAAATGTTCTTCTAGATTTCATATTCATGATATTGTAGTGATTTAAATAAGGAGTTATATGTGAGCGGGGGGGTACCGGGTATATGAATCTTATACAAGAATTTTGAACTTTCTGTATTTTATTTTCAGTCTTTTTTAGAAGACAAGGTCCATAGACAATGTCAGCGTAATCCAAAACAGAGAGAACCAAAGCATCTGTTAGCCTACGTCTTACTTCTGTGCTTAAGAAAGGTCTTATTTTATAAAGTTTCTTTAGGGCTGCAAAGCATTTCCCTATCTTCGTGTCGATGTGTTTCTCAAATTTTAGCCCGCTATCAAATAGAAGACCCAGGTTTTTTGCTAATGTCACCTCTGACAGCTTATGGCCATCAATAATTATATCCGGTCTATCCAGACGAACAGTTTCTACTTGGTGGTTAGTACCAGTTACAATGTACGAGCACTTTTGCGCATTTAGAACTAGGTCGTTATCTTGTGACCAGCGCACTAGTGCAGAAAGGTCATCATTAAGTTTTTCAACAGCTTGTTTAATACTGATTTCATCTAATGGCGTATGCATTAAAATTTGTGTGTCATCAGCGTACATATGCGCAGAACAATTTTTGAAGCAAGACAGTAAGTATGTTGTATAGACTGTGTATAGAGTTGGACCCAGAACTGAACCTTGAACTACTCCACGAGCCGCAGCTAAGGGTGTTGAATTTATAAACTGACCAGAAATCTGACTATAACATTCGACAATTTGTGTACGGCCTGAGAAATAACTATTGAACCAATCACACACTGTCAGGCTACAACCAAGACTTCCCAATCTGGTAACTAGAATATCTCTATTTAAGCAATCAAAAGCGCGGCTGTAGTCAAGCAAAACCAGAAGAGATGCTTGTCTACAATTAGAGGCTGTAAGAATGTCATCCACTACTTGCAACAGAGCTGTTGTTGTACTGTGTTGCCGCCTAAAGCCAGATTGGCAGAGCGGAATTAAACTATTTTTCTCGAGGAAAGATAGTAACTGCGAATTAACTGCCTTCTCTAGTACTTTAGATAGCGCGGGAAGGATGCCAATTGGCCTGAGATCTTTAACTGTATCAACTGGTGTTTTTTTAGGAATGGGCTTTATAACTGCCATTTTCCAGGTTTCTGGGAAACATCCATTTTTAAGCGAACAATTTATAATTGACGTTATAGCAGAAAAAGAGTATGGAAGGGTCAGTTTAATCATTTTAATGGATATTTTGTCACTGCCAGATGCATTGGAGGTAATACAATTAATTATTTTTAATATTTCAGCTTCGGTAACCTCGCGAAAATCGAATGCAAAAATTGGAGTTAGATCATTATTGTTAGTCGTAGTATGAGGTTGAGCACTATTTATAGGAATTGAGTCCAGGAAACCAATATTGATTAAATTTGGGTCCTGGAGATGTACTGGCAGAGTGTTATTTTTATCAGTCCCTATTACCTTATCTATCTCTCTCCACATTTTTCTGGGGTGCTTAATAGTTTTGTTGACATTTTGTGAAAAGTAGCATTGTTTTTCTTTACGAGTCAGGCTTATAACGGCATTCCTCAGAGACTTATACAATTGTTTCTCTGCATCATTGTTACCCGTTTTCATTTTTGCATCAGAGCAAGCTATGTCTCTATCGGTCATTAAAGCTTTAATTGTGTCAGTAACCCATGGGGTTGGTGGGCGTTTAAATACCCGTGTAGTCTCTGGTACGAAGTGATCAAACAAGCCAAGTATCAGGTACTCAAATCGGTAAACCATTTCATTTATGTCATCAGCCGCTTCAACCCATTCCCATGGTGTTACTGAAGAAGCGAACTTGTAGGTTTCATTGTCGAACTGATGGAATGGTCTATACGTTACAGTTCTTTTCGGATACTCTGGGACTTTAATTGGAAATTGGGCGCTGACATAGGCGTGGTCACTGAGGTCATCATTATGTACAACACTTACATTTCTATTTTTAAGACTTGAATTACAGCATATGACATCTAATAATTTGCTTGAAGTGGAAGCAATACGTGTTGGTTGGTCCACTACTAACTTTAAGTTATAACATTGCAATAGATTGAGAAAGGTAACAGAGTAACCTATTGTATCATCGAGAAGATCAGTATTAACGTCACCAGTAAGAAATATTAAATCATATTTAGGAGAAATTATAGCTAAAGCATCACTCAGTGATTCAATTAGGGTACTAAATGTGAAAGTTGGAGGTCTGTAAAATACTCCCACAGCAATTTTTTGTCGGTTAATCTTTAAGCCTATCCATTTTTGCTCTAGGGCTCCAGCAGGTAATCCAATGTTTTTAAAACTTATTGTGTCTCGTATGTAAAAGCCTATACCACCACCCTCTCTTTTTTTGCCTGTACCCCGGGGTTTAATTATTAAGTTATAACCGGTAATATTATAATCTCTTAGCTCTGACCTTTCAGTTAATCTTGTTTCAGTTACAGTAAGTATATCTGGATTTTTGATAGTCATAGTTCTAAGAAGTTCGTCTCTCTTAGTATTTAAGGACTGTGCATTTAAGGTTGATAATGTAAAATATTTTGTTTTACCCATAATTGTTGGAAAATATGTATAATATATGTAGATAATATAGAAGCGTATAAAAAATATATTTGTATCTGTGAGTGCGGCAACAGAGTAAATAATTGTACAAGAAAGAATAATATTGGCAGTTTAAACTAAATAATGTAATAAAAAAATGGTAAGACATTATTTTAACAAACATGCAACCCATAATGAGATGAATAAACAATGATAGTGGTGGACTATATACTACATTATGATCAAACAAGACAAGGAAAGAAATTATTCGATAAGGCTATTCAATATGTCTTGATCTTTTATTTGTATAATAGCGCTATCTTCAGACTTGCGAGCATAAACACGTCCATACTTAGCCCACACGTAGCTATAATTAGCCCTTAGTTTAAGTCGGGCCTCGGCGTAGAGTTTCTTGATTTCAGGCGACAGATGTTCAACAATATAGATTTTATTCGATTCTGCGGTTTCTCCAGGAATGTTTAAAAAACCAGAGTGCAACGTGTTTTGTTTATTAGACTTATTGTAGGTCCTGAAAGACGTTAAAAGATTATCACGAAGGCGCTGCGAAGATAATGTGATCAGAATGTTCCTTGGTCGGTTAGTCGTCTTATCAATTCGCGTTATTCTCCGCATAGAGTGAATATTTGATTCATTCATAGGACACTTTAAAACTTCACATAGACGTTTCATAATCCCAAGTAAATTTTCATGAGGCTTTTCTGGAACGTTTTGCAACTCGACATTGCAGCCACGAGATATATTTTCCATTGTAGTAAGGCGGCTTCCAACCTTCCTCAGTTCTTGAGTTAATTGGGATTTTTCATTTTCAAGCTGTTTGATTTTATCTTTAGCGGTTTCTATAGAAGATTTAAGGTCTTTCTGTTCTGCGGAGAGAAAGTCGGTTGTTTGCGAAAACTCTGATTTTAATTTATCCATCGCCAAGTTAAGTTCTTTTTTTATATTTTTCGTGATAGAAGCCTCTACGGTTTGTGCCATTTCCTTGAGTTTCAAGTCTAGGAGGTTGCTGAAGTCAGCATATGAGATCTTACGATCTTGTGGCGTGGTGTTTGTAGGAACAGGAGCATTTTTAGTGGATTCGCCATGCGCTAGAGGCGGCTCTGAACCATGCTCTGGTCTCCCATAACTAACTGACATGTTAGACTCGTCCTGGTTAAAAAATGACTCATTATCATTATTATTGGCGGGATTACGTAGGGTAATATTTATGCAAAGTGGGCATATCCACGACACCTCTCGTTCTCTAAACTGTTCAGGTTTAATCTTGGCACATAAGTAGTGATGTTGGCTCAAGCATTTAGTACATGTTATTAATTCTTTGTACTCGATTTTATTACCGCAATCAACACACTGCATTATACCGATGAGTAATCTGTAGGTAAGTAAGTATGCCGATCGTTAGATGCTCGAGTCTCCCCTCGTGATTTGTTCATTAACAGGTTAGTAATTTCACAACGTCGCTCTCAATGAATTGTGGCGCAGCGGTGGAGCGCCCGCCTCTCACCCGTGCGACCTGAGTTCGATCCTCAGCGTCAAACTTTGTGTAAGTTTAAATATAATTTATTTCTATTTCTATAATAATTTATATACTTGTATTTTCAATGCAACAGTAGGGGCAATCCAACAAAACTCACGGTACACGTCACAATATTGGCTCGGTGTCCCAGGCAGAGTGCGAGGTCCGATGCACATTCAATATGGCCGCTGTGTTAGATGACACACCGCTAAGGAAAGACAAGGAGGCGCCGATGTTTGGTCAGATCTTCGTGACTTCAGTGAGTGAGAGGTCCACTTGAGCGCCAATATGGCCGCCACATTAGATTGCAAACCGCCCAAGCGAAACAAGGAGGCACCGATAATCCACTTGGATAGATAGTTATCACGATTGTCAAAATTAAATCAGAGGTAAAATTCAAAGACACACGACTGTTCGGAGCAATGTCCAGAGAGTGAATGGCCGATTCCGATTATCCGATATAAATGCTTTCATGATAACAAGTAATATGTACCGATACTTAATGAATTGATGGATCCTTAAATTGATTGTTCAAAGGGTAAATTCAAATAAACTTCTCTATGTAATATTTTCAACAAAATCCCAAATTTCTTAGTAGCTAAATCTAAAAAGGGTTTGAATATAAAGTGTAGGTTAAGTCACTTATGGAAATGGGAAAACTTGGGAACTTTTCTAGAGTTGTGGTTCTCAGAATAGAAAATGTTTTATCGTAATATAGTTCGACTGTTTTATTCATATTTTTATCTTGTTTTGTACGAGACAGGTATGAGGGTAACTTTCTCATCCAAACCTGGACTGATATTTTTCCGATAAAAACTAAGTTGATTTGAGTTTTAGTTTTATGATTTATACAAGATGTGTAATGAAAATATTTGTTGTAAATATTTTAACAGACGAACACTTTGCGTTGTTAAAATAATTGAGTTCTTTGTTAGTTGTCCTTTTGAACGACAATGAAAACTCAAGACGGGTTGGTCGTAAAGAACAAATTTTCTCTAGAAACTTAGATCGAAATTCGAAAATAAAAATTGAATCTCCCATACAAAATTGCTAATCAGCTGATTTAAGTTATGAATTCTTTATTGTACACATTAATACAAAAGGTGAAAAACTTAAAATTAGTTACAAGGGCGAGCTTATTTCTATGAGAAATCTCTTCCAGCCAACCCAATGGAGACTTACTGTGGACCCTCAAAATATTTTTGTCATATTTCAACTTGTGTTCCTTGGGGAACGTTTTTCCTTATCACTTATCATTTTCTTCTATCGGTCACTAGTAAAAATTAACCCTATATACACACCACAATTCGATATTCTATTAGTACATGGATACTTATTCGATATATTTAGGTAGGTATACAGAATGTAAAAATAATAGCTGCAAATTTTAAGGGATGAACCAGCGCATTAAACTGAACAACATTTCCCAAGGAACAAAAGTCAAAAGATTAAAAAAAAAAATTTTTGCAAATTGACCCGGTCATCTGAAATATTTTGTATTGGTAGTCCATATTTTTTTCATAATTCATCCGATGTTCCTGAGAGAAAGTTGTTTATTTTCAAGGGTTGATTCACCCCTTGAAATATTTTCGTGTTTTCTTACACCTTATGCGATATTTGTCAACCAACCTACACTGAACCCTTTCAGTAGGTACCTGTTCCTTGAGTCACCATAAATAGTTTCTACAAATATCCACAGTATAGATGAATTCCCTTGAGTAAGTTGCTGCTAGATATGAGAATATCCGCAGTCATATTCAATTCACACAATACACGATAAGATTACGGGCGGGATTTCTTTCCCACTGGCGCATTAGGTGTCTATATGGGAAAGCGCAAGTAAGCATGACGATCGCAGTGATTTACGTACAGGCGGACTGATTTGGTAAGAATACAAGTTGCTGGAAAGTTCTGGAATGGCGGCTACACGATGGAAAGCATAGCGTGTGACCGCCTTCTATTAGGTTGATCGTCGCCAACGTTGCAAGCGGCCGTTAGAAGCTGTTGGCCTGAAATTGTGTTCTTTGAAAGCGTCTAGGGATAACCTTACCTCATCTGTTAATAGAAAAATAGATAGCCACGAATGAGGCTATCGATCACACCGCATTAAGAGCAAACATTTATTATTCTTATTTTACTTTATCTTCAAACTTCGTCAAATCCTGTGTATCACCTAAGCAGCGCTCGAATAAATCGCTATTGAATGGAATCGACTAGAGATGCCGACTCGGAGTATTGCGAGAAATGATTTATTGACTCGTTGCTCCTCCAGCCTCCTGCCCACTAATGGGGGCTGAATTTTCTGAGACTACTAATAAAGAAGATGGAGCATCCCGAAGAATGAAATGTTTGTATGCATGTATTTATTTTATGTAGGTTTATGTATTTTTATTTTATTATGTTAAATTATTAAGTATATTATTTTAGTTTATTCGTTTTTATGAACTTTAAGTACGATTTTTTTTTTTTTTATGGGCACCCGCTTTGACTCTTTCTGTTTATCTTTTTGTTGGCCAGTAGAGAATGCCGCGTGGCATTAGGCCCGCCCTTTGTACTTTCTGTGCAATAAAGTTTAATAAATAAATACGTTTAATAAATGAAAAAAGCGTTACCTAAGGTTACGGCAAACAAGAAAAAGGTTACGTGCCTTAAGGTAGACCTGGCTGGTCCCCAAGATAGTACCTTAATTATTACTCTTTTTATCTTGTCCGAGCCGATTTCTATAAGAACAATAAAAAGTGTTGTAATGTTTATAAATAACAATTTTGTATTATTCTAATAGAAAACGCAGCTTTTAAATCGATGCAAGTGTTGTAAAAAGTCTTGCAACCGTCGATTAGATATGCTTCATAGTGCTGGTTTGCGGTATTACATTCTAAAATATTAAATTCTTAAATCTCAAGTAAAACCTACGAGTAACTAAGCTGTTTGCTCCCCATAAGTACCCCCAAGGTTAGCCAAGAAAATAAAGTAGACAATCGTTAGCTATTTAAATGCTTGAATATAATTCAATCAATTTCAAATTTAATAGTCTAGACTTTATGTGATTACAATCTAGGTCGTTCGTTCGTAGTAAAAATCATACCTAGCAGCAACTAAATCTCTTAAAACTTTATTGTAGATAACTTGAAGGCAAATAGATATTATTCTAGGTATTGTCTTGGATAAAACTTCGCAAGACTGAGTTAGGTAAAAGTTGGCACAGTATTTTGAAAAAAAGAGTTGAAAAATAATTTAACAAATTTAATATTACGTGCTGTTAAAAAGCGGCAGCATTGATAAGGTAAAAAACGCTTATAGGGATGAATTCCACTTTCCAAGTGTATCTATTTCATGGCTTTAAACAGTATACTTATTTTCATATTAATAGTTCTTTGGGGCGTAGCTGCAGACGAATCCTGTGTAATCCTACAAAACAAAATTCTTATTCCTAAGTTTTCTCCAAGATATTGGCAAATGTCTGGGCCCAGGTATTGTTGTAAAGAAAGCCCGTTAAAGTTTCACGAGAAAGAAGGGTGGTATTGGATATGCATCGGTTTCTGTATGGCTTGTATGCCACATTAACAGGAGTGCATTTTTTCCTGTAGATTTCAGTTTGCCATGTTTGCTATATGTTTCGATGACGCTCATCAATGTAGGCGACTACATTTTATTATTATTATAAATACAGGACAGGCAGCAATACATGTTGATAGGTCCTTACAGTGTTGGTTTTGGTAATTAATTAAGTCTTTTTTATTAATTAATCACACACAAACGCTCATATTTTTGTTTATAAGGTCTTTATTATTTTAAAACCACTTGTTGCGATGCACTAGGGGTAATCAGCCTAGCAGGGACAGCGACACGGGAAAACGAATCCCGCCGTCCATTTTATGTTCCACGATATTTTGTTATGGGGACCTTTGCACCCGGATTGATAAAAGGCGGGCTGTTTGCTTAGGTTTAGTTTTGATTTTAAGTGCTTGACTATGTTGTAAATAACAGTTTTATTTTATTCCTTCAAGAAATGAATTATCATCTATACTCATTTAAACACTGTTTTACAAACCTTTGATAGTCTATCTTTTCGTGTGGGACACCGAGTCGTCCAACGACCCGATGAACCCTGGTGTCAGAGTTTTTCGACCGCCTACTACCACTAGTAGGCCTCTGACATGGTTGTGTTACGACCGCCGTCTAAGTAATCATAGACAGCAATCGGGACCGACGGCTTAACGTGCCCTCCGAAACATGGAACCATTTCTTTTCGGACAATCAGTTGTTTCACCCCGCAATGTCCTAACCAGACCGGGAACAAATTCACAAAGTGATAAATATCAACTTTATGAGTGTCCCACCGAGAATCGAACCCGGAACCTTTGCGTAGCAGGCAGTCGCTTCTGCTGGCTGTTGATATGAAACAGCAAAGACACAGCTGAGCTATATGAAATACAAAAAAGGCTCCATAGCAAAAGTTTCTCAGCATAATATGGACCGGTTTTAGAGTCTGTAATACTTGATGTGGAACACCAGGAGCTTAGTTAAACTCCAAGAGATACGAAAATGGTTTTTCAGTGTAATAAGATATATAACGTTGGTGGGGAAATAGAAATACAAGAAATATGAGTTTTTGGCTTTTTTCAACTTTAGTACCTATGCAAAAGTTTGGCTTAAGTACTTAGAAACCTAAAAAATTTACAATAATAACTAATAACAAACTTAGCGAAACGAAGTTCACGGGCACCAGCTGTAGATACAAGAATCGCTCGTCTAAAGGTATATAAATATATTACATACAATAAGGCAAAATAGATGATTTCGCTGTTAAAAACATAATAATAAGAGTTAACTCAGCAGGTCTATACTCAAGAGGCAGCTTGAAAATTTAAGCTGCGAATTGTTAGTTACGAGGGCTCTAAAACGAGGCCAGTTCACCAACTTTTGTTTTGTTGAATTAATTCTGACAGAAAAGCACACTGGGGCCAACTTTGGCCGCAAAACTGGCACATAGAATAGCCTCTACAGTTGATATAAGCTAAACCTAAGTGTCGAAATCAAAACACACTGCGTATAATTCGATAGCGGAAATTTGTTAATTTGAATGGGCCGGGAATGTACCTAAATACTTCAATAGATGTGTTATTGTAAGTACACACTGGCTCCATGGTGTAGCGGATAGTACCCCTGCCTGCTAGGTACGCCAAGGATGATGGGTTCGATCCCCACAAGGCACACATATTTGTTAAGTCATTTTCAGATTTTCAGTTTTCTATGTATATAATATGTTTTTTCGTAATGTACATGAGTATTAATATTAACTATCTAGTTCCTATAGTACAAGCTTTGCTTAGTTTGGACACTTTGTGAAGATTGTCCAGGATATTATTTCATTTATTCATTTTATTGATAAAAGCCAAAATTTTCCCCATTTAATCAATAGCTACAGGAATATAGGTAACAAACATAGGACCAGCAATTTTCTGAACGTATGTCGAATGATTTAGGTATTGGGACATGTGGACCGAGATCCAATGGCCGATATATGTGATGAATGGCCTCCAACCAGCGTCCAGCAAATTCCGATTTTAGATAAATTCGACACATCTAACTGATTTGTATTACCTACTCGAGTTTAGTTTGTGTGCCGAAACACACGCGTGTAGTTATGTCGCAAAAATTACGAATCGTTTGAACATCACATCGATTTTTTGCGCAATTTGACATCGCTCTTTTACCTATAACTAGTACCTACAATAAAAAATCCATGACAGAACGTATTTGCGTACTTGCTGTGTCTTTTTTTGTGTGCAACTAATTAATTCGAATGGCTCAAATCATGATCTATATAGGCTCTTCTATGTTTTACTGCCCTAAGCTAACAACTATTTCGTCCGTAATACAAAATTGCGTAATGCTTATCATATAACAATATATCAAAGTAATCACATATCAAATAACAATATATCAAAGTAATCACATAAACCAAAGCAATCACCGTAACAGCACAACATTGGGCGTAATTTTAATATTTTTCTATACACAGGGCAAACTGGAAAACCTGCCTCCGAAGAGAGCGCGGCAAATGAACCACGAAACGTCATTTTATGAACTAAATTTACGACAAGCGCGGGTCTTTAAATCAAAAAGAAAAGTATTTGCGGCGGTTATTGCGAAGTTTCTCTCGCCGGAGCGTTTCGAAACATAAGAAAAAAGATCGCGGCAAACTTTTTCTTTTTCTCTCGCCCTACTATTACGGCCATAACTTTTCGACTTTTCACGATGACACCCGAAATATTTAAGTAATGCAGTATCGCGACGGAATTTTATTAAAAAGTATAATTCATTCATAATTTTTGCTTTATTACATTCGTCCCGAGCGGCGTATTACGGCGGGCGTTTTATTAATCTGGTCTGATTTTCATTTGCGCGTCGCGGCCGGCAATGGCGGCTTCGTCCAGACGCAGTCAGGGTAAAAGAAAACAGTCAGCTGTCCAGGCATAACTACGTTTTGTACGTAGAGGCGATTCCACTGAAAATTTGTGCATTGGTGCCAATAAGCTGATACAAACCATTTGAACCATAGTTGATATTTAACCGGTAGAAAATGCCACCGATTTCTTTATAACGTTTATGTGTGTACTCAAAAGTTGTTGACTACTGAATAATTATTTTTTTTTAGTTTTAGGGCCAAATTAGAAACCGTCGAAACCGTCGAGTGAAATTTCTACGAAAATTGTCCAAGACCGTAAAACCTGCGCGCAATTTTTGCGGTCAGAATTTTGAAAATGAAATGAAAGAAAGTTTTCATTCATTTCATTAATTGTTTACCTAACATGGGAAGTGTTTTAAAATTTAGAATTCAACGCACGCATATCCCTAACCACATAAAAAGAGAAGAAATTATTTTTTAAGAGTGTTATACTACGCTAGTACTATTAATTATACTGTGCTTATACTAAGGAGAGCTTGTTAGAAGTGTCAGTCGCTTGATTGAAGATGACTTACCTACTGTTCCATTTTTCTGCTGTGACCCGGGCGAGGAGTGGGGGGGGGGAGTCGAGACCAAATTGCTTTACAATATAATTACACCGGACCATTGTCCCGGAATCCGCTCGCAGTGCTTCGATTTACATTTAGAATGGGACAATTTGTACAAAATCCGTCCAGCAACAGAAACTTAATTTGTTTCCAGTTCAATATATTGTTCCGTTAACATCGGGAAAACATTTTCGCAGCTTTTCTCTATTAAAAATGTATTCAGTTTCTGTTTGTTTTGCCGGGAGAGTTTATTTAGGTTTGTATTTTCTTTCAGCGAGATACTCTTGCCTGTGATTTAAAAAATGTTGATGTAAATATATCTGGAGCACATCAACCTACCCCTAGGTATAAGGGATCAACTTAAATTGGTTTTATTAAAATGTTTGATATGTTTTATTAAATAAAAGTTCAACGTAATATTATGAACGAAATAAATAATATTATGAAAAAGAAAATTGGTATTCCATACTAATTATAAAAATTGGGTATCGCTTAAGGGGAAGATTGGTGTGCTGCCGATTTACAGTCAGCTCTGGCTGAATGGTCAGTGTTTTACCTTAGGAATTAGGCACAGCTGTGCTTACTAAGAAAAATTATCTTCTTGAGGACAAAAAATGTGTTAAACATTACTTATTTACTGTAATGTTTTTCTAATGTGCTTAAGTTCTGAGACTCATTTCTGTACTGTCATTATATGTATAGTTCTACGGCTCGGGTGTCCCACACGAAAAGAAGCAGAAGATTATATAGCTGCCTAAATGACAACATAGCATTTTACAATTTCAGATTCGCTAAATTCGTTTCGAGATAGAATTTGCCTACTCGGCTAAGGTGATAATCTGTGAAGGCAGCTCGAATTGCCAGCGATGCCCACAGTTTTGAAATGCAAATTACAAACCTGCTGACATTTACAATTTACGACCAAACCAGGGTTTGTTGTGCTAATTTATAATTAAAATGTCTTTAGTGATTTCGTGACTGTTATACCAAATGTTTCACCAGTAGAAGTAGATATGCAAGATTAGGCGTAACTAAGGTATATTAATTATTAACTGCATATAGTTAGTACGCAGTAGTATTCTATAATACTACTATCTGTGATATAGTTCAGTCGTCAAATTTCAGATAACTAGGATACAATAGAGGGAGGCCTATGTCCAGCCGTGGACTCTTGTGGGAGTTAATGTAAATGTGTACTATCAGCAACACATCGACCCACCCATTATAGGGATCAACTTTTATCGGTTTTTATTCCAGTCTGGTTAGGACATTGCAGGCTGAACCACCTGATTTTCCTAAAAGAAATATGGTTTCGTGCTTCGTAACGCACGTTTTGTCGTCGGCCCCGGTTGCTGTCTATGATTACTTAGACGGCCATCGTCATAACCATGTCAGAGGCCTACTAGTAGTTCTGCAACCGCCTAGTTGAAAAACTCTGACACCAGGGTTTATCGTTGGAGGACTCGGTGTCCCACACGAAAAGGAGAAAAGGAAAGAGTAAAATCGTCGCATTTCCGAGCTGAGAGCGAACGATTTTAGGAGCTATACGACACTAAGCTAATCATGACATAACTGCTTAAAAGTTATTCTGTCATATGTGGAGTTATTGTTGCCCAAAAGCGCAATGTAAAGAGTTAATCCATTAAATGGGTAAGTTAATCAACAGCAACTAATGATTGACAGTAATAGGAAGTCTCAAGAACTTGCCAATGCCAATTTAGAGCATACCATTATTATTTTAAAAAAGGTGGTTACTAGTAGTAGGCGGTTAAAAAACACTTGACGCTACTCATCGGGTCGTTGGACGACTCGGTTTTCCACACGAAAAAGGACAAGAAAGAAAATAAAAAAAATACAATTAATTAAACACTTAGAATTAAAATAAGGCTAATATAAAAAAAAAAACAAGCAGGTCAGGCAATTCTCGGTCATTGCCGATTTCGTTACCCGAAGAAATCTACAGCGCATAAAAATGTAGTTCTTTTAATTGTAGTCTTATGTATTGAATTAGTTTTCATACTTACTGTCAAATTAACATAGGTATCATATGTGTTGTAACCAAAGTTGTAACTGCAGTTAGAAGATATTTGGTTCAATGTATGATTAGAACACGTAGAAACAATATTTTGAATACCTATATTAAATTTTTTGAATATTATATGCAGGATCAGACGTTTTCAAGCATTTAATTTAAACACATATTTGGTTTCACTAAAGATCTTTATTTACTTCTTATATTACAATAATCGTTATGTACAGCGTATTAATTACATACTTGTTACATTCTTACGGTAAATATGTTACAATACTCAAGTAAGGAAGTCTTCACTGACACTGGTAGTGCTGAATGTTCTAGAATTCTATCTAATTTTCAGATATCAAGAAAATTTGGATATAGGAAGTACCGGCTCTTCTAAATAAAAAATATTTTATGAACTCATGGCGTAGCAGTTCCGTAGCAACAACGGCTACGTCCGTAGCAAATTTATCCTTAATTTTTTTCGTCTCTTCCGTCGCTATAGATAATTGCGACTTATTTACAAATCACTGATTTAAAATATTTAAGATGGCTTTTCTTGTAATTTACACGAATAAGTATCACCTCTCTCTCAACTGTGAGAACTATTTTCGGAGTTCAATATTTTCAATTTAGTAGTTTTCAAGGTTATTCTTCCCTAAGAGCCTCGGTTTTTATTGTACTAAAACCATGTGTAGTAACTTAAAAAAGAAACAAACATTACATAATTTTGTAGTTATAAACAAAATAAAGAAATCCAATTAAAAACTTTTAACTACAGTGTGCTTTTTCACTACACTGAAACAAATATAAATAATAATTATAAATACAAAAACAGACAATTGTATTTAAGCCGAATGTAGAACAGCACGTAAAATTATAACAGAAAATTAAATTATCTCATGCAGAAACATAAAGTAGGTTGATGTTGCAGAAAGATAATCCAGTACATAATAATATTATTCACAATAAACTAAAGGTCTTGTCACTATAAGAGCGGTAGCGGGGAAAACAAATATATGAAGTCATATTTTATTAAGTGCAAATACTTTTAGGATGATTTCTACTCTTCAAACTGAACCGCTTTTCCCCGTACACATAGGTCGAAATATGAAAAAAACATTTGGGCCCATACAAAATGTCACATTTTTTGAACATGTTTGTGTAGGAAGTCAATTTTTTTCATATTTTGACCTTTGTTCACTGTGTAAAGTTGTTCAGTTTCACCCTAAAATATTCAAAACAACTCGAAATGAATTTTCTTAACAGTCGCAGATTAGTCGTGGAAATTAAGTATGACAACATGTGAGGAAAATCTTTTATGTCATATTCAAGCAATCTAATATGTGTGTTCGAGTTTTGGATGGATTAAATATAAACTTTTTTTACCTGAATATAAGTCACTTAAATTATAAGTGCATGCTTATTAAATATGTCATCAAAAATATGACGCGCAATTTGTTACTGTTTTCATCAAAATAAACGATTTATTTATATATTTTATAAAGCGGCCTGCCCAGCGTTTTCACCTGCTGCTAACCGTTATTAACCGTCGTTAAATAAGACATTTTAATATAGCCTATGTTCGCCAGGGATAATGTAGGATTTTAATGGTAAAAGATTTTTTTAAATTGCTCCAGTAGTTTCTGAGCCTATTCCATTTCAACAAACAATCAAATATTTCCTGCTTATAATATTGATGTAGATTTTTTTTATATATCTCGATACAAACTACAAGTCTGCGTGTATAGTACACGTGCGAGTTGAGGTTGCGTGTCTTACAATGGCACTTGTCTGTGTCATACAATATATTTTTTAAATTTTAATAAGTATGATAAACTACTCTTCCGCTATCGCTCCAAATGTAACATCACCTTATCAATTGGCACTAATTATTATTAACAATAATTTCATACGTTGTACATCACGGTGAATAATTTGGTTTAAATAATTAATCCTTGTTTTCACTACATAATCGTTTACTGCTAAATATATTTTGTATCATTCGTATATACACGGCACATATTTTGTTAAATAAAAACTAAGCAAACGAAACTCAAACGTCAGTGCTTTTTAATATTTACAGAAAACTTATCTACAATATCGTAAGGTACTTATAACCGTACAGTTTTAGAACACATATTAATATGCAAAGTGAATGACTGAATTAGGTAAGCTACTTCTAGGCTAAGCTTATCCGAAATAAAGTGCAGGTTCAGGTTTTAAAATTTCAGCACGTTCTCATTTTACGAAGCTTTTATAGTTAACCAATACCCTACTTTTTACGGAACCAGAATTCCGAATGAACCAAGCATTTGCCGTTAAGTGCTCTTAAAAGTTCAGTCATTCTCTTTACACTGCAAGTAAACCAAAGATTGCACCTTCTATACAATAACAATAATAACAGCTCGTAATTTTGTCTCTTATCACTTCACAAATACACACCTCTCTATCGTTGCTGCATATCACAAGCCTTTCGATCCCTTCGTACCACTTATTATATTACACTACAACAACCGGGTTCGTTATAAGTGTGCCAGTATGTCTATTTCTGAAGGTGGCTGTGTGAGCTGTGAGTCGTTGAGCGCCGTGGAACCAGACACGGTCACTATGACTGGCTGATTGTCCGTGTGGACTATAGTCACTAGATGTTCGTCTGGGTCTTTCTCTTGTTCGGTTTTAGGTAGTGCTTCTATGGAGTCGTCGGCGTATTTAAGATCGAGAGGGTTGAGGGAGGGGAGGGTGTCAGTGACGGTGACTTGGGGGTCGTTGCGCGGGGCCCGATAGGAGGGAGGCCCGCTGTACTCGGAGCCGCACCAAGCCGCACCGGTTGATCCTCTGTGGAAAGAAGATGAACTTAGATCAATCCAATTATTCACTTTCTTAGTGCTCCCTGTAACTAGACAGTTGATAAGTTTATCTGAGAAGACTTTGAATATTGGATGATAGAACTTACAATGCTTTAAGGATTTCGGTTTTGAATATTACTAAGACTCGTAGGTAGGTACTAGCGTTCCTTCGTGCGTAAATTTGAGAATATATTAACTTTTTCAAATATAATTCCACCACATTCTTGAAATCAAAAGTAAGTGTGATATTTCGTCTCCCCCTCAAATTGTTGATGTTCATTCTAGTGCCATATTATTCATGAAGTACCTATCTTTTCTGAAGAATTTATATGACAGTAGAAAAAATAATTGATATCCGCTTTTCTACTTGTATCCTTGCAAATTTGACTTGATATCATAATTACCTGACTAGACTGGCTGAGTTGGAGCGGTAGGTGGGAGGCGGCGACACCGCTGGCGCACTTCTGTCTAGGAGAAGTAACCTGAAAACAAACAGAAAGTCGTCAACATACAGCCGCTTGCAGGAAGTCATCAATGTAAATAGCTACTGACGGGAAGCCATCAATGTAATAGCCAGTGATTCATTTTATGGATGTTTATTTCGTATCGGCGTAGATTGAGTTTTCAACGGGAATATAAGGTATCAGGTACGCCAGATCTTGCATTTATAAAATCTGTATTGCTTTAGGTAGATTGGATAAAAAATCTGTCATCCATACAAAAATCACTGATTCACAGGCATATCAAGGAAATCTTAGACAAATTAAAGATAAATTAGTAATGAGAAATATAAAGTAAAATTTTAGATATGACACAAAGTTCACCAGCCGAAGAGAAAATGCAGGCAGGACTATTTAATCAAATAGTTTTTGCGTTGTTTGTGCAAAACATCAGTGCAAGGCATGTGGTAAAACTAGGTAAATGCCTAAATAGGATGACCTATACGCTACCGGAGTTGGCTTTGTTTCAAAACCTAGAACTGTCCAGCGCAGCGCGACTACCGGGACACTTACAGAATACCAACCAGTCGCAAACACCACTTGCATATGTATGGAATTAGAGTAAGCAATTTTAATAATAAAGATTTCTGCAATGGAAGCAAAATCTACACTGCCTTTTGAATTATTTAAATACCTATGTTGTACGAGTTTACGTTCTTAACCAATACCTACCTATCAGTATGTATGTATGTAGGTAGGTTAGAGTACTATCTACAGCTCACCTTGATTTATCCATTTAAGAGCTTAACATGTACTGGTTTTGTAAACAGTTATCAAGTAAACTTAGCGTAAATTGAACTCTTGAATAGTAACTGTACTAACAGCTTTGTACAGAAGTAATTTTATAAGCAAAAGTTATTACAAGTGCCAATTCAACAGCGAAAGAAGGACCGCTCCCAATTACACCTTTAAAAATAGGATAGATAGTCGTGACTTACAATGGATAGTTAACCAACCTGAGCCTGTACTCTTGCATGGAGGCTTGATAGGTCGGCGGTGGCGGCCGGTAGTGGAACTCAGGGTACAGCATGGCTGCGTACGGGTGATGCGGGCGCGCGTAGCTGGGTGGCAGCCGCGGCACCAGGCGCCGGCAGGAGGCTCTCCGCAGACCGAGCAGGGCGCACGGCGCGTCCCGAGCGCCGAGACGCCATGCGAGACCCGCTGCTGTTACTAGCACCACGCCTATGCCTGGAATAGAGACAGAAATCAACTTATTTATTTAAGGATAGCTAAAGCCACTAATGCCAAACATTTCAGGTGATTCATTCATTCACATATCAGGCCTATAGTCCCGCGCGCGGTAGTCAGAGCGTAAACGGCCGCAAAAAACGATTATTTACGCCACGTCTGACAAATATTTGAGAGTCATTTGGAAAATTGTGCATCGCCATAGTGACAAGTTGTCAGCCCATCGCCTTAAATTGCAATACACACCCTCGAGTCCCTTAGTCGCCTCTTACGACTCCCACGGGAAAGAAATAGGGTGATGCTATTCTAAGCCGGCATCACACGGCATTTCAGGTGATGCCATTCTAAATTAGCACCATGCTGGTACAGGGCATTAATTTTGGTAAGATGTGGTAACTACCGCATTTATTGCCTAGTTTCTTTCACGAAATTGGATACTTAGGTATTTCGCGTAAGTATTTCTAGAGAAAAAGCATACAAAACATAGGTAAGTCGCTTTGAAACTTTTAAAAATGCACGAATGAACGGACATGAAGTGGTTACAAAGGGAAAAAGAAAAATCACAGAAAAAACATATTGCAGAATGAAACAAAATAAACGTTGACTTTCAAATGAACTGCATATTGCAAGGAAATGCACATTCGTAGACCATTACAGCACATGAGCCATTGTTTATTCACATTTAATTAAATTCTCTTTTCATCAAAAGAGTCGGCCACAAAGCGTGCTTAATTATTAATAATGATCTTTCATCAATTTTGTGCATGGAGGGTAGCCAGCTTATACCAAAAGTTGGACAGAATCGATATTTTTGAATGCTTTTGCAATGAATGGAGTTTTTAGACGATTCCAAAAAAGGAGGAGTTTCTCAATTTCTCGAGCGGTTTCTTTTATATAAATGCCTGTACAGATTTGGATATTTGATAAAGCTTATACTTCCTAAGTGGTCTCATAGCCCGGATCTGATGTTGGGATCCTGGATATTTCTAGGGAATACTTGAAACAGTTGTAGTCAATTTATTGTTACAAAAACTAGATCTACTTCTTTTTTGAAATAGTTTTTACCACAATAGAGGAGGAGGTTTTTTAGACCATGTCATATTTCAGTCATGGTCACCCTACAGGAACGGACGGGCAACTGTTCTAACTTAGACAACAGTTGTTGATTGTTTCAGAGCTTATGATCGCGCACAACATGTTCCGGTGTAATCCTGCTGAGCGGCCATTAAGTTATTACCAACATATTACTCGTGTATTGTTCCCCGAACATCCTACTGATAACTTGAGTTGAGAAGCAATAAATTATAGCCGATATCGGTACGATACTATATCAAGTCCATGAGGCAATGTTCGAATATCTTGTAAACAAATGACAATCGGTTAGATTTTAAATAAAAGAAAAACGTGTTTTGTAAAGGCAGTCATAATGCATGCTCATATAATTACCCAAATTCACTTCTTTCGCATCCTCGACTTTCATAAATGTTTTCATCGCATGCTTGTTTGTTTAGTTTAGAGTACCTCTCTTCAAGCCGTTCCCGTTTTGGTTCAGATTCATCAAAATTGAAAGGCAGTATAAGGTTTACTTTTTGTAGGCTCGACACTGCCCTCAGAACAAGATATAAATTCTCATAACTTACCTACCTTAAATTTGTGCTGTCACTTGCCGTCAAATGGTTTAGAAAATGGGAGATATCTAAGTCTTGTCATGTTTAAAAATATCAATGGGTTCTTCGCAATTTCTAGTCAATTTAGTTGTCATTGTTTTCATCGAAGCCTTGTTTTGGTAGATAACACGATTTTCCAAAACTATTTGACAGTAAGTGACAGCACTAATTTAAGGTAAGGAGAATTGATATTCCGAATTCAGCCCATGTTCGACAACTCGTCATTCTGTCATCCGCTCCAAAACAAAAGCCGTTCCCGCTGCAAACTACAATTTGTAGCGTCATGCCGCAATATTTGACGTTGATGCGTGTTCACCGGCTGACGTCACACGTGACGTGTACAAATTGCGTGCCAGACAACACAATAGATCGACCGTCTGTAACAACGACATCATTTGTCCCTGGCGCTAATGAAAATCCAATTAATTTCGCTCCGAAACTCATTTGAAGTTTAATTGAAAACTCAGGCCGATGAAGGGCGGACTTTCTGGATGATATAATGAGATTTGAGAGTTGTTATTGTCGTATCCCATGCCCGTAGCACGCAATGAATTTCTGTATTGTTTCGAGGATAATTTGTCTACGATTGAATGTATTTTCGATCGGCAAACAATCTGATGAACAGTATGGTCAGATAATCCGACGGCATGCCATCAGAACTATGAAATTAACTTACTTGTGTGATAAACTGTCAGTCAGGGTAACACTTTAGTACTAAGGGCCAATGTGGCGCAGTGGTATGGCGACTGCCTGTGGCGCCAAATTTCCGGGTTTGATTATCGGTGGTTACAAAGTTGATAATATCACTTTTTCAATTTGTTCCCAGTCTAGTTAGGACATTTAAAGTTGAACCACATGATTGTCCGCAATAAAACGAACACGTTAAGCCGGTCGATCCCGGTTGCTGTCTATGATTACCTACATAGACGACGGTCGTTACATAACCATGTCAGAGGCCTACTAGTAGTTGTAGGCGGTTGAATAACTCTGACACCAGAGTCATCGGGCCGTACTTCGGCTCGGTGTCCCACACGAAGTGAAAAATAAACCTTTCTAATAACTCGGACACACTGGGCGTAATAAGGAATAGGTAACCATTACCCACAGAGGCAACAACTTTTGGAAAAACTAACCTAATACCAACAGTAAATTTCCAGCTAAAAGATATACATGTCTCCAATGAGATTTGACACAGGTTGCTTCTTTTGTATAATATTCTTCATACATATATATTATCGAAAAGCCAGATATTTGAGGAACCCGAAATCATTTTCTGGCAGTCATTTTATCGAGCGCTGCGTATCTTTGTAAATGCCTTCATTTTTCGCACGCACGGGATATAACAGTGGCTGTGAAAAGTTGAACTATTCCTTCGGAGGAATATTTCGAGGGTTTTACAATTATTATACTATTTAAACTTAAGTGAGACATAACATCACAGTGCCTGGCGAGACGCGCGAGCGTGCAGCGGCACTCAGCCTGAGGAAGGACCACCGACTGGTCCGAATACGTCGCGATAACGCGCAACAATAACAGTGAGTTTGATCCGATTGTTTTACAATTATATTTACTCGGGCTGCATACATTAATTTTGGGCGGATGTAAGAATAGAACTCGGCTTTAACTAATATTATTTATGAATAAATCAAGGCTGTTATTATTTTGATACCAAAGTTTATATCAGGTGAAATTTTACTAGTGACCGATACTGAAAACAGAGGACGGGCTGGTGATAAGGAATAACTTTTCATATGGAACGTAGGGCGAAGTATGACAAAGATATTTTGACCTTCCATAGTAACTCTTCTGGTTGGCCGGTAGAGAATGCCGCGTGGCATTGGGCCCGCCTTTTGTACCATGTGCAATAAAGTATAAAATAAATAAAATAAAATAACGCAATTCAGCTGATCGGCATTTTTGTGTGGGAGGTCCAAATTTTCTTTTAAATTTTTCGGCCTATATTCCTTCATCAGCCCGTCTTGAGTTTTCGCTATCGGTCACTTATAAAATTTCATCGTTGTTTTCAAACTAATTTTTTATGCTACACGTGCTAACGAGTAGGTAAGTTTAATTTAAAACAGGAAACTACGGTGTGACGTCACAAGCTGTAAAACATATAAGTGTATCACAGCAAGACTTTATAGACCGTGGACATTTTGTATACAAAAAGACTAGCTGCCGGAATTCTTTGCCTACTTTCGTTTCGCCAAGCGGCCCAGTGGACCGAATAACTTTAATCAGCTATAAAAAATACTAAGCATAAAACGACTTGCTAACTTGTCGGACGATCAAAGAATTTTACGAGACAGTTTTTTTGAAACAAGCAATTTTTCACCTTATCCTCGCCAAGTTTCCCCGAGGTATTTAAAAAAGTAATTTGGAAAGTGTTATCAAAAGGAAGTTTAAATTGATATGACCCGGAAAGTTAAATTATCAGACAACTCCTGTTTACTTTATTTTCAGCAATATTTACCTGATCTGTGAGGCTAATTTTGGAATTAAATTAATACGGACCATTATATTTTTGCAAATAGTTGAATTTAAGCTTCTAGGTATAATAAGAGGTAGTGTGTACAATCGACACGCTAAGATTGAAGTAATTACTTGCTTAGTTTAATAACCACTCTTATCTGACTAACAAGCTTAATTAAGTCATTATTATTTATTGTGGAAATGAGACATTTAAACGCAGTAAAAACTGTTAATTTTCTACACTGATTACTAAGCCATGCAGCTTAAATGTCAATGTTAGAATATTCCTTTTCTCACGGAAATTCTTTCTCTTTCTACAGAGGTCTAGGAACGGACTCTTGGATGAACTGACCAGCAAGTACTTGTGTGTTTAAAAATTCTATAATAATCTATAAATAAAGAAAACGTAAATCATGCATGTCTTACTTTTTGTGGTAAGGCCCCAACAGTGTAGTTTGTTCAATCGCAGCTTTTTAAATTTATTCAATAACGACTAAGATTTTTAGCGCAGGTTGTCATATTAATAAAACCTTGGTAAAATCATGCAGATATTTTACTCACCTATCATAAGCAGTAGCAATGTGAGTGGCGCCCTCGGATGCGGCCTTAGGGCCCCAAGGACTGCACCGGCGGCGACCAGGCAGGCCCCCACGACCCCCAGGAACAACACACAGAGCCGCAGGGGGGGCCTCCCGCAGCAAGACTTGGGGGCGTTGCCTTCGCCCTCAGAACACGCGTAGGCTCCTCCTCGGCCAGATCTGGAAATAAATAAAAGAGTCATTGAGTTTTATATTGAAAGATTTTCTCAAGTTTGATTGTCTTAACATCATAGTAACATCATTCATCATCATCTCCTCGCCTTTGCTCAATTCATTTATGGTCGGTGCAACATGTTCGACATACTAGTGACCACAATTGACATATTTAAGTGGTATAAGTTCTAAGTTCGAATCTGCGTCCTTATGGACTATAAGTGTGAATCTGCGAGGCAGCTCTCATGACTCGTGTATGAGTTTCACTATCTACAATAAGCTTCTTGTACCCGAGCGGAGCAATCGCTTAACTTAATGAAGACTACTGATCAGTACGAGTAGTCCATATGGAAGCAGTTTCATCGCAACTGTAGTAGGGCAGATTACCTTACCCGAAGAGCTGAACCGAAACAGTTGCCGACTTATTTTGCAAATATACTTTTCGTCTTTCGTACTATATTAAAAAATTCAGCGTTAGAACTGAACTAAACTTATACATAAATTCGATTTAAAATACCTGCTGTTCAAAAACTTATTCAAATCAACCAATTCCTAATCCATAAAAAATTAAAGTAACAAAAAAACGATCATGTGAAAGTGCGTTTTACACCACCAAGCTGATGTTATAAAAATCTATAAAAAAACATATAACCTCATTTTAAGACTGATGCGTTATAAACTGTGTCTACATCAGTCTACATAGCGTTGATGGTTCTATTGAAGATTTTGTTCGAGCGTGAATATAAACAAGTTAGTTCTGGAATGCAAACAATGGTCGAAAATATCCCATTTATGAAACGATAAAACGATGAACCACAAATTTATCAAGGGATTTTTTTGTGCAGTATTCTTTCATAGTATAAAAGTTAGGTACGTTACCTGAAGATCTTTTCTGCAGTGAAAGGCAAATTACACAAGGATTGACAGGATGTTTTTGAGGAGAAGAGTCTTCGGGTAAAAAAGGTAAGCTGACCTGACTGTTTCACTGAATTAGTTATATCAAAAGTAAACCTACTTTCCGCCCCCTTACATGACGATTACATCGAATATAGATGTGCCTACTAAAAATATATTGATGTATCGATTAACCATTGACTAGGGGGAACCGCTATCAGAAGATTTATCTGTATTAATGGATTCGTTGCGGTATATATTTCGCAATAGGTAGTTTGCGAAATATTGATTTTTTCTTATCCACACACTTTATTAATGAAACCTGTACAATGTCCCACTGCAGGGCAAAGGCCTCCTCTCTTTTGCGTCTGGATCTAGGGCCTCCGACTGCCACACTTTATTTCTTTGCATCTACCATTGAAAGAACGTATCAAGTTGCCAGTATCATAAAATGCAACAAAAAATAAGCAGTGCACCCGCTGCCAAGTGCTTTAAGTCAAAGAACTTAAAGAGCTAATTTAACTTCACGCCCCACCTAACTCCTGCTCTGTTAAAAACAGCCTCAGAATGGGCCCATTACCGAGCATTCGCAGTTTGTGTGCTTTTATCTGCTCGTTAGTGAGGCCTTTTCTTATTTACAGTAGGTGTAAGAACCAGCAGGTATCTAGAATATTTTTGGATTTTTTCAAGACTTTTATGTGTCTTATGCAAACTCGCTTGCTACTTTCCACACAATCTCGGTTTGCACTTGCACTCACAGGTGCTAGTTACTAGTCTGTAATTAATATTGCTTCGCTACTATACGTTATGTTATAAACACCTAGAGTTTGGGTGGAGCTAGCCGTAGGCATAGTGGTTCAAGTGAAAGACCGCTTGACATTTTAAAGATTTCAAACACCTTATATCGATTTGGGAATTACTTGTTACTTTGGTGTCTGTAACTGTTATGTTGTAAACTTAAATGAATAAAGAAATTGAAAATTGGATAATATCTTTGCTTTGCTAACTCAATTATCGTTAGGAATATAATAGTTATCCTTAGGAAACCTCTTCAATAATAACGAAAATTCCAGCAATCTACTGCTGCCTCATTTCTACTGCGACTTTCGGTTGGCTTTCGCGGGGTGCGATGTCATACAATTACCATGCAAAAAGTAGCGCAATGTCACTGGCAGTGTCGTTTACGCCCGCTTTAATACGCATAATAAGTACGTGACTTTATGTCGATATCATTTTAATGCTTAACTTGATATGAACATGAAGAAAGGCAGGTGGTTATACCTATGATTGAACACCTTGCGTTGTCAAAATAATATTTTTGTGTTGGGTTCTTTGTTCCTCAACCTACTTAAGAGCAAATTACGAGACTACTCCAGACTCTACGGCTACGGCATGGCTGTCAATAACTATTTATTCTAATTAATAGGATGTAAAAATATTAAGAAATAATTATTTTTAGGGGTGAACCAAAGAACATAGGACGAAAAAAAATAAAATTAACCTCCTTTACCAATTGACCCGGTCGGCTGGAACATTCTGTATGAGCAGTCTTTTTTTTTCATATCTTGACCTGTGTTCCTTGGGGAAAGTTGTTCAGTTTCATTGGCTGGTTCATCCCTTAAAATTAACATAAATACATACATACATAATATATCACGCCTATTATCCCTTGCAGAGCGTAAACGGCCGCAAAAACGGTCATTTACGCCACGTCTGACATATATTTATTAATTATATTACTAAACATTTCATTATTATATTTCTCTCTACATTCTCCCTTTATAAGAATCCTCAGGAACATAAAGTCGGTCGCTCCGGATTGCATTGCATTATGTATGCGTGCATACGTCTCACTGGGCTGCTTCCACATGATATGGGGCTTATGACACTTTAGACGACTATTAACCAAATTACTTACTATTTGCATTATAATTGGTACGTACGTACCTACATAACTATTTACCAAGTAAAGGGTGTGGAGGGTGTTGAGATAAATTTAGTAAGTAAGTATTAGGAAAAAGTTTATCTGAAAAATCTGGTTTGAAGTTAATTTTGTTATCAAACTGTACTTGCTTCGTAAGATGAATAATATAGGGTACTCGTAAGTCTTCCAAAAATAATCTTGAAATTTGATATTGTTAATAAATATGTTGTTGTTTTTATTTTATTTTAATAATAATTTTCCTATTACTAGATCGATTTTAATTGAATTTTCCTGATGGTATATTTCATTGCTATTTACATTCACTTTGAGGCACTTCAACGGCTGAGTTAAGCATACAGCTATTTATCGCAAAAATATGAAGTGTTTATTCAAAAATGGCTACTAGAAATAGTACCTTTCATTTCGCGGATTTTGCTCAGCGATCTGTCATAATAGTCTTAAACTAGGTCTAAAAACTAACGGTACTATTTAAAAAATAATGACGTGGTTTAAGCTTTTTGAGAGAGTCAAATCATAGAGAAAAATATTTTAAACACTGCCTAAAAGCGTGTCCAACTCTTTTGTAATAGTAATAACACGGAAAATGTTGCTCCTTTGTCATTGTCATCCCTGATTACCTGTTTCATGTGTTTTTCACACCTGGAGCACTATTTTACGATATTTTACCCGGTAAGTGTATAAACCCGCATGTACACACGATACCGCATAGCCATAATTTGCTGACTGTATGTGAAATAAAGCTATATTGCGCGGCACATGTGAGAACCGCCTAACCAGCTCTCCACCAATTAGAGTCGGAATAACCCCCAGCTAATGGGGTTCCTGTGTTCCTGACATTTTTGCTCCATCAACGTCATGCTTGTTTCTTTTGCAGGTGAGGCATAATGCGGGCACAGGGAGTTTTTAGTACTCAGACAGAATTAGCCGGTCGGATCTGGGTTTTGTAAATTCCTACACACTACTACATTTTCCCAAAGAAGAGCTCAGATGCCCAAATAATACGGCTATAATACGAGTATCATCTTTTTTTTCCGTGTTATCACTTCTTCCACTCCCATTAGGGTTGGCTGGAAGAGATCTCTTATAGAGATAAGCTCGCCTATGTATTGAATTTTAAGTTAAAACTTTGTAAATTTATGCAATAAAGAATGTATAAATATATCAATTTAGTCTATGCCTAGCGGTTGTCTAAGATCTGTGAGTTAGGCAGGTACTTGTATAAAAAATATTCAATTCCTAAGGGCGATAAAAATATCGCAGAGAGTTTAACCGCTGCTACCCGAAAAATTAGTTAGTACCCATATCTATATTACCCATCTATAGTACCCATATATATATTAGTACATAGAGGTACATCGGTATTATCAAAATGGGGTCATACAAATTCTCTCCCAGAGTTCTCAAACATTGAACTTATTTCTATAGATAAATCTTCAAATCCTTTCTTTGTTATTCACATAGCGCTCGCCGGATCGGGAGTGCGGCTCAGTGCGCACGAGTTTATCGACCCTATCATCTGACCCTAAAGGAAGAGGGTTCTTAATGCTGATGGCTAATGGATGCCATCGAACACGCCCACACAATGTGTACGCGCCTTTATCTCAGTCACGCTTGACGACAAACCTATACAAACATTCATAATATACCTAGTCCATTTAGTATTGTGATTTTCGACTCTCAATCAAAACTATGAAAAGCATTCGTTACAGATATTCCATTGCAGAAGCCCTTTAAAGAAGTCAAGATTAGTATTCCACAGACGTCTCTTGACTATGATAGAAATCTTTAAAATAGAGGTCAAATGTGATACTTCAAATCAGTAAAGAATCTGTCACGTTTAAACATTATGGTGCTTGGGTGAAACCATCAAGAGTAAAGAGAACCAAATTAGATGACGTCATCAATGGTATATATATACTACGATTGTGTAACAATCTCTCTTTGTGATTAAACACACAACACAAGCATTAGTTGATAGAAAGTTGTAAGGTATTTGTCTCGGGGAACCAATTTACTTTTCATTTTCCATCGCTCTAGCTGTCGATCGAAGAAAACTGAGCTGTCATAATGGCTTTTTATCTTTGAAATGCCTGCCTCAGAAGAATAAAAGACAGAATTCTATTGACAAATAAGAAGCCGAAAAGAACCTAATAATTTTTAAGTTATCTTATATCTTGCTGTGTGAATTTTTTGGCTATTGAACTAGCCTTGTTAGGTACAGGTACTTGACTTTAGACTTGATTTTATGGCTTAACTAAGTTTGTTTCAAGATCTAGCTGGACATGGGTCTCCGCTTATTTTGTTAAAGAAAGGAAAGCGCGGTGAGGGACATCTCTTACCAAGTGCACCGATGAAACGACCTTGTAATTATTGCGAGCTTGTAGCTAAGAATCTTACATTTTTCTTAGAGATATCAGTTTTCCTAGGAACATGCAGTTAATTAGGTTTGAGAGATCTAGCTTTGTTACTTTTCTACAAGGTCTTTGCGTCTCCGTTGCGTTGCTTTCGTCTCGTTGTTCTGTCATATCGGATTTAGATGACAGTGACGCGACGCAATGATGTCGCATTGCTCCGTGTGAACGCACCCTAAGGCTGTCACATCTTCTAATGCACCGACGTTAATAGATCTGTATCTGAAGTGTAAAGTAAAAGCAATAAAATTGAGTGTTCTCATCGGATAAGTTTGCGCTCAGACGAAAGTAAATCGTTTTGCTTGAGGACGGAGCATTGGACGGGTAAGTGTGATTAAAGAGATAAAATGATAAAAGTTCAATTGGGTAAACAATTTGCACCTTAATTTCACAAAATTAGTTTTATTAAGACTAAAGTTTCCAGAATTGTGAAGAACTAGCTTTAAATCCTGCGATTTTCTTGCTGCTTAGGTTAGTAATTTTTCCCGGGGAAAAATAATTTTGTGTACATATTGGTATATTCAAATAATTTTTGATCCGGGTCTTAACCCAAAATTTCTTAGCTTAATTTGTATCGAGCAGCAAAATTTTCATTTTTATACTATAACTTATTAGCCTTGAGGTTAGGTATATTTGATAAATTTATTGATATTTAAAAGTTACTTCCTTTGTTCATTCCAATAAGAGCCGACTCCAGCTTCCTGCGATCGGTAAAAAGCAGCCATAGTCTTCAGACGGGACGGCCGGAGTCGGACATTTTGATAAATTACTATCGGTACAATAACATTCATTTCGTTGGCGAGCTCGCCTCCACTGTTTTCAACATGACGAGTCATGCCGACCTCGCCGCCGGCGGAGTTTGATGAAAAATACGTTTTCCGTTTCCACTTCAATGGACTCTTAGGTACGTAATAGCATTTTTTGCTATTATTATGCGCCAAAGTCATATTACGAGTAACAACGCGTGATAAGTGACGCTAAACCGATTTGGTGCAACGCTTCTCAATGTTCACTTTTTATGCTATTTTTGCGTCTAATTAAAGTTTATGTAACAAGTTTTTATTACATTTTTCAAGGCAAGGTTGTTCCATCCGCTCGCTCACTGTTCAATGCTGGTCCAGCGGAAAGACGTTAAAAATAGATCGATAGAACAGGCACCCTTGGACTTTTTTCATGACAAAGTGTGGTAATAAAATTAGTGTGTCGCCATCTGTGCGATAGGGGATGACTCACTTATTACTCTCCAATGTGCTCACTAATGCTAATGGCTTTGTCCACGCGATGCGCTTGATGTGTTACAATACAACCCTAAACACTTATTTTTTATTTCAGTAATTTGTAGAAAATATAATTAAAGCAATTGAATAGGGGCACATGAATGGTGCTGACATAAAATATGGCTATAGAGGCTTATATCTAAGTTTAAGGAAAACTTAATGAGTTTAAACTAAGGGACCGCATAGATTAACAATATCACACACTCAACCCGCAACAACAATGTTTGGTGCTGAGTGCCTTGATCCCCTTTTCTTAAGCTGTAGACAGAATGCGACTACACATACTTTAATGCCAATACTAGATTTTCGCCCAGCGATTTCAACCGCTGCCTCTCATTTTCCCGTGGTAAGAGTTGTTTTCTCGCAGTAAAAAGTGGCCTATGTGTTATTCCAGGTTATAATATACATGTCTTCCAAATGTGTTATAATATTAGTATGGAAGTACGGATAGTACGGATGAATATATATGACAATTCTTCATAACACCAAAGATCATGACTTTATATCGGTAGTTTCTTTAAAGATATGCTGAGAAAAAAGTAAGTGGCAGTATCATCTTCTATGTGACCGACTTGCTTAGCTAGTTGTAGTTGAATAGCACAGATCATTGCGTAGTTTGCCGTAAGCACTACCTACCTAATGCTATGATCTAAATAAATCTCAAGCATGTCATCCACCTAAACCTTTACAGGACGCAAGGACATGTGATGTGTGTACATATTAAACCCCCATCAGATCTGGAGTGGTGTGCTGCGACGCGAGAAATTTATGTCGTTAATAAGGCCCGGGAGGGTTAATTAGCTGATTTATGATGCCCGTGTTATGCGGCCCATATTGCGGTACTACGAAACACGCGGTGTTATGAGTATGACCCTAACCTACCATTGACAGCTTAATAGCCCATAAGATCTCGTCTAACGGTGTAGTGTCTTCACGATATGATGAAATTTTGACGCGTGACGAATCCCTGAGGTGAGTTTTGTAACTGTACCACACTGCAAGTACTGCAGCAATATTGCGGTCGGTACAGTACTCTGATTCACGATTGGAGCATTCAAAAACGCCGAAATATTTTATTCATTTTCGGCACACGAAACTCGGTGGTTAATGCTTAAATTCAGTCGGAATCTGGTTTTACGTTTTAAAATTTCATAAGTTCTTTCGGAAAATGGCAGTGGAGTTAAAAGAGGCTCGCACACACGATTGAGCATCGACTGCATTTTTGCGTTGCAAAGTGGGGTGAACGGCGACGGAGAACTTAATGGTGTGTCAGCAGGGCTGCTATGAAAATGGCAATTCCGTGAACAAACAACCTCCGCCCCTGTGCTCAGTCAGACCGGCACGCTTCATGAACTGAGAATAAAACCCATAGCCAGTGATATAGAAAAACTGATCGAGCGCTTTGAACAATGAAATTATGTTTTTGTCGTGTGTTTGAAGTTTTTTGTACAATGAAATATGAAGGATATATATATTTATTTTCGGTCAGTGAAGTAAAAACAGTGAATTCAGATTAAAGACATCGAGAAACTAATTTGAAACATCCCTTTATAACTCTAATTAAGCAAGTTTCATCAAGACTAACTCAGCCGGCAACATTTCTCCAAAAACATTTCTGAAGGCTTTGCAGAAAGTTTTGGTAAAAGCCGACGTCTACAAGCCGGTGTACACTTCGTGGCATGTCACGGAAGCTGTCAGTTTCCTCACACACGTCCTGTTGTGCCTGGGCACGACGTGGGACTCTATATCACCTTTCTCAACCATGACGACGGCCGTTTGACGTTTCACTTACCTAAGTCAATAACATCATTTTTATTACAAGTTTATATAGGCTTTATCTATCGCATTTCAATTCTACCTACAATATTAATAGATTGACTTTCACATCCACGACAACTAAAATAATCCGAGAAGAAAATAAACACGACCCTAAACTTATATTTATAACACGTGAACGCTCAAAAGGTCAGACCGATCAAACAAATGCTAATGTACGGATTGAGAAAAACAAGACGCACTCATTCGAAAACAAATTCCATTCCATAACTCTCAATAGGGATGTCTAATCCCCGATCGGTATTGCGTTTCAAACGGCAGACAATGCGAGAACACGACTGAGGCATCGATTTCCTGATTACACATGTATGCTTCAGAATCTGTGCCTCACAGACCGACAATTTGTGAGGCAACTCCATGGAATTGATACCCATTCCCTATTACCTTTGTAGGACGCATAGAACTCGAAAGCTTTACCCACACCTGATATAGTATTGCAGTCACTAGAAATCTGAAACGTAATCGCTTTGTAAATTTTATTGAACATCGTTGCGTTCACACTAATGAAATTAGTGATTGATATCATCAGTGTATACGGCATTAGTGTCAAAGTACCATCCATTTCGATTGAATGCAGCTGATTGCAGGCTTGAACACAATAACCTGTGGATGCGCTATGAAGCTATGAGCCTTTGAAGCGACCAAACCGGCTTTATGAGCGCTAATAGGACTTTCGTCACAGCCGATTTAACAGTGCCTTTGAATGGGAAATCTGATGCAGCTTTAACCGTGCTTAATAGTCACGAATTTCATGTTTATAATTTTTATGAACGTTTTTGTCATTCAAACATAATATTCAAAGTATAAATCCTCATTATGTCACACATTTCATCAAAATAGATGTATGCAGTGCAATGTTATTATACAAAGTAAGTACTAGGAGATTATGAACATAAGAAGGTACGAGGTAATAGATGTACCAATCATGCAATGTAATGTTGTCATACAAAGTGAGTACCAGGAGATAATGAACGTAAGAAGGTTACGCAAGAACAGCAAGCCGTATATCCGTGAGATATCAGTTCGCACGGTGTAAGCTGAAGGCCACGAAGGGCACTTTTTGTTATAGCTATCTGTAGGCGGGCAATGGTGTCGATTCTCGTGCACATATTACCAAGCAACTATTTGAGACACCTACTTTTTAATGGGGAACAGGAAGCAATAAAATGAATCAGGAAATCCAAAGTTGAGTTTATTTCAAAAATTTTGTAAACCCAGAGATTCTCCAGCATAAATACGAACTACAAAATCGACAGTTTAATAAGCAAATGACAACTATACAAGTCAGAGTCATTGTAGAATAGGAATGCGTATGTAAGATTCAGCACTGTTGTAACCACGAGGAAGAGGAAGCCACTGCCTCACAACTATCAGCTGATTGTAAGAAATACGAATATGTGGGCTGATGAAAATGGCGTGATTAGTCCCGGCAGATCACGGTTTGAGAAAATTTCATATTCGGTTCCGGAAAATTATCGTTAGAATTTCTGAGTTCGACTGTGGTAAAATTGTTGGAAATAAGAAAAATCTGCATAGAGTACACAACATATGGCGTCGACCCCAAATAAAGTGGGGTAAGCACCGACAGATGATTATTATTTAGTTTATTTTTTATATGTATTCCATATGATTGAGTATGTATTATATTGCGATTGTGACATCGTTCTATTTGTTATTATTATATTGAATATATATATGACTTTGCACCTGCCTGTACATTTCCAAATTCCCTAGGCTATTAACACTATGTCAACAAATAAAAAAAACAGATAATGATAGATATTCTGCATTGCACTCTTTCAGCTCGGATTTTTAGTATGCAACAATACTATCACAATAAACCCGAATATATAATGCAAATAGGCACTTAGCGTCCCGCA
Organism: Tuta absoluta; assembly: GCA_027580185.1. Taxonomy (NCBI): domain Eukaryota; kingdom Metazoa; phylum Arthropoda; class Insecta; order Lepidoptera; family Gelechiidae; genus Tuta; species Tuta absoluta. The sequence continues at coordinate 7,932,041 of JAQAHW010000016.1, read as the reverse complement.
GAACGCAGACCGAATATGTTTGACACCGACCACAAATCCTGTAATGGCATTTCCATTAACAATTCTATGTGTCGGATCAACGTTCGTAGGCTCGTTCACACTCGCTTGTGTGGCTCGTTTGGCTCATGTTCGTCCCATTAGTACCGAGTCATTGTCAACGCGTGTGTCAACGAACTGGGCACAAGCAGATCTCTTGTCGACGTAATCTAACTTAGAACTCGAACTATGTTTTGATTCAAGGGATCAAGACATGCTGGTAATTCATACAGTTTATAAAAGCAAACAGTATAAAGTTGATCTATTATATTTGAGGAAGGTGTTTAATTATTTTTAGTGCCTACTCTCTTCTTACTTACTTACTCAGAATTTGAAGAGACTATTTTTAAAAGAAATGAAAAATAACAGGAAAACTCATTATTTTTCTCAATTTGCGGGAGCACGAACAAGATATTTTATAATTCTTGTTATTACACTGACAAGATTAATTTCATTTGACGAGATAATGGAGAAGAAAGGACATTGAACTAGAATAAGAGAATTTAATCCAACCTATTTTTTCTGTTTTTATCACAATAACAAAATGTGATGTCAACACCAGAGTAATTTTATATCGGAACTTCCAAATACGTTTTTAAATCCCAACATGGTATTTGGTAAAAGTTGTTCAGATGTATTGACTGCTTCATTTATATTGATTAAGTTTTTTTTTAGTAACATAATTTGGTACCTACTAACCAACTAGCTACAGATGACTGATTCAAAAGTCACGTTGCAAAACAAAACGTGTATTTTCCTAGGCAATATTTTTTATGAAAGTCTGGTAGAGAAAAAGTTCATATTTCAGCCCCATGTTGGACGAATAACTCCAGTTTAAATTTTCACGAATGAATGCATATTTCGCTACAAAATTGAACGCGAAGTGTATAAAAGAAACTGGTTATTACGCGTCAGTGCTGTAAGGGTCTTAATTAAAGCTTTTAAAAGCAAATGCAATCCAAAACGTCATAAAAATAAACAGAATGACGTAGAAAGCTTTCGCTTTGAGAGTAAGAACGCCAAGAACCGAGGAACAGCGAACAGCCCATCTATTGAGAAAATTGTTCTCCAACGATTCTGCAAAGGAAATTTTCTCTCTCGCTTATAATTGGCACAGACATTAGTTTACAAATAAAGCAATAATCTTCATCTCCTATCCCATCTTCAGTTTCTCTTTTTTACAATTGAATAAACAGACTTTGTGAAAGTTCTAGAGACCTTATTTTTCAGCCTGTGCTGTCACCTGTCTGAATGACTGATTCGCTACACATGTAGAGGTATTATTCTGAAACATTGCGTGGATATGCTGGTGAAATAAATGGCGGTGCGTTCATGATAAGCGCTCCCTGTGACGAGCCCTGTCTTCGGATTAGGGCATGAAAAATGATGGCGTCAGGCGTCACCCCGACCGTGCCGCGCGAGCATTTTGCAACACTTTACATGACTTTACATGTTAAATAAGGGTAGATACTTAGGTACGAGTAGGTACGCTATATCTTAAACAGATGGGTACGAAATTAGAACAAAATATAGTAGCTACTTTTTCCTTAGTGTTTGTAAAGGTTTGGTGATGTGGTTCTATTTATGAAAACAATGGTTATTTTTAAGTTTGTCTTCAGACTTGTGGTGTAGCTAAGAAAACTAGCAATAACTGAATTGGTGGACCTATTCAGTATTTACTAGAAAGCTTTTTGAGTAAGCGAAAAATACAAAACATAAAACAGCCAGTCTCTTTTTGTAGAAGTACCTACTGCATATTGAGGAAAGATATTCCCAATTTGATAACTTTTACGGTGTGATAAAAACTGCGATTTTAAACGACTGGCAGGCACGTGGAACAACCACAACGAATAAAACATAAAACTCGCGCGGCGCTAGGCACGTATTCTTTTTTTACTTTTTAACCAGGCCCGAAATAAAAAAATACACAAAAGCTATGACAAAGCCGACCAAATCGCGGTGCCATGTATTTTGCAAATGTGTCAAATACAATGAAAACACGACATGTTCTACTTGCAACTTGTGTCAAATATTTGTGATTGAATACGCGCGTTCTTTTGTTAGATTGTGCTATTTGATGGTTTCCAATATTCTATATCAGCAAACTTATCAAATATAACTTTTACATAAGTATAAGATGTTTTTTCATAGACATAGAACTTAAACGTACTGAACTTCTTAGTTGTAGCCGTAGTAGCGTCTATCCAAGTTGGAGCTTTTGTTTAATTTCAATCGATAATAACTAGGTTTATCATAAAACAAGTGTACATCGCCTACCTTGACATTGAATACCCCTGTTCAAGTAAAACACAAACAGGCCGCGTCTGAAATATTGCTGTAAACAACACATAAACACCTTCATCTGTTTTCCTTCAACCTGAGACACGTGCACTAATTAGTCAGGGGATGTTTTCGTACATACGTATCACGACTTTATTCCTTGCGGGGTAGGCAGAGCGTTAACGGCTGTAAAATACGGTCAGTATCGTTTATCTGATAAATATTAGGGCTGTTTCAGAAAAGTCGTATATCACTATAGTCTCTAGTGACAGGCTGCCAGCTAGTCGCCTAAAATTGTAATAAAAATAAAATCCTCGAGTCCCTTAGTCGCCTATTCGCGACACCCGCGGCAAAGAATGTTTTTTTTAAAAGAATGTTTTCGTGCGTTTCTGTTAATATTGTTACTACTCAATAGATTTGCCTGTTGGCGCTAGTGATTTTACTTGATAGTGTACTATCATCAGCACCTCAAGTTACCCATTAAAGAATCAGCAAATTTCTGTTTTTATACAGTTTTTAAGATAACCCAGTGTATCGGATGATCCATTACAAAGCAACACAAATAAGGATAAAACTTCCCTACATAAAATCACATTGTCATGAAAGACAAAAGTTAATAGTTGTTAATCATGTAACATTGCTGAAGACATTTATCGATTTTAAAATACGCATGTCACATAGGTTTATATACTTGTTATCGGTTACTTATATATAGTGAAAAGGTAAATTATTAGGTTAGCTGATGGCTACCTGTAATTAAAAGTTAGGCAAATCACAAAATGAACCTATTTACAAATTACTAAATAAATACATTCGAGAATCACGAAAATTATTGATTAAAATGTTTTGTGGTTTGCAGGAACTAATTAAAAAAGAATATGTATCATGTAACGAATGTAAACACACGGAAGTGTATATCATAATCTGATCACGTAATTTTAAACATACAGCAAAAGCCAACAATAAAATATTTCATAATAAATTCGTCTTTCTTGCGTTCCGTGAGATTACAAATATTTTGTTTGTGAAAGAACGGTATTACGCAGCGAATAATATCCATTGAAAATAATGGTCATGCATGATTTTGATGATAGGTAGGTAGGTACAAGTGGTTTCGACGAAACAGAAACGTGATATTGAGAAATGGATATAGGATGTTTTGAAAACAAACCAAACTGAGAGAAAATTAAATGGTTTCATAGGAGCACACCAGTTACTAGAAAATATTGCAGCTGCAATAACAGTGTTTAGTTTATGATCACAGAATTTCGAATAATTTGAATATAATATCATAGATTTTCCGTGTGAGTATTCATATCTCATACAGTTTGAAATTCGCAAACTGAATTATTGTGTTCAACCATACCTACATACATGTATAGGTTATTTCCTTTCGTCAAAAATCTGGACGGATTCCGCCCAATTAAAATGTATTGTCCCAAACAAATTGCTTGCTTACTTTTATGTAAATTTAAAACATCGAACTGTTTAAGAGGCCGTACATAGTTTTGAGTAATTTTGTCTTGTTTCTTCAATTCTGTAGGACCTCGTTTAAAAAAACAGAATAAGTAACAATGTGTTGTGATATGTTTTATTGAAGATCAATTCAATATCTAAAAATTGGCCCAGACAAATTATTGATTTTGATTGTTCAGTTTGTTTAATAGTTAATAACCTGAGACGTGTTTTAATTGTTTTCGATGCGTGACGTTCGTATCATTATTGTTTACATGAATTTTAAAATATGGAGTGGTTTATAAAGTATACAGCAATAAAGACATTGAAAAGTGCTAAAAATTGGCCGAGGAGATTTTAGTAATTTAATTCAAAAATTCAAAGAAAAACTGCAGTAAAATGGCCCTACTTTGAAGAAATTTTAAACGTATACAGCGTCGGATTTCTAGTACAATACAACACGTTTTAAAAAAAATCAATTTACACATTGAAAAATAGATTCATGCTAACACATTAGCTATAAAAAAAATTGCAAATATGTATTTTATGAAATTTATCGAATATTTTAAAGTTCTCCGGAATTATCAATTATATACGGGAGCGCAAATGCTGTTTCGGCAGACCGCGCGCCGCGCTCTTGGGAGAAGGACGTGTATCCTGCTGCGTCACACTCACGCACACATACAAAATTACGAATGTGTGTCGATCGCGCGCGTAGAGGACAGTAGATCACGCGTCACAGGCGGAATTATAGTGCGACCGATACGTTTTGATCCTGTTAGTATTTTTTTCAGTGCGGTATTAATTTATGATTGATTAAATTAATTGAACTAGATATTGTGATTTTACTTCCTATTAGAGTATAAATAACTTGAAATTTCGGGATTTTGCAAATAAATGGCCATTTTAACGGACTATAATGATACATTACAGATTTAACTATCCACACTAATATTATAAATGCGAAAGTAACTCGGTCTGTCTGTCTGTCTGCTACGCTTTCACGGCCAAACCGCTGAAACGATCTTCATGAAACTTAGCACAGAGATTGCTAGCATACCGAGAACGGACATAGGCTATTTATTATCACCATTCAAGGGTCTGGAGTATAGATGTAGACCACCAGGTGTACCATCAGGAGCCAAGCTAAACTATTAGAGATACAGGCATGGTCCTAAAACAAAAGTTGTTCAGTATGATGGGCCGCTTCTTTTTACAAGAACATTTGAGGATCTGGAGTAACTTATGTAAAAAATTGTCTAATTCCAAGCTAAACTCCCGCAGTGGAAGCGATTTACACAGGTAAATTTCTAGTAAAATACCAGGAGTTCAACTGAAGGCAGACAATGGCCGCGTTACGCAGCGCTAAATAGCATACGCTGCACAATATAGCAGCGCATACTATGAATCAAACGTGAACCTAAATCTATTTAACTTAATTAACTAACTTGCAAACTATTCAAACTGCACAAAATAAGCTTATCAAACTTTTATTTAATTATGATTTTTTGACGCGCACAAATAAAATCCTAAAAGATACAAAAATATTGAGTGTTAAACAAACTTATATCTACAACACGTGCACACTAATTCGCAAAATCCTAAATAAAAACATACATTCTAGCTTAACCTTTACTAAAAAGTCGCAAGTTCAAAAACGTATATTAAGAAGTGCCAACCATCTGACTTTACGTGGTCCACGAACAAACTATGGGAAAAAAAGTATAGTGTTTGAGGGCGCACAGCTTTACAACAAATTACCAACAGATATTAAAGATTGCAAATCTTTAGCAAGCTTTAAGAAAGCACTTAAATCCCACACTTTAAGAGCCCAGTCTAATATGTTGTGGTAATATGAATACTACCACATCTAGCAACCTGATGATCCGCGTAAACAGTCGACGATACGGCAGCAATTAATAAATATCTCACCACCCGCAAGTTGAAATAACATGATTTGTTTTGAATTAAACTAATATTTAGCTTTGTGTCGCTACGATATCTTAGAATAACTTTTTATTCTGTAAAATTTCTCATATAAGTGAATGTATGTATTCTTTTTGAGAAATAAAATTTCTTTAACCGTAACTAAGTTGAGTGAAATTGGCAAATGATGTGTTCTGACCTTTACATAACTCAATTCTGTAGTAAATACCGTCTGCCGATCTGGCGTTACGTCACACGTATAAGCACTAGATTATAAGTAAGTACCTCCAAATTATATCACCCCACGAATTCCGCAATTCGTACTAAGGAGTCACAATGATAATGGTACAACAAATATGACTAAAGGGAACACACCATTAACACGAGAAAACAGTTTTATACTAAAACAACTAGGTTTAACACTTACAGTCACGTGCCGGCGCAAATGCATAAATACCCAACGGAGAAAGGAAGTTCAGGGAATGGATCAGATAGGGATTCCGTTGGTACTTACAGGGCTGGGTGGAAAAGATATCGACACCCAGCATTCCACTACAGCCTTGGCGCGTTATTCACTTCAAACCACTCACAGCTTCTGTTCGTATTTCACTTTGATATTAGTCATTACGCGTGACCCAACCCGAATTTGGGTCGTACAAACGCGAGCCGATATGGCCACTTGATGCCTATTCAACGCGACGCTCACGTGGAAGACGTCGAGACATCCAACAATCACTAAGCCTGGTATTCTAGTATAACCCAGGAGAACCGCAATAATACGATGCATCAACACGCGCGATCTCAAATTGAATCGTCCATTACACGCGGCATCACAAAACGCGTGGCGGGAAATCCGTACAAAACACAATACGTTCTCGTCCGAACGGTTTTGAGTGACTGAATGCGGTGCAGAAATCACCGCTTGGCGTCTACCAGGCGGCCCGCGCGCACGCCGCCCCCTCGCCCCGCGAGCGAGAAAGGGACAACATATGCCCAGAGCGATGCGTGCGAAATCGCGGCGCATTCATAGACCGTCATTAATACGTAACTTACCCCAGCATAGCAACGCTAAATTAAACATTCACCCGCCCTAGGCCGAATCCCTTAGGCCTATTCACTACTGGGGAGACGAGATAGCGTTGCTATTGCTCGCTTAAGAACTGAATCCCCTACCTGGACTGTCGCGACTCGAGGAGTGCCATCACTACCTGGGAACAAGTTGAGAATGCGCCCTCTGCGCCATCGCAGTGGCGGCAGGTTGGCATCCTTAACCAGAACGAGATCTCCGATGCGAGGGGGTTCAGTTCTGTCCGTCCACTTAAGGCGTTGCTGCAGAATGTGCAAATACTCAAGCGACCATCGCTTCCAAAAATTCTGAGACATTTGCTGCAGCAACTCATAACGCGTCAAACGATTGCTACTGACCTCTGTGTAGGGGTACTCTGGCAAGGCGTTAAGTGGTCGGCCAATTAAGAAATGCCCTGGTGTCAGGGCCTCCAGATCATTTGGATCTGAGCTAAGCGGACACAAAGGACGTGAATTGAGAACGGCCTCAATTTTACAAAACACGGTCGCTAGCTCCTCAAAGGTTAATATCGTTAAACCTATAACGCGCATCAAATGCGTCTTAGCGGACTTTACAACCGCTTCAAATATACCACCCCAGTGGGGGCATCCTGGTGGATCGAACACCCAGTTAATGCCCTGACGGGAGAGGCTCGTGCCGATAGCTTCCTCGTTTTCCGATAAAAACGTTATAATTTCTTTCATACATCGATCAGCGCCCTTAAAGTTGGTACCACAGTCCGACCTGATCAGCGCTGGTCGCCCTCTTCGCGACACAAATCTATCTAAAGCTGCTAAGAAAGCCTCCGTAGTGAGGTCGGCCACGAGTTCCAAGTGGACGGCCTTGGTTGCTAGGCACACAAACACGCACAAATACGCCTTGATTGACTTCGCGTTGCGAAGGCGTGATGCCTTTACCATAAAAGGCCCCGCAAAGTCCGTTCCCACACCCGCAAACGTCCAGGCTTCCGTCACCCGGTCCGGTGGGAGGTCTCCCATCTGAGGTTGCATTGTGGCTGCCTTCAACCGATAGCAAGGCAAGCACCGAAACACAATGCTCCGTACCGTACGTCGTCCAGACAAGATCCAAAACTCGCGCTGCAGAATAGCCAAAAGTGCATTGCAGCCCGCATGCGAGTTTTTCTGGTGACGATCCCTAACTATAAGTTCTACCAAAGGTCCCTTCTTTGGGAGTAACAGCGGATGCCGTGCTGAAAAGGGCAGGTTAGCGTTCCGAAGTCTACCTCCAACCCGGAGCATTCCATGCTCGTCCACGAACGGGTTGAGGCGCACAAGACCTCCCTTCAGCTTTCCACGGCCATCCCTGAGCAGCCTGGCCTCTTCCTCAAAATGTTCCGCCTGGACGACCCTAACCAATAAACTTAGAGCCGCATTCCGCTCCGCAGGCGAGAGGACAGGTGCCAAGTTCCGTTCTGCTTGAGGTTTTCTACAGTTGTTCACGAACCGTTTGATCCAACCTGTCACCCCTAGAAGTTTGTCGAGGGAGCTGTATCGTTCCAGCAAGAAAGCCGCACTAGGCTTAGGTACGATCTGCCCTACGTTCACTCGCAAACCTCGATCAGGTGGCCCAAGCGGCGACCCGCACTCATTGTATGGCCATCTCTCAGGTGACTCAGTCAGCCACTGAGGTCCCCACCACAGTGAGTGACCTACCAAATCAGGGGCCCTACATCCCCGTGAGGCGCAGTCCGCTGGGTTCTGTTCTCCCGGTACGTGTCTCCATACCAACGGAGTTTCCGATCCTTTAATCTGTGACACCCGATTTGCCACGAAAACCTCAAGAGTATGTACCGACGTCTGTAACCAGCACAGAACTATCCTACTGTCGGTCCATGCGTACACCGTTTCATCCAAATTGATGGTACCGCGTAGATTACTAGCGACATGATGTAGCAAGCGCGTGAGAAGCGCTGCTCCCGCCAATTCCAACTTTGGAATGGTCCATCTTGTCCTAACCGGAGCCACCTTACTCTTGGCCATAACTAGACGCACGTCTACAGTTCCCGTTGAATTGACTGTCCGCAAATAGACAGCTGCCGCGTACCCTCGCTCCGAGGCATCACAAAACCCATGTAGGGTAGCCTTACATCCCACCGATGGGAGCAACTTGCGAGGTATGGCGATGCGTACGATCCCTGGTAAGGTGGTCACAAACTTGGTCCAATCATTCAACAGCTCTCCGGAGAGCTGGTCGTCCCAACCCAAGTTTGCTATCCACAACCTTTGCAAGAAGCACTTCGCCATGAACGTCACCGGTGCGATCCACCCGTTAGGATCGAAAGTTCTGGCGATCGTCGATAATACCGAACGCTTCGTCCAAGTCTTCTGCAACAGGTCTGGCTCGATCTGATACGTAAAGACATCATGCGTTGGCCTATATTGCACCCCTAGGATGCTCAACGTATTTGGATTGTCCGGGTTCTCGAAAAGGTGCGGGTCCTGCTGGAACTCACCTGGCGACCCGGCCAGGAGCTCTGGACAGCTGGACAGCCATTTCCGCAACTCATAACCTCCTGATTCCATGATCGCGATCAGCTCGTCTCGTAGTAGCAGTGCTTGTTGCACGCTATCTGCACCCGTGCAGATGTCATCCACGTAGACGTCGCGATCCAGTACTGCTGCGGCTCGAGGGAATCTTACCCTTTCCTGTGCGGCCAACTCTCGCAGCGTGCGTACTGCCAAAAACGGACTTGGCTTCAGACCATACGTTACCGTGTTAAGCTCATAAGTGACCATCGGCTCGTCAGGGCTCTCACGCCACAAAATCAGCTGGTACCGACGGTCATCCGGGTGTATAATTGTTTGGCGAAACATCATTTTGACGTCTGCGACGAACGCTACTTGGTGCAACCGAAAATCTGTGAGGATGTCCACAATGTCCCGGTTCAACTTGGGACCCGCGTGCAGACACTGGTTCACAGACACACCATTCGATGTAGGAGCAGAACCGTCAAACACTACCCGTATCTTCGCCTCCGGTGACTTCAAAACAGCCAGGTGTGGTATATAGTAATGCTCGACACACCTCCAATCTATGCTGGACACCGACATGTGGCCTAACTCTAGGTACTCCCTCATGAATTCGATATACTTCTGCCGAAGTGCTGCATCTCGCTTCATCTTTCTCTCCATAGCCAGTAGTCTCCGTTCCGCGATCTGTCGCGAACTACCTAAGGAGGGGCGGTTTGGGAGAAATGGCAGCCTGGTAACAAACCTACCTGACGAACTTCGTGCAGTGTTGTACTGATAGAACAGCTCGCACTCGTCATCCTCTGGCTTCCGTCTATCCGCTGTGGGTGACTCCTCAGACTCCCAAAACCTCTGCAGCACCTCCGACAACACACTACCATAAAGAACCGTATCGCCCTCTGGTAGGTCCTGAGGTCTCCAAACTGGGCCAAAAATAACATACCCCCCTGTGGTATCAACGGCCACTAAACCAGTTTGCTGAAGTACCCGTTTTCTGCCACACCAGAATCTCCCGAGGACGTCTGACCCGAGGAGAACGTCCACCGTACCAGGAGTATCAAATTCAGGATCAGCTAACTCTAAGCCTGTGGTTAACCCTCGTACCATTGACGGTAACCGAACCTGAGGAAGTTTCCCTACCACTTCATCCAGCACCACTGCTGAGGCATGATAGCTGACCCCTGTACCTGTATTACCTAATGTGAACTCGAAGTTCACCTGACCCCGAACGTCAGGCACATCTACACCTCCAATACCTACAGCCCCATCCGTTGTGGGCCTTATATTTAAGCGAAGCCTACTCACCAGCTTACTAGACACAATACAACCCTGAGCCCCTGTATCTAACAAGGCTCTTACCTGTATGCTGCGGCCACCGTATCCCCATACCCAAATCATTGCCGTAGGCAACAATACCGTAATTGGCCGGGGGGCCGAAGCTGGCGTGTAGGCGGCGATTACCTAGCAGGAATCTAAGCGCGGAGTGTCCGCGTCCTGCGGGGGGGTCCCCTCTCTCCGTACACCTTCGAGTGGGTCCCACTCCTGCTGATAGGGACCTCTGGTCCTGTACGCCATGGCTGGCAGCCTATAGTAACCCTGCGGCAGGCGCGCGTACCGTGGACGCGCCTGTAGCCGCGGGTGCTCAGCCAAGGGGAGAGGCATGCGTGGGTCATGAGACCTCACCATGTTGTTCAGTCCCGCCGAGTACTGCATGTACTGGCCCTGGTATTGGCACCCGCCCGTAGCATCACGTATCTGTGATGGGTGCCCCTGACCTTGGACCTGTGACCACCTACCCTGTTCCGGCACCTGCTGCCGAGGTGGTGACTGTCTCGCGCGTGGTGAAGGGGGCATCACCTGCTGATGTCCCTGGCCTCGTCCCTGAAACCCTGGTGGAAGAGGACTCCTCCTTGGAGGGGGTGGGGAGCGTTGCTCCCGTCTAGGTAGGGCAGACTCCGTCCGCTGACCCGCGTCAGCTCTGCCTCCTGTAATCTCCGCTGCGGTTCATGCATAGGAGCTGATGGTGGGCACCCTGGCAGTACCTGCAGTTGGTGCTTGATGGGCACTCTCGCACCTGATGCGGCCCCATACACCTAAAGCACCAACGCCGTTGCTGCACCACACCACGACGTTTCTGCACCCGCTGTGCAGCGAACTCCTCACACGCAGTCACCTGATGCCCCGCCTCTCTGCAGTAGGCACACCTCGATTCCAAATTAGCGACATTGTATCGCCTGGGTGGCCTACTCTTACCGTCTCGCGCCTGTGCACCCGGCCGTTCCGGGCGGCGAGCGGCCGCAGACTCCGCGTGAGGCGACTCTCCAAATTGGGCATCTACCCGCCTGCACTCGGCCTCGAGGAAGGACTTGAGCTCCTCGAAGGTCGGGAGGTAATCAGATGTCTTACCTCCGTGTGACTGTTCAAAACGAGCGGCCATGTCGCTCGGCAGGCGGCGCAACAACGTGTGGACCAGGATATAATCATAGCCTGACACCGGCATCCCCTGTCTCTCAAGAGCGTTCACTGCAACGCAGACAGGGTTGAGGACCTTGGCCCTGAGGTCCGTCCCTCTTGTGATGGTCGGCACGGTGAGCCACTGTTCCAAGAGTTGGTCAATCATGAGACGTTTGTTGCTGTATCTCTCGATCAGCAAGCCGCGAGCCGTCTCGTAACTTGCATCATCGACTGGTAGATGCTTTACCAGCTCATGGGGCTCACCTTGCAGCTTGGCCATCAATTGTGCCATTTTATATGCGGGCTGCAAGTCAGTGCGGTTATGAATCACACTGTCAAACAGATCCTGGAATCGGGTCCAATCCGTGTAGTCCCCGTGGAAGACCGGAATCGCCACAGCCGGCAGGGGCACTTGCACCCCCGGTCCCCGCGGACCATGGGGTGGGTCCGGCTCCCCAGCTCTACGCCTGGTGATCACAGCAGCCGCCTGCTGGATCTCCTGCCCCATCTCCATGCACTGGGTCACATTCGTCCGGACCGTAAGTTTGACCTCCTCATCAGGCGTCCCATCAAATAACTCCTCGCATCCAGTGAGGCAATCCAACACCTCCGCGACCCGTTCGTCAATCCGTTGCGCACAAGCGATGAGTGCGTCCTCTCGGTCCCCGCGACCGACCATCGCCTGCTTAGTCGCGAACCAAATTAGGTGCGTTCTAATTTTTGCCTGAAGCTGTGTAATTGTGGGAGCCATGGTACCAACCCAAAGTAACACCGAACCTTACAATAAAAAACAATAATAGACAATCGGCCCTGATCCTACCGTTAGGATATCCGCACAGGGTAAACACAACGATAATAACAAGCAATTCACTAATTGATTGGCCCTGATCCTACCGATAGGATATTCTACACAGGGCACACACTACAATCACAATAAATATATATTTTTTTTTATGTAGGTAGATTAAAAATCTTATACTAAAATAATCTTAAATCTAGTGGTTTTCTGAACCACGCTCTGCTACCAAAAATTGTCTAATTCCAAGCTAAACTCCCGCAGTGGAAGCGATTTACACAGGTAAATTTCTAGTAAAATACCAGGAGTTCAACTGAAGGCAGACAATGGCCGCGTTACGCAGCGCTAAATAGCATACGCTGCACAATATAGCAGCGCATACTATGAATCAAACGTGAACCTAAATCTATTTAACTTAATTAACTAAGTTGAGTGAAATTGGCAAATGATGTGTTCTGACCTTTACATAACTCAATTCTGTAGTAAATACCGTCTGCCGATCTGGCGTTACGTCACACGTATAAGCACTAGATTATAAGTAAGTACCTCCAAATTATATCACCCCACGAATTCCGCAATTCGTACTAAGGAGTCACAATGATAATGGTACAACAAATATGACTAAAGGGAACACACCATTAACACGAGAAAACAGTTTTATACTAAAACAACTAGGTTTAACACTTACAGTCACGTGCCGGCGCAAATGCATAAATACCCAACGGAGAAAGGAAGTTCAGGGAATGGATCAGATAGGGATTCCGTTGGTACTTACAGGGCTGGGTGGAAAAGATATCGACACCCAGCATTCCACTACAGCCTTGGCGCGTTATTCACTTCAAACCACTCACAGCTTCTGTTCGTATTTCACTTTGATATTAGTCATTACGCGTGACCCAACCCGAATTTGGGTCGTACAAACGCGAGCCGATATGGCCACTTGATGCCTATTCAACGCGACGCTCACGTGGAAGACGTCGAGACATCCAACAATCACTAAGCCTGGTATTCTAGTATAACCCAGGAGAACCGCAATAATACGATGCATCAACACGCGCGATCTCAAATTGAATCGTCCATTACACGCGGCATCACAAAACGCGTGGCGGGAAATCCGTACAAAACACAATACGTTCTCGTCCGAACGGTTTTGAGTGACTGAATGCGGTGCAGAAATCACCGCTTGGCGTCTACCAGGCGGCCCGCGCGCACGCCGCCCCCTCGCCCCGCGAGCGAGAAAGGGACAACATATGCCCAGAGCGATGCGTGCGAAATCGCGGCGCATTCATAGACCGTCATTAATACCTAACTTACCCCAGCATAGCAACGCTAAATTAAACAACCAGGTCTACCATCAGGAGCCCACCTAAACTACTGGAGATACAGAAATAGTTCCAAAACAAAAGTTGTTCAGTATGATGGGAATAAGTTGAGAAAGGACATTGCCTACTTTTACCGAGGATTTTTTATCATTCCTGAAAAATACCGCTGTGCCGCCGCCGTTTGCATCGTATGCACTACCTTCATTGTAATTAGGCATACCTACTTAGGTGATACGTTACCATGTTCTGAACTGAAAAGTATCATCCACATAACACGTTAAGTCGGGGATCACATTTGACGTCCGATGCGGCGTATTTTGTAAGTGTAAGGGAGTAAAATAGAAATTCGCGATTTCCTTTCGTCTGACATACGCATGCGTTATGGATATGTATTGAAAATACACAGCAACTAAATAAATAATGCCCGGTCTTATGACCGCGGCCGCGCGCACCGGCCGATCCGGCGCGGCGCGGCGCGCGCGCTTTGGCGGCGATGCGGGGCGGAGGGGGAGGGCGCGACAGGGTGCGGCTACCCGAACGGGCATACACGTGAGGGCAGACTCACGAGTGTCAAACCCACAAAATCTTTGTTTTCGCAAAATACAGAAAAACAAAAAATGTGGTATATAAAAATGTATTACAGTAACTTAAAATACCTTTTTATCTGTCTTATCTACTTATGCTGACCATTTTAGTGTTCTCAAATCGGCACCCCTGGAGTAAGTACTCTGTTATCTACTGACTTTTATATTCAATTTTTATAAATATTGGTCTCTCAGGCCGGATAGCAAATCTTGAATTGTCCCTTTAACAACAGAAGCAAGCAAGTTATCTCTAAACAGTAGAGATAACAACTGTTCTAATATCACTGTCACACTTACTATGAATACACATAGGTACCTACTTTAGAACTTCTGCCAAAAAAAACTATCTAACGCGGACGAAGTCGCGGGTAAAAGCTAGTAGGCAATAAATATAAATTCGGCGCTGTTAAGCGAAAAAAAGATGCTGGTACATGGGCACACCCCTGTAAATAGTAGTCGGTAATTAATTAGTTTCGATAACATTCCACAAATCCCAAAATTCTTAGTAGGTACGCAATAATTTTAAACTTTTTCATACAATTGCCACAAAAACTATAAATAGGATCAAAACTGATTGATCGAACTATACGCTGCCGTCCGCCGCTGGGTCTGCATATCGCCGCCGCTCGGCTGCACGATGACGCGTTCTAATACCTACTTTCGCCCAGCGCAATTTCATGTACGGCCTCTTAACTGAAAGCCGATAAAGCTTTGCCAAAGGAAACTTTTTGAGGAAGATCTACAGGCGTTTTTTTTATTCATTCATACCGATTTACATTCAGGAGCCGGGTCCCACATTTGAATTTTTTATGGGGAATATTCTCTATTGATACACGAATATTTCTGTTTCCTCCATTTCACGTTCTCAAATCACTGGGGATGTTTTACAAACAAGTGTTCGTGTATTCGCGGCCTTACGAGGCTGATTTACATATTATGCTAGTATGTTCACGTGAAGTTACTTCCGCTGGTGAATAATCTGATAGAAATAATAAGCCACGTAACTGTGGCTTATTATTATTTTATTTTATTTTATTTTATTTGGGAGATTAACAGTTTTATACAACAGTTAGACCAGATTAATAAATTATATCGGACTAATAACAAATCTCCACCTATAGTGTATTACCGTTGAACAAAGTAAAAAATTGATTTTTTGAATACATTTGAAAATTTTGAAATTTGGAAATAAAGGAAAGAGCAGTGAAAAAAAAAAGGAGATAAAAAAAAAATCTAAATTATTTTACTGTTAATAATTTAAAAGTAAAATGAGATAAGATCTGAAACTGCGTATTCGCTACGCAAGGCAGACTGTGTGAAAACTATTTGACAGCAAAAACATACTAAGATTTTTATCACATCGCATTAGCCTGTAGCTTCTCCCCCAGGTACGTCATAAATGCAAAAAGCACGACTTCACAAAAAAACGTTTTCGCCATCAAGTCACTTCTAGCAGTTTCAGCTGAGAGTTTGATGCAAGTCAAAGTCAAAAGTCGGCTACTGCAAGCCACAGGTGCACTCACACACACGCTACGTAAAAGCACATCTCCTCATTCTTATTCCGATTTAAAAATACGTAACTATTGCAAATTGCACCATTCCAAAATTGATTTCTCGTTTGGGTACTTTTTTTCTCAATCCCAGGTAAAAATCTTTACAAATCGTGTAGGCGTAGAAACAGCTAACAAAAGAATGTCTCTGGTATATCTCCCCTTAGGGTTGAATTCTATTGGCAATGTATACAATCGCATTTTTTCAAGCGCAGATGTTGAGGCACACTAACCAGATGTGCTCAACAAACTTGTACGTTTTAATTTTAAATTACTCGTAGTTTATGTGGGAGGGAGAGGCGTTATTTCTGACACATTTTTCCATTAAACATTCCGTATGTACCTAGATATATCAATACTATAATGTAGCCATTAAAGTAGGTGGAGCAGAGCATTGCAGGCTCCAAAACGCTCAGTCAAACCTACATTTTATAGTAGACTAGCTGTTACCCGTGGCGTTGCCCGCATTAGTGGTGATAAAAACTATCCTACGTGTTAATCAATGTTACCTTCTATATGTGTGCCAAATTTCATTACAATCGGTTTAGTAGTTTTTGCGTGACGAAATATCAAACAAACAAACATACAAACTTTCACATTTATAATATTAGTAGGAAATCGTTAAGAGGTAGCAAATCAATTGCACTTTGAGGTTTTTTGACTAAAAAGCGGGGCACACCGGCTCCGTATCCGTTCCGTATCCAGCTCTCGTCCGTAGTCACGCACGAACTTATGACGTTGTAAGGGCGGGGCAGACCGGCTCCGTATGCGTTCCGTATCCAGCTCTCGTCCGTAGTCACGCACGAACTGATGAAGTTGTAATGTATAGGATTGTATGACATACGGCACACCGCTTGCGTTGCGTATCCGTTCCGTGCTGCACGCAAGCGGTGTGCCGTATCTCATACAGTCCCATACATTACAACGTCATCAGTTCGTGCGTGACTACGGACGAGAGCTGGATACGGAGCCGGTGTGCCCCGCCCTTTAATGTATGGGACTGTATGAGATACGGCACACCGCTTGCGTGCAGCACGGAACGGATACGCAACGCAAGCGGTGTGCCGTATCTCATACTGTCCCATTCATTACAACGTCATAAATTCGTGCGTGACTACGGACGAGAGCTGGATACGGAGCCGGTGTGCCCCGCCCTTAAAAGTTGGTTACTTTCCGATAATGCAATTGATGTAACACGCGCGGTATGTATACTGCTTTAAATATCTAATATAAGTAGGCGAAATAAAGCGATCAATTTGCAATAATAAAGACACGTGTATCATTAGCAAGCAAAAGCTGCAGGGAACTTTTTATCTACGGGTAACAAAAGTACAATTCATTTGTAAGACAATAATTCTAGATTAAAGTAGTCATTTTTATCGCCATGTAACTATATATTTTTTGACAAATGTTGAGTATTATCAATCAAATGTCGACAAATTCGTTTGTTGAAGTTTTAAAAATACTGATAATAATATTTTAATTTCCTGTTCGCGTTTGTTTTTTCGTCCGACATCCTTATTCTATATGATGAAATTCGTACTGGTTGGTTCGATATTGGAAATAAAATTATTATAAGCAAAAAAATAATTCGATTGTAAATTCGAAATGACATCTATGCCCGAGTAAAAATTATAAATAGTTTTTTTTGGCTTTAATGACTGTTCTATTTTCAAATTCAATAACATACCTAGTTTCAAAACCTCCACGTTAAATTGTCTAACCAGAGATTTGAACTACTTACAATGCATGAGATATATGTAAAAGGTTTTTGCAGAAAGCAACTTTAACTGCAAAACTATCTGTTGACTATTGCATGCCTACCTAAAAGAAAAAAATCTTATTGCACCCAGTACGACATAAAAAGCACAGACGTCAAATTAAACTAATAAATCCACGAATCACGAAATTGGAGGTAGTTGACGTAACTAGGTAAAGCCCAATTCTTCCGTTATATTTACATCAAACCGAATGACTCGTACTTACAAATAACGCTCCCTTTTTCCTGGCTGAGGGAAATGGGCCTTGCACAATCACCGTGCTGGAACGAGACAGATATATCTTGTTTCCTAGAGGAATGCATTATGAAGAAGCGAGTAAGTGGAGTAAATAAATAAGACATCAACGGGATGACCGTGCTAACTAGAGGCGGGTCGCGAAGCCGCCGCCGTTTCTTTTATGACTTCATTCTATACCATTGCCCTATACGTTTTAGGAATAACTTAAGGAGATTAAATAGATTTTTGATATGTTAAGTGTTTTAGGATACAAGCAAAAACTGGTCACATTTGAAGACTGATGAACTGATATGATGAATCTATACGGGCCGCAAAACTTGAAATTGTGAGAGTTGACAATTTGTGGGGAAAATGTACATAAAACATTATTTACAAGTATCGGGAAATCTTCATGATGTCATATTTAAACAATCTGAAATTCAGTGTTTGAGCTTGCACTGACACGAATATTTTGCCCACTTTTTTACAAAGAATAACAACTAGGTTTACAAACCCTTTTATCATAAACGTCGGCAAACTGAGGGACCCTCGTCTAGCACTAATGCGGAAACATGTCCGGTTGACCACTCTGGACCGACTTCATCGGGAGGTATTGTACTATAATGGCATTAGGAAAAGGATTAGAGAGAATGACACGTTAATCTGTTGTTCTTAGGTCGATGGAATTGTCAGTTTTGTAGGTAGACGTTGTAATCGAATAAGTACGCATCGATGTGTGCGGCCGCCCTGTTGCGATTTATATGCCAATACGAACACACGGAATATAAAAAAAATAGGGTTGCGTCGTTTGTTCTTCATTAATGATATCAACTTCAACTTCTTAAACAGTCACAACAGTCCACTGCTGGACATGGGCCTCTCCCGATCGGGAGGTATTTTCCATACTCACCACGCTTAGCAGGCAGATCGGCGAGCGCAGTAAAAGGCGTTGTATTCACAGGGAACGTTGTACCTATTCATTTCCTGGATTCATCCCTTAGGCGCCTTTTACGACATCCACGGGCAAAAATGGGGTGATTCATACGGCATTAAGGAATTGAAATTAAAAACCACAAGAAAAATGTTTTAAAACGGTTAAAATGTTTTCCGGTGTGACATTTTCAGATGTTGCATTTAGAGGCGGCATTCACGGGAGCTTTCAATTCGTGGCTGTCAATTGAATTTCCCCTAATGCTCTGGGGCGATGAAAAATTTGCCTTCCAAATTATGAGTTGGCTACCGTTGTCACGAGACTCATCAATTTAATTATGACGAAATTGTTTCTTTCCCAATTGAATTTTGTCGTTCTGGCTGACGAAGTATGAAAACGCTTTTTTCGTTTCAGAAAAACCAATAGCTGCCTAGGCTTTTTATCATACATTTTCGTTTATGTACCGATATTATCCGTCAATCGCCTCAATTCTATTCTTTTTTAATGGCCTCTGGCAACATAGGACAATTTTGCCAATGTCTAAGTTGGATGAAAGTCAATCACCTCAAAAACTGTTCGCAGCGATAGCTGTGGAGGATTATAAATCAATTACAGGAGGATTACTAGGTAGATGCGGTATCTGGTAATCCCTGGATTACTGAAGCGGGCTTTGCAGAAGCGTCAATGGCTGAAGATGATTAATAGCCCAGTGAAGCCTGAAGTCTCTGCCTTCCTTTTGCTCAGTACTCTCAAGCTCCCAAGCCTCCTGTCCTCATTTTCGGCTGGCTAGTGTGTCTACAATTTCAGAAAATTAATATGGGGAACCTAGTTTTTTTTATTACTTCTTCTGCTTATCGCATGGCACTACGTGACGACGAACGACCCGACGAATCACACGGCCGGTTCCTGAATCTAACGTTCTGATCTAATTTAGGCAGTATCTCCTATAACATTGATCAAAATATTGCGTAAAAAGAGACCAAAAGTTGCTTAAAATCTTGCAAGAGTAAGATAAGTAAGGAATGGGTAATAGTTAATTTATGTTACGTTACTTACGCTTTTACGTCCGTTTTTTAAGTCTCTAATCAGTTTCAAATTATGTATTGGGATGTCACAAGAAGTGTTGTTTGATTAAATCTGTCAACCAGATATCTCAATCACCTCATTTTTATGGTCACCCTCAAAGGCGAAGAGTAATCGAATTGACTGAGGAGAGTTATACTGATATTTGGAAATCACTGCATTTATTCCAAGGCCTCTTGTCATTTGAGATTTGGGGACTTTGATTATTTCAAGACTCTCTATCAGATACTGCTTTCTTGCTTTTGGAAATCAGGGCTAGGAAAGACTGGCTGGCTATACCTATCGATTTTAAACTTAGTATACTTTTTCAGTATAAGTTTTTTTTTAATGGACTTAGTATTAGTTTGTTTGTTGGACTGGCCCGATGGCATAGTGGATAGTGCCCTTGCCTCGATCTCTACACAGCACAAGTATTTTTATAAGTTACTAATATTTGTGTTAAATCTGGGTGATATCTATGCATTTTTTGTATTTATTAAAAAAAAAAGGTATTTATGTACTTTATCAGCTATCTAGTTCCCATATCACAAGTTTCTTTTGTATTTTGTATTTTTGTATTTGTATTCTCTCATTTTGGGGCTAGATGGCGCTTTGTGAATTGTCTAAGTATTATAATTATTAGAATGTTTTTAGTTTTTCAATTACGGAAAGGTAGTTAATATTATTTTAACTAACAAAGTTTGTCGTTCTATCTTAAATTCAGATACCTCTCCAGTACACAATTCTAGTTCCAATAACACACAACTGTTGCAAACACAAACACACAACCGTTGGCTCGGCAAGTAAATAAATATGATACTTCGAGATATGAACTTTCGCCATAAAGCAAAGAATTCAAGGCGAACTTAGTCAGTAATAACAATTTAAGATGTATTGATGAATACAGGATGTAATAATATTAGCTGCAAATATTATAAGGGGTAAACCAGCCCATCAACTGAAAATTTTATGATTTTCTTATTATTTTTTTTACTTATTTCGCCCTATGTTCCTGGGGGAAAGTTGTTCAGTTCTATAGGCTGGTTCAGATCTACCTCCTCTCCCAACTATATAGCTTCAACACTACGCGACGGTATTATCAATTATAACTGATTACTGAATAAGTATTTAATAGTGTGTAATAAGATTAAACTGTAGTTTTCTATACTTATCAGACTATGATATCTATCTGTGTTGTGCTTATATTTTTATTTCTGTATGTATTTTGTGATGTAAAATAAATGATTTGTATTTAAACCGTTTTCTATTAGGACAGTACAAAATCGTAAAAAAAAAAGAAAATTGTGTTACTTATAATTATTTTTTTTTACAATGACTGATCATGACGTCAATAAGTGATAATACTATCCTATATTGAATAAAGTTATTTCATTTTCATTTGTAATCAGCTGATTCCCATAAGGTACCTACTAACATAACCTTGCACGGCTAACGCGTGTAAGCATCTAAATGACAATTAATTACAATACTAAGTACCTATACCTACGTTAACAGGTGCTCATTATAATAATGTATTATATATTATATAGTACTAGCGGCCCGTCCCGGCTTCGCACGGGTGGAAAATAATTTATTACATAAATACACTTTAAATTTTACACCCTTTTTTCACATTGGAGGTTTTTTATTATATATTTTATCCTTACCTACAGCTACTATTATATACACTTATTTATTGTCTTAATGTTTTTTAGAATTCCGTACCCAAAGGGTAATAACGAAAGCCCTATTACTGAGGCCCGTCTGTCTGTCCGTCCGTCCGTCCTACAGTTATACCTAGACAGTTGAGATTTTCACAGATGTAGTATTTCTGTTGCCGCTATAACAACAAATACAAAAAAATGATTTTTTTTGTATGGAGGATGTATCTCATGAACCGCGAAAGTTAGACAGTTGAAATTTTTACAGATGTTGTATTTCTGTTGCTGCTATAACAACAAATACAAATTTTATAGTTTTTGAAAAAACACATCACGATAGTGCGTTGAAAAACTAACAGCGACATCTATGTTTGTATTATGGAACTAAAATATTATTTTTTCTCAGTTTTTGTGATAGTATAAATGCTAAACCACTGAAGCTAGAGAGATAAAACTTGGACTTGAAGTTGTTTATATAATAAAGCAACTATTATAGATGAAACTCCGTTTTTTCTTTATCCCCAAGGGATGAAAAGGGGGTTTAAAGTTTGTATGAAAGTTCGTTATCTTAAGTGTGATCCGTTTTAAAATTAGTGATAAGACTTATGACTTAAAATAATTAAACACGTGTTTCAGCATATTTGAAATTTTAACCCTTAAATGGGTGAAAAGGGGGTTAAAAGTTTGTATGAAAGTTCGTCATCTTAAGTGTGATCCGTTTTAAAATTAGTGATAAGACTTATGACTTAAAATAATTAAACACGTGTTTCAGCATATTTGAAATTTTAACCCTTAATAGGGTCAAAAGTGGGTTAAAAGTTTGTATGAAAGTTCGTTTTTTTAAATGAATGTGATCTGTTTCAAAATTTGTGATTAGACTAATAACTTAAAATAATTAAACACGTGTTTCAGCATTTTCGAAATTTTAACCCTTAAATGGGTGAAAAGGGGGTTAATAGTTTGTATGAAAGTTTTTTATCTTAAATGTAATCTGTTTCAAAATTTCGGATTAGACTCATAACTAAAAATAATTAAATACGTGTTTTAGCATTTTTGAAATTTTACTCCTTAAAGGTGTCAAAAGGGTGTCAAAAGTTTACTACCAGTTGGGCTACCCGTTTTCCCAGGGGAATGTGACAATTTCCCGGAATAAATTACACTTATAAACCTTCCTCTCAAGTTACTCTTTCTAATAAAAAAAACCGCATCAAAATCCGTTGGGTAATTCTAAAGATATAAGGAGACACCAAACGGGAAGCGACTTTATTTTATACTATGTAGTGATAGTTTAGGTGTATCAAATTGCTATGGAGATGATTTGATGATGTAGATAGATAGATTAATCATTTATTAAAGAAACATTACAAAGTAAACAATTTAATTGGGGTTTCAAACCTTTCAAAGTTTGTTCCGGCACCATTCCGCAACAGACATTTTAAATGGGTATTTAGGTTGGTAAATCAAGGAAAATCTTAAAATATTCAATTTAAAAATAAATAATGTTTCATCGAAGTCATAAAAAAAGTTTCTTAAAATCTATATAATCAAGACAAACTATTAATAAAATTCCCCAGATTGCCAAATTGGATAAGTAGGTACTTACACTAATTATGGACTATGAAGACAAAAAACTTTAAATTTATAAATATTAAGTAAGTATGACTTTGTATTTGATCTCATTTTTTTTTTAGTTTTTCTCCATGTAGTGATATTTTTTGCGTTATTTATTATTTTAAAGCTTAAAATTCCATTTATTTATGAATTCCTGTACCCTTACAGAGTATTGTTGTTACAAAAAAAAACACTTTTTGTACACATGAAATGCAATAAAAATATTATTCTCCTTTTCGTGTGGTACACCGAGTCCATGAACGACCCGATGAACCGTGGTCTCAGAGTTTTTCAGCCACCTAATACCACTTACTACTAGTGGTGTCCTAGCCTACAATGTCCTTACAGACTGGGAAAAAATTCACAATTCATTTGTGAGTTCCCCATCTGGATTCGAACCCAGAATCTATGCGTTGCAGGCAGTTGCACTTCTACTGCGCCACACCACAGCAGCCGCCAATAAAACGTACTATAATATTATTGAACCACCAATTCGTTCAATAATATTTTCTATAAATACTATTGAACGAGTTGGTGTCCTAAACGAAAAGAAGAAGAAAATTATTGTATGTGTTCCTTTTTATTAAAAACGGAGAACATTCTACTCTTTTTCTAAAGTGAAGGCTTAAACAAAACAAGACAATAACCACTATCCTTACCAAACTGTTTCTAAATGTGTTGGTGAAACATCGCAACTCTAAAAAGAGAAAGACGTTAAAAACTCTCAATTTCAATGTGACCTTTATGAAACATTGATCCCGCTCCAGGATAAAAATAAATCGGTTTACAATATTGATCAGGGCTGGATTAACCCATTTGTTTAGGTAAAAGTAAAACAGTTTAGACAGCTCAGCAACACTTTCGACAAATAATGGAAATTTTAATCTTATCGAACGGAAACAAGGTCATCAGAACAAAAGGTGTGATTTGTTTGTGCGACTGATTACGATTTTAGAACCCATATTTTATATTTACTGAACCATAATATTAGCATACAAACATGGTCCGTGTTGTTTTGTCGTTCGACCTCTATAGATAGGTAGGTTCCGTGACGCCCTTCATTTGTTTTGATTTATTAGTGGCCTGTGTTTCAAATTTCAATTTTCGAACGCTTTACTTTGATTTATGAGCGGCCAGTGTAAACGTTACTGGATTTCTCTAGCTGACTTGACATTGGCAGAAATGGCCTCACAATTTAATTTCAATTTAGAGGAACATTCTACAGGCCAGGGCCGTAGGTAGGTTGGGTGAAGAATAGACCGCATCCCGCTCACCACCGTTGTTGGCAGCTCTCAATGACATCCTGCGGTCGGCGTACATGGCCGTGGCAACTAGGGCGCTACTTCCCGACACCTGGCCACACGGATCTCGACCTGACTACACCTCTGTGGTAAATTAAGACATAATTTTTCTGCGCATTCTAAATTTAAATTTTCTTGAATCTTGGTAACTGGCCATTCTGGCAGTCACGGAAACTGAAGGCCAGAAGCAAATTGCAACTAGAATCTCCTTTAATAATCATAGCGTAACAAGACCGAGAACAGTCGGAACGAAATATTAGTTACGCTGTCAAATTCTATACAACGTTGAGAAATAGTTCTCTAAGTTTCAAAACACTTCCGCACATGTTCACTCTGTAACTAATGTCACTCATTCATCAGTTCACCTTACACATTATATTAATGGCAATGTTTCGTAGGCAACGGACAATGCACATCATGCTCTTTTGTACAGTTCATGTTTAATTTCTGAATGCAATGGGTGTCTTTAGTTTTCACGGCTGAATGTCAACCATATGGCATTCAAGACTTTTTAAAAATTACAAAAGCCAACATCAAGGCTTTTTTCTTCAAGACATGACTTTTTGTGGCAACGACCGCACAAATTGAGTGTTTTGTGTTATGGTCAGCTCTACCAGAATTTGTGGCAGAATATTTTTAGTAACATAGCTATGTAAATATTAAGTAGATTGTGTTAACTTACTAGAAGATGTAAGTACATCACCTACTGCATAATATAGGTACACTGACTATACTGACCATTTCACATCGCGCGTGTCTCCAAAATGGCTACATTAAAAACAAATTAAAAGATGATCCGGCTAATCTTTTGACTCCTATTTCTGGCGATTTACCGTTTCCTTTTTAATCAAATGAAGAACTTGTAAAATTTATCTTTTATTTTAAGCTCTACTACACGATTACTATAATTAACCTAGATTTGTCCCTGTATTAGTGGGTTTACTTCTGAACTAAATCAAAACATTCGTTTAAAGCTTGACTCAGAATTTAGCTGTGTCTAGTTTTTGTGGTTTAGTTGATCTGGCTAGATAATCCATTTATGGCCAGCTTAAAAAAAGCTTCTGTCAGTCGTGGGAATTATTTTATTTTAGAAAGATCAACCATCAGGCCTACGATTAAGTATTTGTGTTTGCCGTAGTTAGGTATGATTCCAAAGTTTAGGAAAAGTCGGCATGTCTTTTGAAAAAATATTTTTACGCACTTAACGGTTAAAATATTCATTAGGTGGAAAATGTCCAAGATATTTAAGTCAAATGTATGAATTTTACACATTGCCTCTACAATGACTTGCGTCACGTAAGTCATCTTGCGTACCGTACTTAGGTTTACGAGTATGTAGTATCTGAACTCAATTTAGTTGGTTAAACGGTTCTCCCACTTGCCATCCATTGTTGCGTATTATTTAGCGCATCTGCAACGCATGCGTCTGTCAGATGAAAGGAAATTGTTAATTCCGATTTTATTCCTGTACAAATACGGCAAGACGGTGCGCTTACGGTGGGCTGACGGATCGTCGTTCGCTTTGTTTAACAAATGCATTGAAATCGGAATTCGCAATTAAATTTTGTCTGACAGACGCATGCGTTACAAATGCTCTAAAAATATGCAGCAACGGACGTCAAGTGTGATCTCCGCTCTAAGCTTATTTATTTCTTAGTCTTGTTGTCCACAATGATCTTAAATTTTTTTTGGTATACCTTTTGGACCGTAGCAGGTTTAACAAGCGCTCTATTTTTTATAAGCACAAAAAACCTATGGTGTCCAAAGCGTGTCCTACAATGATCTCGCATATCCGAGGTAAATTGTTGTGTGACAAAAAAACATAGTGGGTAGGTAGGTACCTACTAAGTAACTACTTTGTGTAGGTAATGCCATTTGTTATGAGTTTTTTATACTTTGGCACTTGGCAACCGATCGATCACAGCCTGGAGCAACGAGTTAAGTAATGTATTTGCTCGAAAAAGCTTTAGGGCTATTCATGATTGATGTAAAAGTCATGTTACATATTATAATTATAGTAACATATAGTAGTATTTCTTTAAGTACTTGTTTCTGTTATAACTATTTCGTAAGTTCAACTTTATTGTATTGAGTTATTTTATTATTTATGTCTTTTATTTTTTGAATTTCTGTACAACCTAAATTAAAAAAAAGATTCAAATAAAATTGGTCGTCGGTGCGGGCAATAAAAAAAGCGATTCAATAAATGTTGCTCGACAACATTTATTAAAAACGTACTAACTACCGATTGCGAACGTCCCATATCACGCTAACTGTTTGAAACCAGACTAGCCTGTACTGGCAGTTGAATAGTTCACCTGCATGGACGAAAAGAACAATATTTTGTACAGCTGGCAGAAAATAAGGTAAGGTAGAAAAATTAAATTACTTTTTTTTATCGGTAGTTTGTATTTTTTGAAGTAGTTTTGTGTCCAGACACACGTGCGTATATTTCAGCTTGTTTCAATTTGACATCAAAGATTATGCGTATCTACAAACAATCCTCAATCTTACGATGGAAAAAGGTAAACCTTAAGTTTCTTTCTAGCCCTTTGCGCTGCAATGCACGAGAGACTTGACAAACAACTTAACAGAAATGTTTAATAGAATATATAAAGCACCATCAGTTGAGAAGGTCAAGTTACTTGAGTATAAATTTTAAAACACTTCCCGTGTTGAATATACAATTTTAGAAAACTTGCAAAATTTTCAATTGCAGGCAGGATTTGAACCTGCCACTTTTGCCATTACTAGTGGCGACGCCTCTACCAACTGGGCTACTGCACGCGTGGCACGGCTTCATCTACCGGGTTAGTTTTGCAACTAATACACACGACGAGCGGCGGTAGCCCAGATGAAAGAGGCGTCGCCCCTAGTAATGGTGAAAGTCGCAGGTTCAAATCCCGCCTGAGCTCGCAAAATTTTCTAAGTTTTCAAAAAATGTCAAGTTACAAACTTTTCAAAGTCAAGATTAAACGTAGCCGCCTGTACAGCATGTAATAGCGTGTTAGAATGCACATTATGATTTCCCATGCTGGTTACGTTTATGCTTGTCTACACGGTCAACAATATACCTGGTTTCAGCTCGGAGCGTGCGAACGGAGCGACCTTGCTTTTATGTTTCGCTTTAGTCTTCTGGTTTTCCTCTTGCTATTTACTAAGTAGGTATCACGGTTTTAGAGTATGTTTTATTGTTTGAAGGTTATAATACAGTGACCTATAGTTTATATGCGTACAATATGACAGGCACAAAATACAACTACTAGAAGGTAGACCTCCTAAGTATCATCGTGATCAAACTTACTTTTTTTTGTTATCAGAATCTATAATTTTTTTTGTAAAAAGAATACTGAAACGGGTTTCTTAGTTTAAAACAGTTGATCAAAATCTATGTTGGATACTTATACAATTATCGCAAAAAAATCAAATACAAACTGATTTTAAAGATATCACTAACCCACATTTTGTATATTAAAATTACATGTTTAGTGCTATTAAAAGGTCAATGTGCCATTAGTTTTTATTCCCGCCTAGACGCCTACACAAATGTTCAACATAAAAGAAACGCGGTACCGAACTAAAAATCCTATGCATGCTGTTACTGTTCATAATAAATTAAGCCTTGTGATGCCGGCTTAGAATAGCATCACCCCATATCTTAGGTGACTAAGGGACTCGAGCGTGTGTACTACAATTTAAGACGATGGGCTGACAACCTGTCACTATGGCGATACACAATTTTCAGTATGACCCTCAAATATTTGTCAGACGTGGGGTAAATATCGGTTTTTGCGGGCGTTTACGCTCTGCCTACCCCACAAGGGATAATAGGCATGATAAATATATATATATATATATACATATATCTAACTTATATAAAGCTATATATATATATTAATGAAGTCAGCGGCCGATGTGGCGCAGTGGTAGTGCGACTGCCTGCGACGCAAAGGTTCCGGGTTCGATTATAGGTGGAGCATTCACAAAGTTTATATTTATCACTTTCTGCAATTGTTCCCCGTCTGGTTAAGACATTGCAGGCTAATCAACCTGATTGTCCGTAAGAAGGATGGTTCTGTGCTTCGGAGGGCAGTTAAGCCACCGCGCCGGTCTCGGTTGCTGCCTATGATAACTTAGACGGCGATCGTTACACTACCATGTCAAAGGCCTACTTCTAGGCGGTTTAAACTCTGACAACAGGGTTCATCGACGACTCGGTGTCCCACACGAAAAAAAAAGAACAAGTCACATACTTTACAATAACGCACTTCTTTGTAATACGTGCTTAAAATACCAATTGAATTTTGATATCAATGTATCTACGAGACCTACAGTACTGTTTAATAATTTTAAATGATGTACGTACCTAGTGCTAAATGGTTCTTTGTTTGCGTGTTCACTCACTGCGCATTTAAAACTGTAAACACATTTTGAACATGCGAAACTATGTAGGTACTTATTCAGAACTACGTTCATACTACGTTTTAGTACCGTAAATTGACCATCAAACACACGACATTGTGTTACCTAGGTTACGTAGGTAAGTATGTATGTTTACAAAAGCAATAATTTAATGATTTACACAACAAACAATGTCTAATTCGTAAGTGAATTTTATTTTTGAGGAACTATGTTTGAAGGAAGCCTTTGGTATACAATGGTTTAAAAATACGTATCTGTAAATAGCATAAGTTAGATATCTAACACTTCAAGCCAGAATTAACTGCGCCAACTGCGTAAAATATGACAACGCTGGCGGAAAATCTTTGACAATTCTACAATCCAAAATTCTGCGAGTAAACTTTAAGCATAATATGCTTAAACACATATTATGTGTTTCGTCTTCTTAATTTTAAAAATACTTCAACGTGTATATACACTTTTTTAGAACTTGCGAAATTGCACCGCAGGCAGGCTTCGAACCTGCGACTTTCGGTATCAGTACTACCGATTGCTTCTATAGACTGGGCTACCGCGGCTCACTCGGCGTTGCAGATGTGTTTCGACCCATAAAGCACTATACCAGCTATAATCACGTACACATATCATATCACGCTTTTATCTCTTGCGGGGTAGACAGAGCGTTACCGGCCGCAAACTACAAATATTTGAGGGCCGTTTCCGAAAAATTGTGTATCACTATAGTGATAGTTTGAAAAAGCTTAGATATGGGTAAAAAAAAATGTTACCTATGTTTTTTATATTAATTGCGTCAATTACTCCTCTGATAGACCGTTTAATTACTTAATCATGTACTTACCATAGATACGCTGAGAAATCCAAACAATTTTAAAACTTACCCAAACATTTTAAAAAGCAAGAATGTTCATTGCCCTTTTATAAAGACTTGTAAAATAATGATCTTTCTTTCTTCCATTGTTACGAGGCTGTTCATCATTTTCACATCCATCATACTCATTATTCATTTAATAGCATGCAAGTATGTATATTGTACGTACAGTTAAGTGTTGCACGGAGTTAACTTTGACCCAGAACATTGTATGCTATGCTAACTAGTTCGCGCACGCATCACTGGCTGCGATTCTAACGTACACTTTAACCTGTCAATTATTTTCCGAATTACCTTCAAATATTTGTCAGACGTGGTGAAAATAATCGTTTTTTGCGGCCGTTTACGCTCTGCCTACCCCGCAAGGAATAATAGGCGTGATATGTGTATGTAATTTAACGATTATTCTTCAGCTATTAGCATTCATTTTCTTGTTCAGATAACCAGAAACATAGAATTTTGGTCCTAGGTAAAATTGTGCAACACGTCACTATGAAACGAAATCAATTTATTGTCAATTCCTGCCTTTTCATAGTTTTAATGGTTCATGGCTATTAGTGACTCTTTTTTTAAAGTGATGTGAGAAAAAGTGCGAAATTATCGAAGAAATACAAACTGCTCGAGCTGAAGCAATATCTAAAAGAATTCTAATTGTAAATACATATTTTTTTCTAAACAGGTAACGTAAATAAACGGAATACTTGTACTCATATAAAGTACATATATTATTGTAAAGAATAGCACTAGATATTATTGGCAAAGATTTCAAAGTTGCAATGGAATTAAGCATTTACAAAAAAAAACACAATAGGAACGAAGTTTTCAGCCGACAAACGTTTCGCGCTGAACACAAATGGTCACTATCTCCAGTCTATTAAAAGCCAGTTCCGAACGTCATAAAATTTATGTCCTCGTATGTCGTCGTAAATGCTCCCGGCGAAGACATATAAACCGACTTCATAAAATTGGGTTGCAAGTAGTTAGGCCCGGTTCGCCACAATCCTGGTTCGTCAGTAAAAAAAACACAAAGCATTTGTTTTAAATCTTATTTCGGGTTCCTCACAAATAACCTAGTAGTACAAGGCGGTTGAAAAACTCTGACACCAGGCTTTATAGGGTCGCTCCTCGACTCGGTGTCCCACACGCAAGAAGAAGAAGAATCTTTAGTTTCTAAATAACCTACAGTCAGACAAATCAACGTACCTACTAAGAAAATATTCTAGCTATTACGACCCGAGACCACAATATTAAATGACCTTTAAATTATTATAATTACTAGCAGCCCGCCCAGCGGTTTCACCCGCTGCTAACTGATTTCCCACGGGAAACAGACCTTCTCCCGACATAAATCATACATAAAAACCTTCCTCTTGAATCACTCTATCTTTTCAAAAAAGTTCATCCAGATCCGTTAAGTGGTTTTGAAGATTTAAGCATACAAACAAACAAACAGACAGGGACAGACGTGGGAAGCGACTTTACTTTAAATTTCGTTTTTTTTAATCCCCCAAAAGATGAAAAGGGGGTTAAAAAATTGTATGTTGTTCGTTGCATGTTGTTGTAGTTCGTTGTCTTAAATGTGATCCGTTTCAAAATAAGTGATTATACTTATGACTTAAAATAATTAAACACGAGTTTCAGCATATTTGAAATTTTAACCCTTAATAGGGTCAAACGGGGGTTTAAAGTTTGTATGAAAGTTCGTTTTTTTAAATAAATGTAATCTGTTTCAAAATTTGTGATTAGTCTAATGACTTAAAATAATTAAATACGTGTTTCAGCATTTTTGAAATTTTAACCTTAAAATGGGTGAAAAGGGGGTTAAAAGTTTGTATGAAAGTTTTTTATCTTAAATGTGATCTGTTTCAAAATTTCTGATTAGACTTATAACTTAAAATAATGAAATACGTGTTTCAGCATTTTTGAAATTTTATTCTCTAAAGGTGTCAAAAGGGGGTCAAAAGTTTACTACCAGTTGGGCTACCCGTTTTCCCATGGGAATGTGACAATTTCCCGGAATAAATTATACTTATAAACCTTCCTCTTAACTTACTCTATCTAATAAAAAAAACCGCATCAAAATCCGTTGGGTAATTCTAAAGATATAAGGAGACACCAAACGGGAAGCGACTTTATTTTATACTATTTAGTGAATAGTGATAAAACTAACTATTTACATATATTCTTGAACTTTCTCCTGTACCTAGGTTGTCTGGAAGAGATTGCCTGATGGCAATAAGGCCGACGAACGGTATCCCAAGTTTTTAATTTTAAGCTTATTCTGCATGTATGTTCTTTTAGTGTGCATGGCGGTTCTCCTGCGTAACAATGAAAAAAAAAACGCAGTGACCGACGATAAGTGGGTGAACCACCTAAAAGCATATTGTATTGAAAAGTAATTATTGTGTGTAACGAACCGGGACTCACTGTATGGCAAACCGGGATTGAGTCCATAAAAATCGGATGAAAGGTTTTCTTTAACACTTTGCGATGAAACGATTTTGTTGGTATCTGCTCGTAACAATGCCACTCTGGTGCTTACCGACGCAGTCACTACATACATATGCACGGCTTTTATTACACCGTCAACGGTCCAGAAATAGCAGTTTTTTTCACTGTGCTTTGCTAGATTACAATAGTAGTAGTCAATAAATCTTCTTCTACTCATTTTCTTGTGGGACGCCGAGTCATCCAACGACCCGATGAACCCTGGTATCAGAGTTTTCAACCGCTTACTTAGTAGTAAATATTATAATTATTGGAATTATAACAAATTTATGCACACGGTGGGACATTCCATTGAAAAAGCATTTTCACAAATTGAGATTCAATCACAATAGCAAACCAGAAAAGTGCTTATTGTAACAGGAATTGAAGTTTTGACCTTTGTAATCTCATTTGATGCCTATTGCTTATTTACACAAAAAAAAACCTGACTTGAAGCATGAGCAGTCGTTGTCCAAAATTATCGCAATCGTCGGTATTGCGACATCTAAATGAGAAATGTCTTAAAGGATAAGAAAGAGAAACAGAATAATCCAAGTAACACAGATCAACTTATACTCGTTTTATAACTGTGAATAAAATAACCAGTTTAAGTAGATCGCTTTAAATATGTGCAGTATTGTGCAGCTGATAGTTGCATTAACAAGTACAAAGCTGCAACTAACCCAACATTCAAATGCAGTTTTCAATTCACTACATTCAATTCAGGATCAAATTATCCCAAATAGGCTGTATCTAATGAAAGTCTGTCTGTACGTGTCGGTGTGGCAAGCGTAGTCACGAGTGTGGCGCAAGTGCAGCCCTATTCGCGCTGTTTCAAGTGTTGAGTACAGCAAGTACTAGACTAACAGCACTACGATTATTTACAAAGGTAGATTCAGTCCAATCCGTTCTTCCCGGAACAATCGTAAGCCCATACCAACTTGTAAGTGGGCTGGTTGTTTGAACAACCACACAATCTTCTCCGGGTGAGCGCTAGCTCCCAACCAAATATTCAGGTATTTAAAGCGCCGGGGCTAAAATTGCAGAGTCCAGGCATAAAGAAAATTATACCTATGTACAGTCGGTTGTAGCACATAAGGTACCAGGGGTACTCCAAAAGAACTAAATTATTTTGGACACCAGCAATATTTATTTCTTGATATAAATATATATTAATAGAAAATCTCATCTTTTATAAGAATAAGTTATTTTTTTTTATAATGTACCTATTAACTTTGGATAATAATAATTCATTTCTTTTGGAGTACCCCTGGTACCTTATGTGCTATAACCGACTGTATTTATCAAAACAATCTTAACCTAACCCATCATCAATCTGAGGTACAGTTGCAAGATATTGACTTCGTTGTGGATAAACACTAAGTACTTAATGTTTTTTCTTTTTGCGCAATTGACACGTAAGAAGCATAAATACGCCTGGTGGCACCAAGGCGTAAAATTAGTGGTCAGCGGGGTATCGGTTACGACGCCTTTCGTCGGTTAATGAGGTGATTAGTGATTGGACTCCGCCGTAATCGCGGGCACTAGCGTGAATCCTTCGCTTACGACAATCTGTTGACAAATCAAGACTGTTTGCCATTTACTAGCTCATACACAAGTACTTACGTACTTACAGCCAATAACTTATGTGAATCTCACAATATGACAGACTGACGGGTGCGTCTGTCAAACACCTTGGTCAATCGCATGTGATACAGTGTGCCATGGTACCCGTTTTTTGTAAGGGATTTCAAAGTTTCCTTTCGTTTGACAGACGGATGCGCCTAAAATACGTCCGATGTACAGTCGGTTGTAGCACATAAGGTACCAGGGGTACTCCAAAGGACTGAATTATTTTGTCCCCAGCAATTTTTTTTCTTGTCATAAATAATATGTATTAGTAGAAAATAACTTCGTTTATGAGAATAAGTTTAAATTTTTATAATGTAAAAATAATTCAGTGCTTTTATAACACTCCTGTCCTGGTACCTTATGTGCTACAACCGACTGTACATCATAGTTGGAGAACCACCTAACCTTGATAAACTGCACATAGTAATTAAAGCGTATATCTCCCTCCCTCCCATGTACGATGTATTGTGTCACTATGTTTTTTTTCCGACAGTAAATAATATTCAGCAGCTAAAATCTTTTTCACAGCAGCCACCAAAAATCTATGCCGCACTTACAATTTAACATGAGCTCATGAGTACGTATTTGAATTTAGAACTAGGTACTACGCAGCAATCGTGGAGATTAGCTGAATGAAATAAATTGGCCGTAATTTGTTACACACAATAATAATAGAGCCTAATTGAAGCCAAATCTATTGAATAATGAATGCTCATTTGTGCCATTTTTCAGAGATGCTTTCAAAAGGATTTCCAACTGAATTAATATCCATTAGGGAACCTTGTACAATGCAAATGTATTCATATTTCAAAATTAAATCCAAGCTCCACCTTATGTAAAACCCGACCCCTGAAAAACGTAAAGAATACTTTTAGCTATGAACTGTATGAACCCTGGTCCCTGCATGAACAGAAAATATTTTCATTATCTATGCAAATTTCTGTAAAATTTGGCTTTGCAGAACAACGAACGCAAAAAGTCAGGCAAGGTTATGAAATATTTTAAAGAATATCTGATCTTGCTTAAATTTGTAAAAATACTTACATTTATTTTAATTTACAATCGCGTTTGGAAACATGCAAATGAATCAACTAATTCTAATTGCATTACAATATATATAAAAAGAAACTCAAGTGCTATCTAATATTTTTAAATAAAGAAGAAAACTTTTAAACCTAGTATTTGGTAAAGTTATCGAGGAAGGAAACTGATATGACCGCCATGTTTTACAGCTAGAAAGGAGTTTAGAAAGTAAGTACCTATTCCGTGGACCGTTGGCTGGTTTATCTTGGCTGCGGTAACGGCGGTAGATAGAGCTGGAGATCGGTCTAGATACTTGAATTACAAGACGGTGTTGCGCAACCTACCTTAGCCCAACCAACTAACGGTTTCGAAAGGATGCGCTGTTTGTTTTCTGACAGCGGATTGGAAGCCATATGCGTATTACGTCATAAAATAAGAAATTAAATTGAAATAATTAGATATTAAGATATATTACAACTTGCGCGACATTATGTGTCATACAGGGAGTATCAAAAAGGGTATAACAAGCCGAAAGTAGGTCGGTGTACTTGTGAAACTGAACAACTTTTCAATTGGACATTGTTCGAAATATCAAAAATAAATTAGTCCTCCCATACAAAATTACTGATCAGCTGGTTAAGCTATAAGTGATCCAATATTTTTTTCTTCAAATTTCTACCTATATGTTCCTAGGAAAAATTCAGTTTCATGAGTACCTTAACCTCTTTTCGGCTTGTTATACCCTTTTTGTTGCTTCTTGTATATTCATACAATTCGAAATTCTGCGACTGCAATGGTGGTATACATTGTTTTATTCACTACTTATCACATATTACGACTGATCGAAATAGGTAAGGCCAATGATCTCATATTAAACTAGCGTAAGATACGTGTTTCAAGAATGGCTCATTCATAGTTAAATCTATCGTGACCAATTGCTTCTTTACAAACAATTATTGCACGCGTGTGTAAACATTGAGCTAAATAGCTAAAGTAATATTTCTCTATTAGAATAATAAGCGTAGCCCAGTTTGTTTGACCTTAACCTGATGAGGGAACCTCGACTTCCTTATTAGGAAGCTCGGTGGCTTCGTCTACGGAATTGTAATGTGTAATGAAATCAATCTGAAGAATTCGGAGCAAGGATCGTTTTGTATTCCACAATGTTGTAATGAGACCATTTTATCATGGTATGATCGTGTTGCACATTCATAATTAACATAACATAATATTAACAGCCACAAAAATCCACTGCTGGACAAAGGCCTTCCCCTATAGGGGAGTATTGCCATACTTACAACTCTTGGCAGGCGGATTAGCGAGCGCTTTGCAAGATATTGCATTCACAGGGAACGCTGCTGCCCATTCCCTGTATGATTATCCCTTATTTGCTATTAACGACATCCACGAGCAAAATTGGGGTGATGCTATTCTAAGCCCGGCAACACACGGCATTCAGAATATCAAATCAGATTTTACTTACGCGGCCTCAATAGCCCATTCAATAAAGCAATTCTAGACTGGGATCATGTTCAGGGTTTTTATATAATAAACATACTAAAAGCCCTGGAAACTGTGAGAAGGGCGGAGTGGGGGAGGGGAGGGGGCGACATAATTGTCGACCACTAATGAATGTGTTAAAACTACAAAATCATTATTATGCTTACATACAAACATACATCAGCCTATAGCAGTCCACTGCTGGACGTAGGCCTCCTCCAGGGTATTATTATGCTTAATTTTTTCTTATTTGAGTATGTACACGTTTATCCAAAGAGTACTAAGAACTTAATGTAGGGGGAGATGACAACAAAGTAGGAGTACTTGACATTTTTAGAAGTTTATTTCCCGAAAACAAAGCCTATCAAATTCCTCTGAAATAATCTTACCTAAGTAGTAACTTAACTAGGTATCATTGAGGGTCATCAAAGAAAGCATAATATTTTCGAGCGTGTTAAAGGGTTAAGCTTGGCTACCATGACTTGCCCCACTCTCCCCTAAGTACTTCATGCCATCAGAAGAAGTTGTCAATGTTGCAGAGTAAAGTTGACTGTTCAAGGAAATAGGCCAACCGGAATACAATACTACAATATCCTTTTTTATACAAATTTTGATTCCGGTATCATACATACACACATACACATATAACGCCTATTATCTCTTGCGGGGTAGGCAGAGCGTAAACGGCCGCAAAAACGGACCTTTACGCCACGTCTGACATAATTATATTTGAGGGTCATTCGGAAAATTGTATATTGCCATAGTGACGGGTTGTCAGCCCATCGCCTAAAATTGCAATACACACCCTCAAGTCCCTTAGTCGCCTCTTACGACTGCCACGGGAAAGAAATGGGGTGATGCTATTCTAGGCCGGCATCACACGGCACATTCCGGTATCGCCTGTAAATAATATTTTTAAGATCTAAGGCCGTGCCTATGGTGAAAATAGGATTCATTCAAGATTCTCATACATTACCGTTGGAGGGCTACAGTTTGATTATTTCCTTAAACTCCTTTTTAATTTCATACCTTTTTCACGTCAAACTTGTCATGTATGAGCTGCTTATATTCGGTATTTACCTGTAAAAATAAAAATAAAGATTTAGTACAGTGATACGCTATGAGAAATAAAATAACTTGGACTAGAAGCAGTAATGCAACATAATGACGACACTTAAACCGCCGACGCTCTGACTGTCCCTTAAAGGAATATATACGTGATTTTATTAAGGCACTGTCAGAAGTACATCAACCTACCCATTTAAGGAATTTTACTATACTGGTTATTCTTATTCAATGTATAAAGAACCACTTTATGTTGGTCCGTTAAATAGTAACGTACGTACGTATGAGCAATAAAAGAGAAGCCGTCATGTCAATCGTATACCACGTCACTTTACGATTCCATCTTTACAAGGGCTGTAGATAACATGCGTAATTGGCACGGCGGCATGTCTCAATTTGTCGCACCGAAAACTCTGTTAGGGATATAAAATGAACGAGATTTTTTTTAGGAACGGATTTGATGTGAAGTTGTAAAAATCAAAGGTAACAAATAATACCTGTGTAGGTATTTATAATAAGCGCCTAAATACTTAAGTATTTAAAACCGGACAAGTGCGAGTTGGCCTCACCCACAGAGGTTGCCGTAACATGCACATCAAGCCATCCTAATGGAATAAACTTTACAATTATTAGAATTTTAGCACTTACATACAAAAATAGTTTTACACGTCTTGCTTGAAAGCCTTATTCAAAATATTTGAAACTCTTAGATGTACCAAATTCATAGATTGTTAAGAGTAAGTCGGTTAAATAAACAAAACAATGCCATTGCCTTCGGCCTTGCCATTATTATGTATTGATTGCTCGACGTTGGACATCGTATGGTGAACGTGTGGATACGTATTACGTGACATGTATATTGACGACATCATTACAATCATTCGGACTGTTTGACTGATTGTTTGACTATCTTATTTGTTGGCTAATTGTCCTATGTATGTTTTAAACTTGACCTTTTCTGCGCTGTTTGTCTGTAAATATGAATAGACTAGGTGTACAAGTAGTATTAGGACGAGCTGCGGTAGCCCAGATGGAAGAGGCGTCGCTATTAAAGTGATGGTGAAAGTCGCAGGTTCAAATCTTGCCCACGCTTGAAAATTTTGCAAGTTTTCCAAAACTATTTAAGTAGTTAAATATTTATGGGTACAAGAAGGGATCACATAAGGCTCGAGATATATTAAGTAGCCCTCGGGATTACCTGTACGTAGTGCACGTATTACGTATAAAGTCGTACTTAACATACATTAACAGCTACGTTAATAGCGTAGATATTTCTATGCTAATATTCTGGATTGCGAAGTTAGGAGATTGTGCCTTACGCCGTACCCTGTGGAAGGCTTAAGACCAACAGTGGACTGCTACAGGCTGATGTGATGTTGTTCTAGTCTTAAAGTGAATCTCACGGTAAATCAACTTTATATCACTCGCAAGATAGCTTGGTAAGCCAAATGCGATATGGCACTGCTACGTGCTCCAAAGCGCCATAAACTTTAAGGAAAGTTCTTCTTACGTCGCAAATCTTTTTCGGTAACACAAAAGGCAACCGCAGCCGCAAAAGCATTTCGTAAGTAAATCACGTAGATACAAACATTGGATGAGATGAATCCGGGTTAATTTCGAATACCGTATGTCAGTGTGCCGGCCATGTGAAGCCCTCTTTCACACAGACATGGTTTTCTGTAAGTAAGAACGAGATGGAAATGTTTTTGTAGCTGACATGATCTCTTAAATTGTGCAGAGGCATACCGCTCGGCAATTACATAAACAGCTTTACACTAAATAACTGTAACCAGACAGGTTAACCTTCTGAACTGCGTACAATTTCTAACCGTGACTTGGCTGTATTACTCCATGCCAGAACGACTTTTATTCGATCTTTACAATAGATATCTTTCAAAGCTATGTCTAAAGGCAAGTCATTAAATCTTGTCTTGTATTGTGCTTATTTAAAGGCGCCATCGCTCAAAATCGTGATCGTCTCATAAGTAGGTATTTGTGTGTGGGTATTATTCATTAGAATACCTATCAATTAGTTATCCAAATTAAGTAAGAAGTAGTAAACCTCATCTTGAACTACTGACCTGTAAGAATCAAGAATTGTTTATGTTTTGTTTAAATAACAAACTGGAATGCTTATGTTTCAAAGATCAGATTAGTAGCCTCATTTCGTAAAAAAAGGGTCTCAAAATGCACCTTATAGATCAGATCAATTGGGTCAAATATCATTTATAATATTACTTGAAATGTGACGCAGAGCATCGATTTATAACATAACATAACATTATGTGATTCTTTATTGCAGAAAAAACAGAAATTCAACAATTAAAAACACAAAAAAGAAACAGTACAACAAGGCAGCCTTAATACTAGGTAGCATTCTTTGCCAGGCAACCTTTGGGTGATGAGAAAAAGCGACAACGCGCGGGATGGTGCAACTACCTATTACATTCAGATATACTACTTGAACAATAATACATTAACATATTGATATAATGTCATACCAACCCCCATAAGAGCTGGCGCAATCCTATCCTAAATGGGTAGTACCCAGATTATTAGACTTTGAACCTAGACCTATAAGGCTCTTAAGTTTCATTATTCAAACCCGTTATTAAAACTTACTTAGGGACCTAACCTAACCTTTAATGCATTAGGTATGCAGATGTTGAAACCCGAGAGTAG
The DNA here is from genome assembly GCA_027580185.1 of Tuta absoluta. Lineage (NCBI taxonomy): Eukaryota > Metazoa > Arthropoda > Insecta > Lepidoptera > Gelechiidae > Tuta > Tuta absoluta. The sequence continues at coordinate 7,891,841 of JAQAHW010000016.1, read as the reverse complement.
TTAGTGCAGAAACATGCAAAATTTCTAGCGCTCTAAAACTGAACACATGTTATCAGTTATGACAGTATAATCTGACAACAGGGTTTGTCGGCCTTTCTCCGACTAAATGGCACAAAGAAAAATAAGGCCACATTGCACGCACATCCTAAACTTTTTGGTCCATCTGTGTCGATCGCAGGGTTGTCAAACTCGTCGCGTAGACGTCCTAAACAAACACAATAAAATGTGTTCCAAAATCAATACACCACTCACAATATTTACTCTTGCAACACTTTATCTGTTTGTGCTTTTACGATCGATCCGAGTTGTCGTGTTTTACAGACTTATTATATGTTGTTATGGGTTAGAGGCGCTTTCACAAAGCACTAATGTGTGAAAGTTAACAGGATACTTGATGTTTTCCTAGTTTTATTACTTCAAAGTTATGGAGTAACCGAATATTGCATGTAATATGTAAGTATTATTTCTTTGGGGCTAGTGTTTTTCTACGGAAAATATAATTAAATACATACATAATGTATTGGTGAAATGTTTTGTTTTATTTGTCGGTTTGGTATTCAAGAGTATGGAAGTTTTATTATAGGACGGTTGTTTTTATTTTAGCTGAACAACAAAAATAACTAATGAAGATAATACTAATATCGATAGTGTGTAATCGATACGCAAATCGATAGTATTGATAGTTTAAGTTGTAGCAATACTATCGATTGTATCGTAATCTTTGATTTCTAGCTGATTATCGATAACTTTGGTGACTATCGATAGTTTGGTTCTGTAGGAAACTGATACTATCGATAGTATCGATACTGTCGACAGTTTTAAAATCATGAGCCACAATACTATTGATAATATTGCTACATTTTGGACAATCGATAGTATCAATTGTTAAACGATAGCGTGAACTATCGATAGTCCACGTTCGAGCATATACACTAGTACTTTTTAAATATTTTTAAACGGTGCTCTATTTGAATCTGTTTTCAAAATCTGGCAGCAAATTGTGTGGGCCGCCTTTTTGAGAACCGATAACCATAGTGAAAGAATTGTTATCAAGGAAGCTATTAATAACACGAATAAACCTTCTTTGTACGCTAACTTTTATTTTCAATCTTTCCGCTTCAATTTTCAGTATTTTATTATGGACGGACGTCTTTGTTTCGTTCCATTATTCGTTTTACATTTAAATAAGCGAATTAATGTAAGCGGAAGGGCTATACGGGTCGTCACGGGTACCAGCCCGGTGCTAGGGCAGGCAGACTTCCAAGAAAATTTAATATAGAAATTTAGTCTTACAATTTACGAGTATTCATTATCAGTTCGGTTTAAAGTTGGGATAATGGTTATATTTAGGACCTTTATTATGGTTGACGTATTTAAGACACACATTACAATTTATAGCTTAAAGTAAACATAGGAAGTCAAATTATGGTTTTGACAAGTAGTTAAAGTCGAGTCGAACTCACCCATTGAGGGTTCCGTAACATGCACATCAAGCCCTTTCATATGATTTCCCACTTCAATTAAAAGCCTTAATTTAAAAAAAATGATTATTTCCAGCGGCCTCGGCATATTTTTAGGAATCCCGAGCAAAAGGGGAAACAGACAGATGAACGAACCGCCACCAAAGTGATTCTGTTTTTTGCGTGTTGAGGCACGCAACCCTAATAATGAACTGTAACTCATTAAAGTAAATAAACTGTAACCTACTTACTGTATAGCTACAATATTATTATTTTTGGATTTCAATATAACCTGAATCCGGTTTACATTCACTTTTCTTTTACAAGTTTAGTGTCTGTAGGTTGCCGTTGTGTTTTGTGAGAAATTTTGTTGGCAGCCCTGAGCCAGCCGGAGTGAGCGCGCGTAGACAATGCAGTGCGCGCCGCGAAATGTGATTCTGTGCGAATGGCGAATGCGAATGGCGACCTAATTTTAAGCGCTCTGCTTCCAGACAGCTGGCTTTGCTTCCAGATTTAATATTCACGTATAACACATCTGCGGATAGAGAGCATGCGTATTTATTTGCTTATTTTACGAGTATTAAATTTTAAGACGGAGATTTACAGCACCTACTTGGGTACCTATTTATTTGGATGCAATTGAGTGTATTAGTCAGCAATATGCATGAGTTTTAACCTATTCACATGAAACTCTTACCCTCTATCTTTACCTATTTTATTTATTAAACCATTGAGGACACTTAAAAACAAACAAATTATACAAAATGTTATTTAAATAAAGGTATCAATTTGAGATTTAAGATTATATAGAAGAAATATCTTTGATGTATAGTTAGCATGAGATAGTGGCAAAAAATAATAATTATAAAAAACAATTTGGAAATTCTTCGTACCTACTGATAATGAAGCTAGCATTACAACAGATATTAGGATAGGATGGTATGCACAATGCGTATTATTACATTCGAATACCTAAGAGTCAAAAATATTTTCTTTTTTTCACGTAACTGACCAACAAATTGAAAAGATACCTCCTCCATCGTTCGAGATTCTCGGCTTGCCGAATTATGCTCGTGGCGTGATTTGATTTGCCCGGACTTAATCCATTTCATTCAATTACGCTATATTTCACCCAGCTCCAATTTATACTACGTGCTTGAGAAACATCGAATACTGTTTTGATATTTTTGCTCAAATATCTACTTTAGTTCTGTCAACCGTGGGAAGTAAGAATAAGAATAGTTCTTCTACATCAACGTTAAGATGAAAGAAGTTTAATTTAAAATAAAATTTTAGTCACAAATCACAACACGGTAAGAGAAAATTATTTAATAAATTACTTTCTTTTTTTTGCAAAGAAAAAGGTAAAATCCATCACAACAAAAATTGTTATTCATACTTTACGAAAAAAATTTGAACATCGTAACCAGTCATAAAATCAAACCATTTGTTTTCTTTATCATAATCATCGCTGAGCAAACTTGCGAAGTGTTTGATTGCGCTTCTAACACCTTGACTTATAGCAACGGAAATGGCTCGACCTTGGGGACTTCACACTGAAAGAATTAGTTAGTACTCGTATAGAAAGGCTCGGCATCACCATGTGAACGTAATTACTGAAGACAATCGAGGCTACACCTCGTCTAACCGGTTCTATACAATGTTCTATCTATACAAGGAAGTTGAACGTCGCAGGCGCTAACCAATAAATAAATAATAAAATTTATTTTTTCTGCTAAGGCGCGGATTCTATCTGCGTATAGTATTAACTCAAATGTGCTAAAAGATAAGCTAACATAATGTACGCTTTTGAATGCCTTGTCAACGTTATGGTCACTGGGCTAGTCTGCAGTCAGTAGCTAGGTAATATAAAACGAGGTACTATGGTTCTATTATGCACTCAAAGTGCTATATTATTTTCATAAAAGAAAACAAGAAATTGAAAAAATTTAAGCGTCTGCCGGGACTAGAACCCGGGACCGTGGAGTACCGTCCCACTGCTCTGCCAACTGAGCTACCGGCGCCCCGACTGATGATGATGACACTTGCCAATTTTTCAATCTCTTGGTACTCATCTCGAAGCGACGTACAAGCGACATCTAGTATGAGTTATTGTAACAAACACTATGGCTTGTCCACATTCGACAGTAATTTATAAAACGAGGTATTTTTCCAATGCTGAATGCAAAGGTAAAGCCAGTAGCTCACTAAGAGCATTATACCATGGAAACCCGGTTTTGTGGCGCAAAGCTCGCGGCGTATCCAGGCCATGCCAGCCATGCACACTGCACACCTGCACGCGACCGCTTCCGATGCAGCCCGTTACTCCTGGGTATGAATACACGCCCTGCAGTTCGCAATAAATGTGTTACTGTAGGAAAAATCGGGAAACTGGTAATAAAACCGGTAAATGTTTATGGTTCAATCAGCATCGATATAATAGGGTGAATTTTGGTAGTGCCTGATAGCGAAATCTGAGAACATGCTGGTGATAAGGAACAACTTTCCCTGAGGAAGATACATTGAAATATTTTGAGTTTCCATAGTAATTCAAATCAGTTGATCGGCAATTTTGGAATGAATCGTAATTGTTTTATCATGTTCCAAACGATTATACCTACACGCAGTTGTGTTTCGACACAAACAAAGATTACCGTAAAAATATTACAGGTGAAGCGCTGGGCTCAGCTAGTTGGTAGATAGAGCTGACCCAATTTATATTCTTGGCAATACGTCTGACACCGTTGCAGCGTATGCAACCATACTGTAATAAAATAACACGAGATATACCAAATCCGCAGTTAAGGTAACATGCAACGCCAAAAATATATTAAACTGTTGTTGCTTGCTCGTTGCCAAATATTTTCAAAACAGCGTGGTTAGCCTACGACTCGGGTGGAAAGTATTGATGAATGGAGCTCCAGACTAGTGCCAAAATTACATCAAAGGTTCTCCGCGCACGCTGTCATATTTCATATAAACAAAAATACCCCGAAAGTATCTAAAGTACCGCCGGTCCAATAGGTGGTATTTGACAGCTGTCGTCTCCATACTAAAAGAGATGTCATCAAAGGAAAACATTTTATATTAGCACGAATCTGACGGCTGTCAAATACGACTTATTTTTTAATAGAAATACATTTGGCAAGTACTTGGTAATAACATTTTAAACTTCATGCCGAACTAAAAAGTTTGATGGCGAGTATCGCTCGGTTACAATTTATACATACCTACCAAAGCATGCTTAAGGCACAGCTTAAGGCAAGGCCCTCATCGTTGACAGAGCATCTTGTCCTTGAGACCCTACGACGTTAGAAATATGTGCGAGACTACACTGACCCTTTATTTGCTTTAAAGACGCATTAGAATGACAATGATCATGTATCGACAGTATTCGACAGTCAATACTTGTGGATCTCGGAGGCTTGCCGTGACATATATTCTGAGTACGGACCGCGGCCTATGGTTGGGGAGCTGGCTACGTTAGAGAATGTACGAATTGATACGTGACGATATACAATACTAATGTGGTACCTAGTGAGAGATCCTAATATCATCGATCGCGGTGCCTGGCAGCTTTTAGTCGAGGACTTTAGGTGGGAATGGCGTGCGACATGTTATCATTATCACATGGGTTAACATTAACAAGTAGTGCAGTACGGTTTATTGAAAGCTGTAGGTATTAATTTGGTCCGCCACCCAGTATGCTGCGTTTGTCTCGAGGTGTTTTCAGAAGAAATCCGATAACGAACTGACCCTAAGCCCGCCCTAAAAACTGCCAAGCACCCTAATCTGTCAATGTTATGGTTCGAGAATGCCCTCAATTCGGGATATAAATTCTCTTAAAAATGCCAATGGGTTCTTCGCAATTTCTAGTTAATTTAGTCGCCATTGTTTTCATAGTCGCCTTATTCGACAGATAACACGTACCTATTTGCGGTAAATTATCTTCTATACTTTTCTAAACCTATTTGACGGAAATGACGGTACTAATTAAATATAAATTAAGAGAATGTCTATCTGCCTAGTACATTCAATTTCTGGTTCTATAGCTAGCTTTCTAATGCAGTTAGCTCTCCGGCTATGATGTCCGACCGATCACGAACAAGACTTATTGCCACCATTTATAGAACTTATGCCATTATCCCGGCTTAGTTCGGACATGTGTTCTATGTGTCTATTAAGCTACCTGCAATTTTGATCCATGTATCTCCTTTGTCTATTTGTCTCAATATGTTTAGACAATGATAATATTGTGGAGGCCCGGATTCTCTCATATTTGACCCGTTCCAGCGACACTCAACTGTCATTTTATGGTCACCGTGATGTTCTATACTTTAAATTGTTAGCAGAATACGAAACGCCCAAAACCATGCCACTGACACGCTTTCTACATATAACTCACACGATTTTCATTTAGCAGACTTGTGGTCCTGGTTCGATTCTCTGACGCAAAAAGGCGATATTTGTCTATTTATTACATGGTTAAAAAACTCTTAATACCAGGGTTCAGTGGGTCATTCGTCGACACGGTGGTGTCTTACAGAATATAAATGATATTAAAAATGTCGTTTGCAAAATATCAAATGATTTTCATGAAAAGCCTTCATCAAAATTATGCAAATAAATTAGTCGCCCAATTGAAAACAAGATTTAAACTCCAGTTGTACGTAATTAGCTTTTCAATTCACAAGTCCTTCTTCAGCTTTTCATTACAATTGTTATATATAATCCTCTTTGTCCATAGTGCAGAGTATTTACATTTACATGTTAATGTTCATTTTAAATAACAGCCACAACAGTCCATTGCTGGACATGGCCCTCCCCCCTATTAGGAGGATATTGCCACTCACCACGCTTGGCAGGCGGATTGGCGAGCGCAGTGCAAGATGTTGCATACACACACAGGGAACGCTGCTGCCCATTTCCTGGATTATTAACGCTTGGTCGCTGTTTACGACACCTACGAGCGGAAATGGAGAGATGCTATTCTAAGCACTTTTATCAAGAGCCAATGTAAACTTTAAATACTGCTACCCGGATTTCTAAATTGTAGTACTTATGTGTACGGAAAAACTAAGTATTTTATATATTATTATCTTTCGTAAGATATCATTACATCTAAAAAAAACATTGTCTCTAAATCGTTTGCTAGGTAAAAAAGTTCTTTTATCATCATATTTGCGGCTTTTGATGCTGCCACTAGGCAAACAAAAGCAATTAACTATAATTGCTATTTTAATAAATAAAGTATTGCACTGTCAAAAAGGCACCAAATCTTCGTGAAACAAAATATTGTCGATTGATGCTTACCTCATTGATCAAGTAAGAGGTTTAGGCATAGGTACACAAGTGAATACCTATTCGAAGATGCAATATTTAACCTTTCAGTTTATTTACCATAGTCGCGTAAAAAGGTTATAAATCTGTTGTGCAGAGCAACTTTGCGCGAACAGAGAACTCTTCTCAGTTAATTACTCTGTACCCTGTTAATGGAGTGCTAATTCGTAATGTGTATGCAGTCTGCAGACTGGCGACCACTTGATTAATTACACTTTACAGACCAAGTGGAAGTTTTTAATCATTTAAATTATAAAGAGATTTTTCGTAATTTAGTAGTTAAAGCTAAAATTATAGATAGCTGCGGAAATAAGTAGGTTGCAAGTCATAATTCATCTGCGTTAAATCGCAATATGCTTGATTGTAGCTATTGTTATTTATGATTAATTGAAATGGACCTCTACCCATCTAGGGTCATTCTGCCAGCGTCAGGTAGTTGAGATTCCAGCAGCGCTCCTGTGTGATGGCTTCAGTCGTAGTGTGATAGTGTCATCTACTACAGATATTATAGGTTGATACATACCTATGGGATATGGATGTAACATCTCTTTAGAGAAAAGATTTCAAGTAATATTAAAAACTAATTTACTACGGAACTATATTCACGCAGCTGTATTATTTAAAATTATGTACCTATTGTCATCCTTATTTAAGGGTTATCTTGTCATTTACTGTCGTAACACAACGCAACACCGTGCCCTGTAAACGCACTCTAATTATCAATTTATCTGCTCAGTTGGTAGAGCAGTGGGACGGTACCGCACGGTCCCGCGTTCAAGCCCCGGATGTGGCTAACATTTTTTCAATTTCTTATTTTCATTTATGAAAATCATATAGCACTGTAAGTGCATAATAGACCGTATAATGTACTATGCATTCTAATTGGATGTCTATCTATATAAATGTTATAGTAGTTTTTATATGTTATCGAACTTTTTTGACGTGCTTGCTTATGCAATAGTTGACTCGGGCTTTTGACGTATCTATTGAACCGTTACAAATGTAATAACAAAAAGCTCTATAACCAGAATGAACCAGCACTTTCAAACAAAAAAGCGTGTTCAATCTCGGACCGTGTAACGCACATAATAGAAAGTTAAGTTACCTTTTAAGGGCAGGGAGGGAATGGAACAAAAGTCTCTAACAAGTTGCATAAGCATTTGAGTTTATTAGGTTCCATTTTTCAAAATTATTCTGTACCGCTCTGTAATGTTCCGTAATGAGAATCACAACAAACCTGCGTAAAAGCCAGAACTTCAGATAGTTCGAATATGACATGAAAGATTTTCCACGGGTATTGTTAAATCCTGAACTAAGTATGGAAGATTTCGCATTTGGACTAAAATTCTGCAACTGTATGTACATTATTCCTTCTTCTGTTTCGCGTGGGTGTCACCGATTGTCCATCTACCCGACGGACCCTGGTATTATATGACTTAAATACGCTGTAAGGATAAAAAGAATGGTTACAAATAATGAAACGTTCACACAAAACTTAATTTTTTTTCAGTTTCTTCTATCAATCTTCCAAAATTTAGGGAACCAAGAGACTGATTTTCGTTTCACCCAATCCACAATCTCTAAATACTTAATATCCTGAAGTTGTTCGCGGTTCGCTACCGAACTGTCAGTCCGCTGTTCAATTAACAACTTCAGAATTGTAAATTCATGTTTTGTTCGTTACCAGAAAGTCACATTTATCATACACTCGTCGGCCACGCAAGAAGTTAGGTGAATCGCACACGCACCGTATAATATTGCGGTTCGTTACAGCCACCAGTCAAATGACAGCCGCAAATTCATGCGGTGCAGTGTGCCATGATATCAGGTTTTTGTATGAGATTTCGTAAACTGGATCCGGTAAAGCACCGGAAATCCAAGCGGTGCGTGTGAGAACAGCTTTAGGGATATGTGAAAATAAGTTATGTGTTGCCAACTGGGAATAGAATTGCGGTCGGGCCTTTTCGTTTATTGCATTAATATTTGAACCATCTTCATAACAGCGAAAGTAAAAATGATATGTGTTTGTGTTTATGTGCGTAGAACAAAATATCAATTTGGTCGAAACGTGACTTATAGCAATTGCCCCTTTTGAGTGAACTAGATTGCTAGCACCTCCCTCCTTAGATAAAAGTGGTTGAGAGCATAGTTTAATCATTTATTATTGAAAGTAAAAATGAAAAGAACTCAACAATCTCAACATAAATAGAATCACTTTGTTAAAAATAGTGCTCGATACTTTCATAAGTCGGTTAGCCCGAAACAGCTTCAAAACACGTTTGATCTACGTGATCTTGGACTATTAGAAATTCTAAGACTAGTACCTAATAATTACTCATATTGCTTATCAGTGTGATGTTGGATTAGAATAGTATCACCCCATCTCTTTCCGGGTGTCGGAAGGGGCTCTACAAATTATTAATCGGTGCTAGCTAAATGTTACTTCATATATCTCAAATAAAAAACTTAGCACTTATAACGGTCCACTCACCTAATACATATTCTCATCACCTAGGCAATTCACTTACTTCGTGCATAATAACATAAAAATCCTTAACTAACCAGGTTACCTAAATCATACTTACAATAAGTACTTAGCGAAGTTTTTATTTGTTTTTGAGAAGACGCTGAGTACACTTGCCGGCTTCATTTCATAAGAAATTATCCTAATTAGCATGTTAGTATGCAGTCTTACAAAATAATTTATATTTTAACCTGCTTGCTTGCACTAAATTAAACTCACTTAAACTCTAATTAACTTAGTTTAAGTAGAGTAAACGGCTTGTGAAGTTGAATAGTATAATTTTAGTTAACTAATCTTTGGATATAAATTAAAAAGATGAAAGAGTAGGTACTAATTAGAAATGAAAATATCAGAATAGGTAAAATAGGAATTAATTTAAAACCACATAACTTAGTGTAGAGATAAAGTAGGGTGTCCATAAATTTCGTGAACGCGCGGACATTAGTATATCTTTTTAGTGGCGCCCAAATGGCGTCAACCAAAAATAACCGGTCGTTATGAAGAGCGTTCGTAAATTAAAATTAGTCGGTAGTTTGTTCTTCACGTTTGGATGAAAGTGTTCCTTTGATAGTGTGATACTTACAAACCGACTTAATTATTTCACTCTTACTTTTCCGGTAAGTGTGAAATTAGGTCACATATTTCAAGAGTTTAGCGTCTTCCAAAAGACCTATACAATACTCATACTTAATTTTTATGAAGAATGAATGAATGTTAGGCCATTGAATATCTAATTTTAAAACACTTCCCGTGTTTGGTAGACAATTTTTGTAAATTTTGCCAGTTTTCTAAAATCGCATTTGTGTTCCTGGAATAATTGTTCACAGAGGAGAGCTACGTCAAAACACTACCTATACCACATTATGTTGACACAGAAAGGCTTTTTCACATAATTTCTTAATACCCTACGTCAAACAAACACCCGTAAAACACACGGCAATGCAAGACAACACACACACACACACACACACACACACACACACACACACACACACACACACACACACACACACACACACACACACACATTCAAACCTAGGCACCCAAATATTGGTTTACTTTTTATATGTTTTTATTCTTTATTTTAGTTGTAAGCTGAATACATACATAAAAACAGTTGTACAAAGTGAATAATAAGTAAATTTTGAGACTGAAAGTAAAAATCCATAGAGGGTGAGAGCCTGGTGATTTGTAATACAGGTCCCTCCTAGTACGAACTCCAGTCTCTCACAAAGTTACATTAAATGTACTATGGTTTTTTTTTTTTGCACTCACAGTGCTATATTACTTTCATAAATGAAAATAAGAAATTGAAAAAATGTCAGCGCCCGCCGGGACTTGAACCCGGGACCGTGGAGTACCGTTCCACTGCTCTGCCAACTGAGCTACCGGCGCCCCGACGTAAGCCGACGAAATCTTCAACCTCTTGGTACTCGTCTCGAAGCGACGACAAGCGACATCTAGTATAAGTTATTTGAAACGAATACTATGGTCAGTCCACTTAAGAATGAAATTCGAACCATGCGATGAATTGTCTAATAAGCAAAGCTTCATCGCATGGTTCGAATTTCATTCTTAAGTGGACTGACCATAGTATCGCAACAGGGGACGATGGGACTACAATGGTTGTGAAATTAGCGCTGGCAGTTATCATTGCGCGCCATTCGAAGCTCATCGCCGCAATCAAGTCAATGAAGCGTGCTCCGGATAACCACGGCCTAGCGAGGCTTAGCTAATGTCATGATTATTAAATAGGACATTTGGACGGGCAGTAAGTAAGCTGTGCAATATTCTGAAAGCTATGTCTATGCTAGAAACAGGTCATTATAAGCCTCCCATTATTGGGGGATTAGCTATACTTCACCACACTTGACAAGCGAAGTACGAAATGTGGCTTCCATATGGATGCTTTTGTCCATTTCTTGGATGGATTGCCATTCCCTTAAATAGTTCATGACAGCACCCACTAGTCGATAGAATAGACTGATCTTATTCTTAGTCGTAACCACATGACAGAGGCTATAGTGTTGGCAATCTCTAAAAACATCGCCACATATTTGGAAATTAAACTTTAGTACGACGCTTAGCGCCATCTGTTGACGGATACAAGAACTAATGGAGTGGCCTGCGACCAATCAGCAGAAAGGACGTCAACCAATGAGCTACGAGCACGTCCCCGCCGAGAATTTGAAAACCAGACTGGAGGGGAAGTCGCGTGGCTCATACTTTTTTCTTGTGTAAAGCCGGACGGTTGGTTTTGGGGTTTTATGGATTTAAAAGAAACGAGGATTTGTATAAAATAATTTATTATAATTTAATAATTAATATTATTCTAAAAATATATATTTCATTAGATAAATAAATAATTTAAAAGATTAATCTTGTGGTTTACTTGTAGATTTGTTAACATCAGAAGTGGGATGATACCACGTCTACGAATATGAAGGAAAGGAATTCTCGGTCTCAACGGCGGCGAAGTCGCTCCCGCTCCAGAGGGTTGAGCAGATCTAGAACGCCGCTACCGCAACCACGAAGAAAATCGAAGGAAGCAAGGAAGCGGCAATCGGATACTCCGCCAAGGGCAGAGCGAAGAGCCCGATCGAAACAAAGGAAGCGCGCTCGAACTTCGTCGGATACCAGCTCGAGCTCGACCTCGAGCTCCACTAGCTCAAGTTCAAGTGTGCCTCGAAAAAGGTCCAAGGTAACGCGCAAATCGCGCAAGGCCAAAGGAGAAACTGTGAGTACAAGTGCCAGTAACTTACACAACATGATTCCCGAATTCGACCCACTTACAGGCAATGTTTTATCATGGGTTAAAATTATCGAATCTTATTCGTCGACGTTTGGGTGGTCTGATAGTATGGTTCGTTATCAGGCTCTAAATAAGTTAAAAGGCTCAGCTAAGATGTGGTACGATTCCATGTTGTTGACAGATGTTTCTTGGACTAATTGGTCTTGGAAGGACTGGAAACAAAGAATCCTAACTACATTTCAAGTAAAAAGAAATATGTTTGACCTACTTAGGGAAATCGTGGATAAAAAAACCGGTTGAAAATCAATCCTTGTACGAATTTTTTTTTCAACAAAAAGCAAAGATAGATAACTTGCGCCTGAATTTTTCGCAATCCGATATTATGTCAATTATATTAGGTAACATTGCCGACAGTAATATTACCGCGTCGGTGGAGGCTAGTAACTTTCAGTCGTGTGATAGTTTGGCAGGTTTCTTGCATAGCCGCGTGTATAAACCAAAATGTAGCACGAAACAAACGAGTAACTCGAACGCCACTAACCGCGAAGGTATTAATAAAGAGACAAAGCCTAGCGTACAACCCTATCCGCAGTCTTCGACAGTTCTTTCTTCACAAACTGTATTACCATCTACGTCAGGAACACAAAACACCACCCACGTGCAGAATCGTAAACCTCTTACATGTTATAACTGTGGGGGTTATCATAAAAGGATTAATTGCGTAATTAAGTGCGGATTCTGCAGCAAACGAGGTCATGTTGAAGCTAATTGTTTTTTTAAAAAGAAGTCAGTCCAAGAAACTCCTCCAGTGCAGGAAACCAAATTTATTTGCTCCACTAACACCAAAGATAAATTTTATAAGACGGTGAAAGTTAACGAATTTGAACATGAGGCGTTTATTGACTTGGGCAGTAGCTGTTCGATAATCTCATCGTGTTTAGTAAATAAATTTAACCTAAAAACATGCTCGCTTACGTCACCTGTAACATTGCAAGGGTTTTCAAAAGGCAGTTTTGAGACCGTTACATTGAAAGTGAACCTTAGTATTAAAATCGATTCTGTACTGGTACAAAATGCAGAGTTTTATGTGCTGAAGGAACTGTCAGGATCTAAAATACTTGTAGGCCGAAACGTTACGGAAAGACCAGAAATCATGTACTACCGTATAGGAGAGACACTTAACTTTGAGAACGCTACCGAGTATGTCCAATTTTGTGACGTTTTGACAGAGGAGATTAAAATTGATACCGATTCTCATCAAAAAGAACTACTGACCTTGTTTAGGAAGTACAAAGAGTGTTTTGCGAATTCAATTAAAGAATTAGGAAAGGTAAACAATCATGAAATGGAAATTAATTTAAACAACTCGAAACCTGTTCAATTTAGACCATATAGAGCGTCAGTTGCGGATAGGAAGATTATTCGGGAGATGGTTAGCGAGCTTCTCGAGCATGGAATTGTCCGTGAAAGTAATTCGCCCTACGCCAGTCCAGCGTTGCTTGTAGGTAAAAAGAATGGCGAAAAGCGACTGTGTATAGATTACCGGGCCTTAAATAAAATCACGATCAAAGACAAATACCCTATGCCTCGCATTGAAGAACTTATAGACCGGTTGCAGGGTTGTAAATTTTTCACAAGTTTGGACCTTAAAAGTGGCTATTATCAGATAAAAATGAAAGATGATTCAATTCAAAAAACTGCTTTTATCACAGAGGACGGGCACTATGAATTTTTGAGACTTCCTTTCGGGTTAGCTAACGCACCCTCGACATTTCAGCAAATGATGATTAAAGTTATTGGCAATTTGAGATTTGGCAAAGTAATTATTTATTTAGATGACATTTTGTTAATAAGTGAGACTGCTGAAGAAAATTTAGAATTATTAGAAAAAGTATTATTAATATTTCGTGAAAACGGTCTGACCCTAAATTTAAAAAAGTGTCATTTTCTGAAAACTGAAATTGAATTCCTTGGCTATAAAATTAAATCAAATTGCATAATGCCTAGTGAGTCGAAAGTAAAAGCAGTGAAAGATTTTCCTACACCCAAAAATATACATCAACTTCGTCAATTTAACGGTTTAATTAGTTATTTTCGTAAATTCATTAGAGGTTGTGCAGTAATATCTAGTCCTCTAACGAAGTTGACGAGAAAAGATAGTGCCTGGACTTGGGATGAAAGCCACGAACAAGCGTTTCAGACTTTGAAAAATTCTCTGACCTCTGACAGTGTGCTTACAATATTTGACGCTAATAAAGAATGCGTGCTATACACAGACGCTAGCAGAGAAGGTATAGCCGGCATTTTAATGCAGGTCACGGAAGAAGGTGAGAAACCGATACACTATTACAGTCGGCAAACGAGTTTAGACGAAAAAAAGTACCATTCGTTTGAACTCGAATTGTTGGCAATCGTGGCATCATTAGAAAAATTTAGATTATATTTATTAGGAACAAAATTTAGAATCGTGACGGACTGTAATTCTGTTCGGTTTGCTCTAACTAAGAAGGAGATTGTTCCTCGGATCGCGCGTTGGGTACTTTCCACTCAAGAGTTTAGTTTTGATATTGTTCATCGCGAGGGTACACGGATGCAACACGTGGACGCCTTGAGCAGAAATCCTGCGCAATCCGGGGAAAAATCTGAAATTGAGATAGTGATGTCAATAACTGAAGCTGACTGGCTCTTATCGACACAGTTACAAGATTCGAATTTAGTTCGGTTAAAAAACATTTTAGAAACGGGTGATATGGACGGTAATAAAGATGTTTTTAATAATTATGAGTTATTAGGAAATAAAGTCTACAGACGAACTGCCCACGGTCGTCGTTGGGTCGTTCCAAAGGAATGTATATGGCAAATAATCAAATGTAATCACGACGACCTTGGACATTTTTCTGTAGACAAAACCTACGAACGGATCTCTCATTTATACTGGTTTCCGAAAATGCGACGTACTATAAAAAAATACATCAAAAACTGTCTTAATTGCATCTACTACAAAAAGAAAGGTGGTCCCAAAGAGGGTGAATTATATTCTGTCCCAAAATACGCTCAACCATTCCACACGCTGCATCTTGATCACGTCGGTCCGTTTGTGGAGACCCTTAACGGAAATAAATATTTACTTGTGACGGTAGATTCATTTACCAAGTTTGTTTTCGTATCGCCTGTCAAAAGTACCGAAAGTAGTTATGTTATTGAAGAGCTAGACAATCTATCAAAAATATTTGGTAATCCGCGCAGATTGGTGACAGATGCAGGGTCGGCTTTCACTTCAACGGTTTTTAAACAATATTGTAGTGACAAAAATATTCATCTCCATACAATTGCATCGGGTATGCCGCGTTCCAACGGACAAGTGGAGCGGTTTAATAAAACTATTCTAGATGCTATGCGGACAATGGGGGCCAACTTAACGGATGATAGGTGGGACAGTTGTGTTAGGCTGTTGCAACAAGGTATAAATACTACTTATCACAGAACAATAAAAGCGGTACCTAGTGAAATTTTGCTTGGGTATAGACTACGTTCAGATAGCGATAAATTAGCGCCAGAGCCTGATACTGGAAATACTACAGATGTCACTGCATTACGCAAGTGGGTTGACCAAAACATAAAAATTAATGCAGGGACACAGAAAAAGAGATTTGATAGTACTCGCATCAAGGCTCCAGTGTACCTAGAAGGTGACCTAGTTGTTGTAAAAACATTGAGTCAAAATAATGATGGACGAAGTAAGAAACTGTTGCCTGTCTTCAAAGGACCATTTCAGGTTACAAAGGCCTTAGGCCGCGACAGATACCAGATTTCAGATATGAGAGGGAGCGAGCGGACTAGTAAACGGTACACGGGCACAACATCAGCCGAAAACATGAAGCACTGGATTCAGATCGATAATTGGGATTAAGGTAATAGTGAGCCAGTGTTGGCAATCTATTATTAATAATTTAGTATAGTTATATTAATCTGTAATAACTTGTATGTTTTTCTTTTTGTTTACATATTGCGGTGATTTTGATTTTGCACTCATTCCACACCTACGATTACCATTCAACTAAAAATTGGTACAGGATTTACCTAAGCCTAAAGGTATAGCGCCTAAACCAATATGGAGTGTTTCCTAAGACTAAAGGTACACTTTGCGATTGATGGTAATCTAAGGGCGTGAAAGTGATCAGGTTACAAAATTGTCTAAGCCTAAAGGTATTTTTGTTACCTAATCACATTTTATTGACAAGATGGGCCGAACGTTCAAATTGTTTGGTTTGAGCGCGATAATCATATTTCTTTTTGTAACTTTCAGGATAATTGAGGAGCGCCTGAGGGCATGCGCTAAGCAGAATGGCCGTGTTGGCAATCTCTAAAAACATCGCCACATATTTGGAAATTAAACTTTAGTACGACGCTTAGCGCCATCTGTTGACGGATACAAGAACTAATGGAGTGGCCTGCGACCAATCAGCAGAAAGGACGTCAACCAATGAGCTACGAGCACGTCCCCGCCGAGAATTTGAAAACCAGACTGGAGGGGAAGTCGCGTGGCTCATACTTTTTTCTTGTGTAAAGCCGGACGGTTGGTTTTGGGGTTTTATGGATTTAAAAGAAACGAGGATTTGTATAAAATAATTTATTATAATTTAATAATTAATATTATTCTAAAAATATATATTTCATTAGATAAATAAATAATTTAAAAGATTAATCTTGTGGTTTACTTGTAGATTTGTTAACAATAGGTACTATAGGTAATATTACTCTAGCTAATTATACTCGTATTATACCAAATTTACTAATATGCTTACAAACAAAATATTTATTCAAAAAAGAAGTGTTTATACCTTAAAAGTATCTACTAAACATAAACTAATAATATAATGTGCATGAGTGAATTGTGTGTATGAGTGTGATTGTGATCAGATTATTAATTCTAAACATTAGCAAGGAGTTAATAGGTATTTATGCATAATTACCGCAAAATGGGTGGCACCCTATTCATAGCAGAAGAATTTGTTGAATCATGGGGAATATTTGACAGGAAAACTCGAGTTATAACAGGATGTCAACACATTCTATATTTATCTTGTAAAGGGAAATAACTCTCAATTTAATACTAATAATGGTAAAGTTAGTTACAGTTGTTCGGAAACGAAGAACATGTCTACGAGCGTGAATATCTTCCATACCTAATTAAAATAATGGAATGCCAGCTGGCGCATACAGGTACGCAAGCCTTCGATACAATTATAAGGAATAAGAAGCCATGAAAACAAAAATAAACCCATAAGTTTTCTAAATTCCCTTTGATTATATATCCAACACGGTTAAATGTTTGGAAAATTTGATATTTGAGTAACCCAAAAATATGCGTAACTAATTTTAAGTGATCTGGTGCAAAACTCGACACAAACGTATTTAAAGTTTACTTGCTTCCTATTGTACCTATTTTAATGAATCAATGTATATGTTAATGTAGGAAGCTTGAGTATGTTTATAATATTTTTGGTGAAATGCACGTGGATTTTATTCGTTGACATTAATTCAGACTTGTTCCCCTATGCATAGCGTTTCTTTTCTTTCATGTAAGTACTTATTGTAATAGTTTGTTTTAGAGTTTATTTTGTTTATATCGAGGGCTCTCTCTATAGTTCTTATTTTGTACTCTAAGCGCAAGGCTAATTCACCGCGCCGTAAAAAATTAAAAGAAACGATTCCGCTCAGACGGCACGCAATAAAAAATCCGTTTAGGAATGTCCGATTAAAATACTACGTTTAGTTACCATTATCACTCGGTAGAAAAATCTTGTGAGTTGTCGTGAGGCTAAATTAGTTTCGGACGTTCATTTTCCCACCGCGAGTTGTCATGTTTTTCACCTGTCAAAACGCGCACACCTACAGAGTACCAATTTGGACCGCAGGTTGCGCAACGCCAAACGCCTTTTTGTGTTATTACTCATTATACAAACTGCTTTTATCGTCATTCATCGTCCCCTTTTTGTAACGGACAGAGACGTTTCTGAAAAAACTTCTTACAACCCAAATCACATGTCAGTGCTGTACAAAAAGTTTGTGGGAACTGGGAAAGTAATGTCTGTGTGAGCTGTTTCTTTGGCGTGAATTTCTCAAGGTTATTTAGCTGGAGCTTATAAAGGAGAAATAGAGCAGGTCTGCATTAGAGTGCACCCCATTAAAACCACATGTGCTAGACGTCACCGTCACCTCGCGTCTCCGCGCCACCGCTTCCCAAAATAGCGTCGGGTTTTACTTAATTGCAGTGGCTTGGATTGGGGTTAAGTGAGTGGACTGAGGGCTTTTGACACTGTATTGTATTTCTTTTTGTAGGATTTTATTGCTGTTTTTTAGGGTTCTGTACCCCAAAAGGAAACAAACGGAACCTTTATAGGATCACTTTTTTTATTTTGGGAACGCGAAGAAATATCGAATTGAAATAAAAACCATATAATCAAGTCAACGGCTACTTGTAGTTGTAAAAAATCTAGCTCTGACTTATCGTGAAAAAACATACTTCTGTTTAAACAGTAAAAATCTAAATTCATAGATTGGTCGTACCAAAGAATATTAACGTAGTACTTAGGTAGGTAGATAAAATTTATTATATATATAGTAAAACCTTTACTAGCTCTAAAAGGTTTCACATTCCAGTAACAAGCCGTATATTCCGTAAGTCAGCTATCTTTATTAAATCCCAGATATTTTGATTAAACCGTCGCGTCGCGAAGCGCCAGTTATTTCATCAGAAAGGGATGTGATATTTCACTGCCGCGGCTAATGAATTCCGCTCGCGACACAATTATGTCGTATTATGGAATGCCATCGTTTATTGTGAGCAAAAAATCTGAAATACTAAGATTTTCTGCCATTCTTGAAAATTTTCATTAGAATCCGACAGAACAGAGAAATTTTAAAAATTTGAGTGTTTTTTTGAGAACTTGCAAAATTGCACCGCAGGCAGGGTTCGATTCTTCTTAACTATACTAGTAGATGGAGCTATGTTACGCGTTATTGGCATTGAGAGAAGCTTGCGTAATTTCACCAACGGTAGCCCAGTCAGTAGAGGCCGGTAGTACTGATACCGAAAGTCGCACGTTTGAACCCTGCCTGCGGTGAAATTAAGAAAGTCCTCAAAGATAGGGTAGGTACTAGACTAACAAATCAAATGAGCTACATATGACGAGATATTTTATGAAAATATTAAAAAGTTAGGTCATATTTGATATTAATGATGGCGTCAAAACACAACTATGATAAATTTTTTCAGGAAATTTTGGAAAACGTTAAATGAATACGTAGTATTTTTGGCCATAGTTTATTTGTTACCTAGCCAAGGAGGTCCCCAATATCACACGTCAATGTGTGAAGACTTTGATTATTTCAGCTGTGATGTAGTTCCAAAAAAGTAATGTAAATGTATGCTCAACTAAGGCTAAAGTAAACCAACCCCATGTATGCCTATTAGGTTATACAACTGCCTGAGTATTTGTTAAAACATAACTCGAGTGCAAACACGAGCTCCCGCGCAAATCTTGTATAAATTACACGGTTGGCGCCATCAGTCTCATTTGAACGCTGCAGAACAAACACAAGATTAGAGCAAATATTACAATTACGAGTTTGAGAACCGCTTTCGGTGATAATTTGTTTGCGCGCCGCGGGAGTAGGACTCTCAAACACACTCTACGGCGGATTACAAGGAACTGTAAAGCAGAACCATTGCAGCTTTTGTTACGTGTTTAGCACAAGTTATTAGAAACAGTAAGCAGTGTAATGCTCCAGCATCATATAGTCGGCGCAGTGTCGTCGCTATTTGATAGTAGGCAAGAGCTGTCTAAGAGTAAGCATCGACGAGGGCTAATGGTTCTGGATGACGACCTACAAACAGTTCCAACATACTCCCTAACCAGCTAACATGACCTCACGGGCCATGACTCCAAAGGTAATCCTGGTGGGTCAAATCATCCTGGTCAGGCACATTTTTTTAATTGGCCAGCGTACCGAAGTAAGAGCCCACACCAGATGCTCAAGCTCTAAGGATACTACGACAAATTCCCATTCAACTACTACTAAGGTCTAACCCTATGACATACAGGTTACGTCTTGTATCAAACTGCGCCCATAAATACTATACAGATACAGCAATGTATATGTATCAGCATGATCAGTCGCTGTGGGTCTCCAATGTGGCAGAAGCTGACGTGGCGTGTTTATACTCCGTTCTCCATAATATTTATACTGGGGGATCAACCGGCGCGATTTACATGCCATCTCGAGTCGTCATTAGGCAGGATAAATCTTAGAGTAAATCTTTCCCTGCGTCTGGCAGACGTAATAACTCTGTTCGTTCTGATATACATTACGCGAGTGCTGTACTAAAATAATAATGTCATATTTTCCACATCATTGTAGAAAGTCTGCTGACTAGCAAAATAATATTAAAATATCTTATAACAGTTTAAAGAAGAGTGCACCGTGTATGTCATATTTTGTCCTCAGCGCTTTCCGCCCGTTGCGAAAGTAGACGCAAATTGCGAAGCTGCACAAGAATTATGTTTATGTTCCCTTAAAACATATTCTATATTAAGAACATAAACAGGGGAAATTGCTGAACTAGACATCAAAGGATCCGAATAAAACACACTTATTTGAACAGTTGCCTGGCGCGCATCGCATCTGCTTCTAATAAACTGAACGAGAATAAAAATCCTTTAAACGTCGTCTATAATTTTAAATGTAAGTGGATGCTTTGTTTAAATGTCTACGATGAACTACTGGTTCATGTTACAAAGCTATTAAAACAACTCTATAAATTATAATTTTATATCCTTTATGAAAAATGTTAGTACGGAATTATTTTTTACTACATTGCACACTCAATACTAAGAAATAAATAGTGATACAGAAATAACAGCAAGAATTTGTTATTAAAGGCAAATTCTCAACAGCCTTTCTTTGCCAACACCATTTATATGATTTACTTCTCCACTATTCCACGGCTCAGCGCCTTTATGTATGCACTATTTTCGTCCTAAAACTACAGTAAATTCTTAAGGGATTTCCTACCACGTTTCTTTCATCGGATAATCTTAGTTAAGGCAAAGTGAGAACTCCAGACAAATTTAGAAAAACAAAATAAAGGACCGGATCGGACTTTTATAAAATAGACTTGGATGGAGGAAGTTGTAGCGACTAATCGTTTTCCATAAATAAAACACATGATATGTCCTGGTGAACTATTGTAGGATTGGGAAGAGCCGGATGTTCGTCCAGATATTAACATGTATTTCTGTGAGACCTTTCAGTCGGAATAACAAAGTTTATAATATGAACGTCAAAGCAGTCAAAGCAAATTTTAATTGCAGCAGGTTAATTGCTGTTAGCTGTCATAATCATTATATATATCATATCATAGTGCCGTGTTATGCTGGCTTAGAATAGCACACCCCATTTCTTACCTGCGGGTGTCGTAAGAGGCGACTAAGGGACTTGAGGTTTCATGTGTATTACAATTTTAGGCAAAAGGCTGACAACATGTCAATATAATACACGATTTGTCAGACGTGGCGATAACGACCGTATTTTTACGGCCGTTAACTCTCTGCCTGGAAGGGATAGAGGCGTGATATGTATGTATGTATATCACGCCTCTCTAATAGTCAATTTGTTAGGTGCGTCTTTCATTTTATTGCGACCTTTTTTTCTGAGAGCAAATTGTTCAGTGTAGAAGACGGGTCACCTCGGAATATTTCCGGCACTGATTCACACTTTTTATGATCAGATTTGACTTTACGATCTTTCTAACTATATGGCTGATCGACACAATTCTATTAAGTTGATCTATCTTAAGTCACGGAGACAAAACATTATTAATGCAGCTAAACACGTACAAAGCTAAGTAAATCGCACAAAGAATTCAGCTAAATTCTTAAACATTTCAAAGTGCACAAAGAACTATAAAAATACTAGCACTAGCCGAGCAGCTGTGGCGAATCTTCTACAAAAATGGCAGATCTAGTCGCATCAAAGACCACCTGCGTTGTATTTAGGTAAAGGTATAGTCATCAAATTCTCTATCGAGGCCATTAGGTATTTAACGAGGTTTGTTGACTATAGCAAATAAGAAGTCATTTGAAATATTGGTTTTCCTATCAAAATAAAATTAAATATGGAAGACATTTAAGGCGAGTAGTGCAGCGAAAACAGCGCCACTTCCCGAAAAAAAAAACATATCTTTATATGCAAACAAAACATCAGAATATCCTTTGCCCAAACTTTCGGTGAAACTCGATGAAAAAATCACGGTAATTTCAGTTAAAACAATGGGAAATTTTCTAGAGATTCTCAAGTGTCATGTAGAGGGCGCTCAGCTTTATTGAAATAACGTTCCTTTACATGAAAATCTGTACCACTTTACAAAATATTCTTTATTTTGTTTTTATGTAATCGTTCTAAATTTCTTATAGATTTTTTGTTTGCTTACATGAATGTCACTCAATATAATAGCAAGACGACAAGAGTTTATTTTGTAGCAAATGAAACTAAAACAAATAAATTAGTAACGAACACAACGTGAAACGGAACCTGAGACAAATTATGCTGGCTGCTGCTAATTTTCAGTTTAGCACAGTGCCCTCTGGTTTGATTTTCAGAACTATCAATAGAACTGTCAACAGAAAAACTCCCATTAGTACCATAAGTAACCGTTTTTGGCACTTTTATTCATAACTTTCATTGCAGAAATAATTGTATGTCTTTTGAATGTTTTCATTTTGCTTTCAGATTACGGCAAAAACTAGGGCAAACGACATTCTGCTGTATTGTTTGTATTTAGAGATATGTTTCTTTTTTCGTAAAGTGGCGCTTCTCGCGCGGCACCGCTCGCCTTAATATTTAATACGTATATCTATGGATGTACTCGAATCGAGCTTATCTGCGATTAGGTAAGTTTAGCGAGATTTTCGATTGTTTGAGATATTACAACCTACTTCTTCTATGATTTACCAATCTGAAATTACTTACTAAGGTTGAAAACATTTACTCTAAATACCCATTTAATAGGTATTTGTTGCCAAAGTGCATTGAAAATTACTTTTCAAAGGTGAAGGTTTGCTAAGTGCCTACCGATTTTTTTAATAATTAAACTTGTTAAACGCATACCGTCGTCACGGCACCAAAAGTGTTGGCACAACATCTAAACATAAACGTCCTAAAGAATTTTATTTTGTATTTTTTTATGATGAGATTATGACAAACTCTGCCACTCATTTGTCAAAGAAATATTTTTCATAAATCGCGAGCTAACGTGTCACGGTGTCACTCCATGTTATGAAAATATTACTTCTGAAAGCTACGCTGCTTTCGTAAAATTTTGTGATTTAAAATTTTCATCTCAAATTGTTATCAGTGGGTTACTAAAGCAAATAGAACACTTTACATGATGAGAAGTAGTATTTTCCGCCACTGTGGTGCTAGGTAAAATATTTAACGAGGCTCTTTAAGCCCCGCCTCGGACTCAAACTGCCGATAAAAGATTTCACAGGCACCCAACGACATCAAAAATAAACCAACAACTCATCAATTTAGGTTAACAGCCCCCTTAATTACTACTCGCCGAATAAATTTACTTATCAATTTTGAGATAAGAATAACTTTGAATGTAATAAAACTGCATTTTATTAACATTATGGTAAACCTTTTCAATGACAATAAAAAGAAAATAAGGCACGGAGTCTAGATTAAGCAGCTCATAAACAAAAGAAGCGATAAAAAGCGAAAATGTTGCCTTCTCCAAAAAAAATAAGTTCGAACCAAGTCTCCGCTGGAAAAATCCAAGACCAAGCTCTAATTGAATATTCTCTTTGCGTAATACCTTATTTCACCCTTTAAAATAAAGTACGAGAAAAGAAACATGTAAATTTTATCGTGTCTGAGAGCGGCCCGGCGGGATCCGGCTCAGATTTTTTGCCAACCAGAGGTAAAGCAAAGAAGAAACTTGGCTCGTATTTTCCGCTAAAAGTTCGCCTATAGCGTTCGTTGGGAAATACTTTTGTGAATTACGGAGCGAGTTATATAAGGGGCAAGTATTGTGTGCTAGTCGGCTACAAATCATTGCGTTAGATCTGAACATGCCGACTTGGTCAGTGTCACGGTAGACAGTAAGCCAAAGAATATCACTAAGGCGGTTGACTCACTTGTCGTCCGTCATTCCGTTTTTTTAACGCAACGTAACGCATGCGTCTGTCAGACGATAGGAAATTGCGAATTCCAATTTTATTCCCATACAAATACGGCTACGGTGGGTTTACGGTGCGTAACGGACGCGTGTGTCAAATGACTTGAGAGAACCGCCTAACCATACTTATGCACCTAATATTTAAACCGTTCCATGAATAATACAATAAAATTGTTACATTTTGAAAACTTATGAATTAATTTGTAAAGATACGTATGATATTCCTGAAATTTATAATATGAAATACCAAGTTTTAAATCTTTGGTTGTGCATTCTTTTGATTTGTGGGTTATTTTGAGTCGCGTCGTCGGTTATACTCACGGTCTTGGAACAGTTAAACTAATCGCTTTTGGTTCTTCGTTTTACCCGAGTGGGACAAAAATGGATTACTCGCTTGAACCGAGTGAGACAAAAATTACAATTTCACGAGTTTGCTTATAAAATGTTTCGCGTGATCACACGGCGAGAGTTATCTGTTTAAATTTAAATTGCGCCATCTCTGCCTAATATTACCGAATTAAAGTAATGGTCTTGGTAATTTATGTTTTAAATAAAGTGGACTTTGTTTATACCTGCAAAATTTAATTAATTTCATGACAGTTGTAATTGCTTGGTAATTAAGTTCTTAGAAAGGAATTGAATTAAATATTCAACCTTTTGAGACAAGTGCAAAGGTGGAATTAGATCTAATTACAATTAGCTATATCTTTATTTTTGAAGTATTAAAACCTTATTTAAATTCCTTTTCTGTCGTATGAGACACCGAGTCGATAAACGACCTGACGTAATGAACCCGGATGCCAATTTTTTTAATTACGTACCAATGTTTTAAGCATGACCAACCTCACCTACAGTTGACAGCAGTAAAAGCAGTAATTTCTGTCGCCGATTATTTCACTAACAACAAATTGTTATTTAATACGAGTAAGTAACAGTGCGCGTGCCAGCAATGCACGCATGGCTTCCTACGACAAAACAGCTGGCATGCCAAGCTGCAATACCGCCATACAGCCATACATAAACACATGCCATAAAAACCGCGATAAATCTCGTAATATTACAATTATACTAATGTTTGCAAAAACACGAGCAGTATATGGAATCGTGCACCGGAAATGCGAATGTAACAGAGCGATACACAACACATAAGTTGAAAGGTGATAGGCATCTACGTATAGGTTGACTAGCGACTGCCTGTGATGAGGTAACAGACAGATAAAGATGGCAAGACTGAAGAGTTACGTTACATGCTTCCTCTTTTACTCGGGATATTTGATAAGTTTAGAAATACCTATGTCAGATAAAAATATAGTATATATATATGGTATACTATGCATATCGACGAATCATACTGTAAGCTTTCCCTCACGTTTATTCTACAATTAACAAACTTTATTAACAAACTTTGCAACATTAAATACGATAATATTCAATCTGCAAAAATTAAACTCCAATCCTGCTTAAAATCATTAGATTATCATGACACTGAATCAATCCTTTTTATTACCTCTTGATTATATATAACTATTAATTATATGTATATTTTTATTCTAAAAACTACCAAAATGTAGACTTCATTGTTCACTACATTTATTTATTAATTTATAGTGTTTTTTATTAAAATAAGTTAAACATTTTAAAATTTTGTCACTCTAAGTGACTCTTGTGATTTTATTCTTACTATGCAAATTGCGCACTTCATAATGTAACGGTTGACTGGACTATCACGTCACAGGTTCTTCCTAGTGTGAAGTCCGATTGTAATTTTAGCATAATGAATTATGTATTGTAACTTTTACTCTGGCAAAATAAACATTATTATTATTATTAGTAATGAACGTAGGCAGAACCACAAAGCAAATGTTCTCAATTCTGTTTGTAGAATGCGCGGTTCTGGTTACACAAGAAATTACTATAATTATCACGGGAATTTGAACCTTGAAACCATCGTGACCTCTGATGGATAGGCAATTTTCGTACAACCATTAATTCGTGCCGAAATCGTGCTGCCAAAGAAGTTGCTAAGAGGACCTATTAAACAACAGCCTATAAAGATTTTTGAAGCGGTAATTTTCATCGCGAACAAGTGAGACAGTTGTTTGATAGAACGATGTTAGAAAGGGATAGCAGCAAGTAATTTACAAAGCAATTGCATAGAACGTACAATAAAACACATATCTTCGAAATAATCAAACAGGGAATGATGGTTCAGAAGCGGAGGTTCAGATTTCTATCACCACATGAGTAATTCGACGCAGGGGCAACAGTAAGGCCGTGACCGTGTTATTTAAACAGCTGTCGATTTAGAAACATCCGTGTTTTTAGAATTGGAGAAGCCTTTCAGTGGATTCTCACAATGTTTGCCTTTACAGAGACAACTAAAAGTGTATGAAACCAATGACAATGTGTAGGTACCTAACAACGAAACGATGGTTTAGCTACGCTACGCAAGGCCCAGCCAGCCTTGCCGTGCCAAAATCTTTCAAACCGACAAATGCTCACAAAAACATTATTCTATTTATACCACCGTAACTAATACCACACTCCATGAAACTAATTCTTTTACAAAGTTACGAGCGTAGAATGAATCGTAAATCCTTCAGAGGTAGGTTGCAGATGGGGTGAAAAGGAACGCATGGGGTGCGTCAAGGAGTAAATCCCTGAGGATCCAATTTGTTCCCGACTTGTAGACTAGCTAAGCTTGGAACCGTATGCCGTGGATTGTGTCCGACGTAATTTACGCTCAGACGAGACATGAACTTGGCGAGGAATTCGTTTCGTTTCGTTGTTCATTTGCGGGTGTCGAAGTATGGAGAAAATGAAACAAAAGTCTGTCAAACGGAGTGGGAGTAAATTTTACCTCGACAGTTTTAAAGTAATTCTAGGTCTATTAATTTCTGCTCACCATGTGAACTTGTATGACCTTTGATATATCACTTTGATGTCAGTTTTAGAAATGTTCACAGAGAAATAAATTGAGAATGTACAATTTAGAAGGGAGAAGAAATATTTACATTTTGCCGTCCTAGTTACACACACAAACATTTAATAACCCAGAAGATAATGTAATTTGTAGAAACGAAACAAAAGATGAATATGAACAGATTTCTGCGTACCTCGCCACCCCTATTCACAAGGAACTTATTAGAAAGTGGGTGTACAATGGGCAATAAGTTACGATTAGTGCTGCGGAGAGGTGGTCCCAACCAAGCTCCCAGCATCACAAAGAGTTTTCCCACAGGAACGACCAGGGTTTGCGCAATTAGCACCATTAGCGGAGCCGTGTGAGAGTTTTTAGATTTTGCTTCCTTGGTTGGTTATGGTATTTCAAAGATTGACTTTGGAGCAATGATATACTAGCTCACTATAGCGGTTCTCGCACTATAACGGACTGACGGATGTACGTGTTTTTGACGCATCCGTCTGACAGACGAAAGGAAATTTCGAATACCCATACAAAAAACGGATACCATGGCACAATGTAACGCATGCAATTTGACCAAGGTGTATCACAGACGCATCTGTCAGCCCAACATAGTATTGGGATTAGCTTACAACTTATTCATCGGCTGGACTGTCAAATCGCTGTGTCAAACCTAATTTTAATAAACAGTTTTTACCTACATGAAATATAATTTTACTAGCCTCAGTAAATGTTGGATTATGGAGTTTATTAAGTAACGTAAACGTTAAGTTGTATTAAGAATGATGATATACTCAATAACAGACATTTGAACATTAGGTACGTAACTATATTTTACACCAACGTCTACCTTACGTCTAGATAACACCTACCTATACATAATAAGGTAATAAAATATTTTTTGAAATGCTTAACTTTATAAAAAACCTGCCTCTTCAATTCATACAAAAAAATAATTCATCTGATTCTCGCAAGTACCCTAAGTGATTGGGACATTCTGTTGAAGAGCCGTCACAGGTTGTACAAAATCTGTTATAAAAAATGTGTGTACTTGATGGCAGTAATAAATTTTCTTGACGTCATAAAATATTTCAATACCATTTTGCTATCGCTATTATGATGAAGTCCTTATCTAGATTAAAGTTTTTATGGCCATTTACAGGGCATACTCGTATAAGGTAATATCGTAGAGTAGAGCACGAACTTCGAACACATTTGCATAAGATATTGTATGAGTTTAGTAACTACATAGACAAAGGTTTTGAACACCTATGTAATGAAATCCTAGTTCATCATTAAAAGGTTTTTTATGGTATTTTATCGTGTTCTTGACTATATAGGTCAAAACAGATGCGAATGTTTTAATAAAATTAGATTTTATCTTAGCGGTCCCAAAAAGACTACTGTGTATTTAAAAGTTTCCTTGACTGTTACATTGCGTATACCAATACCTAGTATTTTCCACACCAAGGCACTCGTTCAACCCCTGCGGTCTGCGGCACGCACGCCGCATCCCAACGCACCCGATCGCCTTAATGACACACATGAGGCCTCGAGGCAGCCTTTTCTGCCTTTTTCTGTCCTCGCGCCAAACTGATTAGCCAGACCTTAGGAAAAAACCGGTCAAGTACGAGTAGCCACGCTCACTGAGGGTTCCGTAACATGCACATCAAGGCCTTTTATATGATACCCCACTTAAACTACTAGCCTCAATTTTGAAATTTTGTTTAATTCTTCCCCCGTAAAAAAGCTACATGTATTTAAAAACGAAGCTACTTTACCAGATTTCATTTTTTTAAGTCGGCAAGTACCCTATTAATTTTGATTTGCTTCAAAGGGGGTTAAAAACATGCGTAATTAACAGCTTAAATCCGTATCTTTTTTAAATTTTTAGTTAGGAAGTTGGATTGTTTACATGAACAAGCGACAGTAGGCCCGTGTATATGGTTTAAGTTTCAACTCGATATATCTACGCCTTCCCGTGATAAAAGGATTGCGACTGAGGAACGGGAAGACAGAAGAGCGGACGGACAACAAAGTGAAATTATAAGTATTCAGTTTTTAACCTTTTGTTTGGTATGGAATGGAACCCTAAAAAGATTGAGAGTTTATATGGCTATTTGGCGAAATAACCCTCGGCTTTTTTGTTCTAAATTAAGGTGAGTTTAATGATGGGTTATTTTTTTGCTGACACGCGGCGATTCACGTGGAGGGTTTTTGAACTTTGCGTACCTATTCATAATAGGCATAATATTATACGCACCTACGAATAAAAAACATTGAAGGTGATCTTAGTCAGTAATTTAAGTATCTACCGTGTTATAGCAAAAGGAAGTAGGTACGATAATATGTTTTTAACAAGTCGGTGCGGCACAGTAACAGGTACATTGTCCAACGTCTACGGTACAATCCGCAAAAATATTGAAAGTAGGTGCCTACTCAAAAATTTATGAATCAGGGTTCAGTCGGCGAACTAAGAAAAAATACAGCTTTTCAAGTTGCCAGTAGACTTGAAGAGCGGATTGTACTTTATTATTTATTATTCCCCGATGAGGACTGGAAAGTGGAATAGCCCGTCAAGTTGTACGTGACCGTAGTTCATAGACAAAGAGCTGGTGACCTCAGAAGGCGTATGATTTGATGAGCAACTATACTAACTTCTACCTACCAGCTTCTTGTTTAGGTTACCTGGTATACCTTAAACAACAAAAAACAATGCATTTTGCGCCGTGATTAAATAACTGTTCCATCAATTAATATTGGAAGGAGTCGTTTTTCCAGATTAACGCTCTCCACGGCAGTACTTAAGGACCCTAATCTCATAGTGGTACTGCACGCTTAGAGAAGAGTTTTCATATAAGCGTATTTTTCAATTGTCAAATCGTACATGTTTTAACATAGCCAGCTTTACGGCCATGAGGAGTCTTTCTGCTGGCTGAACGCTCTCCGCGGCGGTACTAAAGGACGCGAATCTCATAGTGGGCTGCATAGTGATAGAAAAGTTTCACGGTGTTATTTATCGCTTGTCTAACCGTACGTCTTTGAACGTAGCCAGCTCTCCGGCCATGAGGAGACGATATGCTGGCTTAGCGCTCTCCGCGGCGGTACTAAAGGACGCGAATCTCATAGTGGTGATGCATACTGAGCGAAGGGTTTTATGGTTGTGTGCTACTAGTAGAATAAAAGAGTTATTGTATTCCTTAAAAGGCCAGTGCTATAGCAGCACTTCATGGTAAAGAATCAATCCATACTGGTTATTTTCAATATAACTTTTTAAGCACTCGCGATCACTTTCACTCATTTTAAGTATAAGACCGGGTCTATCGCGATAGTATTTAGGTAAATATTAGTAATTTACCTGTGTCCCGACGTTTCAACACAGTTTCATGTATTGTGGTCGCGGGTTGGGCGTCGGGACACAGGTAAATTACTAATATTTACCTAAATACTATCGCGATAGACCCGGTCTTATACTTAAAATGAGTGGTTATTTTCAGTTATGGATAACCGCAGTATTTTAAGCCGTTGAACGAGTGCTCTATTTTTAACATCCTTACTGATAAATTTAAATTTTCGTGTCGAGACAACTATGGAAGGAAGAAATTGGAACACGACATTGTTTCTAATGCACAATTTACAAAATATACTTTTTGCAATACATCGACTAATAAGCTCCAAAGAAAACTTAAATAGATATCGAACACGATCCAATACTGTACCTATAAGGAATAGTAAAAATGTACTTACCTACCTTTGCCGTGTGATGCCGGCTTAGAATAGCATCACCCCATTTCTTACCCATGGGTGTCGTAAGAGGCGACTAAGGGACTTGAGGGTGTGTATTACAATTTTAGGCGATGGGCTGACAACCTGTCACTATTGTGATACACAGTTATCTGATTGACCCTCAAACTTTTGTCAGAAGTGGTGTTAATATCCGTTTTACGGCCGTTAACGCTCTGACTACCCCGTAAGGGATAAAGGCGTGATTTATGTATGTGTATGTATGTATGTACTTACCTAATGCGAATGCCTAATTAATAGGTACGTAGGCGAATGGTGTAGGTATCGGTCGCCAGGGACTAATTAGAACTTTGATTGTAGGTAAATGGTTTGTCGGCAAATAAGTAGTTATCATGGTTTATTTTAGCATTTAATTTGATAATTACAGTTATTTATTAGATTATGCCGCTTGATGGCTTTATTTTTATGCAATGCCTGATTGACAACCTGATATTATAAGGTGTAAAAAAAATACTTCTAGAGGTGAACCAGCCCATGAAACTGAACAACTTTCCCCAAGCAACATGGTAGAAAAAATGGACTTCCCTTACAAACAGTTCCAGGCGACCGGGTCAACTTGTACGGGAGGACAATTTTTTGCCAAATTTCGACTTATGTTCTTTGGGAAAAGTTGTTCAGTTTCATAGGCCTTTAAAATATTTGCAGCTGCATATATTTATATGCAGGACTACAAGTGGGAGAACCTTATACAATGTAAATACTAAAATCTATGTAATAAAGCCTTGTACGCACGTACACCGGCGGCACAGTATAATTAATACCGGCGGCTAACAGAGCCTGCTCATCCGCTTCCTAACAAACAACCTTACCGAGCACGCCATTATACAGGGGGCTACTTCTTTCTCTCGTGTGTGGGATATAGAGGCGACGAACGACCTAAAAGATCTTATTGTACCACGTTCTCGGATTGGAGTAACTTGACGCCGTCCTCGAGCAAATTCACACTGACTTTGTCAAACGGTTTAGATACCTTTCTCAATTAGGCGAAGTATCACTAAAGTACCGCCGTTCCAATAAGTCGTATTTGACAGCTGTCAGCTTCGTGGTAATGCTATGGCAAAGGGTCTATTTTACTTTTTTGACATCTCTTTTAGTATGGAGATGACAGCTGTCATATTCGACTTATCGGAACGGCTGTACTTTACGTACTTAGTATAAATAAAGTTGCTTTCATGTCCTTTTGTAAGCTTAGATCTTTAAAACAAGGATATAATAAAGTGATCCAAGAGACAGGTTTTTAGGTACCTTTTACCTCGAAAAGCTATGTTCTTTCAGGAAAACGGGTAACCACGGGTGAAACCGCTGGGCGGGTCGCTAGTTATATACAAGTTGTAAAGGACAGCCCTTCGAATACTGATAGGGTACATTCAAACCATGTACCTGAACAACTTCCCATAAAAAAATATTTCAGGAAAAGTTCAAAAAATTTTGACGTCCCATAGTAGTTCGGTATGAGAGTTCGATTAATTTTTGTCGTTTCCTGATATATGTTTCTACGGGAAAGTTGTTCAGTTTCATGGTCTGCATGCACCCTATCAGTATTCAGAGGGCTGTTCCTTACACCCCGTATAAAACACAGCGAAGAAGAATACACTCTTAATGCTTTCCCTTTTACTAAGCAAATAAGCTTAAACTCGCATACACCCTGTACCATTGTAATCATAATTATGCAAACGTAATATTATTACGCACATGCGGTGTACTCGTAATTAAACCGACGTGCCTTATGTTGTATTGGATAAACAAAACAATATCCGACACAACTAATTGTGAATAATAATGCGATTATGCTTCATTTACGAATATTAAACCGCAGGACTCAATTCTCTAGGTCACTTATTAAATAAAGAGTCGTAGAAAAATATAAAAGTATAAGTGACCAGATAGTGGATGTAGGAGGCACGGGACCGGCGCAAATGGCGGAAATAAGAAGAGGCCTATACTGAGCAGTATGGATAGATGTAGGCTAATATTATGATGATGCTTGAATACCAAATCTTAAAACACTTCCCCAGTTAGGTATACAATTTTTGAAAACTTGCATAATTTTCAAGCTGCGTTACTGTTACTGGCATTAAAATACACTTGCAAAATTGGCGCAAGGAATGAGCTGCGGTAGCCCAGATGGAAGAGGCGTCGCCACTAGTAATGCGAAAGTCGCAGGTTCAATTCCTGCCCACGCTTGAAAATTTTGCAAGTTTTCAAAAAAATATTTGAAGCCATACATACATCAGCCTATTTCAGCCAACGTAGGCCTCCCCCAGGGTACGACATAGGGCACGATCTCTCGTTCTTGCCATCCAGTCGCTACCAGCAGCCTTTGAGGTACAGAAATATAAAAGTACATAATTTTAAGTTCAATTTAGAATTGAGTCCAATAGTCTCATTGTTTACGTGGGCTGAATTGCTAAGGGCCCATTAGATGAATCCATTACTCCAATATAATTTATAATAATTACATGTATGTAATGTAAGTACCTAATGACTTTACTTTAGGCAATAAAACAATTATTGGTACTAATGGAAACTCAATAAAACCATTGAAATCTTCATATTTTTTTGTTGCGTATTATTCGTCATTATAATTCTTTTCATTGTGAGGTTGGTGCTACCATTCAGCTTCAAAATATGAATAGGGCTTTTTTTCTACTCAATGAAACAAAAAGCGAATCTATTCTAATCCTAGGTAGGTATTTTAGAAATACTATTTATGGTGTTATTACAAAAGAATAGACGTGATTTCAGCTTTTTAACAGAGTCGAATCGAATAGAAAGAATATTTCTGAATATTTTAACACCGTTCAAACGCGCGTCTAGCTTTTTTGTAATAACACGGCTAAAGTTTTATTTAATTATACAACAACTTACAGTACAGTAACTCACGTTGCCTACATGTTGGATTTTAAAATAAAAAAATAAAATTCGTTATCTACGTTTTCATTCGGGCGTATTCGCACCAAACACGTTTTGTTCTAGTTCGGCAGCACTCTAACTATTTGCCAATTTTTTAACCTCTCCCTCTACTATTTCGTTTTCCTTCAAAAATCTCGTTGGAAGGTGAGTTGATAAACCGACCGCTCAATATTTCTAAAAGCCGGGCTGCACTCAGGGGTGCCAACAGTTACGCTGGTTTAAATCAGGATTGATATGCTATCCTGAATATTGAGTATGCAAGGCTCGGATGCTGTGCTCTATCTTGGTATTCTACACATAGAAAAAGGGTGACAGAACGAGGTGTAAGTGGTTTAACAACTCGAGTTATGGGCTCTATGGGTCGTTCTTTAGCTTAACATGTAAACTACTCTTTGCTTCTTTATTTGCACCCAGATTATAAACATCTCTGGACGGAAACAATATATCAGTAAATAGACAGATAGATGAACATTTTATTGCTTACTACGGAAACAAAACAATACCTGCAGAAAACTTAAAACTAATAGTAAGGAAAGGCGGCCTTATCACTTGAAGCGATCTCTTCCAGGCAACCTTTAGATTTAATAGAGTCAAATAGAAAAAAAATTCAAGTAGCTCATAAAGCTCTTTTTTTTAAAATCATCTATTGCCGACAACCCTAGTTGCGCCTTTGTACGGCAAACGAAGTCAGCACTGGTACTGTGACGCTGGCCTTTGCTGGCCTCAAGCCGGAAATTCACGGTAACAACTGCACTAGAGCAAGTTTTTTACAGAATTGGGGATACTTTTATGCATAACCTACCTGTGTAAAGGAGTTTACTTGAAAGTCGGTTCCCATAGAATAGGTATTAAGAATAACACTAATTGTTCAAGTAATAATTTTACCCGTTACCGACAAAAACTTGTTTCCTTCTTGATAATCGATACGAACCTGCAACAAAACAAAGAAACAAATTAGTCATTTGATAATGTAACGGTGTAATCAAAATATATTAACCACGTCATCTTCTGGTGGGCAAGAAGTCTTTGTTGAAAATACCGTTTGGCGCAAATAGTGACGTCTTAGGACAAAACTTAAATGCCTAACACTGAGCAGCAACCGAATTGCCCCACTGTATGTTTCGCGATTTTTTGTAGTTACCCAGTAATTCGACTTTTAAAGTTATATGGGAAAAATTCAACTGGGAGGCTATTTTCCTATCAAATCATGAAGACCCTGTCACACAAACATCTATTACGGAAATTAAAAAAGAAAGAATAAAGCCTGTCAGTCGAAATTTTCCCATAGGTACAACATTAAAAGTTGATTAACTCGGAAACTACAAAATGCGGTGATTAGGGATTATTATACAGGCCACCCTGTATTTAAATCATTATTAAAGTATACATATTGAACTTAAAAATATGAAGACCATATTGTGGTCCTAATTATAAAGCGCGTTAGCTCGTTTTTCCGAAAGAGCTCCCGAAATATTGGAACTCGTCAGCGTATTATACACATTAGGAACACGAAACCAATAATTGGCGCCCGATTTGCACATTTTTCCGTATCATTTGGCAATTATGTGCTTATTTTGAACTAAATATAGGTTGGGGGAGACGTGATGGAGTTCAATTTCCCACTTGTGAACTCGGCGGGCATTCTTGGCGCTTTCTCACGATTTCCGAGCTGTGGAGCGACAACCCGCTGCACGCTACCTTAGGCAAAGGCAACGTACAGACTAAACTTCCAAACGCGATGCCTGCTCTGATTGATTTGTTGGGTTGAAGAATGTTAATTGTATAATTGAGGACAAATACTTATTTCGCGATTCAAGTGTCGGTGTCTTTGGCGTTTACTCTTTTCTTGGTAATGTTGATTAGAAAATTAGGATATAGACTCTGATTGAAAAATAAAAATATGGAGCCCTTATAGGATCACTTTGTTGTCCGTCCGTCCGTCTGTCACGACTGTTTATCTCGGGAACGCGTAGATATATCTAGTTGGTAAATAAAATTGTACTATGTATTCAGGTCAATTGTACTATGTATTGTACTACGGCCACTTGTAGTTCTAAAAAGTCGAACTCCTTACATAAAAAAGACACGTCTGTTTATGCAGAAAAAAAAAACGCATGTTTTAGACCCTTTCAATGGAATCAAAATTCATAGTGTACTTCCCTTCTAAGTACTTTCTTTACAGGATTCAATTTAATAAGAATAAAATACAGTAAATAGATATTATTTGGTCCAGTGCACCGTGTCATCGCTGCTCCAGATGGCACGGTAAAGTTCAGTGGCTTTGAGCGGATGCGGACGCCGCGACTATCCGTCAGGTGACGGATGGCCGCACAAAATGCAGCCGAGGGGTTAATGACTTTTTGGAACAATATTTAGCAATAACCTGTGTATTTTCATATAGCATCATAGGTTCACAGCTAAAATTATGAATCAGTGCCTTATGTAATGAAACAACAAGTCTGGAGGTAATTTTTTTGTACGTTACGGTTAATATTCCCGAAGTCATAATGGCTAGCCGACTACGCAAAGAACATCGAATTTCACATGTAAAATTGTAGCCCGTAGTTTGATAATATCCAGCTGAGGCCTAACTACTGATGCATTTTATTTTGTAAATTTTACAAGGCTTAGACCAACCCACGAAACTGAACAACTTTTACTACTTTAGGTCTGCTCTAAGAGATTTATTTTTAGGAATAAGCTGATCTGTTGTGTTTTGTTCTACATATGTAATGTCCTTAGTGTTATATTGTGGGGAATAAACGGTTTAATAAATAAATCAATAAACTTTTCCATGGTACAAAAAGAAAACCACACAAATTGACTCACTCTAGTCTACATAGGTAGGTATAGTTAATTTGAGCTCTTACTCTGAAACATTTGTTGTCAAGGTTGAAACATTTTTCTTAAGTTTCGGCCTAGACGTGCCTAGACCAAGGGCTGAGTAACGTCATTTGTAGGATTCATTAATACATACATACAATCGGCAACACGCCATCTGTCGGCGAACGTCGACCTCAGTACCGGTTTGGCTCAGACTTGATGCGCTACATATTATAACTACAGGTGAATTCAAGACTCCCGGCTGGTATAACGGGAACATGGTTGATTTTATTATTATTTTGAATTGCGAACGGCAATTATGACGGGTTACTTTTTCTATTATTTTGAAGCAACCTTGACAAGGTCCATCCTATGAGACTCTACAAATACACTTTGAAAAGAATGAGTAAAACTCTGGGAGGTCCAACATTTTTATCACATTTCGACCTATGTTCCTTAGGAAAAGTTCTTTAGTTTATTTATTTTTATTTTTTGAGGTATGCTAACAGCACCAATTTACAAAAGTACTACGAGTTTAGGTACAAACAGGCTAATTAGAAGCATCCACATATGGTACTAAAAGTATATGAGAAAAAAAAACCCTAAAAAGGGCAAAAATACATCGACATTAATGTAGGCACCCAATCGTCTAGGCTCACTGAAGTAGTTACCGTGACACTCGCACTAACCGCGCGTCGCTCTGATTCCATTGTTTACTTGCTCGCGAAGATTTCACCGTGTTCAATAGAATTGTTCGTGTAACTGTTACTTGGATCGTGCTATAGGATAAGTTGCATCCTGTTTCTATGTACTAATTTCATTGGTATTTTTTTTTAGTTTTAACCCCTTATTCACTAGCGTTTTGAATTCACGCTTCTGTTTCGTGTTTACTTTGAACCCTACTTAAATGTTTACCCTGCGTCCGTACTCACCTTGAGTAGTAACAAAATACTCTTACACGAGAAGGTAGGTATACTCAGACACAGAAATATATTTATGAAATCCCAATAATTATTTAAACAATTCTATCATCATATCTAGAACAAATAAATCTTTGTTTATTTTCAGTTTTTCCATAAACCCAAGCATTGGCAAAATAAACACGATTTGTTTACTTGGGCTGAAACGAACATAATAATACAAAGATATAATAAAACCTACAAACGGACTTGTAGGCAATCTATCTACATAATATGAATTTTCTTATTTCCTTTTTCAGTGTGGGTTTAAGAAAAACTGGTGATCACATCTTACCCTATATAATATAGTACCTATCAGCTGGCCTTGAGCTAGGCTCGGCTACATATCGATGCATCCACATTATCATACTGTCAGTCTAATCCCCTGCATTCGGTGCAATTTCGCATTTTCTCAAAAATGTTACATTCCATACAAAGTGCAGTCAGCATAATTTAGCACGGATGGTCCATAATTTTTCTTCAAATATAAAGAGTATTTTTTTCGCTAGATTAGTAGCTTCTTCTATGATATCTCATCTCTAGTTTGTTTTTTTAGAAACAGCCTGTTGAAGAAATTTACTACCAATCAATAGTGGACGTCTCACGGGCTTTGATAATGATAACGAAAATTTATTACCAAATCATTGCATAATTATCGCCGGAAGAAGGCAGAATGATTTGGTCCGTTAATGCTACTTATTGTTCGTTTTATGCAACGAGGTAGAGTTCCGATTGCCTTTTCTGTGATTTTGAATACGACATTAAAAACTAATTTCGGTAGTTTTGGTACGCACACACGGTAACGCGCTTGCTGTGTGAAATGATTCGACTTTGCGACCTTTCCCTTTAGCAGAAACAGATGTTACAGCAAAGTCTACTGCTGCTTAAAATTTTGTTTCCATATGCTATCTAGAAAAAAAGGTGCAATGGTAGTTGAAGTACCGAGGATGTGATCTAGTGGGCCAGCGACGCGTATCGTTCCACAGCTATGCTCACAGCTATTCGCTCCGCAGCTGTTACGACATCAACCGAGAAAAGTATTTACATAACGTTACAGATCCATTACAAGTTATATCACAATGTTAATGAGTAAATAATGTAATCAGATAAACAAAGACTTTTGTTGTTACAATTTAAGTCGGCTACATGAGAGTTTGTTTAAGAAAAAGCAGTGCTTAAATGACATAATTTATGAGACAAAACAAAGAGCGGATTCAATAATGAATTCCTCAAAAATAGTGCAAAAACTTACGCATCGGCTAAGAAC
This sequence comes from Tuta absoluta, assembly GCA_027580185.1. Lineage (NCBI taxonomy): Eukaryota > Metazoa > Arthropoda > Insecta > Lepidoptera > Gelechiidae > Tuta > Tuta absoluta. The sequence continues at coordinate 7,852,829 of JAQAHW010000016.1, read as the reverse complement.
AATGGCCAATCATATAGGTAGTAAACGAATGGACAGAAACCTTGTTTTGCGTCCGTTTCCCACGATGCACGAGGTGCAAGTATAAGGCCTATAGCCCGTCCTTCTCTTACTCTACACAAATTATCAGGAGTAAATGCGATAGGAATAATACGCGTGGAGAAAGGCATCCTGAAGGAGCAGGTTTTATACGTCGAGAAATTAAGTCAAGGCTCAAAGAAGTGATTGGAATTGGAGTTCAATTAAATACTCAAAGCGACAAGAAAAATAGAAACGCAATTTCTTAGACAATTATTCTATTTGCTTTTGCTCAATGATCGACTACAGCGGTAATATGACTTGAGACATCAACTTAACCGGTTATTCCTAACAACTACAAGAAAACAGTAGATATATGTTGGTCCCTTAAATACATATATCGCGGCGCTGTTGATGTAGGTACAGCTATCTAATGACACTTGCTTGCAGCAGTGATATTGTTATTGTTACCTTGTTTGAAGCATTATAATGTTATTATCCTTGAAGGTTATAATGGATACTTAGCTCCTAAAATCACTTCGCCTTGTCCTCAATCACCAAGAGATAAAGGAAATCAGCTGAGAACTTCACAATACCCATGGGAACGATCAGTTATAAGGGGGATCGTTGCGAAGAGGAAAATCACCAGCATTGTTGTAAAGGCAGATCATTAACTGGCCAGGTAGACGATCATTGTGCTTCGGCCGTAACAAATTATGGAAGCGACACTCAGCGGCCGAAGTTTAATGAATATTGCCGGGTTAGTAGGGCATGAACTTTATGGTTCTGAAGATGAGGAGTAATGGTCGTAGGAGGTTTAAATGTTTGCAATAAAACCGTCGAAACGCGAGCAGCTCATAAAAGAACTAGGTTTCTCAAAAGCCAGAGGCAGGAATGTGTTCCAAATCGATTTCTTAGAAGATTTAAGGTAGGTAGGTTAGAACGAGCTTTGGCGGTCAGTAGATTCTTTACGATTCCAAAACCGTTTTCTTTGCGCACATAAATAAATTGTCGGTACAGACAATTGTAAGCAAAAACTGCCTGCGACAATTCTGACCCAAACTCCGCAAACACATCCACAAATCAAGCGTGCAGCACATCGCAACTTGAATAGCAGGATCCTTGAATAAGCTCATTGTTGGTTCGATCCCATCTCGGCGCGGGGGCATCGCATATTGTACACAACAACAGGCATACAGGGTGTATCCTTACTATAAATTTCTATAGGTACCCGAGCAGGTAGAGATCCCTCGTCAACGGGCGGTGGTGAGCTGAGCGAGCACACGTGTGCGTACGCGATAAATCAAACCTCCCGTTTATGGAGACAGACGGTTATCTTAGCCTACAGTCAACCACAGCTCAATCATATCCTAAAGACACTCTTCTCCTTTGTTATAGGGATGAGTTTCCAATACAACGGTTAGTCTGTAAGTGTGGCTGGTTGTTACTCGAGCCCCTATTAATGATTTCGATTGCTTTGGAATTGATTATTTCAATGAGTTTTTGATGTTTCGTGTTTTTATTATCTTGTAGCGATTGGTCAGTAATTTATGTTAAAATGTTTCTATAATTATTGAAAGTTAAAAAAAATATTAATGACCTATACAATTAATCCTTTGAAATGACGAATTTTTTTTAGTATAACTACGTATAACAAGGTATTGAAATTAATTCCTCTGCACAGCTTAAAATTAATTTGATCGACAACTTCAAAAGTGACAAACGGACTCTCAAACTCGACAATGTTTTAGAAACGCTATTGAATAGGCAGAGAGAAACTAACGATTATTTTTCGTGGAATATAAGAGCCTACTCAGTAAACTTTAGATAGTACAAGTACCTACCTACCTACCTATCTACGTACAAATTGTACATTTGATGTCGTAAGGATGATGCTCTGATTTAATTTTTTTTTTTATTGAATAGTCACCACGGTTCAACGGGTCGTTCGTCGACTAGGTGTTACACACGAAAAAGGAAACAATATAGAAAACAATTTATGTTAGGTTATTTATAAATTTCGATTTTAGCAAGTCATCTACAACCGTTAGGTTTTATGGTGTTTAAATAATTACTTTGTATTTATGCTTTGTATAAATAAATAAATAATCTAAAGGCACGACATTGTAAAAAGCTTTACAATAATTTTCAGAAATGTAGGTACTTTTTTAAAACGTAAAATTGAAATTCTTTTACTCCATATGACTCGTAAGCATGTGAAACAAAAAATGTCATAAATAAAAGATTGAATACAACAATATTCGGTCCCAGAGCCGGCCTGACTCATGCTTTTATCGTATCGGAAACCAGTTCAGAAAAAAAAAGACGATACACTGACCTGCGCACTGGCACACGGGAATGCACATGTACCACGGTGTTTAGATACATACATATATCACGCCCATAATCCCTTGCGGGGTAGGCAGGCGTTAATGACCGCAAAAACGGACATTTACGCCACGTCTGACAAGTATTTGAGGGACATTCTGAAAATTGTGTATCGCCATAGTAACAGGTTGTCAGCCCATCGCCTAAAATTACAATACACACCCTCGAGTCCCTTAGTCGCCTCTTACGACTCCCACGGGAAAGACATGGGGTGATGCTACTCTAAGCCGGCATCACACGGCACCGGATTTACCTCTAGTTACCTATTATTATTAACCAATTATTTATTGCACACAAGAAACAATACAAGAGACATAAAATACAAAGAATATCGACACAACAGGACAACTTCGTTCTACTAAGAAATTTCTTCCAGCTGACCTACAGAAAGTGAGACTTTTATATGACGGACAGGAGACAGACAGGATAATATGTACTACGTGCCGGTAGTTTTAAGAGATCGCATCGGGCCGATTCGGGCCATTCATCGACTAAATATCCTATAAATCAAGGTCAGAAAGAGCTTGACTTTTCATAATAATGAGATTATACCTTAAAGTTAAAGAGGATAGTAACATCTTATGAATATTTCGTAATTTTTTGACCTACAGCACTGAAAGTCGTAGATTCGACAACCGCTCGTGCAAAATCATTGGCTTTTATACCTAATTGTGTAGAAATTTTATATTTCAAATAATACTTTTTACTTTTACACTGAAAATTCACTCTCTGTACTTTTCCAAGAGCCTTCGTTTTCTCTTAAATATTTTCTGCCATGGTTATATTATAATTTCGTGGCTTCATTCCTCTTCTGATTATCGTTAGACCATGAAAGCTCCGCTCGTAACACTATTATTTATTCTGCAGTATTACTCGTCTTTTCTTTGAATACAAATGAACAATCACTAAATTGCACTTGTCCATAACTAAGTGATAATTGCGTTGTTTATAAGCCTTTCATCGTTTTGCTATAACGATACAACTGTGTGAGTCTGCTGCGGAGCGGTGTGAACTTTAACGTAATACAACTCGCTCTTAGACCAAATTTGCTGGAGCTGCGACATGTTTTGAAAAGAAAGAGTTATGAAGGCTTCAGCGTATGGCAGAGGTCTGGGTTAATTTGTTGTTTAGTAGGCCTGGGAGTTTGTCGGTGTGCGTGAGACCAGTCGAAACCTGTCCGTTGCTGAATGAGTGGCTCAGGAGGTAAGCTACTTTCTACCGGTGCAGCGAACCACGTGATTCCACTATGTTTACCTGCAAGCGTTTGAGTATTGGGTTTTTAGAGCTTTTCGTAGAGTGGGTGTAAACAGTTGTCACTAGGTCAAAGTTTGTTAGAGTAATGCTAGGCTTTCTCTACCTACATCATTATCTGGTTATAACTATGCGAAAGTATAATCAGGTCCGTTTCCATCTCGATGTTTTCTTGTTTAATGTCTTACAATTTTACTCAAACAGTTTTGTAAATAAACTATGGCTTACAATCAAAATGTCAATACATACATACTACAATACAACCACAATTTTAGAATTACTTACATTAACTGTATGTATGTCGTCAATTATACCTAATTGGATTATACTATACTGCACTGGCTAATTCTAACGAAATGGTTTATATTCTTTTCACTGTAGCTTTGCAATCCAAACTATTTTGATCAATATAAAAGGGTATCAATACTGAATGGATTATTTATCAGGTTTCCTCTGTAAAGGTTTCAATAAATCATTACTTTTGACTGGCTTTGACTGAATTTTACTGGCTCGATGGCTTACCGGATAGTACCTCCTGCCTGCTACGCCGAGGGCAGTTTTTATGGAAGGACTACTAGTTTAGCCCCGGTGCTTCTGAACCTACGCCTCACTATTTGGTGGGGAGAAAGGGCTGCTTATTCAGCAACCAGCCCAATCGCGCCCTTGGGAGCTTTCGTTAGTCTAGGGCTAAATGGCGCTGTGTAAATTTACCAGGATATTTTATTATTGTAGAGGTATATCAATCATGTGCAATAAGGAGACATCAATCTCGGTATTCACAATAAGTCAATTAATAGATCTTTCTCGATGAATCCCGGCCGACATTTTGTATGCAAAATACCAGATAACCCCCGAATGTAGAGCCGAGCCACCATAACCTGTATCGAAAATTGGGGATCCCCCGGATCGTAACAAGATTTCTTCACATTCAATCCGGAAAATAGGTGGTTCCGCATTAGGCTTTGAAGGTAAAAATTCGATGTATTTTATTGGGTTCAATTTTAGTCCGCCCTATTGATTTGAACGAAACTGTTCGAAGGGATAATTCAGTGCAGGCTTTTTGTCATAAAACTCAAAAAAGGTCATTTTTTTTAAAGGTTTAGAATTGTGTATAGGATAATATATTATACAGGATGTAAAGATATTAGCTGCAAATGTTTTAAAGGGTGAACCAGCCCATGAAACTGAACAACCTTCCCCAAGGAACTAAGGTCGAAATATGAAAAAAAGGCCCTCAAATACAAAATTGACTGCGTCAATTTTTATGGGAAGACCAATGTTTATTTTCATATTTCTACCTATTTTACAGTTATTTAGTTTCACGGACTGGCCCTTACAATATTTGCAGCTAATATTTTTACATTTTGTTTAAATTTCATGGTCATAAGTAAAATTCATCGGGCTACTGGGGTACTTATTAAGAGATAGGTAAGGTATTGATTCTTACCGATGAATTTTTAATATTTTTAGCTCCCGATATTTCTACGCTGTTGCAAGGTTACAGTTTTACCCGTAATCATGAAGCGCTTGCAATAGCGTCGTAATATCTGGAGCTCAAAACAACAGAAATTCGTCGGTAAGAACCCGTTTAAATTATAACTATAATACTTAGTGTAAACAATCGCGTAAGTTTAAAATTGAGGAACTCAATTTGAAAATACTTAGTACTAAAACTATATTTACAAACTTCGCATTTGTAATAAATAGAATATCCAAAGCACGAATTTGTGCCACGGATGAATGATTAACGGTGCCCTCAAACTAAACAAAGGGTCGTAAGGAAACAATGTATCTCTCAACCCTATCTGCAGGTATTTTACTACGAATATTGTTATTCAATATTTGAGTTTAGCTTAATTGTTTGCGTGTACTGCTCGGAAAGGCCCAAGAGATATTTTGTGGGTGCGAAACTGCTACAGAGAACACGGATAGCGGATACAGCCCGGACATTGACTTCACCAAAATTTGGGAATAGGGTGGGCCTCCGGGAGCCTACACAAAAGCCCGTGTCCACGCCATTAGGGCCTATTGATACGGGATCTCGTGAGATGAAATATATTAGGGGTGATTGGACCCCTCGTAGATTATGAACAAACCAGTTGGCAAACTTCGCGCAAAAAGGTCTTTGGGGTTAATGTAAGCTTATACTGTAATCTAGTAAGCCAATAGAGGCTTAGGTAGACCTGTCCCAGACTGACGATGTCTTTGAATGAGTTTGTTTAGGGTTGGAACTAATTTTATTACAAGTTGTGATAACGATTACATTGGTTATAAGTTATAACTAAACCACGTGCGACAAAATCTTTGATGTCCATTATTTAAACTATTTTATTTAATTAATCATTTATTGTACATAAAAACATACACAGGAACAATTTACAATGAGACAAGACACAACAGATTTAATTATTTCTAAAAAGAAATTTCTTACAGCAAACCTACATAAATCCGAAATTCCGAGCTCCGATTTGTGTATTTTAGGCTATTTTTGTGCATGTTCTTTCAAAAAGAATTTGTCCTATTTACGAGAGATGCGAAAATGTGAAAAAAGGTTTTGAAGAATGATTATAATGGTATACCGACGTAAGGCAGGACACGCGACGTGATTTATCTGTGAAAAACCAATGTTTTAACCCCACGAGAAGGGGAGTTTGTCGGTTTATTAGTTTCGTTTACTTTTACACCTTCGGGTAGGATGTCATTAATAAAAGCAGAGATTATTTTTCAACGAGACGGAAAAGGAAAGGAGCTTTGCTACTTGCTTTGCTAATTGTAGTCTTAGACAATAAGTAGGTAGGTATAGGCTCTATTATACATGGTGTAAAAAAATTAGCTAAGAATATTTTAAGGGGTGAATCAGTACGTGAAACTGAACAACTTTCCCCAAGGAACATAGGTCGAAATATGAAAAAAAAATTGGCGCTCCCATACAAATTATCCCGGCAGGGTAACACACTAAGTAGGTATGGGAGGGTCAAATTATTTTTTCATATTTCGACCTATGTTCCTTGGGGAAAGTTGTTCAGTTTCACGTACTGTTTCACCCCTTAAAATATTCTTAGCAAATTTTTTTACACCTTATATATTCTTATGGTATAGGTAGCTAAATCAAATCGCGGTAGATACTGTCTGCAGCAACCACGAGTAACCCATTTAATCAAAAGTTATCCTAACTAGCTTTAGGGAAAAATAAAATAAAATATATGGTTATTCCTTTATAGGTTTTTCCTTTTTGGTTAACAACCATTTAAGGAATCAACATTATTATCATAATATTATGTTTTATCTCCTTAAATATTACTGGAGTCTTGCTGGTACCTACCTTAAAAGTGCTACCTTATTTTTACAAAAAACTTGGCGCGCATCAAGAGGCTGTATAAATTATTGTTCCATTCGATTTGACGTTGTCAAATGACTGAGGCACTACGTATTTTTTTTTAAATTACTCCGCTAGTATTCAGGTGTATAAAATGTTGTGCTATATTCAATATTAAAGAAACTTGCTTAAAGCGTTTCACAGTTATGATACAAGTTACCTGATTACACTCAAACCAGTAGCTTCTATAAAGTGAAGTCGTGATCGTGCCACTTTCGCTTGCGACACCGCTCAACTACACGAACGCTAGATAAAACTAACGAAGTCTCAAACGTAGTTTTATTGAATTTAATTAATTTTCCAGTTTCAGGTAAATTAAAAACTTTTTACACTAGTTCTCTTTTCTCTTTTCTTGTGGGACACCGAGTAGTCCAACTAGTTTTACACTAGTTCCACTATTAAATTTTTTAAATTATTTTAATCTTAGAGTATACATAGTAGCTTGTCTATGTATACTCTAAGATTGTAATAGTATAAAGCGCCCTGTTTCGTTACAACAACATCGGGCCGTAATATTTAAAAATCAAAATAATATAATTATTGAAAGTGTCGGTTGTTGATTTCAAAGATATATTAGTGGAACTAGTGTAAAAAGTTTTTAATTTACCCAGAATATGGAGTTCCATCAAGAAATCACAACACAATGTGTCACATACTGTCCAGTTGTAGTAACACTCACTATGTATTTTACGTTATCTACAAAGCAAAATTGACATAGGAAAGTTGCTAGAAAGTACGAGAGGACCCATAGGCCAAATACGACTAACTTTTTCGATGAGCCTTGTACTCTTACGATATACTACTTTATCTCCTTTCTACTCTTAAAAGTTTGATCACATTAGTTTCATTATTACGATTACAGCTTCAGTTTTTCTCTTGTGTACAATTACCATGTAATTAAATAAGTAACCGAACTAAACGTCACCTACTTCATCATGAATAATTTTAGTCGGGGAAGTTTGAATTATTGTTTAAATGTGGTTTTCCGTTCTTTTATTATTACGTAGAATCGCAAATTCCACGACTAAATTACCTACACGTACCGCTATATGCGTATAATGCGGCCAACTTATGTTGGCTCTTCGTACAATCGCGCTGGAATAAGTTGATCCTTTAAATGAGTAACTCAAAGTGCTGCAGATATGCCTAACTAAACAGTTAAAATCATATTCTTATAAAATTATTTGCCGGGTGATGCTGGCTTAGATTGCCGTGTGCTTAGAATAACATGATCCCATTTCTTTCCTGTGGGTATCGTAACAGGCGATTAAGGGGGTACATGGGGGGGTTACATGTGTATTGCAATTTTAGACGATGGGCTGGCAACCAGTTAGGTAGGTACTACGGTGATACACTTTATCTGAATGACCCTCAAATGTTTGTCGGACGTGGCATAAATGTCCGTATTTTACGGCCGTTTACGCTCTGCCTACCCCGCAAGGGATATAGGCGTAATGTATGTGTGTGTGTATGTATAAAATTATTTTGTATATTTCTGTCATCGCCATCACGTAACTGATAACATTGTTATACCGATTGTTATTCTCATTAACTGTGGTTTTATTGTAACGACAAACAGGAAAGAGTTGAATTACAGGAAAACCAATATAATGATTTAAATACAATCGCAACGCAACTGCATGCCAATTTATTTAATAATTAAACAGTTCTTTTGTTTAACGCTGGAATTCTACCTAGAATTTAAAATACATGCTTATTTGCAAATTGCATTGGCATTGCCACATTAGCGTAATCTATATAGTTATACTTAAGTAAATATAAAATAGCATTCAATAAATGAATAGGTAAATTTTTATTAACAAATTGTCAGGCAAACTCGCATGAAATAAAACAAAATATTCTTCGATACTGAACACAATTTTTAACTTATTATTATAATTATACTAGTGGCCTGCACAGCGTTTTCAACCGCAGCTAAACGTTTCCCGTGGGAAAAAGACATTTTAATATAGCCTATGTTCATCAGGGATAATGTATCCAATGTTTTTTTTTTTTCAAACAGATAATCAAATCATTCCTCCTTATATTATTGGTGTAGATTCTTCAATATTCACAAATTGTATTGCCATCATTGTCGATCTCATAAAACATAACAAAAGATATGCACACCCTGGGAATCGAGGCAGGGACTCGCGTGTTCCAACAACCAGCGGTCGTTAGGAAACAATGAGCATCATTTTGAAGCCCGTCGCTTCACAGATAAGTTGGCAACCCTGCTTTGACGGGTCATTGCACTTCTTCTTCTTCAAATTTAAGAGTCAAACTCTTGTCGGTGGAGTAACTTCCAATCTTCTCTCCTCTCCGCCAGTGACTTGACCTCTTGATACGACATGACATTGACTTTTTCCTTTATCTGGGTAAAGTAAGTGCGTCTAGGTCTACCTCTGCCTCTCTTTCCTTCCACCTTCCCTTTAATAATGTTCTTAATGAAGCTGTCGTGTCGTAGCAAGTGGCCAATCATCTTCCCTCTCCTGTTTTCTATGGTCTTCAGAAGACAACGCTCTTCCGCTACCAGTGCCAGCACTTCTACGTTTGTCTTCTTCTCTGTCCAACTGATCTTTTCCATCCTTCTCCAACACCACATCTCAAACGCTTCCAACCTCTCTCTATCTCTTTGCGTCATCGTCCACGTCTCACACCCATATAACGCTATGCTCCAAATGTATGTCTTTATAAGACGTTTCCTAACTCGTTTGGCTATTTTTGCGATAAAAAGGTGTTTTTTATTATGGAAGGCTCTTTTGGCCATTACAATTCTTGAGACAATATCCGGAGTGCATCTTGAGTCGTTTGTTATCACACTACCCAAATATCTGAAACTAGTTACATTTTCTATTGTTTAAGTGAATTTGGCTATTGGGTAGAGTGCCTTTTTTTGAATAGAGTGCCTTTTTTTTGAGTGCCTCATTGCACTTAGTTCTTAAAAAATATTCTGAAGCGTAAAAACATACATACACATACACATATCACGCCTATTATCCCTTGCGGGGTAGGCAGAGCGTAAACAGCCGCAAAAAAGACCATTTACACCACGTCTGACAAATTAATGTTTGAGGGTCATTCGGAAAATTGTGTATCACTATAGTGACAGGTTGTCAGTCCATCGCCTAAAATTGCAATACACACCCTCGAGTCCCTTAGTCGCCTCTTACGACTCCCACGGAAAAGAAATGGGGTGATGCTACTCTAAGCTGGCATCACAAGGCAGCGTAAAAACATACGCCAAATAAATGCCAAACTGACTGCACCCTGCTTTGAAATAGTAGTTACATTTAGATTTTTTTATTAAAAAAATTACATGATCACGTTCGTTAGCCAACAACGATTAGGTTAGGTGAGCTTCACACAAGAAACACTCACAAATATTTTAATTTCAAATGTATCTTGCAAAGATATGCACTGGCCGTAAAATCAAACCCGAGACTTTAGCGTAGAAGGCAACAAGATGCAGTTCGACTGCGTCAAATCGGCCACCATTATATAGAAAACTAGCTGTTACCCGCGGCGTTGCCCGCGTAAGTGGTGATAAAAACTATCCTATGTGTTAATCCATGTTACCTTCTATATGTGTGCCAAATTTCATTACAATTGGTTCAGTAGTTTTTGCGTGAAGAAGTATCAAACAAACATACAAACTTTCGCATTTTTAATATCAAGTAGGACAGTAGGATAGGATATTCGTCATTGTAACTTCTAGCGTGAGTGTTCTGTGGAACGACCCCTCTGTAATTAATGTAGGCATAAATCATGGCATTCCACAATCGCGGCTCTATGGTGGTTCTGTGGGACAGAGGGCACCAAGGCCACCATTGTTCTATGTTCTAGCAATAATTCTAAGGGAATCATTTATTAAACACCATGATTGTTCAATGTATTGAACGACGAGTAATGTAAATTATAGTTATAGGGATAATTTCGCATCTTTATAGGCCATAATTTTGCGATTTCGTTAGCTAAAATTCGTTTAAATAAGGACAAAATAAAATCTTGGATATATTTTTGGAGTGGAAAAGAAAGGTAAAACACACAAGGTCGATAATGGATTACTACCTATTTGTTGAGACGAAATACGTATAATGCGGTATTTGAATTTAAAATATGACTTTAAACATTTTCCTCGCGAATTGTCCAATCCTATACTATCCCTACGAGTATCATTTGTCAAATCTAATGCAAGCTTTTAGTCATTGTAATGCCATCTAAACTCAGTTATATATTTTTTTGCCAGCTATTAGCGGAATACGAAACGGTCAAAACAATCAGACTCAAACTCTATTGAACCACAAGTGAGTCCGTTTTCAAATAACAGAATATTTAACCTGAATAGCAATAATTTAGGAAAGTGGCAACGTCAAAAATCTAGAAATTATATAAGGGATGTGTTCCACAAGGCTCTCCAATAACCCAGTCTGTGTACGTGCATCGCGGGAGTTTGAATTAATTAACTTCCGTGGTCCTCAAATGAGGTCGAGTGTATTCAAGTTTAGAATTCAATTAACGACTCAGTTTTACCTCAATTCCGAATTCCGGTCGAATGTTCCCGGGACTCGGAAAGGTGGCCGGAATAAAAATTAACTCGTGTAATTTATTTTGGTTTGGTAGACCGAATCTTTTGATCGCGCTATGTTTATGAATATAAAACGAGACCAATTTTGCTGAACCAATAATACTTCATTGGATTGCCAAAATACAAAACCGGTTAAGATGGTATAACTTGTGTATGTGCTAGATTATCTAACTTTATATCATGTGCTTATACATCTTGTGTCAAACAACACTTGCGATCATTTAAAAAAGCCGTCAATATCCATGGGGCGGTGCAGGCCCAATCCCAACAATACGTATCTTTGATATGAAATCTCAAACCAATCGTTTTTAATTTATTTTTGTCGTGATCTGCCCTTATTTTGTCGAAGACAGAGAGTACAAATGATATTGCCAAGACTGCCAAGTGCTAACACAAAAAATTACAAATAATAATAATTATCATAAATATCCTGCATACAGACAGCGCCATCAAGCCCCAAACTAAGCAAAGCTTGTACTATGGAACTGGATAACTGATATTAATAATTATATAAATAAACATTTAAAAAAAAAACATATTCATATATTAATCTCCTTTATTTCATACAGTTCCCACATTCTTTAAGGTCTCCCACATTCTTTAATGTGCCAAGCGCGGGTCTTCCACTATTACGGACCAACGAACGTATTTTTGATGCATTCGATTTGACGTATATCGAATTCCCATATAGAAAACGGATACCATGGCACACTGTAAAGCTGCGATTTGACAGACGTATCCGTCGGGGATTCACCTTTGATAAGAACCTAAATATACCAATACCGAGATGTTATAAAATGCCAATTTGAACACGTCAAATGTAATTGGTATACATTTTATTATAGTTGATAGTCGTAACACGTTCGTGCTGCTAATTTTTTTGCATCGCTATAGTATTCGATCGCTATCTCTGAGGTAGTAGTTTTCATTTATTACCGATGTTTAAGAGCATGTCTGTTCTTCCCATATTTACTTGTGAGAAAAGCAGTAAAGAGAAAATTGCTATATTTTAAAGTGCCTTTTGAATGGAAGTTAACGAATTGGAAACTCTTATACTACTTATAGATTAACTACTGTACCTACATTTGAAGTGCTGATATTATGAGGAAGTCATATAAATGCAATTTAGATTTATTAAAGAAAGAAAAGTAGGCACCTACTTGATGCTTAAGAGAGTCTACGAAGGGTACCTATTTACGAGTATCCAGGGGCCGTATTCCGCAATTTGAAACGCATTTCAGTTGGATGGTTTTTGCAGTTTCGTAAGTATAGAAAAAAAAGTGGCAATAGAAATATAATACATTTGAGTGTCGATGACATTAAAATGGCTAAAACATAAGAGAATCGGGGCCCAATTTTTATCAAAAGTGTCATTGTACTTCACGATATCACTTTGAAAAAGCAGTCTAAATAGATCTGTATATCTGCTTCAATACAAAGGGCAAGTCATGTTGGGGCTAGTGGGCTGTTTATCTATTCCGAAGTGCGGCTTCATCGCTTTGTTCCATCTAAGAGTGGCATGTTAATGGATGACCCGACAAAATCAAACAACTTGGAAACAAGTGCAATGAGTGATCGAAACGCGCCATCGTCTGTATCTTGGCTGTTTGAGGATCTTGACTTAAGAATTTGATGCTTAGGTTTTGAATTTAGTTTTCATTTCAATGGATCAATCCTTTTTCACTATTCAATTGTGGCTCAGAAGGAGCATGATGATTTATTTTCCATCCTATAGAAATAATCGTTATATTACTTGATTCTTTCTATAATCATTATAGAAAGAATCAAGTACTCGTTATTACCAATGCGTCGTATTTAATTTTCATCATATAGCTATTAAATTCAAGTATTTATCATATTTATATTCATATCGAATCAAAAAGAAATAACATAAAAGTTGTTGGTATAAATCTTTTTTGCTCTGATGTTATTGGAAAATTCTGCCCGCCGGCGGCGTATTGAATAACGCATTTTAAATCCTTCCGCGTTATAAGACTCGCTATTTCCCTTTTACGATTTATATGCATAACCCCAATACTGTTACATAGAAATTCCAAATTTGAATTGCAATAAAATTTTATGATGGATGTGTACCGTATTGCTACTAAAAGCGGTTACGATAGAGCAACTTGATCAATTCGGTTAACCGCTAACGGTGTTGGTAATATAGAATTACATGTACACGTAGATAGCTAGCCGCACCCTTACTAATGGAGAAAACTAGACACGAAGTCGTGTCTAGTAACGTATCTATTTACTTGTTATTTTGAAATACAGACATTTTAGTTTCCTACGCTGACAAACTCGGCAAAGGAAATGCAAAAGGTAATGGGACTGTCTATAGTGTCAATCACCCTAGGCGCAAAGATTACGTCAACGAGCTACAGTTTCCATGTAACCTGGCCCTGCGATATTTCGAAGACCTAGAACATTGGGTGTTGCATTTCGTCATAGACGCAAATTGCACACGTTTTGTAGCGATCGGCACTTAGGCGCGGCCCACTCGCCGCTATTAATTTACTTATACAACAATGAACTCTATTGAGAGCTGAATACGGTTTATTTGAACTGCATTGGTGTATAATGGAGTGTTCGGGTCAGCAATACGAGGCCACTAAACGAAATGTCAGCCGAGATCCGTTTCACTGTCGATCCACATAAATTACTCGGTGTTATCGTCATTACCAACGTCAGTTTTAATATCGTTTTGATAACAAACGCATTTCCATTAGCGGTTTGGAGTCGATTCAAATTGCTTACGGTTTGATACGTCAAATATCCTAGGTTCTAGCTAGATACCTATACAGTTTGGTATTTAAATATTTGGTTGTGTAATCGAAATTGTATAATTCAAGTTTAGGTTAGTACCTATACCTGTACAGAAATAAAAATTATAAGGAAGAAAACAGTCCATGAAACATAACTACATTCCCCAAAGAACATAGATCTAAATACGAAAAATAAAATGGATAAATGTCAAGAATGAGAGGTCTAATTATTTTTTTCACATTTCGACTATGTTTTGGTGAAAGTTGTTCAGTTTCATGGGCTGATTCACCCCTTAAAATATTTGCAGCTAATATTTTTACATCTTGTATGTAAAGGTATCGCACTGTTATTTATACACAATTGTAATTTCTTAATCTTAAACAGCCATAGTCAACAATAGAATTACATACGAAAACAATGCGATTAGTGCATTCATTTGTCATAGATAGCCTACCTTTGGTAGAGTTCGAAAGGCTTGGAATAAGATATTAACAAGAAGTAGGTAAATAAGGAAGAGATCTTGACTCCCAAGTATATTATCAAATCAACCGTCTATCAGATGGATAAATACATAGATATACACTCCAGCTGCTTGCTCTTTCTATGTCCTTAGAACTGTCTGTTACCTACCTCTAAAAGATTGGGCTGGGCCAGACTTTGAGGATTAGGACTTGGTTTAATTTCTGGTTACATTTTCGACCGTGCCGTGTGATGCCGGCTTAGAATAGCATCACCCCATTTCTTTTCCGTGGGAGTCGTAAGAGGCGACTAAGGGACTCGAGGGTGTGTATTGCAATTTTAGGCGATGGGCTGACAACCTGTCACTATAGCGATACACAATTTTCCGAATAACCCTCAAATATTTGTCAGAAGTGGCGTAAATGTCCGCTTTTTGCGGCTGTTTGCGCTCTGCCTACCCCGCAAGGGATTATAGGCGTGATATGTGTGTGTACATCTTCGACATGTTTCAAAGGTTCCCACCAAACACAGTATACAGAGTTAAAAACACAAAACTGATATGTTACGAAGACATCATACCGCACCTTTTAATTTAACTGTGTCCGAGCTATGGCTCTCAGAGTTCACAATCATTATCTCCAGTCAATTTTGCTGTGTGCGTGATCCCATCACGGTGACCCAACATTACTATACCGTGTGCAATTTACATAATGACGCGAGCAAATCAAAGTGAAAGATATCGCCCGGAGTTTTCCAAGCTTTTACATACGCATGTCAAATCACCTCTATATTATGATATATCATTCTGTGACCAGTGATGTAATTATCAACTAGATTTCCGCCCAGCGGTTTCACCCGCTGCCACACATTTTCCCGTGGTAATAGTTGTTTTACCGCGGAAAAAAGTAGCCTATGCGTTATTCCAGGTTATACTCTACCAGTGTTCCAAATTTGATTTCAAATCGGAACGCAAGTACAAGCTTTGCTTAGTTTGGGGCTAGATGGCGCTGTGAATTGTCCAGCGCATGTATTTATTTAGAGGCAACTCACCTAAAAACCTAAAAGGCGTGTCATTCTATGTTTTTATCGCACTCAGTGGAAGTAATTAGTTTACTTACAAAAAATCTAGTGAACGTGTGTAACGAGTTTCGTAACGTTACAATACACATCACCTGTTTTCGGATCGGCCTTACATTACTTAGGTTTAAAAGAATCGTGTCACGTTCCTTAAAAGTTTTTGTGTTAATGAAGCACTTAGATAACGTAGACGAAAGTGTTTAATGCAATATTGTGTAATATTAGTCAGCAGTGAATACCCTAAAACCGTATTATATGTATGTAGGTACGTATAGCACATAATGTGTCTTCTTTATTCAGTCTACGGGCTATTACGCAATGCTCCAATACTATTGTCTCGATATAACAAGTTGTTGTAACAGTTTCAAGTGGATCACAGAATTTGAAATAAGTATGGATAATTAAATTTCGTTCGTTCCAGTAGTCTCGAAATAATTATGTTGCATAAGCTGAATTTATTAGACACGGTGAATTTACTTCCGGTATCTTCTGGATATGTATAAACAAAAATTTTCTTTTGTTTTAATGTTAGGTGGCCGATGTGGCGTGGTGGTAGTGCACTATCTGCGACGCAGAGGTTCTAGGTTTGATTCTCGGTGGGGCACTCACAAAGTTGATATTTATCACTTTGTGAATTTGTTCCCAGTCTGGTTAGCACATGCTGAATTACATGATTGTCCGAAATTAATTATGGTTCCGTGCTTCAGAGGGCACGTTAAGCCGTCGGTCCCGCCTGCTGTGTATGATAACTTACACGGCGATCATTACACAACCATGTCAGAGGCCCAGACATCAAGGAAGAAGAAGAACAATGTGAGGTATTTGTATGTTTGTATAGTATGAGTCGAGTGAGATATGTACCAGGTACGTATCGCTACGTTATGTCTACTGAATCTAAGCCAAAATTAATAACTAAATGATCACAACTGATACTAGTTTGTTGAGCTGTGTGACAACTTACCTATGCAGTCGGATCATTCAATTTTCACGCGTACAACTACATATTGTTTTCATTGCACGCGGTACATGTTAATAGGGATGAGTTACTTTCAGCTGCTGTCAATGCCACATACTTTTCCGAATTAGCTTCGGCCAGTCTGTAATAAAAATGTTGTGGTACCATACAGTTTAAGCAGACAACACCGATCGTAGTGTAATATTATAAGCCATAGGTTTTGCTTTTTATTTAATTAAAAACTATGCATTCTAAATTCAATTCAAAGAAATATTTTTAAAATTTAGTTCAGAAACAGAAACTTTTGAACTTATATTTCACATTTAGACGAACGTACCCGGATCAGATCGGGGGCGTTCTAAAGAAAGTTCAGGTCAAGAGTACCCTAAACCGACGAGCCTGTTTAAATAAGTGGATGCATATTGAAGAACCGCAGGTGTTTCGGGATCGTAGAAAGTAGAAAGATGTAGTCTCTGCCTACCACCCCGGGGAATAGGCGTGATTATATGTATGTCTGTATGTTGCACGTTTGATAGGGTTAATCGTGCCTATTATGTATGTATATCGTATCTGGACGATTTATCAGTCGAGTTGCCTAAGCCGAATCTATCAGCCCTGGGCAACACGGAATACCCAATTAAGCATGCAATGACACAAACATGGCCGTGCGTGTCTACATCTATTATCTGCACTGACGAAATGTCCATAAATGTTTATAGGCGCCATTACCACATTCTAATAGTGGACATTTGGTAGGAATTTATATACCGCTTTGGGAAATACAATCCCTCGTCCAATTAATTCGATACAAAGACCTTTAATAATTAAACGTTGTACAGGATTGTACAATTTTGTTAAAGAGATTTCGTTTTAATCCTTAACTAAAATTTATCCTGAATTAATAAAGGTGTTGAATTTTAAGAAACTATTGTTTAGAATTAACGCTTTATTTGCAGCTTTTGCTTTATGTGAAGATATTTTTTGTCGCCTTATCAGTAATTACTCAAAGCTTTTAAACATCTTCAATCATATATAAATAAATAAGTTTCCAATAACTTCTGTAAGTACGAATAATATCCGCAAAATTTTTTGTTACGCCTTATCTCAAAAATCGAGGAAAAATTCAATTCCCGCATAGAAATTCAGTCAGTAAATTCAATTACAGTTGACAAAGCGTAGACCTGGCTTACTCGCCTTGGCCGTACGCCGTAGAAACGCTCCGGCCCGGCCGTCGACACTTTCACCCGCTTCGGTACAATACAGAACAACACAAAAGCGACTGGATTTAGCTAAAATTACACCTAACCAATTTAGTTCTTCATTTTGAATCTTCACGAATTGGCCTAGGGTAGGTTGAACCACCTGATTGTCCGTAAGAAGAAGGATGTCAGTGCCGTAGGAGTACTTACTAGTTCCATGAGTTGTCTTAGGAGAGCCTGTCAAACGGCCCGTCCGTTGCTGATATTGGCGTAAAATCATGACAGAGGCCTACTACGATTTCAAAGTGCTGACGCGGTGCCGAGAATTTTTTAGAGCGTACGCACTTTAACAGAATATTATATCCATCGTATTTAGATAAAGCTTTTTCAGAAGAGTAAACCTTAAGGTACAAGTAGTATTACGACACATTTGAGATACGACGTTCTAATACCAATTTTCGAAATTCAATCACATCCATCGCCGTCACTATCATTACCGAGATCGAGCTATGAAAAGACTTGAGAACAAACCAAGTACCCTAATACCACAGATAATACAATACAATATTTACGTCAGGATTTCGCAAGCAGACCGCAACATCAGATAGAAATAGTTCTACCTCGCACAAAAAATATCCTTAAATGCAATAGGTCCTATCTAACCTAAATCCAAAACAGTAAATGGTAACAAAACAATTTTTTTATAAGTTCGCTGAATTATTCATAATACTTCGAATTATTTAAAATGGCGTTACGTCTAAGCTTGAATACGCTTGAACTTCCAGTAAGCTAGTTACATTTTAGGCAGAAGTTTTACGATTCGAATGAGACAGCCACTTGTTACACTTTTTCCACAACTCGTAGTACCTAGTACTTCCAGTATAAGTACCGTACTATAGCGTATGTGCTGCTCTTTAAGTATGTATGTTAGGAATTGAATAGGTTCCAAATGTTAGGTATACAATTTTTGAAAACTTGCCCGCGCTTGAAAATGTTAGGTATTATTTCGTTGTTTTATGTACTCCCGACCACGAAACGGATCGGTCGCCACCGGGCCATAAAGAGTAGGTATGACAATGAAATTGAAAGTACCAGTTGGTAATGGATTTTAGTGCGCTGTGGAGCAACCCAACGAGAGGTTCTATAAGCCACGTTTCAATTCCACCACGCTGAGGTCAAATAACTTTCAATACTGGCTTTCTATAATATTAAAATCGTGTATTTAATGGCGTTATTATTAGTCGAAATTATTATGAACATGAAATTATTTTTGGGTAGGTATATTTGAGATCATATACGAAGGATTTTGAAATGAGGTTTTTTTTAATAGATTTAATAGTAACGCTTTTTACGCCAATAGATTAAGTCGATAAACATCTGAGGGTTTCTCAACTAGCTACGCAATGTAATAAATATATCGTTCTAGTAGTAGTGAACTGTTTTCTTCCTCGTAACCATGCAGGCGTTACTTTTTCGGAGCCGTAGTTCTTATTCATTAATTATATCAAAATACTAGCAAAACAAATAATATTTTCAAACTTTCAATTAAAGTATGATTGGAGTGAATTGTAAATAACTATTCAAGGAAGTTCATCGTTGGACGACTCGGTAACCCGCACGAAAATAAGAAAAAGAACCAAACTTCGCAGCAAAGATGCCCACTTTTTTTCATTTTTTAACAGCTGTTAATAAAGCCCTCCTAAAGAAGCCCAGATGAAAAATTATTAACCAAAATCCAAATCAAAATCCAGTTCCAATCCAAAAACCAAATCTTTAGGTACCTATGTAACGTACTAAATAATGTATTACATACTGACTGATACTTAGTGTTCGGTTCGGATATTTTCACTGTAATACAAAATGGATGGAGTATAGTGGGGTGGGGCACTATACGTAAAGATGCTATTCCGAATTGTGCGGCAGGCAGTAAATTTTTCTACCATGGAAAAAAAATGTGCTTCGGAAACTTAACATCCTTTGAATTCCGTCGTCGCCGGCCGTCGCTGTATGCCGCAACTTTCGGAATAGCACCTTAAGCGAGCTATCGTGATCTCGTTCTTCGATGTTTTTTCGATTGGCTAGATATTTTTCTCCTTTTTGTAACTTCATCTATTAATATATGGTACATATGCATACAGTCTGATAGAGAAAGGCTCCGAGGGCCAGTACAGCACGGACAATGCACTCTCAAATTGGATCTCGGTACTGTCGTAAATTGCCTCTTCCACCCTACTACCATCAAGAGAACAACCGTGATTGATCAAATAATTATATTAAGGAAGCGATCGTTTAATTGCATTCTACGCTAGGTCTTAAAGCACTGTGTAAACGTTAGAATTATATTTTATAGTCGCTATAACAGAATGGCAAGTGTGGATGGGAACGTCGGAAGGGGAAGACCTCGACGAACGTACCTCGATCAAATCGGGGACGTGCTAAAGAAAGGTCAGGTCAAGAGTACCCTAAACCGACGAGCATGTATGAAGAGATTGATGAATGTGGAGGAGGCGAAAGAAGTATGCCAGGATCGTAGTAAGTGGAAGGAAGTAGTCTCTGCCTACCCCTCCGGGAAAGAGGCGTGATTTATGTATGTATGTATGTATGTATAACAGACGAATATGATTGAGCCCTGCCTGCCTATAAACCACAACTCAGAGTAGTCATATAATATCCAAATACAATAAGTACTTTATGTTCTTTTGCATTTTGTCACATTAATTATGAGTATTTAAATGTTTTATTTCTTGTTAAATGCATGTCCTACACTGACATTCATTTTAAATATATAAAAAAGGCGTTTTCTTCTGAATGTTGGAAGCACATATTGCGTCGATCGCTGAATCCACTTGGCGCTACAAGTTCAGTTTCCAATGGGCAAGATTCGAATATTTCCAAACATTCTAGCTTTGGTGCTACTCCGAACCATTAGGATCTTGGCACCCGCCCAAGAGAGGTGCAAGTATATTTGTTAGCCCAACATTCAAGGAAGTGTGGAATCTAGGAATAGAACTTCCGCGTCGATACCGCTCGCAATAAATATGTTATGTTTGTTTAGAACTGCGATTGAAGTTGAGATTTAATATGTGGATAGAGCAAACAAGAGCTGGATCGACGTCTTTATTACTTTCAAGACGAAGTATCAAAGAGAAAAGAGCAATGAACTTTAGGAGCAGTTTTATCAAAAAGTTTTTTAAATTTAATTATATTCGATGCGACAGCAAGCTAAATGAGTACAGCAGATAGCGAGTGCGGTGAACGGCGACCAAGTTCTAGATAATGTCGTCTGGTGCAAGTAGTACGGATGCGCAAAGGCACCATTCTCACCGTCGCGCACCAGTGTCGTAGTAGAAATACAAAACAGTATTTTGTTCTCATAAAATCAGCCCATCTTGCTATTACAAAAATACAAATTTTTAGTACCTATAGGAAACAGAAGCCTCATTATTATTTTGTGTCCTTGTACTTACCTATTTGTAGTTAAGTTTGTTAATAAAAAATATCTTATCTTATTATAATGTCTTGCACACAATCGTTTTAGGGCAAAGAGAATGGGCGATTTGAATGTGATCTTGAAATATTCATGATATAGAAAACTATAAGTCTCGCTGTGGTAGATAAATCGATCAACAAGATCATCACTTTTGTATGTAGAGAATCGTATTCAATTTAGATTTTTTTGCATCACTGCTATTTATTACATTAACATAAAACGTGCGGTCCCTTAAGCCTTCACCTTGCTTAAGTCAAACTACAAATTACTTTTAAACCAACTACATATTCTGTTGTTTCCTTCTCCTGTATCAGTGCTGAGTTTCGCAACTCCCGCGCCGGTATTGACCGACAAACCGCTTCGAGGACACTACTGTTTATACTTTACACTCCACAGTAATCTCGCTTGCAACACAATAAAGACGTTAGTGCCCTCTATTCTGACTGCCTTTTAGTTAGACAGGTTTGTTACTCCAACTTATATTTGCTTAAATCGTGATACGAAAAGATACAGGAATTAATTAGATGTCATTTGTAAAGATACTATTGAGGTGTTTTTAATTCTCAAAACTAAAACATTTAAGATGACGCTAGAATTTAGTAAAGAACCAAAAAGAAGGCTAGCTCGTATACGGGACTGTTTCAGCTATCGATGATGATGATGACGATGATGTTACACAAAATGTTTTTTTTAGATGGAATCGATCCCAATAAAGACGTTAATGTGTAACGAGCTTAACTTGGCCGCAGGTTTAAGTTTTAACCTACGCGTAAACATTTGATTGTACCATTCGAACGAGATACGCAATACAGCAAACATTTGAAGAAACTGCCGCGATAAAGTATATCGTAAACGGTCTGAAGTAATGATGATAATAAACTTAAAACTTTTACAACAGACCTAATTCTGAAGAAAAGTAAACAGTCTATTGGTACAACAAACAGTCTACAGCTGGATTATGGGTATTGCCATTATTTGCTCTCTATTGGGGGGTATTGCCATTATTAACACACTTGGCAGGCGGATTGGTCAGCACAGTGCAAGATGTTGCACACACAGGGACCGCTGCTGATCATTCCTTACATGAATTTATGACTAAAGTAGTTTTTTACGTTAGCCACTGGCAGAATTGGGATGATGCCTTTATAAGCCGGCATCACATGGCACAGAATAAGACCGTCAAATTGCATCCTGTAGCTTAATTACGTTCAGAAAGAAAGTGATTCCAAAAATACGAGTTGACCGGAGGATCGACGAAACCGGTTGGTTTGAAGTCAATTTTCTCACAGTTTCGTAAAATGGTTCCAGCGTTTACCATAAACTTGAGTATCCAATTTGCTGAATACCAAACATTAAAACAATTCTCGTGTAACGTATACTTATAAGGTTCAAATCCTGCCTGCAATAGATAATTTTGCAAGTTTTCATTTTTTTTATCTAATTTGCATCAATACGAGTACAGCCTGGCCAAGGCAACAAGAAGGTGTTATTTTGCCCGAGAACTGGAACTTACCGGTGCGAAGAATAGTCTATTCTTTAAATGGTTTCCAAATCTTCAGTGTTTGAACAACAAATTAGATGAGTTGAAAGATTGTTTTTCACGTTAAGGACCTTGACCTTATTCCTACAGGTTCATTATAACGATAGGATCATCCTAAAAATCCTTTTAAAGGAATAAAAGGTGTACTAAAACTTTTAAGGATTTTGTAAGTCACCCTAATTCATTGCTCTCCAAGTGTAGTTACAGAGCTATGCAACCCACACAGAACCACCATCTTTGCAGATCGAAATCATATCGACCTACACAAAAACAATGATCCTTTTAAGAAATATCAATAGCGATATGTATATAAGGTCTTATTAAATTCAGTGCAAATGTTTTTACGGTGACTTCTACTCGTAAAACTGACCAACTTTTTCCAATAAACATAAGACAAAATATAAAAAATAAGACTTCCTATACAAAGTGCACTTTTATAAATATTTCCAACATAACCTTAAAATGTTTGACCGAATTGACCAGTACCTTATATACGTATAGAAATACAGTTATATTTGCATTACATCAGCAACTGATTTCATTTGTTTTTACCTTCTAGGGTAATTTGCACTATGGGTATTTCCTTGGACTTTGACAACCCTAAAAAAATGGTTAAGCGTATATTTACTTTGTCAAACCAAGATGTACCTTTGGTATAATTTTTTTAGTTTCCTTGTTGACGTTGTTTTGTCCTGTCACTTTCCTTCTGTATTGTTTTTCGTTTCAAGTTTAGCATCTTCATTAGCATGTGTTATTGTTCTCGAAGGATTCAATCGAACGGAAAGCCAGTTTTGGCACTAACTTTCGCTTTCTTTACGTCCAGTTTGCCAAATGTATTGGCAAGTCGTGCTTCGATAAACGTTTGATTGGTTGTAAACTGTAACGTGAATTTCCTTTTACTTTCAAAACATATTTTAAAGTGACGTAACGAAATATTATGTTTCTTAAACGACACCTCGTATTTTAAACAAAAAAGAAAGATCGTTTTGTTACGTATTAAGTAATCGATAAAACTGACTCCGCAGTCTACACTCTCCCCTAACATTGTTTTTTGTAATATCCGCCGTGTGATGCTGGCTCAGAATAGCATCACCCTTATTCAACTCATGGGTGTCTTAAAAACGTCTGAGGTATTAAATCATCCAGGGAATGGGCAGCAGCGTTCCCTGTGCTAGAAATATCTTCCACTGCACTCGCCAATCCGCTTGCCAAGCGTGGTGAGTATGGCAATGTCCAAC
The DNA here is from genome assembly GCA_027580185.1 of Tuta absoluta. NCBI lineage: Eukaryota > Metazoa > Arthropoda > Insecta > Lepidoptera > Gelechiidae > Tuta > Tuta absoluta. The sequence continues at coordinate 7,828,484 of JAQAHW010000016.1, read as the reverse complement.
AGTGGACTGTTGTGGTTGTTAATGCTGTTGTAAATCCCTAGTAACATGAGGACTTCGATACTTTTTTCCGCAGAATATTCATGGCAGTGCGCTGGGTGGGACTCTATTTAGATTACAATCTTTAATTAAATTACGAAAGTAATTTCATGAACAATCAATTTACTTGTAAAATTGCTCGAAAGCAAATCGTGTAGCAAATGGTAGTTTTCGCCGCATTAGCACGTCTCGAAAGCTGATCACATTATTACACACCTATAGATATAGCTAGTACAAGTTGCATATAGTAAGTAGTAGACTAGAGAGGTGGTGATTTGTGAACCAGTCCAGGCTACATCACTTTCAGCCATGTGGTGGACAGTCGGCAAACGAGTCGCTACTAGACTGGCCAGTAACTAAACTGGACATGTTTAATCATGCTCGGAGACTCTTGGAACTGTACAACAAGTTGTAGATTCTCGAGTCTTATTTAGTTTTTACGTACATACATATATCACGCTTATAATCCCTTATGGGGTAGTATAAACGGACATTTACGCCACATCGGACAATCATTTGAAGGTCATTTGAAATATAATGTATCTCCATAGTGACAGGTAGTCAGCCCATCGCCTAAATTTGCAATTTACACCCTCAAGTCCATTAGTCGCTTCTTACGACACCCACGGGAAAGAAATGGGGAGATGTTATTCTAAGCCGGCATCACACGATCAAGTTTAGTTTAGTTTTAGTTTTTAGTGGCCTAATTAAGGTTTTTACAGGACAACCGTTTGTAAAGTACAAACTTTGTTGTCTTTTAAGGTAAATTTCTTAATCTTTTAAGGTAAAAATATCTTCCTTTGTTTCGTATCTAGTAAAAATTTTGCTCAGTGTTCATGCATGTATTTGTAAACTGTTACCAAATTTGGATTGTGAACGTGATTATCATACACGATGTCATTGCACGAAACCGATAGCCTCCGCACGTGTCGTACAGGCAATCAAATACCTACCTAGATGCCTTATTCTATTGACAATGTTTAAATTGCCCTTGAATATTCAATTTCAATGATGGGACACTAAGCTCACACGTGCGGTCTAACATAGCGGTAATGGATCAGCAAATAAGCATTTACACCCTGTGCCGTGAGTACCTACTTTTTAGTAAGTAGATGAACCTACGCATCAGAAAATTAACAAGGCTGATCGTGAAACTTCTCGCTACACCGAAGTTTCCGGTGCTAACTGATGCCAGCCAGGGTAGCTTGAAGTGCTGCTGATTTCCTATTATTGTCTACTGTTGTCTGTGTAAGCTTGGATCCTTGATCCCAAAAAGCTCGATAATGGCATGCTAAGCCCACAAATGTGGCCAGGACCCGGTTTCTCTTATTTTGTTATTGTGATTGTCTATACTTCAAAATATGACCAGAATACGAAATGACCAAGACTGTCTCATTGACAGGCCATTGACACACAGCTTAAACCATTTTTATTTAGCAGACCTCGGGCCCTGCTTGACCGTAAAGCAAATAAGCAATTAGTTTACTAAGATGCGTCCGTCCGGCGACCTCGCGGCTCAAGCCAAGACAATCAGCTTACATCAGAAGGTCGCAGTAACTGTAGCGTGACGATAATCATTACAAATCATAATCGCTGCTCGTATGCGTGTGCGCATCCAAAACATCCGTGACTCAGTTCTGTTCTTCTTGTACCGCATTATTTTAGTTACGAACGATCGGATTAATCCGGTCAGTAAATTTGTTAGTTCGCAACTCCTGATTGAACATGTAACTCACCTAAGTGTAGATATTCAGGCACATAATTGTACATTGCATATAATGAGTAAGTAGCTATATATGTCAACTTGCGCGGAAAATCTTTGATGTGATAACACATAATCAAACAATAAGAAATTATTCCGCAACTGAACTATACGCAGTTTTGTTTATGTACCTAAGGAATCATCTTACCTAATGGTTGTATGGGATATTAAATCAGCACTTTCAATGGAAACTAGGATTGTAACGGCAACAACAGCCGTCTAAGTAATCCTAGACAGCAACCGTCGGCTTAACGTGCCCTCCGAAGCCCTTCCTTTATTATCGAACAATCCGGTGGTTCAACCTGCAATGTCCTAATCAGACTGGGAACAAATTCACAAAGTGATAATTATCAAATTTTGTGAGTGCCCCACCGAGAATCGAAACCGAAACCTTAGCGTGACAAGTCATCAATAATCAACTTTGTAAATGAAAACAAGCATAATAAACTAGAAATTTTAAAACACGACAGCTTTCTGAGATAAAGCTTAGCCTATGACACTCGGGATAATGTAAGGATTTTTCCGATACAATTCCCATTCGAATCTGTTCAGTTATTGACGAGTTTCAGTCCTTTAAAGAATCGCACATGTATACATACATTCATGAACTCCAAAACATTACACTCCTTTCTTGGTTGGGCGGTCGTGTAATAAGTGAGTACATAATATAACCTTAGCACATTCAACTTTGCGTTTTTTGTGTATGAACCCATGACCTCCAGCTTGAAAACACACAAGGCTCTAAACACTAAGCACTTATACGATAAACTAATAATTATAGATTAACATTGCTGCTCATAATATGCACATACGTATCCGAAACATGACTCAAGTTAAATAAGGTGTCTGTAACACAAAGAACAATCAGTTTTGTTCGAATTCTAAGGAGAATTACCTATATTGTCATCATGAGGTGTATGTTTGGAATGCTAAATGGTTCTTGAAACGCGTGAGTTTATTGTTTACGTTTGCATTGTACGTAATCAAATCAGAGATGGTAAAGTTAGCAAGAAATATAAAAACATCTAGTAATGTTTTGACGCCTACGCGATATTCTATCAAAGAATAGAAAGCGACATCTATAATACACAGCAAATTGTCGGAACCTTTACTTCTAACCACCATACGAAAAATATTAAGTGATTTAGACTAGCTCGATAGCGTAGCGGATAGTACCGCTGCCTGCTACGCCGAGGGTCGTGGGTTCGATCCCCACTAGACACAAATATTCGTTAAGTTCATTTTCAAGTATTTGTGTTTATTCTTGGTGTTTTCTATGTATAATATGTCCTTATTTATAAAAAGTATAAAGTATTAATATCAGCTATCTTGTTCCCATAGTTACAAGCTTTGCCTTGCATAGTTTGGCGCTGTGAATTGTCCAGAATATTTTCTTATTTAATTTATTTGCATTTTAGCTAGTATGCCAGACAATATCGTCGAGGTGTGAAGCATCAGTGCGATATTCGGCAGCTTTCGTTTCCAAGGTCACTGCTGGCTTGCTCGTGCTACTCGCCTGCCGTCAGCGAGCATATCGCTGCGACCACCGCTCCACTTTTCACCGGCTACTTTCCGTTTCCTACTTAGATCGTAATTTATGTTCGTGTTCTTTTTTTACTTGCAGCAACTCACGCAGTAAACAATCATTGTTTTTTGTTTATTCATTAGGTAAACAAATTCATACTGTAACGTTATGAATACGCATTGAAATAATTATGCAATGACGGTAACAGTATTCAAAGCACAAGCACATAATACGCATTCATAAGTTTATTAATTCCAACTTGCAGGAGAATAGGATCTTCGAACAAAAGACTTCAACGCGCGCTACGAAATCGCGCAAGAGGAGCACCGCTCTACGCCTCATTACGACTCGAGAGCCATTATTTATGTCGTATTCATATGTCGAGGTAGGTATACTAGACGCCTATAGAATATGTAGGCAATATCTCACAATGGAGCGAGCTGCCTTTCTCCACATCCGCGAGTGTTGTTAACATGACCGTCTCACGAGCCTAATCGTTTGCATTTCATGTTGATCGCTGGCTGTTATGGTGCGTTGTTTACGTGGTCGGATGGAGAAGAGATCTCTGATATTCACCTGAGAGGGATCGGCTGGAAGGGGAACCTCGGCGCCGGCAGCGGCGTCGGGATGATGGCCGGCGTGGGCGGCGGGGGATGCAATGGCACCGGCGGCGGGGGGTGCACGGGGAGGTGCGCCGGCAGCGGCAGCGTGCTGTACGGCGGCGGCGGCACGCTCTCCAGCAGCTCCGGCACCCGCGGCGCCCTGACCCGCCGCGCGCGCCGCCGCCTGGGCTCCTCGGTCTGGCACTCCGCGCTGACCACACTACGTTCCCTCTCCGTCTGCACGGCACTGTTCACGTTACAAGAAGGCGCATCCTGCACCTGCACTATGTTCACACTGGACACGTTTTGTCGGCTCGGCTCGCCCGGGACGCGCACCGAGACCGAGTCCGACTTCCGAAGCGGGGCGGGCGCCGGCACGGGCAGCCGCATCTCGTGGCGGGGAGTGGTAGCGCGGTACGACGCGCACGCATGACGACCGCCGTTCGGCGACTGGGCCGGCGCGCGCGCGGGTGCGAGTGCGCCCCCCGCGCCCCCACCGGAGACCACGAGTGCCCCATCGGTGCGGGAGCGCGCGAGGGGCGGCGAGCGGCACTCGTACGGCTGCCAAAGCAGCGAGGAGAGCGCCTCGGCGGCGGACAGCGGCGCGTGCGGCAGGAGCACGCCGCTCATCTCGCCGCTGCCGCCGCCGCCGCCGCCATCCCAACTCGCCGCACACCGCCACCGTTATCACCTGAAACCAAACAATAAAATACATCAAGTTCCAATACCTAAACCATGGCCAGTTCGCGAAAAAACGCTGCTTTAGCCTACAAAAGACATCAACGCGCTCCATTCGCCAAAAGTTTCATAATTTGCATTGACATTGACAAAAAAGTTGTCATCTCATTAATTTTATTGATATTGGAACGAAATCGAAAATATACACTATGCAAATTAGCGTTCACTCGTCCGGAAGTAGGTTACAGAAATAAATTAACTAAATCTAGTTTTTTGCTGTGTTTCCGTGTCTCTGTATCAGATAGTCTAGAGAACTCATGTTTAATTCATATCGCATTTACAAGTCATTAGCCTACTGCGAGAAAAAGGAAACGAGCATAATGTTACGAATTTCTGCGAGGATGTCATACGTAAGAATGCTTGATAGAAACAAAGAAGATATAACAAGGGAACTTTATGTTTATAACTTCGTTGAAGATGTAAACAAGACTTGAAACAAGGTAGCTTGTTCTGGCTGTAGTACAATTAGTACAATTTTGACTATGCGCAGAATCCACACTAATATTATAAATGCGAAAGTAACTCTGTCTGTCTGTCTGTCTGTCTGTCTGTCTGTCTGCTACGCTTTCACGGCCAAACCGCTGAACCGATCTTCATGAAACTTGGCACAGAGATTGCTAGCATACCGAGATCGGACATAGGCTACTTTTTATCACCATTCGAGGGTCTGGAGTACAGATGTAGACCACCAGGTGTACCACCAGGCGCCCAGCTAAACTATTAGAGATACAGGCATGATTCCAAAACAAAAGTTGTTCAGTATGATGGGCTGCTTTTTTTCACAAGGACATTGAAGATCTAAAGTACCTTATGTAGACCACCAGGTGTACCTTATGTAGACCACCAGGTGTACCATCAGGAGCCCACCTAAACTATTAGAGATACAGAGATGGTTCCAAAACAAAAGTTGTTTAGTATTTTGGGAATAAGTTGAAAAAGGATATTGGCAACTTTTTACCAAGGATTTTTTTGTTATCTACTGACTTTGTATTCAATGGTTATAAATATTGATCTCTCAGGGCAGTACACCGGATAGAAAATTTTGAATTGTCCCTTTAACAACAGAAGCAAGCAAGTCATCCTTAAACAGTAGAGATAAGAACTGTTCTAATATCACTGTCATACTTACTATGAATATAAATATCTACTTTAGAACCTGTGCCTTAAAAAACTGTCTAACGCGGACGAAGTCGCGGGTAAAAGCTAGTACCTAATACAAATAGTATCATGAGTAACTAAATTGCTAACGGGACAAATTGTGTATACCTATCTAACTAGGTACCTACTTATCATATTTATGTTACTTTGCAATACAATACCTACAAATTATGATAGATAAAAGATGTTCTGGTTCTGAACTAAAGTTTACCAAACATCTTTTTGAAGTACGGCAGAAACTGCTTCTGCAATCTCGTTTCTTCTTACAATATAAATATCAGCAAAGGAAATTCTCAGGCTGATTGTGGTAAGAGCATAACAAACTAGCTGCAGCCACTCAAATTATACCTGAAGAGGCTTACGCGCCGCTCCGATGCTTTCTTTAGTTACATAATTCGCTGCACAACTCAGACAAAAGAGAAAAGGGAGACGGAACATTGCAAACAGACAATTCAAAGAACAAAACTTGACTGACTGCTGCCAGTAAGGCTTCAAAAAAAGCAAAATACATTATAGATAAAACAACAAATATTTAACTTTAAGTACTAATTTTTGTGTACAATTTGGTTGCTACATTCACGAGCGTGTGCATTTGTTTGGGTGATCGCGCGTACTAGCTTGAAACTTGTTTTTTTAGGTTACTATATTTTTTTTTTTTTTTTTAGTTGTGGACCCTACGATTTTTAGCCCCGGGGCTTTTAATCTACACCTGACTGTATGGTGGGGAGCAGGAGCTCACCCGGAAAAGCTTGTGGTTGTTCAAACAACCAGCTCAGTCGCGCCCTTGGGGCGCGATTGGGCTTACGAGTTGTTCTGGGAAGAACGTATTGGACTGAATCTACCCGGCACTATCTTCTGTGTGATAATATATCTTATTTATTATACTGCAAGACAAAGCCGATTTTAAGGTTTAGACACATCCTCTTTGCTTCGATCCCTGGCATGTTGACACCTCGTTGACTAGTCCGAATTTTAACATGTTTATTTTCGCGACGCTCCATCTAATTGGTTTTTTATGGGTCTGAGAGCACATCTATAGAGCACAAAACTGTGTAACCTTTGTTGGAAGTTCTTGGAGGTTCTTTACATTCACACCATCACGCTCTATTATGTTCGTGATCACCGAACATAAAAGCCAAATTACGCAATTTGTTATTGCCGACTTTAGTGCGATGATAAAAGGCGAAGAATAGAGATTTAAGTCAAGTTCCCATATGTGATTCAAGAGGTACTTTAAGTATACAAAGTTGATGCCAAATATTCTTAAACAGCTTGTTAAACAGAGTTATTGCCTAATTTACATTTATGTTTATTATTTGTGGCTGTGCGCTTACGTATTAAAAACATCTTGTTGCAATAGCAAAAGCTGTGTGCTAATAACATTAATTAAAAACATTAGCTTTTTGCATTAGCAAAAGTCTGTTTACCTGAACTGAGCATCATGACATTTCAGTGGTGTTAGTTGGATAAATTGTTTGAATAATTATCAAATTTTTGGTGTAATTCAAATGGAATTTTATTATTTACCAACATATCTACGAAATAAATCTGAGATCCAAGTTTGTTTCGAGGAGTTCAAGTAGGCTCCGTGCATGTCTTTAAGGCATTATAAATCAGTTGGTACTTAAATCAATAACAGTAAATCCAGTCGATATTGGTGAGATTATCGTGATCGACTGCAGCGGTAATCCGTATGCAGGTGAAACCTGTTTTCGAACGGAAAGCTAAAGCTCTACCGCTTTGCCACAGTATAGAATAGAAATCGACTACTAACATGTGCTAGCTGCAATATAACGAATATTAGCGGATCCAGTTACCATGGGGCTTAAAATAGCATCACCCCATTCCTACCCGTGGGAGTAGTAAAATGGGCAGCAGCGTTCCCCTGTAACGTAAGTTCTCGGACTGCGCTCACCAATCCGCCTGCCGAACGTGGTGTGACTATGGTGATACCCGTCAATAGGAAGAGGCCTATGTCCAGCAGTGGACTGTTGTGGCTGTTGATGTTGAATTGGAACAAAATCGAGGTCTATGGAGGCACCTGAAGATCGCTTATGTCCAGTAGAAAACATCACAGGTTGTCTCTACCTTGACCCTTTCCAGATGCCCTAAGAGAGACTGGGATATAATGCCTTTGGCGTTAAGTCCGCCCGTGTAAATTTTTGTGCATATAGTTTGATATAGTTAAATAAATAAATTGGAAAAATATATACACACCTGTTAGGTAAAGCGAGCTTCCCTCAGATTTCTAGACTGAGTCCGGCTATTCTTGAAGCAGGGTTCGAATGTTGGGACGAAACATTTTACTTCTTCTTACTTCTACTATGGCTCTGACGCTTTTCTACATAATTGAGGTACCTACAAGCTTCCTTCTTTCATTTTTGCAAGGAAGATGCCATTATATAACTTCCTTTACTTTAGTTGGAAAAGCACATAATTAATCTCAGTAACCTAGTTTCCGGTATATTTTAAGGTGAGTATTAATCTTTTCAGACATGATTTTAGATTTATTAGGAGACTCTGTGATAGGAAAAGTACAGAATATTTATAAATAGGTAGTTCAGGGTTTCTTTTTTGCAGTCGTGGAAGCCATTTCGAATTTGAATTTCTCCATGGATCCTTGACAAGATTTATTTTTTAATTTCATTTATGGTTAAAAATCTGTTTTATTAACAGAAATATAAACTCTAGCCGCGAATGTATAATAGGTACTTATACCTACACGTATCACGCGCGAAGCGAGTTCGACAATTTGTGAAACAGCCTGCAACTGTCATTTAATAATTGAAAACTGTGCAGTTATTTATTTCCTTAAGACGCTGTATAATTAGAGCTATCATACAAAAATATAAATATATGACAGTAGAATTACTTTTACCTACTCGCCCGTAAAGAGAAAATTTAGAATTTGCCATTTTCAGTAAATATGTAACTTAAATCGTTCATCTAGGCTTAGTAGGGAAATATAATTAGAATTCGATTACGCATATTTTTTCTATTTCTGAGGGTCTAGGAATATTTCTATCGGAAATTATTACACTCAATATCATACAGTAAGATACTTCTCCCACTTAACGACCGACGCTGCGTAGTTTTAACGCACCGTAACGCATGCGTTTGTCAGATAAAAGGAAATTACGAATTACGGTCTTTTTGTGAAGTCAAGTCGTTTGACAACTTTCGATAAAATTGAGAAATGACATAAAGTGTTCTATGCTAAGAAGCAGACTCAAATTTGCTGCCATCAGATGTTGTGGTTTGGTTATAGTTGGGTTGTTGTTCAGTTGATGTTCAGGTGTCGTTCGTTTAGATGGTGTTCAGTTGTTTTTGTTTATACGTAGTTGAGTTATTGTTCAGTTGTTGTTTAGCAGTTGTTCATTTGTTGTTGAGTTGTTACTGGACAACAGCTGAAAAACAATAAATAAACAGCAGCTGATGAATAACTTAACTGCACAATGTTTTTGCAAACTGCACCTGCAAAAATGCCGTGCGGCAAACTCTTCTTTGGAAGCTTTAGGCTGAATTTGTGACGATCCAAAACTAAGTTTTTTTATAATAGCTCTGTGTCGAATCGGGACACGTTTTTAATGTATGACAAACTGGGCATTGGATTCTCCCATGGAACGATAGTATTATGCTCCGAAGCTCTTATGCAAGAATATCTTATTCCTGAGCGCCAGGAACTTTATGAAACTTTAATATCAGCTTTGAAAGTTGGTATTTAAGTCGATAAGTCTGTATGTCGACGGGGATATTACATTCAGTGGAACGAACATTATTTTTTTTTAAATTTAGTTTCAAGATATGCAATTTTTAGCGAACGTTCCTACCTAATGTGAATTAGCATAAAGGATGAAGAGACTCGGTGGTAAATTAAATTACTCGTAATTCTAAAAATGAAACGGACGTCATATATTTTAATATTGATATACCTGTATCACTTGTACTTGTACCACCTATCATATTTGAGGCAGAATGGAAACTTATTGTAGCGTTTTGAAATTTCAACCCATTTTCTTTGGTAGTTTTAGCAATATATGTGTGTCGTTGGACGACTCGGTGTCCCACACGAAAAGAGAGAGGGAGCAATATATGATTCAACTGCTAGGTACTTGAACGTGCCATCATCCTCCCAATTTAAGGGTAACAAGGTGAAAATCGGCGGCATAATGACCTTATAAAGATGATGGTTTTCAAGAAGGCTGAATAAAAGTTCAGTAGTCGTAAATCTGCGATATTAGACACCATCCGAAAGCAATCAGTGCAATCTCGAGAAACTTCACTAAATCACACTGAGATGTAAGATGTTGCGAGTTAATTTAATCAAGGGATCAACATAAACTTGTTATTCATACAGTTTCTAGGTTAAGCAGTATCAATTGATCTCATTAGTAAGTTATTCTAGCAGTTCGGAGATTGGGAACATACTTACTTCCTTGAAGACATTGCTGAAAAAGAATTGAGGCTGATCTTCAAACTCAAGGTTCAAATTGGCGGCCTAGTGACCGAATAAAAAAGTGTTAAATGAAAAAAAATATCTTCCGGAGATAGACGCCGTTGCGTTAGGGCCGCGGCAATCATGGCGATTTGATCGCTAGGAGGCGAGAGAAACTTTAGTAAACCGCACTCAGATGCAAGATATACTTTCTCCAAGGCCGCGCTGGCGCCATACTCTCCAAGTGACTCCAACCAACACAACTACCAAACAGTTATATCATGTACTGTTATGGTATCGCTAATAGCTGTACTCTCTGTGCAGCTGACTGACACTTTAATAAATAACTTTGTATATATGCCACTCTCGGCGCTGAGACACGTATGCGAATGCGACACCCTGCCATGGCAACGTTTAAATCTAGAAAGTAAATGCAATAGGGAGATATCTTTTTTGATAATAAAATAAGTTTAGTTTCCAAGCACTCTGAAGCTGGCTGCCCTTGGTTGCCAAACCTAAAAGTCAAAGCCATGAAAAAAAAAATTGTTCTTTCCGAATCTATCCTCGTTTTTCGCGCTTTGTTATGAATTAATATTCTGTTTTGTTTGTACGTTGTTTTCTGTTGATTTCGTTCATATGCAGGCAAACCCATGAAAGTAAATATTTTTGTAATGCGAGTGATATATATAATAATGATTAGTTACGTATCGTTTTAAGATCTCATACATTCAAGTGAAAAAAACGAAAAATTATGTAACACTCCGTTCCTTGCGCGACTAGGGAATAGTTTAAAAATAAATAAAAAGAGAACTCCCTGTTAGATAAATCGTGTCGGCTACGATTATTTCATTATTGAAAGTATGTTCTGCCAAAGATACTTAGTTTGTCATAATTAACAAGAAAATTAATAGACGTAAAAACTAACTTGCGTCATGCAACTAATTAATTAACATGTCATTTTTGTTACGGTATAAAGAATTAATTCTCATCAGTAATTAAATAAGATGTTACAGAATCTTAATAACCAACGATTAAAAAGTAATAACAATTAGGTAGGTAAGTAATCAAATATCTCACACATTAATGTCACACAGCAAAACAAAATATTATAGAAATAACCTGTTTTGTGATGCGCTATTTGCTGTGAGGTGGAGTATTTTTTGTGATACATAACGGCAATGAACGCCTTTGTTTATCGCCAACAATGCCATACCATCGACAATCTTTTTGCTATGTTTTTGACGTGTAATAGCTGTGTTTGGCTTTTGTGACTCTTTATTTCTGGTTAGGCGCACGCACCGATCGAACGTTCTTAGCTTATGAGCTAGTCACTATGGAAGTCGTACGATTTAACGACAAATGAAACTCAGCCATGTTACTTATTAACGAGGTGCCTGGCAGCTTTTCATTAGTAGCAAACTCTGACCCCAGGTTACATCAGGTGCCTATGTTGTGAAACTACAGGCTACAAGTCTACAGGAATGTCACCAGTAAAATTGTAGCCTGTAGTTTGATAATATCGGGTACAGGTCGTTCGCCGATTCGGTGTACCCACACGCACGTCTGACATTTTGATCGCATTAGTGCTTATTTGCCTACGTTGAAGAGCTTAGCGTCGCAAGATACTTGCGTAGAGTTCAGTCATAGAATTGCCGTCTGTTTGTTCATGACATCAAAGATTTGTCATATCCTATACTGTCCAAAATTCCACTATTGAATTGTGGTGTTGCAACGCAATATCATTACTTATTTTTATCTCTGCCTGGTTTAATTATATAAGAACTTTAGTACTAGTATCCATTGCTGGTTAAATCCTACGTTTATGACGTAGCCAGTTCTCGATCTGATCTGAGTTACGCTTTCAACGAAGGTCACTGCTCAACGGATGTGGCCTTTGACTCGAAACCAAATGATACAGACGGCTTTTTGCATTGATCCATGATAATATGAAGAATGTTTTTGCCCGTCAAATCCTATGCGTTATGACGTCGCAAGCTCTCCGTCTGTTCTACGTTACGCTTTCACCGAAGGTCGGCGCTCTGCCGCTACGGAGGTGCCCTCTGACTCGAAACCAGACGAAACTGACGGCTTTTCTTGCCGGATCTATTCGTGCAATGTGATTGGAGTCGGTCACTGCAATTACCCGCATCCGGGTATGAAGACAACGATGGAAACGTTGCAATGCGTTGTAATTTTTTCTTATAGTACCTAGTGTACTAGCGAAACCTCTCTGGTAAAGACGTACCCTAAAGTACTTGATCATAAGTGAGATCTAATTTTCTCCTTTGATCCCAATGCCTCATATATTAGACACAAGACGTTGGACACTAAACACAGACAACAAAACCTCTGACCGCTTCGAACATCCATCAAAATTTCAGAGTGGCCGCAATTATTAATTCATACCAAGCATGCACGTGCTTAGCTGCCGGGTTTCGGAGCCAAGAAATGTGTAATTACTAAACCGCATCCAGGCACGCTCGCTCGGCGTACGTAGTATTTTTTATGCTTATTGCTTTGAAATAATTACACGGGTATTGAATTAAATGTGGGCGATCATTCATCTCGGCTCTCGGTGGACGGCTACTGTTTCAATGAGCACATTATCTTGCAATATGTCAGACGGCTGCGGCGAGGGTCGAACGCAATTCATCCTCATAAGCGTGGTGATGGGTTCGCTATTTTGTTCACTCTATATCGGCGTCAGTGTCTGGTCGGCTGCATTACATTACTTGCCTAATTATTTCTATGTCTATCAAAAATGTAATGTTTATCAAAATTTGCAAAGCTCACAGCAAAAGCATGCAGATTATGCTCAACATAGCAATGATTTGTTCCGTTGCTTGCTGCGTATTTTTAGCGCATCCGTAACGGTCATAAAAATAAAAGACCAGTATGGCTAGCTTTTCAAGTTTCAAATTTTTTTTTTTATTTATAGTCGTTTATTTTTGGCTCATAGTATCTGGACCCTTGGCCGAACCTAATTTATACTGACTTTACGAGACGAAACAGTATTTACACTGCATGAACAGCCACATAGACAATACTGGTATATTTTATTATATGTCTAATAGGCACGTAAAAAAAATATTTCATAACTGAGCTACCATACATTGAACCGAAAATTAGCGCATGCGTCAAAAATTACACAAAATTTAATATGTGCTTTACAGACAAACTTTAGAATTTTGTAAGTTATGTCAAATAATACCACCTTTACCGGAGGGCCTAATTAACACTCCAGCGCAAGTAAAATAAAAAGTCAGCGCAAAAGATAAGTAAAATAAACGCAAAAATGAATTGTTGAATTTAATTTGATTTCCCTTCAGCGTCCAACAAAATTACCAACCGTCGAAATGTTCAATTTGTTTTCTGATCTTTCGTTCCATATTTTGATTGCGTTGCGTCTCGCTCATGTTTGGATTGTATATTTAGGATCTCGCGAATTCTACACATTCAAATATCAAAGTTAAAACCCATTGTAAGGTGTATACACATCATGCAATTATCCCTTGCGGAGTAGGCAGAGCGTCGGTATATAAAAATCGGCTGAAAACTACTTTACTTCGCTTGTCTTTTCCTTTACAAATATTTATTTCGTCAAGCTTTTTGACCCTAGGTGGTCAACACTTACAATATAGAACACAACACTTAGATATCGCACACGACAAGAAAAAATAACAGTTTAAGAATATTTGCAACTCCATAAAAGTAACACGTGCCTAATAAAACCAAGTGCGGCGTTATAAAGGCAATGAAGATCCTCTCCTTAAGCATTACTCCATCCTATTTCATATCATAATTTAGCATAATTCACCCACATAGACAATGAAAATTTTGAATCACAATGCGAAGGAAGCGCCTCTACAGCAAATGCTTTCTCCAAACGCATTTACTTTGGGAAAACAAGAGTACGTTCCCTTTGTCGCTTGTTAACAATGGTACCGGAACTCAGAATAAAAATGAAAGTGGATTTGCCTGTTATTTTTATAAACCCACAATCTTGTTTGGTTGTGCCCTCATTTGCATACGCAGGGGCCGCCAACCTGCGGCTCGTCGTTGAAAGTTGCTCCAACTTTGATTGACGGTGCATATTGGTTTAGTGCGGGCAGGGGTGGGATAATGACCTCTGGCGATGGTCCGCTCTAGCGATGAGTCAAAACTTTTAATAAGGTTTCGACTTTAATGGAATAAATGTTATTTGTGCCCGCTTCAAATTCACAGGGCAATGTTGTTTAACAAATTCTCTCTGCCTAAAATATCCGAAAAAACATTACGATGAACCGATTACCGCAGAAGTCAGCAATTTTGATAAAAAAAACACTAAAGGCTGAACTTGAATTTTGAGAAATGTCTCTAAAAACTACCATATCGATAAACAGAAATAAACGTTTGACATGTTTGCTTAGTACTCAATCAATGTGAATAATTATAAAAAGCACAAACATCCTAATGTTTGTACCAAGAAACCACTAAAGCTGAACTTGAATTTTGATAAATGTCCCTAAAATTACCATATCGATAAACAGAAATAAACGTTCAACATGTTTGCTCAGTACTTATTCGATGTGAATAATTAGAAAAAGCACAAGCATTCTTATGTTTGTACCAAGACAAAACAAGTCGCAAAAAGAAGTTGGCAACAGCTGCAATGCGTGTTGTTTCGGCCAGTAACGTCCAGTACTTGAACACTTCTCTTCATTCCTAATAAGAACAGCACCAACTAACTAGAGCAGAATTATAAACCAATTTGTGAGAATAAGCCATCATGATCTAGGACAAAAAGCTAAATTGAGTTACGTTTCTTCTTATCTTCGTAACAAAGTTTTTAAGCTCGGATTAAAACTACGTAAAACTTAAATGAGGAATGAGGACAGCCTTAATTATTAATGGCCCATCCTGCTACGAAAAATAACCTTACATACTTTAATACAAAATTAATTACTTAACATAAGTTCTAGACACAGAAGAAACTCTAAATCGTAGAAGTAGGTTCAGTAAAGGTACCCCTACTTTGTGTGTTGGAGGCGGCCACCAGTGACCAGTATTCGTCATAATTTTTCTGACTGTCAAATCAATTCAATGCTCATACAATAGGGATCAGCAAAAAATAAAGATGAATCTGTGCTTAGCACTCTCTGGGCACGTTAAGCCATCGGTCTCGGTGCTATCTAAGTGCGGTCGTTATACAACCATGACTAGGAAGGCGGTTGAAAATCTCGACACAAAAAAGAGATCATATCAGCAATAGTCGTCAACTGTTGCCAACACGCAATTCCACCCGTAAGTGTCGTAAACATCGACTAAGGGATAAATTCGTCTAAATATATAGGGAATGGGCAGCTGTGTTTCCTGTGATTGTAACATCTTGCACAGCGCTTGTCAATCCACCGGCCAAGCGTGGTGAGTAAGGCAATTCCCCCCAATAGTGGGAGGCCCATGTCCAGCACTGGGCTGTGTGGCTTTCAAGAACATCTTAATGTCATGTAAGTAGCTATTTCAATTGAATATCAACTTTTTTTTAAACTTCCCGTGTTAGGTATCCAATTATTTAAAACATACGAAATTTTCGAGCGCGGGCAGGATTTGTCCGTAAGTTTTGCAAATTTAAAAAAAACCTATCTCAACATTAGCTGGTGGTTGCTCTATGTATTTACAATAATAGGAACCACCAGCCACATTACCAACGTGCAATCAAATCTCTAACTCTGGGCATCTATTCATTAAGATGGCGGCGAGATGAGTTATGTCCGGCAGATGGAATTCTATTAAGGAATTGATTGCGGCTAAACTCCGTATGGGCTAATAAGACGATATGAATTATGAGCTCGAATATTGAGCAGATTGTGCTGGCCAACTATTATTGTAAAGGTACACACACATACATATCACGCCCATAATCTCTTGCTGGGCAGGCAGAGCGTAAACGGCCGCAGAAAACAAACATTTACGCCACTTTTGACAAATATTTGAGGGTCATTCGGAAAATTGTGTATCACAATCATCGCCTTAAATTGCAATACATACCCTCGAGTCCCTATGTCATCTCTCACGAATCCCACGAGAAAGAAATGGGATGATGCTTTTCTAAGCCGGCATCACATGCCAGCAGCAAGGGTCCTACTATATTTTTTATGAACATATTCAAATAAAAAAAACGTGAGTTAAATCAAATACTTATTCTGCGATTTAACTGTCCCCTTCATAGCGGAATGACACCTCTGCAATAGTTTTTCATAATCCAAACTGTTCTTCTGTCGCGGAATTATAGATAGAGCTATAGGATACAATATACTTCTCGATAACCTTCGATAATCATAATTATTCAAACTCCCTTAAATTCCGTGACTTAAACCATAACATTAAACACTCTGTACTCATACCTATCATTTAATTAGCGAGGTAAAATGGTTGCAGTATTTTCATACACCTATTCCAAATGCATGTTAAATACGGGAGCATAAAGGCGGTACATGATTATTTAAACAGACTATTTGTTTTTGAAAATGCAAATATTGTATTTTGCATTTCAATTAGCGTCCGAGCTCAGCGTATTGTTTTATGAACACATCATAATAGAACATATAATATGAATAAAGATAAAATATTTTAGTGGGTACGAATTTATATGTGCCAATTATAGTGTAGATCTTGATATTATAGCCAGGAATTGGGGAACTTACTTCTTGTCAGTCAACCTTTGTGTTCAACAATTCTGTTTTATTTACCACCGGTTAATTTATGTACTACAATCCGAGCTGTGCTGTGTAGCAGAAACAGACATCGGTATTTCAGTTTGAATACTCTTTCTCGATCCATGAATGCAAATTTTGCAATCCTCAACCGATCGTGGCATGCAACAACTACTGATAGCAGACAGCACTAGGTAGGAGACCAACTATTAAATGACGCGCACCGAAAATTTTTGGGGATTCTGATTCTCCCACTTCCGTTACGGTACGTTAAAATACGGAGCGACGGATAACATGTGGGAAATCCGCCTAAAAGTATTGTACCTACTTATTTCTCAACCGATATACTGTAACCATAACTGATAGTAGGTATTATATCAAAATTGTTTAGTGTAGGATATGTTGGTAGCGGTATGCAGTATAAAATCAAACATAATCAGTTATCACCTAAACTGAAACTATCTGCTTACTCTTTACTTCTTGACAATTTTGATTTGTGTATATCTGTACATTTCAATGTGTAGTCAAACATATAATACAATGCATGTCATTATTTTTAAATAAAAGGCGAAAAAATGACGCAGATATCGTACAAAACTGTTAAAAAGGATGAAGTCATTGCTTACTATATTTTGCGTTACTCTTGTATAAATGTTTCATGAATGATATTGTTTGCATTTGTATCGGGGCGGCGACC
This sequence comes from Tuta absoluta, assembly GCA_027580185.1. Taxonomy (NCBI): domain Eukaryota; kingdom Metazoa; phylum Arthropoda; class Insecta; order Lepidoptera; family Gelechiidae; genus Tuta; species Tuta absoluta. Next base: position 7,810,839 of record JAQAHW010000016.1, on the reverse strand, counting down.
CTGATATCCGTTTAATATGATAATCCACATGCAAACAACGAGCGGATTGCCAGGACAAATTATTTATGCACCCCGGGCGTGATGGCTTCACTTGCCGCGAGACGACTGGGGTTTATCGGACCCCAGGGGTTTGCGGACAGGTGAGTGCGGACAACTTCGCGCGATGCAAATAAATCATTCAGCGGAAAAACGCCCGAGCGACCACTGAGGCGCGCACAGACAAATTACAGGCGAATTTTGTCGAGTCAGCCGCAGAGTTTTGCGAAATGAAAAATTTTACTATCTCCCGAGTATTTTAGGGGTCCGTGGCCACAAGGAATGCTTGCCATTTTGGCCAGCCCATTACAATCTAACTTGTTCCTTCTTTTCGCTTTCTATATTATCTACAATGAAATCTTCGTAAATTTTTTCATGTTCGATCTAGATAAATATAATTTTCTGGCTCTTCATAGCTTTGGGTGTCGGTTGCCCTGTAAGCATTCTAAACGTAAGTTTATTTATTTCGTGAATAAGGTTTTTCAGATAATTTTCTAAAAATTTATTCATGTGCAAAAGAAAATAGGACCTATTTAAGACTATTCATAAATTATTTATGAAGTAAAAAATTACGTTCCTATGATTTCGGGTTTATTAACTTTTGGTATTTTATTTATTGAATCTCAGTTTTCGTATTGCTGATTGACCAAAATGAGATGTAGCAAGAATCGAAAGTGCGAATCTGCGAGGCATCAGTCATTATCAGAGTGTTGTATGACTTTATAGTCTGATCAATAATAAAAACTTTGGCCTTCATTCAGGGTTCTATCTACTTCTTATTTGTGCCGTAATAAGTACGCTTGGAACTTAAGTGAGTTTATTTGTTTCTCGGACTCAGTTTGTAACAGAGCGGGTTCCGACTGGCATCGTTTGAGCTGTTCCGTACCCGGGTTCATTTCCCGGTTGGTAATTACGTAAACAAATAATTCGGAGAGTTCAGTAACAATGCAACAACAACGGGACGAAGAATTACTTCGTTTGTGAGTTGAAGATCCCTGTTGGCTGATGAAAGCAACAATTTATATTCAGCGTGTATACTTGTTCTTTTTAATGATCTTGGCGCCATGTTGATTATTCCGAATGTACTTACTTACTAACAATCCTAGCCAAGTTGTAATAAGAGTTCATTTACTCAGGAAGTGTTAATCCCAAAGTGCTCGTGTAATTTGAAAGTGAATTATGAAATCAAAGATATTCGACGCGAGTTGTCATGTTACATAGTGTCTGAAAGATGAAAACATGCCGTGTGATATCGGCTTCGAATAGCATCACCCCGTTACTTGCCTATGGGTGTCGTAAGAGGCGAATAATAAGGGACTCGAGGGTTACATTTGTTTCGAAATTTTGGTGATCGGCTGACAACGTGTCACTATAGCGATACACAATTATCTGAATGACCCTCAATGTTTGTCAGACGTGTTGTAAATGTCCGTCTTTCACGTCCGCTTACGCTTTGCCGTGATATGTGTATGTATGTAAAACATGTATTACGTCAAAATAATTTCAACCCTAGATATCACGTGAGTAAGTAGGGCCCTATTAAACTAACATACCTAACTTCAACAACCATTAAACGAACCCTTTACTTGGCTTTAGTTCGCTCCAACGCTCGTCACGCTTCTTCTTCTTTTTCGTGTGGGACACTGAGTCGTTCAACGACACGATGAACCCTGGCGTCAGAGTTCTTCAACCGCCTACTACTAGTAGTAGGCCTCTGACATGGCTGTGTAACGACTGCTGTCTAAGTAATCATAGACAGCAACCGGGACCGACTGCTTAACGTACCCTCCGAAGCACGGAACCATTTATTTTCGGACAATCAGGTGGTTCACCCTGCAATGTCCTAACCAGACCGGGAACAAATTCACAAAGTGATAAATATCAACTTTTGTGAGTGTTCCACCGAGAATCGAACCCGGGACCTTTGCGTCGCAGGTAGTCGCACTACCACTGCGCCACATCGGCCGTCAAACTGCATTGGTTTACAAAATCCAATTCCACCTAGCTACGTAGGTGATGTAGTTTCGCGAACAAACATGCAACGAAATGGGATTAAAGTTGGGGATAACATAGAATACGTCCGACTCGAGCAACTAATCTTGCGCGGAGATCAAATGGGGAGCTTTCTTACAGCTATCAGGAAGAGCCTCGTTGTCCGGACGTACCCGGGATTTACAGAGCTCAGAGCAAAGGAATTTTCCATAGAAAACTCTATTAGTAACCAGAATGAAGCTATCAATGTCAACTCTATGAGTAACCAGAATGAATCTATAAAAAGCCATCGTCATTAGACTTTACGCGCGATGTAATTCGAATAATCAATTACAAATGATATTTATTCTAGTTTAAATAAGGCTGCCCCTTAATCTACCTTTATAATACATAAAAGTAGTTTGATTAACTGCGTTGCGCTAAGGCTGATTGCGACGAAATCTTCATGATTTTTTATGGTTGTTCTTAAGGGCCCCTCAGAATCAAATCTATGCTCTGACGGTAAGGAACGTTACAGCACATCCTTCTCATTTCGGCCCCTGATACTTATACTTTTTCTTAGCCAGCCCAAAATGCGTTAAGGTTTTTCCAGGCAGTACTCACTCGCAAACGTAAGATAAAAATTTCCTTTTTGAAATAAAGTCCAACATAACTTGAATGAATGTCACATAAGTACAAAACATTTTGTCAATTTTATTTAAAAATCGTCGTAGACAAAAGTAGGCTAACGTAGCCCTGACATAAATGGGCTTCAAAGGGGATGTCGCTTGTCTTCGCGTGGCTTATAGGGTAGGTACCTCTTTGAGGGGTACAAAAGATCGCAAGCAGCTTTTCCGATAACTCGTTGCTGATTTTTATCTTCTCTTTTGTCGAGGGAGGACAGATCGAGTTACTTGCTCTACATAGACATCCGCTTGAAAAATATAGATGTAAAACTTCCACAGTTAACCGCAAAAAATAGTCGGGAACAAGATCTTGTTATGCCTATTCAACTACCTTAATAGGTAAAAATAACGACCAGTTTATGTAGGTAACGATGAAGAGAAACAAACCCCGGAGGATTATGGCGCTTACGTCGTAAGATAAATTGTTTAATTTTGGAAGCTTTTTCAGCGTACCTAGGTACTTACATTCTAACAGAAAAATAAGTCAGTCGTTCTTAACGCATACTGTGTTCTTGGTAAACAAATCGTGATATTGAAAAGAGCGCCTGGCATCTGAACAACATTGGATTGGACAAACATTGCTCTCAATAACACGCCAGGCGCTACACATTCTTACTGCAACAGTTTGCGTAGTGCTGCAGCAGCAAAATGTAAACTTCTTAAAGCTTGGAATCAATATTCAGTGAATTTGGAAAAGCGAAAGATATTTTCAAAGATGAGGTTTTAAAGTCCAGACCCAGTGCAAATAAAAATGTTACACTGTTTTGCCTAAATGAGTCGTTAAGTAGGTAAATGAAAGAGGGTCAAAAGTTTCGGACGGGGTTTATGACTTAATTTTTTTTTCTGAGTCAGTACTTAGGTAGGCAGGTACCGAAGAAACAAACAACACATAGAATTCCCGCGAACTAATTATTTCACCTACCTATTATGTAGATACAGACAGAAAAAATGTGTTTACAAAACTAAAGTTCGGAAAGGTGCCTGGTTCGAAGCGTTACTAATTCAGGCGTTCAGCTGGACCTGCCGTCTCAACTTCCCTAGTACTTTGTAAGTCATGTCAGGTGCTAAAAACTTGTAGCAGCGGAACTGGCTAGACGGTGTTTAAATCTGGATAAATTCAATCTATTGGTAAAAGTTGCCTTTGCCAAATACGGGCTGACTGAACTTATTTAGGTAGGTACCTACTCTGTCTACTCTTAGATATTGTTACTAACAACTAATGTTAGTAAACACACACATACAACACGCTTATAAGCCCTTGCGGGGTAGGCAGAGCGTGAACGGCCGCAAAAAAACAGACATTCACTCCACGTCTAACAAGTGTTGAAAATTTTACCGCCATAGTGACAGGTTGTCAGCCCATCGCCTAGAATTGCAATACACACCCTCGAGTCCCTTAGTTACCTCTTACGACTCCCACGGGAAAGAAATGGGGTGATGCTATTCCAAGCCGGCATCACACGGCAATTTCTTAGTAAAAATGAGAAAAGTTAAAGTTGATATTAAGTGTAATGTGCCTCGTGATGAAAGAAATTGGATTCTCCATATCATTCAAAAAATAATAAAATATTGCTCCACTTGTTTCCACCTTTGTAATGGAAGATTTTATTAAACCAAATAAAAGTTTATGAACACTAAAAGAAAAGACTAAATTAAGTAATAGCTACCTATATAGACATAATATATACAAACCTTTATAATATGAAAGATAATACAAGTTGTAGGTATTATTCTAGAACGTAAGATTGAAAGAAAACAATTTCCTTTGATGCTCCACCCGCCCTATTGATCTATTGTGATGGGTAAAGACAAACGGATTGACAAATGAGGGTCATCATAATACAGCCTTTCTCTAACCCCTAATAGATGAGAATAATAAAAGAATCGTGAATGCCTTTCCATCAGGATAAAACAGTCTATTTATATTAAATTAAACTAGACCTATGAGTTTTTTTGCTACCTACCTATTCAACCATTCAACGCAAGAAAAGAACATTAAATATTTCGATAAGACTAACACGTTTCAAATTGATTTGCCACAATACCATAGGTATATGAAAAAGTCTCAAAACATAATATTTCAGTCACGTAATTTTAGATTGTTTCCGCGTAGTTTTTCATTTCACTACTATCTTTAATTCCGCCACAACTTACGATGCAAAGATAATAAATAACCTATTCAAATCGTAAAAGATAAGTTAAATTAAGTCGAACTTCAGAATCTAAATTAAGTTGAACTTCAAATCCAATCTTGAGTAGGGAAGGTACAAGACATTTTAATATTACAACTTTACCAAGCAAAATCCAATGTCTTGAGCTTGAATACCTTCAACCATTTAACAGTCCACTGCGATCTCCAATCTTCGGGAAAGAGCACTTGAAACTAAGTTGCGGTGGATACCGTACTAGGAACTCCTGAACTGAGCTGATATTCACACGTGCCACACGATGCTACGATCTTTTGCTGGTCAAGTGTTGATGACAAAAGCAGGTGTATGAAACCGCTTATAGAAGCGGGAACGCCGTGCAGTTAATTGAGCATATAAAATTGCAGCGGTTTCGTCAAGTATGAATGTGCTTCAACATTCGGTTTTGTAGAACTGCTTTCGTCATTAACGCCGACCGGCAAAATACCGCAACACCAAGCCGCACATGCAAAAACTACCTTAGGTACTCCCAACTCCAGAACTAACTACACAGGTAGTTGCGTGCTTGATTGGTTCCAACTCGTGGCATATCGACAGTTCTGAGCACCAAGAACCGTCTTCGATTCCAAGTCTAACAGAGTTACTGGCCCGGCATGAGCTTTGCTAGTTGAACGTTTAAACGTGTCCTACTTGCACTTTGCAATAAAGATATTTGTATCATGTCAAGCGCAGGTTTCCAGATGGATTGAAGTGAAGATTTCTAAAAAGGTTTACAACTGAGCAATCAGATGCAATCGGTCGTCCCAAAAACTTTATAAAGATTTCATTAGACATTTTTAAAACCCTTTTTTATTTTGTACTTTTCATGATATGTTTTGTCTTTTTCAAAATCTTTGCATAATTTTCACTGAAAGCTCATAGTCTTGTTTGAACATCGTCAACTGGGTATTCAGCGATTAAAACTTATGGCGTTTTTTCGAAGTAACTAAGAATGCATTTACTCCTTATTGATATCTAGTAGCACATTGACAGAATCGGGATGCCAAAATATGTCTTTAATTCAATTCACCTCGTCTCCGAGTCCAAGTCTAACCCAGTTACTGACCTGGCACAAGCTTTGATAGTTGAGCGTTCAAATGTGTCTTACTTGCTCTACGTCTCGTATAAAACTTTGTATTACGTTTAAACTTCGATAATTCTTGAATTTCAGAAGGTTGATAAAGAATAAAGCTTCTTAGTAAAAACGTGCGCGCTACTGCTTCTAATATGTTGTGGATTTCCTGAGCCTCTTAACAGAAAACCTACTTTATGTTGTTACATAATACAATACCTTTTCCGTATCAATCTACTTGCTGTCAGCGAGAACTTCAACGTAGAACTCCGCTCCGTGCCAACGTCTCTCTCTACCTGTCTGTTACAAAGTCGGGAATAGTTCCCGACGTTACACTTTAAACGGTATGCGCCAAAAGAGCAAAGTCTGATATCCGATGAAACACTGTAATACTGCAAGTTTTACTTGTGAGCTTATAGTTACAAAGTATCGGGGGTAATAAAAATTCACATTAGACAGCAACATCTGTGTTGCTCCATCTGCTGTACGATTGTGAGATCAGAACTTGATTTAAGTATATTGTCGGAACAAAGTTGCCTTGGAAATGAGGCAAAGGTTAGCAATTTTGTGATTGTGTTCAGTATCTTTTATCTTTCGAAATTTATCGGTCATTCAAGCACAATTATCAGTTTCGGGTACTCAGCTGGAATATACATTATAGTAGTTATAAAAGCCACCACCTCGATATCAAGTGCTCAAAGCTTATGTCACTGTACAAACAGCTGTAGAAGAAAAAGAACGAGATAATTAATTAAATCGAGCAGATAGGTGGCAAAACACACTCTGGAGCTCTGGTTGTGGCACAATTTGGCTAATTTATTCGAGTGTTCGGAGGCAAAAAGTTCCCTCGTTAACTAAGAGACAACTGCTGTAAATCACTCCCGGACTCGTATCCGCGACACAATTCCTATCTCCAAATTACGGAAGGGTAGTAACACCAAGCACTTAAATGAATTTATGCTAGGTATCTTCTATTTTTTGAAACATTTTGCTATTGTGTAATTATATGAGTTGTTTTAAAGTTTGAATGAAACGTAAAAATGTTTTTCATGATCAAAATTCAACGAAATGCAAATGTTTGTAAACGATAACCCATTAATTTTAGGCAAAACAAAGGTAGCCACAGACGTAGCTATAAAATGTCGTAGTGTTGTTGCCGTTCAACAGTTGAAATCGTAGTTGAAGAAAACTGCCATGCCAGGCATAATTAAGATGTATTATTTTTGTGTATGTCGATACCATTACATTAATTTATCGAGCTATACAAAAATATACGAGCCATTTTAGCATTGCCTATTTTGATTTTGATCTAGTTAACCAAAGATTTTCTACTATAGACTGAAAAAAACACGACTACAACACTACGTGATTAATAGCTACGTTTGTGGCTAGAGTCTCTGCGGAAAGAGAATAGAGGGCGCCTCTTTGCCTCAGTGGTATGAGAAATGTCATAATGAAAAAAATATTAATTTACTTTTTGGCACGTCTATTCTCTTTCCTCACAGACTCTACCTTAATTAATAGATAGGTCTAGACCTAAGTCATTTGGATTGTTTGAATTATGATTTGACATAGTTGTCATCATATCTCATAGAATCTTAAAGATGTATTTCACTGCAACCTGTATATGTCAAGACCTCTTCTATACTTTTTCGGATTCCCCGACCAAGCTTGGATTGTAGACACAGGCAAACCATCTCAAAGAATATAATTCGGAACTAAGTGGAACTCTCCTTACGGAAGGGTAAATTACGAGCCATCTTTGCATCTATTTGTCTGGTTATCTCCTTGAGTGCGCTTGATTGGCCCTCGGTAGATAATTCCCAAGCATTTAGTAGATTGTGTCTGGAATAATTGCAATACTATTGTATTAAGTGTGGGTCAGAATAACTAACTATTTTCATGATTTATACAAAATTAGTTTAATGCAAGTATGTTATTCCTGAATGCACATGGACTGCCCTAATGATTTGGACGACTCCCACACGAAAAAAAAAAAAAAAAAATTATCTTAGGTAGGTACCTATTATTTTTATTTCATTGGCTGATTTGTGATACAATACTACACTGTTGTCATTTAAAGACCTTGCTCGATATTAAATAAAAATATGTATTTAATCATTTAAATACCTTATCTGAATACGTAAAAGATTACCATCCTCACTAGGTAAACATACATAAACTGTATTTGAGGTGAAATGGGCTTACAAATCAATCGCGTAAGGTTAGTTAGTGTTCGGAATTTAGTATCCCATTTCAAAACTCCAAATTATGAGTCGATACTTTTCTAACTAGGTAGTACTTCAAGATTTTAGGCTACAAAATTATGGGGCTCATAACACGATTTATTGAAAATGCCTCTATAGATAAAACCGCAATATAAAGTTGGACGGTTTTTAGACTAAAAACCTGAACGGTTTGATTGTTATCCATCATTTCACATTTTATTTTGTGTCCTCTTTTTCTGCATTAAATGAGTAATTAATCTATGGGCTTACTTTTCTATATTAAATTAATTTATATGATTTTAATTATTAAATAAATGTTCAGTTTTCCGGATCTGAGCTGTCATCGTCTGTTTTTCTCTAACGCAGTGAAAAGGAAAGAGACTTACTTTTTTGGACTGATGCCGCCTTAACATGCTATCCCATACTGACTTATATAGTAGCACAGAGTGGACGATATTTCAATTTCAAGTCATTACGTCCTTGTCCTCATTTATGAATGGATTTGTCGAACAAATTCTGGAGGCAGACCATTAGGCCGCTAGATAAATGAAAGCGGAGTGCCGTCGCTACGTGGCCTGGCATTAATCAGCTACCGCAGGGACGTTCCTCGTATCTTTCTATCGTTTCCATTCACCCCCATCTATTGCCACTCTTCAATCACCCTTTGGGTGAAGGATTAGTGCTGTACTATTAGCAGCACCTCGAATTACCTTTTGACACGTTCTCGGTAACACATGTAGGTATGTTCGTAGCGACTTTTTCGTATCATTTCCCACCATACAGATTTAACTTTCTTTTTGACCCTATGATTTTAGCCCCGGGCTATGAAAAGCCTGACTGTATGGTGGGGAGCAGGAGCTCAACCGGAGAAGTTTTGTAGTTTTTCGCGATTGGGGTTACGATTTGTTCTGGGAAGAACGTATTGGACTGAATCTACCCGGCTCGTGCCGGAAGTTCCCAAAATGGGGAAAAATGAGGGACCTCCGCGCCCCCGCCGGCCGGGGAGTCGGTTGCTTAAGGAGCTTGTGGAGTGTGTTCTACTCGCAATGGCTGCAGCAGTGGCTACTGTGATTTCGTCATCCTCTTCTGAAACGAACAGACTTGACAAGAGAGTCTAACGAAAACAAGTCTAGTCATCAATGGGCGTGGGTTTCTTTTCTATACTTAATTGCCAACCGACTCAGAGATAATTTCTGAAAGCAAATTGCAAGGTAGATATGAGCCACATCAGCTTTAAAGTAATTTAAATTTTTAAATAAAATACTTGCGTGTACACTTGTGACCAAACTTTTTAGATAAACAGGAGTGTAAATACAGATGAAAGTAAGTACCTACTATGTGCTAGAAGTGGGCGGCCCATTGCACCAGTGTCAATCCCGGAGCTCGGAGCCCGATGCACTTCTAAAGTGTGCTCGCGGCATTGTCGCCAAGAATGAACGATCCGTACACTCACTAGATACCTACAGGGCTACCACATTTCCTGTTCAAACTTTTCCATCTCGTTAATATGAATAAACTTCATTTGCAAACGAGATATAAATGTCCGATTCAACTTTGAAAACAAACTTCTAAGTTAGAAAAATGTGCGTCTCGGCATCAAATTTATACTGTAATGTGCTTCTCCACTTAGCTAAGTAATATAGCCCATTTGCATTTAAGGCATCATCATCATCACGAATACATTTTACAAAATGAGCCGTGGTCGAGCAAGTTGGGGGACCTAAGTGAGGCTATAGATCCCTTGACGCTATCTATCACCTTAAACCACTTTGATGAGGAGACGTCAGCTACACAAACATTCGAAACACACCTGCGCGATGCGTGTAGCTCAGTCGTGCATTGTTTGGATAAGACATCCATATGACAAATATATAGAGGTCAGTGATATGACATCAAAGATTTTCTGCGCGCGTTGTCATATCGCATACCTATTCTACTGTCTGTGTCACTGTGCCTCTGGAGTTCATTAAATTATGCAGATTTATTGAATTCCAAAAATGTAATGAATGTCTACAGCAGTTTTAAGAATACTACGTGGAATTTGGGTATAGAGCGTGGGTACTATGGCTTATTATGCACAAACAGTGCTATATATATTTTTCATAAATGAAAATAATAAATTGAACAAAATGTAAAAAAAAAACAATTTCTTATTTTTATTTATGGTATAGAGTGGTTCCAGAATTGAACTACGGTCCCGCCCCGCCTCTCTGTTTCGTGTGGCAGGGTTGGTAGAAACACATACGACACTACTAGTTGCCTCTATGAGCTTTTTCATATTTATTTCCGCTACGGTAACGGATGCAGTGAGTGAGCTGGCTTTTAAAATAACCAAACGCAGCCCTGTTTTCCCAGTGACACCGCTCAACGCTAGCTTCTGAAAGCGCTGAAATCAGGATTGCTGTACGATGCGTTCACGCGCGGTGCGTCTTCGCTAAGTCTAGAAGCCATGCCATAATTTAGTCTCTTAGCCAGACGGACCAAACGGACTACAAGAAAAAAGACGGACCACGGAAAACAACGGAGACGCAAAGCTCTGTGTGAGCGCGTTCAAACGTAAATACGCAAACCAAATACTATGTTATGCCTACTAATATTCTAGTAGGTACCTAGGTAATGTTACATAAGTAATGCTAGCGAAAATGTGTCACTATAATGTTTTGCAAACAGATTCGATGTTTTGCGCTTTCTATATTGATTAAGACGTTAACTAAGAAATTTCGACTTTCGACCCCAACGTTAATATTTTCCAGTTCTCAAGTAGTCTTGACTCGTACACCAAAAGCGCAAATCCTCTAAAAAGCCAACGAGGCAGTTATAGGGGTCATTTGTGTATGACATTAAAGACAGACATACACAAAAGCTCTTAAAGAAAATGGGGGAGTCGTTCTCTATTAGACCCACTGCCGTTTACACCCAGTGTGGCGTGTCGGTGACAATACATTTTACCTTTTGAGTACCAAATTTTAAAACACTTTCCGTGTTAGTGTAAAATTTTGCAAAATCACTTTATTTCCACCTGCTTTTTCGCAACTTCAGCGAATTACTGCTCCTAAATGCACCTCTCTTGGCTGCCAGGCCGTGTGTAAGTAGTTATTAGGCTTAGATTCTGGAAACACAATTCAATTTCTTCACAAGTTTTGTTAATAATTGTATACCTAACGCAGGAAGTGTTTCTTATCGTGGTATTTAATTTATCGCGGGTTTTCATTGCTTAGAATTCATCAAATCTGCAAAGAATGGATTAATAGCTGGGTATTAATTGCATAACTAATCCGGTAAATGGAGCCATGATTCACGTTATTGGATTAAGGTATGTTTGCAATATTCGTGGGTAAGGGACGAGAAGAAGAGGCGTCGCCACTAATGATGGCGAAAGTCGCAGGTTCAAATCCAGTCCGCGGTAAAAAAAAAATCATTTTTTCTAAATAAAATGTTATATACTGAACCGTACATATAAGACCCACTATAAAAATCAAACTACCTACAGTTTTCAAAATAAAGTTTTGTAAAATGTACTGCAATCCGTATCTCAACAAATTAATACAAAACTCAAAAATTAAAACATTTTGAGATAATGAAATAATTAAAGAGTTAACGTGCAAACTTATCTTTATTTTTGTCAGTGGGTCTAATTAGTGACAGGTTCAATATATAATACAATATCTTCCACTGTGTCTAATCAGCAGTGGGTCTAAAAGTGAACGGCTCAAAGGGGGTAAGATCGTAACCCTCTATATTCATGTAACGAGGGTTCGTTTGCAATACCCTACGTGTATGGTAGAACACATAAAGGAGTACTCACTTTGATATGAGCTGTTAAATATTTACTAGGATATAGCCTCATAAAAGCAGGATAATGTTTATTGCAGTTTAACACGAAAGTTTCCAATACGTTAAATAGGTCATTATCGGCATCTAGCTATTTTGAGCATGTTTTTCTTATTATTTTTTTATTAATGATGGGTTTGCTCTTGACTCTATTCTAGGTCATAGGACAGAGACAGAGTCTAAGATGGAGCGAGCTCACCCAGAAGAAGCCTGTTAAGGCACTGGCACTCCCACACACTGGCGGAACACAGCAAGCTACTTGGCGCCAGACTTCGGTGGGATGGTGGTCGCGAGCCAGGCGGCCCCTTACGGAGCCTTCCACCGCTTAGTGGGATCGTTCAGCCGGACTTATCCACAGGCAAGCCTGTGTTGCCGTTGCCCGGGGTGGACCGCTAGGTGGTAGATCCCATACCACCCCAAAAAATGTGTAATGTGTAAAATAAAAATAAAACAATATGAAACTCAGTTTCAAATTGTAACACACACATTTGCAAGTTGTTTACTAATTAGACCCTTTTAGAAGTTTTTTGGTACGGTCTGGCAACGTTACTACTGGGTCTAATCCGGAGTGGGTCTGGTTATAAGTATTTAGTATAATATTAGGTCCTTACATATGAAATCGTCGTTTTGTCGTACTGGCCACTTTGATCACAAATTTCTCCTATTTGGTTAGGAATTCGAAATTCAAATTTATACAGCTATTTTCACATGTAGTTGTGTTTCGTAAACCGTCATTCATTTGTTTTTTTACTTATCTTTTTTTCGTTTGCATCGCTCAATTTACAAAATGGAAAATTTGAAATATCGCGTTATTTACGAGTACGAGTTCCACCGTGGCACCAGTGCTGCGGAAACGGCTCGAAGGGTTAATGATGTGTATGGCGGTTGTGTCGCAAAAGAAAACACAGTGCGTTTTTGGTTCCAACGTTTTCGTTCTGGAAATTTCGACCTGCAAAACAAGCCCCGTGGACGGCCGGAGACCCAAGTTGATAATGAAGAATTGAAGGCTATTGTGGAAGCGGATCCATCGCAAACCACGTCCGAATTAGCTGCAGGCTTCGGTGTTAGTGATAAAACTGTTTTAATCCACTTGAAGCAAATTGGAAAGATTAAAAAACTTGAAAGGTGGGTTCCTCACGAATTGAGTGAAGCAAACCGGCAAACGCGCGTCAACTGCTGCGTTACATTACTTGACCGGCACAATAACGAAGGGATTTTAAATCGAATCATTACCTGTGATGAAAAGTGGATTCTCTACGATAATCGGAAGCGCTCATCGCAATGGCTGGACCCTGGCAAGCCAGCCAAAGCCTGCTCCAAGCGAAAATTGACCAATAAAAAGTTACTTGTAAGCGTTTGGTGGACTAGCGCCGGTGTCGTTCATTACAGTTTTCTCAAATCTGGCCAGACGATTACGGCAGATGTCTACTGTCAGCAATTGCAAACCATGATGGAAAAGCTAGCTGCTAAACAACCGAGGTTTGTCAATCGCTCTACGCCACTGTTGCTTCACGACAACGCTAGACCACACACTGCACAACAGACGGCTAGCAAATTAGAAGAGCTTCAATTTGCAAGGGAAAAAATTCAACTCAGATGGGGCAGTCCAAATCGCCTTCAAAGATTTTATTGATTCCCGTCCGAATGGTTTTTTTAGTAAAGGGATCAATGAACTACCTATGAGATGGCAAAAGTGCATAGATTACAATGGCTCATACTTTGATTAAATAAATATACTATATTTAAAAAAATCGACTTTTTGTTCCTCCCATACAAAACGCCAATTTCATATGTAAGGACCTAATAATTATATTTAATCGCTCATACCATAAAAATACTTTGGCTTATGATACGAAATGAAATGAAATTAACTTTGTTCAATGTAGGATAGTATTATCATTTATCACTTATTGATAACATGATCCGTCATTGTAAAAAAAGAAATTTGAATGACACATTTTTTTTAACAATAACATATGACAACGTACAAACCACATAAAGTTTAACGATTGCGCAGCTCAGGTACAAGAAGCTTATCGTAGAGGACGAAACGAAACTCATACACGAGTTGTCGTAAGACACTTATGAGAGACCGATGCCTCGCAGTGCAGCACCAGTAGTCCATATGGACGCAGTTTCATCCCAACTGTAGTAAGGCAGATTACCTTACCTAAAGAGCTGAAATAGAAAGCGAAACAGTTGCCGACTTATTTTACAAATATACTTATCCTATTCTTATTCTTGTACCAGTTCAGCCTAAAAACTGAACTGAACTACATAAAGTTTAGTGATTGTCCCGCTCATTATGCCTGCATAGTTTTCAGTACACAGTCTCTTACACCCCGTAATATAGTTAAATGATTCCCAGATTACTAGAGAAACAGACACAGTACAACAACGTGAGAAATAAATTATGACCTATTTCATTTAGCTTACAGTTCTAAATAAGAAAGGAAGATAGGAACTTTTTAGTCTACGCTTCACTTAGTTAAAGGGAATCAGTTTGGCCAATAAAAAGTGCTGAGAATTTCCACTGGCTGCCGTATCCAGCCCGACTAGCTAACAGCTAAGCTGGTAACAAACAATCTACTCTGCGAAGAGAAATAAATTACGCAGAAAGCTGGTTCTTCGTCCACAGAACCACAGTAGAAGTAAGATACAGTATGTGTTGATACATAAATGCAAGATACGAATATTTCCACTGGCTGCCGTATCCAGCCCGACTAGCTAACAGCTAAACTGGTAACAAACAATCTTCTCTGCGAAGATAAATAAATTGCGCAGAAAGCTGGTTCTTCGTCCACAGAACCACAGTAGAAGTAAGATACAGTATGTGTTGATACATAAATGCAAGATACGAGTATTTCCACTGGCTGCCGTATCCAGCCCGACTAGCTAACAGCTAAACTGGTAACAAACAATCTTCTCTGCGAAGATAAATAAATTGCGCAGAAAGCTGGTTCTTCGTCCACAGAACCACAGTAAAAGTAAGAAACAGTACTTGTTGATACATGAGTGCTAGGTAGGAGTATTTCCCATGGCCCGTATGCAGCCCGACTATCTAACAGCAAAACTGGTAACAAACAACCTTAAAATTGTGCAGAAAGCGGGTTCTTTATACACCGAATCACAGTAGAAGTAACACTATTTCTTGGAAATCTTAAGCAACTAGTAATAAGGCTTACAGCTGTTAAGTATATAAAATTTAACTGATAGATCTGCTGAATAGACTTTTTGACAGTGCATTTATTTATCACAATAAAACAATTTTAAACCGATTTAAGTTGTGTTTATTTTGGATAAATAATAAAGAGCTCGAAACGTAAGAATTGTAAAATCCAAAATAAACACAACTTACATTCGCTAAAATTGTTTTATTGTGATGAGTAATAATAATAGTTGTGATAACTCAAGAAAATATTAAAGAGCATTTATTTATTTTATACTTTATTGCACATAGTACAAAAGGCGGGCTTCATACCACGCAGCATTCTTTACCGGCCAAACAGAGGATAAACAAAGAGAAAAAGACACGGGTTTACTCGGGTGTGAAATCATAATGATGAAAGATAACAAATTAAGCTAGTACGAAATAAATTGATAACATACATTCATATCATTCCAAAAATATACTCACTGAAATACTTACTTATGTGCACAATGCAGATAATTTTAATAATGCTGCCTACAAGACGGCTTACTGCTCAACATATTTACTGTGACGACCTCACAGTTCATTGCGACTAATGGCACAGGTAAGTGCTACTCGAACTTAATTTAGTTCCCAGTGTAACTCTCACACAAGAAGACGGTTTTCTCAGTAAAGTTTGAATATCCAGCAGGATCCTTTCAATGTAAACTAACTTTCAGGTACTGTTTTAGCTAAGGTGTTTAGTTGCTAGGGTATTAAATAGGTAAGATAGATAAGTACGTACCTGATAGGCACACAATTTTTAGGTAGATACCCTAGGTACTAATGTAAATAAAGTACGAATCATTTAGGAATTTTCACAAAGAAATGCTCTTTTTTCGCGACAAACGATACCCCGTGATATCGATCTTCTTTCATCTCGAACGAAAGAACAATTTCTTTTGTAGCTCCAAATAAGTGAAACTCCGACTTACAACCGGCTAAGTAAATTAAGGACTGCTCGTGTTTGACACGGCGCCAGCAAAATCCGCTACAAATGGGCGAAATGGGTGGGAATAGGCCTTTATTCGTGCGCTTCGTACGCTCCAATCAGAACAATTAAAGGATAACAAAGAAAAAAATCCCGCTTTCCACCCACGTGCGACCGATCGGGACGGTGCGGGAAGCGGGACAAGGGAAATCTAATTGCGCCCCGCCAGCTCGGAAAATGCTTAATGGAGAGGGACGTATTAGGAATGCTGTATTTCTGTTTTGCATTTTGCTGGCAAATTGTCGCGGTGAGAGAAGTCGGCGCCTTTTGATGTAATTTTTTTATTTGACATACCAAGTTCGTAATATATAAATGTTGGTTGAATAAGTAGGAAGGTAGTTAAATAAGTATGTTAAAATTAGGCCAAAACAGTCTACTACTGGACATGGGCCTACCGTCCTGTCGGGGGGGTATTGCCATACTCACCACGATCAGCTCGGTCGGATTACTCGGATTGGCGAGCGGAGTGCAAGATGTTGTATTCACAGGGAACGCTGCTGCCAATTTCTTGGATGAATTTATCCCTTAGTCGTTTTATACTACACCCAAAGATAGAATTGGGGTTATGCTATTCTATGCCGGCATGACACGGCAAGAGTTACTTCAATATGATGAAAAGACGTGAACTAATATTCTCGACTATTGAATTATTGATTTAAGACAAACTTACAATCACCCCTTAGAAAATATAAAAATATTTTTCGAGATGCAAATTAAGTGAGACGAATTGCGTGGATTGTATGTAGATACAAACACTTTGCTCTGCAAACAACGTCATTGATTGTTCGCATTTTTCTTTGATGCGAAACAAACGCGATCAACCCCCCTTTTACCACCACCCCTCTCCAATTTCCCCATAGTGAGTATTTCACAGTCCATTTTCTTTAGCCGTGCCCACTGCGAGAGCGTCGCCAACGATTTTAAAATTCATTTGAGTTTGGTCTGGATGTAGTAGTTGAGATTCCATATCTTGGCGTGGATAATGAAAAAAAACTTTCATGAATGAAAATTTACCCATAACATAATTAATGAGGTACCTAAAGTATGGTTTAATTATGTTGCATTAACGTGTAGGTACTCGATCATCGTACGAAAGTGCAGTAATATTTTTTTATCTCTTATAAAGCTAATGGTAACACTTGATTGACTAAAAGCCTACTACGGTGGCGTCAGAAAGACGCGGATTTATTTCTTCGAATCAGCATCAGCAATCATCGTGTTGATTTGGAAATCCCCCTTTGAAAAGACTTTCCTCATTTGAAGACTCTGTGATCCTTTATTCAAATCATTGCATAACGGCGTCCATCAAAAGAAACAGTCGGGCTTTAAGCTTTCTCCGTAGGCTTTAAGCACAGGCGATTTCCTTTAATTGCGAAGGGACTGCGCCTTGAATGCAAAGCTCGCTAATAGCGTAAACGATTATTGACACAAATCCCCCGCAGCCCCGCCCTTCTATCGGAAGATAAACAATTTTAAAATTAGGTCATCGTTGTTGTTTTTTTCAGCAAAGTAGATAAAGTGTAATTATTCCCATATTACTAACTTAGTATGATAATTTAAATTGTCGCAGACAGAGATTTTGAGGTGTTGTGTGGTGGCTAAAAAGGTCTGCTTGCAGTTTACTGGATCTTTGTAAACAAACAGCCAGCAGTTCCAGTGCAAAAGGGTTTTGCTGATATTGCGATTTGAATACGAACAAATTTGAGTGAAAGAAGTGTGTGCGAAATATGAAAATTTGCAGTTCTTAAATGGAAACCATATTTGTAGTATACCCGATGTCAAAATTTTGCATTCTTTAGAAAATCTTTGATAATCACTTTCACTATTTTACTTTTTAAATTCTTTTCGGCAAAACAAAAGAAAATCGAAGATTTATCAGAGTTTAAATAAATTAAAGAAGGTGCAAATAAACATTCAGGTGGGATAAGATCTGCTATCGGGACGTGTCTCGGCGCAGAGCGCGGCTCTAATCGAGCGGAGAGAGGCCTTCGGAAAAACAAAGCGCGCCGACGAAGACGCAACGCCTTTGCCGGCCAGTCAACGGGAAAATAAACTCTTAGAGTTTCACCACTTCTAAGGCTGTCTGTATACCATGAAAAGTCCCGTAGTAGGTACCACGAAGATATAGAGTCGAATATTTTATTGCGGTGTTTATTTATTTTAGTATTTGATAAAAAACCAAAATTTTAAATTGACAAAACACGCCTTCGTACCTGTTGGTAGTCGCAAAATTTGGGATTGCTTGAATATGATTTGAACTATTTTTCGTTAAACTCCACGAACGAACTTCTCTTTTAAAGAATTGACAGCGATAACTTTATATTAGACATATTCTCAAACTTTTGACTATTAACACGTTGTGGTACACGTTGCACACGCTAGGGCGGGAACACTGGCTCAACAAGGTTTAGTGTTGAAGGAACAGATATATCTAATTGTTTTAATCGGTCATTGGAAACTCTTGGCATACAAATATAAGTGTAAGTGAGGTGGGCGCCTTCGGAGTAAATCCTTTGTTAGCAAGAGCATTAAAAGTTTTTGAGGTGAAAAATCAAATGCTGTTTAATGTTCTAACTACATGATTAGGTAAGTTTTTGATTGTACGATATTTTAAAGTTGACAAATATTTAATTCAAAAAGGGGAAACGTAAATTTAAAATTAAAATGCACTTGTAACATCATAGATACACAGTATTATTAGTACCTTATAGGTACACAGGACGCTTCAAAATGTAGTAATTAGATAAGTAGTAGTCGTTTTTCGAGAGTGGGGCCTTTACAGAGTCCAAAAATGACTTTGTTCTGTTTGTGTTGTGTGTTGAAGGATTGGCTTGATGCAGCAGGATGCGACTTCTCGGTTGGTTTTTCCTAATTTAGTCATACAAATTGGGCAAACAAATGGTGGTGTACCACTCTGCATTCACTGTAATTTGTCCTCGCCTTCGAACTGTTGTTTTTTTTGGAAAGTAACTATATATCCATGATTTTTCTCCTATCACTTTATCATAAACAGCATTTGAGAGACCATTTTTTTACTAATCAACTCGAGCCGTTTGTTCTGGTGCGAAAGAAGGCCACAAAGTTTTCTTACTTTTAAATGCGAATGTATAGTTTTATGAGTTTGGCTCATACCAATGCCGAAATGTCCTTGAACCTTCTGAAAGTCGATTCGCCGGTTTTCTTTGATAAGTTGCCGCGGACAGTAGCTACATTTTCTTCGGTGATCGCAGTTGAGGGCCGATCTTCACGAATTTCGTCGTAGAGAGATACACGGCCACGATTTAATTTTGTGTACCAACGCCTCATGGTGCTCAAATGAGGTGCTTCTTACACAAAATCATTTTGAAGACGAGCGCACTAATCTTGCGGAGAGTGTACATATATACATACATATATCACGCTTATAATCCCTTGCGGGGTAGGCAGAGCGTAAACAGCCGCATGAAACGGACATTTACGCCACGTCTGACAAATATTTGAGGGTTATTCGGAAAATTGTGTATCGCTATAGTGACAGGTTGTCAGCCCATCGCCTAAAATTGCAATACCCACCCTCAAGTCCCTAAGTCGCCTCTTACGACTCCCACGGGCAAGAAATGGGGTGATGCTATTCTCAGCCGGCAACACACGGCAAGAGAGTGTGCGGAGAGTGTGCACTTTTGAAATCTTAAAAATCATCATCCTAAAATCATTCCGCGTCAATTCCATTTTGACAGTGGATGGAGTACTTCAATGAATAATAAAAAATAATTGACAAGCGTTTTCCCGCCAATTCCTATTCTAGTGTCTAGTATTCTAGTTTAGTTCTGAGTGAATTATCTTTTTTAAAAAAATATAGCATTCTAAATTCAAACATTTCTAAGAGGCCAGTAGTGCAAATCTTTTAGTGCGCCCTAGGAACGTGCATCATTGCTGAGCCATGATCACCTGAAAAAAGTGATCCACTGTAGCCCACATGACCCTATTAGCTTTAAATTACAAAACTTTGATAAAATAAATTCGATCTTTTTCGTTTGTACAACGACAGAATTAAAAGTGGTAGTAACTTCAAAGCGATGATCCCCTTTACTAGAAAACCAGGTAAAAACACCGAAAAGCTTTGTTATTTTAGACGCGGGACTGAGTTACCATTACCACATGATCTGTACTACGTACCTTTGGATAAAACCTTTCAACGGATAAAAGAAAATCGCACTAGGAGACCAAATGCGGCATAGTAGTAAAGCGTCTACCTGCTAAGCAAAGGTCCCTCCGGGTTCGAATCTCGGCCTGGGCAGATTTAAATGATGATGATGAGTGATGACTTACTAGTTAGTACTTTGTTGGCGACGTGATTAAAAGCAAAAAATGAAACTTGATTCGTGGAGACTTATTTTCTGAAAATCCCGAATTCTTAACTGAAAATGAAGTCTATGCACTCTGGTAATAATATTATCTGAAAGATATTAATTTATTAGTTTTAGGATTATAATGAATAGCTACTTTTCATATTTACAAAGCGTAGAGTAAAATCTGAAAGTGTTGGAATCTAGAAAGCAACGTTTACATAGTTTGTCTGAAACACCTTTGCTTTAGCTGAAATATTGATATTTGGTCGATATAATATAAAGACAAAATACGATTTGGTAATTATGAGATGAAGACTATATAAGACCGACCCGAAATGAAGTTGAGGCTGCCGCTTAGAATATTTCCTTCAGGATTGAATAACTGCAAAATTGTCGGCTTACGTCGTTTGACTCCGTCTAATATTTCAGCGCGAGCTCGACGGGATTTCTGGCTATTCCATTAATCTCCATCCTGAATATTCAGTTTATTTCTTCGCTGGCTTTGCGAGGATTTTCTGTTCAACATTTTATTTTGAAAACATGTTTTGTGAAATCTTGTCTTAATATTAAGAATTCCTCTTACATTGTCTATTTTCAATTCCATCGCCGTTGATGCACAAGTAGAGTTCATTGGATCCTTTAATGACTCGGCGTCCTACACGACAGAGGAAGAACGTGGATGTTTATTTCCTCAGATCTACGAGTATCACCTGATCGATATTCTTAAATACGAAGCCATAATTTAAGTCATGCTTCTTGCTAGAGTTTTTCCTTAGAAGTCTAAATTTAGAAGGTAGTGCATGATCGGTTATCAGTATCGCTTACAATCTAGGTTAAACAGTATAAATGTTTAGTTAATAAAGTAACCTGTCCTATTCCGCTTATCCAAGGTAAAAAGGCTGAAATCGCTTCGTATAGACCAGTCGCGAAATATTTTTCTCGGAACACCTTCATTGTCACAAGTATTTAAAATAATTCACAATACCGCTACCTGCACTATAGTTCAATACGCAGGTGTGATTCGCTCCTTAAAAAGTTGTACAGTCACGATTAGGTTGCGTTAGACAGTTTGGACCTTTCTTATGCCACGAGGATATACTTATTGGCAGTTAAGGTGTCTAATCGCGCGTGTGCTTGACTGTACATGCAACCCTACAGCATCCCAGATTGAGCCAACCGCATGCTCTTAAGACGCTAATCGCCTCCTTTCAAACACGCGACGTAGACAAATTTAATTAAACACGCTTTCACACTCGCTACAACGATCCATTATTAATTATTTGCCTGACTGGGATATAATTTATAACGGTAAACCCGCTCGACAGCGTCAATGAAACAAACGCGAATGAGAGGCGGAAATCGAAATGAAAAACAAAATAAATGTACAAAAAAGATGTAAAATTAAATATTTGATTAAATACGGCAAGTTGGTTGTGTTCAAAATCAGACTATAGTATAGTCTATAAGGATAGTTTTGTATAAGAGAGGGAGGGAAAGGAGCATTTTTATATTTTATATAGGAATCTATGTGCTATCAACTTTGCTCAAGCTATGGAAGTACAAAGTAATGTTTTGCCAAATCCACAAAAAATAGTTAAGCCTGCACTGATGATAATGTTTCAAGACACAAAAAGTTACTACAACATTCTCCAATAGATCGGAAACAGCAAAATCCAATTACAAAAGATGGCGTCAACGAAACGAAAAATGCCGAAGCTGAAAATTTCAAGGCCCATTTGGCGGAGCCGTGTGCCGGACAGAGATTAACGTGCTCTCTGTTTCATTAATAAATTTCGGGCTTTATCAAATCCAGAGGTGATTTGCAGCCGGTGAAAAAGCTGGATTTTAAAGTTCGATTCTAGATCAGATAAAAACTTTATCGGAATAATGGAACGATTTAAAGCTCCATAATCGACGAATATGATAATTTTATTGCCTGCAGAAAACTCCCTATTAAATTTATCGTTAAGAATATCGCAACTGATTTTCGTAGTGCGTAGATGATAAATAGTAATACTTAGTATGCAAGAGTAGGTTCTAGCTGTAATGTCACGTCACTTTTTGGTCATACCTAAATCAAATGCTACGTTCACACTATGCACGTGCTCCTGCTCCTGCCGCAACCGCGAATGTTGCATGAAATACTTACGCGGAAGATTATTTAGATATCTGTTCTGTAGCTATGGCTTGCAGAGATTCTCAACATTTTATCATCTAAATTCTATTGATCTAAAAAAATCTATTGTACAATATATATGAATAGGCACATATTTTATTTTTTAAGTAAAATTTAATGCATAGATCAGTAATAACATGTTCTAAGGTATTATATTGGCTTGAAATTTTTTAATATTTGTTTCATAATTTCCTTTTTATAAATGCCTTAATTCATGAAGGTTTCATATGATTTCTATCGCAATAATCAAATAAGAAGTGTGCACCGTTAAAAATCTTTTTATGTTGAATTTGAAATTATTTATTCATCAATCAATACATACATACATATATCAGCCTATTGTAGTCCACTGCTGGACGTAGGCCTACCCCAGGGTACGCCATAGGAAACGATCTCCTACCGCTACCAGCCGCCTGTTTTAAGTCATCGGTTCATCTGGCCGGAGGTCGTCCAACACTACGCTTGCCGAGGCGTGGCCTCCACTCGAGAACCCGTTTACTCCACCGTCCGTCGGTTCTTAAACAGATGTGCCCAGCCCACTGCCACTTTATTTTGCTACTCTTCCAGCCTATGTGCGTTACTTGGTCTTTTTGCGGATAGTTTCATTCCGGATTTTATCCATCATAGAGATACCGAGCATAGACCTTTCCATAAATCTCTGAGTGACATGTAACCGGTGGGCCAGTTTTACTGTCAGGTTCCACGTCTCGGCTGCATAGGTCTTGACTGACAGGACGCACTCAATCATCAATCAATAAAGTATCCTTAAAACTAATACACAATCCTTTCGCTATCCAAACTCAAATATAACAAACAACAAAACAAACAAACGAGTCCCCGAGGAGGAAACTCTCATTCATAAAACACAAGCATTAACTCGTAAGCCGTAAGCAGAACTCGTAAACTCGCAAAAGTTGAGATTTGCGATATTTGGCAAAAACCGAACTTTGCACGTGATACCGAAAACCAACGGCAAAAGCAATCACAAAAAGTAAATAAATAAAACGTTTTTCGTGAGTTCAGCTGAAGTAAACTACTAAGAAGCAGAAATACGTTACATGAAGTGCGTAGGTTGTCGTGATAAGAAATTATGATTTACAGAGTTATTTTTTAGTCAGTGCCCACGCAAAATTTGAAGAGTGAACCTACTCAGGAATGATTATGAACACCTAATTAATATGGTGAACTTTTGGCGACATACCTATGTAATCGCGAAAACAAAGTCGGCTGTTCTATACATTTTAGTAAAGTACGAATAGGTACTTTTTTCTGTATAAGAACAACAAAAAAATTACACTCATACTAAAAATTACCAAGTAGAGTAACGATTACAATATTTTATTATTTTACGAATCCATCTGTTCTAAAAACCCATAGAATTAATTTACACAAGTAAAGGTACCTATCAATTTATCCGTCATTTTGCAAATAAAAGGGGAAACCAAACATTTTGACAAATCGCGCTATCGAGATCATGCAGATTTGATTGGAATCGATTACGCGCAAACACAGCCTTGGGCCCCTTTTCAATGTGGATCCAATTCATTATGGTCACCAAATTTGATGGGATTAATTTGAAAGTCACGTCAAATCGACTTCTTTAGCGAAAGGGTTTTCAGATATTACCTGTTAAATCTGATGCAATGACAGCATTAAACTTTGTTTGAATCGATTCGCTACCAGTATATACATACATGTATAACCACAAAGCCAGTTACAGCGTTTTCCAACGCACGGGAATATCATATCAATAGGATAATATTTATTACCTAAAGTACAGTCATACGTTTGAGAAATCTTTGTGTCTCGATACGACAAAAAAGATAATTTCTTAAATGGATAAATGGGCATTTTTACCCCACTGCCTCAGAAGAAGTTACGATTTGGATAAATTCGCAAGATGGCGTTGTACGTCGCCATAGACTGCCGGATTAGCCATCTAATTGTACAATCATACCGACTTAGTGGCGGTGTCCAACGCTATCTTACGGTTTAGTTTCTGCAAGAAACGCCCAAGCCGCTTCTACATATGACATTTTTGTTCCCTACGGTAAGTAAAGTAGGTAATATGAGGTTTACGAAGAATTAATAAGTTTAACTACAAAACTTTGGCATGTAGGCCAAACGCCTGGCGAAGCAGAGTAAAGTTTTGCAATATATAATTTTCAGGTGGAAGCACGACTTTATTTGAAAAAGTTTCCATTTCTTGGCGCCGACTCACGTAATATTATACTATAGGCAGGTATATATACGGATCATACGGAATGGCATGCATAAGTAGGAACCTACGTAGGTAGAATTGAATGTAGTTAATACTTGTGATTGTTGGCGCTTGGTGAAATTACATGTTTTTTTCAAAAAATTACATGTTAATTTTGTCAAAAAACACTTGTACTCGTTTAACAGTTTTATTGCGGGGTATCTAACCCGACCGGTTTCGCTCACATGAGCATTTTCAAGGATTTTTTAAACACAAAACATTGTTTTAGAATTGAATGAATTAGCTCGTAATATTAAATATTGAGAGATATAAAAACATCTCGTTGAAACACAAAAGGGGATATACAGCGTATTTTGATTGAATAATACAAGGGTTATTTATATTTACGGTTATAAAATATCTTGGAATCAAATTTCCAAATATTATCTACTGGAGAACTCAGAAAACCCCTCGGAGCGTGTGGAACTAGGAGGTAAAGTGCTTAATGTGTGCGTACAGTTTAATGGCTGGATATAAGACGTATTGAGGAAAAAAGAGAAAAGCGGGTCCTTTTGTTCTGCCGAATCGCTTGTCTTTTGAGTTTTCTCTGCTGGATATCTTTGATCATTAAGTGCGCTTGTTAGGCGGCATTTTCCGGCTTCGAAAACATTTCTACGAGTATTGCTGACTACTTTCGTGCTGAGTGTTTTACGCGAAATGGTTTACGAGCAAAGATAAAGGCTTAATAATTGTAAGTAAGTAGATATAAGTTATTAAAGGAAATGAGTTTACCCATTTAGGGATAACATATTAGAGTTCTCCATACAGTTACTAAGAATAACCTATATGTATATTTGCCTAGCCCTCTCAGTGTCCACCGATATGGGAAGAGAACCAATTATACTAAGTCAGGCGGTTAAGCCACAATATCGCGCAAATTAGATGCCATGTGATGCCGGCTATACATAAGAGGCAGAATAGCATCACCCCATTTCTTTCCCGTAGGTGTCGTTAAAGGCGACTAAGGGACTCGAGGATGTGTATTGCAATTTTAGGCGATAATCTGACAACCTGTCACTATGGCGATACACAATTTTACGAATGACCCTCAGATATTTGTCTGACGTGGCGTAAATGACCGTTTTTTACGCCTACTCTGCCTACCCCGCAAGGGTATATCGGCGTAATATTATGTGTGAATCGCGCAAATTCGATGTTCCTACTACTAAAAACATGGCAACTAATAGCCCATATAAAGCTGCTAGCTAAAATTCCCAACTATCTCATAATTCTGTACATAAAATTAATCTCTCGGATTATCCACAGCGCACATCAATTAAACTTGGGCAGTATGTTGGAAATAATTGGAAATTTCAGCCGCAAACTGGCCGAGCCCAACAGAGCACGTTATTAAACGAACTTTGATCATGTTGACTCATTTACGGGAAACTAGCCGTCTAGCCTAGCTGCTAGGCTACAGCATGGATTTCGGTGATCCTGTCACGAGCCGCATGATTTACCGGTTTTGCCAGATCCGATATTTTGACGAAAGGAGTTTTTAAAATCGCGGACAAAAACCAGATATCATGGCAAACGTTTCCGCATCAAATTCCGACGGTCACAGGTTGTCATATGTGTGGCGGTTG
Organism: Tuta absoluta; assembly: GCA_027580185.1. Taxonomy (NCBI): domain Eukaryota; kingdom Metazoa; phylum Arthropoda; class Insecta; order Lepidoptera; family Gelechiidae; genus Tuta; species Tuta absoluta. The sequence continues at coordinate 7,784,298 of JAQAHW010000016.1, read as the reverse complement.
TCATGAACTGCAATATCTTCCAGTTAGTGTGCGATGAGCTGAACGGCGATCATTTATGAGCAAGGCATAGTAGGATTTAATTATGTTATTGTGTGACCGTGCTGAACAAAAGTAAGACAAGAAACCCTCGAGTCTCTTAGACGCCTCTTACGACACCCGCGGGATAGATATGGGGTGATGCTATTCTAAGCCGGCATCACACGGCATTTTTATTGACAAGTTTCGGACCTATAATATACTATTTAGAGTGAAATATTTACCTCCTCATTGTATTTCCCGCGCTCATTAAAAATTCAGTAGTGATGTGATCAATTTCGTTATCTACATACACTTCTACACTAATATTATATTATTAGGTATAAAGAGGAAAGATTTGATTGTTTGTTTGTTTGAATTGAATAGGCTCCGAAACTACTGGACCGATTTTTCTACATTATTACTGATGAACATAGGCTATATTTAATACGAGAAAATAAAAGGGATCCGCGTGAAAAATTCGATAATGTAACCCAACGTGTGAAAAATGTACCAAAAAATATCTTATATCGCGTACGCTGTGGAAATTATTGACAATAGAGCAAAGTGATGTACTACAGTTTTAAAGAGGACATCAATATCTATAATAGTGTCCGCCATACCATATGTCCATCTATTACAGTTATGCCAAAATAACTTCTTTTTCATTTAAAAATTTACAAACTACGCCACATTATTCTTACCAGTGTAATGATTACATTTAATCATTACTGTATTAAAGGTTGTCAGGTTAAGCTCTCCGAATACTGATAGGGTACATGCAGACCATGAAACTGAACAACTTTCCCCTCGAAACATATTTCAGGAAACGTAAAAAAACTGACTTCCCATAGTGAATACAGTCAGCTGATTGTATGGAAGCTCGTTTTTTTTTTGTGTTTCTGGACATATGTTTCTAGGGGAAAGTTGTTCAGTTTCATGTTGATGCACCCTATAAGATTTGATGGTTTGTTTGAATTGAATAGGCTCCGAAACTACTGGACCGATTTTTCTACATTATTACTGATGAACATAGGCTATATTTAATACGAGAAAATAAAAGGGATTCGTGTGAAAATTTCGATAATGTAACCCAATGTGTGATAAATGTACCTACCAAAAAAAACTTATATCGCGTACGCTGCGCTATTCGGAGGGCTACCCCTTACACCCGGTATAAAAAAGACGACAATAAAGATAAAATAATGTATAACAAAATAACATTTAAACAATAAAAAAGTGTATATAATAGTACCTGTAGGTAAGGATATAAAAGTAATAATAAAAAACCTTCAATGTGAAAAAAGGGTGTATAATGTAAAGTGTATTTATGTAAAAAAAAATTGTCCACCCGTGCGAAGCTGGGACGGGCCGCTAGTAATGTTATAAGTATATTTTCAAAATTTTCTTTAGTAGTAATTTCATTTGCCGTATCTCTAGGACCAAGTTTTCCGAGTTCGCCATGCCATATCGTAGCGACGTCATCAAATTCTCGCAATGAGGAAACTTGGCGAAAACACCTTTCTGCTTTTCAACTTACAACCTTAGACAAAAAAATTTGATGCAGAGGGAATCCTTCGAGCTACAAAACTGTAAGACAAAAAAGCTCTTCAATCACATACGTGATATCCGCGTTAATACATACAACTGAATGCACGGAAAGCTAAATCACGATCTCTGTACGCAGACTTTTCAGGTTTAAAGCCATATATGAAACTGCGTCCACATAGACTACTGGTGCAAATCTGCGAGGCATCGGTTTCATGAGTGTCTTACGACAACTCTTGTATGAGTTTCGTCCTCTACGACAAGCTTCTTGTACCCGAGCGGGGCAAAAGCTAAACTTTATGTAGTTTAGTTCAGTTTTTACTCTGAACTGGTAAAGGAATACGAAAGACGAAATATATATTTGCTAAATAAATCGGCTTCTGTTTCGTTTACTACTCAGCTCATTAGGTAAGGATGCCTACTTGGAAAAAGAATGTGTTTGCGTTTTCTGTCATTTATTTCTGCGGCGCCTCAAATCTGATAAGACTAGTATTTCATGGTTTCAGTCTTGTTGTATGCAGCTTTCCCTCTGAATCATTTCTTGAACCTAAAACTTTAGCTGGAAGAGAAGAACTTGGAATGGTGGAAAATAATACGCCCTCAGCAGCCTGTTCTTTTGAATATAGTATTTTTATGTAAACCAAGTGCTCTAGTCCATATTCTTCGCGCGGAATTCTAGATTTTATAAGTTTGCGGGATATTAATTATTACATCGCTACAGTTACTAGTTACGAAGAATTGTAACCAAAGTGGTTTAAATTATTAAACCTGGGTCTGTTTTTAATTCTTATATATACTTGAGTTTGCACAAAACATACTTACTTATCCCAATAAAACATTGTAAAATTCAAAATAAACGCAACTGAAATCCGTTCAAAATTGTTTTATTGTGAACTTTAGTTCTAAATGACTTTAATTCTAAATGATTTGAATTCTTAATGCCTATATGTTAAAAAATTTGGTCAAAACAATACAAAATATAATATGTTTAAGTACGTAGTTTACGGTTTAATCTTGTTTAATACGGTCCAATATAAGAACTTGCCGTATCATTCACTAATAAATTACGAGCCCTTAGGGTTAGAGAGGGCCAAAGTAGTCAGAAGCTGGTTTAGCAAGTCATGACTAAGGGTAGTAAGAGGGTAGAAGTTTTCACTAGCTAAACTAAATGAATGTTGAAGAAACAAAATTTTAGTTTTTCATTTTAATAAATTAGGTTTAGGTAAACTTTTATTTGCTCTAATGCATTTTTAAAAGATTAACTATCTTTTATCATTATTGCCGTCGAATGCTTAGCCCGAAATATATTAAACTGGTAAGTAAATATAGAGAATATCGAAAACTACCTTTTCAAAGTACAAACTTGCCTTAATTAAGATTGCTGTATGTAAGTTATTTAGTTTTTACATTAAATGATTTCGTTGGCAAAACATAATGTCAAGTCTGCTGATAAGAAAACGCCTTGCATTTTTTTTCATCATAAATTTACCGTACTAATACGTCGTTACAGAATTATATAAATGACCCTCATATGTTTGTAAGAGGTGGCGTAAAAAATTACTGTTTTTTACGATCGTTAACGCTCTGCCTACCCCTATATATGATATATGTATGTACGTCGTTTAGGTGGTGTCAAAACCCACGCGTATCGAAACATTTCAGTCGTGGAATTTAGGATTTTTGTTACTAAAGATTTTCCGTGTAAGTCGTCATTATGTCAAACAATAAAAAAAACTGCGACTAAACTTTACACAGATGAGATCCGACCCTAAGGAAAGATAAGGGTTTGTGAGATTGTGTGGTTGGTAACAAGGTGAGGTTGAACCCTCGTCTGACTCCACACACCCTTGGTATTGGCAGGCCAGATTGGGTTGGTGGTCCTTACACCGATCATAATCTTAGATTACAAATAAAATAAATGTATTTATTAATATCTTGTTGCTTATGATGCAGGTTTGCTCAACTTCCTTGTTTATTATTTTTATACTTCTATTTTTACAAGTAGGTTGGTAGGTATTTTTGGGTCAGATGTTTCATTGTTCAAGTTTTCAAGCAAAAATTATTACATACAGGATTAGATAAATACTATTTCTATAAGTAGTAGCTTTTCTGGTTGGTATTAATTTGAATAAGAATTGTTATAATGATTGAAAAGTAAAATGATATGAATATTTAATAGAAAACAAATTTTACTTTTAAATGGATATATCTTCAAAAGAACCTACGACTTATTATCAAAGTAGAAAAAAGAAGAAAAAAGAAAGAAGAAACAAAATACACTTTGTTTTTTCTGCATTTTCGCAACACTATCTTTTTGAAACTACTCTCTTTTTTTTAGCAATCGGTTTATTTGACGTTTCGGACGTAAGTATCACATTCGTTTCGTTACAATCAAACAAAAATGATCTTTTGTTCTCCATTAAGCTCCAATGTTTTTTTCCCAACTCCCTGAAAAACCAATAAATTATTTCCTCTACCTCTACAATGCACTCTCTATCGAATTTTCGGTGGAATAAAGTTCACACGTTGGTATTTTCGCTTCATTTCTGGTTCACATAGCTCTTCCGATAGACTCGTGAAAGAGATTATTTTTTCAGTTACCTAGTTTATTTTATTTTAAAAATAACAACGCTATTGTTTTATTTATTCGTTATTTTCCTTTCTTTTAATTTTCACCAGATATAATGGCCAGGAGGCAATCCTAACAAGACCGATTTGACAGCTATCGGGTCCATGTTTATGCTATGGAATATATTTCAATCTCCCTTTGACATCCCTTGGTATGTATATGATATAACAGTCGCAAAGTATTAAGGAAGCAAAAGGGCATATCATACATAACAAACACTAATTTACCAGCGTAGGTAACGATCCCTCCAGCGGTTTCTCTCACTTTTCTGCCATTTCTCGTGCTAATAAAGTACTTTTCTGCATAGTTTAATTATCTCTAGAAGAATTCAGGTTTCTATTGGTGTAAGAAGATAAAGAAGATGCTTTTTTAATTCAGGGGTTAGGTTAGGTAGAGTAACCTCTACCTACAAACTTGCATATAATGTAAAAAGCTATACACTAATGAAATAACTATAACCTTTAAAAAACTAAATAGCGAACTCATCAGCAAAATACAAAATAGCAAAAATTTTGATGTTGTAAAACTTCTATATTTAAATGTTTGAACTTCTATCTTACTTACTAAAGGTCCCCTCAAGGTCTTCTAAGTTAACTAAACTTTTGCGAGGCAGTTGCATTCTAAATAGCGTGACCTTTCCTAACGCATGCCGCGAGACCCCTAAGGTCACGTTCTTGGGGTTGAAGGTCAAGTTTAAATTCCCACTGCTACGCTAAATGAAAATTACTGGGAAACTTAAAAATAATGTACGTTTTCATCTGAGTTTTAGAATGATAATATTTTTGTGTGTAGTCTTTGTTAATATTCATGTTTTGAAGTGTATCAAGGGGGTCAAGCGGGATGACATTTTGTATGGAACGCTATATGTAATAAGTACTCACAGAAATCTGATTGAACATTTGAATGAAACCGAAACCGCCACCGCCGCGGGTGAATCCGCTGGGCAGAAGACACTTTGAACCCTTTCACTCAGTGGTATCATAATTCATTGAACGTAGGTGAACAAAATACATACAAACAAAAACAATAATAGAAAGTAATAGATAGATAAAACGTTTATTGCTAACAACTTCGATAACCAACCGGCTTACAACTACAAGAAACATATACATTGAATACCAAATTTTAAAACACTTCCCGTGTTAAGTATAAAATAATTGAAAACTTGCAAAATTTTCATGCGCGAGCAGAATATACATTCAACAAATATAATAAAGAAAATATATTTTTTAGTATGAGTAGAAGGTATGTACACTGTTAAGCGCACATGTGTGCTGCAGCGATGCAAAGGACCAAAGTTTGGTACAAAAATTGAAAAAGAAAATAAAATTACTTTATTCAATATAGGATAGTATTATCACTTATTGACGTCATGATCCGTCATTGTAAAAAAAAGAAATTTGTATAACAAAATTATTTTTTTCATAACAATTTTGTATTGTCCTAATAGTAAACCGGCTCGGGCGAAAATTAAAATAAAAATTACCAAAGGAGGGCAGTACTGATTTCCAGCCATTACCCTAAAATACGATGTACAAATTTTTATGATAAACGATGCTTAGATGGTAGAGCGAAAGCAATAGAACATTCGAGATAACTTACCTATATTACAAGTAATAATAAAAGAAGTATCCAGCGTTTTTCATGTCATGTAAAAATCGCTTTCTCTAATACATTTTCGAGAGTAGCAAAGATAAAAATCGCAGGCAATATGAAAGGCAAATATAACTAAAAGAGTCTTTGCAATGTTGCCAGCTTCCGAAAACGCGGTTGACTCCTCAGCAAAAAGGTTGAAAATATAAAGGATGGATGAATTAAAAAGTCATTAGAAAGATTTTATCTCGGCTGGCGTCATTATCATTAAGCACATTGTAACCAAACAACCATTGTACTCGGCCGGATTAACGACGAAAGGATTGCTCGCAAATTACAATTTCAAAACATTTTGTGTAGCTAAAGTTGTAATTAAAACCTGCATGAGCTGTTTAGCTATGAAATAGAAATACCTGTAAATATTTTATTAGCAAGCATACATTAATGTTTTTTTATACTAACACAGTCAAGAAAAATGCACCTACTCAACGTTTTTTTACGCTAACGTGATATGAGACGTCCTGAAAAAAATTGTTTGACAGTAGGCAAAACAACTTAGCGACTCAAAAACAAACATCTAAGTGAAATAAACCTCAAGAAAGACTACGACCTAATCAATAAAAACCCTGGGCAAGCAATCAAAACATAACAGGCAAGGCAAAGTAGAAGTACTATCAGCAGAACCTCGAGTTACTATTTAAGGAATCAACATATTTTTGGTTCTCCATACAATTATTGAGAATAACCAGTTTAAGTTGATCCCTTGAAACTTGTTGTGTTGCTGATCGTACAAATTATTGAAACGACTACGCCGCCGGTGCTACGCCGCTACGCCGCCGGTCGCTACGGCTACGCCATCAAACGAACGATATTCCCATTGCATTCCTTTTGTTGTTCGCCTATGAGAACCATTCTCTCCAATCCATACTCGTTTTGCATTATTTTCCTTTTCGACTAACGAATCGAATGTTTTCGTTCGGACTCCGATATGGAGCGGCGCGGTATAATAGCAAATACTGCTCTGAAAGCCCGCTATTGCTTTTTACTCTGAAAATGGTCTATTTGAGGTTTATTACTAAAGCAATTTTTAACATCGAAAAAGTAAATAAATTAGGCTGGTAGATAACTACTAACCTGCTGAAACACCACCGATTCCAATTCATAAATACGCTTTTTAGTAAGGTGTTTATTTATTTATTATTATAATGTTACAATTTCATTCGAGATCCCAAAATTATTATGAATCAGTACTCTATCCGCATGCTTCCAATAACACGGCTTTATGATTCATCCTAGCTCGAATGCGAATGTTAATTATTAATTAAAACGCAAACAATTATCCCATCCCTTCATTTGCGGCCACGAGCCGGCAATCTCGAATTATTGCGCTAAACACCAGCCCAATTTATCTTGAATCTCGTCACGATCGGCGAAGTTTTCGAAATTTAAATGTAAATGTCGGTAGAGGGCGCGACCCTCTCTAATTGCAACGGACCGTTGTTGTCTCTCTCTGGTATTTGGCGTTGTTGACTCTGTAAGTTATCTTATTCAGTAGGTACATACCTAGAGTCAGCGCATTTCGCTGAATACTATTTTTGCGGCTCAATAAAACAGTTTTTCTTAACAATATGTATGCGATATACGTACTGTTCGATTCAATTTTATAAATATGGCTTCTGTCAACAGGGACAATTCTGCCAATGTCGAGGTGTTAGAGAATACAATACCCAATGATACGCTAGCAATGTGATTTATAGTGACAGTTTGTACGAAACGCGAGAATTGCGCCATTGGGTGGGGTTTAACTCGTTCGTGGTGCGAGTCCCGACAGCTACAGTGAGCGTCTTCACGTCGCCGGAGTTTTGGCCGCAAGGAGTCGTGTTCCGCCGCTTCCGAGGGAAGCTGCCGTTGCCGTCTCCACAATAGTTAGAATAGGTTTAGAATATTATACTGTTAAGTCTATTTAAGTATATTTTTATTGTATAGTATAATTAGTTCATTTAAAATAATAGTTATGTCGGCTATCTGTTTACCTAAGATACAGGAATAATTATTCTTAGTTTAGGAAACAGAAGCCTCATAATTATTTGTATCGTGTTACCTATTTGTAATTAAGTTTATTATTATTACTTAATAAACAATTATTATTATTATTATTATTAATTAATTAATTAATAATAGTAGTTTTTGGTAACAATTTCTGCTATTGCTAAGGCAATTTTTACTAATTTAGCCTAAAGTTTTTATAAGAAGTATGAAAGTTTTTCTTGAAATTATGTAAATCTTTATACGCTATTTAACGCTAGGTAACATTATTTTTGGTTCTTGACATGACACCATTTCGCAAGTATCGAACAATTCAATAGAAAATAAAATACTAAATCACTGCCACACGCAGACGATCGACACGTGCATGGCTCTTTATCCCTGCTTATGACACAATATAACCTGCTACACCATAAACCCCATGAAGTAGTTATGATTTCACCCTCGTGGCACGTGCCTATAATGCGGTACGTTACCATCATTATAACTCACGAACTAAATCAATAGTCGTCAATAGGTCTGTTGCAAAAAAGAACGACACTTTTTTCGCAAAAAATGTAAGGGTTTTCGTGTTTTATATCGAACTAGCGGCCCACCCAGTGGTTTTACCCGCTGCTAACCGTTTTCCTACTAAATTATAAAAACCTTCCTCTTGAATTACTCTATCTTTTAAAAAAACTTCATCCCGATCCGTTGGATTGTCATGAAGAGTTAAGCATACATACGAAGAAACAGACATAGGGACAGACGCGGGAAACAACTTTACTTTATACTATGTAGTGAAGAGCTAGGGTACCTATTACTATTACGCAAATAAACTTTGGTTCTATAGATGTGACATATTAATTTTGTGGATAAAGTATAAAGCCGTGGAAAATAATATTATCTGAGCAATGCGAATTAATTTCAGGTTTAGAATTTCTGTTTTATTACCTTTGAGTGTGACGAAAGATATACATATATCACGACTATACCTTGCGGGGTAGGCAGAGCGTAAACGACCGTTAAACACGAACATTTACGTCACGTCTGACAAACATTTGAGGATTATTTAGAAAATTATGAATCGCTATATAAACAGGTTATCTATCCATCACCTAAAATTGTAATACACATGTAATGCTCAAGTCCTTTAGTCGCCTATTAAAACACCCACAAAAAAGAAATAGGGTGATGTTATTCTAACCTGACATCATACAGCAATCTTGAGAGCCAATGATTCTCAGAGTAAACATTGAACCGTTTAATCCTAAACGCCCATCGATCTGCAGTTCAATTAGACTCAATCTCAACGGATCTCAACAACAACGGACTTTGCAAAGTTTGATTTCGCCGACAACTTTGAGTTCAAACACAACTCGATCGGTTTAATTATTGTCAGTCTTTGTAATTAACAAGAATGACTGATGTCCGACATCGGTTCTACAAAAAACGGTACCGTTATTTTCTTTCCAGGTTTTTAAAAGTACCTATCTGAGTAAAAGTAGATCTGTAAAAGAATTAAAATGAACAATAAAAATAAATTTTACAAGTCTAATGTTCTACTTAATTGTTTAGTTATTCTACCTATATTTATTATATTTATTACTTAAGTGTGATGCCGGCTTAGAATAGCATCACCCCATATCTTTCCCGTGGGAGTCGTAAGAGGCGACTAAGGGACTCGAGGGTGTGTATTGCAATTTTAGGCGATGGGCTGACAACCTGTCACTATAGCGATACACAATATTCCGAATAACCCTCAAACATTTTGTCAGACGTGGTGTAAATGGCCGTTTTTGCGGCTGTTTACGCTCTGCCTACCCCGCAAGGGATTATAGGCGTGATATGTGTATGTGTGTATGTATGTGTATTACTTAAGTAATTTGGTCTGTTACATTATTAATTTTAATTATATTTGTTGATTTTTTACCTATGGTTCAGATGATGACTCAATCTCATGAAAGAATTAATTCATTCATCATTTCTCCTTATCGAAAAGCATCATAATATAAAGATCTACTTGTATGTTTTTGGAATCGACAAAAACATGGTGATCCTATGAATAATTCGATTCCTTAGGTCTTTAGGTCCCTAGGTATATAGTACCTTCCTATTTAATCCATCTTGGCAATTGCAATATTTTTAGATGGAACGTATAATGGGGGAGTTTCCACAAATTAGTCGTCTTAAGATAAACCAGCTGAAACAGTGAATTTTTAAGCTAATTTTGAAACAGTATAGCATACTTATTTATATTTCAATTATCATGAAACCCAGTTATACCTATCCCGTACAAAGTTGGAACTTGGAACTCGCATTTCGCTGGTCCGGCAAATCTGTATAAATTCCTCACAAATTTGTCCCTTGTAGCTGACACTGCAATTCCACCAAATATCTGTTAACTCTTGGTATATTATTTGCTAACTTGGGCATTTAAGACGACTATAACTGCTGGCGAAGTTTTGCCACAAACTCCGGAGATGTTATGGACAGTCAGTGATGGCAACCCTTCGCCGTTACTTTACATTTAGTAGATTAGCTGTTTTTAACGACACTTTTACTAACCTGTCTGACACCCTTATTGTAAAGAGTTACCCAATGAATTTTTTATATTTTCCATATGACATATTTTGTATGATAAAAGTCTAAGCTCTTAGTATTTATGTCCTACGAGCAAACCTACGAATGCGTCCGGTCAAACACTCGTAGCGCCATTTTAACTCCTATTGCGTTCGCATAAGAATTTAAAACGATTGAACAATACTAAGAATAAAGTGTTTAAACTGCAGCTGCTGATGATCTTGAACTATTTATAATACATGTTTGTGTGTTAAAATAGATATTTCATAAATTAAGTTGTAATTTTTAAGAAATTATCATTTTATGAAAATTATATTTATTGTTTTCAGAAAATCTTGCTTAACATGGCAACACTGCAGTTGCTATGGACAATGCAGCTGGAGCGGGAAATCTCTAACAAAGCTGGTAATTACTCCACAACTTGGACCTTTGTTGACACTGCAATATCCTTCTACCAATCAGTGAGGAGACTTAGCAATTAGCTATTTACTAGAGTACATTTGAAAAGGAGAGTGTTATTTCTTAGCGCTTATCGGTATCGTGTGGGCTATACTAAGCCGACGTACAACTCGATAGACCCTGGTGTCGAAGTTACAACCCAAGTAGAAGCTCTGAGTTATTTATTGAGATAGGAAATAATCCAAAATATTTTTTTTATTTAAACATTTACATACTGGAACAGTAAGTCAACTTACATCTCGCCTGTACAGTACTCATTTAACTAACTTTCCCGAATGAAGGACTCTTTCATTATGGCTAAAACTGCGACTTCAAGGTCCTGCTGAAGAGCATTCATAATTGAAAATGTATGAATCCACAATGCTCCGAAGCAATTCTTTTATTCACCTACTGACGAACGAAACTGTTATAAAAGCTTACAACGCAGAAGTCCTAGAAGTACCTTGTTAACAATTAACTTTAATAAGTTCCATTCACAAAGACGGTAATTACATTTAACGACCTTGCTTGAAGTTCCCACCTCGGAAAATTAATAATTTTTTCGTAACACAAGTTTTAATGAACTTTAAAAAAGAAAAAGGAAAGTAACTTACGCTAGGGATCTCCTGCAATTTCAACACCAAAAAGTCAACTGAACAAAACTTAATACTAAGCTAAGAGAAAAGAAAATTAACAAAACGAAATTAATTAAAGACAAACTTTTGTTTCGGTCGTAAAATGTTTTATACTTACTTATATCGAACATTCCAATTTTCCAGGAAACATCCATTAACAGTTTAGTTTCAGAACTTCCAACTCACTGATTTATAAAACTAAAGGTCACGTATATTTTTTTGTAATAAATGGCACCCGCGTTGTTGTTCATTCGAGTGTTTAAGCTGTTTGGACTCGCGAGTCTGTTGGAGCTGGCGATCGCGTGCGTAGGGCGGCGGAGTGACGCAGGGCGGGCTTCGGGCGTTTGAGCGGGCCGCCGGCCGCCTAGACACTGCCGCCTAACCGCTCTCCCTCAACACATGGTTCCTACATTCCCGGCTCTCTCGGTAGCCCGGCACTCGGTCGAGAGTGCGAAACCTTCACACAGTGACACGAGGGCGAACATAATAGCAGTTCGTTAGCATAACCCGGCCGGAGGCACTCGCCCTTGCTTAAGTAAAATATTTGCGTTATTAAATGATTCCAAGCCCTTCCGTTTTGCAAGCGCGTCGAAACTCTTTGGGGGAAATTATTTTTGTTTGATGCCAAACACGGTTCGGTTTTAATTGACTTTATTAAAAAGTTACAAGAAACTTTGCTCTCAAATAGATAGTTTTTCGTAGGTAAAACTAATACAGGACTTTCAAATCAATTAATGTTATTACTCAGAAAGTAGAAGTTAATTCAAATTTTCTATCAATTAAACTCATAGTCACATTTTTCCTGGAAAATTAGCTACTAGACATTCTCTACTAAAAGCTATAAACAATAGTTTTAAGCATACAACTTTTGTTTTTTATTAATGATCCAGTCAAGTACCCAGCATCGGACTGTTGTGGCTGTATGTATGTATGTTTGTTCAATTATTAAATCAAACTTCAATTGTATAATAACAGCAGACTAATAGGCTATTCAGCTGACTAGTCACCGAGTACAAAATAGTCAACTATTCGGCTTTTCGGCATCAGAAACGCCGCCGTTAGCTGTGCACGTTAACATATTATATTTCATCGAATACCAACAACCTACATTTATATTTTGTACACGGCTGTTTGTTGTTCAAAATAAATAAATAAATCTCTTTTGCTTAAAATTTCCTATGTTTGCACAACTATTACTCATCGCAATAAAACAATTTTAAACGGATGTTGTGTTTATTTTGGATTTTACAATTCCTACGTTTCACGTGGTCACAGATGACTAAGGTGTTAGACGTCATTATTAAGAATATACGAGTAAATTATTTTTGTTCTACCGCCATCTATTCACGTCCGGGTTTCACTCAAAATGCTGAAACCGTATCTTGTGTAGTAGGTCTTACAGTATGCTGGATCTGGTTTTTCTGCTGTGTAATCAGCGGAGTCCAAGTCTGTCTGTCTCTTATTGCTTCTTTCGTGTGTTTTATTTATTCCGTAGGCCTAATAACTTACAGAAATATCATATACCATTCCGTAAGTTTCCGTTACACATACACATACACACATATCACGCCCATCATCCCTAGCGGGGTAGGCAGAGGACAAACAGCCGGAAACGGACATCCATGCCACGTCTGACATAATTTATATTTGAGGGTCATACGGAAAATTGTGTATAGTTTCCGTTAGATTATTACGTAATAAAAAAACAAAAATAGAACGATGTCTGTAGCCTCTATTAGGTTATATACAAACAATCCTCTGACCCGTGGACTGAGGCAGGTATCCTACTTCTCCTGCCTGCTGATATTGAGAATTCGTCTCACGATAGAGATGGGACCCTTGCTAAGTAAATTGTGTACGTGGCTGTGGCTGACCCCTTTGCCGAATGGGGCACAAGGAAATCATATTGCTACATACCTATGAAATAATCCATTTATGGTGTTCCAATATTCGCCAGGTCCCCCAATTATGGTTAAACTTCAGTATTGAATAGAAAGGGCCGATGCGAGCGAACATACTCGTATCTAATAATTCATATCCATTTAATATAATAACACTTTCCTGTGATTGAATAGTCTCCATACAATGTTCTCTTTAATTTTACAATCACGAGTTAATTAAATTAAATTTAAAATAAGGTATTCTTATCTTTTATTTTCGTGTGGGTCACCGAGTCGTCCAACGACCCGATGAACCTCGGTGTCATAGATATTCAACCACCAACTACTAATAATAGGCCTCTGACTCGGTTGTGTCCGACCGCCGTCTAAGTATTCGAAGACAGCATCCGGTACCGACGGCTGAACGTGCCCTCCGAAGCACGGAACCATCTTACTTTCGGACAATCAGGTGGTTCGGCCTGCAATGTCCTAACCAGACTGGGAACAAGTTCACAAAGTGATAAATATCAAATTTGTGAGTTCCCAGCCGATAATTAAACCTGGAACCTTTGCGTTGCAGGCAGTCGCACTACCATTTCGCAACATCGGCCGTCTAAATTAGGTTACAACTAGAGAATTAAAGAAAATCATTTTTTTTTCACGCGTCTTAGTGAGTTAAATAAAAATATTTTAGACGCATTATGGTGCACCTAGGATTAAAACTCTAAACAGCAATTCGTCTTTTTATAAAGGCTTGTCCCTTACCTATTCACTAATGATAATCCTCAAGCTAATAAGTCCATCTCATTATGCGCGCTCCTTTGCCATCCTTTTGGTGAAATCTCCTGCTGTCTCGTAAAGAAAGCTGCTGAAATATTAATAAATTCCTCCTGAACGAAAATCGATACTTGCCGCTCCATCTATTCATAAGCTGCCTCCGCCTCCCTAGAGTTAATTTCAACTTTTTTCCTGTAAGTGCTACTCAATTTTGCTCTTAATTACCCAGGTGAATTAGGTCCACCAAAAATATAAATATAAAAATAATTTATTTCAAATCACCTACTTACTATTTGAAAATGTATTCTATCACTCGTCTGACAAAGTTCAAATTACAAATTTAAAAACAGTGTTGTATAGACGTGCTTTATGCATTCTGCATACATTACAGTTTTTATAAAGAAATAACAGTTTCTTCTCAAACGCTGTAACATAATGTCTTAAAGATGTAGTAGGCCTTATGATAAACCGGAGAAATAAAACGAAGTGTTCTGGGCCAATACTTATTTAACCTGTGCCAATACTCAAAATAGCCGCCATCGTTCGATACACATCCGTGCCTTGTTATGTTATGTTACAAGTCTAAGTTGAATCTCGACAAGATGAATATAATTTGAGTTGTCGAAGTAAACTTCTTTAGTTGGATGCTAACGAACAGCGCTATGTAACTTCCGTAGGTATTCATTTTTATACGATCATCTTAATGCGTAAGTTTGTAAACCTCGTAGTGAAAATATGTGAAAAGCTTAAAAAAAAATATAAAGCTACCTTTCTACCTCATTCTGTTACATAATATTCTAGATTTCCGCTCAGAGGTTTCACCCACTGCCACTTATTTTACCGTGGTAATAGTTGTTTTCCCGCGGTAAAAGTAGCCTATGTGTTATTTCAGGTTACACTCTACCTGTGTTCTAAATTTCATCCAAATCGGTCAAGCCGTTTGAGCGTAAAGTTGTAACAACATACATACACACATACAAACTCTCAGATTTATAATATTAGTATGTACGGATGTGTTGTTTAGCCCTACCTCGGCTTAAACATTGTTAGTCGGCGAATTTCATTTGAAGATGACATCAAATAGTTATTATATACTTCGGCATTGTTATATTTTGACAAAACTCCTTAAATAAAGATTTAAAAAAAAAAACTATAACTTCAAATTTTTCTTTACAGAATTTCGATTTGTCAAGCCTGTCAGAGCCTGTCTCAAGGTGTCTTAATTACTGTTGCTGAAATCAGCTAGTTGTATCGCCATATATAATAGTAGTTTATGCAACTGTAATATAATGCCTATTTATATGCAGTTGCATACACTATTTTATCTACACTCTAAAAAATTAACTCAGTTGAACACTTTTCCAAACGTCCGCACCGGCAATTGCAAGGCCCGATACATGGTCAAATTCAATACGAGAACGTAATATGGCTTGATATGAATTTTTGAAGATTCTTTACTAACAGTTGTTTAGATGTCGAGTCTCAACAGCAAATAACTAAACAACTGAACAACAACTGAACAACAACTGAACAACAACTGAACAACTCTGAACAACAACTGAACAACATCGGAATAACATCTGAACAACAACTAATCAACAACTGAACAACATCTGAACAACAACAGAACAAAAACCTATTAAAACAACTGAACAACATCCGAAAAATTACCATACAACAACAACTGTCAGGTACGGCGGAAGATAGCGATTTGAGTATTGGAAAAAAAAACTTCGTTTCATTTCTCAACTTTATCGTATTTAGAGTTTTCTCATTAAGTCATTACGCTTCTGTAATTTATAGTAAACCCTAGTTTTTATAGGCAGAATGCATAAAGTAGGTCATTTCATTATGCATCTGTTTTCGAATTCATAATTCGAACATTATGAGACGAGTGTAGATAAACTTTTTTCTGGTTAATTCTAGCTCTTCTATTTTAGCCACTTTTAGGTTCATTTTAAACTTGAGAACACGTTAAAGTGAATAAGTACATGGAAAGTTTAAAGTAGATAATCGCTTAATATGAGATGAGAGCTGCCAAACTTTCAGCGATAAATATTTTAAACGGTCTAGTGTAGTCTAAGCCTTAGATCCAAGCCAAGTTTTTGAAATTCTTTAAAGTTTAACTTCCGCCATTACACCCTGCAGAATAAATCATGTTCTATACAGAATGCATACATACATACATATATCACGCTTATATCCCTTGCGGGGTAGGCAGAGTGTAAACGGCCGTAAAAACGGACATTAACGCCACGTCTGACAAAAATTTGAGGTACTCAGGAAAATTGTGAATCGCCATAGACTGGTTGTCAGCCCATCGCCTTAAATTGCAATACATCTTACGACCCCCACGGGAAAGAAATTAGGTGATGCTATTCTAAGCCGGCATCATTCATATACAGAATCTACCTCTATTATTATTTTATTAAAGTTATCTAGTCACGTTAAAAAGGCGGCTGGTAGGGACTGGATGGCGAAAACGACAGATCGTGCCCTATAGCGTAACTTGGGGGAGGCCCACGTCCAGCAGTGGACTGCAATAGGCTGATATATGTATGTAAGTATAAGTCACAGCCGAGGCTACGTGGCTAGAGAGCTCCTGCCTGCTCGAGCCCTATGAGTTGGTCATAGGTCCGTAAATCCACACTATCCACACTAATATTATAAATGCGAAAGTAACTCTGTCTGTCTGTCTGTCTGTCTGTCTGTCTGCTACGCTTTCACGGCCAAACCGCTGAACCGATCTTCATGAAACTTGGCACAGAGATTGCTAGCATACCGAGAACGGACATAGACTACTTTTTATCACCATTCGAGGGTCTGGAGTATAGATGTAGACCACCAGGTGTACCACCAGGAGCCCAGCTAAACTATTAGAGATACAGGCATGGTTCCAAAACAAAAGTTGTTCAGTATGATGGGCCGCTTCTTTTCACAAGGACATTGAGGATCTGGAGTACCTTATGTAGACCACCAGGTGTACCACCAGGAGCCCAGCTAAACTATTAGAGATACAGGCATGGTTCCGAAACAAAAGTTGTTCAGTATGATGGGCCGCTTCTTTTCACAAGGACATTGAGGATCTGGAGTACCTTATGTAGACCACCAGGTGTACCATCAGGAGCCCAGCTAAACTATTAGAGATGCAGGTATGGTTCCAAAACAAAAGTTGTTTAGTATAATAGGTCGCTTCTTTTCACAAGGACATTGAGGATCTGGAATACCTTATGTAGACCACCAGGTGTACCATCAGGAGCCCAGCTAAACTATTAGAGATACAGGCATGGTTCTAAAACAAAAGTTGTTCGGTATGATGGGCCGCTTTTTTTTACAAGGACATTGAGGACCTGGAGTACCTTATGTCACCAGGTGTACCATCAGGGACCACGTA
Organism: Tuta absoluta; assembly: GCA_027580185.1. Classification (NCBI taxonomy): domain Eukaryota; kingdom Metazoa; phylum Arthropoda; class Insecta; order Lepidoptera; family Gelechiidae; genus Tuta; species Tuta absoluta. The sequence goes on along the minus strand of JAQAHW010000016.1, from coordinate 7,766,781 downwards.
AACTATTAGAGCTACAGGTATGGTTCCAAAACAGAAGTTTTTCAGTATGATGGGCCGCTTCTTTTCACACGGACGTTGAGGATCTGGAGTACCTTATGTTGACCACCAGGTGTACCATCAGGAGGCCAGCTAAACTATTAGAGATACAGGCATGGTTCCAAAACAAAAGTTGTTCGGTATGATGGGCCGCTTCTTTTCACAAGGACATTGAGGATCTGGAGTACCTTATGTAGACCACCAGGTGTACCATCAGGAGCCCAGATAAACTATTAGAGATACAGGTATGGTTCCAAAACAGAAGTTGTTCAGTATGATGGGCCGCTTCTTTTCACAAGGACATTGAGGATCTGAAGTACCTTATGTAGACCACCAGGTGTACCATCAGGAGCCCAGCTAAACTATTAGAGATACAGGCATGGTTCCAAAACAAAAGTTGTTCAGTATGATGGGCCGCCTCTTTTCACCAGGACATTAAGGATCTGCAGTACATAATGTAGACCACCAGGTGTACCATCAGGAACCCACGTGAACTATTAGAGATACAGAAATGGTTCCAAAACAAAAGTGGTTCAGTATGATGGGCCGCTTCGTTTCACAAGGACATTGAGGATCTGGAGTACCTTATGTAGACCACCAGGTGTACCACCAGGAACCCACGTAAACTATTAGAGATACAGAAATGGTTCCAAAAAAAAAGTTGTTCAGTATGATGGGCCGCTTCTTTTCACAAGGATATTGAGGATCTGGAGTACCTTATGTCACCAGGTGTACCATCAGGAGACCACGTAAACTATTAGAGATACAGAAATGGTTCCGAAACAAAAGTTGTTCATGATGATGGGCCGCTTCTTTTCACAAGGACATTGAGGATCTGGAGTACCGTATGTAGACCATCAGGTCTACCATCAGGAGCCCACCTTATTGGAGATACAGAAATGGTTTCAGAACAAAAGTTGTTCAGTATGATGGGAATAAGTTGAGAAAGGACATTGCCTTCTTTACCGAGGACAGAAAAACAAAAAATGTGGTATATAGAGGTATAAAAATGTATAACAGTAACTTATATTACCTTTTGATCTGTCTAATCTACTTATGCTAACCATTTTAGTGTGCTCAAATCGGCACCTCTGGAGTAAGTACTCTGTTATCTACTGACTTTTGTATTCATTGGTTATAAATATTGATCTCTCAGGCCGGATAGCAAATTTTGAATTGTCCCTTTAACAACAGAAGCAAGCAAGTCATCTTTAAACAGTAGAGATAAGAACTGTTCTAATATCACTGTCACACTTACTATGTATACACATACCTACTTTAGAACTTCTGCCTAAAAAAAAACTATCTAACGCGGACGAAGTCGCGGGTAAAAGCTAGTAATCTTATAAATTGACTTTTCTTTTCCTGTCTCCCTTTCTGACGTGTGGGACACTGAGTCGACGAATGACCCCATGATGTATTAGTTTCAGATTTCAGTCTAAATGGCGGTCTAACTTATTCATGTTACATAACACTTCCTAAATAGTACAAAAATAGCAAAAGTAAGATCATTTGTGAAGGCAAGAAGAGAACTCATTAGTATAAATGTTCCAAATGGAGTCCTTCAGCCAGATTATTACCAAAATCAAAAATGCTGCGAGTACGAAACATCCGGGAAAGATCTTAATACCGCGTTTACACACTCGAGCTATGGGCAGAGAAATAGTAAGGGTAGTGGGCAGCGCGAGCGTGTAAACGAGTTACTCGCGCTGCTTATAGTAAACCGCTGCCACTTTCCGTGCTCCCTCGATTGGCGGAGTTTCGTGCAGAAGTCAAAGAAACGGCAGCACGAGCTCGAATGGAATGTATTGCTTTCGCTCACTCGTGATGCTGCGAGAAGAGTATGACCAGAGTGTGTCTGACTCACTCGCGTTGAACTTTCGCGGAAGTATTTCGGTCGATATCTGCGGCAGCGGCAGGAGCATGGTGTGAACGTAGCATTTGACATTATTACAGCACAAGTTTTAGAGTTCAAAAATAACTCAAGTTTTTAGTAGAGTAGTCTCCAGCTCTTCTACAAAATAATATAAAAAAAATATTTAAAAATCTTTTACTGTTCAGACAACTTCATTATCCCTAACATACTATGCTACATTTTACACAACATCGATTACTAAAATGTTGTAAAGAATTGGCAGAACGTTAAGAAATAAGCCCGATTCGAGATTTATCGGTGAGGATATATTATAATATAATATGAGGAAGGCAGGCAACCATTGTCTAAAGAAAACAATAATGACTCGAAACTGCTTTACCCCAAAGCGCGCTCACATTCTAAATACTCCTCCACGCAAGTGCAAATTTAGTAGCAGAATACGAAATACGATGCTCCGTCCTTTATACAGAATCTAGACTGTTGGTACCGAAAAGTTCTTTGCAGTTATTCAGAGGCAGCTCGACAACGGGCGATCTTTCTTTATTGCGAGGCGACGAAGACATTTTCATCAAGATTATTTTCTTTTCAGCTCTCGTCTCGATGTGCCCGCCTCAACGGACGCTATCAATTCCGCAGACAACGACGCTAAAAGTCGGAGGTACTTTTGAAAATGTTACTGTCATCTCTGACAATCATTCAATTTAATGTTTTCGGGACAAAGAGAACTTTCGTGAGTATTGTTGTTGAATCATACTCATCAATTATCGAGAATTTAAGAGTATATCAATCATTGAGACATTTCCCATGCCAATTTACCTACTGAATTCAGCTTTTTCTTGTACCTACTAGTACTATCTAGGTTACAGTAATCTTATTTCTACCTACGCCTCAAACTAAACTGAACTATTCGCTCAGACTCGTTAAAGTAGCGCACTTTAAATCCATTAATTTTCGCGCACTAATTGAATTAAAAGGGTGTGCAGAAAGCTCCACTCAACAATCGCCAGCCGGCCATAAACAATACGAACTTTAGACAAGTTTGGATGTATTGTGGGTGCGATTTTGTCAACAGGAAAATGGCGGTCCCGCTGTCGCTTTAGGATATTTATGAGCAGCAACTCAACAAATTTTGCATCCTTTTATTTCGCCGGTGGGGAGCTCGGAGCTAACCAAACGTACAGGTAAACAAGATAGAATAAACACGCTCACTGAATTGGCAGCAACAAATCGAATAGTTTCAGTCGGTTCAGCAATTCGGTGATTAAAAGTTTTGTTCAACGAATCCCTCTTAATTTGATGTTGTTGTTAGGATAGTGTAGGCGAAGTTAATTCTATTTAGCATGCGTAGGTATTGTCAGTTTTAGGAGTCATTTGTCTGTGGTGAGACTAAAACAATTCCGAATAGCAATAAATATCAGCAGTTAATCCACAGGAAGGTAATCATGGTTGCAAGTAGGACAGAGGTTTCAGTCAACCGGCAAAGGCAGCGGTGACCGAAAACAATCCCACGGTCCAATACACTGTGATAATTCCGCTCCTGGTTCGTTTCTCCGCCGGAAGCGGAACTAGGCTGGACAAAGTGAACGCACACCTGCAGTTTACTATTGCATATCAGTGGGTCGAAACGAAACGTAACTTCGGAAAATCTAGACGCTGAATTCTCGGTTGGTATGAAATATGACAACACACTCGAAAAATCTTTAGTATCAAATTCAACCGCACAAAATTCACATTCACAAAATATTTCATTACAGAGAATGCAACATTTTGTGAATGTGATATTGTAAAGAGCTATAATTTTACACACTACTGCTTTGATTTCGCAGTAAAATACTTGCAAAAAAACTGGTTATGAGATAATTTTAGGAATAAATTTGGTTTAACCATGAAAACAAAACATATAATTAGAGCGTAAAGTATGTTTTGTAATTAAATGTCTTAACAAAAATTCATCCTGTTTTATTTGCCAGAACTGGGTACGTAAACTGCTAAATTTTATAGTGATTTCTTTGGATCAAATATTTTTTAACAAAATGTCCTATATATATGAGCATCTCTAACAGATACAAGTCGTATGTTTAATTTGTGCTATTTAATTATCTTTTAATTTCCTAAAATATCAATAACTAGCTTTCCGTCCTACGATTTTGCTCGCGGCCTAGTGAGTCTTGTAATAATTGGATATTTTTTTTGGTTTTTGACTAATTGGTAATGTAGCGTACATGGCAAAAGCCCAAAGCATCAAAATGTTTTTGTCCGGCAAATTATGTCATTTTTGCATGCAATATGTACCTATTGTGAAGTATATGACAATCTTGGTTCAGCTACTCGATAGACGATGACGCTGTTAGTTTTCCTATAAAGCAAACTGTCTCAGTAGCGCTACCTTTTTGAAAATACGTATTTCCCTTTGGTACTGATATTTTATTAAAAAGTAGCCTATTCGTTAGCCTAGGTACTCGTACTATTCCATCTTCGTACAAAACTAATTTGAATCTTGACAGCTGTTCTCGCTTATGCCTCACAAACGCGGATAAAAACTTCCGCCTTTAGAATATTAAACTAGGATATGAATCAAATATCGGGTGAAATTTTACTAGTGACAACAACTTTCCCCATGGAACATACGGAAATCTAACAAAAATATTTTGAGCTTCCATAATCCAAATTACTAATGGTCTTGAGATTTCGCTATCGGTTACAGTAAAATTTCACCCTATACGGGTGTATCGGAAAGCATATAACAAGCCGAAAGTGGCAGAACGTATAGGTGACGTGGAACCTTTGTGTGAAGTACAACACCGGAAAACGTTAAATTTTAAAATTCCGGAAATAACATTTGTACAAATTAGAACGTTCCCATCACTAATGATTTTGATGCCCTCACGATTCCCTCAAAAGCCTCAAACAGAGTGTTTCACAATTTTCCGAATGACCCTCAAATATTTGTCAGACGTGGCGTAAATGTCCGTTTATTGCGGCCGTTTGGGCTTTGCCTACCCCGCAAGGTATTCTAGGCGTGATATGTATGTTTGTATGTATACAGCACAGAAAAGTACAGCCCAATACACTTTCAACATCGCCAGTTCACCATATTCAAACTCCGGTAGGTAAATGCAAGTAAACCTCAAACCATAAATTATTCTGGTTTGGTTGCCTGCGAGTGTTTGCAACACATTTCCTGTCATTGCCTCTAATCTCCTTAGCCTCAAGCCGCTAGTTAAATTGTTATCGATGTAGGCAACTACACTGGTTTAAACCTTTTGAATTTTGTCTACATTTAAGCCTTGTATAATCTGTTTCGTGCGTTTGTGATCTTAGCGAATATAAAACGGCCATTCATCTTGTACTTTGTGCGAGAAGCCGTCAATTTTCATTTATTCATTTTATCAGGTGCATCGCAAAACAATTGTCTAACAAACTAAGCTAAGGTGTCTGCGACCGCTTACTATAGCTATGTAAGCTGTATACCTATCAACTTAACAGCCACAACAGGTGCTGGACGTGGGCCTCCCCCAATTGAGGGGTATTTGCCTTACTCACCAAGCATATTGGCGAGCGCAGTGCAAGGTGTTGTATATACAAGGAATGCTGCTGCCCATTCCCTGGATTCATTCCTTAGTCGGTTTTTACGACACTCAAAGGTAGAAATGGAGTGGTGCTACATTAACACGGCACCACACGGCAATTATTTACCTATGCGTTGTTTTAATTGTGTAAAAGCACTGAAGTACCTCTATATATTACATTTCAAATTTATTACAGGGGCAAACTCTTCTCAACCTCTGGTTTAATTATTTCCATTTGCCATTACCTACATTGCATAGTTATCACTTATCTTCAGAAGCTTTTACCTATTACTATTATAAAGCTAGCTAGCCTAGAGCCCCATCAACATCAAGCCCTTTCCATGCTTCAAGCGAATCCAGCTTAGCGCACGCAAACCAGCGCGATAGAATCCGAATCTTGATTGCGCAACACATTTCATAAGGCGTGCGTTGTATTGCCTACATTGCATTACAGTACGGCCATCCCAATAAGCCATATTTGACAACTGTCAGATACGTGCTAATGCTATGGCAAAGGGTCCATTTTCCTTTGTTGACATCTCTTTAAGTATATTACTGACAGCTGTCAAATATGGCTTATTGGGATAGTCTTAGTACTGCAACTGGAAGATAGTAAACGGGCTATAGGGTTATTTATTTAACTGTAGGTACTTATTGTCTAAAAGATGTTGAGAAATTCTGAAATTTAAATCTGTTTTAGAATAAGTCGTGATTTAAAAGTACTCTTGAACCAGTACCTGTTTCTTATTTTAATTATACACCGGTGCCTATTTATTTTTATGCGTATGCTATTTATTCACATTACAATAACAGCTACTATTAATTTTCCCTGAATATGTGACTCGCTTTCCCAATTAGCTCGTAAACTCTGCAAACAAATATTGGGCAGGACCAGTCAAAAGTAGAAAAATTTACCTCCCACCAGCAATAAGTAATCGAGTATGTATGTAGTATTTTGTACGCTGGCCAATTACAGGCAGATTTAGGGCACGGTCCGGCACCGGTGCGGTGTGGTTGCCGCTGGCTAGATTTACACCGGCTGCGATACGGGAACTAATGGTGAAACGGCGCGAGCCACGCCGCCCATCTGAGCAAAACCAGAGATCAGAAATTTTCAGCTGAGAGTAAAGGGAATTGTAGAGGTTTTGGAGTTTCGTAGTCAACAAAAAATGACAACAAAACAATTTTAAACGGATTTAAGTTGTGGTTATTTTAGATTTTACAATTTCTACGTTTCGAGCTCTTTACAAAGCCCGTGGTCACGAATGATTAGGTGTTAGACGTCATTATTTAGAATATAAATATTATTTTTGTTCTACCGCCATCTATTTCTTAATTGCCTAGCGTAACGTCCCGGTTCCACGCAAAATGCTGAAACTGTATCAGTAGGTATGACAGTATGTTGGGTCTGGTTTTTTCGCTGTGAAATCAGCGGAGTCCAAGTTGATGAGATTCCCCATCCAGTATCTCTACCTAGTCCTAGTTGTGCAAACTCAAGAAAATATTATGTCAACGTAAAATATTGGTTTCTGTACGAGTCCGCTTCTACACGATGCTGTTTTAGCCTCATCCCTCAGTGATTTACACCTTCATAATCAAGTACACTATCTCCGGTTTTAGGACTGGACTCTGAAATTTTAGCCCCGGGGCTTTAAAATCTACACCTGAATATCTCCGGAAGCATGAAACAAAACTAAAATTCCTTTAATCTCTTTCAATTTCATGACGTCAATAAGTGATAATGCTATCCTACATTGAATAAAGTTATTTCATTTTCATTTTCAATAAAACATCACCCAATCACTCTGCAAAAGACGAATGCCACTTTCATTCTCACATTAATATCCCATTCCACCCACACGACTAGAGTATGATAGATCACCTAATTAGCTTAACAGCCAGAACCTAGACTGGCGCAAACATTACGAGTTATACAACGCTACGTACGACGTTCATCCGGCATGTTTTATTCATATGGATGTGATAAATCACATTTGTACACCCCCGAGATTATTATCCCGGTTATCCCTCAGTCCATTATATATACAAAATTCAGGAGACTTTGCGCCCACGTCTTCAAAACATGAGGCCCCTTATGATTTCTCTTGTCTATCAAAAGGTAGAAGGTATGGAAAGGGTCGGTTTTCCAGTTGAGCTGGCAGTTGGAAAGAGTCAAGGCAATTCCGAAATAAATTGACGTGGCACACAGATGGCGTGCTTCAACTGTTTACGCAAATATATCTAGCATGGGTTGTTTCGCTCGAAATGCTATACATACATATATCTCGTCTATATCCTTTGCGGGGAAGGCTGAGCGTAAACGGCCATAAAAACGGGAATTTACGCCACATCTGACAAACATTTGAGGGTCATTCGGATACTTGTGTATCACTATAGTCACAGAATATATAATAGTACTAATGTACTATAGTGACAAATCGACATCGCCTAAAAATGCAATACACATGTAACCCTTAAGTCCCTTTATCGTCTCTCTATCGGGAAGCAGAAGGGGTGATGCTATTCGAAGCCGGCATCGTAACGCATAAATGCTCCTATCATGTTCCATAATGTGAAATGCATAGCATAGCGTTTCATATCCAGGAATGATTAAGGTGTACAATTTGACTCGTCTACTTCCTACGATTTCCAATGTTCTTTTGAAGTTTTCTGTAGAAAATAGGTTTAACCGAAACTTTATGGCTTTTGTAGAATCTAAGCCCGAGATAACACATTGTTGGTTCCGGCGGTGTAACTTCCAACTGCAAGATTAATACTGGCTGGAAGTTGCCTGAGGACGGAGTGAACACTCAAGGTGTTAGTCCACCGGGTGAACGAGATGAGATCTAATTTAATCATCCAGCACTGCAACAACCGGGGTTATTGGCGTAAAGGTGCAGAAAGAGTAGGTTACTCAGATCAGTCTGCCAGATTCTTTCTATTTCACCGCTAGCAGGTGGGCCACTTACGCATAGAGTGTGAAATACAGATAAATATCACATCAGACTCATCAGATGTAGAGTCATAAAGCAAATAACATAATTTCAGTAGTTCCAGAAAAACATTGGGAAAAATTCTGCTTAATTCTGCCAGAGGTAGTCAGGAGGTACAAGAAGTATAGATACAGCAGAACGATTTCGACACATTATCTCTAGCAACACTTGGTGGACGATTACCTTTATTATGAAAGTCGGTAACTGCGGAACCGTGCGAGGGAAACAATAAAATTCACGGATCGAGGCGCATTGGCGGCGGTAAGCCCGCGGGAGTCGTCCGCGCCCAGCCTTGGGAGCCAGGAAATATCGCCGATGGAAACCAATATGCAGGATCATGCTGAAAGGTGGCTGAAAGTGATACTTTCTTTGACCTGGTATCACAGCTTCATAAAAAAATAATAGTGACATTGCCAATATTAGATGTTCAACTTGGCCTTGGGAGAGATGAAATATCGGCGCTGGAAACCAATATATCTACAAGGATCAGACTGGAAGTTTTACTTACTTCCTTCGAACTGATTTCTCTTCTTCATATTTTATTACCTACTTAATGAAAACATATATAAAATACCATTAGAGTTGTAAAAATTTGAACCAATAATAAATGTTTGTTGCAGCAAAATTATTTCCACTACTTGACATAGTAGACACAAAATTAGTTATTAAGGGAAATCTGGAGCTCCCAGCCATTAAATAGTTTGTGAAAAAAGTTTTTCAATGGCCTGGACCGACGACCACCTGAACTAAAAACGCTACGAGCAATAACAAAAAAAAACAGCAAAACACGGAATTTGTGTAAAGCTTCAAGCCATTAATATTATTCCTATAAATACTTTTATTTCATTGTTTTTGATAGAATTTTAAAATACCTACTTATAAAACATAACAATGTGTAATAATCATGACCACATACAAAAAAAATACACTCAACACTCAATAGGGAATTGCAAGACCAATGATGTGGAAGTATTTCTCTATAGACAACTCATTGTTTCGTATATAATAGAATAGAATGAATAATTGCGTACAACACTCATACAACGATATCGTAAATTGTGAATTCGGTTTTACTTTCCATTCTCGAGCGTTTGTTGCTCGGAAACCATTTTACAAAATATCACTTTTGAACTACTGGATAAAAGTTGGGCAACAGTTGCCCGCAAGCCACAACACACGGTGTCTTGAGATTTCTGAAATTATGTAGCTGAAAAATATTTCACCACGCAAGTATAACTCTACCTAATACACCTATGTCTAGAGTTATACCCACATTCTTTTTAATATTTTTTCTGATATGATTACTTTTTATTTAGAAACTTTTTTAGATATTATTTAAAGACAGAAAGTGTTAAATATTTTGTCCAATATTATATTGTTAGTAGGTCAGATTAATCATCACTTATTTTCAGACTTTATTTTCGCACTTTCTGTGGAATTAGTTACGTAAGTGAATATAATTTACAAGTCTTTGACATCTCATTTAAATCATCTAAGACTCTTCTTATTAGATTTATCAGTTTGATTCTAAAATAACTCTTGCATTTTTATAAAGAAAAAGAAACGTCTGGAAAAACTTACATTCCCCATTTTCGCCGCCGCTTCATAAATGCCGCGTTATTTTTAAGTCGCGGTACCTGCGGCCGCCTTAATTGAAAGTAGCTCGCTTAATTAAACCGGATAGAGCGGGATAATACCGGCTTGTCTGATGAAATGTGGTTAATACCTGTACATCGTTTTGGCGTTTAATAAGGCGAAAGGAAAAGCTAGTTGGGGTAAGGAACTAAATAGGATTTCCCGAAGTATATTTTTTAGACGGCGGTCGTTACACAACCATATCGAGGCCTACTACTAGTAGTAGGTGGTTGGAAAAATCTGACACCGGTTCATCGTGTCGTTCGTCGGCTCGGTGTCCCACACAAAAAATAAGAAGACTAAGTATCTGGATCATTTTATGGAGCTACCTATTTTAAGATAGGTACCTCAGATTTCTACCGATGTCAAACCAAGGTTTATTCGGTTCTAGCTTCCAGCAGCCGCAGCGAGGACCAATGCATTTCAATTCTCGTTTCATTTCAGCCAAACCAAACCGAATCTCCCGCCTCCCGCACGAGGTATCCATTTGGCTGATGCAACACGCCACTAAATTCAATGCAGCAGAGCGATCTTGAATTTCTAAAATCACGACCGGTATTGCCAAACAGGCTTGGTGGTTTTGATGCTCAATTGTATAGGCTATTTAGGAGAGTACGCCGATGGAAATTTAACGGCAAAATCAGGCATAGGAAAATAGATTTAACTATTACATCTTAGTGAAGTTCCTACTGATGTATTATATTAATTCAACATAATTATATTTTCATGCTCACGTTTTTTACTGTTCCGATGTTGTGATATTTTATGTACAATAAAGGCTCTTTATTATTATTATTTATGTTATAAAGATTAAGCTGTTTTAATACTGGGAAGGTGCTTTTCGGTAGGGTATACTTATTTAATAGTGTTAATAAGCGCGTCTCGCCAACAAATTTTTTCGGTTTAGGGAGGAATAGAAGATTACTTTTATTTTATTTATAAAAAAAGGTTGTAAATATATTTTAAATCGACGACGCTACCGACCATTTTAATTTGGTCCTCCCCGAGCCCGTCATAATGGAAGCGACCGTAACTTACTTAAAAAATGAAAGCTTCCTTAAAAGAAGAGTGAATATTAGTAATTTGTACGTTTGAAAGTTTTAACCAAATAAAAGATTAATGACATAGCATTGAGTAAATGACGATATCATAATTTTCATGCGTCAAACAATTTCAGCCACAAACGGATAGACTTGAACCTACATAATGAAAATAAGGCAGGTGGGGGAAAAGTGTCTGTCATGACCCCAGCCAGTGAATTTATTGTGGGAAGGAAACCACACAAACACTCCCAGCGAAAACGGGTCGCTTTCCAATTGACAGCTCGTGATTAATGGAAGACTCCGTACGCATAAATCATGCGAATGTTGTGTGCCATCACTTCTGGAGATATCCGGGGCATTGCTGATTGAAAATCCACTGTGTAAGTGGTTGTGGAGAATGATGAGACGATGCTTAGGTGTATCCTTTTCTTTACTGATGCGACAATACTCATCTCATCTGCTTCGATTATGGTTAAGTAGAGGAAATTGATACAAATACAAAAATACAAAATACAAAAAATCTTTATTTAACAAAACACATTGACATAAAGTTGCTGGAGCTTCCCTTTAAGTATTTTATAAATACCTGTGTTGGGAGACTCCGCTTCTCCGTAACAAAAGTTTCTAAAGATATTTTGCAAGCATGCAAAACTGTGAAAATAGAAATAGAAAATAATACAAGTGAATTTTGTTAACTAAAATATGATATAAGTAGTATAGGTAAGTAGAAATACAGGCGCGGAAAACCTTGATGTATCGGACCTGCAGAAACTTTAGTCATTTAACTGTAGGTATAAATGTAAATATAACTGTAACGTTAGAGATTCTAGGCTGCGATGTAATAGTAAGTCAAGCCGGTGATTTTCGAGATCAGAAAATGTTATATCATATTCATACAGTTTATACCCAGGTATATTCTTATTTACTTTATCTTTCTCAAACCAAATCGTGAGCAATGATAATGTTGTATTGACTCAAAGTTGTGCCGTGTGGTGCCCGCTTAGAATAGCACCACTCCATTTCTACCCTTGAATGTCGTAAAAGGCGATTAAAGGCCGGTTTACATTGTCTTAGTGTTTAGTAGAGTGCTTTAAGATAGTACTTTAGTTGAAACGTGTAAACGCTACTTGCTTTAGTACATTTTAGTACAGTTCTTCTTGAATTGAACTTGCCTTTCAACTTGTACTAAAGCACTCGACTAAACACTAAGACAATGTAAACCGGGCTTAAGGGATAAATCTAGAGAATGGGCAGCAGCGTTCCCAGTGAATGCAACACCTTGCACAGCGATCGCCAATCCGCCCGCCAAGCGTGGTGAGTATGTCAAATAAATTACCTCTAATTAGGGGAGCCCATGGAGTGGACAGTTGTGGCTGCTAAAGTTGACCCCAAATCAATAGGATGCGGGTCGATAAGTGATGATTATCATTTTCTATAAAATTTATATCAGAACAAACAAATCGAAATACACACAAAAATATGAATTACCCGTTCTTGTATTTTTGCCGTATTTTACGGCAAAAAGTTACACTCATTTTTGTATAAATTCTGAGCTGGATTTAAAATGAACAAAATGCTAATCTGTATCTATACATATAATAAAACAGAAACGAAACCAATTCTGTACATGAAATAGATTCAAAAAAGGGTTTTTGCTTCTAATTGTGTTCAAGATACAGACATCAAAACAGAAGTAAAATTGATTTTTGTCTGTTTGTCTGTTTGTCTGTCGGTATGTTTGTTATTCTTTCACGTAAAAACTACTGCACAGATTTCTACAAAATTTTATACTGTGGTAGCTTATTACCCGGGTCAACATCTAGGATACTTTTTACCTCGAAAAAATCTTTCATTCCCATGGTAAAACACAGTAACTGGTTCCGCAAAGCGAGTTCCGAATTTTTTTCCTAAAAAATAATATAGATGTCGCTGTTAGTTTTGTAAAACGCGGTATTGACCACGTATTGACTGACATACGATCTGACCATCTAAACGACCCCGTGAAACGACCTAACCAAACAAAAAACAAACAATCACACATTTAATCCTTGCGGGGTAGGTTGAGCGTCAACGGCCGTAAGTATTTTATCGCTATCGCCACGTCTGACATATATGCGGGTCGTTCTAACTATTACAGAAATGTTTCGGACTTTTACTTTGACCTTTGGTCATGGTCAAGGTATGTGATGGAAGACAGATGAATTGTGATATTTTCTTGAGTTTGCACAACTATTACTCATCACAATAAAACAATTTTAAACGGATTTAAGTTGTGTTTATTGTGGAAACGTAGGAATTGTGAAATCCAAAATAAACACAACTTAAATCCGTTGAAAATTGTTTTATTGCGAAGACAAATTATGATTTGGGTAAAATTAGTTTTTTTTTTTACCACTACAAGAGGCCGTTGGCCTGAGTTAGAATAATAATACTTTTAATTTTAACTCGACATCTCTACGTGTAACCGAGATAGTGAGTCTTGAAAGACAGACAAATGGACAACAAAGTGAGTGAACCTATAAGGGTTCCATATTGCAGCCTAAAACCTATTTACCAATAAAGTTTTTATTTTAACTCGATATCTCTGCGCATTCCCGAGATAAAGCGTCTTACGAGACGGATGGACGGACGGACGGACAACAAACTGATCGTATAAGGGTTCCGTTTTTTTGTACGTTTCTTTTTGATGTACGGAACCTAAAAAAATATAAATACCTTCATTAGTTAGAATCAAAAATGTTAGAGTAAAATTTGTTTAAAATTACTTCATAGATTTCGCTGTTAGTTTTGTGAAACCCGCTAATGAAATGTTTTCTCCAAAATTATATAACAAAGCCACTGACAGGCGGCAAGTTTTCTAAAAAAAATAATAATATAGTATTGTAAACTATGCCGTGTGATGCCGGCTTGCAATAGCATCACCCCATTTCTTTTCCGTGGGAGTCGTAAGTGGCGACTAAGGGACTTTCACATGGGCGATTGGCTGACAACCTGTCACCATGGCGATACACAATTTTCCGAATGACCATCAAATATATGTCAGACGGCCGAAAAAACGGACATTTACGCTCTGCCTACCCTGCAAGAGATTATAGGCGTGATATACGTATGTAAGTATAAACTTGGGCAACGGATATTCTGATAGATTTTCTTCAAAGATAAATCTTTTTTTGTGAAGTGGCGCCACTATCGAGGTCGTTCACGGTTACACTCGCCTTAAACATTTTTGCAGAGATCAGAAGGCAAGGAAGGATTGCACTTGCTGTAGTATCTTCAAGTATCGCTGCCATACTGCTTCCAGGAGAGAGAACGGCGCATACAACTTTCAAAATAACAATCGATTTGGACACAAACGATACTCCAATATGTGCTGTATCACGTAATAGTTACAAGGCAAAGGTTTTCTGATATTGTTATCTGGTAGTTATGTGACGAGTGTACGATGGCCAACAAAAAAACGGTAGAAGCTATGGATAGGAATTTGAAAGACATACGCAGAGATAATAGGGCCATGGGCCATATCACTGTTCTTTTTTCCAGTGACTTTTGCCAAACACTTCCAGTTGTTACTCGAGGTACCAGGGCTGATGAGGTGAATGCCTCACTAAAATCATCGGCTCTTTGGCCACAAATTCACAAGCTGACCATGACGGTGATCATGCGAACCCGTCTCGGAGGTAATCCACGAGCTGAAGAGTTTTCACAAGCTTTATTAAAACTCGGCAGAGGTACTTTACCAGAGGATAACGGTCAAGTAAGTCTGCCTGAAACGCTTTGCCAAATAGTTTCTGGTCTAAAGAGAATCATTTCTTCTGTGTATGGCGAGCCTTCCTTCCTTCAAAAGAAAGATTCGTAGCTACGTGGAAGAGCTATTTTTGCACCCAAAAATGATCAGACTGCTTCAATAAACCATACCATTATGTCACAAATCACTAGGGATATGGTGGTATACGCGTCAATTAACACTGTTATGAATCAAGACAAAGCCACTAACTACCTAATAGAATTCCTAAACTCCTTGAGTGCGAATGGTCTTTCTGCACACCAAATATTACTTAAACTTGGTGTTCCTATCATGCTTCTTTGCAATCTCACTCCGCCAAAGCTGTGCAATGGAACCAGACTGAAGATCTTAAGCTTAAAGATGAATGTATTCGAGGCGGATATTTTCACTGGTTGTGGCGCGTATACCACTCATTCCCAACAACTTTTTATTTCAATTTCAGGGCATTCAGTTTCCCGTCAGCGTTTTCTTTGCAATGAATGTAAACAAATCGCAAGGACAGACGCTGAAAGCCGCAGGCGCGTAGGTCTTACGATTCCCTGTTTATCACACGGGCAGCTATATGTCGCTTGCTCTCGAGTCAGTTCTCCTGAAAATTTGTACGTTTTAGCACCCGATGGTAAAACTACCAAAGTAGTTTATAATGATGTTTTGTAGCTGATGTCCATAGTATCAAAACCAAGTACCTAACCGAAAAACAAGTTAACCAGTACCTATTCATTGCACACCTAAAAGAGAAAAAACTTTATACAAACATGATATTAATATTAAACAATATGCATACATCAACTTCACTAACTCACAAGTCACTACACCATGCGTACGAAGTCGCGGGCAACAGCTAGTAATCTCATAAATGCAAAACATGACTAATTTCTCGAAGCTACTTAATACCACAGTACAATAATGCTTTGGAGAATATAATGTTACCATTTAAGGAACAATGGTTATTTGAAAAACAATTTGTTTTTATAAACCAAAATTTTATATTTTTATTTAGCTACTTATATAAAATAATCCGTAGGTACACTTTTCTTTACTTCCAGTGGGGTTTTCTTTCTTTTTCGTGTGGAACGGACGACCCGATGAACCATGATGTCGGAGTTTTTAAATACTAGAAGGCGTCTTGCTGTCTAAGCAATCATAGACAGCAACCGGGTACGACGGCTTAATGCGCCCTCCAAGCTAAAACCATCTCTTGCGGACAATCAGGTGGTTCAGCCTGCAATGTCCTAACCAGACTAGGAACAAATTCACAAGTAATAATACCAACGATGTGTCTCACCGGATATCGAACCCGGAACCTTTGCGCCGCAGGCAGTCAAAGCAAGAGTGAACAGGCTTCTTCTGGGTGAGCTCGCTCCATCTTAGACTCTGTCTCTGTCCTATGACCTAGACTAGAGACAAGAGCAAACCCATCATTAATAAAAAAAAAAGTCATACTATCACTGCGGCACATTAGCCGCCAGTGGGTACCTAGGTGTAGAATGTTATGGAGGTCTGTAACTAATACTAAAGATAGTTCCAAGTGTTTGGTAGGTACTCGTAGTTAGATACCTTAACGTATACAATTTTTCAGAAATTCTAAATAAGTGTTTTATATCTTGAAATCAAAGTCTTGGAATTAATTAATCCAGTATTTATTTCGTAAGACGGCACACGTGATCACACAATCTTATTAGAAGAGGGCAGCAGTCCACATGAGTGAGACAGATATACCACACTCTCCCCCACATAATCATCCCCATATATAATAAATCATATTTAATAAATAAAACATAACACGTATGCCATACAGACTATTGTAGGTAGACTAATATTATCTAATATACATACATGCAGTAAGTAATATTCAAACAAAAGATGACATCATTTAGATTTAGAGTTAACTAAACATAAAGAGTCTGAAAATAAATAATTACACTATGTAGAACTTACCTCTAAGCTTTCAGAACACGGTAACATTTGGTTTACATGACGTTTCCACCGAAGCCCTTCTACATCTATTACATATGTGACATTTGGTACAGATTCTTCCAAAATCAAACCTTGAACCCATGGTTTTCCTTCTTTCCTATAGTCCCTAACCATCACCTTCTGCCCAATCATGAATTCTACATTTCTAATGCCTTGATCTCTCTTCTCCACTTTATCTCGTACTATGTCACCTACTGGTGGCGGACGTAACAAACTAAAACGATTCCTGATCTCCCTACCTAACATAAGTCTCGCTGGTGAGACTCCTGTAGTGCGTTGAGGTGTACTTCGGTAGTCAAACAAAAACATATTAACTGCTTCTGACAAGCTATAGCCGCTCTCCTTAATTTTTGTTACAGCTGTTTTAAAAGTCTCAACAAATCTTTCTGCAGCACCATTGGTAGCTGGATGGTAAGGTGGTGTAAATGTATGTTTAATTAAACAAGCATTACAGAAATCTTCAAACTCTTGGCTAGTAAATGATCGTCCGTTATCAGTGACCAATTGCATTGGAAAACCAAATCTCATAAACATGTTCTTAAATATATCTATGGTACGTGTACTAGTAATATTAGACATTTCATAGGCCTCCGGCCATTTTGAGTAACTATCCACCACCACCATAAACATTTTGTTGTAGAAGGGGCCTAAGAAGTCAGCATGGATTCTATACCATGCGGAAGGAGGTACTGGCCATGGTTTTTGAATTTTAGTGGGTGATTTACTATTTTGTAGACAGATTATACAATTTTTAGGTATTTTATCAATATCTGAATCAAGATTAGGCCACCAAAAGTATGACCTGGCTATCTCTTTCATACGAACGATTCCAAAATGAGTCTTGTGTAATTCTGCTTTAATTGCTTTACGGATGGTTTCTGGTACTATAATTCGATAACCCCAGATAATGCATCCTCTATCTAGGGATAATTCATTTCTGCGATTATAATATGGTTGTAAGTTTTTATCTATTTCCTTTTTATCAGGCCAGCCATCAGTTAAGCAACGTACAATTTTTGCCAAAATTAAATCTTTCTTTGTTTCATTTTGCACTTTCTGCCAATTTAAAGACTCGATTTCAGAATCGTTTATATAATACATTAAACTTGCATCTCCACTTAAACACAAGGAATGAACAGCATAATTTTGTTTTTTAGTTAATAATTGATTTACACTTCTTGACAAAAAATCAGCAGGATTATTTGTGGTTTTAATGTGTCGCACTTTATAATTAAATAAGATCCTATATGAGATACATAAACCCAAACAACCGACTAAAAATCAACTAAGCTGGAAATAGGACCTAAAAGAGGCGTACCCTTCAGCTATCGCCGTAGCCAAATGCTCCAAGGCTATCTAAAAAGTTACCACTCGACTCATTGAAGAAAAAGGAGGTATTGTCGTCCTTATTTTGAACAGTTTAATTTTTTTTATTGAAACCCGCATAATATGAAGCTTAGGACCGGTCACAGTCCACACAGGACGAAAAACATAATTCAACGGACACAGGACATCCACAAACCATGCGACACTGGTACCACTACAATAGATCAATTACTACACGCTGGAGGTCAATTTGCAGAGTCAAGTGTCAAGGTTTAGGTGTGGTTAAAATGGATAGATTTATATCGAATCACTACTATATCGAGTGAAAAATTACAAGTGACTGATACTGAAAACAAAGGACGGGCTGGTGATAAGATAAGGAATAACTTTCCCTAATGAACAATGAACATAGGTCGAAAATATTTTGAGGGTCCATAGTAACCCAAATCAGCTGGTCGGCAATTTTGTATATTACTTTTTTTCATATTTCGACCTTCGACCTATTTTCCTTTGGGAAAGTTATTCCTTATCACCAGCCCAGCCCGTGTTAAGTTTTCGCTATAGGTCACTTGTAAAATTTCACTTTTTAGTATGACTTTTTCCGCTGTTTTACTCCAACGCTTTACCTGATCCAACATAAGATATCGTAAATGAAAACTAGAAATTGTTTTTTTTAGGCGTCGGCCGGGTATTGAACCCGGGACTTAGGTAAAGAGCGGCGGGACGGTCTCCACAGGAACTGGGTTCAATCTCCGGCCGACGCTAACATTGTTGATTTTATGATAATAACTAGCGGCCCGTCCAGCGGTTACACCCGCTGCTGGCCGTTTTCCCGCGGGAAAGAGACCTTTTCTAGGCATAAATAATACATAAGAACCTTCCTCTTGAATCGTTCTGTCTATTAAAGAAAACCGCATGAAAATCTGTTGCGCACTTTTAAAGATCTAAGCATACATAGGGACAAAGGGACAAGGAATGCGACTTCATTGTTACTATTTCGTGATTAGTGTATAGCACTGTGAATGCAAAATAAACCAGAGTACATAATATATCGTTTTCGTAGCGTTCCTAAGTGGAGATTGATCTGTTAAATAATTCATTATCTTGTTCACGCAGTCACGCTCACTATGGTTTCCATTTTCATGGCTCATTGTTCTCCATAAATCAATCGTTTAGGCTTTTGTGTCTTACACATCACATAAGAACACTTACGCCATTTACATTTTCAGTGCCGTGTGATGCCGGCTTACAATAGCATCACTCTAATTCTCTCCCGTGGGTTGAGTAACAGGCGACTAAGGGGCTCAAAGGATACATTTGTAGGTAAGGTGTGATATAAATTCATTTTCAGTAGTAATGTGGGTAAGCCACAATAGTAAGATTGACTAGTAATTAAAGTGGTTAAGAGTTAAATCTTCAGGCAAGATGTAAACTCTATTAGCACTAGCGCATAATTTCTTATTTCAATTAATGTTTACTCAATAATAATTAAGATTACGTAATTAGTTAATTACACGCATGTGAGATCACCTCAATAGCTCTTATCTAAACATAACCATTCATTAAGATTCCGTAGGCAGGCATCAATAGCTAGCTCCCTTTGCAAAGTCTAGGTACTTATATTTATCATTATGACTGAATAAAAAACGAGAAGCATAATAAATAAAAAAAAATAAAAACGCTACTGCTTTTTGAGATAAAACCTAGCCTATAACACTCGGTATATTGTAAGGATTCTTCCGATACAATTTACATTCGAATCTGTTCAGTGGTTAACTTTAGAGAATCGCACATACGAGTATATACATACATGAACTCTGAAAACATAAAACTCCAATTTTTAGTTGGGCAGTTGTGTAAAAATTTACCAATCATTTCGTGCCTGAAGAAAAGATGGCGAGCCTGGATATCAAATATTCTCCATTAGGACAGGCTTATCCCATTTCTAAACAACAGATCACAGCCAGTGACAATTGCGGGTTTTAATTATGCACCGGCAGACTTGATTACCGTACTAATTGGGTACAGTGAGCTGCAGATCAGTGTTGACTCTAACGTTGGGTTTATGGCAAGGATGGAAGGAGGCGAAATGTCGAGGAATGCACGGTGCAGCGATGAAATCAGTGGTCACCCTTTTTTCGTGTACAAGACGCAAAACCTTGGAAATAAGTAAACGTTCGCGTTACTTAGGTATCTATTTAATGAAAATAAAAAATATTTTATAATTATAAAATTAATTAGCTACTAAGATTTGGTTGTTTTAGTTAGGTTAGTCAGAAAACAAGCAAGCAGAATGTTGATAGTAGACTGTTCACAACTTTGATCAATCCTTGCGGCCCTTACGTAGCGTTCTATAGCAGATTACATACACATGTTATGTCTGTAATCACTTTCGGGGTAGGCAGAGCGTAAACAGTCGCAAAAACGGACATTTACGCCATGTCTGACAAATTTTTGAGGGTCATTCGGAAAATTGGGTATCGTCATAGTGACAGGTTGTCAGCCCATACCCATATGTCAGTGCTGTGTATTGTAATTTAAGGCAATAGAAGATTCGCACCTCGCAAACCACCAAAACTTTTAGCTTCATTGTTCCTATGCCCTGGCTCATTCTTTACTCTCAAATTCTTTTTCTATGTTCCCATAAATGGAACTAGAAATGTGAGTAGACGCCGTCAATTAGCATCACACCACTAAATGCGTCCGACTGTACTTACCGACCGCGATAAATGAAAACACGCTCTATTTGGCCGTATAACCTTATTAGTGACAACCTAATTTAGTCATCATCAAAGGCAGATTTGGTAGCGTTCATGGCCTACCTTTGTTTTACTGTGGTTTTACTACAATACTTTGGGAAGAACAGAGAGGGCCTCTATCAGGCGCTATATATAGCCACAGAGTGGTTAAATGTACTTTCTATATGTACATATTTATATTCTGTTACATAATCTAACCTTGGATAACTTATACACTGATTTTGGTCTGCCTGCATGTCACTGCATGATGTCCCTAGCGTTTAAAAAAATCATTACCTACTTACATATTTTTGTTTAATATTCTTTGATATTTTTAAGCACACCCAAGACAGATAAGTAGTTACAATAAAATGCACTAAAACTGGAACTTATAACGACAAAGAGGAACAAGTAAGGTTTTGCTAAAAACAATTCATACAAATACACACAAATTATCCGACCCGATGGCGTTGTGGATAGTACCACTGCTTGCTACGCTGAGAGTCGTGGGTTCGATTCCCACACAGCACAAGCATTTGTTAGTTACTTTTGAAATATTTGTTTTGAGTTTGGGTGTTTTCTACCTCTATTTATAATTATGTATCTATATACGAAAAAAAAAATGATGTAAGTATTGCATCAGCTATCTAATTCCCATAGTACAAGATTTGCTTAGTTTGGGGCTAGATGACGTTGTGTGAAATGTCCAAGATATTTTATTTATTATTTAGTATCGTATGCACTGGCCGACAGCATGTTTAATGTTGCAATAATGCACGCCATGGACGGTAAATGATAGCAAGCTCTATTTGGCGTGGACAACGTCATTATGGCGATCCTAATTATACACGATGGAGCACGGATTTTCCTTGTTTACCAACGCATATGCCAGTATTGTGGTGGAAATATTGCATCTATGTACCTAGCATGGGGGACAAGGTTTTTGAAGAGGTCAATTTCAGCCAAAATTTTACAATGAAGCTTTTATGGTTCAAGCTCTACTTGCAATAACTGAACAATAGCTGAAAAACTTATTTTAAAATGAAATATCCCAACTTTGGTGGAAAGTATTTGATGAATTGTAATACTTAAACTTTCCGCAGGGAAATAATATTGCATTGTCATCTGATTTATTTAGATATGCATGCAAGACTTAAGGAATATACTACATACATATTACATACACAAATCACGTCCGTCAATCATTGATATGAATAATATAAGATTTCAGCCGCTGTTATTCGTTTTTCTGTACCTAAGCCCTTCCTCTTGAATCACTATATCCGTTTAAAACTTGACTTTATTTTATACTATATACTATGTAGTGATGCTAAACATACTTGGTGATCTGCACATCAGGGCACAAGGCCAGAGGTCAATTGCTAATCAAGTGAGCACTGTCTGCGGATCTAATGACCAATTACTACTGACAACTCTTGACCACTATTATAGGTACAATTGATGTTCTAGTCGTTTTGTGCGGCTACTTTGTAGATATGTGCGAGCATGTTAAAAAAAAATAAGGAAATATATGTCTGCTGTCATGTCTTGCTACGAGCTTTAAAGGTGTAGATAGTATTTTCGGCGTTCTTCCCATCAAAATAGGTTAAGTACACAGTCAAACCTCGAATAGTGGGTTTGTGGGGCTATGTATTAGTTTTAAGAATACTGTACTGATTAATAAATAAATTCATTGATTCATTCAAGTAGATACTTTTCCTTAAATAAAATATCAGTTGTCAATATTACATGCGTAAAATCTAGTCTCACATTTACTAGGATACCATAGAGCTCTGTGAAATTTAGTAATTCCATTCACTGAGTACAAAGCGAAACCAAAACAATTTTAAAGGAGGTTTCTACCTACCTATTTCCTGGCTTGATGTCGTTTAATTTACACGTTCTCAGAAGCCTGATAACTAAGTGCTAAACCTGGTTACCGTAACGCTCCACAGCTACATTGTTAGCGAGACGGGGCGGCTGTAGCCTAGCCTAGTTCATAAAATATCGTCTTTTGTGACTTTGAACCAGGTTCGGACCTTGTTTTTAGCAACTCAAAATACTGAAACGGGGTTCTTACCGCGATACTTATTTTTTGTTGAATTATCTGATATTTCGAGCCAGTTGTATGGGCCATGATCACGGAACAACGTTTCAGTATTTCGAGATACTATGTGTGACCGCGAAAGTTTAAAACAGTTTATTGTTTGGAGCACTTTTCAAATTATAGGTACACATTTTGTCGGCCGGCTGTTTATTGGAAAGGTATTGCAATGAAAGTATATGCCTGCCTACCTGTATAAGACTGTTTGTGAAATGCCATAATGATGAGGACAAAGAAACGTAGTTTATGTAGGTAAATATTAAAATTAATCAGTCATTTTGTGTTTAATGTTTTTTTTATCGTTTAAACACATAAGAACTCAATTATATTTTATGTGATTCACTAAGCTTTTTATTATTCTAATTGTTTGAATTTCAATAGACACTTTCTTCCTAATACAGACTACATAAGTCCCGCTAGTCCCTTTCAAGTATCCGCCTACAAGAGCCGAAGGGTATATAGCGCGAAGCTTAGAACCATACATTGTTAGCCTAGATTGTGAGAGGCTAGCTTCCGACACGCTTGACACCGTTGACACCATGTCATGACACCCCGACACTCGTGACTCGCCCGTTACCACTGCCCTACATCGTCGAGTACACTTTTCTCCGCTCTACGACACTGTTCTGCGTTTAGTACTAATATGTCGCAATTAAGTGACCACTTGGCCGGATTTTCCTGCTGATATTCAACCTGGATGTTTTTAGTAAAAGTTTGTATGACGGAAAACTAGGTGAGAGATAGAAACGACATTGTTGCAATTGACGTGTATATGCAGGTGGAGAATCGCCTTATGCTCTGCAATTTTAATCTTATACGCGTTTATCTTATTTCTGGCATCAAAAATCTAATTAATCACTTACAATTGACAGATAGAGAATTCTCAAGACGGGCTGCTGATTTGGTACAACTTTCTCAAAGGTACATAGGTTGAAATAATATGACAAAAGAAATATAGTAATTTATAAGTTTATATGTAACTTTTTTTAAATTTAATTCTTTTAATTCTTTATTAATAATAATAAACTTAATTACAAATAGGTAACACGATACAAATAATTATGAGGCTTCTGTTTCCTAAACTAAGAATAATTATTCCTGTATCTTAGGTAAACAGATAGCCGACATAACTATTATTTTTAATGAACTAATTATACTATACAATAAAAATATACTTAAATAGACTTTACAGTATAATATTCTAAACCTATTCTTACTATTGTGGAGACGGCAACGGCAGCTTCCCTCGGAAGCGGCGGAACACGACTCCCTGCGGCCAAAACTCCGGCGACGCGAAGACGCTCACTGTAGCTGTCGGGACTCGCACCACGAACGAGTTGAAACCCACCCAATGGCGCGACTCCAACGGCTTCACGTACACTCCGAGTCTTGGCGTATCCTTGAAGGCACCTGCTTTATGCCTCGCGAAGATGTAATCCAGCACGTCTTGCTTGGTAGTAGAGTCAAACTCAAATCAACTGATCGGCAATTTTGTATTGAAAGTCCAAATATTAATTGTTTTTCGTCGAAGTTCATTGGACAAAGTTGGTCCTTATCACCAGCCCATCTTGTGTTTTCGCTATCAATATCATAACCAGATCGTCAGCTTGTTATATTTATTTCTCACTATGAACTCTATTATGTAAAGAATTTAGTTTTGTTCATATTCGTACCTTTATTTTATCATATTCACTTCATTCATTCAAGAACAACTTGGTTGCCATCAAAGTACAAATTGCAATATGTGCCTGACTAGTTAATGTAGCAGTTTTATGAAAACCTTTCTTCGGATTTATTTTTCAAGTTTTCCTGCTGCTTAAGTATCTCAGTAGGTAGGTACTACCTTGTTTTGAATATTGGATAAGAAGATACAGTATCCATCATTGAAAAAAATATGAGGCGATACCTATTAAATTTCGAAGTTCAGTACTTCAGTGTTGAGTCTACTTTGCGAACTTCTAGAACCGCGCGTTGACGTCATCAGCCAATTTCCTTGCAACAACAATCCGGTAGCTGATCCGACATGGGACGAAATGATGATTGAAATTAGCAGAATTGGCCCACAGTGGAGGAACCACGAACAAACCAGTCGCGGAGAACCTGGGCCTGCGGTTGTGTTGTGTTCGCGCCGCGCCTCCGCCGCCTGCGCCAGTCGCCAACTGAACGCCTCCGCGCACGACCGTAGTGCGCACGCGCACCTTTCTAAACACGTTTCGTTTTCGAACTCGAAAACATCTTAGTGAAATTGAGTGTTGTGCCTCTTGACGGATACAGTATCGAAACCACACGCTCCGATATATCGTAACATGTGAAGTGAAGTGACGAAATGTGATAACACCATTGTGCTTTACCGTGCGGCGTTTACCTTTTTATGGTAAGGAAGTACAAGTTTTCATTATTTTATGGGTTCGTCGACGTTGCAAAACTATGTTGTGCGATTGTGTGCCGCAAAGATTTGCATTTTGACAACTCTTTGTATTTCAACCTTTTGTTCGCACTCCTTACGTTAAGTTGTAAATCTCGTCCTATTGTTGCGTCTTTCCATTCAATACCCTTAAAGTTTGAGCAAGTGACAGAAACCAAATATATAGGTCTAACCTACCTGCACGCGCCCGCCAATACTTAATTTGTGCTACCTGGTTGTGTTATTATCAAAGCAGGTTATAGGTAATATTATTATTTTTATCTTCTTAGGTTTAGGTATAGGTACAAAAAACTCCTTCTCTTGCACAATAAATCGAATAACTCCAATAAAACACTTTCATCAACAGAAGCATTAATCTTATGATTAATATTATTCATTAATTATTAGCCGCTGTTTGATAGATAATCCGATCAGAGAGCACGTTGGTACCTAGTTAGGTAGGTAGATTGACGCTCCTTATGCATAATCATACGTGTAATTGCACTAGCTCTTGATAAGCTGATTTCAACAGAGCTGTTGTCACCTCTCACATACACGTAAGTAGGTTTACAAGGTGTTAGGAAATGGCATAACATTTACTACACCTGTCGCAGACTTACTCATTCAACCCTTCAATCTGAACAAGATTTTAACATACCAAAAAATTTATCGGTTCGAGATTTAGGAAAAAGAACCGAAACAAATTCCAATTTCTTAATAAGAGAGCTATTGCCGTATTTCTATACGTTCGCTCTCAATAGGTACATAAAGTAATTATAATGCATACCACACAACGAGTCCTTAGCTTACCTTAGCTTTGCGGATTGCAACACTTCCTGGTACAACACAATGCAAACCGCACTCGGCACTAAACTAAAACAATAATATTGTTCTGTTTCCGAGATTGGATACGTTCGCATTCATATTGTGGTCGTTATGTCATCATCACATTATTACAATATACCTACCTACCTAAACGATGCTCACGGAACTGACCTTTTAAAAAATCATACATAATTTAATCCACTTTCGACTAGAATGTTATTATGTCAAGACATGCGTAGAGTGACGAGCACTGTCACCATCATGCAAGGACGCAGTAGTGGTGCGAATCATTCGTTAACAAGTCACGTACAATATCGGCTCATCAACAATTCAGTTTACGCCATAGCCTAGTTGATTGTGAGATTCTGTTTCATACTGACACTGAGCGAATGTAAGAAAGTGGAAATTGATATTGAGTCAATTTGATAAAAATAAAAATGTCGCATTATATGAAATCAACGTTTGAATACACCAAGCTACGTAAAACTTTCGGCAGACAGCCACTTTTTCAAATAGTACCTGCTCACTTAGTTGACTCTATCCCTGAAGACAAAACCTTACAAAAAATGTACATACTTCGAAATCCTGTTCACCGTGAGACGCAGGCAACGTTACCCCAGTCGGAACATGACTGCAATACTAAACAGAAAAAGATAGTTGAATCCACTATGAACCATGTCGAAGGAGGCTGGCCTCGTGAAGTGCCCTGGGAAAGCGAAGAGCTGGTCCAAAGACATCGTCGTCGAGTCCAACACGATGACAGTTATATACAAGCAGTATTCAAAGTAGCACCTACAATCACTCACTGCCTTGATCAAAATAATGCTATCGAAATGTATGAGTCATATTTTGTGAACATGCCACAACAAGCCCCTGTCGAAAAACACAGCATAAAGACTGTCAACGTATTTCGTGACTCAGAACGTAGAAGGGTTTCTAGTATTGTTTGGACTAATGAACAGACTCCGAAATTAGTTGTATCGCACTATGCAACTCAACTAGATTCTGTCCCGGCCGATGAAGATATTTTTAATCATCCTTATCCTATCAATAACAGTTACATCTGGGATATACACAGAGAGAGTTCTCCATTGAGTGTATTGGAACACCCACACGCATGTTGGCGAATCGTTAATTCTCCAACAGTACCTGAAATATTTGTCGGCGGAATGGAAAATGGAATCGTAAATTTATTTGACATTCGTCAAGGATCAACTGCAGTTTTGGAGAGTTCTGTTTACAACTCTCACACTCTCCCAATTACGGGACTGCTCTACATCCACAGTCGAACTCAAACAGAGTTTTATACTGGTTCCCCTGATGGCTTTTGTCTATGGTGGGATACAAGAAATATTTCGGAGCCAATCGAACGATTACCGATGTCAGTAAAATTGGCTCCTAAGGAAAAACCAAGTCTAGCTAATGCAGAAGGTGTAAGTTGTATTCAGTTTGATCGTGGCATGCCGACCCGGTTTCTGGTGGGCACTGAATCCGGATTAGTCATCAATGGGAACCGCATGGGAAAATCGCATAATGAGATTCTGACAAATTACTGGAACGCCCATACAGGGCCGGTGCGTGCTTTACATCGCAGCCCTTGCACTATGCGCATGTTTATAACTTGTGGTGACTTTACCGTTCGAATTTGGAGTGAAGAAGTCCGTACAGAGCCAATTATTGTTGCATTGCCTTATAGGCACGAAGTGACTGATGTAGCATGGGCTCCACAACGCTTTTCGAGCTACATGTCTGTATGCACCGGCGGCGTATTCTACTACTGGGATTTGCTTCGTAAATACAAAGAACCTGTTGCAAAAATGCAAGTGTCGAAATATCCTCTTTCCAAGCTGACGCCTCATCATGAGGGTGAACTTATTGCTGTTGGCGATAGTAATGGAGCTACGTTCTTGCTGCAACTGGCGGAAAATATGGCGGTATCTGGAGGGCATGATAAGGTGCTAATGTCGCAAGTTTACGAGCGTGAGACGAAACGTGAACACATCTTAGACACCCGTGTAAAGGAAATACATTTAAAAAAGAAAGTGGAAGAGGAAGCGGCCGCAGCCCTCGCTGAGGAAGGAGAACCGGAAGAAATAGATGAAGATGATATTGACAAGCAGACAGAGGAGCAGTACTTTAAGATTGTTAATGACCAATTAGAAAATTTGGGTTTATTTCCGCAATAGAGATTCATAAATTAGATTTTATTACTGTACAAGTTCATAATATAAAATTAAACCAATCGAACTCTATTGTGAACACGTTAAACTCATCCCGGATGTTTGTGGGGTCGAGGAGCCCGCATGTGCTCGAACAGATCCGGCGAGTAATTCCTTTACTTGTATCGATGCTAAATGAACACGCGGGGGGCGGGAGGTCTTATGTGAACGGTGGTGCTCGTACCTGGTAGTTTACTCGGCGAGTTGCGTGAATGTGTACAGAAGTGCGTCACGTCACGAGCAACTTTCTCCGCGACGTAGGTACCTACTAGCTGCGCTGCGTGCGCACGCGGCCGCTGCAGCCTCGTTTCCATTTCACACTATCTTCCTGCAAACAGTAGACCAACATCTTATCTGCACGAATAGGTCGAATAACACGATATGCGTAACACGCGCCTCTGTTAATTGTTTTGAGTTAAAAAAAGCGTGTACCTAGGCAATTATTTAAAAATATTGAATCTGTCACAATACAACAGCTATTAAATAACCTTCATTTGTTTTCAAATTGAACAATTCTATCCAAACTTTGACCATTAAAATAAAATGTATCAAAGAAATCATTCACATAATTTCGTTACATTTTGTATAACAAATTTTATTTGAATGGTTGTTTAAAATTCTTCGACTTGATTATGATTGTGATATAAATACCTACACTGATACAATAAAATATATGACAAAGTACAGGTAAATCATCGGAGGTTATAGAGTCAAGTACAAACTTAAGCATTATTGCATTCTGAACAATAGTAGTTTATGCAACTGTCGCATAATGGGGGTCATTAGAATGCGAGTGTCTGTTTATCACACGAGGCGCAGCCGAGTGTGATAATAGTTTGACACGAGCATTCTAATGCCTAATTATAGCAGTTGCATACACTATTTTATATACACTCTCCAAAAAAACTCAGAAACACTTTTCTAAACGTACGCACCGGCCATTGCAAGGCCCGATACAAGGACAAATTCAATACGAGAACGTAATATGGCTTGATATGAATTTTTGAAAAATCTATACTTTAGCAGTTGTTTAGATGTGGAGTCTTAACAATAACTTAACTAAACAACAGAACAACATCTGTACAACATCTGAACAACAACTGAACAACATCTGAACAACAACTGAACAACATCTGAACAACATCTGTACACCAACTGAACAACAACTGAACAACATCGGAATAAAATCTGAACAACAACAAATCAACATCTGAACAACAACAGAACAAAAACCTATTAAAACAACTGAACAACATCCGAAAAATTACCGTACAACAACAACTGTCAGGTGCGGCGGAAGATAGCGATTTGAGTATTGGAAAAAAAAACTTCGTTTCATTTCTCAACTTTATCGTATTAAGAGTTTTCTCATTAAGTCATTACGCTTCTGTAATTTATAGTAAACCCTAGTTTTTATAGGCAGAATGCATAAAGTAGGTCATTATGCATCTGTTTTCGAATTCATAATTCGAACATTATGAGACGAGTGTATATAATAGTAGTTTATGCAACTGTCATATAATGGGGGTCATTAGAATTCGAGTGTCTGTTTATCACACGAGGCGTAGCCGAGTGTGATAATAGATTGACACGAGCATTCTAATGCCTAATTATATGCAGTTGCATACACTATTTTATCTACACTCTAAAAAATTTACTCAGTTGAACACTTTTCCAAACGTCCGCACCGGCGATTGCAAGGCCCGATACATGGTCAAATTCAATACGAGAACGTAATATGGCTTGATATGAATTTTTGAAGATTCTTTACTAACTGTTGTTTAGATGTCGAGTCTCAACAGCAAATAACTAAAACTGATCAACAACTGAACAAGACTGAACAACAACTGAACAACAACTGAACAACAACTGAACAACACTGAACAACATCGGAATAACATCTGAACAACAACTAATCAACACCTGAACAACATCTGAACAACACCTGAACAACAACTGAACAACAACTGAACAACATCTGAACAACACTGAACAACACTGAACAACAACTGAACAACATCTGAACAACATCTCAACAACAACAGAACAAAAACCTATTAAAACAACTGAACAACATCCGAAAAATTACCGTACAACAACAACTGTCAGGTGCGGCGGAAGATAGCGATTTGAGTATTGGAAAAAAAAACTTCGTTTCATTTCTCAACTTTATCGTATTAAGAGTTTTCTCATTAAGTCATTACGCTTCTGTAATTTATAGTAAACCCTAGTTTTTATACGCAGAATGCATAAAGTAGGTCATTATGCATCTGTTTTCGAATTCATAATTCGAACATTATGAGACGAGTGTAGATAAAGTACTTAATGAATCAATCTATGTAAATTTTACGTGTATTTTACGAAATACCGTGTGACGCCGGTTGAGAATGCCGTGTGATGCCGGCTTAGAATAGCATCACCCAATTTCTTTGCTGTGGGTGTCGTAGGACGCGACTAGGGGACTTGAGGGTGTGTATTGAAATTTAAGGCGATGGTCTGACAACCTGTCACTGTGGTGATACACAATTTTTCGAATGACCCTCAAATGTTTGTCAGACGAGGTGGAAATGTCCGTTTTTACCTACCCCGCAAGGGATTATAGGTTTGATATATGTATGTAAATTTTACAGAGGCTGTAGACGATTATAGAGCTTTTCGTATTAATAAGGCAAGTATTAAGGTAATATTTTGTAGCAGTTTGATCAAAACAAATAGGTTTAGTTTTCGACACAAATACCTCACTGCTTTAGTATACCAACAGGTCCTACCTACATTAAAATACCGTTGTTCCAATAAGTCATATTTGACAGCTGTCATCTCCATAATAAAAGAGAGAGATGTCAATAAAGAAAAAAAATTATTAATCACAAATAGTACACATATATAGTCAAAATTATAAAAAACAAAATAATAATGTCAACTACATATAAAGGAAAATGGAATGTTTTGCAATTTTAGGCGATGGGCTGACGACCTGTCACCATGACCTTCAAGTGTTCGTCAGGCGTGGCGTAAGTGACCGTTTTTTCGGCCGTTTACGCTCTGCCTACCCCGCAAGGGATATAGGCGTGATATATGTATGTGTAAATATCTTACTGAGCTTAGCCGTTGCAAAGCTCTACATTGACATTTCAATTACAACAACCCAGCCAAACTATTTGTTTAGCTTTAATCTCGTTCGAGTCTAGTTCTAACAAGAGACATTAACCTACTTCGCAATAGTGTAACTAGTGTAGCTTGGTGTAACTACACTAACTACTCCACTCTATGGTGCTCTACAGGTTAAATTCTTGCATTTGATACGTTTTAATTGGATAATTACCACATTAGACGCTAATTTGAAAGTACGTGTCTCTTTTATTGATACGTGACTATTGGTACATGTTATTGTGGGTACTTACACCAGTTACATAGAGTGGGCATAGATTCATAGAAATGTAGAACCGAATGAAAAAAAAAGGTAGCACAATCAATCAATAAAGGTGGTTCACTCACTTGTCGTCCGTCGTCCTTTTTATTAACGTAACGTAAATAATCATAACAAATTCTATTCTTATTCCTTTACAAATACGGCTACGGTCGATTTACGGTGCGTAACGGACGCGTGTGTCAAACGTTTATCACACACGCGTATGTCAAACGTTTGGAATTCGCGATTTCCTTTCGTCTGACAGACGCATGCGTTACGTTTCGTTAAAACAACGGTACGACGGATGACAAGAGAGTGAACTGCCTAACGAATACTACTACTACACCAGCCACAACAGTCCACTGCTGGATATGGGCCTCCTCGTATACCCTATAAGGGGGGTCACGCCTTAATACCTACAACATCTTACACTGCGCTCGCCAATCCACCTAACGAATAATCATCAATCAAACACCTTCTCCAATTACTCTCTAAACTTGTCATTCAAATTATTAACAGCCATAACAGTCTACCCTTTTAGGGGGTATTTGCACACTACTGCAAACCTGTAGTCACTATTTGCGTAAACTGCCCACATTGTGCACGAGAGTTCCCAGCAAAAATTGGCTATAGGTAGCCGTCTCCGAGCGCATCAGCGACGCTCTGACGAGGAGTTCACTAAAATTTTGAAGTGGTCGCCATGGCCGAAATCGGTCGGAAGAATCATCATACTGCGGGTATAAGTTAGATGATGGTGAGTTTTCTAATGCATCATTATTCTAATACGGAAGTATACTGGTTAGTGCATTGCCTGACTCTACATATTTAAATCACCATGAAATAGGTATAAAACGATCCAATAAATCCATTCAAAACTTTAGGCGAAGTAAGCAAATACTTCCGGTAGTCGTTATTTTCTAATAAACATAAAAAAAAATTATATTAAATATCTTCTTCTTTTTTCTTTTTCGTGTGAAAAATATCTTTATTTATCTATTTACATTCATAGTAGTTACTAACTCATCAAATAGGGTTTCCATATTACCTCAAATCTCATTTTTTTTTACTATTTCGTTCAGAGGATAAGTATTACTGGTTTTTATAAATTTTCTACATCCCTATGTACTTAAATGAAATGTTTTAAGCTGTTGTTATATTAACTAAAAGAAATGAAAAAAAAAAACATGTCATTTACTTAATCTCACATAAAAGCACACAGACATAGATGCTTACATCTGTTGAGCGCTTTAATAATACGTTGTTCGTATCGCTCTGTCGTAACTCCAATATCAATTAATGA
This sequence comes from Tuta absoluta, assembly GCA_027580185.1. Classification (NCBI taxonomy): domain Eukaryota; kingdom Metazoa; phylum Arthropoda; class Insecta; order Lepidoptera; family Gelechiidae; genus Tuta; species Tuta absoluta. Next base: position 7,733,543 of record JAQAHW010000016.1, on the reverse strand, counting down.
TTGTGTGCATAATGCATGAGATGATTACTACATCACCACCTACGCTATCTTATACTCTGCTCATAGTTACCGAGTCCAATGAATGTTTTATCATGTGGGATATCTTACACCATGAAATTATTGAAGAATTTTATCTTATGACCATTTTATCATTGGGAATGTCGTAGAAACATAATTGATAGCAGATGTTTGCTGTGTTCTTGAGAATTTAAACAAGTGTTTATCTGCGTGAAAAGTGAATGGCAAAACACCTCTTCTTTCTTGAGACACAGGTATCTCATTCAATATGATAATGATATGACAAAGATACCTTTCAATCGAAAATTCAATTGTACATTCAAGTATTTCGAATAACGGCCGATGTGGCGCAGTGGTAGTGCGACTGCCTGCTACGCAAAGGTTCCGGGTTCGATTCTCGGTGGGATATTTATCACTTTCTGAATTTGTTCCCGGTCTGGTTAGGACATTGCAGGGTTCATCTTGTCGTTGAATGACTCGGTGTCCCACACGAAAAGAAGAAGAAGGGTGAACCAACTGATTATCCGAAAATAAATGGTTCCGTGCTTCGGAGGGCACGTTAAGCCGTCGGTCCCGGTTGCTGTCTATGATTACTTAGACGGTGGTCGTAACACAACCATGTCAGAGGCCTGCTAGTGGTAGTAGGCGGTTAAAAAAACTCAGACACCAGGGTTCATCGGGTCGTTGGACGACTCGGTGTCCCACACGAAAAAGAAAGAAAGAGTATTCGAATGCATAATAGCTGCAAAACAGAAAGAATTGTGTGCGGGAATGGTAAAATTTTAATGAGATCATTTTCAGCACAGTAGTTGTAATAAACTATCTAAAACAATGACAACAGCAACCACAGTCCACTGCTGGACATGTTTATTGCTCGAAAACTTTGCACGCATGATCAGACCTGAAACTGAACAACTTTGGACCGTCAATATAATGTCGTTTTTGTATGCAGTATTGTAGAAGGATACGACATATTAACACACGATCCAATATATTGTTTTAACATTTTTGACTGGCATATCTTATTTTTCTATCCAGTATATATTGTGGATTTGTGGGGCAGTCTTGGTTCAGCTACTCGATAGAGGATGGCGCTTAGATTTACGAAGACGACAAATGAGCACATGCTCCTATGTATTGGTCAAATATTTTGACTGCCATTATGTCATTTTACTATGCAGTATTTTGTTGGACAATCTTGGTTCTCCTACTCGATAGATTTAATATGTTTCTAAGTAGCAATTTCTTTTTGTAGAGTGTAGAAAGTGTAGATAAAACACTGTATGCACCTGCATATAATTAGGTATTATATGATGCCGTGTGATGCCGGCTTAGAACAACATCACTGCATTTCTTTCCCGTGGGAGTCGTAAGAGGCGACGAAGGGATTTGAAGGTGTGTTTTGCAATTTTAGGCGATGGGCTGACAACCTGTCACTATGGCGAAACACAATTTTCCGAGTCACCCTCAAATATTTGTCAGACGTGGTGTAAATATCCGTTTTTCTCGGCCGTTTACGCTCTGCCTACCTCACAAGGATTATAGGCGTGATATGTGTATGTATATATAGCTGTGACCATGGAAGAGTTTTCGAAGAGCGTAACCCGAACAAAATCGAAGCGGGTTCGTTTCGCCTTTTTTCGTTTCATTCGTTTTTTTCGTTCTTTATTATATCAAGGTTATTTATTATAATGCGGTAATCGCTTTCTTACGGCTCGATTGAACTTAATTATTAAGTTTTGGCCACGGTTAGTTGCATGCATCTGCGAAGACCCTAATTGCCTTTTGCCACGAAACGGATCATTCATTCAATATTGTGTCTCTACGTAAGTTATCATTAGTTCTGTTTAAGCGGGCGCCAAATTGTATTGCGACGATTTTTCATGGTTTCATCAGATTGTAGGGTTTCTTTATATACTCTTGATGTAACATTGACATGACATAGATTCCATAAAAATCATAAAATCACAGTACGATTAGATCAAAGATGAACCTCTTGGGCCACCTGCTTAAGCGGTTATAAGAATCTCATAAATTTGAGAAATAATGATTCATTATTTGGATTAAAATATTGGAAAGACCATCTTTAACCTTGACCGGAATCTCAATTTTTCAGTTTTCTTTTTGGGAATGTTTTCTTGCGGTAAAAAATAGCCTCAGTAGTACTTAAAGTCATCTAAACCCGTCAAGCCGTTTGAGCGTGAAAAAGGAACATAGATTGATCATCGATTCTCAGAGAAGCCATGGCAGTAGAGATCATTATACTATTTTTGTAAAGAATGTAAGGAATACCTAAGGATTTCCTAAAAAAACCGTTCTCGAGAATCGAACCTAATGACCAAAGTAATATGAAGTTATTCACCTCGTGGGCGAGAGGACGCGCCCGGGCCACCGCGGTTATCGAATGCCAATGTCAGCTAATTTGCAAACTCGTCGTACTGTTACACAGCCCGCCTGACCCACATCAGCCAAATTATAAATAAAGAACGAGGGGGGCCTAATTAACGCGTGACTTTCAATGGAAAATCGTTTTTTTTTAGTTTTCCAACATAGTCTCCGTAGTATAAGTAGTTCAGTTTCGTGGTCTGGTCATGCCTGTAAAGTTTTCGGTACACCGTCCCTAACACCCCGTATACAAGTTGTAAGGAACTTTTAACTTGACTTGACTATAGACCCGGAATTGTGAATTTATTCAGTCCTATGGGCTGGACCTGTAAGGCCAATAGAAGCCAAGAGGGCATTTCTAGTTTCTTACACCATTTTTAAACACAACAATGACAGCAATCTGTGAGGCGCCGAACTCCAATGGGTAGGTTAGGTAGGTGGGTAGTTTAAAATCACAGCCTACTATCATTTTCAATAAGATCATGCAGTTGCACCTTTCTTTTATTAAGGATGGGTTTGCTCTTGACTCTAGTCTAGGTCATAGGACAGAGACAGAGTCTAAGATGGAGCGAGCTCACCTAGAAGAAGCCTGTTCACTCTTACTTTGAAGAGATTAGGGTTGTAAACGTTTGGAAACACAGACGCAGGTAGTGAGTTACACTCTTTAGCAGTGCCCATTATAAATGATGACTGGAAGCGCTTAGTCCGAATTGGTGGAATGGCAACCAGGTATGGTTGTTCTTCAGATGTGCCTGTAGTGCCTTTGCCCAGGATGAACTTCTACAATGTGAGTAATCGCACGCCACATTACTTTTGCTAACATCTTGTACAAAGTACGAACACGTTGGATATAGAGCCCGATAGCCTATTTATATTGACATTTAGGTAACGCGGTATCCTACTTTATACGCCCAGTTCGCTAAGTTTAGATTTAGTTAACGAGAAGGTATTTAATAACGTGGCTTAGAGGTTATGCAGTTGAAGAAGTTATTGGAAGTGTCATCCAGACCCAAATAGCAGAACAAAAAAAAACACTGTTCCATATGGCATGTGTTTATCTATCTATCAACAAGATTGTTAATGACCGTGTATGAGAAAAAACTTGTATTTCATCATGGACTGTAGATTTTGCCGCGTCAAAAGTCGGTGATGTATGTTAGTTTCTAGAAACTATAAATATTTGTCAACGCGCTATACCATTTAAGGCCACAAAGCCATTCAACATACATGCAAACCGAAGCATCACTGCATAATTCTTGCAATACGAGTACCTACAGCTTATGAGCAATTTTCCTAACCTATTCTCTCTTTTCAGGTGTTTAAAATGGAGTGCGGGGTGCGATGACCCGCGTGCTGCTGCCGGCGCTGGCGCTGCTGGTGTTGCTGAGCGCGGCGCGTGCGCAGCTCCGGCCGGCCGACGCGCCGCACCCCAACAACGACACACGTGGGTACTCCCTGTTGTAGTACAGTCACAAAGGGTTGTGGGGTCAATGACTTTCTCTACAGCTGTCTATTTAATTAAATGAAAATTTGGAATTTAAAAATATGGGCGGCGGCCGAAGCTTGAACCCGAGACCGGAAAGTACCGTCCCACTGCTCTACCAACTGAACTAGCGGCACCTCTACGAGCACTGTGATTACAAAATAAACCGTAGTGTTAACATTTAGGTTTTAATTACTTGGGCAATTTTAGAAACCATCGTATTATTCTAAGAATTTGTTAATTTAATATTACAAAATACTTTTAGTGCAATTCTCGAGTGGGATTGAGTTACTCCATTATTTTCAAGTAAGTTTAATTTATTTTTGTGCCGCAACTTCGTACCTGCCTACTTACTTACTCAATAATATTTCATTTACATAAATATCATTCAGTAGCAATACAAAGCAGTCTCACACACGGAACTAGCAACGCTGAGAACAGGGTGGTTCTTGTGTCGATACGGAAAACTACAAATCACCTGTTGCATGAATACGTAACAAATTCCAGAGTAATGACGTCTGATGTAATCGCATAAGTATAAGCCCGAGTATGGAGCATAATTCACAGGCTGTAGGCAGTAAAAATACGCCATAATATAGCTACCATTGCCTACTCTATTTGAACAAGTGCGTTCAATATGACGACAAGACATTGTTGATGTTTCGAGTAACTTTTCTATTCACCTTCATAAACCTGTACAGCAGCAACGGGTCTGTTATTCCATTTTATTTATCTCGTAAATAAGTTACATTACCCACTTAGTACTTTTCTTACATTGAAGTTGGAGCGTAAAGTTGCAGTGCAATCGTAAAAAACACTTTTTACTTACTCTTACTTTGAGCAACTACGTCAGCTACAAAGCGATTCATTGCGTGAGCTACGAGTTTACGATACAAAATAACAGCATGGTAATGTTTGACAACAAAACAAGCTACATCATCGTGTTGTAATTCCGTTTTTGCTTTTAGAAAGTCTCTACGAATATCACTGAGTACGAGAAAATATGCGTAGTAAATAGTGGAATTCGACAATTTTGACCCAAAAAGATCCATAACCAGAATGATGATGACTGTGGGAAACGAAGACCTAGTGAACAGTAGTGAATTAGCATTCAATCGGTCAGCAGAAGTCCCGTTAATTCGTTGGCTGTATGGCACAGAAATCAAAATCACTATACCCGCGCTTTCCCTTAGACAGCGCAGAAAGTACCGAAACTAAATCGCATCGACGTGCAAAGTCAATAGTAAAGTTACACATTGCTTTCCCAAGCCTTTTAGAGGCACGCATACTATTGAAATACCTTCTTGCGCTTTAATACACATTAATATTTCACGTATCTACGTGCCGTACGTAACTCTCACATACCATTAAAGTTTCGAATTATAAAAACAGTATCTAAGCAATCTGTGTTACATTCTTAAAATTATTCGTGTTGATGATACTTATCTCTAGATATTGCATACAATAGATAATTAAAATGTTTCAGGGTATTACTTTGTAGATTGTTGATAATTAGATGTTGTCGAGTATCCGCGGCAATTTTCTTCGTGTAGAAATGTTCATTGCATACAATCTATTGTGTACTGAGTACTTTTGTTTGTATTTAGTTGTACCTGTGACTTCCCACGTGTTGTCTCATTTCCAATACATATATCACCCACATTACAATGACTTTAATAGGCGTGTTGTCGTAGGTGTGATGAAAGTTTCACATTCCCGAGGCATGCCTTGATATCAATAGTGAAATACTTTTCCAAGCACGGTTGAGTAAACTTTGCGGTACGTTTGGAATTCTTTCGCGTTTTAAGTAACTAAGTATATATTTTGAATTAGCCTATTTTATACTTTACATAAATGTACATGATCTAGTACATACCTACGTAATGTTGAAATGTGATACTGCAATCACTAAACGTAAAAACCATCTACTGGAACCGTTTGAGGTCACTCAAAATATTACCAACGTACTAGACAGGTCTGACTATTCATAAAAAAGTTCACTTCAAAAAAGTACCTATAACCTGCTATTAATATTACAAAAACAATGCAACAGGACACCTTGTACTGCTGTGCAAGGTCACAGGACAAAAACTTGGTTTTGCAAAAAGTTTCTAAAGATTAGTAGGTATTGTTATTGTCACAGATCCCATCCACATAGCAAATGGACACCTAGTTCCTTCTCTGTTGTTTATCGTGCCATATGAATTGATCAAACGTCTGAAGATCATTAAAGAAAGCCTATAACGTATCTTAATACGTATTTTAGCAGGCGTAATTACAACTTTAGCTATGGGTATCCTGCCAACTGCCTACAATCATCAACATCACACTATTAAACGTGTTTGATCATTTGGTACCAATTTCTACATGATCGCTATCTTTGGACCTAACAAAGCCATGTTTTATGCGCTTCCTGACTCAGGCTATGCCCACGAATTTACGAACGTGCATTAGCATAGAAATTCGGTATCGACCAGCCCGAGTCATACTGCCAAACAATGCATCACCGGTCCGCCTAGCTCCAACTGTGGATTTCAAAATGATTGTATAATTTAATTTATTCCATTCATATATACAGTTATCGTGGTGTCGTAATCGTAAGAAAGTTGATTGTGAATAAATTATACCGTAAATCCGCGCTGACACAACGTTCCTTACGTTTGGTCAAAATATATTTGACGTGTAGATATTTGCTTGATTGATGCTATTTCAATTTGATTACAGTAACACTGATCGACTAATCACACCTGACATATGGGATTAGAATGTTTAGCATCCAAGTTTGTGCGTATCAAATACAAAACAAATCTAGAGTCAATTTATCCAAAGAATAAAAACCGCAGACAACTGACTCTACATTCTATAGCCTAGGCTAGGTACAAAACAGCTTCGTAGTTCAACCGCAGTAGATACCTGTTATAAGAAAAATCTAATAAATGTACCTCATTTACGATCTGGGTCAGATCAGAGCAGTGGTTGACCGGCTTCAGTTCGCAACCTTCGGATATAATGAACAGATCTATAAGTTGTAGCGCGGAATTACTTCACCTTGATCTATAGGGCTAATATAACGGTGAGCACGAGCGAAGAGAATGATCGAATTCTAAGATAGGCTAGGAACGCGCTTTGTTAGGTTGAGGTTAGGTGGTATATTAATCTACTCTCTGATCAGTACTACGAGTACCTAATAGTTTAACTCACAATAAGTTATAGCGGTTAAAGTCAAACTAGAAATTCCTTACAGCGAACTTTCATTAGTCAAATTGTACTTTTCGTATGTAGGTACCGCTATAGCTTCGTTGGTAGGTGTGATGTTTACTTTCAGTCCAAGTCCAAGTCATAAACGTATTGAGTTTGAGTTAACCTTATTTTCCCTTCAAACTTAGTTTACAGAATGCATCAAGTTTCCTCTAACCTTTACACTCCTTGATTGCCTGCGTAGAAGATGCAATGAGTCACATCACTTAGCAAGCCCTGCTGCACCTATGGAAAATTACTTCATTCCTTTCCAACTAATTCACTTTACCCTTTTCTGCATTTCAGGGTGTGGTCAAGAATGCGTGCGGTGCGCGGCGGACGGTTGCGTGAAGTGTGCCCGGCTTTTGGTGTGGCCGGAGGGAAAGTGTGTGCACGGCTGCCCCTCTGGAACCAGGGAGGCCTGGGCACACGACGACCACCTTATGGGGCGCATTTGTTACCCTGCACATAGTTATAATGAGGTAAATATCTCCGTTTTTGTTTGATGCGTTCGGCTGTCAGTATGTTCCGAGGAAAACTGCAAGCAAGTCTGTCCCAATTTTACACGCTCTAATTAATGTGACGCATTTGCTACCTCTCCATGAGGTAAATATCTCAATTGCCATTTGCCTGCCCTGTTAAAACATACGATTAATGTAACTTCAAACAAATGATATGAGTATATGGAGGTGATAATAGCCAATACAAAGGCGAACACTAATTTAAATACACTTGAAACGTATTAGAGGTAGGTGGTCGTTATTTATTTTATTTTATTTATCAATGCAAAAGCTATCAGAATCGATTAGATAGGCAATGCACTAACTTTAGGTGCAATGCTGCCATCAGCATTATACTCGAAGCAATACCTTTCCATATAATGGCTTTATAACTATTATACCTTATTTATTTAAAACTTAGTAATCTACTAAAACCTTTATAGAAGTGTCTTTGTGTGAGTCGCAAGGATGGCTGGCTAACGAGTCTGCTTCATGCTTTCTGACCCTGGCACTGTTTAGCGTCAAGAAAGCGGTGACATCGTCACAATTAAAATACTATCTTGTTGAACTACCGGCAATTAGAGGTGTAAGCAGGTAGGTTGTCAAACAAACGTAAAAAAATAATGAAAGTGTTGTATAGGATAGGTCTGGTCCTTCCATGGACTATCAATTGAAATTTTCGCAGATCTTAAAAATATTACAGATGTATACATTTTCTAAAGAACAAGACACACACCTATCCAAAAGGCAGTTCCATTTCAAAATATCGTCTAAATAAAGTAAAAGCTTTACTTCGACCTACATTTCCGCGCAATGTAGATTGATAGAAACATCACAGAGCTGCTCGCACCATTTGAGCAATCCGTGAAAAGAAATCCTGATGGGTAATCAGGTCAGCACATCAAAGTGCATAGACGTGATGTGAAGACATCAACACAACATGACAAGATGTAGGAACCCCTTTTGATGTGCGATTGGGTATTGAAGCCGGCGTAGTCGTGACGTCAAAATGTTAATCCAATTAAGTTTCGACACGTGTGTGATGGGTTTAACAGGCTTGGTAAATTGACTATCGTTTTTTTAATACGCTGGATGCCTGTAGAAAGTTATGGGAGTAAGTCAATTTAAATGGCATGGACGTGACTACGAGAAGATGAGGGATTTGTACCTCTGCAGATTACGAAGTTATACCTAATACTACGATGGCCTACGGCGCAAAGGCCCTGGATAGGTACAATGATCGAGACGAGGCAGTTATATTAATGGTTCTCGGGTCTAGGTATTGTTTGTGCGTGCTGCTGTGTATTTTATGGTACTCCGATAAAGGGAATAAGGTGCTGTGAGTGTATACATATTTGGTAATTGTTTTTTAAACTTTACCTACCCTTTTGCTCATGCCTCTCTGCTTCCTTAGGTCCTGGTAGGCGGTGCGTGTGGAGCAGTCGCGTGTATAGCGTTGGTAGCAGCTGGGGCAGCGTACGCCCGATGCCGCAACAACACGCGAGCGCAGGCGCAGCCGGTGCCCCAGCGGCCGCGCGATGACGACGCCAAGCTACGGGAGTTCCATAAACAGCTGGACTGCTTGAGGGTGAGTTATAGCAGTAGCGGCGCACCAGGATGCTATAATTTTGCCCAAACCTGGGCCCAGCTGGTGCCCCAGCGGCCGCGCGACGACGACGCCAAGCTACGGGAGTTCCATAAACAGCTGGACTGCTTGAGGGTGAGTTATAGCAGTAGCGGCGCACCAGGATGCTATAATTTTGCCCAAACCTGGGCCCAGCTGGTGCCCCAGCGGCCGCGCGACGATGACGCCAAGCTACGGGAGTTCCATAAACAGCTGGACTGCTTGAGGGTGAGTTACAGCAGTAGCAGCAGACCAGGTATTTTTTAGAGCTTTGCCCAAACCCGTGTGCAACCGGTGCCACAGTGGCTCTTAACGATTACAAAATGCTAAGGAAGCTTCTAAGCTGAATAAACTTAATGCAAAGTCATTTGAAAGAACTCAGGTACTATGGAGCCCAAACGTCAAAAGGTGTATAATAAACTGGAAAACATAATTTTTATTCTTTTAAATGGCCTCTGTCATTGTAAAACACTACAACAGTGAGTTAAACGTGTATAATCGGCCAACTCTACGTACTAGATTATCCGTGCCAAATGAATCACAAAGCGATATTACGCACTCAACTTCAGTCCCTGTACAAATAGCAGGAAAGTAGTTTGGTATTTGTATTTTGATTACAAGAGATCTATACTAAAGCCCCATCTAATCCAATAGAGCTGCACAATCAACCGTAGTGCCCTAGAGGTTTGTAGTGAAAGTAGAGCCGTTGTTTGTTGTAAATCAATAAACCAATACCTACCTGCCTAGCACCGTTACTTTTCCGTTATCTTCTAAGTTTTTATGGTGTACTACAGTGTTTATGGATATTTTACGGCGGATTAAATTAATAAATGTCTTAAATGCCGATGTCGGTGTAAGATTTATAAATTTTACTAGCTTTTACCCGCGACTTCGTCCGCGTTAGATAGTTTTTTTAGGCAGAAGTTCTAAAGTAGGTAAGTATGTGTATTCTTTGTAAGTGTGACAGTGATATGAACGTGATAGAACGGTTCTTATCTCTACTGTTTGAAGATGACTTGCTTGCTTCTGTTGTTAAAGGGACAATTTTAAATTTGCTATCCGGCCTGAGAGATCAATATTTATAACCATTGAATACAATAGTCAGTAGATAACAGAGTACTTACTTACTCTAGAGGTGCCGATTTGAGCACACTAAAATGGTCAGCATAAGTAGATAAAAAGGTAATTTTAGTTACTGTAATAAATTTTTATATACCACATTTTTGGTTTTTCTGTCGTCGGTAAAAAGTTGCCAATGTCTCAACTTATTCCCATCATACTGCACAACTTTAGTTTTAGAACCATGCCTGTATCTCTAATAGTTTAGGTGCGCTCCTGATGGTAGACCTGGTGGTCTACATAAGGCACTCCAGATCCTCAATATCCTTGTGAAAAGAAGCTGCCCATCATACTGAACAACTTTTGTTTTGGAACCATTTCTGTATCTCCAATAGTTTAGCTGGGCTCCTGATGGTATACCTGGTGGTCTACATAAGGTACTCCAGAGCCCCAATGTCCTTATGAAAAGAAGCGGCCCATCATACTGAACAACTTTTGTTTGGAACCATTTCTGTATCTCCAATAGTTTAGGTGGGCTCCTGATAGTAGACCTGGTGGTCTACATGAGGTACTCCAGATCCTCAATGTCCTTGTGAAAGAAGCGGCCTATCATACTGAACAACTTTTGTTTTAGAACCATGCCTGTATCTCTAATAGTTTTGCTGGGCTCCTGATGGTAAACCTGGTGGTCTACATAAGGTACTCCAGATCCTCAATACTCTTGTGATAAGAAGCGGCCCATCATACTGAACAACTTTTGTTTTGGAACCATGCCTGTATCTCTAATAGTTTAGCTGGGCTCCTGATGGTACATCTGGTGGTCTACATAAGGTACTCCAGAGCCCCAATGTCATTGTGAAAAGAAGCGGCCCATCATACTGAACAAATTTTGTTTTAGAACCATTTCTGTATCTCCAATAGTTTAGGTGGGCTCCTGGTGGTACACCTGGTGGTCTACATAAGGACCTCCAGATCATCAATATCCTTGTGATAAGAAGCGGCCCATCATACTGAACAACTTTTGTTTTATAACCATGCCTGTATCTCTAATAGTTTAGCTGGGCTCCTGATGGTACACCTGGTGGTCTATATAAGGTACTCCAGAGCCCCAATGTCCTTGTAAAAAAGAAGCGGCCCATCATACTGAACAACTTTTGTTTTGGAACCATGCCTGTATCTCTTATAGTTTAGCTGGGCCCCTGGTGGTACACCTGGTGGTCTACATAAGGCACTCCAGATCCTCAATATCCTTGTGAAAAGAAGCTGCCCATCATACTGAACAACTTTAGTTTTGGAACCATTTCTGTATCTCCAATAGTTTAGCTGGGCTCCTGATGGTATACCTGGTGGTCTACATAAGGTACTCCAGAGCCCCTATGTCCTTATGAAAAGAAGCGACCCATCATACTGAACAACTTTTGTTTGGAACCATTTCTGTATCTCCAATAGTTTAGGTGGGCTCCTGATGGTAGACCTGGTGGTCTACATGAGGTACTCCAGATCCTCAATGTCCTTGTGAAAGAAGCGGCCTATCATACTGAACAACTTTTGTTTTAGAACCATGCCTGTATATGTAATAGTTTAGCTGGGCTCCTGATGGTAAACCTGGTGGTCTACATAAGGTACTCCAGATCCTCAATATTCTTGTGAAAAGAAGCGGCCCATCATACTGAACAACTTTTGTTTTGGAACCATGCCTGTATCTCTAATAGTTTAGCTGGGCTTCTGATGGTACACCTGGTGGTCTACATAAGGTACTCCAGAGCCCCAATGTCCTTGTGAAAAGAAGCGGCCTATCATACTGAACAACTTTTGTTTTAGAACCATGCCTGTATCTCTAATAGTTTTGCTGGGCTCCTGGGGGTACACCTGGTGGTCTACATCTATACTCCAGACCCTCGAATGGTGATAAAAAGTAGCCTATGTCCATTCTCGGTATGCTAGCAATCTCTGTGCCAAGTTTCATGAAGATCGGTTCAGCGGTTTGGCCGTGAAAGCGTAGCAGACAGACAGACAGACAGACAGAGTTACTTTCGCATTTATAATATTAGTGTGGATAATATGTTCACGATTTAAACGTAATTTAACTTACTGGTAATGACGTAGTTATATTAAAAAACGAGACTGCTTTCACACTTAACAAAATGGATGGCATTTTTAAATTATTATAACTAAAAATGGTAATCTCCGTTAATTCACGTTACAACTTTCGCAAGATTAAAACGTTAACCGTTTATAGCCAGAATTTGCATAAGTCCTGAATACTAAAGTACCTAGCTATAAATGTGCATTGCACTGTTTTATACTCTTATACATGTTGTAGCTGCAAAAGGCAGAATAACTCAAGGGTGCATTATTACGATTTCATCTGATCTCACGAGCAGCGGTGCAACCGTGGTAACATATCTGCTTGCTTACCTACTTACTAATTATTCCGCGCGTAAACCCGATCAAACAATGCTAAAGTTATTTGGTATCTCGAAAAATCGTATGGACACCCGGGTACCTTATCAGCATTGTCACAGAATAATAACTAGTAACTAGCGTTAGCATTGTCCAAAGAATATGCGTCGAAATATGAATTTGGAACTCAATGCGTCCATACAGCAACATAATTTCGGGCAGGTATCAAATCGGCTGCCAGTTAATCATTATATAATACCATACATACATACATACATAAATCACGCCTTTAACTACGCCTTGCGGGGTAGGCAGAGCGTTAACGGCCGCAAAAAACGGACATTTACGCCACGTCTGACAAACATTTGAGGGTTATTCAGAAAATTCTGTATCGCCATAGTGACAGGTTGTCAGCCCATCGCCTAAAAATGCAATACACACCCTCGAGTCCCATCGTCGCCTCTTACGACTCCCACGGGAAAGAAATGGGGTGATGCTATTCTAAGCCGGCATCACACGGCGAATTATATAATACCAACTTACAAAAAGTATGCTTTCGATTTAATTTTCGTGTTATTTTATATCGAAGGTATAATCATATATAGCTACCATTACAGTATCCTTTGCAGATACACCCTGTATACAAATAACTATGATTACCGCTGCGTGAAATAATCGCAGGCACAGCTGTTCGCAGAAATATCTCTTTGGAAAGCAGCGGAAAGGAAATTTGCAACGAGTGACATTTGATTATCGGGTCTAATGAGAGTTTGCTGTTTACCAGCTGCTTTTACTTAGTAATCGTATTGTGCGTCGGCTGCGTAGCTCGTAAAACAGGCGTTTGATATGGTCTGAACGGCGGCCAACGAGGAAATTTGAAAATACACTGTGAAACTGTAGAATATAATCGTCATAAAAAAATAACTACAATGTAGATCTTTTGTTGACGCTAAATTTTGCTGTGTTCATTTGCCTATGATGTTATGTACTGGATGACATTACCATGTCCATAGATGTAACATGTGCACAGCCATAGAAAGTTAAAACAGTGTTTATTTTGGTTCCAGCCTCACGCTTACACGTTGCTGGCGATCCTAAACCACACGCGGCATCAAGTGAGAGAGTTGTATCAGCTCGGGAACAACGATGCTGCGATGGCGTACAGGTAACACATTGAATATTCATAAAATTTAGGTTATTAATGTGAGCAGGAACACATATCTATATGTATTGAAACAATTAGGTACCTATTCCTCCCTAAACTACTATAGGTGGAGATTTGTTATTAGTCCGATATAATTTATAAATCTGTTCTAACTGTTGTATCAAAACTGTTAATTTCCCAAAGAAATAAAAAAAATACATTTTAACTATAGCCGTTTGGGGAAACTTTTCAAATGCGCTTAATTTTATTTTAAATATACCGTGTGACGACGTAGGAAAACCATAACTAGAAAGTTACAAAGCTATAGAAACAGCCTATCAATTTCCGTGCATTTTAACTTGTATTAATATGGTCTAGGTACATTAAACGGTATGATAGTATAATTTATCTCGCCTAACTCTTTTTTAAACACTTTCGTAACTTTAACGCCGCATAATGAAGCTTAAGCTCATTTAAGAAATATTAACAGCGTAAAACATAATCTTTTATGCATCGTAAAGCAGTTCATTGCGTAGGAATGCGAGTTTGACTGGAGTTCACAAGACATAAACATTTCATGATCCCATTCAGAACGGTGTAACCTGTGTTTGTTTACCGGGACCGGCGGCGGCGCGTGCGCAGCGCAATGCTTCCGTTCTTGGTAGGACACAGTATATTTAGGAAGGTACCTACATCGGACATAAACAGGCTGCTGAAGTAGATGTACTCCTGAACAAACACACAATGGCTAGTTCATTATCGAACTATAAGTAGTTATTATTACCTACTAGCTACTACCTATAGGTAGTTCAAGATCCATAGCAGGTAGCTGAATGGAAAATAGTATAGGCATGTGATGATTGTGATGTAAACGATGTTGGTACCTATTTCTAAGTAAGTTTAAACAAATAAACTTGCTATAACTGAGCAATGTCCTACTTATTGTTTAAAAACTGGATGAGATGAATTATATGGTACTTACTAACATGCACTTTTGGTACACCTTGTTTATGATAGCAGGTATTTGCCTAAACGGCTATTACACTAGCCTGAATACCGTGCATGGTTCGGCATAGATTGCTGTTTTCCTTAAGTGTATTGTATTGTCAACCATTTTACAACCAGCACGGTATTCAGACTAGAGTAATAGCCGTATTACTTTCAACGTCTGCATACATAAACTGTAGTTTATTTTTGTTCACATAAGTAGTATATCTACCTAAGTACTAAGTTTAAATAGAATCTCAATAGTTTCTGTTTTTTTTACAGTTGCGTGCTGAGCGACCTGGCTAAACTGCTGATTCTGCTGAACAAACAGCAGGTGCCTGTGGTTCCAGAGGAGTGGCCGAGATTAGCCAGCTGGGCGGAGCGGTAACAACCATTCTATTTTTTTATTGGCTATGGACAAGGCTGATGACGAAAGTGTCTTTTGATCAAGCTCACCCACTTGCCTAAAAGGGCACCTACATCTACATCCTCACCATTGATCTCGGATGGAAGATAGCAAACTGTTTGGCACTGGTTTTCGAACTCGCAAGCCAGGCGGCCTTTTACGAATCGTCTTCACATCTTGCACCCAAGCTAGATTTTTCCAGCAATTAAACCTGCGATACCGTTACACGTTAAACTTAAATAAATATTTCCATTATTTTCAGAATCCTAAAACGTTACAGCCGCATGGGAGTCAACGGCCAACAAGAGGGGCAACTAGTAAACTTCTTACCAAACCCTCCAAGCCAAAGCTCCGATTCCGACACCCCGCAATCGTTTTCCACCTTCAAACCACCGTCTTACTCCCCCACTAGTTACGATAGCAATAATGTAGATAAAGAAATAGAGTCGTGGAGTGACGTCAGACCACCTAGCTATTCCCAAATAGAGCGGGAAACCATCGTGCTGTCGGATCCTTGGGAACGGCGGCCGATAGTAAGAAGAGAGAGTGTCTGGTTAGAGGATGAACTGTTCGAGATGACGAGGCGGCCTCAAGACGAACTCACCACCGAACTTTGAACTTTGGTGTCTCCTATAAAAAGAGAAAACCGATCATGACCATCATGGAACAGGCGAATCCTCAGGAACGGCCCTCGATATTATGGAGAGAGCCCGTGTGGTTGGAAAGATGACGGACTCACTACCGAACTTTAAACTAAACTTTTAGTAACTAAGCATGAAATCTATGTAAATAACAAAAATAAGTCTGTAAGTGTAAAGTTTCAATGTGACACTCACTTTTGGGGAGAGACTGACTGAGTGCTCGCTCAGAGTTTCTGAGTCACAGAGGTGTCTTAAATTTTTCTGGAGGACTCTTCGAAGTGTGCAATTTTAAACGAAAAGTATTGTTGCAAAATGATAATGATGTATGTCATGTCCATATGTTGTTCAATGTGCACAGGGCGTATCCCATTGCTACGATAAGAAGAAGATGTTTATAGTACCGATACCAACAACTTAAATAGTTCTATTACTTCTGAGTTGGTATGTAGGAACAGTATGAAGATTTGAAAAGTACAAAGTACCTAGACATTTACATGATTGGAAATAAATAAGAGCTGAACAATCTTTATAGTTTGGGGTGCTTGAATCTTAATATCAAGCATCATTTTTAAAATGAAAGAATGTAACCATCATTTGTAAATATTTAAAATAAAGTACTTATCTAAGTACATAATATCAGTTCTGCCACTGAAATCTTCTGACTTTTTGGATCCCTTGCGAAATAAAACTGTAATTCAGCGTGAAATACCATTTAAATATGATAGGTACGTACCTGTATTGTATAAAGTTTCCTAATTAGTTTGGATGTGCTTACCACACGGTGAAGTTATGTCTGTTTTAGTTATAAGTTTACTTCAACCAAAGTAGGTGTTAGTTTTCATTTTAATAAAATGTTAGATATCTAGTCTACTAATAAACGATAACATCGAAAATGGAAAGCACTCTCATTAAAATAGAAATAAAAAATTTACACAAAAATTATAATAATAGGTAAGTTAAACCAGTGTAAAGTGTCTTACGGTTAAATTAATTACCTAGACTAGAACTGTTAATTAAGAAATGATTTTATTGGTTGTTACTCATAATAAAGTTGATGGTAACTATAATTTGGTGTGATTATTCCGTGTTCTCAAGTAGGTGTATGTTTCACAGTAGGTTCAGTATTAGGCTTCGGGGTAAAATGGCCCACTTCAGCCGACCCTACAAAAAACAAAGTTGCACATACATATATCACGCATATATCCCTTGCGGGGTAGATCTGACAAATATTTGATAGTCATTTAGAAATTGTGTACTGCTATAGTGGTAGGTTGTCAGTTCATCGCCTAAAATAAACCACGAGTCCTTTAATCGATTCTTACGCCACTCACGGGAATTAAAAAGGTGATGCTATTCTGCGCCAACATCACACGGCCGGCACTTACCTTAGTATAAAAAAATCGAGTTACTCTGGTTTACTACTAGTTACGGAGAATACTACTAAGTAGGTACCTACTACTACGAGTGACTATGGTAGGTATAGTCGGGTTATTATTGGTTAGTCGGGTTGCAATGGTTGCAGAAAATAAATCTCGCTAATCGTTATTATACACACTAATCATTCTCCTGAACTTATTAAATACTTCCAAATCACTCTGTATCAGCATATTATTATTTGAAACCTCTCCGATTACCCCCTATATTACTATACTCTGCTCCGGAGTACTATTAATTATACTGTGGCTCCGGAGACTAGACAACTTAACAAAATAATTTTGCAATACACTGTAGTATAGCCTGCTGCGGTGTACGTTCAGGAACCACCAATGCACGACTTTCATTATGCACAACACAATTACGCCCGACATTGTTTTTTGGTTTGTACAACAGGACTTGTTGATTTATATTAACGAACAGGATCGTTATTGGAATCGAAACAAAGTGACGTCCTTATCGATTCATTATTCGAGCATTGCATATAAGGCCACCCCCTTCCCTAGTCACTGGATATATGGCGCAGTATGTGGTACGTTGATTTTTCGATTTTTTCACTTGGATGTAGGTGTAAGATTGTAAAACAAAACGTAACTAATCATTGTTACATCACTTGCATCAGAAAAATATTTACTTTCATGGGTTTCCCTGCATATAAACGAAAACAACGTTGTTTGTACGCTTGTAAACTGGGTAGGTATTAATTAATAACAAAGCACGAAAAATAAAGTTAGATTAAGAAAAAACAATTTCTTTTTTCATGCCTTTTGCCCTCTGGTAATGTAGTCAGTTTAACGCAATCTAAAACGTTCCGGAACACCTTAAGAAAATTACACGTCTTTTCAACCAAAAAAGGAGTATTATATTTTAGAGTTCATGTACGTATGTATGTATGTTAACCACTGAACAGATTCGAATGGGAATTGTATCGGAAGAATCCTTTGATTATCCCGAGTGTCATAGGCTAGGCTGTATCTTGGAAAGCGGTCGAGTTTTTAAAATTTCCAATTTATTATGCCTGTTAATTCTCAAAAAGAAAGCTCCCTATTGCCACTGTCGTACATGCTTGGGTTGTACATAGCTTTGGCGGCCATGCTTATGCTGCACAATACATTGTTGTGCAGTATAGGGACTCGCGGCAGTAAATGTCAGCGACGCCCTTATTTGGTCACAATAGTACCGAAACAAATAATTTACAGAGAGATAGAAGGTATTGGCAAGCTTGAATTGCTATCTCACTCTACATTTATTGTGGACGTTTACAAGAATCGCATATCTGACAGTTCGTATTTTCTTGAAAATTGCTGTGAACAAGAAAAAGGTGTTTCGTAGTTTTTCTCGGTGAATAATATCCAAAAAACATCTAAAATACATGCGAAAAGTTAAAAATTACTCATATAAAAGGCTGCGTATTGTTCGTTTTGTGTATGTGGATGTTCAAGCCTTTGTTACTCTAAAGGAATCATGAATAAAAAAATCACTATGTACTGCAGCGTATTAGAATGTATAACGGTAATTTTATAAATAAAATGTTGTATAATATCTCCATATTTATACATGACCTTTCCCGTCATAGTGCTCGTGCACTTTTTACGTTGTCAGTTTTGCAATGTTTCTGGAAATATGTGCCATATTATATTGAGATGTGCAGTGCACCATACACCACCCAGATTGTTGACAAAATCTTGATGAAACAGGCTTTGTTCGTTGCTTATCAGTAATTGCATTGATCTTCCGTTTCAGCTGTAGCAGCAACCAGTACTGAGTTTTGATTTTGGAGACTTCTCAGAAACAAAGCCAAATGGTGGGTATTGTTCATCGCAACATTATTATGTATTTAGTTTTGGTAACAATAATTTTGATATACCTATGTCATTGTTCTGCAGCTTTCAAGTGTGATTGAAGTAAAATTATTGGCAACTGCAAATTTTTTACACTTGGTTCATCATGATGCACCTGGCAGCGTGGTGAGTAAAATAATAATTTATTATAAAATATTCACTCATTAACTATTCATAATTATAAGTCACTTTCCATTTACCTTACAACGCTAATTTGATTATTCCTTCCTGATTTTTTCATAATGCATAATTATAAGCAAATATAGAAACCTAATTAAAGATATGTGTGTAAAATTATTAGTTTGTAGTTATGCCAATTATTGCAGAGTCTTTATATTTTCATGGCAATTCATTTAGCAAAAAGAGAATGTAGTTTTATTCAGTTACAAAACCAGTTCAAAGCCTCATTTTGGGTTTTTATTAACAGTTAGTTATACTACTCATCATATATTTGCTCATCACAAGGTTATGCTCATTTATGTTGTTGTGATGGTATCATTGTAGACCTTTCATATTAGCTTCTCAAAATCAACCAATTATGAACAGTTGGAGGTTTTGATAATTTTATAACAAAATGTATAAAATCATTAGTCAATGTGAAACATCTTTAGCTCATTTCTATTCAAAAGTAATAAATATAACTTTCTGAAGCTTAAATACAAAAATGGCTTGGTTTATGCAATTAAAATTATGGATGCTTATTCTTGAATTTATTTATTTATAAGTAATAGGTGTGTGTCCTATTAGCCATTTTTATTAACAATGTTTTTATTTATTTAAATCTGGTGTTCTGCTGTCACCATACACTACAGTATACCAAGATTCCCATCAGCTTCGCCTTTGAAATATAGTGTCTTCAGTGATACATTTGAATAAATCTGTACTTTCTCATAATTGCAGGTATACTTATTATTTAAGATTATTTTGAATTGAAAAATAATCACATAACAAATGAGCAAATGTGTGAATTATAAACAATACAAGTTCAGTAATTTTATCAGGCGTTTACTATGCAAGGTACTCGGAAATCCACTCCCTGACGTGTTACCCAGTCTATCTGGGTGTTATTGGGAATTAAAAAGGTTATTTTGATAATTTGGTAGGGATGTTTGTCTTTTTTTCAGACTTACTGAGGCTTCCATTTTGAGAAACTTTACCCCTCGCATGCTGCAGTATTTAGAATGATGTCAAAATAGAAACTTTTAAATTGTTTCTCAGTTTTGTAAATCTTATGTTGCATATTTTAAAAAACGCCCTATACGCCCATTATAAAACCCTATTAATAGGCTTGTGAGACCAAATACATATAAATTATTCCTTGAATGTTTTTTTAACTAGAGATGTAGTTGGCGACTAGTCGGCTGTATGACGGCAATGATTTTTAATTTGAACATTTTATGTCATCCAGTAATAGTCATGTGTTAGAAATAAAACAACATCTGATTTATTTGTTAGAATGCTCAAAAAACGTGCACAGACGCGATTTCTTTTTCCAAACGTCACCAAAGCAATGATCGGCTCAGTCTAGTCAGACTAGTCGGCCATTTTAGTATTTTTGTTTTTATGCCGATTAGTCAGTAGTCGGCTAGTCTCTTGTAATAACCAATTTAACTGTAGGTCTGAACGGAACTGGTCTCGGTAGCATAACCTTATAATTGTTAATTTAATAAACAT
Source organism: Tuta absoluta (assembly GCA_027580185.1). Classification (NCBI taxonomy): domain Eukaryota; kingdom Metazoa; phylum Arthropoda; class Insecta; order Lepidoptera; family Gelechiidae; genus Tuta; species Tuta absoluta. The sequence goes on along the minus strand of JAQAHW010000016.1, from coordinate 7,712,707 downwards.
TTATGTTTTAAAAACATTTTACTTGCTGTTCCTAATTAAATGTATTAATTAAGTGGTGTAGACAACCATTATTGCATGCTGGTCCATTCCACAGGTACCAGAAAAAAATAAGCTCATACGACAAAGAAGAATGGGAGACGATGGTGGAACAGCTGCTGATGCGCGGCACCTACCGCCGCCGCATCGTTGACTTCTCGGCGCACGCTCGCTCCTACCTCATCGATGTCGACCTCGTCAGGGGTTAGTGTCCTCCTTGTCTCATAGCTGCTGCAGGAGGGATGGAAGAATGGGAGACGATGGTGGAACAGCTGCTGATGCGCGGCACCTACCGCCGCCGCATCGTTGACTTCTCGGCGCACGCTCGCTCCTACCTCATCGATGTCGACCTCGTCAGGGGTTAGTGTCCTCCTTGTCTCATAGCTGCTGCAGGAGGGATGGAAGAATGGGAGACGATGGTGGAACAGCTGCTGATGCGCGGCACCTACCGCCGCCGCATCGTTGACTTCTCGGCGCACGCTCGCTCCTACCTCATCGATGTCGACCTCGTCAGGGGTTAGTGTCCTCCTTGTCTCATAGCTGCTGCAGGAGGGATGGAAGAATGGGAGACGATGGTGGAACAGCTGCTGATGCGCGGCACCTACCGCCGCCGCATCGTTGACTTCTCGGCGCACGCTCGCTCCTACCTCATCGATGTCGACCTCGTCAGGGGTTAGTGGCCTCCTTGTCTCATAGCTGCTGCAGGAGGGATGGAAGAATGGGAGACGATGGTGTAACAGCTGCTGATGCATCGTTGACTTCTCGGCGCACGCTCGCTCCTACCTCATCGATGTTCATTTCGTCAGGGGTATCGTAGTTCCTTTCCATATTGTCCCTGCAGCTCTGAAGCAGCATTATTATGAAGACTGATGTGGCACAGTGGTACCTAGAGTGTTTTCCTACTACACAATGATTCCAAGGAGTATTATGTGATATTGTTATTTTATGACATTTTACATTACATACATTAACAACAGTCCACTTCTGGACATGTGCCTTCCCCTATTGGGGGGTATTGCCGTACAAACCACGCTTGGAAAGCGGATTGGCGAACGCAGTGCAAGATATTTTCTTTACAGGTAACGCTGCTGCCCATTCCCTAGATAAAATTATCCCTCAGTCGCTCTTTATGACACCCACAGGTAGTACTGGTGTGATGCTATTCTAAGCCGTCAACACATGACATCCGGCATTACGGGGCATATTTGGTGACACTGTAATATTTCTATGTGCTCTTTGATTGTGCAATTCATAATGAATGACTGGCATTTAGTGAGATAAATGCGAAAATATGGAAAACTAAGTTACACAATCCCATAACAGTATGATTATGATGAGTAACCTATTGTGTTTGAATTATACATTTAACAGAGGATCTCTAAACATGGTTTATTTACGCAGGCTCATCATTTCCGAAAGCGAAGCCGACACTGGGCATGCGTCGGGTGGTCTGGTTTGCACTCGTGCGATTGGTCTTCTTGCCGGCGCTCCAGCAATGGTGGGCACTTCAGACCTCACCAGCTTGCGCCAAGTTCCTTCTAGCACTATGGATGGCTCAGGTCCTCAACATGACGTTGTATTTCTTCGCGCCGGCGACAATAGATATTGATGTAAGTAGGTATACGCTTGGTATACGCAAAGACTTTCTATGCTGTAGTCCTTAAAATCTCAAAATGTTAACGTTTTCTATCAATCACTATTGATATACTTACTGTTTCATCTTCTCTTCCAGCCTAACTGTTGGCTAGTCCCAATGGGGCTGATGGTGGTGCTAAGCATAGTGCACTCTCAGATAGTGAGTACCACTGAGATGGAGCTCGCAAGGGTGCGCCCCCGATCCAATTATAGAAGAAAACTGCCGAGATATTTCAGGTGAGGCCAATTTGTTCATCCCTAAGACATTCATCGTCGTAAACCTATATGATGATTTGCCCTATATCTATATGTATATGTATATGAGAGATACTATGGTACTCGGCGACTCGACGAATAATAGGGTAGATGCCGCGGAGATTATCAAGGAAACGCTTTTTCTTACGAGTTTCTAGAAATATCAGAAACTAATATTTTATTCCTTTTCCTATTATCTCCAACCTCACGAGATTGTCAATCAGAGAAACACTGCATAAACTGCATTTCCAATACATATGTTATATCGTCTTTTCGTAACATTTTCATCCCAGGACTAGTGTAAAAACAAACCTATCGCAAAATAATACTTGATTCACTGGTTTTGTATTAACAGGAAATGCTGATGCTATCCACGATTTACTATTTGATTATTATAATTACAATAGAAAATAACCGTATTTACTTAATTAAATACCAACCAATGTTTGTTTAGCTTTGATAGTAACATAATATTGTTACATGGCACTAACATAAAGCTTAATCAAATATTGGCTCTCTATTGCGTCGTACGGCTGATTTGGCACAGTGGTAATGCAACTGTCTGCAACGTAAAGGTTCCGGGTTCGATTCTCGGTTAGGCTCTCACAAAAGTTGATGTTTATCACTTAGTGAATTTGTTCCCAGTTTGGTTAGGACATTGCAGGCTGAATCACCTGATTGTCCGAAAAGATAGATGATTTCGTGCTTCGGTGGGCACGTTAAGCCGTCGGTCCCGGTTGTGTTGTCTATGATTACTTAGACGGCGGTCGTTACTCAACCAAGTCAGAGGTCTACTGCTAGTAGTAGATGGTTGAAAAACTCTGACACCAGGGTTCATCGGATCGTTGGACGATTCGGTGTCCCACACGAAAAGAAAGAAGATTACGTCTCGAAAAATGGACTGTTAAGTATTATGTTCTTAGGCTTTATTAGGAATAACTAATATTGAAAAAGAAAAACGCATCGTTCCATTGAAATTTCAATCATGTAGGTTTGACTATTCAAACAAGAGCTTGCGTCACACCATGTTTCCCTGGTATAGGAGGCCTCGGTCGGACTGCGACGGCGGCTCAGCGGAGAGTGGTGCTACGTCCAGCCAAAGCAAGGTCCCTGCTGCGTCCAAAGCGGCCAAGTTCAGACGAAGGCTCTCGAGAACTGAGAGCATGGACACCGGTTTTAATCCGGGCCTGAGGTAACTATAGGTCGGCGGAGAGAGGCGTTCACGTCCAACCAGAGCAAGAATTAGGTAGACTGCGTTTCAAATAATAATTCCCTTCGTTGTCGCGTTGGCTAATCTGAAAACCGAGGTACAGCCTAGTTTCTGTAGTTAAAGCTCAGTTTTATGGTAAGACGACTTGACAAATGAAGGTAACTCTTATTTGAAACATACTGTTACTGACCTGCTACACATCGATATCACACAAACCTAGTAACTTGTCGATCCGTCTACTTCGTCGCTTACATTGAGTATATGAAAATCTGTTGTTGCAATTTAAGTTATATATTCCAGAAAGCGTAAGAAGGAAGGATTAACGAAAGAAAACCTCATGAAAAACTTAGAAACCTCAAAAGGCAAATCACTTAAACTTAAAGTCAAAGATTCTGATGACGAAGACTACATGGCTTGGAAGAAGCCACATTTGTCAAGTTCAGACGTCAATGCTCCTATAGTTACTTTCACGCCACCGCCTGATGAAAATCCTAGTTCGTCATTCGATTTCAAGCCAAATATACTGACAAAGAAACATCTAGAAACATTCAATGTTAGACAAAACATGAACTTAGCTAGAGCCATGTTCGCAGACGGAGACGACGGATTTGAAAGTCTAAACGGTTATAATTCAAACGGAAGTGATATTGACAATAGAAATAAGAAAGAAACTAAGAATAGAGATGACAGTCCGCCTTTAATCGTGCCAAAGAAGTCGGCAAGTGATACAAACGTCGACAGGGATAGTGATAAAGAATTTACTGTAAGCAAATTGAAGAAAGATGATAGTGAGAAGTCAGTTGATCCGGATTCTGATGGTGCTAACCCAACGAGTTGTCCGAGTATAGGGAAACGAGCCGGCGTAAGATTTAGAAACTCTTGGAAGCAACGCGAGACTAGCGTCAGCGACGAGGATTTCACAGTCAAAAAGAAAGATAAGGTAATTGTTATAAATATCTAGTCATTTAAAATAGTTCATTATACATTTTTATTAATAGTCGATCAAGCCCACTAGACGAATCAAACTTGACGTCAGGAGCTGCGTTGGTGTTTGTAAAAGAAATCAATGATATTTTTGTGGATGGCGCTACTCATTCTGAGACCACCTTAATGAAGACTGATTTGATTTTATCAAAGCAGTTTTTAAACTGTCATTCAATAGGCCTCACATAAGTAAGTCAAGCTGGTTTGGTCGGCAAGTAGTCCCCAATAATATAAATTAAAGTAGTAATTTCCGTTCATTATTTTAACTTATATTTTTTCTGCACGATAGGTCGTAGACTTAGACGATTTGGAATTTGAATTCGTGAACCCAGATGATACGCGCGTTTACGGTGCGTCTTTACAGGAGTCACAGTTTTATGCTTATTCTTTTTATGAAGTTGTGGCATTTCTAATCCATCTACAGACTCGAAACTATAAAGGTTGCACTGCAAAAAAACAATGGGGCGACGTAAAAAGACCGATTTGTGATGTGACAATAGATGTGGGACAGCAAAAATACATTAACGGACAAAATTTTACACCCTTCTATATTTTAAACTCCATACAAAGTGATTTGCCAACACACTTCCAAAAAGAATATCCACAAAACTGTCGCATGTCTTGAGAAAACGATTGGCAGTAATTAACAATTCTCGCTACATTTCAGTTCATATTCTAAACGGTTGTCTGTGCGATCAGATTCAGAATGCACCTTTCCTTTATGTCCCATTGACACCAAATGTCCCTTTCCCTTAATATTATAATTTTATCTGTTATTCTTATTATCAGGTTTATAAAAAAAAATATTTTTTAAAATACCGTCTTATGAAAACCTTATTCAATTTGCAAAAGCGTTCGCATCTATATTCAGCGCACGATGTATAAAAAAATAATCTTAATAATAGTAAATTCTATGAAACTGATCGACCGAGTAAGAAACAACCCTGTGCTCCAAAACTGGCATCATAGATGTTAAGTCCGCAAAACTGAAATGGAGCATGTATGTCGCATGCACCCGGACAGGTGGCCTAAACAGTTGGTGCCACAGGATGGTCGATGAGGCCGGCCTTGAAAGATTGCAAGAAGAATTAGTTGCATTCAGTAGAGAGTGGCAATCAGGAAACAAAGACCGAGCAGAGTGGCCCAAAAGAATGCCTTTGACCAGCAGTGGGACACAGAATAGACTACCTACGTTAAAAAGTAAATTATTAATAGAATTGTTTTCGAAAAGGCAATAAATTTACATCATTATAAACTAGAGTTTCGTAACGTGACCCCAAATTAGTTAAGTGTGAATTTTTGAACATTTCGTAAATCATATTTTGTTTCAAAAAACTTTGTACTGTCTCTAGAGAGTTGCTCACTATTCAAATAAAATATACCTAAGAAGACATAAAAAAGAACGGGACATTTTAGTTACGAACCTTTTCTTCTTTTCTGTGGGATCTTTTGTGTTAAGAGGACATTTTGGTTGATTCTGCGTCTGATCGGTCCTGTGTTGTTAGAAGCTAGCGAATTACCAGTCGTCGTCGAGCGACGGGGAGTGTTCCGCGTCCGCGCCGTCCATCGCGCTGCCCTCGCACCATACCATGTCAGACTGGGTTGGGCAAACCACTAACAGTAAGACCATTATTCTATTAACAATACTGAGTTAGGGTCTGATCACGCCGTGACGCGATGAGACTTACAGTTGTCGGTAAGAGTAAGGCGTTCACCTAGCGCCATTTCAGTAGCCAATGAAAACGTAAACGTGAGAGAGTAAAGTCGATGTGACAATCGAGAGTGAAAATCCTCCCGCGTCCGCTTGTGTCAAATCTCGAAACTTCCATTCTGCTGCTTTTTGCGACTCCGTGTGATATGACCCTTACTGTCAAAGGTTGTGGACACAGAAAACAGAAAAGAGTTAGAATGGCGATGTGGGCGGGGCAGGCGCGCCACGATTTTGAGCATCTGCTCATATTTACTCGCAAACACGCAATCGCGTCGATCACTCACCCGCGTGCTCCAACGGAGGAAACTACTGTGACGCGCAACGTACAAAATTAAGTGATAATGCCGAGTTGTGCAATAATTACTTGTAGATTAAGAAGTCAACGCTGTAGTGTTCAAAAAGGAGGCATTTCTTTCCGCCAGGAAGCAAAAAACCTTCTTATATTTACGATAATTAAGCAAAAATGTCTCAAATTGTCATTCAAATAATTCCTGTCACAAAAATCATACATTGCGGGCTGCGTGCGCTCGTTATTTCTACCACTTCAGTTCGAACACGCAATGTACTCCGCTGCGGTCCGGTATCAGTTCTAGTGTTGGGCGTAGTGTAAAATGATATCGATATGTTTTCGAAGTTATATTAAAAGCGAAGGTCTTAAGTAATGTTAATGTTATTGGGTCGAGATAATTTTTATAAATTGTGCACGCAATAAATAATAAAAATACCTTTGAAATATCGCAAAAGTGGCGATCATAATTTCAAGCGCCTTCGAAAAAGAGGTATACGTATGTATATTGGTATATTGGTTTTTTAAGCTAGAGCGAGAGTTAAAGATTTGAGAAATGTCCTCGCATACGTGATCACCCCCCCCCCCATATATTTATTAGACGGTGCAATACCACTTAAAAAAGTAGTATCCATACAGTCATATGTAAGTATCACTTTAGTTCTGTAGGGGAGAATAGGGTAGTAGGGTAGACAGATAAAAGCGACTGTCTGGAAGAGAATGTTTTTAGTTAACTTTTGCTATGAAGCTATTTTCGTATCTCATATAGTTTGGATGGGATCTTGTGGATTATATCAGGTACTCCAGATCCTCGATGACCATGTGCCAGTAAAAGCGGCCCATCATGCTGAACAACTTTTGCTATGAAGCCATTTTCATATCTCATATAGTTTAGCCATGCTCCTGATGTCCTCCATCAGGTACTCCAGATCCTCAAGTGCTGACAAAATGTAGTTCATATCCATCTCTGATAAAAAAGCAATTTAAGTGCCAAATTTCGCGATGATCCGTTGAGCTGTTTGGCTAATTTGGGTAATATTCGCTATATTTCCCCGTTTTCTCGCTTCTTATCGTTTTCCCATCGGAATAAGGCATTTTCTTGTGGTGAAAAGTAGCTTATATTACTCAAGTATGTCGTAGCTTTTTAATAGTAAAAGAATTTTTGAAATCGGTTTAGTAGTTCCGGAGTTTATCGATTACATACCTACATACAAAAAAAAAACAAATCTTTCCTCTTTATTATATTAGTGTAGATAAATACGTGTCGAATTGATAAACCTCCTTTTATGAAAGCGGGTAAAACATTAAATCTTTACAGCAGAACACACTTTTATTCGTTCAGAAATTATATAATGAAGGTTTGAATAAGCCGTTGACATTCTGCCTACACCGTGAGGTATACAGCATACATACATAAATCACGCCTATATCCCCCACGAGGTAGGCAGAGCGTTAACGGCCGTAAAACGGATATTAACACCACGTCTGACAAAAGCTTGAGGGTCAATCAGATAACTGTGTATCACTATAGTGACAGGATGTCAGCCCATCGTCTAAAATTGCAATACACATCCCTCGAGTCCCTTAGTCGGCTCTTACGACACCCATGGGTAAGAAATGGGGTGATGCTATTCTAAGCCGGCAATCACCATGATTATAATTTATTTTAATATTGCTACCTGACTTTTGTATGCAATTGTGTAATTCATAATTCAATATCGATAACAGTTTATCGATAGCCGTGTCCCTAGTTGAGTTTACATGGTCACTCACACATAAGCTATAAAAACCGGCACGTGTATGCGTGCATGCGCGTGATTGGTTATTTTGAATTTACGCAAGCCATAGTGGCCGCAATTATGTGTGCGTAAGCGTCATCTTTATTAGTTGGAGATGTAGTGATATGTGAAAGGTGGGGAAAAATCGGCGACGCTGGTTCTCGTACGAACGGCTGAAGATCGCCATTCTAACTCTTTTCTGTTTTCTGTGGTTGTGGAATATGTTACACTGCCAATGTTAATAGATACAAATTAGCTTAAAAAATATACAGGTTTTTCGACAAATATTCAACGGTTCAAATCATAGCAAATATTTTATTCCTTGCAAATAAGGATTTAGTCAACAGTGATTTTACATCCTTTTTAAATTACCTTCTTTGATCTTGTGCTGATTAACATAACCACAGCCTAAATAACGTATTTCTAAGGAGATGAATTGTTATGATTATGATCTTTTGTTTGTTACAACGCATCAATCATTTCACGCTTTCTGTACTGCATAAATCTAAATAGGATATCATGACTCATCCATCATATCAAGATGAGTGTTTGGTGAGTTTTGTCTTAGTGATCTACTTATCCTTGGCAGTACTGTTACCTATGTTTGAATATTATCAAAGAAGATATGCGGAGTGTAAAAGACGGTGTGTAGAAAACTCCCTCAGACATGATCAGACCATGACACTGAACAACTTTTTCTAAGAATCATATACATATTGGGAAACGAGAAATAAAATCTTGCTCCCATAGAAAACATTCGATCATCTGACTTACTTAATTTCCCAGCATATACTCCTTAAAGAAAGTTGATCAGTGTTGTGGATTGATCATGCCTGCAAAGTTTTTAGCCTTACACTAGGTATATTTTGATGATTTCAAACTGTTCTGTTTTGCACTATGATATTATGTTCCATATTTAATTGCCCATTGCTCTTACAATAACAAAGTAAACTGATCTAAATGTTTGTATTCTAGGTGAGGAAAGTAGCTATGGCTCGCAGTCAGAAGGCGGCCATTCCGACGTGGGGTTCCATTATGCCGCTGATAGCTCTTGGGACCCATTCGCTATTCTAGACCCGACTAGTGATACAGGTAATAATATTCAAATGTTTATAAATTATGCCTATCCACATAAGTAGGTACAAGACCGGTATAATGCAAAAGTAAGAAAATTCAGGAAGTGGTTAACTAAACTTATGGTACGGAACAAAATAACAGTACTATGGTACTAGGGTACTAATCTCTCTCTTCTCGTTTGGGACACCGAGTCGTCCAACGACGAATTATAATCATAATATTGAAGTTAAGTATAATACTACCGCCACTACTATACTCTACGTTAACTAATCCTCATCGAATGTTGATTTATATTTTAGTGATTCTGATTTATTAACGTTTACTGCTACAAACCAAATACGATCTAGGCATGATAGATCTGGAAACTGGGGTGTGGGCGGGCATTAGGTAACCTTAAGCATCCTAAAGCTAGAATACCGGTACAGGTGACACGTTACAGTGAAGTGCACGATGTGGGAGCGTGGGTCTACCCTCCGCGCCGAGCTGTCAGCTGTTGACATCAGCTGGTATGTCGTCGCGAGAGCTGAAAGAAACATGGCGGCTGATGGGGGATTATGGGCCGGGATCGTCATGGCCGCTACAGTCGCCTTGCTTGCGCCCGCTACCCGCCTACTACAGGTAAAACTGACATAAAATATTTGTAGATCTACCTTAAGTTTGACCATGTTCTCTCCCAAAAACCCCTGAATAAAGAATGAAATAAACATTTGACGACATCAGCGTAAATGTATTTCAAGTAAATCAGCTTGATATATGGCTCAGCCAGGTAAGATTAACGGCTTTATGCATTTAATATATGGTGGCGTTCCACAAGGTAGTACTATAGGTCCGCTATTATTCCTTGTTCCTAATTATTTCTAAACTTATATCAATCAGCCAATCTAAATGACCAGCTTATACAAAGGTTGTATTTATTAGGTGGCAGTAGAAAACGACTCGAGAACCGAGGAAGAGCTGCAAGCGGTATCCTTCCTGATGTACGTGCCGACTGTGATACTGAACTACTGCCTACAGTCGCCCTTCGCTTTCTGGTCTGGAGCTTTTGGGGATAACATGTGGTAAGTGTACTTTGTACGCTGTCATAATTTCGTTCTCTCTACTTATTATATTTCCTTTTCATGTTCTCTTATAGGAAAGCTTCAGATTTTAAAAATTAGACACTAATTTTACATATTATTCCGTTCATTTGATCAGTTTAAAATGACGTTTATTTACCTTTGTACCGCGATGTTTTAACTTCAGTAATATTTTTTATCAAACATTACCAGATTAGTGGAACCCATTGGCATTTGATTTCGGATTGTTTAATTCCAGGGAGGTGACATCAAACATCCTCACTTGCATCCTACGGTTCGCGCTGAGCGGCCTCGTGTTTTTCCTCCTAGCCGTAGCGGAACGCGCGTTCAAGCAACGCTTCCTGTACGCCAAGCTATTCTCACACCTGACTTCAGCGCGAAGGGCTAGGAAGTCAGAGTTGCCGCACTTTAGATTGAATACTGTGAGGAATATTAAGACTTGGCTGTCTACGAGATCGTATTTACGGGTGAGTAGCTATTTAATGAAAATAAGAAATTGAATGAATTTTAGTGACGGCCGGGGATTGAACCCGGGACCTGTGGAGATCCGCTCTGCCACTAAACTGCCACTGCCGCTCTGAACAATTCAAATTTTTAACCTCTTGTTACTCGTCTTGAAGCTACGTACAAGCAACATCTAGTGTAAGTTATTTAAATTAAAACTATAGTACTGTGAGTGCAATATAAACCATAATACATTTGAGTAGCTATTGGTTTAGTACGCTACAATATCGTTCGTTGAGCTTTCTAGCTTGCAACACCCAAATCTAGTAATCAAAACAAATATTATTTCATTCTAAAGGTACTATTCCGAACCGAGCGGCCGACTGCACATGCCGCGGCGGCCGATGTCGGCCGCTCGGTTCGGAATAGCACCTTCAAACTGACGTACCAATGTTTCCACGCGCTGCTACGTTACGAAGCTTTCCTCGTCTCATTTTTTGTGGACACACACACACACCATTAAACTTTTGACTTTGTGAATTATTTTCGGGTTGAGTGCTGTCTTTTATTTAACAATATTTTTGCACTCATTCAAAACAAAATAAATAACAAAAAGAATACAAAATCTTAAAGCTTTATTCATTTTTCCAGCGTCGTGGGCCTCAAAGGTCGGTGGATGTGATAGTCTCAGCAGCTTTCATGCTGACCCTGATCCTGCTTGCGTGCGTTAGCGCACAACTATTGAGGGTAAGCTTCACCTTCAAAATGCTTCACTTGTCGAGGACCTGGCCATATACAAACTATATGTTATATATTATACCTGCATGATGTTTGAGAAATTGAATCCTTTTGTTGGTTTACACAGCCAGAGAAATTGTAAAACTTTTGGTAGATATTTTTGTCTTATTTTAATAAGTTATCGTTGACTCGGTCTCGGGACAATATTTCCATGGAAGACAAAAATGCGGTTTTGGATTACAATACAGCAAAAATTGTTTACCATATAGGGCTGAAGAAAACAACGTTTTACCTATTTCTGTAACTTCCTCGTTTTCCAGGCGGATTCTATTTTTTCTAACAAAATTAACGAACGATTAGCACGGTCAGATAGACAAATTATGTAATACAACAGTTTGTAGTGACCGGTCCTCGACATCACTCATTCGCGGCATAAGTGTTGTCTTCAACGAATTCCAATAGAATTTCTCTTTGCAGGAGTCCATAGTTCTCGAGAGGGGGTGGTTACTAGAAGCAATGGTATGGAGCGTATGTCTGGGGATATACTTGCTCAGACTCTTAACTCTCGGTAGCAACGTGAATAAGAAGTATCGTGGGTGTCTATCCGCCATATTGACGGAGCAGATCAACCTTCATCTAGCAATTGAACAAAGGCCGGACTGCAAGGAACAGTTGACAGTTGCTAACAATGTGCTCAAACTGGCCGCTGACTTACTCAAGGTGGGTTCCCTCTTATCGTGTATCCCATTGACTAAAGAGAATATCCCCCTGTTAAAGTTGTTTCTATGTTCTAAGCACCGATTCGCCTTTTTCCATAGCTCTATCCTTTTCTATCGCGCAAAACTGTCATTTAATATAGAAAGAACAGCGGAACCTTCTAAAAAAAAACATGCAGCACTCCCTCGCAAAAAGCAAAGCGCGATTTTGAGCGATAGAAAAAGGTAAGGCAACGGAAAACGGGCAGATGTGAGTCAGCCTTGACACTCCTTATTATACTACAATTTAACAGAGAATCTTGCAGTCTAATTTAAATCTTTTTTCTTTAAAATAGTTTTTATTATTTTGTTGGGGATGGCCAGCTGATGGCTGTAGATGTGTATGATTAACTTGCTATTATTAAAAACATGTTCCATTGCAGGAATTGGACTCACCGTTCAAGATCTCGGGTATATGTGCCAACCACTACCTGTACACTATAGTGAAAGTAGTCATCTTATCCGCTCTCTCCGGAGTCCTTTCCGAAATGCTCGGTTTCAAACTAAAACTGCATAAGATCAAAATCAAATAAATCGCGCATAATATTTTTATTATACAGAATGTAAAAATGTAAGCTGCAAATATTTTAAGGGGTGAACACCAGGCCATGAAATTGAACAACTTTCCGCAAGGAACAGAGATCGAAATATGAAAAAAACCTTCCAATCAAATTGACCCCAATTTTTTACTTGTTTCGACCTTTGGTTCTTGAGGAAAGTTGTAAAGTTTCATGGGCTACTTCACCCCTTGAAATATTTGCAGTATTTATTTTACACCTTATATCAATCAGGTTACATTCGTTTTCATTTATTGCATAATATTACATTTAATTAAGTAAAAATATTTTCAGGGTGTGTTCTACTTATAAAAGAGTACAACTTTATTAAGCAAAATGTTTTTGAATAACGAAAATAGGTAAAAGTTTAAAAGTGTGTTATAGTATGGGAGGTCCAATACTTTTTTTCATATTTTGAAAAAAAATAAAAATAAATGTTGATTAGTTTTATTAGTAGAACACAGATAATATGTGTACTTAATTAAATGTTACCTTATCTAACTACAACGTCTGCGTCGCCGCCGCGTTTGCTGTATGGTGGTTACAAAGAAATCTGAATGCCCAGTCCGACTAGACCTTTTGCGAATCATAAGTAACACTGGTTGATATGATATTTGCTCTAGAGTGAACAGGCTTCTTCTGGGTGAGCTCGCTACATCTTAGACTCTGTCTCTGTCCTATGACCCAGACTAGAATCAAGAGCAAACCCATCATTAATAAAATTAAAAAAAAACAACCAGCATAAGCTGACGCCACAGATTAGATAATGTTGGTGCTGGGGCATCTGCCCATGACATGCAATATAGCGAACAAGAGTTAGCGCTGGCTATTAGTTAACAAATTGTACTTTTTAAAGGATCGTGGACCGAATGGTGCTTTATACATCCGAATAATATTTGACACTGCTTTGTATAATCGAATGTAGTTTTTTGTCGTTATACCTGGTACTACACAATTCATAGAAAATCTTCAAATTTTATTATAATAATATTAGCAAATAATTATATATTATAGACTTCTTTCAAACAATTAATTAATAAGTAGATACAATTTATTTCAACCACTTGTCACAGGAAATCTTTAAGTAGTCAACAATAGAGTTTCAAATATGTACTATAAATAATAAGTATACATTTAGATACAAATGACTAAGGGTAACTAGATGTGAAATTAGTAATATTAAAGTGAAATCTATTTTTTCCTTCAATATCTTTATCTGTACTAGTTTTATCAGAAGATCTTATGAAACGATCTTTATTTACTGTGTAAGAATATTTTTTACTGTTACTTATTCTTCAAACAAATTATTATAGTGAATCATGTAGGTATATCGTAGTGATATCGTATATCTCTATTTACATCTACTTCCTGCTGATTTTTGATCTCATTGTGCAGATGGCATTACTGTTTATTTTATAGAGCTGTAGTATATTGCGTTCACTACGTCGCGTGACATTTTGCAATTTAGACATTTGCTTTACAACAAATGTCAAAATTGCAAAATGTCAAATGCAACAAAATTCTCCTTCCTGTCACTTGCGATAAATTGTAAGATTCTATTGGGCACCCCAATCAAATATAGGTAAGACTATGTTTACAGCATGTTCCATTCGTGCTCTTTCGTAACTAGCTACGAAAAGACATTTTTAATCGCTGTTTCGTTACTATTACCAAAGAACAAGTTACGGTAGTGCACGAAGGGAGCATGTTATGTACCGTCAAGCGCACGTCCGGTTACACTTGAACCGCCAATGTAAGTCTTGTGCGCGCGGAATAAGAACGGTCCAAACTTCATGAACTTGACTGTACCAATATTCCAATATTAACGTGGGATTTTCAGCTCGTTTAACATGTTAAATATAAGAACAAAAGCCATTCATTATTTTGTTAAGACTTGTCCAAGACTTAATTGTGAAACGCCATTGTAACGATTTAGTTGTTTAAATAAATGGAGAATTTTATGTTCCTAGGACAGTCTTTTATTTTAATCTTTATCAATTAAAGTCAGCATAAGTTTCATCACTCGTTTTTATTTAACAACAAAATAAGCATAAGGTTTTTTAATTAGTACAAGAAGTACACGGATCAAATTAGTCGAATCAATGACTAATTTTCATTTCATATAAGTGAAAATCCGGACAGTTCTATTCTAGCAGACAAAACGATACAAGTATTCCAACATTCAAGAAGAAATTAAAACTAAAACATCTTTATAATCATAATTATAAACTATATTTAACCCTAAATTACGCTATGTCTACCTACTTACACTAAAATAACAATGCATGTCACATCTTGACTTGAAATTCACACCTGCCTTATTGCATATCAATATTATTTGCTGTACAAATGTATCCTTCCCTAAGACTATTTCTATGAAATCACTAAAAGCGCGGGAATAGTCAAGCGCGAGGCGCTCAGGCTGCGACTTAGTGACGCCTTGACCCGCGGCCACATCCGTCGCTAGTAAGTACCAGAGGTCTAGCTTACTGGTCGTTATTAAGGGAGTCGAGGGATGTGTATTGCAATTTTAGGCGATGGGCTGACAACCTGTCACTATAGTGATACACAGTTATCTGATTGACCCTCAAGCTTTTGTCAGACGTGGTGTTAATATCCGTTGTACGGCCGTTAACGCTCTGCCTACCCCGTAAGGGACATAGGCGTGATTTATGTATGTATGTATGTATGTATGACATGACCACCCAAAGCCCGACTTGACGATACTCGCGCCACAAGAGGGCAAATTCATCTATGAAACATCGTCATGCATGAGAGATCCTTACAGTAAATTTCGTTAGTTTATTATCATATCACGTAATAATCACTTGAAGGTACTAGAAATGGCGCACATCAAAATGATCCATATTAATAGATGGCTCATATAATATTGAGTTTTCTATTGCAGAAAGAATTTCCGTAATGATCAATTTATTAATACAGACCGTACTTTGTGATCATATAATAGGAAGTTGTGCGTTTTAATGATTAAGACTTGACGACAAAATTCTTTTTATGAAATTATTACCAGAAAATAAATTATTTCATTCTAACTACTGATGAAATATTTGGCTAGATAATAAATTCTATGTACTTTTTTAAATGTAGTTTAATGATGATGAAAATGATGAGGAAAATACAGTCATTTTTACATGGCAATCTAGGTTTAACACCAGTGCCATGTATTATCATTGTACAGGTACAGGTCCACATTTACAGGCGGAAATCTGCCTGTAACGCACTTGTAGTTACAATTTACAAGTTACAGGCGTTTTATGAAGACACTTGTAAAGCTATCACTGTCAGTACCGCTCCAAAATCTCGACTACAGGTAAATTTTACAAGTCGATGTACAACACTATCGATTCATTCATTTCATAGTACTGTTGTGAATTAAGAATAATAGTCCACAATTGACGATAAAGTTTTGCTTTATTTAACGATTCGAGCAAAATAATTTGGCAATTAACGCATTTTGAGTACTTTTGAACATATTGAATAGATTTTTATGCAGAAATCTTGCACTTGTAAAATAATTACCTAGGTCAGACGACCTGTAAAATTATTCACAAGTTGTAAGTTTTTACAGTTGTAGTTTACAAGTCTTTTGATGAACACCTGTAAAAACTTGCTCGATTGTGTTTTTAAAAGCAAAATCTACCCTATGGTTTGTCTTTGGAAATCTACAGGTGCCTGTAGCTGTGACTTGTAAAATTGTAGACCTGTAGCTTCAAAAAACGCCTGTAGTTGTAATTTTCATCAGTGTTGCTATTTAAATATTAATTTTGGCGCGATGTTGCCACTTTTTCGCCTGTAGAATTGTAATTGTTCAATGATAGCACAGGCCACAGATCACAACCAGCCCACGGTGGTTGTACGATGATCAACATCAGCTAATATATTGAGTAAAAACACACAAACCATTCCGCTATCCGCCCGCTTGAAGCGCGCGAAGTTAAATTTCGCTAAACGATTTGTACGTTTTGGTCAATAATCAGTTATGTGAATAATATAACAATTCTGTTCGGATCATGTGTATGGGGAGGTGGGGGGTGGGGGTGGGGGGGATGTAGGTTATTCCCGGCGGCGATCCTTGTCGCGCGAGCCGGAGCGGCGATGGCTGCGCGAGCGGCGCGAGTCTCGCTCGCGGGAGCCGCGCTTGCTGCGGCTGCGGGACCGGCTGCGTCTGCCGAGAGGAAAGAGCCATTAGAGAGAGAAGCAAGAAATGAAAGAGGTCTGTCGCAAGTTTACAAGAAAATATTATGCAACGAATTATTTCGTCCGCCGAATAGTTTTAATACAACTGAATATAAACACGACGATTGTCTATAGAATAATCACACCAACCCACTGACAAAATACCTCCACCTAGTAGGAGGTATTAAGCATTGCAACTTTAGAACGACTGTAACTAATATAATAACTAACGTCGGTTCGCCTTTCAAACCATACCATGGAATAAACCATACTCACTTCCTGTCACGTTCCCTGTCGCGTTCCCGGTCGCGGTCCTTGCGCTCGCGGTCCCTGTCGCCCTCCTTCCGCTCGCGGTCGCGGTCGCCGCGGTCCCGCGCGGTCTCGCGGTGCCGCCGCGCGCGCCGGTCGAGCTCGCGCCCGCCCACGTAGTGCCGCCGGCTGCTGCCGCGCTCCCTTTCCTTCTCGCCGCGCTCTTCACGCCTCTTGTCTACGTTTTTCTACAAAAAAAAATAAATAACAATTTTAAACATGTATTTCACGACGATGATAATGACCGATGAGCAATAGTTGTGCAAACTCAAGACTTATGGTTTTATCTCTTGCGGGATGGGAAAAGCGTCCAAACACAAAAAAAATTGAGTAATTTCAAAACTAACAAGTAGTTGTAAGATGAAATATTACTATTTGTTGGTCTGCTCCCAATTTACACCGAAGGTCCGAATGCCGTGGTAGAATCCCGACCTTGAACACAGCCTATTTAAAAACTTCCCCGGAAGATGTGTAAACTTACCTTGAGCTCGGCAAGCTTCTCCCGGATGGTGATGAAGCCGAGATGCAGCTTCCCGCCGAAGTGGTCGGCCAGCCGGCGGTCGTTGTCGTGTATGCCGAGGTACGCCGAGCACACTTCGCACACGCGCAGCTTCTGTTGCTGGTAGGAGGACGCGGGCATCGAGTTGCGGTACTCTTGTTCTGCTACCGCCTTCTTTTTGCGCAGCTCGTCGATCTAAAAGACAATATGTACAATATCTTTAATGATAATATACTTTACGTTGGAAAATGGACCATTACCTATAGCTCAAATAATATTCATCCGCGGGCTGTCGGCGGCAGAACTCTTCAACCTAAGTTTACGACATAATTTATAACATAATTTATATGTCTGCTGGAAATTTTATCATTTTCTGAGTAATAACTTTTTGCTTGCATTACTTTCGGACTCTTCAACACAAGTTTACGACATAATTTATAACATGATTTATATGTCTGCTGGAAATTTTGACATTTACTGAATAATAACTTTTTGCTTGCATTACTTTCGGACTCTTCAACACAAGTTTACGACATAATTTATAACAGGATTTATATGTCTGCTGGAAATTATGACATTTTCTGAATAATAACTTTTTGCTTGCATTACTTTCAAACTCTTCAACACAAGTTTACGATATAATTTATAACATGATTTATATGTCTGCTGGAAATTTTGACATTTTCTGAATAATAACTTTTTGCTTGCATTACTTTTGGACTCTTCAACACAAGTTTACGACATAATTTTTAACATGATTTATATGTCTGCTGGAAATTTTGACATTTTCTGAATAATAACTTTTAGCTTGCATTACTTTCATCATTATTCTAATTTTTTTTGCAATCTGTAGCTTTTTTCATTTCTGACTACAGTTGATAGGAAGAAAAGAGTAATTATTTTTAGACAATTTACCTCTCCCATAAGCTTGATGCTCTCTTCCACCATGCCCTCCTCTCCGAGGGCCTCAGCCCTGGCCAGCTTCTGCCCGATCTGCTCGGCTAGCTCGTGAACTGCATTGGCCTTCTCCGTGACCTCCTGCGACAATTCCTCCTGGGTCTCGGCGAGGCGTTGCTTCGCCGCGGACGTGCGACGGTCGCAGTCCGCTATGAACGCCTCCAGGTGCTCTGTCGCCTTCACCAAAATAAATTTGATAAAAATAGTACAGAGTAAAAGCTAAGATATTAATAGGTTATTTAATTTGTTACAGTTTATCGTTTGAATATGGCACATAAAAATACTCACAAACACATACACAAAGGAGGGGCAGAATGTAACATGAATGGTTAGAGTATTTCCTGTAATTGCAATTTTGTATGTTGCTACATAATATTATAGTCATATTAAGTGATATAAATTTAACAAAATAAAGCTTCATATAAATATACAACAGAAAATTGTTTTACTCACATCAATATCATAGAAATAGTCTTTGGTTTTGGAGGCCAACTCAAAATCCGCGCGCAGGGCCAGATCATGTATTTTTGGACACTCACCCAAGTCCATTCGCTGAAATAAGAAGCAGATAAAATACAAAATATGTGCACAATAAATTGAAACAACATGAAGAGGGTAATATGGCAGTACAACCTAAAATACACCAATACAAAGTTTTATGGACAAATTCAACATTATAAACATTGATATTAATAAGCAAACCTAGAGACTTATTGGATTGCAGCTATTAAAATTCAAACAGGCAATTTCTAACAGTTTATTCATAACATATTAAATAAAAATACTTGATTAATATCAATAATATTAAAAAAATGTTTTATACAGGGTGTAAGGGACAGCCCTCTAATATGGTGCATTCAGACTATGCAACTTTCCATAAAAAAATATTTCAGGAAACGTAATTTTTTTTTACTTTTTATAGTAAATGCAGTCAGCTTATTGTGATTTTGTATGGGAGGTCGCCGTTTCCTGACATTTGTTCCTAGGAGTTGTTCAGTTTCATTGTCTGCATGCACCCATATATTATGTCAGTATTCCGAGAGCTGTCCCGTATACTATGTTGTATATCTCTTAATAATATTCGAAATTGTCTGTTTAATTCCCAAACAAAATATTAAATTTTATATTTTTATGTAATTTCTTAGGTTCTCCGAATGCAAAGTTTCTATTTGAGGTTATAATTGTTATCAGAAATCAATTTAATATTTTGAACAAATCACTTGCATTTAGTGAACCATGTTTTTGTTCTATTTTTTCATTTGAGTATAACAAAACAAAATTAATCAATATCCCTTATAATTCAATTTTAAAATTGTTTAATGAATACATACAACGTCACCAACTGCATACACAGCCCTGTAGATTCGCCTGAATGCAAATACACCATCAATACTTACAAATTTTAATGAGGTACACCCGACCTAATGGTCCTCAGAAGTCATGGTCAACAAAAGGATACTTAAATAATCATGATAGTAATTGTTAATTGTTGTTCCTATATGCATAATTCATCACACTTATCAAGTTATTCAATGGTACCATTACTGTGAAATCCATTTAGATTGGTTCCACAAGTAACAATAATCAAATGAACCAAGACAGTAATAATATGATTGAATTTACAAATCAACAATACCTCACAGATTTAAGATTTAAATATTTCGTGAAAAGAATTTTATTTCTTGTTTAAGTATATATGTTTGCTAAATGCAATAATATTTTATGAATATTACAAAGTATTTGATATTATTTATTTTTAAATACATGCAATTTCCGTTGTCTAGCCAAGTATCTCAGTACGTACCCAATGAAGTTTGAGCAAATCACCGGATTGCTCTCACCCGTCTTAATAATTTCACGTTCCTAAAATTTTATTTGTACTCACCGAAGCAGCATTAGAAACCGGATGGATTATTTTATAATTATATTAAGCCAGGTAATGACTTAACATATTGAATTCTGCTTAGCATAAAGTATACAATCAGCTAACTATAAATGTTTTTATACGTACATCCTTGGTACTTACAGAACAGCCTAACTCATACAATCTATCCCTCATCTGATAAGTATTGTGATGAGCAATAAAGACTAGTGTGGGGCATTTTCTGAAAAGCATATTTCACCACAGTTAATGCCACTCCGATGAAAGTTTCTCCAGTGAATTCAGTTAACAATAGCAGAAAATAATTACAAGTGTGAAAGTCTATAATGCACATTGGGAGCTCTGATTCTGAAATAGCTCTTGTAAATTAACAATATTTTACATCAATTTTACCTGTACTTTAAATATCTCCCAATGTACTTATACACATTATTTATAAAAAAGAAACACCTCAATTCCCTTAACCAGTATCTTTGAACTTTCAGTGAAAAACAATTTGAAGTAAGGGTTAGGTTGCTGTTATAGGGACATGAACCCTTGCCTGCATAACATGGAAAATTTCAGGCAGATCCCTAGAGTGCATCCTAACACTTATTTCAGGAGCAACAATATGCATCAGGAAATGGGTTTCACAAAAACCACTACTATAAAACAAGTTGATGCTCATTGCATAGACCATCAGCCATTTAGCCGCGTCCACATAGGCTGAGCAGCCGCGCCCGCGGCCCGCCTCGCGCGGCAAAATGCTCATGTGCGCCTGAGGCAATTCGTTTGGATCAAATGATAGAGCGAGGCAGCCTCGGCCGCACAACGCGAGCCAATTTGCTCGGTCAGTTGACAGATTAAACAAAATGGCGCCGTACGTACGCACAGCTGTGGCGGCTTATGCTTTTATTTTGATAAATAATATTAAAAAGCGAAGAAATGATTTAAAAAGGAGAAGATATTGGGTCAGAACATGTACAAAAACAGATTCTGTTACGGAAATCGCCTTTATAAAATTTATAACCTCAAAACATTCTTACCTGATCCTATAACACGGGACCGGAATATTCGTTTCCTGACTGATTTTCAGCCAGGAATCCTCTCTCAACCCTCTATTGGTATAATTAGGGCTCTCGCATCCCACAGCCAATTATTACTTGCGTATAAACTTATTAATCGCCGACAGTCACTTTTGTTCATATTGGTAAACAAACGAATTGAGCGCGCACGGAAAACAACAAAAAATACGCCGTCCACACAGCGCGCGGCAAACGACTGAGGCGCCTTTGAGCAAATCGTTTTGCCGACACCGTTTGGCTCGGTCGCGCGCGCGCTCGCCCGAGCGTGAGCATGCGGCTGCCTCGCCCGCACCACGTCCACACAGACCGCGCGGTTCGGCGCATGCCGCGCGCATTGTGCCGCGGCCGAGGCTGCTCAGCCTATGTGGACGCGGCTTTACAAATCCAGTACGATTATCAGGCAAACCAGCAATGCAATGTATATAGAACTACAGTGGTGTGGTGATGTAGATTTGTGAAATGGCTCTACACTATTTTTCACAGAAAATTCAGTTTTGAATTTCTAGTTCCCAATAGTTTTATAGCTTCACATTTTACATACCGTTGATGATAAAATTTCATGTGGACAACATTGGAGTAAGAATGATTTGCACACGACGTCATCGTAAAATTTCACCCCATGTTTGTCGGTTTCACCTGAAAAAATTCAGAAAAATATGACTACAGAAATACCGACGACAGTGGTTACCGAAAACAAATGCATAGTAATGTACTGCTATTGTATGGGTTTCATACTACCGAGTATGGGAAATTTACGTAGAAATAAAATGCAAATTTACCATTGCGAGCTGTGCCCATCAATTGATCCAACATTGCCCTCATTTGCTCGTGGGCCGACATCTTGAGTATTATAAACTCTTCCAGGTAACTCAAGAACTCCTGTTATTAGTGCCTCTCTTACAAAGCGCTTATTTTTACTTCGCAGAAATGAAGATTCTCATAAACCTAAAAAATATATTCAAACACGCAGCCAAATCGAAAGCCAACAAATCAAATATGGCTGCTGGCTGCCCTGCCCGCGCTCGCTCGCGCTCGTTATGAAGTTTGTCATAGACAAGTATGATTAACTTTACTTTTGGTCGTTTCTGTTGCGTTCAAGATTATCGTTTTGTCATTCATTCACACAGGAGTGAGTTCTTGGTGAATAGTGAGCGAGTTCTTTCATATAGGATTCTCATTCTACTGATATATATGATCTGTGAAAGTATGTCACTCGGCTTTGACTGGCTTTGACAGTCTATCGAAACTTCAAACAAAAAAATTAATGTATGAAACACAATAGCATTTTCATGGCGGCTATATCTGTTTCACTCATTTCCGTTTTCTTTCTCTTTTGTTTGTCAATAATGTCAACATCATTTGATCTGTTGATCTGTGGACATAATTTGGCAGTTCAAGTTTGTTAAAACGAAGTAATTGTTGTTTGTGAAATTATTTTCAAGTTCCTTGTTTATTTTGCTTTGTTTCATTTTCAAAAGTGACAAAACTTTAGTGTTTGGCTAAACCAAGGAATAATGAAGTGTAGGAAATGTGAAATTTGTGGATTAAAAGCCGCAAGAAAGAATGGACAGAAACGGCATTTCATGGCTCAGTTTCCTCTGGATGAAGAAAGGTTAGTAAAGATAATCATTATAATGCTTGGAATATGACTCATAAACATCGTAATTATAGCAATAAACATTGATTTGAGTTGATATTATTATTTAGTTGAAAAAGTTGCTGTTATATAGTGCGACCAAAAATAATGTACAATCGATATCGATACAATGCGTTGTCACTTGTCACAAATTTCTTTTTAATGGAGAATGTTTCTAACATTTCCTTACAACCGAGTTCTGGGTTAGAGTACCTATGTTTTTCGGGGCGGGGGGATATTGGAGTAAACGCTTCTGGGCCCTATGAAACGTTGAGATTTACCATTTGCAAAGCCTTTTTCATCTGCGCTACCGCGGCTCGTACCCTGCCCGCGTAAGATAAGATACACTTGCAAAGTTCACGGGCAGGGGACGATCCACATAGATGAGGCGTCGCCACTAGTAAAGGAAAAAGTCGCAGGTTCAAATCATGGCCACGGTTGAAAAAAAAGCGGGCTTTCCAAAATTGTATACATAACACGGGAAGTATTTTAACAATTTGGTATTAAATTAAATGTATTTATTATTTGATAAGATATTATTATATGTTTCAGGTGAAGAATAAATGTACCGATATATAGTCCTAAACGAATGGTACAAGAAAAAATCTTCGATCTACCCTACAATCAAATTATGTGCAATGATTGAAAATATGGTCAAAGTTTTTGATGAATAAAAAGGACCTCATTAATAATAGTAGACGATTAAATGCATGGACATGCTTGTATGAACTCCGCCAAACCAGTTGCTCTGTTTTCCTGTGGGAATGGGGTGCGTGGGACTTTTTTGAAGTAAAAAGTATCCTCTAATGACCAGTTATACAAAATTTGGTAAAAAATCGTCTAGTAGTTTTTGCTTGAAACGTGGAAAAACAGACAGATAGATACAGTATTTTTTTTACTATTGTTTTGAGACCTATAACTTGAACGGAATTTTAAGTATTCTAATGTACACACTTGGTTGACTTACTGTTTTATTATATTTATTTAGAATTTTACAAAAGTAATAATTATTGAAATCCTTTAGCTTGTTTTACTTAGAAAAAAAGTCCATTAATTATGTTTCGGCAACTTATTGTTATTGAAATATTGAGTTAAAATTGTTTCGATAATATTCAAATACGGGGAGGTTCCGAACGACCGTCTTTCCCGAAAACGCTAAGCTCCACCGGCTAAACTGAACAACTTTCCCCAAGAAGCATAGGTCAAAACTTTAAAAAAATTACCTCCCATAGAGTATTATTCGGTCAGCTTAATTTTTGTATGGGAGGTAATTTGTTTTAATGTTGTCTATCACTTTTGATCCTCGGGGAAAGTTGCTAAGTTTGACGGGTTTAGCTGAGGGTCTTCGGAAAAGTCGGTTGTTCGGAACTTACCTGCTAAATTGCTGAAACATAATTATTATAAAAATAAAAATATTATTTTGAGCTGCCGCACCGTTTCGGCAGCTACGTTGTCGATATCGATAAATTGCAGGCTGTCGCGTAGGTACATCACTACGTGTGTTCTTTATGTTGGCTATACTAGAATGGGAGTTTTTCTGTTGACAGTTCTCTTGATAGTTCTGAATGTCAAACCAGAGGGTGCTGTGCTAAACTGAAATTTTGACGTTTCAATATGGCTGGCGGCAGCCATAGTTTTGTCACAGGTTCCGTTTCACGCTGTGTTCGTTACAAATTAATTATGTTAGTTTGATTTACTACAAAATAAACTCATCGTCTTTCTATTATATTGAGTGTCATTCGTGTAAGTAAACAAATAACCAATAAGAACAATTCAATAAACACAAAATAAAGAATAATTTATAAAGTGGTACAGTTTTGGTGTAAAGAAACGTTATTTCAATTAAGCTCAGCGCCCTCTACATGACACTCGAGAATCCCTAGAAAACTTCCCATTGACTTGTTTTGACATGTTGGCAATGATTTGGGAACTGCGTTTTGACATTTTGCGTCGTTCATTTTTTTTCTTCGGAGTCCCAACTCTTAAAACGCTAGTTCTATTATATTCTCTTTGGGCTTTGACTCGGCTGTCAACAACACAAAACTATATGACAAAATTAATTTTGTTGCTAAGTATTCCAAGAAATTGAATTGAATTGAAAACCTTGATAACTTAATGATATCTTCAGAATTAGCGAAAAGTTTACTCTAACCGTTTTGAGGAAATGCCTAAATTTATACGTGTTTTCTAATAATTATATATGATGCAGAAAATAAAAGGTTTACATGAGGTTTCACAGTGCTTATAGTGAACATGAAATATTTGAAATGTTTTAAAAGTTCTTACCAGTCCCAAAACAACATGGTTCAATCCATCAAGGTACTTCTTCCAATTTTCCCCAAAGAAAGTATTATTTACTTTAAGGGAACTATCAGCATTGTAGAGCATCAGAGAGGCCAGGAAATTATTATTTATGTTACTGAATATTCAGCCAGATACACTGATCTTTCACAATTACGGAATAATTATAACGACGAATTAACACTTTATGGACACTGCAGTGAATTTACTGTCAAGAACAATAAACATTTCATTAAAAGCCAAAATACCCTAATCTTAGAAAGACATAAATATGGATATAGAATTAAAGAAATTCTTTTACAAGGAAAGTCTGTAGGTATTAGGGAAACTGAAGATTGTATAATCATGCTGTATGACCACAAAAAATTTAAGAGTTCTGAAACAGTTAGTGATACTGCTGACCATTTCTCAAACCTCCGAGATTTCCTGAAAAAAGATGCTGCACCAGCAATCTGCTATGAGCCAGCTGTAAAGGGGCCCCAGTGGCTGTCTTCATCAATGTTTGCTCAACATTTACTTAATTATTTCAATGTCATTAACTGGTTAATTTCTACAATGAAAAGAGAAAAAAAGGTAATAATGGTAAAAAGAATTAACTATTTTTTAATTTGTATCTGAAGCAGTATTTGTTTTTTCAGTTCATTTTAATGTTTTCAGGTTTCAATAAAACTTGGCAATTTGATATTAGCAGTTTTAATGGATGTTGCCTTGGGGTATATTATCCTTAGTCAGTTTCAAGACAAAAAAGGCTTTACCATTAAATTGATGAGTATTTTGGAGGTAAATATTAATACTATTTATTTGGAGATTAACCCTTCGCCATAGAGTAGAAATCACATAGAGATGACACTCCCGCTCCAGACGCGCTCAAGGTCAATCCGTCTGGCTGTCTCTTAGCGAACAATTCAGTCGGGAGTGCGCTTCGCCGCGGAAACGTTCGTCGTGCGGGTCGAATTTTCATTTTTTGTGAAAAATTTAGCAATGCCGAATTATTGTGGTGTGTATGGCTGCAAAAGTGATGCGAGGAAAACTCCGCATCTAAGTTTTTTTAATTTGCCTAAAGATGAGATTAAAGAGAGATGAAATACCTAGGTACCTACCATTCGTTATTATACGTAATTGTTGTGTGTACTCCTATTTTTACTTACGTAGGTACCTAGTTTCCATTTTCTAATTTAAACTACCTAGGTGCCTAAGTCATTGTTAGCTGATAATGATAAATAAGCACATTCGTATCGTAGGTATGTTTTGCACCTATTTTAAAATTCTGTACCTACCTATTAACAATAAAATGGTAAGGTAAGACTTTAAAACGGGTAAATATTTTGTTTCCATGGGAAAACTGTTAGCAGCGGTCGCAACCGCTTGACTGGCCGCTAGTCTGGAATAAAATTATTGGCACGTGACAGCCCCGACTTAAAGCGCGGAAGAGTGAGGGGCGTTACGGGCTGCGGGGGGAAGTAGGTATTTAAAGCGCGGGTTTTGGGGCCCAGACAAAGGAGTTTCGTTTCTATACGCAGTATTATTATCTATTCTTATGCCTTCGCACTTAATATTTTGCAAGTTTTCACAAACTAGAGATTTACGTTTCTTTATATTGAAAATCAATAAAAAACCTTCATTTTCCTTACAGAAATTAGTGAATATGTTGTATTCTTTGCTCAAGTGGCTAATGGGATCTCCAGCGGGGCTCAAACTCAATAATGCATTCAATAAAATGCTTGGCAAATATTTTTCCTACCACATCCAGCTCTGGTGGTTATTTTTGGGTAAAATACAAATTTTATTGAATATTATAGAAGTAAAATGTAATGATTGAGTATTCCTGAATTCTTTTTTTTCACAGATGTTTCAGGTGCCAAATTAGATATCATACTGCAAGTATATCACTATTTAGGCTACTGTGGTATTACATTCCAAGCTGCCATAGTTTCAGACCTGATATGTATTGCCACATTCCACTCTTACTGCATTTATGTTTATGCTGCTAGGTAAGTTATTTGCATGTTCTATTAAGTTCAGTTAAGATATGATTATTAAAAAGATGAGAAGTAGTAATGTATTGTGGTATGGGCATGTTATGAGGAGGGATGAAAATCATGTGACAAAAAAAGTATTGAATATGAATGTGGATGGATCCAAAAGGAGAGGAAGGCCTTAAAAAGTTTGGATGGATTGTATAAAAGATGATATGAAGCAAGAGGGTGTAAACGAAGATTTGACAGCTGATAGAGATAAATGGAAGAAAAAACATGTTACGCCGACCCCCAATAAATTGGGATAAGGGCAGGCAGATTAAGTTATTGGATATGGTAAGGAATTAAATTATACACAGCAAATTTTTTTTCAGACTGTTCAACATACAAGTATCAGGACTAATCGCATTGTTAAGGCTATTTGTGGGGAGAAAATACAATCCACTCAGAGGCGGAATTGATTCCTGTGAATACACAAATCAGGAACTTTTTGTGGGCACAGTTGCATTTACAATATTGTTACTATTGCTGCCTACAACTACAATGTATTATATTGTATTTACTTTGGTGAGGAATTTTCAATGTTGTATAAGGTCCAAGAAAAATAATAATAAATAAGTTCCAATTAAACAGACTGTCCTTAGTTTGGTTGGTAGGCACAGCTGTGTTTTGCAACAAACAAAATGCTTATTTAATGCTTTAATGTAAGTAGACACAACCAACAATTTGAGAGAATGTCATAATATTCAAATTGTTATATTTTCCTACATAAGGGTTCCAAGTTAACAGAGACTATCGACACTAACTGAATTTATTAGTTTTTGTATTAATAGCTATCTAGCAATTTTCAAATTTCAATTGGTCCCGATTACCACTGACTGTAAACACAAATCTGAAAGCTTTATTTTATTTTCAGTTTAGACTGCTATCTCTGGGAGTGCAGTATATCCTGGCCAAGCTGATCTATATCGTACAAACTCTGCCATTGTATGTTACGACATTATGGCTGGTGCGGTCACCAAAAGTTGCAGGTGTGTGTATACCGATCTAATAAGTGTAAAAATATGCATGATTTGCCGGCCGGTCGCTTTACTATGACAGCGTACTCGCGTACCAAAAGCAAGCGGAGTGTCCATACCTTTTTTTTAATGTAATATTGTTTCAGGTAATATCCTGTTACAACTAGAAAACAATGACGAAGGCGGCCCTTTGGTCCTGAGAGTAAAGTTGTTCAGCAAATCATTACAAAAACTGGTTACACTTAGCAAGCCCCCCGTGGAAGCGCCTAAGCTGATCGAATGGTCCAATGTGTTCTCAAATGTTATCAGAGGAAACCAAATCGTTTAACCCTTCTAGTCATCCATTCATGACAATCCATTATGATGGATGACCAATGTATGTATATGTAGTGCTGCAAGGCATAGACAATGCATTTCTATGATTTAGTGCCTTAATTTAGTTTAAGTAGTGTGTAAAGACTTTGTGTAACAAGTAACTTAAGTAGGCAGACCTTTAAATTAGTTTTTGTATTACATGTATGATATTTAATGACGTTATTATTTTATGTAATAAAATAAATTAAAAGACAAGATTTATAGACTTATATTTTTAATATTATTCAATATTAATTTAAGTAGAGTACTAAACATAAATTGATTGGTCACCACGAGAAATCAAATGCATAAATCGAATTCTTATAAAATGTTATTGAAGTCCAGTATGTAAAGGTTGAATTAACATAAAATTTTATTGGAAACTAACATATTATAATTACTTCAGAACATTTACACAACAATGCATAACTTCAGATCTTATTAACACTAATTTAATATTGCTCTATAGCAGATCTATTTCTATGTGAAAGGGAGTTTACTTCAAGGACAACAAGAGAATAACTTCTATACATTTACATACGCGTGTTCGGTACAAAATATATATGCGAGCTAGGCTCCTAATCAGGCAGGGCCAAAATTCTCTACGCTTAGTAACTACCAGAATTTCGCCTATCACTTGTTAAGGCAAGACATAGAGTACTGGTTATTCAATCAGAACAGCCAGTGGCTTCAAGTCTGGCGCGGAATTTCCCATAGGTACAGGGTCGCCGCACAGTAAGAGCAGTCTGTTGGAGACCGAGCCCTTATCACAACAAGTCTAAAAAGCAACTCTATTGTAATTGAATTAAATGTGACTTAGGAGAAAGCCGTTTCTCTTCTAGGCATGGTCACCGTTACTTCAATTGCGTACGGTTTATTTTCGGCTTCCTATGAAAAGTGCTCTTGGTGTCGCTCGCAAAAACGTACGCTTAGTCTGCGGTAGCCCCTACTGCAATTCGACCACTTCCAAATTAGAAAAGAGCAGAAAATGTACATCTGGCTTAATGATGGATGACCTACATATTATGTTACATGATACATCTTTCTGGTTTTATTTTATTACAGCCACACCACAACAGTCCACACATGTTTTATGTACTTCAATATTAGGTAAATTTAGTTTAGAAAGTAAGGTAGCTGTACATTTCCTTTATCTTTTATTGTTCATTCAAATTTTACGTAAAGTCAATTATAATAAGGGTTATGGTCGTCAGAATTGAAGCCACTATTAGTGTTACACATGCGAAACATGTATTTCATTATTGAAGTTAGGTATTCAACAAGAGCATTGTGAAGGCCATAGAACAAAGAAGTTAGTTAACAACCACACAATCCTCAAGAGTATTATTGCATTTGTTAGTTACAAAATGTTGCAAAAAAATAGGAGAGTTACTAATTGAGCATTTCATCAATATTTGGTAGGTACCGAAATAAATGTTATCAAATTAGGGTCTAGCACACTATGCCGAAGTTACGTGACCGTTCGGCGGCTGGCTAACGTAAGTTCCGGAGTATTCGGCTGATATGACACACCATAAGCCGGATTATAGACAGCAGCCAGGTCGCTTGTCATGAAGTAACAAGGGTTTTTTGCAACGAATTATACTGCGTATCATACATTGACTCAATGCATTCATATAAGTCTTTGCAACTATATTGCGTATCATACATTAATTTACTTAATTCATTCGTATAATTCGTTGCGCGCATGTCTTTGTAATCTCGCGAGTTACAGCCCGGCCGCTTTCGCGCGGCAGCGGCCGGGCTGCTGACTGTAATCCGGCCCTAAGTGCCGAACTTACGCAGCAGGTAAATATTGGAGTATGTATTCATCGTCTCAAGTACTGTCCTGGTGTCACTTTGTGTTATCTACACATTTGCAAAAAAGTGACTTTAAGGGTCGGATTATAGTAAGCGACTGGCCGCTGCCGCGCGAAAGCGGCCAGGCTGTAACTCGCGAGATTACAAAGACATGTGCGCAACGAATTATACGAATGATTTAAGTAAATTAATGTATGATACGCAATATAGTTGCAAAAAATCCTTCTAAATTCGCGACAAACGGTGCTGTCCATAAATCAAATAACATTGCACGCGTAAAAGGGCCAAACTTCGGTCGCGTTTTTCGGCATAGTGTGTTTACTGTGTTTAGACACTTATAATTACTATTTAGCTAAACAGAGATCTGTGACATATCGGTGACCACCAATCATCTATAACATAGCAGATGCCTATCATTTATTTTTACACAAATCAATGCTTTGTATTTAAATTCCAAACTAGAAATAACATCGCACGCTAAACCAAAACGAAAATTTGTACAACAGCTACATACTAACACAGTAAATAGCAGTTCTAATACAATGCAATCTTATTTTTATTTTTGAGATATATTTTTTATAAAATCAATTATGAAGTTAAATAATTTTCTGTAGCTCATAAATTTGTAAGATAGTTAACAATTTCATACATACCTTTTACATTTTTATTTACATAAAGTATCTTTCCAAAATATTTTTGATCGCCAATATAAAATATAAATAATACATAATATTACATACAGTCAAATCCGAATGATTCTTATTTTATACCAAATAGCAATAATCTTATGCACCAAGTGCATTTTCTTTGTCCAACTTATCCTCTTTCGTGAAATATATACGGGGTGTAAGGGACAGCCTTCCGAATACTGTGATGTGGGTGCATGCAGACCATGAAACTGTACAACTTTCCCCTAGGAAAATTTGTCAGGAAACGACAAAAAATATTCGACCACCCATGCAAAGTCACGATCAGCTAACTGCATTTACTATGGGAACTAATGGTAAGTCCAAAAATTTTCAATGTTCCAAAATATTATTTTTAGAAAAAAAATACAGTTACATGATCTGAATGCACCCTATCAGTATTCGGAGGGCTGCCTCTTACACCTTAGGAATACAGCTATTTTTAGGGCGAACGCATCGTCGCGCGTGATACACGGTGAGTAGTGGCTTAGCTTAATTGTTGTCATGGAGAAAAATCTCAGCGTCCAGCTTTACTTAAGTTCTATTGTCAGCACTTAGAACGCTTATATTTACCTATATGAAACTGGACGTTCGTTTTTATCATCATGTGCTAAGTCTCTGGCCCCCGCGATCACACCTGACCGAGTGGGCTTCTTTAGTATATGTTTATGAATAGCAGCTATCTAACGCGTGAAGTACAAACTGTGAAGCTAACTACACACGTGCCGCTCATGGTTTCCGGTGGGTAGGCCAAAAACGTTACAATTACACACATCAGTTAATCAGTGCTAAACATTTCATTATCATCACAGATATTAGTAAAATAGGATAGTGTGACGTCAATCACAATAAATGAGCTGTTTATGATCGGCGAGAATAACATGAAGCCGTGTTCATAGATTAGTACCTATAGCTGATAATTATTTATTTAATATACCTGTTTGTATAATATGTGCAGATGAAAGTATAAAGTCGTGAGTACTGTCGAGCATAAGCTGTGCGTGGGACTGGCTCATGTTTAGGCTGGTCAACAAACAAAGAACATACCAACCAGCAGCGACAAACAAGTCGCGCTAGTCCTAACATTTTGTAACTTCACCAGCTAAACTATGAGCCCGCACACGGACGACTCAAGTTTGAAATTATTCGCTTTAAAGTGGTCAACGTTTCCTAAAGGATTATGACGGTCTGATATTCGTTTAGACTTAAGGTGGCACCGACCATCCAGTGGCGCCCTCACCTACTTTTAAAAAAAATCTTAAAATCTAGAACATTAAAAATCTAAAACGGACAAATTGTTGTCCTATACGATAAGTTTATTTTAATGTACAACAATAAGCTTAACATTGATAAGCGTCAGTGAAATCACTAAAACGGACGACGGTGGCCACCATTTTCCGTTTTAGTGATTAAAAATTTAAAACACAAGAAAAAGCTCATTGTTGTATTTTGGAATAAACTTTTCGTATAGGGCAACAATTTGTCTGTTTTAGATTTTTGATATTTGTTTCAGATTAAGAGAAATTAGTTAAAACATGCGAGGGCGCCACAGGACGGTCAGATTTCGCTTGGCGCAGGCTTAAGTAAAAATTTACTTCGGTTTTAACTCGCAGTGTAGTGGAGCTCGGTTGTGATAAGGCTTAGTTCTTCAACGCACACCTGTAGTCCTTACTCACGTCGGAGTTGGTATTCGGAGAATGTTCCTTAGGTCTAACAGAACCGCGACACGATGCTAACTTTGATTCCAAAGCCTACAATGAAGAAAAGTACACAGTATGAATGATGTTATTATTAGTATATGGCGGGAGGTTGATGCGCGGTTAACCCTGACACCGACAACACACAAAAGACAATTTTATCAACATTGACCCAAAATGTTAACATACTATAGCTACAAAATAATTATTTAAATGATTATGATTCTGACAAATTTTATATTAAAAAAGATTATGTTATGAATTGATATGGTACAAAAAGTGATAGATATACATAATATAGTAATTCATGTTAGGTCAACTTTAAATAAAATCCATCTGTTTAATTTTCAACAAAACAAAGTGCATATGAAGCCATAACCAAACTAACCACACACCACAACTAACCTCGTTACATAAATGTACAATAGAAAGCGCAAGTTATGGTGTAATCAGTGTAAAGCTGGTGATGATTAAACATAATCAACAATAAACCTACATATTCAACAATAACAAACCTAATACATAGCATGTACACATGTATAATTACGTAAATAACTTTTAAAAACCACAACAATAGTTACACTGTTTTTCCTTGAATCAATCTGGCACATTCGGTTTTAACAACTAACCTACTAAACAGTAAAGCAAGGTACACTGAGTTTATCAATATAAAAAATATATATCAAAGAACAACTCTCATTTTCATCACCCTATGCAATGAAATTTGCATTAACACAAAATATTACTACAAAAATTATATTTATCATTGAGGGTTACGAACATCTATATCGTATAATTTTTTATGCTTCGATTTTGTTTGATCATTTTTTCTCAGTCCCAAGAGATTCTCGAGTCCTTCGCGGGATCTCACGACGAACGAACGCCGGAGCTTGCCGTTCTCGCCTTGACTAGATCTAGTGAACGGCTGCTCTGACGCCCTGTGCGATAGGGTAAGAGGTGATATAGGAGGTTTGTTTGGTGTGCTATTTTCTGCTGATAACTGTCGCACTAGTGTCGCTCGTCTGAATTCTATGGGTTCATCCTCTACGTCGCTGAGAGAGATCTGCCTCGCGGCGGCGGGAGGTGCGGGGGGCGCGGGCGAGGGGAGCGGCGCAGCACACGCAGCAGTGGCGACATGCGGCGCGAGGGCCTCGGGCGCGGGCGGCGCGTCACATCCGCATTTGACCTTACCACATTCACGGCAAAGAAACCTTTCAAGCTGCAAGCAATAAATTAACATGCAATCTACACACACAAGCACAACTAACCATGCAATCACTACTCTAAAATACGTGAATTTATATTGTTCTGGCCTACCATAAATACACATTACGAAAACTTACAATTTACAAAAATTAAATTCATAGAAAGTAAAAACAAAAACAGAATGTTAAGAAGAGGGCTAGTTGAGTTTAGGGATAGCTTGGGCTGAGTGAGTGCAAACTGCATACCTTTATACAAGCAGATAAAATTGTGGTAAAATAATAAATATCATAATTATAGAAATACATTTTATTAATAAAATAAATAAACATAAATACAAATTCACTTGAAATAGATAAATATTGCATAAAATAAATAATGTTCGCAAATTGTGTTCTGGGATATGTGAATGTGAATGATAGTCTAGTGATAATAGTGTGCAATGGTTTGTAAAATCTACAATAAAATAAATAAAGTACCACATCTAAATCTTTATATAACAAAGTATACACGAACATAACACACAATTGTTATATATTTTGTAGTGATATATTTGGTTATGCCATTAACAGAGTATAAGATTTCTATGGCTGCATTGTGGCCCTGTATATACAATACACTCTTAAACCAGAAACAATAGTAAAGTACTTACAGATAAAGTATACCATCTTTTAATTAACTAATACATCCAACAGTGAACATAGCTACAATAACAACTAGAAAACTGTTTATAAACATCAATATTATGTTCAAGTTACTTACCCCTACTTTCCTTAGGAGATCCCCAACAATGTTGATGGCAGTCACTCTTGATGATGGAGTCATTGCATTGCCATTTATTTCTCCTACAATAAACACAAATCAATCAAAAATAAAAATAATCACTTATAAAAGGTTATCTTTTGAATACTTAAATATATTAATTAGATGAGGATATCCACATAATAATGGAAATGAGGCAATTGGTGTATTGAAAACTCATGTAGCTATTTAACAAGTTTCTCTATCATCACCATTTTGTACACATATAATAATGATTTATGTACACCAAAATATGGCTTACGTTTTTGTGGTGATGAGATGGAAGTCTGCGTCTCAATTTCCACTTGAGTCCTGGCATTCGAGACATGTCCATTGACTAATATATTGTCATTATCACTGCTGTCTTCCTTTTCTTTGTGTGGGACCTTTTCTATCACTTTGAGTTCTTGTTTTAGATCTACAAACAAGTAAGGTTAGTACATAATTTTCATACAGAGTTTAAGGATAGGGGTAAGATATACAATTTAATAACAAATAAATATTTATATTATAGTAAATGAAATGAAATATTTATTTACCTCTGGCTTCATCATTGGCTCTTTGTAGTTTGACCCTCAAATTTTCTATTTCATCAACTTCACTTTCTAACACAGCATTTCTTTCATAAGCCTGATTTAGTAAAGATTCTATACATGATACAGACTCTGATATAACCCTGAAATATAACGAACGAAATAGTATCGTAAAGCATACAACCTATTCACAGCTTACAAATATTTGAAATACATATAACTCAACAAAGTACTCTATTGGTTGTACCTCTGGCCTCGCTCTAGGTCATCATTTTTCTGTTCTAATTCTCTGACGTATATTGCTTGTTTGTCCTTTTCCATTTTAAGTGTCTGCAGTTCGTTTTCAAGTGCACCCATTTCATTTTGACTTCTCTCTAGTTTTGTCTGTATGATAAGATGAAAATGCGAAGTGAGAATGTGAACAAATTCGTAACATTTATGTTTTAGTGAGTATGCAAACTAAACCTCTAAATATTTAAACTTACCCTTAGCATTTCAATCTCGTTCTTTAGCCTTTGGTTTTGATGTTCTAGATCTCTGTTCTGCTTCTCAACTTGAACCAACGAGGCTTCCAATTCCTTCTCTAGCTGGGCCGAGCTTTCCGTGTAATCATCCAATTCTTGCTGAATGTCGTTCGCCCTATAATTACGCACAACACCATGAATCATGGAATTTTATTGGGACAAGAAGAAGTAATCTAATCCAGCCCAATCAACAGCAATACTTACTTTTGCTCATAGTATTTCGCCTGCTTTTTCCAGTATTCCACTTGATCACCTTCACTTTGTCTTGGAGGCTCCATGATTTATGGAAAATTGGAACTTTCAACAATCTTTCGTTACGAGTTCGGATAGATTGTTAGCAAACCATAACAAAACCGTGTTTCTGCGATTACTTAGGTGATCACCCACACAATTTACAGAGATTCTAATAAAGGTGTCTTTTAAACTGCTATCCGCGTCCAATTAACGAGGAAATTCGCCGTTAAACACAAAAACGCATTAAATATGACACAATTCTTGTGAATTCCGTCATTCAATTCAAAACAAGACAGATAAACGCCAAGATGGCGCTGATTTTTTGAATGAATGAATTGACCATAGACAACTTTTTATAGTGTCGTCAATGTGATTCACTTTTGTGTTTTTCATGTGATTCAACTGAATCAGTTCACTTCATATTTTATGAACGCAGCCTTTGATGACGTTGACCTTTTAATTTGACATTGACAGCTGAGTTGAGTCCCATTTGAGTCCCAAAATCTTCAAATGCTTCAAAATATATGAAAAATTATGAAAAATACCTGAAGTTATCCTGTTTTAGAGATTATGTATTCAATAGGTCAACGTTTTATCAGACAAGCAACGCGTGGAAACTATTTCTTATATGATTTTTTGAAATGAAAACCAGTGCACGAATTTCAGCGCTTTTCTTATTGTTTTGAATGACGTGTAATGTTTCGTACGGTGGACACTGAAGATATTTCGCAGGTCACGTCAATAAGAAGAAATTCCAGTCCCTCTAGAGATGCGGGAGGCTCCCCTGAACACACTCAAGTGGAGAAGCAAAACAATAACAGAGAATTTACCCTAAACATGTTAATCAAAGAAATAGTATTTTGTATGGCCCTTATTCTTACTACCTATGGGGCTCTGCACAATTCGTAAGTATAACTATATATTTATAGTAAAACAAGGATTGTTTCAACATAGTTTCTAAATAAATATCTTTAAGTATATAATATATTTAAGTACTTTTTTAAATAAATATCATAAAGGCATGCAGTGCTTGATTAAATGCAAACTGTTTGTTATTTTATAGACCTACTAAAATATCTAAGCACCCACAAGCTGTAAGATTCTTCAGCCCACACTCTGTTGTAACAGACTGGTACAGAGGCCAGCTGAGTCATGCACTCTCATACATAAACTACGAAGAGATTTCATTTGTGATGTACTATGCTCCCTGGGATGCTGAGTCACAATATGTCAGGGATGAATTTGAAAAAGCTGCTAATGTATTGCGAGATAGGGTAAGTTAAGTTTTACATTACTTTTTTTAGGTCTAGAATTTATGTTTTCAGATGAATTTGTGTTATTTGATACTATTTTAATATGTGCAGAAAAAAATTAAATGCAGTACAAAATAGAATAAAAACTTCAATAATTAAGTATTTAAACTTTATGATATGTGTAGACATGAGTATGCTTTGTATTTACAGGTCCATTTTTCAGCCATTAACTGCTGGAACCCGGGTAGTGAGTGTAGAATCCAGAATAGTAAGATACCCTCATGGCCTATCCTCATGGTCACTATCACTGGAAGAGGGGTTCTGTACAAAGGTAATCACATTTTATATAGGATTCACCTCTAATCAATCTCATTTTATGTATGTATATATTCATTTCAAGCTGGTACTAAGCATCAGTTCATTATCTAATGTTCATGGTATAATAAATCCATAAACTAAGTAAATTATGAGTAGAGTGATAAAATAAGTTAACACTTTGTATGTATTGTATGAATATCATGTGTAGGTAATTAACTAAAAATTATATAATAAAATATTAATATTGTATTAAATATTCATACAATCTTTTGTGTACTAGAATGTTACTGTTAACAAGCATGTTGCCTGGCTTATCAGTGAATTCATTTATGTTATAACTTGTTTTTCAGTTTAATAATGAGTAGAATTTTATTTTTTTACACAATGTGAAATGCTTTTTGTAACCTGCTTTATTAATTTGTAGAATGTCAATATCAATCAACAAGTTTGTTACCTATAATGGCCTACTTCTATTAGCAAGCTATAAAACCTATCAATTAGATTTTAATATCAAATGAAGCCATGTTAAGTACCTACACAATTTTAGAATCTATCAGGCATCAGCACCAGTATTTGCAGACAATTTTGCAAGTATTATTAGATAGATGTTTAATGTAAATTGCTAATAAAATATGCATTAAAAAATACTTTTCGCTTATTTCCAGGTCCCAAAGATGCTCACAGTATGGTTAAATTTATAGAACTAATAATCAAACCTCTAGAGAGAGTCTCATCCACAGAAGATCTCATTCATCTTCTATCTGTCTGTGATGTGGGTATAAATTATAATTAGTTTTCTTTATACAATGTGTAATTTGCATCTGAAAATTATCAAACAAAAGTTCGAAGATAGTACATTTTTGCATTTTTTTATTTAAGTTTCTAAGGTGCACTGACATGAATTTCCTGTTACATGTTGTTTACATATGTCACCATCAACTTTAAATATTGCAGGCGGTAGCAGTAGGGTTCACGCCTCTGACCTCCACCTCAAAATATTACAATGTGTGGTACCAAGTGGCGGTAAAGTCCAAAGAGTATGACGTCGTCGGTGAGATGTGTTTCGCGTCGGTCACTTCCGAGGAGCTCGCCGTCGACTTGGGAGTGGAGCATGTACCTAGTGCGCGACTCATGCTGTGGAATGACACTAAAGTGAGGTCAACTTTCAATATCAATTTATAGGGTAAAATTTTACTAGTAATCGATAGCGAAAACTGAGATCGGGCTGGTGATAAGGGAACAACTTTTCCCAAGGAACATAGGTCGAAATATGAAAAATAGAAATTGGATCTCCCATACAAAATTGCAGCAGATTTATGGAAACTCAAAATTTTTTAGTCTTATTTCGACCTATATGCTCTTGGGGGAAAGTTGTTCCTTATCACCAGCCCGTCCTCTGTCTTCAGTATTTGCTCACTTGTAAAATTTTACCCTATGTTCTTATTACGTATTAAAATTACGTTACTCTTCTTAGCGTGTCGATGGCACACACTACACCGTCGCGGCCCAGAACTTGGTTACGTTACTAGAATGTACATTATTATTATACAATAAATATTACAATAAAGATTACAATAAATAACATAACCTGCACCTAGCCCCGTGTGGCCAGCTTAGAACACCGACAACCAATTTCTACACATAGGTGTCGACAGCTTTTAAAAACTTTTACTCCGAAACAGACATGATTGAAGAATAACAAATGATATGTTTATTTTTAACAGGAATTCGTAATAGAAGAAGATATCTCATCCTGGAATGAGTCATCCTTATTATCGTGGGTGCTGGAGAGCTTCACGCAGCCAGTGGCGCGCATCATACCGCTATGGAAGAAAGCCTTCAGTTTTGAGAGATTCATACACGCGCCTATTCTCATACTGTTCACGCCTCTCAATCCACTGTATGAACAGTTGCCTTCGTATGATTTGGTAATCTTTTGAACATGTTTTTAATATCTCATCATCTCTATCCACTACATTTCTATCGACAGACTTCACAAAACATTTTCTTAACTCTTCCTTTTACTTGCAGTTGCGGGAAGTAGCCATGGAATATTACAATTGCAAGAACAACGAAACCAATCAGTGGACAAATGAATTAATGAAACTCCAACAAGTACAAAGACTCCTGTACCAACAAAAAGATTTCGACAAATTCTGCCAAGAATACAAGTTCAAAACACCTGTTAGGAAAACTAGTGAATACTATAGAAAACAAGTCGTATCACACAATAATAAGTACCCGTGGAGTAACGTTACTCAAAAGAACCAGAAGAGTAGTAGTCTATTCAACTTTCTAGTCAAGCGAGGATTAGCTATATCGAAATTGATGGAAGGTTCTGAGGATAGTTCGGAACTGTTGGCGTCTTTAGGTTTGCTGCAGTGTGCTGCCGTGCTGCCGGCCGAGAAGAGCTTCTACGAAAACCCGCAAAAGTGTCAGACGTTCGATGATGGAGTAGACAGTGAACCGGACCCAAAGAGATATTGGGGGAGGTAAGAACATTACATTTAAAAAAATATCAGCGTGACAGGCACAACACAACAATCCACTGCTAGACATACTTTAGGTTTCCTCTTTATTCCAAACTTATCACATTAAGCTGGCGGGTTAGCGAGCGCATCACAAGAATTCGCATACACAAGATGCTGGCTATATGTTTGTTTAACACTGACGACGGCGAGATCGGCGACTCGAGTCGTTGGACGACTCAGAGTCCCACACGAAAAATTAAGAAGAAGATTGTGAATAGAACACCAAGAAAATGTAGGTTTGAGCTAATTGAAATTACAAAAGATTTAAATAAAATGAAAATATTTTCATAATTTATGCAAACAGTCGGTCACGCTAAAATTATTATATGCAGTAGATAGTACATTCAGAAGTTCGTAAGTGTACGAGTATTTTATTTATCACTTACGTTTTTTATAGCACGGGAACTTCTATGCTACCTTTCGACGACGACCCTTTGGCGCCTGAAAACCTTGTCCAGGATAATGTCAAGCATTTTTGCAAAATATTCAATTTCGCAAAAGAATGGGGCCCGATAGTCATGCCCCAAAGAGTAGACGGACAGAATATAACTAGAGTGCAAGGCCTGGCTTGTGCCAAGAATTTTACACTGAATCTATTGGCGGTCGATAGTGTGCAGAACCACCATTTTGCAGAAGCGTTGGGTATTGACGTTCTTAGTAAACAGGATAAGACTGCCGTAGTCATATTAGATAGCAAGGTTAGTAATTTGCAGTGTCATGAAGAATGTGTACTTCAGAACCACGTACTTACTTGTATTTACCTATTTCACGTGTAATTCATATGATTCATCTCATCTTTACAGCACGAAACCCAATATGTACTATCCGAGCCTTACAGTGCCAAATCCGTTCGAGATTTCATATACAACTTCACACATAAGAGCTTGAAGCGTTCCTTACGCACACACGTAGAGGACGCTGAACACACACACTACTTCGGCTCGGAGGGGAAGACCGAGCAGATGGGCATCAATGAGAGCACCGTGCATATCCTGGATCTTACGACTAGGACTTTTAGACGAGTTGTGAGGACGCCGGGAAAGGTTAGTATTTGTGTGGTCTGGTCACCATAAACACATACACTGCTTCGGCACAGAGGGGAAGACCGAGCAGATAGAAATCAATGAGAGTACCACGCATATACGAATCTTACAACTAGCACAGCGCCAACGCTGTGTGGAGCGGGCAGTAGCACGTGCTAGATTCGGCAAAATACAAGAGCAGCAATGTTTGACGAGCGGGACCGCGGGGGAACGCGGGCACGTATAGTACAACCCGTACGAACACGACGACATCATGGCAGGTACATACGCACGATGCATATCTAATTCGGACAGGTTATAATGTCAAGCCGCGCGTGCATCCCGCTCAAGGTAGCGTTGGGCCTTTGAAGAGTTGTGAGAACTTAAGATTCACACACGTAAACAAACATAAACACACACACACACACATACACTCTCAAAGATATGTCCGGTAGCGGGCATTATATTTATCTACACTCCAACCTCATGTTTACCGACTTCACTTAGAAGGGTTCTGAATTTAATTAATAATTCGGAAGTATTAGTGTATGACTGACGCATAGTAGCTTTTTGAAAAACCTGATAAGGGTGTAAAAATACTGTTATAAAATCATGCACAGCCAGACCAGACCCAACCAATCAACATAATTAAATCTATCCAAATTCAAGCAAGCTTGCTAAGCTGGAAAACAAACAAAGCTTTGTTTGAAACATGAATAGGACTTATCAGAACTAATACACTACTGATCTTGTATTCTTGCAATTCAAAGATAATTATAATCCAAAAACTTCACGTCCCTACCTCGTGATTACGAGACAGGTAAATTCTTTTTTTATTTATTTGTATCTATAGATCTATTATCATTGATATAACATTATTACGTCTATGAACGTATAAACCAATGATTATTAGCTTTGTGCGTGTGCATTGCATACTCAATTTCCAATCATCCGTTATCAATGTCTGGTTTTTAACAGATTCCTATCTGTGTAATCTCTTGTAATTTGAATAAATCTTGAAATATTGCGACATATACAATAGGTAGCATCAGTAGGTAAATTAAATTTCTGATGACATTGTATTAGTACGTTTCGTCAGAATAAGTACATCTAAACGTAAGATCGAATACAGTGTTTTTTACGAGTCGTTATGAATAAATACACACTGAAGAATACTGAACCAGTTTTGGAGCGAGAACTATCCTTTGGCAGTCAAAAAGCTGGATAAACAGATTAATAGACTGACCGTTTGTCCATATTGATTCAAATGTGAAGATGAAGATAGAATTGGGTCGTTTGTCAACTCGGTGTCCCACTCGAAAAAAAGAAGAAGCAGGGAACTTTAAATTTTGCGCAGTGGTTGCCTTAATAATATAAGTGAGTGAGCATTAAAAATTGAGTCGGAAATACCAAGGTGGTCAATAAATTGAAGAGTGCCAACTTTTTCATTCCTTGGATAGCCTTTCTTGAAAAGCTTTGGTCACCAGCTTGGCGAGAAGGTAGTGTTACGTATACTTTCCGGACATAACATTGACGTAATACTTGCAGGTGACAATAGTAGCGGTATGTGGAGGCGTGTGCGGTGCGCATACGACACGTTCCCTGACGGAGGCGACGCGGCTGCTCGCATCGTGCGGCGTGCCGACACAGGCTGCAAGAATCGACGCCTTGAGGCACGACTTGCCCTGGCACTACACCGCCGCCACGTATCCGACGATACTTGTGTTCTCCGCGGGACGGTAAGTTGCAGAATCATGTTCATATTTGCAAATTAATTCTAACTACGAAAACGTAAAATGTTCTGGTCATAAGTAGAGTAATAGAGTCATAAGCAAATTAATTCTAACTACGAAAACGTAAAATGTTCTGGTCATAAGTAGATTCAACTTGTAACAAAACACAATGTTTATGGTTTAAAACGAATCCTACCATTTAATACGTTCATGATCAGAAGTAGATTCATCTGCAACACAATGAAGAATGTTCTTATAACATGCAGCATAAATATATGATGTTCTGAACAATTTCGATGAATAAGAACGCCAGGCCAAATCTCTCTACCTACCAATCGTTTAAAAAAATGTTGTCGTGTAATGCTACGTTCACACCATGCTCCTGTTTCTGCCGCTGCCGCAAATATTGCTCGAAATACTTCCGCGGAAGTATCAACGCGAGTGAGTGATCAGATCCTACACTGCCGTCATACTCTTCTAGAAGCAAAACAAGTGAGCGAGATAGCAATACATCCCACTCAAGCTGCCTTTCCTTTGACTTGCGTACGAAAAACTGATACTCGCGGGAGCACGGGAAGTGGCAGCGGCAAGACGAGTAGCAGCGCGATTAAGGCGGCGCCGACCGTCCAGTGGCGCCTCCACATGTTTTTAATTAATTCCTTTTAATCAAAAACAAATATCAAATATCTAAGACGGACAAATTGTTGTCCTATACGATAAGTATATTTTAAGGTACAAAAATAAGCTTTATTTTGTTGTGCGCCTTTAAAATCCCTAAAACGGAAAATGGTGGCCACCACATACCGTTAAGTTGATTAAAATTTGAAAACACAAGAAAAAGCTCATTGTTGTATTTTAGAATAAACTTATAGGACAACAATTTGTCCGTTTAAGATTTTTGATATTTGTTTCTGATTTAAAGAAATTAACTAAAAACATGCGAGGGCGCCACTGGGCGGTTGGATTGCGCTCGGTGATCTTGGCCTAAGACACAAAATGACTAAATGTGTTTCGTTCTCAGGCGCGGTGATCCTGACAGTCGCGCGTACCCCGGCAGCGCGCGCGTGTCGTCGAGCGGCGTGGCGGCGCTGGCGCTGCGCTCGCTCGGCACGCCCGCCAGCTTGCGCGTGCGTCTCGCGCTCTGTGCGCGCTCCAAGGTAACAACATACATTTTCAGCTTTCGATAGAAACATTCTCAATAGTTATCCTACTAATATGGACCTCTGCCCCCGGATCAACAAGGAGCGGGCTTTATGAGTAAGTAGCTTAAGTTTAGTTTTAAGTGTCATTTTTTGTCATTTATATTGACATGTATGAAATTTAATAACTGATATTATAAATTCTACTAATATCATAAATGCGAAAGTTTGTATGTTTGTTTGTTTGTTACTTGTTTACGTAAAAACTACTGA
Source organism: Tuta absoluta (assembly GCA_027580185.1). Taxonomy (NCBI): domain Eukaryota; kingdom Metazoa; phylum Arthropoda; class Insecta; order Lepidoptera; family Gelechiidae; genus Tuta; species Tuta absoluta. The sequence goes on along the minus strand of JAQAHW010000016.1, from coordinate 7,668,203 downwards.
ACCGATTGTAATAAAAGTATGTTCGTTTGTTTGTTAGAGGTACTTGTTTACGCAAAACTACTGAACCGATTGTAATAAAAGTATGTTTGTTTGTTACTTGTTTACGCAAAAACGACTGAACCGATTGTAATAAAATTTGGCACACATATAGAAGGTTACACGGATTAACACATTAGATAGTTTTTATTTTATGCAGGCAACGCCGCGGGTAACAGCTAGTGTTTAATAAAAATTTGTGTTTTATTCTCCGCATTTGACTAGTTGACTTAGTTTGTATTCAATCAAACCTACAACTTAGCACAGAATACGTAGACGATTGACACCCGATTGGGCAGATATTTGAACGAATTATCGGTTCAAGGTGTTCTTTAGTGGGTATTTTTGATTCATTCTCATCTAAGATGCCTTGATGAAACCTTAATTTAAAAAGCGCAGCCAGTTTGGCTGTTGATAAAAAAATAGCAACACTCACTCTTAACTTGTTGACTTTTCCAGGTGAATTTAGAAAAGAAAACGTGTTTGACAGACTTAAAGGAGCACGTCACCTCGATCATTGGTAGAAACCTGAAATACTGGCGGCGGACAGGAGACAAGACGCTCAAGGACGCATTCCTCCAAAGACTGTATCATCTACACATAGTGTCATTAGACCTTAGCCTAATTCATATATCGGACTTACAAGATAATAGTAAAAAACAAAACTCTTTAGTAAATTCATTAAATATCCTCTCCCGAAACTGGGATATAGACGTGTCTTCATTAACAAGAAATATAACAGTGTTCGAGCGTAGTTGATATTGTTTAAAGTTTGTTTTGTATATAGTGTACATTGTAAATCAATTAATCTGTCCTCGAAGATTATGTTGTTTATTTTTAGAGTATAAAGTGTTATAATATAAAATTTATTATTTAAAAATATTTCTTTTGTTTCTTTTTGTCATATCATCAGTATGAGCTGACAGCAGCGGTAGTTAAACCATGTCAGAGGCCTACTAGACTAGTAGCAGGCGGTTTTAAAACTCTGTCGCCAGGGTTCGTGAAGTATGAGCTGCTAGGATAAATGTCACGCAGTCTCTCTTCAATGATGTTTAAATTAATTTCACACTCCACACAGAAACATGTGATGTGAAACAAGATCATTACAAAAGGCAACAAATAATCGTGTAAGGTTGCCTTGTAGAGAATACTAACTAGCATTAAGTCCACCTTGTTGTAAAATAATTATTATAACACTCCATTTTATTAAGTTTAAAATAAACTTTAAAAAATTGGCTTCGCAAATGCAATATCGGCGACCTTGGTCACTTTATGTCAAAATATCACTCTCGCGCATAGGTGTTTTGAAAAGAGATCACCAATTCTCAGGATTTATAAAGAAATCCCAAAGGAACTCAACAAATATTCATAAAACATTGTTATAACAGTTATTATTACAACAAGGCGGCCTTAATGCTAGGTAACATTCCCTACCAGACAACGTTTAAAGTACAACAAAAAGCATACCATTATATAAAATTTTATTATTATTGCTCATATGTACTAAGCACTAGAACTGGACTTCTTCTCCGAAGAAATACAGGGTGTTGAGTTTATTGCTACTGCGCCAGCCACGCACCAGGCTCAGGATGGCCGACAGGGACTTATTAGTGTACGTGTCTGAAAATTACAAACAAAAAAAGTTCATATCATACATACATACATAAATCACGCCTATATCCCTTACGGGGTAGGCAGAGCGTTAACGGCCGTACAACGGATATTAACACCACGTATGACAAAAGTTTGAGGGTCAATCAGATAACTGTGTATCACTATAGTGACAGGTTGTCAGCCCATCGCCTAAAATTGCAATACACATCTAACCCTCGAGTCCCTTAGTCGCCTCTTACGACACCTATGGGTAAGAAATGGGGTGATGCTATTCTAAGCCGGCATCACACGGCATACTTCAAGTTCATATCCATCTTTATAAAGGACTAAGGACTTCCTACTCTCTGCACATACATAAATCATGTTTCTTCCTCGGAGTGGTCGGCAGAGACAACATACAACCCTTCCACTTACGAGTATACTAAGAGTAATACAATTCATGCATATTAACTGATATGTTAAAGAAGTTAAATAGTACTTTGTAAGTATAAAACAACGCTATATTATATATTATCCTACTTCCTTCTAGATTATAAATGCGAAATTTAAGAGGGAGAGGGGAGTGTTTGAGGAACTTTCAAAACGAGCAGCTTTCCAATTAAAACGTGCTTTAGTGTTTTTTGACCCTAAAAGCCATAAGAATGGAAATTCTCTATGCACAACAAATGACACAACACTTTATAATTGTATTCCATATGACTACGCGGGCAAAGCCGCGGGTAACAGCTAGTATTATACATATTATTATAGACTTTCTGAAGTCGTGCACGGCAGGCCGCAACGACTGGTCTAACCACTCGTATTATACTTAATCGAATTTCTTAGTGTTAAATATGTACAGTTTATTTCAAGGCTACTGGAAACAGCCCAAGCCAAGTCTAAATTTTCGTCAGCCTTCACGAATCAACTTAATTTTGGGGTGATTTTAATAATCTTTGGCGGATTAAAATGTCTGCTGCTGATGTTTATCGCAATCAGATTAAAACATAAAAATTAATTATTTCGATAGACCTATGGCGTCGTTTTGTTACTTTTTATTTTTCCTTGTGATATCGGCTTGAAAAGGCATCAAGATTACCCCATTTCTTTCCCGTGGGTGTCGTACGAGGCGATCGTTTTAACGGTCGTTTTCGCTCTGCCTACTCTGAAAGGCGTGATATATGTATGCACGTATGATGTCATCCGACAGTAGAAAAGAAAAATGAAATTTCCCGGGATCAACAACAATACGAGCTCAAACTACTCCGGCACAGAATTTCCCTCAAATGTTATTTTTTAAACAATATAAGTTAGTAGAAAATATTCGTGAAAAATTTAATCTCACAGTGTAAAAATTCGTTATCAGTTATACAATCAGATGAAATTCGCTTTATAAAAAAAAATGTTACAAAGATGCCTCTATTTAAAATATTATTTTATTAATCTACCTGAGATATTATACTTTAAGGTCCCAAAAGTCACCGAAGTTCAATTCATGAAGGTTCTCGCGTGACGCGAACGCATGTCGCCTGAGGTACGTTCAAGTAACCATGAATAATATATCTTTCGTAGCTCTTTTAAACTATGCCGTCGCTGAACGGAATGTTTATGGACAACGAAAGAACTTTTTAGTATACATACATCTATCACGCCTATAATCCCTTACGGGGTAGGCAGAGCGTAAAAGGCTGTAAAAAACGGAATTTTACGCCACGTCTGACAAACATTTAAGGGCCATTCGGAAAACCGTGCATCGCCACAGTGACAGGTTGTCAGCCCATCGCCTTAATTTGCAATACACACCCTCTAGTCCTTAGACTAGGGAAAAAAGAGTGGACTTGAAATACCTACGAAAAAAACGTGCATACCTACACTCGATCTGTCACAAATATGGCGGCATGCCATAGTGCTGCACTCATTATTACCTATGGATCTTGGATAAAAACTTATCGATAGTTGTATGTGCGGTGCTTACAGCAGTCGGAACTTATTGAACTCGATCATCTAAAATTCTGCAATATCTACATCTACACATAATAAACATTAAAGATATGTCTTTTTGTGTGTACCTATGTAATCGATAAACACTGAAACTGCTAGACCAATTATTAATTTTATATGAGAGTTACAACATTCCAGAGTAACATGGCTACTTTTTAATATAGGAAAATATCTTATTCCCACGGGAAAACAGTTAACAGCATGGAAACCGGGAAATCGCAAAAAAAATAGCAGGTATTACCCAAATTAGCCGAACCACATCTTTGCCACATTTCTGACATAAATGAAAATAAGAGATTGAAAAAATTTCGTTGCCTGCCGGGGCTTGAACCCGGGACCTGTGGATAACCAACCCACTATTTCTAGCATATTAGAGACGTACATGGACAAATTAATGTCGGAAATTGAGGATCTGGAATTCCTGACAGAGGGCACCAGGTGCACAGCTAAACTTTACAGGGCTATTTTTTATTAACCCAGGAAAATTTGCAGGGTGATTCTACTCATAATTCTGAACAACTTTTACTATGGGGCCGTTTGCGAAATCGCTTCAAAAAATCAGCTGTTCCATACATTTTGATCGTGTAGGTATTCATTTTTGTATGGAACAGCTGCTTTTTTTCGCTATTTCGCAGGCGGTCCTATAGTAACAGTTGTTCAGAATCATGAGTAGATTCACCCTGCAAATTTTTCTGGGTGAATAAAAAACAACCCTGTACTTATAAGATGAGATACGATTTAAGGTATTTTAGAAAAAAATGTTCAGCACGACAGGCTGCTCCTGCTGGTCAATGAGGGTCTGGCGATCCGCTATATACATATGCATATCACGCCTAGTATCTTGTGGGGTAGGCAGACGTAGGCTTGATATCAATAAAACAAGAAATCCATATTTTATGATAGATTTATTAGAATCAGTACCTATATACAAATAATAGCAAAGTTTATACAACTAATACAATTGTTCTAATTGTAAGTAAGATCTAAATATATATTTTTTTAAATATATAATTTTATTTTTCAAAAATCATAATAGCCTACTTATTGATAAATGCTAATTAATACCAATTGTAATATAATTATATTGGTAATCTATTGGTTATTTACTTAACCCTAGAGTGGGCGCGCTATGAATGAATGAATTTTACAAGCAATACTTACCAACTCACTTGAAGGCAAAGCATCGTCTTGTTACATTTAATGTTCGGTTAAACCATTTATCTTTGAAATGCAGGGAACAAATGAAAATATCTTTGGTCATAGTATTTAAATTTTCGACCCCAAGTATATCTTCTTTCTTTTGGCCACTGCTTTCTTTGTTCTTGACGCCTTGGCAATCTATAATCATAAAACAATTCGGCTTTAAGTGTGCCCGCATTTATGACACTAAACTTCATACGAAAAACTTCGAATGTATGCGTGGGCACGATTCAAAAGTAAGCAATAAAGGGGATCACAATTGTTTCACTTATTCAAATATGATATCGATAAATTGAAAATGCCGTACCCCAACTCTATATACTATGATGAATGATTTTCGCAAAAAATCTCGGAATATCTTTTGTATAGCAGCAGATGATTATAAAAACGTAAGCGTTTCTTTAAAAAGTTTCTCACAGTTACCACAATCTTACAAAATAACAGGAAATACAACATATTTTAAAACAAATCGGTTACTTACCTGTGCAACGTTATCTTTTGATGTTTATTGTTGCTTTTCATGGGGCATCCCAGCACACTGCACCTACCCATATTAATACTATATTCTTCCAAGTTTTATCACTTTGAATAAGCTCAAATTTCACATAAAACACAAATATTCTTAAAAATTCCTGGATATTTACACGCGGGATGACAACTGACGTACTTTCATCTGACAGGGACTAAACATGACGGCCGGCCGCAGTGTTGCTATTTATGGTAATGATAAAACATTAGTTGTCCTTTTTTTCATACTGTAATACCCATAAGTTAAAAAGAGACGCAGATATGTCTTAGTTGTCTTCTTTTAATGCCGAGTCCACTCTTTTTTCCCTAGTCTAAGCTCTAGTCCCTTAGTTGCTTCTTACAAACTTTTTAGTATTAAGAGCTATAAACATGGACTGTTTGTTTGTTTGTTTGTTTGTTTGCATCGAATAGGCTCCGAAACTACTGGCCCGATTTAAAAAATTCTTTTACCATTAGAATCCTACATTATTCCTGATGAACATAGGCTATATTTTATACGAGAAAAAAATAGGGATCCGCGTGAAAATTTCGATAATGTAACCCAACGTGTGAAAAATGTACCAAAAAAATATCTTATATCGCGTACGCTGTGGAAAATATTGACAATAGAGCAAAGTGATGTACTACGGTTTTATAGAGGACATCAATATCTATAATAATGTCCGCGATACCATATGTCTAACTATTACAGTTATGCCACAATAACTACTTTTTCATTTAAAAATGTACAAACTACGCCACATTATTACTACGTACCAGTGTAATGATTACATTTAATCAGTACTGTATTAAAGGGTGTCAGGGATAGCCCTCCGAATACTGATAGGGTACGTGCAGACCATGAAACTGAACAACTTTCCCCTAGGAACATATTTCAGGAAACGTAAAAAAACAGACTTCCCATAGTGAATGCAGTCAGCTGATAGTGATTTTGTAATGAAGGTAATTTTTTTGGCGTTTCCTGACATATGTTTCTAGGGGAAAGTTCTCCAGTTTTATGTTTCATGCACACCCTATCAGTATGAACCATACCTTAAAGCTTCTTGGCTACAAAAGATATTTTATTTATGGTCGCTTAAACGTACCCCTTAAGTTTCGGGAAAAAAAGGTACTTACCTCCTACGACGGTCAGATGACGTCACAGCTGTATCGAATCCCAACCAAGCAGGAAGTCACTTACCTATAATCTTGGTGTCTGACATGTTGGGAAACTTGGGGTAGTACGGCTTGATCAGGTACACCAGATCGGTGCCCACCACTCCTGAGAGATAGTCTGTCAATGAGCCCGCCACGCGGTTGTCGTTGCTGCTTTGATGCACCTACAATAAAAATATGACTTCTTTTCGATGCTTGTAGGTAACTTATTTACATTATATGGCCAAATGGTCTAAACAGGACCCTAATTCCAAGACTTGGCTGTCTGTGTGTCTGTCAGCAGGATGTGTCTCATAAATAGTGATAAGTAGGTAGTTAGGGAATAGAAATTTTCACAAAGGCAGTGTTTTTGTTGCTGCTCTGGCAACAATTAATTAGAATAAAAAAAAAATTTGCCGTGTGATGCCGGCTTAGAATATCATCACCCCATTTCTTTCCCGTGGGTGTCGTAGGAGGCGACTGAGGGACTGGAGGGTATGTATTACAATTTTAGGCGATGGGCTGACAACCTGTCACTATAGTAATGCACAGTTATCTGATTAACCCTCAAACTTTTGTCAGAAGTGGTGTTAATGTCCGTTTTATGGCCGGCCGTTAATGCTCTGCCTACGCCGTAAGGGATATAGGCGTGATTTGTGTATGTATGTATGTATGTATGTAAAAAAAAATTAAGGGGGGCGTATCTATGCAGTTTGGCAGCAGAGAATTATTTATCAAAATTTTGAAATAAATGCTTTTTACTTTTGTATTTTCAAGTTAGGGGTTTATTTTTTTAACAACTACAAGCGGCCGCATAGACATAAGTATATGATATTAATTTCAACTCAATATCTCTTCGCGTTCCCGAGGTAAAGGGTCGTGACGTGACAGACGGACGGACGAGCGGACAATAAAGTGATCTTATAGTTTTCTACTTTTGAGATACGGAATCATAAAAACTTGTGTTTTTTGTGCTAGATTTTGTCTTGGTCACGATTTTGTTTTTTACAGATCATGTATTACTTCAACAACAAATACAAAAATAGAGTAAAATTAAGCCTGAAGGAAGTCGTTTTTTTTTTGCTGCTTCCCATTCCCTGTATAACAGGGTGATGCTATTTTAATCCGACATCACACGGAAAATGTGATGTGCATAGTAATGCATACCCGTAAATATCTATTTGAGGTCTTTCTAACTCTATTACTCGTACAGCGATCATCTCGTTGCTACGCCGTAGCAAATGTCTACGAAAGGTTACATACCTGTAGCATACCTGTAGCCTGTAGATATCAATTTGAGGTCTTTATAACTCACTCGTACTACCACGTACTACTATCATCTTATTGCTACACCGTAGCAAATGTCTACGAAAGGTTGCAATTTTAGAAATTGTGTGTTTGAATGTTGAAAACTGGGTTACAAAAATAAAATAAAAATGAATACCTCATAAAATCTTCCATCTGGCAGCCTGGCCTGCCTCGCAGCGTACTCTCCGATGTCCTGCAGAAGGCGGAAGTTGCTCGGCAAACGCAAAGAGTATCGCCACGGATACAGTATTAATTCCTGAAATACGATTTTTTATTATAAATAACATTAAATAACGCGCATAAAAAGAAATGGTACGTTATAATTTGCATAACCCATAACCTACATTATAATAAATGGACATTCCTACACAGGTAAGAGCCCTATGTCAAATGACATTCAAAGTGAAGAAGCCCATGATTCCGTGAAAAAGAAAAATGGTGAGAGAATTTTAGAGGTATTTAAGTATCAAAACCCATACAAAAAAACTAAAGGTATTCTAAGATTTTGACCGTTCGCTCTGGAAGTTTTATTAATCTTTAAAAAATTACATTGATACGGTAGATTCAAACTTTTAAATCGTTTTCAAATGGTTTTAGCGTGTAATTTCTCGTTTTGATCTTATCATAGCAGTCCAAATAACTAGAATTAATGTTAAAATAATAAGGCCACGTTAAAATACAAGCATAAATATCTTAGACATTTTACACAGCGCCATCTAGCCCCAAATAAACCCTAATCAAATAAAATTCCATGAAACTGTAAACATTAAAACCCATAATTTGGTTTAAATGAATAATATAGGTAATTAGACGAGATATTAACATTCTAAAGTGCATCCAACATGGACGAAATTCCGCCCTGTATTATCGAAATATTATCAATAATCTTTCTCTCCTTGAACATATGAAAGTACGTAGAAACAGAAAAACGTGAAGAACATGCGTCGCGTCACCGTGTAAACTGGCCCTAAGTGAGAAATTTTATTTTATACGGAAAAGCCAATGAAAGAAACACGATAACGCAATAATTACTTATCTTTCGTTGACCTTTTTGAGATTAATAAACAATAAGTCTTTTATCACTATCTCTATCAGCATAAGGTTGTAAAACAATACTAAGAAATATCTTGATCTAGCGATCTATGAAATAAGTAAGGTTAACTTCCGCCTTAAATATAACGCAAAAAGTATCGGCGATTTCAAATATAGACAAACTTAGAGCAGTTTATAATGTACGCTGTAAAATATCGGAAATCTGTATTTCCGAATACATACTGTTAACGTTAGGAAAAAAAAGGCCTTATGCCTATTTCAGATAGGTACGTGATATCTTTGTTCGTGGAAATTTTTAAACATCTTTATTATAATTCGTTGTTGCCTAGATTTTAATGTATTACTCCATCTCACAAGTATGATTAGCAACTTATCAGGTATGTTAAAACTATACAGGGTGTAAGGGACATACATATATCCGAATACTGACAGAAGTACTTAAAATATAGATATTGTTGTTCGAACCCTACCTTTTTGAAAACAAAACTGGCGTGTAAATGTATGGCCAACCCGATGTTTTCCCCGATTTTCCCGAGGTATTCCCGCAGAGCTTGTGCCTCCGCCGTGGAGAAAGGCTTTAAACCAGGGTAGAACTGCGAGCAACGATTAGGCATTTTGTGGACGTCATCTAAAAAATGGTCGTTAAACTGAATAATACAACCAAATATCTTTAAATACAGATAGAAACCAGTGGCGGTCACAGGAGTGGATCACTTTTATTTCCAGTTTCAAAAAACGACTCAAACTAGGTTTTCCCACTGTGGTAACTGTCACATAGACAATACTGGTATATTTTATATTATTATTTTATTTAAAGACACTTAAAATTTATTTAAATTAATGAGCTACCATATATTGAATCAAAAATTTACGCAGCGTAAAAAAATACAAAATGTAATGTGTGTTTTGTTTATCCGACCGTCATCCTCGATATATTTTACACTATAGGGAGTGTTAAGGCTTTTCGCGCTTTTGTAGTGTGAAAAGTCAAGCTCACTTCGTTCGTCATAGGTATTTTTGTGTAGATGTTGCGGAAAAATACCTACTCGTTTTGGATAAACAAAATTTGTATTAAGGTACATCAGCCTCGATGGCCCCCCGAACTAAGGGGCCGTGCCTGGTCCAAAAAAATACCTCAGTACTGCTACTACATCCGTATGTGAGAATAGATTGTATAGGAGATACAACTCGTGCTTATCATCAAACCATTATAATTATTTTATTACCATTATCAGCTGGGTGACGTCAATTATTTGGGGATTAGACACCCATACCTATCTACAGCTAGCTAGCCGAGTAGTGCAGGATTAAAACCACAAGCAAGCATCACAATTTTTTTTCTCTCCGGTACCTATGTTAAAGGTGACCAAAGGTTAAATTCATTTAGAAAATTGGTAGCAGCCTTACTGTGAATGAAACACCTTACACTGCGCTCGCCAATCTACACGCCTAGGCTGCTAAGTATTAAGGGGAGGCCCATATACAACAGTAAACTGTTGTGATAGCTGATGAATAACCATAGCTTGCATTATAAGGTGAATTTAAGAATCTTGCCGGTAATCACAACGTGCCTTCAGTTTTTTTTGCGTCTGCATGCGTATCAAGAATTATTATTAAAGAATATTATCCTTGATCCAAAATATGCGATTGACATAAAATTTATCGATATTATCGTGTTACATTATCGAAAACATTTTAAAGTCTTACCTTGCCAATGATAGGCGAAATTGCGATTGATATTGGTGCCAAAGCAAGCGGCACGTATTGTATCCGTGGGTTCCGTATCTATGTTTTTGTGCCACTCCGTAGGGCGCGTGAGGACCCTCGCCGATATATTTTTGGACCACATGTGGTCGTCAATAGGAGTCATGTTATAAAGACTCTTTGTGAACTGTATTCCGTCAGGATTCGCCATCGGTATAAGATACCTGAAATATTGTAGGTACTCAGTGATTTAAGCCGACGGCCGATTTGGTGCAGTAGTAGTGCGGCTGCCTGCGCCGCAATGTTTTCGGGTTCGATTCCCGGTGTTACTAAGTTTGTATTATCACTTGTTAATTTGTTCCCAGTCTGGTTAGGACATTGCAAGCTGATAGTCCGTAAGAAAGATGGTTCCTTGCTTCGAAGGGCACGTTAAACCGTCGGCGCCGGTTGCTGTCTACACAACTATGTCAGAGGCATACTACTAGTAGCACTAGCACTAGCGGTTAAAAAATAAACAAAAAAACTGTAAGAGATCTCTTAATAGAGAAAAGTCCACCTATTATTGTTAACTAGTTTCTAAATTAACGATTACTAAATTTAAAAAATGGTACATTAACGAACATTGACCGTAATAAAGGTGGTTGCTTGCTTAGGGAACGTTAAGCCACCATTTCTGGTTCCTAAGTATGATTACTTAAATGTTGGTTACAGAATCACGGGCCTACTCGCTGACTACAGGGTTCATCGGGTCTTTTGTCGACTTGGTATCCCTCACGATTCAATTAATAAATGAAGTATTGTACATAATATATTTTACCAATCATAGTCGTTGAAGAATGGACTTTGATAATTAGCATCGTAAAGCAATTTCTCAGTGAGTTGCATGATGACGGCAGGAGCTCCCCATACCATTGCATTTAAAGCTGAAAATAAAAATAATACAAATCATTGAACCCTATACTTTTTGTAAAATTCACCTAGAAAGGATGGTTGAAGATTGGGGAGTCAAAAAAGCGTACAAAGGTCTACGGACTGGCCGAAGACCGGTCGGGCGCCCCCGGTACCGGTGGTGTGGTGGAAGCGGATCTTCGCGAGCTTCTGGCAAGCGATTTTCGAGAAACCACTCAAGACCGAGACAAGTGGCGAAATCTCGTATCGGAGGCCAAGACTCACTTTGGGTCGTCGAGCCGACAAAGTAAGTAAAATTCAAGTCGTTGATTATTCCAATTTGATTCCACAAGAAGTGTAACGAAGCCAGGTCATAATTTTACTACTAAAATCAGATTTCTTAATTTTCACAACAAATCGCGGTCAACAGTTTTTTTGAAATTGAAATTCCTTAATTAATGTAGGATAGTATTATCACTTATTGACGTCATGATCCGTCAAAGTAAAAAAAAGGTAACACAATTTATAATTATAACAATTGTAATGTAATAGAAAACCGGCTCTAAGAATATGTTCAGTGTCGATGATTAACGTGATGATTAACCCGAAGGCAGAGCTGCTAAGCCAAAAGTGAAGCTTATATCAGGGGAACCCAAAGTACAGTGCTAGTTTGGAATACTGTTACTTTTGTCAAAAACACTAAATATTATTTTATATGTCATTATAAAAAACTTAAAAAGCCGTAAATACATATACGATAATTGAATACATAATCATATCACGCCTTTGTTTCAGAAAAAAACGCGTATCACTATAGTGACAGGTTGACAGCCTGTCAAAAATTGTTATACACACGAAACCCTCGAGTCCCTTAGTCGCATCTAACGACACCCGCGGGGAAGAATAGTGTGATGATTTTATTTGATATTTTACGTGGTCGTCTAGATTGCCCCGACCTCCTCTGTGGCATTTCATTTAGCGCGCCGGTGCGCCGAACTAGACATACTCGCTTGTTCAAACCACCTTTCCATAGTACTAATTATGGTCAAAATGCCGTACTTTCTCGTATAGTTCGAACCTACAACGATATATTTCATAACATTGATCTCTTTATAGATTCAAAGCAAACATTTAAAAATAAAATTTCTGCACACATAATAGCACATACCACAATATGTTGAGATTAATGATTGTTTACGTCCCGGCTAGTAATACCATAGGTAGGATAGATGCATGACCTACTCAGATCGGATTTGTATTTTCTTGTCCCGCTTTAGTGGGGACAGTAGCCACATACCTACCTGATTTTTAAATAACACTCAAGATTTTAAAATGGCCACCGTTGGGTTTTGATCCTTTTGCTTCTTCTTCCTTTATTAATAGGTACCAATATACCTACCTAGTAGTAAATATATAAGTACCAGTTAAAAGTTGCAGGTACCTATTTATAGTTAAACTGGACGCGGTAATGCTTGGATTAGGTGTTATATTATGTTTTTGTTATATATTTATGTAATTTATTAATATTTCATATTATTATACCTACCAATTATATGTTGTTATGCGTATATATTTAGTACTTATTAATATCTATTATAATTATATTTTTTATCTATTTTATACCTACAAAGATGTAGGTATGGCATCTTTAATTCTGGTACCGACTTATTGTTGTTATACCTCCTACTGTTTGCTCTCAACACGGATTTATAAGTAAATTTAAAGTGGATAACTGTTATTGACTTTGAGTTAATTATACAAATGAACTTTCTTAAGGAATAAGATGCTGTTGTTATCCTGAATAAATAAAAATAAAATAAAAATAAAATGATATTCTAAACCGGCATTACACGGCACAACAACATACAATAAACGATAATTAAAGTATATTATTAGCTAGCATGCCATTGCGATCAAGATAATTTTGTCTGGGAATTCGTATCAAAATATTGCTTGGATTGGTTTAATCAGTTCGATATAATTTCAATAATAATATTAGTTCGATAAATAATTCAATGATATAGGCAATGCAAAATAGAAATTTCATCAGAATCATTCGGCCTCAATAATCTGTTTCATTGAAAAACAATTAGTTTAATCTCTTTCTGATCTCTATCTAACTTACGTCTCTACTTTCTTTATCATACGTCTTAGTATCGTCAAGGTACTTGAAGGACTATTAAATATGACAATAAGGTTTTTTGTAATTTACCTCAACGGCCTCAACAGTCCTCCGCGGGCCATGGGCCTCCCCCTTTTGGGGGGTACTTGGAATTCTCATCAAGCAGCTTGCAGGGGTTGTATTTCACAGAGAACACTGCTGTTATCTCTTGATGTATCCCTTAGTCGCCTTTAGCACTATACTGATAATGTTAGAAATGTTATTCTTAACCAAAACCACACGGTAGACTTGAGTTTACCTCCAATAATGAGTATCCCAGGCTTCTTGCTCTGGCGGTCACTCCTTAGCTCCAAGGCCAAGACGCAGCGGTTCTCTGCGGTGCGGGGAGCCAGCTGCACCACGCGCGCTACCTCCCCATAGTCTTTCGCTATTTGGTGTAATCTGTTCTCCAAGCTTAAGTAGTCTGCGTATTGACTGTTCTGGAGGCCTGTGGCTGCGTCGCGCTTGATTCGCATTTTGGCGCCTGATCTGCATAAAGACATATAAACCTAAAGGTTTTCCACTACTCCCGGCGCAAATCATTACGCTGGACCATGTCTAGAATATAACAGTTTTATATTTTCTGATTTAGTACCAATTTGCTACTATTTGCTACCTAAAGTAATTCAAATCCCGAGACCAGACTTTTTTGCAAATAATACAATGTATGTATGCTATTGTAAAGTAAACGAGAGTTTGTATGTACATACAGATTATAGTTTCTGGGCGGAAAGAAAAACATAAACAGAATTCCGAAAAAGTACACAGCACAAGTTAAATAAGCTTTTACTTGTAGCATCATCTTGCTATCAATATTTACTAAACCGAATAAATAATAATAAAATAATCGTTCAAGAAAATGTCTGTCAAATATCTGCCATAAAGAAAGCGATAGAGTAAAGACGAGTAGAGTTTGATTGTACGGTTTTATTGATGTCAAATATGACCACAAAGCACAAAGCGACTTATTGCTGAATACTCCTTATGGAACAACAAAAGAAAAGAAGTTTTTTATGTCTTCGCTAATTTTCTGACGATATTTATCAGTTTTTTACGCGCATGCTTCCTACTCCTATATGAATTTTACCTTTTCCTAAGAGGCTGACACTATAGAAAAACTGTGTCAAGACGATATCAAGATTTGTCTCCACCACAGGTCTCAACTTCGCTACTTCTGTGCTCCTGGCTGGATCACAAAGTTACTTCTCTTAGTATATCTGTCAAAGTGCGTCATGCCACGTCAAATGGAGTACAGATTTTTGTTATCATGAAAAACTGTGTATTTTTGATAATACTATTGGGTTTTATACGCGTCGTTTTAAGTAGTTTACAATCTAAAGGAAATCATACCGAGGATGTGTGTACTGTTTCTTGTGAGTAAGAGTTGTAAGAAATTGATGTTATAGATGAAAGCGATGAAGTAAACAACATGTTGTTTTCTAACAGGGTTTCGTCGAAAACGAGCGAATGCAGAATATACTCGATGGAGATTCAATACTGATACTACGCCTGAGTTTATAGTGAAAGTTTTGGACGATGATTTGCCGGTGGGGACAACGAAACACCTCACCCCGGTGAACATTCTGGCGGTGACCCCTCACGTCGAGAAGATCGTTGTAGGGGGCGCCGTATTATCGACCACCACTAGCTCGGCATTGCCTCGTGATTACACGAGATTCATGCCTCCCACCCACAAAGCTACAGCTAAAGAAAGAGTCATACTACCCTTCATTGAGGCTACCACAGGAAATCCTTCAAATTTAATTGAACCTATACTCCCCGACCGTAAGTTTTGTAATTTCATTTTAGTTTACCTAACGGAATGTATTCTTTGATGATATTTAGAAGCCTGATCCTAATTTTCATAGAGCCGCCAACTAATAAAGTGATTCAGCCACCGTTTTTCCCACCGAACTCCGCGCGCACTGCCAACCGCGACGAGAGTCCTCCAGCCAGCCCGCAGTTCCTGCACCGCACTCAGGTGAAGGACGTGGCGCCTCCGAGGCAATTCGCGCCTGTTGCTCCCGTGGCGTTCACTAGGCCCACCACGGGCACCCCACTCAAGCCACCGGTGAATACTCCTCACGTAAGTTACTACTTCAGTTAGGTACTATTCGAATCCATTCGATTAACCTAGTGCGTAATTATAATGGACTCTTCATTACCACAATTATCACGCTTTTGCGCCTGCCTGGAACTAAGTACCCGTCTACGCTGCCTTTTGAGTTTTTAGATAAAATTAGATGCCAAGAAGTATCACACGTATGTCTTGCTAAGAAAGATAAACTGGCAACTCAGTAACGGTGCGCACCAATTTTTTCAAAACCGTCAAATTAGTATGATGATGCTATTAATGGGCTTTTATTTTTCAGATACCACTACCTACACGAACATCTGAGTTTGTTCCACTGCGGACGCAGAATATCTTAGAAAAACTCCAGAATATGGACGATCTTTCTGTGCTAGAAGATTTAGGAGAAAAACATCCCGGGACTGAAAACCTTCTTGTAACTAGAACCAAGCTCAAAGAGGCCCCATTCCGAACTGATACATATACTACAATACCTTTACTCGATGAAGAATTAGAACATCTTCAGACATCTGCTGATATTCAACAGTTTTTACGAAATGAGGTCAGCGATTTAACAGAAAGCGATACTGAGGATAACAAAAGAAATCAAAACTCAAAGTATAACAGCGACATTTTTTACAATTCAGATTATAGGAACAAAAAAGAAATCGATGTGGACGGTAAAATTGAATACGGCGAATCACAAGATAGCAATTTAGTGAAACCCAGTGAGTCAGATATGGTCAGTTCATTAAGAAAATTCATGGAAGAACCAGAGCAAGAGAAAGAACCAGAACCTGAACCAGAGACAGGAACTTCAAAAAGTAGTAAAACATTCGAAGTATATTATCCAAGTAGATCAGATACCAATGTCGTTGTTATCAAAGAGGAGCCAAAAATGAACCAATCGAAGCAGGACAGTATAACTAGAAGAAGGGAACCTATTTGTAACATGATTAAGCTGAGGCCATTGGATTTTAAATCACCACGAACACTACCAGAGGTATGTATTACGTTTTACAATGTATGTAGGAATATAATAGATTTCTTTAACGCAAAATGTTTTTGTTTGTTGTTTGTTATTCTTTGAAAACATTCAGTGGAATCGATTACGTACTAAATAAAATATCTTCTAACTCTTTTCTCTTTACAACTTCAATGCTGTTGTTAACCAGACAACTGTATGTTCTTCCGGAGCAGACGGGGTAGGCTCTTTCTGTGACAGATAAATGTAAATAAAAACAGAAGAAGGCACTACTAAGTATATTTTTAAATATAATAATTTAAATATTCTTTAGATTGAAGCTCAACTGAAGCAGTGGACGGAAGAAAGTCCTATGGCGAAATGGGCTGACATCACAGAAGGGAATCTCACTAGTATGGAGAATCCCATTTATGTAATGATAGTGGATGACCCCAGCGCCGGTCAAATAGCATCGGCAAAACATAACGTATTGCTAATCGCAGGTATAATTATATATTTTGATACAGATTATATATTGAGATATTCTTAAACTGTAGATATTATTTTTCAGTGGTAATTTTGGGACTAGTAATTTTTTATACAGTAGACATAATGCGACTAAATTAAAGGTTCTTTACATTCCAAGGCATACTTGTAAATCGTCTGAGAACATAGGCAAAGTAAACTCTACCCTGTCAATGTTACTTTGAAAGCATTATAAATTAAGAACCAAAGTATTTTTTTCGTTTACTATAGTTTATCTTCTTTTAAGTCGGCGAACTTAATTGGTATTCACCGCCTACTATGTGTCTGTCAAGTTGTTTAACGATCACTGCTAGAAACTGGAATCGACAGCAATCGAGGCCTGAGATCTCTCTCTCTTTGCGTGTGGGACACCGAGTCATCCAACGACCCGATGAACCCTGGTGTCAGAGTTTTTCAACCGCCTACTACCACTAGTAGGCCTTTGATATGGTTGTGTTACGACCGCCGTCTAAGTAATCATAGACAGCAACCGGGACCGACGGCTTAACGTGCCCTCCGAAGCACGGAACCATTTCTTGTAGGACAATCAGGTGGTTCACCCTGCAATTTCCTAACCAGACCGGAAACAAATTCACAAAGAGATGAATATCAACTTTTGTGAGTGTCCCACCGAGAATCGAACCCGGAACCTTTGCGTAGTAGGCAGTCGCACTACCACTGCGCCACATCGGTCGTCTGAGATAGTAACATCTGATAGATCTAATTGAAATGGAGACGCTATGTTTAAAATTTTTGAGATTTATTCTAGCCCGAAGCACGGAAACTTATTGCCTACAATGTCCTCACATAATCCACATAAACCTTGTATGTGCCAACTAGTGCCAAGGCACAGCTCATAGGGGCATAGCTCATAAGGGCTGCATGGTACGCATGTTGATTTTCAGGCATCAGCGGTCGCGATCAATATGCGGTATCCGCCGCTATGTTCGTCTTGTACCAGTTGATCGAGCGCAGCGACTCGCATCACGACCTGCTCAGCAAATTTCGCTTCTATGTGATACCAGTGTTCAACCCCGATGGCTATGATTACTCCTTGACGTTTCCTCATGTACGTATCATCACACCTGCCGTGGTTTTGTAATCATTGATGTCCCCGGGCGCCAGTTTAGAGCACATTGTCTAGAACCATGACCTCTAAGTGATACCTATGTTTAAGGCTACGTACAATTATGACGTAGTATTTACATCTTTTATTTGGGATTAAAAGTTTTCTCCTCTGAAATAAATAATATTTATTAAAAGCAGGTAGGTAAGGCATATTCGTGTGTGTAGGCTTATCAACGTTTCATATTGAAGTATGTTTGATATGAACGAAGTTCCAGATATAATGCAAACAAGCATTATTTCTGAAGTTTTTGCAGCGATATGGCTTGGAGCTGCTGTACTCACCGTGGCATATTGTATGGGTGATGATTTATGAGTCAGAATACTTTAAAATGTTGTTTATAGAGGCGGAGCTGGGTGAAGAATTTGCGTCAGAGCTGGGAGCCTTGCCAGGGTCACGAGGCCTGCCAGCAGTGCAGCTTATACGGCATCAGGTGCATCGTGTCTCCGTGCTACGGAGTCAACCTGGACAGGAATTTCGAATACCAGTGGATTCCGCGTGGGTACTATTTATAAATTTAATTTTGGAAATTTCAACCATAAGTTTTTTATTGAGCTATGATATCATGAAAAGAAAAAGAGTGACGTAACTGATTTCCAAAATCAATTATTAATGGTTTACCATTAGTTGTTGGTGTCGTTTTGTGGATTTTTTATTGGAGGCTACGCCTCGGCTTGCGTAGCGTGGGACGCCCTCCGGCCAGATGGACCGATGACTTAAGAGTTAGGCTCGATACAGGTAGAGCGACCGCGCAACCTCGACTCAGCCGCTTTTCGCCAGTTTCTATGAAACTGTATGCAACGATTCATGTGCGGCGACGCGCGCGCGCTGCCGACTGTCGACTCGGTCGCCGCGCCTCGCCGCCATTGCAAGTTTCTATGCACTCAGTAGCAACGGTTCATGTGGAGCGGACGCGTCGCTGCGCGGAATAGTGTGACAATATGTTCGATACCGAACTCTTCATTAGTTTAATCGAAGAGAGAATGAATGAAAGTATAGTACCTACATCTGTACATACATACCTACATAAGTATTAATTTACTTGTAATTTATTTGTTTGAAGTGGAATTTTATTTTAGATTAACGAAATCCTTTTATTATATTATTTATAATATACCTACCTAATTAACTTAGAAAATTACAACAAAATGTTTAAAATGGTATCAAAATCGGTCGTAATTTGTATAAACAATAAAAACAAACAAATTATCAATAGCAAAATACATGTATTTTATTTATCTGACATCTCATATGTAGTCCCACATTTGTCCTGAACTTGTCCCGAAACTGTGGAGAACGGACGGCGGCGCGGGCGCTCCACATAAATCGTTCTGCGGCCCGGTCGCGGCCGCCAAAATTTGCTGCCGGGTCGCTGCTGCGCGGCCGCTTCACCTGTATAGACCCTTATAGAGGGCGGCAGGTAGCGACTGGATGAAGAAAACGGGTGGTCGTGCCTGATGGCGTACCTTGGAGGAAGCCTGCCTCAAGCAGTGGCCTGCTCTATAAACTGCCAACCGATAAAAGCGATAAAAAATTCAACCATTTGTGGTCAATTTAGTCGCCATTGATTTCATCGTCGCCTTATTTTGGAAGATAACTCAAATCAAAATCAAAGTCAAATTATAAGACATGGCATGACTACGATATCTCTTATCTTTTTCTAAACCTATTTGTCGTAAAGTGACAGAAATTAATTTCCCGATTTGAGGCCATTGTTTTCTTATTGTAACTTACCTATATTAGCATTATGGTACCTAAGTGTGCAATCATTAAAATTCGGGTTCGCAAAACCAATTCGTTGACATCCCTGCTGCTACATGTACGCGAGGTAGTTTCGAGCGCTCGATTTCACATTGTGATTGATTAGAGTACCTAAGCATGCAACTCCTCGTACGCCAGCACTCGAAAGAGTTACAGTAAACATTACAAAACCAGGCGTGTTTCCTTTCAGCTGAAAGGTTGCAGTTGGTGCAAGAGTGTGGTACACTGTACGCCGGCACGAGGCAGATGAGTGAGGTGGAAACCCAGGCCTTGAACGCGTTCCTTCATCAGCAGCACCTTAGCATCAAGACGTTCATCGCTTTCAAGGAAGGCGGGGTGCTGGTTAGAATTAGCTTACATATATTATTGGCGGGCAGGAGACGAGCTGCGGTAGCCCAGATGGAAGAGGCGTCGCCACTAGTAATGCGAAAGTCGCAGGTTCAAATCCTGCCCGCGCTTGAAAATTATGCAAGTTTTCAAAAATTTGCTTACACCTTAATAGTGCGAATAATAGGGGTATAATGTCTATCGCACATAAAATACTATGTCAAGGGATCGCCTCCGACAGGTATTCATAAAAAAACATAATTAATTAAGAATCGGGCCGTTCTGTATTCTTGTCTTCCATTTGTAAGAATACTGTGTTTGCCATAAAGCGATTGCAATAAAGCCTGTTTGCCAACTTCTAGTTTTTTGGGCTCCGTACCTCAAAAGAAAGGGAACGGAATCCTTATAGGATTACTTTGTTATCCGTCCGTCCGTCCGAAAATCTCCTAGCTTAACGTTAAAAAAGATACGATCTTCTCAAGGGAATCAAAATTAATAAGGTACTTTCCTTGAAAGTAGAACTGTGAAATTAAGCTTCGGCTTAAAGTCAAAAATTAGGTAAATACAAAAAAATTGGGTGCCGAAAACAAACAACATTTTAAGACTGTGTTTTAGGTGGGGTATCATATAAAAGGGCTGGATGTTTCGGAACCCTCGGTGGGCGAGCCTGACTCGCACTTGGACGGCTTTTCTGATTAGTGTTTGCTTAAAGGGTTTTAGTGTTTACTTACCTACATATAATCTTTGTTTTCAGGGTGTAATGTACCCGTATTCGCACACAAGGAAAAGGAGATCTTTTGACCAATTGTTTGTAAGTGCCGTGACAATAATATTTAAAAAATATTTTTACAGCCATTGACGCCCTGTCCACTCCACAATACATGATGTAACATACATATATATATCACACCTATAATCCTTTGCGGGGCAGGCAGAGCGCAGACGGACGTAAAACACCACGTCTGACAAACATGTTGTATGAAAATTGAAATTGTAATTGAACATACACACACACACATATATCACGCCTATAATCCCTTGCAGGGTAGGCAGAGCGTAAACGGCCGCAAGAAACGGACATCTACGCCACGTCTGGCAAATATTTGAGGGTTATACGGAAAATTGTGTTAGGTTTCTTTCGCCACAGTGAAAGGTTGTCAGCCCATCGCCTAAAATTGCAATACACACCCTCGAGTCCCTCAGTCGCCTCTTACGACTCCCACAGGAATGAAATGGGATGATGCTATTCTAAGCCGGCATCACACGGCTTATAATTGAAATTAAGATTGTAATTGAAATTGTATAGCCCTGCGTTTTCCATAAATGCGTCCCAGGCAACGCAGTGTCTATGAAGAGGACACTTCATTCGCGTCACGCGGATAAAAGTCACTGTCCTCAGACACTGATTGAGTCGTCTGTCACAGACGTGTGAGGCCAATGATGATGAAACCTTTACTGAACTTATTTTCTTGTGGTTTTAGCGATACCGGGCTGGTCGCGCCGCAGCCGCAGCTGGTAGCGTCTCGGGGCGAAAGTACGTGGCTGGACAGACTTCAGAGTTCTTGCGTAAGTATCATAGATTGTTATTGGAAAAATTAATAACTATGCGACCCTTACAAGTCACACATAAACGCAACGCGTCAGTGGAAATAACATACATACATATATCACGCCTATTATCTCTTAAGGGGTAGGCAGAGCGTAAACGGCCGTAAAACGGATATTAACACCACGTTTGACAAAAGTTTGAGCGTCAATCAGGTAACTGTGTATCACTATAGTGATGGGTTGTCAGCCCATCGCCTAAAATTGCAATACACATCTAACCCTCGAGTCCCTTAGTCGCCTCTTACGACACCCATGCGTAAGAAATGGGATGATGCTATTCTAAGCCGGCATCGCACGGCATGTGTGAACTGGAAATAACGTTAGGTTTTTTTCCAAGACTTTGTACCGTATAGTTCGCTCAAAAATGACAAAAAACCCAAGATACCGTAGAACGTGTTACGATCACGTATTGCCCGCCTGAGGCAGTTTTTTGCCCCATGTTGGCGCTATCGAATTACTCATTTGAAGGATCAACTTAAAAACTGTCTTTCCATACAATTATTAACAAAAACCAGTATTGTTTGACCCCCTAAGGCAACTCGATATGCTTGTGATAGTACACTTCGAATCACTTCAGCGTATCAGAAACGTCATTAGACGACTGTGAAGTGGTTATAACTGGTTGAGTAATTATAACCAATTACAATCATTGACAGATCTATCCGAATCGATCATGAAAATCCAGACCTGATAGTTAATTCCACTATCACAATGATCTAATTCACATTATCGAGAATTAATTAAGTAATGATCTAGTATAAAAAAACACAAGTTTTTGGTGTTGCTATGCTAAGCCGACAATTTACAGGTATTTTTTATCATTTATTGGGATTATATTACTTATTTATTGAGAGCATATCTATGTCGCAGGAATATGGTAAAATCAGCAATTTAGCCTATTTCCATACCGGAATTGGCACAATCGTAGTCTTCATTCTACCAAATTCTTAGGTTTTTAGCCGAATTCCAAAAGTTGTTTAGGAGCTCAAAAGCCTTGGTAATTTTCTTAAACCTCATACTCTCCTATCTTGTCTATTTTATTACTCGCCATCTTCCTAATAGGTCCTTTTACAAAACTTGCCTCATTCTTAACTTGTCTCTATTTACATTGGCTTTTTTTTACTATGTCTCTCTCCTACTCAGCTGCCACAGAAGGAGCGTAGTGTTTTACTAATATTAACTACTGTTCGGGGTAAAAATTTGCTTGTAGATGGTAACCCCAATAATAATATCATGATTTACCACCTTACAGTGGTAATCTAAACAGTAGTCTATTAAACGTTAGTATTATTCCATGATGCTAGACTACCAGTTTCTTGGAGGAAGTTACAGGTGTTGTAGACATCTTCATTGCGTATGACAGCTGTCAAACTATACCCTCATTCAACATGCATGCGGAAAGTGAACATAATGTCTTGTCAAAATCCTGGAATTTTGACCGAATTCCTAGATTTATAAGTCTTGATTTTGTCAT
The DNA here is from genome assembly GCA_027580185.1 of Tuta absoluta. NCBI lineage: Eukaryota > Metazoa > Arthropoda > Insecta > Lepidoptera > Gelechiidae > Tuta > Tuta absoluta. The sequence continues at coordinate 7,644,741 of JAQAHW010000016.1, read as the reverse complement.
ATTAAGCATTTATTATGGCCAATTTCTAGAAATTCAGGCGAATTCCTGATTGCACCATATTCCTGCGACATCTAAACTTCATCGCACTTTACATCACATCAGTCTATAGCAGTCCACTGAACGTAGTCCTCCTCCCAGGGTATGCCACATATGACACGCTCTCCCTCATCTGGCCGGAGGGCGTCCAACGCTACACTCGCCAAAGCTTGCCCTTCACTTGAGAACTAGACTAAATGTGACTTCCCCACTGGAACTTCAGCTTGTTCCATTTACAGACTACGAGTATGTCTGTTAGTTTTGTCTTCCGGCGAATAATCTAATTCCGGACTTTATACGAAATAGGTGTATATAATATAAATAGTATAAACATTTTAAACCGAAAATGAAACCATTAAAAAGGTCGGCCGATCTGCCTAGTTGCATTTGAGAAATAAGTTGTCAATACTATCTTGTAAATATTTTGAATTATAGACCATAAGTGTTTCTGATTACGAATAAAAAATATATATTTACACTTCACATAAACCGAACATGGAATAGCGGAAAATTCTGTACTGAATCTAATGCTCAAAAATTTTAATAATCAAAAATTTTTGAGAGATCTATGCATATCAGGCTATTTGATTTTCTTAATAAATATAATATTTTGCACCCAAATCAGTACGGCTTTCGAAAAGGAAGCTCAACAACTTTAGCATGTTTCGAATTAATTAAAACGGTCACTGACAGTATTAACAACAAAATCCCAATTACCTCAATATTCCTCGACATGAGTAAAGCATTTGATTTTGTTAATCATAAAAAGCTGCTAATGAAATTAGAATCTTATGGGATTAGAGGAAAGACCTATGATTGGATACAAACGTATTTGTTAAATAGAGCTCAATGTACAGAGATCTCAAAAATGACATCAAGCAATAAGTCTTTACTTAAATTGAAATGGAAATCTGAATATAAAATTACAGAAACTGGAGTTCCACAAGGTGGAATTCTCGCACCATTATTATTTCTAATTTATATTAATGATTTACCCAGTTCCGTCCCTGTTAAGACAATTTTATTTGCAGACGATGTAACTTTACTAGTACAATGTGACAAAAATTCCAATTATGAAACGGACGTGAACAAAGCCTTGAAAGATATAATTGACTGGTTAAATACAAATGACTTAAAAATAAATATTAATAAAACTAAAGTTATGACATTTCAATCTTATCATTCAAATTCGAGACATTTAAATATTCAATATAATGACATATCACTGACACAAATAGACACAATTAAATTTCTAGGTTTAACACTTGACATCCACTTAAACTGGAAGGCACACATCAACCAAATATGTAAAAGACTTGATCGCTTCGTCTATGCGTTAAAAAGGCTTAGGCAGACCGTCTCTCAAGATGCAGCTCTAGCTGCTTATCATGGCTACGTCTCTTCAGTGATGAGATATGGATTGTTATTATGGGGAAACTCAGTAGATGCAGATGTAGTCTTTAAACTGCAAAAGAAATGTGTGAGAGCCATTGCTGTAGCTTACTATCTTGACAGTTGCATGCCTTTGTTTAAAACACTTAAAATAATGACATTGCCTTGTATGTTTATCAAAGATTCTTGTTGTTTCGTAAAGCAACATCCTGAATACTATAGAAAAATATCTGATATATCGTCCCGAAGAGTTAGAGCACAGTATTCGCGCTTGCTATATCAGCCACCTTCGCGTACTTATATTTATAAGAAAAATGCTTTTAATACCAGTATCACATTGTACAATAAGCTTCCCAATGAGTTAAAAGATTTACCGTCGAATAAGTTTAAAAGGGCGTTGACTAAATGGCTGGGTGAGAAGTGTTTTTACTCGGTGACTGAATATTTAAATAGCTAATTATTACATTTATTAAAATTTATTATGTATGAATAATGTTTGCACGCCTGCGATCAGGTAGAATACGTGGACAACTATTATGTTAAGACCTTTATAAATACTGTATTCATGCAAATAAAGAATTTACTTACTTACTTACTTACTTACTTACTTACTTACTTACTTACTTACTATGCAATGCCATATAAATTGTGCCCTAAATTAAGATGGTTCACTGTATAGGAATTCAAATCAAAATCTTCATACACAGGATTACTTTGCAACAATATGCATCATTCAAGATAAAACTTAAATTCATTTCAAGAATAATACTTTATATTCAATATCTCCTTATTAGAATAGTAAAAAAGTGTATTAATACTAAGATAACTACTTAATAAAATATCTTTAGAGTCTATGCGGAACGAGAATAGGTGAGGGCAAAAAAAAACAAATATTTTAATAGGTTGCTATGACATTTCTCATACTGAGGCACAGAATAACCAGTAGTATGTAGTATATATTATACATACAGAACGGCCACTCACCTGGTGGCCGCACCCTAGCCCCCTACCCACCCTTACCCGCGAAATGTCAAAAATTCAGTAGAGAATTAAGTAGAAACTAGCGCTAGGCTTGTTAAATCCTCTTTGGTAATTACTGTATGTATTCATCAGGTTAGATATAAATACCAACCTGCATGCCAACCCTGCACTCACACATCTGTGATCACCCACACATGCACATGTAGAAATGACAGTTGTCTATAAAGAGTCCGCTGTATGGAGTGTCCGAGGTGTGACTGAGGCTTAGAGGCGCCCTCATTTTTCACGCCTTTTCTTTTTCCACACAGACTCTACCCTTGATGACCTTTGTAGTACTCGTCATAACCTGAAAATAAATAAGTGCCTTTGCCATAGTAAGAAATAAATATTTGTAACGGACATTTGCCTTGTCTATGATTAACATTATCTTTGTGCAGGAAAAGGCACACGTAACTAACAATTGTGACGTCACTTTAGAAATATACCAAAATAGAAATGGATAATCTTTTTGCAAAATAATCAAATCAGTTTCTTAAAATGAACTATATATACAAAACAAACCATAAACAAACATCCGGCATATCGGAATTCTGGACCCGCAATTTACGTAGCGTTTTGCTACGCCGTAGCTGACGGCTCCGAAGTTTACTGCACATAGTTTTAAGATAATTTCTTGATAGGTATGTTCTTCTAGTTAATTATTAAATAAATACGGAAAACCATTTGTTTGTAGCCTTGTACGCTGGTGGAATAGAAGACTGGGCTGACGGGCATCTCGGCATCGACGACACTTACACTATTATGCTGGCTAGGCCGGTTGACCCGCCGACATCTAAGTCTCTTGCAGAGGTAAGTACATTTGCTATTGCATAACAATAAAAGGCCGTGTAATGCCGGTTTAGAATAGCATCACCCCATTTCTTTCCCGTGGGAGTCGTAAGAAGCGACTAAAGGAGTCGAGGGTGTGTATTGCAATTTAAAGCGATGGGCTGACAACCTGTTACTATGGCGATACACAATTTTCCGAATGACCCTCAAAAAGTCAGACGTGGCGTAAATGTCCGTTTTATGCGGCCGTTTACGCTCTGCCTACCCCGCAAGGGATTATAGGCGTGATATGTGTATGTATAACAATAAATATGATAGCAGCTATCCTATTTTTACCCACGGCGGAATGGAGTTCTTAGTGATGTATTTAGGTTTCATTGTTGCATGTTGTTAGATAGGTGTTACGCTACAGTAAACATGTGTTTGTGCAAACCAATATTACCATTTATCTCCTAAATCACTGGTCCGATTGTAATGAGATTTTGATTGATGACTTTGGGTTTGAATGGTGCATGCTTTTAGATAAATGGTACGTTAATTAATAACGAAGATCCCGCAGTAAGTATCTATTGAAATTACATTTTAACCGTCGTGTCGTGGGTATTTTCAAAATGTTTCAGACTAGACTTGTCTGACAACAACAATCAAACTCGTTTTAATGACCCTTTTACCATGATTAAAATAATCGATTCATAGATACCATGCGTGACTTTTTCCTCTGGCAACTTGCATTTCCCGATTACCGGTCGCCTGCCGGCACCTTTAGCAACTTTACTTTATCCAGTAGACCTATATCACAATATAACAAGGAGCAGTAGTTTAACTCGAGAACTTTTCCGCCTGAAACTACCTAAATTATCAGGGATATCAACGAATTAATTTCGGAATCTCGAACTTAAGTGACGTTACACGTAGGTACCATAATGCTAATTACAGTAAAAAAATATACTGAAAATATAATTTAAACTTAGTTAGGTTTCTATGTATTAATTGACGCGATTTAACGATTCGTGTGACATGAGCGGCACGTAATTCTATCTCTATGTAGTAGTCGTGTACGTACCTATAGGTCGGCCGCCCGCCCTGTGCGCATGAGTTGAGTGCCTAAACCGGGCGTTTGTATGAAGTTAAACTACTGCTTTTTAGTATACTGTGTCTTTATGTTATATTTTTTGTATTATCTACAGAAAGTAATCCATGAAGCATTCGCAGCAACGGACTCGTTGTTGCTTTCAAGTGACACAGATGCCAGCGGCCGCGAGGGTCCCCATGCCCTCGTCAAAAACTACATTCCACAAACGTCACGCGCTCGATTGAACACTGTACAACACGAAGTGTCTCTTACATTCGTGACTAGTTTTCTTATTTCTTACTTATTAACAAGAATACTGTAATTGTAGATTGATTGTTGATATCATTAGTGGTTCAGATGTATGGGGGTGTAAACAATGATATGAGTATATTTGATAGTGATAGAGATTGGATTGACAATGTTATGTATAATTAATAAATGTGTATCATAAATTTGTATAAAATGTTGCATAAATAAACGAGTTGTGTTTAGAGACGACCGTTCTTAATCCGAATTTCCAACTCTAATTCTAAATCACTGACAGATGAGGTATTAATGGTTTTATTAAATTCAGTGCAAAATATTTAAAGGGTGAGTTCTAAACTTTTCCTAATAAATGTAGGTCGTTATTTGAAAAAAAAGACAAACAAAATTCTTCAGAAGATGTGCCACTTAGTATGGGAAATACATTTTTTTTTCATATTTCGACCTGTGTTGGAAAAGTTGTTCAGTTTTACGAGTAGAGCTCAGCCTAAAAATTCTACCCCTACTTCCCAGACGCCCAAAAAGTGTGATCTCACTACGCAGCCATAACCTAGTCAGCAAACAGTAAATCGGAACTGCCCTCCTGTACAGAAACGAGAAACTGATGCTACATGATAAGCAACTTGTTTGTAAACATTAGGACCTCCAAAGCGCTTTCAAAGTCAATGCTAACATGAACGATACGTAATTCTAAAACTAAAACTAAACTTAACTAAAACTAAAACATGACCACAATAACACGGATGAGATTTATAAACCACAATAAAGGACAAAAGAACAAATTCTGAAATTTGGCACTAAAAAGGCACCGGAGAATAAGATGAATCTATCGTAGCCAGCAGGTATTGTAAATTGATGCGAATGAACTTGTACCTGTACTTGGTGGAATTTATTTGTGAATCTCTGGATGCACACAATTTGCTAACCAACAAACAAAATATTTTCTTGAATGTGTGCCTGTACCTACCTAACAGTAATACTAGCAACTTTAAAATGCATAAGGGCTACTGGTTTTGAAATCTTATATGAGTAATTAGGAACTTTTGCACTTGGGATAGTACAAACGTGACCATCAATGCACGACATTGACTATGCACAGCACGACTATGCCCGACAAAGTTAGTACATCATTACTATTTAAGACACAGACATTGGATCGTCTTCAAAAACTGCCCACGAAAAGGGCGGGATTGGGGGACACAGCCCCCCATAATAAAGTAAACCTTTCTGCCTCGAATCCGACTCAGTAGGTTAGAGTTGTGACCCCTGCAACAAACGAAGTGAATGACCAAGCCATAATAAAGAATATGAAATGATATAAGATATAAAAACAATATCAAGTATGTAAAATTATCGATCAAGTCACATCACTACTAGCAGATTTGAGAATGGTAATGTGATGTCTTCGATGAGTGTGTCATGTATGCTCGGGGTTCAAATTGTTGGTACAGAGGTGTTGTTGGCGACATTGTTTTGATTCCAATACAACCGCCGTGTATGCTTGGGTTGTACCTACGTACATAACTGTTTATACATCATCATGATGTGCAAAATACTGTCGCACAGTATATGGACTCATAGAAACTAGCAGCAAATAAAAGTAAACGAGTAAGTACAGTCAAGATCAAGATGGCTTAGACAGTTTAGACTTTGGGTCATTCTTATGCCGCGCGCATAAGACTTACATTGGCAGTTTGAGTGTCTAACTGCACGTGAGCTTGACTGTACACACATAAGATGAGATGAGATACGAGTTGGCTGTATGTTGGAATCAAGTTGAATAGAGACTAGTCAATGTGAAAATTAAAATTTCTATACCTGTACGTACACATCAACAGTTACCTAAAGCGTCATATTATTGGTAAAATACAATAAATACCCACTTATTTATGTTATTTAATCCTACTAATATTAAAATTGCAAAAGTTTGTTTGTTGTTACTTTCATATAGAAGGTAACATGGATTAACACATAGGATAGTTTTTATTTTATGCGGCCAACGCCGCGGGTAACAGCTAGTATGATATAAACTACCCCAATACTACCCGTGAATGTCATAAAAGCAGCGTTTTCTTTGCAAGCAATATCTTGCATTGTACTCGCTAATCCACTTGCCAAGCGTGGTGAGTATGTCAAAACCCCCAAAAAAGGGAGAGGCCCATGTCCAGCAGTGGACAGTTGTAGCTGTTAATGTTAAAAGGATATAGGTGGGCGGTACTGATTTATCCACTATCAACATTTATGTTTGCTATTTATTAATTCTTAAAACTTTATTACAAGAGATAACTGATATCTGATACATTTTTATCAGTCGGCGACGGTCATTGTATGTATGTTTGTTTCTTACTATTTACCGAGGTAAGTATGTAATGTACTTGGGTACTTCCTTATTTATTTGTACATTAAACAAAAGGTGGTCGCTGGCCGACATTTACTTAGCCAAAAGTTTAAAATAAGGTACTTAGGAACGTAGAAATTTCTCAAGTAAGAGGAACCCACATGTCTGTTTATCCGATCCGATCCTATTTAGTTTAAGGCGAGTGTAGCCCTCAATGACCTCGACAGTGGCGCCACTTCACAAAAAAAGTTATCTCTTTATACAAACAATCTATCAGAATTTCCAATGCCCAAGTTTTTAGTATTATCCTAAAGTAAAATTAGAACCTGCAAACTCAATGAAATATTCGCTGCAATTAAAGTTTTGGAAAATGTGCCTCAATACGGCCTCTTTTGGTATTTATTGCCATAACTCTAATTATAGCGAATATTTTATAAAAACTTGGGCATTGGATATTCTCATAGATTGTTTGTATAAAGAAGAATATTAATTTTTTATAAAGTGGCGCCACTGTCGAGGTCGTTCACGAGTACAATCAGTAAGTTAACATAAAAAAGTTGAGGACCAAATATTATATCCGTACAATTGATTCCCCCTGAATATGGTGAGCAAGACGACCGAATGGACCGTGCGACTACCGACCGACCGTGGACGTAGCAGGACGACTATCGGCATCATAGGAACAAATATGTCATGCATTTAATATGTACATTCATGATGGATGCATTAGTAAGAGATTCAGCAAAGTAAGCAAGCGCAGTATATATAACTTAGTAAGGAGTCAACGAACTTAAGGAACTGAGCAACATACAACAACAAGCAGAGTACGAGTATGAACGAAACGGAAAAAAATATATGTTAGAACCCTAGTTATTTTGTATGGGAGGTCTATATTTTTTTACATTTCTACGTATTTGTTCTTTGTTAAGTTGGTCAATTTCGCACACACGTCTCCTTACGGGTTGATACGCCTTTATCAATAAATACACAATTGTAATAAAGAAACAAGTCAACATCGAAGGTCTTCTACCTGCAACGACACATGACTACAACACGTTTTAGCATCTGCTTAATCTATCAGCTACTTAGTAGACTGATAACGCGAGTGTACTCGTGAACGGCCTCGACAGTGGCGCCACTTCACAAAAAAATGTTTCCTCTTTATAAAAACAATTTATCAGAATGTCCGTCGCTCAAGCTTTTAGTTCCAGTATTATCCTTAAGTAAAATTAGAACCTACTAACCCAATGAAATATTTGCTTAAATTAAACTTGTGGTAATCAATAACAAAAGTGGCAGTTCTTAGGCAATTTTTGCCATATCTTTAATTACAGTGAATATTTGATTAAGTTTCCATGTTATAATTTTACTTAAGGATCTAAACACTTGAGCAACGGATATTCTGATAAATAAAATAAAAGTAAAATTTGTTTATTTCCCAAAGAACAAGTACGTAAAAACTTAGATAGATTGATTGTACCAGGCAGTACCAGAAGTACACGGTCTAAATCAATACTAGTAGTTTTTAAGTGAATAAATACTCTTTTTAGTTAGTTTAAACATTAATAAGTTTAAATTTGGAATTCGAACACGCTTCGTCATTTGCTATTTGTTCTGCTACCTTTAAAGAGAATGCTTTCGACAAATAAAAAAAAAATAGATATTTGGTCTACTGTACATGATACAATACTTTCATTTGAAAGGTCTAAGTCCTACTAACATCGAAGAGGAGTTAGATTCTAGTTAGAGGGAGTCTGCCCCCGTGGTCTGCCCCATCGTTTGCAACAGTAAAATATTGGGTGGCAGAATTCAAACGAGGTCGCTCGACCTGCCAAAATGAACCTCGTGGGCGGCCAAATGAGGTGACTACACCAGAAACGATAAAAAATATACACAAAATAATATTGGATGACCGTCGACTGAAAGTGTGCGAGCTAGCATTTCAACAATCGAAAGAATAGCCTAAAAAACGAGAATCAGCACGTGATCAGCACCAAAGAAGGCCAAGACGGTTTTATCGGCAGGCAAGGTCATGGCGTCAGTTTTCTGAGACGTGCATGGGATGATTTTCATAGATTATTTTTCAAAAGGACAAACGATCACCGGCGAGTATTATGCGACCTTATTGCAGCGTTTAAGTGAAGAAATAAATACAACACGGCCACATGCGGCACAGAAAATGTTTTCACACACATCCAGCATTGCGATGGTGAAAATCAAAGAATTAAAGTTCGAATTGCTTCCCCGTGCAACTTATTCGCCAGATTCAGACCCATCTAATTGTTTATATTTCCAAATTTTTTTAAATGGCTCGTTGGAAAAAGATTTAGAAGCAACGAATTTTGAAAAAAGTTATTTTGAAGACCTCGACGATTCCTACTATAGACGGGGCACCGCTGGGAAAAGTCTGTAGAGCTGCATGGAAGCTATGTAGAGAAATAAATATAATTTTCCCCAATTTTTTGAATTTTTACAAGCTCTAATTTTACTTGCCGTGTTTGTTTGTTAGTTTGTACGGGTCAAATCTTGGAAGCAAAATTTGCGCCACTTAACGACTTCCGATTGATCTAAAATGTTGCATAGACATGTAAATTGGGTGACAAATCAATATTATGACGTCAAGAAGCTGATATAATGATGGAGCCGGAAGATGGTCATAGCATCTCAGAGATGAAACTACGTACCCTATCGAGTTTGGGCTATTATTTTCATTTTAGTGCCCTGAAACAAATAAAAGCTTGTTTTAAAAAAACTTTTTTAATTATATTTTTCTTGATTAGGTCGGCTTTTTTTGGGACCACCTACACCAAAATATTTTTTTTTATGATGTGGCGCCACAGTCGAGGCCGTTCACGGCTATACTCGTCTTAAAGGAATGGCAATTTTGTTTATAATCATGACCTTTATAGATCTCTGTCGTCTTCCAACGGCTTGGCCCTGAGGTATAAAGGTATCGTTTTACGTGTGCAGAGACGAAAAATAGGGAGAGTGAACCTTTATGTATAACTTGTATGTTCGAACTTGTATTGTTTAACCAATGACTATGACTGCTATAAAATGCCAATGGCCTATTGTCTGTTGATGAAATATAACAGACCATTGCCAATGCTTAGTAACATTGTAAACATTTTTACAAAGTGAATAATTTTTATGGTCTGTACATACACGACACTACAGTAACCCATTGAACGGTACAGTGTAAAATAATTGCGGAACAAATTGAACATTGTCTTGTTCTAGCCACGTAGCTTTGGACTTTTAACTGTTGTAGAAGTGCCAGGCAGTGAACAACCATAACAGTTTATAGAAATCGATATTTGCATTATTTTTCAATAGCCACTTTAGGTACCTAGGTAAGGTAGTATAACTTAAAACGCTGACTCAGTCATGTTACTGCGGTTAGGTACACGTATCGTAGAGAGAGTCGTAGTATTTTCTGTTTGCTACAAGAACGTTTATTACTTTTCTAGCTAAGTATAAGTATGTACCACACGAAAAAAGATAAGCACCTAGTGTTTTCTAGGCGGAATACAGTGTAATACTGAATATCGAAGAACACTAGTTCAATGAAACAGACGCATTTTTAGAAAATCTACGACTGTCTTTTGTTTCCTTAATAAAAGTTTTTCCATGGTCCAGTCCCGTCCAAAAAGCCGTAATCAAACGTTACTTTCGAGACAATACAAATTTATTGCTTATTTGTAAAATAACAGAAATAATTAATGAAAGATACTTAATAAGATAGATAGATTAGGTATTCACTCCTGTACAAAATGTTTTTACTTGTCATCTTTACCACAAATTAGGGCACTTATCTTGTGATTTTCCAAAATTGAATTACTATCGCCGCTTATTGCAAAGTATCAAAGGCATCTACATTTTTGAAATACCCGAAGATAAATTTAAAGATAATAATTGATAATTTGCAGGTAACTGATAAAACCTAAAAAAGACAAACCGGTAAAATGCGGTTTTCAGGTGAAACGTTAAAAGATCTACCCTTTGTCATGTTATCTCCGCCACCGTCTTTGCACTGATTTCTAGAAAGCCGTGCTTTTCTGGCATGTATAGACTAAAGTTTACTAACACGTACCCTAAGTAGTCGATACTGAAACCAGTGTATAGATATGTTATGTAACAATTTTCAGCTGCGATAGAAAATATATATTTTTAACTATTGCCTGATCTGCTGATTTCGTTTTAAAAAATAAACTTTTGACCTAGATATTCCTTGGGAAAAGTTATTTCTTATCACCGGCTAATACTTCATTGTTGTTTTTCATTGTTGTCACTAGTATTTATGAATACAATGAACGAACATACCCAAGAAGATATATGAAGCTGGGGAGAAAGCAGGAACAACCAGGTATCTATTTACTATTTACTGATAGGTAAGGAAATAAAGCCGTGTGAGTCAAGCGGGATATGATCCCCCTCTCGAGTTGCAATTTGCAATTCAAGACACCAAGTCGTCCAACGACCCGATGAACGCTAGTGTCAGAGTTTTTCAGCAGTTTACTACTAGTACTAGGCCTCTGACATGGCTGTCTAGCGACCGCAGTCTAAGTAATCATAGAGAGTAACAGGGACCGACGACGGCTTACCGTGCCCTTCGAAGCACGGAACCTTCTTTCTTTTTGGAGAATCAGGGGGTTGAGCCTGCAATGTCCTAACCAGACTGGGAAGAAATTCACAAAGTGATAAATATCAACTTTGTGAATGAAAACCCATCAATACACTTACTTATTTAAAAATGTATATTATGTGTTACTTATTTAAAAATATACATTATGTCTTTCTTATTAAAATTAATAGGTACAGTTACGCAGTAGTATTATATTATCTTTGGTACAGTCAAGATCAGACTAGGTTTACACAGTTTGGACTTTGGACTGTTCTTATTCCGCGCGCATAAGATTTAGATTGGCGGTTTGAGTGTCTGTCTATTTGAGCATCTACAATAGTAACACGAGATGACATATGAAAAAGGTACATGGTTCTGTTGCAGAGGAGCAGGTCAGTAAACAATAGGTATCTACACAGTAACAGAGTCGTCTATGAGAGTAAGACGTGCTGGAAACCTCTGACAGGCTGCCTACTTTACAATAAGAGATGTAGTCGTGACTTTATCTTATCAATGCATCAAATAAATGTATGTAATTTTTTGAAGATTGACATCATAATGAAATTTTAGTTATCGACGAAGATTAAGTATCAGAGTGTAGCGCCCTGTATCCTGTGTTATCCGGTCTGGTTTAGAACCGAGGATAAGTGTTGTTCTTTATAAAACCAGTGAGGACTATACTTTGAGTGCCATTCTCGTGCATGGAGGTGAACACAACACCATTGTCAAGTTATTCATATAAAAAAATCTGAATGGAACTGTCATATTAATAAATTATATAGTGCATTAATACCTACTTGGAGATCTGTGACTGATATACTCATTGTAACGAATTGTGAAAATGGTGAGCAATGTACAGTGTGAATAGTTTGTGAACAAAATATGCTTGAAATGTTTATTGGCTAAGTGTTTGAAAATATTTTAAAACTTGTAAATCATAAAGTGGGACACAAGAAGCAAAAGTTAAAAAGGCTAAACGATAAAAGGTTTGCGTAATTTTTGCGTGACCTCGGCTGAATGGATTGATTAAATAATTAATGTGATGAATTGAATAATATTTTTTTTACTCTTTTTATTGTTTTTTATTTTTTTACCGGACACAAATTAAATGGGGCTCATTGCGATGCGTTTAAACAGATCCGTTTATGTAAAAATGGGTTTACTCTTGAATATAATTAGAAGAGAAAGTAACACTTCAGACTGATACGAAGGAAGCATGCTTTAAAGTTTATTTTGTTTACGGACTGAGTAAATACTGAGGAGTAAGATAAGAATTATGTTTGCAATGCAATATTTTCGAAGGGTTTATTCATATGGTTAGTTCTTAATTCGATGGTTTAAACAACAATAACTAAACATCTCCATGTTTAGTTATTGTTGTTTAAACCATCGAATTAACCATTTAGTAATGTGTGTTCAGTCTCCACTGAACACACATTACTAAATGCGATGCGACGTCGCATCGGACGTTTTTCCGATGCGTCTACGCAGAATGCTTTGGTTTGGGTGACCATGTTTCCACAGAGTCAGTGGACTCAGGACGTGTTTAAGGATATTTTTCTAAATACAAATGATTACGCAGTATAAAGTTTTATGTAGTTAATAGTAAGGTTGCACACACTGGACTTTTAATGATGTTTTGTCATATGTAGTTGTAAGTGTAACTACTAGAATCTGTTATTTTTAAAAAAGGTGGTTTTCGCAGCTCTCATTAGGTCCAACGGCGTAGTTTATGTAAAAAAGCCTCCGATTATCCGATCACTGCTAATAGTAGGTACATGTAGCATTCTGTTAGGAAAAGTATTGTGTTTCTTTAAACCACGCATTCTATAGGTCTAACAAAGTGTGTTAAAACTTATCATTAAAAATATTATAAATAAACCGTGTGGTGCCGGCTTAGAATGGCATCACCCCATTTCTTACCCGTGGGTGTCGTACTATTAATTATACTGTGGTCGTAAGTGACGACTAAGGGACTCGAGGGTTAGATGTGTATTATAATTTTAGGCGATGTGCTAACGACCTGTCACAATAGTGATAGATAGTTTTCTGATTGACCCTCAAACTTTTGTCAGATGTGGTGTTAATATCCGTTTTACGGCCGTTAACAACTTGACTGTAACGACGCGCCATGTTGCGTTCTGACCTGGAGTTAAACAATTTATTAACACGTTGAACGCCACGCAAAAATCATGGTGTTTCCATTCAGGCCACGAGGCTCACATGTGACCCCGAGCATGCTGTACCATTCAGGCCACGAGACCCACCGTGTGACCCAGCGGTAGGCTTCTGTTCAAACGCAATTTATAGGCCATAGGACATCGGTATCAAACTAAATGGTTAAAACAGTGTGCCGCATGGCCCTGTAGAGCAGCCCGGTCAGCTTGGTTCTCGTCTATCGAAAAAGACTTAAAAAATATTTGCAAATTTTACCAATCGTTAGGGTCGCTTCAGTGTGCTCCATACAAACTATAAGAAAAACTACGTGTTTTGTTTGGACGTAGTTTTAAGTTGTGTTTATTTTGGATTTTACAATTCCTACGTTTCGAACTCTTTACAGAGCCCGTGGTCACGGATGACTAAGGTGTTAGACGTCATTATTTAGAATAGAAATTATTTTTGTTTTACCGCCATCTATTTCTTAATTGCCTAGCGTAACGTCCGGGTTCCACACAAAATGCTGAAACCGTATCTCGTGTAGTAGGTCTCACAGTATGTTGGATCTGGTTCTTCTGCTGTGTAATCAGCGGAGTCCACGTTGATGAGATTCCCCATCCAGTATTTCTGTTGAAATTCGGATGTTTTTGAATTTCTATGGCTTCCCGTACTTTCCTAGGAATGAATCTCTTCTCTCTCGCTAGGATTGCTGCCTTATCGAATCTGACATAATGGGTGGGGTTATCCATGATATGTTCACACACTGCAGACTGTCTGTCACGACGGTTTTTTACATCAGCAATATGTTCTTTTAGACGTGTAGATACATTTCTCTTTGTTTCTCCTATGTATGAGAGTCCACAGTCACAGTCAAGTTTATAAACACCAGGGTCTTGGAGAGGGATGTTGCATTTGACTGATCTGATGTACTGGCTGATCTTCCTTGGCGGCTTGAAAATGGTCTTGATTAAAGCTCGTTTCAGAATTCTACCGATCTTATCAGTTACTCCCTTCATGTATGGTAAGTATGCTAGTTGTCGTTAGACTGTGGATGGTTTGGCACGGTTTCTGTGACGTTGACGGGGTCTCACATGCTTGAGCTCATCGTCTAGGTGTTGGGGGTCACAGATACCGCGTGCTCTCTGAAACAAAGAGGTACCAACGGCAGCTAATTGGCTCGGATGATGGTGGGAGTTACCATTTAGGTACCTATCTGTGTGGGTTGGCTTTCTATAAACGGAATGACTGATTGTACCATTTGTGTTTTTAATTATAAGAATATCTAAAAATGCTAATTGATTATTTTGCTCTGATTCCATTGTAAATTTAATATTAGGATGAATTGAATTTAAATGATTTAGAAAAGCAGTAACTTGGTCTTGTGGAAGGATGGTGAAGGTGTCGTCTACGTACCTCTTATACATCTTCGGCACAGCCGGAGCGTGCCTTAGGGCTCGATCCTCAAAGTCCTCCATAAAGATGTCAGCCATCAAAGGGGATACTGGAGAGCCCATGGCCACGCCGTCGACTTGTATATAGAACTCATCATTCCACAATAGGTAACCAGATGTTAGGCACCATTCTAAAAGTTCTGCATATTCTATTGCTATGTTATTTTCCCGGAGTTTTCGTTTAACTATTTCGATACAATCCTTGACTGGAATGGCAGTGAAAAGCGATTGGACGTCAAAACTAACCATTACTTCGTTGCTGTTTACTTGCAAGTTTTTGAGTTCTCCGACAAACTAGGTTACGCTAGGCAATTAAGAAATAGATGGCGGTAGAACAAAAATAATGTCTATTCTAAATAATGACGTCTAACACCTTAGTCACCCGTGACCACGGGGGAGGCGTGCGGGGTGGGTCGCATCTTGACCCCGCGGCCCCCGCGGAAGGATTTTGTGATTTCCCTCCGCTAGGGCCACGGGGGACACTAGTGTGCCATTTGTAAATTTACTCACTTTTTGGTAGAATAACAGCTAAGTATTTAATGCACAATGTGTTTCGAAGTATTTGCAATCAATCTACGCAATAAAACAAAATCGACTAAAATCAAGATAATTAGGATTTTCTGTTGGCCTCAATGCGTGGTCCTTGGTTGGCCCACATGGTGGGCCGCGTGGCGTTCAACGTGTTAAAAAGCTTTTGATAAAATATATTTCAGTATAAGTACTTATGTTTATTTATGTTCTAAGACATGTTTAACACGCTTTGTTATGCATACTTATAAAAAGAGTAGTTTAAAGAAACGCAGTACTTTTCAATCCTTACACCCTGTATAGTATCAATAAGGTATTTTAACGGATTAAAAAGTTGCACTTTTCGGGGTTTCTCTACGAGCCACGGTAGGTAATAAAATTTTCATTTTATTATTCTACGAGTATGTATACTTTTTATTACAATTCCATATTTAATAAAATTATGAACTGTTTCAGTTTTTTCCATTAAGCTGGTAGTAATGAATAACTCTCTTTGCAAGCACTTCTTGTTCAGCTCACAAATTAACAATATGTAGAGTTCAGCTCGCTTCATTTTGGATAGCCAGATATCACATTTCTGGATTTCCGTCAATTTAATACATTGGTTACAATGGAAACACATTTGTTTCTTATTCGAATATTTTTCTTTGGCCAATATGAATAATGAAATCTGTCTCTTTATATAAGGGACACCTTTACGATTGCAACATTTAACACAAAAATTTAACATTGCAGAATAATCCCGCGTACGAAGCCTCACCAGAGGGTCCACAACATGGGTCTGAAAAATACTCAAAAGTTGAAAAGTTTTCAAAAATGGAAAAGGTAAGTTTGTTTGCGTACAAACATACATCAACATAATGATGTATTATATTGTAACTAAATTAAAACAAACTCATTTCAGAAAGGCGAATTACAAGTGCAGGAGCCTGAACGTGTTATGTGGGGGAACCAGATTGAATTCCTCATGTCATGCATCGCGATGTCAGTGGGTCTCGGCAACATCTGGCGGTTTCCTATTATCGCATACGAAAATGGAGGCGGAGCTTTCCTGATTCCATACATACTTGTACTGCTGCTTATCGGGAAACCCATGTACTATCTCGAAGGAGTACTTGGGCAGTTCAGTTCAAGAAATTCAGTCAAAGTCTGGGCTTTGAATCCGGCAATGAGAGGTTAAACTTTATTTTACGGTAGCCATTTTCCACAGTGTTTTTTTTTCCATTATATATTTGCTTGATGCTACTACCTACAGACTGACCATAACACAGATCATTCTATTGTATTTCCTTCTGCCTAGTACCGGTAAAATTATCACTATTACATACATATACATATATCTATCACGGATATATCCCTTGCGTGTCTTTTAAACGGACTTTAACGCACGTCTGACAAATATTTGAGGGTCATTTGTAAAATTGTGTATCACCATAGTCGCAAGCCCATCGCCTATAATTGTGATACATAAGTAACTCTCGAGTCCCTTAGGCGCCTCTAATACTCAATTATTACTATTTGTTAATGTATATATATTCATTATGCCTGTACAGGTACGGGTTACGCGCAAGCAGCAGTCTGTGGCTACATCCTGTCCTACTACGTGTCGATCGTGGCGCTGTGTATGTACTACTTGGTGATGAGCTTCCAGTCCGAGCTGCCCTGGTCGGTCTGCAAGCCGGACTGGCTCAACTGCGTGCCCTCGATCTTCACTGCGAGTGAAGGTGTTGCAATCCCGGAAAACTCTACCAGCAGTGCAGAATATTACTTCGTGTAAGTCCGAGAGATTTCTCCACAAATAAATACTATATTACATGTTCTATGCCACTGATATCTGTCCTGCGATTCTAATCATATTTTTATACTCCTTACAGGAAAACAGTATTACAGCAAATTGATGGAGTTGAGAATGGACTTGGAGGTAAGTTTGTAAATTCTAGATGAAGACTGGAAACAGTTTTTGACCACAAAACGTAAATATATACATAATAAAAAAGATATCGAAAAGCAAATTATATAAATAAAATGGTCACAAGAAAACCTTTTAACCATAGGTGCTCCGATATGGTATCTGACCCTGGCACTATTCATCGCATGGCTGGTCATCTTCGGCATCATCTCGAAAGGAGTGAAAAGTACTGGCAAGGCTGCCTACTTCCTCGCCATCTTCCCTTACGTTGTAATAATCATCCTTCTAATTACGTAAGTTGAACTGACTCCAAATACCGCGGTAGGCCCAGCGTTTGTGGTTGTTGTCTATAGAATACAGCGTATTAGAAAAAAAATGCGCGTTTTGCTAATTTCATGCACAGACCGCAGCACCCCAAGTTTGTTAGGTGCAGCGGACTGTGCATGGGATTCTTCCTCGCCATCTTATGTTGTCATGATCATCCTGCTTATTAGTTTTATAATAAGTAAAAAATACCAGAGCAATTCAATGTTATATTATTTGCAAACTCTAAAATGAAAATTATTATTGTTTTCATTGCAGCACTCTTCTGTTGCCTGGAGCTGCAGACGGTATACTATTTTTCCTCACCCCACAATGGGGGAAACTTCTTGAAATTACAGTAAGTGCCCATTTAAATTTAACAGAAACGTCTAGTACATAAGTAGGTAGTTACTCGTACATCACATCTAGAGATTTTTTTTGTTGCACTAATAGATGCATATATAGTTACTTGTTGCCGAGTGTGGCTTTATTAGGTAGATTTTTGAACCGCGTTAGATCGTCAGCGATCTACATTGTAGGATGCGTCTTCCTAGTTCATTGATAAACTCCCAGGCCTCCAAGCACAGGTTACCTCCACCGCGAAAGGCAGGAAGGTGTATTGCACGTATTGCCCTAGCAGGTAAGAATATTTTATCCGGTTTTGGGAGGCAGCCCATTCGGTTGGTTAGTTTTTTCTGTGTCCGTGTAAACTATATTATAATAGTTAATTATATAAATAATAGTTTGTATTAATGTTTTTAGCGCAGAATGTCTGCTGTTTTAAGCCTAAAATATATTTTTATATGTTTCTAGGTATGGTATAACGCCGTGACGCAAGTGTTCTTCTCTCTGTCAGTTTGCACGGGAGCCATTATCATGTTCTCTTCCTACAACGGTTTTCGTCAAAACGTCTACAGGCAAGTCCGATTAAAAATCTCAGACTTAAGCTTGTTTTAAAAAATGCTGACGAGTAAAAAAAAACAGTAATCAAAAGGTGTTCCTTTAGTCAGCAACTAATTCTTTTCAAAATTGCGGATTTCCAAATATATTTTGTCAGAAGACACTTGTGATGGGAAAAACAAATATTGAGTCTTATTCGTAGCATAAATTATAATAATTCCAAAATGTGCTTGTACTAGGTACGATATAATAGGCAAAGATATTTCATCTAAAATGGTTTACGTATGTACTTTAAAAGTGTTTTTGCAGTGTCTCCACTTATGCATTCACAACGATAATAAACAGTCCCTCATTTACAGGGACGCTATGATTGTGACCACATTGGACACGCTCACGAGTATGCTCTCTGGTGTAACTATTTTTGGCATCCTGGGAAATCTGGCTTTCAACACCAACCGACCTGTGGCGAATGTGGTGGGCTCTGGAGGCACTACTCTAGCCTTCGTTTCTTACCCAGACGCCATTGCGAAAACCTTCCAACCGCAGGTAGAGTGTAATATGTAAAATTCTTTAACTAGAAATGATTTAAATTGTTGATGCCGTGTGATGCCGGCCTAGAATATCATCACCCCATTTCTTACTCATGGGTGTCGTAAGAGGCGACTAAGGGACTCGAGGGCGTGTATTGCAATTTTAGGCGATGGGCTGACAACCTGTCACTATAGTGATACACAGCTATCTGATTGACCCTCAAAC
Source organism: Tuta absoluta (assembly GCA_027580185.1). Classification (NCBI taxonomy): domain Eukaryota; kingdom Metazoa; phylum Arthropoda; class Insecta; order Lepidoptera; family Gelechiidae; genus Tuta; species Tuta absoluta. The sequence continues at coordinate 7,625,202 of JAQAHW010000016.1, read as the reverse complement.
TTTTGTCAGACGTGGTGTTAATATCCGTTTTACGGCCGTTAACGCTCTGCCTACCCCGTAAGGGATAAAGGCGTGATTTATGTATGTATGTATGTATGTATGTAGGACTCAGAATAAAATATTTTTCATAGGGGAAGACCCTAAGGACAACAGAGTAAAATAAATACGAATAAATAGGCATATCTACAATTAAATAATTTACTCTAGATTGTGTTTTTTACAGTTATTCTCAGTCTTGTTCTTCACGATGATGACAGTGCTGGGTATCGGCTCCAGTGTGGCGCTCATGCAGACCCTCAACACTGTGATGATGGACGCCTTCCCAAAAGTTAAAGTCATTGTCATGGGCGCCATTTGCTGTACTATGGGATTTCTTATCGGACTTATCTACGTCACTCCGGTTAGAACTATTAATAATAATAAGTAGAGACAATAGCATATTTTGTCTAAAACCTTGTTATGCACATTATTGACACATTTACAATATGTTTCGAGCGCAACGTGTCTCTTTTCGTTCTCCCTCCCATCTTTTGAGAGATACATATAATTTGCTAAAATTATTCTCATTGTTGGCGAGTGCGATTGATTTATCAAAAATGTAATAGCGGACCTTGCCTTGCGAAAACAAAAGTGTGTTTTTGTGGATATCCGACTATACGGGATTATTTTTGTACGACGGAAATATCATATATTGTTAAAAAAGTTTGTATCCTGTATTGCCATACTTACCGCGTTTGGTAAGCAGATTGGCGAGCGCAGTGCAAGATTTTGTTTTAACAAGGAACGCTGCTGCACATTTCCTTGATGAGTTTATACCCCAGTCTTTTTTATGACACCCACGGGTAGTATTGTGGTAATGCTATTCTAAGCCGGCATCACACGCCTAGCATGGCAGCTATAAATGGTACAGCTATAATACTATTTCCTTTTGTTTATAGGGCGGTCAATATGTACTCACGTTGGTAGACCACTATGGAGGAACATTCTTGTGTCTTTTCACTTCCATCGCTGAGATCATTGGCGTTTTCTGGATCTACGGTAAGTAACTATCGAAAAGAGTTTGACTCTTAAATTTGGAGAAGAGAGAGAGAACCAAAAAAATTTAGATCGATCTGTTTCCAATAGAAGTCCTCTTCATATACAGGGTTAGTTTTTAGTTAGATAATTGTGCAGGGTGATTCTACTCATGATTATGGACAACTTACTCGATGGAGGACATCTTCAAAATTGAGAAACATATCAGCTGGTTTCATAGAAAAATAAATACCTACTAGACCAAAATGTATCGAGCAGCTGAAAAAGAGCTACAGTTTATTCGCACATTATTTTTGTGCATTCGTAATGTAACATGACGTGTTTCACTGCACTGTGATTCTACTCACGATTATAATCAACTTTTACTAAGGTTATCCTATTTTCAGGATTGGAAAACCTCTGTTTAGACATCGAGTTCATGTTGAATATGAAGACGTCTGTGTATTGGAGGTTCTGCTGGGGCATCATTACTCCAGGAATCTTAATACTTGTCTTCCTTGTCGCCATCATCTCTGCAGATGAGCCAAAGTATGGTGATTACGTCTATCCCTTTGCAGGCTATGGTATGTTTCTTGAGATCATCCTCTCTCTAACACACAGATCAACCTTATGAGAATAATATTTATTATTCTTTCATTTCCTGGCATTTGATCCGATCTCGAAAGGAAATGTAAATTAATATGTTATTTATAATATTTCGAGAATAGATTGACGTAATTAATAACATTAATATCAATTAAATACAAAATAAAGATTTGTTGTGTAAAAAATTGTAATATTGCATTATGTATTATGTTTCCAGCTTCTGGATATGCGATGATGGTTGCTGGTATTATAATGGTTCCTATCTTCATGTTGGTCGTCATTCGTAAGAATAGGACTGGCAATTTCATAGAGGTAAGTTATAAATAAAGTTTAATTAAATATTGTATTCTGCATTTTACAAAAAATTGCCTACGAAAATTCAAAAACAATATTGTAATTTGCCTATACTATATAAGTATGGTGCCCGGCATTATTTTACAGGCACACTTCGTATTTCTTATGCTTGATTGATTACGTACTTATAAAAAGTTACGACTTTATTTTCCATATCTTAATGAATACTATGACTTAATGTGTGAAATGTTCTTAGATCAAATTGATATATTTCTCTTCACAGACCATCAAAAAGACTTTCCATGCCAAAGAGTCATGGGGCCCAAAATCTCTGGCCACCAAGAGAGAATGGTCACTCTTCAAGCAGGACGCCAAACACGAAAGAAACAACATCAAGAAAAGTAGGATCCATCATTTTTGGTTCAGTCTTACGGGAAGATATAGAAGTCATATTGTTTTACCGAAAAAACAGTAGTTTCTAAAATATATTAGCAAAACAAATCTATAAATACTAAAAAAAGAGCTGCAATTTACTTCAGTTTGCAACAAATTTACCAAATTGCTGTAAATGAGAATATACATTTAAAATGACAGCCAAATGTTGCAACTAGTTTAATACCTACAAAAATTAATTTTCACTTTTAAAGGCTCTGAAAAGTTGCCTATTTAGCAAAATTACAAGGAACAATACAAGTAACTTAAAATGTAATAAATGATGAATCTTTACTGAACGCGTAACCTTCATTTAGAAATTAGTATAGGTGTATATTAAAATAAGTTTTTATTCGTACGACTACTAGCTAAATTAATTATTGTAATTTATATGAAAAGTGTGACATGATATTCTGAATATTAATAAAAATAGCTTCTATTTTATTAATAATGAATAAAATGTATATAATATGTTTATTGATGACAAAATAAAGAGGAATGGTCGTTAACGGACCGTAAATTGTATTGTATTTAAATATTTAATTCGCACTTTTTATGTAATTGGACATGTTATACATATATCGACAAATAAAACGCACTATCCTGGCTTGTCTCGCGGATAAGAAAAACCCCGCGTAAAGTTGGTTTCTAATAAAAGCGGCGAGGACTATACTCAGACTGCCATTCTCGCGTCCGCGTGGTCGGGTGATCAACCGATCACCTTAGTGATAATATAGTTATAATTATAATATTTTTTCAACCGTATGTATTCAAAAAATCAGTGATATCGTGATATAATTTAAAATAGTGAAACCCAATAGTGAAAATGGTGATTATACTGTTTTTTGGCTAAGTATAATTATTTATGGTACCTCATCAGCGGATAATTAGATTTATTGGGGTAAGAACAAGAGGGGCCAAATCAGAAATATTTTGCAACCAATAATTCAAAATTTTACAAATACAAGTGAGTCAGACAGGCATAATCTAAAATAATAAATTTATTTGTTGTTTGATAGCATCTATAAAAAGTGCCTAAAACAAAAAATTAATACAATTAAAGCAATGTAAATTAATAAATACTTTTTATTCTTTCATATTTAGTCATATTTTATGCAATGAAAATTAAAACTATTTTAAATAATATAAGTACCTAGTTCCTTACACAAAAAATAGGGATTTTCACAATGCCACGATTAGATTTAATATTATTACCCCGTACTTACACGCGTGATGGTCAGGAGAAGACAATGGCTACGATCACTTAATTTATTTTAGTTAGATTTTATAATGCTCGGGCCGTAAGTATAAATTATCCTAGTTTTAAACAGACCGTACGTCGTTTCGTAGCGTATGTGAACTCTGTCGCAAAAAAGGGGTAAAAAATAATAGTCAAAAGAAAGCTGTACGTGACTCTGACTCTAAATTGGATCACGTTGTTAAAATTTGATTATGTCAAATTTTCGAGAACAATCGCAATTAAGATAGTTTTTTTTTATTAAGAGAGAAATGTAGAACAATAGAATACAGGGTCATAATTCTTATGCGTGTCATTGTGTTAAGGTAAGACTCAGTATCGCTAAAGGATCCCGTCAATACATTAAAGAACTTTTTGACTTATCCGCATTTGGATTCAAATGCCTATATCGCCTAAGTGTGTAAGTATAAGCTCAAAATTTATTAGAAAAAAGAGTTCTTGAATTAAAGTCCTCTACAAAAATGAAACAAATGTTTTTATGTTTAGGTATATTAAATTTTTCCAAAATTTCTGCCGAGTCTAAACAAACTGTTGAGCAATAAAATTTCCTTTCCTTTATCGATACTGATACGAACCGACCCTAAGCTGTGTCACGCCTTAAAATGAGCAACCTATATCTATACCTACAGGGTGTAAGGGACAGCCCTCCGAATACTGATAGAGCATTCAGACCATGAAACTGAACAACTTTTCATAAATTGAATACCAAATTTTAAAACACTTTCCGTGATAGGTATACAACTTATGAAAACTTGCAACATTTTCAAGCGCGGGCAGGATTTGAACCTGCGACTTTCGCCATTACTAGTGGCGACGCTTTTCATAGTAAATGCAGTCAGCTGATTGTGATTTTGTATGAGAGGTCGATTGTCGTTTCCTGACATATATTTCTTGCATACCTATCAGTATTCGGAGGGCTGTCCCTTACACCTTGTATATTCCTGTGAATAACAATTATTTCTGAATGATACCAATGCAAATTGTGCATGTAACGCTAGTATTACAGTTTATAAGTGCTGCATGAGGTACTATTGGCAGCACAACAACCTACACCCAGAGATCCACTTACACTGTTTTTTTTATGAAAAGTGTAAAAAAACTGTTTGAATTAATCTCTTTAGGGTTTATGCTGTCAATAGTACCAATTCTTCAATTCAATTCTGCAATATCCTAACCTAGACCTCCTCATACAACGAGACAAGGTACCTAGCTACCTATGTACCTTAGTGTCAGTGTAAGTAGGTATTTGTTAGGTATAGATGAGATCATGCATGATATGCTTGCAGCCGTTTCTGTAGTAGCTCCCGCCAAACACTTTTAAATCATACAAAAAATATTAAAGACCTTTTTAAATTGATTATTATTAACACTTTTACATGGGAGATAAAATATTAAGTAAAGTTATTTATAGACCAGTGCAGCATGATGTGCGTATTCGTAAATAATAATTAGGCATCTAGTAAAACCTTGAATTTAATAAGTGAGTAGGTACTCAAAAACTTGGTTGTCGTGTTCGATGTATGAATATTTCAATTAATATTATAATATACCTAATGCAGTAAATGGAGTAGTAATTATAATTAGCTATGAGTCCTGGTGCCTATGTTATGAAACTACAGGCTACAAGTATACAGGTGACATTCTTAGTACATTGCGTAGCCGGTTCATATTCCTGGTACCATAATGGCTAACCGACTACGCAATGAACATCGAATTTCACCTGTAAAATTGTAGCCTGTAGTTTGGTAATATCGGGTACTGGTGGTCAAAATATCGCTCTCAATGCCACGATATATAAGGTCAGTATTGTTTTTGTAAGAAACTGCACAGATTATAGTTTGAACAGCTATTAATCCGTACTAAAATTATAAATCGAGAGTTTGTGTGTGTGTATGTTTGTTACCTCTTCACGCTCGAACGGCTTGACCGATTTGGATGAAATTTGGAACACAGGTAGATTATAACCTGGAATAACACATAGGCTACTTTTTACCCCAGGAAGACAACAATTACCACAGGAAAATTAGTGGCAACGGATAAAACTACTGGGCGGAAATCTAGTATGTCATATTGGAAAGGCAAACATTTGATTTAAATTGTCTTTTGGTTGTCAACATGGCAAAACTCATGGCCGTTATGTCTTTAAAATGTATGGCCGCTCTGGTTACTGAATACATTACTAATCACTACATAGTATAAAATAAAGTCGCTTCCCGTTTGGTGTCTCCTTATATCTCTAGAATTACCCAACGGATTTTGATGCGGTTTTTTTTATTAGATAGAGTAACTTTAGAGGAAGGTTTATAAGTATAATTTATTCCGAGAAATAGTCACATTCCCATGGTAAAACGGGTAGCCCAACTGGTAGTAAACTTTTGACCCCCTTTTGACACGTTTAAGGATTAAAACTTCAAAAATGCTGAAACACGTATTTAATTATTTTAAGTTATGAGTCTAATCAAAAATTTTAAAACAGATCAGATTCAAGATAAAAAACTTTCATACAAACTTTTAACCCCCTTTTCACCCACCTCAGGGTTAAAATTTCAAAAATGCTGAAACACGTGTTTGATTATTTTAAGTTATTAGTCTAATCACAAATTTTGAAACAGATCAGAATCATTTAAAAAAACGAACTTTCATACAAACTTTTAAGCCCCTTTTGACCCTATTAAGGGTTGAAATTTTAAATATACTGAAACACGTGTTTAATTATTTTAAGTCATAAGTCTAATCAATTATTTTGAAACGGATCACACTTAAGACAACGAACTTTCATACATACCTTTAACCCCCTTTTCATCCCTTGGGGGATTAAAAAAAACCGAAATTTTATCTATAGTAGTTGCTTTATTACATACAAAACTTCATGTCCAAGTTTTATCTCTCTAGCTTCAGTAGTTTAGCATTTATACTATCTCGAAAACTGAGAAAAAATAATATTTTAGTTCCATGATACATGCTTCCCACGTCTGTCCCTGTCTGTTTGTTTGTTTGTATGCTTAAATCTCCAAAACCACGTAACGGATCTGGTTGAAGATTTTTTTGAAAAGATAGTGATTCAAGAGGAAGGTTTTCATGTATGATTTATGTAGGGAGAAGGTCTATTAGCAGCGGGTGAAACCGCTGGGCGGGCCGCTAGTATCATGATAAAACTGTAATAAGCGATTTACACCAGTTTAAATTTTATCTGATTCAGTATAATTATTCACTAATAACAGTTTATTCCTAAATGTACCGTTGAAGCAATTCTCGCATACGCACATCTAAACCTTTCTTGAAAATCTAACAAAATCAGACTGATAAAATGAAGCTTATTATTTCTGCCTTATTGTAGGAATCGAACTTCACTTTAGCTGGCAAATTACAATACTAGATTACCTGTCCCTATTCTTTTTACTTTAAGTCTGTGCATAGCTAAGATTTAACTTAAAAAATGCCGTATGATGCCGCCTGAGAAAAGCATCACCCCTTTTCTTTCCCGTTGGCGTCGTAAAGGCGACGAAGGGACTCGAGGGAGTGTATTGCAATTTCAGGCGATGGGCTGACGACCTGTCACTATGGCCATACACAGTTTTCCGAATGACCCTCGAATGTTTGTCAGATGCGGCGTAAATGTCCGTTTTTTGCGGCCGTTTACGCTCTGCCTACCCCGCAATGTGTATGTATGTATGTATGTGTAAATGATGTTCAACTGTTTGCCTAGTACTTTAGTGTAGGTACCTACTTTTGGGAAAATCTACTATAGTGGTCTACCTTTCAAATTACCCCAGTCAATGATATTGAGTTTAAAAATATTTATTGTCTAAATATATTTCTTGGCCGAGGAAAGCCACGAGGTTTTAAATCTACATACGGGGTGTAAGGGACAGCCCACCAAATACTGATAGGGTGCAATCAGACCATGAAACTGAGCTACTTACCCCTAGAAACATATGCCGAAACGACAAAAAAAACTACCTCCCATACAAAACACTATCAGCTGACTGCATTTAATACGGGATGTCAATTTTTTTTTATGGTTCCTGAAATATTTTTGTAGGAAGTTGTTCAGTTTCATGGTCTGAATGCACCCTATCAATATTCGGGGGGCTGTCCCTTATACCCTGTATATCGCGGCGTGCGGCGGCGAGCATTATTTAATTTACTATCGACGACCGTGCCGATAATGTCTGTTGATCTGATCATATGTGTCTAGATTATAGTAATAAGTGGCATATAAACCGATAAACTTGAAATTAAAATAATCTATTTTGTGATCTTCTGACACCTGTGATCAATATAATAAAAGTACAGGCTAGAGGTAAAATTTAATTTACATTGCGTAGCCGTAACCGATACCATCATGACAAATAAATACCACTTTGCAATGTAGGTAAGTTTATATTTCTGTAGACATGTAGCCCTGGGGGCTTGGGGCACATAAGAGAATATACGCACCTAATTAAATATAAGGATCGGATTTCATTTGTGTATGTAATACTGCGTAGTATAACATGCGTGCATTTCACGCGCTTGTATGTCGGTTTTCTATAGTTATTTCTTGAATTCTTTTACCAGTTTTTACATACGTACAAATATCACGGCTATATCTTGCGGGATAGGCAGAGCATAAATGTCAGTATAAAACGAACATATACACCACTTCAGACAACATTTGAGGTTCATTTAAAAAATTGTGTATTTCATTAGACAGGTTGACAGCCTATCGCCTAAAATTGTAATACACATGTAACCCTCGAGTCCCCTTGTCACCTCTTATGATACCCACGAGTAAGAAATGGGGTGATGCCGACACACGGCAATGCTAGTTTTTTGATATGTACTTATTGTTTAAAATTAAAGATGGTTTATTTCATTAAATGTGGTATACAAAGGTGTCAAAGTCAATATTTCACCAAACCAACCAATGTTAGATAGGTGCTCCATAAACCCCTGAAACTGTTTCATCCATAAAGTGTTTTCATCGTCCATTTTCTGTGAATATAAAAGGCAATGTTGCTCGCCCCAACCATTGGTTGTTTTACTTGCCAACTTTTTTAATTTCAGAATATTATGTTTCAGAATAATTCCGCATTCGACGCATCACCAGAGAGAGTACCTGGCTCTCCCAAAGCCACAAAAGAATTCGATTCAGTGATAAAAGCACCATTTAATGGAAACGATGAAAAATTCGAAAATGTAAGTATTCGTCAGCAAATAGGCCGTTAGCAAATATCCTATCCAGAAATCCTTTTAAAGTATTTATTTGTTTAAGTGTAAAAACAAAAAATTACAAATGACCGAAAGTATCCATTTTATTATGCAAAGTTAACAATATAAACTTGATCTTATCATGAAATATGTATAATAAAAGGAAGAATCAAGGATTCGCGAGGACTCTACATTAATTAGTACAACCAATATCATAAGGAGAGCTGGATAGAGACTCATCTAGCTAGATATCAGAGGCGATTAATAATACTAACGAAATACTAATAATTATAATCAATACCTATCCCACGATAAGATTCAAAGTAGATTTACTACCTTGAAACAGAATGGATAATAATAATAATAATAATAATCGCTGATAAAAATGATGATAAAAGACAATACAGGGTGTTAATTTCAATGCCAAAGTTTAAATAGGGTAGGTTCATGGACTATATTTTTTAATCCTGATTTTTGTACGTTTGGGCTTAACGTACTTAATTCTTTCTTATTCACTTACATATTTTATTTTATTTGAGAAGCTTGCAGCGTAAAAAACATAATTGAGTTCCGATATTTAGCTCTACGTTATTGCAAGCTCTACGTTATAACGTAGAGCTTGCAATAATATTATTACCCAATATCATATCCTCAAAAAAAATTACCTCTATAAAACTTGTCATGGTTAAAGAATTAGATGTACTAACCACAATGTTATATTCAACAAATTAATTACAGGATGTCGAGAAAGAGGAGCCTGAACGTATTACGTGGGGGAACCAGATTGAATTCCTCATGTCCTGTATCTCCATATCAGTGGGTCTCGGCAACATCTGGCGGTTCCCTTTCATCGCCTACGAAAATGGAGGAGGAGCTTTTCTCATCCCATACATCATCATACTTCTGCTTATCGGAAAACCTATGTATTACCTCGAGGGAGTCCTTGGACAGTTCAGTTCGAAGAATTCAATCAAAGTCTGGTCTTTGTCTCCAGCAATGAGAGGTTAATAGTTTATTTAATACTTCTACATCACTACATAGTATAAAATAAAGTCGCTTCCCGTTTGGTGTCTCCTTATATCTCTAGAATTACCCAACGGATTTTGATGCGGTTTTTTTTATTAGATAGAGTAACTTTAGAGGAAGGTTTATAAGTATAATTTATTCCGAGAAATAGTCACATTCCCATGGTAAAACGGGTAGCCCAACTGGTAGTAAACTTTTGACCCCCTTTTGACACGTTTAAGGATTAAAACTTCAAAAATGCTGAAACACGTATTTAATTATTTTAAGTTATGAGTCTAATCAAAAATTTTAAAACAGATCAGATTCAAGATAAAAAACTTTCATACAAACTTTTAACCCCCTTTTCACCCACCTCAGGGTTAAAATTTCAAAAATGCTGAAACACGTGTTTGATTATTTTAAGTTATTAGTCTAATCACAAATTTTGAAACAGATCAGAATCATTTAAAAAAACGAACTTTCATACAAACTTTTAAGCCCCTTTTGACCCTATTAAGGGTTGAAATTTTAAATATACTGAAACACGTGTTTAATTATTTTAAGTCATAAGTCTAATCAATTATTTTGAAACGGATCACACTTAAGACAACGAACTTTCATACATACCTTTAACCCCCTTTTCATCCCTTGGGGGATTAAAAAAAACCGAAATTTTATCTATAGTAGTTGCTTTATTACATACAAAACTTCATGTCCAAGTTTTATCTCTCTAGCTTCAGTAGTTTAGCATTTATACTATCTCGAAAACTGAGAAAAAATAATATTTTAGTTCCATGATACATGCTTCCCACGTCTGTCCCTGTCTGTTTGTTTGTTTGTATGCTTAAATCTCCAAAACCACGTAACGGATCTGGTTGAAGATTTTTTTGAAAAGATAGTGATTCAAGAGGAAGGTTTTCATGTATGATTTATGTAGGGAGAAGGTCTATTAGCAGCGGGTGAAACCGCTGGGCGGGCCGCTAGTATAATAATAATCTTTTCTGCTTAGCGAATCCATATAGCTATCCAAACATTGAGCCAATACTCAGCCATGGTGGGTGGAATCGTTCGTGGGTTATAATAAAAAACTAAGTACAAGTAATGTAACTCCGCAATCAACAAAATTTTACTGAGAATGGGCAAAACTTCTACTATACACCGGGTAACCTTGCCAGTGGATAAGTCCAGTTACACAAAGGTGGGCTCAACGGGATTGAAATAGGCGCTAAAACAGTTTTCTGTTTGCAGTGCCCTTGCCAGTGCCTTTTAAACATCAGCCTAATGTCTAAGTTTCGGCATAATACTGCCCTTGTAATCTTGTCTAGACCAGAGTCATTTCAATAACTTAACTTTTCGTGACTTTCAGGCACTGGTTACGCGCAAGCAACAGTCTGTGGCTACATCCTGTCCTACTACGTGTCGATCGTGGCGCTGTGCATGTACTACCTGGTGATGAGCTTCCAGTCCGAGCTGCCCTGGTCGGTCTGCAAGCCGGAGTGGCCAAACTGCGTGCCCGCGAGCGCCTCTGCTGCGGAAGGGTCGATCATTGCAGAGAATGGGACAAGCAGTGCCGAATATTACTTTGTGTAAGTTATGTTTCTCAGTGACGAGCATCTTTGCTAGTTGATGCGTTTGCTAGAGGAATGGATACACTTAGGAATACGTATATGTGTCACGCTGAACAAGACCGATATGATACACCTCGATGGTATGCATATGATCTATAACGATCTTCATGAAAAGGACAACCCGACTGAACAACTGAAAGAACAAACACTTCTCAAACTTTTCATTGACTTAGGTAGCCTGAAAGAGATTGCATGATGATAATAAGGCCACCTGACTGTACCTTCATGTATTTAGTATTAAACGTGTTATTCTGTATGTATGTTCTTTTGGCAATAAAAGCATATTGTATTGTACTGTATTGTAAAGGTTTTTTTGTATGTTTATGTTAGCACTGTTTCCTTTCCTTGACATCGACTTATAAAAAACTGTTTATTTTTTCAGGAGGACTGTTCTACAGCAAATTGATGGAATTGAAGGAGGACTTGGCGGTGCGTAAAATTTAATATTTTCAATAGCCCTACACAACCCACCTATACCTATAGCTATTGTTACGGCAGAGGCCTATTACTACGCAGTAAAAGTGGGTGGTCTAAAAAGACTGACATTAGTATTCATCTGGTCATTATTGACTCAATTTTCGAAGCAAACGCAACTACAGAATGACTTTTCCTCATACGTGACGATAAGAAATGATTTTTTTACGCTTGCCGGGACCTGCAAACCTGGGACCTCTAGTAAAAGTTATTAAAGTATTCGTAACAATAACTTATACTAGATGTCCCATTGTTCGTCGCTTCGAGACGAGTGCCAAGAGATTGAATATTTGGAAGTGTCATTCGAGGCTTCGGTTGATCATTTGGCAGAGCAGTAGGACGGTTTTCCACGGCCCCGGATTCAAGCCCTGGCTGGCCCATTTTTGAATTTCTTATTTTCATTTATTTATTTATTTTATTATGAAAATAATATCGCACTGTCAGTGCATAATAAACCATAGTACATTTACCCATATGGTTTACCCTATACACAGAACAAGCAAATGAGAAATGACTTAATCCACAGGTGCTCCGATATGGTACCTGACCGTGGCACTGTTCGTCGCATGGCTGGTCATCTTCGGCATCATCTCGCAAGGAGTGAAAAGTACTGGCAAGGCTGCCTACTTCCTCGCCATCTTCCCTTACGTTGTCATGATCACCCTTCTAATTACGTAAGTTGAACTGACTCCATACGGCGACAGTACCGCGGTAGGCCCAGCGTTTGGAATGCTGCGTATTAGAAAAAATGCGCGGTTTGAAAATTTCATATAGTCCGCAGCACCTCAAGTTAAGTTAGGTGCTACGTACTGCACATAGAATGAGATGTACTTATGTGATGTTAGGTAAATGATGTTGCTGATATTCCTTGCATTCACGGCTGACGTTTTTCTTTATTCCAGCACTTGTTTATTGCCTGGAGCTGGAGATGGTATCCTCTTCTTCCTCACTCCTCAATGGGATAAGCTGCTCGTCATTACTGTAAGTAATCAAGGCCCGCTTTTAAAAATAAAGCTTACTAGCACCTGAAGCGCAGAGGTCTTCGTAAAAAGGGCCTGTTTGTTTGTGTGATTCAGCTTTATACACTATAAATTTGAAGCCTATGAGCACAGATCAAAGATCTCACGCACACCAATCTGTGCGCGCGCCAACGCAACAGTACGTGACGTTAAAAGTGCTCTGTGCCTATAATAAATTTTCTTCCTCATTTAGGTACGTGTGACATAACGTTAATTATTAATATGTTAATAACGTCATTTGACAGTTTGCTTTGGTTTCGTCTGATTTGACAGCTAAGAAATGTTTCTTTTTTCTCAAAATCTATCTGATACACTATGTAAAATTGCTCGCCTTTTTTGGTGGTAAGATGCGTTTTTTGAAAAATGAAATCTAGCTATATCAATTTATCGCCCCTAAAACCACCTTCATACAAAATTTTATGAAAATGTATGGAGCTGTTTCCGAGATCCTGATTATAAATAAATTTACAAGAATAACTCGGTCAAAACTACTAGATAGATTCGATAAATCTGTTTATGGTTTCCAGGTGTGGTACAGAGCGGTGACGCAAGTGTTCTTCTCTCTGTCAGTGTGTCAGGGAGCCATCATCATGTTCTCATCCTACAATGGTTTCCGGCAAAACGTCTACAGGTGGGCTTTATTATGTAATACTAGCTGTTCACTGCGGCGTTACCCGCATAAATGGTGACAAACTATCCTATGTGTTGATCCACATTACCTCGTATAAGTGTGCCAAATTTCATTAAAATCAATTCAGTAGCTTTTGCATACAAACTTTCGCATTAAAATATTATAGTAAGATACAAGTTACTCGTAACTCCTCACGATCCCGTCCAGAATTGCCGCCATGAAACTGTCAAAATTCACCCAAAACAGAGTTTTATTATAAAGAGTACAATAAAAGTAAAAAATATACTAAGTAATTATTTTTTTAAGTAATTATAGCTATTGTAGTAGTTTGCATAAAATGCATTAATGGAACCGAGTCGTTTTGTATGGTTAAGAATTATTTAAACTTAAAAATATCTATATTTTATTTATTTATTTTACTATTAAACGTGGATAAACAAAATAATTTGGAGAAAGTTTTTAACTTTCATGAGTTGATTCAATCAGTTCAGCTCTTGACGGGATCGTGACATATTACCAGTAACCCTGTATAACATGGACCCGCCACTATTTTATATTTACGGATTTCAGAAATTACGGTCGAGGAAAATGAAAAAGCCTAGAGATTTCAATCACGGATAGAACTCTTTGTAATTATTACATAGACAGACCGCTACGTACGCTTACGCCGCCGTAGCCAGGGTCTACGGTGACCTTGTAGCGGTAATAGCTTAGGTTATTTCACGGGTTTTTTCAAGAATTGACCTTTGATTTTTAATATCATATTCTTATCAAATAATCTTATGTTGTAATAATGTACTAAGATAATGAAAGTATAGTTTTTATATTTTTACAAGGTAGGTAATAATTAATTCTTGTTGCCAAACAAACTAACCAATTAAAAAAATATATAACGATGTTATGAGCACATTAGTCCCACTCATATATCTCGTTTACACACTCGAGATATAGACAGGGAAATACTAAGGTAAGTGGGCAACGCGAGCATGTAAACAGGTTACTCGCGCTGCTCGTCATGCCGCCACCACTTCTCGTGTCCCTCGTGTGTCGGGTTTTCGAGTGCAAGTCAAAGGAACGCAACGGCAGCACGATCGTGACTAGAATGTTTTGCTATCTCGCTCACTCGTATTGCTGCGAGAAGAGTATAACGGCAGTGTGTGAACACTCGCTCGCGTTGATACATCCGCAGACATAGATGATGTACACTATCCTAAAAGTTAGGCAAATTATTTGTGATATTAATAAAATATTATCAATTCTAAGATCCGGCAATAAATTATTTGTAAGATCCAGTTTTGTATAATATTTACCTTTTGTAATATTAGGTCCTTACATATGAAATTGTCGTTTTGTCGTACTGGCCACTTTGATCACAAATTTCTCCTATTTGGTTAGGAATTCGAAATTCAAATTTATACAGCTATTTCCACATGTAGTTGTGTTTCGTAAACCGTCATTCATTTGTTTTTTTACTTATCTTTTTTCTGTTTGCATCGCTCAATTTACAAAATGGAAAATTTGAAATATCGCGTTATTTACGAGTACGAGTTCCACCGTGGCACCAGTGCTGCGGAAACGGCTCGAAGGGTTAATGATGTGTATGGCGGTTGTGTCGCAAAAGAAAACACAGTGCGTTTTTGGTTCCAACGTTTTCGTTCTGGAAATTTCGACCTGCAAAACAAGCCCCGTGGACGGCCGGAGACCCAAGTTGACAATGAAGAATTGAAGGCTATTGTGGAAGCGGATCCATCGCAAACCACGTCCGAATTAGCTGCAGGCTTCGGTGTTAGTGATAAAACTGTTTTAATCCACTTGAAGCAAATTGGAAAGATTAAAAAACTTGAAAGGTGGGTTCCTCACGAATTGAGTGAAGCAAACCGGCAAACGCGCGTCAACTGCTGCGTTACATTACTTGACCGGCACAATAACGAAGGGATTTTAAATCGAATCATTACCTGTGATGAAAAGTGGATTCTCTACGATAATCGGAAGCGCTCATCGCAATGGCTGGACCCTGGCAAGCCAGCCAAAGCCTGCTCCAAGCGAAAATTGACCAATAAAAAGTTACTTGTAAGCGTTTGGTGGACTAGCGCCGGTGTCGTTCATTACAGTTTTCTCAAATCTGGCCAGACGATTACGGCAGATGTCTACTGTCAGCAATTGCAAACCATGATGGAAAAGCTAGCTGCTAAACAACCGAGGTTGGTCAATCGCTCTACGCCACTGTTGCTTCACGACAACGCTAGACCACACACTGCACAACAGACGGCTAGCAAATTAGAAGAGCTTCAATTGGAATGTCTAAGGCATCCACCGTACTCCCCGGACCTTGCTCCAACAGATTACCATTTTTTTCGAAATTTGGATAACTTCTTGCAAGGGAAAAAATTCAACTCAGATGGGGCAGTCCAAATCGCCTTCAAAGATTTTATTGATTCCCGTCCGAATGGTTTTTTTAGTAAAGGGATCAATGAACTACCTATGAGATGGCAAAAGTGCATAGATTACAATGGCTCATACTTTGATTAAATAAATATACTATATTAAAAAAAATCTACTTTTTGTTCCTCCCATACAAAACGCCAATTTCATATGTAAGGACCTAATATTTTTCCAGGGACGCTATGATAGTGACTACTTTGGACACATTGACGAGTCTTCTCTCCGGAGCGACCATCTTCGGCATTTTGGGCAACCTGGCCTACAACCTGAACCGGCCCGTGGCCAATGTGGTCGGTGCTGGAGGCACCTCGCTCGCCTTCGTCTCTTACCCGGACGCTATCTCCAAGACCTTCCAACCACAGGTAACATTGACACCTCATTACGTTAGAAAGCTGGACAACGTGACGAGACTTCGAAGTCAGTGAGACGCTAATATCACGTCCTTAAACCCGCCACGGCTGCATTCATAGGAAACTTGTAGTAAAGTTCTTCAACCGTAAGCAGTATTCGAACTTGTAACCTTCGCATAAGCGACGCTCTTATTCTTTGGCACACAACGATAGTACACCTGCCAGCAGCAAATTTAGCCAGTGTAATGTAAGTTAGTAAGTCAGTAAGTAAGTAAAAACACTTTATTGCACATTCTAAACACAAATACATATCAGGAAAACTTATCTCTGAAAGCGATCTCTACGAGACTACCTTCCTTGTGTGAATGTGCTGTTTTTGTTTCTGCAATAATATTTATTTAGTTAACTTTTACACGTGTCGGGGTGTGAACTGATCTTTATTTGCAGTTGTTCTCGGTCCTGTTCTTCACGATGATGACAGTGCTGGGTATCGGCTCCAGTGTGGCGCTCATGCAGACCCTCAACACTGTGATGATGGACGCCTTCCCAAAAGTTAAAGTCATTGTCATGGGAGCCATTTGCTGTACTCTCGGGTTCCTCGTCGGACTTGTCTATGTCACTCCGGTTGGTATTACTTCTATTTTATGGGAAGTGGATATCCAAGACACGATGAACCAGAACTTTTGAAACGGAAGGTCAAATATCAGTTTTATCAGCGGCAGCGTCGATTTTGAATGCTCTTTGGATACGGAACTCTAAAAATAGAGTAAAAACAGTAGCAATAATTGTCTAAAATCACGCACGCATCACTAAGGTGTAACTCCATAGCAAATAATGCTTGTTACCACCCAAAGTTCCCTATGACACAATGCTTTTATACAAACCTTTTCCATTGGCGTACTGATCAAAATGTTTAAACCTCTTTATTTTAGGGTGGCCAGTACATCCTTGAGTTGGTGGACCACTACGGAGCCACTTTCCTCTGCCTGTTCACTGCCATCGCCGAGACTGTTGGCGTGTTCTGGATTTACGGTATGACTACATCAATAATGTTATAGTATAAGGTTACATTTAATTGAGTACATATAATTTTAAGGTCTACTCATTAAACTTAACAACTTTTCTTGTTTTTTTTTTATATGAAATATAACATTTGGCCATCCCATATTAAAAAGGAATGTGCCACTTTGTGTAACATTAACAGCCACAACGGTCCACTGCTGGACATGGGCACTTATCGGGGGTATTGCCATGCTCACCACGCCCGGCATGCGGATTGGCGAGCTTAGTGCAAGATGTTGCATTCACATGGAATGCTACTGCCCGTTCCCTGAACGATAATCCCTTACGTTTGGAATGGGGGTGATGCTATTCTAAGCCATCACTATACGGTCACTATGTATGAGAGGTCCAAACTTTTTTCATATTTCAGTTAAGATGTTCAGTTTTGTGGATAACTAAAACCTGAAAATATTTGTACTTAATTAAAGGTGCTAGTGTGTGGGGTGCCGTCAGTTTTAGCAAGGCTACCTAAGTGATAACCAAATTAATATCCTGCAGGCTTGGAAAACTTCTGCCTAGACATCGAGTTCATGTTGAACATGAAGACGTCCAAGTACTGGCGAATCTGCTGGGGCATCATCACTCCTGGCATCCTGATTGTTATCTTCATTTTCGCCCTTATCTCCTCGGAGGAGCCTAAATTCGGAGGCACCTACGTATACCCCTTCGCTGGTTATGGTACGTTGATTATTCTTGGACTAATTTACAAAATATGCTAAGTCACCGGCTTTACAAATACAAATCTGGTAATTCGAAATAGACACACCTGTGTAAAACCTTACAATCGGCAGATAAATAATATGAAACACACTATATACGTATGTCGTAGTAGCATGACAAAATTTGGAGATAGGCCAAACTCCTATGAAGCCGATTTCCTTTGTCCAATTTGTCAAAGCGGGAAGTGTGCAAAATCGTGACTTCATTCTGTTATCGTCCTAAGCAGTATTAAGAATTTGGTCCAATTTTGTCGAATTCGAATTCCTAAAGTTGTTTAGGAAAATGGCAAAACGATGTTCAAAAGATATTTTTCCACATAAACACATTACGACACCGTCAGGCCTATTTTTGTGTTTACTGAAAAAGAAAATTTTAAAAAGATTGATACAAAAAACTTCACGTCTGAAAGAAAATGTTTGCAAGTTGAAATAATTTTCATTAGTTTTTGAAGATTTTCAGAAACCTGGCGATGGAAATCATTCCACCTGAAAACTTTCATTACAATTATGCGCTAATAATTAACTATTAACTTCAATAAAGGGATCCATTCGTAAAACATATATCAATAAAATTTAATTTAGTGATATATGTTAATTTCCTTCGCAAGTTATTATATTTTAGTTTAAAAATAGGCATGACCATAAGAGTGAACTCAAAATAGTCATGCATTTGATTGGAAAGATATAACTTTTGAACTTCGTTTTGGAATATTCCTAAGCTATTTTAGAAATTCGACCGAAATCATAAACAAATCAAGAAATTTGGTAATGTATTTCTTGATTTGTTTACGAAGATGGTAGAAGTCTATGATATTGCCATATTCCGGATTCTGGCTAAATTTCTATTAAATCGGACAATTTCCTAATTCAGCCATATAACTTCGATATACATACCGAGTGGCCCGAATAGTGACGTCCAAAGACAAAACTTAAATACTTGAGGGGTATCCGAATCACGCCGATGTTTTGTAGTTTCCGTGTTATTCATCTTTTAATCTTGAATGGGGAAAATTCTACTGGAATGCTATTTTTTACGCTAGGAAGTACAAACCATGAAGATTATGCTACAGAAACAACCACTCGTAAAGCCCTATCACTGAAATAAAATAGAAGGAAGAAAGCCTTTCAGTCGTTTTTTTTTCATACTATTTTAAAAGTTGTTAAACTCAAACGACAAAAAGCGCGGTACATTAATGTGGATGATTCGATTACCTCTAGGTATAAGGTATTCTAATGTTGTCTTTGGACGTCACTATACGGGCCACCCTGTATGTCGCAGGTTTTTGATAAAATTAGGTTTCTGATTATATAACTAGATTTATGGTCAAACGCAGGCAGATGACGAAATTTGAACTTATTTATCACATAAACATTAATCCAGGTTTTTAAAAACCTGAACTAGTTTAGCTTTATGATAAATTTCTTGAGAAAAATAAAGGTATGCTTATGTTCGCGACAAAATATGATTATTAAAGACGAACGGCACTGTGTCGACGGCAGCTGTCGACACCTGTGACTGCCGTCTAACGTCGACCCGATGACAGCTGCCACTGAAAACCCACTGAAAACTGTCAGTGGCTGGCGTCTACTCGTTACCCTCGACACAGTGCCCTTTGTCTGTAAACAACCCATTTTGTCATGAAATTAAGAAATCCATGTGTTGGCACAAACTGTATCATTAACCCACACACAGTTCAGGTTTTTGATCAAAAACCTACATATTTTGTTTACATTTTGACATCTGCCAGTGTTTGAACAAAAACCTAAGTTTTTAAATTAAAAAACCTGATTTATCAAACCTGCGACATATACAGGTATACTTGTTCACATTCAGTAGATTTTACACAATATAAAAAATCTAATCTGTTTTCAGCTTCTGGATACGCGATGATGATAGTTGGTATTCTCATGGTGCCGATATTCATGTTCTTCGTCATCCGACAGAACCGAACTGGCGACTTCATTACGGTACGTTATACTTGTATATCCCATACTGTAATTAAATAATTATTTCAATCAGACACCAAAATAAACCACTGGTGGTTAAAAGCAGGGAAATTCTCCCGTATGCTGACTCGGGGGCTTCTAACCCCCCAAGAAGGACCGGAAGTGCTCAGCATTTTGATCTATTGTACCTATAATTTTTAAGACGATTATTTTTCTCACAGACTATCAAGAAGGCCTTCCACGCGAAACCGTCATGGGGCCCAAGATCTCCTGCTACCAAGAGAGAATGGAAGCTCTTCAAGCAAGACGCTAAAGACGAAAGGAACAAGATCAGAAGAAGCAGATTCCATCACTATTGGCTCAGTCTTACGGGAGGATACAGAAGTAACATTGTTTTACCGAAAAAACAGTAGGTTCTAAAATAAATTAGCAAGATAATTTTGTAAATACTGATAAAAAGAGCTGCAATTTACTTCAGTTTGCAACAAATTTACCAAACTTCTGACTGGCATTAGAAATAGAGCTACACAATATTTTTAGAATTGTATTTAATTTTATTCTGCGCCAAAATGAAGACAAATACCACATACATGAAAATAAGAAATTGAAAAATTGTTAGCGCCCGCTTGGACTTGAACCCAGGATCGTGGATTACCGTTTCACTGCTCTGCCAACTATGCTACCGGCGCTTCGACTGACACTTCCAACTTTTCAATATCACATTTTTGAATAAATTACTCAATAAAGGTGCATAAAATAGGTATTTAAATAATTTATAGAACTAGATTAAGTAAAGTACCACCACAAATAACATCGTTCTACGTAACAAGCCGTGTGATGCCGGCTTAGAATAGCATCACCTCATTTCTTTTTTGTGGGTGTCGTAAGAGGAGGCGACTGAGGGACTCGATGGTTACATGTGTATTGCAATCGAGAACTTGTCATTATATAGATACACAATTTTCTGAATAACTCTCAAATTATTCAGGCGTAAATATCCGTTTTTTTCTGCAGTTCACGTTCTGCCTACCCAGCAAGGGATATAGGCGTGATATAATTTATTTATGACGTGTGTTGTATCTTACATAAGATAGCTGTGTTTCAGAGGAAATCATTAAAATGGATACGTTGTTTAGCACTGAACAGTTTTTAAGAATAAATTCGAACTCCAACACAAAGTCAGTTAGCTAATCGTGAATTTCCATAATGAATTTTTTTCAGTACAACGCCCTAACAACGTATCCAACTTATTGCATTTTCACCGAAACATGGTGTATAATATAAAGATATTGACAAGACAGGCTGCGCAAGTACACTTGTTTGTAATTTTAATAATTTTATTAAAATGTTATTTATATGTTTTGAGTTTAATTCTATAACTTATTCATCATAATGCAACTTTGCGTCTTGAAAAAAGTGGTTTAGATTAATTAGGTAATCGCATTTTATATTTTGGCTACCTACCAATTATCTCTTACAAACGTTGGATGTAAAAAAATGCTAAACATACTCAAGAACTTCCTAGTCCAAGAGCCTTTCTTTAAAGAACAGCCGAACAGGCGTCAAAAGCATGCCAACGGTATGATAGATATAAATTATTATAATTGCATTGAGTTGTAAGATAATTGAGTAAGTAAGTAAAATCTCTTTATTACCTACACAAGAATACATGATAATTTTAAACAGAAAATCTGAACATAAAGTGCGCAAACGCGATCTTATCGCTAAAAGTCTTCCAGACAACCTTTTGGTCGAGGATACCGGTAAAAAAACCAGAGCAGTGCATGAGAATTAGGGTCGCCGCAGACCTAACACCTGCCGCGCGACATTTGCTCGCGATGGCTCTTGTCATCTCGTGACATTTGTCCTCAGCGGCAGAAGCGGACACGCGCGACAGCTCGAGCTGCCGCGAGCATCCGCGAGCCGGCGGCAGAACTGCGCGCGCGTCCGCTGTTGCGCTAGACAGTGCTGCCAACTACATCATATTAAAATTGAATTCGGTGGTTGGGATGGCCGCGGACCATGGGGTGGGTGATGCATCCAGTGACAGGAAATAATACCAACACGAATACCTACTCATCACAACTATTTTTATTATGACAAATATTCCAATTTCAGCAGAGACATATTGAACACACTTATTTAAATAGTTTAGATATAAAAGGGTCTCTCCCGCTAGAAATATTAAAACAATTAAAATCAAAGTGCTGAAAGTTTTGAGGTGAGCTCATGTTAGTAATTAATATATTTTATTTAAAAAAACAGTATCTTTTTATTTCTACTTTGATGGCAACACCAAAAAATTATCGCTGTCGACCTGTCATCGCCAGACGGACACAAGCGCACTCAAGATGCAGCGCGAGCATGCTCGAGCACCCGCGCGTCGGTCGCGCGCCGCCGCTCGCATCCGCGCGAACAATGGCGCGCGTACCTGCCAGAGCACTTTAGCTGTCACCGGCCAATATCGCCCATATATCAATTACGTAAGGGTGATATTATTAGTGTATTATAGATATATTTGAATATTTAAATATGATAATTGTATATGTGTATTAGTATTTATTGTTTATTGTTATTATACGTATGTACATATTACTAAGTTTTATATATTCAAGCCTTTTTTTTGCTAAATGCACCTCTATGTAGACTGGGAGATAACGCCTTTGGCTTTAAGTCCGCCCGTGTACAGTTTTGTGCATAAAGATAAATAAATAAATTGTTGTATAGTAATATAAGAGCCGAAGCCGAAGCTCACAAATATATCTATAACAAACCTAACCACGGACATTATGAAAGTAAATAAAAACAAAAAAAAGTCATGACACAATCAACTATTATCTGTACTCAATAAATTTCATAATAGTAGTTTATGCAACTGTCATAATATAATGGGGGTCATTAGAATGCGAGTGTCTGTTTATCACACGAGGCGTAGCTGAGTGTGATAATAGATTGACACGAGCATTCTAATGCATAATTATATGCAGTTGCATACACAATTTTATCTACACTCTAAAAAATTTACTCAGTTGAACACTTTTCCAAACGTCCGCACCGGCGATTGCAAGGCCCGATACATGGTCAAATTCAATACGAGAACGTAATATGGCTTGATATGAATTTTTGAAGATTCAGAAAACAGTTGTTTAGATGTCGAGTCTCAACAGCAAATAACTAAACAACTGAACAACAACTGAACAACACTGAACAACAACTAATCAACATCTGAACAACAACTGAGATACATCTGAACAACATCTCAACAACAACAGAACAAAAACCTATTAAAACAACTGAACAACATCCGAAAAATTACCGTACAACAACAACTGTCAGGTGCGGCGGAAGATAGCGATTTGAGTATTGGAAAAAAAACTTCGTTTCATTTCTCAACTTTATCGTATTAAGAGTTTTCTCATTAAGTCATTACGCTTCTGTAATTTATAGTAAACCCTACTTTTTATAGGCAGAATGCATAAAGTAGGTCATTATGCATCTGTTTTCGAATTCATAATTCGAACATTTTATGAGACGAGTGTAGATAAAATATATTTCGGCTACAATACTACATTCAACCGAACATTTTAAAAAAAAAGTTTTTCCGTCAATCGTATATCTTCTACATCTACACTAATAATAAAAAGAGGAAAGATTTGATTGTTTGTGTGAATTGAATAGGCCCCGATACTAAAGGACCGATAAAAAAAATATTTTACTATTAGAATACTATATTATTCCTGATGAACATAGGCTATATTTAATACCAGAAAAAAATATGGGTCCGCGTGAAAAGTTCCATAATGCAACCCAATGTGTGAAAAATTTACCTAAAAATCGATTCGAAAGTCGTTTTATTGGCGTTTCTGGACATATGTTTCTAAAGGAAAGTTGTTGAGTTGCATATTGCATGCACCATATTAGTATTCGGAGGGCTGACCCTTACACCCCATATAAAAAGACGAAAATAAACACAGTATAACAAAAAAAACATTAAGTCAATAATAAAGTGTATATTATAGTAGCTGTAGGTAAGGATAAAAAACCTCCAATGTGAAAAAAGGGTGTATGTAGGTTTAGTAGTAATGTAAAGTATATTTATGTAAAAAATAATAGTCCACCCGCGCGAAGCCGGGACGGGCCGCTAGTTTTTAAATAAGTCCGCATATAATAAGGCAAGAGTTTAAATTATATTAATAGCCATTTATGTTTGGTTCATCCATACCTTTCATACAAAATTACGTTCCGTTCCTCTGTCAGTACAATTTTTGCATATCAGAACGGCATGTTAATTTACTAATAAAACACTTTTTCACTAGTTCCACTAATCCACACTAATATTATAAATGCGAAAGTAACTCTGTCTGTCTGTCTGTCTGCTACGCTTTCACGGCCAAACCGCTGAACCGATCTTCATGAAACTTGGCACAGAGATTGCTAGCATACCGAGAACGGACATAGGCTACTTTTTATCACCATTCGAGGGTCTGGAGTACAGATGTAGAATACCAAGTTGTATTAGAGATACAGGCATGGTTCCAGAACAAAAGTTGTTCAGTATGATGGGCCGCTTCTTTTCACAAGGACATTGAAGATCTGGAGTACCTTATGTAGACCACCAGGTGTACCACCAGGAGCCCAGCTAAACTATTAGAGATACAGGCATGGTTCCAAAACAAAAGTTGTTCAGTATGATGTGTCGCTTCTTTTCACAAGGAAATTGAGGATCTGGAGTACCTTATGTAGACCACCAGGTGTACCACCAGGAGCCCAGCTAAACTATTAGAGAAAAAGGCATGGTTCCAAAACAAAAGTTGTTCAGTATGATGGGCCGCTTCTTTTCACAAGGACATTGAACATCTGGAGTACCTTATGTAGACCACCAGGTGTACCATCAGGAGCCCAGCTAAACTATTAGAGATACAGGCATGGTTCTAAAACAAAAGTTGTTTATTATGATGGGCCGCTTCTTTTCACAAGGACATTGAGGATCTGGAGTACCTTATGTAGACCACCAGGTGTACCATCAGGAGCCCAGCTAAACTATTAGAGATACAGGCATGGTTCCAAAACAAAAGTTGTTCAGTATGATGGGCCGCTTCTTTTCACAAGGACATTGAGGATCTGGAGTACCTTATGTAGACCACCAGGTATACCATCAGGAGCCCACCTAAACTATTAGAGATACAGAAATGGTTCCAAAACAAAAGTTGTTCAGTATGGTGGGCTGTTTATTTTCACAAGGACATAGAGGATCTGGAGTACATTATGTACGTACACCACCAGGTGTAATATCAGGAGCCCAGCTAAACAATTAGAGATACAGGCATGGTTCTAAAACAAAAGTGGTTTAGTATGATAGGCTTCTTCTTTTCACAAGGATATTGAGGATCTGGAGTACCTTATGTAGACCACCAGGTGTACCATCAGGAGCCCACCTAAACTATTAGATATACAGAAATGGTTCCAAAACAAAAGTTGTTCAGTATTATGGGAATAAGTTGAGAAAGGACATTGGCAACTTTTTACCGAAGTTTTTTTTGTTATTTACTGACTTTTGTATTCAATGGTTATAAATATTGATCTCTCAGGGCAGTACACCGAAAAGCAAATTTTGAATTGTCCCTTTAACAACAGAAGCAAGCAAGTCATCTTTAAACAGTAGAGTTAAGAACTGTTCTAATATCACTGTCATACTTACTATGAATATACCTCTACATATCTTCTTTAGAACCTGTGCCTAAAAAAAGTATCTAACGCGGACGAAGTCGCGGGTAAAAGCTAGTTAAATATATTTGTTTAATTTGATATTAAACTAAATGCGACCGGTTTCGAACATCATCATCGGGCAGTTATTTAAAATCGAAACAAAACACAACAATATTATATTATTAAAATGTCGGTAGTACAATATTTTCATGTTGCGGTTCAGTGGAGGATCGATCAAAATTAGAATGTCAAGTTTTTTGACAAATAACTTGACATTCTAATTTTGATAGACATAGAGATGCATTGAGTTTATTATTTTTGAATATATGAGTTTGGCACGATCAGGGATGTGACACAAAACGTAAAATTTTGCGATTGCTTTTTTTAAGATAACTATTGTTAATCGTGATATAACTTTTTAATCTCAAACTTATCCGTATCGTTATCTTTATAACTACTCACTAGTAATCCCATAAATTTGCGTAATTATCTTGGGTTGCGGAGTAATCAATTTTGTTTTATTATCCCGATAATCATAAATATCATTATTATCATTACTTATCTCCCCACATGTACTAAATTGCTTATCAATTATAGTATCATGTTAATGAAACATACACAAGTACATACAAAATTTCACACGTGAGAAGGCTATCACAATATTGTATCTATGTTGGTATGCAAAATAATGTTCATCATTATCTGTTGTAGGTTTAAATTTTTATGTATCCATTGTAAACGACCGATCTATTCTATCAATAAAATGGAATGCAAGACAGGTCAAATAGTGTGGATTATCGTTCAAGAAAATTATAATAACTAGAGACGATTATATGCATTTGCATAGGTATTTAAGCCATTTTAATCGAAAATTGCATATTTCCTGTAAAATCTTGTGACACATAATGTATTTACCTATTTTTAGTACATTTGAGATAACTGCGCCTTTTTTGTTTTCCCTCCCATCTTTTAAGCGTGTTTTGCTAAAATTGTTCTCATTGTTGTAAATTTGTAAGCGGACCTTTCCTTCCTAAAAAAAATTTCTTTCGGTTTTTTGTGAAGTACTGACTATCCTCGATCATAAAAATACGACGAAATTATTCCATACCGATGAGTTCGTGAGAAAAAGATATTATTTTGTATGCTTAAAACTTGTAATTCGATCTCACATATTTTGTCTTTTAGGTTTCGTCACTTTTTGTGCATATTTCAAGTCTTTTTCATGAATACTTGCAAGCATATATCAGGCTTTTTAGTTACATATGATCTGGTCCCTAGTATAACAAATACCACATCAATGCAACAAATAAATAAATCAACAAATACCATATATATTGTTGTATGTAACCTATTGTTGCAAATTCATACGATTCTCCATCAAAACGATCAGGGGGACAAGAACCAAAAAGAAAAAAATCATCCAACTACTTTTGAAAGTAATATGTGTGCTTTTGTTTTAATCTCGTGAAACTGACCCATTGATCATCCCTCATTGTCATGATTTGCGTCACTATGTAATAGTAGAGTGGTCAATGACTTTAAATCAAAACCACCACAGCATGTTTCTTTTTTGCCATAGTACATATAATAGGTCATCGCCTAGCAATGGGATGGTATATGCTAGATTAGATAACATTAGACTAAAATTTCCCCACCTTTCGTAGTCAGAAAAATGTATTTAGAAACTTAAAAAGAAACGCCTGCATTCGATAGTATAGCAATCATATTTTAAATTTTCTTTGATCCATTAATTTCATAACATAATATTGTCGCCGGCATATAAATCGTTCGATCGTAGATCGTAATCGTAAGATCGTTGACAGGTCGAGTGATAAAACAAACAAAAAACTATCAATAACCAAAGAACATTTTGCCATAATTTTACTTCACTATATCGGCGGCAGGCGTAGCGTTGGACGACCTCCGGCCAGATGGACCGATAACTTAAAAAAGGCGGTTGGTAGCGACTGGATGGTGAAAACGAGAGATCATGCCCTATGGCGTACCCTGGGGGAGGCCTACGTCCAGCAGTGGACTGCAATAGGCTGATGTATGTATGTATATCGGCGGCACAGAGATTACTCCAGAAAATGCACAACAATTGCCATTGGTTAGACGGCTCTCAGATCGCAGATTTTAACATCAGTACGTATAGTAAAACCGCCTAGTGCAACACACCGACAAAGCGTCAACGCGCAGTGGCGGGATCTGCCGCTCCGCGCTACGCGTCGGGGCGCGTTCAAAGTGTGTGAGGCGCCTTAGCGATAACAAGGTAAGGATTCGTTTACATGGTGGCGGCGCAATTTCAGTCTCCATCTTTTGCTTGCACGGTGCAAAAGCGATCTTTTCCTCCTATAGCGATTGTTTTTATTTATCCTTCGACCTGGCGTATTTTTTAGACTGCTTCCTGTCACTTTGTGATTTGGCTATTTTATTGGACTGATTTCTGTGAAACCTGTTGTCTTGGTGTGTAAAAGATTTGTTAAACGAAGACATGTCCAGGATCACACCTAAAGACTGAGAAACACGAATTGAATAAGTGGTTGAAGTGATAAAGCCAGAAATTAATGACATGGACAACAACGTAGAAATAATGGCATACAATTTTATTAAAAATGTAACAGTCTGATAGTGAATCTGATGATAACGAATTTATAAATTATTGTGAATAAATTATCTGTTTATCATTTATTAAGTTTTCATAAGGTTCTACAATTTTCTTATTGCCTAATAGCCATGTTAACGCATCTTTACGGTTTTTAACAATTGTTCATGCCCTCTTACCTGGAAGGGCTGTCTGTCTCTTTCACTTGTATACAAAAATGCGGTTGAGAGGAAGCTCCATTATTTCTGTGCCACAGATGGAGTATTCGTTTCCATTTGTGCATGCTACGGCGTAGCATCGTAGCAGCTGGGCTACGAATTTTCGCGTAACTTATATTTAATTATTTAACTAGCTTTTTATCCCGCGGTTTCCCCAGCGGATTAGTAAGTTTTTCTAATGAGTGGGTCATTTTTCTAAGGACGTACAGTAAAAAATCACATCCCTGTAATATTAAAAAGGCGGATATTTATGTGTGTGACTGTTAGTTGGTGCGAAAACGGCTAGGTACTTAGATTCTAATTAAATTTTATCGGAAGATGGAATAGGATCTAAAATAACATATAGGCTACTTGGCAGCGCAAATACTTTAATACCACGAGAACACATTATATATACCGCCGAACCTAGTTTGTCGTATTCCTGCAGTACGTTCGTACTGCATACAAATACAACTTAATTTGTCGGCCAAAAACATGTGATTAAAATAAAGGATCAATATTTAAATGAATGTTTTTTACTAAAATAAATAAATACACGTAATCTTTTATCTACTAGCATACAACCGTTTTGCAAATAAAACCAGCACCCATCGTCGAAACGGGGGGTTGAGAGGCGCTTGCTTGAAACGGTTGGTTGCTATTATTTTTTCTTTATTTTAGTAAAATACATTCATTTAAATACTGATCCTTTATTTTAATCATATGACTTTGACCCACAAACTTAGTTATATTTGTATGCAGTACGTATTGTAGAAATACGACAAACTTGGTTCGGCTTTTCGATATAAGGTGTTCTTGTGGTATTAAGATATTTTCTCACGATGCCAAATAGCCTATATGCTATTTTAGATAGTATTCCATCTGCCGACAAAATTTTATTTGAATCTTAGCAGCCGTTTTCGCGTCAATCACACACACAAACATCCGCTTTATAATATTAGTGGGATGGAATTACTTATTACTTACATCGGTACTCAAAAATGCTGAAAATATATAAAGAAACATAGGTTGAAAGATGGAACACCATTTTGAGGTCACCATTTTTAAAATATTTCGACCAACAGTCTTTAGGTACCTATCCTGAAGCGACCCATCATCTAACTGCTTTTTGAATCGGACAGATGAATTCAGTTTATTTAAAGTTTCATTGTTTGGAAACGAACCAAACATAAGTAAAAAGAAACCAAGAAATAGTAAAAAAAAAATAAGATTTCATAAACCTTCAAAAACGTGCATCTCTATCTATCTACTTACAAAATGCACATTACCAAAAGGATATTCAGTGTTTTGTTGTATCTAGCTGGGTACTTTATGGCTGTAATAGCTGAAAATTGAATTACCAAATAAAATAAAAGTAGATAAGACTATATCAGACATATCGATCCCACCAAACATAATTTTAATGTAAAATGAAGCCAAGATAAGAGCTTAATATGGCTTAACGTATTCTTTATTGTGTACTTAATTATTACAATGTTATATTTTAAACGTAGTTTCAAGGGTGAGCTCTGTATGAAAACATCTCTTACAGTCAACCTGCACAGTGGAATTAGAAAATAATATATAAGGGAATGACAGAACCGTGTACACATACAGATCGGAACTTGCATACTCGTATAATATATTATAAACAATGCATACTTATTAATAAGAAATACATAAATAAATACTTACCTTACTTAATATTTTACCCTATAAAAAATATATTAGATCTCAAGTTGAGCCAAGATTCTTAATCTACACGCGCTAATTCCACCAACCTATATTTCACAAACTCTACATCTCCATTCTCAGTTAAAATGTACGAGTATGTACCCTCAATCCTGTGCACTTCGAGAAAAGGTTGGTAGGGTAGTGCCCTCGTGGCTCGCTTGGCGGGCGCACGACCGTGCCCCAAGATCTCATAAACAATTTTTTACATTTGTGATAGCAAGACTCGTTCACTCATTCTAGTGCTCCGGTGGGATACGTTACGAATCATGGTAATTTTATATAGACTTAGTTATTGAACAATTCCTGTCGTATCTCAGTTAATCCACAACATTTCAAATTTGTAACAAGACTCTATTATATTTTTAATAGATAGTTTATGGCATCATTAAATAAAGGGCAAGTTCTTTTTATTTTATTTTGTTTCATAATTAGAGATTTTAAATTTTAAAAAGTGATAGTTTAGTTCCAACAACTAGGCTGCTGAAAATAAAATTCGTTTGCCTACCACTTATATGACCATTATTTAAAAAAAAACTGATTGACATTGACAGATGAATGAATGAAGTTTTCTCCACTGTTTTTTTTTTCTACTATAGGCAAAGGATTTTTTCATGGTATTCCTAACTTTGGAAGTTTTTACAACTTTTCAAAATATTTCAGAAACGATTGCATTAAAAATTATGAAAATATGTGTATCTTAATAAGCATCCCAAATACTCTAAAATATATATATCTTTTGTACCTAACGTAAAATGAAATGTTGTGGATTGTAGGAACGGCCCTTCATAACTTCCATGAGTTAACAATATAAAATCATTTCAAAAGATGGAGATTTAAGTCTAATGAAGTTTGAGGCCTAAAGAATAAAAGACACTAACTATATAAGCTGTTAATTTATTTAAATAAAATACTGTTGTGAACTTGTGATTATATATTTGAATAACGCTCAGACAATGTTAAAACTATGGCGTAAGTGCTTGTATAGTGGCGAAACGTTAAATTATACTTGTAATTTGATAAATTTCGAAGGCGTCATAAAACTATGTAACCTTACACCTAATATCATCTACTTCCACATGAAAGGAAGATGACTTTCTGTGTCCATGTAAAACGAACTTTTTTATGCATTAGGATGCTACTACTTTGGAGAGCGGAGCGCGCGACAACGCGGGCTTCGAGCCCTCGCCAGAGCTTACCAAGTTTCCTGACAAGCCACCATTGGAAAATTCTCTAACTAAGTCAAAAGTAAGTTCCAATTTATAAACAATATTGAGATCAATATCCATCATAAATTTGTGCGTGTGAATCGTTGAGCGTAATACGCGTACTGACGAGCTAAAGTTTATAGAGAGTGATACTAAAGAGTATTCCCGATTTGATTATTTAATTTATCGTTAGCTTGCAGCGCTATGTGGTGCGCCAACCAGTAGGTAATCCTAACCTCACGAGGTGACAGTAATTCACGTTATTTTTGGATAAGGAAAATAAATAACCGCATTGAATATTAAATTATTCCAGGATGAATCGGATGACAAGGACGGGAAGAAAGTAAAGGAGCGTCCACAATGGGGCAACCAGCTAGAGTTCCTCATGTCCTGTATCGCCACGTCAGTTGGCTTCGGCAACATATGGCGGTTCCCGTTCGTCGCCTACGAGAACGGGGGCGGAGCCTTCCTCATTCCTTACATACTAGTGCTATTACTACTTGGAAAGCCGATGTACTATTTAGAAACATTCCTTGGACAGTTCAGCAGTAGCAACTGCGTCAAGATATGGGCTCTATCACCAGCGATGAGAGGTTAGCCTTTAAATGTATTACCTACATACACACACAACATATCACGCCTATTATCCCTTGCGGGGTAGACAGAACGCAAACGGCCACAAAAGATGGACATTTACGCCACCTCTGACATAATTTGGAGGAAAATATTAGGTATAATATTTGGCGTGTGATGCCGGCTTAGATAGCATCTCCCCATTTATTTCCCGTGGGAGTCGTAAGAGGCGACTAAGGGACTTACGGGTGTGTATTGCAATTTTTGAAGATGGGCTGACAACCTGTCACTATGGCGATACACAATTTGCCGAAATGTATTACCTACTTCATACATTGACCAGCAATAATAAAAAGTACCTAAAGTAAATTTTGATCGCATGCGGATTTATTATCTACAAGATAACCATAAGTGATTAAATCTGAGTTTCTAAATACTAGGTAGATATGCAAAGGATATTATAGTTACAGTTTAATTGGATGTATATTCAAAAGTGTTTTTTTAACTTCGCACGTTGCTATGCATAACCCGTTGGCTGAACCACAAAGTAAGTATTGGCGGCTGCGCGCCGAATACAGAGAGCTCACTTCAAGCAAACGTCACGAAACTCTCCACAATTTGACACGCCGCCGTTTACAAGGAAATCCAAACCAATCCAAACACACTTGTAGTCGAGTGTCAACCGCGTTTGGTGCGGACGTGCAAAATGGCTTCACACAAATATAAATAGGTTTATTACTATACGATGTGATTTGTACAATGTTCCTATAATATTTTGTACCAACTTAAATAAAAACTTGCTTACATAAAAGAACAAACAGGATTAATAACTCTAATCAGTATATTTGTTTATAATGTGATTTGAGTTTCTACTTAAATAAAGGCAACTTTTCATTTTTAATGTACATACATTATACATACACATATTACGTCTATAATGCCTTGCGGGGTAGGCAGAGCGTAAACGGCTGCAAAAACGGGTATTTACACCACGTCTGACAAAAATTTGAGGGTCATTCGGAAAATTGTGTATCGCCATCGTGACAGATTGCCAGCCCATAGCCTAAAATTGCAATACACACCCTCAAGACTCTTAGTTGCCTTTTACGACTCCCACGGGAAAGAAAAGGGGTGATGCTCAGTCTCAACAGCCCCAGAGCAGATATCTACCTACTCGTCATTCCCCATTTCATAATAATAGTGCTATGTAGGTAGTATACGTTATGTAAATACAGGGAGTAACAGAAAGGGTATATCAAGCCGAAAGGAGGTCAAAGTGGGGAAATGGGGAAAGTTGTTCAGTTTCATGAGCACCTTTCGGCTTGATATGGCCTTTCTGTTACTCCCTGTATGTTTAGACCTTTAGGTACCTACTCCATTGTATAAAATCGGTAAAAAAACTGTGGCAGCCCTTGCCGAAAGCGGAAATAATCGAAAATAGGGCCGAGTGATCCTTCTGTACATTCTTTATTTTGTGGCTGAACTCCGGATCTCTGATACGATACTTACCCTTAACATAAGGCGGCGTTACATATTACTGTAGCGACCTCTGGGAGCTACGACAAGAAGCTCACTCAAAGTGGTCCACGATTAAGCAAGACGCAACAGAAGTTTCAACATATCTGCAAGATGGCGCCACGTGACAGAACAAAGAGCCTGAAACGTGGTATCGAAGTGTTTCACCTCGCAACGCATATATAACAACTTCCGATTCTATCCAGGTGGACCAGTCGGTCCCCTGGCCGCAAAACCCGGCCAGGCAGGGTAGCTACCCTTTTCCCGACACCACCTGGAACCCTCCATTCTGCCTATTGGCATCACTCCTGTCACCCGCCATATTAGTGGCCCGACGTGATATGAACACGTAACCTTCTGATTGCTTTGCTACACAGGCACCGGATACAACCAGGCGCTGACCGCCAGCTATGTGCTCTCCTACTACGTGGCTATCCTGGCTCTCTGCCTGTACTACTTCAGCATGAGTTTCCAGTCCACGCTGCCGTGGGCCGTGTGCAAGCCGGAGTGGGAGAACTGTGTACCTTCCGGCGAGCCCGTCAACCTCAGCGCGATAGCTGAAGACAGCCGCCCCACCAGCAGCGCTGAGTACTTCTTTTCGTGAGTAAAAGTATTTATACTACGTAGCTTTACTGGCACTTTGCCTGTACTACTTCAGCATAAGCTTCCAGACCACGCTGCCGTGGGCTCTGTCTGACCAACCTAGAGTGGGAGAACTGCGTGCCTTGCAGTGAATGCGTAAACCTCGCCTCACCTACCCCCCGTCACCTCAGATAGATAGATAGATAGATAAATCAATTATTCACTGAAAAAAAAGTGCACGGCAATAATGCATGACAATACAAATTTTAAGCACTAACAATAGTTTATGAATGCATGACAATACAAATTTTAAGCACTAACAATAGTTTATGTATTCTAAAAACAGTTATGTGACGATACTGTGGGGATAATTTGTCATACGGAGTTGCATGTGCCAATAAAAAGGTCCTAACTTAGCATGTTGTCACAGCATGACTTTGGTTATTCTGCTATAACCCTGTGCCATGACCCTGTGATAGTGAGTTGACGCTAACAAAACAGAGAGGACAAATAAGATGTTCATTTCAGCAAGATAGCTAAAGACGCGCCCCATCAGCAGCGATGAGTAGGTACTTTTTTTGTAAGTAGATGTAATGTTTGTGGCGGCTCCTCATACAAGTCCTGAAACGAGGTATCGAAATATTTCCGCCGATCGCTATACAGGGTGTAAGGAAAAGTGCTACATTTTGTATCGGAGGTCTAAATTTTTTTTTCAATTTCGACCTATGTTCTTAGGGAAAGTTTTTCAGTTTCATGGGCTGGTTCATCCCTTAAAAGGAACGCAGTTTTTTTCCTAACACACTGTATATACAACTTCCAAACATGTCCAGTTGGAATTAGAGGTCCGCGCCACGCCGGCGCGCCGCCGCCGGGTGACATCGGCGCGCCGCCGCCGCCGCCGGGTCACAGAAAAACTCACGCCGAGCTCAAATTTCCCGCGCGAACCAGGTTTCATGCACGCGATCGATGCGTCAATACGCGAAGTTGCCGTGTTATTGGAGGCACCGCGCATCCCCCTCACGCACGATACATACAAACATAATCAGCCTTTTGCTGTCCACTGCTGGACGTAGGCCTCCCCCAGGGTACGCCATAGGGAACGATCTCCCGTTTTCGCTATCCAGTCACTATCAGCCGCCTTTTTTAAGTCATCGGTCCATCTGCCCGGAGGTCGTCCAACGCTACGCCTGCCGAGCCGCGGCCTCCACTCGAGAACCCGCTTACTCCACCCTCCATCGGTTCTACGACAGATGTGTCCAGCCCACTGCCACTTCAGTTTGCGACACTTCCAGACTATGTCTGTTACTTTGGTATTTTTGCGGATAGTCTCATTCCGGATTTTATCCATAATAGAGATACCGAGCATAGACCTTTCCATAGCTCTCTAAGACATGTAGCCGGTGGGCCAGTTTTACTGTCAGGTTCCACGTCTCGGCTCTATGGAGTCAACTAGTAGACATAGGGGTCATGAGTCATGACTGGCAGGACACACTGATCGAACACCTTGGTTTTGAGGCATTGTGGCAAGGGTGATTCCAGAATATGACGCAACTTCCCAAATGCTGCCCAGCCCATCTGCACAATTCTGTTGATTTTAGCCTCAAAGTTGTCTCTACCCAGCTGCAAAGTTTGCCAAGGTACACATACTTCTGGACAACTTCAAGGGTTGTACCTTCGACGGAGACCGGCTCGGGGATGATGTGTTGAATGAACATGACTTTCGTCTTGTCCAAGTTCATCCCGAGTCCAGCACGTTTCGAGGCGACATTGAGACTGGTCAGCATTTTTTGCAGATCCTGCAGCGATTCAGCCATTATAACTATATCGTCGGTAAAGCAGAGATGTGTGAGCTATTCGCCGTTAACGTTGATGCCTAGTCCATCCCACTGCAGAGTCTTAAAGATATCCTCCAGCGAATTGGTGAAGAGTTTCGGGGATATAACATCACCCTGTCTTACACCTCGGAGTAGTTGGATGGATCCTGTTTTGTGGTTTTGTACTTGCACAGACATCGTTGCCATTTGATAGAAGCTTCTCAGTATCACCACATATCGCCAATCCACTTGGCACCGCTACAAGGACTACAAAACAGCCCAGGTTTCGATGGAGTCGAAGGCTTTTTCGTAGTCCACAAAGGCCATACACAGCTGTTGGTTATTCTCTTCTGACTTCTGTTTATCCTGCTGTATAGTATGGATGTGGTCCACGGTGCTGAAGCCTTTACGAAACCCAGCCTGTTCCGGTGGCTGGAAGGCGTCAAATCTTCGTGATGACTCTCGAGAACCGCTTATAGACGTGGCTCAGAAGTGTGATCGGCCTATAGTTTTTAAGGTGCGTTTTGTCTCCTTTCTTGAAAAACAATGCCACAACATCTCTGCTCCACGCCTTCGTGGTTGTCCCATTGGCTATAACGGAGTTGAAAAGCCTTTTCAGCTCTTCGAGGACAGGCTTTCCACCAGCCTTAAGTAGCTTAGAGGCCACTACGTCTTCTCCGAGAGCCTTCCCATTCTTAGGGTGTCTAAGAGCCGCCCCGATTTCGTCTACATCCACGTCCGGGAGATCGTCTGTAAAATCGCCAGAGAGGGGAGCTCTGGGGTCTGAGGTCACGTCAGGTGGAGGTTTCTGCGCATGCGAGGCATACAGATTTCCGTAGGAGTCCTCAATATCGGCGAGATGCTCTGGAACCGATGTGACAGTTACCCCATTCGAGGTAGTTAGCTTTGCTAGATGACTTCTTCCCAAGGTTTTGGTAAAGACTTTCGACCCCCGATTTTTCTCAATCGCCTTCTTTATGAGTAATAATTTTAATTAGATACATAGTTTTCTTAAAATTAAGTTTGATTCAGTACTTCGAGAGCTTTTTCTACCACCCCTTAAAAACTTTTAAAAAATCCGCCCACGCCGGCGGCGCCGCGCCACGCCGGGTCCGAGGGCCGGCGCGCCGCCGCCGGCCTTATGGACTGCGGCGCGGACCTCTAGTTGGAATAGTCGTTCCCCTGGTCACAAACTCAACCAGGCGGCGGGTAGCAAATTTTTTCCTCACAATTGACACTCGGCGTACTGGCCTCATCGTCACGCACTCAACGCGACGAAATTGTGTTTACAATGTAAGTACATTTACTTATATTGTAAACACAATTTAATTTAATGACCATTGACTTACACAGTCATTAAAAAGTAGGGTAATCATCCATATCAATCATGTTTCGTAATAGATGTTCGAGCAGTAATAAAACCGCAATCGTATTTATCTTCAGATAACAAAATTACGATCACCTAGAATTCACTTTCACAAATGAGATAACAAAATACAACTTAAGCCAATCTTTTTAGAGAGAATACAAACTGACGCAAATCATGATGGTTTGAGTCAGTTTGTAGAAGGGGTCAATCCCCTTTTTCACGAGATGATGTGTCTAGGTAGGAATAGGTAACGGTAGGTACATTTATTTTCAATGATTAGCAATCTTCGTTTTCGTCAATAATTCAATTTCTGTAAATTTTTTGATATTGATTATTTTAAGGCGAGTGTAGTCGTGAACTGCCTCGATAGGGGCGCCACTTCACAAAAAAAAACTCTGTATACAAACAATCTATCAGAATCAGAATTTCCGTTGCTAAAGTTTTTGGTATTATCCTTAAGTAAAATTAGAACTTTCAAACTCAATGAAATATAGTTATGAATTAATACCAAAAGTGACCGTTTTCAGCAGCAAATATTTCTTTAACTTGCGGGTTTAAATTTTACTTAAGGATAATACGAAAAACCTAAACAAAGAAAATTCTGATATATTGTTTAAAATTTACACTTAGTTTTCTAAGTAAATTCTAGAAACTATTACTGATTTTAGGAAGTTATTAAATTTCCATACAAAACGATGCAACGTATCTGGAAAATTGCTTTTACAGTATCCGACAATAATCAAAGTTTATGTTACAGCCGTACAGTTCTTCGCTTGAAGGAGGAAGGCATCGAGGATGGAATTGGTTTGTATACATACTTATTTATTTAATACGTACTAATTATATAAATCTGAGAGGTTGTGTGTATGTATGTTTGTTACCTCTTCACGCTCAAACGGCTTGACTGATTTGGATGAAATTTGGAACACAGGTAGAGTATTACCCGGAATAACACATAGGCTACTTTTTACCGCGGTAAAACAACTATTACCATGGGAAAATGAGTGGCAGCGGGTTAATCGCTGGGCGGAAATCTAGTTACTTTATATTTTACTTCAGTCATTTTTTTTATCGTACATAATGCTACTTTCAGGAACACCGTTGTGGGACTTGACGATTTGTCTTTTTGTGTCATGGTTCGTAATCTACATCGTGGTCTCCCGAGGCGTCAAGAGTTCTGGGAAAGCATCCTACTTCCTGGCACTGTTTCCTTATGTGATACTGTTAATTTTGCTCATAAGGTCAGTAAAGATTGGTATGTAAGGATTAAGCTTAGAAATATTATGTGCACATTTAAAAAGAAACGATTTCTAATAAATAACAAGCCTTACGTTTGTATTCATAGAAGCCTAAAATAACAAGCTATGAAAATGTGGTCACCGTAGCAAGGGCCTACGACGACGTAGTCACTCGTAGCAGGCCTGTCTTTTTTGAGAACCTTTTAAGAAAATCGTGATTTACCTCAAAACTATCTTGATAGACCCGGTCAATTAAATAAATTGTATCGTTAGATTCATTTTTTAAACAAATAACTGTCAAATAATATTTTTTTCTACAAGATAAATATTTTTTACTATTTCAGAGCTACAACTTTACCTGGCGCTGGAACTGGAATTATGTTTTTCTTAACTCCCAAATGGGATAAACTTTTGGAACTGAAGGTCCGTAAACTATGATCTCTTTCACATCAGCCTTCTAACAAAATAATAATTGTAATTCATGAACCACATAAATGTATTTGTGGGGAAGCGGTTAAACGTCTGGGACGCCATGGCCTGTCTTGCCAAAGGAGTGCTGTGG
Source organism: Tuta absoluta (assembly GCA_027580185.1). Lineage (NCBI taxonomy): Eukaryota > Metazoa > Arthropoda > Insecta > Lepidoptera > Gelechiidae > Tuta > Tuta absoluta. Next base: position 7,586,028 of record JAQAHW010000016.1, on the reverse strand, counting down.
CCTATGTCACAGAATAATAACTAGTAACCCTATGTTATGAAACTACAGGCTACAAGTCTACAGGCAAAATTCGTAGTATATTGCGTAGCTGGTTATTATTTCTGTTATCATAATTGCTAACCAACTACGCAATGAACACCGAATTACACTTGTAAAATTGTAGCCTGTAGGTACTTTGATAATATCGGACACTGGTCGTCAGTCACGTCATGCCAGTTTGAACGACATCATTCGCAGAACACTCATTTCCGCCAAGGTACCAGCGGTTTTGGAACCGAATGGTTTGTTTAGGGCAGATGGCAAACGGCCGGATGGAATGTCGATGATTCCGTGGAAGTTAGGCAAATGTGTGGTTTGGGACGCTACGTGTGTCGACACCTTAGCTCCCCCACACATGTGCCATCTACATCCCGTTGTGTTTGGGCTGCGGCTGCTGCAGCGGAGGTTCTTAAGCGCCGAAAATATGTGGATCTTCTAAATAAGTATGTTTTTGTAGCCTTCGTGGTGGAAACTTTGGGTCCGTGGGGTTCAGAGGACAAATGATTTATTTCTGATATTTCAGCGCGTCTCCGTGAGGCGTCAGGTCTGGTAGCTACCTCGCTCAATGGTTGAGTTTAGCAATTCAAAGAGGGAATGCTGGCAGCTTATTGGGCACTTTGCCTCGTGGAGATGCGTTGGAGAGAATTTATTATATATATTTTTAGATTTATGATGACTTTATTATGTAATTGCATTTTTTTTGTTTGAATAAAGATAATTAAGAACTAATCAAAACAAGGAATAATTTTAGATTCTAATATTCTTACGCAATCCTTACGTGTGCGTGTTCCTATGCAGGTATGGTATGCCGCAATCACTCAGCTGTTCTTTTCGCTGTCCGTCTGCTCTGGAGCACTAATCATGTTCTCTTCCTACAACCGTTTCGATGGAAATGTTTACAGGTAAACTTTTAGTTTTTCCCTTTGCCCAATAATAGACAATGTTCTTGAAACCTTGAAGGCCCAAGATGAGCCTACTTCAGTGTTCTCTTCATTTTCAAAATTCTTCACTGAAGTGAATGACTAACACAATACACTCATTTTAAGTATTAGACCGGGTCTATCGCGATAGTATTTAGGTAAATATTAGTAATTTACCTGTGTCCCGACGTTTCAATACAGTTTAATGTATTGTGGTCGCGGGTTGACTGACGTCCCAGCGAGTTGTCATCTAGGCGGCGGGTAACGAGATGTTCTGCTACCCACATTTGTCTTTATAATTTTAATATTATTGATTGTTTGTAAACATTGCACTAGGCTGCCGGCACACAACACTCACTGTATCCGACGATTGTTCCGATGATAAATCGCGCGGTTTCAACTTATCAATGACTGGACTCCATGCGGATGACAATTTAAACCCGTCCTCCCGGTTGAAATTATTAGGGTTCTTCTTAATTTCAATAGCCTCGCGAACGATCCTAGGGTAATAGTGGCGTTCCACAGAGAGGATTTTCGGGGCATGAAGTTCAATCCAATGATTCGGACCGGATGATAGAAGGTGTTCTGCTATTGCCGATTTATGCATCTGTCGGTTTTTTACAGCTGCAATATGTTCTTTGACCCGTTCGCTGACAGTTCGCTTCGTTTGGCCAATATAAGATTTACCGCAGCTGCATTGTACTTTATACACTCCTGCATTCTGAAATGGAATGACATCCTTCGGCGTGCGTAAACAGTGTGATACTTTCGACAATGGACTGAAAACAGTCTTTATTGAATTTTTACTCAACACTGTCCCAATCTTATCTGTTACTCCTTTCACATGTATTGAAACGTCGGGACACAGGTAAATTACTAATATTTACCTAAATACTATCGCGATAGACCCGGTATAATCTTAAAATGAGTGAAAGTGATCGCGAGTGCTTGAAAAGTTATATAAACACAATACAACTCATCAACTTTACATGTCTGATTATTATAGGCGTGATAAGTTAGTCTACCGTGCTTGCTCACCCTAGCTCGGGTGGTCTTTAAAATCTAGAAAAGATGTGGAAAATCCGTGCTACACGTTGCAATGGTTTGTCACCTCGCAATAAAATTTGTGTCTACTTTGGATTTTTCAATTTTAGATTTTTGGTTTGTCACCCTTATTTATTTCTAGGGACTCTATGATTGTAACGACCCTCGACACATTCACAAGTTTGATCTCCGGCATCACGATATTTGGCGTGCTGGGAAATTTGGCGTTCGAACTGGGTGTTGAAGTGGAGAACGTGATCGGTAGTGGCGGCACCAGCCTTGCTTTCGTGTCTTACCCCGACGCCATCGCGAAATCGCCTGTTGTACCACAAGTAGGAGATGTTAATATTACAATAATTGAAGAGCCAATGGTCCAAATAGATACATAATTAAATAGTAAACTTTTCCTTCTTATTCGCGAAAATTCAACTCCCTTTACATCATTCCGTGGTCATTTTGTGAAAAGTCAGATGACATAATATAACACTTTATTATCGTTTGCAGTTGTTCTCTGTGCTATTCTTCCTGATGATGGCCGTGCTGGGTGTGGGCACCGGCGTGGCTCTACTGTCGACTGTAAACACGGTGCTAATAGATACTTTCCCAAGGATTCCTATACCACTGATGTCAGCCTTCACCTGCAGCGCTGGCTTCCTAATAGGACTCGTTTACGTCACTCCAGTAAGTCAAACCGAGGAAAACCTGGCGACGATTCTAGCGTCCTTTCTAAGCTAATCCCATCAAAGTTTTTTTTTCACTTTTGGAGGTAAAGGCCGGTTGCAGATATCCTATCTTTTAAAAAGTTGTTTTGGAAATGTCCAGCTAGAATCGAGTTCGAGAGCTTTACGATTAACTACCAAAAACTCAGTACTCAACTATCTTTTCAAATTAAGTAAACTAGTGACCAATCGTGTCGTGTCCCTGTTTTAGGGTGGACAATACATATTGGAGTTAGTAGATCATTATGGAGGAACGTTCTTGAGGTTGTTCGCTGCCATCACTGAAACCATTGGTGTGATCTGGATCTATGGTATGTTCTGTTCTGATAGGTGGCCAGTGAATTACTATTTTTATCTATTTTGGAACCTCGATCTAACGAAAAATGCTTCGTTTACTTACATTTCGACTTCGTTTACTTAGATTTCAAACCGCCCGTCAATGTTGCATGGGGTGTAATTTTAAGGCCAGTTTCAGGTAACTTTTTAATATTTTGACTTACTTACCCACGTATTTTAAAAGTAATTGTTCACTTTCTATTGATATAATTATTTAAAAAACAAAGTTAAATCAAGTTTCGAACATACAAAACATTGTAGAATTTATAATTCACGATACATAGGATTAAGAATTTGTAGGTAAGTTAATCATTTCACAATGATAATTAGGCATTAGAAAGATATCAAAATAAAATCAGATGTTATTGCACGGTTTACAAGATTAAAAGACTTATATGATTATGATTTGCAGTAACAGGATTAGTCGAGTTGGTTACCACATGGAACGTGACAAAGTATGTTTTTGTTTTAGGTTTGGAAAACATCTGCCTGGACATAGAATTTATGTTGGGAATCAAGACGTCATTCTACTGGCGTGTATGCTGGGGATTGATAACGCCGCTTATGATGATCACCGTGTGCATCTACTCCCTCACCACCGCCACGCCTTATCGGTATGGACAGGATTACGTCTACCCAGATTCGGCATATCGTAAGTTTCATTTTATTTGCTAACTAATCCGAAATGAGACTTTCCAGGGAGTAGACCTTCCACGCCGAAAAGATGTTACCTTATCTAACCTACCAATTCTGACATACTAATTAAACTTAAGTAGGACATAACTGTAAGAAAAACAAACAGATCGAACTCACTGTGAAAAAAATGTGACAAAAAATGTGAGCTCGATCAGTTTGTTTTAATAAGATACTATTCTTTGTTATTTCAGTTGCCGGTAACTTACTACAGTGGTCCGGTATGGTACTAATACCTTTGTTTTTCCTGGTGACGTTATGGCAGAATAGATCTGAGAAGACTTGGCGAGATGTAAGTAAAATAAGAACTTTAACGTAGAGTACCAAGATTAATTTTTTTTTTTGGAAAGGGAAGATATTAAAATCAATTAACATTTTTATTTTTTTAGCGTATCGCGGCTTCATTCCGCAAGAAGGCGACATATGGACCCACTGATCCACAGAAGAAAGCAGAATGGAAAGCGTTGAGAATAGAAGCGAAGATGGACCGACAACTCAAGCGAAAGAATTGGCTACACCATATATATCTTAGCTTGTTTGGTGGTTATCGTAAAAATGTTTAATCTAATTAAAAACTATATTAAGTTACTACAGTTAATGCTTAGTTTTAATTTATTTACAATAAAATACTGCCTCAAAGAATTTTTTATTCATTATTAATCTATAATAGTTGTCAATCCATATAAGGTAGATACTATGAGGAATATAGAGGAAATGGGCAATTAAAATTAAACACCGATATTAACATTTATGTTTATTATTGAAACGAGTTTACCACAGGTTTCTAGAACATACACAATTTATAACCCTATACTAGAATTCATTTCCAAATAGAAGTAAATAATGTTATTATACCTTAATCGCAAATAGGTACCTACATTATTAGAAAAGATATACCGCACACTACCAAGTATTACTTATGTTTAGATTTCTTTTTCTTCTTGCTAGACTTTTTCTTATGCTTATGTTTCTTTTTCTTCTTCTTATGCCCGTCAGAGCTGGACCCGGAGTCGCTCTCGCTGTCACTTGCAGCTCGTTTCTTCTTCTTTTTATTTTTTTTCTTCTTCTTCTTACGTTTGCGATCGTCCGATGAGGATGACGAAGAAGAATCCGAACTGGATGACTCGCTCTCAGTATCCGGTTTCTTTTTAACATTAGCCAGATCTAATTTAATGGTCTCATTTTCCACTTTCGGCTTTTTTGCTTCACTTAATCCTCCAGATGGCGACGTTGAGCGTTCTCGCTTTTTAGTATCATCTTTAGCTTCATTATCGGACTCAACAGTCTCATCGTAATCTGGTTCAAAGTTTGCTTCGTCTAATACAGATTTCTTTCTTTCACGATCGGATTGATTCTTGCTTGAAATGTTTTTCTCATTGCCGCGAGCGTCACTCTCACTTGATTTTGACTTATGCTCTTTGTGTTTTTTCTCAGAATCTATCTTTTTCCTTGTGTCCTTAAATTCAATGCGATCATGATTTTTATCGGGCTTTACTGCTTCTGAAACTACACGTCGATCTCCTTTAGCTGAAACTTCAAGCCTATTAACTTCAAGTTTCCGACTTCTTTCCTTATCTACAGTTACCCTACGATATGGTTGTTCTTTCTTAGGAGTTTTAGAACGAGACTTTACGCGCTCTACGGTACTGTGAACGACACGACCATCCCTTATCCTTCGATCATCCACTTTACCACCCAATCTTTCTTTAACAGACAGTCTAGGAGGTGGGGTTTTAGAATGCCTTTTCTTTTTCTCATTTAATTCTATCGGTCTAGACTCTGATTCTACCACAGGGACTGTGATTTGAATAGAACTCTTAGGTTGGTGCTCATCACTATAAAGTTTTGCTCTCTCACTATTAAGCTTCTTAATTTCAATTGGTCTAAGCGAGCTTATAGCTTTTGCAAAGATCGCGTTTTCTGCACGCTTAAGAACTTCCGATGTAACTTTGCCACCGTCTTCTTCTTCATCCGGAGATGTTATTTCTCCTGGCTCCTTCATTCTCTCTACGTTGTCTTCATCAACTTCCCATTTAGAGAGTGCAGGCAATGGGGCCAACATTTCTTTGCTTGGAGCAGTACTTTCCATTTCCGCTTTGAGGTCGAGCTCATCAGCATTTGCTTGTAACTCAATGCCATCGAATGGTTCATCTTTTAAAGCAGCTGTACTCTCAGTATTAAGAGCAACAGTTTCTGGCTCCTCGGCTTTTACATAATTTTGCATTATTTCCTTATCCACAGCTTCAGCTTCTTCGTCATCGTATAAGTCATTTGGTGGTGGTAGTGATTCTTCTTTTGCTTCTGTTGCCTTCGGGGGTTCGATTTCTTTTTTCTGTTCAGGCGCTTCTAGCTTCACTTGTGATTCAGTTTTCTCTAGTTTCACAATAACTTGTTGTTTAAGTTCTGGTTTCGGGTCATTTGAGTCACATAGTTTTTCGTCATCTTTAGATTCACTCTTTTCAGCGTCATCATCTTCTCTTTTAACACCATCTTTTTCTTTTTTCTCCTTCTTATCACGTTTCTTCTTCTTTTCGGTATCTTTCTCTTTTTCTCTTTTTTTCTTTTTTCTATCTTTTGGTTTTTCTTTCTTCTCTTTATCTTTATTTTTGTCCGTAGACTTATCGCGTATACGGTCTTCTTTTTTATCTCTTTTGCTTTCTCGGTCTCGGTCTTTTGATCGACCTCTAGATTCACTACGTTTCCTTTCACGCACGTCTCGACTACGTTTTGGAGATGCACGTATCTTTTTATCAGGTGTCGATCTGTCATAGTCACGTTCTCTATCCTTTTCATAGTCCCGAACTCTGTCATAGTCTCTTGGCCTGTCCTCTCTGGGCTCACGGCCTTTTTCATAGGCACCTCGTTTATTTTCCCTAAGTCTTTCCCTGTCTGAAGGCTCAAATCGTTCTCTCTCTCGCCCATCCCTATGCCTTTCATGTTCTACAGGTGGTCTTGGGGCACCCCTGCTTCGGGAGGGTGGATATCTACTACTCCGACCATGTTCTCTTGCATTTTCATCCCTAAAACCATCACGGTAATTGGGATCATAGTTTGGTGGAATCGGCTCTCTAGGATCTGCGCTAGGCGGTCTGAAAGGTGGTGCACCTTCGCGGAAATTATGAGGAGGATTATCTCGGAATCCACTTTCTCTATAAGGATGACCACGATACGAACTGTCGCGGTATGAACCAGGAGGTCCACGAAACTCACGAGGAGGGCCTGATGGCCCGTCACGATATGGGGGTTGTGGTCCCGAATCACGGAAAGGTTGCCCGTCTCTAAAGGGTGGAGCTCCTTGTTCGCGATAAGGGTGTCCTGGTCGGTAATTGTCTCTGAACCGTGGCGGTTCCCCTACGAGCACGGGAATCTCAGCTGGAACGGCTGGAACTGGCATATCCCTGTACCCAGGCCCTGGAGCTTCCACAAATGGAGCCCTGTAAGGATCTCTGAAGTTTGAAGGGGGTAATCTTTCACGATCCATATGACCTGGTGGAACGAAAGGCGGCTTTTCGAAAGGAGAAGGTTCAAAGCCTGGAACCGGAGGCTCAACCCCAGGTGGACCATCAAATGGAGGTCCACGCGGTGGCCCATGAGGTGGGCCATGGGATGCACCATGGGGTGGGCCATGGGGAAGTCCATGGGGTGGCCCCTGTGGTGGTCCATCATATCGACCACGATACCCGGGTGGTGGCTCGTTCTGAACGGGGATACCACCCATCGGTGGGATAGCTTTTCCCATAGGGGCATAGCCGGGTGGAGGTCCGTTATTCCTAGGTCCATACCTGTAAAGAAAAAAGTATTTTAAAGATATTGCCATAAATTAGGGTTACATTAGTGTCAGGTCACATTTGTCGCGAACCGTATACAGTAGCAAACAAAAATGTACTCTATCACATTTAAAAATATTGGCTGACGGGATTAAAAATCGTCGGGCCTCTGTGTGTTAAGTCAAACTCCTTCAAGTTCTATAGACCTTTGGTATGACCAGACACAATCAGAAGATTATTTAATATTATTTGTAGGATTTGTACTTATAAACTTTTCTCGTGTACTTGCAGTTCGCTAAATATTTCATGTTATAAATAATCGAAGCAAAACATAACAAAGTTACAAGTTAAAATATAAAAACGAAAATTGTACCTATGCCCAACAATCGCATAAAACAATATTCTACATCATCGTTTTCTTTTCAAGTACTGTATTATTGGTGTTTATTAGTACCAGTGATCAAATCAGAATAGGAATGTAATAATAGTGTAAATGAGGTTCTATTTAAAGGTTTTATTTGTTGACATTTGTTTTATTTGTATTTTGTTGAGTTGACTTTGTATTTGCTACTGAAAAGGGCGCGAGCTGTACAGACACAAATGTACGCTGATTCTTAGTGGATTTAAGATTGCCTCGCGAATCAAACCTATGTCACGACTAATCCGTAAACTTTACATAGGAATAATGTTACTAATATTCTATGTTCCTATCTAATTCCTCCTATCATCTTATTGTGTACGGATAGTACCCAATTAGTACCGTACTAACAAAAGGAAACATGTTCCAAAATAGGTTGAATCCAGTTATTGGTCAGAGCAAAACACCAGATTTTAAGTTTAGTAGTTTAGATTGTTATAAAACAGGGTGTTTGGTGGCAAATTTCGTGAAATTGGTAAACTGTAATTAAAAATTAATTAATCAATAAATAATAATAAGAATAAACACTTTATGATAAGTAGGGACCGGATTATATGCAACATAAAAGTCTGAAATATGATTGCAAATATGCATAAAAATTCTCGAAATATGCACAAAAATTGGCAAAATATGCAATATAAAATTCCAGGTTTTAGATATAAAAACAAAATATCAATATTTCTCCCAAACTTAATAATATGGGATATAACCGCCGTATGAAAATGATCCAGGATAGTCAGATATCCACAGAAACACACTTTTTTCGGGAGGCAAGGTCCGCTAATACATTTTAATAGATCAATGAGCGCACTCGCCAACAATATGAACAATTTAGGCAAAGTAGGTGTAAAAGACGGGAAAGAGAACTAAAAAAGACGCGCTGCGTTCGAAAAATATTGAAAATGTGTTAAGAATACCTATGCATCTTATCAAGGTTTTAAAGAAAATATGCTATTTGCGATGATGAAAGATGCTGAAATATGTAAATGCATATAATCCGGTCTCTGTAATGATTAGAATTTTCTAATAGATTATCTATACGAATTTCGTTTTTAATCAGTTATGTCCTCCAACTTGTCTTCCATTATGTCTCAAAGTTTAAACAGGAGGCTTTTTTTGCACCCAGCTCAAAAACGTCGTTTTTCTCATCGTCAATTTTTATCTAAATTCAATATCCACAATCAGTAATGAACCAATATTGAATTTAAGTTGCTCTTAGGCGAAAACATTCGCTGCAACTTTTTGGTTACAACCAAACACCAAACATGCCCATACGACTTCTAGGATCTATGCAGTGGAACCTTAGATTCGCCAGAAACTTCGATTTTGAGTTTTTCGTCTTCTGAGGCTAAGTTTTTAGCAAACTTTGCGACTCAATGGTAGACATTTGGAGTTCATTATTAATTACTCTATTATAAAGTACTATTATAGTATGTTTTACTGATTATTTGATTTTTATTACAGTTAATGAATATAAATTTGCCACCAGACACCCCGTACTAATTACAGGAAAAGAAATAGAATTCGTATATTTTGGTGAATAACGGATAGCCTACAAAGTTTTCGCTACACCGCCCTTTAGTAGGTATGTTTTTGTGCACGTTGAAATGAACGGGCACCGTAAGCCATAAAACACGATGTTACCTTTGATCGTTTCGAGGGTCTCGTTGGAGCCTGGAGCTGTAAACAACTTAAAAGTAATTAAAGCGTTTTAGTTATTTACCTAAATATTTTTACAAGGTAATTCGATTGAAAGAAAAGAACAATTGCAGCTACATTTATAAACCAAAGTTTGCTGAAGTGATTTGAGCCCGTAATACGTATCTTCGTAATATGTTCTATCGGATTATTTTTCATGTAGTCTGTTCAGCGTCCCACTGCAGGGCAAATAACATTATTTCTAAACGTTAAGGGCCTTACAGAAAAAGTTAGACATGGGTTAGACAAATATAAAAAAATAATCTATTCAGAAATAAAATACTAAAAGCGGGTTCTTCACGCGTCTCACTTTTATGTGGTAAGGCCCTTATGTTCAAGCACAATCACGGTAAATATAATAATTTCATACAAGTAAAACTAAACATGTTTTAGCTATTTTTTCATGCCGCTAAATAAATACAATCGAAATTTTATCATGATTACAAATCTCTAATAGATGTTTCATATAAGTCATATAAGATGTTTCTTATGAAACTTACAAAATAAAATGAAAATGCAAGGAATAATATCAATTATTTATTTTTAAGCAAAAATTTATAAATTACAGTACAAATGATAACAGTTTATTGTATTGCATTCGCATATAAACAATTTTTATTAACAGTACCTTTACGACTCGTTGCTAGGCATTTTTACAAATTAAATGAAAAGGAGCGTACAATTTTATACAGGATGTTACGCATAGATTCAGAGATGCTAAAATTGATCATTCTGTTCATGATTATAAGATAAAAGATGATTAAAGTATGCATACAAAGTATATTAGTATAGTATTTTAGTAGTACTAGTACAAATAAAACCGCAATGTTACCAGACGCTTCTAGTGCACTGTCCCTTACACCCTATATATTTCGAATTCTGGAAATCTTAACTTCTTGACTTGAACTAATTGTAATATAAAAAATAAAGTAGAAACAAAAAAACATTCGGGAAAAAAAGACTGAATTATACATAAAAAAAATATTGAATCGCTCTATCTACTAAGGAAAACGCAATCCGAATTCGTTGCGTACTTTTTAACATATAAACATACATAAGGCCATAAGGATACGGGAAGCGACTTCATTTTATACTATTTAGTGATCAGCCAAAACCCAAACTCAATCACCCCTAAAAATGCTTCAAAATGCCTAAGACAAAATATGTCAAAGCTACAAAATGTAAAAATATCAAGTTGCATAGTGTTATCATATTGCAATAATAACAATTTTTGACTACGATATTGCGCTATTAAGTCAATAAGTAACTGAGATGTTGCGATTGAGTTCATAAAGTTCGTAATTATAAAAAAAAATATTCACATACAACAAAATAAAAAACCGGCCAAGTACAAGCCGGACTCTCGCATAAAGGGTTCGGTATCATTAGCCCAGTATGGATAGCTTATTATGTTTCAAAAATATTGAAGTTGTTTATTTTTCGGGCTTATAGTTTCTGAACCTTAAGCCAAACATTTATTATTTTGTGTAATTTTAGGCATATGCTAACATACTTTCGTTTGCAGTTAACTGTCACATTGACTATACCGCTACATGTTATAATGTTAATTTAAATACAGAGACATAAAAAATGTAATGTAATAAACGAGCTACCACACATTGAATTGGAAATTTACGCAAGCGTCAAAAATTACAAAAAATGTAATATCTGCTTAACAGACACGCATTACGCAATCGTACGAAAATAAGCAACTTTAGAATTTTTATAAGTTATGCCCTCAAATAATGCAAGCCGAGTCGGACTTCATTATCTATTAAAATGGTATTATCTATTAAAATAATAATAATGGTATTCATTATAATAATTATAATGGTATGCCGGCTTAGAATAGCATCACCCCATTTCTTTCCCGTGGGAGTCGTAAGAGGCGACTAAGGGACTTGAGGGTGTGTAATGCAAGTTTAGGAATGACCCTCAAATATGTCAGACGTGGCGTGAATGTCCGATTTTGCGGCCGTTTACGCTCTGCCTACCCCGCAAGGGATAAAAGGCGTGATTTGTGTGTGTGTGTGGTATAAAAAATTATGCCTCTTGCATGGAGGCCCACATTTTTTTAAAATATTATAAATTTTTGTACTTGTTGTTATTGCGGCAACAGAAATACATAATTTGTGAAAATGTTAACAGTCTTATTATCACGGTTTATGAGATAAACCTTGACAGCACAGACGGACGGGCGAACGGACAGGGGCCCGTTTTACCACCCTCGGGCATTACTTTTGGCACAGATATCTAAAAATTTGTACCTAATTATTATAATTACAAATATTTCAAAAATATGTTGTGTATATCACAGTATATAAAACAGTAGTCACAGCCCTCAGATGCTATTAAGCGATACAATACAAGCATATCTCAATACGGTCTCAATTCCCAACAGTCTCTTATTGAGTAACTAAAATAAATACGGCTTGTTAACTCTGAGCACAGTCTCATCCGGAAGCAAGCATGCATATTGGTTTGCTATCAAACGAATGTTTAGGCATAACTTGAAAACTGTAAGTCTCATCAACATACTTTAAAGACAATTATTGTAAAGAATATTTTACTACTCGAAAGTTTTGGTGTAAAATTAACCGTTTTTTCATAAAAGCAGCCAAAATGAAAGTAACATGGACAGCTTGCCCCCCCTTAAATTATTAGTAACACATATGAAAACTACAAGCATACCAAGTTTCATGCCTCCTTCTGGATGGGACCATAGCTTCATACAAAGTCGAAGCTAAGGAGCCGTACTAAACATATTACATGTTAAACTTGGAAACTTAATGTTTATTTATAAAATTATGAATATTGACAATTCCGTCACAATATATTTTTGAAGTAGCAAAATACACACACAAAAACTGGAAACGTACCAGCAAAAATCGCCAGTACACAACCACAACCTCAAAAGCAAAAACAACTTTATTAATGTCAAATGTTAAGTTGCCAAGTCAACTATATGCAATGGGTTTAAACAAATCCAAACGACATAAAATTCTTCGTTCATTCTTTTTTTATTTGATAAAATCGTTATTTGAATAGAAAGTGCTTTAATAAATTATTACAATCCTTACATAATCAATGTACAGTAAGAATATAGGATGACATTTTACTAGTGACCAATACTGAAAACTCAGTCCGGGCTGGTGATAAGAAACAACTTTTCCCAAGGAATATATGTCAAAATAGGACGAATAAAATGCGGACCTACCATACAAATTGACTCGATAAGCTGATGCATTTAGTACGAGAAGTAATTTATTTTTCATAGTTCGACCTTTGTTCCTTGGAGAAAGTAGTTCCTTCAGCCCATACTGAGTTTTCCGTTCAGTCACTAGTATTTTTTTATGTATTTTTTTGACATTACGATTTTTATAATTAAATAAACAGTATGAGCATGAGCTGAGATGATCATATTAACAACAATCTGTGATTCATTCTCAACAGCCACAACAGTCCACTGCACTGCTGCCCACGGGCCTCCGCCTCTAGGGAATACATGGGAAAGGGATAAAGGGCGGGGCACACCGGCTCCGTATCCGTTCCGTATCCAGCTCTCTTCCGTAGTCACGCACGAACTTACGACGTTGTAATGTATGGGACTGTATGAGATACGGCACACCGTTTGCATGCAGCACGGAACGGATACGCAACTTAAAGGGCGGGGCACACCGGCTACAATGTTAGTTAATGATTTGACAGGGGATTAAATTTAAGGTTGAAACACACTAGCGCTTCGCAGCGTGGCAAAAAAACTCTTGGTATTGATCTGTATATTAACTAAACCGTGCGTGCTGCAAGGGGGCGGCACGGCAGAGATGCTACATACATAACTTATCACGCCTATACCTATCACTTGCAGAGACGCAGAGTAGACAGAGCGTAAATTTCCGTAAAATTTACGGTCCGTCTGATAAACCTTTGAGGGTCGTCCAGAAAATTGTGTATCGCCATAGTGACAGGTTGTCAGCCGATCGTCTAAAATTGCAATACACATGTAACCCTAGAGTCCCTTAGTCGTCTCTAAGCGACTACTAAGGGACTCGAGGTTTAAATGTTTTTGAAAACTTGGAAAATTTTCAAGCGCGGGCAGGATTTGAACCTGCGACTTTCGCCGCAGCTCGTTCCTAGCCCGCGAATTTTGCAAGTGTATCTTAATGCCAGTAACGCGTAGCACGGCTCCATGTACCGGGTTAGTTTTGCAACTAATACCCGTGATACATTGCGACTAATTCATTATTTACATCTTTTCTTGAAAATTTAGCGACCGCCCGATCAGCCTACTGAACCCTCTCGCCAAACTTTACGAAAGCATGATCTATGCCCGACTTCGAGATCACGCGGAGACAAACAATCTCATACCTGACGAGCAATTTGTCTTTCGTCAACAGCACTCTTGTACTTAACAAGTGCACCGCATTGTCGAACATATCACTCTTAACCTAAATGTCTCGTCCAAATAGACCCCGACAGGAGCAGTATTTCTCGATGTGGCGAAAGCCTTCGAAAAAGTCTGGCACAACGGGCTGGTTTAAAAGCTGAAGCAGCTCGCTGTGCCTATGATTGTCTCGTGCTTTTAGTACGTAACTTACTGTCGAATCGAAGCTTTCGCTACAGAGTAGAAGGCACTATGTCCTCACCCCACACCATACAGGCAGGGCTCCGTCCTGTCCCCATTACTTTTCACGCTATACACTAGCGACGTCCCCATATCGCCCATGTTATAGCTGGCTATGTTCGCTGACACTGCCATTTACGCGTTCCACCGTAACCACATAAACTTAGTTCAGATTGCCCAGAACGCACTAGACTCCCTCGGGAGCAGGTTCCGCAAATAGAGAATCGAGGTCAATCCCGAAAAAGTGCAGCCGTGCACTTTCGTAGGGGCACATACCGGCTGAATGTCTCCGCTGTAAAGCTTTTCGGCCGACCCATCCCCTGGGTTAACGAGACCAAATATCTAGGAGTCACCCTCGACTCCAGACTTAGCTTCCGTAGCCACATAATTAGAGTTCGCAACCGCGCGGCGTTCGTTTTGGGCTGATCTCATCCGATGATGAATAAAAAGAGCAAACTCTCCCTTAGAAATAATCCCGTTTCATGCGCAAAGCAACCGGGGCGCCCTGGTACGCCAACCTCCACATCGACTTAGGTCTCCCTACAACTAAAACGTATATGAAGGAAGCGTCTCGTCGCTTAACGCTAACGATAACGCTCCCCACCATAAAAAACCCTTAATAGTTGGCGCGTTCAACTACTTCCCTCATCCAGCCTCGCGATTTAAACACACGTCACGTCAGAAGAAGACGATGAAATCACAGAAGCCACTGCTGCAGCCATTGCGAGTAGATGTCTGTAGATCACACTCCACAAGCTCCTCAAGCAATCGACGCCCCCGCCGGCGGGGACGCGGAGGTCCTTCATTTGTTCCCCATTTTGGGTACTACCGGCACGTGCTGGGTAGATTCAGTCCAATACGTCCTTCCCAGAAAAACTCGTAAGCCCAATCGAGCCCCCAGGGCTGGATTAGATTGAGCTGGTTTGAACAACCACAGAACTTCTCCAGGTGAGCAGGACTCCCCACCATACAGTCAGGTGTAGATTTGAATAGCCCCATGGCTAAAATCATATGGTCCAGAACTAAATAATATATATATATATATATATATATATAAATTTAGCAAGTTGTCAAAAATGTGTACCTAACACAGGAAGTGTTTTAAAATTAGGTAAGTACTCGGTAATACAGTTTTAGGCGAAGGAGCGGGGAGTGATTATATTTCTTCAATTACATGTATAAAAACATTCGCACGTGCGTTAGGAAAAAGGACAAACAATATTTAAAAAAAGGCATTTTTTTTCTACTTACAGACTAACTTCATCTATAAATTAATCGCTATTGTAAAATTTTCGCAGGCCAATAATAATAATTAACCATATTTTACCTATCTATTGCAAAACATTTCAAACAATACATTTTGACAAAATTTTAAACGTATTTTTTAGTTGCCAGAGTCATTCCAATTTTTTATACATATTGTAGGAGAGTGACATAAACCCGAAGCTTTGTTTAGAGAACTTCAATATTGTTTATTTTCAAAGTCTGACAGCCGAGAGTTTGCGTTTAGGAGCCGCTTAGGGATGAATCTAGGAAATGGACAGCAGCGTTCCCAGCCGTTCCCTGCGAATACAACCCCTGCACTGCGCTCGCCAATACGCCTTTGAAGCAAATACCCCCAAAACGGGGGACCCATGTCCAAATGTGGACTATTGTGGCTGTTGAAGCTGAGCCGCAGAAATTGCAATAGTTTTGTAAAACATAGAATATGTGTATGGTTTTTTGAATATAAGAAAACACGTAGAATGTCGCCAGTCTCGAATTTTGTTGCTAAAACCTCAGACAACGATAAAGTTGTAAAATCCCTCTCATTTCACCTATTATCTATTTTCAAATTAAACACAATCACTCACCACTCTCGGTTGCCAGAACTTGACCTAAAAGTCCTTACTAAACCCAGATACTGCGAATATTATTAAATTTCTTTACAAAGTAATTTCGGAATTTGGAAGTGTCACGGCCGCTTAGTTAGACTAAGTTATAACTTATATACGGGCATACGATAGAAAATACTTCAAGGAGTATACTAGGCATAAAATTTAAATACTCCATAGAATATATCTGTTTCTTGGGAAATTCAGGTTTGACATTCTGACGTTTTACACTTATGTTATGACATTTGATAAAAGATACATTGGGAAAGTAGACATTTTGGGAAGTAGATATTTCGGAAAAGTAGACATTGTGTTTCATGAACTAGTATTACAACACACCTTGAAATATTTTTTGCATTTTACACCTTGTTAACAAAACTAAGAAACATTTCGTTTTCTAACTTTTATTTTAATGATATATTGTTTACAGTCAATATTGTCATTTAATAATATCACAAAAAATCTAAGGCCCATCATAAGACTCGACCTTGGCAAACCGCTAATGATATGAATCTTCATCTAGATAAAGGCTAATAAACAATAACAATAACCTCATATAATAAATGATGCTACATAAAAAACATATAATAAAAAGTATAAAAATAAAAAGATTGTCATTAATAACAAGAACATATTTAGTTTATCATACATTTGTATAGCTTCCTTAAAGGTTCTCCTATACTAGGGAGGAGTACTAGAGAATATAATCACAGTACGCGGGCACTGCTGAATGTATTGTCCTGTTTTGTACCCGACGAAATAAAAAAAGCGGAGTAGGTTCTCAATGAATCGAGGACTTTTGTATGAACGAGTCATATTCGTTAAGGAACGATCCCGTTTCAAACCGACGAGACATCACATTATTTCTACTACCTTTTCTTGTCAGTCTGTAAACTTTGCAGGGTGTATTTAATAACGATTCCGAACAACTTCTACCTTAGGGCCATCTCTGAAATTGCGAATTACTCTTCCATACATTTTGGGATAGTAGGTGTTTTATTTTCAATTCAAAAAATTCAGATTCTCCTATTGATATATAAGAACCGTAAATACCGCATTTAAGCTCGAACAGTGGGACGGTAAAATAGTGCCCTTTCGAGGTAGGTAACATTTTTCATTAGAGTGTGTTTGGCAGCGGAACCGTCAACATGACGAAATATCACCGAAATATGCACAAAAAATGCAATAATTAAAGTAAATGTATATAATTAGGACCGCGTGTCGCAGTTCAGGTGATTAAATACCTTACCTTACCTTAACAGACAACAACAGTCCACACTGCAGGACATTGTATTGGTATAAATAATGCTGTAATTTTCATCTACAATATAATTATTTCAATTTTAAATACCATCAGACGACGCCTTTATAGCTATCATTCTCTTACGCGGCAACGTGGTATTGCGTGCGAAAAGGCCAGTGCTAGTATTCTTTGTTAGGCTACTAAGTTAAATACATTGCTGTTAACCGGATTTACTTGAAAAGTTGAAATGAACTCCACATAAGGAGCAATGTATGTTGAATTATAATGGCGTTACAATAATTGCTGCTTATATTAGTTCACGAATATACCGTATTTGGCGACAAAGTTGCTGTATTTCAATAAAATTCTCGGAAATACTTTCTTGGCTGAATATGGTTATTACACGTCAATTTTCAAAAAATCATGTATCCGATGTTGGTATGTTGTGAAAAAGATTTTTAAAATCTTATGTGTATGTGAATAGTATCACCCCATTTCTTTCCCGTGGGTGTCGTAAAAGGCGACTAAGGGACTCGAGGGTTTCATGTGCATTGCAATTGCAGGCGAAAGGCTGAAACCTGTCACTATAGTGCTACACGATTTTTCTGAAACCGACCTAAATTATTTATCACAGGTGGCAATAGGGACCGTAACTGCCTACTCTGCAAGAGATAAAGGCGTGATATGTGTGTGTGTGTGTGTGTGTGTGTGTGTGTGTGTGTGTGTGTGTGTGTGTGTGTGTGTGTGTGTGTGTGTGTGTTACTTCACACTGTATACTCACGATCTCTTGACGCACGCGGTTAGAGCTCGTAGATTTTTATGTTGCTATTAATCAAATAAAAATTAAGTATACCAAAAGCTGGTAATGAGGCATTTCAGTTCTTTCATGAAATTCAATCTAACAGACTTAGGTTATATTGTTCTTGGCAACTGATTGAGTTACCGACTTGGAAAAATCGCGACATGATAAAAAATATTATCTCTTATAATTAGTACCACAACAACATATAACGTTATTAAAAATTTATTTTAAATATCACAATATATTTCAGAACAGTTTAAAACTTCATTACAATAATTTTCCTTCAAACCTTAACTTATTTAGTATACAGTAGGAACTTATAGTAAGCAGCAGGTACATGATCAGTCTATAATTTCAAAATCACAAAGATGCTTAAAAATACTTAGAATTAGTCGTCTTACAATAAGGTTCTGTATAGCCTATCTTAAGATAGTTCACGATCAAATCAGCCCAGATGCGCAGAACCGACGTCGTAGACGCTGAACGAAGCTCCGCCCACTGCATCGCCGCAAATACTCACCGCACTAAATCGGAAGGCATAACGCATACGCTTCCAAAAAATACTTATACTTATGTAGACATTAAAAAAACCGCATGAATTCTGGATTCGAGTCCGAATATAACACTTCGCGAACATAGGTTCGATCCGCTCGGCAATGTGAGGCGTATAAGGAAATATGGTCCGTTTGACGGTAGTCGGGCGACACTAGTTAGAGGTTTACATTCGTACCTGGCTCCGTAGGGCGGCTCTACGCTACGACGCGGCGGCGACAACAGTTCGTCGTACACTCCCGGGTACCTGCAGGGAAACAAACATTATATTGTAAGAAAATTACAATAAAGCTCTAAATAACATGATGTCAGAAGTGGGATTCGAACCGACCTATCGCCATCTCAGAATTGCTGCTTCTTTCTTTTGCGTGTGGGAAACTGAGACACCCAACGACCCGATGAAACCTTGTGTCAGAGTTTTTCAACCGCCTGCTCCTAGTGGTAGGCCTGTGACATGGTTGTGTAACGACCGTCATCCAAGTAATCATAGACAACACCGAACCGAAGCAAGGAACCATCTTACTTTTCGAGTGGTTAAGCCTAACCGGACTGGGAATAAATTTACAAAGTGATAAATATCAATTTTGTGTCCCTCCGAGAATTGAATGCAGAACCTTTGTGTCGCAGGCAGTCGCACTACCTATTACACCCCATCGGTCTTTATGCTGCGAGGGGGAGGAAAACTTAAAGCTTATTGCAGATGGCAGCAGGCGCGACTATGCCGAAACGCACCAATAAGAAGTAACTGAACTCTTGACACATTTTCGACAAATCACAGAAAAAAGGCACAGTCGAGAGTCGCGTCATTAGTTCCCCAGTTTTCTACAACATTAATGCTCATATGTAATCAACCGGGCAACAAAGTAACTTACCGGTGCGGTGATATAGGCCTGTGCGGCGAGCGTGGCGCCCGGTGCGGCGACCTCGGCGGCGACCGCAGCGGCGAGCGGAGCGGCGACCGCAGCGGAGTGCGGAGCGGAGACCGCAGCGGCGTGCGGAGCGGAGAGCGCGGTGGAGGCGACCGCGGCCCGCCAGGACGCATCGGCGAGCGGTACCGCATGGGGGGGCGGCGTCGCGGCGAAGGCGATCTGTTGAAAATTGCGTCATGTTCACTAGTAAGCAAGGTAGTAGGAGCAATCGTAGACTTAATGCCACGGCAAACGTTAATGACGCCCACCGTCACCAACATAGCTAGATAGTTAGCTAGATAAAATGTTTTCTATTACAACTTGTTCTCTTTCTCTTTCACTTAATCGCAATCTTTTCGTTAGGTATATCCTGCTTATGCACAAAATTGGTTTGTAAAGGCAAAAAATCAGCATAATGTTAGCCGTGCACATGCTGTCACCCAATTGGTCCCCCTCGGCGGACAACGTCGGCGACGGGGTAGACCTTGCAAAAGATGGCGAGATGACCTGGATGCCTATGACAAAAACTAGAGGGATCGAGACGTGAAAGAAGTGTGGGGAGGCTTTTGCATCAGGCAGTGCAAACAGGGAGTATCCGCTTGAAATAGTCGTTCACATTTTCCACCCGATACCTCCACCGCTTATGTGGTGGTATGCACAAAACCACTTGCTTTGCAAGAAACAGCTTTAACATGTGCGTAAAAGTATTCAATTTCTTACCAAATTCAGTTAAGCAGCTACCTACTACCTTGTTTAAGAAATGGTTATTTAATTTTCTTGTAACCAATTGTTTTTATGATGTCCGGGAGTTTCTATCGTTTAAATTTTAAAATATAATTATCCGACCTTTATCAAATTTATTAATCTATTTACTCTCTCTCTCTATTAAATTTATTATTTAACTTGTTAATTTGATTAAATTTAAAAAGCATTCACAATTGTATAAATATTTTTCTATATCGAGTATGAATAAATTAAGTGTTGACATTGCAACAATTCTTTTTATTATTATTTAACTTTAATGTTTAAATTCATTAACATATGCTTTAGTTACTATTCCTATAAAATTTAATTTTTGCATCATTGCATGCCCATTTTGGGTGCTGCACGCTTGTTCAATATATTTAATGTATACCTTTTATACAATGTTAGCAAGTGAATAATAGTTATTTGTACAACAAGAGGGCAAAGGTCATTTTTGCTTCGAGTGCTTATTTTGAATCCCGAGGTAGCGAAGGATACTAAAATTGAATTATGAGCGTAGCAAGTGATTAAGTTGTATCCTGAGCTCAATGAGTGATTCACAGCACGAGATGCGAATGAATTGACTCTCGTGTGGTACACACAACTTTTCACCTTTACCAGTGAGAAATTCTTCCAAGTTTGGGAAATTGGCAGTACAGCTCAAAAAAAAAACCGTGTTGTAATTTTTTTCATGATTCGTTCAGAAATGTAACATAATATGTACCAATATTCAGAAATGGCAGAAATATTTAATAGAACAAAACAAAAAGAAATAAATAACTGGCTGCAATAGTTTTCACCACGCACTGCCACCATTGTCACGATTAGTTCTGATAAAATGAGATGTTCGAAATTCTTTTCTCCATCGTGTGGATAATAAAAATATAATAAAAAAAAGTTTTTTTAAAACAGGCTTTTATTTGAGTGCACTTTTTGAAGAGTGGTTGGCAAGACGATTCCAACGAGCCCAAACTCGATAGGGGTAAGTAGTTTCATCTCTGAGATGCTATGACTACCTTCCGGCTCCATCATCAGACCCTGGCTACCATGTATTTGAAGAGTGGTTGGCAAGACGATTCCAAGTAGCCCAAACTGGAAAGGGGTAAGTAGTTTCATCTCTGAGATGCTATGACCACCTTCCGGCTCCATCATCAGACCCTGGCTACCATGTATTTGAAGAGTGGTTGGCAAGACGATTCCAACTAGCCCAAACTCGATAGGGGTAAGTAGTTTCATCTCTGAGATACTATGACCACCTTCCGGCTCCATCATCGTATCAGCTTTTTGACATCATAATATTGCATTGCTACCCAATTTTCATGCCTATGCAAAATTTTAGATCAATCGGAAGTCGTTAAGTGGCTCAAATTTTGCTTCCAAGATTTGACCCGTACAAACTAACGAACACGGCAAGTCAAATAAAAGCTAGTAAAAACGACTTTTGCCCACTGGATTTACGCGGCAAAACTGTTCTTTTCAAGCTGGAGAGGTGAAAATTAAATTTCAATTTCAATTGATGTACACATTACAACACCAGGTCCAGGACCAGGTCCCTGTAGGGTCGAGATTCGAAAACATAGTAATAATATAACAATTTCTTACCTAGTGAGCGACAAGGACCTTTCCCTGGAGCGGCGGCGGCGCGGCGACCACGGCGGCGAGCGGCGAATGCGACCGCGAGATATCGACCGAGACCTGACGAACGAACCACTTTTATAACCCTAGTTGTTGTTTTTTTCATAGGTTTTGTACAGTACTCAAAATCACTGGTACACATGCTGTACCGGAGTAGACAAGGCCTCGTTTATAAAGTATCTTATCGTACGAGTGAAGGTATGTTTTATTATAAAAGCTTTTAACTCTACTATATCATACAGTTTCATGCGCTTAAGATTACAAAAATAACTTATGGAATGGGTTGAAGATATGATTAATGACAAATGTAGGTTAACGGATAGTTAGATAACTTAACAAATGACTAATTTAATATAATTATTATTATTCAATATTAAATTATTTTATAAGAACGTCAGCATGCATACATATTCATAAACTACTTCATGCAACTCTGACATTTGTTACTTATATTTTAATTAGCTACAAATATGTAAGGTGAGTATGAACCGAAAAGCAGACCAAGCTAAACAAACTTACAAAAGAGTAAAGTTAGAATGTGCAACACATTAATAATGACTAAGTGCAAATATGATACTCAGCAGACACGAATCACCATGACAAGCGACTCCTACATAGATGTGACTAGACATGCGATGGCAACGTGGACAGCTGACATTACAAATGGTTAAGAGACATGCTAAATGCAACAAAACCAGAGCTATTTACAACAGGAATGAGAGCAAGCTAAAGCGGACAAGATTTACAGGAAGAATAATAAAGATAACGAACCTAGAGTACCGTGGGCGGCTGGGGGAGCGAGTACGCGGGCGCCCGCGCGGCGAGCGAGGTGAGCGAGGCGAGCGGGGCGAGCGCGGGGAGCGGGGGCCGCGTGGCGGGGGCGAGCGCGGCGAGCGCGGGCGGAGCGCCGGCGGAGGCGAGCGGGGCGAGCGCGAGCGGGCCGAGCGGGGCGAGCGCGAGCCGGACAGCGCGCGGCGGCGCTCCACCTCGCGACGCATCGCGCGCATCTCCTTCTCGCGGATCATCCGGTTGAACGCCTCGAGCGGGTCCTCGCCGACTCTACGCAAACATCAACAACCCGAATGAGTGACATTTCCACCGCTAATAACCAAAATTAGTGAAAGGAAACAACTAATGGATGGATGATAGAAAGAATACCCGAAATACCAAATATTCTAACTGACCCTGAAAAGATTTTCAAAATTGACGGATATTATTAATAAATCTATGGAAATAGACAAAAATATTAAAATCAAGAGTAGTGTATTTTATATTGAGCCATAGTATAAAGCTAGGAAGTTACCCGTTAGTGGGCGAGTCCTTGATCCCCGGCGGCGGGGGTTGGTAGGGCTCGGGCGGGAAGCGGGCGGTGAAGGGGGGGCGCGGCCCGTGGTGAGGAAAACCCGGACTGATACAAACAGAAACAACTCCATATAAATAGATATACATATAGAGATGGATGAGATGAGATTCGATCCAAGAAATTGACCAACTTTCCTGTAAAAAAGGCTTTTTTGAGTAGCATCTCTTCTTGCTATACATGGTGTTAAGAAAAGTAGATGATGCGTTCCTTTTAAGGGGTGAACCAGCCTGTCACACTGAACAAATTTCCTGAAGGAACATAAGTCAAAATAAGAACATACAAATACTGTTAGCTGACCGAGTCCTTTTGTACCCTGGGAGGTCGAATATCTTTTTCATATTTTGAATTTTGGAAAAGTTGTTCAGTTTCCCGAGCTTGTTTACATCTTATAAGGAACGTAGAACTTTTCCTAACAGCATGTATAAATCAATATATTAATAAACGAAGTTTCATAGATAATTGAGGAAAGTGTTCAGTTTCATGTGCAGAATAGAAATAATCTTATTCTCAATTGATTCCCATTAAATTTAGTATTAAGTTTTTGTCTACAACCAGATAATTTAAAGTAACAAGAGACTTATTTGCAATCTTTTGTATTCGAACAGATTACCCATTTTAATTTTGAATGTATTTAATTTCTCACTTATTAAATGGCTGTGCCGGCGGCGGCAATCCTGGCCGAAACTGAGGCGGCGGTCGCCCGTACGGTGCCTGCAACAAAGTACAAAAGTGTTAGACATTTGAACCAATAATTAAATTTAATGCAATAGTTTTAAATAGAAAGTAAATACCTGAGCGGCTAAAGGATCTCTTCTTTCATCTATTGTAGGCGTACTTGCTCTCTGCTCATCTACCCTCGGAACCTATGGGAAATAACATTTATACACAAATTCATTTAAACAGTACTTAAAGTGGTCCTTGAACCACTCAACCACTGGAAGACACTCTCAAGGGTATGGCTCAAGATACACATTGCAGCTGCACTGTTAAACAATCTTATGCTTTATCTCCATTCAGCATTAGCGCGCCTATGGATCAGACGAGCAACATTTAAAAAAAATACTATAAGCATATAAAAAAGTTATATAACTTACATTGGGGTTTGCCTCAAAACCTGGAGGTTTCAAACCTGCTGGCGGACCTGAAACAATCATAAGGAGAATTTTGTACCTTAAATGAAAAACGTATATATCAGGCATATAGACATTTACTATGTGTGGTTATTTAGCGTGCAAGCCGTAGTTAATTTAAGAAATGAAAAATTTGGTGCAATCTCAATAATAGATTGTGGTAGAAGAATGAAAGTAACTATCTAAGGTGAAGGTATTGCAAACAAACTTATACATCTTTAAATTAGCATCAGCATAACTAAATTCAATAGCAAATTAGAACAAAAAGTTTGACGGATTACATTTTATTTTATAATTATAAACACGTTACATAGGTACAAATAAGCTGAAAGGATATTAAAAACATACGACAAAACAGAATTTGGATAATAGTACAGGTTACATAGGTTTGTTATATCATGAGTGTTCATTACGGGTCATCATCAGCAAAACAACATAACATGCAAAGGCGACGCATGCGATGACGATTGAAGCGTTGGGGTACCGTAGCGCGGGTGGTGCGGGCGGCCGTGCGGGCCATGCGGGCCGGGCGGCGGATGTACGGGCGGCGGGTGTACGGGCGGTGGATGTACGGGCGGCTGATGCGTATGGGCGGGCGGCACCGTCACGGTGATATTGTCGTCGGCTGAACCATCCGACTCTTCCCCGCGACCGCTAATACCCGATACGCCCGAATCTATCACACAGGTTGGTCCCGTACAGTTTGAATTTAACATACGTTTTTTAGACAATTATAGGATATGTTTTAAATACTTTGACTTGACACACATTTTGATCAAGAAACTTTCAAACAAAATGTTTTGATAGGAAAGTCGATATGTACAGAAAGCCCCAAAACATAACCAAATTTAATTGCGGAAAATGAGTTAGTTACAAGAGGGAATACTATCAAAACTTACCCGTGGCTCTCGGTTGAGTAGGTCCATTTGTTGGTCCTTGCGCCGGTGGTTCTATGAAACAAAGGATACCCAATAATACTTCAACTATTTACATATATTTCGTTTCATCAGAACCAAGCAAAATTTTTGCAGTGATATACTGGCTTGATCGATGAAGTACCGCACTTTACCAAAGCACTAACAAATACTGAATCAACTTGGAATATTAGGTCTGAAGATTATACTAGGATAATGGCAAGACTTACCCATAACTGGCGGTGGTTGTGCCTTCGGCGGCGGGTTAGAAGGCCGGTGCGGCATCCGCCGGTTGTAACCAGTTTGGTTACGAAAAGAAGACACTGAATTCCTCAAAAACCTAAAAAACATCACTGTATTAAGCAACATATTTCTTTATAGATAATAATAATTGATTCTATATGACTAATAATTAATTATGGTCACCCTACCTGTTAGGAATCAGAGTAGTTGGTGCGATCTCTTTCTCCCGACAATCAGGGCACTCATGATCTTCAGATTCTAATAAAGCTCCTCTGATGCCTGAAACAGAATTATGAAAGGAATTACAACATGGCAAAATATTGTGTTAGTAATATATATATATATATATATATAGTACAAAGGCAGTTGTGTAAAAAGGAGAAGACTATTCCCACTATACTCACACTCGTCGCAGAAGGAGTTTCCACAGCAGGGTATCATGACGGCGTCGGTGAGCAGGTCTCGACACAGAGAGCACACCAGCTCGTCGGGGATGGTGGGCTCGGGCGCCGCCGGCTCCGTGCTCGGCGGCTCCTCGCCTGTCGCGCTTTCCGACGCTATGTAGGCCTCGCTACAATACACATAAATAAAGGTAATAATGTAATTTGAGCATTCGATTTATATGCTATAATGTTCATTTTTGACTGTCAATTAGTCATCCAAAAAAATTTTCATACTTTTAACTTCAAACATTGTGCAAGGCATCCATTCCACATACTACTTCCTTCTTAATTATTATTTATTATTACATGTAGCTTAAATGTATAACAAAACAATGTCATATCAAAAGCCAGAATCTAGTCCTCATTTTATGCAAACAACATTCTGGATCCCACCTGCACTATAAGACTTTTTTATTTGTTCACCATATTCTAGTTTTAACGTTTAACCAATCTGTCCAAAAGGCAAAGAAACAAATTTTATAACTAATCATGGAACAAAGTAAATAATAAGTTCTTACCGGTCCACAGCAGGTACAGCAAAAGTCCCACTTGGGGTCATCATGGCTCCAGGTGCCTTAGGGCCGTCCACAGGTACCATAAAACTACGAGGAATGCCTGTACTTCTCTTCACATCCACTACTTCAGCCTGAATAATATATATCAATAAGTTTTCATTTCCCAATAATTTTAACTGTATTAATAAAGTGGGACACTGTAGGCTAGTATAATAATAATAAATAATAAATATGCAAAAGCATTACAAATTTAAACTTACAGTATTTGCAATGGGGCAATCTTTGATCCAATGTCCCTTTTTCTGGCACTTGTAGCAAGTATAATTTGTAGGTACAACACCTCTTTGATTTGCTCCTCTAATCTTTTGGTAGCTAAAAAATTTATAAAACAAGTCATAAAATTATTATAATACAGAAAGATAAAGTGTATTAATTATAGGTATGGCAGAGAATTAAAATGTAAAATACAATGCAAAAAAATCTTTCATCTGAACTTATCCAAACTTATTGATAAATTAAGTTACTGATATTTAAGTGGACCTAAATGCTAAATAAATAAATATGTTAAAACAAAATAAATAAATATGTTAAAACAATAATAAATTATTGAACATTCAACTTAACTGAATGAACAGGACAGAACAATATAGCTATTTCACTATCTTATTAGATAGTACTAAGCACTATGCATGTTTACTTTATTTTATTAGAATTGGAATGTCGGCAACTGCAAAATATTTTTACAGCCACAACTGCACCCATTCCTTGATAACTTTTTAACAAAACTCTTTATCAGTCTTACTTGCTAGGGTCGTAGTCAAAAGTGGATTGTGAAATCATAGCATTTATTTTATCCTGTTCGCTACCTTCCATGCGAGACAGATCAGCCAGTCCTTTGTTAGGGGCGACATCTTTGATAACCGCTGATGAATCTTTAGATTCCCACTGTTTTTTTGGTTGCTGGGCCAGTGGCACTCTCGCTACTAGCAGTGATGTATTCTTTGGGATCAAAGTTTGGTCATCCACATATACTGGAAGAAATATTAGCAAGTTAGCTGCCACCTCATTAGCTAAAACCTTGTGAATTGATAAACACCATTCATAAAAATCTGAGTTTGTTTGTTTGTGGTTACTTATACAAAAAATGACTATGCCGTCATAAATAGCAAAAGTGCCAACAGCAGCAAAAAATTATGTTGCAGTATTATGTGGCATCAATAAAAATATATTATTGCTTATAATTTAATCTGATCAAAACATATTATTCATAAGTTGCAATTTCATATAATAGTGTTGGCCCTCCAACCCCAGAGGTCCCAAATGAAATACTGGGTGGGGAGTTTGTGACATTGTTTGTTCCACAATTGATTCCAGATTCTAGTTACGTGGTGGTTATTTATTACACAAACAGGTCAGAGACTGAGTAGACAGTCTGATGACAACTCAAGACACCAGGGTTCAGAATCTTGGTCCCACATTGTGTTTGATCTCAGTGTAGAATTAGTGTAGACTTTTATTAAAAACGTGACATTATACTAACCTTCTTTCGTTTGAGCATTGGTAATCTGAAGATCAAAATCAGAGGTCTTTCCAATGCGTTTTTGCTGGGAGATAGCTGCTTTCAAATCTCCTACAGAAATATGCAGTCCATCGAATGTAACGGTATCATAATCCAATGCACTTTTAAACTTATAATGTACAGACATTTCCGAGTGTAATGCGACGATTTTGTGTGTAACATGACAACACACTATCAGGTTTGAAGATAATTTTTCATGCGGCTTTCGCTTAGCACATCACCAAAAGTGCTATCGGGCACTACCACTACAAGTTTTTATGACTTAAGGAAATGGATGGTTTTAAATTCTAGGAAATGAATACTAAACTCAACATCATTCTGTATTTCTTATTGTAAAACTTAAATTGTGAAATTACAATGCAACGCCGAAAAATCAAACGACAAACGCCAGAATGATCGCCATTTTGAAATGGTCTATCAGTCTATCGAAACTTCATACAAAAAAATTAATGTATGAAACGCAATAGCATTTTCATGGCGGCTATATCTGTTTCACTCATTTCCGTTTTCTTTCTCTTTTGTTTGTCAATAATGTCAACATCATTTGATCTGTTGATCTGTGGACATAATCTGGCAGTTCAAGTTTGTTAAAACGAAGTAATTGTTGTTTGTGAAATTATTTTCAAGTTCCTCGTTTATTTTGCTTTGTTTCATTTTCAAAAGTGACAAACTTTAGTATTTGGCTAAACCAAGGAATAATGAAGTGTAGGAAATGTGAAATTTGTGGATTAAAAGCCGCAAGAAAGAATGGACAGAAACGGCATTTCATGGCTCAGTTTCCTCAGGATGAAGAAAGGTTAGAAAAGATAATCATTATAATGCTTGGAATATGACTCATAAACATCGTAATTATAGCAATAAACATTGATTTGAGTTAATATTATTATTTAGTTGAAGAAGTTGCTGTTATATAGTGCGACCAAAAATAATGTATAATCGATATCGATACAATGCGTTGTCACTTGTCACAAATTTCTTTTTAATGGAGAATGTTTCTAACATTTCCTTACAACCGAGTTCTGGGTTAGAGTACCTATGTTTTTCGGGGCGGAGGGATATTGGAGTAAACGCTTCTGGGCCCTATGAAACGTCGAGATTTACCATTTGCAAAGCCTTTTCCATCTGCGCTACCGCGGCTCGTACCCTGCCCGCGTAAGATAAGATACAGTTCACATATAGTTCACGGGCAGGGGACGATCTGCGGTAGCCCACATAGATGAGGCGTCGCCACTAGTAAAGAAAAAAGTCGCAGGTTCAAATCATAGCCACGGTTGAAAAAAAAGCGGGCTTTCAAAATTGTATACATAACACGGGAAGTGTTTTAACAATTTGGTA
Source organism: Tuta absoluta (assembly GCA_027580185.1). Lineage (NCBI taxonomy): Eukaryota > Metazoa > Arthropoda > Insecta > Lepidoptera > Gelechiidae > Tuta > Tuta absoluta. The sequence goes on along the minus strand of JAQAHW010000016.1, from coordinate 7,556,490 downwards.
TTAAATTAAATGTATTTATTATTTGATGAGATATTATTATATGTTTCAGGTGAAGAATAAATGTACCGATATATAGTCCTAAACGAATGGTACAAGAAAAAATCTTCGATCTACCCTACAATCAAATTATGTGCAATGATTGAAAATATGGTCAAAGTTTTTGATGAATAAATAGGACCTCACTAATAATAGTAGACGATTAAATGCATGGACATGCTTGTATGAACTCCGCCAAACCAGTTGCTCTGTTTTCCTGTGGGAATGGGGTGTGTGGCACTTTTTTGAAGTAAAAAGTATCCTCTAATGACCAGTTATACAAAATTTGTTAAAAATTCGTCTAGTAGTTTTTGCTTGAAACGTGGAAAAACAGACATATAGATACAGTATTTTTTTTACTATTGTTTTGAGACCTATAACTTGAACGGAATTTTAAGTATTCAAATGTACACACTTGGTTGACTTACTGTTTTATTATATTTATTTAGAATTTTACAAAAGTAATAATTATTGAAATCCTTTAGCTTGTTTTACTTAGAAAAAAGTCCATTAATTATGTTTCGGCAACTTATTGTTATTGAAATATTGAGTTAAAATTGCTTCGATAATATTCAAATACGGGGAGGTTCCGAACGACCGTCCTTCCCGAAAACGCTAAGCTCCACCGGCTAAACTGAACAACTTTCCCCAAGAAGCATAGGTCGAAACTTTAAAAAAATTACCTCCCATAGAGTATTATTCGGTCAGCTTAATTTTTGTATGGGAGGTAATTTTTTTTAATGTTGTCTATCACTTTTGATCCTCGGGGAAAGTTGCTAAGTTTGACGGCTTTAGCTGAGGGTCTTCGGAAAAGTCGGTTGTTCGGAACTTACCTGCTAAATTGCTGAAACATAATTATTATTAAAATAAAAATATTATTTTGAGCTGCCGCACCGTTTCGGCAGCTACGTTGTCGATATCGATAAATTGCAGGCTGTCGCGTAGGTACATCACTACGTGTGTTCTTTATGTTGGCTATACTAGAATTGACTTGTTTTGACATGTTGGCAATGATTTGGGAACTGCGTTTTGACATTTTGCGTCGTTCATTTTTTTTCTTCGGAGTCCCAACTCTTAAAACGCTAGTTCTATTATATTCTCTTTGATGGTCTATGTTCTGTGGTCTATGTACTCTATGGTTATTTCGTTTAATTTTTTCAGGATTTGATACTAGCATTGGGTGGCAACGGGTTGAAGAAGAGTGTCTATTTTTTCTAGGGTCCACAGCTTATTTCAAGATTCTGCCTTCACAAACCTTTTGTACCGTTGATGAGATTGCTTATTTTGGTAACGAGAAGATTTGTACCGCAAGGGTTTTAGAAATATCGCCATTTTACAGTGTCACAGAGTCCAAATGATTTTATAACCTCAAAATTGGAAAAACTTCAATATCTCTGCAAAGGATTGATCTACAAACAAAATGATCGCATGGATGCCGTTACAAATCGCAAATCTTTATTTGTACCGCTTTTTTATACCTTGTAAATACCAGATAGAGGAATAAAAGGCGATTAACGCTCATATGGCATTTGGTTGTTGGGCTTTCGTATATCTCCGTAAATATAGCGGTACAAATGTTCTGAAAGAAATCCCAGTAACAATACAAGCGGTACATTACATAGCTCCAACCAAAAAAGCCGTATCTGCTCTAATTTACGAGAAAACAACACTGTAAAATTTGCAAGAAAATGATATGTACATGACCAAAGCTCGGCCACGGTGTTCTACTTTTAGACTTTTAGCAGCGGATCAATGCGGATTTCGGATTCTGGACTTCGATTTGCACTTCATACTGACCGAAATATATTTCATTTTCTTTAAGCAAGTACCTAATAAATTGATTGATCGTCAAAGGAATAAAGTTTGTATGGCGCAGGCCAAATATAGTATTATTCGTCTATTTACATTATACTGCGTCAGTTTACCAACGAGAAGCGTTTAACACTCATATTACCTTCGGCAATTTGTCATTATGGTCAATTCGTAGGGTGACCATAATTTAAAAAAAATAAGAGGACCAATCTATACATATAATAAAACAATAAAACCCGTGTATTGAACAAATTTACGAAAAACTAATCGTAGATGATGTTAAAATATGATTAGAACAAATTTCATTATTTATATTTTTCAATATTTTTGTCTGTCTGTTTGTCTGTTTCACCGGGCTAATCTCCGAAACTACAGGAACGATTACCGAAGGCAATATGTGTGTAAAACGTTTAAGGTTTGTAACTGACGCGACTGAATTTCAATTTTCGCCTTCACCACACAAACTTTATTTCTTTGACGGTCCATCTATGTATTAGTTACTTGTTTGAAGAAAATGAAATATATTTCGGTCGGTATCAAGTGCAAATCGGAATCAGAATCCAAATCCGCATATTACCGCTGCTAAAAGTCTAAAAGTGAACACCGTGGCCACACCTCGGACACTGGCGCTCAAATGTATGAAACAAACGCGTTGCTACGCACACAATCTAAGCTCGCGTAGATGAACGCTAACGATAAAATGCTTGTGTGTGTGAGATAAGACATGTCAGGGTTGCCGCCATTTTACCTTAATTTGTTCGTGGTGCGTTCGCGAATCGGGAATACAATGTGCGGCAATATGAAATGACCTTGTAATAGCGGGTTTGAATTTGATTTGCGGGCTTGTAAAAAAATGGCTGGCCGGCCGCCGCCATTGCCCGGCCAGTTCAAGTTCGACCCCAATTACTCGAAACTTATTGCGCGCGGATTAGGAATAAATAGGATTCATAATGTACTTATGCTGTAAGGTGGATGTCTATGCTCAATTTTTACAATAGTTTCCTTTTTCAAATAGTATAAACGAAATAACAATTTTTTTGTAAATAAATGACGGTCACCAAAATATTACGTAAGTTGAAAACATGATTTTTTGTTCTTATAGAATTTGTTTTGTTTTCAGCGTGAACTGATAGGATAAGGTCTTAAACGGATAATGTCAAAGAAATATAAAACATAAGCGCCTATTCTTTGCTACTGAAACATAAAACTCTTTAAAAATACTTAGATTTGTAAAGACAGGTAGAATCGGTAGAATTTTCTTTTAGTTTTGTCGTTTGCAGTGCTCAAACAACTGTACATAGCACAAGACACACCGATCACAATTTTTTTTCTAATATGAATTAGTTTAGTATAATTTACGCTGCGCTGCCTTCGCTCGCTGCAACAAGTCGTCGTCACGTCCTTGCTAGCCGGTGTCTGTGCGTCCTTCGAGCGCAGGTGGGCGGCGCTTTTAGGGGGAGGCAGGGAGTGACCATACTGTATGCTAGTACTATTAATTATACTGTGCCGTGGCCAATCTTTGGTCATGTACATATCATTTTCTTGCAAATTTTACAGTGTTGTTTTCTCGTAAATTAGAGCAGATACGGCTTTTTTGGTTGGAGCTATGTAATGTACTGCTTGTATTGTTACTGGGATTTCTTTCAGAACATTTGTACCGCTATATTTACGGAGATATACGAAAGCCCAACAACCAAATGCCATATGAGCGTTAATCGCCTTTTATTCCTCTATCTGGTATTTACAAGGTATAAAAAAGCGGTACAAATAAAGATTTGCGATTTGTAACGGCATCCATGCGATCATTTTGTTTGTAGATCAATCCTTTGCAGAGATATTGAAGTTTTTCCAATTTTGAGGTTATAAAATCATTTGGACCCTGTGACACTGTGAAATGGCGATATTTCTAAAATCTTTGCGGTACAAATGTTCTCACTACCAAAATAAGCAATCTCATCAACGGTACAAAAGGTTTGTGAAGGCAGAATCTTGAAATAAGCTGTGGACCCTAGATTAAAACAGACACGAAGAAGAGAAGCGGTGAGAGTCCGGGTCGGAACGAGACGAAAGACCGTGTTGCTCGAAGGGTGAGAGAGGCGAACCTTTCTTAAAAATATTTTATATTAAACATTCACGATTTTGTGTGTGACCTGACCTTTAAAAATCAACTGTCATTGTTTTATCTTTTATGGCAACTCTATTTTCCGGATGTCTGAAATCAAATGATCATCATTATTATTTCAATAATTAAGAAATATTCAATTTGAAGCAAATTTAGCAATAAATTGATATTTTTATTTAGTAAATGTTTTATTAATAGAATAATATTTGCACAAAGTTAAAATTTCATGCTGTACCAATATAAAAATAAATCACTTTATTTGGCAAATTGCCATGAACTTCCGGCGCAGGATAAAGACACACGCGGATCTATCGTAAAAAGAACGCGAAATTTATTAAAATTAACTGGAAAAGCAAGACTTATTTAGTAATTTTACAATTGCCTGTTTATAGAAATGTCCAATAACGGTGCTCCGGACTCTTGGGAAAATCAAGCAGATGTAATAGGTGAACAAGGTGCAAAAGATCCCAATGATGTGTCTACAAAATTTTCCACGTTGAATGTAAATGCCGTGGAATTCGTGCCTTCTTTTTGTATGCCTTCCCAGGCTGCCGACAATACTGAATCCCCAACTACTCCTCAAAAATCTGAAAGTGGTTCTACTAATTCTGCTGGGAGCCCCGTCTTGAACGGTGAGTTGGTTGCCTGTCATGTTCTCTATCCGCAATGAAACTTATCGAAGTATGTTTACTGTGATATACCGGTTCAGAGCAATTACTAAGGCATTATGTCCAAATTTACCTTGAAATCATACATGAAAATTGCAAAATAATATATTTGCGTGCGGTCTGAACGTACACGTTCGATGACTTTATTTTTTTTTACGTATCCAGTTTGAACGGGTTATGTCCGAGACACGCGGCGCGCTACTATTACTTGCTGTTCAATTTTCTCAACTTTCTCCCTGGTTTCCCATTGTATTGACGTATTGGTTTTGTGTTAGCTAAAAAAATTGCAATGACTAAAGGTGTGTATTGCCCTTGAACTGATTCCCACAGCTGATAGTAACTTTCACTAGTGCTGTATGAAAATTCTCAGTGTTATCAAAGTGAACTTGTGGCTGCCACTGTTCAAAAAATGTTAACCAAAAACTAAATGAACACTGTCAAGGAAGACCCTATAAATCCTTCCAACAAAATTTATTTCATTTGACATTTTGACCACAAGGGACATTAATGGAGGAAAAACCTTATTTATATTTAACTGATGCTTCATTTAGTCTCTGTGTTTCACAGAATATTCTCTTTTATAACTACTTACATTCTTGGTGAACATTATATTATTCAGTATGTAGCCTTCTGTATTCCATTTTATTTGAATTTAGAGTAGAAATTGCATGAGAACCTGTTTATCAGTGTTGTCTGAAAACTTTGCTTATACCGTGTGTTAGATAGAGCAAAACCAAATGTAGGTTTAGTTACCCAATATGCCCTGATTACACACATCAAGTAGAGTGACCATGAGTCGTGAGTCAGTGCATTTGGCCAACTGCTTGTTTGGACGGCGAGTGGACAGTCTCACCACTGACAGTCCACTTTATTTTCTGTGTAATTAATTAATTCAACCTAATCAATTAAAGCATCCTATCTTTTTTACATACAAAGTGGTTCAACCAATGATAACTTTGTATAAAAAACCCTTTTAAAGTACAATTAGTTCAGATTTTCCTAAATTTGTAGAATTGACATTATCAGTTTCATCAGCACAAGAAAGAGGTTGTGTTCTGTTTCCTCTAACTTCTTGTATTTAATCTAATCTGGATGGTTAAGTTTGGTGTGACGTAAAGCTTTAGTAATATGTTCTATAACCTAAGCCAATTTGATAGTCACAATTTGTCAGTGCAATTTTATAAGTTTGTATCAATAAGGTATATTTTACCATCCTTTTTGTATGGATTTTACATATCTGTCAAATTAGAACTATAAAATTGGCTTTAGCATAGTAGCTTCTGTTACCAGTAAACGTGCCAACCAACTGCTGTTCAAGATAGTGTTATTTTATCCTCAGAATTGTAGTGGAAGTTTTAGTCTCATAGAGACTTTGATTCTGATAGGACACTTAACTTAGCTAATTCACAACTTTTCCAGATCTTTCTTTAAGCAATAGAAAAGAGAGAGGAAATCTGCAGCTGTGTTTCTTATTTATTTATATACTAAGGTCCATAGAGAAGGCCTAATGAAACAATTTTATGGACATTAACAAAAGACTACCTAATGAGTTTCCTTTAATTTCCTATGCTTATTTAAAAAAAATGGATTAGCTATGAATTAGCTAAGCAAATGATCCTCCAGAATTGAGAACAATAATAGTGTAAACTCTACCTGATAGGTAGATTGATGTAGCATGTGCATGACTAGTTAAAAATAAGTGTTTATTACTTAGATTCATTTATCCTTTTTACTTTTCCTAAATCGTTACCAGGTCTAACTGACCTGGTCGGTTTTATAATGATGTGGGTGTGTCGTAGGTTGCGGGGATGGTGAGAGCGGCGATAACGGTGCAGCGTCAGCGAGCCCGCGCGTGGAGGAGCCCCCGCCCGTGCCGCCAGCCGGCGGGGCAGCCCCCGTGCCCCCCGACGTGTCCCCCACTGCAGACAGCTGGGACGCAGAGGCTGATGATGCCCTACTCACTCCGGAAGACACGGAACAAGAAGAAGATGAAGTTGAACCACAGGTTTTAGCTGAAGTAATTAGCATGGGTTTATGTTTCGTTGCAAGTCAGCTGTATCAACATATTCAATTGAAAGGTCATCATCTCAGTAAAAAATACCTTTTATAATGCACAAGTCAAGTACTTACCATTTCAAAATCATGTTTTCTTGCAACATGCAATACATGGCTATGAGATTATCCATTTTCAAAATTATCATTATTCAAATATTGCTGTTGCTGCATTGGAAATTTGGAAAGTTGGTTGTTTAGCAGTGTCTCAAAATGGTAGTGCATCTCATTTTGATTATTGACTGTTTATTTGGGGAGATTAGTGTTCAATTTAGAGAGTGTCAACCATTAAATGACTCCAAAGTGGACATGCATCAGTAAATCAAAATTATCTGTATTTTTGGATAATGATCAGATGAGTATCTATCCATATTTAATTAAGTATCTCCCATTATCATAATAATAGTCCCATACACTATAATAGCCACTAGTCTTTTAGGTAAGGGCCACTGATTAGTCTTAATTTCAAAAATACTGGATAATAGCAGAAATTGCAAATTTCTATACAAGCCCCACCTCAAAAGTTGTCTGATAAGAGAAACAAATCCTGATCTCAAAATGCATCACAAATTGAATTAAAGCAATATATAATATTATAAATTTAATTGAAAAATTAATTGCCTCTGTAATTGTAACACAAAACAGGGAAACTTTCATTTTTCAATACTCATCACTTGTTAACCCTACTAAAGATATCAAAGTAAGAACAAAATAAACAAAAAGAATGTCAAATTCAGCACTTTTTTCTTGATGCCCAACTTTAACATTCAATATTCCAGAATTTCTATCCTTATTCAATAAGCTTTTGTTTGAAAAAGTTAAGCAATAATTAGGCTCTATAATTATTCAACTTTGTCTTTAATGCGAGGCCTGCAAGTGGTGCTGCAAGATCGGGAATTGTATGAGCATGCATACTTTGTGGGCATGATCTTTTAAAAAGAAAAAACAGCATTATGTAGTTAAGATAAAATAATGTTTAAAAAACAATAGCCTATTATCATATCACTACATTGGCAACCTGTCTTCAAATCTTTTTGATATCACCATCTTATAACTTTATGAATTAATATCATTATGATAACACTGTAAGCTTAGCTTGTTGGCATGTTGATGTTGATTGATCAGGTTGAGTACATTATTGTAAACTATTCTAGTGTTTTGGGTAATTTCATTTTCAGTTTTTCAACATTGTGCCTTACTAACACAAGTGTAAGAATTATTTTTGTGGTGGTTTTATGTTACTGTGACCTTCTAGTTTTTTTAAAACTACTATATATGCCTGTGGTGATGGAAAATCTGTATACAGTTAGTATACATTGCTATTTCATTGATGTTTCTTGTCTCTGTGTGTTTTTAATTTATTGATATAACAGAACCTTTATTTCCACATAATTTGTAAAAGTAATGACTGTATCTGTGAAAACTCTGATAAAAGTGGGTATTGTAACATCAAGTTCCGTTCACTACACAAATGAGATTTTGTAATACTACAAATTTTTCAGAGATCTGAAAAGATAATATGATTAACCACAAGTATTTTATGAGTGGTGTCGTTTTCTCAACTTGATTTCGTTGTCAACGAATTTGGAAATATTATCCTAATCTGTGTGGTACTTGGAATAGCATCATCCCTCTTCTTTCCTGCGGTATTCGTAAGATGCGACTAAGTGCGTACTGCGATAGTGACTCAGTTTTCTGATGTGACACTCAAATATTTGACAGAAGTAGCGATAACGACCGTTTTACGGCTGTTCTCGCTTTGCATAGTCCGCAAGGGATAAAGACGTAATGTGTTAATGTATGTATTTTTTGCATGTTCTGGTAGGGACATAAAGAAATACAATTTATAACTTTGTTATATTTTTGAAGGAGGGCGAAGGAGAAGAATTGGCAAAGAAAATTCCCAAGAAGAAACCGGTGCGAGTGGAAGAGACTCGTAGCAAAAAGGAGCATGTAAATGTTGTGTTTATAGGACATGTAGGTGAGTAAACTAACCACACTTATTGTTTTATATTTATTATATGTATATATAACATTATAAATTAGACATCATGGTAGAGCTCTGCTTCTTTTCGCTTGGGATATCGAGTCAACACACAACACTATAAATCCCTGAAATGACAGCTTTTAAACATCTACTAGGTAAAGCCCTGGGGCTAATATCTAAGAGTCAAGTCTTTAAAATAACTAGTGTAGACTTCTGACGCTTGAGAAAAAGTCTTACGTCTCATTAGTGATTAAAAAATCGGCTCAGTGTGAGTCGAAATCGACACGAAGGGTTCCGTATCATAATATATAAAAATTGCAAAAATATCACGTTTCTTGTAAGCTCTGTTAAATATTTATTTTATTCTATATATTTATTATGTTATTAATATTATAGCGGCAATTTAAATACTCATCGTACTGATATTACTGATATTTTCTCACAGTCTACTGTAACATATAGCTTTAATAATTGTATTCACAACTAGTACTCGTCAGCATCACTATAAATTAATTTTAAACGGAATTAAGTTGAGTTTATTTTAGATTTTAAAATTCCTACGTTTCGAGCGCTATATAGAGCTCGTGGTAACAGATGACTAAGGTGTAAGATGTCATAAGCAATTGAAATTTAAAAATACGAATTTTAACTTCGATATTGCATGGGAAATCTCATCAATTTGGACTCCACTACTTACATAGCGGAAGAGCCAGATCCAACATACTGCAAGACCTACTACGCAACATACGGTGTCAGCATTCTGCGTAGAACCGGGACGTTACGCTAGGCAATTAAGAAATAGACGACGGGCGGTAGGACGATAATAATATAAATTCTAAATAATGACGTCTATCACCTTACGTCGTCCGTGACCACGAACTCTGAGGAGCTTGAAATGCAGGAATTGTAAAATCGAAAACACAACTTAAATCCGTTTTAAATTGTTTTATTGTGATGAATTTCATTCAAAGTGACAATGGAATTGTAGTTGTAGTAGTTGCAGTCCCTGGTTTTGAGGTCTAGCTCCTTGTGATGGGAACCATTTCCCCCAATTCCTTGTTTCCCCCACACTAGTTTGATCGGTGCTCCGTCACTGCAACTAAACATGGTTTCTCATTTGGCAGACGCCGGCAAGTCGACCATCGGCGGTCAGATAATGTCGTTGACCGGCATGGTGGACAAGCGGACGCTCGATAAGTACGAGCGGGAGGCGCGCGAGAAGTCCCGGGAGTCGTGGTACCTCTCCTGGGCGCTCGATACTAACCAAGAAGGTAATTATAGGATCGTTTGTAAAAAAAAAAGAAACTGTATCGGAGTTATACCATGAAAGTTACTGGAGTGACTCAAAGCGCTGGGCCTTGATGGGCAGCGGCAGCCATCTTTGTGACAATCTGCTGCCTTTATCTCTCAATGATGCTTGCACCCCGCATACTATATCGTAAAACGTCACTGTTTCCAGTCCTTTGTTTTTACTTACATAAACATAACTCGAGTACCTATTTTTCTACAACATTCTACATAACATGTGTATGTGGCTCAGAACGCGACAAGGGCAAGACTGTGGAGGTGGGGAGAGCATACTTCGAGACTGACAAGAAGCACTTCACGATCCTCGACGCGCCGGGACACAAGAGCTTCGTGCCCAACATGATCGGCGGCGCCGCGCAGGCCGACCTCGCTGTGCTGGTGAGACTTTTCAACAGACAATCAATCAATCAATTTATTTATCAATTTCAAAATACAATATTAACAAGAATTTAAAGCACCATAAAGCAAACTTACTTTAATAAGAAACACATGGTTTATTTTTCTACCCACACTAGGTAATCCTGTGTCGTGGTGGTGTTGTGACGACAATTAAAACAATATAAGGGATTTTTAGAATACATACATAAATCACGCCATTACGGGGTAGGCAAAGCGTTAACGGCCGTAAAACGGATATTAACACCACGTCCGATAAAAGTTTGAGGGTCAATCAGATAACTGTGTATCAGTATAGTGACAGGTTGTCAGTCTATCGCCTAAAATTGCAATACACATCTAACCCTCGAGTCCCTTAGTCGTCTCTTACGACACCCATGGGTAAGACATCATCACATCACACATGTCATGACACGGGTTCTTAGAATAAGTTGCCTAATTGTCAAAACCACAAGTTGTTGGGCGCCGGATTGGGAATCCTTGCAACTCGATGTCTCACGGTACCTTACCACCATTTAAGTCGGACTATAGACGCTAGGCTGTGTCGCCGTTTCCGGGAACTTGCTAGAAGGTAGATCTTTTACCGCCCAAATCTGTATAAGAAAGGATCACATAAGAAATAAGAAAGGATCTGTAGATGTCGGCCGTTACTTCCGGTAGTGGCAGCCAACTGCCAAACAGGTTGTCAAGTGTAAAAAATAATAAGTAAATAATTTTGCGCCGCTTACAAAAATCCATGTTATTCTTTTAACATCCAACAACAGTTTTTGTCATTAAAACGTGAAAACTGTGCTTCCAACAAACAATTAGCCAAACACAAAAAACTAATTATTATTTTTGAAAACTTGCAAAATTTTCAAGCGCGGGCAGGATTTGAACCTGCGACTTCCGCATTACTAGTAGATAGTGACGCCTCTTCCATCTGGGCTTATTATTATTATTTTTTGTTCCATTACCACGGTTAGTGAGTATAGGCAGATATATATTAGAGCGGGAGAGAATGACACCCGGCCGCCATTCACAGACCCTTTCTTCAAACGCGCGATTTATACGATACATGAATGAAAATAAGAAATTGAAAAAATGTCAGCGCCCGCCGGGACTTGAACCCGGGACCGTGGAGTACCGTGGAGAGCAGTGGAACGGTACTCCACGGTCCCGGGTTCAAGTCCCGGCGGGCGCTGACATTTTTTCAATTTCTTATTTTCATTTATGAAAGTAATATAGCACTGTGAGTGCATAAAATAAAACCATAGTACGATACATGAAGTTAAGGTTTGCATATTTTAGCAGTTCCTTGTATTCAATATTGGTTGTTGTGGCTCTAGGTGATATCCGCGCGGAAAGGCGAATTCGAAACGGGCTTCGACCGAGGCGGGCAGACGCGCGAGCACGCCATGCTCGCCAAAACAGCCGGCGTCAAACATCTCGTCGCGCTCGTCAACAAGATGGACGACCCCACCGTCAACTGGGACGAGAAAAGGTAACGTGCATTCCGTAGCGCGCACAACGCGAACACTGAGGACGAAACGACACGAAAAGCGCTGTATTTTCGTCCATTTTAATTTTATTCCTATTGCATATTTAGTCCTTTCAGAATTACAGCTAATATGTATGTATACATACATATCACGCCTATAATCCCTTGCGGGATAGGTAGAGCATAAATTACCGCATAAAACGGACATTTACGCCACGTCTGACAAAACATTTGAGGGTCACCCGGAAAATTGTGTATCGCCATAGTGACAGGTTGTCAGCCCATCGCCTAAAACTGCAATACACACCCTCGAGTCGCTTAGTTGCCTCTCACGACTCCCACAGGAAAGAAATGGGGTGATACTATTCTAAGCCGGTATCACACGGCCAAATTTTATTCCTATTGCATATTTACTAGAATTTACTAAAAAACTAATCAAACTTTCACTAACGTCAGTTGCAGATTTGCTTTCTCTTAAAATAGCAAGTACGTGTCTTGTCGGAATCACAGCTAATATGTAATAAACAAAATTAGAATACCTTAACCTGTTTGTTCCAGATACAATGAATGTCGAGACAAGATATTACCGTACTTGAAGAAGCTCGGCTTCAACCCCGCCAAGGACCTCTCCTTCCTGCCTGTCTCCGGGCAGACGGGGCAGGGGCTACTTACACAAGTGAGTGTCATTACATTGCCATATATAAAATGTTAAACTTTACTACTGACTTAACACTAAAAACTGAATTGAATAGGCTTATCACCGTTTTAGGAAACAGGTTGAAATATATATAAAAAAAAGGATTTTTGAATTCAAAATGGTAATTCAAAATAGCGTTATCTCATTCGACCTACACTTTGTGGACAGTTGCTTAATACGTCGGCCATCTATCGGTTTTCACTATCAGTTATATAAAGTATACTTATATTTGTTTTGTATCAAGACAAAAGTACAGTTAAGTTGCAATAAAAGTGTAAAAAGGTTCGGTACTGAAATGGGTATCCTACTCAGCACTGATGCTTGGTTACTAGCAAAGTTGTTAGTGTTAGTGTTTGTGTCCGCAGCTTTGCTCATTGCGCTTCTTCTTCTTCAAATTTAAGAGTCAAACTCTTGTCGGTGGAGTAACTTCCAATCTTCTCTCCTCTCCGCCAGTGACTTGACCTCTTGATACGACACGACATTGACTTTTTCCTTTATCTGGGTAAAGTAAATTGAATGAAGCATTGCGCTAGAAAGCTGAAAATTTGCATGAAAGTACTTGATCAACTGATTGAAACTGGGGGTGGTAAGTGAAGAGGGTGGTCAGTGCCCGCTCGGCAACAACACATGTCGATTTTTAGCTTTCTAGCTTGATGTGCAATGTTGAGGTTATTTGTCGCTTCTTTTTTTTCGTATGGGACACCGAGTCGTCCAACGACCCGATGAACCCTGGTGTTAGATTTTTTCAACCGCCTGTTACTAGTAGTAGGCCTCTGTTGTGTAACGATCGCCGTCTAAGTTATCATAGACAGCAATCGGGACCGACGGCTTAACGTGCCCTCCGAAGCATTTATCGCTAACAACCCCGCTATAGTATTTTGACAAGCAGCACGCATCTATTCCAGGTATCGGAAGACATCTGTCCGTGGTACCGCGGGCCGTCGTTCATCCAGCTGATCGATGAGCTGCCGTCGCTCAACCGCAAGGTGGACGGGCCCTTCATCATGCCCGTCGTGGACAAGTACAAGGACATGGGCACCGTGCTCATGGGCAAGGTGGAGGCCGGCACCACGCGCAAGGGCAGCACGCTCCTGCTCATGCCCAACAGGGTGAGTGTGCAGGCGGTTGTAGCGCATAGCGTACCAGTACCAGGGGTACAAGGACATGGGCACCGTGCTCATGGGCAAGGTGGAGGCCGGCACCACGCGCAAGGGCAGCACGCTCCTGCTCATGCCCAACAGGGTGAGTGTGCAGGCGGTTGTAGCACATAGCGTACCAGTACCAGGGGTACAAGGACATGGGCAAGGTGGAGGCCGGCACCACGCGCAAGGGCAGCACGCTCCTGCTCATGCCCAACAGGGTGAGTGTGCAGGCGGTTGTAGCACATAGCGTACCAGTACCAGGGGTACAAGGACATGGGCAAGGTGGAGGCCGGCACCACGCGCAAGGGCAGCACGCTCCTGCTCATGCCCAACAGGGTGAGTGTGCAGGCGGCTGTAGCACATAGCGTACCAGTACCAGGGGTACAAGGACATGGGCACCGTGCTCATGGGCAAGGTGGAGGCCGGCACCACGCGCAAGGGCAGCACGCTCCTGCTCATGCCCAACAGGGTGAGTGTGCAGGCGGTTGTAGCACATAGCGTACCAGTACCAGGGGTACAAGGACATGGGCAAGGTGGAGGCCGGCACCACGCGCAAGGGCAGCACGCTCCTGCTCATGCCCAACAGGGTGAGTGTGCAGGCGGTTGTAGCACATAGCGTACCAGTACCAGGGGTACAAGGACATGGGCAAGGTGGAGGCCGGCACCACGCGCAAGGGCAGCACGCTCCTGCTCATGCCCAACAGGGTGAGTGTGCAGGCGGCTGTAGCACATAGCGTACCAGTACCAGGGGTACAAGGACATGGGCACCGTGCTCATGGGCAAGGTGGAGGCCGGCACCACGCGCAAGGGCAGCACGCTCCTGCTCATGCCCAACAGGGTGAGTGTGCAGGCGGCTGTAGCACATAACGTACCAGTACCAGGGGTACAAGGACATGGGCACCGTGCTCATGGGCAAGGTGGAGGCCGGCACCACGCGCAAGGGCAGCACGCTCCTGCTCATGCCCAACAGGGTGAGTGTGCAGGCGGCTGTAGCACATAGCGTACCAGTACCAGGGGTACAAGGACATGGGCAAGGTGGAGGCCGGCACCACGCGCAAGGGCAGCACGCTCCTGCTCATGCCCAACAGGGTGAGTGTGCAGGCGGCTGTAGCACATAACGTACCAGTACCAGGGGTACAAGGACATGGGCACCGTGCTCATGGGCAAGGTGGAGGCCGGCACCACGCGCAAGGGCAGCACGCTCCTGCTCATGCCCAACAGGGTGAGTGTGCAGGCGGTTGTAGCGCATAACGTACCAGTACCAGGGGTACAAGGACATGGGCACCGTGCTCATGGGCAAGGTGGAGGCTGGCACCACGCGCAAGGGCAGCACGCTCCTGCTCATGCCCAACAGGGTGAGTGTGCAGGCGGTTGTAGCACATAGCGTACCAGTACCAGGGGTACAAGGACATGGGCACCGTGCTCATGGGCAAGGTGGAGGCTGGCACCACGCGCAAGGGCAGCACGCTCCTGCTCATGCCCAACAGGGTGAGTGTACAGGCGGCTGTAGCACATAACGTACCAGGGGTACTACAAAAGAACTGAATTATTTTTATCCCCAGTTAATACATAATAAAAAATTCAACTTATTCTCATAAAAGAAGTGAATTTTTACTAATACATATTCACGTCAAGAAAAAAAATTGCTTGGGACAAAAATAATTGAGTTCTTTTGGAGCACCCCTAATACGATACCTTATGTGCTACAACCGACTGTACATGAAATGATTAGAAATATCCCGTTTAACTGCTGTTAGGTCCATGATAAATCCAGCACAGAGTACACTTTCCATTGGCATCTTGTCAAGGATGAAAGCGTCCGAGTTAGTGGTTCCGCGACCAGATCAATATGGAATATTAAAATTGTTATACGATTAATTGACACTTTCTTCTGAAAATGTCGAGCGCCAAAACTCACTTGATGTGCGCCTACAGCCACTAAAACTCATAGACAAGTTAGTGAGTCAGTATTCAAAGCATACCATATGTACAATACCCGCACCTTGTGGAGTAGGCAGAGTATTAACTGGCAGTATGTATTATGTACTTGAAAAGCTAGCATAGACTGCCACGTCACCATTATAACCATAACCATTTTAATTCCAGGTGCAAGTAACAGTAGACCAGCTATGGTCGGACGATATTGAAGTGACTTCGATCGGTCCGGGGGAAAATGTCAAAGTGAAGCTCAAAGGCATTGAAGAGGAGGACGTGTCGCCCGGCTTCGTCCTCTGTGACGTCACCGACCACATCACTACCGGCAAGGTATAGTGGTTATGCCATATATGCAACATTCTCTTACCAATCATCTGTAAAAGTTGTCAACAAGTAGCAATCATAACTAGAAGTTGCTACAGAGTGGCAATCATCTCTGGAAGTTGCTACTGAGTAACAATCATCTCTGGAAGTTGCTACTGAGTAACAATCATCTCTAGAAGTTGCTACAGAGTGGCAATCATCTCTGGAAGTTGCTACAGAGTGGAATCATCTCTGGAAGTTGCTGCTGAGTAACAATCATCTCTGGAAGTTGCTACTGAGTGGTAATCATCTCTGGAAGTAACTACTAAGTAACAATCATATTGAGAAGTTGCTACAGAGTGGTAATCATCGGTGAAAGTTGCTACTGAGTAACAATCATCTCTAGAAGTTGCTACAGAGTGGTAATCATCTCTGGAAGTAACTACTAAGTAACAATCATATCTAGAAGTTGCTACTAAGTGGTAATCATCTCTGGAAGTAACTACTAAGTAACAATCATATCTAGAAGTTGCTACAAAGTGGTAATCATCTCTGGAAGTAACTTCTAAGTAACAATCATATCTAGAAGTTGTTACTGAGTGGTAATCATCTCTGGAAGTAACTACTAAGTAACAATCATATCTAGAAGTTGCTACAGAGTAGTAATCATCTCTAGAAGTAACTCCAGAAGAAACTGACGGCAATTCAGTTATCAATGTAATTTTTTCTGTTTTTTTTTTCAGGTTTTCGACGCCCAGGTGGTAATTTTAGAGCACAAATCTATCATCTGCGCGGGGTACTCGGCGGTCATGCACATACATTGTGCAGCCGAAGAAGTCACTGTTAAGGTAATTATAAAACATGACCATAGCCTTTTAAATAGTTTAGCTATATCTACTCAGAAAGGGATAGAAGCGTGATTAGGATTTACCTTTGAAACTTTGAATTGATGTTCCAACTTTGTGAAAACTGAAGCAATTGAATGATTTTAAAGTTATTTCACGTATCAATTTGTCCTGATTTAAAACCGTGCCTGCGGTCGAATTTCCAAAATTTATTAGTATTTATAGGACAGTAGTGTATTATTGTTCCTTCTGCGTCAAGGCCCGAGCTGGCGCTCGGACCTTGACGCAGAGAGGAACAATAACACACTACTTTTTAATATTATAGAGAACAATCGATTTGTATGATTTGACTTTAAACTTGGTGTGCTTATAGCTATTACAAATATTACAAACTTCGTTTGCTCAGTTGCATGCCTAAGCAGTATACAGATATTTATTTGGAAAGTTGTCTGTTTACCTACCAAGGATAAGGGGCGGAATAATAAAGAAAAAAGTAATATTCAAATATATTTTTATTGTTAGGTTACAGTTTAAATGTAGGTAAGTATTACTTATCAATTAGTTACAGCCTTACAACTACAAATAGTGTATGTTACAATTATATTTCGTATTATTATAGCGTTAGGGAAGGTAAATTTCTTTTTAAAAGACCGTATTATAATGTCCCCAGGGATAAGTAAAGATTTTATCTTCATGAACTTGTCTCTTATCATCTTTAGTTGTGAAAATTGACTTGTGGATCCTCTGGGTAAAAATTTTATGGTTTTTCGATCTAATTATACACATATTATCTCGAAGTGTTAAATCATGAAGTAAAGCGTCTTTATACTTTTGAATTCCAAGTTTTTTAGTTACACACTTTTTTACACCTTTAGCTTTCTTTATAGAAGATTTCATAGATTCAATACAGTAAAGTTTTGCTCCTAAACCAACATATTCTGAAATAATATCTCCACCTAATTCATCTTTGAAATAGCCAGGTACCTTTGCATTTACATTTGGTATGTTATATATGTTATTTGATTCAAAATTGCTTGTGTCAAAATATCGTAAATTATTTTTCATGTCCGCGTAAAAATCTTCTGTATATATCAAATACAACAGACTATCAGTGTCCGTATAGCAAAGTTTAATGTTATCTTTGTACATTCGTGTCATGACAGAATAGTGAAAATTATACAAATGACTTTTAGATAGTTCCAAAATACTTAAACCAATATAAATAGGTCGATCAAGAATCAATTTTGTTTTCTGCATGTGTATAGATACTAGTGAATCTGATATGATTGATAAGTCCTTGAAATTTGGAGCGTTGATGTATTTTTCAGCGCCGCAAATCTTATTGGTTTTGTTAAAGTTATCTTTCCATATATTCACTAACCTAACATCAACCTGCTTTCGTTTATTTTCAATAGTTTTACCAAACACAGAATTGTTTTGTTTCTTAAAAAAGCTGCGTTCAAATTCGGTTTTTGCTTTTTGTCTGAGTGTTGTATTTAAAGATATATATGATTCCAAAAATCGAGACTGTTTAAATGTCAATACTCTATGAATTTTTAAAAGTTTTAATCCATTTTTTAAGCATGTTCTTAAATGAATGTAGTGGATCACATACTTGTATTTATCGTAGACACTAGCTATTAATTTTTGCTGTTTACTGCCAACTGGAGTAAATTTTTCAGCGGCAAAGGGTAAATCGGAATGTGCATCGTGTAAATTTGAAGGATAATGCATATCTACTTCCAGAATAAAACCAGTATCTGAATCTAACGGTATAGACATAATATCAAAACGAGATATTTCATCATCATCAAGTAATCTAAAATCTCCAGCTGGTAGCTTTTGCATCATAGCATATCCATACAAGTTCACACAATCTAAATAAACCAAAAAACTGCTAGACTCTGTATCTGTGTGATCAGGTAAATACTTATTATTTGCCCTTGCATATCTATGTGAACATTGAGCCAGACCACCCCTTATACCCTTCTCTAACATTTGATATATTTCTATATCTGATACTAGATCTAGTTCAACTTTAGTATGAAACAACATGGCGTCCCAGCTTAAAGATGGAGATGAAACATAGTAACAAGGATCAAGATCATAGTTTTCTAAGCTCATGCATCGAAATTTTTCAAACGAGTCACAGAGCAACAAGGTGTCACATTTTAAATAGATATCTGTGAATTCACCTAAATTTTTGATTTTAAAAGAGTTCCAGACATTCATAGCATGACTATAGTCTTCTTGGGTAATAGGCTCATTTGTTAGCTTGTTGAAAAACTTCGAACGATCTGGTAATTCAGTCTCATCATAGCGCTCCCAACAATCAATATAGTCATAACAATAGATTCCTTTTCTTTGTACCATCTCAAATAAATAAGGATCTTCAAAAAATGATTTTAAATGTTTTAAATCGCTTTTTTCCATTGTTTTGACTATGTTATCAAGACTTGAATTTAAAAAATTGAAGGAATCAATAAACTTCATTTGCACTACATTTTCTTCATTAACAGGTATTAATTTTGTGAATGAAATATATTTCTCCTTGTTTCTTGGTATAAGCTTGATTCTGCCAGCTATGTGAGAAAGTTCATTAATAAACAAGTGACTATCATAACCAGCAAGATTGTGGAATATGATTGGAATAAAAGGACAAGTCTTCGCTTTTAGGTTACAAGTATTATGAGCCGGTCCTCTATATTTACCTGTAAAATGATCATGATCTTTAACTACATCATCATTGCTTTCAAATTTATTTTTACAAATATGACACTCTGTACTCATATTAAAAGAATTCAATTCATCTTCTGTCAGTGGAATCATGCTTTTGTTATCAGAAAGTATTTCATGTAATCGAACTACATCTTTACTCAAACATTCCACAAATTTCTTAGAACAATTTTTACCTCTATAGGAGACAAGAGTGTTAAGGTCTGGGTTGGAATAGCAACAAATATAGTAAGCAAAACAAGTAGCTTCATGAACTTGTATATTTTCCACAAAAGAAGACTTGTTTTTATCAGAATATTCTCGTAATAAGCATTCAAAGTCACCATAAATAACTATCGGTATTCTTTGAGTTCTTTCAAAATTTGAAAATCTTAGCTTTGTTCCACTTTCAGGCAAAATGGTTTGGACTCTTGCACAATCATGATTAGCCAATTTTTCTTTACTGTCAAAATACAGAAAGCATTCATCACATAAATGTATCTTAGATCTATGTTTTGTAAGTTGTTTATGAACAAGTTTCTCAAAGTCTTTAATCAAACAAAAGTGACTTTTATCCCCATCAGTAAAGTATAACATGTTAACATGACATAACTTTCTGGTTAATGTTTTGTATAATGGACCAGTTACTGTATTTTTATGATCGACTCCATAAATGTTAACACTTACAGTATCATTATTCATTTCGAAATTCCGAATATCTTCAAAACTAGGAGGGAAGGACATGTTAGAAGTATTGAGCAATTTTGAATAGTGAGGATATGAAGATATTCGATTAGGATTTTGTTTCGCGGGATACATATGTGCTACAATACACCAAAGAAAACAATGAGAATCTTCATTACGAATATTTAGACATGACTTTGTATTAAGAATACGCTTCGGTAAAGGCAAGTATGTACCAGCTCGCAATGGATTGTATTTAACTATATTTAATTCTAAATGACTTGTAGACTGAATTGACCATCCTGATTCAGACATTTCAAACTCTATTGATTTAGAAACCATCTTATCTGAAAACTGTTTATACAAAAATGATGTATCTGTGCTTTGTAGTACTACTTCATATTTCGTATTAAAAGATTTCAGAGATTTCTCATTATTTTTTGGAAGTAAGTAGTTAACAAATAGTTCAACATTAACTTTAATAGATGTGTGTTTTTTTTAAAGAACTTTTTATAAGATGGCATACTGTTTTAGAAACTTGTTTCATAAATGTTTCAGGTAAAATAATAGTTTTCTGAGGTTTAATTTTATAGCTAACTATACGATTTCTAAAAGCGGTCGCTATGATATATACATCATCAAATTGAGTATGTAATAAACAATTAGATTTATGTAGGTTTGACTTTTTATGTGCAGAAAATTTTGAGACAGGTATATTACAAGAGTTACAGAAAAACATTATTACAGTCTTTAACTTTTTCAGAATTTGAAATCGAGATTACTGAAAGTACCAAAAAACCAAGACTTTTGTTTGAGCTGTATTGAGAAAACACAAATTATTAATTAATCAATGTATTTAAGTAGGTATTTATTTTTATACATAATATAACATGTCATACTTTGTTTAATATAATTGCATAAGTGATTAAGGTTATAAAGGTTAATATATAGGTATATAGTTCTATAAACGATTAAGAGAACTGCTTTAGTGTAAACATTCATTTAAATTATTTGATTTGGATATAAAATAGGCTGTATATGCTGAAATTCTTTTTTGGCTGCTTTTACCAACTCAGCTGTAGCTTTCCAAGTTGGAGAATCGGGATAAACAGCCGCCTTGTATGACACTAAAGCAGATTTCCATCTATCAGTGCCCAGCCGCTCCGCCTCTCGAGCGCTGTACACACGAAGCTCTACGTAATATTCTCCTCGACGTGTGTAGTCACGTTGAAACGATACTCCCGAGCCCGTCATGCGAGACAAAAAGCTTCTAAGCACTGATGCGCGAACTGGCTCCTGCTCCTGCAGCTCTTCCTCCTGAAACAATTGAAAAGTCTAGTTGTAATTTATGAGATCGAGATACCCTGACACTGACATAATTGTGTAAGGAGCAACTAAGTAATATAAATAGGCATGAAATCATCTCACTTATTCAGACAATCAGGTGATTCCGTCTGCAATGTCTTAACTAATCGGGAAAACAATCTTACAAATATCACCTATGTTTTCCATCTTCTGCCGGGAATCGAACCCAGGCCCCCCGGGTCGTGAGCCTAAGGCTTAGACCGCTAGACCACGGAGGCAGTGGATACAAGAGATTAAAAACAGCACTAGATTTCAATAAAACTAAAGACGTGTTACACCTATCATTTTACATTCACACCACATGAGTCATAAAATGAAAAAAAAATAACGCTTACCTCTATGCATTGTTTTGTTTTACGCTTCTTAGCGGGAGCGGGAGCGGGAGCCGGCACGATGCAACTTTCAGCCTCGGAGTCGCTGTCCGATATATCACCAAACAAGTCTTGAACCGTGGGTGGAGAGCGTACTGGTTGTGAGGCTGACGGCTGTGGTGATGCAGTCTGTTTTTTAGCACTCGGCTTCGGTTTGCTTGAATTTTTGCTCGAACTAGATGCCGCCGCCGGTTTGCTGTTGTTTCTCTTTTTTGGCTGGGGTTGGGTAGCGCTTGCTTGGCGCTCTTCCGCGTCGGAATCAAACGGATTGAAAGGAGCAGATGACCTGAAATTAAACAATAGCTAGTTTTAGAATCAAAATATGGAACCGAAAAAGAAATATGGATGAGAAGTAGACAAAAACATCATGCCTGTATATCTTACAGCAGGGTAGGCAGACTTACAATGTAACTATGTGTAGATAAGCTCAGCTCCGATTCCCGTTAGACACTTTGGACTTTGTACCGTTTTTATGCCACTCGCGTTAAGAGTAACAATGGTGCTTCGAGTGTCAAACCGGAGCTGAGCTCGAATGTACATTAAAAATAATTAAAAAAAACAACACACAATAAAATAAAATAAAAAAAGAAATACTTACATACTTGTAACTTTGTAGTTTCTTCTAAACCGTAGATGTTGCACTGAGAAGGGTTTGCCCCGAATGTTTGATCACTCCAGAGCAACTCATTAATTTATAGAACAGTAGTTTAGATGTGTTGAGCACAATGCAACGAGAAATCTAAAATTGATTAAAGTTGTCCAAAATTATACTGTCGGACAAAGTAAATAGAGTTCATTAGTATTAACACCTTTGCTATGTGTGCACTCTCGATCCTTAAAAATAATGGCGACATTCCGCCGCAGATATCTGAGACGAAAATCTAATAAGGAAAGCCTATGTACTCTATCAAACTTTTAGAAATGTGTCATGTATCATGTCAAATTGGTTTTTCAATATTAATTCGTGTAAAAGTTAACAATACATGAACTATGAGGATTATTAGGTACTATCAACTGTAGCCCCAGTTATTCACAGATCAACCTGTATTGATTATTCTTAACAACTGTATTAGGGAACCAGTTTATCTTGAACGGGGTAAATCGAAGTGCTGTTGATAGTAAGTACGTATGCATATAGGTATGCGTGTATGTATGATCTAATATATATATATATATATATATATATATATATATATATAATACGCACATACATAGATACACAAAATCATGTTTATACGCTCTAAGGGGATAGACAGTGCGTCAACAGCCTATTAAATATCGGTTTTACTACACATGACTAGTGTTTATTTCAGAAAAAAAATACATAGTGGTTACAGACAGGTTCTAACTAATCGTCTTGTCAAATAGGTACTTAACCCAAAATCCTATAGTCTATTTGTTTATATCTTTAGCACTAGACTTTTTTTTTTCCTGTCAAAGAATAGGGTGTAAAATAATAAAAAACAACAAAATTTCTTTCTGATTATTTATATTGATTTCAATAATTTAACATAAAAAATTATGTATGATAGTCTTAAAAAAATGTTTAGAGGGAACTCTACGATCAATTAGAGTGAAGGCGAAAGAAAAGTCGTCTCACTCAGATTTAACATACAATTGCTCAAACAAAACGAAGTGCTCAAAAATATAAAATTTACAGTGTTTTAAATCCACTCACAGAGTTGTTGGTGCATTTAGTTGTGTTCGAGTGCGCATCAACTCTAAACGAGATGACTTTTTCAAATTTCAATCTTATCTTACTGGAAATAAACCGATAACATTACCAGCGAAAAAAAAAATTGGTTGAATATTAGGATATTATGATTATGATAATTGATAACAAACAAAAAAACTATTAAATATCGTTACACCGACTTATTTTCTTGGCAATTTGCTCCACAATATTTTCAGTTGATTCTAAAATTTCATCATATTGTTCATGAATTATATATTGCACCATCACTTCATCACATTCAACGCTATCATCAAGGTTTGAAATACTAATTTTAATAATACGCCTTCCCTTTTTTCCCTTCTTTATTATATGAGATGCGAGATCAGTACATTTTTTTCTTTTGTGCGTTTTATTTCCATTTGCTACTTGTTCTTCGGTGGTTGTAGTTGGAATTGGAATTGGCCTCAAATAGGTGTCCTGATATTTGAGGTAGGCGTCCAAATCTTGAGAATATGGAAGCCCATCAACATCTAAACCCTGAGAATAGAAGAATGGTCTGTCGAGATGTTCCTTTTCATTAGGTTGTGAGCCTGCCATACTCTGAAACAAAGATAATTTTATGTTTCGCATACATAATAATACAAGTAAAATGTGCTTCAACAAACTATTTAAAACAGTCTCTTAGGCAGGTAGATTAGATAAATGATGCAAGTACTTACCAATTATAAATCTGCAAATTATAAATATGCTTTACTTCACTTGTGCTTCTTTGAAAGTCTTCAAATAAACTAAATTTTGACTACCAATTTATACCCTTTTTACCCTTTATTTTAAAATGTTTTAGTGGAAGTCATTCCCAAACTGTCACGCTTGCAAGCGGATTCTTGGTGGAGGGTCTGATATTGAACGAATTGCTGACTCGATCGTGACTAGTTGTAAGTAATCGAGCTGTCCCATTCTATCGTTAGGTGGGTTGTGACACAGGTAACTTTAAGAACCGCTGACCTGAAATATGATGACAAAGTAAAAATGACTAACCATATGACTGACCTAGTAATTTTTGCTTACAACTGCAGACTTATGGGTGAATGAACGAGTTAAGGTCAAATTATAAATATGTAGAAACTTACCTTAGCACATATAGGTATAAAAATATAAAAAAACATCTGTTTTTTTAAATGTAGGTATGTATTATGAAAGTACTGAATCGATTTAAATAAATATTTTATCATTACAAAAGCTGCTTATTCAACCGAAAGTAATGGATTACTTAATCCTGTGCTTGAGCTGTGGGTTTCACTGCAAGATAAAAGTTATAGTAACCTCAATACAATTTTAGTTGAAACAAGATTTATTGGTAATTTCGTTCTAAGGTGTACCTACATAATAACAAATAAAACAATTTAGTTATCAGAAAGTAAAATGAAGCTAATCAAACAACTCGTATCTTTGCCTATTGATAAGATTGATGCTGACCCATATTCAAAAAATTCTAAACATAGTATACTTTTACCCAACTCCATCCGTTGCATAATATGCGGTCCTTCAAATTGCGGTAAAACAAACACTATGTTAAGCTTGTTACTACAAGAAAATGGTCTAAAATTTTATAATATTTACGTTTACTCGAAAACTACTTTTCAACCCAAATATCGTTTTTTGGAAGAAGTCGTTAAGAAAATTCCTGATGTTAAACTTTTGATGTTTCAAGATGAGAAGGATGTTATATCTCCTAATGAGGCTTTGAACAACTCTGTGTTTATTTTTGACGATGTGGCTTGCGAAAAACAAATTAATATATCTAATTATTTTTCAATGGGCCGACATAAAGCAATAGACTGTTTTTACTTGTCGCAAACATATGTAAAAATACCGAAACATTTAATAAGAGATAATGTTAATTTAATAATAATTTTTAAACAGGATGACATTAACTTAAAGCATATATATGATGAACATGTTAATTCTGATATGAGTTGGCAGAATTTTAAGTCTTTAGCTTCAAGGATATGGGCAGATCCATACGCTTGTTTAATAATCAACAAAGATTGTGAGCTTAATAATGGAAGATACAGGAAATCGTTTGATTTATACGTCAATTTTGAATAATTTGATGTTACAAATAGGGAATACTTCTTAAAGTTCATACCATTAAAGCATAAGCTATAACAGTTAGTAGAAGTGTACAAAATTGTTTTGGAATATGGAGTCTAACATAAAAGAACAATTAATAAAATCGGTAAAAAATATTAAAAGCAAATTGCAGCAAATGCGCAAAGAAGAAGATAACTTAGAATTTAAAAGTCGAAAAATGTTTAAACCATTAACCGACCCATTGGAAGCAATGGTTACACTGAAAAAACAATGTCAGGATTATAATAATGTTAATTATTATAAGGATGTAAAAAAAAATGAAGATACACGTGACCAAACTATTGAACTAGACTCTCACAGTAATAGTAATGACTCTTTAGATGAAAATGATTTTAAATCTCCTGTGAAGGAAGATCAAGATACAGAATTAAACACATTTCACATCGAAAGTGACACCAAAAATATTTGTGTACCTTATGGTGTAAGAGATGATGGGGAAAAATTAATGATTGGAAATGTTCCTATAACAATCAAACAAATAGGAGATTCTAACTCGAACAATTATTCAATACTGACTTTAAAAGATAAAAGTTATGAAATGACTCCGGGTTTATCTCAACTTTTATTTCAAAATAAACCCGATGTGCGATTGATAACTGAAACAGATAAACTAACGTATAAAAACATTTTGATTCATACAAACGCACATAAAAGAGGGTATGAAGAATCTGGTCAGATACAGGGGAATTCAGGAATGAAATATTGTCAAATAATCAAACCTCTCTTCTCGGAAAATATTACAAAAAGCGTAAAACAAGGTGGAAATTTGCCAGTTTTAAAACAATATAAATCTAAGACTGATTTAGTTTATTGGGACGATCCTAATGAACTAGTTGACAGATTAAAAATTTTGATTGCCTCCAAGGATGCTGGCAACACAAACCATGACAATGAAATAATTTCAATTTTAGAAGAATTAAAGGAAGCTGGTATCATTAAAGAATAAAAAGGGTGCAAAATTTCAAATCACTTTATTTAATCATCGTTAGTTGACCATGAATGTTGACAAGTTTGGGCATCATGTTTTAAAAAAATATAAACATAATAATGATTTACAACCAAATACTACATTAATGGATAGCATTTGCTTTGATGCTAGAAATAGGATCATCAAACATGTAGGGTTACCAGTAGAATTAAAAGACTGTGTCAACAAACAATATGTAGATGAAACTGTGAAGAGTTTGTATAAAAGCCTTGAAGAATATACTTTTATGCATTCTGGCAATTATGCAACCAAGCATTATGTTGACGAATCTTTAAATAATTTGTCTAGTAAATTAAATAACAACATTAAATCTTTACATCAGACTCTTGCTCAAATTCAAATAGAAATTAATAGTCTTAAACAAAACATTGATACAGTTTCGCAAAAAACAAGAAAAAAATGAGTAAAGAAAATGTAGTTAATGAAATACATAAACAAACAAGAAAAAATTTTCCTCGTAGACATGTTGTGATGAAAGACATAGATGATCTATGGCAAGCTGATCTTATTGATATGCAATCGCTGTCAGGAAAAAACAAAAATTTTAAATATATTTTAGCTATTATTGATACCTTTTCAAAATATTCATGGGTGTTTCCTTTAAAACAAAAAAGTAAGGAACATGTTACTCAAGAATTTGAAAAGCTATTTAAAAAGGGTCGTTTTCCGAAGAATTTACAGACTGACTCAGGTACAGAATTTTATAATGAAAATTTGAAAAGAGTTTTAAACGCTTTTAAAATAAATCATTATTCTACATACTCCACGAAAAAAGCCTCGATAGTGGAAAGATTCATAAGAACTTTTAAAGGTAAACTGTATAAACATTTAAGTTTGCAAGGGAATTATACATGGATTGGTTCGCTTTCCAAATTAATAAATATGTATAACAATACAAAACATAGAACAATTGGTCTAAAACCCATCGAAGTTAATTCTAGTAATAAAAGTCTTGTATTGGAAAAGTACAAAAAAAAAATCCTTAAACCAGAGTCTAAAAGAGAAAAAGCTAAATTTAAAGTCGGAGATTTTGTTAGAATTAGTAAATATAAAGGAACGTTTGAAAAGGGGTATACGCCAAATTGGTCCACTGAAATTTTTACTGTCAATAAAGTTCAAAATACAAGTCCTATTACCTATCTTCTAGAAGACGCTAAACATCGTTCAATCCTAGGATCATTTTATCCACAGGAGTTACAAAAAACTAAATATCCCAACATTTACCTGGTTGAGAAAGTAATAAAAAATAAAGGGAATAAATTATTTGTGAAATGGTTAGGTTTGCCATCAGAAGAAAACAGTTGGATAGATAAGTCAAATGTTTTATAAACAAGATGGTAGTAACAATATTATCATTTCTATTTAGGAACTGCATCTGGAAAGGGTGTTATTAGTTACCTATTTAAATTCATAATTAAAAAATGAAACACAATATGAAGAACACTTTGAGGAAAAATCCTAAAACTGGCTGTGAAAATAATAAAAAGAAAAATACTTCAAATGCAACAAGAAATATTAAATGTGGTACTGGAATAAAAAAATCATTTCACAATATTGTCTCTCTTACCAAGAATCATATTAAAAAATTCAAACCAAAATGTAAGAAAGCAGCTATTGACCTGGCAATTGCTGTTGTGAAAGAACTAACGACGGATTTTGATTCATCCATTAACATACCACGAGTAATACCTGTACCAAAAGTTGGAGGATTTCTTCCTCTAGTACCCATATTTGCTGGATTATCTGCTGCTGGCGGTTTAGCAGGTGGAGCGGCTGGAATAGCAAGAGCAGTCAATGCTATAAAAGCTGCTAAAGAACGTTTACAAGAACTGAAGAGGCATAATAAAAAAATGGAAACGTTGCATATAGGAAGAGGTCTTCAACTTAAAGAATTGGGAAATGGTTTAGGGCTCTATATAACAAATAAAAAAAACTAATTACAAGGCTACCTAATAGAGCGCTTACTAACATAGATTTGCTCAAATTTTGTAAAGATATTCCTTATTTTAGAGGAGTGTTCATGAGAGATCAATTGCCAAAACGTTATTTAAACAGGGAATGTGGTATAATAAATCTTGATAGTTCTCAAAACTCTGGTACTCATTGGGTAGCCTATGCAAAAAATAATAATTATGTTGAATATTTCGATAGTTATGGGAATTTAAAACCTCCTGAAGAATTTATTAAATATATTGGACCTAATATTTCTTACAACTACACTAATGAACAACAGCGTCATCCATATATATGCGGACATTTATGTATAAAATTTCTACAGTCATTTTGGATGCAACATAAATAGTACACACATGATTCATAGAAGTTTAGTTTCATCACAATGTCTATAACGTTAACAGTCACTGGAAATCAATCTGTACTCCAATCAGAATTTATACCTCCACTTATGTTAGATGGTAATTTTGAGTGTGGATTATTATATTTTTCGACATTTAATTCAATACCCAATATTAAAGAAAATAACAATATATTTGCTTACGGTGAAAATAATAAACTAATAATCCCTTGCGGTACATATGATTTATTTGATTTATTTGAATATCTAAAAACCAATGTTGAAGACTGTGATATAATAATCAAGCCAAACAATAATACTTTTACATGCTCTTTGTTTTCTTCTCAACCAATTGATTTCACAGTTGAGAATAGTGTAGGTTCATTATTAGGATTCCCACCAAAAACTTTAGAATCAAATAAATGGCATGAATCAGTCTACCCTGTTAACATTATTCCAGTATCAGTGATACGGATCGAATGTGATCTAATTCAAAGTTCTTACACAAACGGTTTACCAACTCACATCATTCACGAATTTGTGCTTGACGTGCCTCCAGGACAGCAACTTATTGAAGTACCAAAAAATATTATCTATTTACCTATAAGAAAGAAAGTGATTACCTCAATTTCGATTAAAATTACAGATTTACAAGGAAACTTAATTGATTTTAGAAAGGAAAATATTCATTTGTGTCTTCATATACGAAAATTAAAATGATTGTTTTCAATGATAATCCTAGAATTAACAAAATCCAGTGCAAAAATAAAAACACAACCATTACAAAGACAAACGTCAAACGTTCCAGACGTAAAACAAAATCAAAAATTACAAAAGAAAATCAAGAGTTTCTTCGTGCTCTTGGATTTAAAATATGAGTATTCTTCAAATATCTGATCATCCTCAATTTGATAATACTATTGAAAGTTATGAAATCCATACTTATAATCCATACAATAATAGCTTTAAAGAAAATGATGAAATACGGATACCTATCCATCAACAGGATATTTATGTATTGCCCTCAGCAAGTGCAATATACATAGAAGGAAGATTTAGTATAAAATTTAAAGAAGCCACAACTGGTGTTATAAAAGCCAAAAAAGTGAATTTTGTTAATAATGCAATTTCTTTTCTTTTTCAAGACATTAGGTATGAAATGAATGGAGTTGAAATAGATCGTATAAGGAATTCTGGTATAACTACAACAATGAAATCATTAGTTTCTATGAACAGTGGAGAAAGCAAGGCTTCTGAAATGTGGGGTTGGAATGTAGATGGATTTAAAAATGGTGATGGGGAATTTAGTATTCTTTTACCGTTGAATAAGTTATTGGGTTTTGCAGAAGACTATAGGAAGATCATCATCAATTGCAAACATGAATTAATACTGAATAGGAGTAGCACAAATTTAAACAGCGTAATGTGTGAAAATGATGATTCTATAGAG
The DNA here is from genome assembly GCA_027580185.1 of Tuta absoluta. Taxonomy (NCBI): domain Eukaryota; kingdom Metazoa; phylum Arthropoda; class Insecta; order Lepidoptera; family Gelechiidae; genus Tuta; species Tuta absoluta. The sequence goes on along the minus strand of JAQAHW010000016.1, from coordinate 7,526,012 downwards.
CTCAGTTTAAATAAAATTCAATGGCGCATGCCTCATGTTAAAGTATCTGATCATCAAAGGTTAACATTATTGAAACATTTAGAAAAGGATAAACCTATCCAAATTGCGTTCAGAAATTGGGATTTATATGAATATCCTATTTTACCAAAGACAACTAAACATTCATGGTCTGTTAAAACTACTTCCCAATTAGAAAAGCCTCGATATGTTATATTTGGTTTACAAACGAACAGAAGAAATAATAAAGTGAATGATAGCGCATCATTTGATCATTGTAATATTACGAACATTACACTTTTTCTTAATTCTTACTATTATCCATATGATGCTCTTAACTTGAAATTTGATGCTAACAAATACAGTATATTATATGATATGTATGCTAGATTCCGCCAGTCGTTCTATAACCTTCCTATAGATCCACTGCTTGATCTTAATAGTTTCAAGAAGAAAGCTCCATTATTCGTTATTGATTGTTCAAGACAAAATGAAAATTTGAAAACCGGTCCAGTTGATGTTCGCTTAGAAATAGAAAGCTCTTCTGAGTTTCCAAATAACACAAGTGCTTATTGTTTGATTATAAACGATCGTTTGGTAGAATATAAACCTCTGAGTAATATAGTACGCAAGTTAACATGAAATCGATTGTCATCATAGATGTTCAAGGGTTTAAAACAGCAGACAATAATTTTATTCTGAAAGAAATTGCTATTTTGGAAGGTGATAAAGTTCAAGTTCTTTTGATTCAGCCTCCTTTCCCATTCCACAATCTTACAACCTCAGAAAGGAAACAAGTAAAGTGGATAGAAAGGAACAGAAAAACTAATTGGAATGATGGTTTTATACCCTATAATCAATACATTTTGTATATTGACGAATTTCTAATAGGAAAAACAATTTATTGCAAGGGAATTGAAAAAGCTATATGGATTAAAAATATATTAGGTCATTGTGATGTTATTAATATAGAGGATATGCGTTGCCCTAATTTGTTATCTTTGTATGAAGAATATAGAAATTGTAATGATGTTTATAGCTGTATTTATCATCCAACAATATGTGCTCTTAGAAATGTAACATGTTTAAAGAAATGGTGTATGAATAATAATTTTTTGAGTACCTATTCTATTTTATTTTTATTTCTATGTCCTTTCATGTACAGTCAAGCTGAGCTCCAGTTAAACACTTGAGGTGTCATTGTAACTCATATTGTAGGGTTACTTAGAAAAAAAAAACACACACTCATTATAGTATGCTTACTTGTTTGGATAGAAAGCATATAATATGAAAACAGACAATACAAAATCCTTGCAGCAGTGCAATACGTACGACCTATATGTAACACACAGTATACCATACCTAAGGTTTGTTAGGTAGTGTGTAATGTTATGCTAATGAATTAATAAGCCGATCTGTTCTGCATCGTATTTTCGTTCAATATAATTTTGTAATGCTTGACTCATATAGCCAAGCGAGCACAATGTTTATATAAATGCACATTCCATTCACAACATTCAAATCCACAGTCGCTTGGAGCCTTATAGTAAGAAAGTATAATTTGTTGAGTAGTTCATTGAATAATTGAAAGAAGTTTAAAGTCAAATTATATGAATCGGTTGATCGGTATAATATTGAAAAGTAGTGTGTTATTGTTCCTCTCTGCATCGAGGTCCGAGCGTTAGCTCGGACCTTGATGCAGAAGGAACAATAATACACTACTTAGGACATACAGCAATACATGCTGATAAGTCCTTGCAGTGTTGGTTTGATTATCTCTCTCTTTTAGTGTGGGACACCGAGTCGTCCAACGACCCGATGAACCCTGGTGTCAAAGTTTGGTTTTAAATTAATGTTTTATTAGTCCCGTCCACATAGGCTGAGCAGCCTCGGCCGCGGCACAATGCGAGTGGCATGCGCCGAACCGCGCGGTCTGTGTGGACGTGCCGCGGGCGAGGCAGCCGCACGCTCACGCTGGGGCGAGCGTGCGCGCGACCGAGCCAAATGGTGCCGGCAAAACGATTTGCTCAAAGGCGCCTCAGTCGTTTGCCGCGCGCCGTGTGGACGGCGTATCTTTTGTTGTTTTCCGTGCGCGCTCAATTCGTTTGTTTACCAATATGAACAAAAGTGACTGTCGGCGATTAATAAGTTTATACGCAAGTAATAATTGGTTGTGGGATGCGAGAGACCCTAATTATACCAGTAGGGGGATGAGAGAGGATTCCTTGCTGAATATCAGTCAGGAAATGAATATTCCGGTCAATGTTATGTATACGAATCGCCTGTTGCTAAAAATCGCAATGTTAAAAGTAAGTTTTCCCTCGCAGTGATTGCTTGACGATAATTTGTATCGCTTTTTCGTAGTTTCGTTTGCAACTCCGAACATAAAACATCAAAATTCTCTAAATCGATACGTCCGAATTTTTTTTCATCTGGTGATAAATCACATAATTCTTGATAAAGGCGATTTCCGTATCTTCTCCTTTTTAAATCATTTCTTCGATTTTTAATATTATTTATCAAAATAAAAGCATAAGCCGCCACAGCTGTGCGTACGTACGGCGCCATTTTATTTAATCTGTCAACTGACCGAGCAAATTGGCTCGCGTTGTGCGGCCGAGGCTGCCTCGCTCTATCATTTGATCCAAACGCTTTGCCTCAGGCGCACTTGAGCATTTTGCCGCGCGAGGCGGGCCGCGGGCGCGGCTGCTCAGCCTATGTGGACGCGGCTATTGATTATAATTTATTTACACATACACGCGCGCATATTATTGTTTATAGAGTCCTTATTATTTTATGTATTATGTATTTTACTAGTTAGTAAAAATATGATTTGATATTTGTTCCAGGCACTAATCTGTTTGGTTGACAAGAAGACAGGCGACAAGTCGAAGACGCGGCCGCGCTTCGTGAAGCAGGACCAGGTCGCCATCATGAGGATAGAATGTGCCGGCGTCATCTGCCTCGAGCCCTTCAAGAAGTTCGCGCAGATGGGCCGCTTCACGCTACGAGACGAGAGTACGTACACACACACACACCGCGCGCACCACGCGCATACACGCACCACGCCACACACACACCACGCCACACACACACCACGCCACACACACACATACACCACGCCACACACACACATACACCACGCCACACACACCACCTCACACACACACCACGCCACACACACACCACGCCACACACACACCGCGCGCACCACGCGCATACACGCACCACGCCACACACACACCACGCCACACACACACCGCGCCACACACACCACCCCACACACACACACCACCCCACACACACACACCACGCCACACACACACACCACGCCACACACACACCACGCCACACACACACCACGCCACACACACACCACGCCACACACACACACCACGCCACACACACACACCACGCCACACACACCACGCCACACACACATCATGCCACACACACCACGCCACACACATCACACCACACACATCACACCACACACACACCAAACCACACGCATACCACGCCACACACACATCACGCCACACACACCCACCACGTCACACACATACACACACACCACGCCACACACACCACACCACGCCACACACACCACCCGCCTGTACCGACAGTGATCTTGATCTCTTATCTTATGCGACACCAAGCATGAACAAAACACGGGTTGCACCATCACTAGAACTGCTGGGCTGGTTCACGGCAGGCTGATCGCGCGACGTCGGTCCACCCGATTTTCGTCCAGGGGCCGTATTTCGCTATTTGTAAAGCGTTTCAGTTGTGTTTTAAAAGAGTGTCCGTTGAATAGTTTTGACCGTTTCGTATTCCGCCAACAGTTTGAAGTATAGATAATCGCAATGCCAATAGAGTGACAATTGAGTTTGCGTGGCATTACGATGATTAAAAATAAGAGAATCGGGGCCCTGTTCTCGACATTCTTGTAATTATTATTTTGAACACTTGCAAAATTTTCTACCATGGGCAGGATTTACCTGTGTCTTTCGCCATAACTAGGCGACGCGACTTCCAACTGGGCTACCGCGGATCATCCATTGCCCGCGAATTTTGCAAGTGCACCTCACAGCCAGGTGTAGATTTTAAGGCTCCGGGGCTAGAAAATTGAAGAGTCCAGTAAAAAAACACTTGCGGCGAAAGCCACAGGTTCAAATCCCGCTCGAGGTAGAAAATATTGCAATGTTTAAAAAAATTTATTCCTAACACGGAAAGTGTTTTAAAAATAAGGGATTCTTGTAATAAATCTTCTAGCTATGATTATCTCCAATATGACGAAGTAAATTTGCGGGTGACATTTTGTTTTTGTAATTTTCTCGACCGATATTTAGTTATTTGACAGCTATTCATGAATTTATATTTAGCTGCAAAAGATATTATTTATAGATTTTCGACATTTTGCTGTCGATAGTATTAGCCTGTGTGACATTTTTCATTTTTTCACATTGGCATTTGTTAACTTTGGCTAACCGAATGTTTTTCTTTGTGTTTCAGATAAAACAATTGCGATCGGAAAAGTCCTAAAAGTGATCGAGTAAATTGGCACTACGATTTGTAATTTAGCTAGGATAGGTGTTTCCAAAACCTATATCATCAAGAGAAGGCATGTAATATGTAATCCTGTATCGCGGGATCTGTATCATGTGAGAGCTCGGAGTGTATTTGCTTCAACGATTATTTTCAGATTTTAATATAGAACAGCTAGTCCTGTTAAAAAGGAAAATACATTTTATACATCCACTGCCTTAAACTATGACTCCATATGACAGTTGGTTGTGTTAGCAACGGCTTATGGTTATCGTACGATGCTCCCCTAGTGCTAAGTGACAATACGAGTGTATCCCCGCCCCGCCCCCCGCCCCGCCCCCACAACTCTAGTGAGCTCAGTGAGAGTTGAAACCAGGATTTATAGCAATTGAGGAATTGATATTATGAGGAAATTATTTCATATTACAATTATTTACTTTAGTTTTATAATGTTTTTACAGTACTTAGAATGAGGAGAAAACGCAAAGCTTATTGCAGATGACACCTGCCACGATTGTAAACATTTAGAAACACAGATTTTCTCCCCATAAAAAAACAGTAACGCTAGTAACAAAAGATCATTGAATAACATATTGCCACTCATATAATCATAGCCGAATATGGTTTTGAGTTACTATTGTACACTTTATTATAAACATTATTCAACCATTAATTATTATTAATTATATTACATGAAAATTACTTTCACTGATTGATCTGAATCTGGGTTTGCTGGTTCGAACCAGTTATATTGTTACGTTAATATTTTAATGAAAAGTGAGGAAATAGATATGATAAGTGCCATTAAATAAATAGAAAAGGACAGGGATAATATTGTCAACTCTCACTGAACGAGCTGCTTCCGGGAACGTAGATGTAATGAAATGCCGTCCATCGGACTAACAACTCATCGCCACACGACACTCGAGTGTCGGCAGTCGAGTGTCCAGTCGGCAGTAGGACTAGTAATGACTCCTCCGCACGGAAGCGCCCCTCGTTACTTCCTTATTTATAAACATCTAGTCTTTCGATATAATTAGTTCCTAAGACTCGGGTCTCGCGCGGCTTTCGCTGAATACTTACTGGTTCACGTACAACGAACATTTTTGTCGAACGGAGTGATGAAAAGTAAAACGAAACTTGATAAGTTTCGAGACTGCCCCAAAGAGCGCTTAGTAGGTAGTGATCACAGTATGGCGACTAATGGTTGAATTGCACCAGTACAAATTGTGCCCAAGTGTAAGTCAGACTTAGAAGTATTCGGTATACGAGCGTCCAAGTACGTCACACGTTATCACGGCAGGCTTAGCTTATTTTTGAATTAAGTCCGCATTAAAACTTGGAGATAGAGTTACGCTGGACGCTTGTGTGTTATAAGATGAGCCACTAAGCCGTGATAACGCGAGCCATTTTGGACTTGTACAGCTTGCATAGCTGTCGGCGCGCGGAACCATACGAGCGTTGCTAACGCGGCGGCAGCGGCTGCATTGCTTTCTCTAATACTAATTTTATACTCAGACGATCGTTACAACCGGTCCCGAAGTGTCATGTAGAGTTCTAGTTCGATCCGCAACACACACACTTAGCGCATTCTCGTGCAAGCTTGAGTCGCTCGCGTCGGTGCACTCGCGGGCTGTATGTTGCTTGCCGCTACGTCTCGGTGTGATAGGTGAGGCTCTCGTGTATGGCATTATTTTTAAGACGATCAATATCTCAGAGCTAGTAAGGAGTAGTTGCATTTAGGTGTTTGTCAATCATTACATTATAAATTCAGTTGCGGTTTTCGTTTCAATCTACTCAATACTCGCTTTGAGAACATATTAACGCCGATTTTTTATTCACATACTATGGTAATGGATATTATAGTACTGTTATTTATTTGAACAGCAAAATGTTTTATTTTCAACCGTTCGCAACCTACACCGGTGTTACGATCGCACTCTCGTGTGTATATTAAACTTGTTTCGGTCGTGTCTATTTTAATGTTAATTATATATTATCTGCAATAGGTTTTATGAAATTATGGTAAATAGATAATAATTTATTGCTTTAGTGTTCAGTACATGAGCGAAGCGAGAAAGTGTTTCACGCGTCAGATAAAGTAGCTTTGTTTTATATAATGGAAGCAGAGTCGGCAACGTGGCTTTGCTCGCTCCGCGCGCGACTCCGCCGACACCGCGACATCGGCCGCGGCCAGACACGCGCCACAACTCCCGTCACGTAAGAGCTCTATAACAAATTTGAGGATGTTGCCGTCCCTATACTCATGGTATGGTGGTATGAATGGCGCGTGGACATCTCCCCGTTACTCGGCGCTCTTATATGACAGTAGTTTGTTACATTTGCACGCAACACGCACGGCACACGCACGCACACGGCACCGCGACGATAACCTGAGGGCTCGTATTTGCCTGAGGCCGAGCATTGATGTCCGATGTTATTGTAATAAATCGGACACCGATTGTCGGCCCTGATAGCCCAGATGCACTGACCTACCTATGGAAGTATATACGGTAGTTCGTAACGAGAGTTATAATACGACTTCGACCGATCCCCGAATTGTTATAATGATAATGTATATTATGGATTTATAAATTTTCAGCTTTTTTAAATGTAATCAGTTTTACATGTAGGGGCGATTGTATATTATTAACGATATTTTGTGTATATGAGTGGACGTAAGAGGCGCGCGTGGTGTGGCCGCGGGTCGCGGGTGGAGTGGGGCGGGCGGCGGGCGAGCAGTGGCGGGTCGCTCTCCCGGTGTCCGCCCGCCCTGCGCCGCGCGCGCCGCCCACAGAGCGAGCACTGGCAGGCTGCGACTATATTATTTTGTTTAAAATAAAATTTTATTAATACTACTGTACTTATTCTTTAAATACGAACCCCACTCGCTTATTTTTTATTGAAACATTTTCATAATTGTTAGTTAATTTTTTTATAGCTCAATAGCTACCTGTCTGTACCTAAAATTGATCATTGGCAAGATAAAATAACAAAAAGCCAAGGCAAAAAGTTATATTTGTTGCATAAAAAATTATCAAGTCTATGAAAAAGGCAAATGTGACGTTTGTACTATAAATTTGTGTCATTCTGCGAACGTGACGAAACATTACGGTATTATTTCGTAGATTGGTACCGGTAAAACGCCTTCGTTCGCAGTAGTTCCATGATGGAACTGATGCATAGGGATGGCCAGGTGAATAGGGACAGAACTGAACTTTACTACCAATTAATTGTATAAAAAGTTTACTCTCCCGATGTAATTTTTTCTACTTTATAATACAAAATGTTTCGCATCGGGTCAATAAGCTTTTTCTACAATTGATTGTTAGTAAATTACCAGATTAGTATCTATTCGGTGATTATCGCAGGACGATGCGCCTTCTAAATTCGGACGGATAATAACGTAAAGAATAATAATAATGTCTCGTCGCAGGCCCGGACTAGAAACCGCAAAATACTAGAACGCGCGGGCGCGAGCCTCCGCGCCACACGGCTACACCTCGCCGTGTACCCTAGAACATTACCTTATTCATCTGTGTCGTGTACTTAAGTACATGATTACACTTCTTACCTTAGTTACCAGCCAACGATCGATGTGGCGCAGTGGTAGCGCGACTGCCTTCAACGCCAAGGTTCCGGGTTCGATTCTCGGTGTGGCATGGCACTAACAAAATTTGATATTTATCAGTTTCTGATTTCTGAATTAGTTCAACGTGTGGTTCAACGCCAGTGACTATAGTATTCTTTGTCCCGTGCTTCGGAGGGCACGTTAAGCCGTCGTCGCTCCCGGTTGCTATGGTTCAAGTTAGCGTTACTTAGACGGCGGCTGTCGTTCCACAGCCATGGCAGAGGCCTTAGTAGGCGGTTGAAAAAATTAAATGGTTGGACGACTCAAGTATCCTACACAAAAAGAACATCAGCCCTACTTTAAGCACAAAATGAGACATATTGTAGGTTGCAGAAATTTTGACCCACAAACCTGTGGATTAGAGGCTGGTGTTAATAATCCTTCCTTATGTAGCCATGTTGGAAAACAAAGTTGACTCTAGGAATAGTCTGGGCATAATCAGTGTGCAATAATTGCTACAAGTGTCCAAACTTAAGAGTAGTAAATAAAAATACTAGTTTAATTATTAAACTCTATATAATTTATACCATACCAGGCAATTTTCAGATGTGCAAGGTACAGGATAGGGATATGGAGTGTCTTCAAGTGGCAATTCATAAAACTGACAATTCAAATAGGTACAGCAGAGCGCTCTTACCACTTCAAGCAACCCAGCCACAAAGATAGATTATGTACAGAATTTGGCTAATTCCATCACTGGAATGTTATATCAATTTTTGAGTCTAAAACTAGATGCTTATCATTACATTTCCACAATTAATTAATTAGTTATAAAATACAGCATATAGTAATATGTACATGGAACTCATTTTAAAAATCTCATTATATTAGTACTTCCACTACATTCACAATTTACTTATTATGAACCACTCATTATTAAATCATAACTTCATTCTAGAGATACAGGATTATAGTGCATAACCCTCAAACATGCATTTATTGGATTATCAGTCTCAATATCTTTAAGTACCTACAGTAACTAAAATTTGGCAAAGGATTCTAATCCTGTATTTTAATGTCATTTTTAGATACATTCTGATTCATTTGATCATTCTCATACTCCACAAAGTCATCAAAGAGACTTGGCCATGCCTCAGTGTCATCATAACTGCTAAGATCATCACCCACAAACTCACAAAAGTTCAAAAACATGTACCAAGTGTCCTTTGGTATGCCTCTGATATGAGGGTTCTTTTCCAGGTAGCTGAGCCATTTGTTCAGCACTGATGGCTCATTATTTGTAAACACCAAGCGCCAAAGTACAATAGCAATATCTGAAGGGAGAATCCTTTGCCCAGTACTTACATCCAATCCAAATTTAAATGTGAATCTGTACAGATCTTTGAACTGCTCTGAATCCTTCTTTAAATCATTAGTTATTTCATTTAATTTCAGCTGAATACTTTTGATTGAATCTGTTTTCATACATTTCAAACCCTGTACAAACTCTAATCTTGTGAATCTACACATTTGACTAGCATTTAATTTCCAAGCGAGTACCAAAACTTTGAAGTCATCAGGATTGAGCTGTAGATCATTGCATAAATTTTCAATACCTTCTGCTAAAATTGCATCATCCAATGAGTCTTTGTACTGATCAAATAATTGGTTGATTTTAGATTCTGAAATTCGAGGCTCCCCTGACCCAAGAGAAGACATTGTTTTTGGAATTGATGGCAACTTCTGGTAGAATAGTTTTGGAGTTTTATCTGGAGTCACGTGATTTTTTGGTGTATTTACATCTCCTGAACATGGTTCTCCAATGGAAGTCATAGTATTTGCATTTTGCATAGTAGTGTTTATATTTTTATAACAGTTGATAGCATTCTCATCCCCTAGGAGTGGTTCCTGTTGAGGATAGTCAGAAACCATAACAGGAGATATTTGATGAGTAGTTACAATCTCTGTCAGCTCTGAAACAATATGAAACATAACATATAGAAACTCATAACTTTTAAATGCTTTTATGATTTTATTTAAATGGATCAAGATAAAAATCCCCAAAGAGTGTTGACCAAGCAGGCTTCCATAATACTAAGCCAATTATACAACATGATTTTGTGTTTATACCAAAACATGTTGCGCTGACCCCAAATTAATTGGGATAAGGGCAGGGGAGATAATAATCTTGTATTTAATACTAATAATAATTAGATTATGGAGTAAATAAACTTTAAGCTTACCATCTTTTTTTCTATTGGGAGAAGTCGATATATCAGCATTAGCTTGAGATTTGAAGCAGCTTAAACATTGGCCCATTTGATAGAAGCTGTACAGAATTCCTCAAAGTCATAAAATTCGTACCAAACGCACAAACACTCCAAGCAAATGAATCGAATTTTTTGTTGGAAATGCTATAAAACATAATGATTAGCAAACCGGTTCCAGCCAGCCCTTTTGAATATTTGTAGGGAATACCTGCAAGAAACAAATAAATATAGCTTATATTGGGTTCATTTATTTAAAAACACATTCACGAGATGATCGAACTTTACTCACCGAGAAATTCATAACATAATCAAACCATGCACAGATTTTAAGCTTTGGTCAGGTAGAAATTGAATAAATTGTTGAAGAAGAACTGAATTTCAGCATAGTAAATCCCAAATTTTGATTATTTTCTATTTCGACAAGCCCATCATTTATCACAAAAAGCTAATCGTGAAAATATAGAACGAATGAAAACGACTGATTGACCGGATTTGACCGAAAGAACTGTCACTATTTCATAGACATTTTTTTTCTCTTTTGTGCAAGTGATTTATTCATGAACAGGAGTGAGTCAATTTGAATCAGTTTGGTTGTCAGGCGCATCGAAACTATCAGCCCTATTACATGAGCACGTCCATGTCCGGAGGTTGTCTATGGATGGTGTAAACATCAAAATTTGAAAATAAACTGTTTCATTAGAGAGGAATTTACAAAAAGTGGCAAAAGTAATTCTAAATCATGGCTGTTATTGATGAAAATTGGAATTATCGTGTTGATACTACAAACAGTGATAGTCTTAAGGAGTTCGACACACGAATAAATTGTTTACGCGATGAGGTTCTGAATCTGAACGGTTTCAAGAAACAGATGTACGACAACAACGATATTTCTCCAAGCCATGACGAAGAATTAAAAAATCTTATTGAAAAGAATAAGCAATTACGCAATGAAATCGATAAAAAGCTCGAAGAACTCAATAAACAAAAAAGTCAATACGAAACCTACAAACAAGGTAATTAATTTTTGTGGGATAGTTTGCAATGTCCAACAAAAATCGATCATCTCTGTAACTTGATAATTTTGTATTGATTCCTTACTTTAATCTACTCAAATACGTTTCAGATCAAAAGCTGCTCTCACAGGAAATCAAAGACACCCATGAAGCTTTCTTGATGGCGAAGAAGTTTTACAAGAAAAACTTAAAAATTTACTACACTATTGAAACAAGAAACAATGAAAAGCAAACTATATACTTACAGTTTTTCACTGAAACAAAAAGGGATTGTGAAAACTATTCCATTCGCCTTCTTAGAAACACAAAAGCAGAACATTATGAGTGTATGTTACAAGTATTTTAAACATCTTCATGAAGCAAAGCTACTACATATAATAGAAATCTCTAATGTTTTTTTTCTATTCCAGTGTTGGAGACTAAACCAAAACTGAAGAAGTTTGATGAGCTTAAGACAACATTGCAGGAAACCAATGATGTTCCTGGGCTGCTCTGTGATATAAGAGAAGCATTTCTGAAAATAAAAAACAAAAAGTCCTGAACGTGTTCATACCTTAGCTACAGAATAAGAGTACCATGTTAATTTAGATATATATTTTTTAATAATAACAATAATGATAAAAAAATGTGGTCTATCATACCCCATAGCCACCCATGGATTTACTACCTATGAATGTATGAACTGACCTAAGTGTTTGCATTTATTGTGTAGATTTCATGGATTTATTTTAAAACCATTATAAATAAAGAAAACACTAAAATGTAGAAATATTTTTATTCAACCATTTTAATACTTCTGATAAAAAACTTATTTCTTTAAACAGAATTAAATACAATTCCATATGAGGTAATTACACTGGCACCCTGAAGCTGCTACACAGAATATTAAAAAAATGTGTTTCTCAGAATTTACTAGACCAGAGAAGAATCAACAAGCTTGTAACCATAGAAAAAATGTTTATGACATACATATTTTGTACTCAAGTATCATTTAATGCTTGTAACATTCTGTATTCGTAGATATACAAATACCTCTAAGCCAAAAAACTTCAAAATATCAAATACAGATGGTCCGCCTTAAATATTCTTATACTGGGTAGCCTGAATAGTGATGTCCAAATACAAACATAAACATAAAAACTTACATCCGAATCACCCACATGTTTGGCGATTTTTGCAGTTTCTAAGTTATTAAACTTTTAATGTTTTATGGGGAAAAATCGACTGTGAGGCTATTTTCCTTTTCTTCTAGACTAGAAAGTACCTGAAGATACCTTAGTACAAGGTGTTCAAATTTTGTGTTTGGACGTCGACACGGCCTATCCTGTATAAATGTGTAATTTTTGCAGAGAACATCGAGACATATCGTGAGCAGAGATTTATTTTCTTGCATATATTATATTCAGCACCATTTAGCAAATAGCTGAATAAAAATTGCGTGTATTTAGATTGGCCTGGCCACGTCTTTATTATAATATAAAACAGTACAGTACAATTCTCGCTACATGTCGGGTAAAACATACGACCCACATAGACGAAAACAAGTATAAGAAGAGATATGTTAGTAATATTAGGAATAATTTAAAATCTATATCCAATTTCTATGCGTCAATATTTAAAAATATGTTTGTAGTTTATATTAATTACTTAATAAAATATTTTCAATATTAATGGCACATATAGCAATATCGATGAAATATTTTGTAGAACAGTAAACATGATTTGCATAATATAAGTTTATCTATAACGAAGACAAATATTCAGATAAGTTAAATAAAACAACCCCTAAAATAAAATGATAATAATATTTTAATCTGTAAATTGAACAATAGTTCTCCTCTTTCTAAACCGCAATTAGTATAAAAAGTAGGTACTTGAACCACTTGAACACATGCATTAAATATCGCAACACACTTGGCAATATTTGTATCGCAACATTGCGACAACGTGAAACAAGTCACGTGACCAAATGGCGATGATTTTTGGGCTAGCGCATACCGGATGCAGCACGCGTGCGTACGTGCACGCATCGGTTGTAATGTATGGACACGTCCTTTCGGAAGGAGATGATGAAATCACAGTAGCCACTGCTGCAGCCATTGCGAGTAGATCACACTCCACAAGCTCCTCAAGCAACCGACGCCCCTGCCGGCGTAATGTATGGGATTTGTCAGATCGGATACGTCCACGCACGATGCGCACGTCACGCATCCAGTGTGGCATGTTTTATACATCTCCATACATTACAACCGGTGCGTGCGTGCAGGCCACGCATCGCCCCCATTTTGTCACGTGACCTGTTTCTCGTTGTCGCGAGACACTTGTGAACTCGGTTCCGCAAAAATGTCGCGAGACAAATTGTTGCCAAGTGAATACGCGCCTTTAGATATGGAAGCAAGAACACTTTGTTCTCTAAATATTTGACTTGTCTGTCTATTCATTCGTTCATCACCTCTATTCATTAAAATCGAAAATCAGTAATAAATATGATAAATTATTAATTAATAATAACGAAATTCACCTCCCATCACAGATTTGGTGTGATGCCGTAGCAAAATACTAAATTTAAGTTTAAATACGAGTATATTTTTTAGCTTCTATGTAAAAATCAACATACATCAACATTAGTCTCGTTAAGATTCATACAACCTTCATATAATATTTTATGGGCAGAATACTTCTTATTACTCCACTGAACTTTAATCAAATTAGTTTTGTTTTTAGGTTGCGTTAGTTCGTGCACCCGAGTAAATATTAGCCATAAGATAAGAGCGACCTGAGTCGTTATTTAAAGTATAAAAATATATTTAGAAATATTTCATAAGTGTCATAATCATCATCATTACCAACATTGGTGTAACTTATGTAAAAATCAGAAAACTCAAAAATTTGCCAAATGATAAGAGTAGGTATGCAATGTTTAAATTAATTTGTTGAGAATTCTTTCACTTTTACGGGCAGGTTAACCACTCGAAATATTTCCAAAATTTTTTTACTCCAAGGTTAATAAAATGTTTCAAAAATACTGTCGGCTCCTTAGTTTCATCTTTGTTCGTCCTAAGACGCTTTAGTTTCTCCGTTGGCGCTGGTCTTTTTGGTGTAGGAGGGGGAGGGCGTGTTATGTGTGAGGGGGGTGTGTGCGGGGTGGACGGGGGGCGGGGGGAGGGAGGTGGCGCTGCCGGAGCTCGGCCGCTCGGGCAGCAGTAGCGCGCCGATCGCCAGCAAGTGCAGCGAGTAGTATAGCTTGCTGAAATAAAATTAGAAACAAATGGTATATTTTTCTACCCACACTAGGTAATCCTGTGTCGTGGTGGTGGTGCGACGACAATTAAAACAATATAAGGAGTTTTTAGAATACATACATATATCACGCCTATATCCCTCACGGGGTAGGCAGAGCGTTAAACTAATATTAACACTACGTCTGACAAAAGTTTGAGGGTCAATCAGATAACTGTGTATCACTATAGTGCCAGGTTGTCAGACTTGTCAGTCCATCGCCTTATATTGCAATACACATCTAACCCTCGAGTCCCGTAGTCGCCTCTTACGACACCCATGGGTAAGAAATGAGGTGATGCTGTTCTTAGCCGGCATCAGACTCAATTCACTGTTTTTTATTGCAAAACTCACAATGTTTAATAAAACCTGTCACTTCCAGTTATTTAAAGTTAGATATGTATGTAAATATGATATGATAAAAAATACTGTTAAGTTATTTTACTTAGTAATAAAAAAAATCATGTCTTTTATAAAGCTAGATTGATTATGATTACAGTGTTTATGTGTACAGTGTGATTAGTTTTTCTAAATAAATACATTTTAAATACTTAAATAAACTATAAGAAATCATAATTACATTTAAAAAAGTCCAATATCATAAAATACAAAATTCAATAATAATAAAATAAAAAATACTGCCTAATAGATAAAGCTATCGCAACAGTTATTTACGTTGAAGCACTTCGTCAGCTGAGTAGAACGCTTGCTCGATTAACCACCGCTTAAGCTGGTCGCTATCGCGCTTAATACGTAGAGGTAAACAAACCGTATGTTTACTTAATAATAATTCCGCGCGTAGACTTGATAAAACCATAATAAATATACTGAATCATGTTTATTGTTTCCGACTTTACCCGTTTTGATACAGTACACACGTCACACACACACATATCACGCCTATAATCCCTTGCGGGGTAGGCAGAGCGTAAACGGCCGCAAAAACGAACATTCACGCCACGTCTGACAAACATTTGAGGGTGATTCGGAAAATTGTGTATCGCCATAGTGACAGGTTGTCAGCCCATCGCCTAAAATTGCAATACACACCCTCGAGTCCCTTAGTCGCCTCTTACAACTCCTACGGGAATGAAATGGGGTGATGCTATTCTAAGCCGGCATCACACGGAATTGAAATGGGGTGATGCTATTCTAAGCCGTCATCATACGACATTTTAATAAATCATCGTGATATATGTACAGTCGGTTGTAGCACATAAGGTACCAGGGGTACTTCAAAAGAACTCAATTATTTTTATCCCCAGCAATACTTTTTTCTTGACATGCATATGTATTTGTAGTATATGACTTATTTTATAAGAATAATAACTTTAATTTTTTATTATGTGTTAACTGGGGATAAAAATGATTGAGTTCTTTTGGAGTACCCCTGGTACCTTATGTGCTACAACCGACTGTGCGTATGTAAAAAGCTCGTTACCCGTAAAACGCGAGGCTGGGCGTGAGGTGAAGCAACACGAAAGGCACAGTGGCGTAGGTCATGGCCACGCGCGTCGTCACGAACGTCACCGCGTCGTAGAACAACTTCTTGTACTGATTGTCCAGGAACAGCGGGCGCGCTACGCCTCGGATCTGCAACAAAGATTCCAATTCGGACTGTTCGGTACTTATAAGATTTGGGTGAAAATAAACATATAAAACCATAATAGTGCGTTCAACATTCAACAAACAACATAAGCCACACATCTACCTCTAACACGGACTAAGCGCTTCCAGTCATCATTTATAATGCGCACTGCTAAAGAGTGGAACTCACTACCTGCGTCTGTGTTTCCAAACGCATACAACCCTAATCTCTTCAAAGTCAGAGTGAACAGGCTTGTTCTGGGTGAGCTCGCTCCATCTTAGACTCTGTCCCTGTCCTATGTCCTAGACTAGAGTCAAGAGCAAATCCATACTTAATATTCATATATATGTCGTAACGTCCGAAAATCAGATAGTGGGCTAGCAGCTATAATTGACATTAAGGTCAGGACTTGATGCACGCGAAGTACCAAAACCAAGGAACGGTGAAAGGTCATTTGAGCCTTGCGCTACGCCCGGTCGCTCAAACAACACCAACTCGGAATCTCTCTGTTCCCAAAAATGCCTTTCGCCAAACCACTTGACACAATATGTCTACAACATGCTTCAACCGACGCCAACGCATATGTACTAAATTAATGCTCTTTCCACAAAATACATCAAAAAGTGCACTTTATTTCATTAATCAGGTTAAATACCTCACGCTCCGACATATACATACATAAATTAAAGGGTGGAACACACCGGGTCCATATGCAGCTCGTACACGTAGCCACGTGCGTGTTTACGTCCGTATCATCCTGTCACACCGGGTTACGCGCGTAATTGCCGGTGTAACTACGCATATGTTCACGCATTCACGTTGCCGCTCTTGACTCGGTAGAACGCAGGGCCAAGAGGCTCATAGGCGACATAAAACTGGTGGACACCAATCTACATAGCCTGGTACATCGCCGCAAGGTTGCCTGCTTGTCGGTTTTTTACAGATTGTACTTCGGAGAGTGTGCTCAAGAGCTTCACGACCTTGTTCCACCAGCTCCCTTCTACCATCGGACATCCAGACGCACCGCCGGATACCATCCATACCTGGTTGCCATTCCACCAATTCGGACTAAGCGCTTCCAGTCCTCATTTATAATGCGCACTGCTAAAGAGTGGAACTCACTACCTGCGTCTGTGTTTCCAAACGCATACAACCCTAATCTCTTCAAAGTAAGAGTAAACAGGCTTCTTCTATTATTTGTAATTATTGTAATAGAGGAGAGGTGTCTCTAAACACAGGCTATTTTAGCTTAAATAGAGACACCAACACTTATGTGATTGACGCTTTAATTGTTAAGAAAAATACCGGCGTACAAGGGGTAAAAAAAAATTTGCAGGCATGATCAGACCATGAAACTTAACAACTTTTTCTATGGAAGATATGTTGGTAAACGAGATTTTTTTTTTCGACCTCCCATACAAAATTCCCGATCAGCTGACTGGCTTTCTATGGGAACTCGAAATAAAAATCGTTTCCCAACATAGCTTCCACAAAAAAATTGTTCAGTTTCATGGTTTGATCATACCTGCAAACTTTTCGGTACACCGACCCTTACACCACATAAGTGACGTTAACCATTGATAGATGTTATTTTATTTTATTTTGATAGGAAAACCAACAGCGAAAATAACAATGTACTTAAAAACTATAGAAACAAACAGCCAATTATAGGTTTCCACAGATAGACAACAAAGTAAGTTAAAAAAATAACACACATACATACACATATCACGCCTATAATCCCTTGCGGGGTAGGCAGAGCGTAAACAGCCGCAAAAAACGGCCATTTACACCACGTCTGACAAATGTTTGAGGGTCATTCGAAAAATTGTGTATCGCTATAGTGACAGGTTGTCAGCCCATCGCCTAAAATTGCAATACACACCCTCGAGTCTCTTAGTCGCCTCTTACGACTCCCACGGGCAAGAAATGGGGTGATGCTATTCTAAGCCGGCATCACACGGCAAAGAAAGAACACTTAGAGTAAACAATCAAATACCAATAAAATGCATTATTATTAATGTTAATGTTATACGCACCTTTCTAGCGGCGATGGTGAAGAGCGCGCCCGCGAGGAAGGTTAAGTAGTACCCGGGCAGGAAGCCGTGCCACACCGCCGAGAGCGTGTACACGCGCGCCGTGCGGCACGCGGCGCCGCGCTCGTACGCCACGTACCGCAGCCACGTGTTCGTGTTCTTGTTCCACGCCGCTATGGCCGTGCGGAAGTTTTGCGCGAACTGACAACATCAAAAGTTTATTGCAAAAGGTGGACTTAAAGGATAATATAATTTCATTAAAAAAATCTCTCAATATACATAGATGGCCGTGTGATGCCAGCTGAATAGCATCTCCCCAATCTTACTCGGGGGTGATAGATATAGAAAATTCTCGTTCATTTTAAGGCGAGTGTACTCGTGAACGACCTCGACTCGAAAAAAGTTATGGCAATAAATACCAAAAGTGGCCGTTTTTAGGCACTTTTTGCCATAACTTTAATAACAGCGAATATTTCATTGAGGTTCTAATTTTACTTAAGGATAATACTAAAAACTTGAGCATCGGACATGCTGATAGATTACATACATAAATCACGCCTAGGTATATCGTAAAACGAATATTAACACCACGTCTGACTAAAGTTTGAGGATCAATCAGATAACTGTGTATCACTATAGTGACAGGTTGTCAGCCCATCGCCTAAATTTGCAATACACATCTAACCCTTTAGTCCCTTCGTCGCCTCTTACGACACCCATGGGTGATGCTATTCTAAGCCGGCATCACACGGCAAGACACGCATCGGCATCGGCATCACACATCTGATAGATTGTTTGTAGGTATAAAAAGAAAAAAATATTTTTGTGAAATGGCGCCACCATCGAGGTCGTTCACTGGTACACTCGCCTTAAATGTGAAACGAAGTAGGCATTATGACCTTAAGAAAGAGCACAAATTGCGGTGGTAAAACTTATTGGCATCAGGCCACCTTCCTAGATTGCCATTGTCACAAGTTATTATGACTCATAATCATAACAAGAGCAGAAACATGGGTCAGTAAATCTTATTTGCCTTAGGGCGCCAAATTCAATTACCCCACTGATCATAGCATACCTCAAAGTCAAACACATCGATGTTGGACATCTTGTCCCACTTGGGCTGTCCGTCGGTGTCGTAGCCGTTGAAGCCCATCCCCGAGTTGTTGCATATCGCCTCCGACAGCAGCCACGCGTGGTAGTACTTGCAGCGCACCACCAGTGTTGCCAGGTAAGCGTACCACAGCAGCCCCAGGGCTGACCATGTGCGGGACACTTCCGATTGCGGGTCCGTCAGTTCTGGCAACAATTGGGTAAACACTTAAAAACTGGGTTCTT
This sequence comes from Tuta absoluta, assembly GCA_027580185.1. NCBI lineage: Eukaryota > Metazoa > Arthropoda > Insecta > Lepidoptera > Gelechiidae > Tuta > Tuta absoluta. The sequence goes on along the minus strand of JAQAHW010000016.1, from coordinate 7,506,375 downwards.
GCCACGATATTTGATTTTGTTGGTTTTTCGATATTTCGGCCTAGTCACATCGGCCAATGTCACGGAAAAAATTATGTTGCGCTGGTAAGTGGAGTCTTCATTTAATTGGTATTCATTTCTGCATACCCTTTTTCTTTGATTCTGTCGATCACCGGAACTCACTCGAAAGTTCCGTAAGTTACCGAACTATCGCGGTAAGAACCTTGTTTTAGTGATTTGAGTCATTATGTGTGACAGCGAAAGTTTGAAACATTAGGTAAGAACACCAACACAAAATAACGTCTGCGTAACAGATCTCGATTCACAGTCACAATAACGAGTCAACGTTAAAATTAAAGAAAAATTAAAGAAAAACGAGTGCTGTGATCCAATGAGACATGAACCTTGATAATGACAGGTCCATTCTTTAGCTTAATATCATTGGCATAGCGTTTACGTTTTTCAGTCCTTTAAAAACAATTAAAAATGCCAGTTATATTCATACAATAGATCAATTTAAAATGCATTAATACCTACCACTGATCACTGTGAGTGGGTATTTCTCGGAGAGGCTGAGATAAAGCAGTGCGGCGGCGACGGAGCCCGCTACCTTGTACATGACGGCTCGGCGCGGTGACGGCTCCGGGCGACCGTCGTAATGCTTTTCATCCTGGAAATACATACTATTATGTACTCATCAGCTTAAGTTAATAGCTGATAAACGTAAAGTACGGGTGGCCCTGCTAGGGTGGAGATAAAACTCATTCGCTTAGATTGCGTCACGACTAGCGTAACTGACTATCATTTTGATCGTACCGGCGCGGCGGCAGTAACACTGGTCGCGACACTATCTAAGCGAATGGAGTATACTCAGATATCGGGTCATACAATGTTTTGTATGTTTTTATCTTACTTCGGACCTAGGTTAATAAATGTTTATTTTTCTTTTAGGTAGCAGTATCCGATATGAATGCTTGCGCACCTACTATGATGAGATGTATCAAAACATTCATCTTGAACGGTACAAACATAACGAGGTGCGTTATTAAGTAAACCAAAGTTGATGCGAGTTGGTTTCACAGTACAATACATTGTATATTCATACATACCTACTGTCATGTATTCAATTCAATCGAATATCTTTCACAGTTTGCGATAATGATAGCGCGCGTTCTTTAGGACGAATTACTTAGTGAGAATTACCTCAGTGTGAAATAAATTTAAATATAAAATAGCCGCTTTAGTTTACTCAAAAGCGCAGTTAAGTGGACAGAAATATTCAGCAGCCGTTTCAAAATTTAAAAAAAATTGTTATTAAATCGTAAACCTCTTTTACGGGTGTTATCAAGTCGTATTAATCAATGTAACGGAAAACTTTGAAAAGAAGTTTATCATGCGGAGTGAACAAGATTTATTTATTCATTACTTCTGCACGAGTGGCTCCGGAATCTATTGAATGAGCAGAGCATCGTACGTCTACGATTACAATCACAATCTTAAATGACAATGGCCAATAAACTGACTCAGTGTCGAGCAGTTTGAATTGGTTTATTTATGATTTACACACGTAGGAAAGTAAGTCTATGGAATTCCATAGCCGAGAGATATTACTCTTACTGTTCATAGTTGTGATTGAGATGAGAAATTGTTTATAATTTGAGCTCTAGGTTCCACAAAGCAATTACATTAGGTATCATTAATTCTTTGATAAAATCTACCATTCAAATCATAAATATTAATACAACGACGAAAAAGCTTTTCTAGCTACTGCTACACGTCCTGCAATGCGTGAAATAGAGTTTGGTCGTAGACAAACATTCAACTAAGACTTAAGAACGAACTATGAATCAAGGTACAATTTCTCGCACCCACGCTCATAAAAATCAGTATGTAGATGCACTGCTTATTGACCAATCATAACCCCTTGAATTGAAATTGAACGAACAACGTAGGTCTAGAGATAGACTCTACAAACGTAAACGTAGCGTGCCTAATAAAACTAAATATGTTGCCTTTATACAGAGGTAATAAGGCTCAGAATGCAACTAAGATCGTCCGCTTAGTCGATATCAATAACGCTGCTTGCGCTTCGCAGTTTAGTGTTCTATTTATACCGAAAATGTTTCGTTCGACTTCCAAAACTGTTCTCTGCTTCGCACCTTGCTTATCTTTATAAATTATTTTCAGAGTGTATGTGTTTTATACGACCACTGTAAAATAGTAGTAAATTTATCGTAAACCATGCAGCAGACGTATTTTTTAAACAGTGGAATTCGACGAACCTACCCGTGACATTAATAAATTCTAGTCGTAGAACGTGTGATACGAGTGGTTTGGCTACTCGACGCATTTCTACTGGCGTATACAAAATATAATTACTATTGATTTAAAAATACTCATGATGTTTGTTGACAAATTACTGAGTTCGGTTGAAAAAACATGAAATATTCATGTGCTTACATCATTGCGTTGGTCATAGCCCAATAAAAGGTACCGCGACCATCGGCAACACGTGTATGACTAGCTCATTTCCACCTACTTACAAACGTCTCAGGTCGGCAAAATATTTACGCAAACAAGACAATGAGCAAATTCAATTATCTGCAGTGACAAATACACTCAATTGATAATGCATAGGTATTTACTTCTCCGCCCCAGACAATAAAACAACTGCGTAAGCGGCTAGTGTAAAAAGTGGATGACCGCGAAGGAAGCCTTTGCCCAACAATTGGATTCTATATGCTAGTAATATAATGAACAATATTTCAAACCATAGCTTTTATTTACCGATAGGTATTTTACGATAAGTTCTACGTTAAAGGATATTTCAATAGTCTCATGGACTCAATAGAGAAGTAGATTGTTGTCTTACCTCGTCTATGCGAGCTCCTTCTATGAATTTGATGTAGTCGTCATAGAACACCACCGGTCCACACATGAGGGTTTGGAAGGCCAGTGTGTATGCGAAATACTCCAGAGGAGACGGGACTTTCTCCACGATGCATATTCCACTTGGGCTTGTCTTTGAGCTGCTGCCATTTGCGTTTATTTCCTTCTTAGAAAAGCCATCTTGTATGGAGTAGGCCAAGGATGTTACTCTCTGCGTTATTACCATAAGCGGCCCTGAAATTAAAACCGTAGATTAACATAACTCTTGTTGTGGATAACGGTTTCTCTCGCAGACCCGCAGTTACTCGTTTTCCCGTGGAAACTTAACGATTTTCCGTGGTAAAGGTAAAAGAACTTCCATAATTTGTCCTGTAGTTCAAAAGATAGCTTCTACAAATTCTCGAACACGTCATGTAGTAAACATGCCGTCATAAAGACATCCAAAGCGCTTATCATGTTGTTGAGATTAACAATGCTTGTCACATATACCTACTTACAGGTAGGCGTTTCCGCCGTTTAAAAATGAGCTGAACGCATTTAAGTATCGGGTGCAAATTTGTATGATCATGAAACGGCAATTTAAAAATTGACTTCTCACGTCTTTGCTAATAAACTTGAAGGTTACTTGTAATATCACCTCTTGTAATCCTTTACTGCGTTCTCCCGTGGAAATGCGACTTTTCCTGACATAATTTATACATAGTACCTGGATGACCGAGCATTGTTCGCCTTTTTGTAGGTATAAAGTTTTTTTTTTTAACTAGATAGATCGATTTATAGCCCCGAAACCCTCGAGATCCAGATTGTAAATAGGTATACATACAAGAAAACATACATACATCACGTATTTATCCCTCGCGGGTAAGCAAAGCGAAAACGGCCGCAAAAACGAAAATTCACGCCACGTCTGACATTCAGAAAATTGTGTATCGCTATAGTGAGTCGCATTTACAAGAACAAAAATATGCAAGAGTTGCTCGTTTACATACATAAGATAGCATATTAAAACAGTTTATAAATTTTCTTAAACGCATCAGAATGCAATGCGTAGTTTAAAGTTATAAGTATGTTACACTTTGTGTTGTGATTTCTTGATGGAAATTAATATTCTTGGTAAATTAAAAACTTTTTACTCTAGTTCCACCGATATATTTTTTAATTTAACTATAAAGCGACCAGTTTCGTTACAACATCATCGAAGTATTAGTGGAACTAGTGTAAAAAAAAAACCTTAAAGTTATAAGCATACACCAAACGGGACACTTCTGGGACATGGGAAGCGACTTAATTTTATACTATACACATGCACCTTGTGATACTGAAATGATTGTGGTCTGAGATAGCGCTATCAGCCTGTCGGTACTCACCACAGTTTTCATACAATCATTTGGCCAATTTTACTACTAACTCGCCACTCAGCTTGTTATGTGTGAGAATATCTTTAAACATGTCGCAAAAAATATTTGAAAATAGCCAGGAAGCCATAAGGATACATGATCTGAGGGCAATTCAATCTGTCTAGGAGAATTATTCGTTGTGAAACTGAAGCCTCCGCGATATGTGACCGAGAAATCAAGGCCAATCACACAATAGCCGTCAATAGGGCGTCAAGCGTGAATCGGGCATCAAACTTTTAATTTTAACTACAGTCGACATACTTAATGAATGGAACAGGGTGTTTCCTACACTACCGCATAAATGACAATTGTATGATCTCATAACAAGAAAAATCTTCATGTGTTTGATTAATCAATGTAAAAAAAAAGACAATAAGCTGATCGTTGATTTGTATAGACCATGTTTTATAAACAAAGAAAGTTGTAGTATACCTGAAGGTCTTAAGAACCGTAAACAATTTTCTCAGAGTAGCAGGTACGAAGTCGAATTACGTTTTTATTTTTAAGGGAATAGCTGTTATGTTCACCCTACGAAAGAAACGTAGTATTTTCCTTTTCAACTTCTTCTTCTTTTCGTGTGGGACACCGAGTCATCCAACGACCCGATGAACCCTGGTGTCAGATTTCTTCAACCGCCTACTACTAGTAGGCCTCTGACATGGCTGTGTAACGACCGCCTTCTAAGTAATCATCACAACTTTTATAGATAGAGTCGCATTGCAATTCTTGAAGGGTGATTCACGGTCGATGCCCGACTTCTAAATTTGGGCACGCTATTGTCGCGACAAGTACCTGTTATATCGAGTGAGTAGTCAGCCGTGTGGTATATCTGTCGGTGCACATGCAGGCAAGACAAGTACATCATGGATGCGGCTAAAACCACGCTGAAACAAACGGGAGTATGATTAAGGTGTATTTACAGATCGACAAATTAGTAGCGATTGTTATAAGGGCAGGGCTTCCACAACAAGTTTTCTTGTAATTGTTTACGTAATGATTGTTTGTTTCTGTTATTATATTTTGGGGTTCTCAGAAATTTAGGTATTTACCTACAAGGTGACCTGAAAATTTACGAGAAAAAAAAAATTTGTTCAACGTATACCAAGCATAGGTACTTATATGCTTATTGATTTTGCTGAATAAACCAATGATCACGCTATGCAACTATATCGACATACTACAACGCTGACTACCTAAAAAGATAGTTACTTTCTTTCTCTATTTTGCCTAAATGTTTTCCTTTATTATTTGCGGGTTTAACTTGAACAGTAACTGATTCGACCACTAAACACAAATTGTATTACGAAGGTGCACTGCTAAATGCTCTAATAACACCGTTAAATGCACTAATGCTTTCATGAAAGAAGTACACCTATTAACATTTACGCAACATGTCTAAGCGATTTTGTTTAACTAATTAATATACAATATACCCGCGCGCGGTTTCGTCTCGTTATGCTATCAATAACTTACATTTCTTTCTAGTAAAATGAAATTGCTAGACACAATGTTATCCATCAGGAAGAGATTAATAAAAGCAATGAAAAAATGAACGCGCTATCCTGTATCACACGCGTCTGTATGCAATATTGTATTCTTTTTTCGGAATTTCGTTTAGTTTAGTGTACTGTTGTTATGTTATGTAATAAATAACGTCTCATAGTTGCTTATTGGAATCAAAACTAAAAGTGGCGATGATAACTGTGACGAAACGAATTATTTGAATAATGTATTATGTTAAGTTAATTATCTTTTTATGTCTATAATATGCAAATCAAATCATTTATATCTAAGTAGGAATTGACAAAATTCTCTTTTAGAAAGTCAAATCTAGAGTATTTAACATAATACATTAAAAAAAGAATAGTAAACTTACAGTAATGTAAAAAACAAATGCATGTCAAAGTTAAATCTATGAACCTATGCACATTTGAAGGACGATTATTTTGTATACAATATTAGTATTATTTAGACGAGAATCACACGTAAGGTGTGCGAATGAACGGAAGAGTCAAATCATAAACATACTTACTTTCCCATGACATGGTGAGGCACAATCTTGAGTAATGTGTAACTTAGCATTGGTAGTACTGATAAATGTATTGCTTGC